>CANTUV010000037.1:21747500-24690000 GCA_947685225.1 Garcia nutans
AGGTAATGCTTGTAAAAAGCTTTGCATTTCCAGTCATATGCCTTGAGTATCCACTATCCACAAGCCATGTGCTTTTGTTGATAGTAGATTTTAGGCATACCTGCAAGGCAATAGTGATCATCTTCTTTTAGGTACCCACATGAAGTTGGGTCCTTGATGGTTAGTAGTAAAAGTGCCTTCTAACTTGAGATGAGCTTTTCTTATATAACAATAGAAATTTTTGTGTCCGAATTTCATGCAATATGTGCATTGCCATGGCATTTTATACTTCTGCATTTTCCTTTTTGTATTTATCGTATTATGCATGCAGCTACAAGTATGTGATTTCTTTTGTGCAAGTTTAGTGAACAACAATGCATAATTATTTTTAGCTTTTTCTCCTAGCAAACCATAAGAAGTACTTTTGGTACTTTTAGACTTGGTGCAAGCATCTTTGATATGATCATCAGAAATTTCAATTGTAGATGCTTTTACAAATGTTGGTTTACTTGGTGCAATGTTGGTTGAGCCATTGAATCCTAATCCATACTTTAAGGAAGGTGATCTTTGGTTATTAATTAATGTATTTAATGCTTCCTTTCCTTTATGAAATTTGGAAATTGATTCTTTTAGTTCTTTTAGCTCATGCTTCAATGTTTCATTTTCTTTAATCACTTTTTCCAAGTCAAGTGAGTTTTTATTTAACTCTCCTATCGTATTCATCAAGTGTTCATTTGAGGTTTTCAATTCTAAGGTAGAGTTCTTTAAGCATATAAAATCTTTTTCTAACTTAGAGTTTTTCTCTTTATAAAGCATCATTTTAGAAAAATATTTTTCTATTTTAAAGTTCATGTGCTCAATCAAATCACTATCATCTATATCATTTGTATCATTATGTGCTACTAAATCAAAGGATTGAGTACTTACCTCATTGGAGTCATCTTCAATAGCCATGAGACAAAGATTTGCAATTCCTTCTTCTTCTTCACTTGAGGAAGAGTCATCCCATGTGGCTTTGAGAGACTTTTTCTTTTCTTTATCCCATTTCTTTTTGTTCTTTAATTTGAAGCAATCTGATTTAATGTGACCAGTTTTTCCACATTCATAGCATTTTACCTCATTTTTCTTTTCTTTATCTTTGAAGGAGAATTTTGGAGGTGTGCCTTTGTTTGCTTGTAATCTTTTCTTCCTTTTCCATTCATTGATTCTTTTTGAGAACATTGCCATTTCATCTTCATCATCAGTACCTTCATTGCTTGAGCTCTCAACTTCTTTTATTTCTTTGAGTGCAATTGGTTTTCTCTTTTCTTTCTCACCTTGATCTTCTTCTTTCTCACTGTGTAGCTCAAATGTGAGTAACTTTCCAACTAGCTCGTCGGTTCTTAATGTGCTGAGATCATGAGCTTCTTCTATGATGATACTTTGGATTCAAAGTTCTTTCTAGCTCTTAGGGCTCTCAAGATTTTACTGTTTACATCACCTTGATCATATACCTTGCCATACTTCTTTAGTTCATTAACAATAGCAAGCAAGCGATTGGTCATGTCGGTAACATTTTCATTTGGTTTCGTCTTGAATAGCTCATACTCATGGACATGCATTTGTTTTTTGGTGAATCTCACTTGAGTTGTACCTTCATGGTAGTTTTCAAGTGTTTCCAAATGCAATGTGCACAAGTTAAATGTTGAACTCTTCCACCTTCTTCTCTTGAAATGGAATTCATCAAGATGGAAGCAGCTCTATTGTTCTTGAATCGATCTCTGATATTGCTAGTTGACCATTGAGCTTTGGGAAGTGGAACTTGAATACCATCAACTTCATAAGTGGGAGATTTCCACTCACTTTCCACAAAATCCCATAGTTCAATCCCTTCACTGTCTAGAAACAAATACATTTTGTGTTTCCAGTATGAATAGTCAGTTCCATCAAAGTAGGGTCTAAGAATAGTGTTAAGATTTCCATGAGAGCTTGATGAAGAAGAAGTTGCCATAGTGGATCAAATTTCACACTTAAGTTTAAGAAATTTCAGGCTCTGATACCAATTGTTGTCCCAAGATGGCAACCAAGAGGGGGGGGGGGGGGTGAATTGGTTTCCTCAAGAAATAATGACAATTAAAAAAACTCAACAAAACAGAAGTGCAGAATTAAGAGATCGTTGAGTAATGGAAGAAAGAAAGAACACACAAGATTTATAGTGGTTCAGATTAACTTCAATCCTACATCCACTTCCTTAACAACTTGTCAAGGTTCCACTAATCTTTGAAGTTTTTACAAGCTCACTTCCAACTTTGGTGTTTTCACAAGTTCACACCTAACTTCACAAGTGTTTTCTAAGGCTAACACTCAAGAACCTTTAAAGGAGTTTTTAAGGCTTACTCTCACAACCCAAACAAGAGTTTTACAAGGCTTACTCTAACAACCCAAGTGTTTCCCAAGCTCACACTCAAACTTATACAATGGTGTTTTCAATGCTAACACCTAACATTCATTACAATTCAAAATGTAAGTTTAAGTAAAAGAAAAATTGTTGCTTGGCTATCAAATTCTATTTTGCTTTACACTCCCTTTTTGTTTTCTCATAGAAACATTGTATTTATAGCCAATGTGGTCTTACTAGCCGTTATTGATAGTGAGATTAAAGTCTTGGCAGCTTAGACCTTCTTTACTTAAACTGTCCAAAGCATTTCGCGGTCGTCCTTCATACAAGGATGGTCGTGCTCATATCTCACGCGGTCGTCCTTGGACAAGGAGCGGTCGCTGCATTTTAAAATTACTTTAAATACTTCAACAGTCGAATTATAGTGCGGTGCAGCAGGAATCTTGCCCATGCTGTGATTGTCTGGACGGTCGCGCCTAGCCAAGGTGCAGTCGCCCTTTTTGAATGTTGAAGTGGATTTTTAACGGTCATGTCACGTGGCATTCTCTGACAGGTCAGAAGAGATGTCCGCCAAAATTTGAAAATTTCGGTCGCCCTAGGTAGTGTCTCGCGGTCGAATTGAGGTTCTCGCGTCGAACTTCTGGACGCACATGAGGACGCAAACACTACTGTCTCTTTAAGCAAATTCTTCTTGAATTGGTGGAGCGGTCGCGAATCTATATGGGCGGTCGCTATAGCAGCAAGTGAGACCGTGTCATTCACCGTTCTTATCACCGCGAACCTTACTGTGATTAGAATGATTCGAGGCCTTTGAGTAGCGGTCATCCAGAACTTAGGACGGTCGCTCTTCTTGAAGTGCGGTCGCGACTTAGGTCGGGCTTCTGACCGCGAAACCTACTGTGATAAGGTTTCATCTTTCAATTGCATGGTGCGGTCGTACGCATGTAGGGTGCGACCGCTATAAGTGTTCTGTTCAGTCTTTTTGAAGCAACCTAATCCTGCAAGAAGATTCTTCAAACACATGTTAAATGGATCATTCAATTTGAGTTGTCAAGGATCAAAATTGAGATCTTTTGTCTAACATCTTTATTTAACATTCTGAAAGTAATACTTTTCATTGTTTCTAAATTATTTAATGTTTAGATCTCTTTTCTTTAAATTTTCTTGCATATTATAAATACATAAGTACCACTAAGCTTTGCTTAGCATGTTAGAATTTTTTTTCTGATGCGCAGATCAAACAAGGAGAGTTAAGACTGCAGAGTGAGAGATATACATTTCTGATCAACTGCATCACCAAGGTTCAACGAACAATATTGTAAATATTGTATTCTATATAGTTCACATGGCAATACTTTATAATTTTGTATAACAGTTATACAAGTTTGAGAGTAGTTTGAGAATTTTATAATAATGTAAGTTATCATTAAGAGTTCTTTATAAATTAATAGATATATGTGTGTACTATAGAAAGCTTTACAACTGCATTAATGCTTAAAAGTATTTTGACTTTATTTCTTTAATACATACATAGACATATATATAGAAGAATTGTGAATATTAGGAAATATGTCCTATGTAGGCAAGTGTATGAGCTATATAGGGGGTGTTACATTTAGTGGTATCAGAGCCAAGTTTAGACGGTTCTAAGTTGTGGGTTAAAAGAAAAGAGAAGTACAACTATCATTGCTATGTGAACTATATAATTGAATAAATGTTTGATGCAGTTGATTTTTAATGTTTAAAGGTATAATATGGCTTCTGAATCCCATCAAGGTGCCTAGGATCAAGTTGCGTCTCACACAGTCAAGCTAGTGTGAAAAATCAGCAGCCATCAGAACCTTCTACGGAATAAATTCCATTAGATCCCCAATTTGTGAGAAATATGGGGGGTGTTCTCAGGAAAATTGTAAGAGTTGCTCCTCCTACACAACCTCCACCGCCATTACCCCAAAGATATCCATTGGAGAGAATTAGAAAATTGGGAACAAAAGATTTTAAAGCTTGTGATACTGATGAGTCTTCAGTAGCAGAGTATTGGATGGAGAGAATTGTGAGAGTTTATGATATTCTGCATTGTACTGATGAGGAAAGATTAGAGTGTGCAGTTTTCTTGTTACAAGAACAAGCTTATGCCTGGTGGGATACAAAGCAGAAAGGTATACCCGCAGGTAGACTTACTTGGACATTTTTCCAAGAAGAATTTAAAAATGAATAAATTAGTGAGATTTATTTAGAGGAGAAGCATCGAGAGTTTTTGTATCTTAAGCAAAGGCAATCATCTGTGTCTGAATATGAGAGGCAGTTTATTCGCCTTAGCAAATATTTTTTAGAGTTAGTTGTATCTGAGGAAGAGAAGTGTAAGCGGTTTGAACAGTTAGATTCGGGTGTATTTAGTAGCAATGAGGATTAAAGAGTTTTCCATTCTTGTTAATGCGGTAGTTGCTATAGAAAATGAGATTAAACAAGAGCATGGAAAAAAACAACAATCAAAGAAGGGATTTTGTAGTGAACAATAACAAGGTGGCCAAAAAAGACAGAAATATTCAAGCCCAAATTCAGGGGTTTGATAGAGGAAGTGGAGCTAGTTTTCAGAAATCTAGAGGTGGTAGGTTTGGAGTGGCTACAGGCTCATCTTCAAGGGTTGTTACTACACCTTATAAATATTGTGGTAAGGGCCATGCAAGTGAAGATTATTGGTATCAAAAGAGGACTTGTTTGAAATGTGGTTCTTTGGAGCATAAAATTAGAGATTATCTAACGATAAAAGAATTAGAAGTTGTTGAACGACATAGTTTTGTATAGAGGTCTCAGTCAAGTTGTAAGACAGGTAGAGGTGATCAACCCAGTGTTAGTCAGCAGAGAGGATCTGAAACAGTGGATAGACCTCAGACTTGAGGCAGTGCTCTAGCTAAGGCTTATGCCATGAAAGCTGTGGAGGACTAGGATGCTCCTGATGTTGTAGTTGGTAAATTTTTTTTACTTGGTCTTGATGTGTATGCATTGTTAGATCCTGGTTCTACACATTCTTATATTTGTACAACTATAACTTCAAGGAAGAAAATGTGTGTTGATAAACTTGATTATGAGATAGAAGTTATAAATCCCTTAGGTCATAGTGTGAAGGTAAATAGAGTATATCGAAATTGTCCATTTAGAGTTCATGATGTAGAGCTTTCTGCTGATTTGATTGAACTACCATTCCATGACTTTGATGTAATCTTGAGAATGGATTGGTTGTCCCAACATCAAGAAGTTATGGACTGCTGTAGTAAAGTTGTAACTTTTAAGATTTCGGGTTATGGTGAAATTGTAGTTCGAGGAGAAAAATAATTTTATCCTTCTAGTTTGATTTCTGCAGCTAAAGCTAGAAGGTTGATTAGGAAGAGATGTGAAGCTTATCTTGCTTATGTTAATGATACACGATATTCAAGGAAGGTTTTGGGAGACATACCTACAGTGAGTGAGTTTTTGGATATTTTTTCAGAAGAATTATCTAGAATACCACCAGAGAGAGAGAGGTAGAATTTGTTATTGATGTAGTTCCAGGTACAACACCGATTTCTATTCCACCTTATAGAATGGCACCTCCGGAATTAAAAGAATTAAAGGTGCAACTCCAAGAATTGTTTGATAAAGGATTTATAAGACCTAGTGTGTCACCTTGGGGCGCACCAGTTTTGTTCGTGAAGAAGAAAGATGGTACCTTAAGATTATGTATAGATTATCGACAGTTGAATAAAGTGACTATTAAGAATAAGTACCTGTTACCTAGGATTAATGACTTGTTTGATTAGTTGAGAGGAGCGAGTGTTTTCTCTAAAATTGATCTTAAATCGGGTTATTATCAGATGAAAATTAAAGAAGTAGATATTCCGAAGACAACTTTTAGAACTCGATATGGACATTATGAATTTTTGGTTATGCCATTTGGTTTAACTAATGCTCCAACAACTTTTATGGACTTGATGAATTTAGTCTTTAAACCCTATTTAGACCAGTCTATAGTTGTTTTTATTGATGATATACTGGTTTATTCTAGAAATAGAGAGGAGCATAATAAACATTTGAGAATTGTACTACAGATACTAAGGGAGAATCAATTGTATGCTAAATTATCGAAGTGTGATTTTTGGTTGATGGAAGTGGCATTTCTAGGTCATGTAGTGTTAGCCAATGGTATTTGTGTGGATCCAAGTAAAATTGAGACTATTTTGAATTGGCAGCCACCAAAGAATATAACAGGAGTCCAGAGTTTTCATGGGTTGGCTGGATATTATAGAAGATTTGTGCAAGAATTTTCGAAGATAGCACTTCCTTTAACTGAGCTCCTTAGAAAAGAAATTAAATTTGAGTGGAATGCTTAGTGTCAAACTAGTTTTGAACAATTGAAGGCTACATTGATTGAAGCGCCTGTCTTGACACAGCCGACTCCAGGTAAAGACTATATTATTTATAGTGATGCTTCTCATCAGGGACTTGGTTGTGTATTGATGCAATAGGGTAAGGTAATTACTTATACTTCTAGGCAATTAAAATATCATGAATTGAATTACCCTACATATGATTTGGAGTTAGTTGCTATTGTATTTGCCCTTAAAATCTGGCAACATTACTTGTATGGTGAAAGGTGTTATATTTTCACTGATCATAAAAGTTTGAAATACTTGCCAACACAAAAAGAACCAAACTTATGTGAATACTCGAATTTTGAGGCTTGGAAAGCTTATTTCTCTAGACCATAAAATGCCGACTCAGACTGGGTGACTTTGGAAAAGTTCACTGGAGATATATCGATATGGTACTTGAAATGTCCGGAACGACACGTGGATCGTAGAAATGGTCTCGGAATATTTTTTAGAGGTCCGTAGCTCCCGAAAAATCAGTTTGAGCGAAAATCGTGCGAGCTGATGTGTTTTTTTTGGAGGCCAAACCGCCGCATGCAGCGGTCCAACCGCCGCAACCAACAGTTCAACCGCCGCACGCCGCCTAGGTTTCAACCACCGAGTTTCCCTTTTGAAAGTCCAACCGTCGTGCACAGCGGTTCAACAGCCGCACACAGTGGTTCGACCGCCGTGTAGGGTTTCAACCGCCGCCCTTTTTTCCTCTTCTGGGAAGTCAACCGTCGTCCATGGCGGTTCAACCGCCGGGACCAGCGGTTCAACCGCCATTCAGGTCCGAATTTGGTCTGATTTTCACTATAAATAGCCCCCAGAACGGTCAGAAAAGGATCTCGCTTCGTGTTGACGAACTCCCTATATTTCTATACGCTTAGGCGCTTCTCTTCTACTCTTCTTTGCATAAATCTAACCATGAGCTGCAGGAATCAACTAAAATCAGATCAAGAAAGCAGGAATCAAGAATCATAAACCAAGGTCCAAGAAAACAAGATCTGAAGCTTCGAAGTGGGAAAATCCTAAGCAAGGTAATATCCTAATTCATCCTTTGTCAATTCAAGCATGTCATAAGCATTACACCTTCTTCTTAATTTCTTTTTGGTCAAAGACCTAATCCTTTTAGGTCTAAGGCCTAATTAACTAATCAATCGATCTTTCGGCATTAAGCCATGAATCAATCAACCCTTTTGGCCAAAGGCCTAAATTTTGCATCCTTTTGGTACAAGGTACCTAAAATTCACAATTTTGCACTAAGTGCTAATTAAATCTCACAATGCACAAAGCATACACACACACATGCATGAAGCATAATCCTTATCGCCTTTGAATAGGCACTATCGAACTACATGGGCTTTGATCTCCCATTCAAACGGGGGTATGTAGGCATATTTTGAGATTCACCTCAAATAGCAAGTCCACAATGCACTAACAATTTGTTTGTCCTTTTCCTTTTTTTTTAGGTTTGTTTCTTTTTTGCAAGTTAATCAAATGCATGACATAGTCCCCGAATCCTCCTTGGGTTTGTAGATTAGAAACCTTTACATTGGATGCATTATTGGAGTCAAACAAGGGTTTTCTTAGTTTTACCCTTTGAACAAAAAAAAACTGAGTGGCGACTCCCAACAACAAGTGAATATTCATCCAAATCCTTTTTGGGTGGAATTAGAGGTTCACAACTTAAGGCAGAGAAGATGGATAGAATTGATCAAGGATTATGATTGTATCATTGACTATCATCCTGGGAAAGCTAATGTGGTAGTCGATGCCTTAAGTAGAAAGATTTTAGCAGGTATATTTTATACATAATATTTTAGTATTATATATATATATATAAATTAAATAAACTAAATGATATCATGTGTTATGTTAGCAGAATTGAGGGTTGAACCAACCATTAAGCAAAAAGTGATAGAAGCTCAGAAACAAAATAAAAAATTGTTAGAACTTTTGAAACAAGTGCATAAAGGGGAAAAGCCAGATTATGTTGTGTCAAAAGATAGTGGAGTGTATTATAGAGATTGATTGTGTGTACCTGCTGTGAAGGAACTAAAAGAGTGTATTCTTGATGAAGCTCACAATACTATGTATACTATACATCCCGGAAGCAATAAGATGTACCAGAATTTGAAATCTCATTATTGGTGGCCTTGTATGAAAAGAGATATTACTGAATATGTGACTCGATGTTTAGTATGTCAACAAGTCAAAGCAGAACATCAAGTTCCATCGGGTCTTTTGCAACCTATATCAATACCAGAATGGAAGAGGGATATAATCATCATGGATTTTGTGACTGGTCTTCCAAACACCCAAAAGAAGCATGATACAATTTGGGTAATTGTTGATCAATTAACCAAATCAACTCATTTCCTTCCCATTCGAGTTGACTATTCAATGAAAAGACTTGCAGAGTTGTATGTTAATGAAATAGTCAGGCTTCATGGAGTACCAATGTCTATTATTTCAGATCGAGACCCTCGCTTTACTTCAAGATTTTAGAAAAGTTTTCAGAAAGTATTGGGTACTCGACTTCATTTTAGTATTGCATTTCATCCACAAATAGATGGTCAATTAGAAAGGGTGATACAAATACTTGAGGATATGCTTAGAAGTTCTGTAATCGATTTTAAAGGTAGGGGATAAATATCTGCCTTTAGTAGAATTTGCTTATAATAACAGTTATCGAATGAGTATTGAAATGGCTCCATATGAGGCACTCTATAAAAGGAAGTGTAGAACTCCATTGTGTTGGGTGGAATTGAATGAGAGCAAACTTGTGGGACCTAATCTCATAAAACAAACTGAAGACAAAGTAAAGCTTATAAAGGATCGATTACAAATTGTAACAGATAGACAAAAGTCTTATGCAGATTTGAAACGGCGTGATATTGAATATAGTGTGGGGGATAAGGTATTTTTGAAAGTATCACCATGGAAGAAATTTCTTCACTTTGGAAAGAAAGGTAAATTAAGTCCTAGGTTTATTGGACTACATGAAATACTTGAACGTGTAGGTCTAGTAGCCTATCAACTAGCTTTGCCTTCAAAATTGGCTAAGATTCATAATGTATTCCATATGTCGATGCTTAGATGATATAGATCAAATCCTACACATTTGATTCAAGTAGAGTCTATTGAAATTCAACCGGATTTGAATTATGAAGAAGAATCAGTGGTTATCTTAGCTTGTAAAATAAAGGAATTGCGTAATAAGCGCATTTCTCTAGTAAAAGTGTTGTGGAGGAATCATTCGATAGAGGAAGCCACTTGAAAAAGCAAAGAGACAATGAGACAAAAATACCCTCAATTATTTCAAGCGTCTATAACAGGTAAATTTTGAGGATAAAATTTCTTTAGTAGAGGAGAATTGTAATGTTTAAAATTTTAGATACTAAACTTTTAATTTAATATTGATAATTAATAGTGAATTGTGATATAAGTGGTATGGATAATTGATGCAAATAGTAGATCTTAAAAATTTACCGAAGAAATTATTTATTTTTACAGTTTTACGAGATTTAAAATCGAATTAGAATCAAAGGATAAGAAAGAGGGTGCACCATAACTAAGATGATATTGACCACACTAGATTAAGCAATATATATATGTGTGTGTGTGGATAGGTGTGTTATGTAGAAGTTTCTCCTTCATTCTCTCTTCATCATTCACGTTCATCACCACCTTCACCACCAAAACTCTTTCTTTCTTCCTTCTTTCCAAGATTTTAATCAAAACTTAAGATAAGATCACATCTAGATATAAGTTTTTAGAAGATTAAGCTGGAAAAGTTGAGATTATCAAAAAGTGATTAGAGAAAAAGAAGAGTTTAAAGAGATATGTGTTTATGTATTTTTGATTTGTAACTATTTAAATTTCTATGAATTTATTGTTTAAAATGATTGATTGAGTTGTCTTGATGAGTTTTTACTGAAAAATATTTGATATATGCTCTTTCTATGTTAAAGAAACTAGTTTTGATCCATTGATATCATATATTTGGATATATAAAATTTAAGTTGATAAGTGTTTGAAATACAAAGTTTTCTTGACACCACCAGTGACACAGTCATGTCACTGGGCGTGTCAACGATGCTGTGTTTCAACATTGAAGACATGACTAGTAACACGTCTGTATCATTGGACGTGTCATACCTATTATGATAAAAGAATAATGACACGGCCAGTGACACGCCCGTGTCAATGGGCATATCGTAGCTACTGTAATACAACTTAAATGGCACGGACAGAGACACGCCCATATCTTTGGACGTGTCAAAACTTCTGTGAGAATGAGCTTATGACACGGTTAATGACATGCCCATGTCACTAGGCGTGTCACTTAAAGAAATTGCTCAAAATAACTTTTTGCTTTGTTTTTTTTTTTACTTGTAATTCTAGCTATAATGGTTATAAGTTCTCAAAATGTAAAGGATTTCTTTTTGAAGTTAACCCTAAAAAGTAGTGTAATAAATTTATTTGAATATATGATAATTATGTGTGATATTAAGTGTTGATCAAAGAATTATTTTATTATAGTGCTATACATAATTTAATGTTAGTTAAAAACTATTGAATTGGCCAAAACATACTGATTTTAGATCTAGCTTGGGATTTGATGGCTAGCCAAAGGGAGGATATCCAAAGTAATAGTGGACACTTTGTGCCATCAATAGACAATCTGTGTCATCATATTCAGTGGGTATTCGTGCCATAGTGGATCATTGGCCAAAATTCTATACAGTGGGCATTAAATTGCCATCAATGACCTATTATCTAAATCTAGAATATGAATTCAGTGTATATGGGTATAATTAAAGTAGTTATCTATATTGAAAATAATGTGTTATATAGTTATCGATAAATTACTCAATTCTGAATTTAATTATATTTAGTATTTCAATTTCAATGAATTTATTAATTTCTTTATTTAACATTCTGAAAGTAATACTTTTCATTGTTTCTAAATTATTTAATGTTTAGATCTCTTTTCTTTTAAATTTTCTTGCATATTAGAAATACATAAGTACCACTAAGCTTTGCTTAGCATGTTAGAATTTTTTTCTGACGCGCGAATCAAACAAGGAGAGTTGAGACCGCAGAGTGAGAGATATACGTTTCTTATCAACTGAATCACCAAGGTTCAATGAACAATATTGTAAATATTGTATTCTGTATAGTTCACATGGTAATACTTTATAATTTTGTATGACAGTTGTACAAGTTTGAGAGTAGTTTGAGAATTTTATAATAATGTAAGTTATCATTAAGAGTTCTTTATAAATTAATAGATATATGTGTGTACTCTAGAAAGCTTTACAACTGCATTAATGCTTAAAAGTATTTTGACTTTATTTCTTTAATACATACATAGACACATATATAAAACAATTATGAATGTTAGGTGATATCTCCTATGTAAGTAAGTGTATGGGCTATGTAGGGGGTGTTACAGCTGTGCTATTGACTTTAGTTGATATTGTTTTAGAAATTAGATAATATCTGAACTGAAAACTATACCGAGCTACATTGAGATGTATCGGATTATTTTGAACTATAAGAACTAATTGTATTTTAATAATTTATCTTATATATTTTATATAATATGAATTAAATCTACTTATAATAAAATATAATATATCATAGTCAAATATTACTTAGTACTTCATTAAATGCTCAAATATATTTAATTATTATACATAATTTAAAATTATGATTTTTAGAAAGTGAGTGTTAACTAAAGTAATTATTTTATTAATACTAAATATTATTTTTCCATATTATCTAGAGACTTAAGAAAAATAAGAATTACATAGAGCGAGTTTCACTATTTAAGATAGTGGTTTTTAAGTAAATAGTAGATTTAATTGCTTGAGATAGTGATAGTGTAAATAAAAATCATTATTTTGTAAAATTTATTTTTGTTTGTTTTAAGTATTTTTAACTTTGAATTTTGCAAGTATTTTATTTCTTACTTTAAAATTAAATTATGAATAGTATATTTAGATTGGAAAAATTTTAAATATATTTATTTTTTCTTTCTTTTAAAAAAATACTCTGGATATCTATATTAAACCGAATTGAATTAGATTGTTTCAAAAGAACTGAATTTTCGTTCCGTATTGTCTTAAAAAATTAAGAAAATATAAGATGAAGATTTTTATTTTCAATATGGTTTTGAAAATTAAAATTTTAAAATCTCTAATTTTCAATATGATTTTAGAGATTTGCAAATTCTTGAATTTGATCCAGCCGTGTACAGACCTAATTACAATATTTTATGTTTTATTCAAAATTAAGTATTTTTTCTTTATAATTATAAAGAGGTGAATATATTATTATAATAAACTTGATCTTTTATGAATAAGTTTTAATGAAGCTGTTTATGGAGTAAATGGTGTTTCCTTTTCTTTCTTGAATTATAAAAATATTAATTGATTTGATTTTTTTATTGCTATTTTGCAACTTTGGTTAAAAAAAGAAAGCAACACTTCAATTCAAAAAAATAGATCTTATTTGCATTCTTATTTTTAAAAATATTTATATGAATTCACATGGCCCAATAAATAGACATAAATCATAAAAATAAATAAATAATAATAATAATATTGAATTAATAAATTTGATATAAATTCTTAGAATAATTTAAAATAATAATTAGAATAACTTGTTGTAGAACTGAACAGAATGGCGTGCAGAAAGAAAAAAATTACAAGTAAAATTTTAAATTCTTTTGGTGCTAAGCCTTTTATAATTATATGTTTGAAAGATAATAATAATAATTTATTTAAAATATTTAAAATATGCTTGTATATGTATGTTTAATTAATACATATTTTAAAATTATCAAATAGTCACATATAATAAATAAAATTTATCTTAAAATATATGAAATCAATACTTTTATTAGTTATTTATAATTTAGCTGCAGCTTCAACCACTAATATAATCAAATTCTTTTATGGTTAATCAAAACACTAGTTCTTAGAATATCTTTTCATTTTTTCATTAGAAAAGAATAGCTTGAAAATATTCTTAATAATTTCAAAAATTTTTATGATAGAGAATGTAACACCCCTATACCCCGTATACGCACACTACATACCACCATATTTGTAATATACATATACTGAATGTAACACTCCCATATCCAATGCACACACACTACAACCACAACAATGTAGCATAAGTGCACCAAACATAGGGATGCTACGGTTTCCTTAACATTCAAAAACACTTTCAATATGATTCAATACCCTTATCATTATTCATTATAGAAAAATAGGTCTTTTACTTATAAAACAAAACATATTAGTTATATATATATACATTTAAATATTACACAGCGGAAGTTATAAAATAATTACATATTTACACATTAAACATTTCTTTACAAAATATAAAGAAGTATACATGATTGGCAAGTCTGCTTTGATCTTTAAGCTCCCAAAAATGGATTCCTCAAGGTCTACTCTCACTTGGTCTTGAAGAACTACCGGGTTCAACTCTATCAACTCTATTACCTGCGCGATTAAACACTATCGCGCTAAGCCAACGGCTTAGTAAGATAATACATGCTATTGATATGCTTTAATACAATACAATGTCAATTCTCAATTCATATTATACATGTAACTATTTAAATGCAAAGCTAACATCATACCTTTACATTTCATAATTCAACATATAAATATGTGCATATCACATTTCAACATCTTTTCTCATACTTCATTAACTAATCATTAAACAATCCATAAACAACACTAAACAAAGACAAGCATGGGCCCAAGACACACTAATATGCAATTCAATTTTCAGAGTTAATGCTTTGGTTTGTTATCACATTTATCAATATCATATACCCAACTAGGCTTCAAGGATCAAGTTCAACCAAGCTTCAAGGGGAGCAAAGCATACTAAGCTTCTACCCAACTTGGCTTCAAGAACTAATCCAACCTAGCTTCAAGGGTGGTAACATCTCAATTAGGCTTCAAGGATCCAATCCAACCTAACTTCAAGAGATTGTTACACTTATTAGGCATGCCACCAACAACAAACTCTGAAAATGGAATAACACATTAGCCACACAATTCATTTAGATTTCATTCTCAATTCTCATTATCATTTAGGCAAACATGCCTCATTTATCTCCATTGAATCACATTAGCCAATAACAATGGCTTCACATTTCATTTCACAATATAACACTTCATTATTCAAGTGTATATTTATCTCATCCATGATCACATTATATCTCATATAGCATCATTCATCATAGCCAAACACAATGGCATTGTCTCATATCATGTCTTATTTGAATTATCATTTCATCTTTGATACAACATTTCAATATACATTACTCATGAAATACATTACCATTCAAAGTGCATAACAACATTGCTAAATCTCAACAATGCAATTAGGGCAAAACACAATTGATATGATTCATAGCTTTATGATCCTCCACATTCATTTGATTAGATCATTCTTGTGTTTGAAACATGTTTATAATGTTCATATTTAAGTTTAGAAACAATGGAACCTTTGAAGAATCAAAACAATGTAAAAAGAAACAAAGTATAAAGCAATATGTAATTCATTTGTAGGACACGCCCAACCCATTTGATGAACACGCCCAGCCACTTGATGGAACACGCCCGTGTCACTAACAACAAAAGAGGCAGTAGCCAACCCAATTAATTGACACGCCCGTGTCTCTCCAATGCATATGGCCGTGTCACCCATCAACACAACCTTAACTAAAACCAACACTTTCTCAATTTCACTCAAACAAAATATTCATCATATAACATGTTTCAAATGAACAAAATCAATGTTCTAACACATTTTCATCACAAGAATTACTTCACAACACATTAATATAACAATTAAACACATATCATCTCAAAACCCTTAAATCAACACTCTTCTCCATTCTTCCAAATCAACATCTCCACCATTTCCAACAACAACCTCTGATTAAACTCATAACTTAAAATCAATTAAACACTTGAAAACACAACACAACACATCTCAAACCCACCAAATCACTAAATCACCAAACCCTTATTCACTTCCAACAAAACTTCCAAATAAACAAAGAAAACAAGAGAATACTTACTTTAGAAGAAGAAATTCCACCAATCCTTTGTCAAAACCTTGGATTGCTTCTTCAATTCACTTCTAGCATCAAGAACACTTATCTTTCCCTTTTATTAATGGAGAGCCGGCCACTTCATGAAGAAAGAAGAAAATGATGAAGACACAAAGTCAATTTTTGCTTTTACTCTCCACCAAGTATTCTTATCCAAGCAAATACCAAAATGCCCTCAATAATATAACTAACTTTTTGTCTTATCTAAGCCCTTATATGTAATTACACACTTAACACAAAAAATATCTTCTTCCACTTAACCAACACTTTGACTCTTCATTTGACCAATTTATATGCTATATATATATCATCATATACACAACATATACCATTCTCTCTAAACCCTAAATCTTTCCCAATACACATATACACAAGCATTCTCCTCCCAATTTCTTTTCTTATCCCATCATATACATTCAATCCAATATATAACAATAACAACAACAATATGCAAAACTTCTAGGGCATAAATGAGGATATTACACTGAATATAGGAATGCTACGGTTTACTAAACAAACCCCTCATTCCTTTTAACAATAATATGAGAAAACTTAAAAACATTCAAATCATATTATAAAGTACAATAGATAAAACATTTATGTGACACGCAGCGGAAAATATAATGGTATTTACAAATATATATATATATATCAAAATCCATATTTTACAAAACATAAAATTTATACATGTTTGGCAGTTTGTCTTTGATCTTTAAGTCCTCTATCAACACCTTAGAAGCTAGACTCCACTCGGTCTAACTGAGCTCTCTGGTTCTATCCTGTCACCTGCGCGATGAACCACAATCGCGCTAAGCCAACGGCTTAGTGGTACAAACCACAATAACAATATGCTATAATGCAATGTTAATGTCATACTTTCAACAATAAAGACAATATTCATAAATGGTATATTAATATTTTCCATAACACCACATTCCATTATTTTATTCAATTGTTTCACCATTCATGAATCACATTGAAACAAAGACAAGCATGGGCCTAAAAGACACTAATATGTTATTCAAAGTTCAGAGTTACTGCTTTGGTCCATAATCACAATCATCAATACATTTATCCATGGATAATCAACTAGATTTGAGCTTACGACCCAGTCTTTTCACTCAATCTAGTTTTAAGAATTTATTTTTGAGACTTACGACCCAGTCTTTTCACCCCAAAAACATTACATTTCACATTTTTCAGCTGGACTCGGCTTACGACCCGGTCTTTTCACCTATCCAGCAATTCATAGGCATGCCGCCAAACCCAGAACTCTGAAAATTGAATAACATATTAAGCACACAATTATTTCATTTATCTCTTTATCAATCTCTTTCTCAATTCATTTCTCATTTCATATTCCATAATCAAATAGGCAACCATGCCCCAATAATTTCATTTGCACTATTATAACCAACAACAATGGCTTCACATCTCATCATGACCAATTACATTGCACAAACATTTTGAATGATCATCATATATTTCACATTATGCAATTAATAGCATTAATCAAATGTATCAACAATATAATAGATTACTTAACACATTTACAACCAAATGTGCTAAGTCTCAAAATCATGTAAATGTATGCAACAATGTAGGGTTTGTACTTACCTCAAGAACAACTCAAACCAATCTATACACTTCCTCTTCCAAGAATCCTCAAGACTTAGGTTAGGGCAACTCAACCTCTTCACAACCTAATCCAAAAGGAACAATACACATGAATTCCAATACAATTATTCACCTATTAGTCTCATACTAGACCCATAGATCACAAATTACAAACCAAAACCACTATCTAGGACCCGCGGTCATGGCCTCACACCCCCGCGGTCGTGGCCTCACAAACCCTCACGGGCGTAGGTTAGAAAATGAATCTGTCCAATTGCTTAACACCTCCACGGTCGTGGCATCCAAGGGCCACGGGCGTGGCATCCAAAATGCTTCTGTTTCGGACTAAACTCATGTATTCTATGCTTTCAACTCCATCAAACACAAACACAATGAAAATCTACCAAAAATAATTGATCAAACACAATATTGACATCAATTACCAAATCACAACTCTTACTCTTTCAACACCAACCTAATTCCTTTTCTTCAATTCAATCCCAAAATCAAAATCAATTAAACCCAACACACTTAAACACACCACAATCAAACATATTCATACTATCCATAATCAATCATCAAACTCAATAACAACTTAAAATAAAACAAGAGAATCAAGAAGAAACTTACCAAAGTTAATGAAATTTCTCAAATCTCCAACTTGATCACTTGAATTCTCCTTCAATTTTGATCTTAGGAAAATAGCTTTGATGCCCGGCCAACCAAAGAAAGAAGAAGAAAAAGAGACAAAGTCAAATATCTAATCCCCACTTAAACCTCCACCAAGCAATAAATCATTAAAATATTCTCATATATTCTCTTCCACTCATTTATTTTCCTTTAATTAATTTCACTAATTTAAAATCAATAAATATCTTCTTTTGACTTTCATCACCTTGACTTGTATATGTTGTATATATTTCTATATATACACCATATACACTCTCTTTCTCTTTACTTCTTTTCTCTTCTCACTTAACATATACACTTAATCCAAAAACAACAATAAATATTCCAAAACTTTTAGGGTATACTTTGGGATATTACAGAGAATATTAAATATATTCTTAAAAATAATTATTTTTTTTAAACATTCCAAACATTAACAATGGAAAACAAATGTGATATGAACAATTAATGTACAGAAAATGACATAAATTGTAAGGATTTTTTACTAACAAGGTGTTGGCTTCATTTATTTTTTTTTGTATTTGTCATTTCTACCTATCGCTATTTGTCATTTTTTTAGGGTTTATCCCACGGGTTAGGTCTCAGTTGGAATAGGATCTCTTATAGGGTTAAATGTCAGTCGGCCTAATTGATTGTCTCTAAATACTAATTTACATTCAGATTCATTTTAATTATGTGTTTTCATGTTGGATCCCTAATTCTAATAATTATTTTTTTAATAAAAGAAAATTGATAAATTATAAAATTTATATTAAATAAAAAAATTATAGTGAAAAATAGTTTAAAATAGTTATGAAGTTGGTGGGGACTTACTCCATATTCATCCTATGTTTCTAAAATTTTTATTTATCATAATTCTTCAAATATTTTATACTAAAATAATAAATTTCACTTATTAATTTTTTCTTTCAAAGTTAAATTATTATTATTATTATTATTATTATTATTATTATTATTATTATTATTATTATTATTATTAATTGAGAAATGTTGACAATTCCATGAGAGTATTAAGATAAAAACATATACCAATTATCAGAACATATATATTGGTATATTAGGAATTACCGCGACTGAAAATATCTAGCATTAGACACTTAAGTAATAGTCCCTCATAATGTATTAACATATATATTAACATATATGTTTAAATCTATGTGAGATTATCTTAATACTCTCCCTCCACTGACAATTGGGATCATCACCAAGATCGATGATGGATTCTTCGAATTTCACTTCAGCATGTGAGGATATCACTGTGGATTTCTTTGATTTTCACTATTTATTCTATTAGTGAAATGTATTCCTCAGAAGTCTTTGCTGCTGCAAGCAAAGCCTATGCATGTGACTTTTATAACATCCTTATATCATATACACATATAATACATATATTTCATAAATATATAATATGTATATAGAATATAAGAATGTCACAAAATAGTCATTAGAAATTTTACTAAAATTATCAGAAAAATAATTTATTCTTAAATCATAATTTTATTAAGTAATCCAATGTACACATTAATAATTAAATATTTAAAATAATAATTATTAATGAAAATCTTTGAAATAAAATTTCACCAGAGTTTTTTCTGTAATTTTAGTATTTTTCAAATATCAAATAATCAACCTGCATTTTGAAACACTCCCAAAATATTATTCATCTATTTTCGTTCTTCCAACCAAAAACATCAAGAAATTTTGCAATCATATATATGAAATACTTTAAATATTTATACAATACTTTTACAAAAACGTAGTTACAAAATATACTTATAATATCTTACAATGTACATTTACATATATAACATTATTTTCAAACATGATTTTTATACAAAATTCAAACTCTACAGTTCATAAATAAATACACGAATGCAACACTATTAATAGTGGTCTCGTAATACCCACATCTTCAAGTCTCAATTACTCACTGGTTCACTCTAGTTTGCACCTCTAATACCTGCGTGATATATATTACCGCGCTAAGCTCGAAAGCTTAGTGGTATATATATATATACACATAAACACATCACAAACATACACATTGGGCCCAAGCAATATTGTATAGTATTCCGGTTTTAGAGATATTGTTATGGTCTATCGCGACATCGGAGATCTAAGTGTCGCATCCGTCTCCTGTTGATACATTTTTGTCTAGCCTTGAAGGCAAATAACAATGACATTCAGTGTTTAGCCCGAAGGTAAATAATAGTGATGCCCAGTATCTAGCCCGAAATTAAATAATAGTGACGCTCAAGATCAAGTTCGAAGGCAAATCATATCAATAAAACTAAAAATAATTCTCTAAAACAAGATGCTATATAAGGTAACCATACATTTCATTACATTCTCATTTTACATAATCATTTTCATCATTTCCATTTCCATTTTGTCATATTATCTCATTTCAACATATTCAATCATACTTTCATAACACAATACTCATTTAATCTTAATATTTTTTAACAGTTTCTAAGTGATCAATCTTATCATGATCATTTTCACATTTCCACATTTAGTTTCATAATTCATAATCATATACATAATTCATGTTATATTAAATATAACTTAAACACCATTGTAATATGAATATTTATTTTATTACTACTAGTTATCTCATAATTCCTCAATTTATGCACAATATTAATACTAGCCATAATTCCATGACTTAACATCACATTCATAAAAATATTACACTTTTTCATAATCATGCATAATTCCCTTAATTCAATATAATTCACTATATTTTCAATAATGTATGTCACATTTGCAATGTGACTACATTACCCAAACACTTTGAAACTTTTTTATGTTTTTCTTATTTGGCATATATTAGCTATTTTAGCCACTTATAATGGCTTAACATAATGTAATTAATACTCTATACATATTTTTCTACAACATCAATGCACTTATATACAAGACTCAATATTAAAGTAGCTTAGCACATTCTTAACATCAAAAAGTATTAAGCCAGATCAAATGCAAATGAGTTATATAAAACCACGTAGGCACTTACCTCTTTTCTCCTTCTCAGGCCAAAATCTAAATTCTACCTCTTTAACACTTTACCCTACATATACATGATTTAATAATAAGTAACATTTCTTATTTAAAGTCACTTACATCTTATTGCATATCAAATTACCCTTATTTATTCAATTCTCATAAAAAATCCCATTAACCCTTTTGATTTCACCATTCACTACTTTGCTCAAAATTCATCCAACCTAACTCATTTCATATATTTAACTACAAAAATATTACTTTCATATCAAATTAACATTAAAACAATTCACTTCTATAATTATGAAAATCTCTTTCAAAAATTTAAATTTTACACATTATATCCATCAATATTAACTTTACCAAAACTTATCTATATCATATTTCCAACCTTAAAATCATTTTAGTTACGTTAAAATAACATTAATTCATCTTATTACAACAATTAACATCACCCACATCAAAATTCTATTTTTACATAATCAAACCTTAGATTCAAACTTTATCCAAACTTGACCATAATCAAAATTCTAACCATAGAATCTTTACAAACATATAAAATAACGTTAAATTCATTCATTTCAAGAGTTATCTTCATCCATATAGAAAATCCTAATTACACATAACCATTCTAAAACTATAATTCCATCATTCTTTGTTCTTTTCAAACAATCAACCACCAATTCATTATATAATCATCACTTTTAACTTCATTTCTATCTATTCTAGCAATTTAACACACTTTCTCTCTCTATCCAAATATTATATAATCTTTAAACTAAAGAAAAAAAAACTTGAAATAGAAAATACTTACTTGAATCCTTAGTAAATCTTCAAAATCCATCTTAAATCCTCTTGAATCTCTTATGAAATTTGGTGTATAAGAAAAATCACACTCTTCTCATCCTTTCTCAAAGCTCACGTTCAAGAAGAAGAAGAAGAAGAAGAAATAGTCTCTTTTTTTCTTTATAATTCTCATCCTTATCATTTATAAATAATTACATTTTAATTAACTAATTTTCACCTATCATGTATCTTCCTTCTCTGACTTTCTTTCTTCTCTTTATTATTATTATTATTATTATTATTATTATTATTATTATTATTATTATTATTATTATTATTATTATTATTATTATTAACTTTTCCACCACAAACTTATACTTCACTTATATGCAATTTATATTTTATGTATATAAATATATGTAATATATACATATACTTTTGTATACATATTCATGTAATATATATATATATATATATATATATATATTATGTATATGTAATGCATATTTAATATATACATTTATCCATATGTATATATATAATTAATTAATAATTATAAAATATCACACTTTTTCATCATCTTCCATTATCTAATATTATTTTTATTTTTAATTTATTTTATTCATTTTTATTTATTATTTTATTTATTATTATTATTTTCATCATCCACTTTTCCAACATCAAATTATACTTCATATATATGTAATGAATATTTTATGTATATGTATATATATCTTATATATGTTACTTATATTTCACATATACTATTATGTACATATTTATGTAATGTATATACTATATATATAATGTATATTTAATGAGTATAAATATCCATATGCATAAATAATGTGTATCCTATATACGTATCAAATATACCTTATCTGTGTGATAAATATATCTAGTATGTAATATATATATCCAACATATACAATTAATATACAATATGTATATGTTATATATACACTAGGTATATATATTGTGTATATACAACCTTTTTACCTCTAAATACTTATTTAATTTTTTTAAAATCATGGATATAATAATTCTCTCCCCGTTAAATAATTTCGTTCTTGAAATTACTTACTTTAGTAGTAACTCTATTAGAATTAAATACTAATCTTCACTTTTTGTATAATTAACGACCAAATTATTGTCACCATTCATCATCATTTCAAATTATATAATCTTTTACTCTCCTTCTTATAGATACTTTTAACCGTTTTTTTTTTGAGATTTCAATTTCTCCTCTTTCACTACTATTATATGATCAAATAATACTAAATCAACTTATCATTATATTATTATATTATCACTTTTGCAAATCTTTTTTTAATTCCACTAGTATCAAAGTAAAATTAATAATTCAATCCAAAGAAGATAATTATGTTATGTATAACTAATTATATCAAATGTAAAAGAATTTACCAGCACCCACACTTAATTTTTTTTTTATTCTTTAAAATTATGTAAACTATCTGTAATATTCTAGTCCCTTCTTATCTATCTACTGGTGCAAACTTTTCTCTTTAATCTAAATGATTATATAACCATAAGAATTAAGGAATATTAAATTATATCTTTAAAAGTAAATACTAATTTATCAAAGTCACCTATAAAATTTATACCTCTATTTAATTAGTTTCACTCTATATTTATCGATAAATATTTTTAATATTGCAAAATATAACTCCAATCACCAAGTAACATATTTCATACACACATTTTCTATTATAACTTTATTATTTCCTTTAAGCATACTTTTTAGCTTTCATACCCTTGATTCAATTCTTAAAATACTTTTTCTTGTTTACCAACATCAACACCACACATTAAAAGTTGACCTTTATCATATTTTCTTTGATAATAGTAATTCCTTCTTTTTCAATCAATTATCATTGATATGATTTAGCTTATCCCACACTTTTTATGTTCACTCAATCGATTATTTTAAATTCCCAAATACTTTCATCATACTTTCTACACTTTTCATCTTTATTCCCTTTATCCTCTTTCTTATACTATTCTAAATTACTAATAATTTATTATTTCATTCATCACTTTTCTTTAATTTTCAAATTTCTTTATTATTATCATTATTTTAATACAAATTCATAATTTATTAATTATATATATCCCCATCATTTTTCTTTTTCTAATTACATACTCAATTGATTATATAAAATCATATATCAACACTTCCTCCATAAGTTCACATCTTCTAAGTTTATCCCGTAATAATTTGATCTCATTCTAATCTTAGAAGCAATCTATCAATATCTACAAGCACTCCCAAGATTTTCTCAATATGTTTATATCATCCTTCATCAATCAAATAATATCTAATACTTCAAGAATATAATCAACTTCAAACTTAATTTTTCATAGACAACCCAATAAATTTATATCAATAAATTTATTTTAATTTTCAATCAATTACATGTTAATCTCTCTTACTCAAGTTAATTAAAATTTTCCCTTTCAATTCGCATTTGATATCTCTTATCTTTTGCTTCAACCCTATCTCAATATTTACTATTCATATCCACTCATCATCTATCCATACATTAACTATACATTCATTTTGATCCTTCACTTACATTTATCAATAATTGCCTCAAGTTTTGTTTTTGAATTTCTTCCATTCACATAATAAATCTCTTGCATTATCTCATAACCACTTCCCATCAACTATTTATACTTCCATAATTAATAGATTTGTTAATATATACTAATTCTCCCTGAAATTTTAATTTTGAACTCTTTATCCTAATTTATTAAAAACTCCACATCCCTTCTTCATATATCTACCAATCCATATGTAAATTTTCATAAATTTCTTCAATCATTTCACTTAAAATTAATTTGTTACTTAATTTCACAAATTTGCATAACTTCCTAACTTTCATGTCAATCTCATTTTTCAACTTTTTATTCATCACCAAATCTTCACTAAAGATGATAAATTTTTAATCATATGCACTTGACACATATATGGACTTACATTTAAAAGTTTACATTTTCTCAGCTGATTTACAAATTTTAAAAATTAAGTCTTATAAACCCACATAATCTGTTTCTTTAATAATTCCTCTGGCAGCACCTGGTTATGCATTTGTTTCGGGTATCAAACCATAATAAAAATTCATGAAATTGCAACCATATATTCTAGGAATACATATGATATTTTATGTAAAATTTCAGAGTTTTCTGGGTTAGGTTTTTATAGTTTTTAAATATGTTTCTCAACTTCTATAGATTTTGAGTTGCTGAAACTGCTCTAACAATATGTGCTTTTCTATTTTTCTTAGATAATAATTCATATTTAAAAATTATGAAATTTTATATATTACATTCTAACATATAGAAAAGCTTCCCATTAAATTTTCAATCTCATTTAACATCTCTAGATAAATCTAAAAATTTGGACAAAATCACTTCGCAACACATATGCAAAATTTCTAGTGACGATAATTCTCATCTCCCATGTTTTTTTTATTTCATATCCTAGATTATTTTCCTTAATTTCCCTTATCCACCAATTGGATTGACATAAATCTTAATTTCAAATAGAAGTTCTAAAAATTTATTCTTAATCTATATTCTCCAGAATAACGCTTTTACTGCGCTATTCTGATATAAGCGTCCTAGATGTCATCTCAATTTATATCCATTACATCAGATAGAAATTGCCACATCAGAGACCAACACAGATGCCAATGCATATGCATGTATTAAAACACAAATCACTTTTTCAAAATTCTCCTTTCTCATTTTCAAAATCTACCTAGGTTGAGAATCTCAAACCTAGGCTCTGATAAATAAATAAATGTAACACCCTTATACCCTATATACGTATAATAGATGCACTCCATATATGTAAAATAGGTATATAGAATATAAGAATGTCACAAATATAGTTATTAGAAATTTTACCAAAATTACCAGAAAAATAATTTATTTCTTAAATTATAGTTTTATTAAGTAAATCAATGTACAAATTAATAATTAAGTGTTTAAAATAATAATTATTAATGAAAATCTATAGAATAAAATTTCGCTAGAGTTTTTTCTGTAATTTTAGTATTTCCTAAATATCAAATACTCAACCTACAATTTGAAAAACACTCCCAAAAATATTATTCATCTATTTTCATTCTTCCAACTAATAACATCAAGAAATTTCACAATCATATATACAAAATACTTTAAATATTTGTAAAATGCTTTTACAAAAATGTAGTTACAAAATATACTTATAATATCTTACAATGTACATTTGCATATATAACATTATTTTCAAACATGATTTTTATACAAAATTCAAACTCTACAGTTCACAAATAAATACACAAATGCAACACTATTAATGTTGGTCTATTGGCACCCATATCTTCAAGTCTCAATTACTCACAGGCTCACCCTAGTCTGCACCTCGAATACCTGCATGATATATACTACCGCGCTAAGCTCGAAAGCTTGGTGGTATATATATATATATTTTCTTTTATAAAATAACAATATAAATTACATCCACATTTATTATTTTTTTTTCTCAAATTATAGTTTTACAATATTTTTATAAAACTTTTGATAACTTTTATTCCATATCTAATATATAAATTATATCATCAATTCCTCAAATACAACACTTTCACATACTCATTGGCTCAATTTTTCTTATTCAATCACCAAGTCTAGTGCACATATTATCAATTTTATGGCCCAACTCTGCTCAATTCATCTTAGTTTTTAGACCTAGCTCTGCTCAGGCGTATCAACATGTGCATTATTAATCTCATAACTTAGTCATAATATATTACCATATTTTATTTATCAATTTATCTCACATACTTTATCTTATCACAATAAAATCATCATATACCATTATTCATAGCACAATACACATATATATACACATAAATACATCACAAACACACATATTGGGCCCAAATAATCTTGTACAGTATTCTGATTCCAAAGATATCATTGTAGTCTATCGCGACACCGAATATCTAAGTGTTGCATCCATCCCTTGTTGACACATATGTGTCTAGCCCCGAAGGCAAATAACAATGACACCCAGTGTTTAGCCCGAAGGAAAATAATAGTGATGCCCATCATCTAGCTATAAGGCAAATAATAGTGATGCTCAACGTTTAGCCTAAAAGAAAATCATATTAATAGAACCAAAAATAATTCTTTGGAACAAGATACTATATAAGGTAACCACACATTTCATTACATTCTCATTTTCATCAGTTCTCATTTCCATTTTGTCATATTATCTCATTTCAACATTTTCAATCATACTTTCATAATGCAATACTCATTTAATCTTAATTTTTTCCATAATTTTCAAGTGATCAATCTTATCACGATCATTTTCATATTTCCACATTCTTAACGATCATTCCCACATTTTTTCACAATTCACAATCATATACATAATTCACATTATATTATATATTACTTAAACACCATTGCAATATGAATACTTATTTCATTACTACTAGTTATCTCATAATTTTCGAATTTATATGCAACATTAATACTAACCATAATTCCATGACTTAACATCAAATTCAAACATTACACTTTTTCATAATCATGCATAATTCCCTTAATTCAATATAATTCACTATATTTTCAATAATCTATGTCACATTTGTAATGTGACTACATTACCCAAACACTTTGGGCATTTTTCATATTTTTCTTATTTGGCACATATTAGCTATTTTAGCCATTTATAATGGCTTAACATAATGTAATCAATACTTTATATAAATTTTTCTACAACATCAATGCACTTAAATACAAGACTTAATATTAATGTAGCTAAGCACATTCTTAACATCAAAAATGTACTAAGCTAAATCAAATGCAAATGAGTTATACAAAACCAAAGTGGGTACTTACCTCTTTTCTCCTTCTCAAGCCAAATTCTAAATTATACCTTTTCATCACTTTACCTTACATATAAATAATTCAATAATAAGTAAAATTTCTTATTTAAAGTCACTTACATGCTTATTGCATATCAAATTCCTCCAAAATTACCCTTTTTGGTCCTACATCATCAGGAACGCACAACCTATCTCTATACCACAAACTGTCATCACTTCTCACAAGAAAGTCTCGACTCTCCCCCTTTTGGCAATCCAATATAATCTTTTTGATTTTCTCATCTACCAACTGAGTCTCCCTAATATGATCTAATAACATTGGCCTCAACTGCAACTGAGCCATCAAAGCACCATCATCACATGACTCAAATCTGGCACGTAATGCTCTCAACTCAACAAGCAACAAGAGCGAATAAGCAATCAAATTTGCCAAAGACTTCCAACTCAAGGCATCAGCAACAACATTTGCCTTGCCAGAATGATAATCAATTAAACAATCATAGTCTTTAATCAATTTTAACTACCGTCTCTGCCGAAGATTCAATTCTCTCTGATCACTTAGATATTTGTAACTCTTGTGATTCGTATAAATGAAACTTTTCTCCCCATACAAGTAATGCTACTAAATCTTCAAGGTAAAAGCTATAGCTACTAATTCCAAATCATGCGTCGGGTAATTCAGCTCATGCAGCTTCAACTGTTGAGAGACATAAGCAATGACTCTACCCTCCTGTATCAAAACACAACCTAAACCACTATGTGAAGTATCACTATAAATCACATAAGGTGTACCTTCCACAGGTAGGGTAAGGATAAGAGCCTGAGTCAACATCTCCCTCAGCTGCTCAAAACTCGCCTGACACCAATATGTCCATACAAATCTAACTCTCTTTCGAAGTAATCTGGTGAGTGGAGTAGCTATCATAGAAAAACCTTTCACAAACTGACTATAATAGCCTGCCAAACCCAAAAAACTTATAACCTCTTTCATAATCTTCGGTGGACTCCAATTCAAAATAGACTCAACTTTACTCGGATCAACTCTAATACCCTCTGCTAAAATCATATGATCGAGAAAAGTCACTTGATCAAGCCAAAACTCACATTTAGATAGCTTAGCATACAACTGTTTATCTCTCAGAGTCTGCAATACAATCCACAAATGCTTGTCATGATCCTCCTCATTATGTGAATACACCAAAATATCATCAATGAAAACCACCACAAACTGATCTAGATAGGGTCTAAATACCTTGTTCATCAAATCCATAAATGTTGCTGGTGCATTCGTAAATCCAAAGGGCATCACCAAGAACTCATAATGCCCATACCTCATGTGGAAAGCTTTCTTAGGTATATCTTCACATCTGACTCTCAATTGATGGTATCTTGATCTCAAATCAATTTTAGAGAATACTGCTGCTCCTTTCAACTGATTAAAGAGATCATCTATCCGAGGCAATGGATACTTATTCTTGATGGTCACCTTATTCAACTGCCGGTAATCAATACACAATCTTAGGGTACCATCCTTCTTCTTCACAAACAAAATGAGTACTCCCCATGGGGACACTAGGGAGAGCGAACCCTTTATCCAATAACTCCTACAACTGCACCTTCAACTCTCTCAACTCATCAGGTGCCATACGATAAGGAGTAATAGAGATGGGAGTGGTACCTGGCAACAAATTGATACCAAACTCAACCTCTCTCTCAAGGGGTATCCCTGGCAACTCCTCAGAAAAAATATCTGAAAACTCGACAACTATGGATATACTGTCAAGCTGGGAACCCACTACTCCGGTATTTACAACACGAGCAAGATAAGCCTCACATCCCTTCTGAATCATCCTCCTCGCTGAAACAGCTAAAATAAACATGGATGAAAGATGTCTCTGCTCACTCAATACCATCACATTTCTACTATCACAGGTTCTCAAGGTAAGACACTTTTGTTGATAATCTACCATAACCCCATGCTTGGATAACCAATCCATGCCTAAAATTAAATCATACTCCCTGAAAGGCATCTTAATCAGGTCACCGAGGAATTTCTCATCCTAAACCACAACCAGACTATCTCGGTGCACCCTGCTAACCACAATACTATGCCCTAAAGGATTTGTCACTAAAATATCAAATCCTAGGGACTCTAAATGTAAATCAATCATAGACAAGATGGATGCACTAATGTATGAATGAGTCGAACTAGGATCTATTAAAGTAAGAACTAAAGTACCAAATAAAGAAAAAGTACCATCTATAATGGCTGAATCATTTTGCTAACTTTGCATCACATATACCCATTATGATGGCCCTGCCTCATCTGGTCTACCTCCAACTGTAGAATCTCCTCTCTGTCCAGACCCAGATCTACCACCCCTACCAAAACCTCTGCTACTACGACCTTCTCTAACACTGGGCCAAGAAGCTGCAGTATCTGTCTGTCTATCCTCTGGTGGCTCTGGGCAATCTCTAAAGAAGTGATCTGGTGACCCACATCTATAATATATTGCTTGTGCACTTGTCTTCCAGCAGGCATCCCCGTGTGCCCTACCACAATGGACATAGGTATATGAAACTGGTCTCTGAACTAATGGGGTTGGAGCACTAGCCACTAAAACTGTAGGTCTTTGTCTCTATCTTTGCTGCTGTATTGACCTGCCAGGCGGCCTCTGGCTCCTACTGAATCTCTAAAAATATCCTCCTTAGCCTCTCTTCACAGATGAAGACCCTACCTCACTCTGAGGTCTCCTAGCTCTGGTCTCCTTATCCCTAGCAGCTTCTGCAAGAACCTGTGTTCTCTCAACACTCCTGGCAGCTGCAACCAATTGGAAAAAATTTTGATATCGGGAGCCTGCGATAATGCACATGATAGAGGGTCTCAGCCCCTCCTCAAACCTTCGACACCGATCAATCTCATCAGAAATAATCCCACCAGCATACTGACTCAGCCGGGTAAGCTCTATCTTATACTCCAACATTATTCTGGTATCCTACCTCAAACCCAAGAACTCTATCTTCTTTGCATCCTTATACTCCCTCAGAGTATACTTCTGGTCGAACTTCCACAGAAAATCATCATAGGTCAGGACTGGTGGATCATCCAGAGCATGTGGAACCGTCTTCCACCAATCATACGCATCCCTCTGCAAAAGAGATATGGCATAATCAAACTTTTCCTCTAGAGTAGCCTGCAGTTGGATGAACACTCTTTGAACTCTGTCTAGCTATTGCTCTGCTACAACAGGGTCTATAGTACTCATAAAGTCCTCAGCTCCAAACTTCCTCAACTTATCATATTTCCTCGTCAGCAACTGCGACTGCGGCTGCGGTGACGACGACTGCTGCACTGGAGCCTGCCTCAACAGCTCCACCATATGTCGTACCCAGCCCGGAGAAATCTCATCAATTGCTGGTCTCTCTGGCACAGGAGCAGGTGCCCCTCCAGCAATCTCAGCTCTAGCTCCATCTCTACCCTCATCAGAAGCCACACTCTCTGCACTATCTTCTGCAGATTGATGCATCTGAGATGCCATAACTACCTATATCTGTAAACACAGTAGAAATTGCCACATCAGATATCAGAAATTGTCAGTTCCAATGCATGTATCATATTTAAAAATCTCAATTTTCTTTCTCTTACAATCTTCCTAGGTCGAGAACCTCAAACCTAGGCTCTGATACCAAAATAAATGTAACACCCTTATACCAGATACACGTACAATACATAAACCTAACATATGTAATATACGAATATACGATACAAGAATGCCACAACTCATTTTAATAAAATAAACCCTTACTTTTTGAATTTGTATAAACTTCAATCATTTAATTGATATAACGTAAATAATATATAAAATATTACTTGCTAAAACACATACATAACTTCATTACCAAATGTTTATCCAAAATATTTTTGATAGTTTGCGATATATACATATATATACATCAAAATATAACATAATATACATGAAGTCAAAATGTACAAAAATATAAAATATGTGCATACTGGCAGTTTGTCTATGATCTTGATGTCCAACAATCAACTCTACACTCAAGATCTCAAGCCTAGACCTGACTCAATCCAGATGATCTCTTCGGCTTAACCAGATCTACCCTGTTACCTGCGCGATGAATCACAATCACGCTAAGCCAAAAGCCTAGAAATACAAACTTTGATAACAATAAAGTTCAAATGCAGTGCCAATGCACAATGCATAAGGATATTATATCTCATAACACTATATCTTAATATATTGCTCAATTGTTCCACAATTCATAACTCACATAAAAACAAGCACAAGCATGGACTCAATGGATCTAATATGCTATTCAATTTCCAGAGTTACTATTTTGGTCTAAATTGACACCATGTGTCTAGCCCCGAAGGCAAATCATATCACAATGAGGATAACCTCGTATGTAACATCCCTACTAAGCTATAAGGACTAGGCCCAACCCAGCTTCAAGGGACTGCTACATCATGTTACATCCCAACTAGGCTTCACGGGCTAAGCCCAACCCAGCTTTAAGGGACTGCTACATCTTAGGCACGCCGCCAAACACAGAACTCTGAAAATTGAATAACATACTAGGCACACAATTCTTTCATAATTCCATTATCAATATCTTTCTTATTTTCTCATGATCAAGCTAGGCACAATGCCTCAATTATCTCATTTATATCAATATAGCCATCATTAATGGCTTTACATAACATCTTTAATGTATACATAACAAACTGCATTACCGAAATATTTTGGGTCATTATCATATCTTGCATATAGTTCACATTACATATAATGCATTTATGACATTATACAAATCATAGCATATTACTCATGCACAAACAATGTAGTACGTAACTTAACACATTTTCCAACCAAAACGTGTTAAGTCCAAATGTCATCCAAATATAATCAATTATTCAAAGTTTGTACTTACCTCTAAAAGCAACAAAACAAGCTCAAACACCACTTTCAACCTCCTCTTCCAAGATATCCCTCAACACTTGGATTGGGTAACTCAAGTCTCCTCAAAGCCTAAACAAAATGTGATTGTAAATAATCACTTAGTAACACACTTATAGGCATATACAAAACCTCTCAACACAAGAATAAGAAACACAAAGGAAAAATAAAGAAAAGAACTATCTAGGACAAAATCTACATATAACACGCTCAACAACACAGGCGTGTCAATGACGTGCCCTAAACCCATAACACAGAAGCTTTGACACGCTCATTGACATGTGCGTGTCCTAAGCTCTATATTATAGCAGATAAGATACATCTAAAGACATGGGTGTGTCCCTGCCCGTGCTAAAACTCCTACAACACAGTAGTTGTGACACGCTCAGTGACATAGGCGTATCACTGCACGTGTCAAAACTCTTACAACACAGTAGCTGTGACATGCTTAGTGAAATGGGTGTGTCACTTCACGTGTCACCAATATTGAAAACAAAACCATCGACACGCTGAAAGACATGGCCGTGTCACCGGGCGTGTCGGCCAAAATCCTGATATCAATACATAATTGTCACATCCAAAATTATCTTTCTTTACCCTTTCCAACTCTATTCAAACTCACCCAAATCCATCATTTTACCATAAAATACTTGTATATATATCAAAACAACTCAATTAAAAGCAAAATACACAATTTAAAAACCATAACTTCACAACTCAAAAGTTTCATACATACCGATACCAACCATTAACACATACTACACCAAACATCCAATTCACACCTATTCAAACGTTCATGGAAGAAATCAAGGAAACAAGTTGAAAACTTACCAAATATGGAGAAAATATTCAAAACTCCAACTTGAACATTTGAAATCCTTCAATTACTTGAGCTTGCAAGAAGTAAATTCCTCCTTTCCTTAAATGGAGATAGCTGGCCTTCAATGGAGAAAGAAGAAGAAGAAGAAGAAGATCTCAACTCATCTCTATCCAACTAAGACCCTTTTAACCACACAAATTTTCCACTTTAAATTTCCATCAAGTAATATATATATATATATATATATTAGTTAATTAATATATAAAAAAATTATCTTTCACTAACTACACAATTAATTTTTAATAATTTAAAATAACTTTTGACCTATTTAAAATATTGACTTGTATATGTTATGTATATCTACATATATATATCATATACACATTTACTTTTTCACTTAAATATATATATTTTTAAATCATTTATTTAATTTTCAAAAATTAAAATTTTCAAAATTTTGGGATATTACAGTTAATGTTGAAGCATGTGGAATATGGAAGGAAATAATTTTCCACTAATATAGCTACCTATTCACTAGAAAGAAAAAATGACTATAAAAAGAATAATGGCTAAAAGAATACACTAGTCCAAACCACCTACAACTTTTAATGTTTCCATGAAACCCATACAGTTAACAAAATTTGCACGTCATATAAGGATTTGGAGTTTGACCTTGCGAATATCACTATCAACCCTAAAAGCACTCTCCTAGAACCAACCAAACACACTGTTTATGTACTTCATGAAGGAGAGGTATACTTGGGTCGGGTTGGGCCATTTTTACCCCCAACCTGAAGCTAGCTTGAATATACCTTGGGCTTTGTTTTTTAGCCCACAACACGATCATAAGCCCTATCATGCCAAATTAGCTCAGCCAGCCAGGCGAATGAGCCATTTTGCAATCTTTTCTTTTTTATCTTACATAGTTATTAACGCCTCTCTCATGCATATAAAATATGCTCTTTTCTATATTAGAAGACTAATCAATGTAGATAATTCAAACTTTTTCCTTTATAAGTCCAATAATTATGTCATATATTTGAAATAAAAAGTCAAAAATTGACTTCAGCTTTTCTTCTCTCTATATAAATATTATATAAATATAAGAAAGGAAAGAGAAAAAGCTATAGAGGTTCGACACTTCCTACAACCTTTTTTTATATAATGTATTATAATTATTATATAGTGCATATTTATAATATTATATAATCTCATATTATCCTATATTTTTTTCTTTTTATATATAATAAATAATAAAATATTTTATATAATATATATTATTTGAGTCTGGCCGAGCTAGTTTTTCTGGGTTTGCATGATGGTACTTGTTGCGCTCGAATTAACTCTACCACAAAGTGTCACTCGCAAGTATACGAGGTAGTTGTAGCAAAGGTGATCGCCCCAAGGTCGTCTCACAAGGAAGCTAAAGTAGCTAATTGATTATCAGATTATAAATAACAAGTAATGAATAAATTTAAATTGCTAACTAATGAAAAAGATTGATTGAAGTTTAAAGCAAATAAAAGTAAATTGAGCTGATGAATTGATTCACTTAATAGAAAGGTCTAGGGTTTGCACTTCTCTGTTACTTATATGTATGAACGGTTATTCCTCTTAACCAATTTAATTTCAAAGATTAAATCTTAAGCAACTTAATTAATTGAATAAAGGAAATATGCTCTCGCATTCAAACCTCTCTCAAATAATCTTGTTCCAATTGAAATAATCTTTTCCTAGGTTATATCTCTAATTCACCTAAGTCCTTAATCAAATTGTTCCAGCATTAGACTTCATCTCTCAATCCATCATCTAATACCTAAAACACATAATTGGTGGCCAATTAATTATATATTAGCAATAATTCATTCAATAAAGGCTTAAAGAAATAATTGAGTTAAGGGTAATAACCAATTCATACAATCATAGCAGATCCATACAAACCCCAAACTAGATCAAATTAGTTCATAATGCTATCAAACATAATCATCTCATTAATATTCAAAGAAATCAATTTAGAAATGATAATATCCATAAATACAATTCCAATGAAATTAAAGAATCTCTGTTCAAGAACAAAACCAAATTACAAACTCCTTGAAGCTTCTGAAGAATCTCTTGTTCAAATCTTGCAAGAAGGATGTATCAATGGCTAGAACAATCTAATCTAAGCTAGATTAATCAAAGTGTAATCAAAATCAAAGAAAACAAGATATCAAAACCCTAAAACTCTCTTTGATGGCTAAAACAACTCTCAAACTCTCAACAACCTCCAAACCCTAACTTTTCTTTATATTTATATGGATCCTCCGCTTAAAAATCCGCGTTATCTTTGGTTCATGAGAGACACGGCCAAGTTGGATGAGACTTGGCCGTGTTGGAGGTCTTTGGAGGGACACGACCACAAGCTTGGCCGTGTCCCTTGCTTGTGTTCGCTTCTGTGAGAGTTTCTTCTTTTCTTCTTTGGTGTGATTGAGTGACACGGTCGTGTTGGAGGAAGCTTGGCCATGTTGGACTATTTTGGAGGGACACGGCCACAAGCTTGGCCGTGTCCCTTGCTTGTGTTTGCTACTGATTAATTTTCATCTTCTTTTGCTTTAGATTTAAGTGAGACACAGCCAAGCTTAAGCAACTTGGCTGTGTTTGAGCTTCTTTGGAGGGACACGACCACAAGCTTGGCCGTGTCCCTTGAGTGTGTCCCTCTCTATGTCTTGTGGCTTCTCTTTAGCTTGATATGGGACACGGCCAGTGGCTTGGCCGTGTCCTCTGCATGTGTCAGCTACTGTGTCTTGATTTCTTCCTCTTGATTCCTTAGTTTTTTTCCTTCCTTAGCATGGTTCCTTGCATATTAAATCTAAAACAAAACTTGAAACAAACTTTAAATAGAAATTAAATGAACATTAACCAACAAAACATAAACACACACTAAAAATAGGACAAAAACGACATAAACACCGAAATAAACTAAAACTACCAAAATTAATGAAAACACTAAATAAACCGATTAAAACTACAAAATACCTAAATAAAACAATAATTATCATAATAAATAAGACACAAATCTATAACAAAAACTAATAAAACAACTACCCCACACTTAAAACTTTGCTTGTCCTCAAGCAAATTCACATGGCATAAATTAAAAACTCAAACAACCTTAACTATAATTCCAGTATATAAGATGAAATCCTTCAAGACTCAGACATAAATAATTGCAATTTCCTTCAATCAAGATTTTCTTAACTCATTCATTAATCCAGACATACAAATCTTATCTCTCTTCTAAGTGTTTCACTCGATTTCAAAGGTTAATTCACTCAAACCACTCATGAATGCATACTACCATAAACTTGCTTAATTATCCAATCTCCCTCACTGATTTTCTCAAGAAATAATCCGAAGGTCTTCCATTTGGATGTAATGGGGCTAAGGTGAAGGTGTGAGAAAAGACATTTAAGCTGGAGCATCAAGAAATGGAGTATCTAATTTAGACAATACTCTTGCTAAGAAACTCATAACTCCCTCAAATGGCATACTCACCAATCCCTTAATACTTTTACATACTTGCATACTTCAAGAAAAATACACGAGTCAACATTCCTCTAATGCTAGAAAATATATGAATTTTGTATATATATATATATATCTTTTTTTTATTATTTTTATTTTCTCTTTTTCTTTCTCTTTTAATTTTTATCATCATTTATATATCATCATTTATATATATATATATATACAAAATATAAACTTGCATGGAACATCTAGCTTAAAATGTAGAGGAAAAGAATAAGCGACTCTTAGTCAAATACAGTATGCACAGTATGCATTTCAACCCCAAATAGCAATACCATTTTTTTTATTTGCTTACCCCACACTTTTGAATCAAACCACCCTATTGTCATGTTATAAGAAACTCCATTCCTTAATGCAGGTATAATGACAATAAGAAAAAGTTGAGTTATGAATTGTGTTGATCAATCAAGAAAAGGTCAAAGGCTCAACTTGGCTCACTAAGGAATTCAATATTAAGGGAGGTCTTTTTAAGCTAAAGGGCTAACCTAATTTGCCTTCATCATTTTAAAACTTGAGATAAGATCATAATGTGAGTTCAATTAGTATGCAAAAGCAAGCTCTAGAGATGCAAAATCATGAAGGTGCACACTTAAGAAAAGAAAATCAATTGACACTAATATTCAATCTATAAGGCTCAAAATTCACAAAGGTGGGTTCACAAAAATTTATATGTCATGAATTGCAGAATGTGAAAGTTGATCCTGAATGAATTCAAATGCTCATTTCTATGCTGATACTAAAGTCTCAACTATAATGCTAGAAATCACAGAAAAAGTCAATAAGTTTTCAACAATTATACCTTGCATAACACAATAAAACACACCACGACAAACAAAACAAGAATTAAAGAAAAGCTAAAAGATTACCCCACAATTTAGAATTTACATTGTCCTCAATGGAAAACAAGAATAATAAAGAGAAAGAGTTAAGTACAACCTGTCTTCCATCGTACCCTGGTGAGGCAAAACCTAACTTTCCATCACAAGCACAAATGTTCAAAAACAAACAAAATACAATATATAAAATAAAATATCCAAAATATAAAATGTTAACATTAAAAACAAAAATGAAAAATAATATCAAAAATAGCTAAACATAATAAAGAAAGGAACTCAAAATCTACGGTGAAGGCGGGTGTGAAGATGATGCAGTCGAGGGATGGAGACTCAAAATCTTTGCAAGGTTGCTATTAATCTGTTCCAACTGCTGCAAAACCTCAGCATGGTTACAGTCCACCTTGCCATCCAGTTGATCTACTTTTCCCTCCAAGGCCTCAATCCTATTAAGTATCTCTTGATTAGCCGAGACCGGAGCATCCTCATTTAGATCAATCCTATTAAGTATCTCTTGATTAGTCGGACTCTTCTTTTGATAGGGTTAAGGAAATCATAAAGGTAGAAGGTGAGAAGGTGGATGTTGGACTATCGACCAATGTATATTAAATATGTATACTCTTGATTCTTTTTCCTTTGTATTTTATGGATTTAAGGGTACTTTTTTAGAATGTGTAATGATCTTTAAGAGGACTTTCAAAAACTTAACACAAATTTATATACCCATTATTGTTGCTTAGTTTGAACCTGAGGTAGGAAGGAGCTAAGCTAAGGCTTTTATAGCTAGCAATGGGCATTCTTTTTTTTTTTTCCATAGAATTGAAGCTCGGGGTTTCCCAAGTGGAAAATTTGGGTCCTTTAGAGTAGATATTTGAAAGTTTCAGTATGTGAAAATCATCAGTAATAAATTTTATTGAAATCAGTGAATGAAAGGGTCATTTTAGCTATGTGTTTCGTGTGTATGCTCATCCTAATTGGGCAGAATAGCTCAAGGCATGGTGGCTCCTTGGTTGTTAGGTGGTCATTTCAATGCCTTTCTCTTAGCCAATACCAAAAAGATAGATCTTTAAGGAGAGGTCAAGGTTGTAATCATTTCCAAGGTTGGGTGAACTCTTATAATATTCATGACTTAGGCTTTTAATAACACCCTTATACCCTATATACATACAGTACATCTACCCTGTATACATACCATATGTATATAAAATATAAGGATACCGTGTTACAGTACAATTTTAACTCTTTCTTTAGCTTTAAAATAATTATATATTTAATAATGGAAAAACCCAAATTATTCAACACACCATCTATATAGAAATAATATTTCTAAAAACATTACATTATTATATATTCATTTGATTACATATATACAAATATACATTGTACTCTCCAATATCCACTTAAGTACATATACATATGATTAAAATACAAAATGACAAAACTGTACAAGCATGCACCACCTTATAGTTGGTCTTGAAGCACCCTCGATATTCTTGTGAAACAATATCCTAACTCTCATATCAACAATCTATTTACCTGCACGATTTACACAACCACTCTAAGTTTGAAAGTTTAGGAGTACATATATATACATATAACTTAACATACACCTATTAAATTCACAAACACATACTCATACACACATAGCATTCACATTTATACTTATTTATTGGGCCCAATACTTTTATACAATTATCATGTCCAGTTAATACAATTTCTTAGTCCAGCTCTGCTCGAATTCATCACTAATCTCAATCTCATGACCTAGCACTGCTCAGGTCAAGACTTAACTCTACTCAGGTCCATCAACATATGCAACACAAGGCTTAGCTCTGCTCAGGTCCTCCCATGCATATCTATCTAGTTTTAACATAACTTGATAGGTAATTGTATATGTGACACACATACATCATCACTTAGCATTTCATCATCACATTCTTTTTGTTATATACTTTCCCAGTGATCACCACTATTCATGATCACTACACATTACTATTTCATAATCACATCACATATATGTGAGCCACCATTACAATGTGACTCATCATACACACTTTATCATTTTGCATAATCAATACATTAACATAGTTCTTTACTTCTTACACATTTTCTATGATTACATATGAATTCCCAACACATGGTTACAAAACAAGGCCATGCACGCTACATGCCACACTCGTGTATCATGAAACAAAGTTGTAAACATCAATAAAGCAACCCCTACACCATGGCATCTTAGGCCTATGCCCATAGGTTACAAAACTGACCTGCCCATTTACTCAAAATCAACCCCACGACTATGGCACTTAAAGGCCATGCCCGTGGCTTACAATTTGCTTCTGCCTTCAAAATAACTTTTCCTTAGGTAGTCCCAAACTCAGTGCCACACCTGGGCTCTCATATTACCATGCCTGTGGCACCCTAAAATGCACATTTTACAAATTTAACTTATCACAACACACACACACACACATGAAAAAGGTTAAGATGTATTCACCTTGACCAACTTTCAATCTTTACTTCATGAGACTCTACTCTTCTCCACTTGATCTCTCTTGGCCTAAACACATAATTTGATAATAATCATCATATTATTCATTCATACAATCATCCACATACTAATTTTATATAATTCACTCAATTTCTAATTCATTCCTTACAATACTCATATTCCTTTCCTTACCAATTTTTTCCTAATTTTAAATATCCATAACCATCTCCATTGTCTAATCATAAATTCATCATCTATAGGTCAATACAATAATAAAATAACTCAATTATACTATAGGATCAACCTCCATTCAAAACCTTAACTATACATATTCAACAGTAAAACCATAGTTCATCATTTAAGATTATTTCCATGAATTATTCATCAAACCAACACATACACATCCCAATCATATCATAACTAGCATCTTACTCAATTAAAAATCATTTTCTCTTTCTAAATATTTCATACATACTCTTAAAATCAATTAAAAACAAGCACAAGAAAGAGTACTTACTTGAATTCCTTAATAAACCTTCAAAATCTCCTTAAAAACTTAATTCTCTTATATAATTTGAAGTATTTGATAACAAAACACACACACTTTCTCTCCAGAAATGAAGGTCGGCCATGGCAAGAAACAAAAAAAGAAGATGAAGTCTTTTCTTTAATTTTCCATCCTTATCCTTTATATATAATAATTAATTAATTTCCACCAATCATCTATTTTCCTTCTTTGACTTTCTCTTCTTTCTTATCATTGTCATCATCATCATCATCATCATCATCTATTCCAACCTAAACTAACTACAAGTATATCTGTGTGGTATATTTTATGTATATGTGTATGTCTTATATATCTCATTTATATTTTAAATATATAACATGTATATATCTCATATCAATAATATGCTTATCTTATATTTCTCTCTATCCATCATACCTATGTAATCCTTCATATAAATTATTCCAATGTACACTAAAAATGAAGATATTACATTTAATAGTTCTAAGTTCACTTGGACCAAAGGCAACCTTCAACAATATCTTGATAGGGTTCTTTGCAACTACCATTTTCTAGTCGAAATGGGATTTCTCTCTATTAGTGTTGATGGTGTGGGAAAGTTTCTCAAGGAGGGTAGAGGACTAGAAAATTAAAGAGGCAATATTTAACATGAAGCCAATGAAAGTGCTATGAGTAAATGAAAGGTATAAATGCTTTTAATAAAATCAATAGACATTGTTGGGTGTTCGTTGTGTACCATAGTAATGAATTTCTTTAATGGTGAAGGTGTAATATCCCATATAATACCCCAAAATTTTGAAAATACTAATTGTTGAAAAATAATTAAATGATTAGTGTATATATTTGATTAAGTGAAAAAGAAAAGAGAAAAGGAAGTTGTGTATATGTTATGTATATGAAGATATATACAATATATAAAAGTCAACCTTTTATTATGGTCAAATGATATTTAATTATTTAATTAGATATTAATATGTTATGATAATGGATGATGATATTATATTATAATATTATAATTGCTTGATAGAGATTAAAAGAGGATTTTTGTGTGGTTTTAAGAGGTTTGTGAGCTAACCATTTTCATCTTCTTCTTTCTTCTCCAAGAGGGCCGGCCACCATCTTCATCTAAAGAAAAAAGAGATTTTGCTTCTTGCTAACTCAAGCAATTAAAGGATTTCAAGTGATCAAGTTGGAGTTTTAAGGATTTTTCTTCATATTTGGTAAGTTTCCAACTTGTTTCTTTAATTTCCTTTGAGAGTGTGTTTATGAGTATGTTGGATGTTTGATGTAGTTGTGTTTTTGGTTGAAATTGGTATGTTTGAAGTTCTCTTGTCTAGTTTGCTATGATTTTGGGGTTGGATTGAAGGAAAAGGTTAAGTTTGGTGAAGAAAATAAGAGTTGTGGATTGTGTAAGTTTTGAGTTGTGAAATTTGGTTATGATTGTGTATTGTTGATTGTGATTGAGTTGTGTTGATGTTCATACAAGTTTATTGTGGTATTATGATGGTTTTGGGTTGTGTTGCTTTGGAGTTAAAAAGGTTAATAAAAGATGATTTTTGGATGAGGCATTATTGTGGCGATATCAGGTTTTTGGCCTGACACGCCCAGTAGCACGGCCCTGTCTTTGAACGTGTTGATGGTTCTATTTTCTGTGTTGGTGACATGAGCAGTGACAAGCCCATGTCACTGAGCGTGTCATAGCTTCTATGTTATTGTAGTATTGACACGACCAGTGACACACCCATGTCACTGAGCATGTCATAGCTGCTGTATTGTTAGAGTATTGACAAGTGCGGTGACACGCCCATATCACTGAGCGTGTCATAGCTTCTGTGTTGTGGGTTTAGAGAACGATCATGGACATGCCCGTGTTGTTGAGCGTGTCAAGTGTAGAGTTTGCCCTAGATAGTGCTTTTCCTTATTTCCTATGTGTATCACTAAGTAAGTATGTATAATCACCTTTGGTTTAGGCTTTGAAGAGATTTGAGCTATCCTAATCCAAGTGTTGAGGGATATCTTGGAAGGGGAGATTGGAATTGGTGTTTGTTGCTCTTAGAGGTAAGTACAAACTTTGAATAATTGTTCATATTTACATGATATTGGGACTTAACACATTTGGTTGGAAAATGTGTTAAGTTACCTACTACATTGTTGATGCATGAGTAATATGCTATGATTTGCAAAATGTGAACTATGTGAAATATATGATGATGACTCAAAATGTATGGATAATGCAATTTGTTATGGATACACTAATGATAGTATGTGAAGCCATTGGTGATGGCTAAACTGATATAAAAGAGTTATTTGAGGCATTGTGCCTAGTTGATCATGAGAAAATGAGAAAGGATTTGTAAATGGAATTATGAAAGAATTGTGTGCCTAGTATGTTATTCAATTTTTCAGAGTTTTGTTGTTGGTGGCATGCCTAAAAAGGTAACATACCCTTGAAGCTGGGTTGGGCTTGGTCCTTGAAGCCTAGTTGGGTGTTACATGATGTAGCAGACCCTTGAAGCTGGGTTGGGCCTAGTCCTTGAAGCCTAGCTGGGATGTTACATATGAGGTAATCCTCATTGTGATTATGATTTGCCTTCGGGCTAGAGAAATGTTGTTATATTGGACCAAAACAGTAACTCTAAAATTTGAATAGCATATTAGATCCTTTTTGGGCCCATGCTTGTCTTTGCTTTAATGTGAATTATGAATATTGGAACAATTGAGCAATATATTGTGATTTAATGTTATGAAATATGATATCCTTGTGTATTGTTTCTAGTTCTTGAAAGTTTGACATTGGCATTACATTTGAACTATATTGTTATCAAAGTTTGTACCACTAAGCTTTTGGCTTAGCGCGATTGTGATTCATCGTGTAGGTGACAGGGTAGATCCGGTTGAGCCGGAGAGTTCAGTTAGACCGAGTTGAGTCTAAGCTTGTGATCTCTTTTGAAGAGTTGATTGTTGGACATCGAGATCAGAGACGAACTGCCAGCATGTATATATTTCATATTTTTGTAAATATTAATTTTCGATGTATATAAATATGTATATTCTTCTGCTTATTAAAGATGTTTTAGATAAACTTTTGGGTAATGAAGATACATATGTGTTTTAACCAGAAATATTTCATTTATTATTTTTATGAAATCAATTGTATGTTTTAAATTTATACAAATTTTATAAGTGATCATTTGATTGTTTAAAAAGGTTATGACATTCTTGTATCCTCTATACGTATATTACATATGGTGAGTATATGTGGTATACGTCTATTGGGTATAAGGGTTTTACAAAAGGAATCAACTAGGAACTAAATAAAATATGGTTAGTTCTGGTTCCAAAGAAGGATAACCTTGAGTCTTTAAAAATACTTAGGCCTATTATCCCTTGTAATGTGGCTTATAAGACTATCACGAAGGTTATAGCTGATATATTAAAGAATTTTTAGCCTAATATGATAGGTCCTACATAAGCAAGTACTTTGGATAGGGTTTACGGCCACTAAGGTAGACCTTAAAAAAAACCTATGACATGCTAAAGTAGAGCTTCATCTATGAGACTTCGACTGAGTTGGGCATTCCATTGATCTTGATCAAAGTGATTATGGATTGTATCATAACATCTACCACGTAAGTACTTTGGAATAATGACCTTACTTATGAGTTTCACCCTTCATGAGGAATTAGACAAGGAGACCCCTTTCCCCTTATATTATTGTTTTGTGCATTAAAAGGCTGAATCATGCAATCAATAATGAAGTTGGTGAAGGTAGATGGAAACCTATTAAACCTAGTTGATAAGGAATCCCTCTCTCTCTCATTTATTATTTATAGATGATCTTATATTTCTCAACCATGCCTTTGAGACCAAGTTAAAGTTATTTAGAAAGTGCTTACAAAGTTTTCAAAGAGCTTGAGATAGAGGGTCAATGTTTCTAAAACTCGTATGTATTTTTGGATTAATGTGGAAAACAAGGAGAGTTGTATGCTTAGCTCATCATTGGGCTTCATATTGCCAACGGACCAAATACTTGGATATCACACTTCTTCTCTCTAGAGTGGACAAAAGAACATATGGTGACGTTCTCGAAGAAATTCAAAAGTCTCTCATTAGAAAGGGCAAGTTGCCTCTCAACATATGTATTACTAGCAATACTAATGTATGCGATGTAAACGACTAAAATTCTCACCTATATTTGTGATAAAGTAGAAACCCATTGTAGTCATTTTATATGAGAAAGATAGAACAACAGCTATAAACCAAGTCTAATTAATTAGGGTATGGTATGATAATCGAGGAAAAATGATGGCCTTGAGCTTAAGGATATGTGGAACATGAACTTTGCCCCTCTAATGAAACCAGGATGGGACCTTTTGACTGAAATTGATAGACTTTGATTCCAAGCTCTCATAGGTAAATATGAGATCCAAAATCCTTCGAAGATACATCAATTAATGACTTAAAATATGTAGTATATATACAAGCACATTGTCAGCATCTGTAGCAAAGTGAGAAGTGGTATGAGGAAATGGTCATTTTGTGTTTTTTTTACTAGATCATTGGGTTTTGGAAGATCGCTCTTCGTTGGAGGTTGCAACCAAGGAAGTACATGTTGATGCTTTCATGCACCAAGTTTGTGAGTTTGTGAATAAAAATGGAGGATGGAAATAGAGTTCCATTATCCACTTCTTCCTACACAAGTAGTACTTGACATCATAATGATTCAACCCCCTTGTCAAGATGGTGAAAATTATAAGCCATTTTGGGGCCCCTCTAAATATGGAAAATTCATTGCAAAATCAGTTTACAAGTGGGTTTAGTGCACTTTATGGAGTACGAAACAAATAAAAGGACTATCTTCATGTAATGAGGGATTGTCCTTGTGCTCATACTATGTGGAATCATTTTGTCCTAGTTATGGATCATCATTAGTTTTTGTCTACTACAATTCACAAATGGATTGAATCAAACACCAATATGAATTAGTCTTCTCTAGAAAATTTAAATTGGATAATTTTTTTGGAGTGATGATGTGGAAGCTATGGAAATTAAAAAATGAATTTATCTTTAATGGTAGAAGACCCACTTATTCTAGGTTGGTAGATGATATTACTCTAAATATAAGGGAGAGTATGAAAGTGGATAATGCCTTCAGTTTTCATGGTAGTGCTTCTTAGAGGGTGGAAAGGTTTAATAATTAGTTAGTGTTCACCATCAGATATGATGGTGAAGCTAAATATAGATGGAGCTTTTTCTTCTAGCATAAGATGAGCGAGCACCTAAGGTCAGTGGAACCATGACTCGGTTGAAGGGGGAGGGGGGAGTTGCAAAATTTTCAAACAAAAAAAATTATAATGAAATGCTACTTTAATAAATTACACCACATATATTATTTTTTAAATAATTTTTATATATTTTAAGATATTTTAATTATTTAATATACTTTTGAAATATTTTAAAGAAAGTGTTTTAATTAATTATTTTAGGTATAATATATATCAATAAAATATTGAGATTTAGCTCAAAATATAAGTTCACTAATCAGTATTTAATTATAAGTAAATCATTATTTAGACATTTAAATTTTAAACAAAATTCAATACAATTCAATTTTATTATACCAATTTGTATGTTTGAAAAAATATAATTAGTAAAATTTAATCCTTTTTATACAAAAAATATGAGCTAATTTAAAAGTAATGAAATTATACCAAAATTTAAAGAATTTTTTAAGAATTTTATTTATTTAGTTAGATCCACTAATAGTAATTTTATCCACATTTAAATTAGACATAAAATTTTCTATATAAAAATAAAATTAGAAATAATTATTTTTTATTTTTAATATATACATTTTACACCCACACACACATATATATTAGCAAATTCTGTGCTAGATTGTCCTCACATTTGCTCTGATATTACCAAATTATGTGCAAAGGCAAAACTCTAAAAGGGTATCAAATCACCCTTTTTGATCACCTTATATATATATATGTATATGTATATACATAAACATATGTATATATGTAAGAACTAAGGGATCCACTGCACCCCAAGACCCCCCACCCCCTGGTTCTGCCTCTACCAAGGTCTAATAAAAGACATTTCAAGTAAGTGGCAAGGGGGTTTTTTTATGAGCATTGGATTGTGTACTTGGTCATAGAAGCGGTGCTTTTGGGCATTGTATAGTGTTATCATTATTTTGGGACATGAGGTTTGGAGAAGTAGCTCTTGAAACAAATAGCCAAGTAGTGTTGAAGATCCATAAAGAAAAAAGGTCAACGAATGTGCATACTCTATTGGTTCAAAGTATTGATAAGTTGCTTCAGAGGAGATAGGTGGTGTCCATCAAACATGCATACAGGGAGACAAACTAGGTTGTTGATTTTTTAGCAAAGAATGCTGGAGCTGTGTCAATCAGGCTTCATCAAATGAGCATTTATCCTCTTGGATTAAACAAATAATATTGTTACAAGATTGATGAGGAATTACATGCTGATCAAAAATTGGCCAAGCACCAACAGTCCAATGATGACATGAACAAACAATTCAAAGATCCACTAGCCATATATGGAGGACCAATGACAAGGTCTAGAGCTAATAAGTTAAAAGAGGTTTTAATTTCCTTCATGGATCAGATTTGGAGAAAACAAGTTGCTCAAGATTTGTTTAAAGATGATTCATGGATGCAAGAAGAGCTTAAGTTGGTCAACATAATTCAAGCAAGACCTAATCTTGAAGGCTAATCTAGGCTTATGAGAGTAAAGATTTAGGTCCATTTTTAATAATAAAAAGTCATTTGGCCATGGTCTTGAAGTCTAAAAGACCAATGGCCTAAGACAAATTAATAGGCTGTTTAAGACTATTTGTGTTTTAATTTTGTATTTTGACTTTTATTAGGGTTTATTCTTGTTAAGTATGAGTTACAAAGGCTGAAATATGAAGAAAAAGAGTTACAAAAGCCAAGAAAATAATGGTCTAACGTTCACATTGAGTTGGCAAAGTAATGAGGCTATTTATTAGGAGTAATGGGGCTGTCAATTAATATGGGAGTTGCATATGAACTTAATTCTGATGCTCTCTTTGTATATGGCCTTCTTCTATATAAACAAGACTGATTTCCTTTGTAATCAGACAGTTATTCAAAAGATATAAAAAGATATTTTGAGCACTTGTGAGTGTTTTGTCTTAAGTTCTTGCATGAACTTTGGAACTTATCAAGCTATTCAGTTTGTGGAGTTCAAATTCCAGAATCTTTGTTTTCATCCTTAACTTATCAAACCTTCTTTGTTTGTGGCATTTTGAGGAAATTAAAGAGCTATTCTAATTACTTAATCATAATTCCATTGATAAAAGTGATTAGAATAGTTAATCTTACTTCATTCTTGAACGATCCAGATTTTGATTCAACTTTTGGAGGGTGTTAATTTGCATTCCATATATATCATAGTTCTTTAACTATTGGGGTGTATGGTTACTAAATTGATGATTTCCATCATTTTGGTATCAGAGCAGGTATCAAGTTTGAGGTTTGCGTATCCCTTTTAAATTGCAGATTGTTTCACTTTTAATATTCTATTTTTATTCTTCTCTTTATATCACCATGGATTAAAAAAAAGTTCCTTCTTCATTCTAATTCTGTGTTCCTAGAGGAAATTGTTGTTCCTACTCCTTATATAAAAAAAAGTAAAAGAAAAGCAAAAAAAAAATTAAAAGAAAATAGAATATTCATCTATTGATATTGGGATTGTATATTTTGCTTGTGTCCTTGTGTAAACCACTATTAATATTTTTTAGCGTATCTTTATTTGCTCTTTAGACTTGCCCAATTTCACTCTATTGAATCAGCCATAATCTGAATTGTTTGGTTTGAGGACCTTAGTTTATCAAAGAACCTAAAGAACAAAACATGAGAGGTAAAAGGCATGAGTGGTGAGATAAGCATCGAGAAAAGCCAAATAATTGTGTGAAACAAGAGTGGTCTAAATCAATTCATCGAGTTAAACACATGAGGGAGTGCTGGAAATGTTATTTTTTTATTCTCCCTTATTTTATAGGTTTTAAAGATGTATAACAAAGATAAAGAAGGGAATTCTTCCTCAAATGATCCAATGATACAAGCTATGCAACAACAATTTCAGAGGATGTTTAACATGATGGCAGAAATCAATGATCGCCTCAAAAGGCATGATGTTGTTCTCAAATGTTTGCATGATGAACCAACTCAACAAAGACAACCAGCCTTTGATCAAGAAGATTATGATGGCGACGATGATATGGATGATGATCAAATCACTTTGGTTGGTCAAAAAGTCAATCCTAGGAGGCAAGTTAGGAGGGGACGTGTTGATGATGTAGATCGCAACATTGGCAGCATTAAGATGAAAATTCTTCCATTTCAAGGAAGGAATAATCCAGATATTTACTTGGAATGGGAGCGAAAAGTGAAGCTGATCTTTGAATGTCATAATTATTCCAAAGGGAAAAAGGTAAAACTTGATGTTGTTGAATTTTGTGATTATGCTATTGTTTGGAAGGATCAAATTTGCAAGGACAGACGTAGAAATGGTGAAAGACCCATAGAGACATGGAGGGAGATGAAGCAAATCATGAGGAAGAGATTTGTCCTAAGTTATTACTATAGAGAATTGCATCAAAGGCCAAACTTTGACATAAGGCTCTATGAATATTGAAGAGTACCACGAGGAGATGGAAATGTCCATGATAAGGGCTAATATGGAGGAAGATCATGAGGCTACTATGGCACGGTTTTTGAGTGGACTAAACAAGCAAATTGCTGATCATTTGGAGTTGTAACATTATGTGCAGATGGAGGACATGCTAAATATGGCCATGAAAATTGAAAGCCAACTCAAAGGAAAAGGCACAAGGTATGATTCTAAACTTTCTTCGGTTTCTTCTTCTTGGAGATCGAATTGGAGTAAAAAGAATGATAAACCCATTGTTAAGCATAAAAGAGATGAAACTAAAAACAAAAATAAATTAGGCAGCAAGGGTAAAGTTGAGAATCAACCTAAACAAAATAGAAGCATTAAATGCTTCAAGTGCCTTGGACATGGTCATATGGCACGTGAATGCCCTAATAAAAGAGTAATGATCATGAGGGATGAGATTGTAGAATTTGAAAGTGAGAGAGAAGATGAAGATGATATGCCACCTTTGGAAGATGATAGTGATGTAGAATATGCTAAGGCTGAAACTTTGTTGTACAACGCACACTTAGTTTGCAAAATAAACAAGAGGAACATGGGGAGCAACGTGAGAATTTATTTCATACTCATTGTTTGTTTGCTAATAAGTTGTGTAACTTGATTGTGGATAGTGAAAGTTGTACCAATGTAGCAAGCACTTTCCTAGTAGAGAAGTTGAAGCTACCCATTATTAAACATCTAAAACCATACAAGCTTCAGTGGTTGAATAATAGTGGTATGGTGAAGGTAAATAAGCAAGTTTTGATTTCATTTTCAATTGGTAGATATAAGGATGAGGTTTTGTGTGATGTGTTACCCATGTATGCTGGACACATGTTATTGGGTAGACCATGGCAATATGATCGAAAAGTGTTGCATGATGGGTTCAAAAATCATTATTCTTTGAGTATGAATGGGGAAAAGTATCAACTTGGCCCATTGTCTCAAAAAACAAAATTTGAGGACCAAATGCGCATCAAACATCAATATGAAGAACTTAACTCTTCATTGGGGATGAATTTGGGAAGGGAAACACAAGAGAGAAAAGAGAAAGGTGAGATAAGTGAATTAAGTGAATTAAGAAATAAAAATGGGAAACACAAGGTAAGAGAAAACAAGGTAGACTTGAGTGAAAGAAAAATGAGTGTTTATGCTAAAATGAATGATGTGAAGGAAGCTTTGACAATGAGGAAGTAAATGCTTGTACATATTTATAAGAGAGTTTTGATTATTTCTAAAGAAGTAACCAAAGATTTGCCTAGTGTTGTTGTTGATCTTTTGCAGGAAAATGAGGATCTATTTTCGGAAGAAGTACCTAATGGATTGCTGTCAATTTGACGCATTAAACATCAAATTGACTTCATTCTAGGTTCAACCATTCCAAATAGACCTGCATACAGATGTAATCCGGAGGAAACAAAAGAGATCCAAAAGCAAATAAGTGAGCTTATGGAGAAAGGGTATGTGCATGAAAGCATGAGTCCATGTGTTGTTCCTATATTATTAGTGCCTAAAAAGGATGAAACTTGGAGAATGTGTGTTGATTGTCGAGCCATCAACAAAATCACGGTGAAGTGTAGACACCCTATTCCTAGGCTAGATGATATGTTGGATGAATTGCATGGTTCTTGTGTGTTTTCAAAAATTGATTTAAAATGTGGATATCATCAAATAAGAATGCGTGAAGGTGACGAATGGAAAACAACTTTCAAAACTAAGCATGGATTATATGAGTGGTTAGTAATGCCTTTTGGTTTAACTAATGCACCTAGTACTTTCATGAGATTGATGAACCATGTTTATTGGAAAGTTTGTGGTTGTTTATTTTGATGATATTCTGATCTATAGCAAGACTTTAGATGAGCATGTACAACATTTGAAATCTTTTTTTGATGTGCTTAGAAAGGAAAAGTTGTATGCTAATCTAAATAAATGCATATTTTGCACTAATGAAATTACTTTTCTTGGTTATGTTGTTAATGATAAAGGAATACATGTTGATCAAGAAAAAGTGAAAGTAATTAGAGAATGGCCCAAACCCACTAGTGTCAGTGATGTAAGAAGTTTTCATGGTCTTGCTAGCTTTTATAGGAGATTCATTAAGGATTTCACTACAATTGCTGCACCTTTAACTGAATGTATTAAGAAAAACGTAGGATTTAAGTGGGGTAAAGAACAAGATGAGGCTTTTTACTTGCTTAAAGATAAACTTTGTTCAGCACCTTTACTTGTTTTGCCTAATTTTTCTAAAACTTTTGAAATTGAGTGTGATGCCAGTGGCATAGGTATTGGTGGAGTCTTAATGCAAGAAGGTAAGCCAATTGCATTCTTTAGTGAGAAATTAAGTGGAGCAAGTTTAAACTACCCTACATATGACAAAGAGTTTTATGCTTTGGTGTGAGTTTTGAAGACATGGGAGCATTATCTTTACTACATGGAATTTATAATCCACACTGATCATGAGTCCTTGAAGTATCTCAAAGGATAAGGGAAGTTGTGTAAAAGACATGCAAAATGGGTGGAATTCATTGAATCCTTTCCTTACATCATCAAGTACAAAAAAGGTAAGGAAAATGTGGTTGGTGATGCTCTTTCTAGAAGGTATGCTCTAATTTCTAAACTAGATGCAAAATTATTAGGTTTTGAGTACATTAAAAATTTGTATAATTCTGGCCTTGATTTTGCTAGTGTTTATGGGGCATGTGAGAAAGGTGGGTTTGATAAATTCTATAGGCATGATGGTTTTCTTTTTAAAGAAAACAAATTGTGTGTTCCTCAATGTTCAATGAGAGAATTACTTGTGAGGGAGGCACATAGTGGTGGGTTAATGAGACATTTTGGAATTAAAAAAGACTCTAGGTTTGTTAAGTGAGCATTTCTTTTGGCCACAAATGAAAAGAGATGTTGAGAGGATATGTGAGAAATGCATTACATGCAAACAAGCTAATTCTAGAGTAATACCTCATGGGCTGTATAACCCTCTTCCTATACCTAATGAACCTTGGGTTGATATATCAATGGAATTTGTCTTGGCTTTACCTAGGTCTAAAGGGGGGAGAGATTCTATTTTTGTTGTTGTGGATAGGTTTAGCAAGATGGCACATTTCATTCCATGCAACAAAAATGATGATGCAACACATGTTACGGGGTTGTTCTTCAAAGAAATTGTGAGATTACATGGCATCCCAAGAACAATTGTGAGTGATAGAGATGTGAAGTTCCTTAGCCACTTTTGAAAAACACTTTGGAGCAAGTTGGGTACAAGGCTGTTATATTCAACCACTTGTCATCCACAAACAGATGGATAAATAGAAGTGGTAAATAGGATCTTATCAACTCTTTTGAGGGCCATAATAAAAAAGAATTTGAAGAATTAGGAGGAATGTTTGCCACATGTAGAGTTTGCTTATAATCGTAATGTGCATACTACAACAAACCATTCACCATTTGAAGTCGTGTATGGGTTCAATCCATTAACTCCATTGGATTTTCTACCTTTACCATTAGAGAAAGCAAATTTGGATAGTAAACAAAAAGCTGACTTTGTTAAAACTTTGCATGAAAAGGTGCGCACACAAATTGAAAAGAAGACTCTACAATATGAGAAGCAACAGAACAAAGGCCGAAAGAAAGTAGTATTCGAACCAAGAGATTTGGTTTGGCTACACTTAAGGAAGGAAAGACTTCCTAGCCAAAGGAAGTCAAAACTAATGCCTAGAGGGGATGGTCCACTTTGAGTCCTTCAAAGAATAAATGACAATGCATATAAGCTGGAATTGCCAAGTGAGTATGGTAATGTTAGTGCAACCTTCAATGTTTCTAATTTGTCTTTGTTTGATGTAGGTGATGAAGGATCATATTTGAGGACGAATCCTTGTGAGGAGAGGGGGAATGATGAGGAATTACATGTTGATAAAAAATTGGCCAAGCACCAACAGTCCAATGATGACATGAACAAACAATTCAAAGATCCACTAGCCATATATGGAGGACTAATGACAAGGTCTAGAGCTAATAAGTTGAAAGAGGCTTTAATTTCCTTCATGGATCAGATTTGGAGAAAACAAGTTGCTCAAGATTTGTTTAAAGATGATCCATGGATGCAAGAAGAGCTTAAGTTGGTCAACATAATTCAAGCAAGACCTAATCTTGAAGGCTAAACCAGGCTTATGTGAGTAAAGATTTAGGTCCATTTTTAATAATAAAAGGTCATTTGGCCATGGTCTTGAAGTCTAAAAGACCAATGGCCTAAGACAAATTAATAGCTTGTTTAAGACTATTTGTGTTTTAATTCTGTATTTTGACTTTTATTAGGGTTTATTCTTATTATGTATGAGTTACAAAGACTGAAATATGAAGAAAAAGAGTTACAAAAGCCAAGAAAATAATGGTCTAACGTTCACACTAAGTTGACAAAGTAATGGGGCTATTTATTAGGAGTAATGAGGCTGTCAATTAATATGGGAGTTGCATATGAACTTAATTCTGATGCTCTCTTTGTATATGGCCTTCTTCTATATAAACAAGGTTGATTTCCTTTGTAATCAGATAGTTATTCAAAAGATATAAAAATATATTTTGAGCATTGTGAGTGTTTTGTCTTAAGTTCTGCATGAACTTTGGAACTTATCAAGCTATTCAGTTTGTGGCGTTCAAATTCCAGAATCTTTATTTTCATCCTTAACTTATCAAACCTTCTTTGTTTGTGGCGTTTTGAGGAAATCAAAATGCTATTCTAATTACTTAATCATAATTCCATTGATAAAAGTGATTAGAATAGTTAATCTTACTTCATTATTGAACGATCCAGATTTTGATTCAACTTTTGGAGGGTGTTAATTTGCATTCCATATTTATTATAGTTCTTTAACTATTGAGGTGTATGGTTGCTAAATTGATGATTTCAATCAAAGATTGCATAGGGATCTCTTTTCCCCACTTTGTTATTCCTTAGCTATCTGTTGAAGCTCCATTGTTTTACAAAAAGGAAAAAAAAAGTCCAAGTCTTTTTTAAAATTAGTATTTCAACTAGAAATGAAATTAGTTAAGCAATCACGATAAACACCTATCTAACTTGAACACAATTTATCTTTCGCATACTTTCAATATAATTTTCTCTATTGATAACTTTGCCGACTTGAGTAACAGAGTGTGAACACCGGACACCCAAAATTTTTACTCATTGCTTAAGATTTTTAAAAAGCAGTTCTTGCTCTGATTTCAGGAAGTCCCTAAAACGCCCAAGTCAAGACAGATTTTCAAAATCTAAATCAAGTATTTGGTCATCCGTCATAATACGTTGGACAAAGATCAAATTAACAAGTTATCATATCTAACAAAATTACAACTTTTGTATTGCTAATGCATTTTTATTCATTTAATTTTAATTTGTGAAAATGATAATTTTATCACCAATGAACTTTAATCCTTATACATTGCATATTGGGGAATGGTGCATTGGATAATTTTGGTCTATTCGAGTGTGTGTGTGTATATATATATATATATATATATATATATAGTATTCAGAGAAAGGTTAAAAAAAAACGGAAGATGGTCAAATTTAATTCAATAAACTGAAATGGGAAGACCCATTTATTGCAGGAGGGATTTTTTAAACTGTGTTAGCTAAAGGAGACATATACGAGAAGAAAGCAGTTAGGATCAAATACAAAAAATGATGTGACAGGTCATAAAGCTAATCTATGTTTGAAGAAATTGAAACAAATATTGGCATTGACCTTTTTATTAATTAATTAATTATCATATTTTTAAGTTTGATTTCTGGGCTTGAGACTACAATTCTGGCACAAGAATATGCAAATTTTTAGCATATTTGCCAGCTACAAAGTCTACGCAACACCAAAAATTAATTTATCTTATTTTATAATTTAGTTTTATCTTTTGTTTAAATTATTAAAAATATATTTGTTTCCTTCCACTCTTATCATGAAGATGAAGACAGTTTGTTAAAACTGAAAATTAAATATTATTAAAATATAAATAATAATGTTGAATATTATAAATGATATAATTTTTAAACGTCAATGCATATTTTGATATTTATATTTTTATATAAAATATTGTGACATGAGATTTTTTTAAAAAATAGCATATTTAATCCCTAAGATCTTCAAAAATAACTTATTTAACTTCTCAGTTTTCAATTATATATATATATTACATAAAATTGAGAAGTTATACAAATTCTAACGAATCAAATCACAAAATTTAGTGTTAAACAGAGGAAGAAAGGAGATGGCTATTAAATTTAATTAGTAAAAGATAATTTTTTTTTTAATTTGTCAGTATTTATTCATATGCATTTACATATTTATTAGTATTGAAGTGTTGAATGTAAACAAAACTAGAAAGCGTATGAGATTAAATATGCCATTTTGAAAGTTTAGGATGAATTCACATATGATGAGTCATAACTGTTGAATGTACATAAAATTAGAAAATAAATGAAATTAATTATGCCATTTTGAAAAGTAAAATTCATGGTTAAATTATTCATTCAACTATTTCTTTAAATTATAAATATATTTAAAAAAAAATTATTTACTCAATAATGTATTTAGTCCATATTTGAGTTAGAAATTTTAACTTATTTTAATTTAACTGAAAATTTTAAAGTGGGTGTTAGCAAGTAATTCAAAATGATATGTTGACCTTGAAATTTAATTTTTGGGTGAATCTAATGGCATATAGCGAATACAATTTAAAATTTATTTTTTATTGTTGACTGTAATAATTAAATTATATTTTTTCCCAAATATTTTACTATTCTTTTCATCTGTCTCCAAATCTAATTTACTTTTCATTTTTAAATATTAGTTTTATAAGGAAATTCAATATTAACTTTTGTTAAATATGCTAATTAGTTATGTGGTTAATGTTTATATACTGAATAAAGCTTATATATTAACATATCCTTAAAAAAGAGTTCATAAAATTAATTGTATTGCCAAGGAATAAGAATACTTTTAAAAAATGTACGTGATATTAATTAATTTTTTCACTATTTGCATAAAATTAAAATCAATTATCAATTTAAAACAAATAAAGTAATAAATAAGGAAAAAGAGCAAACTAATTTTGTCAACTAAATGAATTTTGAACTTTTGAATTATTTATTTTTCATAAAGGAAAATGTACAAAAAAAAAACCCTAAACTAATTGGGGAGAAGCAATTTAGGGCCTAAGTTTTTGTCTGATTATGCCTTTTTTTTTTTTTTTATAAAATCAGGTCAATTAAAACCCCGACGTTACAAAATTTTGTTTCTCTATTAATTTTTGCTTACATGATATTGTGAATCCCATTTTTTGCCCGTCATATTCTCATTATTTTATAAAAATAAAAAATAATAATAATAAATTCATCTTCTTCTTTGGGGAGAAGATGAAATTTTTCATCTTCTTTGCTATGTTTTTTAGTCGCAACACTATTTTAATTAGCAACCCTTGCAATGTCAATTACATAAATTTCCACAAGCAAGCTTTTTTTCTTTCCAAAATTATCTGGGTAATAACATTCATAGTGATATGCTATTATTGGATCCAGAATTTTATTTTAAGATATTGCATCAATTTCCTCAATTTGTCAACAGAATACTTGTTCTTCGCACAGATCCAATTTCAAGATTTAGGCTTAAAGTTGGTAATTTGAATTTAGATACAATATCAGAAGAAATAAATTCCTGGGTTTGTTATGCAATTATGCGTGATGTAGAGGAGCTTGATCTTCACATCATTCCATTTCCTTTTCATCTGCCTAGTCATCTTTATAGCTGCGAGATAATTAAAAAGTTTTAAGCTTTGTAATGTTTCTTTAAATAAAAAACCACATGCCATATTAACAAAAAATCATCTTCTCACCGAAGAGGAAGATGATTTTTTTTTTACTTTTTAATTTTTTACAATTTAATTATTTTACAAACTAATGAAAATATGGTATGTATAAAAAAAAATGAAACTCATAATGCCATGTAAGCAAAAATCAATAGAAAAATAGATTTTTATAACGCCGGGTCTTAATTGACTTGATTTTAATAAAAAAAAAAGAGTATAATTGGAACAAAAAAAAGGGTCCAAGTTGCTTCTTACCAATTGGTTTAGGGATTTTCCTGTACCTTTTCCCTTTTTTCATAAATGTATATTTTGTTCAGTTAAAAAAATGACATACAATACCCTTATATCTTATATACATATAATATATATATTTAGTATATGTAAAATACACACATACAATATAAAAATATCATAATCCGATTTAATAAAAATTTTTACATTTCAAATTTAAAATCTCAAATACTTAAAAATTTATATTTAAATAATAAACAAAATATTCTTTATAATCTATAGGTTCCAAAATAAATATTTTTTATAAAAATCTTTGGTAAAAATTCGTTAGAGTTTTGTCTATAATTTGAAAATTTCTAAATTTTAACAAAACATAACTTGCACCAAAAATACTCCCAATATACACTACATCTCACATTCCCCCAACACTTCTCAAGTTCTCCATATTTCTCAAAATATTTATGCATATACATATATATTTATCAAAACACATGTAAAACTCACATTATATAATTTATCCAAAATATTCTTTATAATTTAGATTATATACTTCAAAAACATAGCATAATATACATAATATCATAATGTATTATATAATATAAAATATATACATACTAGCAGTATCTCTGATCTTGATGCTATAAAAATCAACTCTATACTCAACTCAAATCTAGACCCGCTCGGTCTAGAAGAACTTTTCGGCTCAATTGGATTACCTCTGTCACTTACACGATGAATTGCAATCACTCTAAGCTAAAAGCCTAGCTGTATAAATTTTGATAACAGTAAATCTTAAATACAATGCCAATGCTTAATGTATTTGTATGCCATGTCACAATGTAATATCCAAGCTCACTTTTAAACATATTATTTCATCATTTATTAATTCACATAAACACATACACAAACATGTGCATAAATAAATTAATACTTTATTCAAATCCCAGTGTTACTATTTTAGTCTATGTTGATACAAAGTATCTAGCCCTTAAGACAAATTATAGTAATGCTCAAAAGCTAGCCCCGAAGGCAAATCATATTACAGTGATGCCAAGTGTCTAGCCCCGAAGGCAAATCATATATCAGCGACGCATAGCTTCTAGCCCCGAAGGTAAATAATGAGGATAGCTTCATAGGCAAGCCGCCAAACATAGAACTCTAGAAATTGAATAACATACAAGACACATAAATAATTCATATTTTTCATATTTAACTTTTTCTCATTTTTTCATAATCAATTAGGTACATTGTCTCATTTCTCATTATTAATTAGACACATTGCCTCATTTTTTCTTATTTTTCTCACAATGCATCATTTTTCTCTTTTTTCATCACATTGCATTATTTTTATTTTTTTTCTTTTTCTCATTCATATCAATGTCATTTCATTTTAATTTATCATATTTCATCATTTCATCACAATGTATCACATTTCACATCAAAATTACATTATCCAAATATTTTGGATCATTTTCACATAATTCACATATTTCATATTCTATTCAATTTTACCATTAACAATGGCTTTTCATAATGCATATGATGCATAAATGGCAAATCACATGTCATACCACCATGTTCATGAATGTTCAATGCATTAAGTAGTTTAACATATTTTTCAACCAAAATGTGTTAAGCCTAAATTTATGACAACATAACCAATTCATCAAAATTTGTACTTACCTTAGGAAGTAATCAAAAGCAAGCTATAAAACTACCTCCAACCTTTACTTGCCCTTCAACATTAGGGTTGGGCAAACTACTACCTCTCAATGCCTATACCAATATCACATTCTAAGGCAATTCAAGCATCAAACCTTAATTATATACCACTTTAATTAAAACCCCAAAAGATAGCATAACCTTTCTTTAACTTAGGAAAATCATATTAAACCATTCAAATTAGTGTTTTAAGTTTATTAATATCATTAAAAACATATTTTAACATGTTTAAACTATTTACATTAATTAAACACATGCTTTAGTACAAAATCCTAAAATGACATAACCTTCACCATTGAAGGTTTTTCATTCCAACTCTGTCCAATTATCAATCCTAGCTTATATTCATCACTTATATAATTAAACAACATACTTTAAACATTAAAATCAAACAATTCATCATCTTTGAAAATTCACTTTTCCAAAACCCTAAATCAACACTACCATTTTCAAACTCCATTCAAACTTAACAAAATCCATCATTTGACTTTAAAATCATTGTTTATGCATCAAAACAACACATTTAGAATCAAATTGCACAATTAAATCATATGAATTCAAAAGTCCAATTCTCCCATAACCCTAAATTCTCTCTCTTCATCAACCTTCACTCAACCTTAACCATTTCTTCAATCTAACCTTAAAATCATTATTACCTACTCAAAACAACTTCATTCATACCCAATTAAACAATTAAAATATACTACTTCAAAAGTCTAAAATCAACATAATCATACTTTCATGGAATTTCAAGGAAAAGGTTAGAAAACTTACTAATTATGGTGGAAATCCCTAAAAATCCAACTTGAACCCTTGAAATCTTTCAATTAATGGTGCATGGAAGAAGAAAAACCTTGTCTTTGAACATCCATGGAGTTTGGCCCTTTGACAAAGAAGAAGAAGAAGAAGACTCTTTAATATTTTCTCTTTCCATCCACTTTGATTTTAACCTCATATATACTATTTTAATATATTTTTTAATTAATTATTTAATTAATAAAAATCCTAAAATTACATCTTCCATTCAAAATAATTTATTTTTAAATTATTTAAATTATTTTAATTTCTAAAGTATAATTATAAAAATATCCTTTGATCTTTGACTTTTCTTTTAAAAGAGTTGACTTTTGGTTGATTGTATATATTATGTATATTTCATGTATATTTCATATATACATTCCACTTTTTCACTTAAAATTCTTCCATTTTCCATTTAAATTATTTATTTCATTAATTTTAATTTATTTTATTGAATTTTCAAAAATTATGGACGTTACAATTTTCTCCCCTAATGAAAATTTCGTCCTCGAAATTACCTGTTATCAACTCTGGAACAACTGAGGATACTGACTTCGCATCGTTTTCTCACTTTCCTATGTCACTTCATCTGTGGCATAATTCCTCCGAAGGACTTTCACAAGTGACACCTTCTTATTCTTGAACTCTTTCACCTCTCGTGCCAAAGTTGCTACTGGTTCTTCCTCGTAAGTCAGATCTGGACTCACCTCATTAGACTCCATTGACAAGATATGAGATGGGTCAAATCTATGTCTCAGAAGCATAGAGACATGGAATACATTGCATATTGGACTAACTCTCTCCAGTAACTCTCTCCAATAGCTTACAGAAAAGGAGCCATCTTCGTCATCCGATCAACTATCACCCATATTGCATCATGCTTCTTCTGGGTCAAAGGTAGTCTAGTCACAAAATCTATCATCACCCACTCCTATTTCCACTCAGGCACAGATAATTGAAGCAACCCTGAATGAACCTAGTGCTCAGCATTCACTCTCTAGCAAGTGAAACATCTAGATACAAATTCTATTATGTCCCTCTTCATACCTGACTACCAATAATATTGCTTCAAATCCTGATACATCTTAGTACTACCAGGGTGCATAACATAGAGTGACTGATGTGCTTCTTCTAATATCATCCTCTTCAATTCTGCATCATTAGGAATACACATTCTATCTCTGTATCACAAACTGCCATCCTCTCTCATATGAAAGTCTTGACTCACTCCCTTTTGGCAATCCATCACAATCTTTTGGATTTTCTCATCAGCCAACTGGGCCTTCCTAATTTGATCCAATAAAACTGGCCTCAACTAAAACTAAGCCATCAATGCACCATTATCACCAGGCTCAAATCTGACATGCAATGCTCTCAACTCAACAAGCAACGAGAGCGAATAAGCAGTCAAACATACTAAAGACTTCTGACGCAAGGTATCAGCAACAACATTTGCCTTGCCAAGATGATAATTAATCAAGCAGTCGTAATCTTTAATAAACTCTAACCACCGTCTCTGTCTCAAATTCAACTCTCTTTGAACACCCAAGTACTTCAAACTCTTGTGATCAGTATAAATGAAACATTTCTCCCTATATAAGTAATGCCACCATATCTTCAATGCAAAAACTATGGCTGCTAACTCCAAATCATGAGTCTGGTAATTCAGCTCATGAGGCTTCAACTGTCGAGAGGCATAAGCAATAACTCTATCCTCCTGCATTAGAACACAACCCAAACTACTATGTGAAGCATCACTGTATATCACATAAGGTTTACCTTCTACAGGCAAGGTAAGGACATGAACCCGTGTCAACATCTCCCTCAACTGCTCAAAACTCGTCTGACATCCATCTATCCACACAAATCTGACTCCTTTTCGAAGTAATCTGGTAACTGTTGTAGCTATCATAGAAAAACCCTTCACAAACCGACGATAATAGCCTGTCAAATCCAAAAAACTTCTAACCTCTGTCACATTCTTTGGTAGACCCCAATTCAAGATAGCCTCAACTTTACTCGGATAAACTCTAATACCCTCTTCTAAAACCACATGACTGAGAAAAGTTATCTTATCGAGCTAAAACTTACACTTAGACAGCTTAGCATACAACTGCTTCTCTTTCAATGTCTGCAGTATAGTCCGCAGATGTTTGTCATGATCCTCCTCATTACGCGAATAAGAATGTCATCAATAAAGATCACTACAAACTGATCTAAGTATGGTCTAAAGACCCTATTCATCAAATCCATAAATGCTGCTGGTGCATTCATCAATCCAAAAGGCATCACTAGAAACTCATAATGTCCATACCTCGTGCGAAAAGCTGTCTTAGGTATATCTACATCTCTAACTCTCAACTGATGATATCCTGATCTCAGATCAATCTTAAAGAATACTTTTGCTCCCTTCAACTGATCAAAGAGATCATCTCTACGAGGTAAATGATACTTGTTCTTGATGGTCACCTTATTCAACTGTCTGTAATCAACATACAATCTCAAAGTACCATCCTTCTTGTTCAGAAACAAAACAGGTGCTCTCCACAGAGACATACTAGGGCGGATGAACCCTTTATCATGCAACTCCTACAAACTGCACCTTCAACTCCTTCAATTCAGCAGGTGCATCTGATAAGGGGTAATAGAGATGAAAGTGATACCAAGCATCAAATCAATACCAAACTCCACCTCTCTCTCAGGACATTGTAGACTCTTAAATTTGGATCGATTTAAATTTAAAAGATTTATGTTGGTCCATTATGAATTTAGATTTCTTAAACCTAATTTTAGAATTAAATTGGAAGTTATATCAAAATTGCAAAAATATTGGCTGAAAATTTAATTATTTTGGACCAGCTTGAGTCGAAATTAATTGTTTTGGTCGAGTTGGGTTTTTCAAATTAATATGGGTACTGCCCATATAGATTTGGGAGCGCCAAATCGATACGGGTATTGTCCATATCGATTTGAGCTTACCAAATCGATATGAGGCAATTTCATATCTCGATTTGGCTAGCCCAAATCGATATGAATCTGCCTCATATCGATTTGGATAGCCCAAATCGATATGAGGTGCACTCCATGTCGATTTTGGATTTTAATCCGAGTCTTAAACACAATTGTATCGGCCAATTGACTTCCTAATTAACTTATGAGAGTCGGATTAGGTTTAGGGTCAAGGTAAGTTTTCCTATAAATATGTGATTAATACAAATAAAAAGGGGGAATTTGGATTAACAATTTGACAGTAAAGAAAAAAGACGATAGCAGTTTTACAAAACCCTAATTATCAAAAAAGAGCAATGCAGATAAAGAGTAAGAAAGGAGCAACTTTGATTAATAAATTGGCAGAGACGAGAGCAGTTTTATTAAATGCTCAAAAAATAATTGAGTAACAGGAAGAACAGAACAATTGTCCCAGGCAATTGTTTCCCTCCACCAATTACAAGCTAATTCAGGCAGTTGATAAATATTGAGTTTGATTCAACACATTCAAATTGGAGGAGCCTACGATGCAGGTACATCTTCATTTACTCATTCAGTTTAAATCTCCATTCCCTTATTTTGTAAATTATGCATACTGTTATTGCTTTAAACATAACTTTAGAAATTTCATTCAACAAATCTTATCTTCATCATTTAATTTAATCTGAACCTTAAATCATAGAGTCCAACCATGATCAGATAATTCAAGGTCTTAATTTTTGCTTGTAAACACCAATTAAGTTTTCCAAAAAGCTTAAAGTCTTAGTTTAAGTATTCTATACTTTATAAAACCCCTAATTTAATTAACCAAAACCCTAGCCTTTATTTAAAATCCTAAAATTATTTTTCAAACACCTAATATGTAGATCATAACCTAAAATTAGTTAAACCCTAATTCCATTTAATCCTATTTTTATAAACCCTAATCCTTTTTCATAAGAATTCCAAACCCTAATTTTGATTAAAAACCCTAATTCAAGATGTAAACCTAAATTCATATATTTATTACTTTATTTAATTTTAGATTTGATTATGTAGTTTATTATATATTTTGATGATTGATTTATTTAATTTCAAATGTTTAATTTATTTAATTTATCATGGATGAATATTTTTTTAATTATTATTTGTTTATTAAAATTGTAAGAGGTATGTTTCTATGATTGGATACCTCATTAATTAATTTTATATAATTTAAATTATTTTTTATATTTTGAAATTAATGTAAAGGACACGTTTTCACCTTTTGGTGGGTGTCCTATTTAGTTCTAGATATTAGACGAATTAAGAGTATGTTTCCATCTTCGGATGGGTGTACATTTATTTATTATGTTTGGACATTGTTGTGATTTTAATAAAGTATTTATTTAATCTTATGATTGTATGTAGTATGGATAATATCATTATATTTAAGAATTTTATAATATTAATACCTGCAAAGGAGGTCGGTTCCAATGAACCGGGCATTGTGGGGATGCTGGGTCATTTCTCACATTCTCTACACGTATCCAACTTTTCGAACCCATTATAGGGAGTTGGGGATTCCTTAGAAATCAAGTCATCCACCTCTTTCTTTTTTTTTTCCCGTCCAGATGGTGACTCCATTTTCTCCGGGCTTAGGCTAGTATTTACAAAGGCCCCAAGCCTAATAATGCCGAAGTCGCAAGACCCATTCCACTGGGAGTGGGGGCAAAAAATTTTCGCTCACAGTGGCGACTCCACTGGGGATAAGAGAAGTTGATTCCGTTGGTCTTTTTATTATTCTATTCTTTCTTATTACGATATTGTCCATTGCATCATTTAGTTTGCATCGTGTGCGTGAGTTAAGACGCCCTTGTTACCCGTGTTGTGTTATGTGAGGGATACCATACTTTCACTCAAGGTATGGAAGGTATGGAGATCGAGCATGGCATAACCACTCATAGCCTTGTACCTTTTGGTATATACTTGCTATGAGAATCTAAGCCTTTCAATCCAAAGAACTAAAGCTCATGTAATTGGCCTAGTTACTTTCCTTAGGTTTTTACTCCAAATGCTTATTGTTTGACTATGGTTAATTTATCTTGGCTTAAATCATGGCTTATTTGGTTTGTTCTTTTTCTAATATGACCTAAGTATATTGTAAGCTCAAAATAAATTTTTCTTTAAAATCCAAAAGACCAAAGCTATTTTCAAAACTTTTTAAGATGGTCTGTGGACATAAAACTTATCTAAAAATAAATCAAAATTCTTTTCTCATGACTCAAATACAAAAGTCAAAATTCATTTTTTCTAAAAATCTTTTTACAATGGTTTTTTCAAAACAAAACTATTTTTGCATTTCATCCAACTTTTTCTTACAAAGAGCTTACAAATTATTTAGGTCAATTATGAAACTACCAAAAATCAATTGTGAGCCTAGTTTATACTAAGAATTATTAATCATGGGCTTGTTTTTGGCATGAGTCATTAGTTATTTTTTTAAGTGGAAAATCTATTTATAATAAACCTCTTAATTTAGTTTTAATCCAATATAGCATAAAAGCTACTATAGTTGGTTGAATGGATTAAAACCTAATTAATCGAAATTATCATGAACTGATTTCCATTTTTGAAAATATAACTATTGGTTGAACCGTCCGAGGAAATTATTCGTAAATAAAATATTCCATATTGGTATTTTGTTAACCACATACCTAGAAAAAGAGACTCACCATTTGTGTGTGAAAGTTATAAGATTGGAAGGGACGTCCTGATTATCTTTCTTTGCTTGTTGTTTGTGCATATATGCATACATGCATATACGCATTGCATTACATATCATTAATCCTCCCTGGCTCACAGTCCTGTATTACAACAGTTCAAAAGCCTATGATAATTTAACCTATGCCGGTGATGAAGAATCCAACAACAACTCAGCTAGCTTCTCACCAAAAGTAATGGAACCTGAGCAAATTCAAAAGATGTTGGATGATGCCCTTGAAGTCAAGATGGAAGAACTAAAGGGGGGCCCTAGCTGAGATCATGAAAAGTCAGATGGTTACAATGTTTGAGAACACTGCTGAAGCATTCGCAAGCACCAAGAAAGATAAGGGAAAGGCTAAAGTTGGTGAAGTAGTCTTCGATGATGACAAGATGGTTATGGATGGTGATGATGACTAGGCCCAATACTTTCAAGATCTTCAAGATAAGAAGAAAGAGCCGAGGATTGTGGAAAGAGTAGTTGTGGAGAAAATTGAAACTTCTGATGTTGAGAAACTGATTGCTGATTTGGAGAAGAAATTTGAGAAGAAGCTGAAAAATCGAAGAGATGCCTGAAATCGATAAACTGTTTGAACAAGATGAGGAGGTCCCTTATAATTTTAAGATGCCTTCCTTCGCTAGGTAGAATGATACTAGAAACTCTCATCTCCATGTGAAGCAGTACATCATTGCCATGCAATCTACCAGAGCTACTAAAACTCAAACTTTGAGGTAATTTATGCTCTCATTGGATCCTGTTGTGCAAAATTTTTTTAATTCCTTGGAAGAAAGTACCCAAAAAGATTAGGACATGTTGTACAAAGCCTTCATTCAACAGTATGGGTACAATGTCGAGCTGGAAGTTACCTTGATAGAGGTGGAGACCATTAGGCAAAGACCAAATGAGAACTTTGTTGATTATATAAAGAGATGGAGAAATAAGGCTGCTTTGCTCAAGAAGAGGCCTGATGAGTCAGATCAGATTAGGATGATTGTGAGAGGGGTGCTGCCTAGTCTTCATGAAAAGATGTCTCATACACTCATCCGAGATTTCAAAGATCTTCTCCAAGCTGGTCTACAAATTAAAGAATGGGAAATGGAGAAGAACCACTTTTCGGCAAGAAGAAATGAGAAAAAGAACTACCAGTCGGGTAATCAAAGCATGCAAAAGAAAGTTGATATTAATGCAACTGGTCAAGGAAATAGAAGACAGTTATCAGAATTGGGAAAACCTCTATCTTGGGTTTTCAACAAGTTACAAAAGAAGGGGTTGTTACAACCGTTGGCTCCTTGACCACTACATAATCCTCTGCCACCAAACTTCAATGCCAAGGTCTTCTATTAATTTCATTAAATGCAAAGGCATGAGACGGATAAATGTGCTCATCTAAGACACGAGATCCAAGATTCGATTGACAGTGATAAGCTATCTGAGCTGGATAAGCCTAATACCAAAAGCAATCCTCTGCCTAGGTTCAACAGAGTGCTACCACCAGCAACTTTCGTGGTAGGAGGAGGATTGGAGGAAGATCTTGTCTTATCCTTCTTTCAAGATGGGAATATTGAAGATGTGAAAGGAGAAGAAGCTTAACTCAACAAACTTTCCTTGGCTTGTTTGTTTTTTTTATTTTATTTTCTTAATTTGGTGTTTTATGGAACAATCGTGTTTTTCAAATTATGAGTTGTTTAAATAAATTACTTTCATCAAATTTTTGTTGGTCTTTGTTTATTTTGGTGCTCAAACAATGACAAATTTAACTTGATATTTATAAATTAGCATATCTATGCATTATAATCCGAATGACTTTACTATGTGAGGGAATTTTTCTATAGCATTGCATTGTGTATGCTTACTTAGAGAGGGCTCCTACATAATTACCTTTGTCTAGGTCCTAGTCAGTCTTAGAACATGTTTTGACATTTTGAAGCAAAATTAAACTTTGCTTATTTAAGGGAGAGATGATCTAGGCATTGTTTGATAAGCCGAAAACTAGTATCTGCCTAATTAAACATCAATCCCTAGTTGTCCCTTTGAGCCTTCATAAAATTTTAACTTTCTTTTCACTGGCATATAAACCCCAACAACCTACCTTGGGCTGTCATGATATTTATGACAAATTTGATGATCACTATGCATAGCCAAGACCGTAAGGATAGTTGATGTTCTCAAGACCATAAGGGTAGTTAAAGTTCACCTAATATCTCCAATCTATTAAGATAACATCAGAGTAACAAATGATTTATCCTTATTAAAGAAGATTTATGACACTCCACTCATCCATTATCAGAAACACAAGTTGGTATAAACAAGATAACTCTTTTAGAGCTAGCACTAAAAAAATGAAAAAGATAAAAAAGATAGAAAAAAGACAAAAAGACAAAAAAAGACAAAAAAAAAAGAAAATAAAATGAAACCTAAAACGGTTTAAAGCCAACCAAGTTCTCTTTTACCTAAAGCAGCAAAAGGTTTCCATTTGGTTTATAAGGATAGTTTGACTTGAATTGGTCCAACCCAACTAAAGATTCAATCAAAATCTGAGAAAAAGGAGAAAGACTATCTAGTTTTTGAAAGTCCTATACTTGACAATCCTATAGAGGAAAAAGATGAAATGATGAAATGTGGGTACCAAACTTTTGTAAAGGCAAAGACTATCCCAATCAAAATCCAGATTAATGTTAAGAAGAAAGAAGAATGTTCAATGCTCTATCTTTTCATGCTTCCAACTCTCTAAATAAGAAATTTATAGTGTGAGGATTTACCCATAGTGTCTCAACAGCTACAACTTATAAATGGCCTTCATTTAACCCGTGTCCCTTATAGACCTCATTTCAAGCCTATCAAAGACCTGTTTATCTCTCTTAGTAGGTAGAGTCTATTAGTGAAGATAGTTTGAATAAGCATGCATATGAGATAAACAATATTCAAACTCAATGAGACCTCTCGCTAAGTAATGTGTATGTGCCTATTTGAAGTGCAACAGTTCTTGCTTAAATAGAAGTGATTCCCGAGTTTAGTGCAGTAACTAGAGTTATCATGTTATAGATATGTTAATTTGGGAAATCAAGTCCTGAGGTACAATGACACTGATTTGAAAAAGTCAACATTTGATTTTTTTTTTAAATTATTTTCTTGTTGTAAAAAGCCTTTAAGTTAAGGAAAATATGTTGAACAGTCGAATCTCGAAGGATACATTGGAAAAAGTAAATGATTGTTGGCAAGGTTATGAAGAAGTTACCAACTGACATGCTGAATCATAGTTTGAAATGGATGTATCCCTGACTATGCTGCTTGGGCCTCACCACTCATGTTTTCAACATCTCGAAGATAAAAGCCATAAATGCAATGCTTTCTGACATTCCAATGCAAGACCTGAATAGGCATCTGAAAGGAGTCAATGAAAACACTTCACCTGATCACCTCGGTCTGTGAGTTGATAGAACCATTGTAAGTATTACTCATGCATACCATGCATACATGATCATATCACACTACATTTTTCTTTATCAAAAGTAAACAACAAAACTCTATGAAGCAAACATGAAAAAGATATGGAATCAGGGGGTATGGAGGGCCCGTTGCTTGAGGAAGCTCTAGTCATTTTACAAAAGAAAGAAGAGATGCATGCTTATGCAAGGAACTAGACAAAATACAAACATCAATCAGAGCCTACCCGAGCAAATTATTGGGTAAAATTTCTCCTTTTCAATTTTTAGTTTTGCCACGCAAGGGGGCAAGGAGAAGATATGAGGGCCAGCTAAAAATTGCTAAATTTTTTGAAAAAAAGAAAGAACAAAAAGAACAAAACAAGAAGAAAGTAAGATTCTCAAAAGAATAAAGATGTAAGAGAAGAAAGATCAGTCCAGCTTGAAGAGCTAAAGCCAATATAAGACCCGATGCCAAAGATGAAGATCTAATTTCAAGGGTGAAGACCCAAAGACAAGAGATGAAGATCCAAGATCCAAGGATGAAGATCCATTTTGAGGGTGAAGACCCATAATCCATTAAAGAATGGAACAACTGGTTAAAAGAAAGCCAAAATTCTCAACTGATAAAAGGTCAGTCAAATTCAATCTCGGGTCCAAGTACCAAACTCGGGTCAAGAACTCAAAAATATAGTTTCGGATCGAGCATCCAAAAATCCAATTTCGGGTTGAGTACCCAAATTCAGTTTTGGGTTGAGTATCTAAATACCCAATCCAGTTTTGAGTCGAGCACCTAACTCCTATCTCGGGTCAAGCACCAAACTCCAGTTTTGGATCAAGAATCAAATTTTGGGTCGAGTATCCAAAATTCAGTCTTGGGTTCAAGTACCCAAATCAAATTCAATTTCGGGTTGAGCACCCAAATCCAGTTTAGGATTGAGAATCCAGTTTCAAATTCGAGAACCTAAATCCAAATCCAGTTTAGGAACAAGAATCCAGTTTTGGGTCGAGAATCCAAATCCAAATCCAATGTCCGGTTGAGTAACCAAATCTAATTTAGGATCGAGCATCCACATCCAGTTTTAAATCAAGTACTCAAAACCTAGTTTTGGGTCGAGCACCCATAATCCAGTTTCGGATCCAAATCAGCCTCGGGTCGAGAATCCAAAATTTAATTTTGGGTCGAGTAACTAAAATCCAGTTTCGGGTCGAGAACCCAAATCTAAATTCAGTTTTGGGTCGAGCAATTAAAATCCAATTTTGGGTCGAGGACCCAAATTCAATTTAGGATCGAGCATCCACATCCAGTTTTGAGTCGAGCACCCAAAATTCATTTTCAGGTCGAGAACCCAAATCCAAAATCAGTTTCGGGTTGAGCACCTAAAATCCAATTTCTGGTCGAGAATCCAAATCCAAATTCAGTTTCGGGTCAAGCACCCAAAATGTAACACCCTTATACTCTATATACGTACAATATATATTTTCAGCATATGTAAAATACGCATATATAGTATAAAAATATCACATACTGATTTAATAAAAATTTTAACATTTCTATTTTAAGATTTCAAATACTAATATATAAAATAATTAGTATATAAATATTCTTTGCTTGTTATAGGAATCTAAAATAAAAATTTATATGAAAATCTCTGGAAAAAATTCGGCAGAGTTTTGTTTGTAATTTGAACATTACCAAAATTCAGCAAAACACAACCTGCATAAAGCAAACACTCCCAATAAAAATCAATTCACCATTTCACCAATACTTCTCAATTTCTCCATATTTTCTCAAAACACTTATATATAGATATATAAATTAACAACACATATAAAATTTCATCTGCACAAATTATTCAAAACATTCTTTACAATTTACATTATATACTTCCAAAAACATATCATAACATATATAATATCAAAATATATTATAATATCAAATATCTATATGCTGGCAACTGGCTCTGATCTTGATGTACCCAAAAATAACTCTTCAAGCTCAATAAATACAAACCTAGACCCAACCAGGTCTAGTAGAACTCTCCGGCTCTACCAAATCATCCATGACACCTGCGCGACGAATTATAATCACGCTAAGCTGAAGTCTAGTAGTATAAACTTTGATAATAATAATAAAACTCAATGCAATGTCAATGCACAATGCATATAGATGTCACATTATTCTACTTTCTTATATTTTTCAAATATTTCATAATCATAACTCATAACATTATATTGCTCAATTGTATCATAATTCATAATTCACATTAAAACAAAGACAAGCATGGGCCCAAAAATGATCTAATATGCTATTCAAATTTCAGAGTTATTGCTTTGGTCCATAATGACACTATGTGTCTAGCCCGTAGGCTATATATCCATGGATAATGTAACAACCCCAATCTCTTGGACCTCAACCCGGCTAGACCCTTAGGGTCCAGTATCTTGGTCCTCAACCGGCTAGACTGCTACAGTTTTTGAGACTTACGACCCAGTCTTTTCACCCTAAAAATATCATATTTATCAGCTGGCCTAGCTTACAACCCAGTCTTTTCACCATTCCAGCGTTTAGCCCGTAAGCAATCATAGGCATGCCGCCAAACCCAGAACTCTGAATATTGAATAACATACTAGGCACACAATTTATTCATATTTCTCATTATCAAATTCTTTCATAATTCCTTTATCAAAACTTTTCTCGTTTTCTCATTATCAAAATAGGCATATTGCCTTATTATATCATCTTTTTCTCATTTTTTTTTTCATTTATTCATTTTTCTCATTATTAATTTCTTTCTCATTGTCACATATTCAATCTAGGCACATTGCCTTATTTTCATATTTTTTTTTCTCATTTTTCTCATTTTTCACATCTTTCTCATTTTTCTCACTTTTCTCACTTTTCTCATTTTTATCAATATCAATATCAATTCATTTCATTATTCCACATATCTCATTTTTGCATTCACAACACATTACCCAATTACTTTGGGTATTTTCACATAATATATATATTTCACATTCTACACAATTTAGCCATTATCAATAGCTTTTCACAATGCATTTAACACATATTTGACATTATAAATGTCATAGCATATTATTCATACTCAATCAATAAACCAAGTAACTTAACACATTTTTCAACCAAAATGTGTTAAGCCCAAATGTCATGCAAATATAAACAATATATTCAAAGTTTGTACATACCTCCACTAGCAACCCAAAGCAATCATAACACAACCTGTAATCCTATCCTTCCAACTTGCCCTTCACCACTTGGATGAAACAAATCAACCTCCCTCAATGTCTATACCAAATGTGATCATACACAATCATTTAATATCACATTCTAAGGCATTCTCAACATCAAACCTTAATTTAACAACATTCCAACAAAATTTCAAAAATTAAGTCTTTCCTTACTTTAACTTAGCAAATCCATATTAACCCATTAAATTATTGTTTTGAGTTTATTTATATCATTACAAATATATTTTAACATTTTTAAACCAATTACATTAATTAACCACATACTTTTGTTCAAAACCCTAAAATGGCATAACATTCACCATTGAAGGATCGCCATTCCAACTCAATCCAATTATCATTTCAATCTTATTTCCACCACTTATATCATTAAATAACATGATTTAAGCATTAAAATCAAATAATTAATCATTCTTTGAAAATTCACTTTTCCAAAATCCTAAATCAATACTACCATCTTCAAACTCTATCCAAACTTAACTAAATCCATCATTTGATTTTAAAATCCTTGTTTATGCATCAAAACAACACATTTGGAACCAATTTGCACAATTAAAACTCATGATTTCAAAAATTCAAATGTTCCATAACCCTAAATTCTCTCTCTTCACCAAACTCAACTTAGATTCAACCATTTCTTAAATCTAAACTTAAAATCATTGTTAATCACTTAAAATAACTTCATCCATATCCAAATAGATAATTAAATCCTAGAACTTCAAAAATTCAAAACACACATATTCAAACTTTCATGGAAATCCAAAGAAAAAGGGAGTAAACTTACTAATTAAAGAGGAAAACCTTAAAAATCCACTTGAAACTTTGTAAATATTTCAATTAAATGAGTTTGGAAGAAGAAAATCCCTCTCTTGAAGCCATGAAAGTCGTCCTTGAAGGAAAGAAGAAGAAGATGATGAAAAAAAGTGATTTTCTTTTTCCTCCCACTCACATTTTCAACCTTATATATATTATTATTTTAATATATTTTTAATTAATTAATTAATTAATTAATTAAAACCCCAAAATATTATCTTCCATCCAAAATTATTTATTTTTAAATTATTTTATTAATTTTAAATTTTTAAGATTTAATTACCAAAATACCCTTTTACTTTGACTTTTTAAGAAGTGTTGACTTTTATATGTTGTATATATTTTACATATATATTACATATATATTCCACTTTTTCATTTAAAATCCCTTCATTTCTCATTTAAAATCATTAATTTAATTTATCTATTTAAATTATAATTTATTTTATCAAATTTTCAAAAATTAGAAATTTTCAAAAATTTGGAATATTACACATATGCACAAATAATGTGTATCTTATATACACATCAAATGTACCTTATATGTGTATTAAATATATTAAGTATGTAATGTATTAATCCAACATATACAATTAATATACCATATGTATATATTATATATACTCTAGATATATATATTGAGTATATATAAGATTTTATATCTACAAAATCACGGATGTGACACAAAATCTAGTTTGGGATCGAGAACTCAAATCCAAATCTAGTGTCGCATTGAGTATGCAAAATTTAGTTTCGGGTCGAGAGCCCAATCAAATCTAGTCTCGGGTTGAGAACCCAGCTTATTTCGAGTTCAAAACCCAAACCAACTTCAACCTCGGGTCGAGAATCCATCATCATCCAAAATCTGCTCAAAGTCATGATGCTTTTCACTCTCTTTTACTAAAAGTCTCAGATTGTTCAAGTAGGGAGCAAACTGTAGACCCTTAAATTTAGACCGATTTAAATTTAAAAGGTTTATGTTGGTCCATTATGAATTTAGATTTCTTAAACCTAATTTTAGAATTAAATTGTAAGTTATATCAAAATTGCAAAAATATTGGCTGAAAATTTAATTATTTTGGACCAGTTTGAGTCGAAATTAATAGTTTTGGTCGAGTTGGTTTTTCCAAATTAATATGGGTACTGCCTATATCGATTTGGGAGGGCCAAATCGATATGGGGCACTTGCCCATATTGATTTGAGCTTAGTTTGAGTCGAAATTAACAGTTTTGGTCGAGTTGGTTTTTCCAAATTAATATAGGTACTGCCTATATCGATTTGGGAGGGCCAAATCGATATGAGGCACTTGCCCATATCAATTTGGCAAGCTCAAATTGATATGGGCAGTACCCATATCGATTTGAGCTTGCCAAATCGATATGGGCAAGTGCCTCATATTGATTTGGCCCTCCCAAATCGATATAGGCAGTACCCATATTAATTTGGAAAAACCAAATCGATATGGGCAAGTGTCTCATATCGATTTTTGCAAGCCAAATCGATATGAGGTTCATTCCATGTCAATTTCGACCTTTAATCCGAGTCCTAAACACAATTGTATCGGCCAATTGACTTCCTAATTAACTTATAAGAGTCAGATTAGGTTTAGGGTCAAGGTAAGTTTTCCTATAAATATGTGATTAATACAAATAAAAAGGGGAACTGGGATTAACAATTTGACAGTAAAGAAAAAAGACAATAGCATTTTTACAAAATCCTAATTATAAAAAAAAGAGCAATACAGATAAAGAGTAAGAAAGGAGTAACTTTGATTATTAAATTGGTAGAAACGAGAGCAGTTTTATTAAATTCTCAAAAAGCAATTGAGTAACAAGAAGAACATAACAATTGTCCCAGGCAATTGTTTCCCTCCACCAATTACAAGCTGATTCAGGCAGTTGATAAATATTGAGTTTGATTCAACACATTCAAATTGGAGGGGCCTACAATGCAAGTACATCTTCATTTACTCATTCAGCTTAAATGTCCATTCCCTTATTTTGTAAATTATGCATACTGTTATTACTTTAAACATAACTTCAGAAATTTCATTCAACAAATCTTATCTTCAGCATTTAATTTAATCTGAACCTTAAATCATAGAGTCCAACCATGATCAGATAATTCAAGGTCTTAATTTTTGCTTGTAAACACCAATTACGTTTTCCCAAAAGCTTAAAGTCTTAGTTTAAGTATTCTATACTTTATAAAACCCTAATTTAATTAACCAAAACCCTAGCCTTTATTTAAAATTCTAAAATTAATTTTCAAACACCTAATATGTAGATCGTAATCTAAAATTAGTTAAACCCTAATTCCGTTTAACCCTAATTCCGTTTAATCCTATTTTGATAAACCTTAATCCTTTTTCATAAGAATTTCAAACCCTAATTTTGATTAAAAAACCCTAATTCAAGACGTAAACCTAAATTTATATATTTATTGCTTTATTTAATTTTAGATTTGATTATGTAGTTTATTATATGTTTTGATGATTGATTTATTTAATTTCAACGTTTAATTTATTTAATTTATCATGGATGAATATTTTTTAATTATTATTTGTTTATTAAAATTGTAATAGGTATGTTTCAATGATTGGGTACCTTATTAATTAATTTTCATATAATTTAAATTATTTTTTTTATTTTTGGATTAATGTAAAGGACATTTTCACCTTTTGGTGGGTGTCCTATTTAGTTCTAGATATTAGATGATGTAAGGGCATGTTTCCATCCTCGGATAGGTGTCAATTTATTTGTTAATTTTGGACATTGTTGTGATTTTAATAAAGTATCTATTTATTTTTATGATCACATGTAGTATGGATAATATCATTATATTTAAGAATTTTATAATATTAAGATCTGCAAAGGAGGTCAGTTCCAATGAACGGGGCGTTATGGGGGGTGCTGGGTCATTTCTCACATTCTTCATACGTACCCAACTTTTCGAACCCCTTAGGGGGTTGGATATTCCTTAGAAATTGAGTCATCCACCCCTTTCCTTTTTTCAGCCCGTCCAGGTAGCGACTCCATTTTCTCCGGGCTTAGGCCCGTGTTCTCTAAGGCTCCGAGACTAACAGTGCTGAAGTCGCAAGAACCATTCCACCGAGAGTGGGGACAAAATCTCCGCTCACAGACATATATTTATAATTATACATAAATATATATGTAAGATATATGTAATGTATATAATATATATATTGTAACACCCTTATACTTTATATACGTACAATACATATTTTCAGCATATGTAAAATATGCATATACGGTACAAAAATGTCACAAACCGGTTTAATAAAAATTTTCACATTTCTATTTTAAAATTTCAAATACTAAATATATAAAATTAAATAGTATATAAATATTCTTTTCTTGCTATAGTAACCAGAAATAACATTTTATATGAAAATCTCTGGAAAAAATTTCGCCAGAGTTTTGTTTGTAATTTGGACTTTTCCAAAATTCAGCAAAACACAACTTGCATAAAACAAACACTCCCAATAAAATCAATTCACCATTTCACCATTACTTCTCAATTTCTCCATATTTTCTCAAAATACTTATATATAGGTATATATATATCAACAACACATATAAGATCCCATCTTAAACAAATTATTCAAAACATTCTTTACAATTTACAATATATACTTCAAAAAGATATCATAACATACATAATATCAAAATATACTATAATATCAAATATTTATATGCTGGCAACTGGCTCTGATCTTGATGTACTCAAAAACAACTCTTCAAGCTCAATAAATACAAACCTAGACCCGACCAAGTCTAATAGAACTCTCCGGCTCTACCAAAACGTCCCTGTCACCTGCGCGATGAATTACAATCGTGCTAAGCCGAAGCCTAATGGTACAAACTTTGGTAATAACAATAAAACTCAAATGCAATGCCAATGCACAATGCTCATGATCATCACATCATTCCATTTTCTCATACCTTTCAAATATTTCACAATCCACCATTCATATAAAAACAAACACAAACATGGGCCCAAAGATAACTAATATGCTATTCAAATTTCAGAGTTATTATTTTGGTCTATAATGACACCATATGTCTAGCCCTGTAGGTAATATATCAATGTAATAATCTAACTAGATCTGAGTTTACGACCCGGTCATTTCACTCAGCCTAGCTTTAAATATTTATTTTTGAGGCTTACGACCCAGTCATTTCACCTCAAAAATATTTTCACAATGACGCCCAGCGTCTAGCCCGTAGGTAATCATAGGCATGCCACCAAACACAGAACTCTAAAAATTGAATAACATACTAGACATACAATTTATTCATATTTCTTATTATTAATCTCTTTCTCATTGTCACATATTCAATATAGGCACATTGCCTTATTTTCTTATTTTTTTTCTCACTTTTCTCATTTATCTCAATATCAATTCATTTCATTATATTTCCACATATCTCATTACATTATATCACATTTTGTTTTCTTTCATAACACATTACCCAATCACTTTGGGTATTTTCACATAATACACATTTTAATCACAGTTACACAATTTAGCCATTATCAATGGCTTTTCACAATACATTTAACACATATATGACATTACAAATGTCATAGCACATTATTCATGCACAACCAATGTACCAAGTAGCTTAACACATTTTTCAACCAAAATGAGTTAAGTCCAAATGTCATGCAAATCCAAACTACTGCCTCTCAATGCCTATACCAAATGTGATCATAAATAATCATTTAATATCACATTCTAAGGCATTCTCAACATCAAATCTTAATTTAACAACACTCCTATAAAATTTCAAAAATTAAGTCTTTCCTTACTTTAACTTAGCAAATCCATATTAACCCATTAAATTATTGTTTTGAGTTTATTTATATTATTACAAACATATTTTAACATGTTTAAACTAATTATATTAATTAACCACATGCTTATGTTCAAAACTCTAAAATGGCATAACCTTCACCATTGAAGGATCTCCAATCCAACTCAATCCAATTATCATTTCAATCTTATTTCCACCACTTTATCATTAAATAACATGATTTAAGCATTAAAATCAAATAATTAATCATTCTTTGAAAATTCACTTTTTCAAAACCCTAAATCAATACTACAAACTCTATCCAAACTTAACTAAATCCATCACTAGATTTTAAAATCCTTGTTTATGCATCAAAACAACATATTTGGAACCAATTTGCATAATTAAAACTCATAATTTCAAAAATTCAAATGTTCCATAACCCTAAATTCTCTCTCTTCAACCAACTTAACTCAAACTTAACCATTTCTTTAATCCAACCTCAAAATCATTGTTAATCACTTAAAATAACTTCATCCATACCCAAATAGACAATTAAATCTTAGAACTTCAAAAATCCAAAACACACATATTCAAACTTTCATGAAATCCAAATAAAGAAGTTGAAAACTTACTAATTTTGGTGGAAATCACTAAAAATCGACTTTGAATACTTGAAATCCTTCAATTTATGGAGTATGAAAAAAGCAAAATCCTTGGCTCCACAACAATAGAGGTTCGGCCAAGGAGGAAGAAGAAATAATGAAAATGGCTTTTTATTTTTTTTTCTTTCATCTTTATTTATAACCATATATATATACATTAAAATAATTAAATAATTAATTATTTATTTAATAAATTAAAAGTCCAAAATCCCTCTTTCATTTAAAAATAATTATTTTTGAATTATTTTATAAATTTTGAATTTCTAAGATTTAATTACCAAAATACCCTTTACTTTGACTTTTCTTTTAAAAAGTGTTGACTTTTTATATATTGTATATATTTTACATATATATCACATATATATTTCACTTTTTCATTTAAAATCCCTTCATTTTTAATTTAAAATCATTATTTTAATTTATCCATTTAAATTATAATTTATTTTATTAAATTTTTAAAAATTAAAATTTTTTAAAAATTTGAGATATTACACATATGCACAAGTAATTTGTATCTTATATACACACAAATGTACCTTATGCGTGTATTAAATATATTAAGTATGCAATGTATTAATCCAACATATTTAATTAATATACCATATGTATATATTATATATACTCTAGATATATATATTGAGTATATACAATTTTTATATCTCCAATTATTTATTTAATTTCTCCAAAATCACGGATGTGACATATATACTCTTGAATTGATAATTTATGAAATTCATAAATTTTTAAACAATACATTAAGTGAAAGTGGATTTTGAGTTATATGTGAATTTTCCTTAATTATGTAAGATTTGATAAATAGAAAAAATTTTATTCTTGATAAATATGATTAAAAGTAACTTGGAGTATTGAAATATTGATTTAATTGATCATGGAAGGAAAAATATTTATGAAAATATTTATTTGAAGTATACTTGATAATCTTGGTTTAGATGAATAATGTGTAGAATCAATTGTGATAGAATTTGTTATATTATATTGTTAAAGTGTACATATTTAAGAGTTTATCAAGATATAGAAAAAGGAAAGTACAAGTGAAGGAGAATTGTAGTGGGAAAATCAATGTTGAAAAGGAAAATGATTAGTATTATGCTTAATTGAAGATAGTAGAAGTGTATAGAATTATGTTTAATTAGTTTGCATATAGAGGTTTATGTTTAAATTCAATAGCGTTCTTGGAATTTTGGACATTATTCTTTTAGTTAATTGAGTGTAATTAGTAGTGTATTATAGATTAAATCATAGAAAATGTATATAATTGATGGAAGATTAAACCATTGGATAGTAAAAACATAAAAGAGTAAAGGACTTATGAGGAAATTTGTTGAAAAAGGTATATGAACATTCAAAATGAGAGTTTAATTAGAGAATGAGCAAGTATTAATTGTATATGATTAGAAATTTTTTATGATATTTTTGTGGAAGAAAGTAAAACTTGATACTTAGGGTAGGATAATTGATAAAATGATTCATCATCAATGACTTGGAATATTTGGAAGTGTAACACCTCGATTTTTTTTTGTATTTTGGAATAGTAAACATGGGAGAGTAAATAGTTATGATGGATAGAGAAAATATAAGATGAATGTGTATGATAGATGCAATATATATGTGTATGTTATATATAATTAAAATATATTTAAAATAAATATGACATATATAAGATATATACATATATTCAACATATACACCACATATACATGAAGTATAATTGGTTATAGGGAAAGTTAATTTTAATTAATTAATTAATAATAATAATAATAATAATAATAATAATAATAATAATAATAATAATAATAATAATAATAATAATAATAATAATAAGGGGAAGCACAAAGTCAAAAGAAGGAAGAAGATGAGTGGTGGAGAATTTTAGGTAGAAATTGTTTATAATATTTTATTTATATAAAGAAAAGGATGAGAAAAGAAGAGGCAAGTGCTTCTTCTTCTTCTTCAACGTGAGATAGAGAGAGAGAAAGAGTGGGAAGAGTGAACTTTTTATGCTACATATCAAATTTTATATGAGATTCAAGAGGAATTAAAGGAAATAGTCAAGATTTGGCAAATAATTCAAGTAAATACCTTCTTCTTGAGCGTATTTTATGGATCATATATATATGTATGATATAGTTAGTGAGAGAAAGTGATGTTCAATGGAGTAAGATGATGACAATGATATATTTAGGTATATATATATATGATGAATTGATGCATAGACGAAGTAAATATGGTTTGATGTTGGGGAATAACGTTGAGTAGATGGAATTGAGGAAAAGAGTAAGGGTTTTGTGGAATTGAGTTGGGGATTGAGTAAATTGATATATGGATGATTGTATGAATGAAATATGTTAGTATTGTATTAATGAAAATGGTGTGAAAAAGTGGTTTTGGGATGTCATGGGCGTGCCCAGAGATTTAGCCTGACATGCCCACTAACACGCCCATATCATTGGGCATGTCGTAGCTACTGTAATACAGGATAAATGATAGGGGCAGTGACACGCCCATATCACTGGGTGTGTCAAAGCTTGTGTAAGGCGGGCAAATGACATGGTCATTGACATGCCCATGTCGTTGGGCGTGTCATTTGAAGAATTTGCCCAAAATAGCTCTCTTCCTTGTCTTTCGTTCGTGATTCCTACCTAAATGACTATAAGGCGTCAAAGTATAAATATATGATTTTAACTTGAAGAATTATGGTAAAATATGTTGATTATGCTAAATATTGGTATGTTGATGAGTTATATGGTAAGTGTGGCTTATGCTTGCATGATGGAAATATGAAATGGAAAATGTGGTTGGATGTTAAGTGTGAATTATTAATGAATAATGAATATGATAAAGATGAGATGAATGTGATATTATTATTAGTTTGGAAACTTCATATAGTCTTAATTAATGAGAAACTCCAAAGTATTATGAGTTGAGAAGGAAAGAGAGGATTTGAGTTGTATAATTGAATATGCAGATTGATGTTATTAATAACTTGATAATTCACATCTTGATTAGAAGATCAAGTTATGAAGAGTTAGAGGAAGTGAAGATTTAAGGAGTTTGGTTTGAGTTTGGGTTATGTTTATATTACATGGGGCTTAACACTCGTTGGATAGAAAAATGTGTTAAGGTATTTGTTACATTGAACATGGATGAATAATATGCTATGACATGTGATTTGTGTTGTAGGCATTAAATGCATTATGAAAAGCCATTGCTAATGGCTAAATTGAGTAAAAAGTGAAATATGTACAATATGTAAAAAGACCCAAAGTGTTTGGGTAATGTGGTTTGTTATGTATGTATTAAAGACATTGTGAAAAGCCATTGGCAATTGCTAGATTACATAAGTATGTGAATTATGCGAAGATGCCCAAAATATTTGGGTAATTTACTTTAATGTAAAATGTGATACACTATGATGATACGCTGAGAAATGATGAAATGAAATGCTATGACATTGATATGATGAAATGAAATGATATGCTATTGAAATGAATGAGAAAAATGAGAAATGAGGCAATGTGCCTAAATGATAATGAGAAATGAGGCAATGTGCCTAAATGATAATGAGAAATGAGGCAATGTGCCTATATGATAATGAGAAAAGAGGCAATGTGCCTAGTTGAATGTGAGAAAATGTGAAAGAAAGTGATAATGGAAAATATGAAATAATTATGTGCCTAGTATATTATTCAATTTTCACACTTCTGTATTTGGCGGCATGCCTATGAGGTTATCCTCAATATTTGCCTTTGGGGCTAACTTTTGAGCAATTATTTGATTTGCCTTCGGGGCTAGATGCTTGGCGTCACTGTGATATAATTTGCATTCGGGCTAGCTTTTGAGCAATTATTTGATTTGTCTTCAGGGCTAGATGCTTAGTGTGAGTAAAAATTTTTGCCCCCACTCTCGGTGGAATGGTTCTTGTAACTTTGACATTGTTTAGGCTCAGAGCCTTAGAGAACACGGGCCTAAACCCGATCGCCACCCGGACGGGCCAAGAAAACAGAAAAGGGTGGATGACTCGATTTCTAAGGAATCCCTAACCCCGTAATAGGTTTGAAAAGTTGGATACGTGTGGGGAAGGTGAGAAATGGCCCAACATCCCCACAACGCCCGGTTCATTGGAACCGGCCTCCTTTTCAGGTCTCAATATTATAAAATTCTTAATTAATATAATATTATCCATACTACATGTGATTAATAGAATAAATAGATACTTTATTAAAAATCATGGCAAGGTCAAAATAAAATAAACAAATGGACACCCATCCAAGGATGAAAATATGTCCTTACATCGTCCAATGTCTAAAACTAAATATGACACCCACCAAAAGGTAAAAACATGTCCTTTATATTAATCCCAAAGCTAGAACATAAATTAAATTACATGATGCTTAATACATGAGGTACCAAAAATATGAAAATATACCTCTTACAATATTTTGAAATCAAAGCAAATAAATAAAAATAACCAACCAACCATTTATCATAAATAAATCATTCATTGAAGACATAAATCGAATATATAAATAAATCATTAATCAAACTATATAATAAATACTCACTTAATAACAAAACAAATAAAGATGCAAATTTAGGTTTATATATCAACTTAGGGTTTCTTAAATAACATTTAGGGTTTTGAAATTTATATCTAAAAGCTAGGGTTTTGGAATCTTAAAGAACTAATATTATTGTTAGGTTTATTTTTTTTTAGAAGAATTATGCTATTGTATGATTAAAATTAGAATTTAGGATTTAAGTAAATAAGGTACAAACCTATGAAAATAAGATTAAAACTTAAATATTTGAAAAGAATAAGCTACTGTGATGATTTTGAAAAATTGATTAGGGTTTTAAAATAGATTAAGGTTTGAATTGAACTAAGGTTTGGATTTCTAAGAAAACTAACACTATCATATTTATTTTTGAAAAAAGAAGCTACTGTGAAGGTTTTGAAAAATTGATTTAATTAGGATTTTACAATTTTAAGTGGTTTATGGTTTTGATTAACAAAAAAAAAATTAGGATACTGTAATAATTAAAATAACAAAAAAAAACTACTATATAAATTTTTCTTTTTAATAAAAACTAATTAATGACTACTGTGTTCTTTTAAAAGAAATAAACAAATTTGTCCATTAATGTTCATAGTTATGGGATTATTATATGAGTTTTAATTCATCAATTTCAATTGATCAATGATTAATTGATGAAGACGATTTTTTGATAAATAAAATTAGATATAAATACCAATGTTTGAAGGCTCCACCTAAATTATTGAATAAAAATTTGGGATGAGCTAACACCAAGACAACCATTACTTGCTTGCTTGCTGCCTTAGTCTTCTCACTGAAAATTGCTATATCTTTGAGTTTTTAGCTTATGCCGAAAAATAACTCCAAAAGCTCTAAGAGTCCATCTCCAAAAGAAAGTTCCAAAAAAGATCCCTCTGTAATTGTTTTAATATGGTATTTATAAGAAAAAAAATACTAATTGGTTAAGAAAATAAAATTATTTTAGGAAATAAAATCGTTTAAGAAATAAAACTTTAAAACCGAGTAAAAGAATATTTTGGCAAAATTGGCAGTGCGCGCAAATAGGCCTACGGGATGTAAGGCGCCTGGGGCGAGCCCCAATTCACCGTTGGCAATGTCTGCGGTAAATTGGCCTACGGTAGGCCAATTGGCCGCCACCGCATGGCGCGAACCTATTCGACTGTCTGATTTTTTATTTTTTATTTTTTATTATTTTTATATGTATATATTTTTATTTTTTATTTTTACTATTAAAAATATTATTATTAAAATAAATAATAAATAATAAATGTTATTTTATTATAATAAATAGTATATTTAAAAAATAAAAAATAAATAATATATAATTAAAATAAATAATAAATATTAAAATATTATAAAATTATTTGAGACTGTTTTAAAATATTTGGATTGGATTTGGTAAAAAATTAAGAGTCTACAGTTTACCTTCTGCTTGAACGATCTCAGACTGCAGCAAAAGAGAGTGAAAAACAATATGATTTTTTATTGGATTTTTAGTTAAACTTGACTCTGTACCCAAGATTGGTTTGAATTTAAAAAAAAATTGGGCTCTGAATTCGAAAATAATTTAAATTCTGAGCCCAATTTGAGTTCTGGATTAAAAAATAATTTGAGCTTTGGACCCAAGATGAGTTATGGGCTCAAAAATAATTTAGGTCTTGGACCCGATGTGAGTTGTGAACTCAAAAATAATTTAGGCTCTAGACCCGAGATGAGTTATGGACTCAAAAATAATTTGGGCTCTGCACCCGAGATGAGTTCTGACCAAAAAAATAATTTGAGTTCTGGACCCGAGGTAAGTTCTAGACTAAAAAATAATTTGGGTTCTGGACCCGAGATGAGTTTTAAACTAAAAAATAATTTGGATTCTAGACCCAAGATGAGTTCTGGACTCAAAATAATTTGGATTCTAGATCTGAGGTTAGTTCTGAACTCAAAAAATAATTTTGAATTATCTGCAAAAAATAATTATAGTCATTAGGACATTAATAAAAAAATTACAAAAAATTTAGCTATTTTTTACTATACCCGTTCTCTCTTGCCCCCTGCATGAAAAAATATTATAAGAGTATAAAAAATATTTTTAGACACGCAAATAACTGAATAATTGAATTGAATAATTAATTTTCTATTTAAATACAATTTGAATATTGTTCAGACACTATTCACTAACTATTTACCAATAGTGATTTTAACTCTTTTTTTTTTCTTTTTGTTCACAGATTCACTATTGATTTTTTTTACTTTTCTCTCGTTCTTTGCCTATATAAACCCATTTCCTCATTCATTTTTCATAATCTCTTATCATAAACTATTATATACTTATTTCACATTCTGAGTGAGCAGAGAGTTGAGTAAAAAAAAATAGAGAGAGTAATGCTTTGAGATTTGGACCCCGATCCAATGTTGAGTTGCTAGAATTTATTCGATGATATAAAAATGGAATTGTCAATCTACTAGCCGAAATGCTACTTTATCACAGTTCAAGTCAAAGGACTGAAGTAACATTGCAATTTTAATATTTTAACAGCACAAATATGTATTCCTCATCTTATGTTATTTTATTTTAATTTTATTATTATTATATATATATATATATTATTCAAAAATAAATTAACTGATGGACTATTAATAAACATAAATTTAAATAGAAAATAATGAGTAATATTAAGCTATAAAATAGTAATATTAGTGAGATGATATACTTATCTCGAGTTGGCCTACTTGGTTCGGTGCTAGCATGATCGTTGTATTGTCCGGGGCATAGGGTGTATCTATGCAGCCTGCCAATTGTATGACATAGCACCTTCTAGGGTAAAACGGATCGTCCGAGAGTGCAGTTTTGAAAGCTTCATTTTGCAATTGCCATCTGAGGAGCATTCGATAGACAGGAGTGTAGTTCAAGCATTGTCGGAGCGGTGGATGGACACGACCCATAATTTTCACCTACCTGTGGGAGAAATGACTATTGGTCCAGTCGATTTTACAGCCATAACTGGTATCCGGTACTATAGCCTTCCGATCCCTCTTACCAATGATATCCTGACACACGAAGAAATTCGACAATTAATTGGTATGAAACTATCACTAAAAGGGCCTTTTAAGATAAAAATCAAGTCGATTCGGAGTTATTGGATGAGCTATGATGGACGGGTTCGCAGAGAAACAATCGAGTAATATGCTCGAGGATTTTTGTTGTATCAGCTTGGGTCGACTATTTTCTATAGCACCAAATTCGCCATTCATTTATTGGTGTTGAGGGCCCTTGCCAATATGGTCCTGGTGCCGCTTTACGCCTGGGGTGAAGCTGGCCTTGCCTGTCTCTATCATGGCCTAGGCAAGATTTGTAGGAATAAGAAATCTTTTATTGGCTTCATGGTGATCATCGAGGTACTCTCTCCCATCATTGTCAATTCTATTCATATACGTGTATGAATTTGATTCTCATTGCTATTACAGGTATGGGCATATGAGCACAATCTTGTGAGGGTGCCTAATATTTTTTGTGAGAGAGTCAGGTATCCCAGGTTAAATCTTTAGTTGTCTGATCACGTAGCAGTTTCCGGCTCTCACCATGTGCATACCCAGCGCTATCACTTGAGTTGCCTAACCTGGAACCAGGTAAACTGATGTTTGCATTCTTTAAATTTTATGTAAAAAAAATTTACTTATCTTTTTGTCATCTTGTAGGTCGATTTGGCATGGTGGTATGCTATAGAGCAGGCGAACTGGATTCCTTCCATAAATGCTGCATTGTCTTGCCAGCATACCTGCTGAATCATTGCTGGTCCTGTGTCCAGTGGCTAGTTCCTCGGGGAGAGAGTGTATGAGTGGTTTCATAATCCCGAGAGATGGAGGATCCCCATGGACTGCCCGGTGTATACTTTAAATATTACCTCAATGCCGAAGAATGAGTGGCAGTAAGCTTGAAATGGTTATGATGTTGAGACCTATCTCCATCCACAGAGTGCGTCATATGTTCAATTTACTCAAACACAACTCTTGAACTTTAACGTATCTCCTGTTGGTGCTCGGGGAATTCCCGATGATAGTGATGAAGAGGAGTCCGATGGAGAAGGAAGAGGGTCCATCCCTCATCTCGGGGCTAGCACCTCTCAAGTAAACTTTCATCATTTGGTCATTGCAATTACTTCTTTTTCAACTTGTTTTGACCGTTTTGATTATTTTTTGCAGGTTATCGACTCATCTAGACATGAGGCTAGACCTTCCTCTGCTGCCCCTCCATTTGTGCCTTCTTACCAACCGAAAATGCCATTACATTCGCAAGGTGTTGATTTTAGTTATCTGGTAGGTCATCCTATTCCATGATGAATTATGCTATATGCATGCATGATTATGTATGCTCTTACCCTTCCCTTTTCTGACTCACAATGGATGCTTGAGGAGCAAAATAAGAAATTACAAGAAGAATTAGCTGCTAACCACCAACAGGTGGCCTTTCTCGAAAGATTGTATCATCAGTTTGAGCAAAACTTTCGAGACTACCGATTTCAGGGAATGAGAAATCCTGGTGCTTCATCTTCTAGGAGACCCCAAACTGATGATCATGAGATCCTTTCATCTGATTCATATGATGAGTGCTAAAAGCTTGAATTTTAAGAGAACAGGGACTTAAGTACCTTCCATCGGACGAATTTCAAATGAGCGATATGCCTCCTCCTCCTCAGTAATCCATCATTGTATCAATTAAGAAAGTATTGTATTATTAATAATAACAATAAGGAATAAAGTATTGTATTATTATTATTAATAGTGATAATAATAAATCAAAAATCAAAAATAATTATTATTATCACTATTACTTTTATTATCACTATTACTTTTAATTATTACTATTAATAATAATTATTATTACTTATAATAATAATAATAAATAAATAAATAATAATGATAATAGTGACTTTTACTTTTACTGCAACTTTTAACTTTAATTTTTTTCTTTTTTTATTATTATTATCAATATTACTATAATCAACGCAAAAGCCTTTCTTTTTCAATTCAGAGTCCAAAATTGGCACGATTTTGCAAAAACCAAAAGCCAATGGGAGTGCAACAGTCCCTCAACCGTTTCAACGTATATATTTTTCTTGCATGTCTTGGTTTTGCGCATTCCTTGTCAAGTTTGGTTTAGCAAATCCTTATATAAGTCTTCTTTCATGCCCTAATTCCAACAGAAGCCAACAAAAAATCCTCCACAAATTTTACTCCAGCGCAAAAAAAAAAAATCCTTTCAACAATTTTCAATTTTCTTTTTAACTTCAACAATGACGGAACTCAATTTGAAAAAAATCAAGAGTTTATTTAAAGCCATGAAAGCTATTCATTGGGAGCAAATATCTTAGTCTCAAATTAATGCTTTGAACTACGTTCAAAATATTAAATTGGACTATTCTTTTCTACATGCCATAGTTTCCTTTTGGGATGTGAATTGTAGGACATTCAAGATAAATGAATTTGAGATATGTCCCATGATTGAAGAATTTGAGGCCATCCTTGGATATCCAAGAAATCAACTAATGGCATTGCCTATATTGACTTCCAAAACTCAACAAAAGATGCTAATATTGCTTCAACTTTCAAAGCGCGAAGTTCTATAGTTGACTAGCGGTGAGAAAATTCTGCTTGGTCCCTTGATTGACTTTTGCATTTCTCATTTGGCTCCTGCCCAGGCATGGGGATGTATGCTTTGTCTATGCTTGCTTGGCCAATTCTTGCTTGTTTCTTTCGATGGTGATATCGAGCCACGAGAATTGGATATCATGGACAAAATGGAAGGAGGGTTGTTATCGATACCTGTGATTCTAGCTGAGACTTTAGTTGGATTGGACCAATTTAAATTAGAATCTTCGAGGAGATTAGCTAGGAGTCCCTTGCTGCTTTAGGTAACTACCTAAACTGCCCTTTCGGGTTTTTAATTTAGGTTTTATTTATTGCTTTAATTTTTGCCTAGTCCGCCATTGCGGGTTATCGGAACTAGCGAGCTATTCTAATTTTTGCCTAAGCCGCCCTTGCAGGTTTTCAACTTAGCAGACCTCTTTTTTTTATTTATTATTTATGTTGGTTCTAATTTTTGCCTAGACTAACTTACTGGTTTTTGGAACTACCGAACCACCCTAATTTTTGCTTAATCTATCCTTGCGGATTTTTGACCTAACGAGGTTTTTTTATTCTTTTCTTTTGCTTACAGATTTGGCTTCAGGAGCGCCTCTACTTGCTCAACACTCCATCCATGGATTTCACCAGATACCTGCCATGACATCATTCTGCTGGGAAATTACTTCATCCTGCTTCTTCATATGCTGACTGGGTTGACTGGATCCGCTCTCGTGCTACACTCAACGTTCATTGGTTAGTACCTTGGTGGAAGATTTCTTGTATCACCATTCAGACATTTTTGATGTATGTTCCTCTTGCTACTCTTCGTCGAGGTACTTGCTATGATCCTGTCGAGTTGATCGTCAGTATGGAGCTGAGCCTCGAGGTTCTGAGTTTACTCCTGACTTGGACATGTCTTGTCTGACTGAAGCGTTCTTGGGTCGGCTAAAGCAAAGCTGGCCTGCACGCTACACTTATAGTCTACCATAGATCTTACATTTGTCAATTTCTTTAGAAAGAATATTGTTAGGATATAAAAATAATGAAAAACAATAATAAGAGATGTATCTTTTCTTTTTATAATTTGTCATCATCTTTCACTATTGTGTTTATTTATTTTATCCATATTTAGTCAAATACTAAAACAGTGCACATAAAACAATTTTGATATTAATTCTATTTTATTAAATTGGGGAACAACTAAACATAAAGCAGTATACACAAGATCACTCCTGTCGCCAACTAGCCCTCTCGAGTTTTCTAATTGACAATTTTTTCTCGCTTAGCCCTAATTGTTGCCTAGTCTGCCCTTTCAGATTTTTGAAACTAGCATACTGCACTAACTTTTTCCTAGGCCACCCTTTTGGGGTTTTAACCTAGCGAGCTCTTTTTTTTTTATACATAAAACCTTTTCAACCTGTCATTGTTTACCGGTTCACTAAACTCATTCCCGTCCATGTCTGATAACTTGACTGCACCCTTGTTCATGATTTGCTTTACAACATACGGTCCCTCCCAACTAGGCCTAAATTTTCCTCTTGGATCAGAGACATTAGGCTTATATTGCTTCAACACTAAGTCACTGACTCTGAACTTTTTGACCCTAACCCTTCTATTGTAGGTCCAAGCTACCATTCTTTGATATAGCTGATGATGATACAGTGCTTTTAACCTCCTTTCTTCTAATAAAGCTAACTATTTGTATCTGCTTACTACCCACTCAGTCTCAGGTAGTTCAGCTTCTAGGACCACTCTTAACGATTTGATCTCTATCTCAATTGCCAACACTGCTTCCATCCCATAAACAAAAGAGAACGGTGTCATTCCAGTCTGCGTTTGCACACTTGTTCTGTATCCCCACAAAGCAAAAGGGAGCATCTCCAACCAATCCCTGTGCATCTTGGTCATCTTGGACAAGATTTGTTTAATTGTCTTATTTGCTGCTTCCACTGCACCATTAGCCTTTGGTCTATAAGGGGAGGATTAATGATGATGGATTTGGTACTTCGAGACTAAGTCCTTAACTGCACCTTGAAACTGTACCCCATTGTCCGATATCACACTGTGCAGGACCGCATACCTGCAGATGAGATTCTTTTTAATAAATCTAGCCATTTGCCTTGCCCCCAGTTTGTTGAAAGATTCGGCCTCGACCCACTTTGAAAAATAATCCACTACTACTATAATAAAACGATTATCATTTGAAGCCGCCGAATGTATCTCTCCTATGATGTCAATCCCTCAAGTTGCAAAGGGTCGGGGTGAAGACATAGAATGCAATTCTTCAGGAGGCATGTGATTCAAATTGCCATATATCTGACATTGCTAGCACTTCTTCACAAACTCAATATAATCTCTCTCCATGATCAACCAGTAGTAACCTTGTCAAGTTATCTTGTAATATCCCAAAGTGTGCCTTAGAAGTTTTGATATAATTGTTGTTTTATTTGAATTAAATGTATGTGTAATTGGAAAGAAAAAGAATTAAGAGAGAGTTTATATGTTGTATATATGAAAAAATATATAACATATATACAAGTCAAAATGGATGGTCAAAGGAAGAAGATATTTAATTTGTTATTTGTGAAATTACTAAAAAGGAAAGTAAGGGAAAGGGAGCTAAAATAAATAGAAGAGGGTATTTAAGTAATTTCTTATTTGGAATACTTGGTGGAAGTTTAAAGAGATGAGAAATTTGACTTTGTCTCTTACACTTTGTCATTTTCTTTTCTTTTCTCTTTGTGTTGGCCGGACATCAAGGAAGCAAGAGAGCAAGTGAGGGTTTTTGAATTTTAAGAGCTAATTGAAAGAAGAATCAAGTGATTGAGTTGGAAAATTTTGAAGTTTCATCAACTTTGGTAAGTTCTCTCTTGATTTCCCTTGTTTTATTTGAGTTGTGATTATGTTTGAAAGTGTTGAAATTGAATTAAAGATAAGAAGTTAGGTTAGTGTTGGTGATGGAAGAGTAAGAGTTGTGTTTAGTGAAGTTGAAAGCATAGAATATATGAGTTTGGTACTTTAACCATTGAACCCCTTTTGAAAATTTTCTGTTTTACAATTAGTAAATGTTGTGACTTGTATGATTTTTAATTAAATATAGAAAAACGTTCTTGAAGTAAATTTTTGATATGTTGTGCCTCTATGAGTCTAGAATGACTGAAAAATATGTTGATTTGATTTTGGAATGGTTATGATTTTGGAAAGATTATTTTTATTAGACCTGTTCCAGCAGGTACCTTGACTGAGACATCTATCTTTCGGGATTTTTAATAAAATGTAGAAAAATAATATCAAATTGAATTTTGGATATGTTGTTTCTTAGTGAGTCTAGTATTTGAGAAAAATAATTTGGAACCACGTTGATTGAATTTAATTTACGGAATTCACAAAGTTCAGAACTGCTGCCAGGATGCAGGGCAATTGGAGCAGTCTGGTTGGGTGAACTATTTGACCAAGATTTTGTGCTCAGTTTGATCTGAAATTTTAAAGGAATTATTTTAAGATGTAAAACTAAATTCTGTAAAAATTTTGGAGTTTTTAGTCAAGTATATTATTTTATACAATTTTTCAAAATGGATTAAGTTGAGTCCAAAAACAGAATTTACTATTCATATGGTCATTTTGCTAATATTCCTTTTGGATTAGGTTGTGAAGAGGTTGAATTGCCCTAACCTAAGTGTTGAGGATTCTTGGAAGAGTAAGTGTATAGATTGGTGTGAATTGGTTTTAAGGTAAGTACAAACTACATTATTGCATACATTCATATGATGTTGAGACTTAACATACATTTGATTGTAAATGTGTTAAGAAATCTAATGCATTGTTAATGCATATTAATAATGTATATTTGGTATAATGTGAATGTTGTGATGAGCATGTAAAATGTGTGTTAATGCCATTTGTTATATACACTTGAGTGATGAATTGATTAATGTGATTTGAGATATAATGAGATGTAAAACCAATGTGTTTGGTTATAATGATGTAAATAAGATGGTTGAAGCATATTTGCCTATATGATGATGAAATGAAATATGGAATATGAAATGTGAAAGATATGATGATGGTGTGCCTAATATGTTAATTCAATTTTCAGAGTTCTGGGTTTGGCGGCATGCCTATGAATCACTAGATAGGTGAAAAGACCGGGTCGTAAGCCGATTCCAAATGAAAAATGTGAAATATGATGTTTTTGGGGTGAAAAGACTGGGTCGTAAGCCTCAAAAACAGTAACAGTCTAGCCGGGTTGAGGATTTCCTCGGTTCTAACTGGGTTGAGGTCCAAGAGACTGGGTCTGTTATGCTATTCATGGATAGAGATATATATATATATTGCCTACGGGCTTGATGATTGTGATTATGGACCAAAGCAGTAACTCTGAACTTTGAATAACATATTAGTGTATTTTGGGCCCATGCTTGTCTTTGTTTTCAATGTGAATCATGAATGTTTTGATTAATTATTAAATAATGTAAGATTGTGAAATATAATATTCTTTTGAATTGTTTATGAAACTTGATTGTGTGACATTGGCATTGCATTGAGGCATAATATTATGGTTGTTTGTACCACTAAGCCGTTGGCTTAGCGTGATTGTGGTTTATCGTGCAGGTGACAGGGTGTAACCGGAGAGTTCCACTAGGCCGAGTAGAGTTTAGATTCTGAAGTGTGAATAGTGGGCTTAAAGATCAAAGACTGACTGCCAAACATGTATAAACTTTATGTTTTGTAAAACTTGAGTTTTAAATGTATATGAATTTGTAAATATTGTTACTTTCCTCTGCATAGTGAACAAATATTTTATCTACTGTGTTTCATAATAAACCTTTACTTTATTTTGTACTAGAAGTGTAAATCCTTTTTGCAGGTTGTAGTTGAGGTTATAAGGGGGATTTATTGGGAGTGTACTGAGAATGATTTTGTTTGCATTGGTTTGTGTAAAAATGTTTTCAAAAATTAGAAAAAAACCAGTTTTGTCTACACTTGGGACTCAATTTCTAGGCGAAACTATGGCAAAATTTCTGTAAAAATCGAAACTAAAATCTGACTAAGTAAAATTGGTAGCAACATTAGGATAGTGTGGCGCCTCTACTCAGCTTACACACGTAGGTCAGGAAGGGGTGTTACAATTTTTGGTATCAGAGCCAAGGTTTGAGATTCTCAACCTAGGTGAATTGTAAGAAAAAGAATATTTTGATTTTAAAAGTTGGTTTTTGAATAAAATATATGTCTTGGTTTGGCAGTCTTTGATCTTTAATGAGGAATATTCTGCTGTGTTTGCAGATATAGGTAGTAATGGAGTCCCATTCACGTCAGACTATAGAAGGAAGTGCTGAAAGTGTAGCTCCAGGAGAGAGTAGAGATGGAGCTAGAGTTGAGAGGGTTAGTGAGGCACCTGTTTCTGTGCCAGAGAGATCAGCTGCAGAGGAGGTTCCGCCGGGTTGGCTAAGGCATGTGATAGAACTATTGAAGCCAGCTCCAGTGCAGCCCCCACCACCACAGCCTCAGGTGCCGGTAAGACATTATGATAAGTTGAGAAAATATGGGGCTGAAGATTTTTTGGGCACTACCGATCCTGCAGTGGCTGAGCAGTGGTTGGATAAAGTGCAGAGAATATTCATCCAGTTGCAAGCTACTTCAGATGAAAAATTTGACTATGCCAGGTCCCTCCTACAGAAAGATGCCTATGACTGGTGGAAGACGGTTCCTCATGCCATGGATGATCCGCCTACATTATCTTATGGTGATTTTTTGAGGGAGTTCGAGTAGAAACTGAGTCCGAGGGAGTATAAAGATATTAAGAAGAGGGAATTCCTGAATTTGAGGCAAGACAACCGGACGGTAACAGAGTATGAGATTGAGTATATCCGGTAGAGTCGATATGCCGGGGGAATTATTTCCGATGAAATAGACCAGTGACGAATATTTGAGGAAGGATTGAGGCCCTCTATCATGTGCATTGTGGCTGGTTCCTGGTACCAGGATTTTTCTCAGCTTGTTGCAGCAGCTAGAAGTGTTGAGAGAGCACAGGGCATTGCAGCAGCAGCTACTGAGGAAGAGACCAGGGTAAGGAGACCCCAGTTTGAGGCAGGGTCTTCATCTATGAAGAGGGGTCGAGGAGGTTTTGTTCTGAGAACCAATAGAAGCCAGAGACAGTTGGGCAGATCAGTTCAGTATCAGAGGCAGAGGCTGAGACCGACAATTTCTGTAGCTAGTGCCCCGACTCTAGTGATTCAGAGGTCTACTCCACCTGTATGTGAGCATTGTGGTAAGACCCATGGGGGTGTTTGTTGGAAGATTGGTGGATCAGCTGGGTGTTTTAGATGTGGGTCACCAACTCATTTTGTTAGAGATTGTCCTGAGATGCAGGAGTATAGGCAGGCTGATACTGCAGCTTCTCGACCTAGTGTCAGCAGAGGTGGTCGAGGGGGCAGAGGTTTCAGTAGAGGTGGTGGACCTGGGTTTAGTCAGAGAGGAGGATCTTCATCCAGGGGCGGCCGGCCAGATGAGGCCGGATCTTCTCAGAGAGTATATGTGATGCAGAGGCAGCCGGATGCTTCAGCAGTTATAGTGGGTACATTTTCTTTATAGTGGGTACATTTTCAGCAGTTATAGTGGGTACATTTCAGTACTTGCTTTGATTGATCCAGGATCTACTCATTCATACATAAGTGCATCTATCTTGCCTGTGTCTGAATTGCATTAAGAGTCCTTAGGATTTAATGTCTTAGTGACTAATCCTTTAGGATATAGTGTTGTGGTGAGTAGGGTGCATCGTGATAGTGTTGTTGTGGTGCAAGGTGAGGAGTTTCTTGGTGATTTAATTGAAATGCCTTTTAAAGAATATGATTTGATCTTAGGCATAGATTGGTTGTCTAAGCATGTAGTTGTGGTGGATTGTCAAAAGAAATGTGTTATTTTAAGAACTGGTGATGGTAGAAGTATATTAGTATCTAGTGAACAGAGACAACTTGTATCCTTGTTGGTTTCAGCTGTTTCAGCCAGAAAGTTGATTAGAAAAGGGTGTGATGCTTATCTTGCTCATGTTTTGGATACCAGAGTAATGGGTTCTCAACTTGATAGTATACCCACAGTTGCTGAGTTTTCAGATGTATTTCCAGAGGAGTTGCCAGGGTTACCCCTTGAGAGAGAGGTTGAGTTTGGTATCAATTTGTTGCCTGGTATCACTCCTATCTCTATCACTCCTTATCGAATGGCACCTGCTGAATTGAGAGAGTTGAAGGTGCAGTTGCAGGAGTTGTTGGATAAAGGGTTTATTCGCCCTAGTGTTTCTCCGTGGGGAGCTCCTGTGTTGTTTGTGAAGAAAAAGGATGGTACTTTGAGATTGTGCATCGATTATAGGCAATTGAACAAAGTAACTATCAAGAATAAGTATCCTTTGCCCTGAATTGATGATCTCTTTGATCAGTTGAAGGGAGCAACGATGTTTTCCAAAATTGATTTGAGATCAGGGTACCATCAATTGAGGGTTAGAGCTGAAGATGTTTCTAAGACAACTTTCCGCACAAGATATGGGCATTATGAGTTCTTGGTAATGCCTTTTGGATTGACGAATGCACCTGTAGCTTTTATGGATTTGATGAATAGGGTGTTTAGACCCTATCTGGATCAGTTTGTGGTGGTCTTCATTGATGATATTTTGGTGCATTCACGTAATGAGGAAGAACATGACAAACATCTGCGAATTGTGTTACAGATCTTGAGAGAGAAGCAGTTGTATGCTAAGTTGTCAAAGTGTGAGTTTTGGCTTGACCAAGTAACTTTTCTCGGTCATATAGTTTCAGTAGATGGTATAAGAGTCGATCCAAGTAAGTTGAAGCTATTTTGAATTGGAGTCCACCAAAGTCAGTGACTAAAGTTAGAAGTTTTCTGGGTTTGGTAGGCTATTATCGAAGGTTTGTGAAAGGTTTTTCTTTGATAGCTACTCCACTCACCAGATTGCTTCGAAAGGGAGTTAGATTTGTGTGGACAGATCAGTGTCAAGCTAGTTTTGATCAGTTGAAAGAAATGTTGACTCAAGCACCTGTTCTTACTTTACCCGTGGAAGATAAACCTTATGTAATTTACAGTGATGCTTCACATAATGGTTTAGGATGTGTCTTGATGCAAGAGGGTAAAGTTGTAGCTTATGCTTCTCGGCAGTTGAAGTCGCATGAGCTCAATTATCCAACACATGATCTGGAATTGGCAGCTATAGTATTTTCTTTGAAGATTTGGCGACACTACTTGTATGGGGAGAAATGTTTTATCTATACGGATCATAAAAGTTTGAAATATTTGGGTGTCCAGAGGAAGCTGAATCTTCGGCAAAGGCGACGGTTAGAGCTGATCAAAGACTATGAATGTTTGATTGATTATCATCCTGGTAAGGCAAATGTAGTTGCTGACGTCTTGAGTCGGAAGTCTCTGGCAGGTTTGGCTGTTTATTCGCTCTCGTTGCTTGTTGAGTTGAGAGCGTTACATGCTAGTTTTGAAGCATGTGATGAGGGTGCATTGTTGGGTCAGTTGCAATTGAGACCAGTATTATTGGATCAGATTAAGGAGGCTCAATTGACAGATGAGAAAATTCAGAAGATTGTTTCAGATTGCCAAAATGGGGAGAGCCGAGATTTCTTTGTGAGAAGTGATGGTAGCCTTTGGTTTAAGGATAGATTGTGTGTTCCTGATAATGATAGTTTGAAAAAGGTTATTTTGGAGGAAGCACACCAATCAGTTTTTACTATGCATCCGGGAAGTACAAAGATATACCATGATTTGAAACAGCATTACTGGTGGTCAGGTATGAATAGAGACATAGCAGAATTTGTATCCAAATGTCTCACTTGTCAGAGGGTTAAAGCTGAGCATCAAGTTCCAACTGGGTTGCTTCAACCTTTATCAGTGCCTGAATGGAAATGGGAGAGAGTGACAATGGATTTTGTCTGGTTTACCTTTGACACAGAGGAAACATGATGCTATTTGGGTGATTGTTGATAGATTGACAAAGACAACTCATTTTCTTCCGGTTCGGATGGACTTTTCACTTGAGAAGTTAGCTGAGTTGTACATCAATGAGATAGTAAAGTTGCGTGGAGTCCCAATTTCTTTAGTGTCTGATCGAGATCCTAGATTTACTTCAAGATTTTGGAAGAGTTTACATGGTGCTTTGGGTTCTCGATTGCACTTTAGCACTGCTTTTCATCCGCAGACAGATGGGCAGTCAGAGAGAGTGATACAGATTATTGAGGATATGTTGAGAAGCTGTGTCATTGATTTCTCTGGAAGTTGGGACATATTTTTGCCACTTGTAGAATTTGCTTACAACAACAGTCATCAATCCAGTATTGGAATGGCACCATTTGAGGCATTGTATGGAAGAAGATGTAGAACGCCTCTATGTTGGAATGAAGTTGGGGAAGGCAAATTGGTTGGTCCTGATTTGATTAAAGAAACGGAAGAGAAAGTGAAGTTAATTCGGAATTGGCTGAAAGCAGCTTCAGACCGACAGAAATCTTATTCAGATTTGAAGAGGAGAGACATAGAATTTGATATTGGAGATAAAGTATTTCTAAAAGTGTCTCCTTGGAAAAAGATTTTAAGATTTGGTCGAAGAGGGAAGTTGAGTCCTCGTTTTATTGGACCGTATGAGATATTAGAAAGAGTTGGACCAGTTGCTTATCGTCTTGCTTTGCCGCCTGAGTTGGATAGAATCCATAATGTCTTCCATGTTTCTATGTTGCAAAGGTATAGATCTGACCCATCTCATGTTTTACCAGTTGAATCTATTGAGGTGAGTCCGGATCTAACTTTTGAAGAAGAACCAATTGCTATTTTGGCACATGAAGTGAAAGAGTTGAGAAATAAGAAAGTGCCACTTGTAAAGGTTCTTTGGAAGAATCATGGTAGAGAAGAGGCAACTTGGGAGAGTGAGCAAGCGATGCGAGATCAGTATCATCAACTGTTTCAGACTTGATATCAGGTAATTTCGAGGAAGAAATTTCTTTTTAGAGGGGGAGAATTGTAATATCCCAAAGTGTGCCCTAGAAGTTTTGATATAATTGTTGTTTTATTTGAATTAAATGTATATGTGTAATTGGAAAGAAAAAGAATTAAAAGAGAGTTTATATGTTGTATATATGGAAATATATATAACATATATATAAGTCAAAATGGATGGTCAAAGGAAGAAGATATTTAATTTGTTATTTGTGAAATTACTAAAAAGGAAAGTAAGGGAAAGGGAGCTAAAATAAATAGAAGAGGGTATTTAAGTAATTTTTTATTTGGAATACTTGGTGGAGGTTTAAAGAGATGAGAAATTTGACTTTGTCTCTTACACTTTGTCATTTTCTTTTCTTTTCTCTTTGTGTTGGCTGGACATCAAGGAAGCAAGAGAGCAAGTGAGGGTTTTTGAATTTTAAGAGCTAATTGAAGGAAGAATCAAGTGATTGAGTTGGAAAATTTTGAATTTTCATCAACTTTGGTAAGTTCTCTCTTGATTTCCCTTGTTTTATTTGAGTTGTGATTATGTTTGAAAGTGTTGAAATTGAATTAAAGATAAGAAGTTAGGTTAGTGTTGGTGATGGAAGAGTAATAGTTGTGTTTAGTGAAGTTGAAAGCATAGAATATATGAGTTTGGTACTTTAACCATTGAACTCCTTTTGAAAATTTTCTGTTTTACAATTAGTAAATGTTGTGACTTGTATGATTTTTAATTAAATATAGAAAAATGTTCTTGAAGTGAATTTTTGATATGTTGTGCCTCTATGAGTCTAGAATGACTGACAAATATGTTGATTTGATTTTGGAATGGTTATGATTTTGGAAAGATTATTTTTATTAGACCTGTTCCAGCAGGTACCTTGACTGAGACAGCTATCTTTAGGGATTTTTAATAAAATGTAGAAAAATAATATCCTATTGAATTTTGGATATGTTGTTTCTTAGTGAGTCTAGTATTTGAGAAAAATAATTTGGAACCACGTTGATTGAATTTAATTTACGGAATTCACAAAGTTCAGAACTGCTGCCAGGATGCAGGGCAATTGGAGCAGTCTGTTTGGGTGAACTATTTGACCAAGATTTTGTGTTCAGTTTGATCTGAAATTTTAAAGTAATGATTTTAAGATTTAAAACTAAATTCTGTATAAATTTTAGAGTTTTTAGTCAAGTAGATTATTTTATACAATTTTTCAAAATAAGGATTAAGTTGAGTCCAAAACTAGAATTTACTATTCATATGGTCATTTTGCTAATATTCCTTTCGGATTAGGTTGTGAAGAGGTTGAATTGCCCTAACCTAAGTGTTGAGGATTCTTGGAAGAGTAAGTGTATAGATTGGTGTGAGTTGGTTTTAAGGTAAGTACAAACTACATTATTGCATACATTCATATGATGTTGAGACTTAACATACATTTGATTGTAAATGTGTTAAGAAATCTAATGCATTGTTAATGCATATTAATAATGTATGTTTGGTATAATGTGAATGTTGTGATGAGCATGTAAAATGTGTGTTAATGCCATTTGTTATATACACTTGAGTGATGAATTAATTAATGTGATTAGAGATATAATGAGATGTAAAACCAATGTGTTTGGTTATAATGATGTAAATAAGATGGTTGAAGCATATTTGCCTATATGATGATGAAATGAAATATGGAATATGAAATGTGAAAGATATGATGATGGTGTGCCTAATATGTTAATTCAATTTTCAGAGTTATGGGTTTGGCGGCATGCCTATGAATCACTGGATAGGTGAAAAGACCGGGTCGTAAGCCGATTCCAGTTGAAAAATGTGAAATGAAAAATGTGAAATATGATGTTTTTGGGGTGAAAAGACTGGGTCGTAAGCCTCAAAAACAGTAACAGTCTAGTAGGTTGAGGATTTCCTCAGTTCTAGCCGGGTTGAGGTCCAAGAGACTGGGTCTGTTACGCTATCCATGGATAGAGATATATATATTGCCTACGGGCCTGATGATTGTGATTATGGACCAAAGCAGTAACTTTGAACTTTGAATAACATATTAGTGTATTTTGGGCCCATGCTTGTCTTTGTTTTCAATGTGAATCATGAATGTTTTGATTAATTATTAAATAATGTAAGATTGTGAAATATAATATTCTTTTGAATTGTTTATGAAACTTGATTGTGTGACATTGGCATTGCATTGAGGCATAATATTATGGTTGTTTGTACCACTAAGCCGTTGGCTTAGCGTGATTGTGGTTTATCGTGCAGGTGACAGGGTGTAACCGGAGAGTTCCACTAGGCCGAGTAGAGTTTATATTCTGAAGTGTGAATAGTGGGCTTAAAGATCAAAGACTGACTGCCAAACATGTATAAACTTTATGTTTTGTAAAACTTGAGTTTTAAATGTATATGAATTTGTAAATATTGTTACTTTCCTCTGCATAGTAAACAAATATTTTATCTGCTGTGTTTCATAATAAACCTTTACTTTATTTTGTACTAGAAGTGTAAATCCTTTTTGCAGGTTGTAGTTGAGGTTATAAGGGGGATTTATTGGGAATGTACTGAGAATGATTTTGTTTGCATTGGTTTGTGTAAAAATGTTTTCAAAAATCAGAAAAAAACCAGTTTTGTCGACACTTGGGACTCAATTTCTAGGCGAAACTATGGCAAAGTTTCTGTAAAAATCGGAACTAAAATTTGACTAAGTAAAATTTGTAGCAACATTAGGATGGTGTGGCGCCTCTACTCAGCTTACACACGTAGGTCGGGAAGGGGTGTTACATATCTTCTTAACTAGGGCTAAATCACTCATGTGTGGACCATAACTTCCCACGTTTCCAACATGATATGCTCTACTTCAGGCTTGCTCAAGCATCTCAAATGCACCCCATTAGGCCATCTTTGATATAACTCTTCATGAAAGGTGATGTATTATAAGGACCATCACCTTATGGCTCTTCTTTCTTTCTTTGTTGCCCTCAACGGGTATTCCTTCTCCTTCAAAAACCATCTTATAGTGTCATACCACGCATCATGGTTTGTATCAGTTTCCATGATTGTCTCATATTCATAGCAAGGAGTTGATGAACTGATCAAAATTAGAGGCTTAAGGAATAAGTTGATAGAATTTTCCCACATCGAAGCCAATGTGGCTAGGGCATCAACCATCTGGTTTTCTTCTCTTTGTAGGTGTATAAACCTGCACTCCTTAAATTTCTTCTTCATCAAGGTCAAGTAATGGTGGTATGGTTTTAGTTTCTCTTCTTTTAACTCCCACTCTCCGTTTACATGGGATACTATTAGCAATGAATCGCCAAAGACTTGCACCTTATCCACCTTCATAATTATCAGGTTTTTCAAATAAAAAATACATGCTTCATACTCCACCATATTATTGGTTGCCCTGAACTTCAACTTTTTAGCTAAAGGGATAAGCTCCTCTTCGGGAGATTCTAGTATGACTCCTAAACCTGCTCCTTTCCTATTCACTGCTCCGTCGAAATACATTTTCCATCCTTGTACTTCTATGGCCTCTAAATGTTCATCAGGAAATTCCAAGACTAACTTTTCGCTATCCTTTAATTATTGTTGGGCCAGAAATTCTGCTACCGCTCTACCTTTGATTGTTTTCCTGGTTACATACTCAATCTCAAATTCTTCCAATATTATCAATCATCGCCCATACTTCCCGATCAAAGAAGGTGTCTCCCTTAACTACTTCACCGGATCCAACTTAAAAATTATTTGCACACTATAAGATTGAAAGTAATATCGCAACTTCTTAGAAGACCAAACCACAGCTATACAAGTCTTTTCAATGATACTATACTTAATTTCATAAGGTAGGAGCTTTCTACTCAAATAATAGACTGCGTATTCAACCCCCGACTCATCTGCTTGGGCTAGCATGGCTCCTATTGATTCTTCTTCTAAAACTAAGTATAGTTTTAAGGGATTACCAGGTTTAGGTGGTTTCAAAATAGGTGGATTTAGCATATACTCTTTTATATGCTCACAGGTCTTTTGACACTCTTCATTCCACTTGACTGGCTAATTCCTTTTAAGCAATTTAAAGATAGGTTCACAATTGTGGTGAGCTTTGCTATAAACCTACTAATGTACTGCAATCTGCCAATAAACCCCCGAAATTCTCTCTCCGTCATAGGGGCTGGCATATCCTTGATCGCCTTAACCTTGTCAAGTTCAATCTCAATGCCATTCGGACTTATCACATGTCCCAAAAACTTTCCTGAAGTAACCCCAAACACATACTTCTTCAGGTTTAACTTTAGTTTATACTTCACTGCTCTCTCGAAGAATAACTCTAAATTTTGAAAGTGCTGCTCCCTTGTATCTGACTTCACCATCATATCATTAACATACACTTCGACTTCTTTGTGCATTATATCATGAAAAAAGGTGGTGGCCATCCTTTGGTAGGTTGCTCCAGCATTCTTTAACCCAAACAACATTACCCTATAACAAAATATACCCCACGTAGTAATAAAGGCAGTTTTAACTTTATCTTCTTGGGCCATTAACAATTAGTTGTATCCAGAAAATTCGTCTACAAATGAGTGTAGCACACTAGAAGCTGCACTGTGAATAAGGACATCTATATGGGGTAAAGAAAAATCAACTTTAGGGAAAACCTTGTTTAAGTCTCTACAGTCCACACAAACCCTAATTCTTCCATCTTTCTTAGGTACAGGAACTATTTTGGCTAACCAATCTGGATAATCTATCACTTCAAGGAACTTTACTTATATTTGTTTAGTGACCTCTTCTTTAAACAATTCAGCCCATTTAGGTCTTAATCACCTAAGTTTTTGTTTGACAGGTTTCATGTGAGTGTAAGTAGGAATTAGATGTTCGGCTATGTCTCGATCTTTTCCAGGCTTATCCTTATAAGACCAGGCAAAAATTTATTCATATTTTTTAAATATTTTTTCAAATCTCTCTCTCCCATCATGAGTAAGGTCATATGTTATGCTAATGTTTTTAGGACTTTTAGTTGTTCCCAAATTTAATGATTGTGTATTGACAGAGTTAATATTAAAGATGCTCATGTGACCACTATTTGAATGTATGCAACCATCAGGAGAAACATCACACAAGTAAGTAAAATCAGACTTTATTGTATTCATTTTGGAAAAAAAAAACATCACCATCCTCATACAAAGTAGGAAAATTAAAATCAAAATCAAAATCATTGTTCTCAAAATCATAAAGCAGAACATCTTCAAACTTCTCTTCAACCAAGCCAGCAATCTCTTCCAGAGTCTTCTCGACTTTCAGGACAACTTCTTTCTCCCCTTTCGGATTGGGCTTCTTGTCTGCTGGCAGGGTGAACTCTTTCTTCACTTGTTCCACTAGCTCAGTAATATCAGTAAAAATTTCAAAAACCGGGATCAACCTTCCCATGAACATGATTGGCTTGGGCTTTTCTTGGAGTGGTCCCATGTCTAGAGCTTTGACAAAGATCTCTTCAAGTGGTGGGAAGCTCATCTTCTCATTCTTCTTTGACTAAACATCTTTGCTAGCTTCTTCATACCCCAACCCCTTTCTTGGAAGTTTGAATCTTGAAATATGGAAGCTTTGTCACACCAGCCTTACCCTTTCCAAGACCAGCACTAGAAAGGTATCTCATGTTCTTCATCATATTCATGACCTTGGAGTCCACTGCTTCATCATCAGAAATTGTAGCCACTTGGAAACCATTGAGAGGCCTCTCAATCATTAGAGCATTGACCACCTCATTATCTTTGGCCTCGATGACCATCGTCTCATCTCCGTTAGGGAACTTGATCTTTTAATGAAGGGTGGAAGGAACTCCACCAAGAGGATGAAACCATGGTCATCCCAAAAAGCAGAGCAAAAGTAACAGTTATGTCCAAAACCACAAATTCAACCATAGATTCAATTGGACCAACCTTCACAACAACTTTGAATGTGCCTTTACCGTGCCTCTTGGTATTGTCATAAGCCCTAATGGTTACTTCGGTTGGGCTTAAATCCCTTGTTGTTATAGCTAGCTTTGGCAAAATTTTACGTGGGCAAACATTTATGACGGAACCATCATCATCCATCACATATGGGGTCCTTTTTCCTTTGACTTCTAATTTGATAAAGAGAGGGCGGATGTGATCTCTCCCCTCTTCTGGTAAATTCGCATCTAAGAAAGATACCATTCCCATATCAACTTCGCTCTTCTTTTGAACCTTTTTGCACTTCATTACTCCTTCAACTTTTATGAAGTTAACTAGCTCCTCCGATGTTATAGAGGTGGAAATTGGTATGCTAGCCAAGACCTTGGCCATAGTTTCACGGTGCTTCCTAGAAGTGGCCAATAAGTCCCAAATACTGACACTTGCTTAGGTTCTTTTCAACTGCTTAAGTACAGTGTCATCATCTTCTTCTTTGTTTCCAACTTCAACTTCCTTTCCTTTATTAGCTTCTATTTCCTTGGGTGGTGGCCTTGCATAAGGTTTACCAGACCTAGTGTTCATCACTTCATCTTCTTCAGGCTCGAACCATATCGATTTCTCCTTCTTGGGTTCAAGATCATCATCACTATCGCTTGAATTCCAAAATTTGTTCACAACACATATTGCTACTTCTTTTCCAATCACAGCTTGTTCAATTTTGCTAAACACCACTTCTTTTTTGGTTATTTCTCCATCCACATCCTGGAAAGAAGACATGACAAAACTTTCATGCAAACCTCCTCAAATCATGAAGGTCGTCAATGGTGGTACCCTATTGAACCTTGGCAATGGATTGTCTTTAGTGTTTGGCTTGTTGGGCTCGGGCAATTTCTGACTACCAATCAAATTTTGGATCTCATGCCTCAACATCACACATTTATCTATGTCGTGCCCTTGCATTTGATGAAATTGACAAAATACCTTAGTGTCAAAATTAGGTGGGAGAGGGTTAGACAAAGGACGATGATTTAAGGGTCTTAACAATCTCTTCTTTTGTAGCTTATGGAGGACCCAAGACAGCAGCTTACCCAATTCTAAAAATTGCCTTCTTCCTCTTTGGCCAATAGCATTAACATCAATTGATTTTTATGTGCCTTGGTTACCAGACTGATAGTTTTCCTTCTCAATCATTCTCGCTGAAAAGCAGTTCTTCTCTCTTTCCCACTCTTCAATTTGTAGACCAGCTTGTAAAAGGTCTTTGAAATCCAGAATGAATGTATGAGAACATCCTTTCGTGAAGGCTAGGTAACACCCCTCTCATAATCATTCTAATTTGATCGGATTCATCAAGCCTTCTCTTGAGTAATTCAGCCTTATTCCTCCACCTCTTCACATAGTCTATGAAGTTCTCATTTGGCTTTTGTCTAATGGACTCCACCTCCATTAGAGTAACTTCTAATTCAACATTGTATCCATATTGTTGGATGAAGGCCTTGTATAGCAGATCCCAATTTTTTTTAGTACCATCATCTAAGGTATTGAACCAATTTTGGATAATAGAATCCAATGAGAGCATGAAGTTCCTTAGAGTTTGAGCCTTAGTAGCTTAGGCGGATTGTATAGCAGTGATATACTGCTTCACATGGAGGTGAGAATTTTCGGTTCCATCAAACTTTGTAAAGGATGACATATTGAACTTGTATGGAACTTCTTCATCTAGCTCAAACAATTTGTCAACTTCGGACATTTCTTCGGTTTTCAACTTCTTTTCCAGGTTAACAATCAACTTTTTAACATCTGAAGTTTTAGTTTTCTCCATAGCCGATCTTTCAACAACCTTCGACTCCTTCTTCTTATCTTGAGGATCTTGGAAGTATTGAGCCCAATTGTCATCATCATCGATGACTACCTTGTCATCATCAAAAACCACTTCACCAACCTTAGCCTTCCCTTTGTCCTTTGGCTTCTTGGTGCTAGCAGATGCTTCAGCATTGTTCCCTAAAATTGCATCCAATTGGTTCTTCATGGTCTCAACCAGGGTCTCCTTTAGTTCTTCCATTTTAGCATTGATGGCATCATCCACCATTCCTTAAATTTTTTCGGGCTCCATTGCTTTTAGTGAGAAAGTAATTGAGTTGTTGTTGGATTCTTCATCTCCGACGTAAGTTAAATTATCGTAGGCTTTTGAACTACTGTAATCCAAAGCTGTGAGCCAGAAATGATTAATGATATGTGATGCAAATGCATGTATGCATGTAGTACAGATAACTGAAAAACAAAGATAATTTGGACGTTCCTTCCAACCTTATAACTTCCACATACGAATGGCGAGTCTCTTTTCCATATATATGGTCAATCAAAATACCAACATGGGATCTTTTGTTTTTTAAAAGCTCCCTCAGATGGTTTAACCAATAGTTGCATTTTCTAATATAGAAGTCGATCCATGATAATTCCCATTAATTAAACTTTAATCCATTGAATCTCAACTAAAATAGCTTTTATGCTATTTTGGATTAAAACAAAATTAAGAGGTTCACATAAATCAATTTCTTATTTGAAAAAGTAACTAGTGATTCATGCCAAAAACAAGCTCATGATTAATAGTTTAAGCATAAGCTAGGCTCACAATTGATTTTTGGCATTTTCATAATTGACCTAAATATTTGTAAGCTCTTTGTAATCTCTGATAAAAATAATTTTGTTGCAAAAAAAACCCATGTGCCATAATGTAGAAAAAAGATTTTTGACCCATCTTAAAAGGATTTAATGTCCAAAGACCTTCTTAAAAATTTTGAAAATTACAATATAGGTATGTCATATTAGAAAAAGAACAAACCAAATAAGCCTTGGTTTCAACCAAGATATACCAATTATAATCAAACAACAAGCATTTAGGGTAAAACCTAAGGAAAATAACTAGGCCAATTACATAAGCTTTAGTCTTTGGGTTTAAAGGCTTATGTTCCCATAGCAAGTATATACCAAATGGTACAAGGCTATGAGTGGTTATGCCATGTTCGATCTTCATACCTTGAGTGAAAGTGTAGTATCTCTTACATAACACAATATAGGTAACACGGGCATCTTAACTCACGCACACGATGCAATCTAAATGATGCAATGGATAATATCATAATAAGAAAGAATAAAATAATAAAAAGACTAACGGAATCAACTTCTCTTCTCCCCAGTGGAGTCGCCACTATGAGCAGGGATTTTTGTCTCCACACCCAATGGAATGGTTCTTGCGACTTCGACACTGTTTAGGCTCAGGGCATTAGAGAACACGGGCCTAAATTCGGAGAAAATGAAGTCGCCACCCGGATAGGCCAGAAAAATAGAAAGGGGTGGATGATTTGATTTTTAAGAAATCCCCAACTCCCTAGTGGGTTCGAAAAGTTGGGTACGTATGGGGAAGGTGAGAAATAGCCCAAAACACCCACAACGCTCGGTTCATTGGAATCGGCCTCCTTTTCAGGTCTCAATATTATAAAATTCTTAATTAATATAATATTATCCATAATACATGTAATTAATAGAATAAATAAACACTTTATTAAAAATCATGGCAAGGTCAAAACAAAATAAACAAATGGACACCCATCCAAGGATGGAAATATGTCCTTACATCGTCCAATGTCTAAAACTAAATAGGACACCCACCAAAAGGTAGAAATTTGTCCTTTACATTAGGTATCAAAAATATGAAAACGTACCTCTTACAATATTTTGAAATCAAAGCAAATCAATAAAAATAACTGTAGACCCTTAATTTTGACCCCAATTTGATACAGTCCTAATTAAAGGATGCCAAAATAAATTTGATCCAACTTTAAAATATTTAAACCTAGCTTATAATTTTTAAAGGAGTCAGTTCAGATTAAAGAGGCATAAATTCAATTGTAAAACCCTAAAATCAAGTTGAATCAGCCCTAATTAAAACTTTTGGGTCCATAAGTTAAAAAAAGCAAGAATAATTACTAGATCGACATGAGTCAGGCCGCCCGGGGAGACATGCGCAATTGCTCATGTCGACCTGGGCAGACCAGATTGACATGAGCATGCCTCATGTCGATCTGGCAACCCAGATTGACATGAGGTTGGATTCATGTCGACCTAGGGCAACCAGGTCGATATGGCCTTAACTCATGTCGATCTAGTTGCCCCAGATCAACATGGTTTCAATGAGTTTCCTAATTGAACTAGAATTTGTTTTAAGGATGGATTAATATTAGGGTTAAGGATTCTGAGTGAGCTTAGGGCCTATAAATAATACTTTAACAAGGGTCGGCAATTAACATTAAGAGGATTAGGAACAAAACAATAGAGAAGAACAGGAGCAGATTTTTTGAGAACGAAAGAAACAACAAATAGAAATATCAAGACAACCAAAGAAGAAGGCAGAGTCCATACTATCTTCACATTATTCATCCAGAAATCAATTTTTTTGGTAGAACCAACAACGGAGGTTTGATCTTTAATCATAAATTATTCATGCTCACAGTAGCTTCATTTTCTTTGATTAATAAGAACATGAAGTAACTTGATCTTTGAACGTGTAGTAACTTGATCTTTGAACATGCAGTAAATTGATCTTTGTTTTAATAACTTTAATTGTTTGCTTTAGTTAATACATTAATCAATTGGTGTTCGTAACTCCACTTGCATGTTTTATAAAAAACTTAAAACTACCAATAGTTGTTGAGGATTTAAATTAATTGTCAGAATCTATTTTGTTTACTAAAACCTCATTTTTCAAACCCCCATCCAGTAAGTTAAAAAACCGTAATCCCATAAATCTTTCTCTCTTAAACCCTAAATTCCTTAAACCCTAAAATCGTAATTCCAAACTCTAATTCCAAAACCTAAATTCCAAAACCCTAAAAACCAAAACAATAATATGTTTGCTTAAAACCCTAACCAAACCTATTTTTTTAAATCACAGTAGCATTATTTTCATAAAACATCCGAAACCCTAAATCTTTAAAACATCCAGTACCATTATTCTTTTAAAAAAATAATATTAGTTCCTCAAAATCCCAAAACCCTATTTTCTAAATCCTAAACCCTAAAATCTTAATTTTCAACACCAAACCTACAACCCTGAAAGCCAGTTTCTAAAATTTTCTAGGGCGCTACCCCCCTTGACCCCTGCCCCCTAACCGGCTAGAGGGACCACCGTATGGGCTCGTCAAAGGGGTCAATATTCATTTGTGTATTATGAGTCCGTGTATTTAAATTTTCTTTTTCCAAATCCCTAATTTAGTAATTAAAATTCTAAAATCCTATTTTAAGATGCGAACCCTAAATTTATATATTTATTGCTTTTTTTAATTTTAGATTTGATTATGTAGTTTATTATATGTTTTGATGGTTGATTTATTTAATTTCAATGCTTGATTTATTTAATTTATCATGGATGGATATTTTCTTTATTATTATGATTATTATTTGTTTATTTTGGTATTAAAATTGTAAGAGGTATGTTTCTATTATTGGGTACCTTATTAATTAATTTTTATGTAATTTAAATTGCTTTTATATTCTGGACCAATGTAAAGGACATGTTTCCACCTTTCGGTGGGTGTCCTATTTAGTTTAGACACAGATGATGTAAGGACATGTTTTCATTCTCGGATGGGTGTCCATTTATTTGCTTTGTTTGGACATTGCTTTGATTTTAATATAATGATACTTTATTTTAATTGTTGCATGTAGTATGGATAATATCATTATATTTAAGAATTTTATAATATTAAGACCTAAAAAGGAGGCCGGTTTCTATGAACCGGGCGTTGTGGGGGTGCTGGGTCATTTCTTACCTTCTCCACACGTACCCAACTTTTTAAACCCATTAGGAGGTTGGAGATTCCTTAGGAATCGAGTCATCCACCCCTTTCTTTTTTTCGGTCCGTCCGGGTGGCGACTCCATTTTTTCTGGGCTTAGGCCCGTGTTCTACCCAAGCCTAAATAGTGCTGAAGTCATAGGAACCATTCCCCATGGAGTGGGGATAAAAATCCCCACTCACAGTGGCAACTCCACAGGGGATAAGAGAAGTTGATTCCGTTGGTCTTTTTATTATTCTATTCTTTCTTATCATGATATTATCCATTGAATTATATTAGATTGCATCGTGTGTGAGAGTTAGGATGCCTGTGTTACCTGTGTTGTGTTATGTAAGGGATACCATACTTTCAGTCAAGGTATGAAGATTGAGCATGGCATAACCACTCATAGCCTTGTACCTCTTGGTATATACTTGCTATGGGAACCTAAGCCTTTTCAACCCAAAGACTAAAGCTCATGTAATTGGCCTAGTTACTTAGATTTTTACCCCAAATGCTTGTTGTTTGACTATGGTTAGTTTATATTGGTTTAAATCATGGCTTATTTGATTTGTTCTTTTTCTAATATGATCCAAGTACATTTGTAAGCTCAAAACAAATTTTTCTTTAAAATCCAAAAGACCAAAGCTATTTTTAAAACTTTTCAAGGTGGTCTTTGGACATAAAACTTTTCTAAAAACAAATCAAAAATTCTTTTGCTCATGACCCAAATACTAACCCATTTTTTTCTAAAATCATTTTACAATGGGCTTCAAAACAAAACTATTTTCATAACCTTTTGAAAGAGCTTACAAATTATTTAGGTTAATTATGGAATACAAAAAATCAATTGTGAGCCTAGTTTATACTAAGAATAATTAATCATGGGCTTGTTTTTGGCATGAATCACTAGTAACTTTTTCAAGTGAGAAATCTATTTATAATAAACCTCTTAATTTAGTTTTAATCCAATATAGCTTAAAAGCTACTTTAGTTGGTTGAATGGATTAAAACCTAATTAATGGGAATTATCATGATTTGATTTCTATTTTGAAAATAACTATTAGTTGAAACGTCCGAGAGAAATTTTCAAAAATAAGATACCCCATGTTGGTATTTTGTTAATCATATTACCTAGAAAAAGAGACTCGCCATCCGTGTGTGGAAGTTATAAGGTTGGAAGGAACATCCTTTTTTGTTTATTTTTTGTGCATACATGCATACATGTATCACATGACATATCATTAATCCCTTCAGGATCACAACCCTGGATTACTATAGTTTAAAAGCTTACGACAATCCGACCTATGCCGGAGATAAAGAATCTAGCAACGACTCAATAACTTGCTCACCAAAAGCAATGGAGCCTGAACAAATTCAAAGAATGGTGGATGACGCCCTTAATGACAAGATGGAAGAAATAAAAGAGGCCCTGGCCGATACCATGAAGAATCAATTGGTTGCAATTTTAGAAAACAATGTCGAAGCATCCGCTAGCACCAAGAAGCCAAAGGACAAAGGGGAGGCTAAGGTTGGTGAAGTGGCTTTTGATGATGGCAAGCTGATCATTGAAGATAATGATGATTGGGCTCAATACTTCCAAGATCCTCAAGACAAGAAGAAAGAGCCAAAGGTTGTTGAGAAGATAACTTTTGAAAAGACTGAAAATTCTGATGTTGAGAAGATGATTGCTGACCTAAAAAAGAAATTTGAGAAGAAACTGAGAATCAAAGAGATTTCCGAGATCGATAAAATGTTTGAACAAGATGAGGAGGTCCCTTATAAGTTCAAGATGCCTTCCTTCACTAGGTACAATGGTACTGGAAATCCTCATCTCCATGTGAAGCAGTACATCACTGCTATGCAGTTTGCCTGAGCTACTAAAGCTCAAACTCTGAGGTATTTCATGCTCTCATTGGACCTTATTGTCCAAAATTGGTTTAACACCTTAGAGGAAAGTACTCAAAAAGATTGGGACATGTTGTACAAGGCTTTCATTCAACAATATGGGTACAGTGTTGAGCTGGAAGTAACCTTGATGGAGGTGGAAACCATTAGGCAAAGATAAAATGAGAATTTTGTGGACTATGTGAAAAGATGGAGGAATAAGGCTGCTTTGCTCAAGAAGAGGCCCGATGAATCTGATCAAATAAGGATGATTGTGAGAGGGGTGTTGCCTAGTCTTTATGAAAGGATGTCTCATACACTCATCCAGGATTTCAAAGATCTTCTCCAAGCTGGTCTGCAAATCGAAGAGTGGGAAAGGCAGAAGTGCTATTTTTCTGCAAAATGAAATTATCAACCTAGCAAACAAAGTACACAAAAGGAAGTTGATGTCAATACAACTGGTCAAGCAAATAGTAGGCAGTTTTTAGATATGGGGAAGCCTTCGTCTTGGGTCTTTAACAAGCTACAAAAGAAGGGACTATTACAGCCATTGGCCCCTCGGCCTTTGCCTAATCCTTTACCCCCAAAATTTGATACTAAGGCTTTTTGTCAATTTCATCAAACTCAAGGACATTATACTGATATATGTACCCGATTGAAGCATGAGATCCAAGATCTAATCGACAATGTTAAGCTACCTGAGCTGAATAAGCCCAATACCAAAAGTAATCCTTTGCCTAAGTTAAACAGAGTGCCTCCATCGGCAACCTTCATGGTGGGAAAAGGATTGGAAGAAGATTTTGTTTTATCATCCTTTCAAGATGGAAAAATTGAAGATGTGAAAGGAAAAGAAGCTTAACTCAACAAATTTTCCTTAGATTGAATGTTGCTTTTTAATTTTTCTTTCTTTAATATTTAATTGGAACAATCGTGTTTTTCAAATTTAAATTTGTTTGAATAAATTACTTTCATTAAAATTTTTGTTGGTCTTTGTTCATTTTTGTGCTAAACCAATGAGGAATCTAGCTTGATGTTCATAAATTAATGTATCTATGCATCATGATTCGAATGACTTTACTAGATGAGGGAATTTCTCTATAGCATTGAGATGTGTATGCTTACTTAGAAAGGGCTCCTGCATAATTACCTTTGTCTAGGTCCTAGTCAGTCTTAGAACATGCTTTGACAAACTATTGAGGCGAAATTGAACTCTGCTTATTTAAGAGAGAAATGATCTAGGAATTGTTTGGTTAGCCAACAACTAGTATCCACCCTATTAAATATCAATCCCTAGTTGTCCCTTTGAGCCTTCATGAAATTTTAGCTTTCTTTTCATTGGCATATAACCCCAACAACCTACCCTGAGCTGTTGTGATACTTTTGATAAGTCTTATGATCACTAAGATGAAGAGACAAGAAAATCAAAGAAAGAAATGAATAGTCAAGACCATGAAGATAGTTGAAGAGAGACGAGTTCACACCAACCGCTACTCTGTTGTTTCGCCCTTCTTCAATAAAGGCGGATCTAGAACATTAGCTTAGTGAGTGGGAGTAGCATTCACAAGAACTCTTTTCAGGGAGTAGTATCCCGCCTTCCAGGTCTGTAGTTTAGGAGACCCGGAGAGGTTTTCATTCAAAACTTTTCTCTCGAGTATACCCATTACCAAAAAATGGATGTCACTTTGGGACACATTCAGATAGCCGCCCCGCGTGGCTAAAAGTAAGCCAAAAGAGCGAGCTCAAACTCTTTTTTTTTAGTTCCACTGAGAGAAAGAAGTCTTATAAAAGATGCCACTCTACGAGGGAAGTCCTCGGGTCAAGTCCTTGCGAGTTCATCCTAAACGAACCCCTTCCGGGTCTTGGTCGAGAAGATGCAGATATTCTCAAGACCATAAGGGTAGTTAAAGTTCTCAAGACCATAAGGATAGTTCAAGTTCACCTGAATTAGACCAAATATCACAAATAAAGTCAAGACTAAAGCAGATTAATACCACTCCACCCAAGTTGGTACAAATAAGACAACTCTTTTAGAGCTAGAACCAAAAAAAAAAGAGAAAAGAAAAAAAAAGAAAAGAAAAGAAAAGAAAAAAAAGATTAAAAAAAAAGAAAAAAAAGAAAAAAAGATGAAACCTAAAAAGGTGGTTCAAAAAGCCAACTGAGTTCTCTTTTACCTAAGGCAACAAAAGGCTTCCATTTGGTTTATAAGGACAGTTTATCTTGAATTGGTCCAACCCAACTAAAGATTCAATCAAAATTAGAGAGATAGGAGAAAGATCATCCAGTTCTTGAAAGTTATGTACTTGACAGTCCTACAAGGAAGAAGGACAAAGTGATAAAATGCTCAAAGAAAGGGAAGAGTAAGAAAAATAAATAGAAAGAAAAGGGAAGAGTAAGAAAAATAAAGAGAAAGAAAAGGGAAAAGAAGAAAAGAAATGAAGACTGTCTCAAATCAAGATCTAGATTAAAGCCAATAAGATGGGATAATGTTTAAAGCTCTATCTTTTCATGCTTCCAGCTACCTAAAGTTCAAATAAGAAATTTATAGTGTGAGGGTTTGTCCATTGTGTCACATCGACTCCAACTTACAAATGGCCTTCATTTAACCCATGTCCCTTATAGACCCCATTTCAAGCCTATCAAAGACCTGTTGATCTCTCTTGGTAGGTAAAGTCTATTAGTGGAGATAGTTTGGATAAGCATGCATATGAGATAGACAATATTCAAACTCAAATGAGACATTTGGCCAAGTTATGTGTATGTGCCTATCTAAAGTGCAACAATTATTGCATAAATAGAAATGATTCCTGAGTTTAGTATGGTAACTAGGGTTGTCATGTTATAGATATGTTAATTTGAAAATTGAGTCCTGAGGTAAATTGACATTGATTTGGAAAAGCCAACATTTGATTTCAAAAAAAAAATTATTATTACAAAGCCTTCAAGTTAAGGGGAGTATGTTGAACCATTAAACCTCAAAGGACACATTGGGCAAAGTAAATAATTATTGGCAAGGTTATGAAGAAGCTGTCAACTGACATACTGAATCATAATTTGAAATGGATGTATCTCTACTGCTTAGGGTCTCCACCATTCATGTTTTCAATATCTTGAAGATAAAAGCCATAAAAGTGAAGCCTTCTGCCATTCCAGTGCAAGACCTAAACGGGCATCTGGAAGAAATCTATGAGAAAATTTCAACTAATAACCTTAGTCTGTGAGTCGATGGAACCATTGTAAGTATTATTCATGCATATCATGCATAAATGAGCATATCACATTACACTTTCTTGTCTTGTATGTCTATTCTTTATCAAAGTGAATAGCAAACACCCTGTGAAGTAAACAATCAAAAGAAGATATAGAATCAGGGGCATAGAAGACCCATTGCTTGAGGAAACTCCAGTCATTTTGCAAAAGAAAGGAAGAAATGCATGCTTGTTCGAAGAACTATATAATCTACAAACATCAACCAAAGCCCGCATAGAAAAATCATGGGGGGGGCAAGGAGAAGATTTGAAGGTTAGCTAAAATGGCTGAAAGTTTTTTGCAAAAGTGCAAAGAAAAAAAAACAAACAAAAAAGAATGGAACATTAGAACTATCAAAAGAATTAAGACACAAATGACAAAAGATCAGTCCAGCTAGAAGATCTGAAGACAATATAAGACCTAATCTCTAATGGATGAAGATCCAGCTTAAAGGATGAAGATTCACTTTCAAGGGTGAAGACCCAATTCCAAGGATGAAGATCCACTTTCAAGGGTAAAGACCCAATTTCTAAGGATGAAGATCCACTTTAAAGGGTAAAGACCTAATTTCCAAGGATGAAGATCCAGCTTAAAGGATGAAGATCAACTTTTAAGGGTGAAAACCTGATTTTCAAGGATGAAGATCCACTTTCAAGGGTGAAGACCCGATTTCCAAGGATGAAGATCCACTTTAAAGGGTAAAGACCCAATTTCCAAGGATGAAGATCCAGCTTAAAGGATAAAGATCCACTTTCAAGGGTGAAGACCAATTTCCAAGGATGAAGATCCACTTTTAAGGGTGAAAACTAGATTTCCAAGGATGAAGATCCACTTTAAAGGGTGAAGATCCAATTCCACGGATGAAGATCCAGCTTAAAGGATGAAGATCCCCTTTCAAGGGTGAAGACCTAATTTCCAAGGATGAAGATCCATTTTCAAAGGTGAAGACCTGATTCCAAGGATGAAGATCCAATTTCAAAGGGTGAAGACCTGATTTCTCCAAGGATGAAGATCCAATTTCAAAGGGTGAAGACCTGATTTCCAAGGATGAAGATCCATTTTCAAGGGTGAAGACCTGATTCCAAGGATGAAGATCCAATTTCAAAGGGTGAAGATCTGAAGTGCAAAGGATAAAGATCCATTTTCAAGGGTGAAGACCTGATTTCCAAGGATGAAGATCCATTTTCAAAGGTGAAGACCTGATTCTAAGGATGAAGATCTAATTTCAAAGGGTGAAGACCCGAAGTTCAAAGGATAAAGATCCATTTTCAAGGGTGAAGACCTGATTTCCAAGGATCAAGATCCATTTTCAAAGGTGAAGACCTGATTCCAAGGATGAAGATCTATTTTCAAAGGGTGAAGACCCGAAGTCCAAAGGATGAAGATCCATTTTCAAGGGTGAAGACTCGATTTCCAAGGATGAAGATCCATTTTCAAAGGTGAAGACCCAAAGTCCAAAGAATAAAGATCCATTTCAGGGGTGAAGACCTGATTTCCAAGGATGAAGATCCATTTTCAAAGGTGAAGACCTGATTCCAAGGATGAAGATCCAATTTCAAAGGGTGAAGACCCGATGTGCAAAGGATAAAGATCCATTTTCAACGGTGAAGACCTGATTTCCAAGGATGAAGATCCATTTTCAAAGGTGAAGACCAAATTCCAAAGATGAAGATCCAATTTCAAAGGGTGAAGACCTGAAGTCCAAAGGATGAAGATCCATTTTCAAGAGTGAAGACCCGATTTCCAAAGATGAAGATCCATTTTCAAGGGTGAAGACCCGATTTCCAAAGATGAAGATTCATTTTCAAAGGTGAAGACCCAAAGTTCAAAGGATAAAGATCCATTTTCAAGGGTGAAGACCTGATTTCCAAGGATGAAGATCCATTTTCAATGGTGAAGACCTGATTCCAAGGATGAAGATCCAATTTCAAAGGGTGAAGACCTGAAGTCCAAAGGATAAAGATCCATTTTCAATGGTGAAGACCTAATTTCCAAGGATGAAGATCCATTTTCAAAGGTGAAGACCTGATTCCAAGGATGAAGATCCAATTTCAAAGGGTGAAGACCTGAAGTCCAAAGGATGAAGATCCATTTTCAAGGGTGAAGACCCGATTTCCAAGGATGAAGATCCATTTTCAAAGGTGAAGACCTGATTCCAATGATGAAGATCCAATTTTAAAGGGTGAAGACATGAAGTCCAAAGGATGAAGATCCATTTTCAAGGGTAAAGACTCGATGCCAAGGATGAAGATCCATTTTGAGGGTGAGGACCCACAATCCATTAAAGAATGGAACAACCAGTTAAGCCAGAATTCTCAACTGATAAATGGTTAGTCAAATCAAATTCAATCTCGGGTCAAAGTACCCAAATCAAATCCAAGTATCCATCCTCATCCAAAAATCTGCTCAAAGTCATGTTGCTTTTCACTCTCTTCTACTGAAAGTCTCAGATTGCTCAAGCAGGGGGCAAACTGTAGCCCTTAATTTGACCCCAATTTGATACGTTCCTAATTAAAGGATTCCAAAAATAAATTTGATCTGACTTTAAAATATTTAAACCTAGTTTATAATTTTTAAGGAGTCGGTTCAGATTAAAGAGGCATAAATTCAATTGTAAAACCCTAAAATCAAGTTGAATCATCCCAAATTAAAACTTTTTGATCCATAAATTAAAAAAGGCAAGAATAATTTGAGTCAGGCCTTCCAGGGAGACATGCACAATTGCTCATGTCGACCTGGAGGGACCAGGTCAACATGAGCATGCCTCATGTCGATCTGGCAGCCCAGATAGACATGAGGTTGGACTCATGTTGACCTGGGCAGACCAGGTTGACATGAGTATGCCTCATGTCAATCTGGCAACCCAGATTGACATGAGGTTGGATTCATGTCGACTTAGGGAAACCATGTCGACTTGGCCTTAACTCATGTCGACATGGTTGCCCCAGATAGACATGGTTTCAATGAGTTTCCTAATTGAACTAGAATTTGTTTTAAGGACAGATTAATATTAGGGTTAAAGATTCTGAGTGAGGTTAGGGCCTATAAATAATAACATTTTATACTTTAACAAGGGTTGGCAATTAACATTAAAAGGATTAGGAACAACAAACAGAGAAGAACAACAACAGATTTTTTGAGAATGAAAGAAACAACAAATAGAAATATCAAGACAACAAAAGAAGAAGGCAGAGTCCATACTGTCTTCACATTATTCATTCAGAAATCAATTTTTTTAGTGGAACCAATGACGGAGGTTTGATCTTTAATCATAAATTATTCATGCTCATAGTAGCTTCCACTACAAAAAAAAGCGCAATCAGCGACGCATTCTGCGACAACTCTTATTTCGTCGCTGATTAGCGACTTTATCAACGACAACTTTACGACAAAGAATCAAGAAAAGCGTCTTTCCAACATTCCGTCGCTGAATGGGTCGCTAAATGTGTCGCTGAATAGCGACAAAAGGTTGTTTCTCGCTGAATGTGTCGCTGAATTTTGCGCCAAATTTTGGCGCCAACAATCAGCGACGACGTTACGACTAATTTACGACAACTTAGCAAAAGAATGTGTTAATTTTTTATTGGAAAGTGAGTGGTCGCTAATTCGTCGCTAAATGCGTCGCTGATTTGCGAGAAAAATAATTCGTCGCAGAATTGTCGTTAATTTGCGAGAATATTGCGACGGATTAGCGAGAAATTAATTTATTTTCTATTTCAGAATGATTAGTCGCTAATTCGTCGCTAAATGGGTCGCTAATTTGCTAGAAAAATAATTCGTCGCAGAATTGTCGTTAATTTGCGAGAATATTGCGACGGATTAGCGAGAAATTAATTTTATTTGCTATTTCAGAATGATTAGTCGCTAATTCGTCGCTAAATGCGTCGCTGATTTGCGAGAAAAATAATTCGTCGCAGAATTGTCGTTAATTTGCGAGAATATTGTGACGGATTAGCGAGAAATTAATTTTATTTTCTATTTCAGAATGATTAGTCGCTAATTCGTCACTAAATGCGTCGCTGATTTGCGAGAAAAATAATTCGTCGCAGAATTGTCGTTAATTTGCGATTGGTCGCTAAATGGGTCGCTGATTTGTGAAAATTTTTATTTGTCGCTGTACTGGTCGCTGAATTTTTCTGGCGCCATAATTTAGCGCCCAAAGAAAATTGGCCAATTTGAGAAAATAATGTACTGAGACGATATGGAATTTTTATTATTAATGATGCGGAGAAGATTGAATTGCAGTACAGAGAGAATTTGGATCGCGGCAAGATTAACGGTCGTTTGCGAAAATAGGCATAAGTTTTGCCGCGGCAAGATTAGCGTCCGTTTGCGAAAATGGGCACAACTTTTGCTCAGGAGGTCCGAATTGAACCCACGATAGCTTTCCGGAAGCGTTTTCGCGAGCCGGACAATTTTGAAAAGTGCCACATGTCCTTTGGACTACAGTGGCAAAGTTTGGGGGTCAAATTTTGCTGTTTAGGGCCTCAAAATCTTGTTTTAAGTTTTTAGGGACTATTTTGTAATTTTTTTTTTATTATTTTCGGGTTTAATTTTGGATTTTTTATTTTTTTATGACAGTTTAGGGTTTTGGCCGATATTAATATTTGGCTTTCCGGAAGTGTTTTATTTTTTTTAACCAGAATTAATATTTTTTTTAACCATAATATGCTTAAAAAAATTAAATATGATATTATTCTGAATCAACGAATAAAACATCAATAATAGTGGGCAGAACATTGACCCCACTCTATAGGACCAGTCATACACACTAAATCAAATTTAATTACTTGTTAATCTTCAAACATGAATAAGATTATACTTATTAATTTATATTTTCTATACATGTGCACCTGCAAAAACGGCACCGCGCAAATGTGGTATACTTTCCCTAATCTACTGAACCTAGAGTCAAAGTCACTCACACTTACACTCTCCCTCGCAATTCACAAGTCACCAGCCACCAGCCTTGCAGAAACGCCATTGCCAAGTCCCAACGCCGAAAACACAGAAGACCAGCACAGCCGCATTTCTAGGTATTTTTCCGATTTCCTTCTTTTTTTCAAGGTTTAATTTGTGTTAATTTGTTGCGATTTCATTATCGATAATCGATTCCTTTAGGGTTTTGCTTCGATGATTGAATTGATGGAAATGTCATTTTTTTGGTTCTTGATTTTGGCTTTGTTGGGGATTTTGTGAGGTGTTTCTTTTTAGCTTGGCTGCTGGGGAACTGACAGAGAAGGGCTCGATAGATTAGCGTAAACTGAGTGTATGTTTTTTTTGCTGTTGTTGGTTATCCTGGAAGTTTGAGAATTTTTTCCTGCGAGAAATGCAAGTAGCGGGAAAATGTGTAGAGTACAGATGTTTATACACTCAGTATTGACCTGTTTCTTTTTATTAGAACTTCTGTTGCTAGAGATGAACTTTTGGGTATGAGTCTTAACCCCCATATTCTGATACTCTAGATGAAACATAATTAACTAGTGTTTTCAATTGTACATGTTCCTCGCAATTCTAACCATAAATAAGCCCTTGTTTTTTTTCTTAAAAAAAGAAAGAAAAGAAAAGAATCGTTCTGTACATTAAAAAAGAAGAAGAAGAAGAAGAAGAAATTTTAATCAATTTTTGATAATTGTGGTTGGTTGATAAATAAATGTGTCATTGTCGTTATTGGAAGACTGCTTGAGCCATGCACCTTATTGTTGTTATTTGCAGCATTTGCGATTTTGTTGCTACAATAGTTGGTGTACGGAATGATGATTGGCTCCCATGTTTTGTACCTTTATTATTTTTCCTTCTAGAAATACATTAGTTGAGCCAAAAGAATAAAAGGAAAAGGTTGGATTAGGATTTTTAATCAATTTATGTTAAGTGTGGTTTATTGATAAATGAATGCATCATTGTCGTTATTTGAAGCATGCACGATTTTGTTGCTGGGTGTATGGAATGATGATTGTCTTCCATGTTTCATACCTGCATTGTTTTCTTTCTGGATATGCATTTAGTTGAGTTAAAAAGAGAAAAAGAAAAGGTTGGATTAAGATTTTAATCAATTTATGGTAAGTGTGGTTCATTGATAAATAAATGCGTTATTGTTGTTATTGACGTTATTGTTGTTATTTGAAGCATGCATGATTTTGTTGCAACAATAGTTGGCGTACGAAATGATGATTGGCTTCTGCGTTTTGTGCCTGCATTGTTTGTCTTTCTGGATATGCATTTAGTTGAGCCAAAAGAAGAAAAAGAAATGGTTGGATTAGGATTTTGATTAATCAATTTATACTAAGTATGTTTGGTTTATTGATAAATAAATTATTGTTGTTATTTGAAGCATGCGTGATTTTGTTGCAACAATAGTTGGTGTACGAAATGATGATTGGCTTCCACGTTTTGTACCTGCATTGTTTGTCTTTCTGGATATGCATTTAGTTGAGCCAAAAGAAGAAAAAGCAATGGTTGGATTAGGATTTTTAATCAATTTATAGTAAGTATGGTTGGTTCGTCGATAAATAATTGCATTATTGTCGTTATTTGAGGCTTGCATGATTTTGTGCAATATTGCCCTTAATAGCAGCATGAGTTCTTTTTAAGATTGAGTTGGTTATTTGTCATTGCTTTGAGCTTCCTTCCTGCTGTTGGCATAATGATCTAATGCAGCATTTTGTGGGAGCCACATTATCAAATATACAGCAGTTTTAATCTTCTCATGTAATTACAGTTATTATGATTTTCATCCAGATCATGGGGTCATCAAAATATTCCAAATGGTGTATGCTTGTAATTCATTGCTTTTGCTTGATGAGTGCATGGTGAACTTACTGTCAACTGTCTAATGTAGTTTCTTATCTTAACAATTTTCTACTTTTCATCATACTTGATTTATGAAGAGCACCAAAAGGGGAAAATATGCCTGAAATTGAAAAGGAAACAAAAGAAACATTATATTTGTAGGGTTTCAAAAATTATAAATCATAGGGAATTTGCAGAAATTATATATAAATGAAAATTAATTGTATATATGATGAAATATGAATATGAAAGCCCTGAATATTGCCCTGAATATATGATGGATTTTTTTATACTTTTTCTTTGAAATTCTTGGCTTGATGAGCTTGTGCCTTATGAATTGATCTAAGAGAGGATCTTTGAAATTTTAATAGAGGAATATGGTTGTTTTTAAGATTAATATGAATACAGTATAATGGGAAATGGTTTACAAGTCAAGTCTTCAGTCTTCTTTTTTCCTTTCTTTTATTGTAAGTTAGAATTCTGCTCCACTTTATCACTTTAAGGGTTTATCTTTTCAATACAACAAATGACAAATGATGATGTAAATGGATTGTTTCTTTAAAATCTTTATTTAGACCCTAAATCACCAACCTAAGTTTTAATTCAATGCTCTTAATTCCTTATTAATGAAGGTTATTAGCAGTGTTTTTTTTGGATAAGCCATTTCGTTTGTTCAAGCATTGGACAGATCATAAGATGTTGATTGTCTGTAATAGTCGAATACATGTGTAAGAACCTTAATGAAAAGGTGTTCTATCTCGAAAAGGCATCAAATAGGAATCTAAAGAGTGTTGGTTAAGGATTTCTTGGGGAAGGACTTTGTTAAGGATTTGCTACTTTTATTATTATTTTTAATTTTTTATGAACATTCATGGTACCCACATGGTTTCTAGGTTGATCTCTTTATTGTCACCAGTAATCATTTTCTTATAATAATTTTTTGGTATATTAAATGAATTTTTAAATAAATTAATTATTAAATATGATATTTTTAAATGGATTTTTAAATATGATATTTTTAAATGGATTTTTCTAAACCATCTATTAATGTATTAGTGTTTAACATGTGCTTTGAAGGCACATATTAATAATAAATATTTTAATATTTATTAAAATATATTTCATTCTCATATTAATAAATATTTAATTATTAATTCGTAGGAAGATGAATTTTGAACGAGAATGGATGTACAAGAGGACAATTGATGGTTGGTTGAATGTGGATTTTGTACATGGATTAGAAGAGTTCTTAAGATTTGCCGTATCGCAACCCAACTTTATGGACGGAGATAAAATAAGGTGTCCTTGTTCTCTATTTAGATGTCAAAATCGGTCCTTCTTTCCAATTGAAGATGTCCGTTACCATGTTCTTAAAAATGGTTTTGTTGAAAATTATTTTGAATGGACATCTCATGGAGAACGTTGGGGTAATGATGGTTGTGCATTTATGGAGGAAGAAGACTCAAATGCCACAATTAATTTAATTCATGGTGACAATGGTGGAAGGTACCATGAAATGGTGATTGATGGGTTTGGAGTTCAGGAGGAAGCTAATTACATAGAGGAGGAACCAAATCCCGAATCAAAGAAAATGTTTGACATGCTACGAGCTGCAAATCAAGAGTTATTTCCTGGATGTGAAAAACATTCTCAACTATCAGCCGTAGCACGCATGTTTAACATGAAGGCTGAGCATCACTTTTCAGAAAGATGCTTCGACCAATTGTCCGAGTTTATTAAAGAACTTTTGCCAAATAATAATGTGTTTCCTGATAACTTTTACCAAACAAAAAGGTTGATAGATGGTTTGGGGCTTCCTGTTCAGCAAATTGATTATTGTGTACATAATTGCATGCTATTTTGGGATGATGATGCAGAATTACAAGCTTGTAAGTTCTGCCAACATCCAAGATTTAAACTGATTCATAACAGTCGATCGAAGCAAGCTGTTCAGAAACCATATAGGAAAATGCATTACTTTCCGTTAACACCAAGATTACAACGTCTTTATGCTTCTGAAGCAACAGCAAAACATATGAGGTGGCATGCAGAGCATAAGTATGAGGAAGGAGTCATGCGCCATCCCTCTGATGCTCCGGCTTGGAAGCATTTCAATGATACCTATCCCTCATTCCAATCAGATACTCGAAATGTTATGGTTGGGCTATCTATAGATGGGTTTCAACCATTTATTGGTCATGTTAGTGAACCTTACTCATCTTGGCCAATCTTTATCACTCCATATAATATTCCTCCATGGATGTGCATGAAACGAGAGTATATGTTCCTCACTGTTATTGTGCCCGGCCCAAGTAATCCGAAGTGGAAAATAGACGTCTTCCTTCAACCTTTGATTAAAGAACTACACCAATTATGGGATGTTGGTGCACCGACTTATGATGTTAGTAGAAAATAGAATTTTGTAATGCGTGTTGCATTATTATGGACGGTTAGTGACTTTCCTGCAAAGTCAATGCTTTCAGGTTGGAGCACCGGCGGAAGACTAGCTTGTCCCTATTGCATGGAATATACTGATGCCTTTTATCTAACTCATGGTGGAAAACATTGTTGGTTTGATAACCATCGTAAGTTTCTATCACCAGAACATCCATGGAGACGAAATAAGACACGATTTAGAAAGAACAAAATTGTGAATGATGTACCACCTCCTTTAAAAAGCGGTCAAGAGATTTTACATGAGATTGAAAGCTTAGGATTGATGAAGGTAACAGAGGTAGGTAGTGATGAAGTCAATAGTGCAATTGAAAAGAATGGTAACAAAGGTTGGAAAAAGCGAAGTATTTTCTGGGACTTACCATATTGGAGTTCTCTTTTAATAAGTCACAATCTCGATGTCATGCATATCGAAAAGAACTTCTTTGACAATTTGTTCAACACAATAATGAACATTGATGGTAAAACTAAAGATAATGCCAAAGCGCAGAAAGATATGCAGGATATATGTCGCCGACCAGAGTTAATGATAAATGATGAAACTGGTAAGTATCCAAAAGCTATTTATTGTTTGGAAAAAGATGAGAAACAAGCCATTTGTAATTGGATGAGCAATTTGAGATTTCCTGATGGTTATGTTTCAAACATGGCGCGTCGTGTTAACATGCGCCAATTGAAACTTTTTGGATTAAAGAGTCATGATTGTCATGTATTCATGCAAAGGTTGTTGCCTATCGCATTTCGAGAGTTACTTCCAAGGCAAGTGTGGGAAGCATTAACTGAAATTAGTATCTTCTTCAAACAATTGACTAATACTGTTCTTCGAGAGCAAGATATGCGTAGGCTTGAATTGGAAATTCCTTTAATACTTTGCAAACTAGAGGGAATTTTTCCACCAGGTTTTTTTAACTCTCAGGAGCACCTTCCAATTCACCTTCCTTTTGAAGCTCGCATAGGCGGACCAGTTCAATATCGTTGGATGTATCCTTTTGAACGGTATGTATATGGTGTTTAATCAATTGGTGTTAACGCTTATAGTATTATATTGATCTTAAATTGCTCCTTTGACATTTGGCATAGGCGAAATGGTGATTTGAAAAAAAGTGTGAAAAATAAAGCACATGTTGAAGGTTCAATTGCAAATGCCTATTTAGTGGAAGAAGCATCTTCATTTTGTTCACATTACTTTGAACCACATGTAGTGACAAGGCATGACCGTGTCCCGCGTAATGATGATTGTGGTTTTGTCGAAGGAGAGGATACTATTGATATGTTGTCAATATTTAATTTTTCTGGTCGACCGATGGGACAATGTAAGCGCAGAATGTTAACTAAAGAAGAAAGAGATGCAGCGCATTCATATGTATTACTCAATTGTGAAGAAGTATCTCCATTTGTTGAGTAAGTTATTTAGTAACTTTATCATTTAATTTTTTCAGCAATAAATTTGTCTAATCAAAATTATCATTTTTTTCTATACAAGAATATTCACTAATGAGATAAGGGCGCAAAGGCCTACTGTGAGTAGTGAAGAGATTGATGCTCTATTGGAACATAAGTTTCCGGAATGGTTTTACTCGTTCGTAAGTTTCACAACACTTGTTATTGTTTTTTCTACTTAATAATAATAAGAATGTAACATAATTATATTTTTTAATACTCGCTATGTAATAGGTGCATATCTCTGCCAATCAAGTAAATAATGAAATTATCAAAGACTTTGCACGAGGTCCATATTATGAGGTTAAAGCGTATTCTGGATACTATGTGAATGGATACAAATTTCACACAGAAGGAAGAAGTGCAAATAGAAAAACTATTAATAGTGGAGTTTGCATCAAAGGGTCTAATTATTCTGAACAATCTACTGATTATTATGGGAAGTTGCTAGAGGTTCTTGAATTAGAGTATCCAGCAATGCCTATCAAGCGTACAGTTGTTTTTTTGTGTCAATGGTTTGACCCTTCTCCAGATGTAGGAACGATTGTTCATCCTAAATACAACCTTGTCGATGTTAATAGAAGAAGAAAGTATGACAAGTATGAACCTTTTATTTTAGTTCATCAAGCTCAGCAAGTGTGCTACATCCCATATCCATCAAAAAGAAGAGCTATTGGTGACTGGTTAGCGGTACTAAAGGTCAAACCTAGACATGTGGTTGACTTACCAGATGGTCTATCAACATCGAGAGGAATATAAAGGGCAACGGCGTTACAAGAAGAGGATGAAATCACAGCTGCATTTGTAATTGATGATGAAATTGATGAAGTTAATGGAATTGATGAACATGGATATTTATGTCATCCGGATGGCGGGGAAGTTGTAATTCCTGATGGGTCCGATGTTGATCTTGATGAAGAATATACTTATTCTAGTTCAGAGGACGGAATCGAAGAAGATAATGACAATGAAGAATAAACATATTAACTATATGTACTTATTTCAGTTTATTTTTGGTTGGAACAAATGAAAACATAATTTTCTAGTTGTATGTTTGATGAAAGTTAGTATAATTTATAGCTCATAATGAAATTAAGTGCTTATAATATATTTTCATACTTCATTTATTTATAGAACATGTTAAATTTTGTTTTATAAATTGATATATTTCTAGATAATTTATAATTTGTTAATTTTAATTTATTTACCAATACATTTCAGATATGACAAGGGGAGGTGGTCGAGGTAATCGACAAAATTGGGGGCGAGGTCGAGGTACAACATCCAATGGTGGAGGCACAAATGAACCACCTACAAAGATGAAGAAAACTTCTTTTCTGGTCCCATCAAAAGCCACTGCAGGAGTTGCTACGACATCATTTCCAGCACAAACAGCCCTTACTCCAGCTTCGACGGCCCAAACAGCCCTTACTCCAACTCCGACGGCACCAGCAGCCCCTGCTGCAGCTCCGACCACACAAGCAGCCCATGCTACAGCTACGACATTACCAGCAACCCCTGCTGCAGCTCCGACAGCACCAGCAACACTTGCTTATGCAGTTCCGACATCACCTACAACCCCTGATGCAGCTCCGACAGCACCAGCAGCCACTGCTGCGACTTCACCACACTCTGCATTGCCTCCAACACCCCCTGGTTTAGCTCCATTTATGCCATCGTCGTCTTCCACAGCCAATCTAAGTGGTGATGGGACTTTTAGAAATTCATCTCAAGCAGAAACAATGGTGAGATACAATGGGCAGGGACAAAATATTATTAGATTCGATGGCCTTCAGTAAGTATTTACAAATCTATTATATTTTCTTATTGCTTTCCTTTTTTAGTCATAATTACTGAACATGTTTTCTTCTGTGGTTGCTGAAATTTCATGCGGAACAGTTTATTCTTGGAGTTTTGATGATATATTACCAATACTATTTGAACATGTGAATGTGAGGTGTTGTATTCTAGAGACTTTCACTTGTGGTTGCTGAAATTGTGTTGGTCTCTTTGTTTTTCATTGAAGCTTTTTTTTTCCTTGTAGTTTATTTGAAATTGTGTTGGTTGGAAAACTTTGTTGTTTCATTGAAGCTTTTTTTTTTATCCTTGTGCTAGCTGAAATTGTATTGATCTCTTTGTTGTTTCATTTGAGGGTTCATTTGTATTAACCTCATCAATGGAAGATGATCCTTCTTCCTCTCCTATTTCTAATGCTATAGTATTGGTACGGGATGTTGTGAAAATGAATAATATTAGACTTCCTTCACGGAATCAATACTTAGAATCCAATTCATTGAATAAAATAATTTCTCAGCCTTTTTTGAGGCAGGGACCTCTACTTCACAAGAAAAACCCTTCAAAGGAGAAAAATATTACTATTAATTTGAATTGCTATACTCAATTTCCCATGTTGCAGCACTTTTGGTAAAAAATTCAATTTGTAGTTCGTTATTTATGGTGTCAGGTTTTATGCAGTCTTAAGAGAGAAATTCCCACTGTACAGGCCAGATATTTGATTTTTTAACAGCATTGATTCCCCCTCTATGCATTGATGTCAACTCTCAAGCAAGGTTTGATTGAAAATCAGGAAAAAAAAGGAGAAAAACTTAAAAGTGCATTTAACACACTACGTTTCTGTCAATATTGTTGTAGATTTAAGATGTGAGGCATCACTTTGGGTGGGGAGAGGCAACTGTCTTACCTTTTTACAGGATACTCTATGCCAAGCTTAGCTAAAATACATATAATAAATGACTAACTGAAAATCAGCTTATGACTATGAATTTGGTTGCGCTTATGAATTACCTAATTGTTCATCTACTCATACATGGTTTGTTCAGTTTAGTGGGTCATTGCTTAGTTGTGGTTGCTTTCTCCTAATCAGTATCAATGTCTTCTGTGCATCTTAAATTCCTATTTGGACTGATTTTATTTATTTATTTTATTTTATTTCTGGGAATTTCTATCAATTTAAACTACTTCTGATGATCAATTTAACAGTTTCGTACATGGTTTTCGATCTCTGTATATCACCATTTCTTAACTTGGTGAACAATGTATATCACTAGGAGCTAAAGTTTGAAATGATGTTATACACTTTTCTTCATATTAGAAGTGAATACTACAATCAAATAAGATGTTAATTGGGAAAATTTCCAATGAATTTGAACAATTTATGTGATTGTAACTTGAAAATCTGTTCATTGTTTGCTATACCAGGTTTTGTTTAGCTATGCAGCGTTATATTGTGCATATAGTCATCTGGATATTCACTGTCCTAGTAGAAGTTATGGTGTGTGTTTCCAAAAAATTTTTAGCTAACTTCTTAGAAATAATTTTTGAATTTTCTAATCCTAAGGTGATTCCTGAACGTGATATGAACTTGCATCAGTTATGGAATCTTAAAATACCTCCTAAAATACAGGATTTTAGATGGAGATGCTGCACTAATGCTGTACCAACTGCTGCTAACCTGAATAGAAGGAACCTTAACCATTCTTGCTTGTGTAGTATATGTTATACAGCTGAAGAATCTGTGCCCCATTTGCTCTTTCATTGTCATCACGCACATGCAACTTGGCTCTTATCTAATATTGGGATTAATCCTCTGCTATTTAGCTGTTCATCATTTCTTGCTTAGTGGATTGATGAGATCAATAGATTTAATTGTAAAAACAAAACAATTGTTGTGGAAAGAATAGCATGCCTTTGCTAGACTTTATGGAAAGCAAGAAATGAATACAATTTTAAAGCTATTAATCCCAATCCAGTACTTACAAATCAAAAAGCCCACTTTATCCATGATGAGCACTTCAAAGCTTAGCGGGTTCTCTCTAATCCCTTTACAACTCAGTCACCATCTAATGATTTACTTTAGTTAATTGCTCATGCAGATTGATGGACTAAACCAGTATAGTGCTGGATTAAAATTAATACAGATGCTACCTTCTCTACTAATTCTACTTCTACAGGAGCAGCAATGATGTTCAGGAATCACCTTAGCGTTATATTTTTGAATTTTTTAGCTAACTTCCGAAATATCAAAGAAAAAATTAATGACAATCAGTCCATTCAAACTATCCAAAGTAATCACATTATTATTGCAAATCTCGATAGTTTTATAACTCTTCATTGGTTTTTTTTTTATCCTTGTGCTAGCTGAAATTGTATTGATCTCTTTGTTGTTTCATTTGAGATGTCATTTGTTTATACCATTGTTAAAAGTATATTTAAATTGTATGATTGGATGATTATACAAGTGCACCTTACTGAACTCATTTTTTATTCAGGTGCATGGATTCTAAATTAGTAGCTAATGCTGTGTGGAAAATTTTTCGGAGGTTGCCAAGTCTTGAGGGATCTTCATGGTCTAAAGTCACTAGAGAAACAAAAAATTTGTACTATAAAGAGTTTGAAGTATGTATTCTGGTTCTTTATATTTCCTACTTAAATTGTTCATTTATTTTAAAGTAGAATGATATATTCAAGCATGTTTAATTTTTTTGGTTTTTGTGGATGTAGAAATATTGTCGATGGGACTCTAGAAATGAGAGTTTGATGAGTAGCTACTTTGAGTCCAAATGTGGTGACAGGTATTCGGATTTTATTTACAGTGTTAAAAAAGAAAGCATATTCGTACCTGAAAATATACTAACTCAATGGAAAGCGGATTGGAGTACCGATAAAGCAAAACATCGTTCTTCCGTTGCTTCAAAGAATAGGTTTGTTTTTATTTCATCATTCATATTTATGGTATAATCTTACTGCTTGATGGCATAACATGTGGTATAATATTATGACAATGTAGGCTAACAGAAAAAGCAGGGCCTGGAACTGGCCCTTCTAAGCACACATTTGGATCCATTTCCCAAGAAGCACATAGACAAAGATTGGTAAATTATTAAATTAGCCATTATTATTAGAAAATGTATGTTTTATATATGAAAATTTAATTACCAAGATATAATTTGACAGAGTCAAGAATTGGGACGTGAAGTTTTGCTTGGAGAGGTTTTCTTATTTGGTCACACAAGCAAAACCGATAGAAATAAAGTCTTCATTGATAAGCGCTCCGAGTTAGTTTATGTATGACTTTGTTTCTTCTCAAGTTAATTTAATTTTTTTATCCTATTTTAGATTAAATAGTTAAAAATGTAATTTGATTTGCATATATCTTTGGCAGGAGAAATACCAAGAACTTAAGAATGCCGAGCCTGAGTTGCAGACACTTGAGGCTGAGGAGGATGATATGCCTTCATTAACACCAGCCCAAATAGAGCTTGAGCGACGCATGTTTGTGGAGGCTGCTGGTGACACCGGTAAGACATCTCGTATTTATGGGATGGGTTCTTCCTCATCCCATTATTCATGCTATGAACCATCTGGGTCATCATTTTCTGCAACGTCTGCTAATCGCAATGACTCTGAGATATTGGAAACTATGAAAGTATTACAACAAAAGGTAGAAGAGCAAGCCAAGGTTATAGCATCAATGAATGAAGTTATAGCTAATGTGCGCTCGGTGAATGATGTTTTAGATGATATGCGCTTATTCTTATCTGAGGAACGAAGGAAAACAAATGCTCCTCCTGCTCCAGCAAATGACAATGTGGAGGAAGACGATGTTCGTTTGTAGGATATACTTGATAGTTGGTGTTTTCTTTGTTTGCGGTTGGAGTGTCGGATTAATAAAGTTCGTGTTCTCTTTGTTTGTGTTTGGAGTGTTGGATTATTAATACGTTATGTGTTCAATATACTTTCTTAAGGGGTAAACTTTACATTCGAATTGTTTATGTATACTTATTGCCACTAATAATTTAATTATGAATGTTGTGTTATTTGATTATTATTGTAATGAATGACTATTTTATAAACATGTTTGGTTATTATATTTGAAATTCAACAGGTTCTTGAAAATGAGTAGACAAAAAAAAATTTGGATTACTGGAAAAATATAGCCAAACAATTACAAAATTGCGACAAAATTGCGACAAAATCAGCGACCAAAGGTGTGAAAAAAAAATATTGAATTCTGCGACGAATCAACGACTGAAACAACGAGGAAAATATTGCGACATATTCTGTGACATATCAGCGACAACATTTAGCGAGCAAAATAGCGACAAATTCAGCGACCAAATTAACGACACAAATAGCGATGAATTCAACGACCAAATCTAAATCAGCGACGAATTTCAGCGCGAATAAATAATTCACGCCAAAAATGAAATTGTCGTTGAATTTGTCTCTGTTTTGTCGCTGATTTGTCACTAATCAACGACACGCACAATTGGTCGCTGATTTGTCGTTGATTGTTTAGCGACCTGGACATTACCGTCCGCTCGATTTTTCTCGCTGTTCATCGCTGATATTGTCGCTATCGTATTTTGGTCGTTGATTTCGCCGTTAATGGTGTCGCTGATTGCTGTTTTTTTGTAGTGTTAATTTTCTTTGATTAATAAGAACATGCAGTAACTTGATCTTTGTTTTAATAACTTTAATTGTTTGCTTTAGTTAATACATTAATCAATTGGTGTTCGTAACTCCACTTGCATGTTTTATAAAAAACTTAAAACTACCCAGTAGCTGTTGAGGATTTAAATTAAGAGGTATGTTTCCATTATTGAGTACCTCATTAATTAATTTTTATGTAATTTAAATTGCTTTTATATTTTGGACCAATGTAAAGGACAGGTTTCCACCTTTCGGTGGGTGTCCTTTTTAGTTTAGACACGGACGATGTAAGGACATGTTTCCATCCTCGAATGGGTGTCCATTTATTTGCTTTGTTTCGACATTGCTTTGATTTTAATATAATGATGCTTTATTTTAATTGTTGCATGTTGTATGGATAATATCATTATATTTAAGAATTTTATAATATTAAGACCTGAAAAGGAGGCCTGTTTCAATGAACCGGGCGTTGTGGGTGTAATGTTTAAAATGTTAGATACTAACTTTTAAATGAATAGTGATAATTAATAGGGAATTGTGATATAAGTGATATGGATAAGTAATGTAAATAGTGAATCTCAAAAAATTACCGAAGCAATTAATTATTTTTATGGTCGTATGAGAGTTAGAATCGAATTAGAATCAACGGTTAAGAAAGAGGGTGCACCATAACTAAGATGAGATTGGCCACACTAGATTGAGCTGTATATATTTTTGTGTGTGTGTGTGAGGACAGGTGTAAGAGTGTAGAAATTTCTTTTCTCTCTTCATCATTCACGTTCAGCACCACCTTCCTCATCAAAACTCCTTCTTGCTTCCTAACTTCCAAGATTTTGATCAAAAACAAAGAGCAAACAATGTTTAGTTATAAGTTTTGAGAAGATTAAGATAGAAAGTTGAGATTATTAACAAGTAAGTAGAGAAAAGAAGAGTTAAAGAGGTATGTGTTTATGTAATTGAATTTACAAATATTTATTTTTCTTTGAGTTTCATGTTTAAATTAGTTTATTGGGTCATTTAGAAGAGATATTTCCTAAAACTTGGATAAATGAATTATTGTGTGATATAAGTAGAAATTGAAGTTGTTAATGTTGTTTTTCTTCATTTTGAATGATGATTGTGAAAGTTGATGAGTAGATCATTTGTTAAATACTTGATTAATTAAAGTTTTAGTAAGGTATTAGCTATAAATTATTTTCATGTCAAAACTTTGATGTTGATTCATTTTTATCTTCGATCTTCATTATATTTGTGTTTTATGAAGTTACAAGTGTAAAATACATGATTTTAAGATGCCATGGGAGTGGTTTTAAGGTGCCATGGGTGTGGGATCAAAGTTCGGATTGTTGGACGAAGAATTACTCTGAAAACAGTCCTAAAATCAATGCCACGGTCGTGGCCACTGAGATACCACGACTGTGGGATTGAAAGTGATGTTGTTTCTTCAAAAATTTTGATAAAATAGAAGGGTTTTATATGCCACGACTGTGGCCCTAGAAGGCAACAACCATGGGGTCTTCAAAATCATTTTACACCTTCTTTTTGTATCCCACAGGCGTGGAGTTGAGATGCCACGGCCGTGGGGTACCTAAATGATGTTTACGACTTGTATTTTGTGATATACGGGCCTAGTATGAGGCTATTATGTTTATATTTATTACTTTTGTGTTGTGTAAGTGTTGAAAGTATGAAAAAGAGTGATAAACCTTGAATTTGTGATAAATGTATAGAATACCAAATGTTAATGAAAGTATTGTTTCATAGAAATGATATATATATAATTCAGTATCAACTATAACTTAATGAATTGCCCTAATCATACTGATTTTAGATCTAGCTTGGGATTGAATGGCTAGCCAAAAGGGAGGATATCCAAAGTGTTAGTGGGCACTCTGTGCCATCAATAAGCACTCGGTGTCATCATATTCAATGGGCATTCTTGCCATTGTGGGCCATTGGCCAAAATTCTATACAGCGGCATTCAATTGCCATCAGTGACCCGTTATCCAAATCTAGAATCTGAGTTCAGTGTGTTTGGGCATAATTAAAAATAGTTATCTAAAATGAAAATAATGTGTTCTTCAATGTTGATAAATTAGACAATTTTGAACCTAATTGTATTTAGAATTTTAATTTATAATGAATTTAGTTTGCAAGTCGATGTTTCTAAATTATTTAATTGCTATATCTCTTTTATTGCTATATCTCTTTTCTTTAAATTTTCTTGTATATTATAAATACATAAACACCACTAAGCTTTGCTTAGCGTGTTGGAATTATTTTCTGATGCGCAGATCAAACAAGGAGAGTTGAAACCGCAGAGTGAGAGACTTACGTTCTTGGACAACTGCATCATCAAGGTTCAATGAACAATATTGTAAATATTGTACTCGTTATGGTTCACATAGCAAATCTTTATAATTTTGTATGACAGTTGTATTAGTTTTGAGTGTAGTTTGAGAATACTTATAATAATGTAAGTTTTTATTAAGAGTTCTTATAAATATATGAAAATATGTGTGTAATATAGAGAACTTAACAGTGGCATTATTGCTTAAAGATATTATGACTTTATTTCTTTAGTACATACATAGATATATATAGAACATTTGTGATTGTTAGGTGACATCTCCTATGTAGGTAATTGTATGGTTTATGTAGGGGTGTTACAATTAGTGGCATCAGAGCAGGTTTAGACGGTTCTAAGTTGTGGGTTAAAAAAAAAGTACAACTGTCATTGCTATGTGAACTATATAATTGAACAAATGTTTGATGCAGTTGATTTTATTTATGTTTAAAGGTATAAGATGGCCTCTGAATCTCGTCAAGGCACCGAGGATCAAGCTGCATTCTCACACAGTCAAGCTAGTGTGGGAAATCAGCAGGCATCGGAACCTTCTAAGAAACAAATTCCATTAGATCCTCAATTTGTGAGAAATATGGGGGAAATCCTTAGGCAAATTGTGAGTGTTACTCCTCCTGCACAACCTCCACCACCAGTACTCCAACGATCTCCTTTGGAGAGAATTAGAAAATTGAGAGCAGAAGATTTTAAAGCTCGTGACACTGATGAGTCTTCAGTAGCAGAGTATTGGATGGAGAGGATTGTGAGAGTTTTTGATATTCTGCATTGTACTGATGAGGAAAGATTAGAATGTACAGTTTCCTTATTGCAAGAATAAGCTTTTGCCTGGTGGGATACAAAGCAGAAAGGTATACATGCAGGTAGACTTACTTAGGAATTTTTCCAAGAAGAATTCAAAAAGAAATATATTAGTGAGATCTATTTGGAGGAGAAGCGTCGAGAATTTTTGTATCTTAAGCAAAGGCAATTATCTGTGTCTGAATATGAGAGGCAGTTTGTTCGCCTCAGTAAATATTTTCCAGAGTTGGTTGTATTTGAAGAAGAGAAGTGTAAGCGGTTTGAACAAGGTTTGAATAGTCAGATTCGGGTGTATTTAATAACAATGAGGATTAAGGAGTTTTCTACTCTTGTTAATGTGGCAGTCGCTATAGAAAATGAGATTAAACAAGTGCAGGGAAGAAAACAACAATTCAAGAAGGGAATTGCTAGTGAACAACAACAAGGTAGCTAGAAAAGATAGAGAAATATTCAAGCCCAAACTCAGGGATTTAGTAGAGGAAGTGGAACTAGTTTTCAGAAATCTAGAGGTGGGAGGTTTGGAGTGGCTTCAAGCTCTTCTTCAAGAATTGTTACTACACCTTGTCAATATTGTGGTAAGGGTCATACAAGTGAAGATTGTTGGTTTCAAAAGGGGGCTTGTTTGAAATGTGGTTCTTTGGAGCATAAAATCAATGATTGTCCAATAATAAAAGAATTAGAAGTTGTGGAAGGAAAAAGTTCTGTAAAGAGGTCTCAGTCAAACCGTAGGGCAGGTAGAGGTGGCCGACCCAGTGGTAGTCAGCAGAGAGGATCTGAAACAGTGGATAGACCTCAGACTCGAGGCAATGCTCCAGCTAGGGCTTATGCCATGAAAGCTATGGAAGACCAGGATGCTCCTGATGTTGTAGTTGGTAAATTTTTTTTACTTGGTCTTGTTGTGTATGCATTGTTAGATCCTGGTTCTACACATTCTTATATTTGTATAACTATAGCTTCAAGAAGGAAAATGTGTGTTGATAAACTTGATTATGAGATAGAAGTTACAAATCCCTTAGGCCATAGTGTGAAGGTAAATAGAGTATATCAAAATTGTCCACTTAGAGTTCATGATGTGGAGCTTTCTGCTGATTTAATTGAACTACCATTCCATGATTTTGATGTAATCTTGGGAATGGATTGGTTGTTTCGACATCAAGCAGTTATGGACTGCTATAGGAAAGTTGTAACTTGTAAGAGTCCGGGTTATGGTGAAATTGTAGTCCAAGGAGAAAAATAATTTTATCCTTCTAGTTTGATTTCTGCAGCTAAAGTTAGAAGGTTAATTAAGAAGAGATGTGAAGCTTATCTTGCTTATGTTAATGATATACGACATTCAAGCAAGGTTTTGGGAGACATACCTATAATAAGTGAGTTTTCGGATGTTTTTCCGGAAGAATTACCTGAAGTACCACCAAAGAGAGAGGTAGAATTTGTTATTGATGTAGTTCCAAGTACAACACCAATTTCTATTCCACCTTATAGAATGGCACCTGTGGAATTAAAAGAATTAAAGGTGCAACTCCAAGAATTGCTTGACAAAGGATTTATAAAACCTACTGTGTCACCTTGGGGTGCACCGGTTTTGTTTTTGAAAAAGAAGGATGGTACCTTAAGATTATGTATAGATTATCGACAGTTGAATAAAGTGACTATTAAGAATAAGTACCCGTTACCTAGGATTGATGACTTATTTGATCAGTTGAGAGGAGCGGGTGTTTTCTCAAAAATTGATCTTAAATCGGGTTATTATCAGATGAAAATTAAAGAAGTAGATATTCCAAAGACAGCTTTTAGAACTCGATATGGACATTATGAATTTTTTGTGATGCCCTTTGGTTTAACTAATGCTCCAGCAGCTTTTATGGACTTGATGAATCGAGTCTTTAAACCCTATTTGGATCAGTTCGTAGTTGTTTTTATTGATGATATACTGGTTTATTCTAAAAATAGGGAAGATCATGATAAGCATTTGAGAATTGTACTACAAGCACTCAGAGAGAATCAATTGTATGCTAAATTATCGAAGTGTGATTTTTGGTTGACGGAAGTGGCATTTCTAGGACATATAGTATCAGCTGATGGTATTCGTGTGGATCCAAGTAAAATTGAGACTATTTTGAATTGGCAGCCACCAAAGAATATAACTGAAGTCTGAAGTTTCCTTGGGTTGGCTGGATATTATAGAAGATTTGTGCAAGGGTTTTCGAAGATAGCACTTCCCTTAATGAAGCTCCTTAGAAAAGAAATTAAATTTGAGTGGAATGCCTAGTGTCAAGCTAGTTTTGAACAATTGAAAGCGATATTGACTTAAGCGCCTGTCTTAACTCAACCAATTCCAGGTAAAGACTATGTTATTTATAGTGATGCTTCTCATCAAGGACTTGGTTGTGTATTGATGCAAGAGGGTAAGGTAATTACTTATGCTTCTAGGCAATTAAAATCTCATGAATTGAATTACCCTACACATGATTTGGAGTTAGCTGCTATTGTATTTGCTCTTAAAATTTGGTGACATTATTTGTATGGTGAACGGTGTTATATTTTCACTGATCATAAAAGTTTGAAATATTTGCCAACACAAAAAGAATTGAATTTAAGGCAGAGAAGATGGATCGAATTAATCAAGGATTATGATTGTATCATCGACTATCATCCTGGAAAAGCTAATGTGGTAGCCGATGCTTTAAGTCGAAAGGCTTTAGCAGGTATGTTGTATATAGAATATTTTAACATTATATATATATATATTACATAAACTAAATGATATCATGTGTTATGTTAGCAGAATTGAGGGTTGAACCAACCATTAGGCAAAAAGTGATAGAAGCTCAGAAACAAAATAAAAAATTGTTAGAACTTTTGAAACAAGTGCATGAAGGGGAAAAGCCAGATTATGTTGTGTCAAAAGATGGTGGAGTGTATTATAGAGATCGATTGTGTATACCTGATGTGAAGGAACTAAAGGAATGTATTCTTGGTGAAGCTCACAATACTATGTATACTGTACATCCCAGAAGCAATAAGATGTACCAGGATTTGAAATCTCATTATTGGTGGCCTGGTATGAAAAGAGATATTATTGAATATGTGACTCGATGTTTAGTATGTCAGCAAGTTAAAGCAGAACATCAAGTTCCATCAGGTCTTTTGCAACCTATATCAATACCAGAATGGAAGTGGGATAGAATCACTATGGATTTTGTGACTGGACTTCCAAATACCCAAAAGAAGCATGATACAATTTGGGTAATTGTTGATCGATTATCTAAATCAACTCATTTCCTTCCCATTCGAGTTGATTATTCAATGAATAAACTTGCAGAGTTGTATGTTAATGAGATAGTCAGGCTTCATGGCGTACCAATGTCTATTATCTCAGATCGAGACCCTCGCTTTACATCCAGATTTTGGGATAGTTTACAAAAAGCATTGGGCACTCGACTTCATTTTAGTACTGCATTTCATCCCCAAACAGATGGTCAATCAGAAAGGGTGATACAAATACTTGAAGACATGCTTCAAAGTTGTGTAATCGATTTTGAAGGTAGCTGCGATAAATATCTACCTTTAGTAGAATTTGCCTATAACAATAGTTATCAAACGAGTATTGGAATGGCTCCATATGAGGCACTCTATGGAAGGAAGTGTAGAACTCCACTGTGTTGGGTGGAATAGAATGAGAGCAACTTGTAGGGCCTGATCTCATAAAACAAACTGAAGATAAAGTGAAGCTTATAAAAGATCGATTACAAATTGCAATGGACAGACAAAAATCTTATGCAGATTTGAAACAGCGTGATATTGAGTATAATGTGGGGGATAAGGTATTTTTAAAAGTATCACCATGGAAGAAAGTTCTTCGCTTTGGAAAGAAAGGTAAATTAAGTCCTAGGTTCATTGGACCTTATGAAATACTGGAACGTGTAGGTCCAGTAGCCTATCTATTAGCTTTGCCTCCAGAATTGGCTAAGATTCATAATGTATTTCATGTGTCGATGCTTAGGCACTACAGCTTAGATCCTACACATGTGATTCAGGTAGAATCTATTGAAATTCAGCCAAATTTGAATTATGAAGAAGAACCAGTGGCTATCTAAGCTCATGAAATAAAGGAGTTGCGTAATAAGCGCATTCCTTTAGTAAAAGTGTTATGGAGGAATCATTCGATGGAGGAAGCCACTTGGGAAAGCGAAGAGATAATGAGACAACAATATCCTAAACTATTTCAAGCGTCTATAACAGGTAAATTTTGAGGACGAAATTTCTTTAGAGGGGGAGAATTGTAATGTTTAAAATGTTAGATACTAACTTTTAAATGAATAGTGATAATTAATAGGGAATTGTGATATAAGTGATATGGATAAGTAATGTAAATAGTGAATCTCAAAAAATTACCGAAGCAATTAATTATTTTTACGGTCTTATGAGAGTTAGAATCGAATTAGAATCAACGGTTAAGAAAGAGGGTGCACCATAACTAAGATAAGATTGGCCACACTAGATTGAGCTGTATATATTTGTGTGTGTGTGTGTGAGGACAGGTGTAAGAGTGTAGAAATTTCTTTTCTCTCTTCATCATTCACGTTCAGCACCACCTTCCTCATCAAAACTCCTTGCTTCCTAACTTCCAAGATTTTGATCAAAAACAAAGAGCAAACAATGTTTAGTTATAAGTTTTGAGAAGATTAAGATAGAAAGTTGAGATTATTAACAAGTAAGTAGAGAAAAGAAGAGTTAAAGAGGTATGTGTTTATGTAATTGAATTTACAAATATTTATTTTTCTTTGAGTTTCATGTTTAAATTAGTTTATTGGGTCATTTAGAAGAGATATTTCCTAAAACTTGGATAAATGAATTATTGTTTGATATAAGTAGAAATTGAAGTTGTTAATGTTGTTTTTCTTCATTTTGAATGATGATTGTGAAAGTTGATGAGTAGATCATTTGTTAAATACTTGATTAATTAAAGTTTTAGTAAGGTATTAGCTATAAATTATTTTCATGTCAAAACTTTGATGTTGATTCATTTTTATCTTCGATCTTCATTATATTTGTGTTTTATGAAGTTACAAGTGTAAAATACATGATTTTAAGATGCCATGGGAGTGGTTTTAAGGTGCCATGGGCATGGGATCGAAGTTCAGATTGTTGGATGAAGAATTACTCCGAAAACAGTCCCAAAATCAATGCCACGGTCGTGGCCACTGAGATGCCACGACCGTGGGATTGAAAGTGATGTTGTTTCTTCAAAAATTTCGATAAAACATAAGGGTTTTATATGCCATGACTGTGGCCCTAGAAGGCCACGATCGTGGGGTCTTCAAAATCATTTTACAACTTCTTATTGTATCCCACAGGCGTGGGGTTGAGATGTCACGGCCGTGGGGGTACCTAAATGATGTTTTTCACTTGTATTTTGTGATATACAGGCCTAGTATGAGGCTATTATGTTTATATTTATTACTTTTGTGTTGTGTAAGTGTTGAAAGTATGAAAAAGAGTGATAAACCTCGAATTTGTGATAAATTTATAGAATACCAAATGTTAATGAAAGTATTGTTTCATAGAAATGATATATATATAATTCAGTATCAACTACAACTTAATGAATTGCCCTAATCATACTGATTTTAGATCTAGCTTAGGATTGAATGGCTAGCCAAAAGGGAGGATATCCAAAGTGTTAGTGGGCACTCTGTGCCATCAATAGGTACTCGGTGTCATCATATTCAGTGGGCATTCTTGCCATAGTGGGCCATTGGCCAAAATTCTATACAGCGGCATTCAATTGCCATCAGTGACCCGTTATCCAAATCTAGAATCTGAGTTCAGTGTATTTGGGCATAATTAAAAATAGTTATCTAGAATGAAAATAATGTGTTCTTCAATGTTGATAAATTAGACAATTCTGAACCTAATTGTATTTAGAATTTTAATTTATAATGAATTTAGTTTGCAAGTCGATGTTTCTAAATTATTTTATTGCTATATCTCTTTTCTTTAAATTTTCTTGTATATTATAAATACATAAACACCACTAAGCTTTGCTTAGCGTATTGGAAATATTTTCTGACGCGCAAATCAAACAAGGAGAGTTGATACCGCAGAGTGAGAGACTTACGTTCTTGGACAACTGCATCATCAAGGTTCAATGAACAATATTGTAAATATTGTACTCGTTATGGTTCACATAACAAATCTTTATAATTTTGTATGACAGTTGTATTAGTTTTGAGTGTAGTTTGAGAATACTTATAATAATGTAAGTTTTTATTAAGAGTTCTTATAAATATATGAAAATATGTGTGTATTATAGAGAACTTAACAGTGGCATTATTGCTTAAAGATATTATGACTTTATTTCTTTAGTACATACATAGATATATATAGAACATTTGTGATTGTTAGGTGACATCTCCTATGTAGGTAAGTGTATGGTTTATGTAGGGGGTATTACAGTGGGGGTGCTGAGTCATCCACCCCTTTCTTCTTTCTGGCCCGTTCAGGTAGTAACTCCATTTTCTCCGGGCTTAGGCCCGTGTTCTCTAAGGTCCCGAGCCTAAACAGTATCGAAGTCGCAAGAACCATTCCACCGTGAGTAGGGGTGAAAATCTTCGCTCACAGTAACCAACCAACCATTCTTCATAAATAAATCATTTATTGAATATATAAATCGAAGATAAAAATAAATCATTAATCAAACTATATAATCATAAATCGAAGATAAAAATAAATCATTAATCAAACTATATAATAAATACTCACTTAATAACGAAACAAATAAAGATGCAAATTTAGATTTATGTATCAACTTAGAGTTTCTTAAATAACATTTAGGGTTTTGGAATTTATATCTAAAAGCTAGGGTTTTGGAATCTTAAAGAACTAATATTATTGTTAGGTTTATTTTTTTTAGAAGAATTATTCTACCTTTATGATTAAAATTAGAATTTAGGATTTAAGTAAATAAGGTACAAACCTATGAAAATAAGATTAAAACTTAAATATTTGGAAAGAATAAGCTAATGTGATGATTTTGGAAATTTGATTAGGGTTTTAAAATAGATTAAGGTTTGAATTGAACTAAAGTTTAGATTTCTAAGAAAACTAACACTATCATATTTATTTTTGACAAAAGAGGCTATTGTGAAGGTTTTGAAAAATTGATTTAATTAGGGTTTTACAATTTTAAGGGGATTATGGTTTTGATTAACAAAAAAAAAACTAAGATACTGTAATAATTAAAATAACAAAAAAAATATTGTATAAAATTTTCTTTTTAATAAAAACTAATTAATGGCTACTGTGTTCTTTTAAAAGAAATAAGCAAATTTGTCCGTTGCTGTTCATAGTTATGAGATTATTATATGAGTTTTAATTCATCAATTTTAATTTATCAATGATTAATGGATGAAGTTGGTTTTTTGATAAATAAAATTAGATATCAATAACTATGTTTAAAGGCTCTACCAAAATTGTTGAATAAAAATTTGGGATGAGCTAACTGTAGACCCTTAATTTTTGACTCAGTCCGGTCCGTTATTTATTTAGTCTAAAATCATTTTAGTGTTATCTGAATTAAATAATATTTGTTTTAATATTTATTTTTTATAATTATAATAATAAACAAATAAAAATAATAAACAAATAAATAAAAATAAAAATTCGGCGACGGAAAAATCGGCGATGAAAAATTTCATCGCCGAAAGTCATTGGACGAAATGGCCTGCAGCCCGTCGCCCGCAATTTTTCATGCCAAGTGCCCAGCTGTAACACCCTCATACCCTACATATGTATATTACATATTTTCAGCATATGTAAAATATGTATATACGGTATAAAATGTCATAGACATATTTAATAAAAATTTTCACATTTTTGTTTTAAGATTTCAAATACTAATATATAAAATAAATAGTATATAAATATTCTTTGCTTGTTACAGGAATCCAAAATAAATATTGTATATGAAAGTTTCTGAGAAAAATTCGCCAAAGTTTTGTTTGTAATATGGACGTTCCCAAAATTCAGCAAAACGCAACCTGCATAAAGCAAACACTCCCAATAAAAATCAATTCACCATTTCACCAATACTTCTCAATTTCTCCATATTTTCTCAAAATACTTATATATAGATATATAAATTAACAATACATACAAAATCCCATCTAAACAAATTATTCAAAACATTCTTTACAGTTTACATTATATACTTCCAAAAACATATCATAACATATATAATATCAAAATACATTATAATATCAAATATCTACATCCTGGCAACTGGCTTTGATCTTGATGTACCCAAAAATAACTCTTCAAGCTCAATAAATACAAATCTAGACCTGACTAGGTCTAGTAGAACTATCCAGCTCTACCAAATCATCCATGACACCTGCGTGATGAATTACAATCGTGCTAAGCCGAAACCTAATAGTACAAACTTTGATAATAACAATAAAACTCAATACAATGTCAATACACAATGCATATACATGTCACATCATTCTACTTTCTTATATTTTTCAAATATTTCATAATCACAACTCATAACATTATATTGCTCAATTGTATCACAATTCATAATTCACATTAAAGCAAAGACAAGCATGGGCCCAAAAGGATCTAATATGCTATTCAAATTTCAGAGTTACTGCTTTGCTCCATAATGACACCATGTGTCTAGCCCCATAGGGAATATATCCATGGATAATGTAACAGCCCCAGTCTCTTGGACCTCAACCTAGCTAGACCCTTAGGCCCCAGTATCTTGGTCCTCATCCCGGCTAGACTGCTACAGTTTTTGAGGCTTACGACCCAATCTTTTCACCTCAAAAACATCTTATTTATCAGCTGCCCTGGCTTACGACCCAGTCTTTTCACCATTCCAGCATTTAGCCCATATGCAATCATAGGCATGCCTCCAAACCCAGAACTCTGAAAATTAAATAACATACTAGGCACACAATTTATTCATTTTTCTCATTATTAATCTCTTTGTCGTTGTCACATATTCAATCTAGGCACATTGCCTTATTTTCACATTTTTTTTTCACATTTCTCATTTTTCACATCTTTCTCATTTTTCGCACTTTTCGCACTTTTCTCATTTTTATCAATAAAAATTCATTTCATTATTCCACATATCTCATTTTTGCATTCACAACACATTACCCAATTACTTTGGGTATTTTCACATAATATGCATATTTCACATTTTACACAATTTAGCCATTATCAATGGCTTTTCACAATGCATTTAACACATATATAACATTACAAATGTCTTAGCATATTATTCATACACAATCAATGAACCAAGTAGCTTAACACATTTTTCAACCAAAATGTGTTAAGTCCAAATGTTATGCAAATATAGACATTATATTCAAAGTTTGTACATACCTCCACTAGCAACCCAAAGCAAGCTTAACACAACCTCCAATCCTATCCTTCTAACTTTCCCTTCACCACTTGGATGAAGCAAATCAACCTTCCTCAATACCTATACCAAATGTGATCATACATAATCATTTAATATCACATTCTAAGGTATTGTCAACATCAAACCATAATTAAACATCACTCTAAACCAAATCCCAAAATTAAGCTTCACCTCACTTTAACTTTGAAAAACCATATCAAGCCATTTAAATTAGTGTTTTAAGTTTATTAATATCATTAGAAATATGTTTTAGCATTTTTAAACCAATTACATTAATTAACCACATGCTTATGTCCAAAACCCTAAAATGGCATAACCTTCACCATTGGAGGATCTCCATTCCAACTCAGTCCAATTATAATTTCAATCTTATTTCTACCTCATATATCATTAAATAACATGATTTAAGCATTAAAATCAAACAATTAATCATTCTTTGAAAATTCACTTTTCCAAAACCCTAAATCAATGCTACCATTCTCAAACTCCAGCCAAATACAACCAAATCCAATATTTGACTTTAAAATACTTTTTTATGAATCAAACAACACATTTGGAACCAAATTACAAAATTAAAGCTCATGTTTTCCCAAACCCAAAAGTTCCATAACCCTAAATTCTCTCTCTTCACCATTCTTTAACCAAACTCCATCATCTCTTCAATCTAACCTTAGAATCATTGTTAACTACCCAAAATAACATCATACACATCAATTCCAACAATTAAAATATACTACATCAAAATTCAAATTCTTACATAATACAAATTTCCAAGGAATTCAAAGAAAAGAGTTGGAAACTTACTAGTTTTGGTGAAAATCACCAAAAATCCACTTGAAACTTGTTAAATCCTTCAATTTATGGAGTATGGAAGAATCAAAACTCCCATGGAAAACGTCCTAAAGGAAGAAGAAGAAGAAGAAGAAGAAGACTTTTTTTAATATTTCTTTTCCTTTTCATCTTTTTTTTTAACCATATAAATATATATTAAAATAATTTAATAGTTATTTATTTAATTATTTATTTAATAAATTAAAAGTCCTAAATTCCCTCTTCCATTCAAAAATAATTTTTTTTGAATTATTTCATTAATTTTGAATTTTTAAGATTTAATTACCAAAATACCCTTTTACTTTGACTTTTCTTTTAAAAAGTGTTGACTTTTATATGTTGTATATATTTTACATATTTATCACATATATGTTTCACTTTTTCATTTAAAACTCCTTCATTTTTTATTTAAAACCATTAATTTAATTTATCCATTTAAATTATAATTTATTTTATCAAATTTTCAAAAATTAGAATTTTTTCAAAAATTTGGGATATTACACATATGCACAAGTAATGTGTATCTTATATACACTTCAAATGTACCTTATATGTATATTAAATATTAAGTATGTAATGTATTAATCTAACATATACAATTAATATACCATATGTATATGTTATATATACTCTAGATATATATATATATTGAGTATTTACAATTTTATATCTCCAAAATCACGGATGTTACAATTCTCCCCCTTAAATAATTTCGTCCTCGAAATTATCCAGTATGGTAATAAATCATCCAAATTATTATTTTACCAAATTACATAATTTCTATTCTCCCCCTTAGGTTCATTCTTAATTTCCTTTTTATCATTCCCTAACATATCATTATACTATCTATTTACTCAAACAGTCACTACAAATTATCATATGATTAATCGAATTGTCATTAGATAAAAATTAGTTCTTCTCTTTAATATATATACCCACACACCTATTGCATTCAAAATATTTGATCACTTCATTATCTTAAAAATATACTCTCATCACCTTAAATTCAAATGTCGATAACTTTTATCTTAACACAATAATTTTACAGATCTTCACTTTGATCCTACTCTTTATACAATTACCACATATTAATTTGACATCACCATTATACAACAGCAAAATCTTATTTCCTTAATAAGATTCATTCCCATTATACTATAACTAATATTTTTCTCTTATAATTATTTAAAATTAATATAACTTAGCTCCTTTCATATGCATATACATATCAGAATACTGTATTAAGCACATTACCATATTGCTTGCATATTCTTAATACAACTACACACATTGAATTTCAATAAATACTTGTAAACTTATTACATTTCGGATCAATTGATCTAACTATCACAATATGACCATCACTACCTTATTCTATTCTGACCAACTTTTAGTCTATTTTAAAATCTTCAATCTGGTTTCAATTCATGACCTAATTCTATTAGGTCAAATTTATTCTCAAATTTTAATTCTCTTCGAATTCATCATTACAGATAATATTCACTTCCCATAGTCTCATTTACTTTACATATTATTTTCATCAACTTATTCATTTTATACCACTTTCAAACACATTCATTATAACTCTTACTCACATTTCTTATAGTTACCCTATTTACACAAATCACTTTTCTTACACATCATTTAAAGCTCATCATATTTTCACAATTCTCTTCTGTTTCCACACTTTCTATAATTATAAACAAATTTCTAGTATAAAATTATAATATATAACTATGCAAACCATAAGTCTTGACCATGTTTCTTGAAGCATAACTATCAATCTCACCAAAACTATCCAACGGCCATGCCATAATAATGGTCACGCCTTTGGCTTATAAATAAATACTGCTCCCCTATCATTCTTCTTCAAACATTTTCAATCACAATGTTAAGTTCGTATCGCAAAAATCACATATTCATTTTATAATCTTTTGCTACACAAAAAGTTGACATGTTTCAGCCCTGTTTCAAAGCAATTTACTCTTGTTCACTTGATCATCATTAGCCTAACTCATGTTTCAACAATATTATCATTAACATCTCTTACATATACACATTCGTTCATATGCTAATTTACACAATTTCTATTTATTACTCCATTTCTAATCTATCTCTTATAAAAATTTTCATTCATATATATATATATTCCATTTCCATACCTTTTTTTTCATTATACTTTCCTTTTCCTTACAATCTCTCATATATACGCATATACTTTGGGCCCAAAACGCTATAAAATCATCAAGTTCAGTTGTTAAAATAACAATTTCACCGTCAGCGCTGTTCGGGTCCATTCTCAATCTCAATTCATCACATGACCTAACTCTACGCAAGTCAAGACCTAATTTCTCTTAGGTCTATTAATACATGCAATATCATTCTCAATATCACCAGACACATATTTGTATAAGGTAGTAAACACTCGATAACATTTTTTTTAATCATCCACATACACCTTCGTAAGTCATAATCACAATGTGACTTACTTTCCATATTTTCTTACATATCATATTTGTGTTCATATAGAAAAACAATCTCTTCACACAAATCATACAATTATACTCAATTCCTCTTTTACATACAACCTATACAAAGTTAACATTTATCACCTTTCAGAGAACATTTTTTTATGCATTTATCATACCCTTCATACCCCTTTTCATCATTTCCAATGCAATTACCTAAAGTAACTCATTTTTACTTACTTAATCATTTCCCTTTTATTTCATAACAAATTTTTATATTATCAACCACATTACACGTTACATGATATTTTCATAAATAATATTACTCATTCAAAATTACTCCCATGCTTATTAAACATTAAACTATCAACATCTAAACAATCTTCATGAAAATTCTCTTACAACTCTAAATTTCCAACTTACTACTTTACTTAAACTTCATTCTATTAATCTCATTTTCAAGAGCTAACTTTATAAACTTTATTTTTATATTAATATAACATCAAAACACATCACTTTCACAATTATGGAAGCCAATTTCAAAAATTCAAATTTCATATATTGCAACCAATAATATGAACCTCACCAAATCTCGTCCATGTCACATTTCCAATCTTAAAATCATAACATTTACATTTAAACAACACTAATATATTTCATTACACTAATTAACATCATCCATTTAGATACTTTAATTTTACACACTCAACCCTAAATTATGCATCATTGTTCCATAATAAATAATTCGCTATCATATATAATTTCACTCTTTGATTTTAATTATGAACTCTTTGTTGCAAATTATTAAAAACTCCATATTCCTTCTATACTTATACCCATATGAGTATAAATTTTTTATAATTTTCTTCATTCATTTGTCTCATAAAATTAATTTATTACTTAATTACACAAAACTGCATGGCTTCCTCAGTTTCATGTCAATCTCACTTTCAATTTTTATATTCCTTACCAATTCTTTATAAAAGCTTGTAAAAGTTTATCCATGTGCACTTGATACATATATGGACTTATATTTAAAGTTTTATATTTTTCCAAGCTGATTTAATATATTTAAAATTAAATCTTCCAAAATCAGAGAATTTGTCTCTTTAATAATTTCTTTGGCAGCACCCGGTTGTCCATTTTTTTCAGGTACCAAACCTTAATAAAATTTCATGAAATTTTAACCGTATGTTATATGAATACATATGATATTGTGTGTAAATTTTCAGATTTTTATGGGTTGGTTTACCATAGTTTCTAAATTTATGTTTTCTCAATTTTTACAGATTCTGAATTTCTGGAACACCTCTAACAATCTATGTTCTTCTACCTTTCTTAATTAGTAATTCATCTTTAAAAATTATGAAATTTTATACATTAGATTCTAACATATAGAAAAACTTTTCATTAGATTTTCAAATACATCCAACATTCCTATATTTATTCAAAAATTCAACAATATCATTTTACATCACACCTATAAAATTTTCTGCTATCATACCCATTTCTCAAACTTTTTATTTCATATCTTAAATCATTTCATAAATTATTTTTCTTAATTCCACTTATTCATCAATTGAATCAATTATGAATCTTAATTTCGAATAGAAATTCCAAAAATTCTTAATCCATAAGGTCCAGAATGATGCTTCTACTGTGTCACTCTGATCTATATAACCCAGACTCCATCTCAACTTATATCAAATGGACATTGCCACATCAGGGATCAGATAAATTGCCAGTGCCAATGCATACATCACAATTGAAAATCATTTTTTAAAATTTTAATTTTCTCTCTCTAACAACCCACCTAGGTCGAGAACCTCAAACCTAGGCTCTGATACCAAAATAAATGTAACACCCTCATACCCTACATACATACAATACATATTTTCAGTATATGTAAAATACGCATATACGGTATAAAAATGTCACAGACAGATTTAATAAAAATTTTCACATTTCTGTTTTAAGATTTCAAATACTAATATATAAAATAAATAGTATATAAATATTCTTTGCTTGTTACAGAAATCCAAAATAAATATTTTATATGAAAATCTCTGGGAAAAATTCGCCAGAGTTTTGTTTGTAATTTGGACGTTTCCAAAATTCAGCAAAACACAACTTGCATAAAGCAAACACTCCCAATAAAAATCAATTCACCATTTCACCAATACTTCTCAATTTCTCCATATTTTCTCAAAATACTTTTATATAGATATATAAATTAACAACACATACAAAATCCCATCTGAACAAATTATTCAAAAACATTCTTTACAATTTACATTATATACTTCCAAAAACATATCATAACATATATAATATCAAAATGCATTGTAATATCAAATATCTACATGCTGGCAACTGGCTCTGATCTTGATGTACCCAAAAACAACTCTTCAAGCTCAATAAATACAAACCTAGACCTAACCAGGTCTAGTAGAACTATCCGGCTCTACCAAATCATCCACGACACCTGCGCGACGAATTACAATCGTGCTAAGCCGAAACCTAATAGTACAAACTTTGATAATAACAATAAAACTCAATGCAATGTCAATGCACAATGCATATACATGTCACATCATTCTACTTTCTTATTATTTTTCAAATATTTCATAATCACAACTCATAGCAGTATATTGCTCAATTGTATCACAATTCATAATTCACATTAAAGCAAAGACAAGTATGGGCCCAAAAGGATCTAATATGCTATTCAAATTTCAGAGTTACTACTTTGTTCCATAATGACACCATGTGTCTAGCCTCGTAGGCAATATATCCATGGATAATGTAACAGCCCAAGTCTCTTGGACCTCAACCCGGCTAGACCCTTAGGCCCCAGTATCTTGTTCCTCAACCCGGCTATACTGCTATAGTTTTTGAGGCTTACGACCTAGTCTTTTCATCCCAAAAACATCATATTTATCAGCTGGCCTGGCTTACGACCCAGTCTTTTCACCATTCCAGCGTTTAGCCCATAGGCAATCATAGGCATGTCGCCAAAACCAGAACTCTGAAAATTAAATAACATACTAGTCACACAATTTATTCATTTTTCTCATTATTAATCTCTTTCTTGTTGTCACATATTCAATCTAGGTACATTGCCTTATTTTCACATTTTTTTTTCACATTTCTCATTTTTCACATCTTTCTCATTTTTCTAACTTTTCTCACTTTTCTCATTTTTATCAATAACAATTCATTTCATTATTCCACATATCTCATTTTTGCATTCACAACACATTACCCAATTACTTTGGGTATTTTCACATAATATGCATATTTCACATTTTACACAATTTAGCCATTATCAATGGCTTTTCACAATGCATTTAACACATATATGACATTACAAATGTCATAGCATATTATTCATACACAATCAATGAACCAAGTAGCTTAACACATTTTTCAACCAAAATGTGTTAAGTCCAAATGTTATGCAAATATAGACATTATATTCAAAGTTTGTACATACCTCCACTAGCAACCCAAAGCAAGCTTAACACAACCTCCAATCCTATCCTTCCAACTTGCCCTTCACCACTTGGATGAAGTAAATCAATCTCCCTTAATGCCTATACCAAATGTGATCATACATAATAATTTAATATCACATTCTAAGGTATTCTCAACATCAAACCATAATTAAACATCACTCTAAACCGAATCCCAAAATTAAGCTTCACCTCACTTTAACTTTGAAAAACCATATCAAGCCATTTAAATTAGTGTTTTAAGTTTATTAATATCATTAGAAACATGTTTTAGCATGTTTAAACCAATTACATTAATTAACCACATGCTTATGTCCAAAACCCTAAAATGGCATAACCTTCACCATTGAAGGATCTCCATTCCAACTCAATCCAATTATCATTTCAATCTTATTTCTACCACTTATATCATTAAATAACATGATTTAAGCATTAAAATCAAACAATTAATCATTCTTCGAAAATTCACTTTTCCAAAACCCTAAATCAATACTACCATTCTCAAACTCCAACCAAATACAACCAAATCCAATATTTGACTTTAAAATACTTGTTTATGAATCAAAACAACACATTTGGAACCAATTTTCACAATTAAAGCTCATGTTTTCCCAAACCCAAAAGTTCCATAACCCTAAATTCTCTCTCTTCATCATTCTTTAACCAAACTCCATCATCTCTTCAATCTAACCTTAGAATCATTGTCAAATACCCAAAATAACATCATACACACCAATTCCAACAATTAAAATATACTACATCAAAATTCAAATTCTCACATAATACAAATTTCCAAGGAATTCAAAGAAAAGAGTTGAAAACTTACTAGTTTTGGTGAAAATCACTAAAAATCTACTTGAAACTTGTTAAATCCTTCAATTTATGCAGTATGGAAGAATCAAATTCATGCTCCAAACTCCCATGGAAAATTTCCTAAAGGAAGAAGAAGAAGAAGAAGAAGACTTTTTTTAATATTTCTTTTCCTTTTCATCTTTTTTTTAACCATATAAATATATATTAAAATAATTTAATAATTAATTATTTGATTATTTATTTAATAAATTAAAAGTTCTAAATTCCGTCTTCCATTCAAAAATAATTTATTTTTGAATTATTTAATTAATTTTGAATTTCTAAGATTTAATTACCAAAATACCCTTTTACTTTGACTTTTGTTTTAAAAAGTGTTGGCTTTTATATGTTGTATATATTTTACATATATATCACATATATGTTCCACTTTTTCATTTAAAACTCCTTCATTTTTCATTTAAAATCATTAATTTAATTTATCCATTTAAATTATAATTTATTTTATCAAGGGTGATGTAAGGGCATGTTTCCATCCTCGAATGGGTGTCCATTTATTTGCTTTGCTTGTATATTGCTTTGATTTTAATATAACGATGTTTTATTTCAATTGTTGTATGTAATATGGATAATATCATTATATTTAAGAATTTTATAATATTAAGACCTATAAAGGAGGCCGGTTCTAATGAACCAGGCGTTGTGGGGGTGCTGGGCCATTTATCACCTTCCCCACACGTACCCAACTTTTTGAACCCATTAGGGGGTTGGGGATTCCTTAGGAATCGAGTCATCCACCCCTTTCTTTTTCCCGGCCAATCCGGGTGGCGACTCCATTTTCTCCGGACTTAGGTCCGTGTTCTCTAAGGCCCCGAGCCTAATTAGTGTCGAAGTCGCAAGAACCATTCCACTGGGAGTGAGGGCAAAAATCTCCGCTCACACTAACACCAAGACGGTCACTGCTTGCTTGCTTGCTGCCTCAGTCTTCTCACTGAAAATTGCTATATCATTGAGTTTTTTGTTTCTATCGAAAAATAACTCTAAAAGCTCCAAGAGTCCGCCTCTAAAAGAATGTCCCAACAAAGATCCCTATGTAATTGTTTTAATATGATATTTATAAGAAAAAAATTACTAATTGGTTAAGGAAATAAAATTATTTTAGGATATAAAATTATTTAGGAAATAAAACTTTAAAATCGAGTAAAAGAAAATTTTGGTAAAATCGACAGTGTGCCCGAATGGGCTTGCGGGCTACAAGGTGCCTGGGTGAGGACCAATTCACCGCAGGCATTGCCTATGGCGAATTGGCCATTGGCACGCCAATTCTTCACAGGCAATGCCTGTGGTGAATTGGCCTGCAGCAGGCCAATTGGTCGCCACCGCGTGGCGCGCACCGATTCGACCGTTTGATTTTTGATTTTTGATTCTTCATTATTTTTATATGTATATAGTTTTAATTTTAATTTTTTATTTTTACTATTAAAAATATTATTATTAAAATAATAAAATAAATAATAAATAATTATTATTATTTTATTATAATAAATAATATATTTAAAAAACAAATAATAAATATTATTAAATTAAAAAATAATAAATATTAAAATACTATAAAAATTGTTTGGAACTTTTTTAAAATATTTGGATTGGACTTGATGAAAAATTAAGGATCTACATTTAGCGTCAGTGTGATATGATCAGCCTTCGGGACTAGCTTTTGAGCAATTACTTGATTTGCCTTCGGGGCTAGACGCATGGTGTCAATTTGAACAAAAATAGTAACTCTGGAATTTGAATAGTATATTAGATCATTTGGGCCTATGCATGTGTTTGTTGTTATGTGAATTATAAAATGATTGATAAATATGCTAAAAATGAAATGGTATGTTACATAGTGACATGCTGTACATAAGCTTTATGCATTGGCATTGCATGTAAATTGGTAAATGATGAAAGAATATGATGATAAATGATGTTAGTGTTGTGAATGTGATTTTCTGTAATGTATGTTTATGTTGTTTATATATACCACTAAGCTTTTGAGCTTATCGTGGTTGTGTGAATCACGCAGGTGAGTAGATGGTTGATCCAAGAATTGGAGAGTTGTGCTACAAGAGAACTAAAAGCATTATGAGACCAACTAAAAGGTGGTGCAAGCTTGTACAATGTTTTATGTTGTATTTTGATCATATATATATGTATATAAGTGAATTTTGGAAAGATAATGTATAAATATATATATGTAATTAAATGAAAAGTTTAATGATTTTGGAAATGTTACTTTTAAAGAATGAGATTTGATCATTAAAAAATGTTCTTTTATCAATTATTTAATTGATGTGAAATTAAGGCAAAGATTTAAACAACACTGTAACATGACATCCTTATTTTTTATACGTATACTATATATATATAGGGTATATATATGGTACGTATATAGGGTATGGGATGTTACAATTATTTTAGTATTAGAGCTTAGGTTTGAAATTCTCAGCCTAAGTGAGTTTTGAAAAAAAAATGGAAATTTTGGAAAAGTGAAGCAAGTTATGATACATTCATATGCATTGACACCTAGGTTGGTCTCGGATGTGGTATTATGTGATTTATAATGTGAGGTTTTTGATTGATATGAGTTAGATGATAGTGTGGAAATTGAGGTTCCACATGAGAGTAAAGCTAGATAAAGAAATGATGTGGGAAGAGTTATATAAGTTTAATTGATGAATTAAAGAAATGGAGTCTTATTTAAGTAAAACTAATTTTGAAATTATTGATTATTGAAATGTGTTTGTGAAATAAGTTATAAGATAATGAATTTGAGAATAATGTTAGAATTGAGTTATAAGATTATAAAAGAAAATGAAATATTTGTTATTGAGTAAAATTATATATGATATGATGTTGATTTAAATGAATTATGTTGGTTCTATGGTGATAAAAATGTGTACAAGTAAGAGATTGTAAAGAAAAGAAAAGTATAATGAAAAGAGTGTGTAAGTGGAAAAGTTAGTTTGATTAGCGAGAAATGGAAGTTGAGTTAATGAAATTTTATGCGAGCGTATTGAGTGTTATTTGAAAAAATTGTTATGAGAAAGGAGTGAATGAGAATTTTTATAAGAGATATATTGGAAATGGAATAATAAATAGAGAAGTAAGATTTTAATATGGTGTATATATATACATGATTTAAGGAATACTTGGTATGTTAATTATTTGATTTGAGGTGAAATGTGTTGTTAGAATGAAATGATTATTTGGATATAAAAATTTAAAGATGTGAATATTTTGAAAATATTTATTTAATTATAACGAGTGCATGAGTAGTTATATGGTATATTAGAGAGTAAGTTTGAGTTAAGTGAATGATTTAACCAATGAAGAAAATTGACATGGAACTAATTGAATACTTGTTAAGAATGTAAATTTATTAATTGTGTTGATAGATAGAAAGAAAATCTTAATGGTTGAATTTATTTAGTATGACTATGGAGGATATGTAATTGTGTTCCAAAGTGGTAAGATAATTTATTTAAAGTAGAAGACATTTATTATTCACGGATGTGTTAATTAAATTAACATGGCCATGTGACTTGTTTCGTGTATTGGCAGATTAGTTTTGTTATCCACGGGTGTGGGCCTGAGATAACATGGCCGTGGGATAGTTTTGATAAGATTGATAGTTTTATTTTTGGAACTTGTAATCTTGTGTAGAAATTTATTTATAACTATAAAAAGTGTGAAAGAGAAAAGAATTGTGAAAATATGATGAGTTATAGAAAGTGAAATGTGACTAAGAGTCATGTTGAATGTGAACTGCTAGTATGGTGCGATCACGTACAGTGATGATCATGGGAAAAGTATAGAGTAATGGGTATGTGATAATAAAATGTAAAGTGATGTTATATATGTAGCCTCTACAATTACTTGTTCGGTTATGTTGAGATTGATTGGATATGCATGAGAGGTCCTGAGCAAAGCTAAGATTAGAGATGCATATATTGATAGAACTGAGTAGGGCTAGGTCTTGACCTAAGCAGTGCTAGGTCATATGATTGAAATCAATGATGGTTTTGAGCAGAGCTGGACCATGAAATTGTGTTAATCGGACATGTTAATTGTATAGAAGTGTTGCGCTCAATAGTGTAATTATATATATGTATATTATGTATATATATATATATATGAATATGTAATATGATGATTAATGAGATATTTGATAGTAATCATAGTTTGATATGATCACCTGAGTTATGAGGAATGTGATTTATTAGTCACATTGTGGTTATAACTCAAAATATGATGAATTGAATATGATATGATTAAAGGTATATAATAGAAAATGCATAAGAATTTTTTTTTAATGATTGAATGCAATTTGAAATGATGTATATTAGTTATATATAGTCTTTAGCTCCAATAAGTTGAAATGAGTATTATTTATGATGGATCCAAAGAAAATCAAAATTTGAAAATAAGTTTGACCTCTTTTGTCATTATCATCTAGGCACATTGCCTCATTTCTCATTATCATTTAGGCACATTACCTCATTTCTCATTTTTCTCATTCATTTCAATATCATATTATTTCATTTCATCATATCAATGTCATATCATTTCATTTCATCATTCTCAATATATCATCACAGTGTATCACATTTTACATTAAAGCACATTACCCAAATATTTTGGGTATCTTCGCATAATTCACATACTTATGAAATCTAATAATTGCCAATGGCTTTTCACAATGTCTTTAATGTATACACAACAAACTACATTACCCAAACACTTTGGGTCATTTCACATATTGCACATATTTTACTTTGTACTCAATTAGCCATTATCAATAGCTTTTCATAATACATTTAATACATATAAGACAAATCACATGTCATAACACATTGTTCATCCATGTTCAATGTAACAAATACCTTAACACATTTTCCTATCCAACATGTGTTAAGCCCCATGTAATGAAAACATAAACCAAACTCAAGCCAAACTCCTTAAATCTTCACTTTCTCTAACTCTTCATAACTTGATCTTCTAATCAAGATGTGAATAATCAATTTATTAATAACATCAATCTACATATCACAATTATACAACTCAAATCCTCTCTTTCCTTCTTAACTCATAACACTTAATTCAATACTGCATACTTTGGAGTTTCTCATTAATTAAAACTATATGAAATTTCCAAACTAATAATAATATCACATTCATCTCATCTTTATCATATCCATTATTCATTAATAATTCACATTTAACATCCAACCACATTTCTCATTTTATATTTCCATCATGCAAGCATAAGCCACACTCACTATATGACTCTTCAACATACCAATATTTAGCATAATCAACATATTTTATCATAATTCTTCAAGTTAAAAATCATATATTTATACTTTGAGGCCTTATGGTCATTTAGGAGGGAATCATGGATGAAAGACAAGGACGAGAGCTATTTTGGGCAAATTCTTCAACTGACAAGCCCAACAACATGGGCGTGTCAATGACCATGTCATTTGTACACCTTACAAAAGCTTTGACACGCCCAGTGATATGGGCGTATCACTGCCCCTGTCATTTATCATGTATTACAATAGCTACGATATGTCCAGTGATATGGGCGTGTCAGGCTAAATTTCTGGGCACGCCCATAACATCACAAAACCACATTTTCACACCATTTTCATCAATACAATACTCACATATTTCATTCATACAATCATCCATATATTAATTTACTCAATCCCCAACTCAATTCTATAAAACTCTTACTCTTTTCCTCAATTCAATCTACTCATCGTTATTCCCCAACATCTAACCATATTTACTTCGTCTATGAATCAATTCATAATATATATATATATATATACCTCAATATATCATTGTCATCATCTTATTCCATTAAACATCAATTTATCTCACTTACTATATCATATATATATATAATCCATAAAATAAGCTCAAGAAGAAGGTACTTACTTGAATTATGTGCAAAATCTTGACTATTTTCTTTAATCCCTCTTGAATCCCTTGTAAAATTTGATATGTAGAATAAAAGGTTCACTCTTCCCACACTCTCTCTTTCTATCTCACATTGAAGAAGAAGAAGAAGCACCAGTCTCTTCTTTTCTCATCCTTATCTTTATATAAATAAAATATTATAAATAATTTCTACCTAAAATTCTCCACCACTCATCTTCTTCTTCTTTTGACTTTGTGCTTCCCTTTTACTATTACTATTATTATTATTATTAATTAATTAAGTAATTAAAATTAACTTTCTCTACAACCAATTATACCTCATGTATATGTGGTGTATATGTTGAATATATGTATATGTCTTATATATGTCATGTTCATTTTAAATATATTTTAAATATATAACATACACATATATATATATATATATTACATCTATCATACATATTCATCTTATGTTAGGGTTATTCTCCCACTTAGGGTTATTCTCAATCATCTTCTTATAAATAATCATAACTTTTCACTATACTTTTCCACTATAATCAAACAATCATGATAAATCATTATATCATCAATGAAATTATCATTAGACAAAAATCAATTCATCTCATTAGTGTATATATATATATATCTCACATATTTGTTATACTCAAGATATTTTATCACTTAATCCTTTTAAAAATATGCTCTCATAATCCTTAAATTTAAAGGTTATGTATTTACACCTTAATACTAACTTTTTAGTCACCATAATCATCTTCAGGAGTGTATCTCTATTCAATTATCCCTTTCTTATATTTACAAATAAGTATTTGTAAATCCATAAATGATAACAAATCTTAATCTCATTGCAATAATGTATGCATTTTTACCATGATTTTATTCTTTATACAATTACCACATATTATTCTAATATAATCAATATATAACTACCAAAATCTTATTTCCATCATTAAAATTCATTCTCATGATTTATTAATCAAACCAACATATATATACATTCAATCACACATAATTGACATCTTCCTCAACTTAACCACCAGTTTCTTAAACAACTTTCTTATTTCTTACACAATTAATTAAGTCTTCAGAATGTCCTTTTCTTAGCATCAATATTAATATAATATCTCTAAACTTACTTCATGTCCATGCTCACATCAGAACATTACATCATATATGTGTCATCACATATCTTTCATATTCTTAACACAACTATACATATTGGATCTCAATAATTACTCGCAAACTTACCACATTCCAGAATAATTTGTCTAATTATCATAATATCTGCCTCACAATCTTATTCTATTCTAATCAAATTTTGTCCTGTTAAAACTTATCATTCTATCTCAATTCATGACCTAACTTTATTAGGCAATGTGCCTAGTTGAATGTGAGAAAATGTGAAAGAAATGGATAATGGAAAATATAAATATTTATGTGTCTAGTATGTTATTCAATTTCTAGAGTTTTGTATTTGGCGGCATGCCTATGAGGTTATCCTTATTATTTGCCTTCGGGGATAGCTTTTGAGCAATTATTTGATTTTCTTTCGGGGCTAGACACTTGGCATCACTGTGATATGATTTTCCTTCAGGGCTAGCTTTTGAGCAATTATTTGATTTATCTTTGGGACTAGACGCTTGGCATAACTATAATATGATTTGCCTTCAGGGCTAGCTTTTGAGTAATTATTATGATCTGCCATCGGGGCTAGCTTCTGAGCAATTACTTGATTTACCTTCGGGGCTAGACATATGGTGTCAACTTGGACCAAAATAGTAACTCTGGATTTGAATAGCATATTAGATCCTTTGGGCCTATGCTTGTGTTTGTTGTTATGTAAATTGTAAAATGATTCATAAATATGCTAAAAATGAAATGGTGTGCTATATAGTGACATGATGCACATAAGCTTTATGCATTGGCATTGCATGTAAATTGGTAAATGATGTATGAATATAATGATAAATGATGTTAGTGTTGTGAATTTGATTTTCTATAATGTATGAATATGTTGTTTTTATATACCACTAAGCTTTCGAGCTTAGCGCAGTTGTGTGAATCACACAGGTGAGTAGATAGCTGACCTAAGAATTGGAGAGTTGTGCTACAAGAGAACTAAGGGCATTATGAGACCAACTAGAAGGTGGTGCATGCTTGTACAATATGTTATGTTGTATTTTGATCATATGTATATGTATATAAGTGAATTTTGGAAAGACAATGTATAAATGTATATATGTAATTAAATAAAAAGTTTAATGATTTTGAAAATGTTACTTTTAAAGAATGAGATTTGATCATTAAAAATGTTCTTTTATAAATTATTTAATTGATGTGGAATTAAGGTAAATATTTAAACAACACTGTAATGTGACACCCTTATATTTTATATGTGTATTATATGTATACGGGGTATATAAATGGTACGTATATAAGGTATGGGATATTACAATGAAGAGAGTTAATGAAAAATAAAAATAAGAGAAATGAAGGAATCAAATATGTTGTGATAGTTAAATATTGTAAATAATACTTAAATATACATATTGTATACCTATTGAATACCTGACAACAAAATTATTGGATGATTAAATATAATTATTAAATTGTATATAGAAGTGTTTATTGAGTTAAATTTTATTGACTGATAATATTAGAGAGAAATGAATGATTACATGAAAGGAAAACCTAGTGAGTATCAAAATTAGTATATTTTATTATTACTGGAGTTGAGTGAAGTGATATTTTAAGGAAAAATTGAATTAATTGCATAAAAAGATTAAATAGCATATAAGAAAGAAATGATAAAATTTTTAGTGGAAATGTATAAATTATATAATATGCATATTGTGAGCGGGGATTTTTGCCCCTACTCCCGGTGAAATGGTTCTTATGACTTCGGCACTGTTTAGGCTCGGGGCCTTAGAGAACACGGACCTAAGTCCGGAGAAAATGGAGTAGATGACTCGATTCCTAAGGAATCCCCAACCCCCTAATGGGTTCGAAATGTTGGGTACGTGCGAGGAAGGTGAGAAATGGCCCAGCACCCCCACAACGCCTGGTTCATTAGAATCAGCCTCCTTTATAGGTCTTAATATTATAAAATTCTTAAGTATAACAATATTATCCATATTACACACAATAATTAAAAGAAAGCATCATTATATTAAAATCAGAGCAATGTCCAAGCAAAACAAAATAAATAAATGGACACCCATCCGAGGATGGAAACATGTCCTTACATCACATGCCTAAATAGGACACCCACCGAAAGGTAGAAACATGCCCTTTACATTGGTTCTAAAATAGAAAAGCAATTTAAATTATATGATATTTAACTAATGAGGTACCCACCAAGTGGAAACATACCTCTTACAACATTTGGAAATCTAAATAAATTGATAAAAGTAAATAACCATTCATCATAAATAAATTATTCATCAAAGGTATTAAATATCAATAGAAAGTAAACATCCATCCATGATAAATTAAATAAACCAAGTATTGAACTTAAATAAATTAAAGCATATAAAATAAATCAAAGCATAATCAAATATAGAATTAAATAAGGCAAATAAAAATCTAAATTATAGCTACTGTTTCCATTTAGAGTTCTTTATTTCATGTGCTAGGTTTTGGAATTTATGGAATTTAGGCTATTGTGATTAAAATGGATTAAAGATTTTATGTTTTAAAAGGTTGGTAAAACTCTTTGATTAATCAAATTAATGTTTGGATGGTGAAATCATGAAACTAGTACTTTAAAATACTTTTGATTTGTGGTTTACGGTTAATGAATTGTTGATTTGAGCTTACTATGTAAAAAGTATAGCATTTATGTTTATAAATTTTTTAAAGGTTTTAGGTTTTTAGAAAAATTAGGGTTTAGGTTAGCTAGTTTAAGGTTTATTGTTTTAGGTTTGGAAGTTGCATTAGGGTTTAGTGTTTTAGAATTAGGGTTTCGGTGAATGCATGAAGTTTTTAGGGTTTGAAAATCAATTTGATATTTTTATGAAGTTTTATGAAAATAAACAAATGATTTAAAGTTTATAAAAGCAAAAAAGATGTTTTTAGGGCTTTTGGAAAGAAACAGAACATAATTTAAGGGTTTTGATAATTTGGAAAGTAAATTAGGGTTTTGGGGTTTTGAAGAAACAAAATTAATAACTTTAAACTTTTTAGAAAATAAAGCAATGAAATAAGATTTTCAAAGTATTTAGAAACAAAGGAAACTATTTAAGGTATTTAGAAACAAAGATCAAATTATTACATCTTCAAAGATTGAAGATTTGCGTGTGTAATCTTATGGATCAAATCAATAATGAAGTTACTGTAAGAAATTGAAATAAATTAAAGATTCAAACCTTCTGCGTTGGTTCCACCAAAAAAAATTATTTTTTGGATGAACAAAGACAAAGGCCATTGCTGCCTTTGACAAATTGTTAATGGCTTTGCTTCTTCTTCTCTCAAAAGGTCAGATTGATTCCACTGCTTTCCTACTCAGTTTCGGTTTCAAACTCTGCCAATCTTCATCCCAATTTCTGATTGTTTTTCTCTCATTTCTTCCCTCTTTTTTGTGTTGTTGTTTAGTCCATATTTATATAAGAATTTCTGATATAATTCTAGTTATTCATGGTATTTAATCCTAATTAGGAAAAGGAAACCGAACCCTAATTGTATTAGGTTTTGAAAATAATTGCGTCAGAAAATTTCGCTGGCGAAAAAAAGTTGCTGCGAAAAAATTGCGCTGGTGAAAAAAATTTTCCTCAGGAAAAATTGCACTGGCAAAAAAACTGTCGTGGGCAAAACGGGCCTGCGGGCCATTTCACCGCAATCCGATCTTTTTTTTATATATTTTTTTGTTTATTTTTTAAAAGCAAATATTACTTACTTAAAATAACAAAAATTGTTTTGGACTAAAAAATATATTGGACAACACAAAAATTATTTTGGACTAATTAAAATATATTGGACTGGACCGAGTCAAAAATTAAGGATCTACACATATACATAGGATATACATAATGTATATATAGAATATACACTTTTGGAATGAAGTTAATAATGGGTGGAATTCATATAGTTAGAAAGATTTATATAAAAAAATTGGAGTTTCTATATAGAAATTGATTACCATAAATATAATGTGAAGCATAAGATTAAGAAGATCAAATTAAAGAATGTGAAATGTATACTGAAAAGTTAAAAATTAATAGAAGAACAAAGTTAGGCAAATTATTCTAAAATATATATATTTAATATACAATATAAGTGAAATTGAAAGAATTGTCCATAATAGATAAACTTTATAAAAATGTGTAATATAGATCAAAAAGGAAATTAAATAAATAAATATGTGTAATAAGAAGTGAATGGACAATAAATAGAAACATTGATAATATATTTGCGTTTACTTGTAATGTACCTAAAAGTAATGTCATTACAATTAAAAGATAATTTATGAATTATATTTAGAATTAATTGAAATAAAGACTATTTTATTTTATTGCTAAAGTGGAAAAAATTGATAATTAGTGAAAAAAAAAATTTTGTTTAAAATTAATATTATAATTGTAAAATTATTTGGAATAATGAAATAAGTGAATTGTCCGATTGTACTTGTGCTAAACCCAGTTATCGGATTGAATGACTTGCAAGAGAGTGGACGTTCATAGTATTAGTGGGTACTTTGTGACATCAGTGAACACTTTGTGACACTAGTGATAGTGGGCACTCGTGCCATTAGTGGACACTTTGTGTCACCAGTAATAGTGGACACTCGTGCTATCAGTGAACTATTGGCCATATTCTCTATAGTGAGCATTTACTTGCCATTAGTAATATTTTATCCGAATAAAGAGTTTGATAACAAGTATAAGAGGATAAAAGTATAAAAATATATAAAGCTTATTAAAATATATATATATATATAATGAATGTGTATAATAAATTGTGTTAAATAGTGAAATTTACTGAAATTTGATTGAAAGTTTAATTATATTGGACATAATAAAAGTGTTTAAAGTGTTATTTGAATGGAAGTGGCTAAAGTGCTAAATTGGTAAGTGAATTCTATTGAAAATTTGAGAAATATATTATGGACGTTATTGAGTGTTGTATCAGAAATTATAAATAAAAAATATAAGTAGTAAGTGGAAAATATAAATTTTACAAATTGCAAAGTTGATAATTACAATATTTGATAAACAAATGCAATATAATTATATCTTGTATAATTAAATTAAAATGTGAGAATACAAATTTTTTAACCACGGAAATATTTTAATGCATATTTGTAATGAGATTATACTATATTATCTAAATTATATTAGAAACTTTCTAATACTTAAACATATTTGATTGGAAGTGTTTGATTTATTGATTTATTTTCATATTCTGAGATTGGTACTTTATTATTACAATTACTTCAATATTAAGTAGCAAAATATGCATGTACAAGCACCATTAAGCGTCATGCTTAGCATATTAGATTTTTATAAGAAGAAGATAAGATGGACCAATGCAGTGTTGATAATTGAAAAGCTAGAGTTTCGAAGATTAACTGTAAAACTAGAGGTGTTTTGTTATAATAATTTCGTGTTAAATATTTTAATTATTGTTCACATAGCGATATTGTGATGTAAATAATAGATGTATAATTTTGGTCAATAATGAGGAATATATACATTGTATAATTTATTATGGTTAAATTTGAGGATATTATTAATTGTAAATAGGATAAAATATATATTTATAATTTGAATTTGGAGTTATGAGTGTTAGTGAATGATTACAGATTCTAACAATGTATTATTTATTCTTATTTGTAGATTGATGTATATGTTATTTGTATTGGTTTGAGGTTAATATTGGATTTATGGGAGCTATTGAAGTTGAGATTAGTTGAACAAAATTTAAAAGTATTTTTCTACAGGTTGTGTTAATTATTGATATTTTTGGATCATAATTATTACAACAGAAAATCTGCCAAAATTTTTACTCAGTTTGTAATCAAATATTTCTTGAAACTAGATATTGAATTGTTATAGGCTTGTTCAGTGCACTGAGTAGAATGTTCTGATAGTTCTTAGATAGGACTGTCGAAGGGTGTTACATAAGTCCAAAATTATTTTATAGCTCAAAACTCTTTTAAGCCCAAAAGACTAAAGTTATTTTTAAAACTTTTCAAGATGGACTTTGGACATAAAGCCTTTTCTAAAGAAGGGTCAAAAATTATTTCCTACCTCATGTCCTAAACACGAAGCCCAAAATTAATTTTTGAAATAAACTTTTTACAATGGGATTTGAAATATTTTTAAAGATGGGATCAAAACAAAATTTTGCTTTATGGTCCAAATCAAGCTTTTATTAGCCTTTGAAATTAAAATCTATTCTTAAAATGGGCTTTTGATTAGTTGGGTCAATTATGGAATACTAAAATTAATTGTGGGCCTTATTTATACCAAGACTTGTTAGTGTTGAGCTTGTTTGTGGCATGGATCATTAGTTGCTTTTCCAAATGAGAAGTCTATTTATGATAAGCCCTTTCATTTAACTTTAATCCAAAATATAGCATATAAAAGTTTTCGGTAGATCTGAAGGATTAATACTTAATTAGTGGGAATTATCATAGATTAACTTCTATATTTGAAAACACAACTATTGGTTAAATCTGTCCGAGTGATTCTTTTGAAGATAAAAATATCCCCTGTTGATATTTTTGTTGACTATAATACATAGGAAAGAGACTTGCCACTCGTGTGTGGGACATATAAAGTTCGAAGGAAAGACTTGACTCTAATTGTTATTTGCTACGCATAAATACATGCATACGTATATTGCATTACATCACATTAATCTTTACTGGCTCATAGACTTGGTGTACAATAGTTCAAGAGCATATGACAACCTGACCTACATTAGTGACTCAGAGTTCAATGAAAGTTTAGTTAAATTCACACCAAAAGCAATGGATCCTGAGAAAATTCAGAAATCGGTGAATGAAGCCATCACCTCAAAGATGGAAGCGTTAAAGGGAGGCTTTAGCTGAGACCAAAATAAGTCAACTAGCTGCCTTGTTAGAAAATAACACTGCTGAGGCATCTGCTAGTACTAAGAAGCAGAAGGACAAGGGCACGGCTAAGGTAGTTGAGGTGACCTTTGACAAAGAAAAGGTGGTGATTGATGATGATGACTGAGACAAATACTTCCAAGATTAATAAAAAAAGAAGAAAGAGAAGGTTGTAGAGAAGGTTGAATCTACTTGTGTTGAAAAATTAATTATTAACTTAGAAAAGAAGTTTAAAAAGAAGTTAAAGACTGAAGAGGTGTCAGAGGTGGACAAGTTACTTGAGCAAGATGAAGGAATTTCTTACAAGTTTAAAATGCCTCCTTTTGCTAAGTTTGTTGGAATGGGAAATGCCTACTTACATGTTAAGCAGTACATCAAGGCCATACAGTATGCTAGAGCCACTAACACTGAAAAACTAAGGTATTTTATGCTCTATCATACAAAACTGGTCAATACTTTGGGGGAAAGCATTAAAAAAAGACTGGCATTTACTGTATAAAGCCTTCATCCAATAGTATGGATACAATGCTGACCTATAAGTAATCCTAATGGAGGCAGAAGCTATCAGACAAAGAAGAAAATGAGAATTTTATTAATTATGTGAAAACATGGAGGAATGGGGCTGCTCTTCTAAAAAAGAGGCTAAATGATTCTGATAAGATTATAATGATAGTAAGGGATGTTCTGCCTAATCTCCATGATCGACTGTGTCATACTTTTATCAAAGATTTTATAGACCTTTAAGCTGGCCTACAAATAAAAGAATGGGAATGAGAGAAGAATAAATTTTCTAAAAGAAGGAATTAGAGGAGAAATTATTAATATGGCAATCAAAGTACATAAAAAGCCATGGAGGTTAAATGAAGAGGAGGCAATTTTCAGATCTGGGAAGACCTCTATCCTAGGTTTTTAATAAATTATATAAGAAAAGGCTATTACAACCATTGGCCCTCAGCCTCTGCTGAATATTCTACCATCAAACTTTGATATAGGAGCCTTATGTCAGTTCCATAACATGCAGGGGCATGAAACAAATAAGTGTGTTCAGTTAAGGCATGAGGTCCAAGTTCTAATTGATTGTGGTACGCTGCTAGAGCCCAACAAACCTAGCTTAAAGAGTAATCCTTTGCCTAAGTTTGAAAGAGTACCTCCTTCAACAACTTTTATGATAAGGGGAGGAATGGGAGAAAATTTTGTATTGACATCTTTTCAAGACAAAGAAGGAGAAATTACAAAGAAGCATGAAGTTTTATTCACTAAGTTTGAGCCAGCTATGAGTGAGGAAGTTTTTACTATTTGTTTTATGAATGAATTTTGGGACTCAAATGATAGTGATGATGAATCAGAACCTAAGTAAGAAGAATGGGCTTGGTCTAAACCCAGGGAAGAAGAAGTACAAAAGACTCAATCTGGCAACCCTTGTGGCAGGGCTCCTCCAAAAGAAGTAGAGACTGACAAGGGAAAAGATGCTAAGATAAAAGGAAAAGAAGAAGATGATGATTCCATCCTTAAGCAACAAGAAAGGACCTAAGCTAATATCAATATTTGGGACTCACTAGCTACATACAAAATACATCAAGAGTCTATGGAACAAGCTATGGCTAGAGTGAAAATTTTCACTTTTACAACATCACAGAAGTTAATTAATTTTATGGAAACAAAGAAGGCTGAAGAAGGGAAGGAAGGCGAAGGTAATCTGAAGGAAAACATAGTTGAAATTGGGATGGCATCCATTTTCGATGTTAACTTATTAGAAGAGGGAAGAGACCACATATGTTTGCTTTCAATTAAGGTGGAGGTTAAAGGGAAAAGAACTCCTTGTGTCATGGCTGATGATGGATTTTCTATAAATATATGCCCACTCAAAATTTCTATTAAAACTGGCCATGTTTACACATGACCTAAGTCCAATCGAGGTGATGATCTAGGCTTATAATAATACTAAAAGATAAGCTGAAGGAACTTTTAAGGCCATGATGAAGATGGGTCCTATTGAATCTATGTAGAGTTTATAGTTTTAGATATACTGGTCACCTTTGCATTGTTGTTGGGTCGCCCTTTGTTTTATACTCTTGGTGGAGTTCCTTCAACACTCCTTCAAAAGATTAAGTTTCTAAATGGGGATGAGACAATAGTAATTGAGGCTAAGGATAATGAAGTAGTTAACGCCCTTACGATAGAAAGGCCTCTTAACACATTTCAAGTGGCTAGTATTTTTGAAGATGTGATAGGAGGTTCTAAAGTCTTGATCATGATGAAGCATATGAATTACCTACCAGGAGTTGGCCTTAGGAAAGGAAAAATAGGTGTGACAAAGCTTTCAAATTTCAAAACTCAAGTCTTTAAAAGGGGTCTGGACTATAAGGAACTGATGAGGATATTCTGCTAAAGGGAGATAAAAAGATGGAATACCCTCCACTAGATAAGAAATTCATCAAATCTTCAAAGTTGGGACCACTACAAGGGTAGCCCAAGCTAATCATGCTCATGAAAAGATTGATTCCAGATTTTGAGATCTTTTTTAATGTTGCTGAACTTGCAAAAAAAGTGGAAAAGAAGCTCATCTTACCAACTAATAAAAAATCCAAGCAAGAGAAGAAGAAGGGAGTTGCCCTGAGAATCCAAAAGACTCTAGAGGAAGTTGCTGCTCTCATTAAAGAATAATTTAAAAGTCTTATAATATGTGATTATGAGAACATTGATTTTAATTTTGATTTTCTACTCTTGATGAGGATGATGATGTTTTCTTTTCCAAAATGAATGTAATAAAGTCTAATTTTGCTTACTTGTGTGATATTTTTTCTGATGGTTGTATTCATTCATACGGTGATTATATGAGCATTTTTAATATTAATTTTGTTGACACTCAATTATTAATTTTGTTGACACTCAATTATTAATTTTGGGAACACCTACATTAGTATAGCATTCAACCTTACTCCTAAAATGAGTGAGAGATTCGAGGTAATATTCAAAAAATATGAAGAGGTTTTTGTCTGGTCTTATGAAGATATACTAGGAATTGATCGTGATATAGTTGAACATATGATTCCTACTGATACTCACATGAAGCCAGTCAAACAAAAGTTGAGGTGTCTAAGGTTGGAATAGGCAGAATTGATCAAGGAAGAGGTCACCAAAAACATACATGTAAAGTTTCTTGAAGTAATAGAATATCTTGACAGATTGGCTAATATCATCCCTATGTTGAAGAAGGATAGGAGAATCAGAGTTTGTGTGGATTATAGAGATTTGAATAAGGCTTCCCCTAAATATAATTTTCCTTTACCTCATATAAATGTCTTAATCGATAGTACAGCCTCTTGTGTGATACACTCATTCGCGGATGGATTCTCAAGATAAAATCAAGTGTTAATGGCCAAAGAGGATAAAGCTAAAACTACCTTCATAAATATATATGGCATATTTTGCTATAGGGTGATGCCATTTGGATTGAAGAATGCAGGAAAAACCTATCAAAGGATGACCATTACCTTGTTTCATGATATAATGCATAAGGAGGTTGAAATAGATGTTGATGATATGGTGGTGAAATCAGATACAAGAGAGCATCATTTGTAGAACTTGAAGCATTTTTTTGAAAGAGCTGTAAAGTATAACCTTAGGTTAAACCCGAAGAGGATGTGTTTGGGGTTACCTTAGGCAAGACGTTGGGACATGTCATTAGTCCAAATGACATTGAGATTGACCCCAAAAAGGATAAAGCAATCAGGGATATGCCAACCCTTAAGACAAAGAAGGAAATTAAGGGATTTATTAGAAGGTTACAATAAGTAAGTTCATTGCAAAATTCACAACAATTTGTGAACCCATTTTAAACTTCTTAAAAAGAACCAACTAATTGAATGGAATGGTGAGTGTGAGAAGGCTTTTGACTGCATAAAAGAATACTTATTGAATCCTCTTATTCTAAACCACCCAAGCCTGACAGACCATTGATATTGTATTTAATAGTAGAAGAAGGATCAATAGGGGCAATGTTGGCCCAAACAGATGAATAAGGAGTTGAATATGTAAATTACTACTTGACGACGAATATATGCTATCGCAGTGCTACCGCAAGTGCACAGGTCACTCAAGTAATAAAATAGTGAGTAAGATATCATTCCACTGGGGACAAGGTCAAATATTAGTGCAAATTTTAACTGTTATTTAGTAAATCAAAAGTTTGTGTGATGATTAAAATAAAAGACAAATTATTCAATAAACTAAAGTGAAGAAAAATTGAATATTGTGCAACAAAAGTTGGTGATGAAAATACTATCCAGATATTAAATCCCCCTAGCCATAAAAAGTAATTATGAATATCAATTCAATTAAATCAAATAATAGAGCTAAGTTGGCATTCCCCTAAATTAGATTAAAACCTCTCTCAAGTGAATTAATCCCTAATCACTAAGTAGAATGCTAGGAATCTCTTCTCAAGCATAATTAAATAGATCTTGTAATAGGAACAAGGAACTTTAAACCAAAGGGTGTTGTAAGTCTATCTCTCCAATCAACCCTCAATCCTAATGAGCATTCTATTCATATCAAGCTTTCTCAAGTCAATAATATGAAAATTGCAACCAATCAATAAGCATGATATTATCAATTGAAAATAAGAAATTAAGAATCAAAAGGATAAAACAACTCAATCAAATGATTTAATTTAATAAGAACTATTCAATCCATACAATAAAGCTAGGGTTCATTAATATCTAGATAGATAAAATGTTTAGCTCATGTTCATAACCAGAAAACCAAAATGGAGAAAATAAGTAAAAGAATTCAAACAATCCATAATGAATGATTTGTGTTTCTTCGCTTCAATCCTCGGATCCTGGATTAAATCTCATGGGAATTGGGTCTTCACCTTCACTCTTGGCTACCAAAAATCTCTCTTTTTCTTGGGAGGTCGGCTCTGAAAAATAAACTCTCTATCTCTAATTCGCTCTTTAGCTCAGGTTTTATAGCCCAGATATTTTTGCCTGGCACACCCATGGACATGCCCGTGTCTGTGGGCATGTCAACAGTGTTGTTTCAAACTTTAATGACATGGGCAGTGACACACCCATGTCCTTGGGCATGTTGTTGCTACTGTAATGTTGAGTTAGGGACACAGTCATGGATACGCCCGTGTCATTGGGCGTGTCACAGCTTCTGTAAGTTAGAAGTAATGGCACTTCAGTGACACGCCCTTGTCTCTAGGCTTGTCGAAAATTCTGTAAAGTAGTTGAATGACACGGCCACAGACACGCCCATGTCATTGGGTGTGTCACTTGAAGAATCTGCCCAAAATAGCTTCTTCCCTTGTCATTCATCCGTGATTCCTAATTATGGTGTAAGTCCAAAATTATTTTATTATTCTTTTAAGCCCAAAAGACCAAAGTTATTTTTAAACTTTTCAAGATGGACTTTGGACCTAAAAACTTTTTAAAAATGGGTGAAAATTATTTTTTTACCTCATGGCCCAAGCATGAAGCCTAAAATTAATTTTTGAAATAAACTTTTTCAATGGGCTTTGAAACATTATCAAAGATGGGTTCAAAACTATTTTTCACTTTGTGGCCCAAATTAAGATTTTATTGGGCTTTAAAATTAAAACCTTTTCTTAAAATGGGCTTTAAAATTAGTTGGGTCAATTATGGAATATTAAAATTAATTTTAGGCTTTATTTATATCAAGACTTGTTAGTTGTGAGCTTGTTTGTGACATGGATCATTAGTGGATTTTCCAAATGAGAAGTCTATTTATTATAAATCATTTAATTTAATTTTAATCCAAAATATAATAGAAATGCTATTGCAATTTTCCAGTGGATCTAAAAAAATAATGCTTGATTAGTAGGAATTATTATGGACTGATTTTCATATTTGAAAATTCAACTAGTAGTTAATTAGTCCGAGTGATTATTTTAAAAATAAAATATCCCATGTTGATATTTTTATTGACCATAATACCTAGAAAAGAAACTCGCCACTTGTGCGTGGGAGATATAATGTTAGAAGGAATCCTAACTCTATTTGTTTGTTTGCTACACATGCATACATGCTTTACATTACATCGTATTGATCCTTTCTAGCACACAGACCTAGATTATAGTAGCTTAAGGGCTTATGACAACTCGACCTACATCAGTGACTCAGAGTTCAATAAGTGTTCAGTCAACTTCACATGAAAGGCAATGGATTTTAAGCAAGTTTAAAAGATGGTGAATGATACCTTCACCTCCAGGAAGAGTTAAAGGGGGCCCTGGCTGAGGTAGTGTGAAATCAATTAGCTACACTACTAGAAAATAACACTGCTAAGACATCTGCCAGTTCCAAGAATCAAAAGTTCAAGGGAAAGGCTAAGATAGCTAAGGTAGCCTTTGATGAAGAAAAGGCGGTGATTGATGATGATGATTGGGACATGTAAAATGGAAAAAAAAAAGAAAGAGAAGAAGATGGAAGTAAAAATAGAGCCTACTAATGTGGAAAATCTCATTGTTGACCTGGAAAAGAATCTTAAAAATATACTGAAAGCTAAAGAGGCCTTAAAAGATGATAAGCTTTTTGAAGAGTATGAGAATATCCCACAAAAGTTCAAAATGCCTACTTTCACTAAGAACAATGGTATAGAAAATCCTCACTTTCATTTTAAGCAGTACATTACTGCCATGCAGTCTGCTAGAGCTCCTAAGACTCAAATGTTGAGGTACTTTATGCTCTTTTTGGATCCTATGGTGCAAAACTTATATAATACTTTAGAGGAGAGTACTCAAAAGGATTGAGATTTTCTCTATAAAACTTTCATCCAATAGTATGGATACAACATTGAGCTAGGTTGAGTCTATAAGGAAGAGACATAATGAGGGCTTTGTTGACTATATAAGGAGATAGAGGAATAAGGCAGCCCTTGTCAAGAAAAGATCGAATGACTCAGACTAAATTATAATAAATGATGCTTTGCCTCACCCTTAAGAAAGAATAGCTCAGACCCTTATAAGAGATTTCAATGATCTTCTACAAGCAAGTCTTCAATTGAAAGAATACGAGAGAGAAAAGAACATATACTATAGAAAAGGTAGCAATAAGAGTGGCTATCAGTATTGTGGACAAAGTCAAGGGGGACAAAAAGACACTGAGATGAATGCAGCAACTGAACCAACAAAGAAGCATCAATACTAAGAATTAGGAAACCCACTGTCTTGAGACTTTAACAAATTACAGAAGAAGAGGTTATTACAACTTTTGACCTTTGGCAGATCCTTTACCATCCAATTTTGATATAGATATTTTTCGTTAGTTCCATCAGGTGCCTAGTCACAAAACATATTGATGTACACAGTTAAGGCATGAAATATAGAACCTCATCAATGATGGAAAGATCCCTGCCCCTAACATGTTCGAGTCCAACTCAATAAACTTCTAGCAGCTTGTGTGAATCTCATCTCATTTTCTTTCTTTGATGTCTTTTGGAATAATTATTTTATTTAAATAAACATTTTTTTGAATAAATTATTTTTATTATATTTATGATTTTGTTGGTCTTTAATGCTCAACTAATGACGAATCTAGGTTGATATTCATAAATTAGCATATCTATGCATCATGATCCGAATGACTTTGCTAGGTGAAGGAATTATTCTGTAGCATTGAACTGTGTATGCTTATTTACAGAGGGCTTCTGCATAATTACTTGTGTCTAGTTGATGTTCGAACATGATTTTATAAACTTTTAAGGTGAAATTGAACTTTGTGTAGACCCTTAATTTTTGACCCAGTCCGGTCCAATATATTTTATCTAGTCCAAAATAATTTTTGTGTTATTTTAATTAAATAATATTTGTTTTAGTATTTATTTTTTATAATTTTTAAAAATTATTATTATAATAATAAATAATAATGATAAACAAATAAATAAAAATAAAAATCGACGATAGAAAAATCGGCGATGAAAAATTTCGTCGTCGAAAGTAATTGGTCGAAATGGCCTGGCAGCCCGCAACGCATAAATTTTCCATGTAGTTTCTCGCAATTCCTCGCAGCCCGTCGCAAATTTCGCCAGCAAAATTTTTAAACGTAATTTTTTCGAAACTAAATTTTATTTGGTTTCGATTTTCTTTTCCTCATTAATGATAATTTCCTTAAACAATTAGAATTAAGCATCCAAAATTTCCTATAAATAACAATAAAAAATACACAGAAAGGGGGATCGGATTTTTTTTTTTAGTAGAGAGAACTTTGGACTTGGATCGAATAGTGGAACTTCAGATTTGAGAGGAATAAGCAAGCAAGCAATCAAGCCATCAAAGGCAGCAATCTTGCCTTTGTCCTTGTTCATCCAAGAAGCAATTTTGGTGGAACCAACTACGCAGGTTTGATCCTTAATCATAAACTACTCATAGCTTTGTTTCTTTGATTCATAATAATATACATACAAAACTTTAATCTTTGAATATGTAATAACTTGATCTTCGTTTAAAAAAAAAACCCTAAATGATTTCTTCTGTTTTCAAATACCTTAAAAACCCTAATTCACTTCTTTTGTTTCCAAAAACCATAAATGATTTCTTCTGTTTCCAAATACCTTAAAAACCCTAAAAAAATACTCTTTTGTTTCCAAAAACCTTAAATCGTTTTTCTTATTTCCAAAAGCTTTTAAAAACCCAAAAACCCTAAACTGTTTCCAAAAACCTTAAATCATTTTCTTATTTCCAAAAGCTTTTAAAAACCTTGTTCATGACTTTTTTCATGACATATGACCCTTTCTAGCTAGGCCTAAACTTTCCTCTTGGATCAGATACGTTAGGCTTACATTGCTTCAACACCAAATCCCCGACTTTGAGTTTTCTGATTTTAACCCTTCTATTGTAGGCCCGAGCTATCTTCTTTTGATACAGTTGGTGGTGATGCAGTGCCTTTAACCTTCTTTCCTCTAGTAAAGCTACTGTGTGTATCTGCTCACTACCCATTCTATTTCAGGCAGTTCAGCTTCCAAGACTATTCTCAGTGACTTGATCTCTATTTCAATTGGTAACACTGCTTCCATCCCATAAACCAAAGAGAACAGTGTCATTCCAGTAGGTGTTCACACACTTGTCCTATATCCCCAAAAAGCAAAGGGAACCATCTCTGACCAATCTCTGTAAGTCTTGGTCATCTTGGACAGAATTTGCTTAATTGTCTTGTTTGTTACTTCTACCGCACCATTAGCCTTTAGTCTATAAGGAGAGGATCTGTGATGATGGATTTGGTACGTCGAGAATAAATTCTTAATTGCTCCTTGAAACTATACCTCATTGTTTGATATCACACTGTGCGGGACCCCATATCTGCAGATGAGGTTCTTTTCAATAAATCTAGCCATTTGACTTGCGCCCAGTTTATTGAAGGATTCAGCTTCGACCCATTTTAAAAAATAATCTATTGCTACTACAATGAAACGGTGATCGTTTGAGCCTGTTAGATGTATCTCTCCTATAATGTCGATACCCCAAGTGGCAAATGGCCAGGGTGAAGATATAGAATGTAATTCTTTAGGAGGCATGTGATTCAAGTTACCATACATTTGACATTATTGGCACTTCTTTATGAACTTAATACAATCTCTCTCCATGGTCAACCAGCAGTAACCTTGTCGAATAATCTTCTTAACTAGGGCCAAACCACTCATGTGCGGACCGCAACTTCCCGCATGTATCTCTAACATGATATGCTCCACTTCAGGCTTTCTTAAACATCTCAAATGCACCCCATCAGGCCATCTTCGATATAACTCCCCATGGAATGTGACGTATTGCAAAGACCACAACCTTATGGCTCTTCTTTCTTTCTTTGTTGCCCCCGACGGGTATTCTCTTTCTTCTAAAAATTGCCTTATACTATCATACCACGCATCATGGTCTGTATCAGTTTCCATGATTGTCTCATATTCATAACAAGGAGTTGATGAACTAGTCAAAACCAGAGGCTTAAGGAATAAACTGACAGGATTTTCCCATACCGAAGCCAATGCGGCTAGGGCATCAGCCATCTGATTTTCTTCTCTTGATAGATGTATAAATCTACACTCCTTAAAGTTCTTCTTCATCATGGTCAAGTAATGGTGGTATGGTTTTAATTTTTCCTCTTTCAACTCCCACTCTCCATTTACTTGGGATAATACTAGTAATGAGTAGCCAAAAACTTTCACCTTATCCACCTTCATAATCATTAGGGTTTCCAAACCAAAAATACAAGCTTCATACTCCACCATATTAATGGTTGCCCTAAATTTCAATTTTTTGGCTAAAGGGATAAGTTCCCCTTCGGACGATTCTAGTATAACTCCCAAACCTGCTCCTTTCCTATTTACTGCTCCATCAAAATACATTTTCCACCCTTGTACTTCAATTGCCTCTAAATGTTCATCCAGAAATTCCAAGATTACCTCTTCGCTTTCTGGTAATGGTTGTTGGGCTAGGAATTCTGCCACTGCTCTACCTTTGATTGTTTTCCTGGTTACATATTCAATCTCAAATTCTTCCAATATTATTAACCATCGACCATATTTCCCAATCAAAGAGGGTATCTCCCTTAAGTATTTCATTGGGTCCAACCTAGAAATTGCCTGCACACTATACGATTGAAAGTAATGCCGCAACTTCTTAGAAGACCAAACAATAGCTATACAGGTCTTTTCAATGATACTATACTTAATTTCATAAGGTAGGAGCTTTCTACTCAAATAGTAAACTGCATGCTCAATCCCTGACTCATATGCTTGGGCTAGCATGGCTCCTATTGACTATTCTTCTACTGCTAAGTATAGTAATAGAGGTTTGTCGGGTTTAGGTGGTTTTAAAATAGGTAGATTCAACAAATATTCTTTTATTCGCTCAAAGGCCTTTTGACACTTTTCATTCCATATGACGGCTGATTCTTTTTAAGCATTTTGAAGATAGGCTCACAGATTGTTGTGAGCTTTGCTATAAATCTGCTAATATATTGTAATTTACCAATGAATCCCCGGACTTCTCTCTCCGTCTTTGGGGCTGGCATATCCCTGATCGCTTTAACTTTGTTAGGATCAATCTCAATGTCATTTGGACCAATCACATGTCCCAATAGTTTATCCGAGGTAACCCCGAACACACACTTCTTTGGGTTCAATCTTAGCTTATATTTCAAGGCTATATCAAAGAATAACTCTAAGTTTTGGAAGTGTTGTTCCCTTGTATCCGATTTCACCATCATATCATCAACATATACTTCAACTTCTTTGTGCATCATGTCATGAAATAGTGTGGTGGCCATCCTTTGGTAGGTTGCTCTAGCATTCTTTAAACTAAACGGCATCACCCTATAATAAAATATACCCCATGTAGTAATGAAAGTAGTTTTGGCTTTATCCTTTTAGGCCATTAACACTTGGTTGTATCCGAAAAATACATCTACAAATGAGTGTAGCATGCTAGAGGCTGCACTATCAATGAGAACATCTATATGAGGTAAAGGAAAATCATCTTTAATTGAAGCCTTATTCAAATCTCTATAGTCCATGTAGACCCTTATTCTTCCATCTTTCTTTGGCACGGGTATGATGTTGGCTAGCCAATATGGATATTCTATCACTTCAAAGAACTTCACTTGTATTTGTTTAGTGACCTCTTCTTTAACTAATTCGGCCCACTCAGGTCTCAATCGCCTAAGCTTTTGTTTGAAAGGCTTCATGTGAGTGTAAGTAGGAATAAGATGTTCGGCTATGTCTCGATCTATTCCAGGCATATATTCATAAGACCAAGCAAACACTTCTTCATATTTTTTGAATATTTTTTCAAATCTTTCTTTCTCATCAGGAGTAAGGTTGGATGCTATGCTAATATTTTTAGGATTTTTGATTGTTCCCAAATTTAATGATTGTGTGTCAACAGAATTAATATTAAAGATGTTCATATAACTGCTATTTGAATGTATGCAACCATCAGGAGAAACATCTCACAAGTAAGCAAAATCAGACTTTATTGCATTCATTTTGGAAAAGAAAACATCATCATCCTCATACAAAGCAGACAAATTAAAATCATTGTTCTCAAAATCAAAATCATCCTCATACAAAGCAGACAAATTAAAATCAAAACTTTTCTTCAACCAAGGTAGCAATCTCCTCCAAAGTCTTCTGGGCTTTTAGGACAGCTTCATTCTTCTCTTCCAGATTGGATTCTTTGTTGTCTGGCAGGGTGAGCCCTTTCTTCACTTGCTCCACTAGCTCGGCAATATCTACAAAAATTTTAAAACCCGCGATCAACTTTCCCATGAACTTTATTGGCTCGGGCTTCCCTTGGAGTGGTCCCATATATGGAGCTTTGATAAAGATCTCCTCAAGTAGTGGGAAGCTTATCTTCTCACTCTTCTTTGGCTAGACATTGTTGTCTTCATCATATCCCAACCCCTTCTTGGATGTTTGAGTTTTAAAATCTGGCAACTTTGTCAAACCGACCTTACCCTTTCCAAAACCAGCTCCTGGAAGGTAGTTCATGGTCTTCATCATATTCAAGACTTTGGAGTCCACTACTTCATCATCAGAAATTACAGCTACTTGGAAACCATTGAGAGGCCTCTCAATCATTAGAGCGTTAACAATCTCATTATCTTCAGCTTCGATGACCTCTGTCTCACCTCTATTGGGGAACTTGATCTTTTGATGAAGGGTGGAAGGAACTCCACCGAGAGGATGAAACCATGGTCATCCCAAGAGTAAGGCAAAGGTAACAAGTATGTCCAAAACAACAAATTCAACAATAGATTCAATTGGGCCAACCTTGACAACAGCTTTGAAAGTTCCTTCGGCATGTCTCTTAGTGTTGTCGTAAGCCCGAATTGTTACCTCGGTCGGGTTTAGATCCCTTATTGACATGGCTAGCTTTGGCAATATTTTAAGTGGACAAACATTTATGGCAAACCCATCATCGACCATCACACATGGAGTCCTTTTCCCTTTGATTTCTATTTTGATAAAGAGAGGGTGGATGTGATCTCTCCCCTCTTCCGGTAAATCCGCATCTGAGAAAGAAACTGCTCCCATATTAACTCCGCTCTTCTCTTGAATATCTTCACATTTCATTACTCCTCCAATTTTTATGAAGTTGATCAGCTCCTCCGGTGTTGTGGAGGTAGAGATTGGCATGCTAGCTAAGGCTTTGGCCATGGTTTCTCGGTGCTTTGTAGAAGTAGCCAATAAGTCCCAAATGCTAACACTTGCTTGGATTCTTTTCAATTGTTTGAGCAAAGCATCATCATCTTCTTCTTTATTTCCTACTTCAACTTCCTCTCCCTTATTAGTTTCTACCTCCTTAGGCGGTGGCCTTGCATAAGGCTTACCGAATCTAGTGTTCATTACTTCATCTTCTTCGGGCTCGGACCAAGTTCATTCCTCCTTCTTGGATACAAGATCATCATCACTATCGCTTGAATCCCAAAACCCATTGACAACACAAATTGTTACTTCTTTACCCACCATAGCTTGTTTAATTTCGCCAAATACCTCTTCTTCTTTGGTTGCTTCTCCACCCACATCTTGAAAAGAAGACATGACAAAATCTTCATGCAAACCTCCTCCAATCATGAAGGTTGCCAGTGGTGGTACCCTATTGAACTTTGGTAATGGGTTATCTTTGGTGTTTGGCTTATTGGGCTCGGGAAGCTTCCCACCATTCATTAGATTTTGGATCTCATGTCTCAACCTCACACATCTATCCATGTCATGCCCTTGCATTTGATGAAACTGACAAAATGCTTTGGTGTCAAAATTAGGTGGGAGAGGGTTAGGCAAAGTGCGAGGATTTAAGGGTTGTAGCAATCCCTTTCTTTGAAGCTTATTGAGAACCCAAGACATTGGTTTCCCCAATTTCAAAAACTGTCTCCTTGTTCCTTGGCTAATATAGTTAACACCGACTACCTTTTGCATGCTTTGGCTACCAGATTGATAGTTTCCTTTCTCGTTCCTTCTTGTTGAAAAATGGTTCTTCTCTCTCTCCCATGCTTCAATTTGCAAACCAGCTTGGAGAAGGTCTTTGAAATCACAAATGAGTGTATGAGACATCCTTTCACAAAGACTAGGTAACACCCCTCTTGCAATCATCCTTATTTTATCGAATTCATCGGGCCTCTTCTTGAGTAAAGCAGCCTTGTTTCTCCATCTCTTCACATAATCCATAAAATTGTCATTCGACCTTTGTCTAATAGACTCCACTTCCATTAAGGTAACTTCCATCTCGACATTATACCCATATTGTTGGATGAAGGCCTTGTATAGAAAATCCCAACTCTTTTGTGTTCCATCATCTAAGGTATTGAACTAATTTTGGACAATAGGGTCCAATGAGAGCATGAAGTACCTAAGAGTTTGAGCCTTAGTAGCTTGGGCAGACTGTATGGCAGTGATATACTGCTTCACATGGAGATGAGGATTTTTGGTTCCATCAAACTTCGCGAAAGATGGTATCTTGAACTTGTACGGAGCTTCTTCATCTAGCTCAAATAATTTGTCAACTTTGGACATTTCTTCGGTTTTTAGTTTCTTCTCAAATTTCTTTTCTAGGCCCGTAATCATCTTTTCAACATCAGAAATTTTGGTTTTCTCCATAGCTGATCTTTCAACAATCTTTGGTTCTTTCTTCTTGTCTTGAGGATCAAGGTAGTATTGAGCCCAATCATCATCATCATCAATGATCACCTTTTCATCATCAAAAACCACTTCACCAACTTTAGTCTTCCCTTTGTCCTTTGGCTTCTTAGTGCTAGCAGATGCTTCGGCATGATTTTTTAAAATTACAGTCAATTGGTTCTTCATGGTCTAAGCTAAGGCCTCTTTTATTTCTTCCATTTTGGCATTGACGAATTCATCCACCATTCTTTGAATTTGTTCGGGATCTATTGTTTTTGGTGAGAAATTGATTGAGTCGTTGCTAGATTCTTTTCTACCAACATAGGTCAGATTGTCGTAAGTTTTTGAACTATCGTAATCCAGGACTGTGAGTCAGAAAGGATATGAGATGCAAATGTATGCATGTATGCATATATGCACAAACAATTAACAAACAAGGACAAATAGGACATTCCTTCCAACCTTATAACATCCACACACGAATGGTGAGTCTCTTTTCCTAGGTAATATGGTTAACAAAATACCAACATGGGGCATCTTGTTTTCGAATAATTTCCTCGGACGTTTTAACCAATAGTTATATTTTCTTAAAAATGGAAATCAATCCATGATAATTCCCATTAATTAGGATTTAATCCATTCAACCAACTATAGTAGCTTTATGCCATATTGGATTAAAACTAAATTAAGAGATTTATTATAGATGGATTTCTCACTCGAAAAAGGAAACTAATGGTTCATACCAAAAACAAGCCCATGATTAATTATTCTTAGTATAAACTAGGCTCACAATTGATTTTTAGTATTTCTTAATTGACCTAAATATTTTGCTAGATCTTTAAAAAGGTTATGAATATAATTTTATTTCTAAGCCCATTGTAAAAGGATTTTAGAAAAAATGGATTTTGGGCTTAGTATTTGGGCCATGAGCAAAAGAATTTTTGATTTGTTTTTAGAAAAGTCTTATGTCCAAAGACCATCTTGAAAAGTTTTGAAAATAGTTTTGGTCTTTTGGACTTTAAAGAAAAATTTATTTGAACTTGCAAATGTACTTGGGTCATATTAGAAAAAGAACAAACCAAATAAGTCATAATTTAAGCCAAGAAAAATTAACCATAGTCAAACAACATGCATTTGGGGTAAAACCTAAGGAAAGTAACTAGGCCAATTACATGAGCTTTAGTCATTGGGTTAAAAGGCTTAGGTTCCCATAGCAAGTATATAACAAATGGTACGAGGCTATGAGTGGATATGTCATGCTCGATCTCCATACCTTGAGCGAAAGTATGCTATCCCTTACATAACACAACACGGGTAACACGGGCATCCTAACTCATGCACACGATGTAATCTAAATTATGCAATAGATAATATCATTATAAGAAAGAATAGAATAATATAAAGACCAACTGAATCAACTTCTCTTATCCCCAGTGGAGTCGCCACTGTGAGCGAGGATTTTCGCCTCCACTCCCGGTGGAATGGTTCTTGCGACTTTAGCACTGTTTAGACTCGGGGCCTTAGAGAACACAAATCTAAGTCCGGAGAAAAATGGAGTCTCCACCCAGACAGGCCGGGAAAAAGAAAGGGGTGGATGACTCGATTCCTAAGGAATTCTCAACCCCCTAATGGGTTCAAAAAGTTGGGTACGTGTGGGGAAGGTGAGAAATGGCCCAGCACCCCCACAACGCTCGGTTCATTGGAACCGGCCTCTTTTATAGGTCTTAATATTATAAAATTCTTAAATATAACAATATTATCCATATTACATGCAACAATTAAAATAAAGCATTGATATATTAAAAATCAAAGCAATGTCCAAGCAAAACAAATAAATGGACACCCATCCGAAGATGGAAACATGCCCTTACATTATCCATGTCTAAGCTAAATAGGACACCCACCATGAGGTAGAAACATGTCCTTTGCATTGGTCTAAAATATAAAAGCAATTTAAATTACATAGAACTTAATTAATGAGGTGCCCACAAAGTGGAAACATACCTCGTACAACATTTGGAAATCAAAATAAATTGATAAAAGTAAATAACCACTCATCATAAATAAATCATTCATCAAAGATATTAAACATCAATAGAAAGTAAACATCCATCCATGATAAATTAAATAAATCAAGCATTGAACTTAAATAAAGCATATAATAAACTACATAATCAAATAAGGTAAGTAAAGATACAAATTGAAGTTTACTGTTTCTCGTTTAAAGTTCTTTAATTAATATTTAGGGTTTTGGAATTTATTTGTTTAGGCTACTGTAATTTTTAAGGGAATTGAAATGGATTAAGGTTTTATAATTTAAGAGATTGATAAGGTTCTTTGATTAACCAAATTAGGGTTTGAGGGGTAAAATCATGAAATTAGGGTTTGGATACTTTAAAACATTTGAGTTTAGGACTCACGATTACTGGATTATTATTTTTGGATTTACTATATTGGGTTTGAATGTTTAGGTTTGTAAGGTTTTAAGGTTTTAAGGTTTTAAGGTTTTAAAAATTAGGGTTTAGGAAAACTAGGGTTTAAGGTTTTAAGGGAATTAGGGTTTAAGAAAACTTAGGGTTTAGATTAGCTATTTTGGGGTTACTGTCTTGGTTTTGGAATTGAAGAAAATAATTTAGAGTTTATAAAGTTTTTGGAAATAAGCAAGACGATTTAAGGTTTTTGGAAATAGAAAGTATTTTTTTTAGGGTTTTTAGAAATAAAAGGATCAATTTAGGGTTTTAAAGATTTGAGGAAATAGGTTGAATGATTTAAGATTTTTGGAAAACAAAGAAACAAATTAAGGTTTTTAAGGTATTTAGAAACAGAGGAAATCATTTAAGGTTTTTGGAATTGAAGATCAAGTTATTACATCTTCAAAGATTGAAGTTTTGAGTGTATAATCTTATGAATCAAATAAAGAACGAAGCTACTATAAGAAATAAAAAGAAATTAAGGATTCAAACCTTCGTTCGTTGGTTCCACCAAAAATTGCTTCTTGGATGAACAAGGACAAAGGCAAGGTTGCTGCCTTTGATAGCTTGATTGCTTGCTTGCTTATTCTCTTAAAAAAGTTCAATCAATTTGTAAAGTTCCAATTCAAAATCCAAGTCCCAGTCCAAAGTCCGATCCCTCCTTCTATGTTTTTTGGTCTTATTTTAGGAAATTTAGATGATTAATTTTAAATGTTTAAGGAAACTGTATATAATTAGGAAAAGAAAACCGAAACAAAATAGAATTTAGTTTTGGAAAAAATTACGTCGAAAAATTTCGCTGGCAAAAACTGTGTCGGGCTGCCAGCAAAAACTGGCGAGCGCGCGCCGGGCCATTTTGCTTGCAGGAAACTCCTAGGGGTGAAATGGCCCAAGGCCATTTCATCCACTGTAAAATTCGTCGCCGATTTTTCCGTCGTCGATTTTTATTTTTATTTATTTTTTCATTATTATTATTTTTTATTATTATATTAATTTTTAAAAATTATAAAAAATAAATACTAAAACAAATATTATTTAATTAAGATAACATAAAAATTATTTTGGACTAAATAAAATATATTGGATCGGACTGGGATAAAAAATTAAGGGTCTACAATATGCATTTGGAATGCTTAGGTATTGAATGTTGATATGGTTTTTGGATGGATCATGTGGATTAGAAAGAGTGGCTCAATTTGAAGAAGTGAATGCACCTACATGCTTAGCAATTTGAGTAATGAAAAAGGTAATCATGATGGTTCCGATTGATTTATTTCTAATGGTAAGAAATAAATCAATCAAGAACTTTGCAGTTTGAATCTTTTCCCCTTTTATAAGGCAATAGAGAAAAATGAGGTCTCTATGAGTAACCTTTTCATTGTTTTCTCCTCTAGTATTGATGGAATAAGTGATAAATCTATACAATAACCAAGAAGAGAGTGTTCTAAGGCACTTAGCATTGGAAAGTTTATGAAAGTCGGTTTCAATGAAAATTTCTTTCTAAAAGTTAGGTAAATTTTCATTTCAAATTTTGGGATCAGAAGAATGGTATATTCCTTCCATTTTGAATCCCCAAATAGAAGCAAAATCATCAACGGTCATTTGATATTGTTGGTTGAATAGTCTAAAGTTTATACCATAATGTCCTAATAATTCAATATCTTTATTTTCAACCACCAAGGTAACAAGAAATTAATTGGTTAAAGATTCCCAACCCAAGCAATCTTTTTCAAGGAAGAAAAATTTTTTTTACCCAAGATTTGAAAGATATGCCCTTATTTCATGTAACATCCGTGATTTTGGAGAAATTAAATAAGTATTTGGAGATATAAATTGTATATGCTCAATATATATATCTAGAGTATATATAACATATACATATGGTATATTAAATGTATATGTTGGATTAATACATTACATACTTAATATTTAATATACATATAAGGTACATTTGATGTGATATAAGGTACACATTACTTGGGCATATGAGTAATATCCCAAATTTTTTAAAAGTTCTAATTTTTAGATATTTGATAAAATAAATTATAATTTAAATGGATAAATTAAATTAATGATTTTAAATAAAAAATGAAGGGGTTTTAAATAAAAAAAAGTCGAACATATATGTGATATATATATAAAATATATACAACATATAAAAGTCAACACTTTTTAAAAGAAAAGTCAAAATAAAATGGTATTTTGGTAATTAAATCATAAAAATTTAAAATTAATAAAATAATTCAAAATTAAATAATTTTGGATGGAAGATAATATTTTGGGATTTTAATTAATTAAATAATTAATTAAAAATATATTAAAATAATAATATATATAAGGTTGAAAATGTGAGTGAGAGGAAAGAGAAAATCACTTTTTTTCATCTTCTTCTTCTTCTTTCCTTCAAGGCCGATTTTCATGGCTTCAAGAGAGGGATTTGCTTCTTCCAAACTCATTTAATTGAAATATTTACAAAGTTTCTAGTGGATTTTTAAGGTTTTCCTCTTTAATTAGTAAGTTTACTCACTTTTTCTTTGGATTTCCATGAAAGTATGAATATGTGTGTTTTGGGTTTTTGAAGTTCTAAGATTTAATTATCTATTTAGATATGGATGAAGTTATTTTAAGTGATTAACAATGATTTTAAGGTTATATTTAAGAAATGGTTGAATTTAAGTTGAGTTTGGTGAAGAGAGAGAATTTAGGGTTATGGAATATTTGAGTTTTTGAAATCATGAGTTTTAATTGTGCAAATTGGTTTCAAATGTGTTGTTTTGATGCATAAACAAGGATTTTAAAATCAAATGATGGATTTAGTTAAGTTTGGATAGAGTTTGAAGATGGTAGTATTGATTTAGGGTTTTGGAAAAGTGAATTTTCAAAGAATGATTAATTGTTTGATTTTAATGCTTAAATCATGTTATTTAATGATATAAGTGGTGGAAATAAGATTAAAATGATAATTGTATTGAGTTGGAATGGAGATCCTTCAATGGTGAAGGCTATGCCATTTTATGGTTTTGAGCATAAGCATGTGGTTAATTAATGTAATTGGTTTAAACATGTTAAAACATGTTTCTAATTATATTAATAAACTTAAAACGATAATTTAAATGGCTTGATATGATTTTTTAAAGTTAAAGTGAGGTGAAGCTTAATTTTGGGATTTGGTTTAGAGTGATGTTTAATTATGGTTTGATGTTGATAATACCTTAGAATGTGATATTAAATGATTATGTATGATCACATTTGGTATAGGCATTGAGGAAGGTTGATTTGGTTCATCCAAGTGGTGAAGGGCAAGTTGGAAGGATAAGATTGGAGGTTGTGTTAAGCTTGCTTTGGGTTGCTAGTGGAGGTATGTACAAACTTTGAATATATTGTTTATATTTGCATAATATTTGGGCTTAACACATTTTGGTTGGAAAATGTGTTAAGTTACTTGGTTCATTGATTGAGTATGAATAATGTGCTATGAAATTTGTAATGTCATATATGTGTTGAATGCATTATGAAAAGCCATTGATAATGGCTAAATTGTGTAGAATGTGAAATATGTATATTATATGAAAATACCCAAAGTAATTGAGTAATGTGTTGTGAATGCAAAAATGAGATATGTGGAATAATGAAATGAATTGACATTGATAAAAATGAGAAAAATGAGAAAAAAAATGTGAAAATAAGGCAATGTGCCTAGATTGAATATGTGACAATGAGAAAGAGATTAATAATGAGAAAAATGAATAAATGAAAAAAAAAGTGAGAAAAAGATGATATAATAAGGCAATGTGCCTAGTTTGATCATGAGAAAATGAGAAAAGTTATGATAAAGGAATTATGAAAGAATTTGATAATGAGAAATATGAATAAATTGTGTGCCTAGTATGTTATTCAATTTTCAGAGTTCTGGGTTTAGCGGCATGCCTATGATTGCCTACGGGCTAAACACTGGAATGGTGAAAAGACTGGGTCGTAAGCCAGGCCAGCTGATAAAAATGTTGTTTTTGGGGTGAAAAGACTAGGTCGTAAGCCTAAAAAACTGTAGCAGTCTAGTCGGGTTGAGAACCAAGATATTGGGGCCTAAGGGTCTAGCCGGGTTGAGGTCCAAGAGACTGGGGCTGTTACATTATCCATGGATATATTGCCTATGGGGCTAGACACATGGTATCATTATGGACCAAAGCAGTAACTCTAAAATTTGAATAGCATATTAGATACTTTTTGGGCCCATGTTTGTCTTTGCTTTAATGTGAATTATGAATTGTGATACAATTGAGCAATATAATGCTGTGAGTTGTGATTATGAAATATTTGAAAAATATAAGAAAGTAGAATGGTGTGACATCTATATGCATTGTGCATTAGCATTGCATTGAGTTTTATTGCTATTATCAAAGTTTGTACCACTAGGCTTCGACTTAGCGTGATTGTATTTCGTCGCGCAGATGTCATGGATGATTTGGTAGAGCCGGAGAGTTCTAATAGACCTGGTCGGGTCTAGGTTTGTATTTATTGAGCTTGAAGAGTTGTTTTTGGGTACATCAAGATCAGAGCTAGTTGCCAGCATGTAGATATTTGATATTGCAATGTATTTTGATATTATATATGTTATGTTATGTTTTTGGAAGTATATGATGTAAATTGTAAAAAATGTTTTGAATAATTTTTTCGGATGGGATTTTATATGTGTTGTTAATTTATATATCTATATATAAGTATTTTGAGAAAATATGGAGAAATTGAGAAGTATTGATGAAATGGTGAATTGATTTTTATTGGGAGTGTGTGCTTTATGCAGGTTGTGTTTTGCTGAATTTTGGAAACGTCCAAATTATAGACAAAACTCTGGCTAATTTTTCCAAAAGATTTTCATATAAAATGCTATTTTGGGTTGCTATAGCAAATAAAGAATATTTATATACTATTTAATTTTATATATTAGTATTTGAAATCTTAAAACAGAAATGTGAATATTTTATTAAATCGGTCTATGACATTTTTATACCGTATATGCATATTTTACATATGCTGAAAATATGTATTATATGTATATAGGGTATAAGAGTGTTACATTTCACCTTTTATAGAAAGAGATTCTAAAGAAGACAAAGAGGAATTCTATTTATTCAGTTTTCTTATCAAGAATTAAATTGTACCTTTTCTTCTCTTCTTCACTTAAATGTTTTAGTTTATGGGTTCTTGATCTAGGAGCTTCTTCCATAAGAGTGGAGAAAGCTGCTACTCCATTCCCTTTTTCTTGTCTTGAGGCTTTCTTCTTGTGAGAGTCTTTCAAAGCCATTAAGAGAGGAGAACTTGAAGTGGAGAAGATGATGAATGATTTGGCAGAGTTTGATAAAGTTTGAATGTTTTGGGAGTGAATTTAAAGGTTAAAGATAATGAATTTTGAGTATCAATAAATTCTAAGACAATATTTTGACTTTAAATATTATCTCTCAAGAAATGATGCCTAATGTCTATATGCTTTGATCTAGAATGTTGGATTGGATTTTTAGATAGATTGATGACACTTGTATTATCACATTTTATGGAAATGTGATCAAATGTTTTACCATAGTCCATCAATTGTTCTTTCATCCATAAAACTTGTATGCAACAAAAATATGTAGCAACATACTCGGTTTCCGGTAGATAGAGCAATCAATACTTGTTTCTTGCAAAACTAAGAAACTAGGCAATTACCAAGAAAATGGCATGCTCCAGTGGTACTTTTCCTATCTAGTAGGCTACCAGCAAAATTTTCTTTCGAAAAATCTAATATGTCAAATGATGTTTTCTAGGATACCAAAGTCCTAAGTGCGATGGTCCATTTAAATATTTTAAAAATATTTTGGTGATATTCAAATGATACTCTTTAGGGCATGATTGAAATCTAGCACACAAACATACATTATACATTATATCGGGTCTAGAGGTAGAAAGATAAAGAAGAGATTCGATAATACCTTGATATTTCTTTTCATCTACTTTCTTACCAACTTTGTCTTTGTTCAAACTTCAAGGATGTGCTCATTGGAGTCTTGCTTGCTTTGCAACCATCCAAACCAAATTTCTTAGGAAGTTCCTTTATTTATTTGGATTGGTTGTTGAAGATACCATCATTGCTTTGCTTGATTAGTAGACTAGGAAAGAACTTGAGTTCACTCAGCATGCTCATTTCAAATTACCTAGTCATATAAGAAGTAAACTCTTGGCACAAAGATTCATTAATAGCACCAAATATAATCTCATCACCATAAATTTGTACAATCAAGATGTTATGCATTTCTTGTCAACAAAAAAAGTTGTACCCACTTCGCCGTTTGAAAAACCATTTTCTAACAAATAAGCACTAAGTTATCATACCAAGCTCTGGGAGCTTGTTTCTATCCATATAGTGCCTTAGTTAATTTAAAAACATGATTTAGAAATTAATGGTCTTCAAAACTGAGGGGATGTTCAACATACACTTCTTCATTTATAAATCCATTTAGAAATGCACTTTTGACATCCATTTGAAAAAGTTTAAAATTTATATGTTAAGCAAATGCAAGTAAGATTCTAATTGCTTCTAGTCTAGAAATGGGGGAAAATGTCTCATAATAGTCGATGCCTTCCTTTTGGTTATAGCCTTTGGCTATCATTCTAGCTTTGTTTCTAGTAATGATACTATTTCATCAAGCTTATTCCTATATACCCATTTACAACCAATAATTGGATGATCTTTAGGTATAGGAATAAATTCCCACACTTTATTTCTTTCAAATTGGTTGAGTTCATCTTGCATAGCAATCACCCAACATTCATCACTAAGAGCCTCCTCAATGGTCCTTGGCTCAATTTGAGAAACAAAGATAATATTAGCATCTAAGTATTTAAATTTAGATCTAGTAGTTACTCCCTTTGATGTATCACCAATGACAAGTTCTTTAAGATGATCCTTCTTGTATTGCCAATCTTTGGGTAGTTATTGAGACTCTTCTTCTTGCTCCATTCTTGTCTCAATTTCATTGTGATTGTCCTTTGGAACATTATTTGTTTCTTGTTCTTCAAATGTACCTATAAAATCATTAAAAGCACTACCTTTCCTTTGATCATGCTTAGAGGATTCATCAAAAATAACATGCATTAATTCTTTAACTACTAGTGTTCTCTTATTAAATACTTTGTATGCTTTGTTACAAGATGAATACCCTAAAAATATGCCTTCATCCAATTTGGATGAGAATTTCCAAGATTATCCTCGGTATTCAATATAAAGCATTTGCATCCAAACACTCTAAGATATGAAATTTTGGGTTTTCTACCATTCCAAAGCTCATAAGATGTTTTGTTTATTAAAGACCTTTTGTAAATACGATTTGAAATATAACATGGGTTATTAACGGGCTCTGCCTAAAAGTAAGATGGTAAATCATACTCATTGAGCATTGTTCTAGCCATCTTTACTAATGTTCTATTTTTCCTTTCAACCACACCATTTTGTTGTGATGTTCTAGGAGTCGAAAAATTATGTGAAATGCCAAGCTCATTGTAAAAATTTTCAAAATTTTCATTTTCAAATTCTTTGCCATAGTAACTTCTAATGGATGTGATAACATAGCCTTTTTCATTTTGAACTCTTTTTGCAAAAAATTTTGAAATAATTAAAAGCCTTATTCTTTTGAGCTAAGAACTTAACCCATATAAACCTTGAGTAATCATTAACAAGCACAAATGCATACAACTTTCCTCCTAGACTAGCAACTCTATTTAGTCCAAATAAATCCAAATGAATTAGTTATATGGGTCTATATGTGCTTACAACATTCTTAGTTTTAAATGAACTCTTATGTTGTTATTAAAATTGACAAGGTTCACAAATTTTATCTTAGGGAGTCCATCTACAAGTTCTTCTTTACTAATGCATTGCAATTAATCCATACTAGCATGTCTTAGTCTTCTATGCAAAATCCAATCATTTCTATTGATGATAATCAAACATTCAAATGCATTATTAGAATATAAGTCAATTTTATAAGTATTTCCAATTCTAGCTCCTTTGAATGCAAAGTCACCATTGGAAGAAGTAACTTTGCATCCTTTATAGTCAAAATTTACATTATATTCTTTATCACACAATTGACTCACACTAAGCAAATTATGTTTCAAACCATCAACAAGCCATACAATATCAATCATATTTTTTCCAAGCATGCCAATGGATTCAATGCCTATGATTTTAACTTTAGCATTATTCCCAAAAGTCACTTTCAACTTACTTGTAGGTGAGAGTTGTAAAAAGTTTTACATTACCAGTCATGTGCCTTGAGTATCCATTATCCACAAGCCAAACACTTTCATTGATAGTAGACTTTAGGCATACCTACAACACAATAAGTTTTATCTTCTTTTAAGCACCCAAATATACTTGGGTCCTAAGGGGTTAGTAGTAGAAGGATCCTCTAATTTGATATGAGCCTTCCTAATATAGAAAAAGATACTTTTAGTACCAAACTTCATGCAATAATGGCAATAATATAATGTTTTGTGTTTTTGCACTCTTTTATTGAAATTTAATGAACCATGTACATAATTACACGTGTGTATTGAGTGAAATTATTTTTGTGCATTCTTGTGTCTACTCTCATGCCTTGTATATATGTATGCATTGTTTGCTCTTGGAACTTTAGTTCTGGAGTCTTGAGAACCCAATATAATCCTTTTAGGATTTTTAGGCTTTGTGTGTGCATTTTTATTCTTTACAACTTTAATACTAGAGGTTTGAGTTGTAGAGGCTTTGACAAATGTTAGTGCATTAGATGTACTGATAGATGAGCCATTGAACCTTAAACCATGTTTCAAAAAGGGTAACCTTTGATTACTAATCATAGTATCTAAGGCTTTTTTTCCTTCATGAAATTTTGATAAAGAGTTCTTAAGTTCACTTACTTCTCTTTTCAAAATATCATTTTCTTTACAAAGGTTTCTAGGCTAGATGAATTTTTTAACATCTTATCCACAGACTTTAACGATTATTCATTTGAATTCTTTAATTCTAAAGTAGAATTTTTTTAAAGATACAAAGTCCTTTTCTACCTTTGAACATTTATGTTTATAGAATTTCATTTTAGAGAAATATTTTTCTACTCTAAGATTTATATGCTCAATGAGATCACTATCATCTAAGGCATTATCAACATTATCATTATATACATTCAAGTCTAAGGATTGTGTACCTACCTCATTAGTATGATCATCATCCCCAATAGCCATGAGACATAAATTTGCAATTTCATGCTCTTCTTCCTCTTCTTCTTCACTTGAGGAATCATCATCCTGTATGGCTTTGAGTGATTTCTTCTTTTCCATATCCCACTTCATCTAATTTTTCAATTTGAAGTAATTGATTTGATGTGACCCATTTTGCTACATTCATAGCATTTTACTTCATTCTTTTTCTTTTTATCTTTGAAGGAGGATTTATATGTACCTTTATTGGTTTAAAGTCTTCTCTTTCTGTTCTGATCACTTATTCTTTTGGATAGCATAGCCATTTCTTCTTCATCATAACTTGAGCTCTCAACTTCTTTGATGGCTTTGAGAATAATTGCTTTCCTCTTGTCTTTCTCACTTTAGTCATCTTCCTTTTCACTGTGCAATTCAAAGGCGAGGAGTTTTTCCACAAGCTTATCAGTTCTCGAGGAGCTAAAGTCACGAGGTTCTTCAATTGAAGAAACTTTGACTCAAAACTCTTCTTCGCTCTAAGTGCCCTTAATATCTTGCTATTAACATCACCTTGGTCATAGACCTTGCCATATTTCTTTAGGTATTTGACAATAGCAAGCAATTGGTTTATCATATCAGTGATATTTTTGTTAGGTTTCATCTTGAATAGCTCATTCTCATGCATAAGCATTTGGGTCTTGGTGAACCTCACTTGAGTAGTATCCTCATGGTTGTTCTTAAGAGTTTTCCAAATACTATATGCATAAGTAAGGTGTTGAACTCTTCCACCTTTTTCTCTTGACATGGAATTCATCAAAATTGAGGCACCCTATTGTTCTTGTAATGAACTCTTAGCTTGTCATTTGACCATTGAGCTCTTTGAAGAGGAACTTAAACACTATTAACTTCATAGGTAGGAGGTTTCCACTCATTTTACACATACTCCCAAAGCTCAATGCCTTTACTATCAAGGAACAAGTGCATCTTATGTTTTCAATAAGAGTAATCAGTTCCATCGACGTAAGGTCTAAGATAAAAATTTAGATTTCCATGTGAAGAGGCCATGGAGTTAGAAGTAGAAGTTGATGTAGAGGTGTTTATGGGAGTGGTTGCAATGGTGGATCAAATTTCACAAATAAGCTTCTTGAAATTTAGAGGCTCCGATACCAATTGTTGTCCCAAACTAGCAACTAAGAAGGGGGCGGGTGAATTGGTTCATTTGAGTAGTGATGCTAAATGAAAAAATTTTTAAGCAACAATAAGAAGATCAAGATGAAGATGAAGTAGAGTAGAGAAGAATGAACACAAGAGATTTATAATGGTTTGAATTGACCTCAATCCTACATCCACTTTCTTAACAACTTGTTAAGGTTCCACTAATCTTGAGTTTTTACAAGCTCAACTCTAACTTGGTGTTTTCACAAGCTCAAACCAAACTTCTACAAGGTTTGAGTATCTTTCTCCCTACCATTACAAGAGTTTTCTCAAGGCTCACTCTAAAACCTAAGTGTTTCAAAGCTCATACTCAACTAACAATAGTGTTTAATGCTCACACCCAACACTTAATGAATACAAGTTATAGATTTGGTGCAAGGAAATGAAAGATGTTTTTCTTAGCAATTAAAATCACAATCTCTTATAAAAATGAAGTTTCTTATGGTATTTATAGCCTTCAAGTCGTCAACTAACCTTCTGAGATAGAAGCCAGCATGTTTGAATCCTGTCTCCCACCTTAATTATTGTTTGGAGCAACTTCATGGTGGACTTCAACTAGTTCAGTCGACTTGGGCTCGGTACGGTCAGGCCAATCAGTGGTGTTGGGCTCATCCTTTTTCTAATAAAAGTTCTTCAATGGCTAGTATACATGGCATCTAATAATTGATTGTATTAGTAACGACTATATTTTTAGAATCCTATTTCACTGGTACTATCGGACGGTCTGTAGTCCGATCTGATTGCTCGTGGTATGCGGAGATTTTAGGAGTACCAATGACCATGTTCACTTTTGGAACTTTGTTGGATTTTTTGGCTCTAGCTAGGTATGGTTGGACTGCATCTGGTTCAATCGGCCCAAGCATAGTATAATGAAACTTTTAGAGTACCATAGACCGTGAGTACTACTAGAAATATTAAAGATTTAGCTTAACCTCAGTACGGACGGGCTATAACATAGTTTGGTCGGTCCATTTGTAGTATGCTGAAATTTTTATGAGTACCACTAGTCGTGAGCTTCTCAAGATTATCCTTATGATTTTGAACTTAAGTTTGGACTGATATGCTTGAGCTCGTCCCTATTGGCTAGGGCTCGGCTCAAGCTGCAAGTGTTCAGTCACGTCCAGTTTTGATCTCATTCCTATTAACCTCAACTTGAATTGCTTGGGATCCTCCTTGATTGCTAAGGTATGGTCCAAGCTACATGTGTTTGATTTTATCACCTTTTTGAGCTCATTCTTGACAACTAAAGCTCGATCTAGAATATAGCAGCTCAATTTGTTTTAGCTCGTGCTTTGTTCTCTCAGCTCATGCTTCATCCGGTCATACCATACTTTAGTCTTATCATATCTATTTTAGAATGTTTGTGCTCTTGTCACCTTGTTCGTGGAATGCTTGTCAACTCGGTATGAGTGCCATCTAACTAGATTGTAGTCTGTTAGCTTGATAAAGGTCTTGTCATGCTATAGCTCAGTATAGCCTTCTTCTCTTAAGTTCGGTTGGCCTAGCTCCTGGGCCGGTTAAGCTCTTCGAGGTTTCTACAAAAATTAAAGTCTTGAAAAATGTAACTTGATATAAATATTAGTCCTATTCAATTTAATTGCCTAAGATCAAGAGACCAATTGTTTGGCTAACAGGGCAAATGTCCATTCCCAAGAATAAAGAATCAAGATGAATATCTATTTTTGAAAAGTTAGACATTTTTTGGATTTGTCAAAGTATTCAGAATTAATTTCTATCAATTGGAATTTTAGTGGATTTGTTGAAGTATCCATAGCCAAGTTTACTCAAAACTATTCTTTGGATTTGTTGAAGTATCCAAACCTATAGCATAAAATTGGATTTGTTAAAGTATCCTTACAACAAAGAATGATGAGATTTTTAAAGAATCCTATGAAGATCCTAGGTTTTTTGAAGCATCCAGACCAATTTGGATTTATTGAAGCATCCATCGGAAGATCCTGAGTTTACTGAAGCACCCAGACCAGTTTGTCTTTATTGAAGTGTCCATCAGAAGATCCTGGGCATACTAAATTACCCAGACTAGCTCAAATTTCTTGAAGCATCTATTAAAAGGCTCCGAGTTTATTTAAATCATTTAGACCAGCTCAAATTTATTAAAGCATCCATTAAAAGATTCCTAGTTTATTTGAAGAACTTGGACTAGCCCGAATTTGTTGAAGCATCCATTTGAAGGTTCCAAGTTTATTTAAAGAACTCAGATCAACTTGAATTTATTGAAGTATCCATTAAAAGATCCCGAGTTTATTTGAAGCACTCCGGCCAATTCAAATTTATTGAAGCATTTGTTACAAGGCACCAAAATTTGTTTAGATTTATTAAAGCATTTGGCAAATCAAATTGCTTTTCACTCTCTTTCATCAAAATTAAGATCGTTCAAGTAGGGGGCAAAACTATAAACCCTTAATTTTGGCCTTGAATAAATTCGATCCAAATTAAAAAACTTTAAGAAGTCTAAATTATTAAACTGGCCCAAAATCATGATGAATTAGCCATACTATGACTCATGGCCAATTCACCATGAGTATATGACAAATTTTTTCTGCCAAAAAACTTTATTTTTTTCTAAATCTCTATTTATTCAGAATCACGGGGTTTCCTAATAGTATTCAGAGTGTTAACCCTAATGCAACCTAATTCAACAATATAAAAGGGGTTAAATGGGATCAACAAAAGGGGGGATTAACAATTAAGAATGGTAAGAAACATAAAAAAAACACAGAGAGGTAGAAAGCTAAAATACACAAAAAAGTGATGCACGAAATGCAGACTGAGGAACCATAAAAGACAGGCTCTTGGACCAACTTAGCAAAGGCAGTGTGTTGGTTCTAGTGATTGGAGCCTGGGTTTTTGATAATAAAAATTAAAAACAATCAATGAGCAAGTATATTTTCTAGACTAGAGTAACTATTTTTAATTTCTCAAATATGATTTAATCATTGTTGAATGCCTAATTTATTTTGTTTTAAAAAATTATATGGTTATGACTATAAAGTTTTGTTCATATTAATTAAGTTAATTGCATGGATTATATTATGATTTTAATTATTCGGTGACATTAATTGCTTAATTGTTTTATGATTCAAATAATGATTTGTATTATAAAATATATCAAACCAAGATTATATCAGGTTACAAAACACTGCCTGACGAATTAATTGGAATATTGCAAACTATAAAGTGGATGCAGTGTTTTATCTTCTCTATGCTTAAACTATGTTTTGAAGGTGCAATCAGTGATTGTATGTTGATATTTTTTTTTATCTTTTTTCACTGCCATTTATTTCATTTGTTATATTATTGCCTTATCATTATACTTTGTTTGTCCTAAGGTTATAATTATTAATTTCTATTTAGTTTTGCTTGTTTGCCTATTTATGGAAAGATAATGTAAAAGGCATATTTCTACTTTTGGGTGCCTTATTTATTTATTTTTTTTATTTTAAAGATTTTTGGGACATTGCAAGGGCATATTTTCATCTTGTATGGGTATCCATTTATTGTTTGATTGTTTGTTATGTGATATGATATTAATTTTCATTTTATATGTTTTGATTGCCTGTAATGTTAACAATATCATAATAATATAAAAATTTAATAATATTTACACTTGAAAAGGAGGTCGGTTCCAATAAATTGAGCTTTATAGGGATGCTGGGCCATTGGTCACCTTCCTCATGTGTTATCAACTTTTCAAACCTTGTAGGGGTTAGGGATTCTTTAGGAATTAAGTCATCCATCCCTTTTATCTTCTTCTCGGCCTGTCCAGGTGGCAATTCATATTCTACAGATTTAGGCCCATATTCTCTAAAGCCTAGAGCTTAACAGTGTCAAAGTCATGAGGACCATTCCACCGGGAGTACGGGCAAAAATACATGCTCACATCTAGTTAATTATAGAACTTCAGATTTCAAAATCTGAGAAAACATTTCCATTTTTTTATGAGATTTTGAAGATAATATGGGCAATGCTATCTGATGATTATACAAAGAATGACTTTAAATTTTTTAATCATGGGACTGTGAGCGGGGATTTTTGCCTCCACTCCCGGTGGAATGGTTCTTGTGACTTCAACACTGTTTAGGCTCGGGGCCTTAGAGAACACGGGCCTCAACCCAGAGAAAATAGAGTCGCCGCCCAGACGGGCCGAAAAAAAAAAAAGAAAGGGTTGAATGACTTGATTCCTAAGAAATCCCCAACCCCTTAATGTATTCGGAAAGTTGGGTACGTGTGGGGAAGGTGAGAAATGGCCCAGCACCCCCACAACGCACAGTTATTTGGAACTAGCCTCCTTTGCAGGTCTTAATATTATAAAATTCTTAAATATAATGATATTATTCATACTACATGCAACAATTAAAATAACGCATCGTTATATTAAAATCAAAGCAATGTCCAAACAAAACAAATAAATGGACACCCACCCGAGAATGGAAACATGTCCTTACATTGTTCAAGGTCTAAAACTAAATAGGATACCCACCGAAAGGTGGAAACGTGTCCTTTACATTAATTCCAAAATATAAGAACAATTTAAATTACATGAAAATTAATTAATGAGGTATCCAATAATGGAAACATACCTCTTATAATATTTTGAAACCAAAGCAAATCAATAAAAGTAAGCAACCATTCATCATAAATAAATCATTCATCTAATTTAAACAAAACAGTAAGTATATAACTTTAGGGTTTAAGTAAATAAGATTGAAGCTTATGAAAATAAAATAAATCTTTAGATATTTGAAAGGAAAAAGCTACTATGATGATTTGAAAAATAGAATTAATTAAAATTTATGGTTTGAATAAATTAGGGTTTAGCTTTGTATTTTGAATAAAGCTACAGTATTTTAAATAATCATAATAAAGGAAGTTAAACATAAAGACTTACAATACATATATAAATATTGACCCCTTCGAGGAGCCCATACGGTGGTCCCGCTAGTAGATTAGCGGGTGGGGGTCAAGGGAGCAGCGCCCCTTGTGGGGTCAGGGGCCGCGCCTCAAAAGATTTTGAAAATTAGCTTTTTGGGTTGTAGGTTTTGGTGTTAAAAATTAAGATTTTAGGGTTTAAGATTTAGAAAATAGGGTTTCAGAATTGGAAGAAATAAGCTACTGTAAATCTTAGCAAAAATTGAATTGGTTAGGGTTTTAAGAAAATAGATTATTGTTTTGTAGTTTTAGAAAAGTGTAATTAGGGTTTTAAATTTTAAAAGTTAGTTTTATGAGTATTAAGGTTTTAGAGTTTTGAAAAAAAATACTTTTTAGGGTTTTAAATAGAGTTTAGATGGTAAACAGAATAATTGATCAAAAAAAATATTATCTATTGTATGTTTAAAAATTTGATGATTGTATGTTTAAAAATTTGATCAATTTGAATGATGAAGCTACTATGAACATAAACAAAGAAATAGAGATTCAAACCTCCGTTGTTGGTTCCACCACAATCTTTGAATTCTGGTTGAACAATAATAAAGACAGTGTGGGCTGCCTTTTGATGGGTTGTATATTATTTGCTGCCTCTTGATTCTTCAAGCTTGAGGTTATGAATAGACTGCCAAAAATAATTTCGAGATCCAAAGGTCCAGATCCTCTTTTAAGATCAAATTCCAAAGTCCCTTTCTGTATGTTTTAATGTGGTATTTATAGGAAAAAATAAAAAACATAATACTGATTGGATAAGAAAATAAAAATGTTTTAGGAAACAAAATTAAAAACCAAGTAGAATAGGGTTTTGGCAAATCCGTGTACAGGCCGGGCGTGCAAAAGTGAGCTGGAGAAGAAGTTTCGCAGGTGCTAGGCATGGGTGCTACTGGCTCGGGCGCGGCCCATGCCAATTTGTCGCCGATTCTTCTGTCGCCAATTTTTATTTATTTTTTATTTTTTATTTATTTTTTATTTTTATTAAAAATAAATATTATTTAATTAAAACATCACAAAATTTATTTTGGACTATTTAAAAGTATCAAATTGGACTGGATAAAAAATTAAGGGTCTACAATTTGCCCCCTGCTTGAGCGATCTAATATTACAGTAAAAGAGAGCGAAAAGCAATGTAATTTTTTACTGGGTTTAGAGCCATACTGGACTCCTTAGCCAAGGTTGGTTTGAGTTATGGACTCGAAAATAATTTGGATTCTGAACCCAAGGTGAATTTAAGATTTGGATTCTAGACTCGAGACTGAGTTGGACTGACCTTTTATCAATTGAGAATTCTGACTGCTTCGGCTATTCTATTTTTTAACGGATTATGGGTCTTCACCCTCAAAATGAATCTTCATCATTGGACCTTGGATCTTCATCCTTAGCATTTGATCTTCACCTTTGAAAATGGATCTTCATCCTTGGAGATCGGGTCTTCACCCTTATAAATGGATCTTCATCCTTTGGACGTTGGGTCTTCACCCTTGAAATTGAATCATCATCCTTTAAGCTGGATTTTCATCCTTGGCATCGGGTCTTCACCCTTGAGAGATCGGGTCTTCACCCTTGAAAATGAATCTTCATCCTTTGGACGTTGGGTCTTTACCCTTGAAATTGGATCTTCATCCTTTAATCTGGATCTTCATCCTTGGCATCAGGTCTTCACCCTTGAAAATGGATCTTCATCCTTGGAGATCGAGTCTTCACCCTTGTAAATTGGATCTTCATCCTTGGAATTAGGTCTTTATCTTTGAAAATGGATCTTCATCCTTGGAAATGGGGTCTTCACCCTTGAAAGTGGATCTTCATCCTTTAAGTTGGATCTTCATCCTTGGAATTGGGTCTTCACCCTTGAAAGTGGATATTCATCCTTTAAGTTGAATCTTCATCCTTTGGACTTCGGGTCTTCACCCTTTGAAAATGGATCTTCATCCTTGGCATTGAGTCTTTACTCTTAAAAATAGATCTTCATCCTTGGCATCAGGTCTTCACCCTTGAAAATGGATCTTCATCCTTGAAAATCGGGTCTTCACCCTTTGAAGTTGGATCTTCATCCCTTGCATTGGGTCTTCACCCTTTAAACTGGATTGGAAATCGGGTCTTTGGATCTTCATCCTTGGAAATTGGGTCTTCACCCTTGAAATTGGATCTTCATCCTTTGGACATTGGGTCTTCACCCTGGCTTCAGCTCTTTTAGCTGGACTAATCTTTTGTCTTTTGCATCTTCATTCTTTTGATAGTTCTAATGTTTCATTCTTTTACACTTTTTCAAAAAATTCAGCTATTTTTAGCTGGCCCCTTATATCTTCTCCTTGCCCCCAATGATTTTTCTCATGCATGCTCTAATTGATGTTTATAGATTATCTAGTTCTTCGAACAAGCATGCATTTCTTCTTTTCCAAAATGACTGGAGCTTCCTCACGTAATGGGCTTTCCATACCCCCTGATTCCATATTCGCTTTATGGTTTCTTCATAAAATATTACTATTTACTTTTGACAAGAAAATGGAGTGTGATATGCTCATGTATGTATGATATGCATGAATAATACTTACATCGGTTCCATTGACTCACAGACTGAGGTGCTTAGCTGAAGTGTTCTCATTGGTTCCTTTCAGATGCTTGTTCAAGTCTTGCATTGGAATGACAGAAGGCTTAGCTTTTATAGTTTTTATCTTTGAGATATTGAAAACATGAATAATGGAGGCCCTAAGCAGTAGAGATACATCCATTTCAAATTATGATTTAGTATGTCAATTGGTAGCTTCTTTATAACCTCACCAATAATCATTTACTTTGCCCAATGTGTCCTTCGAGGTTCGATAGTTCAACATACTCCCCTTAACTTGAAGGCTTTGTAATTTTTTTTTGAATTTTTAATTTTGAATTTTGATTTTGAAATCAAATGTTGGCTTGGCCAAATTAATGTCAATTTACCTCAGGACTCAATTTTCAAATTTAACATATCTATAACATGAAAACCCTAGTTACCGTACTAAATTCGGGAGTCATTTCTATTTGAGCAAGAATTGTTGCACTTCAGATAGGCACATATACATTACTTGGTCAAAAGTCTCATTTGAGTTTGAATATTGTCTATCTCGTATGCATGCTTATCCAAACTATCTCCATTAATAGACTCTACCTACCAAGAGAGATCAACAGGTCTTTAATAGGCTTGAAATGGGGTCTAAAGGGACATAGGTTAAATGAAAGCCATTTTGAGATTGGAGCTGATGTGACACAATGGACAAACCCTCACACTTCAAACTTTTTATTGGAACTTTAGACAGTTGAGAGCATGAAAAGATAGAGCTTTGAACATCCATCATTGGTTGCCAAGGCTTGGGTTTCAGGCCATTTAGAGACATAATCTATAGCTACAAAAATATATTTGTTACCAAAGGAATTTGGAAACGGTCCCATAAAATAGATCCCCCATACATCAAAGACTTCACACACTAAAATTCCATTTTGGGGCATCTCATCACGAGATGAAATGTTTCCAGTCCTTTGGCAATGATCACAGCGGTTCACAAATTCGTAGCTATCCCTAAACAAAATGGGCCAATAAAATCCTGATTCTAGTACCTTTTGAGCAGTCCTATTAGCTCACATATGACCACCAGCTGGTCCAGCATGGCATTGACTAAGAATGTTCATTGTTTCGGGCAATGCCACACATTGTTGGATCATGTGATCCTTACATAATTTAAACAAAAAGGGATCCTCCCAAAAATAATACTTTAAATCAGAAAAGAATTTCTTCTTTGCTTGATAAGTTAAGCCCTTAGGAAGTTCCCTAACAGCTAAATAGTTAGCAAAATCTGCAAACCAAGGTGTTTCAAAATTTAAATTACTTACCTCACTTACCATGGCATACAGTTGCTCATCGGGGAAGTGATCATCAATGTCCCCTTCTTCAAACCTCTCCAAGGTTGGATTCTCCAAGCAAGAAAGGTGATTTGCTGCAAGATTTTCAGCTGCCTTCTTGTCTTGAATCGTCAAGTCAAATTTCTGCAACAACAAAACCCAACGGATTAGCCTAGGCTTAGCATCAATTTTCGCAAATAAGTACCTCAAAGCCGAATGGTCCATATAAACAATCACTTTTGACAAGATTAGATATGATCTAAACTTATCAAAAGCAAAAACCACAGCTAGCAGCTCTTTCTCTGTAGTTGTGTAATTAGTTTGAGCTGTGTTCAGAGTCTTGCTTGCATAGTAGATAGGCTGGAAGTATTTCTCCTTGCGTTGACCCAAGACTCCTCCCACTGCAAAGTCACTTGCATCGCACATTAGTTCAAATGGTAGAATCCAATTGGGAGCTACCATGATTGGAGCATAGGTCAATTTCTCCTTAAGAGTTGTGAATGCTCTCAAACATTCCTCATCAAAAACAAAATCTACATCCTTCTCAAGGGGTCTTGTCAATGGACGGGCTATCTTAGAAAAATCTCGTATGAACCTCCGATAAAAGCCCGCATGTCCTAGAAAACTTTTGATGGCCTTCACAGATGTGGGTGGTGGTAACTTCTCAATGGTGTCTACCTTAGCCCGATCCACTTCAATGCCCTTGCTTGAAATTTTGTGTCCCAACACAATTCCCTCTTGAACCATGAAATGACACTTTTCCCAATTAAGCACTAAGTTGGTTTCCTCACATCTCATCAAGACTCTTTCAAGATTTTCCAGACATCTGTCAAATGAGCTGCCATAGACCAAAAAATCATCCATAAACACCTCCATAATATCCTCAACAAGTTCATCAAAGATTGCCACCATGCACCTCTGAAAAGTTGCAGGTGCATTGCACAACCCGAATGGCATTCTTTGATATGTGAATGTCCCATATGGGCAGGTGAATGTAGTTTTCTCTTGGTCTTCCGGGGCGATAGAAATTTGGAAATAGCCTGAAAGACCATCCAAAAAACAGTAATACTCATGCCCGGATAACCTCTACAACATTGCACAACCCGAATGGCATTCTTTAATATGCGAATGTCCCATATGGGCAGGTGAATGTAGTTTTCTCTTGGTCTTTCGAGGCGATATAAATTTGGAAATAGCCTGAAAGACCATCCAAAAAATAGTAATACTCATGCCCGGATAACCTCTCCAATATCTGATCAATGAAGGGTAAAGGAAAATGGTCCTTCCTAGTTGCATCATTCAATTTCCTATAGTTTATGCAAACCCTCCAATCGGTAACTGTTCTTGTTGGAATAAACTCATCATTTTCATTAGGGACCACCGTCATCCCTCCTTTCTTTGGTACTACCTGGACTGGGCTCACCCAAGAACTATATGAGATCGGATATATAATCCCTGCATCAAGTAGTTTTAACACTTTAGCCTTCACAACATATTTCATCTTCGGGTTTAGTCTCCATTGTGGTTGCACTACCGGCTTGAATTCATCCTCCATCAATATCTTGTGTGTGCAAAAGGATGGACCGATACCCTTGATGTCTGCTATCTTCCAAGCTATCACTTTCATATGTTTTTGCAACAACTAGATAAGCTTTTCTTTATGTTCAGAAGATAGGTGGGAACTCAGAATTATTGGTAATTTCTTCTTCTCCGCCAGAAATCCATACTCAAGATGATCTGTGTAATATCCCGGAATAGACCCTAAGAGTTTTGGAGTTATTGTTGTTGTATTTGGAATTAATGTATATGTGTATATGTGAAATATAAGGATAATATATGTAAGACATATACATATACATCACATATACATGGGATATATATAATGGTGAAGGATAAGTGAGTTGTATATATATTTGTATAACTAAATAATAATAATAATAATAAAGACAAAAAGAAAAGAGAAGAAGAAAATCAAAGAAAGAATATGTGGTGGAGATTTAAAGTATTATTATTATTATTACTATTGTTATTGTTATTGTTATTATTATTATTATTATTATTATTATTATTATTATATATATATATGGATAAGGACAAAGGAAAGAAGTAGAAACTTCTTCTTCCTTCTACTCCTTCTTCGTCTTCTTCGTTCTTCTTGGCCGAGAGAGAGAGAGAGAGAGAAAGAGAGAAAGATGTGATTTTCTTACCAAATTTCTTAAGGAATTCAAGAGATTTGATGATAGAGATGAAGATTTGATAAAGGATTCAAGTAAGTATTTATTTCTTTAAATTGATTTTCATTGTTTGAGTTGGGTTTGGTATGGTTGATGTGTGATGATGATGATATTGAAAGATTTAAGTATATATATGTGTTGATTTGGTAATTGGATGATGATAATATGATTATTTGTGAAGATGATGATGAATTGTTGAATAAGGGTTGAGTTTAATGAAATTTGGGGATTTGATAAATTGGTATATGAATGATGTTTATAATGATGATTGGTGTGTGTTTTGAGTGTTGTTGATGTTTTGGTAAGTTTGTTATGGTTTTTGGGTGTGTTTGATGAAGATTGTTTGAAGTGAGTAATGATAAAAAGATGGGTATTGTTGGATGTTGTTGTGTGTTGACCGGAATCTGGGTTTTTAGTCGGACACGCCCAGAGACACGGCCAGTTTGTTAGGCGTGCCGTTGGTTCTGTTTTCTGGAGTTGGTAGCACGAGCAGTGACACGCCCATGTTATTGAGCGTGTCATAAGTTCTGTGTGGCAGTAGAATTGACACGACCAGTAACACGCCCGTGTTATTGAGCGTGTCATAGCTACTGTGAGTTTGGAGAATTGACACGGCCATGAGCACGCTCTTGTTGATTGGACGTGTTGATGTTTTTGAGATACAGAATGTATTACACGCCCAGTGACACGCCCGTGGTTATGAGCGTGTCAATGTTTCTGTGTTGTGGAGTTAGGGCACGATCAGGGACACGCCCGTGTGGATGAGCGTGTCATGTGTTGAGTTTGCCCTAATTGATTCTTATTTGTATTATCTCATGTGTATTTCTAAGTGAGTGTGTATGATTACTTTTGGATTAGGTTTTAAGAGATGGAATTGCCCCTAATCCAAGTATTGAAAGATCTATGGAAGAGAAGTTATATGGGAGTGAGTTCTTTAGAGGTAAGTACAAAACCCTATTGGATTGCATATAAGTATATTGTTAAAATAAATATTAATATTGTATATGCAATGAAAAGATAAGAGATATGATAATACATTAATACATATAAGATGTGAAGGCATTCAATATATATATGTTATGAAATGTGAAAGATGTGAGGATATGATTTGTATGATGTGTATTCCAATTTATATGGTAATGCAATTGATTGTGCATACTTGAGTAATGAATGATTATGTATATAAATATCAAAGATGAACTATGAAATGTGATAATGTGATATTGTGATGAACTATGAAATGTGATAATGTGATATTGTGGTGAACTATGAAATGTGATAATGTGATATTGTGATGAACTATGAAATGTGATAATGTGATATTGTGGTGAACTATGAAATGTGATAATGTGATATTGTGATGAACTATGAAATGTGATAATGTGATATTGTGGTGAACTATGAAATGTGATATTGTGATGGAATATGAAATGTAAATTGAGAGGTGATGATGTATAAAGCCATTGTGGTTGGCTATGATATTGAGAATGAGATAAATGAGGCATGTTTTGCCTAAATGATGCCATTGTGGTTGGCTATGATGATGTAAATGATGATGAGAATGAGAATGAAATTGATAATGAAATAATAAATGAATTGTGTGGCTAATGTGTTATTCATTTTCAGAGTTTTGTTGTTGGTGGCATGCCTAATAAGTGTAACAATCTCTTGAAGTTAGGTTGGATTGAATCCTTGAAGCCTAATTGAGATGTTACCACCCTTGAAGCTAGGTTGGGTTAGTTCTTGAAGCCAAGTTGGGTAGAAGCTTAGCATGCTTTGCTCCCCTTGAAGCTTGGTTGAACTTAATCCTTGAAGCCTAGTTGGGTATATGATATTGATAAATGTGATAACAAAACCAAAGCATTAACTCTGAACTTTGAATGACATATTAGTGTCTTTTGGGCCCGAGTCTGTCTTTGTTGTTAATGTGATGTATATACAAGTTGAAATAAATGAGTAATGGGATCTATGTTGCCTTTGTTGGAAATGTGAGTTGTGAATGATGAATTGTGGTTAGTATATGATTATATAACATACATGAATTATTGAAAGGAGATATGGTTTGTGAAGTTATATGCAATATGCGATTATAAAGTATAAAATGATATATATGATATGTATGAGGTGAAATTGGTAAGTATCATAATATGAAGGTTCTATCAATTTATTGAATTATGTTTGATGGTTATGTTATATGTGTATATGTATATCCTCTATAAGGTTAATAGGATTATATGAAGAATGCATTGAAAAAAGGGAAAACAGAGTAAGAAAATGTTAAAACATGAGACTAAACATATGAGGTATGTTTCCTTTATATTGTATATTTTAATGGTTACTTGTACTACTAAGCTTTCGAGCTTAGCGCGGTTATCTTAATCGCGCAGGTATATAGGTGATGAAGCTGGAGATAAGCTGCTATGTCATAACGAGGACAAGTATAGTTCGAGACCAACTAGATGGTGGTGCATGCATGTAATTATACTGTATTTTCATAAGAATGTATTCATTTGTATAAATGAATCTTTGGAAGAAACAATGTAACTTATATTTATGTATTACCATGATAAGAATAACCATTTTGTAAATACTTTCATATGATTTAAATGTATTATGGTTTTAAAAATTAAAGTAAAGAGTTATAATGGTGATGAAAAGTGACATTCTTATACTCTATATACATATTGTATATGTACAGTATTTATATGGGGTATCGGGGTGTCACAATTATTTTGGTATCAGAGCTTAGGTTTCGAGATTCTCGGCCTAAGTAAATTTACAAAGAAAAGTTTTAAAAAAGAAAAAAAAATGATGATAAATGAAAATGAAAAGAATGAAAATTTTGATACATGCACATGCATTAACACCTAGGTTGGTCTCGGATGTGGCATAATATGATTTGTAAAATATTTGTGTTACATGAGATGTTTAATATAGTTGATGATATATGTGTATACTATGTTGATGTGAGAAGAAACCATGATTGTTGGCAATGATGTTGGAAATGAATTATAATTGAGGCATAGTGCCTAATTATTTATGAGAAACGAATTACGAAATGTAATGTGAAATATGCATGTTGATGAGACATATGAAAAATGTTATGTCATGTGCAACATGGAATGTAATATTGATGTTTATGAGTAATATTATGTATGACATAATATGAATTGAAAAATAAAGAAATGGAAAGGAAAATAAAGTTGGAAATGAGTTGAAAATCAAATTAAGATAAGAGTATGTACTCTTTCTTCTATACTTTAAACCTCTTTATAAGAAAGTTTATGTTGAGTTTGCTAGACAGAGGAAATAATGTCGAATTGTGAATATTGAAAGTTATGTTATTTAAATGAAGAGAGTATGGTGGTATATTGAATGAGTTGATGGGTATAGACAAAGTTTGACCATTTATGATTTGAATATGTAAAGTTAAAGTTTTTAAAAGAAAAAGAGATGATGTTGGTTAAATAAGGAAATATAATGGTGTTGTTGCATTGCTGTTTTAAATGCAAACATTGTGATTTTAATGTTAGAAATGTGATACGCTTGAGTGTTGTTAAAGCTCATATTAATGGTGGAAAGATGTGATAATTAGATTTTTGGAAATGAGCTTTAATATTTGTGAAAAGAATATACTTTGAGGTTGTTTTGTAATGTGTATATATAAGATGTTTTTTTTAAGTTGATATTAAGAACATAAGATGAGTGAATGGAAGTTTAAGTAAAGTAGTAAGTTGTGAAATTATAGTGTTAATGGAATTTGGGTAAAGACTATTTGAGTATTGATAATCTTAATGTAAGTTAAACCCATGAGCTTGTGGAATGAATATTACTGTATATGAGAGTACTATTAAATTGAATAATGTGATTGATAGTATGAGAATGATTATGCTTGCATTGACAAACCTGAGCAAAGCTAGGTCATGGGATAATATTGACAGTAAGAAATGGGATGGATCAATGTGGATTTAAGAAATTGAGATTTGTCATAATTAGACTTGGAGAGTATAAAGAGATTATTGAGCCCAATGTATATATGAGTGGATGTAATGTACATGTGTATAGATATGTGAGTAATATATATATATACATATATATCTATGTGTTGAAGAATAAACTAATGGATGTATAGATGGTATACTAATGCATTTAAAAATATATGTGAGAGAGATGTCACCTTAGTAGCGTGACTAAGATTTTGTGAAGTAATATCATGGTGATAATGTATATGTGTTGGGTTGATAAACAACTTAAGTCATGTCAAAAAGGGATAAAAATTATGTTGTTCACGGAATAGTAAAATGTTAAATTGTGTTGAAAATATGTAAAAGAGGAATTAAATATCATTGTATGATTATGTGTATACATGTATAGAAAATGTGGAATGAGTTTTTGATATGAATGTAATTGTAAAATGTAAGAAATGTGGAAAGTAAATCACATTGTGAATGTGATTTATGGATGTGTTATATAATTGCATATTTGATGTATATTGGAAATGACATTGCATGTAGTAGTGGACCTAAGAGAGATTAGGCCTTGATTGACGTAAAGAGTATGTGATGAAATGAAAATAAGAATAAACTTAAGAAATGTTGGATAGTGAAATGGTTATGGAAATAGGGATTAATTTGGGAAATGGTGGACAGTAATATTGTTATGATAATAACTGAATTTGGCTATCATAAATGTTATGAGCCAAAGTATTTGTGTGAGGAAATGTTCTGTGTATATAAATTTAATAAGAAATTATAAGGGAAAAAGAAAGTATAAAGAATGAAATTTATGTAAGATCTGTATAAGATTGAATGATGTGTGAAGGAGAGGTTAAGGATAATATTGTTGTATATGAGACATGCAAATGGTGATCAAATAATTAAGAGTAAATTGTGTTGAGATAGAGTTGACATATGTTAATTTTGGATGTAGTAAAGTTTGGAGAATGGAGATATAATATTTGTGATGCAACTTAGTAGTATAATTGGAAAGTTGGAAATAAAATAATAGAGGAACAATATTGATTTATAAGTTTCAGATGTGATCATTAATCTCCTATGGTCATATAGTGTATTTATGGTATTTGGCCGATTAACTTTGTTATCCACAGAATTGAGACTAAGAAAGTATAACTGTAATACTACTTTGGTAAGATTGATAATTATGTTTCTAGAAACATGATTAACGGTTATGATTGATGAAGTGTATTTTATGGTTTTTGTATTAGCAATTTGGTTATAATTCTGGAAAAGAAAAGACAGAAAGAGAATTGTGGAAATACTTTAAGTTATGAGTAATGTGAGAAAAAGGTAATTATTGTTAATATAGTAATGATATGATAAGTGAGAAGATGATAATGAAAGAAGATTGCAGAATGTGTTTGAGAGCTATATTGATTATGTTTATGGTATACGGTGAATAAGTGGATGGGTTTAAAATTTGAGTGAGTAAACTATGAATGATAAGCATGGTATGAGATAATTATGAAATTTGGTGGAATTGTATTGAGATAATGAAAGATAAACTATGTGTATATTGAAAGATAAATTAAAGTGGATGGTTATTCATGATAAATTTAGATAAGTGAACTATTGATTTGAATCAAACAAGATTATGATGTTAAGATATTGTGGAGAATAAATCAATTGATTTGGATTTTTGCTATAATTGTGAATTATTATTGAGATTTAATATGTATGGTTGTGCTAAAGGCATAAGAGATAAATAATGATGTATACAATGTAAAATTTTGATAGATGAACGGACATGAATTAATTGAATTATATCAATTTTAATGATGAGAAAAGGGAAGAAGTTGATTTCCTGTAAAGTAAGTTCAAAAGCATTGTATTAATATTGATATTAAGTGAGAAAATACTAGAGAAGGAATGAAGTGTATGAGAAATAAGAATATTATTATCAATGAAGGTTTGATAAATGTTTGTTTGTAAGGATGATTGTAATGATGGGATAATTAATATTAAGATATAAGTTTATGATCTTGAAAGTTAAAGTTAAGAGAATAGTTATAAAGAGATGAAGTGATAAAATATTTTGAATGTAATAATGGAATGTAACATAAGTATGTTAAAGGATGATTGAATTTTTGCATATAGATAAGGTATTTGAGAGTATAATGAGTTATTTTGAATATTGGATGAGAATGTAATAAGGTATAAAGATTTTTATCGTGACAAGTTGTGGAATTGAATAATATAATTGACTCTAAGGGGGAGAGTGCAAACTATGTGATTTGATGAAAATTTTAAATGGTGTATTGGTAAGAATGGAATGTTATTGTACTGAGTAATTTCGAGGACGAAATTTTTTTTTAGGGGGAGAGAATTGTAATATCCCGGAATAGACCCTAAGAGTTTTGGAGTTATTGTTGTTGTATTTGGAATTAATGTATATGTGTATATGTGAAATATAAGGATAATATATGTAAGACATATACATATACATCACATATACATGGGATATATATAATGGTGAAGGATAAGTGAGTTGTATATATATTTGTATAACTAAATAATAATAATAATAATAAAGACAAAAAGAAAAGAGAAGAAGAAAATCAAAGAAAGAATATGTGGTGGAGATTTAAAGTATTATTATTATTATTACTATTGTTATTGTTATTGTTATTATTATTATTATTATTATTATTATTATTATATATATATATATATGGATAAGGACAAAGGAAAGAAGTAGAAACTTCTTCTTCCTTCTACTCCTTCTTCGTCTTCTTCGTTCTTCTTGGCCGAGAGAGAGAGAGAGAGAGAGAGAGAGAGAGAGAGAGAGAGAAAGAGAGAAAGATGTGATTTTCTTACCAAATTTCTTAAGGAATTCAAGAGATTTGATGATAGAGATGAAGATTTGATAAAGGATTCAAGTAAGTATTTATTTCTTTAAATTGATTTTCATTGTTTGAGTTGGGTTTGGTATGGTTGATGTGTGATGATGATGATATTGAAAGATTTAAGTATATATATGTGTTGATTTGGTAATTGGATGATGATAATATGATTATTTGTGAAGATGATGATGAATTGTTGAATAAGGGTTGAGTTTAATGAAATTTGGGGATTTGATAAATTGGTATATGAATGATGTTTATAATGATGATTGGTGTGTGTTTTGAGTGTTGTTGATGTTTTGGTAAGTTTGTTATGGTTTTTGGGTGTGTTTGATGAAGATTGTTTGAAGTGAGTAATGATAAAAAGATGGGTATTGTTGGATGTTGTTGTGTGTTGACCGGAATCTGGATTTTTAGTCAGACACGCCCAGAGACACGGCCAGTTTGTTAGGCGTGTCGTTGGTTCTGTTTTCTGGAGTTGGTAGCACGAGCAGTGACACGCCCATGTTATTGAGCGTGTCATAAGTTCTGTGTGGCACTAGAATTGACACGACCAGTAACACACCCGTGTTATTGAGCGTGTCATAGCTACTGTGAGTTTGGAGAATTGACACGGCCATGAGCACGCTCTTGTTGATTGGACGTGTTGATGTTTTTGAGATACAGAATGTATTACACGCCCAGTGACACGCCCGTGGTTATGAGCGTGTCAATGTTTCTGTGTTGTGGAGTTAGGGCACGATCAGGGACACGCCCGTGTTGATGAGCGTGTCATGTGTTGAGTTTGCCCTAATTGATTCTTATTTGTATTATCTCATGTGTATTTCTAAGTGAGTGTGTATGATTACTTTTGGATTAGGTTTTAAGAGATGGAATTGCCCCTAATCCAAGTATTGAAAGATCTATGGAAGAGAAGTTATATGGGAGTGAGTTCTTTAGAGGTAAGTACAAAACCCTATTGGATTGCATATAAGTATATTGTTAAAATAAATATTAATATTGTATATGCAATGAAAAGATAAGAGATATGATAATACATTAATACATATAAGATGTGAAGGCATTCAATATATATATGTTATGAAATGTGAAAGATGTGAGGATATGATTTGTATGATGTGTATTCCAATTTATATGGTAATGCAATTGATTGTGCATACTTGAGTAATGAATGATTATGTATATAAATATCAAAGATGAACTATGAAATGTGATAATGTGATATTGTGATGAACTATGAAATGTGATAATGTGATATTGTGGTGAACTATGAAATGTGATAATGTGATATTGTGATGAACTATGAAATGTGATAATGTGATATTGTGGTGAACTATGAAATGTGATAATGTGATATTGTGATGAACTATGAAATGTGATAATGTGATATTGTGGTGAACTATGAAATGTGATATTGTGATGGAATATGAAATGTAAATTGAGAGGTGATGATGTATAAAGCCATTGTGGTTGGCTATGATATTGAGAATGAGATAAATGAGGCATGTTTTGCCTAAATGATGCCATTGTGGTTGGCTATGATGATGTAAATGATGATGAGAATGAGAATGAAATTGATAATGAAATAATAAATGAATTGTGTGGCTAATGTGTTATTCATTTTCAGAGTTTTGTTGTTGGTGGCATGCCTAATAAGTGTAACAATCTCTTGAAGTTAGGTTGGATTGAATCCTTGAAGCCTAATTGAGATGTTACCACCCTTGAAGCTAGGTTGGGTTAGTTCTTGAAGCCAAGTTGGGTAGAAGCTTAGCATGCTTTGCTCCCCTTGAAGCTTGGTTGAACTTAATCCTTGAAGCCTAGTTGGGTATATGATATTGATAAATGTGATAACAAAACCAAAGCATTAACTCTGAACTTTGAATGACATATTAGTGTCTTTTGGGCCCGAGTCTGTCTTTGTTGTTAATGTGATGTATATACAAGTTGAAATAAATGAGTAATGGGATCTATGTTGCCTTTGTTGGAAATGTGAGTTGTGAATGATGAATTGTGGTTAGTATATGATTATATAACATACATGAATTATTGAAAGGAGATATGGTTTGTGAAGTTATATGCAATATGCGATTATAAAGTATAAAATGATATATATGATATGTATGAGGTGAAATTGGTAAGTATCATAATATGAAGGTTCTATCAATTTATTGAATTATGTTTGATGGTTATGTTATATGTGTATATGTATATCCTCTATAAGGTTAATAGGATTATATGAAGAATGCATTGAAAAAAGGGAAAACAGAGTAAGAAAATGTTAAAACATGAGACTAAACATATGAGGTATGTTTCCTTTATATTGTATATTTTAATGGTTACTTGTACTACTAAGCTTTCGAGCTTAGCGCGGTTATCTTAATCGCGCAGGTATATAGGTGATGAAGCTGGAGATAAGCTGCTATGTCATAACGAGGACAAGTATAGTTCGAGACCAACTAGATGGTGGTGCATGCATGTAATTATACTGTATTTTCATAAGAATGTATTCATTTGTATAAATGAATCTTTGGAAGAAACAATGTAACTTATATTTATGTATTACCATGATAAGAATAACCATTTTGTAAATACTTTCATATGATTTAAATGTATTATGGTTTTAAAAATTAAAGTAAAGAGTTATAATGGTGATGAAAAGTGACATTCTTATACTCTATATACATATTGTATATGTACAGTATTTATATGGGGTATCGGGGTGTCACAATCTGGAAAGGGCTTTAGTTCCAAATTGGGTGGATCAATCACCGATAGTTTTAGCTTTTCTTCCTTTGGCATCTCAATAGTCTCATATGCCCTGCATTTGAATGATTTGCTTGCTTCAAGAAAAGCAAGCTGCTCCATTACTTCTCGATCCTCAACATTTCCTTGCAATAAACACAACTCAAGGGGATCCTTGGAAACAATGTTAGTAACATAATTTACGGTCTCATGTTCAATAACATCATTGCATGATTCCACTTCATCAAGTGAAAGTGAATGTTTTATAGTATCATGTATCCTAAAAATAACTTTCTCACAACCCACTCTCAAAGTTAAGGTGCCATCATGAACATCGATAAGGGCTCGGGTTGTATTTAAAAATGGGCTACCAAGAATAAGTAAAACATCCGCATCCTCATCGATATCAATGACAACAAAATCATTGGGGAAAATGAAATCCCCGAGTTTTACCAACACATCTTCTATAATACCACGAGGATGGACTACTGACTTATCAGCAAGTTGGATGGTCATTAGTGTTGGTTTAGGTTTACCAATGCCTAACTCTTTAAACATTTTATAGGGTATAACACTAATGCTAGCCCCCAAATCAGCTAATGCACTTTTAACCTGAAGGTTACCTATCAAACATGGAATGGTAAAACTACCTGGATCTTTTAACTTCTTAGGTAACCTCCTTTGCAAAATTGCCGAACTCTTTTCAGAAAAATGCACTAAAGACTCTTCCTCAAGTTTCCTTTTGTTAAAAAGGATATCTTTCAAAAATTTAGCATATTTAGGCATCTGTGACAAAGCCTCAGCAAATGGAATGTTAATGTGCAATTGTTTAAAAAGTTCAAGAAACTTACCGAACTAAGCATCAATCTTGTCCTTGTTCAACCTCGTCGGATATGGTACTATAGGTCTGTATTCCTTCATTATGGAGCTACTGTCTTGTGGCTGCTTCTCTTTCTCACTTTCTTGTGCAGCTTTCTTTCCCGAAGTGACAGGAGGATCATCTTCTTTTTTATTTTCTTGTACTTCAGCCCTTTTCTCTGCCACTTCTCCTTTTTTCTCATCCACATTACCCTTGATATCTTTTCCACTCCTTAGTGTAATTGCCTTAAGCTGGTCTTTAGGATTTGCCTCAGTGTTACTAGGCAAACTTCCTTGTGGTCTCTCACTAAGCAACTTGGCAATTTTCCCCACCTGATTCTCCAAATTATGAATAGAGGGTTGTTGATTTCTTAAGGTGGTTTCAGCTGATTGGAACCTGGTTTCAGAAACTGCTATAAATTTCTCCATCATGTCCTCCAAATTACTCTTTTTTGGAGGGACATCTTGTTGATGTTGGGGCTGCTGGAATCCATGGGGAGGTCATGGATTATTCTGATTATTCCATGAGAAATTAGGATGATTTCTCCACCCTGGATGTACATGTTGCTGTAGGGATTATTCTGCTGTTGCCTTGGCATGTTTCCAACATAATCTACTTGCTCTTTCCCAGCAAACATGTTGCCACTTTAGCAATCTTGACTTTGATGTCTACCCCCACACCATTCACAGGACATCACCTGCATCACTTTCCCAGAAGAAGAAGAAGAAGCTAAAGAATCAATCTTTTTGTTCACTACTTCCAACTATGCTGACAAAGCAACTACAAGATCCAATTGATGTGAACCAGCAGCCCTTAATCTTCCTTGTTCCCTTGGGGTTTTCCACTAATAATTTGTAAGGGCCATGTCTTCAATCAAATCCCTTGCTTCTTCAGATGTTTTATTATTTGTGGTACCTCCACCGGCTGCATTGATGGACTGCTTACTTGAGTAACTCAATCCATTGTAGATAGCTTGGATCTGAAGCCACAGTGGAAGCCCATGGTGAGGAATTCTTCTCAATAAATCCTTAAATCTCTCCCAAGCATCATATAGGGTTTCACCATCTTGTTGGAGAAAAGAAGAAATATCATTCCTCAACTTAGCAGTCTTGGACAGTGGAAAATACTTCTCTAAAAATTTTTCTGCTAATTGGCCCCATGTAGTGAAAGTGTTAGGAGGAAAAGACTTCAGGCACTTCTTTTGTCGGTCTCTGAGCGTGAATGGGAACAACCTCAGCCTAATTGCATCTTTAGAGATATTTTGTATCTTGAATGTGTCACATATTTCCAGAAATGTTTCAATGTGTTCATTAGGATCTTCATCCATAAATCCATCAAACTGATAAGTCTGCTGCACCATTTGAATGACATTTGTCTTTATCTTGAATTTATTGGCAGCAATCACTGGTCTTTGTATACTTGATTCAGCTCCATTAAGAGTAGGCCTAGCAAACTCTTGCATTTTTCTTGGCTCATTTTCTTCCATTTCTTCTTCTAGGATGAGATCTTCAAAGTTTGGTTCCGTCTTTGCCAGAACTATTTCCTCTTCTTCCTTTTGCCTTCTTCTCAATGTTCTCTTTAACTCTTGATCTAATTCAAGAGGTTGGGAAGAGCTAGCTCAGGTCATAAACAGGAAGAAATACCTATAATGACAGTCAAAAAGCAAGAACTTATGTTAAAACAAAATAAAATAAAAACTAAATCAACAGTCTTAATTATATTACTAATATTGCAAACTATTGTCCCCGGCAGCGGCACCAAAAACTTGATGTCAAAAACCTATGCTATCGCAATACCACAAGTGCACAGGTCGCTAAAGTAATAAAGTAGTGAGTGAGTTATCGTTCAATTGAGGACAAGGCCAAGTACTAGTTCAAATTTTAACCGTTGTTTAGCAAATCAATAGTTTTGTGAAGTTTTGTAATTAAAGTTAATTAACTTAATAAATGAAAATAGAGAGAGATTGAGTGTTGAATGAATTGATTGATGATGAGAATACTATCCAGATATTGAATCCCCATAGCCACAATTATAATTATGACAATCAATTCAATTAAACCAAATAATAGAGTTGAATTGGTATTCCTCTAAATTAGACTAAAACCTTTCTCAAGTGAATTAATCCCTAATCACTAAGTAGAATGCTGGAATCTCTTCTCAAACATAATTAAATAGATCTTACATTAAGAATAAGGAATTATAAACCAAAGGATCTTGTAAGTCTATCTCTAGTACTCCAATCAATCCTCAATCCTTATGAGTATTCAATTCATATCAAGCTTTCTCAAGTCAATAATATGAAAATTGCAACCAATCAATAAGCATGCTATTATCAATTGGAAATAGATTATTAAGCATCATAAGAATAAAAAACTCAATCAAATGATTTAATTAAATAAAATTATTCAATCCATACAATAAAGCTAGGGTTCATCAATATCTAGATAGAGAATAAGTTAGTTCATGTTCAAAATTAGAAAACTAGAACAAGAGAAATAAGAAAAAGAATCCAAACAATCCATTGCGAATAATTCGTATATCTTCACCTAAATCCTTGAATCTGGGTTTAGATCTTGTTTAGAATATGTCTTCACCTTCAATCTCAGCTCCAAAACTCTCCTCTTTGCTTTAGAAGTCGGCTCTAGGTTATAAAATATGAAAATAGGATCCCTAATTCGTGCTTCAGCTCAGCTTTTATAGTGTAGATAATTTCGCCTGACACGCCAATTGACACGCCCATGTCACTAGGCATGTCACAGCTACTGTGAATCATTGCAAAAGGCAAGCTCGGTGACACGCCCATGTCACTGGGCGTGTCAATGCTTCTGTATACAGCATCAAGGGCACGTCCATTGACACGCCCATGTCCATGGGCGTGTCACTTCGAGAATTTTGCTCTTTTCTTCTACTTTCATCCATAATTACTCCGAAATGACCATACACCTCAAAATACAGAGAATTCCTAAAATTAACCCTAAAAAGCACTTGAACAAACAAACTAAACTCAAATGGATAATAATCATATTAAGAAATAGGGGCAAAATATCATCAATTTTGCACTTGTCAAACATGATTATTCCATAAAATACAAAAGAAAGAAAAATAAAAAGAGCAACACTCCAAGCTAAGGGAAGTTTGTTAAATAAAATTTCTCCTTATTTCACATCTTCAATACTCCCATCTTGAAAAGAGGATAAGGCAAAATATTCCTCTAATCCTTTTCCTACCATGAAAGTCGCTGGTAGTGGCACTCTATTGAACCTAGGCAAAGGATTGCTTTTGGTATTGGACTTATTCGGCTCAGGTAGCTTACCACTATCGATTAGATCTTGGATCTCATGCTTCAATCAGGTACATCTATTGGTCTCATGTCCTTGAGTCTGATGAAATTGACAAAAAGCCTTAGTATCAAATTTTGGGGGTAAAGGATTAGGCAAAGGATGAGGAGTCAATGGTTATAATAGTCCCTTCTTTTGTAGCTTGTTGAAAATCCAAGACAAAGGCTTCCCCAGATCTAAAAATTGCCTTCTATTTGCTTGACCAATTGCATTGACATCAGCTTCCTTTTGTGTACTTTGATTGTTAGGCTGATATTTTCATTTGCAGAAAAATGGTTCTTTTTCCTTTTCCACTCTTCAATTTGTAGACCAGCTTGGAGAAGATCTTTGAAATCCCGGATGAGTGTATGAGACATCCTTTTATGAAGACTAGACAACACCCCTCTCGTAATCATTCTTATTTGATCAGATTCATTGGGCTTCTTCTTGAGAAATGAAGCCTTATTCTCCACCTTTTCACATAGTCCACAAAATTCTCATTTGGCCTTTGCCTAATGGACTCAACTTCCATTAAGGTAACTTCTAGCTCGACATTGTACCCATACTACTGAATGAAAGCCTTGTACAATATGTCCTAATATTTTTTAGTACTTTCCTCTAAGGTGTTGAACCAATTTTTGACAACAAGGGCTAATGAAAGCATGAAATATCTTAGAGTTTGAGCCTTAGTAGCTCTAGCAGACTGCATAACAGTGATGTACTGCTTTACATGGAGATGAAGATTTTCAGTACCATTGTACCTAGCAAAGGAAGGCATCTTAAACTTATAAGGGACCTCCTCATCTTGTTCAAATAGTTTGTTGATCTCGGACATCTCTTTGGTTTTTAGCTTCTTTTTAAACTTCTTTTCTAGGTCAGCAATCATCTTTTCAACATCTGAAGTTTCAGTTTTCTCCATAGCTGATCTTTCAACAACCTTTGACTCTTTCTTCTTGTCTTGAGGATCTTGGAAGTATTGAGCCCAATCGTCATCATCATCAATGATCACCTTATCATCATCAAAAGCTACTTCACCAATTTTAGCCTTCCCCTTATCTTTCTTGGTGCTTGTGGATGCTTCAGCGGTGTTCCCAAACATTGTAGTCATTTGACTCTTCAAGATCTCAACTAGGGCCCCCTTTAGTTCTTCCATTTTAGCATTGAGGGCGTCGTCCACCATTCTATGAATTTGTTTTAGCTCCATTTCTTTTGGTGAGAAAGTGATTGAGTCGTTGCTAGATTCTTCATCTCCGACGTAGATCGGATTGTCATAAGCTTTTGAATTATCGTAATCTAGGGCTGTAAGCCAGAAAGGATTAATGATATGTGATGTGATGCATGTATGTATGTATGCATGTATGCATAATTAAATAAGGATAAATAGGATGTTCCTTCCCACCTTATAACTTCCACATACAAATGGCAAGTCTCTTTTCCTAGGTATATGGTTAACAAAAATACCAACATGGGATATTTTATTTTCGAATAATTCCCTCAGACTTTTCAACCAATAGTTATATTTTCAAAAAAGGAATTCAATCCATGATAATTCCCATTAATTAGGTCTTAATCCATTCACCCAACTAAAGTAGCTTTTATGCTATATTGGATTAAAACTAAATTAAGAGGTTTATTATAAATAGATTTCTCATTTAAAAAAGTAACTAGTGATTCATTCCAAAAACAAGCCCATGATTAATAACTCTTAGTATAAACTAGGCTCACAATTGATTTTTGGTATTTTCATAATTGACCTAAATAATTTGTAAGCTCTTTTAAAGGTTGGATGAAATGCAAAAATAATTTTATTTGAAAAACCCATTGTAAAAAGATTTTAAGAAAAAATGGATTTTTGGCTTTGTATTTGAGTCATGAGAAAAGAATTTTTTGATTTATTTTTGGAAAAGTTTTATCTCTAAAGACCATCTTGAAAAGTTTTGAAAATAGCTTTGGTCTTTTGGACTTTAAAGAAAATTTTATTTTGAGCTTACAATGTACTTAGGTCATATTAGAAAAAGAAAAAATCAAATAAGCCTTGATTTAAGCCAAGATAAATTAACCATAGTCAAACAACAAGCATTTGGGGTAAAAACCTAAGGAAAGTAACTAGGCCAATTACATGAGCTTTAGTCTTTGGGTTGAAAGGCTTAGGTTCCCATAGCATGTATATACCAAATAGTACAAGCCTATGAGTGGTTATGCCATGCTCGATCTCCATACCTTGAGTGAAAGTATGGTATCCCTTACATAACACAACACGGGTAACACGGGCATCCTAACTCACGCACACGATGCAATCTAATATGATGCAATGGATAATATCATGATAAGAATGAATAGAATAATATAAAGACTAACGAAATCAACTTCTCTTGTCCCCAGTGAAGTCGCCACTGTGAGCGAAGATTTTTGCCCTCACTCCCGGTGGAATCATTCTTGTGACTTCGACACTATTTAGGCTCGGAGCCTTAGAGAACACGGGCCTAAACCCAGAGAAAATAGAGTTGAAACTCAAACGGGCTGAGAAAAAGAAAGGGGTGGATGACTTGATTCCTAAGGAATCCCCAACCACTTAATGGGTTTGGAAAGTTGGGTACGTATGGGGAAGGTGAGAAATGGCCCAGCACCCCCACAACGCCCGGTTATTTGGAACCGGCCTCCTTTGCAGGTCTTAATATTATAAAATTCTTAAATATAATGATATTATCCATACTACATGCAATAATTAAAATAAAGCATTGTTATATTAAAATCAAAGCAATGTCCAAACAAAACAAATAAATGGACACCCACCCGAGAATGGAAATATGTTCTTACATCGTTCAAGGTCTAAAACTAAATAGGACACCCACCGAAAGGTGGAAACGTGTCCTTTACATTAATCCCAAATTATAGGAACAATTTAAATTACATGAAAATTAATTAATAAGGTATCCAATAATGGAAACATACCTCTTACAATATTTTGAAACCAAAGCAAATCAATAAAAGTAAACAACCATTCATCATAAATAAATCATTCATCTAATTTAAATAAAATAGTAAGTATATAACTTTAGGGTTTAAGTAAATAAGATTGAAGCTTATGAAAATAAAATAAAATCTTTAGATATTTGAAAGGAACAAGCTACTGTGATGATTTGGAAAATAGAATTAATTAAGATTTATGGTTTGAATAAATTAGGGCTTAGGTTTGTATTTTGAATAAAGCTATTGTATTTTGAATAATCATAATAAAGGAAGTTAAACATAAAGACTTACAATACACAAATTAATATTGACCCCTTCGACAAGCCCATACAGTGGTCCCGCTAGCCGGTTAGCGGGCGGGGGTCAAGGGAGCAACGCCCCTTGTGGGGTTAGGGACCGTGCCCCAAAAGATTTTAAAAATTGGCTTTTAGGGTTGTAGGTTTTGGTGTTGAAAATTAAGATTTTAGGGTTTAAGATTTAAAAAATAGGGTTTTAGAATAGAAAGAAATAAACCACTGTAAATCCTAGGAAAAATTGAATCGGTTAGAGTTTTAAGAAAATAGATTATTATTTTGTGGTTTTAGAAAAGTTTAATTAGGGTTTTAAATTTTAAAAGTTATTTTTACGGGTGTTAAGGTTCTAGGGTTTTGAAAAAAAATACTCTTTAGGGTTTTAAATAGAGTTTAGATGGTAAACAGAATAATTGATAAAAAAAAACATCATCTATTATATGTTTAAAAAATTGATTATTGTATGTTTAAAAATTTGATCCATTTGAATAATGAAGCTACTGTGAATATAAACAAAGAAATAGATATTCAAACCTCCGTTGTTGGTTCCACCATAATCTTTGAATTCTGGTTGAACAATAATAAAGACAGTGTGGGTTGCCTTTTGATGGGTTGTATATTGTTTGCTGCCTCTTGATTCTTCAAGCTTGAGATTATGAGTAGACTGCCAAAAATAATTTCGAGCTCTAAAGGTCCAGATCCTCTTTTAAGATCAAAAGTCCAAAGTCCCTTTCTGTATGTTTTAATACGGTATTTATAGGAAAAAATAAAAAACCCTAATACTAATTGGATAAGGAAATAAAAACATTTTAGGAAACAAAATTAAAAACCAAGTAGAATAGGGTTTTGGCAAATCCGTGTGCCGGCCGGGCATGCAAAAGTGAGATGGCGAAGAAGTTCCGCTGGTATTAGGCGTGCGCGCTGCTGGCTCGGGTGCGGCCTAGGCCAATTCATCGCAGGATTTTCCTGCTATGAATTGGCCTATGGCCATTTCACCACAGAGAATATGCTTGTGGCCAATTTGCCGTAGGAAAAACCTGCAGCGAATTGGCTCAAGCCAATTCGTCGCCCGCGACGAAAATTTTTCATCGTCAATTCTTCTGTCGTCGATTTTTATTTATTTTTTATTTTTTATCATTTTTATTATTACTTTTTTATTTTTATTAAAAATAAATATTATTTAATTAAAACATCATAAATTTTATTTTGGACTATTTAAAAGTATGGGATTGGATTGGGTCAAAAATTAAGGGTCTACAGGGACACAACTCAAAGTTTCCAACTTTAAAAGTCCTAGATTTTATATTCCAAAATTGTTAGTTTAATTTAACATTCTAGAAGCATCTTAAGGTAATGATCCCAATCCAAAATATTTGTTCCCAATGCACAACTTTAAAATTCTTAAATAGGCCTTTAATCTTCCTTAAAGTTGCCTCAGTCATATTTTTGTTGATGGTTAATAGAAAAATTATTTTGACTTTTTAAAGGTGAGATGGGGATTGGATCTTGATGTGATAGATGCAGATGAATAATAGGGAGATAATTATTTTATGATTTAGCAACTGTAGCAAAAGAGTTTAAATAGATGTATTTGGGGTACCGCTTCAGAAAAGGATTGCAATCTACATTAATTTTGGATTTAGAGACAAGACTGGAAAAGGAAAATTGGCCTCAAAAGGGAAAATTAGCAAATTGTCATAGCCTATGGCGAATTAGCCATACCCTATGGTAAATTCACTATAGGCTATGCAAATTCACCATAGGCGAATTGGATATAGTCAAATAAAAATAAATCAATAAAAAAGGTAATAAAGGTCAAAAGGAAAAAGGGGAGGATAGGTCCAAAAAATTAATATTACAAAATGGTAGTATAGGTACATTAATCCATGCCCAATATAATACAAGGCAACTAAATTATAAGATCATAGGGGAGAGGGTGTTGATCCATAGTTAGATAGAGCTCTAAATTCATATCGAAGCCTTCGAGATTAAATGTTGAGTCGGCATAAGGAGGTGGTTCCATAAAAGGATGTTGGCCTAGTTAATATATTTTTTATCTTAGACAATCAAATTGAATTAAACTAATGCCTATATCAAGTTACATTTTGCAGGAACTTATATTTTTTGAAGAAAATATCAAAAGTTTGATTGGACCATACTAACTCCCGACCGGACCTTCAATGCCAAGTTGAGAAAATCAATCAGAAGGTTTCACGGTAAGAGTTATGCTCTAAATCTCAATGCACCATAAAAATTTTGACCGAACCACAAAGAAGTATGATAGGACTATTGGATGAAAAAGTTACAAAACACACAGAGAGATTCACGGTTGAAAAGTACTCTTAAAATTTCACCGTATCATGCGAAGTTTAACTGGACTTTATGATATATCGACCGGACTATCAAGGCAGATTTTTCTAAAATCATCTGGTAGAGTTCCCGGCTAGATGCACGTCCAATTTTTGGCTGGACCACCATTATTCTAACTGGACCCTAATGTAGTTCGACCGGGATTTTTAAATAATTCACAGGTTAGAAGTCGTTGAATCTCCACTTAATTAGTGGAAGCCACGTAGACTAACCGTTTGAAGAGCATTAAGCAAAAATTCAAATATTGTGACTGAACCATAGTGTTTCATGATCGAGATCAAGGAACCCTGACCGGACCTCAGCTATTCCAACCATGAAATTGCTCTGGCCAAAGAATTAGTGGAAGATAAGGATCAAACATGTTGGACCATTCCTCAAACGGGTAGTTTATGACTTGTAGGCTATAAATACCATATGTAACTTCATTTTTAGCAGTGGTTGTGATTGTAATAGCTTACTTGAATATACTTATTTCCTTTGCATCAAATTCATTTTTTGTATTGATTGAGTGTTGGGTGTTAGAATTAAACACCATCTTAAGTTTGAGTATGAGCTTGGAAACACTTAGGTTGTGAGAGTGAGCCTCGGAGCACTAGGTTGTAAGGTGGGTGATCTCAAACGATTGTAAAGTTTGGTGTGAGCCTGTGAAAATACCAAGTTAGAGTTAAGCTTGTAAAAACTCAAAGCTAGTAGTAACTTAACGAGTTGTTAAGGAAGTGGATGTAGGATCAAGGTAAATTCGAACCACTATAAATACTTTGTGTTCATTCATCTACTCTTTACTTAATCTTCTACATCTTCTACATTTCTTGAATTTTGAGTTTTAAATTTTTTTTAATTTGCCATCACTCTTCAAGCTAACCAATTAACCCCCCCCCCCTCTCTTGGCTACCATCTTGGGACAACAAAGGAGCATATGAAGAAGTATAAGTATGAATTGGAGCTATATGGAATGACCATGCTTGATCATAAGAAAGACTGGCAGACAAAAATGGCGGATTGCTTGATAGATTAATTGCCTACAAAGTTTATATGGAATTTGATAAGAAAAATAAGAGAAAGTTCTGGATAATATATCTGCATGTGTGAAGTTAACCTAAAATGAATCGACATCAGTATTACTATCAAAATGGGAAGAAGACCCTCTTTCTTCCTCTTCCTCCTCCTCTCTACCACCATCAACCACCCTTTTGCAACAACTGGATGAGCATTACCTTTTGCTCAGAAGATAGGTGGGAACTCAGAATTATTGGCAATTTCTTTTTCTCCATCAAAAATCCATACTCAAGGTGATCTGGAAGGGGCTTAAGTTCCAAGTTGGGTGGATCAATCACCGATGGTTTTGGCTTTTCCTCCTTTGGTATCTCAATAGTTTCATATGCCTGACATTTGAATGATTTGCTTGCTTCAAGAAAAGCAAGCTGCTCCATTGCTTCTCAATCCTCAACATTTTCCTGCAATAAACACAACTTAAGGGGATCCTTGGAAACAATGTTAGTAACACAATTGATAGTTTCATGCTCAATAATATCATTGCATGATTTCGCCTCATCAAGTGAAAGTGAATGTTTCATAGCATCATGTATTCTAAAATTAACTTTCTCACCATCCACTCTCAAAGTTAATTTGCCATCATGAACATTGATAAGGGCACGGGCTGTATTTAAAAATGGCCTACCAAGAATAAGTGAAACATCCGCGTCCTCATCGATATCGATCACAACAAAATCATTGAGGAAAATGAAATCCCCGACTTTTACCAGCACATATTCAATAATGCCACAAGGGTGGACTACTGACTTATCAGCAAGTTGGATGGTCATAAGTGTTAGTTTAGGTTTAACAATGCCTAACTCTTTAAACATTTTATAGGGCATAACAATTATGCTAGCCCCTAAATCAGCTAATGCACTTTTAACCTCAAGGTTACCGATCAAACAGGGAATGGTAAAACTACCTGGATCTTTTAACTTCTTAGGCAACCTCCTTTGCAAAATTGCTTAACTCTTTTCAGACAAATGCACTAAAGACACTTCTTCCTCAAGTTTCCTTTTGTTAGAAAGGATTTCTTTCAAAAATTTAGCATATTTAGGCATCTGTGACAAAGCTTCAGCAAATGGAATATTAATGTGCAATTGTTTAAAAAGTTCAAGAAACTTACCAAACTAAGCATCAATCTTGTCCTTATTCAACCTTGCCAGAGATGGTACTCTAGGTCGGTATTCCTTCATTATGGGGTTGCTTTCTTGTGGTTGGTTCTCTTTCTCACTTTCTATTGCAGCTTTCTCTCCCGAAGCGACAGAAGGATCGTCTTCTTTTTCTTTTTCTTGTACTTCAGCCCCTTTCTCTGCCACTTCTCCTCTTTTCTCATCCACATTACCCTTGATCTCTTTTTCACTCGTTAGTGTAATTGCCTTAATCTGCTCTTTAGGATTTGCCTTAGTGTTGCTAGGTAAACTCCCTTGTGGTCTCTCACTGAGCTGCTTGGAAATTTGCCCCACCTAATTCTCCAAATTATGAATAGAGGCTTGCTGATTTCTAAGGGTGATTTCAGTTGATTGGAACCTGGTTTTAGAAGCTGCTATAAATTTCTCCATCATGTCCACCAAATTACTCTTTCTTGGAGGGGCAGCTTGTTGATGTTGGGGTTGCTGGAATCCAGGGGGAGGCCTTGGATTGTTCTGATTATTCCATGAGAAATTAGGATGATTCTCCACCCCAGATTGTGCATGTTGTTGTAGGGGTTATTCTGCTGTTGCCTTGGCATATTTCCAACATAATCTACTTGCTCTTGCCTAGCAAACATGTTTCCACTTTGGCAATCTTGACTTTGATATCCACCCCCACACCATTCACAGGACATCACCTGCATCACTTTCCCCGAAGAAGAAGAAGAAGCTAAAGAATCAATCTTTTTGTTCATTGCTTCCAACTATGCTGTCAAATCAACTACGGGGTCCAATTGATGTGAACCAGCAACCCTTAATTTCCCTTGTTCCCTTGGGCTTTATCACTGATAATTTATAAGGGCCATGTCTTCAATTAAATCCCTTACTTCTTTAGGTGTTTTATTATTTATGGTACCTCCGCCGGCTGCATTGATGGATTGTTTACTTGCGTAATCAATCTATTGTAGAAAGTTTGGATCTGAAGCCACAGCGGAAGCCCATGGTGAGGATATCTTCTCAATAAATCCTTGAATCTTTCACAATCTAGCTGGAGAAAAGAGGAGATATCATTCCTCAACTTGGCAGTCTTGGATGGTGGAAAATACTTCTCTAAGAATTATTCTGCTAGTTGGCCCCATATAGTGAAAGTGTTTGGAGGGAAAGACTTCAGCCACTTCTTTGGTCGGTCTCTGAGCGTGATTGGGAACAACCTCAGCCTAATTTCATCTTCAGAGACATTCTGTATCTTGAATGTGTCACATATTTCCAGAAAAGTCTCAATGTGTGTAGTAGGATCTTCGTCTGGGAACCCATCAAACTGACAAGTCTACTGCACCATTTGAATGACATTTGTCTTTATCTCGAATTTATTTGCAGCAACCACCGGTCTTTGTATACTTGATTCAGCCCCATTAAGAGTAGGCCTAGCAAACTCTTGCATGGTTTTTGGCTCATTTTCTGCCATTTCTTCTTCTAAGATGAGATCTTCAAAGTTTGATTCCGTCTTTGCCAGAACTATTTCCTCTTCTTCCTTTCGCTTTCTCCTCAATGTTCTCTCTAACTCTTGATCTAATTCAAAGAGTTGAGAAGAGCTAGCTCGGGTCATAAACAGGAAAAAGTACCTAGAATGACAGTCAAAAGGCAAGAACTTATGTTAAAACAAAATAAAATAAAAACTAAATCAACAGTCTTAATTATATTACTAATATTGAAAACCGTTGTCCCCGGCAGCGGCGCCAAAAACTCGATGGCACGAATCTATGCTATTGCAATATCGCAAGTGCACGGGTCGCTCAAGTAATAAAGTAGTGAGTGAGTTATCGTTCCACTAGGGACAAGGTCAAGTACTAGTGCAAATTTTAACCGTTGTTTAGCAAATCAATAGTTTTGTGAAGTTTTGCAATTAAAGACAATTAACTTAATAACTTAAAGTAAAGTGAGGTTGAGTGTTGTGCAAAAAGGATTGATGATGAAAATACTACTCAGATATTGAATCCCCCTAGCCATAAATATATTTATGAAAATCAATTCAATTAAACCAAATAATAGAGTTGAATTGGCATTCCTCTAAATTAGACTTAAACCTTTCTCAAGTGAATTAATCCCTAATCACTAAGTAGAATGCTGGAATCTCTTCTCAAACATAATTAAGTAGATTTTGCATTAAGAATAAGGAATCATAAACCAAAGGATCTTGTAAGTCTATCTCTAGCATTCCAATCAATCCTCAATCCTTATGAGTATTCAATTCATATCAAGCTTTCTCAAGTCAATAATATGAAAATTATAACCAATCAATAAGCATGCTATTATCAATTGGAAATAAATTATTAAGCATCATAAGAATAAAACAACTCAATCAAATGATTTAATTAAATAAAATTATTCAATCCATACAATAAAGCTAGGGTTCATCAATATCTAGATAGAGAATGAGTTAGTTCATGTTCAAAACCAGAAAACCAGAATAAGAGAAATAAGAAAAAGAATCCAAACAATCCATGATGAATAATTTGTATTTCTTCACTTGAATCCTTGAATCTTGGTTTAGATCTTGTTTAGGATATGTCTTCACCTTCAATCTCAGCTCTAAAACTCTCTTTTTTGCTCTAGAAGTTGCCTCTAGGTTATAAAATATGAAAATCATATCCCTAATTCGTGCTTAAGCTCAGCTTTTATAGTGCAGATATTTTTGCCTGACACGCCCATGTCACTGGGCGTGTCGTTGCCACTGGGATTTTGAATATAAGGCATGTCCAGTGACACGCCCATGTTACTGGGCATGTCACAGCCACTGTGAATCATTGCAATAGGCGTGCTTGGTGACACGCCCATGTCACTGGGTGTGTCAATGCTTCTGTATGGCAGTATCAAGGGCACGTCCATTGACACGCCCATGTCCATGGGCATGTCACTTAAAGAGTTTTGCTCTTTTCCTCTGCTTCCATCCGTAATTTCCTCCGAAATGACCAAAAGTTCCAAAATACAGAGAATTCCTGAAATTAACCCTAAAAAGCACTTGAACAAACAAAATAAACTCAATTGGATAAAAATCATATTAAGAAATAGGGGCAAAATATCATCAATTGTGCACTTATTAGATACAAAGTGTTAAGTAATAGTAGAGACATGAAGTGTCCTGTAGCAGTAGTGACACAGAGTGTTCAGTAATAGTAGGGACATCTCCCCTCTAGGTAGCCATTCAATCCAGAAGCTATGTTTAATATCATTGTGGTTTAAGTAATTCAATTCTTTCCCATTTACATTCAATTTTTACATTTATAATGTCACTTTGTTAAAAACAATAACAATTATTTTAAAAGTAAACACTTTCCTTCTATATCATTCAAATGTTTTCACTTTAGACATATAAAGAAATACTTCTTAAACCAAAATCAAACATATTTTATTTAGAACATATTTTTCAAATATATTATAAACAATCACTTTAATTCCAAAACTTTAAACTTTCTAGAATCCCTAACTTTACATAACCCTAAATTCAACACTTTACAAGATCAAAAGTTTCTTTAAGCTTGGTTTTTGTTTAAAAACAACATAAATACACTTATTCTTAATCATTTATGAACTTATAATCAATTATTTCATGAATTAGTTCCATACATACTTCTAAACCCTAATTTTGGCAAAATCCTAAATTAATTCTTTTATCAATCAAAAATTGTTTTAAACATAATTTTAAGCAAAAAATATACAAAAATACTTAAAATCATTCCAGAATGAACCTTTAATCAATTTCTCTTTCACTTAGTTCCATATTCAATTTATTCTTAACAATTTCAATTAATTGATTCTATAACAATAAATTCTATTAAAATAAGGTAAGTAACTTCCATAATAAAAAAATCAAAAGAAAATAAAAGTAATAGTAAATTATCAACACACAAGCACAAATTTCTTTTTAAAGTAGCTCTTCCTCCCTCTTTCTTAATTTTCTTTGACTATTTGTGATTATCTTAATAATTCAAACATAAAATAATGAATTCTCTTAAAGTTTTTGAGTTATATGTAAAGATTATTTGATTTTGGTGTATGGTGATGGTGATGAAGATGAAGATGAAGTCAATTTGGGTGGGAACAAGAAGAAAAAAATTCTAGTTCTATGTACATATATTATTTAGGGTTTATACTATGTAATGCTCACACTGAAATTTCAGTACACCTACTTTCTTTAATTATTTCTAAATCAGATTTTTTAATTTCATAAAATCATAAAAGTAATTATTTTAATTAATTTAAAGCTATAAAAGTAATTATTTTAATTAATTTAAAGCTTTATTACCCATATTGCTCATCCCAATTTTAGTAAAATCCAATTCTATGATCATAAGGGCAATTCTGTAATATTTTATTGCTTAAAGATTCTTTTTCAAAAATATCGATTAAATTCAAATCTGAATTTAGCTTTCAACCTTTTAAGGCTTAACCAACCCCATTTTCCCATCTATTTCAAATAATCAGAGCCCTCTTAACATTACACACAGTCCAATATCTATATAATTTAAAACATCAGTGCTTAAAAATTTTAAACATTACATGCCACCCAACGTCTTCTGCATGGATACACTGATCAATATGTATTTCATAATATTTGCAGAAATTCTTTGATGACTCAACTAAAGAACCAGTTATGTATCTGCTTGCGAAGGAACCAATAATTAGAGATTGGGTCGGCAAGGATCCGATTGGTATTTAATAGGGACAAAGCCTCATTCATGGTTGTGGTCTAGTTAACCTGCTTATCAACCCTCTACCGCACAATATTCACCTATAAAAATTTCCAAAAGAAGGTAAGTTGACTTTTGTAAATTTAATAGTGATAATAATTTTCTTTCTACCTTTTCCTAGATTAATTTGTTTAAACGATAGCAGTGGGAATGAACATGATGAGAACTAAGTTTTTTTGTGTGACTGGACAACCAAAATTTTAACCTTGAGTACTCGACCTGCCATCCAGAAACACCAGGAATCTTTACAAGTCAATGCTCATATGCCCAAACCTGAAAAGTTAATCAAATTTAGGATACAACTTATCGAAATCGTGATATATACAAGAAAGGCTGAGTTCACCCCACATAAAATGATGGAAAAAAGAGAGGTTTGCTAAGGTCTATAGTACCAATAAATGGACAGCTAACTTGGCACTACACAAAGTAGTAGATACAATAGAAACCTATGGGTATAATGTTCACCTCTTTGTCTAGATATTGGCTTGGTATAACCTATCCAGTGCTCCCAATAGATTCATATTTTATCTTGGATGGTTCTTTCAATGATAGTTTTAGGCCTAACAGACGTCGAATTTCATCATATATTAATGGTTCATCAATAAATCAGATTGAAATCCCATGACAAGGAATACCTGTAATAGCAAAAAAGTCAATAGTGCCACATTTATGCCATCGATAAGTGGAAACTATAGGTGGTATCACATGACACGGCCAGGAGCTTGGTTGTATCACTCTCATCTTCAAAGAACAAAGAAGACCAAAGGAGAAACAGAAGATGACACACCCAGGTGACACGGCCACAAGCTTGGCCGTGTCACTCCATGAAACCAAAGAAAGAAAAGACGCCCAATTTTTAGCAAGGGATTTGTATAAATAGAAGAATTAGGGCAAAGGGGAGAGGACTTCTTCTTCATCAGCCGTTGGACACACTTTCTTCAGCGGTTCTACACACAACTTTCATATGTTCTCTATTTTTCTCTGGAAATTGATTTCACTTTCATCCAAACACTCTAGATTAAATTAGTTCTAGCCATTACATTATTCTTTTAGCACAAATCTGAGCAAGAGATTCTTCAGAAGCAAAGGAAGATTGTAATTGGGTTTTGTTCTTAAACTCTATTTCTTAAGTTTCATTGAAATTTTGTTTATGAATACTCTGATGTCTAAATTGATTTCTTTGAATTTTAATAAGATGAATTTGTTTGATAGCATTACTATGAACTAATTTTGATCTAGTCTAGGGTTTGTATGGATCTACTATGATTGTATGAAATGGTTATTGCTCTTAACTGATTTATTTCTCTTATCCTTAATTGAATGGAATAATGTTAATATATAATTGATTGGCCACCAGTTATGTGTTTTAGGTATTTAGATGAAGGATTGAGAGATGAAGTCTAATACTGGAATAATTCAATTAAGGATTTAGGTGAATTAGAAATATAAACCTAAGGAAAAGATCATTTTGATTGTAATAAGATTAATTGAAAGAGGTTTGAATGCAAGAGCTTATTTCCTTGATTTGATTAATTAAGTTACTTGAAATCCGATCTTTGAAATTAAATCAGTTGAGAGGAATAGCCATTCATACATATAAGTTAGTAGAGAAGTGCAACCCCTAGGCTTTTCTATTAAGTGAATCAATATATCTGTTCAATTTTCTTTCATTGCATTAAATTTAATTCCTTTCTATTTTCATTAGTTGTTTAGCAATTTAATTTTATTGATAATTTGTTATTTACGATTTGATAAATAATTAAGCTTATCTAACTTCCTTGTGAGACGACCTTGAGGTGTTCACCGAAATACTACAGCAGCCTCGTATACTTGCGAGTGTAGCTTTAGTAGTGTTTACCAGAGCGCAACAAGTTTTTGGCACCGTTGCCGGGGAAGCTAATTGGCATAATTGTTTATTAGTCATAAATATTTTAAATTATTTTTCATTGTTTATATTTTATTTTATTTTTCTTTTGCTTTAAATAATTCCTTCTTCTAGAAATTTTGTTTATGCAAGGCAGGAGATCACTCAGAGTAGAGCTTTGCCAATTTATTTCAGAAATTCAAAGAGTGAAAAGGAGTAGAGAAGAGTTTGAACTGTATATCGGGTTTGATACAGAGGAGGAAATTTCTGATTTTGAGTCAGATACTGCACAATCTACCAATTTGAGAGACGAAAGGCAAAGAACTATGAGGGATTTTGCCAGACCTGTCATTGGGACTTCCACCTCATGTATAAGATTGACAGATGCAGCAAGAAATTACGAGTTGAAGAATATCCATTACAACATGCTGCCTTCTTTCTATGGAGTTCCGAATGAGGATCCTTTAAATTTTATCCGGGATTTCTACTCCACCCTCAACACATTTCCATTGGGAGGACTAACAGAAGACCAATTGAGGATGAGGTGTTTTTCGTACACATTAAAGGATAGGCAAAAAGTTGGCTTATGATGTTGCCTGAAAATTCTTTGACAACTTGGGAGCAAGTATATAACAAGTTTATGGGCAAATTTTACTCACATCAGAAGACAGCTGAATTAAGAGGAAAAATAGCTACATTTGCTCAATTTGATGGAGAGCCATTTCATGAGGCTTGGGACAGGTTTAAGATGTTGTTAATTCAGTGTCCACACCATCATTACCCACTTCAACTGCTGAATCATTTTTTCTACGATGGTCTAACCCAGTAATTTCAGAATACTGTTGACAATGCAGCTATGGGAGCTTGAGAAAAAAGACAGCAGAAGAGACTTATGAAATCTTTGAAATGTTGGGAGCTAATTCCCAACAGAAAAGTGTAAGAGGAAGAAGTATAGGGGTAAATCAAGTGGAAGTCAACAGTGAGATGGTCAATCAGATAGCTGAATTGACAAGACAAGTACAGATGCTGAACATGAAGAACAATGCTTTTTCATCCACTCAAGAAGTGTGTGGGATTTATGGAACTTTTGGGCATGTAGCAAATATATGCCCCTCTGCATACAAGTCTTATGGAAATGAGGCTGAGCAAGTTAACGCCATAGGAGGATATCAACCAAGGGCCCAAAATGATCCTTTCTCAAACACTTACAATCCTAGTTGGTGGAATCTCCAAACTTTTCGTGGGCAACAAATAATTCCCAACAGCCTTTCCATTTGCTCTAAAGACAAAATCAACCGCCAGGGAAATCTTCAAATCAAGGGCAGCCTAAGAGAGATAGTTTGGAGGATAGTTTACATGCTTTTATCCAAGTTAGTACCAAGAATCAAGAGATGAATAACAAAAGGTTGGATTCATTGGAAGCATCTTTCAAGAAAGTGGAGACCCAAGTGGGACAACTTGTACAACAGATGCAGATTCAACAAAAAGGAAAATTTTTTAGTCAACCTGAGTAAGCACAAGCAGTGACTGTTCTTAGAAGTGGCAAGGTAATAAATAATGGTGTTGAAAATAATTGTGAATGCAGGTGATCAAGAAAACAAAAAGGAAGGAGAACCAGAGGACAAGGGTGCTGGAGAAAAATCAATGAAGTAATCTCCTTCAGCAGATTTACACAAGGCAAGTAATCCTTACCGGCCACCTATACCATTCCCCAGCAGGTTGAAGAATGATAAACAAGATAAGTAATTTTCAGACATCTTCAACATGCTGTCTAAGATAAGTATTAACTTACCTTTACTTGAAGCAATAAAGAACATGCCAGCTTATGCCAAATTCTTCAAGGAATTGAACACCAAGAAAAAAAGGTATGAGCCAAATGAAAAGGTGATAGTATCAGAGGTAGCTAGTGCTATTTTGCAACATAAACTACCTCCGAAGCTAAAGGATCCTAGTAGTTTCATAATTAAAATTACTATGGGTAATGGAAAGGAGACTGATGGCATGTGTGATTTAGGAGCCAGTGTTAATTTGATGCCTTACTCTGTGTATCTTGAATTAGAACTTGGGGAACTTAAACCTACTAAAATGGTCTTGCAATTGGCTAACAGATCTCTTAGATTCCCGAAAGGAGTTATAGAAGATGTGTTAGTTAAGGTTGGTGGGTTGATAGTGCCTGTGGATTTTATAGTTCTGGACATGGAAGGAGATAACCCTACACCATCTGCACACACTATTCTACTGGGTAGGCCTTTGATGGCTATGACCAACACCTTGATTGATGTTAAAAATGGTAAATTGTCAATGACTGTCTTGGAACAAACGGTTGAATTTTCTATTTTTTAACACTTCTCCTATTCCTACAACTGCATTATATGAGGATTGCTCTTTAATTGATTGTATTGACGCAGTTGTTTCAGATTTTTTCTTGCAAACAGGTTCTTCGGATAAATTGGAGCTGGCACTGACCTTAGATCGTGGCTTGGATATTTTTTACTCGGAAGTAGCCAGTTGCCTTGATATATTAGAAAGTGTGAAATAGAGGAATTTAAAGAGGAATCGTCATTTGAGCTCCCCTCCATCCAAAAAGAAGAGAATAATCCTTCACTTGAGTTAGAGCTAAAAGAGTTGCCTAAAAACCTGAAATATGTGTTTTTAGGAGATAACAACACCTTACCTGTGATAATTTCTAGTGAACTTAGTGAAAGTGAAGAGATGAGGTTGGTGAGTGAATTAAAAAAATTGAAAAGAGCTATAGGATGGGGGTTGAGTGATGTTAAAGGTATTAGCCCTTCAATGTGCATGCATAGAATTATCTTAGAAGAAGGAGCTAAACCTATGAGAGAGACCCAAAGGCGCCTTAACCCAAACATGAGTGAAGTAGTTAAGGAGGAAGTGCTTAAATTGCTTGATGAAGGAGTGATATACCCGATAGCCAATAGTGAGTGGGTTAGCCCAGTACATGTAGTGCCTAAGAAATCAGGAATCATTGTAGTAAAAAATGAAAAGAATGAATTAGTTTCTACTAGGACTACCACTGGGTGGAGAATGTGTATAGACTATAGGAAGTTAAATAATGCCACAAAGAAAGATCATTTCCCTCTTCCTTTTATTGATCAAATGCTGGATAAACTTTTTGGACACTCACACTATTGCTTTTTGGATGGACTTTCAGGTTATTATCAGGTGGCAATAGCACCAGAGGATCAATCCAAGACTACTTTTACTTGCCCTTTTCCTTTTGGCTTGCGCAATGCACCTGCAACCTTTCAGAGATGCATGATGTCAGTTTTCACGGACATGATAGATGACTTTATTAAGGTATTTATGGAAGATTTTTCTATTTTTGGTGACTCTTTTGATAATTGCCTCAGTAAACTTGTTCTTGTGCTTGAAAGATGCATTGAATGTAATCTCACTTTGAGTTGGGAAAAAAGTCATTTCATGTTCACTCATGGCATTGTGTTAGGCCATATTGTGTCAAGTAAAGGGATTGAGGTGGATAAAGCTAAGGTAGAGTTGATTGCTAAGTTACCCCCACCTACCTCTGTTAAGGGAATAAGAAGCTTTCTAGGGCATGCAGGTTTTTACTGAAGGTTTATTAAAGATTTTTCTAAAATAAGCCAACCATTGTGTCATTTGCTTGGGAAAGATGTTCCATTTGAATTTACTACACAATGCATGCAAGCTTCCAATTCCCTAATGGAAAAATTGACCAGTGCACCGGTAATTATAGCTCCTGTTTGGTCTTTACCTTTTGAAATTATGTGTGATGCATCCAACCATACAGTAGGAGCTATCCTTGGGCAAAGGGTTGAGAAATTCTTGAGAGTGATTATTATGCTAGCTTGACCTTAAATAGTGCACAAGTTAATTTCAGGTTATTATCAGGTGGCAATAGCACCAGAGGATCAATCCAAGACTACTTTTACTTGCCCTTTTGGGACTTATGCATTTCGGCGTATGCCTTTTGGCTTGCGTAATGCACCTGCAACCTTTCAGAGATGCATGATGTCAGTTTTCACGGACATGATAGATGACTTTATTAAGGTATTTATGGAAGATTTTTCTATTTTTGGTGACTCTTTTGATAATTGCCTCAATAAACTTGTTCTTGTGCTTGAAAGATGCATTGAATGTAATCTCACTTTGAGTTGGGAAAAAAGTCATTTCATGGTCACTCATGGCATTGTGTTAGGCCATATTGTGTCAAGTAAAGGGATTGAGGTGGATAAAGCTAAGGTAGAGTTGATTGCTAAGTTACCCCCACCTACCTCTGTTAAGGGAATAAGAAGCTTTCTAGGGCATGCAGGTTTTTACTGAAGGTTTATTAAAGATTTTTCTAAAATAAGCCAACCATTGTGTCATTTGCTTGGGAAAGATGTTCCATTTGAATTTACTGCACAATGCATGCAAGCTTTCAATTCCCTAATGGAAAAATTGACCAGTGCACCGGTAATTGTAGCTCCTGTTTGGTCTTTACCTTTTGAAATTATGTGTGATGCATCCAACCATACAGTAGGAGCTATCCTTGGGCAAAGGGTTGAGAAATTCTTGAGAGTGATTATTATGCTAGCTTGACCTTAAATAGTGCACAAGTTAATTACACAACAACTGAAAAAGAAATGCTAGCTATTGTTTTTGCCTTAGATAAGTTTAGAGCATATTTGATTGGGTCTAAAATTATTATGCATTCAGACCATGTAGCTCTAAAATATCTCTTGACAAAACAACATGCTAAACCTCGTTTAATTAGATGGGTGCTATTATTGCAAGAATTTGATTTTCAAATCAAAGATACTAAGGGAAGTGAAAATGTTGTAGCTGATCATTTATCTAGGTTACCTTTCTTTGGTGAAAATCTTACAGCTGATAGCATTCATAGAAATCTAGAAGCATTTCCTGATGAGCAGTTGTTTGCGGTAATGAACTCACCTTGGTTAACAGATATTGCTAACTATCTTGCTTGTGGCATTTTCCATTCTGACATGTCATTTCAGGAAAAGAAAAGGTTTTTGCACATGAGTAAATTCTATTTTTGGGATGAACCTTACCTATTCCGGATATGCAAAGATGAGATAGTTTTCAGGTGTGTATCTGAGGAAGAACAACTGAGTGTTCTTCAATTTTGTCATGACTTTCACTGCGGTGGTCATTTTGGAGGGAGAAAGACTACAGAAAAAGTGCTTCAAAGTGGATTTTACTGGCCTACTCTATTCAAAGATGCTTAAGAATATTGTAAGCATTGTGACCGCTGTCAAAGAGTAGGTAACATTGGAAGGAGGAATGAAATGCCCCTTCAATCTTATATTGTGGTTGAACTGTTTGATGTTTGGGGAATAGACTTCATGTGTCCTTTTTCCAAATCTTTTGGTTATGAATACATTTTAGTTACTGTTGATTATGTTTCAAAATGGGCGGAGGCAATCCCCACCCGAACTAATGATGCTAATGTGGTTGTTAAATTTGTGAAGGAATACATTCTTAGCAGATTTGGCATGCCAAGAGTGATAGTCAGTGATGGGGGAAATCATTTTTGCAACAAACTTTTCGAGAAGTTAATGCACAAGTCAGGTGTGAAACACAAAGTGGCGACCCCATATCATTCACAGACTTCAGGACAAGTTGAGACATCCAACAAACAAATCAAAGGAATTTTGGAAAAAAAAGTCAACTCATCAAGGAAGGATTGGGCAAGTAGATTGAATGACACATTGTGGGCATATCGAACTGCTTTCAAGACTCCTTTGGGTATGAGTCCATACCGATTGGTTTTTGGTAAGGCTTGTCATTTACCAATGGAGTTAGAGCACAAGGCGTATTAGGCAATTAAGACTCTGAATTTAGATTTGGACAAGGCAAAGAGAGAACGTTTCTTGCAAATTTCAGAGTTAGATGAACTAAGGAACAAGGCATATGAGAGTTCGAGGATTTATAAGGACCGTACTAAAGCACTTCATGACCGAATTTTAGTACGAAATACATTGAGCCCAGGTATGAAGGTCTTGCTTTTCAATTCTCATCTTTGACTATTTCCAGAAAAACTCAAGTCTCGATGGAGCCGTCCTTTCGAGATAACTCAGGTATATCCTTCCGATGCTATAGAATTACTTAACTCTCGAACGAATGAAACTTTCAAAGTAAATGGACAGAGAGTTAAACCATATAACAAGGGGTTCCAAGAAGTAAGGATTGTTGAAAGTACTTTTATCTACGATCCTTAATTCTTACAGTAACGTCCAGCTAAGACGGCGTTAAAGAAGCGCTCGATGGGAGGCAACCCATTGTTATTGTTTTTAGCATTCTAGTTTAGTATATTGAGTTTATTTATTTATTTTCCTTTCTATTTTTCTTCAAGGCTTGATGGTTTGGAGATTGGAAGTGTTTTTATTCTTACAGAGAATAGGCCAGGAGTATTGAGTTTAATTGAGAAAAGGAGAGCCATCCAGTTCCAACTTTCCTTGCTCGCATGTTTATGCTGAAGTCGTGGTATTTGCTTTAGTTGTTTTCTTTCATGTTGATTATTTGTACAAAAGCTTCACTATGCGTGACACAAAAGAGGTTCTTTCTATCTTTTCTTTTTATTTACATTAAGGATAATGTAACTCATAAGTGTGGGGTAATTTTTAAGCTTTTCTTTAATTTTTGTTTTGTTTTCTTTGGGAGTTATATTGTGCATTTTTCATGGCATAATTGTTGGAAACTTATTTTTATAGCATAACTGTTGGAAACTTATTGACTTTTCTGTAATTCTAGCATTACATTTGAGCCTTGAGTATCAGCATAGAGATTAGCATTTGAATTCATTCAGGATCAATTTTCACATTCTGCAATTCATGACATATAAATCTTTGAGAACCCATCCTTTGTGAGTTTTGAGCCTTATAGATTGAATATTATTGTCAATCAATTTTCTTTTCTTAAGTGTGCACCTTCATGATTTTGCATCTCTAGAACTTGCGTTTGCATACTTATTGAACACACATTATTATTTCATCTCAAGTTTTAAAATGATGAAGGCAAATTAGGATTGCTTAAAAAGACCTCCCTTAATTATGAATTCCTTAGTAATCCAAGTTGAGCCTTTGACCTTTTCTTGATTGATCAACACAATTCACAACTCAACATTTTCCTATTATTATCATACCTTCATTAAGGAATGGAGTTTCTTATGATATGACAATAGGAGTGGCTTAATTGATAAGTGTGGGGTAAATAAATAAATAAAAAAGAGAAAATAAAATAAAAATGGAAATAAAAAGAAAAAGAAATAAAATAATATTGTTTTAGTAAGATTTGGGGCTGAAATGCATACTTTGCATATTGTATTTGACTAAGAGTCGATTATTCTTTTCTTCTACATTTGAGCTAGAAGTTCAATACAAAATTCATATATTTTCCAGCATTAGTCATCAAAGAGGAATTTCGACTCATTTACTTTTCTTTAAGTATGCAAATATTTGAGACTATCAAGGGTTGGTGAATATGCCATTTGAGGGAGTTACGAGTTTCTACGCAAGATTATTGTCTAATTTAGATACTCCATTTCTTCATGATCAAACTTAAATGTCTTTTCTCACACCTTCACCTTAGCCCCATTACATCCAAATGAAAAGACCTTCGGATTATTTCTTGAGAAAAATCAGTGAGGGAGACTGGATAATTAAGCAAGTTTATGGCAGTATGCAGTCATGATTGGTTTGAGTGAATTAACCTTTGAAATTGAGACAAACACTTAGATGAGAGATGAGATTTGTTATGTCTGAATTAATGAATGAGTTAAAAAGATCTTGATTGAACTAAATTGTGTTTATTTATTTCTGAGTATTAAAGGATTTCATCTTATATACTTGAATTATAGTTAAGGTTAATTGAGTTTTTAATTTATGCTATGTAAATTTGCTTGAGGACAAGCAAAGTTTTAAGTGTGGGGTAGTTGTTTTATTAGTTTTTGTCATAAAATTGCTATTTATTTATTATGATAATTATTGTTTTCTTCATGCATTTTGGTAGTTTTAATCTGTTTATTTAGTGATTTCATGCATTTTGGTAGTTTTGATTCATCCTAGTGTTTAGATCATTTTTGTACTAGTTTTGAGTATGATGTTTATGTGTTTTTGGTTAATGTTTCATTTGATTCTTGTTTAAAGTTTGTTTTAAGTGTTTGTTTTAGGTTATAGTACAAAAACTCCATTGGAAGATCAAAACAGAGAAAGAAGAGCATGAGTCAAGCAAGACATGGCCAAGCCAAATCAAGCTTGGCCGTGTCACCTCAAGGAGATTTTTGGCAGATTATGACACGGGTAGGAGACACGGCCAACCCACTGGACGTGTCTCACCTAAAGGGCAAAAACCAAAGAACCAGGAAAGAAAGAAAAATTTGGCAGAAGCTGACACTGGCAGGTGACACAGCCAAGCCACTGGCCGTGTCACATGACATGGCCACAAGCTTGGTCGTGTCCCATCCTAAGCCAAGGACAAAGAAGAACCAAAGAAAAGACACAGAAGCTGACACACCCAGGAGACACGGCCATGCCACTGGCCGTGTCACATGACACGGCCAGTAGCTTGGCCGTGTCACTCTCATCTTCAAAGAACAAAGAAGACCAAAGGAGAAACAGAAGATGACACACCCAGTGACACTGCCAAGCCAGTGGCCGTGTCACTCCATGAGACCAAAGAAAGAAAAGATGCCGGATTTTTAGCAAGGGATTTGTATAAATAGAAGAATTAGGGCAAAGGGGAGAGGACTTCTTCTTCATCAACCGTTGGACACACTTTCTTTAGCGGTTCTACACACAACTTTCAGTTGTTCTCTATTTTTCTCTGGAAATTGATTTCATTTTCATCCAAGCACTCTAGATTAAATTAGTTCTAGCCATTACATTATTCTTTTAGCACAAATCTGAGCAAGAGATTCTTCAGAAGCAAAGGAAGATTATAATTGGGTTTTGTTCTTAAATACTATTTCTTAAGTTTTATTGAAATTTTGTTTATGAATACTCTGATTTCTAAATTGATTTCTTTGAATTTTAATAAGATGAATTTGTTTGATAGCATTACTATGAACTAATTTTGATCTAGTCTAGGGTTTGTATGAATCTACTATGATTGTATGAAATGGTTATTGCTCTTAACTGATTTATTTCTCTTATCCTTAATTAAATGGAATAATGTTAATATATAATTGATTGGCCACCAGTTATGTGTTTTAGGTATTTAGATGAAGGATTGAGAGATGAAGTCTAATACTGGAATAATTCAATTAGGGACTTAGGTGAATTAGAAATATAAACCTAAGGAAAAGATCATTTTGATTGTAATAAGATTAATTGAAAGAGGTTTGAATGCAAGAGCTTATTTCCTTGATTTGATTAATTAAGTTGCTTGAAATCTGATCTTTGAAATTAAATCAGTTGAGAGGAATAGCCATTCATACATATAAGTTAGTAGAGAAGTGCAAACCCTAGGCTTTTCTATTAAGTGAATCAATATATCTATTCAATTTTCTTTCATTGCATTAAATTTAATTCCGTTCTGTTTTCATTAGTTGTTTAGCAATTTTATTTTATTAATAATTTGTTATTTATGATTTGATAAATAATTAAGCTTATCTAGCTTCCTTGTGAGATGACCTTCAGGTGTTCACAGAAATACTACAGCAGCCTCGTATACTTGTGAGTGTAGCTTTAGTAGTGTTTACCAGAGTGCAACAATCTTAATTTTTACGACAATTGATTAATTTTGCTTTTGTTTTGTTTTTAATTCCATTTTGATTCGGTATTTGATTTATTTTTGAATTATTTTGTGTTTGAGTTATAAATTGATTGATTTTTTTGTTGGATTATAGTTGATCTTTGTTTTTGGAAAATGGAATCGATATTATTGTAATTGTCATCGTCTGACTTGGTTTGTCATTTTTGTTGGTTACATGTGTGTTGATATAGGTTGCTTAAGCTTGTTTTAAATCGGTTGTTGACATTAATTTGTTGAGATTTACATTATGCTTCATCATTACAATGCCAGTATTTCGGTAATTTTGTGCCGATCTTTTGTTGGTATTTTGCATCGTGCTATATTTTTGTTGTTATTGAAGAATTTTTGTTTGTTTTGTAGACAATGGGCCCTCGCAAACAATCATCCTCCCAGCTACCCACCAAATGTGCACGAGGGGAAGGCAATTCAAGCCAACTCGTTGCATGACCAACTTTTAAATTCATGGCAAACCACAAATGTCTTAGATTCTCCAATGCTGAAGAAAGAAGGCGATTTGAACTTTTGGACAATAAGGATTGGTCCCCACCTTGTGTTTTAATAATAATAACAATAATAATAATAATAATAATAATAACAACAACAACAACAACAACAACAACAACAACAAGAGAAAAAGAAGAAAAGGAAGTCAAAGGGAATGACAAGTGTGTGGTGGAGAATTTTTAAGGGATTTAATTATATTATTATATATATATATAAGATAAGATTGAAAAAGGAAGAAACTATGTTCTTTCTTTCTTTCTTTCTTCTTCTTCTTCTTCTTCTTCTTGAACGAGAGAGAGAGAGAGAGAGAGAGAGAGAGAGAGAGAGAGATGTGATTTTGTTGGCATACACATCAAATTCTTAAGGGCTTTAAGAGAATTGAAGGTGGATATTGAAGATTTGGCAAAGAATTCAAGTAAGTGTTCATTTCTTTGTGTTGATTTCTATTGATTGTGTTTATATTTGATATGGTTAGTGTATGAAGATGATGATAATGAAAGATTGAAGTATATATATATGTTGAATTGGTATTTAGATGATGATAATATGGTTATTTGTGAGGATGATGATGGATTGTTGAAATTGTTTAGTAAGGGTTTAATATAAATGAGTTGGGGAAATTGAGTAATTGATATATGGATGATGTATATAATGATTATTATTATGATATGTTGAAGTTATATAAGTGTTAACTTAATAGGTGATTTATGTGTATATAAACCAAGATGTTGATTAAGGGTGTTGTAGTATAGATTTTGGAGTGTTTGTGTTTTCATGGATTAGAGTTCGGAATGTATAATTCTTGCCTGACACAGCCAGTGACACGGCCATGTCATTGGGCGTGTCAACGGTACTGAGTTTGACGTTTGTGACACGACCATTAACACGGCCGTGTTACTGAGCGTGTCATAGCTACTGAGAGATAAAGTAATTGACACGGTCATGAACATGCCCATGTTGTTGGGCATGTCAATGTTTCTGTAAGGCAAAATGAGTGACACGTCCAGTGACACGCCGTATTACTGAGCGTGTCAAAGCTTCTGTGTTGTTGGTTTAGGGCACGATCAGGGACACGCTCGTGTTGTTGAGCGTGTCATGTGTAGAGTTTGCCCTAGTTGGTTTGTATCTATATTATCTCATGTGTATCTCTGAGTGAGTGTATATGATCACTTTTTGATTAGGTTTTGAAGAGATTGGGTTGCCCTAATCCAAGTGTTGGAGGATTCTTAGAAGAGGAGTTTAGATTGGTGTGAGTTTCTCTTGAGGTAAGTACAAACCCTATATGATTGTATGTATTTGCATGACTATGGGACTTAACACATTTGATTGGAAAATGTGTTAAGTTATTTATTATATTGTTGATGTGTGAGAAATGTGCTATGATGTGTATTATGTGTACTATGTGGAATGTATGTTGAAGATTCTAAATATATGAATAATGTAATTTGCTATGTATATCTCAATGATGAAATATGAAACTATTATAAATGGATATAAAGGTGAAATGTGAAAGATATGATGATCATTCAAATTATATGTACAATGTAATTGGTTGTGTATACCCTAATGATGAGATGTGAAGCCATTGTTGTTGGTTATAATGATGCAAATGAAATAATTGGGGCATGTTTGCCTAGATGATTATGAAGAAATGAGAATGGAATTGATAATGAAATAATGAAAGAATTGTGTGTCTAATATGTTAGTCAATTTTTAGAGTTTTGTTGTTGGTGGCATGCCTAATAGTAACAATCTCTTGAAGCTAGGTTGGGCTTGATCCTTGAAGTCAAGTTGGGTTAAAGTTTAGCATGCTTAACTCCCCTTGAAGCTTGGTTGGGTCTAGTCCTTGAAGCCTAGTTGAGATGTTACAAACCCTTGAAGCTAGGTTGGGTTTGGTCCTTGAAGCCAAGTTGGGTTGATGCTTAGCATGCTTCGCTCCCCTTGAAGCTTGGTTAGGCCTAATCCTTGAAGCCTAGTTGGGATAATGATAAATGTGAAAATTAAACCAAAACATTAACTCTGAAAGTTGAATGACATATTAGTTTCTTTTGGGCCCATGTTTGTCATTGCTTAAAGGTGAATTATAAATAATGAATTAATTGAATAATATAATGACATGTAATGTTATGAAGTATGATATGATTACAATACATAAGTAAATTATTGAAAAGAAATGTGGCCTAAGAAGCTATGCTGAAAGATGAGATTATGAAAATACAATATGATGTGTAATATGTATATGGATGTGGACATTGTGAGTATTATTTTATGAATGTTCTAATAAGTCATGGAATTGTGGTTTGTGTTAATGATATATGTGTATATGTATATAATTATGAGATTAGTAGAAATATATGAAGTGTAATTGAAAATGGAAAACATGATAAGAAAATAATGATACATGAAGTTAATATATGAGTATGATTTTCTGTAATGTATGTTTATAATATTTATTTGTACTATTAAGCTTTCGAGCTTAGCGCGGTTGTGTAAATCGCGCAGGTGAGTAGGTGGTTGATCTGGAAGTCAAATCGTTATGCCACGAGAAGGGTAAGAGTATTTTGAGACCAACTAGAAGGTGGTGCATACATGTACAATTTATTATGTTGTATTTTGATAAAAATGTATTCATATGTATAAATGAATTTTGGTAAAGACAAGATAATTATATATATGTAATATCATCAAAAGTATAATGATTTTGTAAATGAAATTTAAATAAAATGTATTATTATTTGGAACTAAAGTAAAGGTTTTTAATCTGAAATGGAAAGTGACATTCTTATACTTTATATACGTATTGCATGTATACAAGGTATATGTATAGTACTTATATAGAGTATGGGGGTGTTACAGAGGACCTTTTCACCCACTGCAGATAAATATCAACCCAAGGTTTCTAAGGCATCCAACTTTGAGTCCTTCCCCTGCCGAGTGGTGCATAACCTGTTAGTTCACACTTTTACAGCTCGGCTGAGCAGCACAGGGGTGGTAAGCTTGCGAGATTAATTTTTCTTGCACTGCATGGTTCAGAAGACCCGGTGCAATGTCGCACATGCCATCACACATTTTTTTTACGAGCAGTCTAAAATGGGAGCATCAGGTACTTTTGGTGGCATGTATGTCACACGACTCGCTCGTCGCTTGGGTGTGTTAGATGGCTGCCTACCTATGATGGTGGATGGTTTGCCCAAGTTGTTGGGTATGGACACATTGAAGAGACTAAATCGAGAGAAGGTAGCTGGGCTGCAGGCACCTCCTATGGATTCAGATATACCAGAGGCAGTTCCTTCTACTCCTCCTTCAGATATTCCACCACCTCCACCGACAGATTTTTCAGGTTCATCCACTGCCGCTGGGCCTTTAACCACTGCCGCTGGGCCTTCTTCCACTGCTGCACCTTCTTCTTCTGCTGGACCATCTTTTGTCCAGACCCCTACATTCCGAGATTGGTGCCAGTCAGTTAATGTTGAGTGGGATGATGACAGGAAACCCATAGATTTAGAGCATCAGATTTGTAAGATCGAAGGGAAGATAGGGAATATCAAGCTGAATCAAAATAAGATCTTAACTCAGTAGGACCAGATGCAGCAGTTCATGCTTTAGCAGACTACTTCTTTCCAAGCCCAGCTGGATTACGAGATCGTGAGAAGGGAATGGCTGGAACAATCCATGTTAGAGTTCTGGCGGTATCAAGGGTTTCACCCTTCGCAACCACCAACTCCACCATACCAGCCACCTGCCCCTGCACCTCCAGTTGATGTCTCTGATGATGAGACCAGCGGTGATGATTCCGGCGATGCGCCGATTTTTTACTAGCCCACATTTTATTTTATTTTCTTAACTTATTTACTGTCCTTTTTCTTTATTTTTATTCCTTTTGGGCAATTGCAATTTTCTTTACGAAATGTTTCATTTGTTTGTTTATTTCATTTATTTATGTCTTAACCTTGTTTATGCATTTTAGATTTTTATTTTGAAGCAAATTCGCCTTCACCATACTCTTGGAATCGTACTCATATTTGTCCAATCATGGCAATGGAAGGGCAGTTTTTCTCTCTTCATTATTTCTTGTTTTGCACACACATTGAGGACAATGTGCGTCTTAAGTGTGGGGGAGAGGTATACTTTCTTGATTGAGTTTTTATTATTTCATTCTTTCCATTTGATTCATTTGTCTCAATTAATTTCTGCAAATTATTTTTTTTTTTTGGATTTATATAAACTAGATTGCTTTAATAGTGTGAATTGAAATAGTTCCCCTTTGTATGTTAAATTAATTTGTGATTTTCTAAATGACAATTTCTTATTGAGGTTAACTTGCAATCTTGATCAATTACTGAGGATCGACTGTAATAACTATAATTAGGTAGTGGATTGATGGAAATTGGACACATCTGAAGTTTAAAACCTTAGATACATTTTTTAGCATGTTATAATTCCTTAGATTCTTGAGCCGGACTTAGTATGACCCTTAAGTTTCTGACCCTTGAGCAGTTAAAAAATAATAATAATAATATAAATATAAATATAATATAAATAAATAAATAAATAATTCTAATTAAAGGAGCTTTGAAAATTTATCCTTGTTCCGCTGATTTTTACTCTTGAATTAAAACAAATGAGTTGGAATCATGAATAGTGCTAGTAGCCATTTGAACGGTGATTCTAACTGATAAACGGGGGTCGGCATCATAATGTTTACCTTTGCGTCAAAAGGTTAGTATCAATTCAAACAAGTCGGGCTCCTTAAAATGTATATATATGTGTATAAACAATTAAATAAATAAATAAATAAAAATTAAAAAAAGGGTTAAAGAACTTAAGAGAAAATTTACATTTTTTGTACTTTGTTCATAGCTTTTGGATTTTCTGGAATTTTATGCTCAATCTTTTAACTCTGGATTTTTAGGTTTTAGGTCTATGAAATTTTTGTTTTGAAACTTCTTGATTCAGGTATTATGATTGTAAATTAGTTTTTGGTTGAGAACATCGGGTTTTCTGATTCAAGTATTGTCAAACTTTTCTTTTCTTTTTGAATATAGAGGGGTCCTTCATTTTTGCTTATTATAGTGATTTAGTTTGCTTGAGAACAAGCAAAAACTCAAGTGTGGGGGAATTTGATAAGTACACAATTGATGATTTTTTGCCCCTATTTCTTAATATGATTAGTATCCAATTGAGTTTAATTTGTTTGTTCAAGTGCTTTTTAGGGTTAATTTCAGGAATTCTCTGTATTTTGAGGCTTATAGTCATTTCGGAGGAATTACGGATGAAAGTAGAAGAAAAGTGCAAAATTCTTCAAGTGACATGCCTATGGACATGGGCATGTCAATGGACGTGCCCTTGATACTGCCATACAGAAGCATTGGCAAGCCCAGTGACATGGGCGTGTCACCGAGTGTGCCTATTGCAATGATTCACAGTGGCTGTGACACACCCAGTGACATGGGCGACTCACTGGACGTGCTTTATATTCAAAATCCCAGTGGCAATGACACGCCCAGTGACATGGGCATGTCAATGGGCGTGTCAGGCGAAAATATCTGCACTATAAAAGCTGAGCTGAAGCACAAATTAGGGTGCCGATTTTCATATTTTATAACCTAGAGCTGACTTCTAAAGCAAGGAGGAGAGTTTTGGAGCTAAGATTGAAGGTGAAGACATATTCTAAACAAGATCTAAACCAAGATTCAAGGATTCAAGTGAAGAAATATGAATTATTCGTAATAGATTGTTTGGATTCTTTTTCTTATTTCTCTTGTTCTAGTTTTCTAGTTTTGAACATGAACTAACTCATTCTCTATCTAGATATTGATGAACCCTAGCTTTATTGTATGGATTGAATAATTTTATTTAATTAAATCATTTGATTGAGTTGTTTTATTCTTATGATGCTTAATAATTTATTTCCAATTGATAATAGCATGCTTATTGATTGGTTGCAATTTTCATATTATTGACTTGAGAAAGCTTGATATGAATTGAATACTCATAAGGATTGAGGGTTGATTGGAGTACTAGAGATAGACTTACAAGATCCTTTGGTTTACAATTCCTTATTATTAATGCAAGATCTACTTAATTATGTTTGAGAAGAGATTCCAGCATTCTACTTAGTGATTAGGGATTAATTCACTTGAGAAAGGTTTTAGTCTAATTTACAGGAATACCAATTCAACTCTATTATTTGGTTTAATTGAATTGATTTTCATAAATATAATTGTGTCTAGGAGGATTCAATATCTGGATAGTATTCTCATCATCAATCAATTCATTCAACACTCAATCTCTCTCTATTTTCTGTTATTAAGTTAATTATCTTTAATTATAAAACCTCACAAAACTATTGATTTGCTAAACAATGGTTAAAATTTGCACTAGTACTTGGCTTTGTCCTCAGTGGAACGATAACTCACTCACTACTTTATTACTTGAGCGACCCGTGCACTTGCAGTATTGCAATAGCAAAGTTTCACACCTAACATCACATTATAAAAAAGGGACTAAACCTACAAAAAAGGGTGACGACAACCAGCATAAAAAAAAGAGAGAGAAAGATGGAAACCCTTTGAACAATACACAGAAACCTTTAAGCAATACTATTCGAACAAAACATTGTTGATTCCAAACTTATAAAAACTAACCAAGGCCATAAGGAATTGCATGGTTCAATCAACAAGGAAAGCTTGGTTTGACATTTATTATTTGGTGAAATCAATTACGTAGGTGTGAATTATTAAACACATTAAGTTCTTTTAGGTTATCTATTTAATATTATTTACTTTACAATTTTTTTAGTTTGTTCATATGTGAAGATATTGCATTTTTCTTAATCAACATAGTGGTCATGAATTTATTCTATTCGAGACTAAAATAACTATATGTTTAGTTCAAGAAATAGTAATTCTTAAGGCATGATTAATATTAAATGATTTTATAACTTAGTTACTATGTTTTTATAAATAGTAAAATAGTTTTTTTATTTGTTACTATGTCATGTGTTGCTACTATTTCACATGTTTTGCTTCATATGTTATTACTTTACTTTTTTGGATCTGTTTATGATTAAAATTTGTCATTTAATTTTTATTTTTATTTTTTTGTGTAGAATTAATATAAAAGGCATATTTTCACTTTTGTAGGTGCCTATTATTATTTAGTTTATTTCATTTTATTTAATTTGCTTTAAGGATTTTAGACTTTGTATAGGTATGATTTCACTTTTTATGTGTGCACATTTTAATATACGGTCAGGCATTGCAAGGGCATATTTCCATCTAGTATAGATGTTGATTTTGTTATTTGATTTATGATATGATTTTATTTTTATTAATTGCATGTAATATGAATAATAATATAATAATATAAAATTTTAATAATATTTAAATCTAAAAAGGAGGAAGGCTCTAATGAATCAGGCATTATGATGGCACTGGGCCATTTCATACCTTTTTCATGGGTACTTAACTTTCCAAACCTATTGGGGTTAAGGATTCCCTAGGAATTAAACCATCCATCCATTTTTCTTCTTTTAGGCCCGTCTAGGTGGCGAATCTCATTCTCAATATTTAGGTTTATGTTCTCTAAGGCCCAGAGCCTAACAATGTCAATATTGTAAGAACCGTTCCACCGCGAAAGAGGGCAAAAATCCCTGCTCATAGCTATGCCTTAGCCCTTTGCAACTTAGGGATTGGAGGCGATACACATGATTAGCCATAAAGTCCATTATAGGGTATGAATATATGCTTGTAGTAGTTAATTCCTTTACCAAATGGATTGAAGCAGCATCTTTCAGAATTTTCAACTCTGAAAGGGCTACCCATTTTGTCAGTTCGGAGTTCCTTCTAAGGTTATTATAAACAATATGTCCTATTTCAAGAAAGAAGTAGTAACCTTGTAGGAAAAGCATGAGATGCAACACCATCAATTCTCACTATATAGGCCTCATTCTAATGGAGCCATAAAAGCTGCCAATAAGACCATTAAGGGTATCTTGCAGAAAATGATCACCAATTAGAGAAGCTAGCATGAGCAACTACCTTTTGCACTTTGAGGATATGGTACTTCTATTTAGACACCAACTAGGGTAACCCCCATAATCTTTACTTTGTGGTACAAAGGTTGTTCCACCAATTGAGATTGAAGTACAATCAGCATGAGTTATGCAAGAATGCCAACTAACAAAAATAAAATGGATAAAAGGGTATCATGAACAATTAAATGCCTTTGAGGAAAAAAGGATGGATGCCCTTTTCAAAATACAAGGTTATCAGCAAAAGTTAGCAAGACACTTCAACAAAAAGGTCAACGAGCGAGGTTTAAAGGAAGGAATTTTGGTTGTAAAAGAAATTAGGGCTCAAGTCTATGATCCTCATGGGACGTTTAGACCAAATTAGGCTGGTCCTTATCTATGGAAGAAGATCCTGTCAACTGGAAGTGCAATCTTAGCAGACTTAGATGGAATAGAATATGCAAGCCTAACCAACCTCTCCCCCTTTTCAAATTTTAACAATAATTTCCATTTTTCCTTTTTCTAAATTTTAGGGTTTCTTAATAATTTTATTTTTTAAAAACTTAAACAACAAAATTCAATCAAAAGTAAAGAAAATTCCACTAAACTCTCTGTACCATTCTAATTTATAATCAGTAAAAGTTCTTAACTTTTTTAGGAAAATTCAAGTTTAGTTGTTTGATTTTCTCTAAGTAAAAAGGAATTGGAGACGAGAAATTCTAAAGGATGTTCTTCACTGATCAATCAATGGGGCTATTGGTAGGAGTGTTCATAGGCCGAGTTGGGCTGAGTTTCACCCCTACCCAAAGCCTGGCCCGACATTTTCTCTGGCTAAAAAAATTAGCCCGTAGCCCGACCCTAGGCTCGGTCGGGCTGAGCTAGCTCGGGTTCCGCCGGGTCAACTGGTTTTGTTTTTTTTTTGACTTTTTTACAATATTTTATTACATAAATCAATAAATCAATGTATTTAAGATAAAAATAGAATTTATAGCAATTTTCTTAAAATAAAAAATTTATCTAACATCAATTGCATAAAAATAATCAAATCTATAAATTTAATCTAAAAAAATTAAATTTATGATCTACCTAAAAATCATTTAACCTAAAACATATAACTTAAAGAAATTTGACTTAATATCATTATAAGCTAATGATTTTTAACTAATGCAATTATAAAAAAAAACATATATATCACCATTAAAGAAAACAAAGAAGAAAAATAAAATTACCATATTAGGGGGGGCAGGGCATGAAAAAGAAACCAAATGCAATACATTATAAGTTTAATTCTAATACAATTACAATTTTCAAATATCAAATCCAACATGATAAAATAAAATCACAGACATCAATCAACAATTGATTTTGCTGCTATTTGCATCATCTTTTGAACTCATTGATTCTTGAGTTAAAAACACTCCTGCCACAACATTTGTAAAAGTAAAGAAATTACTACTAATAAATAAAATCTATAATGTATATTAAAAAAAATTATAACAATTGATGAAATAAATAATATACCATTAACAATTTGATCCGTTTCTTCGAACTGATCAAAATTCTGATCATTAAATTTCAAGTTCGTAGGTCATAACCAATTTTGAGCACAAATCAATGCTTCCGTCATTTTAGGAGATAAAGAACTTCTAAATTCATCAATTACACATCCGGCAGTACTAAAAGTAGACTCGAATGCCTTAGTAGAGACTGGCATAGCCAATACATCACGTGCAATGAGAGAAAGGACTTTATACCTAGGGGCATTGACCTTCCACCATTCTAACACATCAAAAGAAGGAACCTTTTTTTCAATATCTTCAGTTAAGTATTTATCAATTTCAGTTGTAGAATCTGAAATAACTTTTTCCTTATTCATTATCATTTCATCCCATTGCATTTTTATATCATTTGTCTCTAAAGTATTATCTCCTATTATATCCATTAAAGAGCTCATTACGTCATCCACATCCATACTGCTGCTACTACCATTGCACTGAGAATAAAACTCATACAATTGATTCAAAGAATCTTTTACTTTTTTTCACCATTGTAACACTAACTTGTTTATCATATATCAAATTATAATTGAACTCGACATATTCAAGTTTACACCGAGGATCCAATACGACAGCTACACCTATCAAAGGATTAAAATTTTCAATATTACCCCAATACTTGTCATATTTCTCCTGCATTTTCTTTGCCATATTTAGTATATAAAAATCTGTGCTTCGATGACTTGCATTTAACAAATTTTGTATTCTAAAAAATTCACTAAAGCGTGTATTGAATGTCACATATAATGAACCAGATAACTTCAAGGTAACTTGATAAAACACCTGTAAAAAATGAACAAATACCCTGGCATTTTCCCAATCTTTAAATTCAGGAGCACAGGAGCACTCTTTTTAATATCATCTTTAAAGTAAGAAATATATGAATCATCATCCTCTAACATCCTATCAAACACTTTCCTAAGCACCAAAGCAGTATCCAACATCTTATAAGTGGAATTCCACCTAGTGGCAACATCCAGACACAACGAACTCTTATTTTCCACCTTTTCCATCTCTGCATATTCATTAAATTTTTTAAGATGTGTAGGTGAAGATCTCACATATCTAACAGCATTTCGAACACAAAGAAAAGAATCATGCAATTCTTTTAATGCATCAGTCACAACTAAGTTCAATATATGAGCACAACATTGCATATGCATGAAATTTCCATTACATACAGCTGTATTCCAACTAATCAATCTTCTTTTCATGTATGCAATGGTTGTGTCATTTGAACTTGCAGTATCAACAGTTACAGCGAACACCTTATCAATACCCCAATTAGAAAAACACTTCTCAATTACCTTCCCAATAGTATCACCCTTATAATTTTCAACTGGAACAAAACTCAAAATACTTTTTTGCAATTTCCAATTGTCATCAACGAAATGGGCAGTCAAACACATGTAATTAAAATTTTGAATTGATGTCCAAGAGTCTATAGTTAGGCAAACATGGGCATTTCAATTTTTAATGAAAGCCTTTAATTTCTTGAATTCTGAAAGATAAAGCTTATAACAATCCCTAGCAACTGTTATCCATGATGGAACGGAAAATCTAGGCTCTAATTGGTTGTTATACTTACGAAAACCATACCTTCAACAATTCTAAAAGGCATTTCATCACATATCACTAATTCATCCAATGCACGTCTACAATCCTCAAAGTTATATGTATAAGGAAGCAATGATTTTTCCCTAGATATACTACCATCACCACTACTCTTGGTCATAGATGACAAAATTGGTTGTTTCTTTTCATTTTATGGATATTTGGTACATTTTGGAATATGTCTTTTTAAAGTATTTATACCATGTTTCACTGGATCAGTAGTTGTTTAGATCATTTTTGTATTTGTTTTTAGTATGATTTTATGTGTGTTTTAATTAATGTTTTGATTAATTTTTGTTTTAAGTGTGTTTAAAATGTTTGTTTTAGGTTTAGGTGCAAAAAGACCCTTGGAAGATCAAAATAGTGCAAGAAGAGCATGAATCAAGCAAGACATGACCAAGCCAAAGCAAGCTTGGCCATGTCCCTCATAAGAATTCCAATACAGTAGCTGACACACCCAAGAGACACGGCCAAGCCACTGGCCGTGTCTCACCCAAAGAAAAGAAACCAAGAAAGAAATAAAATAGAGGAAGTACTTGACACACTCACAAGCTTGGCCATGTCTGTGAGTGTGTCTGATTGACATGGCCATGTCACTTGAAGCTTGGCCATGTCTCATTGTCTTGGCCGTGTGTCATCCTAAAATAGAGAAAGTACTTGACACACTCACAAGCTTGGCCATGTCTGTGAGTGTGTCTGATCGACATGGCCATGTCACTTGAAGCTTGGTCGTGTCTCTCATCAAAAGAAGAAGAAATCAAAGAAAACCATGAGACACGGCCAAGCTTGTCATGGCTTGGCCGTGTCCTCATCAAAAGAAGAAGAAATCAAAGAAAACCATGAGACACGGCCAAGCTTGTCATGGCTTGGTCGTGTCCCTCAAGCAAAGCTTGTCCAGAAGCAAACACGGTCATTAGACACGGCCAAGCCACTGGTCGTGTCTCACCAAAAGAGCAAAATCCAAAGAACGAAAAGAAAGAAGGCAGTGAAGGACACGGCCAGCAAGCTTGGCCGTGTCCCAAAGAAAAATGAGAGACACGACCAAGCCAAATCAAGCTTGGCCGTGTCACCCTTAATATCTATTTAAGTTCTTTCGCACGACAGAGAAATAAAGGAGAGAACGGCTAGGGTTTTGAAAGGGAGAAAAGAAAAGAGAAGGAGCGAGCAAACACAATTTAGGAGGAGGAGAGAGTGACACTCTCCTTGTCCCTTCATCTTCATCCTCCATCTTCATCTTCTCCATCTTCCATAGACAAGATCTTTGAGGTTCTTTGGGATCAAGTGGTTAACAAGCTCTTAAAGGTTGAAGAAGCTTCATTGAAAGGTTTGATGACTTGAGAAAGATCCATTCCATCTCTCAAAGGCATAATCAATTGAAGGTTTGGTGACTTGAGAAAGCTCCATTCCATATTGCAAAGGAGAATCACCATTGAAGAGGGCTTGAGTTCTTCATCATACATCAAAGTGGAGCTAGGAGGAAGACTAGTAATTCTACTCTTAGCATCTTCACAAGAGGTTTTTCTATTCTCTCTTTTAATTCATTTCAATATTGTTTTTGTTATATTAAGAGAATTCATATTGTAAATGAACAATTTGTATTTGATTTATATTGAGTTGAATGAATGTTTTAAATTGATGATGTTGAGCTAAAAACCCATGCCTAGGGTTTATAGTATATTTGATTGAATGCTTTGATTTGATATTTACATTGATGTACCTTGTGTTGGTTGATTGCATTGGCTTGTATGCTAGGTTAATAGATTAGCTACCTATTGATATCTAGATATTGAATGAAGGACCGAGAGGTGAAATCTGATATCGGAACTATGCAATCGACTACCCTATGTGTAATATCCCAAGGTACACCCTAAAAGTTTTGGAATAATTATTGTGGTATTTGGATTTAAGGAGTATGTTTAATGGAAGGAGAAAAGAAGTGAAGATATATATATATATAACATATATAAGTTAAACTAATGAAAGTCAAAAGAAGATAAATGAATTAATTTAATACCCGATTTTGGTGTACATTGGAATGGTAGTTGTGAGAAGATATGTTGGTAAAATATGTAAGGAAAATATTATAAGAAATAGGTGTATATGAGGGATGATATATATTTATGTGGTATTTGAAAAATATGGAAAATATAAAGGAAATATAAAAGAGATATACATATACCAACATATATATTACATATACATAATGTATAAAGTGGTGTAGGAAAAGTAAGTTTATATAATTAATTAATTAATAATAATAATAATAATAAAAGAAAAAGAAGATATTTATTTTGGTTATGTATGAAATTACTAAAAAGGGCAAGTAAGTGAAAGGGAGTTTAATTGTATAGAAGAGGGTATTTAGGTAATTTTCTTTTTAAATTGCTTGGTGGAGGTTTAAAGAGAGGGGAAATTTGACTTTGTTTCTTTTGTCTCTTTCATTTTTCTTTTTTTCTTTTGGGGTGGCCGGGTATCACTTAGTCAAGAGAGCAAGAAGTTGTTTTGAGTTCCAAGTTTCAAATTGAGGGAAGATTTCAAGGAAACAAGTTAGAAATTCAAGAAGTTTATCATTTTTGGTAAGTTTTCTCTTGATTTCTCTTGTTCTATTTGGAATTTTGTTTGAGTTTGATGGAGTGTGTTTGTGTATGGTGTGTGTAAAAGTGTTGAAATGGAATTACAGATAAGAAGTTAGGTTGGTGTTGGTGATGGAAGAGTAAGAGTTGTGTTTAGTGAAATTTTTCCTGTTTTACAATTAGTAAAAGCTGTGACTTGTATGATTTTTAATTAATTATAGAAAAATGTTCTTGAAGTGAATTTTTGATATGTTGTGCCTCTATGAGTCTAGAATGACTGAAAAATATGTTGATTCGATTTTGGAATGGTTATGATTTTGGAAAGATTATTTTTATTAGACCTGTTCCAGCAGGTACCTTAACTGAGACAGCTATTTTTCGGGATTTTTAATAAAATGTAGAAAAATCATATCCAATTGAATTTTGGATATGTTGTTGCTTAGTGAGTCTAGTATTTGAGAAAAATAATTTGGAACCACGTTGATTGAATTTGATTTATGGAATTCACAAAGTTCAGAACTGCTGCCAGGATGCAGGGCAATTGGGGCAGTCTGGTTAGGTGAACTATTTCACCAAGATTTTGTGTTCAGTTTGATATGAAATTTTAAAGGAATGATTTTAAGATGTAAAACTAAATTCTGTAAAAAATTTAGAATTTTTAGTCAAGTAGATTATTTTATACAATTTTTCAAAATAAGGATAAAATGGAGTCTAAAACTAGAATGTACTATTCATATGGTCATTTTGCTAATATTCCTTTTGGATTAGGTTGTGAAGAGGTTGAATTGCCCTAACCTAAGTGTTGAGGATTCTTTGAAGAGTAAGTGTATAGATTGGTGTGAGTTGGTTTTAAGGTAAGTACAAACTACATTATTGCATAAATGCATATGACTTTGAGACTTGATACACATTTGGTTGTAAATGTGTTAGGAAATGTAATGCATTGTTGATGTATATTAATAATGTTATGTTTGGTATAATATGAATGTTGCGATGAGTATGTAAAATGTGTGTTAATGCCATTGATTATATACATTTGAATTGATTAAGGTGATTTGAGATCATATGAGATATGAGGCCATGGTTGTTGGCTATGATAATGCAAATGAAATATATAATTGAGGCATGGTTGTCTAATTAATTATGAGAAATGAAATGAAAAGAGATTGATAAAGAGATAAATGAAATGATTGTGTGCCTAATGTGTTAATTCAATTTTCAGAGTTCTGTTTTTGGCGGCATGCCTATGAATCACTGGATAGGTGAAATGACCGGGTCGTAAGCCGATTCCAGTTGGAAAATGTGAAATGTGATGTTTTTGGGGTGAAATGACCGGGTTGTAAACCTCAAAAACAAATTATTGAAACTAGATTGAGTGAAATGACTGGGTCGTAAACTCAAATCTAGTTGAATATCCAGGGATAAATGTATTGATGATTATGATTATAGACCAAAACAGTAACTCTGAACTTTGAATAGCATATTAGTGTCTTTTGGGCCCATGCTTGTCTTTGTTTAAATGTGATTCATGAAATGTGAAATGAATGAATAATGAGACCAATGATTATTTTTGTTTAAATGTGAATTATGAAATAAGATGTAATGTTATGAGATATATGATGATAATTATGAAATGAGATGATTACAATGTATAAGTAAATTATTGAAGGTGAATGTGGATTGAAAAATTATGTTGAATGATGAGATCTGAAGGTACTATATGAAAATACAATATGATGTATAATATGGATGTGGTTGTGGACATTGTGAGTATTATTTTATGAATTTTTTAATAAGTCATGGAATTGTGGGTTGTATTAATGAAATACGTGCATATGTATATAATTATGAGATTAGTAGAAATATATATAAGGTGTAATTGAAATGGGAAAATATGATAAGAAAATAATAATATATGAAGTTAACATATAAGTATGATTGTCTGTTATGTATATTTATAATATTTATTTGTACTACTAAGCTTTCGGGCTTAGCGCGGTTGTATATATCGCGCAGGTGAGTAGGTGGTTGATCTGGAAGTCAAACTGTTATGCCACGAGTAGGGTAAGAGTATTTCGAGACCAACTAGAAGGTGATGCATACATATATAATTTCATTATGTTGTATTTCTGACAAGAATGTATTCATATGTATAAATGAAATTTTGGTAAAGACAAAATTATCATATATATATATAAGATTATTGAAAGTATGTGATAATAATAAACTGGTTTTTTCCAATGCAAACAAAATCATTCTCAGTACACTCCCAATAAATCCCCCTTATAACCTCAACTATGGAAAAAACCAGTTTTGTCGACACTTGGGACTCAATTTTCGGCGAAACTATGGCAAAATTTCTGTAAAACTGGAACTAAAATTCGAATTAAGTAAAATTTGTAGCAACATTAGGATAGTGTGGCGCCTCTACTCGGCTTACACATGTAGGCTGGGAAGGGGTGTTACAATTTTTGGTATCAGAACTTAGGTTCGAGATTCTCGGCCTAAATAAAATTAAAAAGAGAAGTTTTGAAAATCTTAAAGAGAATTAAAAAGAAAAGTTTTGAAATGAAATTTGTAATACATGCATATGCATTAACACCTAGGTTGGTCTCGGATGTGGCATTATGTGAATTGTAATGTATTTGAATTAGATGAGATGGATGATAGTGTGTGGATGAAGTTCTACATGAAAGAAAAAAAATGATATGGAAATATTCATATGAGTTTAATTGATAAATTAAAGAATGGAAATTTATCCAAGTAAAGTAAATTGTTAAATTTTTTATTTTTGAAATGTGTTTGAAATATAAAGAAATGAATAAGAGAATAAAGTTGAAAATGAGCTAAAAACAAAATCAAGATTTAAGTATGTACTCTTTCCTCTGCAATTTGAATCTCTTTCTAATAAAGCTTATGATTGGATTATTAGAGAGAAGAAATATTATTCGGATGTTAAAATGAATAAATATGTTATTAACTTGAAGGAAATATGGTGGAACATTGAGTGAGTTGATTGGTATAGACAAAATGTGATCATTTAAGGTTTGGGTGTATAAAGTTAAAGTTTTGTTTAAAAGAAAAAGAGATGATGTTGGTTAAGTAAAAAGATATATTGGTATTGTTTGTATTGTTATTTTAATGCAACATTGTGATTTCAATGTTAGAAATATGATATGTTTGAATATTGTGAAAGCTCATGTTAATGGTGGTAATATGTGACATTTGGATTTTTGAAATGAGCTTAATAATTGTGAAAACTATATGTTTGGATGTTGCTTTGTGGTATATATATAAGATGTTTTTAAAGTTGATATTAAGAAAAGATGAGAATTGTAAGTTGAAGTTTAGGTGAAATAGTGATTTGAGAATTTAGAATTTTAATGGAATGTTGATAAAGATTATTTAGATATTAAACATATGAGCTATTTGCAATGAATATTCTTGCATATGAGAATACTACGAATTGGGTAATGAGATTGATAGTATGAGAATTTGTTTTGAAATAAAAGAAAGTGATTGAGAGAGTGAAAATGAGTTACTTTAAGTCATTTGACTGGAAAGGGTGAAAATGGAAATGAAGGTACATTAAATGCTTTAAATATATATATATATATAATGAGAGAGATGTCACATTAGAAATGTGACTTGAATATATATATTTGAAGTGTTATTATGGTTAGAATGTATATATTTGTTGTGTTGATGAATAATTTAAATCATTTCAAAAGAATGAGTATGATAATATTCAAAAAAAATTATAAACATTAAATTTGTACAGATTGTATGCAAAAGAGAAATTAAATAAAATTACATGCTTAAGTGTATACATGTATAGGATAGTTTTTCGATGTGAATGTAATTGTATTATGTAAGAAATGTGAGAAGTGAGTCACATTATGGATGTGGCCTATGAATATGTAGGTGGTATAATTACTGGTATAATGATATTAAGAAGGATATTGCATGTATTAATGGACTTAAGAGAGATTAGGTCTTGAACTGTGCAAAGCTAGATGGATTATGTAACGAAATTAAGAGTGAGAATGGACGAGTAATATTGGATGGTGAAATTGTTATGGTAAACACTGAACCTGATGATCATATAATATTTTGAGTCCCAAAGTATCCACATGTGGGAAGGTTTTATGTATATGTGTATAATAAGAGATTGTAAATGGATTAGAAGTAGATTCGAAATGGAATAACAAAAGGGAAATTGTGTAAGAATTGCATATGATTGAATATGTATACATAAGAGATGATAATAATAATAATATTGTTGAGCAGGAGTTAGACTAATGATGAACATAATCGAGTGCAAATTGTTTTGAGATAGAGTTGAAATGTGTTAACTCTTGGTGTAGCAAAAGTTTAGAGAATGAATATGTAATTCTTGTGATATAATTTAGCATTGTAATTAAAAAGGTTGGAAGTTGAATAATAAAGGAACAGTATGGATTTATAAGCTTCAGGCATGACCATTAATCTCTTATGATTTTTTTTAGTATATTTTGGTCGATTAATTTTGTTATCCACAGATTTGGAACTGAGATAACATGACTGTAGTGCAGTTTTGGTGAGATTGATAATTATGTTTCTAGAAACATGGTCAAGAATTATGACTGGTAAAGTTATACTTTATCATTTTATGTTAGAAATTTGGTTATAATTATGAAAAGTAAGGAAAGAAAAGAGAAATGTAAAATGTTTTGAGTTATAGCTAATGTGATAAAAAGCTGATTATGTAAAGATCGTAATGGTATGAAATGTGAGGAGATATTAAAAAGGGGAAATTACAAAATGTGACTGAAAGTTATACTAAATATGTTTATGGTATAAAGTGAATAAATGAATGGACTTAAGATTTAAGTGAGTGAACTATGGATAGAAAGTATGGTATGAGATTATCATGAGAATTGGTGGAAATTATACTAAGATAGTAGGAAATAAACTATGTGTATATTGAAAGATAATTTAAAGTGATTTGTAATCATGATAATTTTACTGAATATGGATCTGAAGAGATCAGGATTTGAATATAAGTTTGCTCTAATGGAATTAGGTTATATATATATATTGTGAATTTCATGATAGTTTAAATAAATTAATTGTTGATTTGAATTAAACAAGATTGAAATGTGGGTATATTGTGACAGATAGATCAATTGATCTAAATTCTATGAAGATTATGAATCATTATTGAAATTTAATGTGTACAGTTGTACTAGGAGCATAAGATTTAAATGATAATGTATGTGATGTAATATTCTGAAAAATGTATGGACGTGAATGTATTGAGTTAAATCAGTTGTAAATGAAGATAAAAGGAAAAAAAAATTAATTACCTGTAAAGTAAGTTGAAAGGCATTGTACTAATATTTATGTTAAGTGAGAAGCATGCTAAAGAAAAAAAAATTTAAGTGTAGGAAAAATAAGGATATTGTTATCAATTAAGGTGTGATAAATGTCTATTCTGGAAGTGATTTTAATAATGAGATATTTTGAATGTTTGGATAAGAAAGTAATAAGATATATAAATGGATCTAATGATGAGTTATGAAATTTAGAGAAAATGATTGACTCTAAGGGAGAGAGTAAAAGTTATATGATGTGATGACATAATAACTTAAAAATATAATTAACTTCATATGAAAGTTAAGATGGTATTATGTTAAGAGTGGATTGCTATTATACTAGATAATTTCGAGGACGAAATTTTTTAAGGGGGAGAGAATTGTAATATCCCAAGCTACACCCTAAAAGTTTTGGAATAATTATTGTGGTATTTGGATTTAAGGAGTATGTTTAATGGAAGGAGAAAAGAAGTGAAGATATATATATAACATATATAAGTTAAACTAATGAAAGTCAAAAGAAGATAAATGAATTAATTTAATACCCGATTTTGGTGTACATTGGAATGGTAGTTGTGAGAAGATATGTTGGTAAAATATATAAGGAAAATATTATAAGAAATAGGTGTATATGAGAGATGATATATATTTATGTGGTATTTGAAAAATATGGAAAATATAAAGGAAATATAAAAGAGATATACATATACCAACATATATATTACATATACATAATGTATAAAGTGGTGTAGGAAAAGTAAGTTTATATAATTAATTAATTAATAATAATAATAATAATAATAATAATAATAATAATAATAAAAGAAAAAGAAGATATTTATTTTGGTTATGTATGAAATTACTAAAAAGGGCAAGTAAGTGAAAGGGAGTTTAATTATATAGAAGAGGGTATTTAGGTAATTTTCTTTTTAAATTGCTTGGTGGAGGTTTAAAGAGAGGGGAAATTTGACTTTGTTTCTTTTGTCTCTTTCATTTTTCTTCTTTTCTTTTGGGGTGGCCGGGTATCACTTAGTCAAGAGAGCAAGAAGTTGTTTTGAGTTCCAAGTTTCAAATTGAGGGAAGATTTCAAGGAAACAAGTTAGAAATTCAAGAAGTTTATCATTTTTGGTAAGTTTTCTCTTGATTTCTCTTGTTCTATTTGGAATTTTGTTTGAGTTTGATGGAGTGTGTTTGTGTATGGTGTGTGTAAAAGTGTTGAAATGGAATTAAAGATAAGAAGTTAGGTTGGTGTTGGTGATGGAAGAGTAAGAGTTGTGTTTAGTGAAATTTTTCCTGTTTTACAATTAGTAAAAGCTGTGACTTGTATGATTTTTAATTAATTATAGAAAAATGTTCTTGAAGTGAATTTTTGATATGTTGTGCCTCTATGAGTCTATAATGACTGAAAAATATGTTGATTCAAATTTTGGAATGGTTATAATTTTGGAAAGATTATTTTTATTAGACCTGTTCCAGCAGGTACCTTAACTGAGACAGCTATTTTTCGGGATTTTTAATAAAATGTAGAAAAATCATATCCAATTGAATTTTGGATATGTTGTTTCTTAGTGAGTCTAGTATTTGAGAAAAATAATTTGGAACCACGTTGATTGAATTTGATTTATGGAATTCAAAAAGTTCAGAACTGCTGCCAGGATGCAAGGCAATTGGGGCAGTCTGGTTAGGTGAACTATTTCACCAAGATTTTGTGTTCAGTTTGATATGAAATTTTAAAGGAATGATTTTAAGATGTAAACTAAATTCTGTAAAAATTTTAGAATTTTTAGTCAAGTAGATTATTTTATACAATTTTTCAAAATAAGGATAAAATGGAGTCTAAAACTAGAATGTACTATTCATATGGTCATTTTGCTAATATTCCTTTTGGATTAGGTTGTGAAGAGGTTGAATTGCCCTAACCTAAGTGTTGAGGATTCTTTGAAGAGTAAGTGTATAGATTGGTGTGAGTTGGTTTTAAGGTAAGTACAAACTACATTATTGCATAAATGCATATGACTTTGAGACTTGATACACATTTGGTTGTAAATGTGTTAGGAAATGTAATGCATTGTTGATGTATATTAATAATGTTATGTTTGGTATAATATGAATGTTGCGATGAGTATGTAAAATGTGTGTTAATGCCATTGATTATATACATTTGAATTGATTAAGGTGATTTGAGATCATATGAGATATGAGGCCATGGTTGTTGGCTATGATAATGCAAATGAAATATATAATTGAGGCATGGTTGTCTAATTAATTATGAGAAATGAAATGAAAAGAGATTGATAAAGAGATAAATGAAATGATTGTGTGCCTAATGTGTTAATTCAATTTTCAGAGTTCTGTTTTTGGCGGCATGCCTATGAATCACTGGATAGGTGAAATGACCGGGTCGTAAGCCGATTCCAGTTGGAAAATGTGAAATGTGATGTTTTTGGGGTGAAATGACCGGGTCGTAAACCTCAAAAACAAATTATTGAAACTAGATTGAGTGAAATGACTGGGTCGTAAACTCAAATCTAGTTGAATATCCAGGGATAAATGTATTGATGATTATGATTATAGACCAAAACAGTAACTCTGAACTTTGAATAGCATATTAGTGTCTTTTGGGCCCATGCTTGTCTTTGTTTAAATGTGATTCATGAAATGTGAAATGAATGAATAATGAGACCAATGATTATTTTTGTTTAAATGTGAATTATGAAATAAGATGTAATGTTATGAGATATATGATGATAATTATGAAATGAGATGATTACAATGTATAAGTAAATTATTGAAGGTGAATGTGGATTGAAAAATTATGTTGAATGATGAGATCTGAAGGTACTATATGAAAATACAATATGATGTATAATATGGATGTGGTTGTGGACATTGTGAGTATTATTTTATGAATTTTTTAATAAGTCATGGAATTGTGGGTTGTATTAATGAAATACGTGCATATGTATATAATTATGAGATTAGTAGAAATATATATAAGGTGTAATTGAAATGGGAAAATATGATAAGAAAATAATAATATATGAAGTTAACATATAAGTATGATTGTCTGTTATGTATATTTATAATATTTATTTGTACTACTAAGCTTTCGGGCTTAGCGCGGTTGTATATATCGCGCAGGTGAGTAGGTGGTTGATCTGGAAGTCAAACTGTTATGCCACGAGTAGGGTAAGAGTATTTCGAGACCAACTAGAAGGTGATGCATACATATATAATTTCATTATGTTGTATTTCTGACAAGAATGTATTCATATGTATAAATGAAATTTTGTTAAAGACAAAATTATCATATATATATATATATATATATAAGATTATTGAAAGTATGTGATAATAATAAACCTCTACTTATTTTGTACTTGAAGTGTAAATCCTTTTTGCCGGTTGTAGTTGAGGTTATAAGGGGGATTTATTGGGAGTGTACTGAGAATGATTTTGTTTGCATTGGTTTGTGTAAAATGTTTTTTTTTTTAAATCAGGAAAAAACCAGTTTTGTCGACACTTGAGACTCAATTTTTAGGCGAAACTATGGCAAAATTTCTGTAAAACCGGAACTAAAATTCGAATTAAGTAAAATTGGTAGCAACATTAGGATAGTGTGGCGCCTCTACTCGGCTTACACATGTAGGCTGGGAAGGGGTGTTACACTATGAATGAATTAGAAATATAAGTTCTAGGGTTTCATTAATTTGCAAATGTAAAATAATTGGTTATTGCTATTTCATGAATGTGAAAACTAATGAATTGGTAATTGACTAATTAACCTTAAGGAACAAATTAATTTACAAGGTCATGTTAATGGATAATTGAGAATTGAGTTTTGATTGAATGGACCTATAACCCTAGGCACCTTCCCAAGAATCGATTTGATCTTGTACACCCATCACACACATCAACCCTACACTGCTTAATCTTAGGTTTAAATTGTTCTTTTACAATTCCAAACAACAAACTCTCTCTTTTAAATTACTTGCTAATCAAGCTATTACGAACTACACCTTCTTGGGGAAACGACCTTGGGGCGATCACCTTTGCTACAGCTACCTCGTATACTTGCGAGTGACGCTTGCAGTAGAACTTAATTCGAACGTAACAGTAGCATAAGAGACCCCACAATAGTTACATGAAGCTCTTTGTTCACCCTTTGTCTTATCCAAAGGAAGTCTAGTAAAATGTTCCCAAACATCGGATTTATTCTTAGGAGGAGCTTTTCTTTTATTAACAGACTCAGTTTGGGAAGCAACAGTAGGAGTAGGATTAGGGGTAGAAGCATCAGCATTAAGGTCAGTGGCATTATGATCATTATCACTGGGGTCATTGACAACCATTTGCAATTCTACCAAATAGCAATAAAAAAAGATAATTACCATAACAAACACAACTAATAAGTACAAACAATTACCAAACAATGTACCAAAATAAACCAAATAATATGAAAAAACATTAAACAAAACAAAGTACCAAACCAAATCAAATAATCTAAAAAAACAAATCATTAATGGTAATGATCATAATTTATTTTAATTCAATAAAAAAAATTTGAATTCTAATCTACCTAATTCTACCAATTTTTAAGTTTTTGTACTCTTCAAATTGTACAACATTAATTATTTGAAATCTACCTTATTCTAGATGTATTTAACATATATATATTTTTCTTTTCAAGATAGTAAGCACATTTGATTATCAAACAAAAATATTCATATGTTCACATCATAATTATTAAACACTCTTCATCATTATTAACATCATATCTAAATTAATAGAATTTTTCTCTAGCTTCAAAAATGTAGAGAAGTATTTTAGTTTAATCGACCAATTAAGTCAATAATCAATATTCTATTAATTTTTATCAAGCAGAAATTTAGAATAAATTTAATTAAAATTTTCAAAAATCAAATTAATTACAAAATTAATGTATAAATAATAACTATTACTAATTTTTATCAAGCAAAAATTTAGAACATATACCTGCTGGCTGTTGTGGTGCTTGTTGGGTGATATGCGGCTGGGACGAGCGCTGCTGCTACTGGGACAAGCGCTGTTGTTGTTGGGATGAGCCCTGGATGTTGGGACGAATGTCGGCTGCTAGGACGAGCATTGTTGTTGCTACCTGCTGGGATGAGCATCGACTGCTGCTACTACTGGGACGAGCGTTGCTGCTGGGATGAGCATCGACTGCTGCTGCTACTGGGACGAGCATTGCTGCTGGGATGAGCTAACACGACGTGCTACTGTTGCTATCGAGATGAGCGCTGGCTACTGCTATTGCTGCTGGAATAAGCACTGGTTGCGGGCGAGTTGAAGAGCTCCTGCTACTGCTGCTTGTTGGTCTGGGAGCAGGTCAGAATGAGAGAGAATGAGAAAGAAGCAAATGGGAGAGACAGAGTCGAAGGCTGGCTGTGCAAATAGGGAGAGGGGTACTTTTGTTAGGGTTTTATTTAAGTAGCATAGTGTATAGGGTTATTTTAAAAAAAATTAAAATTTTCAAGCTGGGTCGGGCTGACTAGACCATTTAAAGCAAAACTCGAGACCCGACCCAAACCGAGTTTGGGACTAACATTCAAACCCGAAGCCCAACCCTAAATAAATTTTGGGCAGGCCCAACCCGGCCTAAACCCCTCAATCCAGGCCGAGTTTTTTAGGCCACGGGCTTTTTGAACACCCTTAACTATTGGTGGCCAACACAGGCAACATAGTAAAGCTTTTTTATATATCTGGAGAGCTGGGAGATCCTTGTATCTTATATTGCACTACATCTCTTGGTTGGAATCACACCAACATGGTTGTGGCTAGTGATGGAGAAGATAAGAAGATCTCTCTTTAGAGGAAAAGTGGGCAGAGCATGGGGACCATCCCTATTGCTAGGAAAAATAGTGGAGGCAATATTAAGGAATCTGTATTAGCTATTAGTTTTAGTAGTAAGGGATCTAGATCTGGGTAAAGTGGTAAAGTTGTAAGGATATGGGACCTACAGAGGAAGCATTATATTAAATGTTTGAAATTTCATATTGTGAATACTCAAATTTTGAGGCTTGGAAAGCTGATTTCTCCAGACCGCAAAATGCCGACTCAGACTGGGTGACTTTGGAAAAGTTCACCGAAGATATATCGATATGGTACTTGAAATGTCTGAAACGACACGTGGATCGTAGAAATGGTCTTGGAATATTTTTTGGAGGTCCATAGCTCCCGAAAAATCAGTTTGAGATAAAATTGTGCGAGCTGATGTGTAATATCCTCATATATGCCCTAAAAGTCTTGGTTATATTGTGGTTGTTGTTGTTGTCATTATAATTGGATTGAATGTGTGTGTTGTGATAAGAAAAAGAAATGAGAAAAGAAAAATATAAGTGTTTTGGGAAAGAATTTAGGGTTTAGAGACAAGTTTATATGTTGTGTATATGGTGATATATATAACATATACATTGGTCAAAAGAGTTGGTCAAGGCAAGAGGAGATATTTTTAGGGCATGTGAAATTACCAAAATGGGCAAGAGATAACAAAGAGAATTAAGATGTGTTTGAGGGTCTTTTGGTAATTTTCTTTTGGATGAGTATTTAATGAGTGTTGACTTTGTGATTTCATCATAATCTTCTCTTCTTCTTCAAGAGGTGGCCGGCTCTCCATTAACAAAAGGGAAAGAGAGGTGTTCTTGATGCTAGAAGCAAATTGAAGAAGGAATTGAGAGACTTGGGGAAAGAGTTGTGGAATTTCTTCATATAAGGTAAGAAATTTCTTGATTTCCTTGGTTAATTCTGAATTTATGATTAAGATGATTTGTGATTTGTTAAGGTGATGATTTGGTGTGTTGATATGTGTTTGCAAGTGTTAGATTTGATTTAACTTTTAAAAGATGGAATTGATGTTGGTTTGGTTGTGAATATGGTAAGATAGGTGGATTTTGATAGTGAAAGTTTAAGAGTAAAGTTGGTTTTAAGATTTGGAATTGGTGAATGATTTGATGTTTGGTTAATGTGAATATTGTGTTAAATGTGCAAAATAAGTGTAAATGATGTTGATTAGGTCCATTTGAATGAGGTTATGTTGTGTGTATTGTGTTTTAAGTTAACCAAAAGAAATTGGCTACATTTAGGGTTTTTGTATGAGAGAGACGTTGTGTGGGACGGTCGCTATTGTTCAGGAGCGGTCGTGATTATTGTGATGTGCGGTCGCGGCTTAGGTCGGGCTTCTGGCCGCGAAACCTACTGTGATAAAGTGTTATATTTTGATTGTGTAGGGCGGTCGCGACATGGCTTGGTGCGACCGTTAGAAATGTTCTGTTCATCTTATTGGAAGCAATCTAATCCTGCAATAAGATTTTCAAATACATGTTAAATAGATTATTTGTCTAACATCATGGTTGAGATTAAACAATATTATGTTATGCATTGTGAATGATAATGTGTTACATGGATAATGTACTTTGAAATACTATATCAATGATGCTATATGCATAAGATGAATTAAGATGAGAAATGTGATGCAAAGCCATTGTGATTGGCTATGATGATGCAATTGAAAGAAATAAGGCATGTTTGCTTAATTGCTGATGAGAATTGAGAATGGAAATGATAATTGATATGTAAATGAATTGTGTGGCTAATGTGTTATTCCATTTTCAGAGTATGTTATTGGTGGCATGCCTAATGATAGTAACAATCTCTTGAAGTTAGGTTGGATTGAATCCTTGAAGCCTAATTGAGATGTTACAACCCTTGAAGCTAGGTTGGGTTAGTTCTTGAAGCCAAGTTGGGTAGAAGCTTAGCATGCTTTGCTCCCCTTGAAGCTTGGTTGAACTTAATCTTTGAAGCCTAGTTGGGTATATGATATTGATAAATGTGATGATAGAACCAAAACATTAACTCTGAAAATTGAATGGCATATTAGTGTGTCTTGGGCCCATGCTTGTCTATGGTAAATGTGAGTCATGAATGATGATTGTATTTGCTTTGTGTTGATGATTAAATGAATATTCATGAGGTATATGATAAGATATTGAGATGTGATATGTAATGTGGAAGTATATTGTTAGTTTTGCATATATAATGTTACATATATATATTGGATTGAGAAAGTACATTGCATTGCACTAAGTCATAGCATGATTTATCTTACTAAGCCGTTGGCTTAGCGCGATAGTGTTTAATCGCGCAGGTGATAGAACTGCTAGAGTTGATCCCGAGAGCTCTTCGAGACCGACTGAGAGTAGACAGTGAAGAGTTGATTTTGGAGTCTTAAAGATCAAAGAAAACTTGCCAATCATGTATAACTCTTTTATATTTTGTAAAGTATTGATTAAATGTACATATATGTATATTTGTAAATATGGAACTAAGTGTTTTTAAATACGTAAATATTTTATGACTTCCGCTGTGTAATAACTATAATTAGGTATATATATATATATATATCTAAGGTGTTTTAATTTAAGAGTAAATGATCTACTTTTCTATATTATATGATGATAATAGAATGGTAACTATTCAAATGTTTTGAATGTTGAAGAAAACCGTAACATCTCTATGTTTGGTGCACTTATGCTACATTATTGTGGTGGTAGTGTGTGTGCATTGGATGTGGGGGTGTTACAATTGTTTTGGTATCAGAGCCTAGGTTTGAGATTCTCAACCTAGGTAATATGTTATAAAAAGACTATTTTGAATTAAAAAGTGAGTTTTTGAAATAAAATACATGTTTGGGATTGGCAATCTTTGATCTTTAATAAGGTGTGTCCTGTTGTGTTTGCAGTATTAGGTGTTGATGGATCCTCATTTGAGACAGTCAGTTGAGGGCAGTGAGGAGAGTGTTGCTCCTGATGAGGGAGTTAGGGTTGATAGTGTTGAGGAGGCACCTGCTTCGGTGTCGGGTAGACCAGTAGGTGATGAGATTCCACCAGCTTGGTTTGTGCATATGATGGAGACTTTCAGGCAAGCTCCAGTACAACCAGTGCCACCACCCCCTCAGCCTTCAGTACCAGTGAGGCACTATGACAAGCTAAGGAAGTATGGAGCTGAGGATTTTATTGGTACCACTGATCCAGCTGTGGCAGAACAGTGGCTTGACAAAGTTCAGAGGATCTTTATTCAGTTGCAAGCTACCCCTGAGGAAAAGTTTGACTATGCCAGATCTTTGCTACAGAAGGATGCCTACGATTGGTGGAAGACTGTGCCACATTCTATGGATGATCCACCAACTTTGTCATATGCAGATTTCTTGAGGGAATTTGAGTTGAAATATACTCCTAGGGAGTATAAGGATATGAAGAAGATGGAATTCTTAAGCCTGAAGCAAGATAACAAGACTGTTACTGAATATGAAGTTGAGTTTATTAGACTGAGTCAGTATGCTGGGGGTATCATTGCTGATGAGATTGATAGATGCCGGCGATTTCAGGAGGGATTGAGGCCCTCTATCATGTGCTTAGTGGCCGGGTCTAGATATCACGATTTCTTCCAGCTAGTGGCAGCAGCTCGAGATGTTGAAAGGGCTCAAGTGATTGCAGCTGCTTCAGAGGATGAGGTTAGGGTGAGAAGGCCTCAGTTTGAGGCAGGGTCTTCTTCAGTAAAGAGGGGTAGAGGAAGCTTTGTTCCTCGGAGTATTAGAAGCCAGAGACCAGCAGGAAGATCAGGGCAATTCCAGAGACAAAGATTCAGACCTGCAGCTTCAGTGGCAAGTGCTCCGACCCCTATGGTTCAGAGATCCACCTTACCCATCTGCATCCATTGTGGGAGGCCACATGGTGGTCCATGTTGGAAAGCTGGTGTTGCAGGGGTATGTTTTAGGTGTGGGTCGCCAGATCACTTTGTGAGAGACTGTCCGGAGAGGCAGGAGTTTATGCCAGTTGATTCTGCCGCTTCTCGAGCCAGTGTGAGGGGAGGTAGAGGAGGCAGAGGTGCCAGCCGAGGTGGTAGAGCAGGGTTCAGTTCTAGAGGTGGTGCTACATCCAGGGAGACTAGACCGGAGGAGGTTGGTTCTTCCCAGAGGATGTATGTTATGCAGAGGCAACCGGATGCATCGGCGGTCATAGCTGGTACTTTTTCTTTATTTGATACTGCAGTACTTGCTTTGATTGATCCGGGTTCCACCCATTCTTATATTAGTGCATCTGTATTGCCTGTGTTTGATGTGCATGCTGAGTCCCTAGGATTTGATGTTTTGGTGACAAATCCGTTAGGGCATAGTGTGATTGTGAGTAAAGTGCATAGAGATAGTGCAGTGAGAGTTCAGGGTGAGGAGTTCCTTGGGGATTTGATTGAGATGCCATTTAAGGAATATGATGTGATCCTAGGCATGGATTGGCTATCTCGACATGGAGCTGTGGTGGATTGTAAAAAGAAAATTGTTTCTTTGAGAACCGGTGATGGTAGAGAGGTGATTGTATCTAATGAGCAGGAACAATTAGCCTCCTTATTTGTTTCAGCTGTTGCAGCTCGGAGGTTGATCAGGAAGGGGTGTGAAGCCTATCTTGCTCATGTGGTAGATACTAGAGTGAAGGGTTCTCCTATTGAAAGCATTGCCACAGTTGCAGAGTTCCCTGATGTTTTTCCTGAGGAGTTGCCAGGATTGCCTCCCGAGAGAGAGGTGGAGTTCGGTATCGAGTTGTTGCCTAGTACCACTCCTATCTCCATTACTCCTTACAGGATGGCACCAGCAGAATTGAGGGAGTTGAAAGTGCAATTACAGGAGTTGTTGGATAAAGGATTCATTCGCCCCAGTGTTTCTCCATGGGGAGCTCCTGTGCTATTTGTGAAGAAGAAAGATGGTACGATGAGGTTATGTATCGACTATAGGCAATTGAACAAGGTGACCATTAAGAATAAGTATCCTTTGCCTAGAATCGATGATCTCTTTGACCAGTTGAAGGGAGCGTCAGTATTCTCTAAGATTGATCTGAGATCGGGGTACCATCAGTTGAGAGTCAGAGCGGAAGATGTTCCAAAGACTGCATTTCGGACCAGGTATGGACATTATGAATTTTTAGTTATGCCTTTTGGTCTGACGAATGCACCTGCAGCTTTCATGGATTTGATGAATAGGGTGTTTAGGCCCTATTTGGATCAGTTTGTAGTGGTCTTCATTGATGATATTCTGGTGTATTCAAGGAATGAAGAGGAACATGATATGCATCTGCGGATTGTGTTGCAGATTTTGAGAGAGAAGCAACTGTTTGCCAAATTGTCGAAGTGTGAGTTCTGGTTGGATCAGGTAGCTTTTCTCGGGCATATTGTTTCAGCAGAAGGCATCAGAGTGGATCCGAGTAAAGTTGAAGCCATTTTGAATTGGAGTCCACCCAAGTCTGTGACAGAGGTTAGAAGTTTTCTGGGTTTGGCAGGATATTACCGGCGGTTTGTGAAAGGATTTTCTTTGATAGCTACTCCACTCACCAGATTGCTTCGTAAGGGAGTGAGGTTTTTGTGGACGGATCAGTGTCAGGCGAGCTTTGAACAGTTGAGAGATTTGTTGACTCAAGCGCCTGTTCTCACTTTACCTATAGAAGGCCAACCCTATGTGATCTACAGTGATGCTTCACATAGAGGTTTGGGATGTGTGTTGATGCAAGAAGGTAAAGTTATAGCTTATGCATCTCGTCAGTTGAAACCGCATGAGCTTAATTACCCCACCCATGATTTGGAATTGGCAGCCATTGTGTTTGCACTGAAGATTTGGCGCCATTATCTGTTTGGGGAGAAATGTTTCATCTACACTGATCACAAGAGTTTGAAGTATTTGGGTGTCCAGAAAGAGCTTAACCTTCGGCAGAGGAGATGGTTAGAATTGATTAAAGACTACGACTGCTTGATAGATTATCATCCAGGTAAAGCAAATGTGGTTGCTGATGCCTTGAGTCGGAAGTCTTTAGCTGGTTTAACAGTTTATTCGCTCTCGTTGCTTGTTGAGTTGAGAGCATTGTGTGCCAGTTTTGTACCTTGTGATAATGGTGCGTTATTGGCACAGTTGCAATTGAAGCCGGTTTTGTTGGATCAGATCAGAGAGGCTCAGGTGAATGATGGGAAGATTCAGAAGATTGTTTCAGATTGTCAGAGTGGAAAGGGTAGAGATTTTGTTGTGAGGAATGATGGGAGCCTATGGTTTAAGAACAGGTTGTGTGTACCCGATGATGCTGATTTGAAAAGGATCATTTTGGAAGAAGCTCATCAGTCTATATTTGCTATGCATCCGGGTAATACCAAGATGTATCATGATTTAAGACAGCATTATTGGTGGATTGGGTTGAAGAGAGACATTGCTGATTTTGTATCTAAATGTCTCACTTGTCAGAAGGTTAAAGCAGAGCATCAAGTTCCAACTGGGTTGCTTCAACCGTTGTCAGTGCCTGAATGGAAGTGGGAAAGAGTGACAATGGACTTTGTGTCTGGGTTGCCTTTGACACAAAGGAGACATGATGCCATATGGGTGATTGTGGATAGATTGACTAAGACAGCTCATTTCCTTCCGGTTCGGATGGATTACTCGTTGGAGAGGTTAGCTGAGCTGTACATCCATGAAATTGTGAGATTGCATGGTGTTCCAACTTCTTTAGTGTCTGATCGGGATCCTAGGTTTACTTCAAGATTTTGGAAGAGTTTGCATGGTGCTTTGGGTTCTCGACTGCATTTCAGTACTGCTTTTCATCCACAGACGGATGGACAGTCTGAGAGAGTGATACAGATCATTGAGGATATGTTGAGAAGCTGTGTCATCGATTTCACTGGAAGTTGGGATAGATTCTTACCTCTTGTGGAGTTTGCTTATAATAACAGTCATCAGTCCAGCATCAGAATGGCCCCATTCGAGGCATTGTATGGCAGACGGTGTAGGACACCTCTGTGTTGGAGTGAGCTTGGTGATGGTAAATTGATTGGGCCTGATTTGATTCAAGAAACTGAAGAGAAAGTAAAGTTGATTCGAGGCAGATTGAAAGCAGCTTCAGACCGACAGAAGTCTTATGCAGATCTGAAGAGGAGAGATATTCAGTTTGATATTGGGGATAAGGTATTTTTGAAGGTATCTCCTTGGAAGAAGATTTTGAGGTTCGGTCGGAAAGGGAAATTGAGTCCTCGTTTCATCGGACCGTATGAAGTTTTGGAAAGAGTTGGGCCAGTGGCGTATAGACTTGCTTTACCGCCTGAGTTGGATCGTATTCATAATGTGTTCCATGTATCTATGTTGAGGAGGTACAGGTCGGATCCATCTCATGTGTTGCCATTGGAATCTATTGAAGTGAGCCCAGACTTGTCATTTGAAGAGGAACCAGTTGCTATCTTGGCACGGGAAGTGAAAGAATTGAGGAATAAGAGAGTACCATTGGTGAAGATTCTTTGGAAGAATCATGCAAAGGAAGAAGCAACTTGGGAAAGTGAGCAGACTATGCGTGAGCAATATCCTCAGTTGTTTCAGAGTTAATATCAGGTAATTTCGAGGACGAAATTTCTTTTTAGAGGGGGAGAATTGTAATATCCTCATATATGCCCTAAAAGTCTTGGTTATATTGTGGTTGTTGTTGTTGTCATTATAATTGGATTGAATGTGTGTGTTGTGATAAGAAAAAGAAATGAGAAAAGAAAAATATAAGTGTTTTGGGAAAGAATTTAGGGTTTAGAGACAAGTTTATATGTTGTGTATATGGTGATATATATAACATATACATTGGTCAAAAGAGTTGGTCAAGGCAAGAGGAGATATTTTTAGGGCATGTGAAATTACCAAAATGGGCAAGAGATAACAAAGAGAATTAAGATGTGTTTGAGGGTCTTTTGGTAATTTTCTTTTGGATGAGTATTTAATGAGTGTTGACTTTGTGATTTCATCATAATCTTCTCTTCTTCTTCAAGAGGTGGCCGGCTCTCCATTAACAAAAGGGAAAGAGAGGTGTTCTTGATGCTAGAAGCAAATTGAAGAAGGAATTGAGAGACTTGGGGAAAGAGTTGTGGAATTTCTTCATATAAGGTAAGAAATTTCTTGATTTCCTTGGTTAATTCTGAATTTATGATTAAGATGATTTGTGATTTGTTAAGGTGATGATTTGGTGTGTTGATATGTGTTTGCAAGTGTTAGATTTGATTTAACTTTTAAAAGATGGAATTGATGTTGGTTTGGTTGTGAATATGGTAAGATAGGTGGATTTTGATAGTGAAAGTTTAAGAGTAAAGTTGGTTTTAAGATTTGGAATTGGTGAATGATTTGATGTTTGGTTAATGTGAATATTGTGTTAAATGTGCAAAATAAGTGTAAATGATGTTGATTAGGTCCATTTGAATGAGGTTATGTTGTGTGTATTGTGTTTTAAGTTAACCAAAAGAAATTGGCTACATTTAGGGTTTTTGTATGAGAGAGACGTTGTGTGGGACGGTCGCTATTGTTCAGGAGCGGTCGTGATTATTGTGATGTGCGGTCGCGGCTTAGGTCGGGCTTCTGGCCGCGAAACCTACTGTGATAAAGTGTTATATTTTGATTGTGTAGGGCGGTCGCGACATGGCTTGGTGCGACCGTTAGAAATGTTCTGTTCATCTTATTGGAAGCAATCTAATCCTGCAATAAGATTTTCAAATACATGTTAAATAGATTATTTGTCTAACATCATGGTTGAGATTAAACAATATTATGTTATGCATTGTGAATGATAATGTGTTACATGGATAATGTACTTTGAAATACTATATCAATGATGCTATATGCATAAGATGAATTAAGATGAGAAATGTGATGCAAAGCCATTGTGATTGGCTATGATGATGCAATTGAAAGAAATAAGGCATGTTTGCTTAATTGCTGATGAGAATTGAGAATGGAAATGATAATTGATATGTAAATGAATTGTGTGGCTAATGTGTTATTCCATTTTCAGAGTATGTTATTGGTGGCATGCCTAATGATAGTAACAATCTCTTGAAGTTAGGTTGGATTGAATCCTTGAAGCCTAATTGAGATGTTACAACCCTTGAAGCTAGGTTGGGTTAGTTCTTGAAGCCAAGTTGGGTAGAAGCTTAGCATGCTTTGCTCCCCTTGAAGCTTGGTTGAACTTAATCTTTGAAGCCTAGTTGGGTATATGATATTGATAAATGTGATGATAGAACCAAAACATTAACTCTGAAAATTGAATGGCATATTAGTGTGTCTTGGGCCCATGCTTGTCTATGGTAAATGTGAGTCATGAATGATGATTGTATTTGCTTTGTGTTGATGATTAAATGAATATTCATGAGGTATATGATAAGATATTGAGATGTGATATGTAATGTGGAAGTATATTGTTAGTTTTGCATATATAATGTTACATATATATATTGGATTGAGAAAGTACATTGCATTGCACTAAGTCATAGCATGATTTATCTTACTAAGCCGTTGGCTTAGCGCGATAGTGTTTAATCGCGCAGGTGATAGAACTGCTAGAGTTGATCCCGAGAGCTCTTCGAGACCGACTGAGAGTAGACAGTGAAGAGTTGATTTTGGAGTCTTAAAGATCAAAGAAAACTTGCCAATCATGTATAACTCTTTTATATTTTGTAAAGTATTGATTAAATGTACATATATGTATATTTGTAAATATGGAACTAAGTGTTTTTAAATACGTAAATATTTTATGACTTCCGCTGTGTAATAACTATAATTAGGTATATATATATATATATCTAAGGTGTTTTAATTTAAGAGTAAATGATCTACTTTTCTATATTATATGATGATAATAGAATGGTAACTATTCAAATGTTTTGAATGTTGAAGAAAACCGTAACATCTCTATGTTTGGTGCACTTATGCTACATTATTGTGGTGGTAGTGTGTGTGCATTGGATGTGGGGGTGTTACATGATGTGTTTTTTTTTTTAGGCCGAACCGCAGCATGCAGTGGTCCAACCGCCGCGACCAGCGGTTCAACCGCCGCACGCTGCGGTTCAACCGCCGCCTAGGTTTCAACCGCTGAGTTTCCCTTTTGGAACTCCAACCGCCGTGCACAGCGGTTCAACCGCCGCACACTGCGGTTCGACCGCCGTGTAGGGTTTCAACCGCTGCCCGTTTTTCCTCTTCTGGCAAGTCAACCGTCATCCACGGCTGTTCAACCGCCGGGACCAGCGGTTCAACGGCCATTCAGGTCCAAATTTGGTCCGATTTTCACTATAAATAGCCCCCAGAACGGTCAGAAAAGGAGCCCGTTTGGTGTTGACGAACTCCCTATCTTTCTATACGCTTAGGCGCTTCTCTTCTACTCTTCTTTGCATAAATCTATCCTTGAGTTTCAGGAATCAACTAAAATCAGATCAAGAAAGCAGGAATCAAGAATCATAATCCAAGGTCCAAGAAAACAAGATCTGGAGCTTTGAAGTGGGAAAATCCTAAGCAAGGTAATATCCTAATTCATCCTTTGTCAATTTAAGCATGTCATAAGCATTACACCTTCTTCTTAATTTCTTTTTGGTCAAAGACCTAATCCTTTTAGGTCTAAGGCCTAATTAACTAATCAATTGATCTTTAGGCATTAAGCCATGAATCAATCAACCCCTTTGGCCAAAGGCCTAAAATTTGCATCCTTTTGGTACAAGCACTACAAAAAAACACGCTATCTGCAACGGACAAAATCCGTCGCAGATCCGTCGCAAATCAAGTATTGCGACCGATCTGCGACGGATACGATCCGTTAATAAAAAAGGCGTCATAATTTTCAATTTGCGACAGGCCATCGCAGATTGCGACGGATTTGCAACCACTCGGCAGTTGCAAATCTGCCGTCGCAGATTCCGTCGCAGATTCCGTCGCAGAATGCCGTCGCAGATTTTCGTCGCAAATTCGTTGCAGATTCCGTCACAGATTGTCGTCGCGGATTCCGTCGCAGATTCTGTCATAGATTTCAGATATCCGTCACAGATTCGTGGCAAATCCGTAACAATTTAATATTGATTTTTATTGGAACTATTTGTATTATCAATTAATTTTATGAGAACTTTATAAATACATTTGGAAAATTTAAACACAATCTAAAAAAAACACTAATTACATTGATAAAAATAATTCTTTTATTAATCTTCAATATAATAAAATATTTTACAATTTAATTATGCATGTGTTAAGAACACTACTACAAATAATCTATCTTGAAAATAACAATATTTGGGAAAAAGTAACACAAGTGTCTCACAATATAGAACTCAAAACAAATCAAACTCTAAATCCTCTGCTGTTCCTCCTTCCTCTAGCTATCTCAAACTTCCTTCCCTTTGATCGCACATAGGGTTTAGTATGGCTGTGTGGCACACCAGGAGTTGGGCCAAAGTGTTTCACAGCTTCACGGGCATTCTTTGGACCTCTTAAAAGAACCTGAACAAACATTTGCATTAATAAGCTGCAATATGAGCAATATCATGTAATTTGTAGCAAAACAGAAGGCAAATCTTAAGATGACTCAAGAATTCTATATCAAAGAACATAAACAGCACACAACACATATTGAATTTGAATATGATCCTTTTCCTAATAAATGTAACATAAAGCTTGATATCAAAACTTCACCAGCATTAATAGCAATTCTAAAAATGGAATTACGATAATTCAATGACATATCAGTCATGAACATAAAAAGGAAAAATAGGGGCATTATTGACCTTAAACAGAAAAGAGCCCCACAGAAAAGAGCCCCCAGAAATTGCCTCATGATGGATGGTCAAACACATGGAATATACATACAAGATGTACACACACACAAACACGGAAGTAAATTTTTAAAAAAAATGCGTAAAAAGGCCCTTGAGGCAATTTCTTCAACAGCCCAATAATTCAAACCTTACCAGCCTTCAGGGATGAAAAGTGCATCACCTGCATGAAGAATAACCTTCTGAGAGTAATTCATGGAGCATTCTGCTCTTGGATATAATGACAAATCAGGGTTTTCTAAAGCAACAGAACTGCCAGCCAGAAAAAAAATTTTAAAAAGCATAAAAGGAGAATTAAATAACAAAGATTATGCATAAAGGTTGTATCAAAATCAAGGCCAGACCAATAGCTAAACAAAATTTTGAATTACATTTCTCTGCAAGGCAAAAACAATTACTAATTCAGTAAACAATGCGAAATTAGCATACCTGTGATTTGAAGCTTCCCCATGCATAGGCATAGGGTATAAAAATGGACTTGCAGAAGGAGGCCATAGGACAACTGCAATAAATAAAAGTGATTAAAAAAAAAAGAGAATTCAATAAAAAGGAGATAGTTATCATGCATGGTTGAAGGCTTGACACTAACACCATGATGTGAGCAAAGACAGTCAAAATGTAGCAGAAAATCACAAACTAAAGTTCTTTCTTCCATTTCTATATCTGTTGACAATTAAAGCATTTTTGCCCAACTGTGTGCAAAAGGGAAATAGTTCAATAGAAAAGCTAGTTCTAACTCCTAAATAAACTATTATAGAGTAAATGCATGAAATGAGATGTACAAATTAATGCAAATGATGGAAGCATTATCAACTGTAAGGTAAGGAATTTCCAAATTTTTTTATAAATGATAAATGCAGAAAATGATTTTGGCAATATCATAAATCAATAAATTGCAGATAAATGAAGACAACTGCCCCAGTGGTAAAATGGACAAGTGAAAAAAAAGTAAGCAAGTTAACCTTGTTTATGGCCAGCAACTATGCATAGAACATTATGATGTGGATCATAGTGAGTACTTGATCTAGCGTGAGCATTATTCATCCATAGATTAATAGAAGCTAGTTTTTTTGTCTCCAAAAAAGCAGGCTGTACAAATTAATCAACTGTAAGCAAATGGTTCTTCCAGTGAAGAGCAATAGGCTTAATAAAGAGAAGAACGAAAAGTGCAAACCCTTTGAATGTCTTCTTAAAGAATTCCCAGTTGAACCCTGTCTTGATCTTCACTATTCAGAATTGGCACCTGCAATACAAGCAATTCAAGTGTCAACTATAACCCCTCACATTGTGCATCCAAAAGAACACAAACTGATCAAATAAAACAGGATAAACTCAGAGAGTTCGAACCTGGGCTTAATAAATTTGTTGAGGAGCATGACTAGAGAGCAAAGGGCCAAGCTCTTCTGCGTTAGAAACTGCAGGTGAACGCCTTTCTTTGTTTATCACACGCTTCTTATGTAACACCCTCATATCCTATATAATACCGTACATATACCAAGTATACATACAATACGTATATAGAACATAAGAATATCACGTTTCGTCACAATTTAAAATCTTTACTTTACTCCTAAAACAATAATACATTTCCTTATATAAAAGTATTTATCAAATTATTATCCTTTGATGATAAAACATATACATATATTATATTAACTCTTCCAAAGATTCATTTATACAGATGAATACATTCTTATAAAAATGCAAAATCCTTAACTTGTACATGCATGCATCATCCTCTAGTTGGTCTCGAATGACACTTGCTCTCTTAGTGACATAGTGGCTTAATTCCAGCTCCATCACCTATTTACCTGCGCGATTAATATAACCGCGCTAAGCTTGAAAGCTTAGTAGTACAAATAAATACTAAAATATACATTACAAGATAAACATACCTCATATTTTTAGCATCATGTTTTCTTATTTTGTTTCCCCTTTTTTTCAAAGCATTCTTCATACATTCCTATAATCTCATGAACCATATATATATACACATATAACATTCATTCATAAAGTGATACTTACCATATATACGTCATATACATATTACATCTCACATTGTACTTTCAAAAATCACATCTTTCAACATAACTTCTCAAACCAAATCTCCTTTTTATAATTCCTTTATACAATATTATCATGCCATAGTACATAACATTATACTTCATTACACCATTCAATTAATTCATTATCTATTCATATCATTATCATTATCACCATCCACAATCCAACATTTATACTCACAATCAATATATCGATACACACATTACATATCATAATTCATAACATTTTATGTCATTATTCTATGCACCATTCACCACTCATGAATCACATTTTCAACAAAGGTAACCATAGATCTCATTTAACTCAACCTTTGCATATCACATTGAAAACAAAGACAGACTCGGGCCCAAAAAACTAATATGCCATTCAACTTTCAGAGTTAATGTTTTGGTTAAATTTCACATTTATCATTATCATTGACCCAACTAGGCTTCAAGGATTCAAGTTCAACCAAGCTTCAAGGGGAACAAAGCATGCTAAGTATCAACCCAACTTGGCTTCAAGAACCAACCCAACCTAGCTTCAAGGGTTGTAACATCTCAATTAGGCTTCAAGGACTAGACCCAACCAAGCTTCAAGGGGAGTATAACCTGTTAAACTTCAACCCAACTTGGCTTCAAGGATCAAGCCCAACCTAACTTCAAGAGATTGTTACTATTATTAGGCATGCCACCAACAACAAAACTCTGAAAATGGAATAATACATTAGTCACACAATTTATTTATTCATTTCATTCTCAATTGAATCATCATAACCAATCACAATGGCTTCATATCACATTAGATTCATAATTGCCAATCACAATGGCATCACATCACATTTGATTCATAATTGCCAATCACAATGGCTTCATATCACATTAGATTCAAAAATTGCCAATCACAATTTACTTTAATCAATTCATCACATCTTCCACAAATCATATTACGTCCCATATTATTTCACATTCCATAATTCATTAATAATGTTAGACAAATGATCTATTTAACATGTGTTTTAGAGTCTTGTTGCAAAATTTGATTACTTCAATAAAGTAAAACAGAATGTTTCTCGCGGTCGCACCAGACCAAAATACGACCGCGCTGCTTAGTCAAAAGACGAAACCTTTTTACAGTAGGTTTCGCGGTCACAAGCCCGACCGAAGTCGCGACCGCACTGCCCAATCAAAGAGAAAATATTATCACAGTAAGTTTCGCGGTCAGGAGTCCGACCTAAGTCGCGACCGCACTTCAAAATCACAAGGTGCAACTTAATCACAGTAGGGTTCGCGGTCAGGAGTCCGACCTAAGTCGCGACCGCACATCAACAATAGCGACCGCACATCAACAATAGCGACCGTCCCAAACTACGGGTCTCATGCATAAACCCTAAATTTAGCAATTTTATCTCTTTTGGTTAACTTCAAACACATTATAACCTCATTCAAATGGACACAAACAACATCCTCAACACTTATTTACATGTTAATCACAATATTTACATAACATTAACCACATGCATCCACAATGCATTAATGCTCTTAACACCCTAACACTCACATGTTTCAAATTCCAACATCTTATAAATGAATGCAATAATGTAGTTATACTTACAACAACCACAAAACAACCCAAAACATATATATATCAAACTCAAATCACCACTCATACTCATCATTACAAATCTTTAACACCAACACATCTCTACCTTACCAACAACCTTACTCTTTTCCTCAATCAAACCTCAAAATCCATAAACCCAAGAACCAAGTACTCAAAAACACATCTCAAACAAACAACTCAAACCATCAAATATCCAATCCACTCAAAACAACACAAAGAGTCAAGAGAACACTTACCAAGGATGAAGAACTCTTAAATCTCTTTCTTTAACTCTTGAAAACTTCTCTACTCTTGATCTTGGAGAGCTAAATCTCTTCCTCTCTCTTGTTTCTGCTGGCCGAAGAACAAAGGAAAAGAAAGGGAAAAAGGAAAAGAAAGAAAGCTGTCACGTATGGAAGGAAAGAAGAAAAGCCAAAGACAAATTCAAACCTTCTCTCTCCAACCACTTTCCTTAAAACCCTCTCCACCTTTCATTTAATAATAAACAAATAAAATATCTTCTCCCACTACTCCAAACTCACTTAATCACTTCTTTAATCACAATTAAATATTAACAAAACCTCTTCCTTTGACTTGCAAACATATATAATTCATATACACAACATATACTCTTCCACATATTCCTTTTTCTCTTTCAATTTGCTTATACAAATCCAATTAATAACAACAATTAATCCAATACTCCTAAGGTACAATTTGGGATATTACAATTCTCCCCCTCTTAAAAGAATTTCGTCCTCGAAATTATCCAATACAATAACGTTCTACTCTTAACAACACACCCCTTTTAACTTTTCATATAAAGATAATCGTGTTCTTACACCAAGATTTCATCAAATCACATAACTTTTACTCTCCCTCTTTATGTCAATCCTCTTTTCCTAAATTCATAACTCATCATTATATATCTATTTTTATTTTGTTACTTTCTCAACAAAGCAACCAAGATAACTCATTATATTCCCAATGAATTTTCTTTTATACAATAATCAAAGTATCTTATAATTTATATATACCATTCATCTTTTACAATCAAGTTATTGATCACTTCATCTCTTTATAGATACTCTTACTATTGCTCATCCTGTCATTACTATCACTTTTGAAAATAGGTTCTTATCACACCTTGATTGACAACAATATCTTCATTTTGCTTACTCTTAAATCCTTCTTTACCATGTTTTTCACTTAACATTAATATTGATATATCATAACTCCTTGACGTATCAGCACATTACTTTTTATACGCATTTTCACACATATCTTATACTCTTAGCACAACTATATATTTTAAATCTCTATAATAATTCGCAATCTTAGCGAAATTTAGATCAATTGATCTAATTATCATAATATAATAACATCTCAATCTTATAATATTCAAATCAACAATTAACTTATTTAAGCTTATCATCACGTATCAATATACAGGACCTAATTCCATTAGGTCCAACTCATTTTCAAATTCTAATCCCTTAGGATTCATCTGTTTAGCTTTTTGAGACTATACCCATTAATAACAAATCACCTCAATTTCCTTTTAACATTCATATATATATATATATATTCTGCTTATATAATAGCAGTGCAACCTCACATCATTCTCATATTATAATTATTACCCATAGTTCACTCACTTAACATTGTTTCCATCCATTACTTCATCTTATAACAAAAATATATTCAGTATCATTTTCAATCACATATCATAATTTTCCCATAGTTCAAACATAGAACTGATAAGATACAACTTTACCATTCGTAACTCCTAACCATGATTTCTTGACACAAAATTATCAACCTCACCCACATAATACTACCATCATATCATCTCAGACCCAAATCTGCTGATAACTAAATTATCCAGCCAATCACTCAAACAAGTCATACGGCCAGAGTATTTTAATAATCACGTCTGTAATTTATAAATCAATATTGCTCTTCTATCATTCTTCTTCAAACATTTTCAATTACAATATTAAGTTTACAAATTCCTTCACTATACTCTTTCTATTTCCAAGAGTTAACATATTTCAACTTTGTTCCAAAACGATTTGCTCTTGATCACAAGATCGTTATTAACCTAACTCACATCAACAATATTCTTTATAACACTTTTATGCACAACATTCAATCATACACAAATTTCATTTATTACTCCACTTCTAATCTGTCTTTTGTAAAACTTTTCATACATTATACTTCCCTTCTTGTTTTACACATATACATATAATATTTTCACATATAATTTTTTTTGAACCAGAAAACATCATATGATAGTCTAGCTCAGTTATCATCATAACAATTTCATTGTCCAGTGATACTTAAGTCCTTTCTCACTCTTCATTTTAGTCCATAATTTAACTCTGCATAGATCAAGACCTAATCTCTCATAGGTCCACTAATATATGCCATATCATTTCCACTTCACTAGACAAGTAATTATATCCCATTCACATTCATAGGTCACATTCACAATGTGACTTGCTTTCCACATTCCTTACATTTATACACATAATCATACAATTATATTCAATTTCTCTTTTACACATCATCAACACAATTTAACATCTATTACTTTCATTGCACAACATCATTCTTATCCCTTTTTGACATGATTAAAGTTATTTATCAACTCAACACATATATACTTTCCAACCATGATAATACTTCACAAAATCTGAGTCACATTACTAATGTGACATCTCACTCACATTTATACACATGTACATTACATCCAGTCATATACACATTGAGCCCAACAATCTCTATAACATTTCCAAGTTTAGTTATCAAAATTCTCAATTTCCTGAACCAACATTATTTTATCCAATTCTCACTATCAAGTTTATAACATGATTTAGCTTTACACAAGTTTATCAAAGCAAGTGTAATCATTCTCATACAATCAATCACATTACCCAATTTAATAGTAATCTCATATACGGTAGTATTCATGTCATGCAATCGAATTATATTCACATATCATAACATTATTTCATTATTCATTAATTTCATCAATATAGCCAACAATTATGGCTTCATATACGAACTTTCCCCCAACCAGGTCGGTAGTCCAAGTTCGGTTGCCCAATCCACAGGGTCCGCATGGTTCCGCAGGAGGCAGCTAGGTTCGCTCATTCATATCTTTAAACATTACTTTCTCAAATCACATTGTTTCATCATATAAGTAAACATACTTTAACCATCTCATTCACATCATTGAAATTAACTACATGGTTCTAATATCTCATTAAAGTATGTGCATAGAAATTCACATTATGCACCACATAGCATTATTATGTGCATGAACAATATAATGCAATACTCAACACATTTACATTCACATGCATTGAATCTCAACATACATATGCTTTAAGGAAGAACTTGTACTTTCCTCCATAATCACCCTCACAACTCTAAACACTTCTTGATTTAGGGTAATTCACCTTTTTCACAATTATTAAAGCTCATTTCAAAAATCCAAAAGTTACATCTTACCACCATTAACATGAGCTTTAACAACCCTCAAACATATCACATTTCTAACATTAAAATCATAGTGTTTGCATTTAAAACAGCAATGCAAACAGCACCATTGTATCTTCCTATCTATCCAGCATCATCTCTTTTTCTTTTTAACAACTTTAACTTTACATATTCAAACCTTAAAGAGTTAAACTTTGTCTAAACCCATCAACTCACTCAATATACCACCATACTCTCTTCATTTAACAACATATCTATCCACCTTATCCATCCAACAATATTTCCTCTTTCTAGAAATCCAAACATAAGGTTTAGTAGAAAGAGATTCAAATTATAGAGGAAAGATCACATACTTTAATCTTGATTTCGTTTTTAACTTATTCCCAACCTTATTCTCCTAATCATTTCTTTACATATTAAAGACATCAATAATCAAAATTTCTTTCCTTTATTTGAATAACTTCCCATTCTTTAATTTAGCAATTAAGCTCATATAAATTTTCCACATCATTCTTTCTTTAATTTCCATTCATATAGAATTTCATCCACAAACTATAATCCATCTCATATAATTCCAATACACTTTAATTCACTTAATACCACATTTGAGACCAACCTAGGTGTTAATGCATATGCATGTATCAAAAATTTCATTCTTTTCATTTTCATTTATCATCATTTTCTTGTTAAAACTTTTCTTTTTACATTTACTTAGGCCGAGAATCTCGAAACCTAAGCTCTGATACCAAAATAACTGTAACACCCTCATATCCTATATAATACCGTACATATACCAAGTATACATACAATACGTATATAGAACATAAGAATATCACGTTTCGTCACAATTTAAAATCTTTACTTTACTCCTAAAACAATAATACATTTCCTTATATAAAAGTATTTATCAAATTATTATCCTTTGATGATAAAACATATACATATATTATATTAACTCTTCCAAAGATTCATTTATACAGATGAATACATTCTTATAAAAATGCAAAATCCTTAACTTGTACATGCATGCATCATCCTCTAGTTGGTCTCGAACGACACTTGCTCTCTTAGTGACATAGTGGCTTAATTCCAGCTCCATCACCTATTTACCTGCGCGATTAATATAACCGCGCTAAGCTTGAAAGCTTAGTAGTACAAATAAATACTAAAATATACATTACAAGATAAACATACCTCATATTTTTAGCATCATGTTTTCTTATTTTGTTTCCCCTTTTTTTCAAAGCATTCTTCATACATTCCTATAATCTCATGAACCATATATATATACACATATAACATTCATTCATAAAGTGATACTTACCATATATACGTCATATACATATTACATCTCACATTGTACTTTCAAAAATCACATCTTTCAACATAACTTCTCAAACCAAATCTCCTTTTTATAATTCCTTTATACAATATTATCATGCCATAGTACATAACATTATACTTCATTACACCATTCAATTAATTCATTATCTATTCATATCATTATCATTATCACCATCCACAATCCAACATTTATACTCACAATCAATATATCGATACACACATTACATATCATAATTCATAACATTTTATGTCATTATTCTATGCACCATTCACCACTCATGAATCACATTTTCAACAAAGGTAACCATAGATCTCATTTAACTCAACCTTTGCATATCACATTGAAAACAAAGACAGACTCGGGCCCAAAAAACTAATATGCCATTCAACTTTCAGAGTTAATGTTTTGGTTAAATTTCACATTTATCATTATCATTGACCCAACTAGGCTTCAAGGATTCAAGTTCAACCAAGCTTCAAGGGGAACAAAGCATGCTAAGTATCAACCCAACTTGGCTTCAAGAACCAACCCAACCTAGCTTCAAGGGTTGTAACATCTCAATTAGGCTTCAAGGACTAGACCCAACCAAGCTTCAAGGGGAGTATAACCTGTTAAACTTCAACCCAACTTGGCTTCAAGGATCAAGCCCAACCTAACTTCAAGAGATTGTTACTATTATTAGGCATGCCACCAACAACAAAACTCTGAAAATGGAATAATACATTAGTCACACAATTTATTTATTCATTTCATTCTCAATTGAATCATCATAACCAATCACAATGGCTTCATATCACATTAGATTCATAATTGCCAATCACAATGGCATCACATCACATTTGATTCATAATTGCCAATCACAATGGCTTCATATCACATTAGATTCAAAAATTGCCAATCACAATTTACTTTAATCAATTCATCACATCTTCCACAAATCATATTACGTCCCATATTATTTCACATTCCATAATTCATTAATAATGTTAGACAAATGATCTATTTAACATGTGTTTTAGAGTCTTGTTGCAAAATTTGATTACTTCAATAAAGTAAAACAGAATGTTTCTCGCGGTCGCACCAGACCAAAATACGACCGCGCTGCTTAGTCAAAAGACGAAACCTTTTTACAGTAGGTTTCGCGGTCACAAGCCCGACCGAAGTCGCGACCGCACTGCCCAATCAAAGAGAAAATATTATCACAGTAAGTTTCGCGGTCAGGAGTCCGACCTAAGTCGCGACCGCACTTCAAAATCACAAGGTGCAACTTAATCACAGTAGGGTTCGCGGTCAGGAGTCCGACCTAAGTCGCGACCGCACATCAACAATAGCGACCGCACATCAACAATAGCGACCGTCCCAAACTACGGGTCTCATGCATAAACCCTAAATTTAGCAATTTTATCTCTTTTGGTTAACTTCAAACACATTATAACCTCATTCAAATGGACACAAACAACATCCTCAACACTTATTTACATGTTAATCACAATATTTACATAACATTAACCACATGCATCCACAATGCATTAATGCTCTTAACACCCTAACACTCACATGTTTCAAATTCCAACATCTTATAAATGAATGCAATAATGTAGTTATACTTACAACAACCACAAAACAACCCAAAACATATATATATCAAACTCAAATCACCACTCATACTCATCATTACAAATCTTTAACACCAACACATCTCTACCTTACCAACAACCTTACTCTTTTCCTCAATCAAACCTCAAAATCCATAAACCCAAGAACCAAGTACTCAAAAACACATCTCAAACAAACAACTCAAACCATCAAATATCCAATCCACTCAAAACAACACAAAGAGTCAAGAGAACACTTACCAAGGATGAAGAACTCTTAAATCTCTTTCTTTAACTCTTGAAAACTTCTCTACTCTTGATCTTGGAGAGCTAAATCTCTTCCTCTCTCTTGTTTCTGCTGGCCGAAGAACAAAGGAAAAGAAAGGGAAAAAGGAAAAGAAAGAAAGCTGTCACGTATGGAAGGAAAGAAGAAAAGCCAAAGACAAATTCAAACCTTCTCTCTCCAACCACTTTCCTTAAAACCCTCTCCACCTTTCATTTAATAATAAACAAATAAAATATCTTCTCCCACTACTCCAAACTCACTTAATCACTTCTTTAATCACAATTAAATATTAACAAAACCTCTTCCTTTGACTTGCAAACATATATAATTCATATACACAACATATACTCTTCCACATATTCCTTTTTCTCTTTCAATTTGCTTATACAAATCCAATTAATAACAACAATTAATCCAATACTCCTAAGGTACAATTTGGGATATTACATCTTACAAAAATCAATGAAGGTGGAGAAATGTAATGGAAAACAAGTATATATATATATATATATTAGACACAAGAAATCACTGGAAAAAAGCTCCAAGTCTCACAGAATTATACCCTCTCATGGCTTCTAAGATCACCATAAAAGACAGGCGCAGTTCTAGATAGCATAGCCTCAACATTAGACGATCCTACCCGTTCCTAAACTTCCATAGTTCAGTTCATGTACAGAAAAAGTTCGATTCAGATAATCATCGAAGCAAATAAAAGAGTCGTATTTGAAGAAGAGAAAACCTGCAAATAGTCGAGGCCGGTATTAGCTCGATTCCACTTGGTGAATGCTCTACGTCGGTATAGAAAATTTTAGTGAAAATTCTGAAAAACTCTACCTCGAATTGATACTGTTACTGTTACAAAAATATTCGGCATTTGCGACGGAAATCTGCGACGGACATGTTTCCGTCGCAAATTTGCTACGGATCTGCGACGGATTTGCGACGTAACATTTTCCACAAAAATTCTCGGCGGGAGTAATCCCGCCAACTTTAGCGACGATTATTTGCGACGGACAGATTTTCGTCGCAGATCTGCGACGGATTTACAACGGATTTGCGACCAATTTCTCAAAATTCCTCTGACACGTCATTCCGTCGCAAATCTGTCGCAGATCCGTAGCAAATTTACCACGGAAACATGTCCGTCACAGATTTCCGTCGCAAAATTCTTAATATTTTTATAGTGAAATTTGCGACGGCAATAGACGGTAGCAGATCTCCGTTGCAAATTGGTTTTTTTAGTGTTTTCTCTCTCGTGGCAAGTTTCCGCGCCAACTTTTGCGACGGAATGATTTTCGTCGCAGATCTGCGACGGATTTGCAACGGATTTGAGACCAATTTCTCAAAATTCCTCTGACTTGTCCTTCCGTCGCAAATCTGTCGCAGATCCGTAGCAAATTTGAGACGGAAACATGTTCGTCGCAGATTTCCGTCGCAAATGCCGAATATTTTTGTAGTGAAGGTACCTAAATTTCACAATTTTGCACTAAGTGCTAATTAAATCTCACAATGCACAAAGCATACACACACACATGCATGAAGCATAATTCTTATCGCCTTTGAATAGGCACTATCGAACTACATGGGCTTTGATCTCCCATTCAAATGGGGGTATGTAGGCATATTTTGAGATTCACCTCAAATAGCAAGTCCACAATCCACTAACAATTTGTTTGTCCTTTTCCTTATTTTTTTAGGTTTGTTTCTTTTTTGCAAGTTAATCAAATGCATGACATAGTCCCCGAATCCTCCTTGGGTTCGTAGATTAGAAACCTTTACATTGAATGCATTATTGGAGTCAAACAAAGGTTTTCTTAGTTTTACCCTTTGAACAAAAAAAAACTGAGTGGCGACTCCCAACAACAAGTGAATGTTCATCCAAATCCTTTTTGGGTGGAATTAGATGTTCACACATATAAATACAATCACTGGTGTTTTATACAATTGCAAAGATGAGCATTGCCTTCCATAAGTCTAAATGGGGATCTTACATTACTGTTGCTTGATTCCTGATTTATCCACGCTACTTGTCCTTGATTAGTAGCTGCTTGAGATGCTTTCAATTCCTTTAATGTTGTGAAAACATAGATAACATATCATTTTCTAGTAACTTGTATTTTGAAGCCTGAACCAACTTTATGATACTTTTCTTTAATTCATTACTGCATTGTAAATTGATGACCCCATTAGCATTATGTACCTTTTTATTGAAATATATACTATTTTAAGGTAAGACTTTGCTGAAGATTCTTTAATATGTGTCCCAACATTTCTTAAACAATGTGAAATGCAATAAATAATTTTCATCTATGTTAGCTGGAGAAAGGACTTTAAAGGTTTAATTTAGAAAAAATGTTGCTCAAAATATACCAATATAGTAGGCCTTGAATTTTATTTTATTTTTCTTTATAATATTAGAATCTACATTATAACCTCATCCATCACCTTAATAACTTATATTATGTATCTTTATTTTAATTGTGTTGTTTTTTGCTAGTAGAATTTATATTATCTAAGGAAGTATAATTATGAGAAAACTAAAAGCACCCAAAGAAAATGTATGGGTAAAGAGTGAAGGGTCCATTTGGTGCTGAAGAGCTTTATATATATATATATATATTAAAAATGTCAGTCATTATAAAGCTGGAAATGCTTTTTTTTAAGCAATGGAAATGCGTGTTGCTATTCTTCTTTTGTATATATTATTAGTATTATTGTGGGTGAGGTGGATTAGAGTACTATGCTCAAACCTTTCGTCTTTTATTAGTGATAAAGAGTATCTGATTTCTCTATATGAAAATCCACCAAACCAATAATTTGACTATGTTGAAGGTGCAAGAACTCAAAAGTGTTCCTATTCTCATTAATTAGAAACTCCTTTATACAAACAGAGTCTTGTAGCTTACAAACTATCTACAGATAAGTACAACAATAATAAGATAATTCTTATCTCTATCACTCCCCCACAGTTGGAGTGGTAGGCTGCCGAACACTCAAACTGGACCGAAAATCATCAAAAAGAACACTTGGTAACCCTTTCATGAAAATGTCTGCTATCTGGAAGCGGGTTGGAACATGCAATACTCGTATTTCTCCTCTTGCTACCTTCTCACAAACAAAATGAATATCCATTTCTATATGTTTTGTTCTTTGATGTTGAATAGGATTTCCTGATAGGTATATGGCACTAACATTGTCACAATACACTATTGTGGCTTTATTAAGTGGGCAATGCAGTTCAAGAAGTAAATTACAAAGTCAACAAGATTCAGAAACTGCGTTTGCCACCCCTCTGTATTTGGCTTCAGCGCTGGATCTCGATAAAGTAGTCTGTCCCTTAGAGGACCAAAATACTAAATTATCTCCAAGAAAAACACAATAACCAGACGTCGATCTTCTTGTATCAAGACATCCTCCCCAATCAGCATCCGTATAAGTAATTAGGCTATCAATAAGTGATTTAGAGAGGTGAAGACCATAATCTATAGTACCTTGAACATACCGTAACACATGTTTCAAAGCATTCATGTGTACAGTAGTTGGATTATGCATGTGCAAACAGACTTGTTGTACTGCATAAGAAATATCTGTACGACTAAAAGTTAGGTACTGTAAGGCACCAGCTAAGCTTCTATATGTTGTAGCGTCTTCATATAAAGTTCCTGCTGTTGCGCTAAGCTTGGGTTTGGTGTCCACAGGCGTTTTGCAAGGACGGTAGTTAAGCATTCCAGCCCATTCCAATATCTTTTCAGCATATTTTCATTGTGACAGAAAGAGGCCATTTTCTTGTCTTGTAACAGCTATGCCAAGAAAATAACTCAAAGGGCCTAGATCCTTCATGGCAAATTCTGCATGTAACAATGACATAATGGACTTCTGAAGTGAAACAGAAGAAGCTGTTAGAATTATATCATCTACATAAAGTAAAAGATATGCAGTTTCAGAGTTGCATTGAAAAATAAATAAAGAGTGATCTGATTTGTTGTTTGAGAAACCAATCTTTGCCATATAGTCTGCAAAACGTTGATACCAAGCACGTGGTGCTTGTTTTAAACCGTAGAGTGACTTGCGCAACAAACAAACAAACATAATCAGGATGTGTTGAGTCCTTAAAACCCATGGGCTGATGCATATAAATTGTCTCTGTGAGATTACCATGTAAAAATGCATTCTTTACATCCAGTTGATGAATCGGCCATGATTTTGACAAAGCTATACTCAATACAGTTCGAATAGTTGCTGGTTTCACTACTGGACTGAAAGTTTCTTCACAAGCAACACCTTTTTGTTGACTCCTGCCATCACTTACAAGACGAGCTTTATATCGCTCAAAAGAGCCATCAGAATTGTATTTATGTCGAAAAACCTATAACTACCGAATTACATTCACATTAGGTGGAAAAGGTACTAAATCCCATGTCTTATTTTTAATTAGAGCACAATATTCTTCTTTCATGGCATTTTTCCAATTCGGGTCATGAAGAGCACTCACTGGAGTCTTAGGCAAAGGAGATATGGTAGATTCAGTTATGACACTAAGATTGTGGAAATATTTTTTGTTTGGTTTAAATATTCCACTTTGACTACGTGTTACCATTAGGTGTATCATGGGATTTTGAGGACTATGTTGAACAGAGGGAAGACTGGAAGGTAATTCTGGTTGATGGATTGTTGAATGAGGAGAGGATGAAGTCTGATTTTGAGTTATTTGATGTGCAGGTGAAGACGCGATAGAAGACACAATGGGAGGAGGTGGAGATGAATTCTGGTTGTGCGGTAATACTAGACGTGTAGAATGTAATATCCCAAAATATACCCTAAAAGTTTTGGAGTTATTGTGTATTTGGATTTAGTGTATATGTATATATATATGGAATATATATAAATACAATATAAAAAGACATATACATATACATCACATATACATGGGATATAAAGTGGGGTAGGAAAGTGAGTTATATATATATATATATATATTTGTATAATTAATTAATAATAATATTAATGATGATTAAGACAAAAAGAAAAAGAGAAAAAGGAAGTCAAAGGTTGAAAAGGGTGTGTGGTGGAGATTTATTATTATTATTATTATTATGGTTATTATTATTATTATTATTATTATTATATATATAGAAGATAAGAACGAAGGAAGAGAAAAAGAAATTCTTTCTTTCTTCTTCTTCGTCTTCTGCTTTTCTTCTTGGACGAGAGAGAGAGAAAGAGAGAGAGAGAGAGAAGCTAGAGAGAGAAAGGTGATTTTTGCCTCTATTTTCACCAAAGATTAAAAGATATCAAGAGATTTGCAAGTGGATATTGAAGATTTGGCTAAGAATCCAAGTAAGTGCCTCTTGCTTTGTATTAATTTCTATGGATTTAATTAAGTTTTGAGATGATTATGGTGTGATGTTAGTGAAAGTTAAGAGTATGGATTAAATAGATGGATGAGTGCAAAATAGTTTGGATATGTTAGATTTGAACTTTAATTCAACTTTTAGAAGAAAGGAAGAGTTTGATTATGTTTGTATTCATGTGGATTTGTTTAAAATGTAAAATACTTGAGTTGTCTTGGAAAACAGTCCCGGATTGGATGCCACGACCGTGGCAAGTGAGGGCCACGACCGTGGGGTTACAAACATGACTGTGTCTTTATGCATTTTGGTAGCACAGAAGAGTTTTCAATGCCACGACCGTGGCTCTTGAAGGCCACGACCGTGGGGATTGTAATGAAAAATGGGCAGAACCGTATTGGATCCCACGGGCGTGGGGATTGGGAGGCCACGACCGTGGGGACTTAAATGTTGATATGACTTGTAATTTGTGATCTAAAGGCTTAAAATGAGACTAATATATGAATGTATTATATGTTGTGATGTGCATAAGGTGAGTTTGTTGAGGCATCAATGTCATTGAGTAATGAATTGCTTATGAAATGAGAAATGTAATGAAATGATTATAACACTTGCGCAATTACATAAAATGAATATGGCTTGAGAAGCTATGAAGAGTAAGTACAAACTACATTATTGCATATATTCATATAATGTTGAGATTGAATATACATTAAATGATATCGATGATGCATAAGAGTAAGGTTATGTTGTGCATAATGTGAATATTGATGATGTATATGAATACTTTTATGATGAATTGATTAATGTGATTTGAGACATGATAATGATATAAATAATATGAATGAAGCATATTTGCTTATTTGATGATGAAATGAGAATATGATTTGTATAATGTGTATTCAAAATATATGATAATGCAATTGATTGGGTATACTTGAATGATGAAAGAGGAAGTATGAAACGTATGTGCTAAGAAATGTGCAAAATGTGATATTGTGATGAAAGATGAAATGTGAATTGAGATTAAAGAAATGTGAGGCCATTGTGATGGGCCAAGATGAATCAAATGAAATAGTTGAGGCATAATTGTCTTATGAATTGTGAAATAAGAAATGAATTGAGAAATGAAGTTTAAAATGAAATGATTGTGTGCCTAATATGTTGATTCAACTTTCAGAGTCCTGTATTTGATGGCATGCCTATGAACCATTGGATAGGTGAAATGGGAGGCCCGTAAACCGATTCCAATTGGAAATTATGATGTGAATCACTGGATAGGCGAAATGGGAGGCCCGTAAGCCGATTCCAGTTGAAAAATGTGAATATGGAATGATGGTGAAATGGGAGACCCGTAAACCACTTCCATTTGAAAAATTAGTAACAGTCTAGCCGGGTTGAGGATCTCCTCATGTTAATGGGTTGATGGTCCAAGAGACTGGGTCTGTTACGCTATCCATGGATAGAGATATGATATATTATGCCTACGGGCTTGATGATGTGATATTGAATCAAAGCTGTGACTCTGAACTTTGAATAACATATTAGTTTCTTTTGGGCCCATGCTTGTGTTTGTTTATAATGTGATTATTGCTTGATGATATAATATTATAAAATGATTACAATGCATAAGCATCTATATGAAATATGATTATGATATGATAGAATGAGATACATGGTAAGCAAATGAATATGATATTGTGATTTGTTGTAATGTGTTATGTGCATATATATAACTATGAGAATTTTGGAAAAAAAAATACTAAGAATGCATGTTAAAAGGGAAAACATGATAAGATAATGATGATACATAATGTTAATGTATGAAGTATGATTTGTCTGTAATGTATGTTTTAAATATTTGTTTGCACTACTAAGCTTTCGAGCTTAGCGCGGTTGTGTTAATCGCGCAGGTGAGTTGATGGTTGATCCAGGAGCTCAACCGTTATGCCACGAGAAGGATAAGAGTGTTTTGAGACCAACTAGAAGGTGATGCATACATGTATAATATGATTATATTGTATTTGATTAAAATATATGTATACTTAAATAAATTTTGGGAAAGACAAATTAATATACATATATGTGTAATATCATTAAAAGTGTAATACGTTTCCGCTACTCAATAAATGGATATTTTATTCATTATGTTTTATAATGCAAAATTTAAATACTTTGAGTTATTTATATTTAATGAGGTGAAAGATTGATTTGGTTTAAAAATCGACCGTAATATTCCTGTATCCGGTATACGTATATTGCAGATGGTTGTATGTAGTGTACGTATACAGGGTTCAGGGGTGTTACATAGAAGGTATGTTTGATGGTGCATTGGAATTGTTGGAAGACAAATAATGATAAGTATATGAAGACAGACCATCATTTAAAAAAGAATATGAATCAAAAGTTATGGCTTTCTTACTTGAAAATGGAAAGGTGGATTCATCAAACTTAACATGTCTAGAAATTATGATCTTTCCAGTATTCATATCATAGCATTTATATCCCCTATGGTTTGTATGATAACCAAGAAAGACACAAGGTGTTGAACGTGCCTGTAGTTTGTTAATTGAAGAAGCAGGAAATAATGGAAAACACAAACAACTGAAAATACGCAAATGAGAGTAAAGTGGTTTTCTTTGATAAAGTATTTCCACGGGAGCTCTATATTTTAAAACTCTAGATGGAAGAATATTTATCAAATATGTTGCCATGTGTAGAGCATGATGCCAAAAAGATGAAGGCATAAAAGAATGAACCAGCAATGATCGAACAATGTTATTTATGGACTTAATTTGCCTTTCAGCTTTTCCATTTTGTGGAGAAGTATAAGGACACGAAAAACGCAGATGTATACCATTTTGATCACAAAATTGACGAAAAAAAAGTATTAGAAAATTTGGTACCATTATCACACTGAAACTGTTTAATACTTTTGTTAAACTGTGTTTGAACAAAAGAATGAAACTTTTGGAAAATAGATGTAACCCGCGATTTATGAGCAATAGGAAAAGTCCACAGAAATTTACTATAATCATCAAGAAAGAAAACATAATATCTATGTCCAGAAGTGCTTGGCATGGGTGAAGTCCAAAGATCACTATGAACAATATCAAATGGAGCAATGGTAGAAGAAGCAGAAGATTAAAAAGGTAACTTCATGAGCTTACTAAGTGGGCATGTCTTGCAAAACTGAAATTTATTGTTCTTACAAGAAATAAGCTTTTTATTGATAAGAAAATTCAAATCACCCTCTCCAATATGCCCTAACCTATTGTGCCAAACATTAGGCGACAAAGCAGCAAAAACAGAATCAGTAATGGGTAAAGGAGCAGCTAAAGTCTTTGAACAAAGAGGATATAAATCACCAGTACTATTACACCTCATGAGACGCTTCCCTGTCCACAAATCCTTCACAGAGAAACCAAAGGGATCAAACTCAACTATAACAGAATTATCAGTTTTGAATTTACGAACAGAAACTAGATTTTTGATTAATTTTTTGGTTCGAACAAAACATTGTTTAGGTGCAAAGGTGGATCAAGAGGTTTTAATTATGTGCTTCCATAACCACAAATTGGAACAATTTGACCATTACCAACAATGATGTTGTGTTGTTTGCTCGAATTAAAATAAGTAGAGAGTGTACCTGAATCCACTGTCATGTGAGATGTTGCTCCAGTATCCATGTACCAGTGTTCATCAGGTTGGTTAAGCTGCTGAGATTGCGTTTCTGCAGGAAGATCTGTTGGTGTGTAACCATAGGATGAAGAAGCAATTGAAGTGTGATATGTTTGTGGAGGTCGTGGTCCAAGCACACCTGATTGTGTTGTTGGTCTTGTTTGCCAAGGAGTGGAAGGATACGGACATGGCGGTGCTGTCCAGCCTGGCCAGGAAGGAAAATAAGTGGACGGATACTGCTGAAAAGGATTGGAATAATACTGATTCTGCATTTGTTGAGAACGAGGCTGATACTGCATATTCTGTGTTTGCCCCATTCCACTACGACCACCCCTTAGACCACCACGTCCACCTCTTCCTCCACGTGGATTGTTTTTCTTTCCACGAAAATAATTTTGCCTATTAGGAGACGAATTACTGAGACAGCAGTTGAAACAAGTGCAGTCTCATTTGTTTCTTTTGCAGCATGTATCTTAAGATCTTCCTCTTCAAGCTTAAGTCGAGAGCAAATGGTTTGAAAATCTGGTAAAACATCTTTATGCTTCATAACCGTAACAAACCCTTTATAACCTTCAGTTAAACCACCCAGTAATCTCAACACAAGTCTGTGATCTGTGACTGAAGCACCAACATCTGCAAGTTGATCAGCCAGAGATTTCAAATGGTTAGTATGCACAGTAGTTGAAGAAAAATTCTCCAAACTAGCATTAGCAAATTGTTGTTCAAGATATACAGCACGATTGTTTTTGTTATCTTGAAATTTGCTCTCTAATCGTTTCCAAGCAGATTCTGCAGTATCATCTGCAACAATAATGGAGGTTAGAATATCAAGAGAAATAGTGGCGTAGATCCACTGCAGAACAGCGGCATCAAGACGACGCCATAGAGATATATCAGCAGCCTTGGCATCTTCAGAAACCTTCTTTTCAGCTGTTTCTGTAGGTGGTATAATATGGTCAAGGACATTGTGAACCTTAGCCTGGACCTTAAAGAGAGCAGCCCATTGATGATACTTGCCGGATTCCATGTCTAACATTATGGGAATTAAAGACTTAACATTAGTGACAGCTAGGGCTGAATGAAATTTGGTTTAATCAGCCATTGATTAATGGAAAAAAAAATTAAAGAAGAAGAACGAAATAAGAAAGAAAAGGCAGAAAGGAAGAAGAACGAAACAAGATGATTGCCGTATGGCTAGAGCTCTGATACCATGCAAGAACTCAAAAGTGTTCCTATTCTCATTAATTAGAAACTCCTTTATACAAACAGAGTCCTGTAGCTTACAAACTATCTACAGATAAGTACAACAATAATAAGATAATTCTTATCTCTATCAGAAGGTTTTGTTACTATAGTTGAAGGTCTTTATTACTAATTGGAGATCCCTCTTTCTTTTCCCCTCAAAATCAAGTTAAGATTTCTTCTTTTGTTGATAATGGTACTACTATTGTTCTCTACTACTACTTAGGAATCACAAAGAATTACGATGATTCCCCTTAAGAAACTATTGATCAGGTATGTATTTTAATCTTTTATTAATTATTATTATTGTATTAATGTAGAATTAAATTATTGTTAAGACTATAAGTTAGAAGTTAGAACTTTCTGTTACTAGCAATTTTATATGATACTAACATTTTGTATTTTTATTTTCTTTTTGGAGGTTGATGGAGTTTTATGGATATTACAAGTTAGACTAAATAAAGGAGTATGAGATTTTTTATTTTCCCAACTGTTTATGTAATGTCTTGAAATTTGTTATTTGTTTCCACTCATCAAATGAATTGTATTTTGATAGTTTGAGATTTATTATTTGTATTAAACTAAAAATTATAATTAATGTATGGTTTCATAATATTTTATTTCTAAAATATTCTTAGCGTTATAATTATGTAAAAAAACAATTTATTATAATATTATGATTTGAAATTAAATATAATATATGCTCATACAAAATAACCCATGGGAAAATTTAAAATAGCTATGCAATTCGTCAATAATAATTTAGCGACACATTTATTAATTCGTTAAAATAATATTTACTTGCATTGTTCAATTGTATTCATCAATGCTTTAATTGCGTCGGAAATATTTACTAACGCTTTAATTGCATCAAAAATATTTACCAACACTTTGAACTTATGTTGTTAAATACCAATTTCCAACGGAAACAAAAGCATCAAAAATGTAATTTATAAATGCTTTATTTTTGTTGGTAATAATTACCGACTGTGAGCGGGGATTTTTGCCCCTACTCCCGGTGAAATGGTTCTTGCGACTTCGGCACTGTTTAGGCTCGGGGCCTTAGAGAACACAGACCTAAGTCTAGAGAAAATGGAGTCACCACCCGGATGGGCCGGGAAAAAAGAAAGAGGTGTATGACTCGATTCCTAAGGAATCCCCAACCCCCTAATAGGTTCGGAAAGTTGGGTACATATGGGGAAGGTGAGAAATGGCCCAGCACCCCCACAACACCCGGTTCATTGGAACCGGCCTCCTTTACAGGTCTTAATATTATAAAATTCTTAAGTATAACAACATTATCCATATTACACGGAATAATTAAAAGAAAGTATCAATATATTAAAATCAAAGCAAGGTCCAAGCAAAACAAATAAATGGACATCCATCAGAAGATGGAAACATGTCCTTACATCACATGCCTAAATAGGACACCCACCGAAAGGTAGAAACATGCCCTTTACATTGGTTCTAAAATAGAAAAGCAATTTAAATTACATAATATTTAACTAATGAGGTACCCACCAAGTGGAAACATACCTCTTACAACATTTGGAAGTTTAAATAAATTGATAAAAGTAAATAATCATTCATCAAAGGTATTAAACATTAATAGAAAGTAAACATCCATCCATGACAAATTAAATAAACCAAGCATTGAACTTAAATAAATTAAAGCATATAAAATAAATCAAAGCATAATCAAATATAGAATTGAATAAGGCAAATAAAAATCTAAATTATAGCTATTGTTTCCATTTTGGGTCCTTTATTTCATGTGTTTAGGGTTTTGAAATTTATGGAATTCAAGCTACTGTGACTTTAAGAGAATTAAAATAGATTAAGGATTTTATGTTTTAAAAGGTTGGTAAAACTCTTTGATTAACCAAATTAGGGTTTGTTATGTAAAATCATGAAACTAGGATTTGGACTCTTTAAAATACTTTTGATTTATGGTTTCAAGTTTACTGTGTAAAATTAAAATATTTATGTTTTTATGGTTTTTAAAGTTTTAAAGGATTAGGTTTTAGAAAAAATTAGGGTTTAAGGTTTACTATTTTAGGTTTGGAAGTTGCATTTGGGTCTAGTGTTTTAGAATTAGGGTTTCGGTAAATGCTTAGGTTTTTTAGAATTTGGAAAAAGCAATTGATAATTTTATGAAAGTAGACAGATGATTTAAGGTTTATATAAATAGAAAAGATATTTTTAGGGTTTGTTGAAAGAAACATAATCAAATTTTGGTTTTGAAGAAAAACATGTTCAATTAGGGTTTTAAGATTTTGAAGAAGTAAAAATAACAATTTTAAGTCTTTTTGGAAAATAAAGCAACGAATTAGTGTTTTTAAACTTTGAACAAAGGGAATTAAGGTCCTGGGATTTTTGAATTAAAAGAAGCAACTAGATGAATTAAGCTACTATGAAAAAAATATAACAATTAATACATACCTCCTTTTGATGGTTTCTCAAAAAAAAATCTTCTTAGATGAAATTGCTGCCTTTGATCGTTTGTTAATGGCTTTTGCTTCTTCTCCTCTCAAAAGGTCAGATTGATTTCACTGCTTTCCCACTCAATTTCGATTTCAAACTCTCTCAATTTTCGTCCCCATTTCTGATCGTTTTTCTCTCTCGATTTCTTCCTTATTTATAGAAGAATTCTATTATTAATCCTAGTTACTCACGGCATACAATATTGAATAAGAAAAGGAAACCGAAATCTAATTGTATTAGGTTTCGGAAAATTTGCGTCGAAAAATTTTGCTGGTGAAAAAAAACTACTGCGAAAAATTGCGCTGGTAAAAAAAATTACCGCAGAAAAAATTGCGCTGGCGAAATTTGTCGCAGCTGGCTACTGCAGGGGGCGGGGACCGGCTTGAGGGCCATTTCGCCCGTAGGAAACTCCTGCGGGCGAAATGGCCTACGGCCAAGCCCGCGCTGGTTTTCAGCGATGATTTTTTCATCGTCGATTTTTCCGTCGCCGATTTTTATTTTTAATTTTTTGATTTTTATTTGTTTATTTTTATTTTTTATTAATAAAAATTAGATAATAAAGCAAAAATTATTCAATTAAGATAACAAAAATTATTTTGGACCAATTAAAATATATTAGACAACACAAAAATTATTTTAAACTAATCAAAATATATTGGACCGGACTGGGTCAAAATTAAGGGTCTACATCGATGCTTGACCATTGCATTGAAAATAATAATTTTCAACGCAAGAAAAAGCGCTGGGCATGATTTTACCCACGCAATTTTTTGTGTCGTTATTTAAGGGACGACGCTGCATTTAAAGATACTTTTTGCGACGCATTTTATTGTGTGGGTAATTTGTTTAGCAACACTTTTTTACGTTGCTAAACACATTTTTTTGCATCTCCATAGACCTATTTTCTTGTAGTACTTGTATTTTGATTATATGTGATTATTTGTGAAAGAATTGTGTTTAAAGTAGTTTGCAAAGAGTTGATTATTAAATGTCATTTCCTTGAAAGTAAAATTACTTTTGTAATGAACAAAGAAAGTATTTGATGGTTCTTAAATTAATTTGTGTTTTAAAACAAATTATTGCAACATATATATATAAGTAATGATTTAGAGTTATGGAATAAGTTGGGATTTGGTAAATTTAGGGTTTGATGGATATTAGGGTTAAGGAAATTTTGGTATTTAAGAAAGAAAGATCATGTATCTTAATGAATATGATGTAAATGAAATATGGAGCTATTAGAATATTAAATTAATTAATTTTGAAGGGAATTGTATTTATGGAACTCAATGGTTATTTGAAGTATATTAGATATTTTGGTTTAAAAGTAATTTGGAATATTGAAAAGTGAATTATTTGTTTGAGGATAGAAAATGTATATAGAAGTTTAGACCTAAATTTAATTGTGCTTTGGAGGGTTGGATACTACTATATTGGTTTAATTAAGTTGGATAATTGATGAATTATTGATTAAATCATGAAAAGAAATTTCAGTAGTAATATGCACGATCATCTGCATGGCCATGCATCTACCTGTGCAAATATCTGCCCTTCAAAACTTTAAAAAATATTCCATCAGTAATGCGCATGATCATTTGTATGATCGTGCATTTGCTTATGTATATTTCTGCTTTCAAAATACTAAAAAGAAATTCTAGCAGAGATGTGTATGATCATTCACATGGTCATGCATTTGTTTATGCATTTTTTCTATTCTTCAAAACTTTGAAAAGAGATTCCAACAGTGATGCGTATGATCATTAGCATGATCATGCATCTGCCTATGCATACTTATGCCCTTCAAAACTTTGAAAATAAATTCTAGCAATGATGTGCATTATCACTTGCATGGTCATGCATTTACCTGCACAAATTTTTGCCCTTCAAACTCTAAAAAGATAAATCAACAGTGACGTGCGTGATCATTTACATGGTCATGCATTTACCCATGTGTATGTTTATCTTCTTGTACCTTCATAAAATAGGTTTAAGTGGGTGAAATTAGTAGTGAACTATTGAACAAATCTTGCAAGTATTTTTAATTAATGTATGATCATTTATAAGATTGAAGTGAAATCAATCTATTAAATGGTGAAGCTTAGAAAGTGAGATAAATATGTGAAAAGTTTTGATAAATGTCTTTGATATTCAAAATGAGTGTAAGGATAGAGAAAGGTTAAAAGATGATCATATGTGATTAGTGGATTATATAGTATTCATAAAGAAATAAGATAATTTGAAAAACAAGGTAAGAAGAACAATAGATTGATAAATCAATGATGATCTTAAATGGTTTGGAGAGCAAGATAAAGAAAGCAAAGAAATGTATGTATAAATTGATTGAGTAGTGGAGGTAAGAATGTGAGATTTACATATTATATACTTATGGTATACTTAATAGTAACATTATTTGGTGATCGAAGACAAGTTATAGATTATGTATAGAAGTGTTAAAGAGTTGACTGATACTGATTGATGACAATAGAAAGAAACGAATTGATAATGTGAAGGAAAAATCTAGTAAGGTTCAAAAGTAATTTAATTATCATTATGATATGACATTTCGAGGATTAATTCATATATATATATATATTCATATAAGAAAGTGAATGCTATGATAGAAGAAATTAGTAAAGTTTATAGTATAAAAATGTACCAATAGTACAATAAATTTATAAATGTAAAAACACATATATATATATACATACATGTATATTATACTTAATGAATGTCATATATATATACATATATATATGTACACATGATAAATGTAATTGAAATTATTATTCACAATCTACAAATCTATAATGATAAATGAATAATTCAAAGAGGAAATGTTTTATGATAAATAGATATTATAATTATGAAATATTTTGAAACAATAAAGTACCGCCTGATTATAATGAATGTAAACCTATCTTTCGAATTGAATGAGTAGCCAAAAGGTGGACGTCCTTACTATTACTAGACACTTCGTGCTACTACTGATACTGGGCACTCTGTGCCACTACTGTTAATGGAAACTCTGTGCCACTGCTGTTACTGGGCCTCTGGCCACATTGATTGACTAGATATTTACTTGTCATTATTGACCCCTTATCCGATCCTAAGATTTTAAACTCAGTATATGAGGGCAAGAAAATATATGAGAATATAAACATCGAATGTATCTGATAATTTGTATTTAAAAGTGAAAAATGTTAACTCAATGCTAAAGCTAATTATGTTGAATACCATAATAATGTTAAATAAAATGTTATTGTTAAATGTATTGAATTGACTGATAGTATTCGAAATGTTGAATGGATTGAGAATGTTTATAGTGATATTTTGAATCACAGTGTTAAAGTAATAAACTGAATGAATATGTTTTATATGTCAAACTAATAAAGAAAAGAATTTTCAATACTAAAATACAAAGAAATATAATTATAATCTATTAAGTTAAATTATTATTTTGAATATTTAAAGTATCAAAAAAGATTGTTACTAAAATCATTTCAAATTAATTTAGATAGTTACTGAAACTATTTAATGTATTGAATCGACTATAATAAATTAAGATTTATTACTATATTATTGTAATTACTTTCTTTAATAATAAATGGCAAAATATGTATATGCAAGCATCACTAAGCTATAAGCTTAGCGTGTTAGAATCTTCTGACACGCAGGTATATGGACCAGAGCAATAATGAGAAATGGTAAATAATGATTTCAGAAGATATGTACGATGCAGATGATGGTGTTATATATATTATAATTGTGGATTGTTATATAGATATATTAAGTAGTTTGTATTGGTTTATTGGAAGATTGCGCTGAATTTTTAAGCATGGGGAAAATATTTGTACTTAGAGTTTAAATTTTAAGTCTTATTGAATGACAGTAAATGCTGGTAAAACTTTATATAATTATATTTATGGAATGTTAGACCTATAATGGTTAATTTAATATACGAATGATATTGGATTTATTGGAGTTGCCAAAGTTCAGTTTAAATATTGGATTTAGAAGTATTGCATATGCAAGTTATATTATTATTTGAAATTTTTGGTTGGTGATTATTGAAAAAGGAACTTGATCAAAATTTGTAATTGGACCATTATTATAATAGTATACATTGGATTGTTATAAGAATGTTTGATTTATTGAGTAGTATCTTTTAGGCAGTTCTCTGAGAGGATTGTCAGAGGGTGTTACACAAGGATCCTCCTAAACCTAGGTATCTAGGCCATTCCAAATATACCACCTAACCCCTGGTCTAATGAAGTCTCTTACGCCAATCAATCCTCTCCAACCCTAAGAAGGCATGTGCCCTAAATTAGCTTCATAAAAAGTAGAATGGGGAAAATAGATTGCTTTTACCAAGTTAAACCATAGTGAGTCCATCTCTTCTAGTGATTTCCAACACTACTTAGCTAAGAGAGCCATATTATATAGTTCAAAGTTCTTAAAGCCCAACCCCCCCCCCCCCCCCCCTTTAATCTTTCATTTTCATATTGTTTCCCATTTTCTCTAGCTAGTACCTTAGCCTTTGTCTACATGTTTCCACCAAAAAGCAAATACCATCCTATTCAGTTTATGACAAACCCTTTAAGTAATAAAAAATAAGACATCACATGGGAAAGGATTGCTATGACAACAAACTTTATCAGAATTTCTCTACTTGCAAAAATAAGAATTTATGCTTCCATGATTGGAGTTTGGATAATACTTTTTTCAGTGATGACCTAAGGGCTTTCATTTTTTATTTGCCTCACAAAGAAGGAATGCCTACATATTTTTCACTTCCCTTCATATAATTAACACCTAAAAAATTAGCTAATAGATTCATAGTCTTAGTCGGGGTGAACTTACTAAATGCTACATTTGATTTGGGGAAACTCACCAACTTCCTTGAAGCATCATAGTACATCTTGAGGACACTAGCCAGATTAGATACTTCATCTATTGTAGCTTTAGTAAATAGCAAAGTATCACTGATAAAAATAATAAGTGAGATAAAATAAGAGTTGTTCTAGCAATTTTAATTCTAGAAATGACATTGCCTTCTGCTTGATCTAATAATAAGGAAAGGGAATCAAAGATGAAGAGGAAAAGAAAAGGGGATAGGGGTCTCCCTGCCTCAACCCTCTAATGGATGAAAAGTATCAATGCTATTACCATTAGATAGAACATTATACATCACTGTTGATACATACTATATAAACAAATTAATTACTCTCTCAGAAAAACCTATGGCTTACAAGACGTTCTCCAAAAAACACCACTCAACCTTGTCATAAACTTTATTCATATCAAGTTTTAAAACCATATCATGCTTCTTTTTAGCACCACTTGAATGGACATGATGAAAAAGTTCACGAGCAATAAGAACATTCTAATGAACATTTCCTTTCGGAGTGAAAGCCCCTTAAGAAGGATGGATAAAGCTATGCATGTAAGGTTTTAATATGGAAACTAACAATTTAGAGATATTTTGTATGAGAAGGTACATAAACTAATAGGTCTGAATTGATTTACAAGCTCAAGAGATAGTACTTTAGGAATAAGCACAATGTTGGTTTTGTTCAGCTCTTTTAGAATTTTACCATTGATGAAGAAGTCTTGGACTGCTTTACATCTTCCTTAATAACAAAACATAATCTATGATAGAAGATTCTCGAATATACATTTAGTCCAAGGGCTTTATGGCACCCCATGCTGTAAATTACATCTTTGATTTCTAATTCTAAATGTAATATCCCAAAATGTGCCCTAGAAGTTTTGGTATTATTGTTATAATTGGATTTAATGTATATGTTTCTTTGGAAAGAGAAAAGAATTATAGAGAGAGTGTATATGTTGTGTATATGAAAATATATACAACATATACCCAAGTCAAAGTCAAAGAAAGTTAATGGAAGGAGATATTTATGTTATGATTTATGGAATTAATTAATAAGGAAATTATGAATGGTTGAGATTAATTTGGATTATTTTAATATTAAAATGACTTGGTGGAGGTTTAAAGAGATAAGTGTTTGACTTGTTGTCTTCATTTCTTCTCCATTTCCTTTTCTTTTCCTTTGTTGGCCAGGCATCATCAAGACAAGAGAGCAAGAGAGAGTTTTGTGTTCCAAGCTCAAAGTTGAAAGTTGATTCAAGTAACCAAGTTGGAAATTCAAGAAGTTTCATCATTGTTGGTAAGTTCTCTCTTGATTTCCTTTGTTTTATTTGGAGCTGTGTTTGAGTTTGATGGATTATTGTTGATAGTAGGAGTGTGTTTGATTGTGGTGTGTTTATGAGTGTTTGGATTCTATTGATTTTGGATTTTAGGGTTGGTTTGAAGGAAAGAGTAAGTTTGTTGGAAGAGAAAGTGTTGTGGGTGTGTTTTGGGTTTGTGGTGATGATTTTGATTTGTGTTGGATGTATGTTTTGAGTTGTTTTGGTGTTTTTGCAAGTTTGTTATGGTTCTTGGGTATGTTGAGCTAAGTTTGTTTGAAGTGGATTTTGGTGAAAGGAAGTGATTTGTTGGATAAAGTGTTATTGTGGCCGGAATCTGTATTTTTGGCCTGACAAGCCCTTGATCACGACCAGATCTTTGGACGTGTCGATGGTTCTGTGTTTTGGATGGGTGACACGATCATTAACACGCCCGTGTTATTGGACGTGTCATAGCTACTGTGATGTTGGAGAATTGACACGGCCATGAGCACGCTCATGTTGTTGGACGTGTCAATGTTTCTGTGAGGCAGAATGTATTACATGTTCAGTGACACGCCCGTGGTTCTGAGCGTGTCAAAGCTTCTGTGTTGTGGAGTTAGGGAATGGTCAGGGTCACGCCCATGTTGTTGAGCGTGTCATGTGTAGAGTTTGCCCTAGTTGGTTTTTAGCCTTACTATTTCATGTGTATTTCTAAGTGAGTGTGTATGATTACCTTTGGTTTAGGTGTTGAAGAAGTTGAATTGCCCTAATCTAAGTGTTGAGGATTCTTGGAGGAGGAAGTGTATAGATTGGTGTGAGTTGGTTTTGAGGTAAGTACAAACTACATTATTGCATACCTTTATATGACCTTGAGACTTAACACATTTGATTGTAAATGTGTTAAGAAATCTATTGCATTGTTGATGCATGTTAATAATGTTATGTTTTGCATAATGTGAACTTTGTGGAATATATGTTGAAGATTCTAAAGTTATGATGATGTAATGAAAAAGGAAATAGGAAATGTGAAAGATATGATGATATGATGATCATTCAAAAGGTATGTGCAATGCAATTGATTTTGATGAATTATTTTAATGTGAATTGAGATATAATGAGTTGTGAAGCCAATGTGATTGGTTATGATGATTCAAATGAAATAAATGGGGCATGTTTGCCTAGATGATGATATTCAATGCAATTAATTATGTATACTCTATTGATGAGATATGAAGCCATGGATGTTGGCTATAATGATAATGAAGCAAATGAGATGATTGAGGCATAATTGCCTAAATGATGATGAGGAAATGAGAATGAAATTTATAAATGAATTGTGTGTCTAATGTGTTATTCAATTTTCAGAGTTCTGGGTTTGGTGGCATGCCTATGAATCACTGGATAGGTAAAAAGACCGGGTCGTAAGCCGATTCCAGTTGAGAAATGTGAAATATGTGAAATATGATATTTTTGGGGTGAAAAAACTGGGTCGTAAGCCTCAAAAACAGTAACAGTCTTGCCGGGTTGAGGATCTTCTCGGGTTTATCCGGGTTGAGGTCCAAGAGACTAGGTCTGTTACAGGTAACAGTCTTGCCGGGTTGAGGATCTCCTCGAGTTTAGCCAGGTTGAGGTCCAAGAGACTGGGTCTGTTACACTATCCATGGATAGAGATATATATATATATATGTATCGCCTACGGGCTTGATGATTGTGATTATAGACCAAAGCAGTAACTCTGAACTTTGAATAACATATTAGTGTCTTGTGGGCCCATGCTTGTCTTTATTTTCAATGTGATTTATAAATGATGAAATAAATAAATAATGAGATTCTTGAGAATTGTTTATATGTTTGAAGGTATGACATTTGCATTTCATTATAGTATAATATTATTGTAGTTTGTACCACTAAGCCTATGGCTTAGCGCGATTGTGGTTCATCGCGCAGGTGACAGAGTAGAACCAGAGAGTTTAGCTAGACCGAGTCGAGTCTAGATTTCGAAGAGTTGATAGAGGACTTAAAGATCAAAGACTAACTGCCAAACATGTATTAATTTTATGTTTTGTAAAACTTGAGTTTTGATATATATGTATTTGTAAATATTGTTATATTTTCCGCTGTGTATTGAATAAATGTTTTATTTACTGTGTTTCAAAAGATAACTTAAATGTTTTGAGTTTGCTTCTCTTATTGTAAAAGAAGTGAGTCGTTTGTTTAGTAAACTGTGGCATTCCTATATTCAGTATACGTATATTACGATCGTAATAGCATGTTGTGTACGTATACGGGGTATAGGGGTGTTACACTAAAAGTGTGGCACATAATGCTACATTTAGTTGGTCTGGAACCATCTTACTGATACATTCAATCACTGTGTTCGGGTCAGTTAGGTTACACTTATCGTATAGGCTTTGAAAGTGTTGCAAGACTAGGTTTTGGACTTTATCCTCCTTATCTAACCATCCGCCATCCTCCGTCCGGAGTCTATATATGAGGTTAGAGGGCCTTCTTTGAACTATTGTGGCATGAAAGTATCTACTATTTCTATCTCCATCTGCTAGCCATTTGAGTCTGGATCTTTGGAACCAAAACTTCTTTTACATTCTCCAACTCTCATCCAACTTTATTTTAATTTGTTTCTCTCTCTTGTGTTGGAAGTTTGGTATTGGATTATGGTATATACTTTAAGTTCTTCCTGTAACTGGACTATTCTCTTCCTTGCATTCAGATTATTGGCTTTTTCCCATGTCTTCAAGCCTTTGATAGTATATTTGAGCTTTTGGCACAAAATGAATTGGTTGGTACCCTGGATTGAGAGGTTCCATCCTTAGATTTTAAGAAGAGTTGCTCTTTAGAAAGCACTGTATGATACAAGTTGTAAGATGTATTCAGGGGGTCTATCCTTGTTGAAATTGACTCATGCATTCCATTTTTTCTAACCATTTTTGTTCAAATTTAAAACTCCTTGAGTTTTTCTTCTTTTGCAAATTGAATAGAAGAATGAGAGGCCTACGGCCAAAACCTGCAAATGGGCCACGAATAAGTCTAGCTTGATTGAATTTCATTCTTATTCAAAGTTGTCTAATCTTTGTTGTATATTATCTTCACCAAATCTCTTATTTGTCCTAGTGTATGGGAAGCCACTGAAATTGATGCCATGTAACTGCATATCCCTTATCCAAGATGCAAAATTTTCCCCTATCTGAAGTTGAAAGCATTACCACCTCTCTTCTCTGTGTAATTAAGGACTAGATTAAAGTCCCCCAAGCATAACCAAGGAAGGGAATGATGGGGGTTTAACTCGACAATGTCAAGAAAATCCAATTTTTCCTCACTATAGTGACTTCCATAAACAAAGATGATAATGGTGAAGTTTTTATCATGACCATAAATTGTAGTATGTAAAAAATGAGGGCTTGTTGCTAGCTCTTAAACAGACCAGTTACTTTTCTACCATAAGCTTAAACCACCAGCTATGTCATTTGGCTCAATGTATAATCCAAAATCAAACCCAAATTTGCGTTTATAGACTTCCATGAAAGCTTTCTTGTGCTTTGTTCCAACTGGAAAGACAATATTAGTTGATATTTGAGAATAGAATGCCCTTTTCTAGTAAGAGCTTTAACAAATTCTTGACAATTCCAAACAATGACATTCATATTAGCATAGGCGTAGCAAAGTACCACACCAATCCAATGAACCAACCAGAAATCACAAATAAACCAAAGGCATAGTGCAATCCATATACAAAAATTGACTAATTCATAAACTAAATAAAAATTCAACACATCCATCTAGCCAAGTTTGGAGACATAATCATCCAAAAACTATAGAGCTTTTGGCAAAATAAAATGGCAAAACCACCAAAATAGGCACACAAGTCCTGTCGGACAAGAAAGCATACTGAAAGCAATTGATGAGATCTGAGAATGGAGGTGTAGAGCTGAAGAAATTGAAGAACTCAGCCTAACACTCAAACTGAGGGAGCCACAATCCAGACTGAAAGAAAGAGGGCCCAAGACTTTAGGGTAAGTCACAAGAGGACAAAATGAAATGAAATCACAAAGGTAACAGCTACTAAACGTCGGCATAAGATTGATGAGTGGAAGGAAGGCTGAGAGCGGGTCAGGGCTCTACGGAAAAAGCAGTTATGCCAACAGAACAAAATACAGGTTTGCAAAGTTTTATTAATACTGTGAATATAATAAATATTGATAAAAAAAAAAGGATTCAATCATAGTTTTTAATTTACAAAACTTTAGTTAACCTAATAAATCAAAATAATATAATAAATATGTAATAATTTATCAGATATGAGTATGTTTGCTAATATTGGGGAGAAGAAATTTAATATAAGTAAATTTGTTAATTTAAGCAAGCACTTGTCTATGCTTATCATATTTGGAGTCTAAGGTTTTGTTACGTTGTACTTCTGATATAAAAAATAATAATGATAATACTGTTTTATATTATATAGTTAACAAAGATATACACCGGCAACCCAAATCCTTTAAATCCTCTACAGGATCATGTGTTATGCAAAAATTATAAGATGGATAAAAATTAAATACCATAAGCCAATCATAAAAGCATTGGGATTAGTTGAATATATTATTGAAATTTCGTTAGGGACAAGGAGAAGAGAAGAAAAAACAAAAAAATAAATTGCAAGTCAAATCACCAGCTAATGCTTCAAAATACCCAGAACCAAAAAATCCAAAAACATTATTTTTATCAATTGCATGAAACAGTTACCCACTAAAGAGGATTTTCTGATATATATTACTGTAAACAAGGTTTGAATTTATACAAGTATTTGTGAAGAGAAATCCCTGAACTAAAGGAAGCACAATAAGATACAATCAAATACAAAAGGAAAGGAAATATTTACAGAATAATTATTGCCTAAAGAATAGGTCTTTATGAGATTGCCTTATCACCTCCCCGCAAACTAATGGAGGGAACCACCTTTAGTTTGAACTTCAGCTCAAGAAACCGGTTTTTGGACAATGGTTTGGTGAGTAAATCAGCAAGCTGGTCTGTCGTAGTAATATAAGACACCTGCAGATGCTTCTTTCGAACAAGATCACGAACAAAATGAAAGTCAAGTTCGAGATGTTTAGACCGTGAGTGGAAGACAGGATTGGCTGCTAAATATGTAGCAGAGATGTTATCACACCAGATTTTAGGAGTGGCGGATATATTCTACTTTAATTCAGTTAGAAGACCTTTCAGCCAATATAATTCAGATGCAGCAGTCGCAAGTGCACGGTACTCTGAATCAGTGCTGGAGCGGGCAACAGTATTTTGCTTTTTCGAACACCAAGAAATTAAATTGTTGCCATGAAAAACTGCATAAGCACTCGTACTCTTGCGATCAATTTGATCACCACCCCAATCAGCATCACTATAAGCCACTAAATTAGATGTGGAAGATGGGCGAAGTAATAAACCATGAGAAGCAGTGCCACATAAATATCGTAGAATGCGTTTGACCCCTTGCCATTGCGAAACGGATGGTGAGTGCATAAACTGGGACATTTTGTTAACAACCATTGTAATATCGGGTTGGGTTAAAGCAAGATACTGTAACATGCCCACAATGTGGCGATACAGCTTTGGATCTTCAAAATTAGTACCACAGTGTTAGGTTAAAGACAGCTGTGTAGCCGGCGTAGGAACAGAGGTGGCATCATGCATATTAGCACTTCGCAGAAGTTCTTGGATATATTTGGTTTGAGACAGATGAAGACCATCACCTGTAAATGTAACTTCAACGCCCAAGAAGTAATGAAGAAGCCCAAGGTCTTTCAGCGCAATTTTAGTTCCAAGTGCACAAATTAAACGCTGAAGGAGAGATGTACTAGATCCTGTTATTATCAAATAATCAACGTAAACCAGACAGTAAACAAGATCAGTACCATGTGAATACACAAATAACGACGAATCTGCCTTTGAATTACAGAACCCAACGTCTTGCAACGCCTTAGAGAGGCAAAAATACCAAGCATGAGGTGCTTGCTTGAGGCCATATAATGATTTCTTCAAGGGACAGACAAAATCAGATTTAGATGAATCAACAAACCCTTGTGGTTGTTCCATAAAAACAGGTTCTTCAAGAACACCATGAAGGAAGGCGTTGGACACATCAAGTTGGCGGATATTCCAGTGATTATTAAGGGCAATAGAGAAAACCAAGCGAACAATAGCAGGTTTAATTACTGGACTGAATGTCTCAACAAAGTCAAGACCAGGGCGTTGATGAAAGCCCTTTGCAACTAAACGTGCCTTATAGCGATCAACCGAGCCATCAGCTTTTGTCTTAATCCAGAAAACCCATTTGCTCCCGATAATGTTTGTAGCTTTAGACCGAGGAACTAAGTCCCAAGTACCATTTGACAATAAAGCATCAATCTCAGCGGACATAGTTTCTCTCCAGACTGAATATTTCACTGCCTCAGAGTATGATGACGGCGCATAAGCAGGAACGACAGTCTGAAATAATCGAGGCTTTAAACTACCTGTTTTCGACCGAGTCACCATAGAATGCAAATTATTACGGTTCACAGTTTGAGAGATGGAACTTGGTGGCGGAGGAGGCAGTAGAGGTAGCGGAGCAGTAGGTGTAGGCGATTGTGGTGGTGTTGCATTGTGTATTGATGAAGGTGGTGCTGTTTGTAGTAGAACAGGTGGTAAAATAGGCGGCTGTGGAATAGGTGCAGGAGGTAAGATCGTTTGTGGAGGAGAAGCTGTTGATGGTATTTGTGTTTGAAGGGGAGCGAATAAGTTGAGTTTTCCAGAGTAAGTAATTTGTCGAGGTGAGTTTCACAGTCACATGATTGTGGATCTACGGAAGAGATGCTGGAATTGCAGAAGAAGAAGCCATCGGGTGAGAAAACAAAATTGAGGGCTTTGATACCATAAAGAGGATTTTCTGATATATATTACTGTAAACAAGGTTTGAATTTATACAAGTATTTGTGAAGAGAAATCCCTGAACTAAAGGAAGCACAATCAGATACAATCAAATACAAAAGGAAAGGAAATATTTACAGAATAATTATTGCCTAAAGAATAGGTCTTTATGAGATTGCCTTATCACCCACTAGTAATGAACGTGAATCTGTCCTTTTCTTAGATTTATTATTGCACATTACAATTTGCCAAATTAATAATATAACAAGTTAACAGCAGCCACCTACTCTCTCTCTCTCTTTCTCTCTCTCTCTCTCTCTCTCTCTCTCTCTCTCTCTCTCTCTCTCTCTCTCACACACACACACACATCTTTGCTATACCCTCACTCTCACTTCCTTACTGGTTTTTGCATTTTGGTTGTGTTTGTTTGGTCTCTGCTTCTGCAAGAAAATCACTATTCTTGTTTGTTTTTTAGTACCCACCCACCTCCATTTTTTCTCTCTCTACATTGTCTTTATTTTACTTTCATTAGCTAGCTTTATTCAGGTTCTTTAACTCCACTCATTTCAAGAATCTATGGAAAGTTTTCCAAAGAGTTTTGGTTTCCTTTTTCTTGTTAATAACATTGCTTGCAGATTACAGTTAGCCAGTGGCGGAACGACCATGAGGTCGCGGGGGGTCACACGACCCCCCTCACCGGCCTCCAGACGTGGAGGATCCTGCTTGCCGGCCAGCGCTCTGAAACTCAGCCCCCGCTGAGTTTCAGTTTAAATTGCAGCGAGGGATAGACGAACCCCTCGCTGCAATTTAAAATTTTTTTTTTATAAAATAGTCTCTGGCGAAACGGCGTCGTTTCGCCATGGACTAATTTTTTTTATAAATAAACCCCTAGCGAAACGGCCCCGTTTCGCCAGGGGTTTAATAAAAAAAATAAATTGGCCCAACGTTTCGCTTGGGCTGGTTCAAAAAAATAAAAGGGCTGCGTTTTAGTTCTTCTTCTTCAGTTTCTGCCGCCCCCTCTCCCTGTCTCAGCCTCTCCCCCCCACTGCCAGCAGCAGCACCACAGCCAGCCCCACCGGCGCACCGTCGACCGCCGCACCGGCAGCCCGCAGCACTGCCGTCTGCCACCTAGCAAGTATTTTTTTTGTCTAATTTTTTTATTTTTGTCAATTTTTTTTTGTCAATTTTTTTATAATATTTTTTTAAATGAAATATTTATTTTGTGTGTTGTTTAATTGTTGTAATGTGATTTGTAATTTTTTTTATTTAATTAGATTGACGTTTATTTTTGTATATTTTTAATTTTATTTATTAATTAGATTTATTAAAAATTATATATAATTTATTTAATAATTGTTGATTTTTTATTTGATTTAATTTATGTAATTTGAGAGTTTTTTTGGAAACATTTAATAGAATTAGATTAATTAAAATTTATTATTGTAATTTGATTATTTTGTTTTATTTAATTGTTGATTATTTAATTTTGGTTTGTTTTGATTTTAATATTGTAATTTGAGATTTTATTAGAAATATATAATAGAATAAAAATAATTAAAAATGATATATAGTTTATTTATTGATTATTTAATTTTTGTTTTATTTGATTTAATTAATGTAATTTGATATTTGTTTTAGAAATATATAATAGGATAAAATTTATTAAAAATTATATATATTTTATTTATTGATTATTTAATTTTGATTTTATTTGATTTTAATATTGTAATTTGAGATTTTATTAGAAATATATAATAGAATAAAATAATTAAAAATGATATATAGTTTATTTATTGATTATTTAATTTTTATTTTATTTGATTTAATTAATGTAATTTGATATTTGTTTTAGAAATATATAATAGGATAAAATTTATTAAAAATTATATATATTTTATTTATTGATTATTTATTTTTGATTTTATTTGATTTTAATATTGTAATTTGAGATTTTATTAGAAATATATAATAGAATAAAATAATTAAAAATGATATATAGTTTATTTATTGATTATTTAATTTTTGTTTTATTTGATTTAATTAATGTAATTTGAGATTTGTTTTAAAAATATATAATAGAATAAAATTATTAAAATATATATATATTTTATTTATTGATTATTTAATTTTGATTTTATTTCATTTTAATATTGTAATTTGAGATTTTATTAGATATATATATAATAGAATAAAATAATTAAAAATGATATATAGTTTATTTATTGATTATTTAATTTTTGTTTTATTTGATTTAATTAATGTAATTTGAGATTTGTTTTAGAAATATATAATAGAATAAAATTTATTAAAAATTATATATATTTTATTTATTGATTATTTAATTTTGATTTTATTTCATTTTATTATTGCAATTTGAGATTTTCTTAGAAATTTGATTTAATATGTACTGATTATATATTATAACAGAAATGGATAAATTTTTAATCAAGACAAAGAGAGTGCAGAATCAATGTGGTGAATCTTCAAATATTCCCAAACCAATTTCAACATCAAGTAGTCATGCAATTGGCGAAAAAACTAGCAATAAAAAAGGACGTTAAGAGTTAAATTTGGATGATATTATTAGCGATCCCGCATTACGTAAACCCATTGACGAGTTTGATGTTGGGATTAGAGATGATGTTAGGAGACAATATGTGATTAAAGGACCTTGTCAACCAATTGGGCATAATTTTCCACAAACAAATTTTTTAAAAATTATGAGAAGTTTTAGAGATCACTGGTTCTCTAAATATGAGTGGTTGGAATATAGTATTAGTAAAGATGCGGCTTTTTATTTTTGGTGTTATCTTTTTAGATCAAATAGAGGCTCCAAGCATGGGGATAATGTCTTCACAGATATTGGATTTTGCAATTGGAAAAAAGCAATGGAGAGGTTTAATGAACATGTTGGGGGTCCAAATAGTCCACACAATTATGCTAGAATGCAATATGTTGGTTTTAAAAACCAGAGACAAAGCGTGTCTCATGTCTTATCTTCTCATAGTCATGAGATTGAGATTACTTACCGCACTCGTTTGACCGCTATTGTTGATTGCATTCGTTTTCTTCTAGTTCAAGGGTTGGCTTTTCGCGGGCATGATGAGTCAGAGAATTCAACAAATCGGGGTAATTTTCTTTCACTTCTTAGTTGGTATAGCAAACGCAATGTTGATGTTGGTAATGCAGTTAACTCAAATGCTCCTGATAATAATCAACTCACTTCTCCATTAATCCAGAAGCAAATAGTTAGTGCTTGTGCTTTGGAGACGACACAAGCCATTGTTAATGATATTGGAGATGACTTCTACTCCTTCTAAATTGATGAGGCTCGTGATAATTCGGTAAAGGAGCAAATGGCTGTGGTATTGAGATATGTTAACAAATTGGGACAAGTGGTTGAGCGATTAATTGGAGTAGTACACGTGAGTGATACATCTGCTTTGTCTTTGAAAAGTGCACTTGATGATTTCTTGGCAAAACATGGGTTCTCAATAAGCAGAGTTAGAGGTCAGGGTTATGATGGAGCTTCCAATATGCGAGGTGAATTCAACGGGTTAAAAACTCTCATTTTAAATGAAAATCCTTCGGCACGGTACATTCATTGTTTCGCTCATCAGCTCCAATTAGTACTTGTTGCAACAGCAAGGAGCAATAGATTTGTAAGTAATTTTTTTGATTATGTTGCAATGATTGCAAACATTGTTGGAGTTTCATGTAAAAGGAGGGATGCTATCCGTCAAAAACAACATGATGAAGTAGTTCAGCGTCTAGAAAGTGGTGATATTCAAACTGGAAGAGGCTTGCATCAAGAAACAAATTTAGCTCGACCTGGTGACACGCGATGGGGTTCTCATTATAAAACAATTGTGCGTCTTCTCTCAATGTGGTCTCCTGTGAAAGAGGTTCTTGAGAATATTTTTGAGGATGGTTCTGATCTGAAAAATCGAGGGGCAGTTGTGGGCTTGCTTGATAAAATGGGAAGTTATGAATTTATTTTCATTGCTTTCTTGATGAGAAAACTTTTAGGAATGACAAATGATTTATCTCAAGCCTTACAAAGAAATGATCAAAATATTGTTAATACAATTCATTTAATTGCAACTGTTAAACAAGCATTGCAAAGCTTCAGGGAGGATGGATGGAATAAATTACTGGACGTTGTTAATGATTTTTGTATAGATCATGATATCGCAGTGCCTAATATGGAAGATAATGCAGGTTATCTAAGATCTAAGAGTGTTGGTACTCCAATTACTTATTACCACCACTTTCGAGTATAAATATTTTGTCAGGTACTATTTTATTAATTAATAATATATTTAACTTTTTATTATGCTATTACCTAATATTATTTCATCCAAATTTCAGGTTATTGATTTCATTGCTCAAGAAATGGAAAATCGCTTTACAGAATCAAGTACGGAATTGCTTTCATGCATTGCTTGTCTTTCTCCTAGAAACTCATTCTCCAGCTTCCAGGTATCTAAATTACTTCATCTCGCTGATCTATATCCATATGATTTCACGATTACTGATCGGATGGTACTTGAAGATCAACTTGAGACTTACATTGCTGATGTAAGAAGAAATATAGCTTTCTCTGATCTAGATGATATTGGAGCTCTTGCTGAGAAAATGGTTGAGACAGGTTATGACACTATGTTTTCTTTGGTATATCTGCTTATCAAGTTGGCATTAGTCTTACCTGTTGCAACTGCTACTGTCGAAAGAGCTTTTTCAGCAATGAACATTATCAATACGGATTTGCGCAATAAGATGGGAGATGAATTTTTGAGCGACTGTTTGATTTGTTATGTGGAGAGATAAATTTTTTTAAAAATTGAAAATGAGGCTGTTATGCAACATTTTCAAAAAATGCAGACTCGTAGGATACAATTATCGTCTCTTAGTCGTAGTCAACCTAATAGCACAAATTAATTTTTGAACTACTGATACTGTAATATTAAATATTTAATTTTATTGTGAACTCATCTGTAATTTTTATTCTGTATAAATTTTGACCCCTCGAAAAATTCCTGGTTCCGCCGCTGCAGTTAGCCACTTCCTTTCTTGTTCACTGAGCTGTTTGACTGATAAAAAAAATGTAGATTCTTGTGTTTGTTTTCATTTCTTTATTTCCTTACTTGCTTACCCGGTTATGTTATTGATATTAGCAATTCGGTTTCTTCTTTTTCTTCTTCTTGTGGCGCACTTTGATTTTAGTCATTTTATCTTTTGGAGTTTATGAGAAAATGAGGTTGATGATTTAGCAAGTTCTTAGCTAGGAAGTTTAATTTTAGTATGTTTACATTACTGTCGTCTTTGGTTCAACGTAGTTATCCCCAATAATCTTGATTTTCTTAGCAGTATATCTCAAATCTCCTGAAATTAGCTTAGAGTGCGAGTACATTGTTGATATCTTTCCTTTTTTATTGTTGGTTCTTGGAATCTGGTTCAAATTCTCTTCCCCTCTCTCTAGCTCTTTCAAATTGGTTCTTTTAAACCTATTTGGAATATTCCTTTCTCCCCCTCTTTCTAATTTGTGATTTCGGACCATTGTTGAAGCAATGCAGATAACCTGTTTGATGTTATTTTTGCTGCTAGTAAGTGCTTTTGGACAATCAGATTTTGAAACAGTTTTGGAGCTCAAGAAGGTCTTGGAGAAAGACCCATCTGGGAAAATTCTTGCTTCATGGGATTTTAAGTCCTTGGCCTCTAATGGTTGCCCACGGAACTGGTATGGAGTTGCCTGCATTGATGGTCATGTAACTTCCATTAGTCTAAATGGCATAGGCCTTCCAGTTCTTACTGGTCTTAAAATGCTGCGGAACTTATCAATTTCGAATAACCAATTGATGGGAACTATCTCTAATGTCGGTTCCATCGAGTCCCTTGAGTTATTGGTTATCTCTTGCAATTTATTTCATGGGTTTGTACCCCCTGGCATAGTCGATTTAAGGAATTTAGTGCTTTTGAATCTTTCTTCAAACAATTTTCAAGGCATGATTCCTACTGGTTTTGGCAGTCTTGAGAAGCAGAAATACTTGGATTTAAGGGGTAATAGCTTTTCTGGAAATATAATGAATCTACTTTCCCAATTGGGCAGTGTGGTTCATGTTGACCTAAGCAGCAACCAATTCTCTGGTTCATTGGATTTGGGACTTGGGAATAGCAGTTTTATTTCATCAATTCAGTATGTGAATATAAGCCGTAATTCTTTGGTTGGGCAGCTCTTTGCTTATGATAGAATGCCATATTTTGACAGTTTAGAGGTCTTTGATGCTAGTAATAATCAGTTAGCTGGTGATATTCCTCCATTTGAATTTGTTGTCTCTCTTCGGATTCTTAGGCTTGGAAATAACCAGTTATCAGGGTCACTGCCAGAAGCTCTTTTGCAAGACAAATCAATGGTGTTATCTGAACTGGATCTTAGCCTTAATCCACTTGAAGGTATGTTGGTTCCAGCTTCACTGTTCTCTTTTGTTCCATTGTGCATCCCTACATTTTGAATTTTCCCTCTTTTCCCTTTCTTCTCATAGCCGTGGTGAATAGATGTAAAATTAGTAAATTTCAAATTGCTTTATATGTTATTTATTCCTCCTTTGACCGTATATTGAATTTACCATTGCATGTGATGCTGTTATTCAACTTAGAAATGAAATATATATAGAAACATATGCAGTTTTATTCTCACGCATTTGAACCCTTAATGAAAATTGACTAAGCAAAGTTTAAAATAACTTTATCAATCAATTTAAGCGTGAAAAATATCATCTTTGTGGTGTTCTCTGTTAAATATATGTATAGATTTATTCGACCTTTGGTTAGAGTCCGTTCAGTTTATTGAATTTTTTACATGAATTTTTCATGCTATACATTAGGGTCTAGATGTATAATTCACATCCTGTTACTAAATATTTAATTTACTCCTACATTAATTTTAGCAACTTGTGCATGGTTAGAAGAAACAAAGCCTCCTGCATTTTATGTTTGGAATGGGAATCCAAACATAAAACGTGCACAAAATATTGAACTGGCAATCCTATCAAAGAATTGCATTTTAGTGCAATTACCTCAGTATTAAATGAATCATTGTCATTGGAATTCATCTTTATTGCAGTTAGAATTTTCAAACCTGTTCAGAATGTGGTGAGTTCTCTTTGTCATCACAGTTGTGCAAGAGTTTTCTATGATGTTTGATTTAGTCATTAGCACTTAAAAGTTACAAGTGCTTCAAATTTCGGATTCTCAATCTACCAAAATCTCTTTGTCAATAAAGTTTTAAATAATTAGCATATTTGGCAGGTCCAGTTTGAAGCATCACCTCAGGAACTCTGAAGAAGCTAACTTTATCTTCAAATAAGTTGTCAGGTTTCTTACCTGCCACCGTAGGATATTGTGCCATTATAGATCTGAGTTATAACATGCTCTCAGGGGATTTGTCAAGAATACAGAATTGGGGAAATTACGTGGAGGTTATTCAGTTGAGTAACAATTCATTGACAGGTAGTTTTCCTAACCAAACTTCTCAATTCCTTAGGTTGACTTCTCACTCAAGATATCAAAGAACTCATTGAATGGTGAACTTCCATCAGTGTTGGGAACATACACACAACTGAAAGTGATTGATCTGAGTCTTAATTTTCTTAGTGGTTCCTCCTTCCAAACATCTTCACCTCAACAACATTGTCTGATCTCAATCTGTCAGCCAACAATTTCACTGGGTCAATCCCTCTTCAGGAAGTACAAGGCTCCACCCAGAATTTGAGCTTGATGTCTCTTGATTTGTCATATAATTCCTTAGATGGCGATCTGCCTCCTGAGATCAGTCAGTTCCATAACTTGGTATTGCTTGATCTGTCCAGCAACAAACTCAAAGGTACAATTCCAGGGGACCTTCCCGATGGACTGAAATCATTTAATGTGTCCTATAACAATCTTTCTGGCGTCGTCCCTGATAACTTCAGACGGTTTCCTGACTCGGCTTTCCATCCTGGAAATTCCCTTTTGATTTTTCTTAATTTGCCATTGTCACCAAAGGGTGCTCCAGAGCTGACCTCAAGGGAGTATCAATCTCGCATGAAAAGTTCTATCAAAATTTCCTTGATAGCTGGTATGGTTGGCATTGCTGATGTTATTGCTTTTTTAGTCGTGCTGATTCACTACAGGGCTCTTTGGCAGAATCACAGTAGGAGAAATTTAAAAGGAGATGAGGGAAATGAAGGTGTCCCACAAGAACATTCTTCCCTTTCTAATACCTCAGCAATCAGCAAAAGTTTGGACTGCTCATTATCATCATTTAGTTTCCATCAAAATCTTTATCCATCATTACAAGTAAAGTCTACCTATCATCCTGGGGACACATCATTAGCTCATTCGAAGCCTAATGATAATCCTGAATCAATGAAGAAATATGAAGGATTATCTTCTCCATTGTCTCTTTTGTCATCTTGAAACCCATCACCTTCTAAAAACCAACTTTCACATGAGAATCCTGGTATGCATCGGGTCTATTCTCCAGAAAAATTGTCTGGAGATTTACATCTGTTTGATGGCTCTCTAGTATTCACAGCAGAAGAACTTTCAAATGCTCCAGCCGAAGTTATTGGGAGGAGCTGCCATGGTTGTCTATATAAAGCAACACTTGACTCTAGTAATGTATTGGCTGTAAAATGGTTAAAAGAGGGAATATCAAAAGGGAGAAAGGAATTTGCTAGGGAAGTAAAAAAACTTGGGAACATCAGGCATCCAAATTTAGTTTCTCTTCAGGGTTACTACTGTGGCCCTAAGGACCATGAGAATATGATAATATCTACTTATATCAATGCACAGTGCTTGGCCTTCTATCTTCAAGGTAAGATACCAATTTTTGGAAGAGGAATTTCTTATCTTTTCTTATTCTGGAATAAGTCTGTTTTTGTGTCCTAAATTGTCTAATTGCGCAGATGATTTTTACTCAAAAACCGTCTATTGCCAATCAATTGAATCCATATCATTGTTGCACATATTTAGACATTTTATTCCATCCATAAAAATGGGAAGAGATCCACTTCCACATGTGCAAGGGCTCCAGTATTATATATACATACATATATATATATATATATGCTTGGATGGTATAGACCGATATCCTGTTTACACCAATCTGTTGGATCTACATGTTTAATCATTTCCCTATCCATAAAAATGGAAAATGACGCACATGCACGGGTGAAAACTCGGTAAGCCTCTTACAGAATTGGATATGGTTCAAGGATTAATTTATAATACAAGAATTTTGCTCATTCTATTCAGTAAAAAGTTCAGTTTTCTACAGTTCTTGGATGAATAAACTTTAAATAGCATGACCTATATGAACAGAGTAGTAATGGTTGGTTTATGAAAGTGTAAATCACATAAAAAGTAATGCAACCATGTAAAATACTGGGTACTTAATGTGCATAAATTATTGTGTATTTGTAATTCAATTTCTTTGTTTAAGAGAGGAGGAATCTGGGGTTTAAGCCTTGAACTGCTTGCTCAATAAGGCAGATGCTTGACCACTAGGCTCTTGGTACAATGGGTTTTCTGATGTATTTTTTTTGTGCATTTTCAAAGTAATCTTTTATTATAACCATTGAAATGGTTAACAGTGTTCTCGGATTTTCTTGATGGGAATCTTTAAAATATTGGAGTGCCAGGGAGAACGAAAAAAGAATTTTTGGGATTGACCATTATTTTCCATCAATATGTCCTTTACCCATTTGTTTTGTAGTTTGATATATTCCACCAACCTAGTTAGGTCAAACTAAGAGGAACACTTTGATACATGAGTTGAGAGGAATGGATGTTGAGCAGCGTTTTAAATGTTAGGCAATATGATACCATATTGCCTGAAATGTCTCAGAATTTTGGAGAGGCAACTCAATATTGAACGATCCTCTACAGGTGCTACAAGAATCATGCCAAACTTATGATTTGGTTATTTGGTCTTTAAAGATTGTCTTTTGTAATAATTTATTTCCTTGACTATGTGTATGCATTATAAGTCATACATAACAAGATTATTATATTATTTGGTTAAATTCTTTGCTGTAATGTCAATCTAAGACATCTTACTCATTTAAAGTCATGGTAATTGCAGCTGATTCAGACCAATTCTGCCCAAGTCATTACACGATTTATGATGGCTAAACCATTTCTAATTCTGTTTTTGCACATGTTTTTGCTATAAGTTCACAATTTTGTCTCAGAATAACAAGGGATTTAATGGCAAAAACAAGTGGTCACTGTTGAAATCTCTGCCTGATGGAAACCAAATTTTGTGTTTTATTGGGAAAGATGCAGTTTCAAGTCTTTTTGTTGGGTCTTTTTGGGGTACATCCACATATGTTGGTTGCTTATCTGGTTTAGGTATTTATAACTATGGAATAGATGTGCAATGATGAAATTAGGCAGTCTAGTTAGTAGGTGTACCCCTTGGTGTAGATTAAAATAAAATGGTGCAGGGTGGTTTGGAGTTGGTCTTACTACAGGTTATGAATTGAGAGGGGAGTATTTTTGAGGGAACATTTGGGATCAGTTAGGACAACCATAGAAGAGCCGTTTTGTAGTATAGACAATTTCAAGCGCATGAAAGAAGTGGCAGTGAGATTCGATAGGCAACCAGGAATAAATTTGCTTATTGCATCCATTTTTCTCTTTGATTGATTTGCAGTTGATCAGTGGGAATTTTACCATGTCCAGCTTCAGGGGAGATCCTTTTCTCTACTGAATATATTTTTTACTTCTCCTCAATGAGATGAAATATTTCCTCAAGCTATTCGAAATCTTTTTCTCAAACCAATGTCTGGTCATCATTGATTGTTCTTGAATGTGGGGGAGGGTATGTGGCATGTGAAGGAATTTAGCATTTTTCTGTGTTCATATTATTTTCTGAATATACATAATTTGAACAGGTGGTCCATGTCTCGATATAGAACCAATGAATGGCATCTTGTTTTGTTGTTGAACTGTAATTCTACATCCTGGTAGCTAGAAAAGAACTTCAATGAACTTGATTGAGGGAAGATAAGAGATACTTCCGTGAATGTTCTGATTTCTTTTTCTTCCTCTTTTCCCCAGTTTTTATGCATAATTTTGTTTTTTATTCAATAAACGAAATTCTGTCTTCATTTTTTGTGCAGATATAGAACCAAGAAAACTCCCACCTTTATCTCTTGATAAGCGGCTCAAGATCGCTGTTAATGTTGCTTGGTGTCTGAACTACATACACACTGAGATAGCAATACCCCATGGAACCCTCAAATCCACTAACATTTTGTTAGAACCTTCAAACATGAATCCCCTACTCTCAGATTACAGTCTCCACCGACAACTAACATCTGCTGGCACAGCAGAACAAGTTTTAAATGCTGGTGCACTTGGCTATCGGCCTCCTGAGTTTGCTAGCTCAAGTAAACCATGTCCATCATTAAAGAGTGATGTCTATGCATTTGGGGTTGTCTTATTGGAGCTTCTAACTGGAAAGTGTTCTGGGGAGATTGTTTCTGCAGACCCAGGAGTAGTTGATCTCATTGGTAAGGTTATTCGCTGAAGAAATTCATTCCCATGAATGCTTTGATAAACTGCTTCTAGATGGCCCAAATGTAGAGGTATCTAGGATTCTTGGTGAAATGCTGCAAGTGGCTCTAAAATGTATCCTACCAGCATCTGAGAGGCCTGACATGAAATCAGTTTTCGAAGATTTGTCCATGATAGTATTATAAAAAGGCCTCTCCAAGTAAACAGAAGTTCTAACAGTATCCTCTGTCGCTAACCCCATAATTTTGTCCCTTTTTTGGAGGAATGTTGCTTCCAATTGGTTTCTTTACCTGTTAATGTTTTGAACTTGCAGTTGGTCCTGTGAATAATGGCATTGGATAGGTATATAATTAGATAGAGGAAAGGAAATAAGTTCTTTTTTTCTTTTTTATAATTGATTGGTAGGTTAATTCATCCTCTTTAACCCTTTGTTGTAATGTAAATCTCTATTGATGTTATTTTTCCATTAAAAAAAATGGTCATTTTCAAATTCAAATCTTTGAACCTGTCTTGTCTGTTTTATGTATTTCAGCAGCCATTTTGTGTTTTATTTTTCACCTGCAAGTTGTAATTCTGTTGCAAGGTCTGTAAATTTCAAACGTAATTACGGGTTGCTGGATAACATTTCGCTTTGTATTATATTGCAAAATGTACCACCACTATTGTTAGCTGTCAAGATAAGATAAGACTAGACTTAGTTTGTATTCTATATATAAATCTTTGTAACTGTAAAACCTTATCACAATACTCTCAAGTGTGTATAAATACAGTAATAGAATACAGGAAAAATTACTCTTTCCCTTTGTCATATACGTATCTATATGGTATCAGAGCCTAAAACAAATTTTTTAATTGCAAACAAAATGTCGATCTCCTCTGCTTCTTCTGTTGTGTCCACTAATGTTTCAAGTCAGCTTACTGTTAAACTGAATACTTCCAATTATCTTTTGTGGAAGATGCAGATCCTTTCTCTTGTTCATACTCACAATATGTTTAAACATATTGATCCCACTGCTGCATCTCCATCTCATAAACTCCCAGATTCTGAAAACCCTAACCCAGAATATTCTGTTTGGTTTCGTGAGGATCAACAAGTTCTTTGTTGGATCTATGCGTCAGTTTCCGAATCGATGTTATCTCAACTTGTTGGTGTTACCACTGCTGTTGAAGCATGGCAAAAGTTTGAGAAGGCGTATTCTGTTGGTTCCAGGACGCAGATCCGCCATTTAAAAGGTGAACTCCATCGTCTTAATCGGGTTACTGATTCTATTCAAGTCTATACGCAGAGAGCAAAGCATATTGCTGATAATTTAGCGGCTTTATAGAGTCCGGTTTCTGACGATGATTTGGTCGGTGCGATCCTTGACGGCCTTGGCAGTGACTATCGACCTTTTGTGAGAAATCTTGAAGCAAAGCTTTCACCAATCTCTTATTATGATGTACTTGGGTTGTTATTGATTGAAGAAAGGCAACTCAAACAAGATTCGGTTGATTCTCCAACACCTGTGACTGCTTTTTATTCATCCAAACAGAATTCCTCTCGTGGTGGAAGAGGAGGACGTGGTGGTACTCGAGGTGGTCGTGGGGGCCGTTCAAATCGATTTAGTGATTACAGTTCTAATCAACAACGTGATTCTGAAATTCAGTGCTACAATTGTCAAGGTTTTGGCCATTTATCCAGGGATTGTTCTACTCCTAGGAGGCAAATTCGAAATTTTCCTTCCCCTGCTTCGAATCTTGCTGCAGCTTCTGTTCAAGCTGCCCCTAAACCTGCATCGTCAACGCCACAGCCCTGGTTGGTCGACTCTGGAGCAACACACCATCTCACTGGTTCCTTAAATAATTTGAATATTCAATCTGAGTATTCAGGTCCAGAAGAATTGGTCATTAGCAATGGTACATCTCTTTCTATCTCTCATATTGGAAATTCTAACTTGAATTCTTTTTTGTTGAATGATATTCTTTATGTGCCTGTGAACACTCGAATTTTAAGGCTCGGAAAGCCGACTGCAAAAAATCGAGCCGGACCGGACGTCCCCGGTAAAATTCACCGAAAGCATGTCTTCATGGTACTTGAAACGTCCGGAACGACGCAAGGATCACAGGTATGGTCTCGGAATAATTTTTGGAGGTCCGCAACTCCCAGAAAATCAGTTTGAACGGAAAAAATGCGGATTTCAGTGCGGTTTTTGGGGGTGAACCGCTGGGACCCGGCGGTCCGACCGCCGTGGGCTCGGCGGTCCGACCGCCATCCGTGTCCTTTTCCCATTTTTTTGGCGAGCCGCCCGGTCCGACCGCCGACCCCGGCGGTCCGACCGCCGTCCAGTCCGAATTTTGCCTATAAAATGCTGCTAAGTTTTCAAAAAGGGGGGTTGGACTTTTTCGGGTGGGCCTCATGCTGTCGAATTCGTTTCACGCCTAAAAAACTCTTATTGGACTTTTATTTGCAAGAATCTAACCTCGTGTGGCAGGGATTAAGAATCATATTTCAAGATCTAAGAAAACAAGACATGGAACTTCGAAGTGGAAGGACCCTAAACAAGGTAGTATGATAATTTATCATTTGTCAATTTAAGCATGTCATAAAGCATTTTATCTTCTTCTTAATTTCTTTTCGGTCAAAGACCTAATCCTTTTAGGTCTAAGGCCTAATTAACTAATCAATCAACACTTCGGCATGAAGCCGCGAATCAATCAATCTTTTGGCACGGAGCCTAAATTGTATCTTTTTGGGTACAAAATACCTAAATTTCACAATTAAAATCAATCTTTTGGCCAAAGGCCTAAATTGCATTATTTTGGTACAAAGTACCTAAATTTCACAAATTTGCACTAAGCGCTAAAATTAACAACTTTGGCAAAAAAGCCCGACAAATGCACGAAGCATACACACACACATGCATGAAGCATAATTTTCATCGCCTTTAAATAGGCTTTTCCGAACTACATGGGCTTTGATCTCTCATAAAAAATGAGAGTATGTAGGCATGTTTGAGATTCACCTCAAATAACAAGTCCGCAATTTACTAACAATCTATTCTTCTTCCTTTTTGTGTTCCTTTTGGATTCAATTCTAAATTGGCAAATTAATCAAATACATGACATAGTCCCCGAATCCTCCTTGAGTTCGTAGATTAGAAACCTTAACATTGGATGCATCAATTGGAGTCAAACAAGGGTTTTCTTAGTTTTTCCCTTTGAACAAAATAAACTGAGTGGCGACTCCCGACAACGAGTGAACTTTCATCCGAATCCTTTTCGGGTGGAAAACCGAGGTTCACAGATTGGCGACTCCACTGGGGACCATAAAAATGATTTATGGGATTCTAGTGGACTACTATTGCTTATTTGATTAATTTGACATTAGGGACCATGAAAATGATTTATGGGATCCTAGTAGATTATTATTATTTATTTAACTGATTTGCCCTTCTTTAAGGTATTTTTGTTCATTTTGCAGGGTACCTTAGCAATATATTACCCCTCCTTGGGGATATTGGATTGAAAATTGACAAAATGAATCTTTTTCCTTTATTGGACCCCTTGTTTGACTAATTGTGCATTTATTTTGACATTCAGAGAATCTTTTTCTCTTGCATTATATGGGGGAATCCTTTTCCTCCATTGCATAAAAAATTATTTTCAAATGAATTTCTTCTCTTTCTGTTCAAAATGCTGAGTCTGGATAGCAAGTAGCGCTGACCGGCAGGTCTCCTTGATTATGCCGGCGGACAGCCAAAGCGTCCTCCCTGTTGTCGCAAACCATTCCAATCCTTTTGGAGTGGCCCATGAGTAATCGTACTGTTGGACCCACGCGAAACTCCTTGTTTCACATGTGGTTAGGTATATCTTACTCAAGACTCAAGGGTCCCTATGATGAGCCAATTCTCTATTTTTTCATGAACAATAGAACCTTCCCTTAGGTTGTATGTACCCAATGATAGTGCCACATACCATTAAAATGAATTATAATGTGATGAAGTGCATTCATGCAACATGACAACATTATTTTGGGGGAAAATCTTTTGGGGAAAACCTTTTTGATATGTACAAGTGGACCAAGAGTTCTTCCTACCCTACACACTACCCTAATCCTTTACCCTTAACCTTTGCAGGTGATGGGTGTCGAAGCCACCAAAAATAATAAACCTGCTCTTCCTACAAAAGAAAACTTGTAAATAGGGTGAGAAGGGTCGAACCCAAGGGACTAGCCTTGCCCAAGGCTAACCAGAACTGACCCCTGCTGTAATTTAAGAAAAATAAAATAAAAATAGGGGAATTATATTTATGAAAAATAAAACGAAATTAAGTTAAAGAAGTGATCAAGAACGAAATTAGGACAGCAAAAATAATTAAAAACTTGAAACAATGGAAGTGAACTCAGTCAAGGATGATTCGCGGTATGAAGTTCTCACGGATTGATCACGGGCTAAAAATAATCTTTTTAATTCATATTCACAGACAAGTTATAGCCTTCAAGCTAGCGTCTCCGACCAATCTTTCCGTTCTAAATAGGTTAAGCAAGACATAGCGCTATGAATAACCCCTAACCAATAAACAACCCTAATACTAGCGACAGGATTTAATTTATTGATTGCAATGAACACTAGAAAGACCTTGCCCTAACCAACAAACCTACTAGCGAGATTCATTTAGATTAGATCATACAATTACTTAATATAACCCAAAAGGTTCTACCCAATCAAATTATATCAATTGCCACTTGTATCAATTCGAATAAACAATTACGGATTTAATCTCATTGATTAGCTATATGTATCCTATCAATTAATCAATTGGCCAGATCAATCAACTAATAAAAATACATTAAGGATGGATTTTCCCAATAAGCCACAGTAAGAATATGAATGCGAAAGAATCAAAAAGAATAATTAGGCACAATCAAACCTCACAATCTTAAGAACTTCAACCTTGAATTAATCCTTGACTGAAATAAAGAGTTTAGCCACGCATGGCCATGGAAGAACAACAAAAATTCTGTAAAAGATAATGTAAATTCGGAATAATCAAAGAGGAGGTAAAAAGTGTCATCCCAAAACCCTAAAAATAACTTAAATACTCCATAAAGGGTGGGGCCAACCTAATATAACAAAAAGGCCCACTAAAAACTACTTAAATCCTATTACAATTCGGTTTAGAAGTCCTCCAATACAACTAAATCGTATGGGACCGTCACTTAATTAAATCAGCCCGTTCAGGTCTGCTTGGCCGTTAGCCTTGGGCAAGGCTAAGCCCTCTGCTGCCAATCTGACAATCTGTCACAAAGAAAATTCAGCTTCATGTCCTTTGCTTCAATGCTTCCAATCAAACTCCAAATAAGCCTCTTTATTGCAAATCCACCATTCCTGCCCAAAATAATAAAAACCAAGTAAAAGCTCTTCTTTTCAATGTGAATAACATCAATTAAGCACAAAAACAAAGTAATAAACATGTTGGATTTGCAACTTATCAAATATCCCCACACTTATCCCATGCTTGTCCTCAAGCATGACTCAAAACTCAAAATCAATCTATATAGGAGACCACGTACTTCGCCTAAGAACCCAATCAAACACACACATGTTCCCCAAACAACTCAACATCGCAATTAAGAGTCCAACCCTCAACATCATTCCATCATTATGAACTCAATTGAAAAAGGTTACACTAGGAATTCTTACAACACGCACACACACATTCGAAGTTTGAATCAACAAGTGTTTTATCGAGCAAGTACCAAAACATATAAAAACATTTTCATAGCTTCATTAAAACAGAATTAAAGAACAACCATAGGCTCCCCTCTAAACTCCCTCTCCACTAATGTAGGTCAAGTCTCAACCAAAGATCATTAGGTCTTTACATGGGTTAGACTAGGTGATGGTTACAAAAGATAGGATAATGTAAGGCTAAAAATAACAAGAAAATAAGTCTTTTACAATTAATTTCAAAAGAACAATGCACGAACTAACTAATGGCGACAAATGCGACTTAAACCAGAGAAAAGCTTAAACTAGAGAAAAACTAAAACTGAAATTGAATACATTTTTTTTTCTTTTTCTTTTTCTTTTTTTTTTCATTTTTTTTTTCATTTTCTGTTTTTTTTTCTTTCTTTGTCTGAATTTTTTTTTATGGAAGCTAAAAATATCACATGACTATTTACAACCATCTCAAACCCCATAAAAATTAAAACACACAAGTCAAAAGGACTATTTATTCCCATAAACTAGACTCAAATCAATGACATTAAACAAGAATGCAATTGCGCCAATTCTTAATAACTTACACATGTGCATGCTTAACAATGACTAAGAAGACTATTTTCTTGTTCAAAGGTGGTAGACAAAGGGCTTTTGGTGTATATGGTTATATTGTAGGCTAAGAAAAGAAATTAGAGTACGCATTTAGCATACTTCGTAGGCTAGAAGGGGTGAAAAGAACGGTAACGTAAAGGTGAGAAAAACGTAAAAGGAATGATGAATCGACCAAAAGAATGCCTAAATCATCTCAAAAGTCGAGACTCGCCTAGGATTTCGCCTCAAGGGAACGTAGAAAAGAGTTCTAGTGTTCGGAAGCTATCCTAAATTTTGGCTTTGGAAATTGCTCTCAAAAACACTTATCGAAAGAAACTAAAATTTGAAAAACAGATTTTTAGAATTCAAAGTGTAACAGCTTGCAATCAAAGTTTATAAGTGCAGTGATGGTTAATCTCAAGTTAGAGTTCTCGCTTACTAGTCTTGTCATTCAAGGTTTCCATATGTGTTCAACTAGGTTACAAAGGCAAATTACTCCTCTCTAGAATTTCCTAAAAGCTCTAAATCATATTCAAGGACACAATAAACCCATTGAGTAAATCCCAAAATCAGCATATAGTATCAACCAAACAAAAATTTTACTCAAAAATATCATGGGACAAGTGTCTTAACTTCTAATTCATTAAACACAAACTGAACAGCCAAGTTTTATTTGAAATTAAGCATATGGCAGCAGCAAAAATACATGAAAAATTAATCAAATGTCATTCTTATAAAGGGTAAAACTTGACCAAAACGGAGCATAACCAAAGAACAAAATAATGGCAGCAGCTATTAATCAATAGAAAGCTCAAAATTTCAGCAATATAACATCAAAATTTCAGCTGCTCAATCACATAAATCAGTCCCAAAAATTGCAGAAATTTCAGTTGTCTCAATAACATAAATCAGTCCCAAAAATTGCAGCAAAAATATTCTCATATCAAATCCCCTCCCCACACTTATTTCACACATTGTCCTCAATGTGGACAAATCACAATGAAACACAAATGGAGGATCTCAAGCAAATAAAATTAAAAGAGAGTAGGAGTTAAGAAGTACTGCCCTGTTGGTGTTTTTGGGTTGTTGTGATTGCTTATAAGCAAGCTTCATGGGTGGTGGATTAGGAGTAATCTTTGTTCGAGCCATATGGCATAATTACTGAAGTGATTACCTGCAAGAGAATCGAACACCAAAGACAAGCGAAACAAAACAAGTGGCAAGCAACTTATTTTGAACAAGTTAGTGTAGAAATGATCATTATTAAATCATTTGAAAAACCTGCACAAAATGAAATCTCAGCTTATAACCTCCCAAAACAAGTAACAAACAATTGATTTTAGACAATTAAGCTCAACTCAAATTGAAAAAAAATCACAACTCAAAATCAGCTCAAACAATATAAACCAAAGTGAAAATTGCAACTGATTCACGGAAGCAATTAAAACTATTTCAGTCCTGAAAAATCATTTGCTGCACAATTTCATAGAGAATCAAAACGCCCAATTTGACGAGTTAAAGAAAACAAATTCCAGCAATATAGGAAGATGATATCTCAACTTATGTAATCAAGTTAGCAAATAAGGATGAAGGGTCTGTCACATACGTTCACATTCATTTACTACCCATTAGCACAGAACCTCGGAACAAAAGCAACTACTAACTCAAACTAAAACCTGATCACATAACAATTCAATTTCATGTTGTCCTCACGCAACGAAAACCCAACCAGCAAACAAATTAAATTCGCAACAGAATCACTATTTCTGAAAATGCAACCTTTTTGTCAGCAAGAACAGGATATCATCAATTGAAACTCAAATTAACATATCCATGTTAAACAGAGGGTAAAAGAAAATTACTACCCACAATGGAAATACAAAACTCAAAGAAGCCCAAATAATAGAATACTGACCTTGCTAATTTGAATCTTTATGAAAGAAGAAAAAAAGGGTAAACATTACTGGTTAGTAGCTGAAGAATTTCAGAATCGGTGTGGGTGGAATGTTTATGAATCTCGAAAATCTACAGCAGAGTAGTTAAAATCTGAACTAAAAATCGGATCTCCATTTCTTTGCGAAGCGTTGCGTCAGTCGAAGATTCTCCTTTGATGGCGGGTTGAGATCGCGTGATGATTGGGAACCGGCGGCTGGGATAGCTGGTCGGTGAAGAGAGAAAGGAGCGACGGGATTGGAGGGCTGGACAGTGGTGGTTGTGGCGATTTGGGTGAGGGCGTGGTGAAGTGGCGGCTGGGATAGCTGGAGAGAGAAGCTCTCTTCGTGAATTGAGAGAAAGGAGGAGAGAAACAACTTTCCTTTACTCTATCTGTGAAGAATTAACCATATATTAGTAGAGGAGGAAAAATAATAATAATAATAATAACTGAATAAAGTAAGTTAAACAAAATGGATGGAAAAATAAATAAATAAATAAATAAATAAATAAAATTAATATATAAAAGCTCATTAAACTCATGACACAGTGAATAAATTGAAATGGGGCCTTTGCCGCTAATAGAACATGACTACCATTAAAGACTTCTTTTAAACTCCACCTTCACTTATAATTTGCAGAAACAAGGAAGGAGACGACACTGTTCATGGCTTTTTTTTTTTTTGAAAAATAAAAACAAGTTCTGAAAATTCAAGTCTAGCTTGGGTTGCCTCCCAAGTAGCGCCCTTGTTTAATGTCTTAGGCCCGACATTACCGAGTCACTAGTCTGACTTGCTCAGCTCTATTGTTTCTGTTCCAACTGCTTCGAAACCTTCGTAGAATAGTTTCAATCGATGGCCATTAACTTTGAAAGTCTTATTAGTTTCTAGGCTTCGTATCTCCACTGCACCATGAGAAAATACTTTAGTAACAACAAAAGGGCCCATCCATCTGGACCTCAATTTACCAGGAAACAATTTTAATCTAGAGCAGTAAAGTAAAACTTTTTGACCAACTATGAAGTTTTTCCTGGATATCATTCCATCATGGAATGCTTTAGTCTTTTCTTTGTAAATTTTTGCATTCTCGTAGGCCTCATTGCGAATCTCTTCTAACTCCTGCAGTTGCAACTTCCTCTGCTCTCCAGCTGCCTCCATTCTCATGTTGCATTTCTTAATTGCCCAATATGCTCGATGCTCTATTTCTACTGGCAAATGACATGGTTTGCCAAAAACTAGGCGGTAAGGTGACATTCCTATTGGAGTTTTATAGGCTGTCCTGTAGGCCCAAAGAGCATCTTCCAACTTAGTACTCTAATCCTTCCTATTAGGATTCACAGTCTTCTCAAGTATGGACTTCACTTCCTTATTCGAGATTTCAGCTTGTCCACTCGTCTGTGGATGATAAGTTGTGGATGTGCGATGTGTAACACCGTATTTCTTGAAGAGACTCTCCATAACCTTGTTGCAGAAGTGAGTGCCTCTATCACTAATAATTGCCCTTGGAATCCCGAACCTAGCAAAAATATGACTCTTCAAAAAATTTACCACTGTCTTTGCATCATCAGTCCGGGTGGCTTTGGCTTCTACCCACTTAGATACATAGTCCACTGCCAACAAAATATACGCATTCCCGAAAGATACCGGAAATGGTCCCATGAAATCAATGCCCCACATATCAAATATCTCACATACTAGAATGGAGGTAAGTGGCATTTGGTCTCTACGGCCCAGACTACCCGTTCTTTGACAATTTGCACAGGATTTGCAGAATAAATACGAGTCCTTGAATAATGTTGGCCAGATTAGGCCGCACTCCAAAACTTTATGAGCTGTTCTTCTGGGACCAAAATGTCCCCCACATGCTGCAGAATGGCAGAATTTCAGTATGGAAGGACTTTCAGCTTCTGTCACGCACCTTCTAATAATCTGGTCAGAGCAAAACTTCCACAAGTACGGGTTATCCCAAACATAATATTTGGCATCCCTTTTTATCTTCTCTTTCTCATTTCGGGTTAGATCATATGGCAAGGTACCCGCAACCAAATAATTCACTATGTCAGCATACCATGGAGTAATGCTGTGTACATCGAAAAGTTGCTCATCAGGAAAGGTGTCATCCAATGGAAACGGTTTCTCATTCAGCACCAACCTGCTAAGATGATCAGCCACTAGATTCTCGGACCCCTTTTTATCCCTTATCTCTATATCAAACTCTTGAAGCAAGAGGATCCAACGAATCAAGCGAGGCTTTGACTCCTTTTTCTTGAGCAAGTATTTCAAGGCTGCATGATCGGAGAAAACTATTACTTTGGTTCCCAACAAGTATGATCTGAATTTCTCCAAAGCAAAGACAATCGCCAAGAGTTCTTTCTCCGTGGTGGAATAATTGCATTGGGCATTGTCTAGTGTCCTCGAGGCATAGTAAATGACGTGAGGATTCTTGTCAATCCGCTGCCCAAGAACAGCTCCTACAGCATAGTTGCTTGCATCACACATGATCTCAAAAGGATGATCCCAATTTGGTGGTTGTACTATAGGTGCAGAAATCAGCTCTTCCTTTAGCCTATCAAAAGCTTCCTTGCACTCATCATCAAACTTAAAAGGTACATCTTTTTGCAAAAGCTTGCAAAGTGGTTGGGCAATTTTCGAGAAATCCTTAATAAATCGCCTGTAAAAACCTGCATGACCAAGAAAAGAGCGAATCTCCCGCACACTAGTGGGATAGGGTAAGGATTTAATCACATCAATTTTAGCTTTATCAACCTCAACACCTTTAGATGAGACAATATGACCTAGAATCAAACCTTGATCCACCATAAAGTGACATTTCTCATAATTTAGGACAAGATTTGATTCTATACACCTTTCTAGCACTTTTGTAAGGTTAGCTAAGCATTCATCAAAAGTATTACCATGAACGGTAAAATCATCCATAAATACCTCAATGATATTCTCCACATAGTCTGAAAATATACTAACCATACATCTCTGGAAGGTGGCTGGAGCGTTGCAAAGCCCGAATGGCATTCGCCTATATGCGAAAGTACCAAAAGGGCATGTGAAAGTCGTCTTCTCTTGATCTTCGGGTGCCACCGGAATCTGGAAAAAACCTGAAAAACCATCTAAACAACAATAGTGAGAACGACCAGCCAATCTTTCTAACATTTGGTCAATAAAAGGAAGTGGAAAGTGGTCTTTTCTAGTGGCTGCATTTAGCTTCCTATAGTCTATACAAACTCTCCACCCATTTTGGACCCTTGTTGGCACTAACTCTCCTTGATCATTCTCAACAACAGTGATCCCCGTCTTCTTGGGTACTACTTGCACTGGACTCACCCACTTACTATCGGAAATCGGGTAAATGATACCCGCATCTAACAACTTCAAAATCTCTTTCTTCACAACCTCCATCATGAGTGGATTTAAGCGTCTCTGAGCTTCTCTACTAGGCTTGCTGCCCTCCTCCAATAAAATCTTGTGCATACAAGTGGATGGACTCAAACCTTTAATGTCAGCGATCGTCCACCCAATAGCCTCCTTATACTTCCTAATTTGCTGAATTGTCCTTTCTTCTTCATCTTTGCTAAGCTTGTTGGAGATAATTATGGGTAATGTGTCTCCATCTCCCAAATATGCATATTTTAAATGACCGGGCAGTGGCTTCAGATCCAGTTTGGGTGCCTGCAAAATAGATGGTAAAAGCTTCTCATGGTGAGAAGGCAAATTAGCGCGGCTGTGGCTGTTTGTTAAGGGCTGATTTGCTGCCATCTCGCACACTATTTCCTGCACATTTTCACTAATTAAGAAAGTCTCCTCAAGTCCCTTGATGCTGTCCATATTAATATTCCTGCAAAGCACTAAATCAAGTTCATCAGCAGCATCTAATTCAAAAACCTCTTGAGCTAAAGGATCAATAACATCGATACAACAAAGGCTAGACACATCACTTGGGTATTTCATTGCCTCATAAACATTAAATTCGACTTTCTCACCATCAAATTCCATGGATAATGTTCCTTTATAGGCATCAATTTTTGTCCTTGCAGTGCGAAGGAAAGGTCTTCCAAGTAGTAGTTCAGCAGAAGTAGAGGATTTATCATCCTCCATATCAAGCACATAAAAATCAGCAGGAAAAATTAACTCACCTGCCTGTACCAAAACATCCTCAAACAACCCCACAGGGTACACTATAGACCTGTCTGCCAATTGAATTATAATGCGTGTCTCCTTCAAGGAACAGCCCTTGAAGGTTGAATAAATAGATAATGGCATGACATTTATAGATGCACCTAAATCACACATAGCTCTCTTAATCCCTATATTGCCAATTTTACAAGGAATAGCAAACATACCTCGATCCTTGCATTTTTGTGGAAGCTTCCTTTGTATCATAGCCGAGCAATTCTCTGTCATCACAACTTTCTCCACACTATCTTGCTTCCTCTTGTTAGTACAAAGTTCCTTAAGAAATTTTGCATAACGAGGTATTTGCTTTATGGCCTCAAGTAAAGGAATATTTACCTCTACCTTGCGAAAGGTCTCCAAGATGTCCCTCTCTTCTTTTTCTCTCCTTGATTTCGCCAATCTCTCAGGAAAAGGGGGCTGGATTACAAAGGGTTGGGGCTGCTGTACTTCAGCTTGCTTTGGGGCTTCTTTTTCTTGAATTTCCACTTCTTTTTCAACTTCATTCATTGTCCCACTGCTGTCCTTCTTTGGGGCTGCTGAAATTAGCTCCTTCCCGCTTCGCAAAGTGATGGCATGCACGTTCTCCTTGGGATTAATCACTGTTTGGGAGGGTAACTTCCCTTGTGTCTCCAATCTACTCAACGAAGAGGCTAGTTGGCTGATTTGATTTTCCATATTCTGCATATTTTTCTTTGTTTCTTGCTGAAATTCTTGTCGGGAAGTGGCAAGTGACCTAACTATATCTTCCAATGGTATTTTTGAAGATGAAACGTGTTGTTGAGGTGGTTGAGCTTGTGGGAACCCTCTGTATTGTTGGAAATTCTGGTTTTTGGGTCCATAGCTGAAATTGGGATGATTTCTCCAAGAATCATTGTAGGTGTTACCCATCGGTCTCTGGGGTTGTCCGGAATAACCTCCCATAGCATTCACTTGCTCTTGATCATCTTGCCATGACAAACACGCCTCAGTCGGATGGTCGTAAGCCATACATACTTGACAAGGGGTTGTTCTCTTTCCTTGACCTGCAGCCATAGATTTAACCAAAGAAGTTAGTTCATTTATTTTAGACTCAAGTGAAAGATCACTTACCTGATATATCTTCCTTGAAGGTTCTTCAATTTGGCTAAATTGTTGTGAGTTGGCTGCCATGGTTGATATAATTTCTCTTGCTTCGGCTGGGGTTTTATTAACAAGTGCCCCTCCACTAGCCGCATCAACCATTTTTCTCTCCATGTCTAGCATCCCTTCATAGAAATATTGGAGTAGGGATTGCTCGGACATCCCATGTTGTGGGCATGCTGCGCATAGCTTTTTGAACCTCTCCCAATAGTCATAAAGACTCTCTCCAACATTTTGTTTGATTCCACAAATCTGTCTACGAATGACTGCTGCCCTAGAAGCAGGAAAGTACTTGTCTAGGAAGGCTCGGGCCATAGCTTGCCATGTGGTGATGGAACCTGGAGGCAAATTAAGCAACCATTCTTTAGCGGCATCCTTCAAAGTGAATGGGAATGCTCTCAATTTCACATGCTCTTCCGCTACACCATGCGGTTTCATGCTTGAGCACACACCATGGAATTCTTTCAAGTGGTGGTGTGGGTTTTCATTTTTCATCCCATGGAAAGTAGGGAGCTGGTGGATTAAGCCGGACTTCAACTCAAACGGCACCTCCAAATTTGGGTAAGTTATGCACAAAGGCTGCTGCTCCACAGGGGCTGCTTGTAGCTCTCTAACGGTGCGATTATCAGCCATCTGTTCTTCACTTTCAGATTCTGTTGAGGTTTCTTCTAATTCAGGATCAAATTCAGTTGAAGATTCAACTAAATCAGTAATTATAATTTCTGGATCAGCTGTAGAAGCAGTTGCAGCCCTTTTCCGTAGCCTAGTTTCCTTCGTCAATGTACGGGCTGTCTTTTCTATCTCAGGATCAAATTCCAATTGCAAATTTTCAGATCTGGTCATTCAAAGAAGCAATAACAGTAATGTAAACTAGTCCCCGGCAACGGCGCCAAAATTTGATGGGTGTCGAAGCCACCAAAAATAATAAACCTGCTCTTCCTACAAAAGAAAACTTGTAAATAGGGTGAGAAGGGTCGAACCCAAGGGACTAGCCTTGCCCAAGGCTAACCAGAACTGACACCTGCTGTAATTTAAGAAAAATAAAATAAAAATAGGGGAATTATATTTATGAAAAATAAAACGAAATTAAGTTAAAGAAGTGATCAAGAACGAAATTAGGACAGCAAAAATAATTAAAAACTTGAAACAATGGAAGTGAACTCAGTCAAGGATGATTCGCGGTATGAAGTTCTCACGGATTGATCACGGGCTAAAAATAATCTTTTTAATTCATATTCACAGACAAGTTATAGCCTTCAAGCTAGCGTCTCCAACCAATCTTTCCGTTCTAAATAGGTTAAGCAAGACATAGCGCTATGAATAACCCCTAACCAATAAACAACCCTAATACTAGCGACATGATTTAATTTATTGATTGCAATGAACACTAGAAAGACCTTGCCCTAACCAACAAACCTACTAGCGAGATTCATTTAGATTAGATCATACAATTACTTAATATAACCCAAAAGGTTCTACCCAATCAAATTATATCAATTGCCACTTGTATCAATTCGAATAAACAATTACGGATTTAATCTCATTGATTAGCTATATGTATCCTATCAATTAATCAATTGGCCAGATCAATCAACTAATAAAAATACATTAAGGATGGATTTTCCCAATAAGCCACAGTAAGAATATGAATGCGAAAGAATCAAAAAGAATAATTAGGCACAATCAAACCTCACAATCTTAAGAACTTCAACCTTGAATTAATCCTTGACTGAAATAAAGAGTTTAGCCACGCATGGCCATGGAAGAACAACAAAAATTCTGTAAAAGATAATGTAAATTCGGAATAATCAAAGAGGAGGTAAAAAGTGTCATCCCAAAACCCTAAAAATAACTTAAATACTCCATAAAGGGTGGGGCCAACCTAATATAACAAAAAGGCCCACTAAAAACTACTTAAATCCTATTACAATTCGGTTTAGAAGTCCTCCAATACAACTAAATCGTATGGGCCTGTCACTTAATTAAATCAGCCCGTTCAGGTCTGCTTGGCAGTTAGCCTTGGGCAAGGCTAAGCCCTCTGCTGCCAATCTGACAATCTGTCACAAAGAAAATTCAGCTTCATGTCCTTTGCTTCAATGCTTCCAATCAAACTCCAAATAAGCCTCTTTATTGCAAATCCACCATTCCTGCCCAAAATAATAAAAACCAAGTAAAAGCTCTTCTTTTCAATGTGAATAACATCAATTAAGCACAAAAACAAAGTAATAAACATGTTGGATTTGCAACTTATCAGCAGGTATCCACTGTCCGTGTGCCTTCACCCACACAAGCTACACCCGCTCCAACTGTGCAATCACCCACAAGTCCTGTTACCTCAATTTCACCAACTGCTCCAATTACTGAAATGGCTACTATTGAACAGATTAAAGCCTTGCTAGATGGACAGGTTAAGGAAATTGAAGCTAGAATGCAAGAGAGAATTGATGAAGCTTTAGCTGCCCAAAGGGTAGCCATCCTGGCTGAATTAGGAGGGGCACCAAAGACAGCCACTACTTCTGAAAATTTGGGGAAAGAACCTATTTTGGGGCAAACTAGTACCCCCATGACTGCTCAGAACAATACCCTTGTCATCAATTTGGAGGATCCACCCTCTAAAAATGAAACTAATGAACTGAAAAAGAAACTTGAATTGCTTGAAAGGTCAATCACTGCCATGAAAACTCATAAAGAGGTGGTAGACATGGATTCGTTATCCTTGTTTCCCCAAGCTAGATTGCCTCCAAAATTCAAGATGCTTGGGATGGACAGATTTGATGGGACCACTTGCCCTAAAACCCATTTGAAGATGTATGTGGGGGCCTTGAGCCCTTGGGGTTTAAATGATGAGCTCTTTGCTCAACTCTTTCAACAATCCTTGACTGGGGCTGCCCTAAAATGGTTTGTAAGCCTGGACAGTGCTAAGATTAAGACCTGGGAAGACATCTGCAATGCATTTAACACTCAATACCACTACAATATTGAGGTGGATGTCACTAGAAGAGAACTTGAGACTACCAAACAAAACAACAATGAACCCTTCTCCTCGTTCCTTACGAGGTGGAGGGCAAAAGCCGCCCAAATGATCAATCGCCCTTCAGAACAGGAGCAGATTGATATTATAATCAGGAATTTAAGGCCTACATATCAAGCTCAACTGCAAACCCAATACCTACCTACTTTCAAATCGCTCATTGCGACTGCAACTAAGGTAGAAGACTTGATACAATTGGGTAAAATAGTAGATGAGGGAGCTACTTCGAAGTATAAGAAACAAGGCCAAGCTACTTCCTCAAGCAAAGTCAATGAAGTGGCCAACATTGCCCCTGCGAATCCTTTACGTGTGGGCAATCTTGGGCAGAGAAATCAGCCAAGAAGGCAATATACCGACCTAGGGGTGCCCCTTCATCTAGTATTTAAAAAGGCCGTGGAAGGGAAGTATTTGAAGCCTTTAGACCCAAGGCCACCTCCAAACCCATTACCCGCTAGTTATAAGGCCAATGAATATTGTGAATACCACCAAGGAAAAGGGCATAGAACAGATGCTTGCTGGACTCTGAAAAACCGCATCCAGGATTTGGTGGATAGGGGTGACATCATTCCTCTCATAAGTCAACCGAACATTAATACTAACCCTTTGCCTAATCATTCCATCCACGCCATCACTGTGGAAGAAGAGTTGTTTGATCCTTTCAAACTTCTCTTAGAAGTGAATGAAGTGTGTGTGTTGGATTTGAATGACCTCGCTGAAGAGGTCGACGCTTTGACGAGAAGCGGAAGGCAATATCAGCCACTCGACTTGGGAAAAACCCCTGCAACCTCAAATCACCCCCATAAGAAGACACCTGAACCAAAGGAAGACCCTGTCCTCACTCAGCTTAAACAAACTCAAACTAAGGTGTCAATTTGGGAGCTCCTTGCTTCCTCATTCCCACACCGTCAGGCTCTCAGTGAAGCTTTGAGTCAGCTTGATACATCAGTAGACACAAGCCCAGAAGCTTTGGTAGCCACTTTGACCCAATCAACCAAGACATTGAGTATCCGATTTTCTGATACAGACCTACCAGAAGATGGCAGTAAACACAATGATGCTCTATACATCACCATACAAACCGGGGGAAAGACTGTTCCCATGGTTCTCATTGATAATGGGTCAGCCTTAAATGTATGTCCCTTAAAAGTAGCAAGCTGTCTGGGGTTGGAGGCTACGGATCTTACACCTTCTGATCAGATTGTTAGAGCATATGATAATACTCGAAGAGAAATTTTGGGTGTTGCCACTCTGGAAATTGTTATTGGGCCGGTGAAAATGAGAGTGCCCTTCCAAGTCATTGATGTACCCGCGAGCTTTAATCTCCTCCTTGGAAGGCCGTGGATTCATCAGAATAATGCTATCCCTTCTTCATTACACCAAAAACTTAAGTTCCCTTTTGAAGGAAAAATCATCACTATCAAAGGTGACACCTGTGAAATCAACAAGAGAACCATGGATCAGTCTCTCTTTGAGGTTGTTCCTGGCGAAACCGCCATGACCTTGACTGGTTTCCATTATGATACAGTCCAATGCATTGAAGGAGAAAAACCCAAAGGGCCATTTATCTTATATGATTTTGGAGAGGTCCAAATCAATTGCCTGGTGGGAATGATGCTAAGGGTAGGTCTGCTGCCCGGAATGGAAATGATAAAGTCTGGGAGGAAAACACCCGTGGTACGGCCATGGGAAGAACCTGAGAATAGGGGAACTTTTGGCCTAGGGTACAAACCCACAGATGAGGAGGTAGAAGAGTTTGAGCATGGAAGGAAGAAAAAGAAGAATTGGGGGGCAAGAAGCCTCAAAATGCGCCCTTATTTTAGAACTCTGAATGGTCACTTCTGCAAACCTGGGAAAACAGTTCCTTACTGTGGTTTCCAGGAGCCATTCTATTCTCCTATGACTAGGAAGCAATTACCGGGTTTTGAGATGTTCACTGATGTTTTAGTGTTGAAGGAAGAAGATCCAGAACTTATAACTAAACCACAAGTGGAAGATTTCATGCGGCCTAGTCTCTTTGATGAGGTTGCTATGATAACCAATTTTGAAAACAAAAGGGACTTCACAAAGCTGATCAAGACTACAGATGGACCACTGATGAACTGGTATGCCGAGGAGGGACAAGCTGCTACAGTCAAACCTAGTCCTGTATCATACCCTGAACCCGAGTCTTGTACCGAGTCAAATCTCGAGTCAAACACCGAGTCAGAGTCCAGTTCTGAGTCTTCCTTATCTTCAGGAATAGAAAACCCTGATGTCAAAAATGATGTAACTCTGGAGGATGACTCCACCATTATTAATGAAACTGTTCAAGTTCTTGGTTACCCTGTGTCTTTTGCTTTCCAAGTATTATCTAGCAAAAATGAAATAAATGAAATGAAAGAAATAAATGAAAAGATAATAATTGGCAAAGAAAATGAACATACATACATTGCATATGATTGTATGAATAAGGAACAGGTTGTCGAGTGCATCAGAAGATATGTCGACTGCTTCATGTGGAAGGCAAGTGATGTCACGGGAATAGACCCAGCAATAGCAGTTCATAAGATTCCGCTATACCCTAGTGCAAAGCCGGTTAAGCAGAAATTGAGAAGAATGAAGCCTGAATGGTCTTTAAAAATTAAAGAGGAGGTTGCCAAGCAACTGGATAATAGGTTCATAGAACCAATTGCCTATCCTTCCTGGTTAGCAAACATTGTGCCAGTCCCGAAGAAAGACGAAAAGGTCAGGATGTGTGTTGACTACAGAGATTTGAATAAGGCCTGTCCCAAGGACGATTTTCCACTACCACACATCGATTTGCTGATAGACAGGATGGCTGGGCATGTGATGGTTTCCATGACTGACCTCGCGGTTGGGTACAATCAGATCCTAGTTCACCCACCAGACAAAGAAAAGACAGCTTTCATCACAGAATGGGGCACTTTCTGCTACAGGGTTATGCCTTTTGGGTTGATAAATGCAGGGGCTACCTACCAAAGGATGGCGACAACAGTCTTTCATAACATGATTCACAAAGAAGTAGAGGTGTATGTTGATGATATGATTGTTAAGTCAAAATCTCCAGAAGAACACGTTGAAGCGCTTGAGAAGTTCTTCCTTAGACTTCGCAAGTACAATTTGAAGCTTAATCCTGCAAAGTGCCTCTTTGGTGCAACATCAGGCTTATTTTTGGGATATTTGGTCAGCAAGAAGGGAATAGAAGTTGATCCAGCAAAGTCGAAGGCTATTCTGAAAATGCCTCCGCCAAGAACAGAAAAAGAGATTAGAGGCTTGCTAAGTAGATTACAGTATATCAGTCGATTCATATCGCAATTGGCAGAGACTTGTGGTCCAATCTTTAAGCTACTAAGGAAAGATGCTTCACAAGAATGGAATGAAGACTGCCAAAAGGCCTTCGACAAGATCAAAGAATACTTGTTAAGTCCGCCAATTCTACAACCTCCCAGAATGGGAAAACCTCTGCTCTTGTATTTGTCTGTAACAGATGAAGCCATGGGTGCAATGCTAGCTCAAGAGGCTGAAGATACAAAGGTAGAAAATGCAATTTACTACCTCAGCAAAAGGATGCTGGATTATGAGTTAAAGTATAACAAGATTGAGAAGTTGTGTTTAGCCTTGTATTGGACTTGTACGAAGTTACAACACTACTTGTCTTCTTACACTACTTATGTCATCGCAGAACAGAGTCCCTTGAAATTCCTTATGGAGAGGCCTGTTTTGGACAGCAAAATGGCTAAGTGGGTGTCAACATTGACAGCCTTTGACCTAAAATTCATTCAAAGGAAAGCTGTGAAAGGTGGCGCAATAGCTGACCAATTAGCGGAATTACCCGTGAATGACGAGATGCGAGAAGTGGGTTTCCCTGACGAAGACCTCTTGAATGTGGAAAGGAGTATTTGGGAGATGTATTTTGATGGGGCATCCAATTATCATGGAAATGGAATTGGGATTGTGTTCAAAACTCCTTGTGGAGAATACATTCCATTTGCAGTTAAACTTGACTTTAGCTGCACAAACAATGAAGCAGAATATGAAGCTTGCATCAATGGGCTTGAAGTCGCCCTCGAATTAGGGATTAAGAACCTAAAGGTCTACGGTGATTCTATTTTAATAGTATCACAAGCCTTAAGGAAATGGAAGATAAGAGAAGAGCGTTTGGTTCCTTACCTACAACGCCTTGATCATCTGGCACAACAATTCGATGATTTGTCCTTCGAATATCTCCCAAGAGCAAAGAATCAGTTTGCTGATGCCCTGGCTACTTTAGCTTCCATGATCAATATCAAGGAGGGGAAAGTCATTCGTCCATTGAAAGTTCAACTTCAGAAGCAACCTGCCCACATAATGCATTTGGCCGATGGTAAACCATGGTTTTGGGATATCAAAGGTTATCTCAAGGATGGAAGTTATCCGGAGGGATCATCAAAGGTTGATCAGAGGGCCATAAGGCAGCTAGCCACAGGTTACATTCTTAATGAAGATATCCTCTACAAGAGGAGTTGGAATGGAATGCACCTAAGATGTGTGAATGAAGCAGAGGCTAAGCAGATAATGGAAATGGTACATGGTGGCGAATCAGGACCACACATGTATGGGATCGCCTTGGCTCGAAAAATTGCCAATCTAGGATATTATTGGTCTACCATGAATGCTGACTGCGTGGCATTTGTGCAAGAATGCCATCAGTGTCAGATATTTGCCAAGATGCAGAAGCAACCTCCCGTTGCCCTGAATCCGATCACTTCTCCATGGCCCTTCGCTACTTGGGGAATAGATATAATTGGCAAAATACATCCAAAAGCATCAAATGGACATCAGTTTATCTTGGTAGCAGTGGATTACTTCACAAAGTGGGTTGAAGCAGCTTCCTATGCAGAATTAGACGCCAAAAAGGCAGCACAGTTTGTCCGAACCAACATCCTTTGTCGGTACGGAACGCCGTTTGAAATTATCACTGATAATGGAACTCATTTCCAAGCAGAATTTGCTAAGCTCTTGAAGGATAAGAATGTCCAGCATCATAAGTCCTCTCCTTATAGACCTCAAACAAATGGAGCTGTAGAAGCAGCGAACAAGTCTATAAAGGTGATCATACAAAAAATGATCAAGGAACATAAGCGTTGGCATGAGAAGTTACCGCTGGCTTTGTGGGGATATAGAACATCAATTAGAACTCCTACTGGGGCAACCCCGTATTCCCTGGTGTACAGAATGGAAGCTGTACTCCCCATTGAACTGGAAGTTCGATCGGCAAGGATAATTCAAGAAAGTCAGATAAATGAAGCTGAATGGATCAGCAATTATCATCATCAGTTGTTGGGTTTGGATGAAAAAAGACTTCAAGCTCTACATCGGATTCAAGGGTATCAGAAGCGAATGGCCAGACATTTCAACAAAAAGGTCAAAGATCGAAAGTTGGAAGAAGGTTGTTTGGTTCTGAAAGAGATTAGAACACCTGTTACAGATCCTCGTGGGAAGTTTCGTCCTCATTGGGCGGGACCCTACATTTTAAAGAAAATACTTTCCGGCGGAGCCGTCATCTTGTCTGATTTGGATGGTCTGGAGTTCATAAACCCATGCAATCTGGATCAACTAAAGAAATATTATGTATAATCATGCATTGTAATGAACTACATTAGACCTGATTCTCGCAAACTAATTCGAGATATGTAGGCAGCTCTCTTTGAGCACGGTCTAAATTTTAATAAGATTCATTGACTCCTTTTTCTTTTGCCAACATAAAAAAAATAATAAATGAATAAATGAATAAAAAAAACAACAACAAACAACAAAAAATCCTGCTAAGTCGAAAACCCACAAAGGGCGGCTTAGGCAAGAATGGGTAAGAGCTCGCTAAGTTGAAAATCCGAAAGGACGGCTTAGGCAAAAATTAGAGCAAATAAATAAAGTAGATAATGCTTGGAAAGCAAACAAAAAAAAAAAGAAAGGGTCATTCATTAAGAGTCATTCATTCAAAAAAGAATCTTTCATTACAAAAAGAGTCAGTCATTACAAAAAAGAGTCAGACCATAAGTCCTATACATTCAAGGAACTAAAAAGGTACAAACAACCCAAAAAACAGACAATGGAGTCACCCTGGGATCTAAATCCTACGCCTCCTACGTGGGGCAGAGTCTTTGGTATCTTCCTTAGTTCTGGAACTCTCTGCAACGTCTATCTTCTCCTCGCTAAGAGGAACCACCTCCTCTCTCTCCAACTCCTGCAGCAAGGCATACCTCCTGGGTTTTTCAGCGGGCCAAACTTCGACTATAAACCAGGTCCTATACTCCGGAGTGGGCTGAACAAGGGAAGGCTCAGCAAAAGGCCTGATCATCTGATGGTCTCTGACCCAAGTCTGTAGAACAACTCGGGTAACTCCAGGGGTAATAGGGGAAGCAATGGTAAGCCCGACCGGAAGGGAAACCCTCTGATCAATCCCCATCTGTCTGAGGACCCGGGAAGCACTATACCACGTGCTATGGGTGAAACCAAGGAGATAGACATGGTTGTGCATTGCATTTGCCTCCATGAAGCGAGGAATTCTATACCAAGGGACGAACCATAGCAATTCTTCTGGTCCAAGCTCAAACAACCAGATAGCCCACTTGGCCATGGAGGGAAAAGTAATCTGGATTCTCCTGGTGCGGTACTGAGAAGGGTTATATGTCAAGGCATTAGGAGCAGCAACCACTCGGAGATGGTCTCTCAGCCAAACCTAAAAAAAATAAAATAAAAATAAATAGATCCTTTCTATTTACAAACAAAAAAGAGAGAATGAAATTAGAAGAAGCAAAAAGGTATAACAAGATTACCTGAAGAATGATCGGGGTAACAGTCCAGTTCTCAAACCCGAGGGCAGCTCTGTCAAGACTCTGGATGGTCTCAGCCAGAATCATACCACCGATGCAATTAAGCTCTTCCATCTGCCTAACCATGGGGCAAAGCCTCAAATCACCGAAGCCAGGATCACGATTGAAAAGAAACCCGGCCAACAGGCAGAAAACAAAAGCTCGCATTCTGTGTTTCAGTTGAACCTCATCTTCAAAGTTGGCGGTCAGAAATTCATCAATCAGGGGAAGCAGCATCGCTCTACTCCCATCCATGATCATAGCTTGAGCTTGAGGCCTGGTAAAACTGAAAAGCCTCTGAAAGGATCCCACATAACCAACTTGGACCTCATGCCTTACAAGAGGGGCATTGGGGTCACATCCAATGATTGAACAAAATTCCTCAAAGAGAGGACACATTTCCTCCATTCGAGCACCGAATCTGAAAACATGGGCTTGAAGATCCCAAAATCTAATGCAAGCATGCAAAAAATCCCAATCCACAGCCACGCCCCTAAGGGTAGTAACGGCTTTCAGTCCATACCTTCCCATGTTGATCCTTTCGACGTTATGAAGGCTCTTGGTCCAGTTATGCATCACGTGGTTAAAAAGAGGATTCATTTTGAGGAAAATAAAAAATCCTGCAATGAGAAATTTATTTCTGGCCCAAAAATGCACTCAAAATTCTGTTTTTTTTCCAATACATATACTGCCCCGGGGCCTCCCCGGCGGTCCGACCGCCCCCTCACAGCCTCGATTCCCTTTTTCTTTATATATATATATATATAAATATATTTTGATTTTATTTTTATTTTTATTTTTATTTTATTTTATGAAATTCTTGTGTTTTGGCCTTGTTTAGATTATTTTAGGTACTATTTTTTGGGGTTATCTCAGGGATTTATTTTTGAAAATAGATTTCTAAAACAAACACCATACATACATATCTGCTGTTAATACTAACAAATTAGTGCAGATTTGTACTTAAGTTCAAATGACAGGCGGAAAATACGAAAAGTACAAAGTACAAAGCAAGAATAATTCAAATACTACAAATATAGTCCAAGACAAATATCAGAATTCAGCACCGGGCTCTCCATCTTTGCGGCCTGTTCTGCCTCTCATAAGCAGCATCAGTCCAAGCACCAGCCAGCTCATCCGACAAAGCAGTGATCAGTGCTGTCATATCAGCAACTAGGCCCTCAGGTACTTGTGAAAAAGACACAATCACAGTCAATTTCAAGAGAATTTTATGAATCCTTTTCATGAAAAGTTCTAAAAGAATATACCTAAGTAATATGAACAAGCCTCCGGTGAGGTGCACTCTCCACACCAATTGGTCGGGACACCCAACCATCAGGTGCATGATAACGAACAACATATGGCAACCTCAAGTCGGCTAAAGCAGGGTCCAATCGACCGGTAGCCGCAAGGATGGATGGGGGAGGCCTCAAATGTGATAAACTGCTGCTTGCTCCAGCATGTGATGGTCCAGCCCTGGAGGCAGAAGCCCTAGTCCTAGAGGAAGAAGGTCTGTTAGCTCGCCAGCTAGAAGAGGGATGGTCTCCCGGGGTGCTGGAAGTAGGGGCTGAAGAGTGGGAGGACCGATAAGGTGGTGCAGAATCGAACCAGGCCCCAATGTGTGGCATCAGTCGCTCAAGACAATAGATATCATAATCCTCTTCATCCGAGGCAAAGGCCGATTCGAAGGGATCACCCTCATACTGGGACGCTGTAACAGGCAGAAGCGTCAGAGACAGCATGTCATTAGGGGGGTCCAAGGGAACTGTACGGAAGCCGGCAATCTGGAAGGTCACTCTCTCAGCGAGATAATACCGTCGATACTCTGGATGGGGAAGTATGAATCGACGGTGAGTCAGGGTCTGTGACCGCTGAAAGCTGTGATCTTGAGCAATCCACTCTGTCAGCCGGTTAGACATTGTTGTAAATGCTACCTGTAAAAATTTATTATGTTAGTGAATCATTTTCTCTAATATAATAAATAACGATGAAGATAAAGTATTTACCGAGTTCATGGAGCAACTGTCGAAGAACGATCTCAGCTCTCTGATAGGAAGCTTCCTCTTTGGTGCTGCTATCCTCTCTCTATACCACCTCCAAGCAATGGGAGAAAGAGGATCTACAGGGGCAAGTGGCTCACGAAGAAAAGGGGCGACATCAGGAAAGTACTCATAAGCCCAAGTCTGAAAAAAAATTGAAATGAAGAAGAAATCAGAGTCGGTGTATGCAAGGTGAAGGAAATGTTCTTTACATTACCTCCCAGAAGTAATACAGGCCACATGGAGCAATGCGGGTATAGCAAAGGTCTGACATGTCGTCATACAATTTACACAACATCATGCTAGCCCAATCATATGTCTGAAGTTGTGTCAGGTCGGTTAGACTCTTCAGCACATTGAGATTCACTGCATCCTTTCTGTTTGCTAAGAAGGAGCTAGCAAACAGGAGGATCAGGGTAAACCTGGCCACCTGATCAGCAGTAAGATCGCCTACCTCATAGCCAGTATAGATTGCTGGCGCCTGCTCTACAAACCACCTCCTCTGAATGCAGCGAGGCGCCTGATGTCGAGGGTAGTCAACCCCGATTAAAGTGACCATATCGGCTGAAGAGATGTCATGTCGCCAGTCATTGTAGTACTCCACCATCTCAACGCCAAATGGAATCCCAGAGATGACGGAAAAGTCGGTGGGCGTCATCGTCATCTCTCCCCAAGCAAAATGAAAGGTATCAGTGGTGGGCCACCATCGCTCAGCCAGTGCACAGATCAACTCTCTGTGGATATCTCTACCCGCATCTATAGTCCTCAAATGGTGGAGGAAAGCAGGTCTGATTAGATCCCCCACCGGATGCCCGACATCAAAGACATAAGCCGGAATAGTGCTCATGGGTCTTTCCGCGAGAGATATCCTAATCAAAGTGTCCTAAAAAAAATGAAAAAAAAAATTAAATTCTATCCCCAGCCGGGTGTGACTTCCTAGAAGATTATTTCTAAGTTCTTTACTAGAAATAATTACTGATGGCAGAAAATGGTGAAACCTAGTATTACCCTTGATTCATTACTAGTACATGTGAAGGAAGAATTCTTAAAAATTTGTTTCTAAGTTCCTTACTAGAAATAAATAAATTTCCTAAACATGCATATTAGGTAAGTAAAAAATAAGGTACTTACCTCGTAACAGCCGGTCCTGGAGCTGTGCTTCTCCTCCTCAAGTAAAAGATTGCAGAGAGGAAGTGGGATCTCGAAGTCTTCAAAGCCAGTGAAATCCATTGTTGAAAGAAAGTTTGAAGAAAATTGAAGGAAAAGAAAGAATGAAAGCAAATGAAAATGGAATTGAATCAGCCAATTTATAAGGAAAATGTGAAAACGCGGGTCTTTTTGCACCTCGCTCAAAATTCTCGTTTTAGACAACCACTGAGCCCCATAAATCATTTTTATGGACCCCAGTGGGGGGCAATTGTGAACACTCGAATTTTAAGGCTCGGAAAGCCGACTGCAAAAAACCGAGCCGGACCGGACGTCCCCGGTAAAATTCACCGAAAGTATGTCTTCATGGTACTTGAAACGTCCGGAACGACGCAAGGATCACATGTATGGTCTCGGAATAATTTTTGGAGGTCCGCAACTCCCAGAAAATCAGTTTGAACGGAAAAAAAATGCGAATTTCGGTGCGGTTTTTGGGGGTGTGCGGTTTTTGGGGGTGAACCGCTGGGACCGGCGGTCCGACCGCCGTGGGCTCGGCGGTCCGACCGCCGTGGGCTCGGCGGTCCGACCGCCATCCGTGTCCTTTTCCCATTTTTCCGGCGAGCCGCCCGGTCCAACCGCCGACCCCGGCGGTCCGACCGCCGTCCAGTCCGAATTTTGCCTATAAAATGCTGCTAAGTTTTCAAAAAGGGGGGTTGGACTTTTTCGGGTGGGCCTCATACTGTCGAATTCGTTTCACGCTTAAAAAACTCTTATTGGACTTTTATTTGCAAGAATCTAACCTCGTGTGGCAGGGATTAAGAATCATATTTCAAGATCTAAGAAAACAAGACCTGGAACTTCGAAGTGGAAGGACCCTAAACAAGGTAGTATGATAATTTATCATTTGTCAATTTAAGCATGTCATAAAGCATCTTATCTTCTTCTTAATTTCTTTTCGGTCAAAGACCTAATCCTTTTAGGTCTAAGGCCTAATTAACTAATCAATCAACACTTCGGCATGAAGCCGCGAATCAATCAATCTTTTGGCACGGAGCCTAAATTGTATCTTTTTGGGTACAAAATACCTAAATTTCACAATTAAAATCAATCTTTTGGCCAAAGGCCTAAATTGCATTATTTTGGTACAAAGTACCTAAATTTCACAAATTTGCACTAAGCGCTAAAATTAACAACTTTGGCAAAAAAAAGCCCGACAAATGCACGAAGCATACACACACACATGCATGAAGCATAATTTTCATCGCCTTTAAATAGGCTTTTCCGAACTACATGGGCTTTGATCTCTCATAAAAAATGAGAGTATGTAGGCATGTTTGAGATTCACCTCAAATAACAAGTCCGCAATTTACTAACAATCTATTCTTCTTCCTTTCTGTGTTCCTTTTGGATTCAATTCTAAATTGGCAAATTAATCAAATACATGACATAGTCCCCGAATCCTCCTTGGGTTCGTAGATTAGAAACCTTAACATTGGATGCATCAATTGGAGTCAAACAAGGGTTTTCTTAGTTTTTCCCTTTGAACAAAATAAACTGAGTGGAGACTCCCGACAACGAGTGAACTTTCATCCGAATCCTTTTCGGGTGGAAAACCGAGGTTCACAGTGCCTAAAGCTACTAACAGTTTGCTATCTGTTTCTTCTTTTACTAAAGATAATGATGTTTCTGTGGAATTTTTCCCCTCCTATTTTTTTGTAAAGAATATCCGCACGAGGCAACCACTACTCAAAGGCCAGAATAAGAATGGTCTATATGTGTTTCCATCCACTTCACAATCCATTCAAGCTCATGGGGTGTCTTTGGCTACTTTACATGCTCGTTTTGGTCATTTGAATAAACGTGCTTTATTGCAATTTGTTCGCAATAATAATGTCAATGTTTCTTCTTCTAGTTTGCCTTTGTGTTCTGCTTGTTGCACTAGTAAATCACATCAGCAACCTTTTGTTAATTCTGTTTTTCACGCTAGTGCACCATTACAATTAATATGTTCTGATGTCTGGGGACCATCACCGGTTCTGTCTGTTAATGGGAATAGATACTATGTATTGTTTCATGATGTTTACAGCAAGTATTCTTGGCTCTATTGTTTAAAGAAAAAATCAGATGTTTTGCCTATTTTTATTAAATTCTGTAGTTTGGTTGAGAACTATTTTCATACCTCAATTAAACAATTTCAGTGTGACTGGGGAGGAGAGTATCGATCTCTAGCCAAATACTTATCTGATCATGGCATTTCTTTACGAGTTTCATGCCCATACACACCACAGCAAAATGGGATTGCCGAGCGAAAACATAGGCACATAGTTGAAACGGCCTTAGCTATGCTTCATCATGCATCTATGCCACTTAAATATTGGGAATATGCTTTTGACACCAGCATCTATCTTATTAATTGTATGCCTCTTCATCCTAATTCCACCATTTCTCCATATGAAAAGTTATTTCAGTTGCCATTTTCAATTGATAGTCTAAAGGTATTTGGGTGTTTATGTTTTCCATATCTTAGGCCTTATGCTAGCCACAAATTAGATTATCGATCTAAACCATGTGTTTTTCTTGGGTATAGTAATATTCATAAGGGTTACAAATGTCTTCATATAGCTTCTAATAAATTGTTTATTTCTCGTCATGTCATCTTTAACGAACACTTCTTTCCTTTTTCCCAGGTGTGTGCTTCCACGGGTTCATCAACTACGGCTGTTGGTTCATATCTATATTCGGTTTGGGTGGGCAAGGGATTATTGGAGTCACCTCAATCAAGTACAGCAGCTACAACTCCCACTTTTCCCGTTTCTCTTACAAATATGGTGCCTCCCTCATCTATTCCATTCGCTGCACCCACTATACTAGACATGCAACGTGTGATACCACAAACACAACCAGCTTCTGATGCATTATTGCATGCTGACACTGCTGCCAGGGTTGAACCTCAACCTGTTCTAATTGATCAAACAGAAATGCAGCCTATACCTATGCAATCTGTTCCTACGCCTCCTCCACCAGTGGCGTTACCACCAACAAGGCAGCATTCAATGATCACAAGGTCTCAAACAGGGTCCTTGAAGCCACGGCTTTTTCATTTTGCTGTTCAGGAAATCTCGATTCCAAAAACTGTGAATGAAGCTAAACATTCTGAACATTGGCGGAAAGCAATGGAAAGTGAACTAAATTCCTTACTTGCTTTGGGTACCTGGACCTTGGTTCCACCACCTCCTGATGCAAATATTGTTGGCTGTAAGTGGGTCTATAGAGTTAAACAAAATGCAGATGGTACTCTGGAAAAGTACAAAGCACGCTTGGTAGCAAAGGGATTTCACCAACGGGAAGGTATAGATTTTAAAGATACATTCTCCCCTGTTGTCAAACCAACTACTATTCGAATTGTGCTCTCACTTGCCGTTTTGAATAAGTGGCTTGTCAAGCAATTGGATGTTTCCAATGCCTTTTTACATGGCGATCTTGATGAGAAAGTTTACATGTGTCAACCTCCTGGATATAAGGATCCATCATTGCCTAATTATGTTTGTCAACTTAATCGATCGTTGTATGGTCTCAAGCAGGCACCACGCCAATGGTATACATGTTTTGGTAATGCTTTGATTGCTATTGGGTTTGTGAAGTCCACTTTGGATAATTCCTTGTTTATTTTTGCACAACAACACATTATCACATATTGCTTGGTTTATGTTGATGATATCATCTTGACTAGCAATACAAATTCACATAGTGAGCAAGTCATACAGGAATTGAATAAGAAATTTCTTATTAAAGATCTTGGGAGATTACATTATTTTCTAGGAATTGAAGCTACTTGGACAAGTAATACTTTACTACTTACTCAATCGAAGTATGTTTCAGATTTGCTTGATAAAGCGAGTTTTACAGATTGCAAGGGCATTGCAACACCGGCTGCCATTTCCAAAATTAGCACTCAAAAGCAAGATGAAGATTGCACTAATTCCACTTTGTTCCGGCAATTGCTTGGTAGCTTGTTTTACTTGGTATTGACTCGGCCTGACATCAATTTCATAGTTAATAGATTGTCTCAACAGATGCATGCTCCCAAAAACATCCATTGGCAACAACTCAAAAGAATTCTGCGTTACTTGAAGGCCACAATTGATCATGGAATTCTATTTCGGTCACATCAAAATCACACTCTCTCGGCTTATAGTGATAATGATTGGGCGAGCTCAGTTGACGATAGAAAATCTACAACGGGGTATGTGGTTTATTTGGGCAATAATTTGATATCATGGAATTCCAAAAAGCAAAAGACAGTTTCCCGATCTTCTACCGAGGCAGAGTACCGTGCCATTGCAATGGCAGCATCCGAAGTTACATGGATACAGAATTTGTTAAAAGAATTACATGTTACTCTGCCTGCTGCTCCTATCTTGTGGTGTGACAACTTGGGAGCAACATACCTTACAGTCAACCCCTTATTTCACAGTAAAATGAAACATGTTGAAATAGATGTTCATTTTGTTCGAGATAAGGTTGCAAAGAAGGAGCTTTCTGTTCGTTTTATTTCTGGGCAAGATCAGATTGCAGATTGCTTGACTAAACCGTTACCTTCTACACGTTTTCTGTTTTTGAGAGACAAGCTTATGCTTCGTCCAAAGAATCATAAGCTTGAGGAGGCCTGTTAGCTGTCAAGATAAGATAAGACTAGACTTAGTTTGTATTCTATATATAAATCTTTGTAATTGTAAAACCTTATCACAATACTCTCAAGTGTGTATAAATACAGTAATAGAATACAGGGAAAATTACTCTTTCCCTTTGTCATATACGTATCTATAACTATCATTTTCCAAAAGTAAAAAAGAAAAGGTAAAGACGAGATCAATTTCTTCCCCTTTACTATCCCTACAATATAATATTTATTTTCTGTCATTTTTTATTAGGAAAATCTAGATTAAATATAATTATTGTTATTCTTGCTCGAAGAACTGAACAAATAAAGATCCTATAAGGATGAAGAAGAAAAGAAAAACGATTGGATGGGATAGAATCCAATTTTATCTTATACAATTCGAGCATTGAAAATTTTACTTATGTCTTGAATAATTGATGAAAAAAAATTCATTTTTAATTTAATTTATTAATGTATCAAACGTGTTAGTATTCCACATGGTCTTAAATATAATCATAGTGTATTACTTACAATGACTTTGACAGTTCTCATTTAATAAATTAACATTTGGGTTGAGTCAGGTTTAATCCATTTTCTCAATATAGAATTAGAATCACTGATATAATATTTTGATATTGGACTATCCACATACATTCAGTCCTAGAAGTTTCACGCTCCAAATTTTTTATATTTATTCAGCTTTAGTTTAACATATCCATTATGTCAACAAAACTGTTGGAGAGGAGGAATAATGATTACGAATTACATCATTGTGATTTTAAGGAAATAATGTGTGTAATGTATAATTATTTTTTTCATTATTTCAATCAGATAATTAACTCCAAACTAAAAGGGAAAAAAAAAGAAAAAAAAAGGTAGGAGATAGATGGAGCCTTTTAAAATAGCAGCCAGGAGCCAAGCAAGGTTCATCGTTCATTAGGATCACACAGCCAAGATTGGACAATGGTCAATTCTCATGTTCTTCAGCTAGCCGAATTTCGGAGGCACTGTTTAATAATTTGTTCCCTACTTTGAATTTTTTAGTTTTTGGGCTCGGAAATTTTATATTGAAATATATATGATCAGTTTGATTGATTATTATAACCATTTAAGAGAATAAAGGGTTGAGATGCTTTAATAATAAAATTATTTAAAATTAACTATTTTTATAGTGTTATTTGACTCATTTCCAGAATTATAAAATTCTTATTGAATTTAATGTATAATTTTTTTTTTACTAAAGATCATGTTTTAGTAAATTTTCATGAAATTCTCTATTTTTACATAATTAATTTTAATTTTATTTATTAACTTTTTAAATTTATTAATATTTTTAAGAATTTCTTTTTTATCAAAATATCATTCTTACGTTGGAAAATTATTATAATACAACGAAGAACTTATTCTTTCAAGATCAGCTACGACTTATAAGATCAGCTAAAGGACCATCCAAAGACATTTCATTTGGATATTATCAGATAAGAATAAAAAGGTTCAACTTTTATGTATATATCACTCTTTAAAATTGTGACCTTATATCTATTTAAAATAAAGTTGAGATTACATATATCAGATAAGATTGTGGGGAGTGGATTAAAAGTGCATGAAGTGGAATCTGGGTGTCCATATAGGCCAATTGCAAACCTAGAAGTTAATGAAGTCTTATGGTCAATAGGAAACGACAAAGCACAAAGGAAATGGATACAACAGTGTCTTCTTCAAGAAGACATGGTGCAAGTAGCGGGTGGGGTGGTTGTTGCTATCAAAAATTTCTTTGTGAATGGGAAGTTACTGAAGCAATGAATGTTATTACTCTGACCATTCTTTGTGACTATGATGGATGATTTTTGGGATACAATGGATGAAGAAAGAGAAGGAAACTAATAAAAAACTGGCACGAGTAGCCAATGAATCATTTTGGATCTGAAGAAGAGGGAGTGGTAAATGAAACTAAGTCCGGGAAGTCTTACACTTAAGGCCTGGTACCAAAAAATGAGAAAGATGTGAATATTCTGAAGAAGATAGTTGCAAAGAAAAAGATGAATAGGATGATGTTATGATGAAGCAATTAAAGAGAACACAAGCCAGCATGAGCATTAGAGATTTACTTGTTTCCTCGAAGAAGCATAGGAAAGCAATTGTAAAAATACTGGCGAGCATAACAATTTCAAGCACGGCTACATCTGAAGAGATGATTAGCTTTATGGAAAAGGCCAGTGAAGGGTCTGAGTTAAAAAGGCCACAAGAATTGATTTTTCTGATAATGATTTGCTTGAGGATGGAAAGGATCATATTAGGCCATGTTTATTAAAGTTGAAGTGAAAAGCAAGAGAACATCTCGTGTAATGGTGGACGATGGATGGACTATCGATATGTGTCCTGAAAAGAAGTTGCCAAGTTTAGCAATGACTTGCAAATCTATGTCAAACAGAATTGACTATCAGGGCCCATGACACTCTAAATGCTCAACTTTAGATACTTTTAAAATTTTACTTGTGGCTGGTGAATTGCATTAACTATGGAGTCATAGTGCTCGATATTCTAGACACTTTTTCATTACTACTTGGGCGACTTTGGCTGAAGCTCGATTGTAGAATTTAATGTGTGCCTATCGGCTAGTCCAATGGCCGGTATACATGGTATCTAATAAGTCAACGGTCCACATTCCATGCAACCTTTATGAATGTCATGATCACTATCCTCTTGGATACGGTTACAATATCTCAAGGTTGAAACTTCTTCAAAATATCTCCTTCCATGTGGCTTCCTATGATTGGACAATCAAAATCTCGCCAAGATCTCTTGGTTTATAAATTGTGCGATCGCGCCAAAGCTGATTCGCAATCACAAGTTGACTCTCAAGTCGAGACATATGCCGCTACATCGGCTACGAACCTCTCTGCTAAAATGTTCACCAATAGCATGTAGGGATCTCTCAATTTCTAGCTTTATAATATTTTTATAATATTTTTAATAATTTTTAATTCATACATCATATATAAATATATTATCAACATTTTAATATGTGAACATATTCACATACATTATCAATTTTATTATCATTTTTATTTTGTATACTTCTTATACGATTACCTTATTCACGATCACTTTACAATTTTCAACTACTTATGATCATTTCATATCATGATCACCATCTCATAATCTCTTTCTCTTTGAACATCAAGTTCGTCACTTTATTCATAATACCAATAAACTCAATCACACCAATCCATTTTATAACATAACACATATATACACATAAACATATTATAAATACACATATTAGGCCAAAATAATCTTATACAATATTTTCATTTTAGAAATATTATCATGGTCTATCGCGACACTAAGAATCTAAGTGTCGCAACCATCCCCTGTTGATACTTCTGTGTCTAGCTCCAAAAGCAAATAATAGTGACGCACAGCGTCTAGCCCGAAAGTAAATAATAATGATGCTCAGCATCTAGCCCGAAGATAAATCATTTCATAAGTAATGTTCAATGTCTAACCCGAAGGCAAATCATATCAGTAGTACTAAAAATAATTCTCTAGAAAAAGATATTATACAAGATAAACACACATTATTATTTTAGTATAACCAATTTCTTCATTGTTTATTTTTCAATACACACATTATTATATTAGTATAACTAATTTCTTCGTTGTTTATTTTTCAATATTTTTTTATCACTTTTCTCAATTCTCACATTTCATACCCATTTTTCATTTTCAAGTGATTATCCCGTGCTATGATCACTTTCACATCGCATTTCCAACTATTCCATAATCATTTCTCATATTTTCAATCACATTTCATATTTTCCATCTTATTATTGCATTTCATTAATTTCCAAATTTCTTACATTTTTCTATTTTTTCCACATTTATACAAACATACATATATCACACATCATATTACATAACATTCATATATATTATATAAATCATATACAATTACCATTTTACAATGGACGAAGGCCCATTGCCACACTATCACACAACTATGCAATAATGCATAAATTATACGAACAATAATTTTTCTGAGTAGTAATATAAAATATGTTAAATTATATTTAATAAAAATACAAGTCATTAAACTATTTATTAACTCCAAATTTGGCCAATTCCAAATCAATCTCAGTCTTCAACCTTCATTTCTGAAATTGCCATTTAACTCTTTAATTTTAAAAATATACATCATTCAATCCTAAACCATGTTTTATTTTTAAATATAGCATTAGATTTCTATTTCAAAATAATTTGATCAATTAAATTTTTATTACATCCATTCTGCCCAAATCTTACCAAAACATTAATTATCCTTGCTAACTCATTCAAACTTCAACCAAACCTACTTATTTTCAATATTTAATCATAAAATTATTATTATATCAAAATAACATCAAAACACCTCAATTTAATAATTATAAACATCCCCTTTCTAAATCATATTTTCATATATTCTTGCTATAAATCTTATTTTCATCCAAACTTAACCATATTAAATTTTCAACTATAAAATCACCATATATATATACTATAACAATATTAAATTATTACATTTCAATAATTATATGCATCCATACTAAAACTCTAATTTTCACATAACCTTTCCCCCCTCTCTTTCTTTCAATCTCTTGGTTTATGATAACTTTCTTGAAAAATTACTCATAAAATCATCAAATTCCACTAAAATTATGAATTATTTATAAAAACTTTTTTTGTTTTTAAGTAAATTAATGGAAGAAGAAGAAAGATAAAAATGGTGATGGAGATGGGGTGGCTACGGGTTAGGGCTGTACACGGGCCGGGTCGGGCCGGGTTTGACCCCAGCCCGAAGCCCGGCCCGACTTTTCTTCGGGCTGCATTTTGCAGCCCGTGGCCCGGCCCGACCGGGCTTCGGGCCGGGCCGGGCTGGCCCAATTTTTTTAAAATTAAAAAAAAAATAATAATTTTTTTAAAAAAATTTTAATAAAATTTAATTATAAATATTATTTTAAAAAATTTATTATACTAAATTATATCTAATAATATATAAATTATTATATCAATATTTATATATAACATTTTAAATTTTTTTCAAAAAATAAATTATTAAAATATAAATAAAAAAAAGAAAAAATTAATATTTCGGGCCGGGTCGGGCCGGCCCGAAAAATTTTATATCAACCCGTGGCCCGACCCTAGCATGGGTTCGGGTCGGCCCAACCCGGCCCGAAACCCTTCGGGCCGGGCCGGGTTTGTCGGGCCACGGGCCTGCTGAACAGCCCTACTACGGGTAGAAGAAGAAAAAATAATGGAAACAAAGTCAAATTTGACTTTTAATAATATTTTAGGGTTGTAATCCTATAAGGTGTGCCACCATAATCTTGGTGGGCTCACTTTCTTAATTTATTTTTAAATCTAATTTTTAATTTGGTAAAATCATAAAAATAATTTTTTAATTAATTTAAAGCTCTACTAATCATATTTCTCATCATAATTTTAATAAAATTTGATTCTAAGATTATATAGATATTTTCATAATTTTTACCGCTTAAAAAACTCTTTTAAAAAAATACCGATTTCGTCTATACTCGGATTTAACTTTCAACCTTTTAAGGCTTAACTAATCCTTTTTTTTTCATCAATTTCAAATATCCAGATTACTCTTAATACTATACATAATTCAATATCCATATAATTTAGAAATTTACTGCATAAAAATTTTGGACATTACAACTATCTCCCCCTTAAGAAATTTTGTCCTCGAAATTTACCTGGCAGTTGTAATTCGTTCCTTATGGACATTCATCCTTAAAAGTTATAAGATTCCAAACAATATACTAGGTTTGATGAACCCCTAGTCAATCAATTCTTAAAATCATTTTACACTTATAAATATGTAAAAGATCAAGTGCACTAGAATTCATATTCACTTATTCAGTTCACATTAATAATAGCAGAAGTATTTCACTTTTTTTTTTTATAACCATATAATAAAATCACCTAAACCAAACACAAATTCCATCTTCTTGCAAAATTTATCACCATAACTAATCATATAATCTCTACCAAGATCAAACACTAATCTCAAAATTAAGTATCAAATTACCAAACTCATTTCTAGAATATACATTTGTTCAATTATTTTTATTCTATATTCACCATATTTTCTTTACAAATAATAACTCCTTCCTCTTTAATCATCTACAATTAATATAATTTAATTCACCTCATGCATATATATATATATATATATATACTTAACCAATCATTTTAAGTCACCAAATGATTTTACTGTTAGGTATCTAATCAGTATATATAGACTTTATTCACAATTTTCTACTATTACAACTTATTAAATCCCTTTATTTATTTTGGTTTCCTAGTTTTTCCCTCATTCTTCTACAGTTATCCCAAAGCATTAATGATCTATCTTTCTTCTTTTTTTTCACTTATCATTTCTTAATGCATATATTCACTCTAAATGTTCAAAAATATTTATCAAATCTCTTACTGTATACCAGATTCAATTTCTAATTGTTTTCTCTCATCGCTAATTATAATTCAATATACAAATTGTGGTCCTTATTGTGTTCTCTCTACATGTAATCACTTTTTTTCTTAACTATTAACGGTCAATATATCTTAACTTTTCAAATATTTTCATATATAATTTACAAATTAATTTAAATTATCACATAGTATTGCTATTAGCTGTACAATAGGTATATATATACCCACTATTTCTAATATTTAAGTTTCATCATTTAATTATTTCTTCCCCTCTCCTCTTCGTTTTCCTTATTTTTTTTTTCAAGTTATTTTAAGTCACTAATAATTTATCATTCTATCAATCTTTTTTTCTTGATCTATAAGTTATCCACTTCCTCCATGAAGTAAACCAAAATTTATTTTTTTATATGCAGACACTATGTAACTATTATTTAATTTTTTTTTACATTCACCTTAAATATCCAAAATATATTCATTATTTTTCTCATTCTTTCCTCACTTTCTAGACTTATTCTTTTATTAAATCAACTTCACCTCAACTTATAAACAATCAACTATTAATTTTAAATATTTCCATGATTGAATCAACATTTCATTGTTAAACTCATTTACTTAAATCCAAAATATAGTTTCTAAATCTCCAAAAATACAACTCAATTTTCAAGTATATACTTTCATAAATTAATCAATTATAAGTCAATATGCTTATTTTAATCATCAATATACATATCTCAAATGCTCATTATATAACTCGTACTTTTCAAACTCATCTAATAAATTAGTTTCATTTCCATCTTTAACAATCTGATATAAATTTCAATTACTCACAAGCTTAAATTAACAATCCACCGTTAAATTCACTTATTAACTCGAATAAATAAATAATATCAAACTTTTAAAGAACACCATCAATTCATGCTACAATATTATATATTGACACTTCCATTTTTTTTTAATTACTATGTACAAATCAATACTAAATATTACTTCCTCATGTAACATAGTAAACCATTCATGCAAATTCACATTTTAATTACTACTATTCATTATAACTTAGAAAATAATCAATATAGATAATTGCTTATGATAAGGAATATCATTTAATTTTTATTTACTCATAGTAAATCTTAACTTAACCAAAACTATAAGTCACTTTAATAAATCCTCAATATATTTCTATAGTAAATAAAATTATTATCGTAAACTAATTCTTCTATTTATTTTAATTATGAACCCTTAGTTCTAATTTATTAAAAACTTCATATTCATCCTTCATACATCTACAAATCCACATGTAAATTTTCATAATTTTTTTTATTTATTTATCACATAAAAATTAATTTATTACTCAATTTCACAAATACGTGTGACTTCCTAACTTTCATGTCAATCTCATTTTTTAACTTTTCATTTATCACTAAATCTTCACTAGAGATTATAAACTTTTAAGCATGTATACTAAATACATATATGGACCTATATTTAAATTTTTAAATTTTTCCAAGCTAATTCACTATATTTAAAAATTAAGTCTTCTAAACCTATAGAATTTGTCTCTTTAATAATTTCTCTAGAAGCACCTGGTTATCCATTTTTTCAGGTATCAAACCTTGATAAAAATTCATGAAATTTTAACCACATGTTCTAGGAATATATATGATAATTTTTATAAAATTTCAGATTTTTCTGGATTGGTTTGCTATAGTTTTTAAATATGTTTCTCAACTTCTACAGATTTCGAGTTGCTGAAACTGCTCCAACAATCTGTGTTCTTCTATTTTTCTTAAATAGCAATTTATATTTAAAAATTATGAAATTTTCTACATTACATTCTAACATATAGAAAAACTTCTCATTAAATGTTCAAACTCATTTAACATTCCTATTTAGTTCAAAAATTTAGAAAATATCACTTTGCAGCACACATATAAAATTTTCAACAACTATAATACTCATCTCTCATACTTTTATTTGACATTTAAATAATTTTCTTATTGTCAATTATTCATCAATTGAACCAACAATAAATCTTAACTTCAAATAAAAGTTTGAAAAATTTTTAATCTATAATCTCCAAAATGACGCTTCTACTGTGCCACTTTGATCTATGAGTTCCAGGCACCATCTCAACTTATATTTATTATATCGAACGGACATTACCACATCAAATACCAACATAGGTGCCAATGTATGTGTATGTATCAAAAAGCAAATCACTATTTCAAAATTCTCTATTTCTCATTTTCGAAATCCACCTAGGTCGAAAATCTCAAACTTAGACTCTGATATCAAAATAAATGTAATACTTATATCTTATATACATACAATACATATATCTATATATATATAGTACGTATGTAGAATACAAAAATATCACCAGCTAGTTGTTTAGAAAATTTTTTCATAATTTATATAACACAAATTTATGCATTAAAAGACAATTGATTTAACAAATAAGTATATATATATATATATATTAGACAATATATGTTAAAATTACAAATTTATAAAAAATTCTTTGAAAAAATTTCACCAAAGTTTTATATATAATTTCAATAATTTCCAAAACATCAAAAACACAACCTGCATAGAAATAGACACTCCCAAAATATAATTTTCACCAAAACACCAATTCAATATTTCACATTCAAGTCTCAACATTTAAAATATTATTTTTTTATAATTAAATACTTACATAAATATATACATATATATGTAATCATCTTAAATCTTTGAGGCAAACTCAAGTGTTATAATTCAATATAATAAATCAAAATACTTAAAATTGCGACATTACATGAATGTAAAAGCACAGTTGGTCTTGTGACACCCTAAGTCACCATGCATCAATCACAGCCTAGTACTTTCTCTGATCAACAACTCTTCTACCTGCACGATATACGCTACCACGCTAAGCTTACAAGCTTAGTGGTACATATTTAAAAATAATAATAAATATTATATACATATTTACTTTAGTATCTCTCAATTTATAGCTTTACAATATTTTTATAAAACTTTTGTTAATTTTTAATTTATACATCATACATAAATATATCACCAATATTTAAGCATGTGAGCATATTCACAGACATTATCAATTTCATTATTATTTTCATTATGCACACTTCTCATGTGATCATTTTATTCATAATCACTTTCCATAATCTCATTTACAATTCCTAATTACTTATGATCATCTCATATCATGATCACCATCTCATGATCTCTTTCTCTTTGAGCATCAAGCTCATCACTTTATTCATAATGCCACATAATAAACTTAATCGCATCAATCCATTTTACAACATAACACATATATACACATAAACATATTATAAATACACACATTGAGCCCAAATAACCTTATATAATATTCTACTTCTAGAGATATTGTCATGGTCTATCGCGACACTGGGGATCTAAGTGTCGCAATCATCCCCTGTTGACACATCTACATCTAGCCCCGAAGGCAAATAATAGTAAGGCTCAGCGTCTAGCCCAAAAGCAAATTATATCAATAGCACAAAAAATAATTTCCTGAAACAAGATACTATACAAGATAAATACATATTATTATTTTAGTATAATTAATTTCTTCATTGTTTATTTTTCAATACTTTTTCATCACTTTTTTCAATTCCCATATTCTATACCTATTTTTCATTTTCAAGTGATCATCTTGTGCTATGATCACTTTCATGTCGCATTGCCAACTATTCCATAATCGTTTTTCATATTTCCAATCGCATTTCATATTTTTCATCTTATTATTGCATTACATTAATTTTCAAATTTCTCACATTTTTCTATTTTTTTCTACATTTATACAAACATACATATATTACACATCACATTACATAACATTCATATATATTATATAAATCATATTCAATTACCATTTTACAATGGACAAAAGCTCATTGCCACACTATTACCATGTATATACTGTTTATAACTTTATAAATTATTATATAATTAATTATTATCATTATGCTAAGAAATAAATCATATAGCTAATGATTAATAAAAAAAATACTAATAAGTATCTTAGCCATTTATTAAATTCACAAAAAAAAAAAGTAAGAGAAAACTGATTCAAATTAACGCTTTCTTTAAGATAATAAAGCAATAAAAGTTATTCAGGTGGATTGATCTTTTTTCCCTTCTTCTTTTAGTTCCCTTAATAAATTTATTATTGAAAATAACAAATAATTTTTTTTTCTGTATTTTGTGTTTGGGAAGAAAAAAAAAATTAGAAATGAAACAAAAAATTAATTGAGGAGAGAGAGTAAATTTTGAATTTTTATCCAGAATTTTAATAAAGGCCATTTCAGTTATTTTTAATCTTTGACTTTCCAATTTTATACATTTTGTATAATTTTGTTTTTTTTTTCTGGTACAAATAGCTTTTCCTTTTTTTTTAATCTATTATAAACTACATTTTCGACCCAAAAGTTAGGTGAAATCTATCACTAAATATAGTAAAAGGTCAATACGGCAAAAAATAAGAGAAAAAAAATAAAAGTTTAACTCTTTATTATTTAAATTTTAAAAAATAGACTTTTTATTGTAAATATAAATATGAAAAATTTATTTATTAAGAATTGTATCTCATACATCACTCATAATAGATGTACATAATGGTGTAAGTAGATTTTAAATAAGAATATATAATTAAAATATTACAACTATCATATAGATAAGATGAAGTTAATCATAATCTAGATAGGATAAATTCAATCCAATTAAATAGTCATTTATATATTTCTAATTTTTTTTTCTTAGATGACTATTTCTATTAATATATCTCGTTAAAATCTTGCTAAAAAAATTCAGTGCGATAAAAACTTAGCAAAGAAAAAAGTGTGCAATATTCACATGTAACTTTCTCTCAAAAATATAACTAAAACATATTACAAAGTGAACATATTCTAATATTATGAACGTACTTTTGAAAATTGATATTGGCAGTACCTTTTATAAATAAATATGTTGGATTGTCATATGAATAAACTTTGCAAATGTCGATTTTTTCTTTTTTCATGAGTTAATGAGTATAAAATTTTTTTGGTAATATATATTTAGTCTTGTCACCTTTTATATAGCCTCTCTTGATTTGTGCAATACACGCTGTATTATTTTCATGTCGTATGTTAGTTTGTCATATTTTATAGGTAATTCATAAGCTCCTCTAATATATTTGATTATCGTTCTCAGCCATATATATTTACGACTAACTTTATGAATTATTAATAACTCTGAATATTTGATAAAGTAGCAGTGATTGCTTATTTTACATATCACTATAAAATAACAATATTATTATATGCAAAGACATAACCTGTTTGAGACTGAGCTTTATGATGATTAGAAAAATATCCAGCATCAACATATTCTGCCAATTTAAACTTTATTTCTTTTGAAAAAATCAAACTCATATCTGATATGTCACATAGATAGTGTATAATATTTTTTACTTCATTGTAATACCTTCTAGTTCGTACAAAACTAAACCTTGCAAATAAGTTAATTGCAAAAGTAATATCTGGCTTATACTGTTAGCAATATAAAAAAGCACCACTATTACACTAAAATATGACAATTTAGGATCAATAATCTCTTCATCATCTTCTCGTAGGTGAAAAGAGTCTCATTTTACATTAAGAAATTGAACAATCATTGGAGTGCTTAATAGATAAACTATATTTATATATACAATTATTTCCAAATTTTTTTCGACATATAATACTTGATGGAAAAAATTTCTTTTTGACAGATACTCAACTTAGAATCCAAGATAAAATTTTATTTTTCTAAGATCATTCATTTCAAATAGTTTGTAATAATTAAGACCTCTTTTAAAGTTTTCACTATTTTTAAATTATCAACATCAATTGCAATTATAGCATATTCTAAATTTATTTTTTAGATAAAAATACATGAGCAAAATGAAATTATTTTTATATTTATTTTCTCTAAGTATTCAAATAGACAATTGTAATACATTTATACCATATATACATATAATATATATAACCCATATGTATAAAGTACATATATAGAGTATAAAAATTTTACAATATTAACTGTAAAAATATCATATTCTTGATACAAAAAATAATTATACCTTTAAAAGACTAATTCAATAAATAAATATATTTATATTTAGTAATTCAATAAATCTTTATAAAAAATTTCGGAAAAAAATTTACCAGAGTTTTATTTATAATTTCAATAAATCTAATACAATAAATAACCCAACCTGTAAATAAAATTAATTGCACTCCCAATATTCATCTTCTCATCAAATCTCCACATCTTTAAAATACATAACCAAATATAAAATCTATCATTTCACCAAAAGCGTCACTTTATTAATTTGCATCCCAAAGAATCATAGTTAAAATATACTACCCATCATAAAACATATACATATAAAATGTTTACAAATAAAAGTTAATATACAAATGATATTCTCATTATACACAACTCAAATTACCCATCACTTAAATAATATATGAATACAACACCCCTTTCAAGTTAGCCTGGTGGCGCCCATATCTTCAAGTCTCAATCAAATTGCAATATACTGTGGTTTACACTTTTAATATCTGCGCAATATACAATACCGCGCTAAGCTCGAAAGCTTAGTGGTACATACTTTGATAACATACATCTACCTACACATATATTGATTTGTAAATTATTTATTATCATTAATTATATTATATATTCACTTAATGTTCATTTACCATTCTGAGACTTATATAGTTATTTAATAATTTTTCACATAATATTTATAAATTCATTAAGTATATATAAATATCAAATCTCACAACTCACACATTTGTACACAAAACATAAGCAAGCATATGTATTGGGCCCAAATTCATTATACAATAACTTAGTCCAAGAACCATTGTTTTGGCATATATCATCAATAATGATACCATTGTACCTCTCTAGTGGACGTAGCAAAATCTGTGATACCAGTATCTTATCCACAACATAATCATATCTCTGACATCTCTTGTGTCTTGCTCATGAGCGTAGTAATATCTCTGTGATACCCAGTATCTCACCTTATCATGCATGATACGCCAAATACCAAACACAATCTTCTGATAACTAGTTAAAGTTTAAAATTTACACAATACACGAAATATTATTCAACATCTTTTTCATGACTTTTGCTCAGTTTTTGCATTTTATATCCATATTTTCATTTCGTTTCTATTATTTTTTTTCTACATTTCTCAAGTGATCAATTCATGCATAATCACTTCCACATTTCATCTAATTTATCAATTTCTCACATTTATATGCAATTATCATATTCCATATTCCACAATCACTTTATATATTCTATGAGTTACATTTACAACATGACTCATTTCCACATTTTAACATTTTCATAAGCATATACATATTAAATGTTACACTACATTTTATATTTCATCCCTTTATTATATTTTCATCACATTTTTCCATTTTTCACAGTTTACACATTTTTCGCATATTTAACTATTTTTCACGTTTTCTTTCTCATTACTTATCATATTGTTCATTCTCATCTTTTTTAAATCATTTTTATCTTCTTCCCTAATTTCTCCATATTTTCTACATTTTACATTTATTACTCATATTTTTCACATCACATTAGACAATATACATCTCACATACTTTGCACATCACAATTATATTAGCTATAATATAATGGCTTAACATTCATATTTCATACTTTTCACTTACTTTTAAATGTTATAATACCATATATCTTCTCAAAATAAATATCAAAGTGGTATAACACATTCACAAATTCACAATGTTTTATGCCAACTCAAATACAATTTAAACATAATTCATTAAAGTATATACTAACATTTAATATGCCAAAACCAAGGCAAATCTCAATGTCCAATCTTCACTTCTTCCAAAGTCCTTCCTCTCTTTAATTTTACAATTTCACCTTACCAATCATAAACCAAATTACAAGTATAAATATTCCATTAGCATCATATTGTTAGCCATTTTAATCAACCAAATATCAATTATATTTATTCTACCCAAATTTGTACCAAAACACTAATTTTTCTCACTTACGTCCTTATTTAAACTTCAACATTTCAAATTCATTTTCATTATTTTACCATAGAATCATTATTTATATATCAATACAACATCATTACAGACTATTTTAGCAATTATTAAAATTTTTTATAAAAACTCAAATTTCACATAATATGTCCATAACCCTAACTTCATCCCAACTTACCCCTATTAAATTTTTAAATATAAAATCATCATATACATAGTAAAACAATACTAAATTCATTCATTACCATAATTATAAACATCTAAATTAAAATCCTATTTTACACATATTTATCCCACAACCCTAAATTTACTAACTTTATTCATCTCAACAAATCAGTCATGAAATCATCACATATCCATAACATTAACTCAATTACTATCAATTTTAACAATTAAATCATCTTTCTCTCACTAACCAAATAATTACATAACCTTAAATTTGAAGAATACAAAGCTTTAAGAGAAAATACTTACTTGATTTTTGCCAAAATTTTCAAAATCACCTCAAAAACTCTTGGATTTCTTGTATATTTCATGTTAGAAGAAACAAACCTTCCCCTCCTCTCTCTTGCAAAAAATCGGGTTCACCATGGAAAAGAAAGAAGAAGAAGACTTTTATTTACAAAAACTTCCAATTTTGCCCTTTAATTATAAACATATATATATTTACAAAATATTTAAATAAAAAATTAAAATATTTTTCATTCTTCTTCCTATCCAAAAATCATTTAAATAAATTAAAATTTTTAAATTTTTGACTTTCTTTTCTTTTCTTTTCTATGATTTTTATTTATTTATTTATTTAATTTTCATCTTCTATCCATAAATATATAATAATTAATTTATTTAAATAATTCCAACCAATTAACTTATTTCTTTCTTTGACTTTTCTCTCTTTTATTATTATTATTATTATTATTATTATTATTATTATTATTATTATTATTATTATTATATTTTCCAACACAACTTTATACTTGTCATATATATGATGCATATTTTATGTATATGTATATATTATATATATATATATCTCATATATATTTCAAATATATAACATGTATATATCTCATATCTAATATACATACATTTTATATTTCTCTCTACCAACCATACATATCTAATCCTCCATATTAATTACTCCAATATATACTAAAACGAAGATGTTATAACAATTATACAACATTTGCTTAAAATTGCTTTAGCTCATACCATGATCTTTGAAACTCAATATAGTATATTTATTAAAGTATTATATGCTTTAGACATCTTGATGCTTCATGTATCTTAAATCTTTTAGGAATTTTTATGTATATATATATATATATCATTATCTAATGAACTATATATGTAAGCTGATACAAGATCCATCAAATATATGTCAAGTTGTTCAAAGGTTATCAAATTGATAAAAAAAAAAATCTAAATATAACAGTATCCATGACATGAAAATATGTCTCATCATAATCTATACCAGATCTTTGTGAGAATTAAGTTTCTTATATCTCACAGTTTTATTTAACTTATTTCTCTTGCAATTCATATGAGCAAGTTGTCACAATATATATCAAGCCCTTCAAGGCCTGCCAAACTAAATTTAAGAATAATTGCATTCATAATAGATGAAATGTGCTCTTTTCATAATCTCATTTGATTTATTTCTTATACATATAATACCCTGTGAGTCTGACATCTTTTAGTATCTAGATGATTGGTCCAAATATCATACGCTTAGCAAATGAATTTAGCTCAGCATTAATTATTTCTTTTTATTTTGGCCGATCACTTCGACGCCGAACATTTTAAATATTTTTAGGTTTAAGCATATTTTAATAATTACAATAGTAACTATATACGTAAACATATTATCAATAATAATTTTTTCTCTTTTTCACGTATTTTTAGATTTTATTGAAATCTCATAATTTTCAGTATTAGAACCACTGATGAGGTTACATCTCTAGAAATACGAGGTTGTTGCTCTATGTTGCTTTTGACCTCTTTGGGAGTATTATTTTAAAATTATTCATTTTTTCTTTTTTCTAAGAATATTATTTTAAACCAAGTGGTCTACTACGCTTCAGATGTATATTAGATTCATTGGCCGCCATATTAATAGAATATTTTCCAGAGATAATCAATAGAGTATAAGTATTAGTAAATGAGAAACATAATTTAAAAAAATTCATTTATTATGAATTGTATCTCATACACCACCCATAATGTGTATATATAGTGGTGTAAGCAGACTTTAGATAACCACATATAATTAAAAGATTACAACTATCATATAGATAAGATGAAGTTAATCATAAAATTAATCTAATTAAGTAGTCATCTACATATTTTTAAAATTTTTTTATTATTTAAATTTAAAATAATCGGCTTTTTATTATTTAAATTTGCAATAGATAAAGAATTTAACTCAATATCTAAAGAGCCAATTTCACTTTTTAATTTTAAAATTTATAATTTTTTATTCGTATTACTTATTATATCTCTCACCTATGCATGAAAAAAAAATAAAATGAAAAATTAAAATTTAAAGAGTTGATTTGATTTGAAAATATATATATTTAAAAAATAATGAAAATGTTTTTCAAATAAAGAAAATCATTAGAAATGCTCTACCATATAAATAAATACTTCATAGCCTTTAAATAATTAAAATCAAATCATAAACTTGCTTATTAATTTGACAAATTTAATACAGCAGGCAAAAGTTCAAGATTGATATAGGAAATTATTAAGGTCATGTTCTTTTTGTATGATGAATATTTTTATTATCATTTTTTTCCTTTTTTCAATTTATTATTATTTATTGGGTTTTTTTTTAAATAACAAACTATTGGATTCACTAATTAGGAGTATACATAGAATTCAAAGTTAGGCTTGTTTGTTCTTTTGCATTTGTCCCAGAAAAAGGATAAAGTTCCTTTATCTTTTTATATTTATATATTTATTTCTTGACGCGGTACAGAGAATTAACCTCTCGCTTTTCTAAACCCACTCGCTTTCTCATCTCTCTCTTTTTTTTTTTTTTTTTCCAAAAAAGAAAACAAAACAAATTGTAGGCTGATTGGAAATTGATAGGGGCACGGCCTCACCAAGTTGTAGTAGTATTTTTCAATATATATTCTTTCTTTCATACTTTGCCAACTAGCAAATATTAGATGATGTACAAGTAATCTCAATTAGTTAGCTTCCAATAAAAAAATCTCAATTAGTTAATTTCCTTTTGGATCTATAAATACTACAAATAACATATTCCTTTGCTCCCATTGAAATTGAGACTTTTAACACATTTATAAGTGCTAAGATAATTATTATATATTTTTTTTAATTTTATAAAAAAAATATTTTAAATAGATTAAAATATCATCTATTAATTTATTAATACAAAGATTATTATACTCTCATTTTATTAATTTTCACAATATTTTAAATAAAAAATATACACAATTTTTTTTTAAAAGAAACTAATTAATGATTTTTTTTCTCCCCATCTTTTAAACTTTGTAATATACAATGTAAATAAATAATCAATGAAGATAATAGTACTATTAAAGATATTTAAAAAAAAGAAATTTAATGAACTAATTAATATGGTGCTAATAATAATAGTTAAAAAATAATTAATTTTTCTTAATTATATAAAATGATAATTTTAATGAGATAATTTTTTAAAAAAATATCAATTTCAATAAGACATAGCAAGTAAATAAACTTTCATGAAAATGAGACATAGTATAAAAATATAATTATTATAATTTTAACAATTAATTTTTAAATAATGAAAATAAATACTCAATTTTTAACTATTAGTCCAATGACATATATTTTTTTACAATTAGAAAAATGGGTAACTCCAACTAGAAATTATTACTCAATCAGGACACACATTATTATCATTATTGAAGTATACTTGCTAACTTTTTGATATGTTTTTTTATGCTTTTTTTTTAATACATAAAAAAGTAACTCGTTATATAATATAGGCATGATACATATGTTGTTCATGGTTGATTTTCATTCGAATGTTTCCCCTTCTCAAGGCATTAATTGTGTTCTCATTATCTGATAAAAAAAAATTGTGTTCTCATTATATACTTATTTTATTGACATCAATGAATGAACTGTACTCCAATCTTTTGCTTATTCCACACCTCTCCCTACATATTCTTTTTTATTATTATATTATATAAATACTCTCTCTTCTTCTTTCCTCATCTCCTCTCTCCCTCTCTCTTAAATTGCCTTTCCTTTGTATTGCTATATTAATTTCAAGAAAACAAGCAATAAAGTTTTGATCCGATTATTCTTGATTTTGCTAAACACTTTAGGTACATGATCTTCATTCTCCCTACTTTATTTATTTTTCCTTATTTTCTTTTTCTTCATTTACATTTACTTATTGTTTTTATAAATTCACTTGATTCATTCAAATATATAGTTTGGAAAAATTCTATGTGCAATTAATTATTTGTTTGCTTACTGATCTTTTCAATCTTTTTTATGTGTTGTTGAAGTTAATTACATATTAAATAATCTTATTTTTATGTGGTTTCATACTCACCTTACTTCAAATTCTGAGTGTTGGTTAAGTGGGACCCACCATAATATATATATATATATATATATATATATATATATATATAAGGAACAAAACGTGAAATGAAAGGCTCAAATTGATTTTGACCATTCTTGGTCAAAAATTGGTTGAGTTAGGCAACCAAACCCAACTAAACTTTCTGCTGCATTTTGCCTAATTGTTAGGCATTTAAACCTAAAGTTTCGGCTCCCTTTCTCTGTAAATAGAGAATTGAGCCAAGCTTGCAAGATATAGAGAGTAGAGGAAAGCCACAGATAACAATTAAATCTGTGAAGAAAATTTTAAGAATTGGGTCTTAAAATTTTGGGAGAGTAAAAATAGTGAGGATTATAATTTTTGGGAAGTGTTTTGTAAACACTGAGAGTGTCACTATTTTTGTATTAATCTTTTTGTAGCCTACTATTTTTATAGTGGAAAAATATTTCAGAGTTTGTCCCGTGGACGTAGCCCTAAAAAGTTAAGGGTGAACCACGTTAAATATTTGTGTCTCATTTTTATTATTTTGCTGCCGTAATTTTCTAGAAGTGTCAACAGGTCAAATTTCAGACAATAATTATTGGAGTCATTCTACTACGAAAGTTCATATAATATACCGTGCACGTAACTTCTGTCTAGAAGGCCGGATTTTAAGTGGGACCGTTTGTGACCCCTCTGCCCAACTGAAATTTTACGTGGAATGGTAATACTGTCTAAGGAGATCATTGTGGTCCATCCTGGGTATTAACGAATCGGTTTACTTCAGTAATTATTGGGTTAATTTGGGATTGAGGCGTAAATCCCATCCAGTGGTATTAGAGCCGAAGGTTTCGGCATGTCCAGCCGGTCAGATAGCAGTACCGGAATCGTGAATATATTTTGAAAATAAATATATCACTACGATCAGAAAATTACGACGGGTCCGTTGGTGCAGTCCTTTCGAAAAACCGTTGCGGAATTATTTTATTGTGAATAGTAGTAAATAGTAACATCCAAGGTTACTATTCATATATACTATTCATGTGTACTATTTGTAGTACTATTCACGTGTATGGTACTATTCATACTTACGGTACTATTCACGTGTGTGGTACTATTCATACATATGAGGGTACTATTCATATATACGGTACTATTCACGCATATGGTTACTATTTACTAAGAAATTTTTTTGTGAATAAGTAATGGAAGCTAAGACGAGCAAGATGATCAGTCTGAATGGCGGCAATTATCATATATGGAGAAACAAATTGAGAGATCTCCTTATAGTAACAAAACTGCACGAGCCAGTATTTAGCACAAATAAACTTGAAGGCAAGACTGACGAAGAATGGACTTTCGAGCATCAACAAGTTTGCGGATTTATTTGACAATTTATCGATGATAATGTGTACAATCACATTTCTGACGAGACACATGCTCAGACACTGTGGAATAAGCTTGAGGAGTTATATGCCTCAAAGACCGGCAACAACCAGTTATTTTACTTGACAAAGTTGATGAATTTCAAATACCGGGAAGGTACTTCTATAGCAGATCACTTGAGTGAAATGCAAGCGATCATTCATCAATTGTCAAGTATGGACATAAAGTTTGATGATAAAATCCTCGGCCTTATGGTGCTCGCTTCTTTGCCAGAGTCGTGGGAGACTTTGAAGATATCAGTAACAAACTCTACACCTCGTAGTGGAGTTAGCTGGGAATATGTCAAAAATGATGTTCTAAATGAGGAGATGAGGCGAAGAGCACAAAATCCCTCATCATCTCAATCGGACATTCTTGTAGCAGATGCTAAAGGAAATAACCAGCCCAGAGGAAGGAGTCAATCCAGGAGTTCAAATACAAGAGACAAGAGCAGAGGAAAATCAAACAAATATGCTAGTATCTTGTGCCATCATTGTGGGAAAAGGGGGCACATCAAAAGATATTGCCGGAAGTTCAAAAGCGAGCAGGGGAAGAATAAAGGCAAAGCAAAGAAAGAAGAAAGCAGTGACAATGAAGCCAATGTCATTGCTGAGTTTCAGCTATTCACTGACGACACTATCAATCTTGCAACCCAGGAGACCAGTTGGGTAATTAATAGTGGAGCTACACTTCATGTAACATCCCGGAGAGAAAATTTTTCATCTTACACACCAGGCAATTTGGGTGTGGTTAAGATAGCAGACGGCAAATTGTTGAAAGTCGTTGGAAAGGGAGATGTCTGCTTGGAGACAGAAAATGGTTCGAGATTAATTCTAAAAAGTGTTGTGCATGTACCTGACATGCGTACGAATTTAATCTCAATTGGCAGACTTGATGATGAAGATTTCTGTAGCACCTTCAGAAATGGCCAGTGGAAGCTCACAAAAGGTTCCTTGGTGGTAGCCAAAGGAAGGAAAGATCCAAAGCTGTACGTGATACATGCGAAGCTCTCTCAAGACGCTTTAAGTGTAGCAGAGGATGACAGTACAGTTGAATTGTGGCATAAACGGCTAGGCCACATAAGTGAGAAAGGAATGACAACTCTGGTCAGAAAGAGCATGCTGCCTGGACTGGATAAAGTTCACTTAGAGAAGTGTTCTGATTGTATGGCGGGAAAGCAAAACAGAGTTGCTTTCAAGTTTACTCCACCTACCAGAATGAAGAATGTGTTAGATATGGTACATTCAGATCTGTGTGGACCATTGACGATGTCATATGGTGGAAATCGATATTTTGTAACTTTTATCGATGACCATTCTAGGAAGAGCTGGGTATACATTTTGAAGTCTAAAGATCAAGTTTTAGATATTTTCAAATAATTTCTAAACTTGGTTGAGAGGCAGACAGGCAAAAAGCTGAAGTGCATCAGAACAGATAATGGTGGAGAATACACTGGGCCATTTGATGCTTTCTGCAAAGAGAATGGTATTCGACATCAAACAACACCTCCCAAGACACCGCAATTGAATGGTTTAGCTGAGAGGATGAACAGAACTTTGATGGAGAAAGTCAGATGTTTACTCTCACATGCAAAGTTATCTAAAAGATTTTGGGGGTGAAGCTCTCCTTACAGCAGTTCATCTTTTAAATCGCTCACCTTGTGTTCCTCTACAGTTTGATACTCCAGAAAAAGTATGGTCGGGAAAGGATGTTTCCTATGATCATTTGCGGGTGTTCGATTGCAAAGCCTTCGTGCATATTCCTAAGGATGAGAGGTCCAAGCTTGATGTCAAGACTCGACAATGTGTATTTGTTGGCTATGGCCAAGATCAATTTGGCTATAGATTTTATGATCCTGTCCAGAAGAAGATGGTGAGAAGTAGAGATGTTATATTTGTTGAAGATCAGACTATTGAAGATGTTGAAAAGACTCAGAAGTTGACTGCTGATAGATCTGATGGTAATTCAATAGATGTACAGATTGTTCCTTCAATAACAGAATAAAGACCAGTTGGAGATGAAGAAAATGTTCCAGAAGAACAAATGCCAGAGTTAGAAAATCCAGAAGTTCCTTATCAGAATGAACGAGAAGATGATTATGATAATGTTCAAGTTCAACCACCAGCACCCGAAGGTTCTCAAAGAAGATCTAGTAGAATCAGACAACCATCTACTAGATATCCAGTAAACGAGTATGTTTTACTTATCGATGGGGGAGAACCAGAATGCTTTGAAGAAGCAATAGGAAATGAACATAGAAGGAGCTGGATTGAAGACATGCAAGATGAAATGAAGTCCTTGCATGAGAATCAAACATTTGAGCTGGTGAAGTTGCCCAAAGGCAAGAAAGCTTTGAAGAACAAGTGGGTGTTCAAGATCAAGCAGGATGAACACAGCTCCCAACCACGGTTCAAAGCTAGATTGGTGGTGAAAGGCTTCAGTCAAAGAAAGGGTATTGACTTTGATGAGATATTTTCACCCGTTGTGAAAATGACATCCATTCGGACAGTGCTCGGATTGGGCGCCAGTTTTGATATGGAAATCAAGCAAATGGATGTGAAGACTGCCTTTCTACATGGTGATTTGGAAGAAGAGATATACATGGAGCAACCAGAGGGTTTCATTGAAAAAGGAAAAGAGGAGTATGTATGCAAGTTGAAAAAGAGCTTGTATGGCCTGAAACAGGCACCGAGACAGTGGTATAAGAAGTTTGAGTCTGTTATGGGGGAGCAAGGCTACAGGAAGACTACTTCAGATCACTGTGCTTTTGTGAAGAAATTCTCTGATGATGACTACATTGTTCTTTTGCTCTATGTGGATAATATGTTGATCGTTGGTCGAAATTCTGCCAGAATTAATAGCTTGAAGAAACAGCTAAATAAGTCTTTTGCCATGAAAGACTTGGGACCAGCGAAGTAGATTCTTGGCATGAAAATTACAAGGAATCGAAGCTCCAAGAAATTATGGTTGTTACAGGAGAAGTACATCTAAAAAGTACTTCAAAGGTTTAACATGGAGAATGCTAAAGCGGTTAGCTGTCCTCTTGCTAATCACTTTAGATTGAGTTCAAAACAGTGCCCTTCTACATATGGAGAGAAGGAAGAAATGGAAAAGGTTCCATATGCTTCAGTTGTTGGAAGCTTGATGTATGACATGGTTTGTACATGGCCAGATATAGCTCACTCAGTTGGAGTAGTGAGTCGATTTCTTTCAAATCCAGGAAAAGAACATTGGGCTGCAGTGAAATGGATATTCAGGTATCTTAAAGGTACAACCAAAACATGTTTATGTTTTGGAGGAGATAAGCCAGCATTAGTTGGTTATACTGATGCAGATATGGCTGGTGATGTTGACTCAAGAAATCTACATCTGGTTATCTAATCACATTTGCAGGGGGAGCTGTGTCATAGCAATCGAGATTACAAAAGTGTGTCGCTCTCTCATCGACCGAAGCAGAATTTATAGCTCTAACGGAAGCGTGCAAGGAGCTATTGTGGATGAAGAAGTTCTTGAATGAACTCAAAATTCATCAAGAACGGTATTTAGTGTTCTGCGACAGCCAGAGCGCGATTCATCTGGGGAAGAATTCCTCCTTTCATTCTAGATCAAAGCAAATTGATGTAAGATATCACTGGATCAGGGATGTATTCGAGATGAAGCAGTTACAGCTTGAGAAGATCCATACAGACGAGAATGGATCAGACATGTTGACGAAGATTCTTCCGAAGGACAAATTTGAATTTTGTCGGTTAGCTGCGGGGATGATGGAGAGTACGGTTAATATCTCCACTTGAAGCCCAAGGGGGAGATTTGTTGGCGATTGGTCCTCAAGTGGGACCCACCATAATATATATATATATATATATATAAGGAACAAAACGTGAAATGAAAGGCTCAAATTGGTTTTGACCATTCTTGGTCAAAAATTGGTTGAGTTAGGCAACCAAACCCAACTAAACTTTTTGCTGCATTTTGCCTAATTGTTAGACATTTACACCTAAAGTTTCGGCTCCCTTTCTCTATAAATAGAGAATTGAGCCAAGCTTGCAAGATATAGAGAGTAGAGGAAAGCCACAGATAACAATTAAATCTGTGAAGAAAATTTTAAGAATTGGGTCTTAAAATTTTGGGAGAGTAAAAATAGTGAGGATTATAATTTTTGGGGAGTGTTTTGTAAACAATGAGAGTGCCACTATTTTTGTATTAATCTCTTTGTAGCCTACTATTTTTATAGTGGAAGAATATTTCGGAGTTTGTCCCGTGGACGTAGCCCTAAAAAGTTAAGGGTGAACCACATTAAATATTTGTGTCTCATTTTTATTATTTTGCTGCCGTAATTTTCTGGAGGTGTCAACAGGTCAAATTTCAGACAATAATTATTGGAGTCATTCTGCTACGAAAGTTCAGATAATATACCGTGCACGTAACTTCTGTCTAGAAGGCCAGATTTTAAGTGAGACCGTTTGTGACCCCTCCGCCCAACTGGGATTTTACGTGGAATGGTAATACTGTCTAAGGAGATCATTGTGGTCCATCATGGGTATTACTGAATCGGTTGACTTTAGTAATTATTGGGTTAATTCGGGATTGAGGCGTAAATCCCATCACTCAGCTCTAACATTTGTTTCTCATTATTCGTTTTGCTCTTATGCAGCTACATTCTGAAAAAATGGCCGATCGAGTTCACCCCCGTGACTTACCTCCATCATCTAGTGAGTTCAAGCCTACTCCTTCATCTTAATCGGAAAATCCAGAATCTCCCTTGAAACCGCTTGCTCCATTGCCTGAAAAACCCGTTCCACCACCTCCTGGTACCTACGTAATCCAGATCCCAAAAGACCAAGTCTACAGAGTGCCACCACCAGAAAATGCCAAACCCTATGAGAAACTCTCTCGTAGGAAGCCTCACCGTAGTGCTTGCTGTTGCTGCCTTTGCTGGTTCATTGGCCTACTTCTCACTCTCATTCTCCTCGCCGGCATCGCCGCTGGTGTTCTCTACCTTGTTTTCCGACCGGAAGCGCCTAAGTACTCTATTGATTATGTCTCTATTAAAGGTCTTAATCTGACATCATTAGAGCCACTTTCGCCAACAGAAACGATAAAATCGGGATTGATTACCGTGCAAGTATTTCCATTAATGTCTATTACAATGACGTTAAACTCTGTAACGGTAAGCTGCCGGTGTTTTATCAGGGGATGAAAAATGTAACTGTGTTTGTAACGGCGTTGAAGGGGTCTGGAATTGAGTTAACTAGTGTTGTCCGGAAGGCTTTGGTTGATGGAGAAAGGAAAGAGATGGGGACAAAAAGTATTTTTCTAATGAATTCTCTAATAAATCATGAAGTTTTTTTTTTTTGATATTTTTGATATAAATGAACTCTATTAAATTTTTACATTTATTTATAAATTCATATTTTTATATTTGAGAAAAAAAGTTTTTAGAATTCTATAATTTTAATTCAATGAAATTAGTTGTATTTAAATTAAGTATTATCAAAATTAATAGAATTTTTATTGAACTCTAAGCTTAATAAGAGTATAAACTATTAAAACTTATGTACAATTATACAAAGAAATAAAATTAATTATTTGAAATATTTTTCTAAATACAATTTATTTTCAAATGAAATGAACTTCATATAAATTTATATTGTATTAATGTTAAGTTAAAAAATCTAGCCCACAATAATAAAAAATATAATTTTCATATAACTTTAATTATTACAAGTATAAAGTGCATTATATTATAATCTAAATATTAGCATGATCGGTAAGAAATTTGTTTTTTTTATTAATCAGATTAAAATTTAAAGTTAATATTCAAAATATATTTAATCAGTATGATGGAAAAAGAATCTAATTTTGATTAATGTGAAAATTGATTTCATAGTATTTCTAACCAACTGATAAAAAATACATTAAATAATTGTTGAATTTTATATCATCAATTCACAAGAGAAAGATAAACAGTCACTTTCATCTATGTAATTTTTTTTTTAAATAACAGTCTCACGTGATATATTTAGTGCATTTAGCTTATAAAGTCTAATTCAAACCATTTTCGTATTTCAAACTTTAGACTTCGCTGATATATTTTTATGACTTAGGGCCTGTTTGGTTTAGCTGTTCATAGCAGCTGGTAGCTGATAGCTGGTGGCGAATAGCTGGTAGCTGATTCAGGTTAGTGTTTGGTAAAAATACAATAGCTGTTGCAGTTTGAATGTAAAATTACCAATAAGCATATCATTATCTAATAAATATTAATTTTTATTTTATTTTAATAGGGTTAATATAGTCTTAATATGAATCTGCTATCAGCTGATATGAAAAAGCTCCGAGTAGGAGCTTATTGAAACAGCAGCTGTTTTAAAATTTTACCAAACATCAAATTTTACCAAACAGCTGTTGTTTGGGGTTCAAACCTCTATCAGCTGCATCAAACAGCTAAACCAAACACCCCCTTATTAATCTTTTTATCTGTGATGGGTATCATCTATATAATTTATCAACAGAACAAATAAATATTTGGTGACTTTAACAACCTCATTTGTCATGGATCAGACCAATTCAGAATTTGGTATTAGCATGGAGCGCATACTAAACGTTAGTTTATTTATTTTGACATTAATATTTTATCTAAGATTAACTACTGATTAAGTATATACAAAATAAATTTATGCAAACAGAAAAATTATCTGTCTTAGTCTGCAAAGACTATTGATAAACAAATAATTAGGCTAAATCATATTATTTTTTCTTTCTTTCCCAATTAATTCAATTTTGATATAATTTAAGAAATAAGATAGGATTTAGAAATTCTTGTTTTTATAACTTATAAGATCATGCATTTTTTTCATTTGTTTGCCATGCCAATGTCTAATGTTTATGTTCCAATTGTGTGTAAATTAGTCTCATATTCAAATCTTAATATTTATATTTTTTTTTTATATTTCAATGTACTTATTTAGGAATTATGTTCTTTTTAAGAGCAATTTGTTATTTAATCCCTGAATTTAACCTAATTAATAAATTCATTTATTTTTTTAAAAAATAAATATTTTCTCATATTTCTTTGAATCTAATAATTAAACTTTTATAAAAAAAATATATAAAAATGTCCTTGTATATATTATAACATAATGTAGCACAATACATGATTTTTTCATTCCTTTCTTTTTGAATAAAAATTCAGATTAAACATTTATTCTTTTGAATTTCACATAGTATAAAATAATTTGAAATACAAAACTTAATAAATCTAGTTTTTCAAAACTTTTCCAATGGACTAAAATATATATTGTTTAGGAAGTATGTATATTTTACTTTTTTTTTTTAATGGAGATCATAAATTATTATTAGAATTGGTGGAAATGATCATGCCAGTCTAAATTTTTGATGCATCAAATCACATCAAAATTCTACTCTACTTTCTCCCTTCTCAAGGAAGTTTCTTTCTACCACTCTTTGTGAGCCTTGTCTTTTCCTTTCTTCAATCTAGGAGCCGGCAGTAGCCGTAAATCAGACATCACTCTTGGGTTTTTCCTTTTTAATTTCTTTAGTTTTTTGCTTTGGCTTATTTTCTTTTAGATCTGGCCTCTAGAATGCTTTTTTGTTTTCCACCTTTATGGTAGGATATTTTGTGAATGGTTTAAATTTTCTGCTCTCATGATGCTCTTCAATATTGATTGGTTCAATCTAATAGCAGTCCAATCTCTTCCTCTTAGTTTTTTGTTCACTTATGTCATAAGTTACTCTCGTTACTGCTTGAAGTTTACCTATTGTCAAGACATAGGCTTTTTATGTGAGGATCCAACTATCTATATTTTGTTAGGGATTTTGATCTCTCCCTTGCAAGAAGGAGCATTTTTAGCATCTCCATGTTCTATCTGCCTCGCCGTGTCATATACCGAGTTTGAGTATTAGTGTGACTTCCTCGAGTGTTTATGCTGGGTTTTGGTCCTTCCGGATGCATCGTTGACTGTTGAAGCCCCTACGAGTCTAGCAGTTATTTGTCGCAAGTTGAGTATTACTTGCTTTGTTTGGGCTCTCTTGGATATCAATCTTTGTATAATTGTGGTTTCTGTTATTATGTTCTGCCTTCTTTTATAGTGCAGTGGGTTTGATCCTTTTTTTTTTTGGTAAGATGAGTGGTCTATTGTCTAGGGAAGGTTTTGATGAACCTATCTCTAAATTTATTGTGTTTCTTGTTCTCTAATGATATTCTACTTCTATTGGCCAAAAAAATCACATTAAAAATATGAAAAGAATAATATTCAATGCGTTAGACTATTATATCCATTGGATAGTTGGATTATTTTACCGTAATTAAAGGCTTTTTTTAAAAAAATTGTAATTTTGAAGTTAATCATGAATAGAGTAAACATTAATAAATTAGTTTATTTAAATATAAATGCTTTGTATATTTAAAATATACTACCAAGGTATCTTCTTGAAAAATTAAGCTAAGATACTTAAAATGAGTGTTATGAGGTATTATCACTCTATTCAAAATAATTTTACTTCTTTCTCCATTCGCGTTGCTAAATTTATAATGCATATAATCAATCTTACTTCTACTTTAACTTAAAATTCTAGGATTTCAAAATACTTTTCTATAACTCTAACATTCTATTTACTCTTGTTTGAGTCTTACCTATCAACATAATATCATTTGCGAATATCATACATTAGGGAATGTTATATTGTATATTTCTTATTAACTCATCCATGACTAAGACAAAGAGATAAGGGCTCAAAGATGAACCTTGACATAACTCAATAAAAATAAAAAAATTCTTAGTATCTCCTTCAACTGTACAAACACTATTGGTAGCTTCATCATAAATATCATTTGAGACTTGAAAATATGTAATAGATATCCTGCTGCACTCCAATATCCCATTATAAAACTTCTTTAGAAACTCTATCATAAGTATTTTCTAAGTCGATGAAAATTATATGTAAATTATTCTTCATCTCATTGTACTTTTCTATCAAATTTCTAATAAGGTAGATTGCTGCCATACTCGATCGCTAGGTATAAACCTAAATTGGTTTGGAAAGTGTCCAAATATAAATGTTATTCCACAGCTCTTTCCTACAGTTTTATAATGTGGCTCATAAATTTTTTACTCATGTAGTTTGAACAACTCTAAATATCTCATTAATTCTTAAAAATAGGTATCAAATTACTTTGTCTCTATTCATCAGATATTTTCTTTGTGCTTAGAATCTTTTTAAACGAACCAGTCAACCACACAATTTCTACTTCTCTCAGATATTTCCAAACCTTAATGGGTAATTCCACTGGACCATAGAATTTACCGATTTTCATTTGTTTCAAAGCTTCATTAATTTCAGAAAATCTAATATGTCTAGTATGCTTTATATTTTCGCACATTAAGAAGGTCTTCAAAATAATTTCTCTATCTTTCCTTGATATCATCATCTTAAATTAAAACTTTATTGTCTCCATTTTTGATACACTAAACTTGATTTAAAATCTTAATATTTTTTTTCTCTTATTTTGACCAATTTATAGATAGTCTTTTTCTTACTTTGTCTTGGGTTTCTCATATATATTCTTCAAAAATTGTATTTTTGCTTGACTAATTATCTTTTTATCATCTTTATATGATTGCTTGTATTGATCAAAAGCTTTATTATCACTACACTTAGGAAATCTCTTATACCATTCCCTTTTACTGTTTTTTGCACTTTCTCATTCTACCACTAGGATTTTTTGGAAGGACGAATATATCTTTTAGATTCACTAAATGCTTTTCTAGCTACTCATTTAATTATTTTAGACATGCCCGCCTATATATCATTTGTTATCATATTCATATCTATATCCAAACCTCCAGTTTTTACATCTCATCCAGACATCATTTTTTTTTCTTTTAAAGTCCACCGTCTAGTCTTGAGAATTCGATTCCTCTATGGCTTGCTTATTAACATCTTAATTTTGACATTTTAAACCACTAACCTATATTGAGTTATCAAATTCTCACTTGAAATGTCCTTGCGATCCTTATATAAAGCTCAAAATAACATATCACGGGTTAGAACAACTTTGCGATTCTTGTATAGAAAAGAGTAACATGTTTAGTAGATATAAAGCAAGTGAGCTTTTACTAGGCAAAATATGAGAAGTGTTTCCACTTTGGATTAATAATCATGGGTTGACTATAAATAAATAACATATCATGGGTTGGAATAATTCACAAATATATTCTCTTACTAGACTCATGCAAAGTTCATTCAAATAAGTAGGCTTATCCATCCATCCATCCATCCATATATATATATATATATATATGTATATATGTATATATTATCTATCCGAGCTTTATATTTTCATTGCATCAATAAGACGTGGATTGAAGCATGCTCTACTCTTTATCTATTGGCGTGCAAGTGCTTGCTTAAAATTTCCATTAGCCTAAAAGTAAAATATAATTATATCAAACTTTGACTAACTTTTTTATTTCTTAATCAGCTCTCTTTCTGTACATGATGACCATTACATGACAAACAAATATTTGGAAATTGTTTTCGTGAATGCTCAGAGAGTGCAATTTACTTAAACAAATATAAAGAGAACTTCATCTTGACAAGGAATTACACAAGGCACATGCCTCTGTTATTTTTTTTAATGTCTTAAGTAATAGTTTATAATCTTGTCAGAATTTGAAGCATTCTTAACATGTAATTTCTTTATAAATTATAATCACTTGTTGCGAAACTAGTAGATGCATTTTTTATTTTTGTTTAAATGTTCTTCATTATTTTGCTCATAAATACTTATTTGAGGACTTGTGCTTAGTCATGTCAATAAGGAATGAGCTATGCTCCTCTATGTCTATTATTTTTGGAGTTATATTTGTTTATTAATTTTAGTTCAGGATTTGTGCTTGACCTAGCATCCATAAAAGTTAGAGTCAAAGCTTCTTTGTGCATGCTATTTGAGAATTGTAATTTTTCTTTCTAGCTTATTAAATAGATGTCATAATTATAACTACTCATGCATAATTAATTGTTATTCATGCTTTTATATTTGTTCATGCAAATTAGAATTTCTAGTTTTTTTTTTTGCTAAAAATTAAATACTTTTTTTATAGAATCAAATTAAATAAGTTTTTCTTAAATTTTTTCCAATCAAATAAATTGAGGTGATGAATTTCAATTAAGTTTTCAAAACAAAGCCATCGCCCTTTTTTTAAATAAAAGGAGAGTAATCTTTTTTTTTTTTAAATAAAAAATTATTTTTAAACATATTCTTATCGAATTTACTAAAGATCGTACATAATGGCGTTGTATGAGATCATACCTAAACGAGCATTCGGCTCCCTTTGGAAGGTCAAATTTGGTGCTTAGGTGAGGCCTTATAATCATACCATAGCTTGAAACCTTGCGTCCTGAGTCCTTAACTGGTACTAGAAATCCTTTGAATCTACATACCATACAATGAAGTCACAATCATGCTCAATCGGCATAATTTTTTCTTCTTTGTTTGTGAAAAATATAATATTTAAATTGTAATAATATCAATATGTTAATTGAAAATAAGTAAAAAATAATTAGAATTTTAGATTTTACAAATAATTACACTTATAGTTTAAGTGACTTCAAATTAATAACCCACCATTCATCAAACTGTTTCTTCTTAAATATTTCTGGAGCCAATAATGGTTGGATAGGAAGAATAGGCATGTTCTCGTTATTTACTAGTCTTTTATTGATTTGTGAGTACATCGACCTCCGTTTTCTTGTTATCCCGTCTGGCGTCCAAAGTCCCCTCTATAATAATGTGGATTTGTTATGAAATTCCCTTCTCAGCAAGCTCCTCAAATTGTATGCTTGATGCAACCTATATACTCTCACTTCTAATTTGAGTATTGTCTTTCACAAATTGTTGAATGTGATTTTTTTTTAAAAAAAAATGATATATTATAATGCACTTTAGCTACATTGTGAGAGGAGAACAAATGGTCACATCGACTGAACGTTCTTCTATTTTGAGCAATCACAGCTCAAATTCGATATGCAACTTACTATAATCTTCCAATTTCATCTCCATGACCTAAAGTTCAGTTTTGAAATCCTTATTGGACCATTCTAAGTCGTAGCATGTATTCTCAACCATTTCATTCTTTTATACCAGGTCCTTATTCTTCTTCACTAAGTCTTTGCATCTTTACTCGATCATATTATTCTTATTTTCTAGGTCTTTGCATTTTCACTGGACCATTTTATAATGTTTTCGATTTTCTTACATCTTCGCTAAACCATTTTATAATTGTATTTGAGTACCTTATCTTCGCACCACCACTTCTATGTCTTTCTCCAAATCCTATAATATAAGAATATTTAAAAGAAACACAAATGCTAGCTAGCTGAAGCATCACAACAATCAAAAGGCATAAAAATACTACATTTATACTATCGCATTATCTGAAATTTGAATTGATTAAGCTGAGGATAATTATATTTACTCTAAAACTCTAACGCTTTTGATATTTCTTTTTTAGATTGATAGGGAACCATTATATTAGTAGCATTTACATCCAACCCCTTATCCATGAATATGTCAGTACCAGTAAATTTCAGATTGAAAGCTCCATTGGATTTCAAAAGTATGGATAGCGGGGTCAAGTCCTCTAAAAAAGCACAATTTGAATCAGTTTGCAAATTCAATATAGTAAATTCAACAAAATAATTAAAAATAAACGTTGATTTTTACCTTCTTGAATACCTTGTCATAAAGATCATTGTATCCACGCTAAAATCTAATTTGCCAATTTGCTATCCGAAGGAAATCATCAACTCTTTCTCCGCTTACACTAACTTTATCCAATTAAGGAATGACTTCCAATCTAAAAACTAATAAAACTTCAAAAACCAATCAATGAATATCCACCCTCAATCTTCTCCAACTTTCTTTGGATAGCCTACTTTATTTAAGGAATGAAAAATTTCCAGCTTCATTTGCCCCAATCTAAATTATTAAATGCAACAGCGTCATCAACAATGGTCAGAGTCATGTTGTCAACCTTTCCTTCAGGGGATTTGCCCAATATAAGGTTATCCACTAGGCAGACAACCCCTAGTTTTACTTGATCTTGAACATCCTTATATGATCTAAATTCTTTTAATAACTCCTCGCGTCTTAATCTGCTGTACTTATTTATAAGTCGTAGGGTCCTGCCTATGAGATGTTTGCTGCCTAAATATTTTAAGTAGTCAATAAGCAAAATTTAGCACATCCTAGATGGACCATCACATCTTCTAATTTAAATATGAGATCATCGATACTCAAACTATGAACTAGGTGGAGGAAGATAGAATTCATCAATTCAAACCATCCAATACTATTTTCCTTCAGGCAGAGCAGATGGCCAATGTTGTATTGACAAAATAATTTAACTTGCAATAGAACCCTAATCAATCATCACATGTATGGAGCATACATATAAAGGCCACATTATATAAAGGCATGATATAGTCATACCTTATCTTGATCAACATTTATTACAAATTTTATCTCCCAAACAACCTTGCTTCCTAAACACATAGGATTTATTTTGTATGTGCCTCCACATATGCACAGGGATAATATATTTAGTTTCCTGCATTGTATCAATAAAATGGCAAATATTATTACTAAGTTGTGATATTGCATTGTTAGTTTGCTAAGAACATATCACAAGAATTATAGTTTTATTTAGATTTTTGGAAACATGTTCTTCATTAAGGAATAATATTTACTTTCTTATCTTCTTTGTGTCTTTCTCTAATTTCTTTTTACCTTTTCCTGTAAGTTTAGGGTCACTACTCTTTCTTTTGCATATTCTGAATTACCTGGTAGAACTGCTAAAAGTTCCTGGGCTATCAACATTTTATTTTGGAGTAATAGCTTTTGGAAAACAACCCTCAGATGGATACTTGCAGCTTCTAATTCCATGGATCTAGCAAAAAACCACATAGTCAGGCCCGGCTCTTGGGGGGAGCACCATGAGCGCTTGCTCAGGGCCCCCCAAGGCAAGCCAGCGCCGATGGTGGCTTCTTTCAGTTCCAGAGGTCCAAGTTGGGTGACGCAGGAGATATTGAAGCCAGATGTTTTAGCTCCAGGAGTTAATATTTTGGCTGCTTGGCCTCACGGTCTGAGTCTAACTCAAGTGGAGCAGGACAATAGATACACTAAGTTCGGTATTATATCAGGTAAATAAATATTTGCGTGTGCTCTGTCCAAAATTTACAAACTAAAGTGTTTTCTAGTATAATATGATAATTCTAAAATATGTAGGAAAAATCTGTTTACTGATCATATTATTGTCTAGAAATATTAAACCCTAAACAAAAAAAAAATATGATAGCTTGTAAAAAATAAGTGATTGAGCAAATACTCATAAAGCTATACATATATATATATATATATATATCGCTCCGACACTGTTTTTTAGGAGCCCATATCTTAATTTCTGCTCGGGGCTCCTAAAATGTCCAAGACGGCTCTGCACATAGTGTAATATATATCATATACAACCATGTCATTATATACCACGATCATGTTTAAAATATGTCTTAAGTATAAAATATATATAAATAATATATGATAATATATATGCAGACATGGTAGGGGTTCAACTAATATGGAGAACATATTAATATTACATGACCATTTCTAAGTAAAGATGGGAGTGTTACCATTTTATGCATAACATGCTTGTTAACACAATCATGAATATGAAAAACACTGTTGCATTTACGTCTAATGTCTCTAATTAAATAATACATTTTCATATTACACGCTAGTATATTGTAAGACGCTGCAACACTTCCTATATATGAATGAACTATGGATTATATATAATATAACCATGACAGTATCTGTAATAGCCATTTCCATGTATATTGCATAAACAAAACATATATGGAAGACAAGCAAATCACATATGAATACAGAATGACGATGTATATGTAAAACACAATAATGTTGCATCTATATGGATCAATACAAAATAAATATCAATATAGCACTACCACAAGATCCATAATGTGAAACCTATTAAACCAAACCCATCCATCCCATATGAGTACACATAAATTGATATCATTTTTTCAAGAATGGCAGTAACAAAGCTTAAGACTAGCAACATATTGTAAAAGAGAGAAAAACAAAATAAAATAACTACGTAACTTACAATTTGAACTCGAATGAGTAGGAGAGAAGTTAGAGTTAAAAAAAAAAAGGATTGATGCAAGCAAAAGTACACAAGATCTTTATAGAGATTGTTGTTAGCAATGTTAAGAGGAAAAAAAAAACTATAGATTTGCTATGGTTTTATGCTTGTTCATGAGAGAGATAGAAGCTTTTTATGGAATTTCAAACGATACCTTCATAAAGAAGTAGTTTCTTCTTCTTTTTTAGTGTCTAGGAATGTCCAGAATAGTCTAATTAAGGTGAATGACATCTAAAATAGATTAATTCTATTATCATGGTGTTTATCAGATGAATTTTCATATATTTTTTTTTATCTTATTTAACAATAAATTAAACAAAAAATATTTAGAAGTATGTTGTTAACTAATTTCAATGTTATATTAACTATCCTAACGTAAAATTTGGAATTTTTTCTTTGAAAAATATTTTTCAAATATAAGTTATCCATAAAATATAAAGAGAAAAGAATGAATTTTATAAATTATTTATGTAGCAAAAAGAACTCCAAATTTGTGTAAAATTAATATAACGATTTATGTTTCTAGTTCTATTTATAATAAGTTTGGAATGGGATAAGTTTGGAGAATGAAAAATAAAGTGGGGGAGTTAAGTGAAGGGTAAGTTAAGTCTTTACCCCTTTTTTATCACTTTTTTTCTTCATTGTACGAAAGGGGAAGGGAAACTAACTTTTTTTATTTTCATTTTTATCCCTATTTAAATTTATAAATTCAAAATTACTTTTATAAAAAAATAAAACCTAATAATTTAATTTATTTTCTTTCTCTTGTTTTGTTCAACTTATGATTATATAAATTAATTAGAATATGTAAATAAATATAAATAAATATAAATATTTTTAATGTTATTTTTTCTGAATATATTAAATAAAATTTATCTTTTTATTTTAAGTGTAGGCATATATCATTTTACAAAAATATAGGGATAGTTTATATTTCTCATATTATTTTTACCTTTTTCTATTCAAAGATATTAAAATTACTTTACTTTTCTTCACTTTTTTCCAATCAAAGCATATTAAATTTTTTATACCTCCATCCTCCTACCTTTTCTTTCCCTTTACTAAGTGAACCTTCACCTCTCCTCATCCAAACATAATGTTATGTAGATATTTTTATCCTATTTTTGTAGTGTTTATTCAAATCCTCTTTTTTTTTCGTATACAACAAAACTCTTAATAAGAATAGGTCCCAAATAAAAATTTAGCACATAACTATATAAAATTTTTATTGTATATTTTGAGTCTCTCAATAATTAATCAACCAAAGGAAAACTACTATGTGATTTTAAGTATTCCTTTTCTTCTCTCTCTCTCTCTCTCTCTCTTAATGCAGAGTTGCTCTACCCAATTGTGTTTTAATTCTCAACATCAACATCAACAACATCCTCTCTATTTAGTATTTATGGATAGCGAAATCTTTTATTTTGACTTTTATTATTTATGCTTACCACTGTTAATTCACCTCTCTCTATTGTTTGCCGGTTTCTCTATCTTATCCTTACAACCCATTCATTATTCATCATTCATCCCCACCAAACTCCCTCAGTTGCTTTTAATCTTATCTGACCCATACGGAGCCTATCATTGAAGAAATAGAAGAATTGATCAATGAAACCAACTATTTGGCCTATGCTAAGATTACCCTTGACCCCAAGCCTGACTCCAACAGATCTCCTGAACTAAATAAACTCATCCTTATAAGGAAGATTCTCATCTAAGCCCTTTCCACATTAGTTAAAGCCTTCCTAAGTAAAGCTTAGAAGTTCTCTAGAGACTTCGATGTGGTGAAGAAAGGCAAAAATGTATTTGCTTTTAGTTTAATGAAAGAGCAAATGCTACATGGGTATCCAATAAGGCCCTTTGGAATGTGCTCTGGACACTTTTGGTACTCCAACTTTGGGACCCTAGGGTTCCTATTGAGAAATTGGACTTCTCCCAATTCCCATTTATGGGGTCCAAGTACATAATTTTCCATCAATTTTAATGACAGAGGAGAACTTTCAGAATGTGGGAAATCTGTTCAATGGTCTTCTTAAATTTGATTCAAAGCTCTAGGATAAAGTGGGATGGGATACCAACTTCAGAATGAGAGTAATGGTAAACATTGAAAAACCATTGATTCATGGAATTCGCTATAAAGGACTAACTTCATACTTGGAATGGGCTCCAGTGAAGTATGAAAAGCTTAGTTATTTTTGCTTTTCTTGTGGTAAGATACATTCATAGTGGAGAGGCTGTAAAGAGAGCTTGTTTTAGAATGATGAAGTTGTCCAGCACTTGCCTTACGATCCATAATTGAGAGCTTTTCCCAGTGATTCAGCCTATCCAAGGCATAAATTAGGGCCCTTCAGTGATCAAATGGAGAATTTTCTAATATCCATTGTCCCTGAACCTTTTCGTATGCTAGCTCCGGTTACCGATGATGTTTAGACTACTAGAAAAAACTAAAACAATAAAAGTCTGGTCAAAGATAATTCCTAAGAATTGTTGACATGTGGTCCTCATGATGACTGAAGATATATGAGATTGTTGGAGTGTCAAAATATCTAACTCACATCAAGCTCCAAACCCTGTCTTTTCACAGAAAGCATTAAATGAGGAGAGCAACTCCAAGGAATTTGAAGCCTCTAAGGGGCCCATACTGTCCTTCCCCATCCAAGTTTCACTTCATCAAGATATTGGGCTAATAAAAAAAGGATTCAGATATAAGCCCATCTCTGCTTAACCCAATGGATAACAAACCCAAGCCCTACTCCCCCTATTGTACTTTAACTGACCCAAGTTATCATTTTAAGAGAAGCCCAAGTAGTAAGAATGAACCTACCTCTCTGGCTAAAAAATCTAAAATAAGTACAACAACCCAACCCAACAGCTCGAGGCTTTTTTTTTTCTCAAAGTGAATTTTGGCCCAATTGAACTTGAGTTTGGATAAGCAATAACTAGATGTGCTTATGAAGGGAAGGATCCTTCCCAGCCCTTGAATGCGAGCAAGAAATGGGAGTCTAGGGTGAGACTCTTTTAAGATTGAAGCATAGGCTATAGGGTTACTTTTAGGGAGATTGGCGATGGTGGCTAGCCTAAAGCCACCAAGAAGACATGAACCCTTTATAGAGTTCGAGTCAGGACGGTGGGCGATCCTGGACCTTAATGTGCTATCAATTTATGTTATCTAGCCTGATTTTTATGAAGGCGAATCCTTCAACAATCCTTAAAAGAGGGACTTTATCTACTACCCTTTTGTTATCTGTGGTTCTCTTGGCTCTTATTGTTTTAGATTTTTGGTCGACATCAGAAGCAAGCCAATCTTCTAGTTAGAGGTTATGGTTTAAGATTTTTTTGCTCATGGAGCCCTTGGTGGCGGATGTTTTCTTGTCGCTTTCGATGGATATCTCTCCATGATGATATCAACATACGTTTGTCTACATTCAAAGACCCTAGAAGCCCCTCTATTTAAAGCTTTGTCCTGGATTTTTAATTGAACAATTAGCCTTTCTAAGTCACACAACATTATCATTCATCTGTTTGACCCTCTATGGTGGTCGAAGAGTTATTTTAGTCCTACCTTATACCCTTTGTCCCTTTATGCTAGGGCCTATTATGTTCTGTGTATTTGCAGATGGGGTTTCTCATGTTCAGGGTGCTGCTAGTATGTTTCTATAATATCCGGATTAGAGAGTTTAATATTATCTTAGGTGGTGAATTGATCAGCTTCTGATTTTTTGTTCCAAGTGAGTTTAAATCCAACCCTGCTTGGGTTCATGTACCTATTCTCTTTTTTTTAATGATATTATTAACATTTTATTGTCCTAAAAAAATAAAAGGAAAAATGCATCTTCCCCGTAATAAATTTGCTATTAATAATTATAACTCCAACAATATCCTCCTCGCCCCAATAAAAGCAAAGGCAAAGCTACCAAAAACTGCTTGAATCTTTTAATCGGTTTTTGACGAAAGAAGTAGCCAAGCAACCAAAGCTCAAATTAGAACAATAATTGAAATATAGTTCTGCACCGGGACATTATAGTTATAAAAACCAAGCAGATAATACGATAAACATACACAGGAAACATGAATATTAAATTGCAACGCATTGCGTAATAAAGATATTTAAACAGGTGGTGGAATGTTGATGTTGAATTCCTATAGTTACTGACAAAAAAAAATGGAGAAGGCCTAAGGCAAAAACTATACAGGTCCTGTCAACATTCAGAAGTAACTCTATTTATCACCACCAGAAACCAGGTGATGACAGCTTCTTGTTTTTGAAATGCCAAACCAACCCCAGCTTCCCCTTTATAACCCCTTCATTACAAATTTATATCAGCTTTTTTATTTCATTTTGTACCTGAAATGGCTTCCACGTATCTATTATTCCTTTCTTCATATACAAATACCACAATCCAACTAAACTTTGTGCAAAATGCTTCGTGTATGAAAATTTTGAAGACAGCTAAACCAATGAAATTTCTTCTTTTTTTGTGCACCAAATCATTTTTTCTCTTAAATTTGTTGTTGAAATGGAGGTTGAGGCTGGGGATTCTTAGCATCCTGTATAGCCTTCTCAAGTTCCGCATACATTTCAACAGAACACCTGGAGAACTTATTCAACTCTGAAAGAAATTCCTTTAAACTTGATTTAAAACGTTCAAAACCTGGAATAAAGTCCTCCAAAGTTTCATCTCTCGACATATTTATTCCCGAAACACTGCCATTATCAGCCTTCCACAATCCTAGGCTTGCATTTTTCCCTTGGTTCTTCTCTTGGCGGGGTAAAAACTGAGCAGTTTCTGCAGCTAAACCCTTTATAGAATCCACAACATCCTTTGCAGGCAAGGCCTCCAGCTTTTCCAACCAGACACCACAGGTGGCATATATTGGAGGGCCAGTTCTTCTCAAAGTCCAAGAAGAAGGTGGTGGTTGTCTCCCCCTTTTCTTCTTTGTATTTCTTTCTGGAAGAATGACACATTTCATAAGCCAATCATTTATAGCCTTCAGATAGGACTTCTGAGCACCAATCCACTTTGAAAAACATGATGACAGAGAATAGAGTTCATTTTCTAGATGCATAGTAATCTGACGATGTGTCTCTGACTGTATTGAGAATTTGATGCTCGTCTTGCATGCTATATCAATAATGTAAGACTGATGCGCGTGGCATTTGTACATCTCCTCCCACATCCGACTTAGCCTGACATTGACAAAAAGGATGAACAGATTAGCTCTGAAAGTTATACTTTTCTAGGAAAATTCAAATTTAAAATACTCATTGAAATTTTGGCCAACACCATAAGCTTTGCTAAATAAAATTAAAACCACCTGGCTAGAGAGGTCCCATCACATAAATGGTGCTTTGGAAAAATTGCCCCAAACGAGAAGCGCAAGTAGTATTACTACTAGCATTGAAAAAGAGCCAGACATTTTTTTATTGGCAGCAAACACTATGCTACATAATGTGATCTTAGAATACAACATTGAATACCATAAATAAATAAAAAAAAACTCAAATCAGATAAATTACATAAATGAATTAACTCGTACTAAAATAGAAATTAATAGAAATATCAACATCATAATATTATGTTAGACCTTATACTACTACCATGGTTGAATAATCTTGGACCACCTATTTACATATTAGAATATCACATCCAAAGGTTAACATAACATTTTTGCCACGCTTGCATTGCATGACTTGGAAATATACTCAAGTTCGAGTCTCCTTTCCTTATTTAGCTGCAACCATATAATGAAATGCAAAACAATTCTTAGTGAGGTATATTCGCTTTCAATCATATACTGAAATACAAAATAAGCACAGCACAATTCAACTCACACAAAAGGAAATTCTCATCCATGGAGGAATATGAAAATCTTCACATTATAAATAAAGCTGCCAATAGAGCAGGCCTCAAAACTGAGAACTGAAATGCTCAGCCCCAAGTGAAAAATCCATGTCACTGAATCCTAGGACCTATCCAATTTACCAGTTTATATGGCAAAACTTCACAAGCAAATGCATATGTAATTGGATATAGTAAAGGTTATTAATCCAGGCCCCCCTGATAAACAAGCCTCAGACAAAATGATTCAACAGCCCAATGAAATCAACCCCAATCAAACCAGCATGGTAAGGTCAAGCAAACGAATATAAAATAAAGAATCCAGTAGTACTCTTGCTTTATCATTGTTATATGATGTTATTTTGTTTTGATGGATGCTTATTTAGGGTAATAAACTAGCACACAATTAAAGCAATTATTCTACTTGATGATACTTTCATGCTTAGGCCTGATATCCAAGATAAATCAAATCAATAATTCTCCCTGTTGTTGATTTCACAACATGTGAACATAAAGTCTCTAGGCACTACTGAGTTATGACGAGTATCCGAGCTGTGATTTTTAACAATATCATTCCCAAATTATGATAGCAGCTTGAATTAAACAAATAGAACAACAAAGCACTTACCCGTCAATTAATTCCTCAAGTTGTGGTTGAAGCTCTTTGTCCCGTAATTCCTCAATCCTCTTTGATATGGAATCAATCCTGTGAATTGCAACTCTGATTCTCGAGTGTAGATCCTTAACAACAGCACGGATTTTATCAACTTGGTAGCTGTGTTCTCCTTTGGATTCCAGTTGCCTAAGGATTGCTCGCTTGGCATCATACTCCTTTCTAACTGCCTCACTGGCCTGAAATTGGGAATATACATAAATATATTTGCAATTGAAGGGAATATATGCATTACATAGAATTCACATTCATCTTACATTAGACATTTTGTGTCATCAATTTTGTAACCTTTTTGGCAGCTCAAGGTTTGTAATGAGTTCCATTTTAACAATAAAAGCCAATTACATTTACTAAATGTCCTATACTTTCCACATATAATAAGTTTTCTAGATGTAATGAGTTAAATATGGAATCAAAGCATTTCTTTCCTTAAAAAGTAACTTAGCTGGGACTTAATCCCAATCTCTTTGGGGCTAGTTACATCAATCTTTTTCCTATAATACTCAGTTCAGGGCTAAATCTACTGTAAGGTCCATTATTGCTGAATGTTTTTCCATTACTTCCGCTAAGTTATCATACATCTGCCTCTTTTTATTAAAATTGATAGTTAAATTTTTCAGTTTTGAATTCATATGCCATGTGAATAAACTGATAACCAAAAGGTCGCATAACCCCTGGAAGGAAAAAACTAACGATAGACCCAACAAGGTATTCACACCTAACAAAAAATAGAAAAAGAAGATAAAAACATCACATGCAACTGGTTAACCATCCTAAAGAGGATAAACAACAGAAGAAGAGCAAGGTCGTTAACATATTCATCTTGTAAACCGCCTATTATCTAAATCATAGTTAACTGAAACTCAGCTGGCTGACCAAAATATCAGCTAAAAAAAATTGAGCCGTGAAATAGCTAATAGAAAGTGGAAGAAAGAAAGAATGTAAATAGTTTATATTCCTATTGAAATAATAGAAAGACACAAGCACTACACAACAAAAAAGACCATATTCAAATCATTTCCACTTCATTCTATCCGGTTATGCTTTCACATGAAAAGGCAGGAAAAAGAAGTGAACTTTCCAGTTTTCATTTTGAGACTATTAAAATTGTTTAATAAAGGTGATGCAACTAGTTCAGAAACCACAATACCTTTACTTCATCGTAAAGCTTCCGCTCCCAAGCATATAGCCTATCCAAGGTCGAAGCATGACTGCCAGAGATCATGCAAAAACTTTCAAAAATATTACCAGTAAGATCCTCAGTGTCATCCTTGGCATTTGATCCAAGAGGATTCCTGGATGAAGATAATCGTGATGATGTGGTCCTATGCCAAGTTAAGTATTTCACATCATTTTGAGCAGGCTCTGAGCAAACATTAAAGGAATTAGTAGAGTAATCAGGCCAAAGAAAAAAAGCATATCTGAAATGCTAATAGGAACAAAAAATGACCATTAAAAGCATGCAAGATATACAAGAAAAGCGACTCAGCTTATCACGTATTGATGTCAACAGTCATACTGTGCATATATTATTGCCTTACTTCACCTCTGGTACAATATATTGTACAGATCAGGGTTTCAAATAATGGCAATGAAAACAGTTCAGAATCAGAAACCATGTAATGGAATTGGATTGAGTATGACTGAATCAGTTGCCACTATCGTGAATAATTTTTCCAAATTTTGCAACATGACTCAAAAAAAATATTGATTAAATTCTAATCAAATAACATTATACTCTTTTATGTCTAATAATCTGGAATGACAAATATAAGGTAAAAAAAATTCAATTATTATAAAATTTGTTTAAAAAATTTGATTTCCCGTCACCTGTGTCGCAATGGGAAATATTATATTGGTAGGGGAAAAATCCCATGCATAATGTATTGGCCCATATGTAAAACCACAATAGATGCATAAGTCTAACATCATAAATAGGAAATTTCACTAACAGTTTTAAATCAATCAATATGCACAAAACTTTGTACTCTTTCTTCCTTCTCCATATTATCACTGATTTACCTAAACAGTCTACATCAACAAAATCATCAATGCATATTTATATTGGACATTCCAGTCCAATAAATAATGGACAGTTAGATGCCATTTAATAGTGGGGATCAAAACTATAAATACAAATTAAAGATAAGTCCAGACATCCAAACAGTCAAAAATTCTTAGAACCACATGACCGCACCTATATAATCAACATTCTTAAAGCAACGCCCATATAAGTCTAATCTGAAAATGAGGTGTGGCCAGCTCGTAACATGTAACAAAAAATAACTCAGCAAAGAGACAAGGACACCTACCTTCTTGGACTTGACTAGGGTCTTCCCCGCAAGAGAAACAAGCCTTGAAAAATGTAGATACCACTGATCCATCTGCCAGAGAATAACATATGTTGATTAAATGCTTGGGCTAAAGTTAGAAGAAGGAACCTCTACATAATTTCATTAAAACAAAATAGGATTTTCTTTTTTGAAGCCAACATAAAATGTCAAATTCCTTTATTATTTAACTCCATCAATCACATGACAAATTTTCAAGCCAAATATTATCAAGAAGCTTCATCCAATAATGTTAATGCAGTCCCCAATTGACTATTACAGTTCATACAGAGATGTCAAAAGTGTGATTTCTAAAGCATTAAACAAAGAGAATCCTCCAATTAGACATACTGACAGAATCAAAAACAAACTTGACAAAAAAATTTCTTCTAACAGTAATTTTACATGCAGACACACAGAAGAAGAGGGGAGAGAGAGAGAGATCATCATACTTTCTTTTCCTGGGACTATAGGACGGAAATGCAACTTATTTGCTTCAAGCATCCTTGGAACTTCTGTCCCAGCCTCGGAAGCTTTTATAAAATCAATTTCAATATCATTTATGATTGAAAAGAAGTCCTTGGCTTCTGGTTCAGGTGTTTTCTTTATGTCAAATGAAATGGCCATTGCCGAGGACGTTGTCAATGGTGATAAATCAGGAGAGTTACATTTCTCCCCATTCAATAACTCGGTTTCAGAGGCTACACTACTAGCAGAAGGCATCGCAGGGGATGCAGTAGATGCAACACGGTCTTGTGCCCTATTAAGATTTTCAAAACTTCGAACCAAAGTATCCGCAGGAGGGTCATCAAACTCATCTTCTGAATCCTCAGATTCTTCATTTGCATGAAATGAATGTTTCTCTTCTTCCTCTTCCAGCTCAGGAATTCCCTCTTCTTCCCTTAGCTGTCTTAAATCATCAATGTTCTCCAACCCTGGTTTCATTTCTTTTCCTTCTTGAAACGAAAATTGATGGTCAATTGGATGAAAAAATCCAAAGTAATCCCAAGGTGGAGTTCCTGGTGGGACTGAAGAAGCTTCAGGAGATGATGTTTCAGGTTTTTCAGTGGAACAAGGTGTCGTATTCTGTAGGGTACTGGATGAGGTCACAGTCCCTGTAACAACTACCGGAGGCTTCTCTTCAACTATTTTGGAAGAAAACCCCCTAAATTTCATGTGATTTGCCTGGAACATATTAGAGCTTCGAGGAGATGGTGATGGAGAAAGATTTTCAGTTGCACGCACAGGATTTGATAAAGATGGAGAGGAGTTCGAGAAATGTGAAAGGGATTTCTCGGTTAAAGCAAGAGGTTCTGGTGTTGCATTAGTGGAAGTGTACAATGAAGATTCAACTAAAGCTTCAGATTCAACAAACTTCCTTAGAGTAGTTCCTGTATTTTTCAGTGATTGGACATATGTAACATGAGCTGCTGCTAGCGAGCACCTCCCGTCAAGAGCTTGCCTAACAAATTTCTTCCTCTCACGACAAAGCTGCAAAGCCTTATCTTCTTCTATTTTTGAGCTTGCAGCCCCCATTTTTCCCCTAGTCTGGATGTTTCAATATTCCACTAATTGAACAATTGAGGCATGTGATTTCTTCCTGAAAATTAGCCGATTACAGATAAAATAAAAAAAGAAACTTCAAAAACCATATGCACATATATGTAAAGTTGTTCTCAAGTTTCAGTTTTTCCCTGATATTTAATTCAGAAGGTGAATAACTGATCTTTACAAACACAGAAACAACAGCAATGTAACAGCAACTAATTAGTCTAAACAAAAACAAAACGAATCAAGACAAACCAGATCCAGTTGGCCAATGAACACACCTAAACAAAGTTAGCCGCTGAAGAGGCAAAAGAATCTTAACATAAACAGGCATAAAAAAATGAAATCAATATGATAATCATGATAACAAAAGGTGAGTTTTACGCAATGGAATAAAAAAACCAGCTTAATTTCAAGATTCATAATCCAATAATTCTTTCATTAAAGCAAAGGGAAAATGCAATGATAAAACAATTCTGCAGACATCGTTAATCCTAAATTTCAAACAAAAATTTTCTGGAAAACGAGAACTAAGAAAAGTTGATAAATTCAGAACACAAGCCTAAAAAGAAGAAAACCCAAAAAAGAAAAGAGGGGAATCTCTATGAATATTCATTTGCGCAAGCTCCAAAACAAAATCCATTAGCATCAAAAATAGTCATCAAAACACAAAATCTCCAGATAATCGATTTCGGCAACATCATAACCCATACACTACAACTGCTAAAGCCCAGCCCCCACTACCCCACTCCTCCATAGCTTTTTTCTCCAATAAAAAATAATTTAAAAAATTGCATATTTTATTGCCCTCTCTCTCTCTCTGCTTAATTTATTAGTTAAAAAATAATACCAAACTAAAATAAATAGAAAATAAAAATTAAAAAGAGATACCTGAAGATTGAAGAAAACCAAATTGACTGAACAAGAATTGCATAAAAAGAGATCGAAAAATGAAGGCCTAAGAGTCTAGAAATCAGTAGAATCAATCAGAAGCGCTGTAAAATAAACAAAAAACAGAATAGAAACTAAGATGAGATTAGACCCAGAAAAGACAGCAACAAACCATCAAACAAAAGCCACAAAACCACAAACAAAAAAGAACCCACTAACCAAAACCAATAAAAGAAGTTAAACAAATTCATCAATCAACACCCATAAAAACAAATTGAAAAATCAAATCAAGAACACCACCAAATCAATTAGAAATTAGATAAAAGTTAACAGTGAAGAAAAGAGTGATTTTGGATCACCTGAGAAATAAGCATGGAATTCAGGGAGGAATCTCCCTCAGATTAGCAGCAGAATCAGTTGAAAGAGAAAGAAACAGACAACTTTTCATATATAGAGAGAGAATCCGATTGACGAGAGAGAGAGAGATAGAGAGCCGTTTCAATCCAAAAAGCAACTTAGAAGAAAAACAAAGACACTATACACGCAGTGGACCGTGGACCCTACTTCCTATTTAGAAACCTCCACATCGCGCTGCTAATCTCACGCGCCGGCGCTGTCTTCAGTTTTTTTTTTCTTTTTTTTTATCAAAGGTAACTTATTTTGCATTTACCACACGACTATTATTTTAAAAATAAATATTTTTAGTTCCAAAAATTATTTTAACAAAAAAATAATATTTGAAAATTTTAATCCGTCTTATAATATAATAAATTAAAAATGTTATTTATTAATTATACTGATGATAATTTTTTGAAAAAATAGAGAGTGAAATTACTGATTGAATTTCTAAATAATGAATTTTAACATCACTGTCCCCTTTTCTTATTTATTGGAAAAGTAATGGAGCAAAACAATAGTATTGGCACTTGTTAATAATTTTGTTTTGATAAATAAATAATTTATTTTGATAAAAAAAAGACATGATAAATTATTATTTATGAAAAAGGACGCATTAAATGGATTTAGCTAAAAAGGCAATAAAGCGATGACCAAACAAACACAAGAAAGATGTGTAAAACATCTCTTTTTTTTTTTTGCCATCCGTCTACCCCTTTTTCTCTTCTTTTCTTTTCTTCTTGTCTAAGAATAAAAATAATAAATAATCAAATTTAGCATTTAATGAGGCTTCAAAATGTGAATTTCAGTAAAATATATAAAATTATTAAAAAATAATTAAAAATAAAAGCAAAGGGAGCCCAGATGTATTATTATGTATAAACTAAAACTCATGCTTGACCTTGAGACACTCTTCATATTCAAAGACTTTTACTTTTACTATTTGTTGAAGACCAATAGGACCATAATTAATTGGTGCATACAAAACTTTTCCATCACCACATATTAATTTGGGGAACAATAAATAAGCTATTAATATGTTACCAACTATCCTAAGATTTTATTTATTTTAGAATTTGCCATGGTTTCATATAATATCTTATTTATTTTTAAAATTTTATCTTTTATAATATAATTTTTATAATAATTTCATGATTTAAAAATTACAAATTTATATAAATTTTAAATATCAATTTAATAATTTTTCAAGATTTAAAATTTTTATCTTTGAAAATATCATGGAATCAAATAACAATATTTAATAACCTTACAAAATTTCATAAAATATCATCAAATCAAATAAGAATATTTTATTTTAATCATATTATACTATATTATCAACTTGAATATTTTATTTTTTCAAATATGATAGATAATATTTATAGAATCACCCCGTATTATAAAATATTGTACTATATATATATATAATTCTTTTATTAGATAAAGATTCAGCTGCATTAAACTAAACTAGAATCATACAGAAGTAACTCCTCTAGTTGGAGAGGATAGTTCACAAGTCAATCAGGATTCAAAGTATACCTTTTGATTGACGAAGTATCTAGTCAGCAGCCGTATTATAATTCGTAGAAACATGAGAAAAGAAACAAAAATAAATAAATAAATTTTCTAGCCTCCTTTCTAATATTTAAGGCTTGTAGCTTTTATCTCCCATGAGTAAAAATCTAATTCATTAATGGCTTTAATTAAGATGAGACTATCCAATTCAAAGTAGCAAGTAGATGACTCTAGAGCTAGAGCTTTTTTGAATTGCTATCCATGGAGCTTGAGCTTCATTAACTAATGCAGAGATAGAATCAATTAAGCAAGCCACACCATCAAGGAGCTTCCCTTCATGATTTATAATAATAACTGTAACTTAGTCAATCTATTTGTTTAAGAATAAGTAGCATCAGAGTTAATTTTAAACTTCCATGGTGGAGGTTTTTGCCATCTACTCGGCATAGAATCAGAATGAGTTTGATAGGCTCTCCAACTAGTTTCAGCAAAAGGAGAAGAATGGGCATTTTGGGCTTCCATAAAATTAGCACTAGAGAAATTTGTTTTGCTTACTATATCTAGTGGCAAAACCAGAAAATTACTAAGGAGATCAAAATTTATATAGAAAAAAATTACAGATGAATTCACAATAAAATTGAACATTTAATACAGTGTCAGTAGTTCAATAATTAATTTATGATATTAGATTGATTACGACTAAAAGACGATAATTGTATTCTACGATAATTGTATTCTATGAGTTTATTTTTCATATTAGTAAAGTATATTATTAAGATCTAAGTAATTGGATTACCAACACGCTTAGATCTTAGATAACCTACATTATCTTTTATATTAGGCATTGTGACATAATGATCTATACAAAAGTCATTAATAACTTCCAATAATTTATCCTATCAATTCTCATTGAAGCTTTACAATGCTTGTTTAACGGTTGCAATCAAATGAATTGCATTAACAATATTTTTATCATTTCTTTGTAAAGCTTGAGATAGGTCATTTGTCATTCTTAAAAGTTTTCTCATCAAGAAAATAATGAAAATAAATTCATAACTTTTCATTTTATCAAGTAAGCCCACAACTGCCCCTCTATTTCTCATATCAGAACCCTCCTCAAACCCCCAACGGATGTCACTAGATCGAGCTAAATTTATTTCTTGATATAAGCTTCTTCCAGTTTAAATATCACCACTATCTAAAAGTTGAATTACTTCATTATGTTGTTTTTGGCGGAGAGCATCCTCCTTTTATATGAAACTCCAACAATATTCGCAATCATTGTGACATAATAAAAAAAATTACTCACAAATCTATTACTCATTACTGCTGCAACAAGTACTGATTGGAGTTGATGAGCGAAATAATGAATGTACCTTGCCAAGAGATTTTAATTCAAAATGAGGGCCGTTAATCCTTTGAATTCACCTCGCATATTAGAAGCCTCGCCATAACCTTGACATATAACTCTACTTATTGATAATCAATGTTTCGCTAAGAAATCATCAAGTGCACTTTTAAAGACAAAGCAAATGTATCACTCACGTGTACTACTCTAATAAATCGCACTACCACTTCTCCTAATTTGTTTATATATCTCAATACCACAATTATTTTCTTCTTTACTGAATTGTCTCAAGCCTCATTAATTAATAAGGAGAAGAAGTTATTTTCGATATCATTAACAATGTCTAATGTCTTCTCCATAGCACAAGCACTCACTATTTGCTTATGGGTTAATGGAGAAGTGAGTTGATTATTTTCAGGAGCATTTGAGTTAACTGCTGTGAGCGAAGATTATTGCCCCCACTCCTGGTGGAATAGTTCTTGTGACTTCGGCACTGTTAGGCTCAAGGCCTTAGAGAACACGGGCCTAAATATGGAGAAAATGGAGTCTCCACCCGAACGGGACGGAAAAAAAAGGGATGAATGACTCAATTCCTAAGGAATCCTCAACCCCCTATTTGAATTCGGAAAGTTGGGTACATGTGGAGAAGGTAAGAATGACCCAGTACCCCCACAATACCCGGTTCATTGGAACCGGCCTCTTTTCAGGTTTTATTATTATAAAATTCTTAAATATAATGACATTATCCATATTCCATGCGATCATAAGAATAAATAAATATTTTATTAAAAATCATAGCAATATTCAAACAAAACAAATAAATAGACACCCATCTGAGGATGAAAATATGTTCTTATATCATTCATTTCTAAGACTAAATAGGACACCCACTGAAAGGTGAAAACGTGTCATTTACATTGATCTTAAAATACAAAAATAATTTAAATTACATAAGGATTAATTAATGAGGTACCCACAAGGTGAAAACATACCTCTTACGTAATGAAAAAGATAAGGTAAATCAATAAAACATATTTAACCATTCATTATGAAAGGAAACCATTCATTATAAGCCAAATAAAGATCAAGATATGAAGATGTAAACTAAATACATAAAGCAGAATTCCAATAACAATTAAAGATTAAATACACAAGTTAGGGTTTTATGGGTCATGGCTTAAGAAACTAGGGTTTGTGGTTTGGAATTAGGGTTTGAACCTAAATTTGAAAATTGAACTTACTGGAATTAGGGTTTTAGGTTTTTGGGGTTTTGGTTTTGGGAATCATAGTTTAAGGATTTTAAGACTCTTTAACTAGGATTTGGGAAAAACTAAGTTTTAAGTATACTAAGTTACAATTTTGGTGTTTTGGGTAGAATAATTTGAAAGTAGGATTTTTGGATAACAAGCCTTAAAAGAGATTAGGGTTTTAATTTAATATTTTAGAAAAACAGTAATTTGGGGAAATAAATTAAGGTTTTGGAAAACACAATTAGGTTTTGGGATTTAATGAAACAATGTAAGTTTTTAGATAAAAATAGTTTACGATTTTGAGTTTTAACAAAAGAATTTAGGGTTTTTGAGGTTAGCTAGCCACTGGAATATTAGGGTTTGAGGATTTAATGAATTAGATGAGGGTTTAAGGATTTAATGAATTAGGGTTTCGGTTCATAAAATGTATAAATCAGATTAAACAATTTTATGCTACTGAAAAATTAATATCAAAACACTTTAACAAAATATTAAGAAAAAGCATGTTGTGGCTACTGTGAATATAAAAAAAATATTAGTGAAGATTAGACCTCCATTGTTGGTTCCACCTATTGTCGAAATTCTGGGGAGACTGTAATATCCTCATATATGCCCTAGAAGTTGTGATTATGTTGTTGTTGTTGTTATATAATTGGATTGAATATATGTGTTAAATTACAAGAGAAAAGAAATAGAGAAAAGAATGTTTATGTATATGTGATTTGGGAAAGAATTTAGGGTTTAGAGAGAATGGTATATGTTGTGTATATGATGATATATATAACATATAAGTTGGTCAAAATGAAGAGTCAAGGAAAGAAGATATTTATTTTTGTTAAGTGTGAAGTTACTATAAAGGGCATGTAATGAATGGTAATCAAGACAAATGGTATAAGGGTGTTTAGGTAATTACTCTTGTTGAATCACTTGGTGGAGATTTAAAGAGGTGATATTTTGTCTTTTCTTCATTTCCTTCTTCTTCTTCTTCTCTTCTCCACGTTGGTTGGCTCCTCCTTAGACAAGAGAGAGCAAAGTGAGATTTGTTTAATTCTAACATCAAATTGAAGGGAGAATCAAATGATTTAATTGAAGATTTGTGGAATTCAACAACTTAGGTAAGTTCTTTCTCTTGATTTTCCTTTGTTCTTTTGAAATTGTGTTTGGGATTGGTGAGTTGATATGGATGGTTGATGGAGTGTGTTTGTGTATGGTGTGTGTAAAAGTGTTGAAATGGAATTAAAGATAAGAAGCTAGGTTGGTGTTGGTGATGGAAGAGTAAGAGTTGTGTTTAGTGAATTTTTTCTGTTTTACAATTAGTAAAGGCTGTGACTTGTATGATTTTTAATTAATTATAGAAAAATATTCTTGAAGTGAATTTTTGATATGTTGTGCCTCTATGAGTCTAGAATGACTGAAAAATATGTTGATTCGATTTTGGAATGATTATGAGTTTAGAAAGATTATTTTTATTAGACCTGTTCCAGCAGGTACCTTAACTGAGACAGCTATATTTCGGGATTTTTAATAAAATGTAGAAAAATCATATCCAATTGAATTTTGGATATGTTGTTGCTTAGTGAGTCTAGTATTTGAGAAAAATAATTTGGAACCACGTTGATTGAATTTGATTTATGGAATTCACAAAGTTCAGAACTGCTGCCAGGATGCAGGGCAATTGGGGCAGTCTGGTTAGGTGAACTATTTGACCAAGATTTTGTGTTCAGTTTGATCTGAAATTTTAAAGGAATGATTTTAAGATACAAAACTAAATTCTGTAAAAATTTTAGAATTTTTAGTCAAGTAGATTATTTTATACAATTTTTCAAAATAAGGATAAAATGGAGTCTTAAACCAGAATGTACTATTCATATGGTCATTTTGCTAATATTCCTTTGGATTAGGTTTTGAAGAGATTGGGTTGCATTAACCTAAATGTGGAGAATTCTTGGAAAGAAAAGAAATGTATAGATTGATGGGACTAGTTCTTGAGGTAAGTACCAATACATATGATTGTATTTAATTACATAATTTGAGGCTTAACACATTTGTTTGCAAATGTGTTAAGTGATCTATTATAGTGTTAACATAATTGGACTAAGGTGATGATTGAATGATATGAAGGATGTGAAGATCATTAACCAGGTAAGCATAAACCCTATTTGATTGTATATCCTTATATGTCTTTGAACATTAACACATTGGGATGAAAGTGTTAAATAAGCTATTATATTGTGAATGTAAATGAAGAATATATATAAAGGATGAAATATGAAATGGGAAAGGTAGGAAGAAATGAGGATCATTCTTAAGGTATGTGAAATTTGTTATGATAAATGCTCTAGTAATGAATGATGTTAATGTGTTTTGAGAAGTGAGAAAATGTTATGTTATATGCATTGTGAATCTTGTGTATGGCAATGTATTATATGAATAATATACTTTGAAATGTGATATCAATGATGCTATATGTATCATATGGATTGAGATATGATATGATATGAAGCCATTGTGATTGGCTATGATAATTCAATTGAAAGAGATAAGGCATGTTGGCCTAATTGATGATGAGATTGATAATGAAATAATAAATGAATTGTTTGTTTAATATGTTATTCAGTTTCAGAGTTCTGGATTTGGGTGGCATGCCTAAGAAATGATGAAAGGTAACAGTCTTGCCGGGTTGAGGATCTCCTCATATGTGTTGAGTTGATGGTCCAAGAGACTGGGTCTGTTACACTATGAGAATTGTGAATATGAGATATATGATTTGTAACAGTCTTGCCGGGTTGAGGATCTCCTCATATGTGTTGAGTTGATGGTCCAAGAGACTGGGTCTGTTACACTATCCATGGATAGAGATACATGTATATACATTTCCTACGGGCGTGATGATTGTGACTATGAACCAAAGCAGTAACTCTGAACTTTGAATAACATATTAGTGTTTTGGGCCCGAGTCTGTCTTTATTGTCAATATGAATAGCAAGTATTGAAATATTGATTGTGAGTATTAATAATGAATTATGCTTGGTGAATTGTGAATAATATAATGTTATTAAGTGTAATATGTAAATGAATTGTGGTTGATGATAAAGGTTGTCTTTATTGTAAATGTGATTTATGATTTGTATGATATGTAATTTGTGTATTGCAATAATGATTGGTATGGTATATATAATGTAGGGGTATTAATATATTGGTTTTGAGTATTGGTGATGCATTGGGGTTGGTGATAATATTATGTATATATGTACATCATATTTGAAATTAGCTAGGATATATTAAAGATGAAATTAAAAAGAAAAGAAGATATGATAAGAACTAATTATATATTGAATTGATGTATCATTATATGTCAATACTTCTATACTATATGTTTATATTTTATAGTTGGACTACTAAGCTCTCGGGCTTAGCGCGGGTGTTTATTCGCGCAGGTATATAGATGGAAGATATGAAGTCTTTTGTTATGCCACAAGAAGAGTAAAGTTTGTCGAGACCAACTAGAGGGTAATGCATACATGTATAAACTTTAATTATGATGTATTTCTGACGAGAGAGTATTTATATGTATAAATGAAGTTTTTGATAAAGATAATGATTTTGTAAATGTTATTTAAATTAATGTATTATGGTTTGAACTCTGTTACAGGTTTTTAAAAGGTAACGAAAAGTGACATCCTTATACTTTATATATTTACTGTATGTATACTAGGTATACGCATAGTACTTATATAGGGTATCGGGGTGTTACAGAGACCTTGATCAAAACAGCACGACTTGTTGCCTTGTGGATGGGAGTGTTATTTTTCCTTGGCTACTTCGGGTTGCTTCAAAATTAAAAGTTCAATCTTGAGTAATTTTTGTCGTCCTCTATTCTGTGTTTTAAAGCTAGTATTTATAGAATTTTTAAAGTAAAACCTAATATCTTAAGGAAGTTCAAGCTATTTAGGAAATTAATTGACTTTTCAGAGTGAAAATTGAATTCTAGTAAAAATTGGCCAACGCGCTGGCATGGGCTACTGAGACGCGAGCAACGGGCTAGGACGCGAATCATTGGGCAAGTACCTGTGCGAGGCTGCCCAATTCATCACAGCATTCAACTGCGGTGAATTGGCCCAGGTTAATTCGCCGCAGCTGGCGCCTGTGGCGAATTGCCCTGCCACATGTCGCTCACCGATTGGTCCATCTAATTTTTATTTTTTATTATATATATATATTTAAAAAATAAATAAAATGATTAATAAATAATAAAATAAATATTAAATAAAATAAAATAAATAATAAATAATACAAAAATTATTTTGGACTTATTTTTAAAATTTTGGACTGGACTTGGTAAAAAATTAAGAGTCTACAGTTTGTCTCCTACTTGAACGATCTGAGACTTTTAATATAATAGAGTAAAAAGTAATATGACTTTGAGCAGATAAGGATGGAGATGGGTTCTCGACCTAAGATTTGGGTAATTGGATCCGAGATTGGGTACTGGACTTAAAAATATTTTGGGTTTGGATACTTAGACCCGAAAATGGGTACTTGGACCCGAGATCGAAATGATTTGGGTATTTGGACTTAAGACTGGATATTTGAACCCAAGATTAAATTTGATTTGGGTTCTGGACCCAGGGTGAGTTCTGAACTCAAAAATAATTTGGATTCTTGACCCGGGAATAAGTTCTGGACTCAAAAATGATTTGGCCTCTGGACCCGGTAGTGAGTTCTGGACTGGAAAATGATTTGGATTCTGCACCTAGTGGTGAGTTCTGAACTCAAAAATGATTTGGGTTCTGGACCTGGAATGAGTTCTGGGCTGAAACATAATTTAGGTTCTGGACTCGTTGGTGAGTTCTAAACTCAAAAATAATTTGGATTTTGAACCCGAAATGAGTTCTGAACTCGAGTATGATTTGGATTCTGGACCCGAGATGAGTTTTGGACTTAAAAATAATTTAGATTCTAGATTTAAAATGAGTTCTAGACTCGAGAATGATTTGGGTTCTGTGAATACTCGAATTTTGAGGCACGGAAAAGCCAATTTTTTCAGATTGCAAATGACCGGGCCGGACCGGGGGTCCACGGTAAAAGTTCACTGAAAGTATATCTTCATGGTACTTGAAATGTCCGGAGCAACGCAAGGATCACAGATATGGGCTCGGAATAATTTTTGGAAGTCCGCAGCTCCCAGAAAATCAGTTTAAACGAAAAAGCGCGTATTTTTGTGCCGTTTTGGCGTTGAACCGCCGGGACCGGTGGTCCGACCGCTAACCGCGGCGGTCCGAGCGCTGGACAGGCGGTCCGACCGCCGCCCATTTTCTTTCCCATTTTTTTGCAAGCCACCCGTTCCGACCGCTCACCACGGCGGTCTAACCGCCGGACCGGCGGTCCAACCGCCGTCCAGTCCGATTTTTTGTCTATAAAATGCCTCAGATTTTTCGGAAAAAGAGTTGGCTGTTCGGATCTCGGGCCTCATGCTGATGAACTCTCTATTTACACACGCTTAAGAACTTTTATTTGCATAAACCTAACTGTGTGCTGTAGGAATTAATCAAAATCGAATTCAAGGTCCGAAAAAACAAGATCTGGAACTTCGAAGCGGGAAAATCCTAAGCAAGGTAATATCCTAATTCATCATTTGTCAATTCGAGTATATCATAAACATTCCATCTTCTCCTTAATTTCTTTTTGTTGGTCAAAGACCTAATCATTTTAGGTCTTAGGCCTAATTAACTAATCAATCAACATTTCGGTATTAAACCATGAATCAATCAACCTTGTTGGTCAAAGACCTAATCTCTTTTGGCATGAAGCCCATCACAATTAAAATTGATCTTTTTGGCACGGAGCCTAAATTGCATTCTTTTTGGTACCAAGTACCCAAGTTTCATCAAATTTAGCACTAAGTGCTCAAAATCTCACAATTTTGGCAAAAAGCCCGACAATGCACGAAGCATACACACACACACGCATAATGCATAATTGCCTTTAAATAGGCTTTTCCGAACTACATGGACTTTGATCTCTCATAAAAACGAGAGTATGTAGGCATGTTTGGGATTCACCCCAAATAGCAAGTCCACAATTTACTAACAATCTGTCTGTCTTCTCTTCTTTGTCCCTCTTAGTTTTGTTTCCTTTTGGCAAGTTAATCAAATACATGACATAGTCCCCGAATCCTCCTTGGGTTCGTAGATTAGAAACCTTTACATTGGATGCATTAATTGGAGTCAAACAAGGGTTTTCTTAGTTTTTCCCTTTGAACAGAAAAAACTGAGTGGCGACTCCTAGCAACAAGTGAACGTTCCTCCGAATCCTTTTCGGGTGGAAAACCGAGGTTCACAATTTGGCGACTCCACTGGGGACCATAAAAATGATTTATGGGATTCTAGTGGACTACTATTGCTTATTTGATTAATTTGCCCTTCTTTAGGGTATTTTTATTTATTTTGTAGGGTACCTTAGCAATGGTTGTCCTTTCTTTAAGGACATTAGAATTGAAAATTGACTAAAAGAATCTTTCTGGGACCATAAAAAAAATAATAATAAAATAAAAATAATAATAATAAAAATAATTTATGGGATCCTAGTAGACTATTATTATTCATTTAACTGATTTGCCCTTCTTTAGGGTACTTTTATTCATTTTGCAGGGTACCTTAGCAATATATATCCCCTCCATGGGGATATTGGATTGAAAATTGACAAAAGGAATCTGTTTTCCTTTAATGGACCCCTTGTTTGATTAATTGTGCATTTATTTTGTCATTCAGAGAATCTTTTTCTCTTGCATTATATGGGGGAATCCTTTTCCTCCATTGCATAAATTTTTTTTTTCAAATGAATTCTTCTCTTTCTATTCAAAATTCTGAGTCTGGATAGCAAGTAGCGCTGACCGGCAGATCTCCTTGATTATGCCGGCGGACAGCCAAAGCATCCTCCCTGTTGTCGCAAACCACTCCAATCCTTTTGGATTGGCCTATGAGTAATCGTACTGTTGGACCCACGCAAAACTCCTTGTTTCACATGTGGTTAGGTGTATCTTACTCAAGACTCAAGGGTCCCTATTATGAGCCAATTCTCTATTTTTCATGAACAATAGAATCCTCCCTTAGGTTGTATGTACCCAATGATAGTGCCACATTCCATTAAAATGAATTATGATGCGATGAGGTGCATTCATGCAACATGACAACATTATTTTGGGGGAAAATCTTTTGGGGAAAACTTTTGATATATATAAGTGGACCAAGAGTTTTCCTATCCTACACACTACCCTGATCTCTTGCCCTTAACCTTTTCAGGTACCCACTATCCGTGTGCTTTCACCTACACAAGCTACACCAACTCCAACTGTGCAATCACCCACAAGTCCTACTACCCCAACTTCACCAACTACTCCAATTATTGAAATGGCTACTATTGAACAGATTAAGGCCCTGCTAGATGGACAAGTTAAGGGAATTGAAGCTAGGATGCAAGAGAGAATTGATGAAGCTTTGGCTGCCCAAAGGGTAGCCATCCTGGCTAAATTGGGAGGGGCACCAAAGACGGCCTCTACTCTTGGAAATTTAGGAAAGGAACCCATTGTGGGGCAAACTAGTACCCCCATGACTGCTCAGAACAATACCCCTGTCATCAATTTGGAGGATCCACCCTCTAAGAATAAAACTGATGAACTGAAAAAGAAACTTGAATTGCTTGAAAGGTCAATCACTGCCATGAAAACTCATAAAGAGGTGGTAGACATGGATTCCTTATCCTTGTTTCCCCAAGCTAGATTGCCTCCAAAATTCAAGATGCCTGGGATGGACAGATTTAATGGGACCACTTGCCCTAAAACCTATTTGAAGATGTATGTGGGGGCCTTGAGCCCTTGGGGTTTAAATGATGAGCTCTTTGCTCAACTCTTTCAACAATCCTTGACTGGGGCTGCCCTAAAATGGTTTGTAAGCCTAGATCGTGCTAAGATTAAGACCTGGGAAGACATCTGCAATGCATTTAACACTCAATACCACTACAATATTGAGGTAGATGTCACTAGAAGGGAGCTTGAGACCACTAAACAAAATAACAATGAACCCTTCTCCTCGTTCCTTACGAGGTGGAGGGCGAAGGCTGCCCAAATGATCAATCGCCCTTCAGAACAGGAGCAGATTGATATTATAATTAGGAATTTAAGGCCTACATATCAAGCTCAACTGCAAACCCAATACCTACCTACTTTCAAATCGCTCAATGCGACTGCAACTAAGGTAGAAGACTTGATACAATTGGGTAAGATAGTAGATGAGGGAGTTTCTTCAAAGTATAAGAAACAGGGCCAAGCTGCTTCCTCAAGCAAGGTTAATGAAGTGGCCAATATTGCCCCTGCGAATCCTTTACGTGTGGGCAATCTTGGGCAGAGAAATCAGCCAAGAAGGCAATATACCGACCTTGGGGTGCCCCTTCATCTAGTGTTTAAAAAGGCCGTGGAAGGGAAGTATTTGAAGCCTTTGGACCCAAGGCCACCTCCAAACTCATTACCCTCCAGTTATAAGGCCAATGAATATTGTGAATACCACCAAGGAAAAGGGCATAGAACAGATGCTTGCTGGACTCTGAAAAATCGCATCCAGGATTTGGTGGATAGGGGTGACATCATTCCTCTCAGGAGTCAACCGAACATTAATACTAACCCTTTGCCTAATCATTCCATCCACGCCATCACTGTGGAAGAAGAGTTGTTTGATCCTTTCAAACTTCTCTTAGAAATGAATGAAGTGTGTGTGTTGGATTTGAATGACCTTGCTGAAGAGGTCGACGCTTTGACAAGAAGCGGAAGGCAATATCAACCACTCGACTTGGGAAAAGCCCCTTCAACCTCAAATCACCCCCATAAGAAGACACCAGAGCCAAAAGAAGACCCTGTCCTCTCTCAGCTTAAGCAAACTCAAGCTTGGGTATCAATTTGGGAGCTCCTTGCTTCCTCATTCCCACACCGTCAGGCTCTCAGCGAAGCTTTAAGTCAACTTGATACATCAGTGGACACAAGCCCAGAAGCTTTGGTGGCCACTTTGACTCAATCAACCAAGGCATTGAGTATCTGATTTTCTAATGCAGACCTACCAGAAGATGGCAGTAAACACAATGATGCTCTATACATCACCATACAAACTGGGGGAAAGACTGTTCCCATGGTTCTCATTGATAATGGGTCAGCCTTAAATGTATATCCCTTGAAGGTAGCAAGCTGTCTGGGGTTGGAGGCTACAGATCTTACACCTTCTGATCAGATTGTTAGAGCATATGATAACACTCGAAGAGAAATTTTGGGTGTTGCCACTCTGGAAATTGCTATTGGGCCGGTGAAAATGAGAGTGCCCTTCCAAGTCATTGATGTACCCGTGAGCTTTAATCTCCTCCTTGGAAGGCCGTGGATTCATCAGAATAATGCTGTCCCTTCTTCATTACATCAAAAACTTAAGTTCCCTTTTGAAGGAAAAATCATCACTATCAAAGGTGACACCTGTGAAATCAACAAGAGAACCATGGATCAGTCTCTCTTTGAGGTTGTTCCTGGCCCAAACAGCATAGTTAGGGATACATCCATTTCAAACTATGTTTCAGCATGTCAATTGGTAGCTTCTTCATGACCTTGCCAATAATTATTTACTTTTCCCAATATGTCCTTTGAGGTTCGATGGTTCAACAAACTTCTCTTAACTTGAAGGCTTTGTATTATAATAATATTTTTTTAAAAACCTTAAAATCATATTTTGGCTTTGTCAAATCAGTATCATTATACCTCAGGACTCGATTTTCCAAATTAACATATCTATAATATGACAACCCTAGTTACCTTACTAAACTCAGGAATCATTTCTATTTGAGCAAGAACTGTTACACTTCAGATAGGCACATACACATTACTTAGTTAAAGATCTCATTTGAGTTTGAATATTGTCTATCTCATATGCATGCTTATCCAAACTATGTCCACTAATAGACTCTACCTACCAAGAGAGATCAATAGGTCTTTGATAAGCTTGAAATGGGGTCTATAAGAGACATGGTTTAAATGAAGGTCATTTTGAAATTGAAGCTGATGTGATACTATGGACAAGCCTTCACACTATAAACTTTTTGTTAAAACTTTAGACAGTTAGGAGCATGAAAAGATAGAGCTTTGAATATTCTCCCATCTTCTTGGTGTTAATCTGGATCTTGATTGGAATAGTCTTTTTTCCTATAAAAAGGTTGATACCCACATTCCTTTTCTTTCTTCTTTTCCCTTTTCTTTCTCTTTCTTTTTCTTACTCCTTTCTTTGAGAATTTGATCGTTTTGTCCTTTTTTCTGTAGGACTGTAAAGTAAAGGACTTTCAAAAACTGGATGACCTTTCTCCTTTTTCTCCTATTTTGATTGAATCTTTGGTTGGGTTGGACCAATTCTAGTCAAACTATCCTCATAAATGAAATGGAAGTCTTTTGCTGCTTTAGGTAAATGAGAACTCGGTTGGCTTTCTGAATCGTTTTAAATTTTATTTCTTTTTCTTTTTCTGCTTTTTCTTTCTTTTTTTTCTCTTTTTTTTCTTTTTTCTTTTTTCTTTTTTTTTCTTATGGTTTTGACTAGGCATTCCTTTTTTTTTTTTTTTATCTTCTTGCCTCTTCCCCTTAGTAATCATTAGATTTGTCATAAGCATCACAACTGCTCAGGGTAGGTTGTTGGAATTTGTAAGCCAATGAAAAGAAAGCTAAAATTTTAAGAAGGCTCAAAGGGACAACTAGGGATTGATATCAATAGGGTTGATACTAGTTATTCGCTAACTAAATAATGGCTAGATCATTTCTCTCCTAAATAAGCAGAGTTCAATTTCTCCTCGAAAGTCCATCAAAGCATGTTCTAAGACTGATTAGGACCTAGATAAAGATAATTATGTAGGAGCCCTCTCTAAGTAATCATACACAACTCAATGCTATAGAGCAATTCCCTCACCTAGTAAAGTCATTCGAACCATGATGCATAGATACGCTAATTTATAAATATCAAGTTAAATTCGTAATCGGTTGAGCACTAAAATGAACAATGACCAACAAAAATCTTAATGAAAGTAATTTATTCAAATAATCTTAATTTTAAAAAACATATTTACTCCAATTAAATATTTAAAGAAAGCAAAATAGAAGAGCAACATTCAAGCTAAGAAAAGTTCATTGAGTTGAGCTTCTTCTCCCTTCACATCCCATCTTGAAAAGAGGATAAGATAAGATCTTCCTCTAATCCTCTTCCTACCATGAAAGTTGCTGGTGGTGGCACTCTGTTGAACCTAGACATATGATTACTTTTCGTATTGGGCTTATCCAACTCAGGTAGTTTACCACTGTTAATCAAATCTTGGATCTCGTGCCTTAGACGAGCACATTTATCCATCTAATGCCCTTGCATTTGATGAAATTAACAGAAGACCTCGGCATTGAAGTTTGGTGGTAGAGGATTATATAGCGGTTGAGGAGCCAACAGTTGTAACATCCCCTTCTTCTGCAGCTTGTTGAAAATCCAAGAAAGAGGTTTTCCTAACTCTGAGAACTGTCTTCTATTTCCTTGACCAGTCGCATTAACATCAACTTTCTTTTGCGTGCTTTGATTACCCGACTGGTAGTTTTCTTTCTCTTTCCTCCTTGCTGAAAAGTGGTTCTTCTCTCTTTCTCACTCTTTAATTTGTAGACCAGCTTGCAAAAGGCCCTTTGAAATCCCGGATGAGTGTATGAGATATCCTTTCATGAAGACTAGGCAACACCCCTCTCATAAATCATCCTTATTTGATCAGATTCATAGGGCCTCTTCCTGAGCAATGCAGCCTTATTCCTCTACCTTTTTACATAGTCCACGAAGTTCTCATTCGGCCTTTGTCTAATGGACTCTGTTTAGATCAATTTTGTATACATTTTCTATGATGTTTTCGTTGGTTTTAAGTTAATTTTCATGTTTAATTGTACTTAAATATGTTTGAAGTTGTTGATTTAGGTTGAAGTACACTTGATGGAGCTAAGGAATCAAAAATGGGTGAACTTGTTGAAGAAAACAAGTGACACGGCCAAGCTTGCCAAGGCTTGGCCGTGTCCCTCATCAGAAGAAGAAGAATCAAGGACAAACATGAGACACGGCCAGGACTAACATGGCTTGGCCGTGTCCCTCAAGGAAACAAGTCCAGTAGCGAACACGGCCAGGAGACACGGCCAAGCCATTGGCCGTGTCTCTCCAAGGGAACAAAAGAGCAAAGAAGAAAAGAAAGACACAGAAACAGACACCATCACTGACACGGCCGTGTCTTTGGCCGTGTCTCACAAGGACAAGCACACAGAATGAGACACGGCCAGGAGCTTGGCCGTGTCCCCAAGTAAGAAAGTCACTAGACACGGCCAAGTTCCATTTGGCTTGGCCGTGTCACCCTGGGCCCTTAGCTGATTTGCACGAGAAATGAGCTGGTGTGTTTTTAGTGGGAGACAAAAGAACAAAAAAGAGTGAAAAGTGGGAGGATTTTATGGAAGAAAGGTATAAAGAAATTAGTAAGTGGGAGACAAGGCATTATGGGTGTCTTAAACAATTAAAAGTGGAAGAGCATGGGGAGGAGAGAGAAGGATTTTGAATATTTTTAGTGGACATTCTCTACACTTCCCACGGGGGCTGGATCTTCATCATCTTCTTCCTTGGTTCTTGGCTTGAGAGAGGAAGACCATTCACCATTTCCATTTACCATTCCTTCACACACACCAAGAGCAAAATCAATTGTTGGTTTTGAAGCGAGTTATTAGTTCTTAAGAATTAGGGTTTTAAGAGGCTTGATTGGAGGGTTGAGAATTTGAGAAAGCTATCATCCATTCCTTCAAGAAGAGAACCAATTGTTCAAGAGAGCTGGAAGTTCATCATTACACACCAAGAAGGAGCCACGAAAGAGACGAGAGTCCGATTGTTAGCATCTTCAAAAAGGGGTTTTCCTAACTTTTCCTTGTATTCCATTTCTTATTTGTTATTGTGTATTAAGAACATTAATATTGCAATGTATAATTTTGATTTGGTTTATATTGAATTGAATATTTATTTAAAACATATGATGAGCTAAATTACTCATGCTTGGGGTTGTAGTATATTTGATTAAATGATTTGATTTGATGATTCCATTGATATACCTTGTTATTTGTTGATTGCATTGAATTAAAGGTAAATTGATAGAATGGCCACCTATTGATTACTTAATATTGAATGACGAACCGAGAGGAGAAGTTTAATATCGGAACTATGCAATTGACTACCCTAAGAATGAATTAGAAATATAAGTTCAAGGGTTTATTAATTTGATGATGTTAAACAATTGGTTGTTGTTAATTCATAAATGTGAGAACTAGTGAATTGATAATTGGCTAATTAATCTTAAGAAACAAATTAAGATTCAAGGTTATATTAATAGATAATCGGATAATTGAACATTTGATTAAATAGACCTACAACCCTTGGCATCATTTCCATAATTGAAATTCTCTTGCATAAAATCACTCGTTTTAATTTCTAAGGATAATTACGGTCCACCAATTCAATCACAAAATCGAATTTATTATTCCATGCTAATCGAACTATTACTTGCAAGTCCTTCCTTGGGAAATGACCTTGGGGCGATCACCGTCACTACAATAGCCTCGTATACTTGCGAGTGCCGCTTTGTGATAGTGTTGATTTAAGCGCAACAAGTTTTTGGCGCCGCTGCCGGGGAAGGCAATTTTGTGATAGTTTGATTTTTTATTTTATTTTTTATTTTTAAATTGTTTAAAGTGTTCTTTTTGAATTGCTTAGGTACTTTATGCATGGATGACGGTCTCAAGGAAACGAACTTGTTCCATTTATTGACAATATCCATAGACGGTCAAGATCAGAGAGACCAAATCCTTTTGAGCAAGAAGAAGAAAATACCGAAGAGCAATTTGAGGAGAACACAGAAACAGAGATGGGTGATGCACAAGAGCCACCCATGAAGGAGTTTGCTCGACCGATCATTGGAGTGACCACATCTTGTATCCGGTTGAGCAACGCAGCAAGAAACTATGAACTTAGAAGTACTCATTATAGTATGCTGCCATCCTTCCACGGACTGCCGAATGAAGATCCTCTCAACTTCATTCGAGATTTTTATTCAACATTGCATACGTTCCCTTTGCAAACATTAACGGAAGATGAACTGAAGCTGAGATGTTTCCCATACAGTTTAAAGGACAGGGCAAAAGCATGGTTAATGACCCTACCAGAGAATTCGTTAACCACATGGACTGAAGTCTACAACAAATTTATGGGAAAGTTTTACTCTCATCAAAAGACCAAGGAGCTTAGGGGGAGTATTGCAACTTTCACCCAATTTGACGGGGAACCATTTCACGAGGCGTGGGATCGCTTCAAATCATTACTATTTCAGTGTCCTCACCACTACTATCCACAACAGTTGCTCAATCAATTTTTCTATGATGGGCTAACTCAACAATCTCAAAATACAGTGGATAATGCAGCAGGGGGTGCAATGGGTGAAAGAACAGCTGCAGAAACAGTTGCATTGTTCGAAATGTTGGGGGCAAATTCCCAACAAAAGAGCATTGGAGAAAGAAGAAGAGGAGCACATGAGATAAGTGCAAACTCAGAAATGGCTAGGCAAATTGCAGAACTGACAAGGCAAGTGAAATTGTTGAATGCAAAAGGGAACTTGTCGGGACCAAGCCAAGAGTCATGCGCATCATGCGGTCTTGTAGGCCATCAAGCAAATGTGTGCCCCTCAAATTTTGACTCATTTCAAGAGGAGCAAGAGCAAGCCTTTGCTTTTGAAGGGTTCCAACAAAGGGGTAGGAATGACCCATATTCAAATTCTTATAACCCCGGCTGGAGGAATCACCCCAATTTTTCATGGAAAAATCAACAACATGCTCCACCTCAACAACCCTTCCAACCATATCAAAGAGGTCCCCAATTTCAAGGGCAAACCTCAAATCAAGAGCAAGTCAAGAAACCTTCATTTGAAGACAACTTGAATGCTTTCATTCAAGTAAGCACTCAAAATCAAGAATTGAACAATAAGCGGTTTGACTCTTTAGAAGCATCGCTTAAGAAGGTTGAAACTCAAGTGGGCCAATTGGCTAATCAACTTCAAGCCAATCAAAAAGGGAAATTTCCAAGCCAACCGGAGCAAGCCAAAGCAATCACCGTTTTGAGAAGCGGCAAGGTACTTGATAATAAAATTGGTGATAATAACATTGATAATTCTTTTGTTGCAGGTACAACACAGGATAATGGCAAGGAAATGCAAGAAGAAGAAGCTGAACCAAATGAGCTTGAGGAGGACAAAGAGGAGGCATCAGTTGCACCAAAACTGCACAAATCTCCAAATCCGTACAGACCACCAATTCCATTTCCCAGCAGGTTAAAAAATGAAAAGCATGATAAGCAATTTTCTGAAATTTACAACATGCTTTCGAAGGTAAGTATCAACCTACCCTTACTAGAGGTGATAAAGAATATGCCATCTTATGCCAAATTCTTAAAAGAGCTTAACACTAAGAAGATAAGGTATGAGTTGGATGAGAAGGTGATAGTTTCAGAAGTAACAAGTGCTGTTTTACAACATAAGTTACCTCCTAAACTAAAAGATCCTGGAAGCTTTATTGTTAAAATCTCTATGGGGAATGGGAAAGAGACCATTGGCATGTGTGATCTTGGAGCTAGTATTAATTTGATGCCATACTCAATTTATCTGAATCTAGAGCTAGGGGAACTCAAACCGACCAAAATGGTTTTACAATTAGCAGATAGAACTCTTAGATACCCTAAGGGAATCATAGAAGATGTTCTAGTAAAAGTAGGAGGTTTGATTGTACCCGTCGATTTCATTGTCTTAGACACGGGGGGAGAAATCCCACGGGATGCCGAGCATGCAATTTTGTTAGGGAGGCCTTTTATGGCCACAACTAACACTTTAATTGATGTTAAAAATGGAAAATTAACCATGACCGTTTTGGGACAAACTATAGAATTTTCAATTTTTAACACTTCCCCCATTCCCACTAGTGCTTTATATGAAGATTGCTCTTTCATTGATATTACTGATAGTGTTGTCCAAGAAGTTTTCTTGCAGGAAAATGGTGAACACAAGCTAGAAAAGGCTCTAAAATTGCAAGAAGAAGCAGAGATTTCCAATGAGGAGAATGAAGAAGACAAATCCATTTTGGACGATGAGAGTGTTGAGGAGGAAATTGAAGTTGAAAAAGGGCAAGTTCAACTACAAGGGGTTGAGCTTAAGGAACTCCCCAAGCATTTGAAATATATTTTTCTTGGGGAAAATAATTCTCAACCAGTCATAATTTCTGCTACCCTTACCCGTGATGAAGAAAATAAGCTTGTAACAATGTTAAAAAAATTCAAGAAGGCTATAGGTTGGGGGTTGAGTGACATTAAGGGTATTAGTCCCTCTATGTGCATGCATAAGATCATTTTAGAGGAAGGGGCTAAACCGGTGAGAGAGTCTCAAAGGAGACTAAACCCTAACATGAGCGAGGTTGTTAAGAAGGAGGTCCTTAAATTATTGGATGAAGGGGTAATTTACCCTATTGCTGATAGTGAATGGGTTAGTCCCGTTCATGTTGTGCCAAAGAAAACAGGGTTGACAGTGGTCCAGAATGAAAAAGGAGAGTTGGTACCAACACGAACACAAACTGGGTGGCGGATGTGCATAGATTATAGGAAATTAAATAAAGTCACCAAGAAAGATCACTTTCCTTTGCCATTTATTGATCAAATGCTTGATAGATTATCTGGACATTCTTTTTACTGTTTCCTTGATGGTCTTTCAGGTTACTACCAAGTCCCGATAGCACCGGAAGATCAACCAAAGACTACATTTACTTGTCCCTTTGGGACGTTTGCATTTCGAAGGATGCCATTCGGACTTTGCAATGCACCGGGAACATTTCAAAGGTGTATGCTTTCCATATTTTCTGATATGTTGGACAAGTGCATTGAGATATTCATGGATGACTTTTCCGTTTTTGGTAACTCCTTTGATGACTGTTTGGAAAAGTTGACTCTAGTACTTAAAAGGTGTATTGAATGTAATCTTACATTAAGTTGGGAAAAGAGTCACTTTATGGTTGATCATGGAATTGTTTTAGGGCATGTAATTTCCCATGAAGGGATTGAGGTAGACAAGGCTAAAGTTGAATTAATTGTGAACCTACCTCCACCCACATCAGTTAAGGGAATTAGAAGTTTTTTGGGACATGCAGGATTTTATAGGAGGTTCATAAAAGATTTTTCCAAAATTTCACGTCCTTTGTGTCATTTGTTAGGAAAAGATGTCCCATTTGTTTTTGATGAAAAGTGCTTAGAGGCTTTTAAAATTTTGAAAGAAAAACTAACTTCTGCCCCTATAATTGTTGCCCCAAATTGGGATTTGCCATTTGAAATTATGTGCGATGCATCGAATTTTGCCATTGGAGCTGTTTTGGGCCAAAGAGTGAATAAGTTGATGTATGTAATTTATTATGCAAGTTTATCTTTAAATGATACACAAGTAAATTACACAACCACTGAGAGAGAAATGTTAGCTGTGGTATTTGCACTAGACAAATTTAGATCTTACTTGATAGGTTCTAAGGTCATAGTATTCTCTGATCATACAGCCTTGAAATACCTATTGACCAAACCACAAGCTAAACCTAGGCTCATTAGATGGGTGTTGATGTTACAAGAATTCGATGTAGAAATCAAAGATAGGAAGGGAAGCGAAAATGTAGTGGCCGACCATCTTTCTAGACTTAACTCGTGTGAAAATAATGCTGAAATCGCTTGTGAAAATGCTTTTGAGAAATTCCCGGATGAACACTTGTTTTCCTTAACTCAAGCACCATGGTATGCTGATATTGCTAATTACCTTTCTTGTGGTGTAGTGAGAAAGGATTTGAGCTTCCAAGCAAAGAAGAGATTCCTGCATACATGTAAGTATTATTTTTGGGATGAACCTTACTTGTTTAGAATTTGCAGGGATGAAGTGATAAGAAGATGTGTGCCGGAAGAGGAACAAAAACAAGTGCTACAATATTGCCACAATTGGTATTGCGGGGGACATTTTGGAGGAAAGAAGACAGCCGAAAAAATTCTTCAAAGCGGTTTGTATTGGCCTACTCTTTTTAAAGATGCTTATCATTTTTGTATAAGATGTGATCAATGCCAAAGAGTAGGGAACATTAGCAAACGGAATGAAATGCCCCTTAATATTTTTATTGTGGTTGATATTTTCGATGTGTGGGGAATTGATTTCATGGGCCCATTTCCCAAATCATTTGGTTTTGAATATATTCTTCTAGCAGTGGATTATGTGTCTAAGTGGGTTGAGGCAATCCCCACTAGGACAAATGATGCTAACATTGTGTTAAAATTTGTGAAGGAGAATATTTTGAGCAGGTTTGGAACCCCCAAGGCGATAGTGAGTGATGGAGGAAGCCATTTTTGCAACAAATGGTTTGAAAAGTTGATGACCAAGATGGGCATCCGACACAAGGTGGCAACTCCATATCATCCCCAAACATCCGGGCAAGCTGAGATTTCAAACAAGCAGATCAAGGGGATTTTAGAAAAGACAGTGAGCACAAGTCGGAAGGACTGGTCAATCCGACTCTCGGAAGCATTGTGGGCTTATAGAACTGCTTATAAAACCCCATTGGGAATGAGTCCCTATAGGTTGGTCTTTGGCAAGGCATGCCACCTCCCGGTGGAATTGGAGCACAAGGCTTATTGGGCAATAAAGACCACTAATATGGACTTAGGTGAAGCAAGGGAGCAAAGAATGCTGCAAATTTCCGAGCTTGATGAGCTTCGGACTGAAGCCTATGAGAGTTCGAGGATCTTCAAGGAAAAGACCAAAGCTATTCATGACAGGATGATTCTTCGAAGGACTTTTGAACCGGGAATGAAAGTCCTTCTCTTCAATTCAAGAATGCGGTTGTTTCCCGAGAAATTGAAGTCACGTTGGAGTGGACCCTTTCAAGTTACTCAAACATTTCCATATGGGGTTGTTGAGTTACTTAATTTAAAGACCAACGAGACGTTCAAGGTCAATGGACAAAGGGTAAAGCCCTACTTGGAAGACATCGAAGTTGCAAAAATGGTAGAAAGCATGGTGTTCATTGACGAATGATGCAACAATGTCCAGCTATACGACATTAAAGAAGCGCTGAATGGGAGGCAACCCATCGGTTTGCATTTCTTTTCGCTGTTATAATCTTATATGTTGCAATTTTAATTTCATGTTGAGTTAAATAAAACAGAATAGGTACTTTGATGAGTTTTTATTTTTCTTGAATGTGTTTCAGGGTTAAATCAAGAAGAAGACTGCATCTTTGGTGATTTGGTGACACAAATAAACCAAATAAAAAAAAAATTTCAAAACCATTTTGGCAGAAGCAGACACGGCCAGAGGTCCTGGCCGTGTCCTTGCCCGTGTCAAGAAATACCAAATGACACAGAAGCAGACACGGCCATAGGTCTTGGCCGTGTCTTTGCCCATGTCCAACAAGCATCAAAGTCACAGAGGCAGACACGGCCAGAGGTCCTGGCCGTGTCCTTGGCCGTGTCACACAGACACGGCCAAGCCTCTCCCCGTGTCACTCATATTGCCCTTCAATTTTTTTTTAATCCAGAAACAGACACATTCAAGGGACACGGCCGTGTCCATGGCCGTGTCCCTCAAAAATCATCAGACACGGCCAAGATTCACCAAGCTTGGCCGTGTCACCTAAACTTTTTGTTTTAAAATCACGATTTTTGCCCAGCTGTTCATTCTAAATCCCTAAATCTCTCTCTCTCCTCTCTCGTTCTCTCTCGCTCCCTCTCTCGATCTCTCTCTAAAAACCTCCATAGCCACCATCTTCAAGCTTCAAAATCAAAGTAAATCTTTCACTTTTCTTCACCAAAACTGATTTTAACCCATCTACTTCTTTTCTTTTCTCATTAAAACCAATTAAATTTGAGAAATTTTCATTTTCACCAAATCATCAAAATGACAAGAACAAAAACGGTGTCTCACCACAAAAGGACGCGACTTCCACCTTCAGCTCCATCTTCATCATCGTCAGCACCAAGGAAAGCAACTCTTCTAGCTCGGGGTTTCTTTCCGACGAGGTATGTTAACGAAGAATCCCTCGATGCTCTTAATATTCGAAATAATTTCTATGGATTTGTTCATAATCTTGGGTGGGATAGATTTGTTTCCCTTAAACCTTTGCAATTTGAGGAGCTTACATTGGAATTTTTAACCACACTTAAGGTTGAAAAAAATGATCAAAGAATTTGCATTCGGTTACACTTTAAACTGCTGGGGAGACAATTTGTGCTAAAAATTGATCAATTGAGCGATATATTTGGTTTTCACCAACAAGGGGAACAATGTGTGCCTAAGAGTTTTCGACAACAATTCGCATGGGGAGCTTTGGGCTCGGGTACCTATGTGGCCAAATCGGCCAAGGCTACGAAATTGAAAAATCCAGCCCTAAGGTACTTACACCGGTTTATGTCGTGTGGATTTTTTGCAAGAAAAGAAAGCACAGGGGTTGTAGAACTAAGCGAACTATACTTTTTAGACTGTGCTAGCAATAACGTACCCGTTTGTACCGGCTATTGGTTAGCCGATGTATTTGACAGTGTGGGACATAAAAAGCGGGGTGCCATTTGTATCGGAGGATTAGTTACAGTTTTAGCAATGGCACTCCTTGATGATTTTGACCCGAGCAATTGCCGACTGACTAAGATATCGGGGAATGATTCATTAGATCTTGCCACCCTAGAGAAAATGCGCATGGTTTCAAGAAAAGGAGGAGCGTATGTTATGGGTTCAGTTGAGACTGAGGTCCCAGAGGGCCGCCAAAAGAGAGCACGAGTCGAGGAGGATTCCGACTCGGATTCTCTAAATTTAGATGAAGATGCTCCAATACCGAACAATCAGGAGCTCCTTCATAGGATTGAAGCATTGGAAAGCAGGGTTGACCGAAACCATGCTGCAGCCATGGAACAAATTGACCGTAATCATACTGCAGTCATGGAACAAATGGACCTAATCAACAGCAACCTCGCTAAAATTCTGAGCCTTCACCCATCAGCGGCATCATCGTCCTATCCTCCACCACCGTAGATCCTACCAGCTCCAACCTTTTGACATCACTTGTTATTTTCTTATTTGTAGTTATTTCATGTTTTTGTTGTTTCGGATTCTAATGTTAACTCTTTATATTATGTTTATTTTATATATTGTATTTTGCTCTTGAACAATGGTTGTTTGTGGATGAAAAGGTAGCACTTGCGTCACAAAGGATCGATGGAAAAACAGGTTGTACCTTAACTTTTTACTTTACATATCATTGTTTCCATTGAGGACAATGTAAAACTTAAGTGTGGGGTGTGTGCTAAGCCTTTTGTTCATGAATATAAATTGTCTATTTTCGTAAATGTTTTTGTTTTGTTATTTTCGTAAGTGTTCTTGCTTTGTTAAGTTTCTTCTTTTGTTTTATAATTGATTTTGATGTATATTAATAAGTTCAATTGTTATAAGAATGTTGATAGATGACTTTTAAATTTTTGAAGCATGAATTTGAGGATTGATTAGAGTTAGTACTTATTGTCAATTTTGATGGTTATTCTTTGCATTGCCATTAACTAGTGAGGAATTGAGCCATCAACTTATCATTCTCTTTATGTGTGAACATCTTTGATTGATGAATTACTAGAACTTGCTTTGACATGCATTTTGAGACTACATAAAAATTTCAATTAAGCATCAACATGATTAAGGCAATTTAGGGCAACCCATTTTGGCTTAAAAAGACCAACCTTACATCCGACCTTAGTTCACCAACTTTGAGCTTATTTCATTTTCCCTTCTTTCTTTTTCACAACACCGTCGGCTTGAACCATTATAATTTAACTTTACCCGTTCATTAGATCAAGAGCATTTCAAGAGCATTAATGGAGTGTTGTGCTTAATAAAGTGTGCGGTTGAACTCAATAGGCTCTAAATTGCAAATTATTGTACTCTTTAGTTGGATACCCTATATAAAAAATATATATATATAAATAATTGATGAAATAAATAAAGAAAATCAAAATAATAGTTGTTGTTCTTGTGGGAAGGGTTGTATTGAGTTTGGAAATCATCTTTGCAAATTAAACAAATGGGAGTGTTGATCATGCAACATTGTTTACTTCACTCTTGAAGTACTCTTGACCTAAATGAACTAAATCACTCTCCCATATGTCATACCTTTCCCTTAGCCCCATTACAACCAATTAAAAGACCTTATGATTGATGCTTGATTGTGATTAGGTGGTGGAGAATTGATTGATAAGCAAGCCTATAGTCCTAATCTTTCATTGAATGTTGAGAGCTTAAACACTACCCAATTAAACACTTGAGAGGTTTGTAAGGGAGTGACAATTTTGGTATGCATTGATTGCCCATTAAGTTACTTGAGTACCGATTATTCTCGATTCGATTATGATTGCGGATTTAATAAGATGGGAGTCTTAATGCATCCTTATAACTCTTGAACTTGACAATATCATCTTGTTTTATTTGTTTTGATTCTAACTTTGCTTGGGGACAAGCAAAGGATTAAGTGTGGGGTAATTGTTTAGATCAATTTTGTATACATTTTCTATGATGTTTTCGTTGGTTTTAAGTTAATTTTCATGTTTAATTGTACTTAAATATGTTTGAAGTTGTTGATTTAGGTTGAAGTACACTTGATGGAGCTAAGGAATCAAAAATGGGTGAACTTGTTGAAGAAAACAAGTGACACGGCCAAGCTTGCCAAGGCTTGGCCGTGTCCCTCATCAGAAGAAGAAGAATCAAGGACAAACATGAGACACGGCCAGGACTAACATGGCTTGGCCGTGTCCCTCAAGGAAACAAGTCCAGTAGCGAACACGGCCAGGAGACACGGCCAAGCCATTGGCCGTGTCTCTCCAAGGGAACAAAAGAGCAAAGAAGAAAAGAAAGACACAGAAACAGACACCATCACTGACACGGCCGTGTCTTTGGCCGTGTCTCACAAGGACAAGCACACAGAATGAGACATGGCCAGGAGCTTGGCCGTGTCCCCAAGTAAGAAAGTCACTAGACACGGCCAAGTTCCATTTGGCTTGGCCGTGTCACCCTGGGCCCTTAGCTGATTTGCACGAGAAATGAGCTGGTGTGTTTTTAGTGGGAGACAAAAGAACAAAAAAGAGTGAAAAGTGGGAGGATTTTATGGAAGAAAGGTATAAAGAAATTAGTAAGTGGGAGACAAGGCATTATGGGTGTCTTAAACAATTAAAAGTGGAAGAGCATGGGGAGGAGAGAGAAGGATTTTGAATATTTTTAGTGGACATTCTCTACACTTCCCACGGGGGCTGGATCTTCATCATCTTCTTCCTTGGTTCTTGGCTTGAGAGAGGAAGACCATTCACCATTTCCATTTACCATTCCTTCACACACACCAAGAGCAAAATCAATTGTTGGTTTTGAAGCGAGTTATTAGTTCTTAAGAATTAGGGTTTTAAGAGGCTTGATTGGAGGGTTGAGAATTTGAGAAAGCTATCATCCATTCCTTCAAGAAGAGAACCAATTGTTCAAGAGAGCTGGAAGTTCATCATTACACACCAAGAAGGAGCCACGAAAGAGACGAGAGTCCGATTGTTAGCATCTTCAAAAAGGGGTTTTCCTAACTTTTCCTTGTATTCCATTTCTTATTTGTTATTGTGTATTAAGAACATTAATATTGCAATGTATAATTTTGATTTGGTTTATATTGAATTGAATATTTATTTAAAACATATGATGAGCTAAATTACTCATGCTTGGGGTTGTAGTATATTTGATTAAATGATTTGATTTGATGATTCCATTGATATACCTTGTTATTTGTTGATTGCATTGAATTAAAGGTAAATTGATAGAATGGCCACCTATTGATTACTTAATATTGAATGACGAACCGAGAGGAGAAGTTTAATATCGGAACTATGCAATTGACTACCCTAAGAATGAATTAGAAATATAAGTTCAAGGGTTTATTAATTTGATGATGTTAAACAATTGGTTGTTGTTAATTCATAAATGTGAGAACTAGTGAATTGATAATTGGCTAATTAATCTTAAGAAACAAATTAAGATTCAAGGTTATATTAATAGATAATCGGATAATTGAACATTTGATTAAATAGACCTACAACCCTTGGCATCATTTCCATAATTGAAATTCTCTTGCATAAAATCACTCGTTTTAATTTCTAAGGATAATTACGGTCCACCAATTCAATCACAAAATCGAATTTATTATTCCATGCTAATCGAACTATTACTTGCAAGTCCTTCCTTGGGAAATGACCTTGGGGTGATCACCGTCACTACAATAGCCTCGTATACTTGCGAGTGCCGCTTTGTGATAGTGTTGATTTAAGCGCAACAAACTCCACCTCCATTAGAGTAACTTTCAATTCAACATTGTATCCATATTGTTGGATGAAGGCCTTATATAGCAGATTCCAACTCTTTTGAGCGCCATCATCTAAGGTATTGAACCAATTTTGGATAACAGAATCTGTAAAGGATTTAAGAATTTTACAATATTTAAGAATTTTATAATATTAAGACCTGTAAAGGAGGCCGGTTCTATTAATATTTATCAACCTTTTAAAATATAAAATCTTAATCTATTTTAATTTCTTAAAAAAAACTCACAGTAGCCACAATTTAGACTTTTATTTGCTTTATTCAATTCCATATTTGATTATGCTTTGATTTATTTTATATGCTTTAATTTATTTAAGTTCAATGCTTAGTTTATTTAATTTATCATGGATGGATGTTTACTTTCTATTGATGTTTAATACCTTTGATGAATAATTTATTTATGATGAATGGTTGTATACTTTTTTCAATTTATTTAGACTTCCAAATGTTGTAAGAGGTATGTTTCCACTTGGTGGGTACCTCATTAGTTAAATATCATGTAATTTAAATTGCTTTTTCTATTTTAGAACCAATATAAAGGGCATGTTTCTACCTTTTGGTAGGTGTCCTATTTAGGCATGTGATGTAAGGACATGTTTCCATCCTTAGATGGGTGTCCATTTATTTGCTTTGTTTGGACAATGCTTTGATTTTAATATAATGATGCTTTCTTTTATTATGTATAATATGGATAATGTTATTATATTTAATAATTTTATAATATTAAGATCTGTAAAGGAGGCCGGTTCTAATTAATCGGGCGTTGTGGGGGTGCTGGGCCATTTCTCACCTTCCGCACACGTACCCAACTTTCTGAACCCATTAGGGGGTTGAAAATTCCTTAGGAATCGAGTCATTCACCCCCTTTCTTTTTCCCGGCTCGTCCGGGTGGCGACTCTATTTTCTCCGGACTTAGGTCTGTGTTCTCTAAGGCCCCGAGCCTAAACAGTGCCGAAGTAGTAAAAACCATTCCACCGAGAGTGAGGGCAAAAATCTCCGCTCACAATGGCGACTCCACTGGGGATAAGAGAAGTTGATTTCGTTGGTCTTTATATTATTCTGTTCTTTCTTATAATGATATTATCCATTGCATCTTCTTAGATTGCATCGTGTGCATGAGTTAGGACACCCATGTTACCCATGTTGTGTTATGTAAGGGATACCATACTTTCACTCAAGGTATGGAGATCGAGCATGGCATAACCACTCATAGCCTCGTACCATTCGGTATATACTTGCTGTGGGAACCTAAGCCTTTTAACCCAAAGACTAAAGCTCATGTAATTGGCCTAGTTACTTTCCTTAGGTTTTACCCCAAATGCATGTTGTTTGACTATAGTTAATTTATCTTAGCTTGAATCATGGCTTATTTGGTTTGTTCTTTTTCTAATATGACCTAAGTATATTGTACGCACAAAATAAAATTTTCTTTAGAAAATCCAAAAGACCAAAGCTATTTTCAAAACTTTTCAATATGGTTTTTGGAGATAAGACTTTTCTAAAAACAAATCAAAAATTCTTTGGCCCATGGCCTAAGTACTAAGCCCAAAGTCCTTTTTTCTAAAAACTTTTTACAATGGGCTTAGAAATAAAACTATTTTCACCCAACCTTTTCTTACAAAGAGCTTACAAATTATTTAGGTCAATTACAAAATACAAAAAATGAAGTGTGAGCCTAGTTTATCCTAAGAATAAATTAACCATGGGCTTGTTTTTGACATTAGTTACCTTTTTCAAGTGAGAAATCTATCAATAATAAATCTCTTAATTTAGTTTTAATCCAATGTAGCATAAAAGCTACTTTAGTCGGTTAAATGGATTAAAACCTAATTAATGAGAATTATTATGAGTTGAATTCCATTTTTGAAAATATAACTATTGGTTGAAACATCCGAGAGAATTATTCGAAAACAAGATACCCCATGTTGGTATTTTATTAACCATATACCTAGAAAAAGAGACTCGTCATTCGTGTGTGGATGTTATAAGATTGGAAGGAACGTCCTATTTGTCCTTGTTTGTCTATTATTTGTGTATACATGCATACATTTGCATCTCATATCATTGATCCTCTCTGGCTCACAGCCCTGGATTACGACAGTTCAAGAGCTTACGACAATCCGACCTACGCTGGAGACGAAGTATCTAGCAACGATTCAATCAATTGCTCACCAAAAATAATGGAGCCCGAACAAATTCAAAGGATGGTGGATGAGGCCCTCAATGCCAAGATGGAAGAAATAAAAGAGGCCCTAGCTGAGATCATGAAGAACCAGTTAGCTGCAATTTTAGAAAAAAATGCCGAAGCATCTGCTAGCACCAAGAAAGGCAAGGGGAAGACTAAAGTTGATGAAGTAGCTTTTGATGATGATAAGGTAATCATTGATGATGATGATTGGGCTCAATATTACCAAGATCTTCAAGACAAGAAAGAACCAAAGATTGTTGAGAAGGCAACTATTGAAAAGACCGAGACATCCGATGTTGAAAAGATGATTGCTGATTTAGAAAAGAAATTTGAGAAGAAACTGAAAACCGAAAAAATGTCCGAAGTTGACAAACTATTTGAGCTAGATGAAGAAGTTCCGTACAAGTTTAAAATGCCATCTTTTGTGAAGTTTGATGGAACCAGAAATCCTCATCTCCATGTGAAGCAGTATATCACTGCCATGCAGTCCGCCCAAGCTACTAAGGCTCAAACTCTAAGATACTCCATGCTCTCATTGGATCTTGTTGTCCAAAATTGGTTCAATACCTTAGATGATGGAACACAAAAGAGTTGGGATCTACTTTACAAAGCCTTCATCCAACAATATGGATATAATGTCGAGTTGGAAGTTACCTTAATGGAAGTTGAGTCTATTAGGCAAAGACCAAATGAGAATTTTGTGGACTATGTGAAAAGATGGAGAAATAAGGCCGCTTTGCTCAAGAAAAGGCCGACGAATCCGATCAAATAAGGATGATCATGAGATGCGTTCTGTCCAATCTCCATGAAAGGCTGTCTCACACCCTTATAAGGGACTTCAAAGATCTTCTCCAAGCTGGTCTACAAATTGAAGAGTGGGAAAGGGAGAAGAATCACTTTTCAATAAAAAGGAATGAGAAAGGGAAATGCCAGTCGAGCAATCAAAGCACACAAAAAGAAGTTGATGCCACTAGTCAAGGAGGAATGAGGCAGTTTTTAGAATTAGGGAAGCCACTGTCTTGGGTTCTCAATAAGCTACAAAAGAAGGGATTGTTACAACCCTTGACTCCTCGTCCTTTGCCTAATCCTCTTCCACCTAACTTTGATACTAATGCATTTTGCCAATTCCATCAAAGGTCTGGACACGAAACGAACAATTGTATGAAGTTGAGGCATGAGATCCAGAATTTAATTGATAATGGCAAGTTGCCTGAGCCGGACAAGCCCAATACCAAAGGTAATCCATTTCCAAGGTCCAACAGGGTGCCTCCACCGGCAACATTCATGGTGGAAAAAGGATTAGAAGAGAATTTTGTTTTATCATCCTTTCAAGATGGAAATATTGAAGATGTGAAGGGAAGAGAAGCTTAAACTCAACGAACTTTCCTTAGCTTGAATGTTGCTTTTCAATTTTACTTTCTTTAATATTTAATTGGAACAATCTTATTTTTCAAATTTAAAACTGCTTGAATAAATTATTTTCATCAAAATTTTTGTTGGTCTTTGTTCATTTTGGTGCTCAACTAATGAGGAATCTAGCTTTATAATTCATGAATTAATATATTTATGCATCATGACTCGAATGACTTTACTAGGTGAGGGAATTGCTCTATAGCATTGAGTTGTGTATGCTTACTTAGGGAGGGCTCCTGCATAATTATCTTTGTCTAGGTCCTAGTCAGTCTTAGAACATGTTTTGACAAACATTCGAGGTGAAATTGAACTCTGCTTATTTAAGGAAGAGATGATCTAGGCATTGTTTGGATTAGCCAACAACTAGTATCCACCCTATTAAATATCAATCCCTAGTTGTCTCATTGAGCTTTCATAAAATTTTAGCTTTCTTTTCATTGGCATATAACCCCAACAACCTACCCTGAGCTATTGCGATACTTTTGACAAGTCTTATGATCACTAAGATAAAGAGGTAAGAAGATCAAAGAAAGAATGAATACCATGAAGATAGTTGAAGTTCTCAAGACCATGATGATAGTTGATGTTTCCAAGACTATAAGGGTAGTTGAAATTTTTAAGACCATAAGGGTAGTTGAAGTTCACCTAATATCTCTAATCTATCAAGATAACATCAGAGTAATAAATGATTTATCCCTATTAAAGGAGATTTATGTCATCCCACTCATCCATTATTGGAAGCCCAAGTTAGTACAAACAAGACAACTCTTTTAGAGCTAGAACCAACAAAAAAAAAACAAAACAAAAAAAAAGAAGAAAAGAAAAGAAAAGAAAGAAAAAAGAAAAAAAAGAGAAGAAAGATAAAACCTAAAAAGGTGGTTCAGAAAGCCAACTGAGTTCTCTTTTACCTAAAGCAGCAAAAGGCTTCCATTTGGTTCATAAAGACATTTTTACTTGAATTGGTCCAACCCAACTAAAGATTCAATCAAAATTGAAGAAAATGGAGGAAGACCATCCAGTTCTTGAAAGTTTTGTACTTGATAGTCCTACAAGAAAGAAGGGCAAAATGATAAAAGAAAGGGAAGAGTAAGGAAAGAGAAAGAAGAAGGAAGAGTCAGAAAAATAAAAAGAAAGAAAAGGGAGAAGAAGGAAAGAAACGAATTTGGGTACCAAATTTTTTATAAAGGCAAAGACTATCAAGGTTTGTCCTTTGTGTCACACTGGCTCTAAGCTAAAAATGGCCTTCATTTAAACCCGTGTCCCTTATAGACCCCATTTCAAACCTATCAAAGACCTGTTGATCTCTCTTGGTAGGTAGAGTCTATTAGTGGAGATAGTTTGGATAAGCATGCATATGAGATAGACAATATTTAAACTCAATGAGACCTTTGGCCAAGTAATGTGTATGTGCCTATCTGAAGTGCAACAGTTCTTGCTTAAATAGAAATGATTCCTGAGTTTAGTACGTTAACTAGGGTTGTCATGTTATAGATATGTTAATTTGAAAAATCAAGTCCTGAGATACATTGACATTAATTTGGCAAAGCCAACATTTGATTTCAAAATCAAAATTCAAAAAAAAAAAGAGTATTTTGTCATACAAAGCCTTCAAGTTAAGGGAAGTATGTTGAACCTTCAAAGGACACATTGGGCAAAGGAAATGATTATTGACAAGGTCATGAAGAAACTATCAACTGACATGCTGAGACATAGTTTGAAATAGATGAATCCCTAACTCTGCTGCTTGGGGTCTCCATTATTCATATTTTCAACATCTCGGAGATAAAAGCCATAAATGTGAAGCAGTTTGTCATTCCAATGCAAGACTTGAACGAGCATCGAAAAGGAGTCAACGAGAATACTTCTGCTGATCACCTTGGTCTATGAGTCAATGAAACCACTGTGAGTATTATCATGCATACATGAGCATATCACGTCACACTTTCTTATCTTGTATTGTCTATTCTTTATCAAAGTGAACAACAAACACTCTGTGAAGTAAAGAATCAAAAGAAGATATCAAATCAGGGGGGCATGAAAAGCCCATTGCTTGAGAAAGTCTCAATAATTTTGCAAAGAGAAGAAATGCATGTTTGTGCAAAGAACTGGATGGCAAAAACATTAATCAGAGCCCACATAGAAAAATCATGGGTTTGAGCCTACACAGGGGGAAAAGTTTCTCCTTTTCAATTTTTTGAGTCTATATATAAAATATTTTCAAACTCACTTACAAATATTTTGCCACGCAGGGGGAAAAGGAGAGGATATGAAGGCTAATTAAAAATAACTAAATTTTTGCAAAAAGGAAGAACAAAAGAATGAAACATTAGAACTCTCAAAAGAATGAAGATGCAAAAGACAAAAGATCAGTTCAGCTAAAAGAGCTGAAGCCAGGGTAAAGACCCGACCTCCAATGGATAAAGATCCATGTTGCAAGGGTGAAGACTCGATCTTAAAGGATGAAGATCCATTTTCAAGGGCGAAGACCCAATCTCCAAGGATGAAGATCCATTTGCAAGGGTGAAGACCCGATCTCAAAGGATGAAGATCCATGTTTCAAGGGTAAAGACCTGATATCAAAAGATAAAGATCCATTTTCAAGGATGAAGACCCGATCTCAAAGGATGAAGATCCATTTTGAGGGTGAAAAACCACAATGCATAGAAAAACCGGAGCAGTCAGACTTCTCAAATGATAAAAGGTCAGTCAAACTCAGTCTCGGGTCCAAGCACCCAAATTAAATTAAATATCGGGTCCAGAACTAAAAATACCCTTAGGTCCAGAACTTGGAATCTTTTCTAAATCTAGAACTTAGCTCGGATCCAGAACCCAAATTTTGATTAAGTCCAGAACCTAGAATCTCTTCTAAGTCCAGAACTTAGCTCGGGTCTAGAAATTAAATTCAATCTGATCTCGGGTCCAAGTACCCAAATCAAATCAGTCTCAGGTCCAAGTACCCAATCTCGGGTCCAAGTACCCAAATCAATTCAAGCTCTAGTCCAAGTACCCATTCTTGGGTCCAAGCACCCATTCTCGGGCCCAAGTACCCAAATCAATTCAAGCTCGGGTCCAAGTACCCAATCTCGGGTCCAAGTGCCCAATCTCGGGTCCAAGTACCCAAATCAAATCAATTTCGGGTCTAAGTATCCAATCCTAGGTCCAAGTACCCAAATTCAATTAATCTCAGGTCCAAGTACCCAAATCAATTTATTCTCGGGTCCAAGTACCCAATCTCGGATCCAAGTACCCAATCCCGGGTCTAAGTACCCAAATTCAATCCAATTTCGGATCCAAGTACCAAAATCAAATCAGTCTCGGGTCCAAGTACCCAAATTAAATTCAATCTCGATTCCAAGTACCCAATCTCGGGTCCAAGTACCCAAATCAAATTCAAGCTCGGGTCCAAGTACCCAATCTCTGGTACAAGTACTCAAATCAAGTCCAGAACTCGGACTGGGTCCAGAACCCAAAACAAATTTAAATAATCATCTCATTAAAAATTAAGTCTTATTGTTTTTCACTCTCTTTCACTAAAGTTTCAGATCATTCAAGCATGGGGCAAACTATAGACCCTTAATTTTTGACCCAGTTCGGTCCAATATATTTTGTTTAGTCCAAAATAATTTTTGTGTTGTCTAATATATTTTAATTGGTCCAAAATAATTTTTGTTATCTTAATTAAATAATTTTTGCTTTATCATCTAATTTTTATTAATAAAAAATAAAAATTCAAAAATAATAATAAATAAAAAAAATAAAAAAAAGTCGGGCTGCGAGAAATGGCCTGGGCTATTTCTCCCCCCGCAGCTGACTGCGGCAGATTTTTTTTGTCAGCGCAATTTTTCCTGCGGCAGATTTTTTCGCCAGCGCAATTTTTCCAATGCAAATTTTTCGAAACGTAATACAATTGGGTTTCGATTTCCTTTTCTTATTAAATATTGAAAGCCGTGAGTAACTAGGAAAAAATCATAAAAAAAACTTCTATAAATAACATCACCAAAAAGAGGAAAAGAATTTAGAAATTAAGGAGGAAATTGGAAAAAATTTGAAACCGAATCTGTGAAGGAAAGTAGTGGAACCAAGCTGATTTTTAAGGAGCCGAAAATCAATTCAGCAATTCATCAAAGGTATCAACTGCCTTTGACCTTGTTCATCCAAGAGGCAATTTTTGGTGAAACTTACAAAATAAGGTTTGAATTCTTAATTTCTTTTGTTTTTTTTTTCACAGTAGCTTAATCATCATTTTGTTTCTTTTAATTCAAAAATTTTAGGATCTCAATTCACTTTTTCTAAGGCTTAAAAATCTTAAATCGTGGCTTTATTTTCTAAAAATTTAAAGAAATTAGTTTTATTTCTTCAAAACTCCAAAACTAAGATTTGATTTCCAAATTATCAAAACTTTAATTTGTATTCTGTTACCTTCCAAAAGACTTAAAAACATCTTTTTTGCTTTTATAAATTTTAAATCTTGTTGTTTATCTTCATAAAACTTCATAAAATTATCAATTGATTTTCCAAATCCTAAAAATAACTCATTACCCGAAACCCTAAATTCAAAAATCCTAAAACCCTAATTCAACTCCAAAACCAAAAATAGTGAACTCTAACCTCCTTAAAACCTTAAACCTTAATTTTTTCTAAACCCTAATCCTTTAAAACTTTAAAAAATCATATAAACACAAATATTTAATTTTACACAGTAAGCTTGAAATCATAATTCAATGAATAGCCATAAACCACAAATCAAAAATGTTTTAAAGTGTCCAAACCCTAGTTTCATGATTTCACCATTCAAATATTAATTTAGTTAATCAAAGAGCTTTATCAACCTTTTAAAACATAAAACCTTAATCTATTTTAATTTCTTAAAAAAAACTCACAGTAGCCACAATTTAGACTTTTATTTGATTTATTCAATTCCATATTTGATTATGCTTTGATTTATTTTATATGCTTTAATTTATTTAAGTTCAATGCTTGGTTTATTTAATTTATCATGGATGGATGTTTACTTTCTATTGATGTTTAATACCTTTGATAAATGATTTATTTATGATGAATGGTTATTTACTTTTATCAATTTATTTAGACTTCCAAATGTTGTAAGAGGTATGTTTCCACTTGGTGGGTACCTCATTAGTTAAATATCATGTAATTTAAATTGCCTTTTTCTATTTTAGAACCAATGTAAATGGCATGTTTCTACCTTTTGGTAGGTGTCATATTTAGGCATGTGATGTAAGGACATGTTTCCATCCTTGGATGGGTGTCCATTTATTTGTTTTGTTTGGACATTGCTTTGATTTTAATATAATGATGCTTTCTTTTATTGTGTATAATATGGATAATGTTATTATATTTAAGAATTTTATAATATTAAGACCTGTAAAGGAGGCCGGTTTCAATGAACCGGGCGTTGTGGGGATGCTGGGCCATTTCTCACCTTTCCCACACGGACCAACTTTCCGAATCCATTAGATTTACCAACACTAGCACTAAATTGTAGTCTCCATAAGAAACATTTAATTTTAGGTTGAATATTGAGGTTCCAAATGCTCCCCCAAATATGAGAATCAAAAGATGAATTTCGAGAATGCAAGGAAGTTGAATCACAAAGGTAATGATAGACCGCCTTACCTGAAAATTTACCTCTTTTATCAAAGTGCTAGATTATCTTATTATTTACACCTCTAAACCTATGAAAATCATAAGAATAGTCAGTGTTGCAGCTTTAGAAGACTAATGAGATAAGATATATGTTTCAGCATCTACCATTTGTAATTAAATCTGAAACCTTAGATAGATTAAAATGATGAGGTTTAGGAGATGTAATTTTAAAGTATAGAAGGCTAAGAACCCATGGATCTCCTCAAATATTAATATCTCTTCCACTCTTAACCTGCCATCTAATACCCTTAATAATAAGATCTTTAACTCTCAATAAGTTTCTCTGACCCCAAGAAGGATTTCTTCCCAATCTAGCTTGAAGAAAAGAGTTATCAGGAAAATAAATAGATTTTAGAAGCCTTCCCCATGCTCAATTAGGGAAATAAATAGATTTTAAAGACCAAATATCCTGAAGATTTTGATCTTGCCAGAGTATCCCATTTTCTCCAAACTTTTGATCTTGCCCGAATATCCCATTTTCTCCAAACTAAGCCTTTATTAAATTGGTTCCACCAGAATTTAGATATTATATCTAAGCTTTGATATAAAGTTTTTGGAAAAAGAAAGCAAGACATGATGTGCATTGGAATAGTGGTCAAGACTGCTTTAACAAGGATGTCTCTACCTGAATATGATAAGAAATTATGTTTCCATGATTGTACTTTGGCTACAATTTTATCTTTGAGGAGATTTAAGACATTAGTTTTTTATCTCCCCTACCACGAAGAAACTCCCAAATATTTCTTATTACCAATCATTTGTTTGATCCCCTGCTGATTACAAATGGCATCCTTAACATTTTGGTTTAAGCTCTTACTAAATGCAATATTCGATTTTTAGATTTATTAGATGATCAGATGCATTACAATATAATGAAAACATATTGATCAAGGCAGTTAACTCAAAATAGATTGGCCCGTCCTCAAAGAATGATGTCATCTGCATGGAGTAGATGAGTCAGACTTGGAGAATCCTTAGAAATCTAAAAACCTGAAAGAGTTTTGTTTTGGGTTGCTTGATCCATCATATAAGAGAAAACATTAGTAATAAAGAGAAACAAATAGCGACAGATGAGATCCCTTGTTTGAGTCCTCTTATGGGCTCTACTAAACCAATACTCTATATTTCTAATTACTAAATTATAATGTTAGTCATTTAAATATGTCCCAAATTTCCATTCACTTTTATTTTTTAAAATGGTACATAAAAATTAAATTACTTTTACAAGTTTGATTTCAACTTAAATTCTAATTTGAAAACTTAATTTTAATCGTGAAAACTATTCAAATACCATTAAATCAATAATTTGTTTGTAAAAAAATTATTATTTAAAACTCATCATATTTATTAATTGAGTGTTTGCTTTATAATATTAAAGATTAATAATTCAAAGTGTTCACAAAAATCATAGTTTTATTCTCTTAATTTGAAAACTCTTAGCATTAGAGAAAAAAAAGATTAATAATGAACAAGTAAATTTCTCCAAACTTATATGAAATAATATATCCACCATCTTTTTTATCTGGTGCAGGAAATAATTATTTCAACTATTTAAAAACCATTATAGTTTTATGCTTTATGTTTATATATATTAATGCCTTAATGTGTAATTACTAAGAGGTGGTGAATATTTAATTTAACTCTCAATTTTGAAATTCATCCATTATACAATAAAGTTTTATGTTTGATCAACAAGATAAGAGTTTTTGGACTGTGATACATTCGTATAACTTTGTTCAATGTGGTTGGCATGTTATTATAGCAAAATCTTTGGACATTTTTAGTCATTTGATTTGATTATATATAATTAGGTAGTGAGTATGCTTCACAAAAATATTCACTAAATTAACTTGAAAAATTAAACTAAAAGAAAAACAATGTAAATTACAATTTTAGCCAATAAGTGAAATAATCAAACCAAATTAGACCAAGTAGAGTGTATTATATATATGATATGTAAACCGAATTAAATTTATCAAGAATGCCTAAGAAACCATCGCAAAAATATTTAAATAATTATATATAATAATAATTGTATTTATCGGAATTATATATATATATATATATATATTGAATGATTTTATTGGAAGCCAAGGCACAGAGGCAATTTGGTTTAATAGTTAGTAGCCCGTTAATAATTTTTTATGCATCAACTTATTCCGTAAAAAAATAAAAAAATAGTTGATAATTGTTGCTTGTTAGGAATCCAAATAGCTGCTATTAGGAAAAATAAATACCATTTGAGAGTTTTTTTTTTTTAAATTTTTTCACTAGTTGATATTTAATTTAAATATAGACTATGTTATCCTTATAAAGATTATTGTTATTTATTAAAATAGTTTTTCAAATTATTTTTATACGACTATAGTATTAATAAGTAAATAATTATTAAAATATGACAGACAGTAATTGTAAAAATAATCATATTTATACCTAGAAGAAAAAAAATACTATATAATAAAATAAATGAGTTGTAATTTTTCAACTTGTAATTTTATTATTAATTATGAGATTTATATTACATATATTTAAATAAAAAAAGATAATAAATTATATTTTTAATTATTATTGTTCAACTACCATGTAATATGGTGAAGTATGAGTAATCTCATATCTAAGAAATATATAAATATGATTTAGTTAATATAGAATGGGCTTTACATCCTTAATAGCTAATTTTTATGATTAACTCTCTTAAATATATATTAATAAGTAAAAATATAATATAAAAAATTTAACATGGTATCATAGCAGATACTTTTACCGTTGTCCTTACTTGAATGGTCTAAATACTAACCATTGAAATATGAAACTATGTTTCTAAGTAATCGGAGCAATGGCTATTGTATATTTGTACTTATTAAATATTAACTGGATAGTAAATACTTAAGGAGAGAGTGTTAAACTACCTGATAATATGGTATAGAAATGAACTCTTCATCCCTAATATGTAACTTTTAGAGTTGGTTCTCTCATATATATATATTAATATATATATATATATAATATAAAAAATTTAACAATCATTTAACCTTTTTACAGTAATAACTAATAAAATTTTATTAGAAAATTATATTTTTCAGCTATTAGCTACTGATTATTTATTTATGATATTTATATCAACACCACTAAATTAAATAGGTCTTAAAAATTTGAAAATTCGATGTTACAAATGAGAAAAATAAGGCACAGTAAACAGAACACTCAAAATTTGTGATCTTTATGATACATTTTCTGTGAAACCAAGACAACTTGTTAGCATAATCAAACTACATAATTGTTGGTCTAAATTTAATTGATAGAATTTTAAAATTATTATATATTGAATTTCGCTTAAATTTGTTTGAGGAGTGAGATTTATTTTTTATTTTCTGAAAATAACTAAAAACAGCTTTCATTCATTAAATCATTTAACATCATTTCACGAAGGAATTGATCACAATTACAAACTCACTGCCCTATAAGTAAATTTTGGAAGAAACTGGTGAAGCATGATTTTACCAAAGATTATAGATATATGACTTAATGATAACCAAAATCTCACTGCTTTATAGATAAAATTTGAGAGGAAATGGTAAAAAGTGATTATAACAGAGGGGTCATGATATGCCAATTTCACTCCTAATTAACGGGATTAATTATTCATAGAGGCAGATTTAACCTTTAAGGCTGAAAAAGGACAAGGAAACTTGATGGATAGCAATGAAGAAACACCAAACTCTCGCATGCACCACTTTTATCTTGTGGTAGAAAAACTCTCCAACTTTAGTGCATAAAATCATGTCACTCACATCCCACTAGTTATAAAGCTTGGAACTATTAGAATTTTAGTGTTTTAGAACATGTAAAATTTGGAAATAATCTATGAACAGAGAATTAAAGAGAAAAAAAATAGAAGTAATCACATAAAATATAAAAATCTATGGGGATTGAAAATTTGCCTATATTTGCGGAAAGTTTTTTTTTTTTTTTTATTGAGAGAATACACTAGCGGCTTACTTGTTATATTTACAATCTATGATTCTTTTAAATATTTTTTGCTTATCCGTAAAAGTTATATAAATACTCTACTATTCAGTCTCTTTAATAAGGTTGTGTCATACCGCGAAGACGTTGCCCCTATGTCCCCGATTAGATGCTTGTTCCTTTGCATTTTAATGCAATCTTTATATGCAAAATTATGGAGTATCTTCTTTGGTCAAAAAAGTTTGGTGTAGAAATCTAAAGAGTATTGTATTTCATATTAATAACTAAAATATTGACAGATGATTTCATAGTACTTTAGTTTCTTGTATCAGAGATCTTATGAATCGTAATTGAAATATTCAGATTTATCATATTTATCATGAAGCTAATTCAGTTGTTGATTTCTTGGCCAATTAGGCTTTTAATTCTTATAATTTATTTCATTAGCATGATGCAATTCCTCCTAGGTTAAGTTTGATTTTGCTTGAATATGTCTCTGGAGCTTTCTTTCCTAGAAAAATCACCATGCAGTATTTTATTTTTATTAAAAACATGTAGGGAAATGAAACACCTATGACTCGAAGTCAAGATCTAAACAAGTGCAACACACTTCTAAACACCAAGTCACACCTTGATAGTTATTATGTAGTACTTTTTCTTTTTGTTTCTATTTTTCTTTAAAAGTAAAAAAAAAATGGAGCTGTTGTTTGGCATGTGCAAAACCATGTTTTAGAGGAGATAACTGCTTCCGTTTTTTTTATTGATTCTGAATTTAAATTGCATAAAAGAATTTTGAATTTTTGTATGATTAAGAGTCATAAAGGAATTAACATAGGGAATGTTGTTGATGCTTGCATGGAAGAGTGGGGGATTAGATAAGGTTATGTACATTATAGTTGATAATGCATCTTCTAATGATAATGATGTTCAACAACTAAAGAAAAGGTTATTGAAAAAGAAAGCTTTTGTTATGGGTGGGGATGCTTTTCATATGAGGTGTTTTGCTCATATTCTTCAATTAATTGTGAGGGATGGGATTGAGATAATTCAAGGTTCTATTAAAAAAATTAGGGATGTGATTATGTACATCAGGTGCAGCCCATAAAGGTTAGATTTATTTAAGAAATGTGGTGAACTTGTAAATGTCAAGTCAAAAGCTTCTTTACAATTAGATTATCCAACTAGATAGAATTCAACATATTTGATGTTAGAATCTACCTTGGGTCATCGAAAAGCTTTTGATAGGTTAGAGGACATGGATAGTAACAGCAGGAACCTATGCTATTGCAATATTGCAAGTACACGGGTCGCTCAAGTAATAAAGTAGTGAGTGAGTTATCGTTCCACTGAGGATAAGACCAAGTACTAGTGCAAATTTTAACCGTTGTTTAGCGGAGCAATAGTTTTGTGAAGTTTTGTAATTAAAGATAATTAACTTACTAAATGAAAATAGAGAGAAATTTAGAGTTGAATAAATTGATTGATGATGATGATACTATCCAGATATTGAATCCCCCTAGCCATAATTATATTTATGAAAATCAATTCAATTAAACCAAATAATAGAGTTGAATTGGTATTCCTCTAAATTAGACTAAAACCTTTCTCAAGCGAATTAATCCCTAATCACTAAGTATAATGCTGAAATCTCTTCTCAAACATAATTAAATAGATCTTGCATTAAGAATAAGAAATTATAAACCAAAGGATCTTGTAAGTCTATCTCTAGTACCCCAATCAATTCTCAATCCTTATGAGTATTCAATTCATATCAAGCTTTCTCAAGTCAATAATATGAAAATTGCAACCAATCAATAAACATGCTATTATTAATTGGAAATAAATCATTAAGCATCATAAGAATAAAACAACTCAGTCAAATGATTTAATTAAATAAAATTATTCAATCCATACAATAAAGCTAGGGTACATCAATATCTAGATAGAGAATAAATTAGTTCATATTCAAAATCAGAAAACCAGAACAAGAGAAATAAGAAAAAGAATCCAAACAATCCATTGCGAATAATTCGTATATCTTCACTTGAATCCTTGAATCTTGGTTTAGATCTTGTTTAGAGTATGTCTTCACCCTCAATCTCAGCTCCAAAACTCTCCTCTTTGCTTTATAAGTCGGCTCTAGGTTATATAATATAAAATTCAGATCCCTAATTTGTGCTTCAGCGCAGCTTTTATAGTGCAGATAATTTCACCTGACATGCCCATTGACATGCCCATGTCACTGGGCGTATCATTGCCACTGGAATTTTGAATATAAGGCACATCCAGTGACACGCCCATGTCACTAGGCGTGTCACAGCTACTGTGAGTCATTGAAAAAGGCATGCTCGGTGACATGCCCATGTCACTGGGCGTGTCAATGCTTCTATATGCAGTATCAATGGCATGCCAATTGACACGCCCATGTCCATGGGCGTGTCCATTGATGAATTTTGCTCTTTTCTTCTACTTTCATCCGTAATTCCTCCGAAATGACTATAAGCCTTAAAATACAGAGAATTACTGAAATTAACCCTAAAAAACACTTGAACAAACAAATTAAACTCAATTAGATAATAATTATATTAAGAAATAAGAATAAAATATCATCAATTGTACACTTATCAAATTCCCCCACACTTGAGTTTTTGCTTGTCCTCAAGCAAATTAAATCATTGTAATAAGCAGAAATGATGGGACCCCTCTATATTCAAAAAGAAAAGAAAAGTTTTGACAATACTCAAATCAGAAAACCCCACTTTCTCAACCAAAAACTAATTCACAATCATAACAGCTGAATCAAGAAGTTTCAAAACAAAAATTTCATAGACCTAAAACCTAAAAATCCAGAGTTAAAAAATTGAGCATAAAATTTCAGAAAATCCAAAAGCCATGAACAAAGTACGAAAAATGTAAATTTTCTCTTAAGTTCTCTAAACCTTTTTTTTTATTTAAATGTATATACACATATATATACATTTTAAGGAGCCCGACTTATTTGAACTGATACTAACCTTTTGACGCAAAGGTAAACATTTGTGATGCCGACCCCCGGTTACTCAGCCAGAATCACCGTTCAAATGACTACTAGCACTATTCATGATTCCAAATCATTTGTTTTAATTCAAGAGTAAAAATCAGCGGAACAAGGATAAATTTTCAAAGCTCCTTTAATTAGAATTATTTATTTATTTTTATTTTTATTTTTATTTTTATTTTTATTTTTATTTTTATTTTTATTTTTATTTTTATTTTATTTTTTAAACAACTCAAGGGTTAGAAACTTAAGGATCATACTAAGTCTGACTCAAGAATCTAAGGATAACATGCTCAAAAATGTAATTAAGGTTTTAAACTTCAGATGTGTCCAATTTCCATCAATCTACAACGCAATTATAGCTATTACAATCGAACCTCAGCAATTGATCAAAATCACTAAGTTAACCTCAATAAGAAATTATTATTTAGGAAATCACAAATTAATTAAACGTATAAAGGGGAATCATCTCAATTTACACTTATTACAACAATCTAGCTTACTTAAATCCAAAAATAATTTGCAGAAATTAATTGAGACAAATAAATCAAATAGAAAGAATGAAATAATAAAAACTCAATCAAGAAAGTATACCTCTCCTCCACACTTAAGACGCATATTATCCTCAATGCGTGTGCAAAATAAAAAATAATGAAGAGAGAGAAAAACTGCCCTTCCATGTCCATGAATGGATAAATATGAGTACGGTGCCAAGAGTATGGTGAAGGCGAATTTTCTTCAAAACAAAAATCTAAAATGCATAAACAAGGTTAAGACATAAATAAATGAAATAAACAAACAAAAGAAACAGTTTGTAAAGAAAATAACAATTGTCCAAAAGGAATAAAAAATAAAGAAACATAAAAAGGATATTAAATAAGCAAAGAAATGAAAATAAAATAAAATAAAATAAAAATGTGGGCTAGTCAAATATCGGAGCAGCGCCGAAATCGTCACCACTGGTCTCATCATCGGAGACATCAACTTGAGGTGCAGGTGCAGGAGCAGGGGCAGGTATTGGTAATTTCTTCTTCTCCACCAGAAATCCATACTCAAGGTGATCTGGAAGGGATTTTAGTTCCAAGTTGGGTGGATCAATCACCGATGATTTTGGCTTCACTTCCTTTGGCATCTCAATAGTCTCATATGCCCTGTATTTGAACGATTTGCTTGCTTCAAGAAAAGCAAGTTGCTCCATTGCTTCTTGATCCTCAATATTTTCCTGCAATAAATAAAACTCAAGGGGATCCTTGGAAACAATGTTAGTAGCACAATTTACGGTCTCATGCTCAATAACATCATTGCATGATTCCGCCTCATCAAGTGAAAGTGAATATTTCATAGCATCATATATCCTAAAAATAACCTTATCACCACCCACTCTCAAAGTTAGGGTGCCATCATGAACATCGATAAGGGCACGGGCTGTATTTAAAAATGGCCTACCAAGAATAAGTGAAACATCCGCATCCTCATCAATATTAATGACAACAAAATCATTGGGGAAAATGAAATCCCCAACTTTTACCAACACATCTTCTATAATGCCACAAGGTGGACTACTGACTTATCAGCAAGTTGGATGGTCATTAGTGTTGGTTTAGGGTTATCAATGCCTAACTCTTTAAACATTTTATAGGGCATAACACTTTTGCTAGCCCTCAAATCATCTAATGCACTTTTAACCTCAAGGTTACCTATTAAACATGGAATGGTAAAACTACCTGGATCTTTTAACTTCTCAGGTAACCTCCTTTGCAAAATTGCCGAACTCTTTTCAGAAAAATGCACTAAAGACACATCCTCAAGTTTCCTTTTATTAGAAAGGATATCTTTCAAAAATTTAGCATATTTAGGCATCTGTGACAAAGCCTCAGCAAATGGAATGTTAATGTGCAATTGTTTAAAAAGTTCAAGAAACTTACCGAACTGAGCATCAATCTTGTCCTTGTTCAACCTCACCGGATATGGTACTCTAGGTTAGTATTCCTTTATTATGGAGCTGCTATCTTGTGGCTGCTTCTCTTTCTCACTTTCTTATGCAGCTTGCTTTTTCGAAGTGACAGGAGGATCATCTTCTTTTTCATTTTCTTGTACTTCAGCCCTTTTCTCTGCCACTTCTCCTTTTTTTCTCATCCACATTACCCTTGATCTCTTTTCCACTCCTTAGTGTAATTGCCTTAAGCAGCTCTTTAGGATTTGCCTCAGTGTTGCTAGGCAAACTTCCTTGTGGTCTCTCACTGAGCAACTTGGCAATTTGCCCCACCTGATTCTCCAAATTATGAATAGAGGCTTGCTGATTTCTTAAGGTGGTTTCAGTTGAATGGAACCTGGTTTTAGAAGCTATTATAAATTTCTCCATCATGTCCTCCAAATTACTCTTTCTTGGAGGGGCAGCTTTTTGATGTTGGGGCTGTTGGAATCCAGGGGGAGGTCGTGGATTATTCTGATTATTCCATAAGAAATTAGGATGATTTCTCCACCCCGGATTGTACATGTTGCTGTAGAGATTATTCTGCTGTTGCCTTGGCATGTTTCCAACATAATCTACTTGCTCTTGCCTAGCAAACATGTTGCCACTTAGGCAATCTTGACTTTGATGTCCACCCCCACACCATTCACAGGACATCACCTGCATCACTTTCGCTGAAGAAGAAGAAGAAGCTAAAGAATCAATCTTTTTGTTCATTGCTTCCAACTGTGCTGAAAGAGCAACTACGGGATCCAATTGATGTGAACTAGCAGCCCTTAATCTTCCTTGTTCCCTTGGGGTTTGCCACTGATAATTTGTAAGGGCTGTTGCGCTCGAATTAACTCTACCACAAAGCGTCACTCGCAAGTATACGAGGTAGCTGTAGCAAAGGTGATCGCCCCAAGGTCGTCTCACAAGGAAGCTAAAGTGGCTAATTGATTATTAGATTTTAAATAACAAGTAATGAAGAAATTGAAATTGCTAAGAACTAATGAAAAAGATTGATTGAAGTTAAAACGAATAAAAGTAAATTAAGCTGATGATTTGATTCACTTGATAGAAAGGTCTAGGGTTTGCACTTCTCTACTACTTATATGTATGAACGGTTATTCCTCTTAACTAATTTAATTTCAAAGATTAAATCTCAAACAACTCAATTAATCGAGTCAAGGAAATAAGCTCTCGCATTCAACCCTCTTTCAACTAATCTTGTTATAATTGAAATAATCTTTTTAATAGGTTATATCTCTAATTTACCTAAGTCCTTAATTGAATTGTTCCAGCATTAGACTTCATCTCTCAATCCATCATCTAATACCTAAAACACATAATTGGTGGCCAATCAATTATATATTAGCAATCATTCATTCAATAAAGGCTAAAGAAATTATTAGCTAAGAGAATAACCAATTCATACAATCATAGCAGATCCATACAAACCCTAGACTAGATCAAATTAGTTCATCATGCTATCAAACATACTCATCTCATTAATGTTCAAAGAAATCAAATTAGACATGATAATATCCATTAATACAATTTCAATGAAAATAAAGAGAATAAGTTCGAGAAGAAAACCAAGTACAAACTCCTTGAAGCTTCTGAAGAATCTCTTATTCAAATCTTGCAAGAAGAATGTATCAATAGCATGAACAATCTAATATAGCTAGTTCAATCCAAAGTGTAATTAAAAATCAAAGAAAACAAAGTTATCAAAACCCTAATCTCTTTGACGGCTCAATCTGCTCTCAAAATGTAACACCCCGATACCCCATATAAATACTGTACATATACCAGGTACACATACAATATGTATATAGAGTATAAGAATGTCACTTTTCATCACCATTATAACTCTTTACTTTAATTTTTAAAACCATAATACATTTAAATCATATGAAAGTATTTACAAAATGGTTATTCTTATCATGGTAATACATAAATATAAGTTACATTGTTTCTTCCAAAGATTCATTTATACAAATGAATACATTCTTATGAAAATACAGTATAATTACATGCATGCACCACCATCTAGTTGGTCTCGAACTACACTTGTCCTCGTTGTGACATAGCAGCTTATCTCCAGCTTCATCACTTATATACCTGCGCGATTAAGATAACCGCGCTAAGCTCGAAAGCTTAGTAGTACAAGTAACCATTAAAATATACAATATAAAGGAAACATACCTCATATGTTTAGTCTCATGTTTTAACATTTTCTTACTCTGTTTTCCCCTTTTTCAATGCATTCTTCATATAATCCTATTAACCTTATAGAGGATATACATATACACATATAACATAACCATCAAACATAATTCAATAAATTGATAGAACCTTCATATTATGATACTTACCAATTTCACCTCATACATATCATATATATCATTTTATACTTTATAATCGCATATTGCATATAACTTCACAAACCATATCTCCTTTCAATAATTCATGTATGTTATATAATCATATCACTAACCACAATTCATCATTCACAACTCACATTTCCAACAAAGGCAACATAAATCCCATTACTCATTTATTTCAACTTGTATATACATCACATTAACAACAAAGACAGACTCGGGCCCAAAAGACACTAATATGTCATTCAAAGTTCAGAGTTAATGCTTTGGTTTTGTTATCACATTTATCAATATCATATACCCAACTAGGCTTCAAGGATTAAGTTCAACCAAGCTTCAAGGGGAGCAAAGCATGCTAAGCTTCTACCCAACTTGGCTTCAAGAACTAACCCAACCTAGCTTCAAGGGTGGTAACATCTCAATTAGGCTTCAAGGATTCAATCCAACCTAACTTCAAGAGATTGTTACACTTATTAGGCATGCCACCAACAACAAAACTCTGAAAATGAATAACACATTAGTCACACAATTCATTTATTATTTCATTATCAATTTCATTCTCATTCTCATCATCATTTACATCATCATAGCCAACCACAATGGCATCATTTAGGCAAAACATGCCTCATTTATCTCATTCTCAATATCATAGCCAACCACAATGGCTTTATACATCATCACCTCTCAATTTACATTTCATATTCCATCACAATATCACATTTCATAGTTCACCACAATATCACATTATCACATTTCATAGTTCATCACAATATCACATTATCACATTTCATAGTTCATCACAATATCACATTATCACATCTCATAGTTCATCTTTGATATTTATATACATAATCATTCATTACTCAAGTATGCACAATCAATTGCATTACCATATAACTTGGAATACACATCATACAAATCATATCCTCACATCTTTCACATTTCATAACATATATATATTGAATGCCTTCACATATTATATGTATTAATGTATTATCATATCTCTTATCTTTTCATTGCGTATACAATATTAATATTTATTTTAACAATATACTTATATGCAATCCAATAGGGTTTTGTACTTACCTCTAAAGAACTCACTCCCATATAACTTCTCTTCCATAGATCTTTCAATACTTGGATTAGGGCAATTCCATCTCTTAAAACCTAATCCAAAAGTAATTATACACACTCACTTAGAAATACACATGAGGTAATACAAATAAGAATCAATTAGGGCAAACTCAACACATGACACGCTCATCAACACGGGCGTGTTCCTGATCGTGCCCTAACTCCACAACACAGAAACATTGACACGCTCATAACCACGGGCGTGTCACTGGGCGTGTAATACATTCTGTATCTCAAAAACATCAACACGTCCAATCAACAAGAGCGTGCTCATGGCCGTGTCAATTCTCCAAACTCACAGTAGCTATGACACGCTCAATAACACGGGCGTGTTACTGGTCGTGTCAATTCTACTGCCACACAGAACTTATGACACGCTCAATAACATGGGCGTGTCACTGCTCGTGCTACCAACTCCAGAAAACAGAACCAACGACAAGCCTAACAAACTGGCCGTGTCTCTGGGCGTGTACGACTAAAAACCCAGATTCCGGTCAACACACAACAACATCCAACAATACCCATCTTTTTATCATTACTCACTTCAAACAATCTTCATCAAACACACCCAAAAACCATAACAAACTTACCAAAACATCAACAACACTCAAAACACACACCAATCATCATTATAAACTTCATTCATATACCAATTTATCAAATCCCCAAATTTCATTAAACTCAACCCTTATTCAACAATTCATCATCATCTTCACAAATAATCATATTATCATCATCCAATTACCAAATCAACACATATATATATACTTAAATCTTTCAATATCATCATCATCACACATCAACCATACCAAACCCAACTCAAACAATGAAAATCAATTTAAAGAAATAAATACTTACTTGAATCCTTTATCAAATCTTCATCTCTATCATCAAATCTCTTGAATTCCTTAAGAAATTTGGTAAGAAAATCACATCTTTCTCTCTTTCTCTCTCTCTCTCTCTCTCTCTCGGCCAAGAAGAACGAAGAAGACGAAGAAGGAGTAGAAGGAAGAAGAAGTTTCTACTTCTTTCCTTTGTCCTTATCCATATATATAATAATAATAATAATAATAATAATAATAATAACAATAACAATAACAATAACAATAGTAATAATAATAATAATACTTTAAATCTCCACCACATATTCTTTCTTTGATTTTCTTCTTCTCTTTTCTTTTTGTCTTTATTATTATTATTATTATTTAGTTATACAAATATATATACAACTCACTTATCCTTCACCATTATATATATCCCATGTATATGTGATGTATATGTATATGTCTTACATATATTATCCTTATATTTCACATATACACATATACATTAAATCCAAATACAACAACAATAACTCCAAAACTCTTAGGGTCTATTCCGGGATATTACACAAAATCTCAACAACCCCAAACCCTAGCTTCTTTTTCCTTTTATATGAAACGTCCGCTTTATCCGCTATGACTTTGGTTCATGAGAGACACGACCAAGTTGGATGTGACTTGGCCATGTGGGTGCTCTTTGGAGGGACACGGCCACTGACTTGGCCGTGTCCCTTGCCTGTGTTTGCTTCTGTGAAGATTTAGTCTTCTTTTGCTTTGGATTTAACTGAGACACGACCAAGTTGAAGATGACTTGGCTGTGTTGAGCTTCTTTGGAGGGACACGGCCACTGACTTGGCCGTGTCCCTTGCATGTGTCACCTACTGTGATGATTTCTTCTTCTTTTCCTTTGGAACTAGGTGAGACACGGCCAAGTTGGAGTGACTTGGCCGTGTTGGAGCATCTTTGGAGGGACACGGTCACTAACTTGGCCGTGTCCCTAGAGTGTGTCCCTCTCTGTGTCTTGAACTTCCTTTTTAACTTGGTATGGGACATGGCCAGTGACTTGGCCGTGTCCTCTGTCTGTGTCAGCTACTGTCCCTTTTTTCCTTCAATTTGCTTCCTTGCCTTTTTTAACCTAAAACAAACAAACTTTAAACAAAAAGTAAATAAACAATAATCAACAAAACATAAACACCACACTAAAAACTAGATCAAAAACAACATAAACACTGAAATAAACTAAAACTACCAAAATTAATAAAAACACTAAACAAACCGATAAAAACTAACAAAATATCTAAATAAAACAATAATTATCATAATAAACAAGACACAAATCTATAACAAAAACTAATAAAATAACTACCCCACACTTACAACTTTGCTTGTCCTCAAGCAAATTCACATGGCATAAATTAAAAACTCAAACAACCTTAACTATAATTCCAGCATATAAGATGAAATCCTTTAAGACATCAGACATAAATAATTGCAATTTCCTTCAATCAAGATTTTCTTAACTCATTCATTAATCCATACATACAAACCTTATCTCTCTTCTAAGTGTTTCACTCGATTTCAAAGGTTAATCACTCCAACCACTCATGACTGCATACTACCATAAACTTGCTTAATTATCCAATCTCCCTCACTGATTTTCTCAAGAAATAATCCGAAGGTCTTTCATTTGGATGTAATGTGGCTAAGGTAAAGGTGTGAGAAAAGACATTTTGGCTGGAGCATCAAGAAATGGAGTATCTAAATTAGACAATACTCTTGCTAAGAAATTCATAACTCCTCAAATGGCATACTCACAATCAATTAATACTTCACATACTTGCATACTTTAAGAAAAATAAGAGTCAACATTCCTCCAATGCTAGAAAATATATGGATTTTGTATATATATATATATATATATCTTTTTTTTCTTTTTATTTTTATCATTTCCTTTTTTTTAATATATATATATACAAAATATAAACTTGCATGGAACATCTAGCTTAAAATGTAGAGAAAAAGAATAATCAACTCTTAATAAAATGTGCAAAGTATGCATTTCAACCCCAAATAGCAATACCATTCTTTTTTTTATTGCTTACCCCACACTTTGAAATAAACCACCCTATTATCATATCATAAAACTCCATTCCTTAATGCAGGTATGATGATAATAAAAACATGTTAAGTTGAGAATTGTGTTGATCAAACAAGAAAAGGTCAAAGGCTAAACTTGGCTCACTAAGGAATTAAATATTAAGGGAGGTCTTTTTAAGCTAAAGGACTTACCTAATTTGCCTTCATCATTTTAAAACTTGAGATTAAATCATAATGTAAGTTCAATCAGTATGCAAAAGCAAACTCTAGAGATGCAAAATCATGAAGGTGCACACTTAAGAAAAGAAAATCAATCATTTAATCTATAAGGCTCAAAACTCACAAAGGTGGGTTCATAAAGATTTATATGTCATGAACCGCAGAATGTGAAAATTGATCCTAAATGAATTCAAATACTCATTTCTATGCTGATACTAAAGTCTCAACTATAATGCTAGAATCACAGAAAAGATCAATAAATTTTCAACAATTATACCATGCACAACACAATAAAACATACCAAGGCAACCAAAACAAAAATTAAAGAAAAGCTAAAAGATTACCCCACACTTTAGAATTTACATTGTCCTCAATGGAAAACAAGAATAATAAAGAGAAAGAATTAAGTACAACCTGTCTTCCATCGTCCCCTGGTGAGGCAAAACTCTATCTTATATCACAAACACACATGTTCAAAAACAAGATGCAAGAGAGCTTAGGGTTTCTATTTATTTAAACTAAACATAAAATCAAAATTGCAAAATATAAAATTATAACTATGAAAAAGAAATGCAAAACGATGGGTTGCCTCCCATTTAGCGCTTCTTTAATGTCATAAAGCTGGACATCATGCAAGGCTTAAGGATCATGGATCAAAGTGCTGTCAATGATCCTCACTTCCTGAAATCCTTCATTGTATAGTTTAACTCTATGTCTATTTGCTCTAAAAATCTTATTGGTTCTAGAGTTAAGCAATTCAATGGCACCAGAAGGACATACCTTAGTTACCTCAAAAGGACCACTCCATCGAGATTTGAGTTTACCTTGAAACAGACTGAGTCGAGAATTAAAAAGTAAAACTTTCATACCTGGACTCAATGTCTGTCGCACAATAAATCTGTCATGAATTGCCTTAGTGCGATCCTTGTAAACTCTCGAGCTCTCATATGCCTTCGGGTTAAAGCACCTTTGGGTCTCCCTCACTGATTTAGCCCTCTCTTCTAAAGTCAGTGTCAGCTCCAATTTATCTGAGGAGTCTGTCTGCAACACAACATCTGAAACAACTGCTTCAACACTATTAATTAAAGAACATTCCTCATATAAAGCAGTTGTAGGAATATGAGAAGTGTTAAAAATAGAAAATTCAACAGTTTGCCCTAAGACAGTCATTGACAACTTACCATTTTTAACATCTATTAGGGTGTTGGTAGTAGCCATGAAAGGCCTACCCAGCAATATAGTGTGTGATGATGATGCAGGGTTACCTCCGTCCGTGTCAAGAACAATAAAATCCACAGGTACTATTAACCCACCAACCTTAACTAACACATCTTCTATAACCCCTTTCGGGAATCTAAAAGACCTATCAGCTAATTGCAACACCATTTTTGTCGGTTTAAGTTCCCCTAATTCTAATTCTTTATAAACAGAATAAGGCATCAAATTAATACTGGCTCCTAGATCACACATGCCATCAGTCTCCTTTCCATTCCCCATGGTCATTTGAATTATAAAGCTACCAGGATCCTTTAGCTTGGGAGGTAGTTTATGCTGCAGAACAGCACTGGCTACCTCTGAAACTATCACCTTTTCATTCGGCTCATACCTTTTTTTCTTGGTGATTAGGTCTTTGAAGAACTTGGCATAAGCTGGTATGTTCTTTATTGCATCCAGTAAAGGTAAGTTAATACTTACCTTAGACAGCATGTTGAAGATGTTAGAAAATTGCTTATCTGTTTTATCATCCTTCAACCTGCTGGGGAATGGTATAGGAGGCCGGTATGGATTGCTTGCCTTATGTAAATCTGTTGAAAGGGATTTCTCCCTTGATTTATCTCCAGTACCTTGGTCCTCTAATTCTCCTTCCTTCTTGTTCCCTTGGTCACCTGCATTCACAGAGTCATTTTCAACATTAGTGTTAATTACCTTACCACTTCTAAGAATAGTCACTGAATGTGCCTGCTCAGGTTGACTTGGAAATTTCCCCTTATGTTGAATTTGCATCTGTTGTGCAAGTTATCCTACTTGAGTCTCCACTTTTTTAAAAGATGCTTGTAATGAATCCAGCCTCTTATTAGTCATCTCTTGATTTTGAGCACTGACTTTGATGAAAGCTTGTAAACTTTCCTTCAAGCTCTCTATCTTAGACTGCCCTTGATTTGAGGATTGGCCCTGCTGTTGGTTCTATCTTTGAAGCAAATGGAAAGGCTGTTGAGCATTATTTGTTGTCCAGGAAAAATTTGGGTGACTCCTCCAACCAGGGTTGTAAGTGTTGGAGTAAGGATCATTTCTGGCCCTTGGTTGGAATCCTCCCATAACATTGACTTGCTCAGCATTACCAAAAGACTCATATGCAGAGGGACATATATTTGCTCCATACCCGAAAGTCCCACAGAGTCCACACACTTCTTGAGTAGATGAAGAAATATTGTTCTTCATATTCAGCATCTGCACTTGCTTTGTCAACTCAGCTATTTGATTGACCATCTCACTATTGGCTTCTAGTTGATTCACCCCTTTACTTCTTCCCCTGACACTTTTCTGTTGAGAATTAGCTCCCAACATCTCAAAGATATCATAAGGTTCAGCTGCTATCTTTTCTCCCATTGCTCCCCTAGCTACATTATCAACAGTGTTCTGAAATTGCTGGGTTAAACCATCATAGAAGAACTGATTAAGAAGTTGAAGCGGGTAATGATGGTGTGGACACTGGATCAATAGCATCTTAAATCTGTCCCAAGCTTCATGGAATGGCTCTCCTTCAAATTTAGAGAATGTAGCAATCTTCTCTCTCAATTCAGCTGTCTTTTGATGTGAATAAAACTTGCCCATGAATTTATTATACACTTGTTCCCAAGTTGTCAGTGAGTTTTCGAGCAACATCATAAGCCAGCTCTTTGCCCTATCCTTCAAAGTATATGGAAAATACTGCATCCTCAACTGATCCTCTGTTAATCCTCCCAATGGAAAAGTGTTGAGGGTGGAGTAGAAATCCCGAATAAAGTTCAAAGGATCTTCATTTGGAACTCCATAGAATGATGGTAGCATATTGTAGTGAATGTTCTTCAACTCATAATTTCTAGCTACATCTGTCAGTCTTATGCAAGAGGTGGAAGTTCCAATGACAGGTCTAGCAAAGTCTCTCATCGTCCTTTGTCTTTCTTCAGCCATTTTAACAGATTGTGCAGATTCTGACTCAAAATCCAAAGTGTCTTCCTCTGAAGTATCAAATCCTGTGTACAGCTCAAACTCTTCCCTGCTCCTTTTCACTCTCTGAATTTCTGAAATAAAAGGATGTAGCTCTCCTTCGAGTGATCTCCTACCTCGCATAAACAAAATTTCTAGAAAAAGAAATTATTAAAAGCAAAAGACAAAATAAAATAAAAAATAAACAATGAAAAATAATTTAAAATATTTTTGCCTAATAAACAATTTCGCCAATTAGCCTCCCCGGCAACGGCCCCAAAAACTTGTTGCGCTCGAATTAACTCTACCACAAAGCGTCACTCGCAAGTATACGAGGTAGCTGTAGCAAAGGTGATTGCCCCAAGGTCGTCTCACAAGGAAGCTAAAGTGGCTAATTGATTATCAGATTTTAAATAACAAGTAATGAAGAAATTGAAATTGCTAACAACTAATGAAAAAGATTGATTGAAGTTAAAACGAATAAAAGTAAATTAAGCTGATGATTTGATTCACTTGATAGAAAGGTCTAGGGTTTGCACTTCTCTACTACTTATATGTATGAACGGTTATTCCTCTTAACTAATTTAATTTCAAAGATTAAATCTCAAATAACTCAATTAATCGAGTCAAGGAAATAATCTCTCGCATTCAACCCTCTTTCAACTAATCTTGTTATAATTGAAATAATCTTTTTAATAGGTTATATCTCTAATTTACCTAAGTCCTTAATTGAATTATTCCAGCATTAGACTTCATCTCTCAATCCATCATCTAATACCTAAAACACATAATTGGTGGCCAATCAATTATATATTAGCAATCATTCATTCAATAAAGGCTAAAGAAATTATTAACTAAGAGAATAACCAATTCATACAATCATAGCAGATCCATACAAACCCTAGACTAGATCAAATTAGTTCATCATGCTATCAAACATACTCATCTCATTAATGTTCAAAGAAATCAAATTAGACATGATAATATCCATTAATACAATTTTAATGAAAATAAAGAGAATAAGTTCGAGAACAAAACCAAGTACAAACTCCTTGAAGCTTCTGAAGAATCTCTTGTTCAAATCTTGCAAGAAGAATGTATTAATAGCATGAACAATCTAATCTAGCTAGTTCAATCCAAAGTGTAATTAAAAATCAAAGAAAATAAAGTTATCAAAACCCTAATCTCTTTGACAGCTCAATTTGCTCTCAAAATCTCAACAACCCCAAACCCTAGCTTCTTTTTCCTTTTATATGAAACGTCCGCTTTAAAATCCGCTACGGCTTTGGTTCATGAGAGACACGGCCAAGTTGGATGTGACTTGGCCGTATGGGTGCTCTTTGGAGGGACACGGCTACTGACTTGGCCGTGTCCCTTGCTTGTGTTTGCTTCTGTGAAGATTTAGTCTTCTTTTGCTTTGGATTTAACTGAGACACGGCCAAGTTGAAGATGACTTGGCCGTGTTGAGCTTCTTTGGAGGGACACGGCCACTGACTTGGCCGTGTCCCTTGCATGTGTCACCTACTGTGATGATTTCTTCTTCTTTTCCTTTGGAACTAGGTGAGACACGGCCAAGTTGGAGTGACTTGGCCGTGTTGGAGCATCTTTGGAGGGACACGGCCACTGACTTGGCCGTGTCCCTTGAGTGTGTCCCTCTCTGTATCTTGAACTTTCTTTTTAACTTGGTATGGGACACGGCCAGTGAATTGGCCGTGTCCTCTGCCTGTGTCAGCTACTGTCCCTTTTTTCCTTCAATTTGCTTCCTTGCCTTTTTTAACCTAAAACAAACAAACTTTAAACAAAAAGTAAATAAACAATAATCAACAAAACATAAACACCACACTAAAAACTAGATCAAAAACAACATAAACACTGAAATAAACTAAAACTACCAAAATTAATAAAAACACTAAACAAACCGATAAAAACTAACAAAATATCTAAATAAAACAATAATTATCATAATAAACAAGACACAAATCTATAACAAAAACTAATAAAACAAGGGCCATGTCTTCAATTAAATCCCTTACTTCTTCAGGTGTTTTATTGTTTATGGTACCTTCTCCGGCTGCATTGATGGACTGCTTACTTGAGTAACTCAATCCATTGTAAAAAGTTTGGATTTGAAGCCACAGCGGAAGCCCATGGTGAGGGTATCTTCTCAATAAATCCTTAAATCTCTCCCAAGCATTATATGGGGTTTCACCATCTAGCTGGAGAAAACAAGAAATATCATTCCTCAACTTAGCAGTCTTGGACGGTGGAAAATACTTCTCTAAAAATTTTTCTGCCAGTTGGTCTCATGTAGTGAAAATGTTAGGAGGAAATGACTTCAGCCACTTCTTTGGTCAGTCTCTGAGCATGAATGGAAACAACCTCAGCCTGATTGCATCTTTAGAGACATTCTGTATCTTAAATGTGTCACATATTTCTAAAAAAGTTTCAATGTGTGCATTAGGATCTTCATCCGAAAATCCATCAAACTGACAAGTTTGCTGCACCATTTGAATGACATTTGTTTTTATCTTAAATTTATTGGCAGCAATCACTGGTCTTTGTATACTTGATACAGCCCCATTAAGAGTAGGCCTAGCAAACTCTTGTATTGTTCTTGGCTCATTTTCTGCCATTTCTTCTTTTAGGATGAGATCTTCAAAGTTTGGTTCCGTCTCTGCCAGAACTATTTCCTCTTCTTCCTTTTGCATTCTTCTCAATGTTCTCTCTAGCTCTTGATCTAATTCAAAAAGTTGGGAAGAGCTAGCTCGGGTCATAAACAGGAAGAAGTACCTAGAATGACAGTCTAAAAGCAAGAACTTGTGTTAAAAGAAATTTAATAAAAACTAAATCAACAATTTTAATTATATTACTAATACTGAAAACTGTTGTCCTCGGCAGCGGCGCCAAAAACTTTACAGCAGGAACCCATGCTATTGCAATACCGCAAGTGCACAGGTCGCTCAAGTAATAAAGTAGTGAGTGAGTTATCGTTCCACTGAGGACAAGGCCAAGTACTAGTGCAAATTTTAACCATTGTTTAGCGAATCAATAGTTTTGTGAAGTTTTGTAATTAAAGATAATTAACTTACTAAATGAAAATAGAGAGAAATTTAGAGTTGAATAAATTGATTGATGATGATGATACTATCCAGATATTGAATCCCCCTAGCCACAATTATATTTATGAAAATCAATTCAATTAAACCAAATAATAGAGTTGAATTGACATTCCTCTAAATTAGACTAAAACCTTTCTCAAGTGAATTAATCCTTAATCACTAAGTATAATGCTGAAATCTCTTCTCAAACATAATTAAATAGATATTGCATTAAGAATAAGGAATTATAAACAAAAGGATCTTGTAAGTCTATCTCTAGTACCCCAATCAATCCTGAATCCTTATGAGTATTCAATTCATATCAAGCTTTCTCAAGTCAATAATATGAAAATTGCAACCAATCAATAAGCATGCTATTATTAATTGAAAATAAATCATTAAGCATCATAAGAATAAAACAACTCAATCAAATGATTTAATTAAATAAAATTATTCAATCCATACAATAAAGCTAGTTAGATAGAAAATAAATTAGTTCATGTTCAAAATCAGAAAACCAGAATAAGAGAAATAAGAAAAAGAATCCAAACAATCCATTGCGAATAATTCATATATCTTCACTTGAATCCTTGAATCTTGGTTTAGATCTTGTTTAGAGTATGTCTTCACCCTCAATCTCAACTCCAAAACTCTCCTCTTTGCTTTAGAAGTCGGCTCTAGGTTATATAATATGAAATTCGGATCCATAATTTGTGCTTCAGCGCAGCTTTTATAGTGCAGATAATTTCGCCTGACACGCCCACGCCCATGTCATTGGGCGTGTCATTGCCACTAGAATTTTGAATATAAGGCACGTCCAGTGACACGCCCATGTCACTGGGCGTGTCACAGCTACTGTGAGTCATTGAAAAAGGCACGCTTGGTGACACGCCCATGTCACTGGGCATGTCAATGCTTCTATATGCAACATCAAGGGAACGTCCATTGACACGCCCATGTCCATGGGCGTGTCCATTGATGAATTTTGCTCTTTTCTTCTACTTTCATCCGTAATTCCTCCGAAATGACCATAAGCCTCAAAATACAGAGAATACCTGAAATTAACCCTACAAAATACTTGAACAAACAAATTAAACTCAATTGGATAATAATCATATTAAGAAATAGAAATAAAATATCATCAATTGTGCACTTATCAGTTAGTAAATTTATAAACGAGTTTAGAGAGAATTTACCATGTAATAATGATTGGGATATGGTTGCAATTTTGACTCGCTTTTTAAAAAGATTTTGTGATGTTACCTGTAAGCTATCTGGGTCATTGTATTGTACGTCCAATATATATTTTTTTTGAAATAATGAGAATTTTGAAGGAATTACAAATTTGTGAAGATAATAGTGGTTTAGCTATGACTGAAATAGACAAATAAATGAGAGCTAAATTTGACAAGTATTGAGGTTCATTAAACAAAATGAATGTAATGCTTTTCATAGCTGTAGTATTAGACCTTAGATACAAGATAAATTATCTTAGGGTAAAATATACTGCATTTTATAAAGAAAATGATGCAACTAATTTGGTGGAGAGGGTAATAAATGCTTTAAATGCTTTGATGGAGAAATACAAGATAGGAGATGTTTAACACTCCTATATCCTATATACATACCATACATATATCTCATATACATACAATACATATTTAAAATATTATATTGTTTATAGTATTGTTTAAACCACATCAATTATATTTTTAATAAAAGAATATTTCTCATTATCAAATCTCATTCTTTTAAAAGTAGCATTTACAAAACCATTATACTTTTCATTAGATTACATATATATAAATTTACATTGTCTTTTTTGAAATTCACTTATATACATATACATTTTTTTTTATCAAAATACAACATAATAAAATTATACATGCATGCACCACCTTCTAGTTGGTTTTAAAACACTCTTACTTTTCTTGTAGCACAACTGTTTAACTCCTAGAACAACAATCTACTTACCTGCATGATTTACACAACCCCGCTAAGCTCAAAATCTTAGTGGTACATATAAACAGTATATACATATATACATTATAGAAAATTATACTCACATCACTAACATCATTTATCATCATATTCTTTGTATTTTCTTTATTATTATTAGCTTTATATTTATACTTAAATATATATTTATATATCATCCATAATTCTTAATATCATTATTGTCTACCACAAACACATACACAAGCATGGCCCCAAACAACTGCTATATCATTCAAATCTCAGAGTTACTGTTTTGGTTCATAATGACACCATGTGTCTAGCCCCGAAGGTAAAATATCAATGTAACAGTCCAACTAGGTCTAGGCTTACGACCCGGCCTTTTCACCCAGCCCAGCTTCAAGGACTAGTTTTTGAGGCTTACAACCCGGTCTTTTCATCTCAAAAATATTTTCACAGTGATGCCAAGCATCTAGCCCCATAGGCAAATATAGGAATGCTGCCAAATACAGAACTCTGAAAATTGAATAACATATGAGGCGCACAATTATTTCATATTTTTATTATCAATCTCTTTCTCATTTTCTTAGATCAAGCTAGGCACATTGCCTCATTTATCTTATTTATATCAACATCATCATATAATTATAATATATCTCATTTTATACAATCTAGCCATCACGAATATCTTTACATAATATCTTTAATGTATACACAACAAACCACATTATCCAAATATTTTGAGTAATTTTCATATTTTTCACATAGTTCACATTTCATTCAATTTAGCCATTAACAATGGCTTTTCACAATGCATAATAATGCATACATAGCAATTCACATGTTTTAGCACCATGTTCATGAATACTTAATGTATCAAGTAGCTTAATACATTTTTCATCTATAATGTGTTTGGAAAATATAATGTAATCACATTCCATTTGTCAAGAGTTTGTACATACCTTAGGAAACACTCTAAAACAAGCTTTAAAACTTCCTCTAATCTTCTCTTCCAAGTTGTCCTTCAACACTAGAGTTGGGCAAACTACTCTTTCTCAATGCCTATATCAAATGTGATCATAAATAACCATTTAATATCACATTCTAAGGCATTCTCAATATCAAATCATTTAAATTTGAATTGCAAATGAAAAATAAAGAAAAGAGTTATTCTCAAGTGACACGTCCAACAACGCGAGCGTGTTAATGACCGTGTCATTAACTCACTCACACAGAAGCTTTGACACATCCAATGACATGGGCGTGTCACTGCCCGTGTCATTCATTCTGTCTCACTGAAACTTTGACACGCCCAATAACATGGACATGTTCATGGTCGTGTCAATTATCTTATCTCACAGTAGCTACGATACGCTCAGAGACATGGCCATATTAATGGTCGTGTCATCAACATTGAACTTGGCACCATTGACATGCCCAACGACATGGCCGTGTCACTAGTCTTGTCAGGCAAAAGTTCTGCATTTTGAATTCTCAACCATATAAACACAATCATTCCACACTCAACACTACAACACCCTTAATCATCATCTTAGTTTATATCCATAATTCACCCATCAATTCAATATTTATATAACTCCAACATATCATAATTATCATCTTATTCAATCAATCATCACTTTCTCTCATAACACATTCAAAGAAGAAGAAAGAAAAGAAATATCTTCTCTTTCAATCCAACCTTAAAAATTATCATTAGCTACTCACAAAACCTTCATACATATCCAAATAAATCATTAAAACATGCTAATTATGTCATTCTTCCATAGAATTCCAAAGAAACTTGCAAAATAATAAAAGAACTTATCAATTGATGAAGAATCCTCAAAATCTTCAATTGAATTCTTGAAATTACTTTAATTTTTGGTGTATGGAAGAAGAAAGCTTCTAGCTCACTCTTTCTCTCTCTAGCTCACGTTCAAAGAAGAAACAAAAGAAGAAGAAGAAGCAAATTCCAATTTCTCTTCCTTTCCATCCTTATATATATATATATATATATTAATTATTAATTTTATATGTGTTGCATATGTTTGGTATATGTATATGTCATATTTACTTCAAATATATTTCAAATATACATTTCACTTAAAATTCTTTCATTTTTCATTCAAATCATTTATTTAATTTATCCAAATTTAATTTAATTTATTTAATATTCAAAAATTAGGGGTATTACAATTCTCTCTCCCGTAAATAATTTTATCCTCGAAATTATCTAGTACGATGATAATCCATCCATAACAAAATATCACCTTAAATTCTCATATAAAATTAATCATATCATCAAATTATTATTTCATCAAATTACACAACCTCCACTCTCCCCTTAAGGTCATTCTCAATCATCTTCTTATAATTTTATAACTCATCACTATATTTATTTATTTTTTCTAAGCAAAATAATCATGATAAATCATTACATCACCAATCAAATTATCATTAGACAAAAATCAGTTCATCTTATTAGTATATATGCCTCACACATCTATTATGCTCAAGATATTTTATCACTTCATCATTTTATAAATATACTCTCTTAACCTTAAATTTAAAGGTTATTGAATTATATCTTAACACTGACTATCCAATCACCACAGTCATTTTTAGGATTGGATCTCATTCATCTATCTCTTTCCTATATTTACAAATATGTATTTGTAAAATCATAAATGATAACAATTTTCAATCCCTATATAACAAGTCTCATTGCGATAATTTTATGCATCTCCACCATGATTTTATCCTTTATACAATTACCACACATTATTTCAATACAATTAATATATAATACTACAAAATCTTATTTCCATCATTAAAAATTCATTCTCATAATTTATTCATCAAGCTAACATGTATATGCATTCCAATCATACATAACTGACATCTTTCTCAAATTAATCACCATTCTCTTAAGCAATTCTCTTATTATTTAAACTGATATATCTTAATTCACTTCATGTCCATACACATTAGGACATTGCATCATACTTACTATCACATATCTCTCATATTCTTAATACAACCATACATATTGAATTTCAATAATTACTCGCAACCTTACCACATTCCATATCAATTGATGTAACTATCACAATATCAACATCATAGCTTTATTTTCTTATAGTCAACTTTTGGCTTGTTTAAACTCATCATTTTATCTCAATTCATGACCTAACTCTATTAGGACAAACTTATTTTTAAATTCTAATTTTCTTTGGATCCATCACCAGTAATACTCATTTTGACTTATTGGAGCTAATGACTGTATACATCCAATATACATAATTTCAAATTAATATTTTTTTACATCTCTTTTCTATTATCTCTTTATTTTCTATTACACATAATATCAATTTCATGACCAAACTCTGCTTAGGTCATAGGCATATGCATTATAAATCATATATCTTTAATCACATCACATTCAATTCATCATATTTTAAGCTATAATCACAATGTGATTAGTAAATCACATTCCTTGGAACTCATGTGATCATGTCAAACTATGATCACCATCAAATAGCTCATTAATTATCACATTACATATTCATATATATAACATACACATATACAAATACACAAATACAATATTGGGATTCACATCCCACTTACACATCATTATACTATTGAAAATCACATTTCATATTCGTACATGACTATTGGGCTTCACATCCAACTCACACATCATTGCAATTACTAAGTTCAACTGTCACACTATCAATTTCTCAACCCAGTTCTACTCGAGTCAAGACCTAACTCTGCTCAGGTCCATTGGCATATGCACCTCTAGGCCTATCTCTGCTCAGGACCTCTTGTGCATATCCAATCAATCTCAATACAATTAGACAAGTAATGATATAGGTTACATGTATATAGCATCGCTTTCGTTTATACTTTTTCAATGATCATCACTATTCATGATCACGCCATATTGCATTTTACATTTAACATAACTCTTAGTTACATTCCACTTTCTATAGTTGTAGATAAATTTCTGCATAAGTTTATGAGTTCCAACTATACAACCCATAAATCTTGCATGTATCTCATGAAATAAAACTATCAGTCTCACCAAAACTCTCACGAACATGTTATCTCAGGCCTATGCCCGTGGATAACAAAACTAATATGCCAATTTATTAAACAAGTCAAATGACCATGTTAATTTAATTAACATTGTAATATCCAAACTATACCCTAAAATTTTGGAGTGTTAATTGTTGTATTGGATTAAATAATTTAAAGTGTATATGTTATGTATATGGAGATAAAAACATATACAAGATTATATCTTTTTGGTCAAAAGGTATTTTATATTTAAATGGATTTGTTTAATGTTAGTGGAAGATGATGTTAGTGAGTGATTATTATATGGTTTAAATGTATAGTGGAGAGTGATTTGGGGAAAAGAGGTTTGGTTAAAAGAGAAGAGTGTTGACTTTCTTTCTTTTTTTCTTCTTTTTCTTTCATATTCATCTTCTTCTTTTCTTCTCTTTGGTTGGCCACCCTTAGCAGCCAAAGGAAAAGAGATTTTGTTGCTTCTAGGCTCAAAAGATTGAAGGTTTTTAAGAGATCAAGTTGGAGTTTTATGGATTTTCTTCACTTTTGGTAAGTTTCCAACTTGTTTCTTGGTTTTCTTTTGAGTTTGTGTTCATTGATTTGTTGGATGGTTGTTGTAGATGTGTTTATGGTTATTTTGGTGTGTTTGAAGTGTTTTTTCTTGGTAACTTTGATTTTTTGGTTTGGATTGAAGAGAAAAAGGGTTGAGTTTGGTGAAAGAGGCAAGTGTGTGGATTGTGTGATTTTTGAGTTGTGATTGTGTTTTGATGTTTGTAATTGAGTTGTTTTAAGGTTTACTCAAGTATTATATGGGTTGTTGATGGTTTTGGTTGAGTTTGTGTTTTGTTAATATGGCTATTGGAAGATGATTGTGGGTTGTGGCTTTATTGGTGTCGATTTCAGGGTTTTTGGCCTGACACGCCCAGGAGCACGGCCATGTCTTTGGGCGTGTCATTGGTTTTATTTTTTGGGTTGGTGACATGAGCAATGACACGCCCATGTCACTGGGCGTGTCACAATTTCTGTGTTGTAGTAGCATTGACACGGCCAGTGACACGCCCATGTCACTGAGCGTGTCATAGCTACTGTGTTGTTGGAAGATTGACACGTCCAATGACATGCCCATGTCACTGAGCGTGTCATAGCTTCTGTGTTGGAGGAGGATTGGCACGGCCAGTGACACGCCCATGTCACTGAGCGTGTCAAAGCTTCCGTGTTGTGGGTTTAGGGCACGGTCAGGGATGCGCCCGTGTTGTTGAGAATGTCATGTGTAGAGTTTGCCCTAGATAGTTCTCTTTCTTATTTTCTTATGTGTATCACTAAGAGAGTGTTGTATGATCACCTTTGGATTAGGTTTTGAAGAGATTTGAGTTACCTAAGCCAAGGTTTGAGTGAGATCTTGGAAGAGGAGTTAATAGAGTGGTGTTGTTGCTCTTAGAGGTAAGTACAAACTTTGAATGATTGCATACATTTATATGACATTGTGACTTAACACATTTAGTTGAGAAATGTGTTAAGTTACTTGATATATTGTTGATGAATGAGTTATATGTTATGATATGCATAATGTGAATTATATTGATGTATCAATGCAATTGAGTAAAGTATTGTTTATGAAAATAAATGTGGAGAAATGTGATATGAGATGTGAAAACATAATGTAACCAATCGATATTGCAATGAAATAGAACAATGAGAAAAATGAAAAAAAAAAGATGATATACTAAGGCAATGAGCCTAGTTTGATTATGAAAAATGAAATGAGAAATGAATTATGAAAGAGATTGATAATGAGATAAATGAATTAATTGTGTGCCTAGTATGTTATTCAATTTTCGGAGTTCTGGGTTTGGCGGCATGCCTATGAATCGCCGGGCAGGTGAAATGACCGGGTCGTAAGCCGAGCCTAGCTGAAAAATGTGAAATATGATGTTTTTGAGGTGAAAAGACCGGGTCGTAAGCCTCAAAAACTGTAACAGTCTAGCCGGGTTGAGGACCAAGATACTGGGGCCCTACGGTCTAGCCGGGTTGAGGTCTAAGAGACTGGGTCTGTTACATTATCCATAGAGATATATATATATATATATATATATATCACCTACGGGCTTGTTGAATGTGATTATGGACCAAAGCAGTAACTCTGAACTTTGAATAGCATATTAGATCCTTTTTGGGCCCATGCTTGTCTTTGCTTTAATGTGAATTATGAAACATGATGCAAATGATTAATATTGTTGAGATATAATGCTATGAGTTGATATATCCATATATATTGTGCATGAGCATCGCATTAATCTATATTGAATTAATGTTTGTACCATTAAGCTTTCTGCTTAGCGCGATTGTGGTTCATCGCGCAGGTGACAGGGTAGATCCGGTTGTGTCGGAGAGCTCCTCTAGACCGAGTCGAGTCTAGGCTTGAGTTTGTGAGAGCAGTGTTGAGTTGTGGACATCAAGATCAGAGACGAACTGCCAGCATGTATAAATTCTATAATTTTATAAACATTGATTTTGATATATATATATATACATATGTATTTTCCGCTGTTTATTGAACAAATATTTTGAACAAACTATTTTGGATAAACTTTTGGGAACTATTGTTATATTTATATGTATTTTAACGAAGGAATGTTTTATCTATTACTATTTATAATATAGGTTAAATATTTTAAGTTTACTCGGACTGACTTATGATGATCATATATTAAAGATTAAAGTTTGGTTTGTTTAAAATGAACCGCCCCTTTATCCGGTATACGTATATCGCATGTTGTGCGGGTATATGTGGTGTGCGTATATGGGGTACGGGGATGTTACAACTGTTTTTGTATCAGAGCCTAGGTTTGAGATTCTCAACCTAGGTGAATTGTAAAAAAATAATTTTTGATTTTTGAAATATGGTTTTTAAATAAGATACATGCATTTGCACTGGCAGTTTTTGATCTTTGATGAGGTATTTTCTGCTGTGTTTGCTGATATAGGTAGTGATGGCGTCTTAGTCATGTCATTCTGTAGAAGGTAATGCTGAGAGTGTAGCTCCTGTTAAGGTAGAGATGGAGCTAGGGTTGAGTTAACTGGTGAGGCACCTGCTCATGTGCCAGAGAGACCAGCTGCTGATAAGATGCCGCCAATTTGGTTACAGCATGTGGTAGATTTGTTGAGGTAGGCTCCAATGCAGCAGCCGCCACTGTAACTACAGTCACAAGTACCGGTGAGGCAGTATGATAAATTAAGGAAGTTCGAAGCTGAGACTTCTTTGGTACTACAGATCCTGTAGTAGCTGAGCAGTGGTTGGATAGAGTTCAGAGGGTATTTATCTAGTTGCAAGCCACTCCTGAAGAGAAGTTTGATTATGCTAGATCTTTTCTATAGAGAGATGTGTATGATTGGTGGAAGACGTTTCCCCATGCTATGTATGATCCACCGACCTTGTCTTATGGTGATTTTCTGCGGGAGTTTAAGAAGAAGTATACTCTGAGGGAGTATAAAGATGCTAAGAAGATGGAGTTTTTGAATCTGAGGCAGGATAACCAGACAGTGACAGAGTATGATATTGAGTTTATTCAGTTGAGTCATTATGCCGGTGGGATTATTTCATATGAGATAGACCAGTGTAGGAGATTTGAGGAGGGGTTGAGGCCCTCTATTATGTGTATTGTTGCTGGTTCCCGGTATCAGGATCTTTTCCAGCTTGTTGGGAGAGCGCAGGCTATTGCAGCAGCTGCTACTGAGGAGGAGACCAGAGTTAGGAGACCCCAATTTGAGGCAGGGTCTTCATCTGCAAAGAGAGGCCGAGGAGGTCATTTTCAAAGGTTCAGTAGGGGCTAAAGGCAGCCTGTTAGGTCAGTACCACATCAGAGGCAGAGATCAAGACCTACAGTTTTTGTGGTTAGTGCACCGATCCCAGTGGCTCAGAGGTCTACTCCACCTATATGTGTCCATTGCAGTAGGATACATGGGGGTGTTTTTTGGAAGATTGGTAGATCAGCTGTATGTTTCAGATGCGGATCGCCTGACCATTTCATCAGAGATTGTCCCGAGCTACAGGAGGATAGGCAGGCAAATTCTGCAGTTTCTCGACCTAGTATGACAGGAGGTCGAAGTGGCAGAGGTTTCAGTAGAGGTGGTAGACCTGGGTTTAGTCAAAGAGGAGGCTCTACATCCGGAGGTAGTAGGCTAGATGAGGCTGGGTCATCTTAGAGAGTGTATGTGATGCAGAGGTAGCCGGATGCTTCAGCCGTCATTGCGGGTATATTTTCTTTATTTGGCATTTCAGTTCTTGATTTGATTGATCCAGGATCTACTCATTCATATATAAGTGCATCCATCTTGCCTGTGTCTAAATTGCATTCTGAGTCCCTTGGATTTGATGTCTTGGTGATAAATCCTTTAGGGCATAGTGTTGTGGTGAGTAAGGTGCACCGAGATAGTCCAGTGGTTGTTTAAGATGAGGAGTTTCTTATTGATTTGATTGAAATGCCTTTTAAGGAGTATGATTTGATCTTAGGCATGGATTAGTTGTCCAAGCATGGGGCTGTGGTAGATTGTCAGAAGAAGTGTGTTACCCTGAGAACCGGTGATGGTAGAGATGTGATGGTATCTAGTGAGCAGAGATAGATTTCATCCTTGTTTGTTTCAGCTGTTGCAGCTAGGAGGATGATTCGGAAAGGGTGTGATGCTTATCTTACTCATGTTGTGGATATTAGAGTAGTGGATTCCCAGCTTGATAGTATATCCACAGTTGCTGAATTCCTAGATGTTTTTCCCGAGGAGTTGCCAGGGATGCCCCCAGAGAGAGAGGTTGAGTTTGGTATCGATTTATTGCCTGGTACCACTCCTGTCTCTATTACTCCTTATCGAATGACACCTGCTGAGTTGAGAGAGTTAAAGGTGCAGTTGCAGGAGTTGTTGGATAAAGGGTTTGTTTGCCCTAGTATGTCTCTGTGGGGAGCTACTGTTTTGTTTGTGAAGAAGAAGGATGGTACTTTGAGACTGTGCATTGATTATAGGCAGTTGAATAAGGTGACCATCAAGAATAAGTATCTTTTACCTAGAATAGATGATCTCTTTGATCAGTTGAAGGGAGCAAAAATTTTCTCTAAGATTGATTTGAGATCAGAGTACCATCAGTTGAGGGTCAGAGCTGAAGATGTTCCCAAGACAGCTTTCCACACAAGGTATGGGCATTATGAATTTTTGGTGATGCCTTTTGGATTGAAGAATGCACCTGTAGCTTTTATGGATTTGATGAATAGGGTGCTTTGACCCTATTTGGATCAGTTTGTGGTAGTCTTTATTGATGATATTTTGGTGTATTTGCGCAATAAGGAGGAGCATGACGAGCATTTGTGGATTGTGTTACAGACCTTGAGAGAGAAGCAATTGTATGCTAAGCTATCGAAGTGTGAGTTTTGGATTGATCAAGTGACTTTTCTGGGTCATGTGGTGTCAGCAGATGGTATAAGAGTTGATCCGAGTAAATTTGAAGTTATTTTGGATTGGAGTCCCCCGAAGTCTGTGATTGAGGTTAGAAGTTTTCTGGGTTTGGCAGGCTATTATCGACGGTTTGTGAAGGGTTTTTCTTTGATAGCTACTCCACTCACTAGATTACTTTGGAAGGGAGTTAGATTCGTGTGGACAGATCAGTGTCAAGCAAGTTTTAAGCAGTTGAAAGAGATATTGACTCAAGCTCCTGTTCTTACTTTGCCTATGGAAGATAAACCATATGTGGTTTATAGTGATGCTTCACATAATGGTTTAGGTTGTGTCTTGATGCAGGAGGGTAGAGTTATAGCTTATGCTTCTTGGCAGTTGAAGCCGCATGAGTTGAATTACCCGACGCATGATTTGGAGTTAGCAGCCATAGTTTTTGCTTTGAAGATTTGGCGACACTACTTATATGGGGAGAAGTGTTTCATTTATATGGATCATAAGAGTTTGAAATACTTGGGGGTTTAGAGAGAGCTAAATCTTCGGTAGAGACGGTGGTTAAAGTTGATCAAAGACTACGACTGTTTGATTGATTATCATCACGGTAAGGCAAATATTGTTGCTGATGCCTTGAGTCAAAATTCATTGGCAGGTTTGACTGCTTATTCACTCTCATTGCTTGTTGAGTTGAGAGCATTGCCTACTAGTTTCGAGCCTTGTAGTGATGGTGCTTTACTGGCTTAGTTACAGTTGAGACCGATGTTGTTGGATCAGATTAAAAAGGCTTAGTTGGCTGATGAGAAAATTTGAAAAGTTGTGTCGGATTGCCATAATGGGGAGAGTCGAGGTTTTCTTGTGAGAGATGATGGCAGTCTTTGGTACAAGGATAGATTGTGTGTTCCTAATGATGCAAGACTGAGAAAGATTATTTTGGAGGAAGCACATCAGTCGGTTTTTGCTATGCACCCTGGAAGTACTAAGATGTATCATGATTTGAAGCAACATTATTGGTGGTTAGATATGAAGAGGGATATAGCGGAGTTTGTATCCAAATGTCTTACTTGTCAGAGGGTGAAGGCCAAGCCAAGTTCCTTCGGGGTTGCTCCAACCTTTATCAGTGCCTGAATGGAAATGGGAGCGAGTAATAATGGATTTTGTGACTAGTTTGCCTTTGACTCAGAAGAAGCATGATGCCATTTGGGTGATTATTGATCGATTGATGAAGACAACTCATTTTCTTCCAGTTCGGATGGATTATTCTCTTGAGAAGTTGGCTGAGCTTTATATTAGTGAGATAGTGAGATTGCATGGAGTCCCAATTTCTTTAGTGTCTAATCGAGATTCCCGATTTACTTCAAGGTTTTGGAAGAGTTTGCATGCTGCTTTAGGTTCTCGATTGCACTTTAGTACTGCTTTTCATCCGTAGACAGATGGGCAGTCAGAGAGAGTGATACAGATTTTGGAGAATATGTTGAGAAGCTGTGCCATTGATTTCTCTGGGAGTTGGGACAGATTCTTGCCATGATGGAATTTGTTTATAACAACAGTCATCAGTCCAGTATTAGAATGGCAACATTTGAGACATTGTACAGTAGAAGATGCAGAACACCTCTATGTTGGAATGAGGTTGGAGAAGGTAGTTTGGTTGGTCCCGATTTGATTAAAGAAACGGAGGAGAAATTGAAGATAATTTGGGATCGGTTGAAAGCAGCTTCAGATCGACAGAAATCCTATTCAGATTTGAAGAGGAGAGATATAGAGTTTAGTGTTGGAGATAAAGTATTTTTAAAAGTATCTCATTGGAAGAGAATTTTGAGATTTGGCTGCAAAAGAAAGTTGAATCCTCGTTTTATTGGACCTTATGAGGTACTGGAGAGAGTTGGACCAGTTGCTTATAGACTAGCTTTGCCTCCTGTGTTGGATAAAATTCACAATGTCTTCCATGTTTCTATGATACGGAGGTACAAGTCAGACCCATCTCATGTTTTGTTAGTGGAATCCATTGAGGTGAGTCCGGATCTGACTTTTGAAGAAGAACCGATGGTTATTTTAGCACATGGATTGAAAGAGTTGAGATATAAGAAAGTGCCAATTGTGAAGGTTCTTTAGAAGAATCATGCTAGAGAAGAGGCAACTTGGGAGAGTGAGCAAGCGATGCGAGATCAGTATCCTCAATTATTCCATAGTTGAGAACAGGTAATTTCGAGGATGAAATTATTTTGTAGAGGGGGAGAATTGTAATATCTTAAACTATACCCTAAAATTTTGGAATGTTAATTGTTGTATTGGATTAAATAATTTAAAGTGTATATGTTATGTATATGGAGATAAAAACAATATATATACAAGATTATGTCTTTTTGGTCAAAAGATATTTTATATTTAAATGGATTTGTTTAATGTTAGTGGAAGATGATGTTAGTGAGTGATTATTATATGGTTTAAATGTATGGTGGAGAGTGATTTGGGGAAAAGAGGTTTGGTTAAAAGAGAAGAGTGTTGACTTTCTTTCTTTCTTTCTTCTTCTTCTTTCATCTTCATCTTCTTCTTTTCTTCTCTTTAGCTGGCCACCCTTAGCAACCAAAGGAAAAGAGATTTTGTTGCTTCCAAGCTCAAAAGATTGAAGGTTTTCAAGAGATCAAGTTGGAGTTTTAAGGATTTTCTTCACTTTTGGTAAGTTTCCAACTTGTTTCTTGATTTTCTTTTGAGTTTGTGTTCTTGGATTTGTTGGATGGTTGTTGTAGATGTGTTTATGGTTATTTTGGTGTGTTTGAAGTGTTTTGTCTTGGTAACTTTGATTTTTGGGTTTGGATTGAAGAGAAAAAGGGTTGAGTTTGGTAAAAGAGGCAAGTGTGTGGATTGTGTGATTTTTGAGTTGTGATTGTGTTTTGACGTTTGTAATTGAGTTGTTTTTAAGGTTTACTCAAGTATTATATGGGTTGTTGATGGTTTTGGTTGAGTTTGTGTGTTGTTGATATGGCTATTGGAAGATGATTGTGGGTTGTGCCTTTGTTGGTGTCGATTTTAGGATTTTTAGCCTGACACGCCCAGAAGCACGGCCATGTCTTTGGGCGTGTCATTGGTTCTATTTTCTGGGTTGGTGACACGAGCAGTGACACGCCCATGTCACTGAGCATGTCACAGCTTCTGTGTTGTAGTAGCATTGACACGGCTAGTGACACGCCCATGTCGCTGAGTGTGTCATAGCTACTGTGTTATTGGAAGATTGACATGTCCAGTTACACGCCCATGTCACTGAGCGTGTCATAGCTTCTATGTTGGGGGAGGATTGACACGGCCAGTGACACGCCCATGTCACTGAGCATGTCAAAGCTTCTGTGTTGTGGGTTTAGGGCACGGTCAGGGACACGCCCGTGTTGTTGAGCCTGTCAAGTGTAGAGTTTGCCTTAGATAGTTCTCTTTCTTATTTTCTTATGTGTATCACTAAGAGAGTATTGTATGATCACCTTTGGATTAGGTTTTGAAGAGATTTGAGTTACCCAAGCCAAGGTTTGAGTGAGATCTTGGAAGAGGAGTTGATAGAGTGGTGTTGTTGCTCTTAGAGGTAAGTACAAACTTTGAATGATTACATACATTTATATGACATTGGGACTTAACACATTTAGTTGAGAAATGTGTTAAGTTACTTGATATATTGTTGATGAATGAGTTATATGTTATGATATGCATAATGTGAATTATGTTGATGTATCAATGCAATTGAGTAAAGTATTGTATATGAAAAGAAAAATGATGATATACTATGGCAATGAGCCTAGTTTGATTATGAGAAATGAAATGAGAAATGAATTATGAAAGTGATTGATAATGAGATAAATGAATTAATTATGTGCCTAGTATGTTATTCAATTTTCAGAGTTCTGGGTTTGGTGGCATGCCTTTGAATCGCTGGGCAGGTGAAAAGACCGGGTCGTAAGCCGAGCCCAACTGAAAAATGTGAAATATGGTGTTTTTGAGGTGAAAAGACCGGGTCGTAAGCCTCAAAAACTGTAACAGTCTAGCCAGGTTGAGGACCAAGATACTGGGGCCCTAGGGTCTAGCCGGATTGAGGTTCAAGAGACTGGGTCTGTTACATTATCCATAGATATATATATCGCCTACGGGCTTGATGAATGTGATTATGGACCAAAGCAGTAACTCTGAACTTTGAATAGCATATTAGATCCTTTTTGGGCCCATGCTTGTCTTTACTTTAATGTGAATTATGAAACATGATGCAATGATTAATATGTTGAGATATAATGCTATGAGTTGATATATCCATATATATTGTGCATGAGCATTGCATTGATCTATATTTAATCAAAGTTTGTACCACTAAGCTTTCTGCTTAGCGCGATTGTGGTTCATCGCGCAGGTGACAGGGTAGATCTGGCTGTGCCGGAGAGCTCGTCTAGATCGAGTCGAGTCTAGGCTTGAGTTTGTGAGAGCAGTGTTTAGTTGTGGACATCAAGATCAGAGATGAACTGCCAGCATGTATAAATTCTATAATGTTGTAAACATTGATTTTGATATATATATATATATACATATGTATTTTTCGCTGCTTATTTAACAAATGTTTTAAACAGACTGTTTTGGATAAACTTTTGGGTACTATTGTTATATATATATATATGTATTTTAACGAAGGAATATTTTATCTATTACTAATTATAATATAGGTTAAATATTTTAAGTTTACTCGGACTCACTTATGATGATTATATATTAAAGATTAAAGTTTGGTTTGTTTAAAATGAGTAGTGGCACCCCTTTATCCGGTATACGTATATCGCGTGTTGTGCGGGTGTATGCGGTGTGCGTATATGGGGTATGGGGGTGTTACAAAGATATCCATGTATAATAAATCCCTTTTACTTTGAATAAATTATCTCACCACTTTGCAACACAATTACATGTCCTCTATAATCATATTGAATAAATTTAGCCATTATAATTTTATTTCTATCTGTCAACACAATTGATAAATTTACATTCTTAACAGGTATTCAATTAGTTCGACGTCAATTTTCCTCATTGCTCAAGTCATTCACTTAACTCAAACTTACTCTTTAATACCATATAATTACTCATGCACTCTTTATAATTGAATAAATATTTTTAATATTTTAATTCTTTAATTTCTATATCCAAATAATTTATTTCCTTCAAACAACACATTTCATCTCAAATTAAATAATTAACATACCAAGTATTCCTTAAATTATGTATATATATAACATATTAAAATCTTACTTCTCTATTTATTATTCCATTTTTAATATATCTCTTATAAAAATTCTCATTCAGTCCTTTCTCATAATAATTTTACCAAATAACACTCAATGTGCTTGCATAAAATTTCATTAAATCAAATTTCATTACTCTCTAGTCAAACTAATTTTTTTCACTTGCACACTCTTTTCATTATAATTCTATTTTCCTTATAATCTCTTACTTATATACATTTTTGTCACAATATACTACAACCAACATAATTCATTTTAATCAACATCATGTCATATATAATTTTTACTCAATAGTAAATATTTCATTTTCTTTTATAATCTTATAACTCAATTCTAGCATTATTCTCAAATTCATTCTCTTATAACTTATTTCACAACAATAATTTCAAAATTAGTTTTACTTAAGTAAAACTCCACTTCTTTAATTCATTAATTAAACTTAACAACTTTTTTCACATTATTTCTTTCTCTAGCTTTACTCTCATGTGGATCCTCATTTTTCACACTATCATCTAACTCATATCATTCAAATACATGACATCATAAACCACAAAATATTACATCCAAGACCATCCTAAGTGTCGATACATATGCATGTACACTTCACTTCTCTAAAATTTTCATTTTCTTTTTCAAAACTCACTTAGGCTGAGAATCTCAAACCTAAGCTCTGATACCAAAATAATTTTAACACCCCTATACCCTATATATATATAATACATATACCCCGTATACATATAATACACATATAAAATATAAGGATATTACTTTATAGTATTGTTTAAACCCTTGCTTTAGTCCACATCAATTATATTTTTAATAAAAGAATATTTTTCATTATTAAATCTCATTCTTTTAAAAGTAACATTTACAAAATCATTATACTTTTCATTAGATTACATATATATAAATTTACATTGTCTTTTTCGAAATTCACTTATGTACATATACTTTTTTTTATCAAAATACAACATAATAAAATTGTACATGTATGCACCACCTTCTAGTTGATCTCGAAACACTCTTACTCTTCTCGTGGCACAACTGTTTGGCTCCCAGATCAACAATCTACTCAGCTACGCGATTTACACAACCACGCTAAACTCGAAAGCTTAGTGTTACATATAAACAACATATACATATATACATTATAGAAAATCACACTCACACCACTAACATCATTTATCGTCATATTTTTTGTATTTTCTTTATTATCATTAGCTTTATATTTATACTTAAATATATATATATATATATATATATTTATATATCATCCATAATCCTTAATATCATTATTGTCTACCACAAACACATACACAAGCATGAGCCCAAACAACTAATACATCATTCAAATCTCAGAGTTACTATTTTGGTCCATAATAATACCATGTGTCTAACCTTGAAGGCAAAATATCAATATAACAGTCCAACTAGGCCTGGGCTTGAGACCCAGTCTTTTCACTCAACCCAGCTTCAAAGACCAATTTCTGAGGCTTAAGACTCGATCTTTTCACCTCAAAAATATTTTCACGGTGACGCCAAGCATCTAGCCCTATAGGTAAATAGGCATGCCACCAAACACAAAACTCTGAAAATTGAATAACATATTAGGTACACAATTATTTCATATTTTCATTATTAATCTCTTTCTCATTTTCTTATGATCAAGCTAGGCGAATTACCTCATTTATCTCATTTATATCAACATCATCATATAATTATTATATATCTCATTTTATACAATCTAGTCATCACCAATATCTTTACATAATATCTTTAATGTATACACAACAAACCACATTATCTGAATATTTTAAGTCATTTTCATATTTTGTACATAGTTCACATTTCATTTAATTTAGCCATTAACAATGGCTTTTCACAATCAATAATAATGCATACATAGCAATTCACATGTTTTAGCACCATGTTCATGAATACTTAATATATCAAGTAGCTTAACACATTTTTCATCCAAAATATGTTAGTGCAAATGTAATGCAATCACATTTCATTTATCAAGAGTTTGTACATACCTTAGAAAACACTCCAAAACAAGCTTTAAAACTTCCTCTAACCTTCTCTTCCGAGTTGCCCTTCAACACTAGGGTTGGGCAAACTACTCTTTCTCAATACTTATACCAAATGTGATCATAAACAACCATTTAATATCATATTCTAAGACATTCTCAATATCAAATCATTTAAATAGGAATTGCAAATGAAAAATAAAGAAAAGAGTTATTCTCAAGTGATACGTCCAACAACACGGGCGTGTTAATGACCGTGTCATTAACTCACTTACAAAGAAGCTTTGACACGTTTAATGATATGGACGTATCACTGCCTGTGTCATTCATTCTGCCTCACAAAAATTTTGAAATATACATTTCACTTAAAATTCTTTCATTTTCCATTCAAATCATTTATTTAATTTATCTACATTTAATTTATTTTATTTAATATTCAAAAATTAGGGGTATTACAAGATAAGGAGGAAATGGTGGGAGAAATGAGAAACTTTTCAAAACAATCTCAAACTAATAATAACAATTACATGGAAGAAGTAAGCTTGATGATTATTTTTTACAACAAGAGAATGAGAAATAAATGGCATCTAAAGGGGAGTTGGATAGGTATTTGGAGAAATATGCTGAAAAGTTTACTTTTGATTTTAATATTTTGGGTTGGTGGAAGATTCATGCAGTGAGATATCCAATTTTGCCTAAAGTTGCAAGGGATATTTTGGCTATACAATCCTCGATAGTTGCTTCTGAATCTACATTTAGCACTAGAGGTAGAACTTTAGATAAATTTAGGAGTTCATTAACTCCTACTACAACTGAGGTTCTAATTGTTATCAAGATTGGTTGAGGACTTCTAATAAGCCTATCCAAGTTGAAGAAATAATTGAAGAACTTGAAAACTTTGAGTCAAGTATAAAATCCAAATTTTAGCTGCTTTCTATTCTTTGATTATCATTTTACATTTAGCAAATTCTAATAGTTTTTAATTTCAATTTTTTCTTAAGGTATTACTCAAGAACCTGAAATTATAGAAAATATTGTGCGAAGGGCTAATGGGGAGATATGAGACTCAATGTAAGTGGTGGTGTTTAGAATTTTTCGCAAATTATTTTTTTACATTGACTTTGATTAGAATCCAAACTATACATTAGATTAGATTAGATTGGTTTGATTATGAATATTGGATATTTGCATTTTGATTACGAATATTGACATCTTGATTATGAATATGAATATAGATTAATCTCCGAATGTCTGAAACTCTAAATCAAAATTCTCCAAAAAATTAGAGTAATACAATACATAGATTTTTTAATTTTGGAGTAATTCCGGAGGTGCCATTTTAAAAATCTTTGACATTTGATTTAGTTTCGGAGATTTTTTAATCTGCGGATTGCTCTGAACCGTGCTCACCCCTACTGACACCTATATTTTATTAGCATGTGTTCTATGAGAATGTAATTTTATTCATATATTAATTGATAATTAATAAGGGTTTTGAGTCTTTTGACAGTTAATTAGGCTATTTTTTAACCTTTAGATCAATTTATATGTTTATCAAAATTATTTTTTAATATTTTTACATGTTTAATGAAATTAAGTTTCTTTCTTTGAATATGCCTGCCAATATATTTTTATGTTTAATTTATATATTCAAAATTTATCTTATTAAATTTAAAAGTTAAGTTCTTATCAATAAGCAAAATATTTTTAGCTAAGATTTTGTTAAATTTCAATTCTCAATTAAAAAAAATGTTTATGTGAAGCACTAAAGCCATATGGAAACTAAAATTGTTCTAAACCCAAAAAGTAATCCCACAATTTATACGACCAAATTAAAACTACTTATGCTAGTTTAATAGTTTAATAGTTTAATAGTAATCCCTCTGAAAAAGAATATTTTTGAAATTAAAAATTAAAAAATAATATTTTTAAAATTAAAAAGAAAAAGTGAGTATTTTTAAAAATATTTTTATTTTTTAGGATATTTTTGAAAAAACCTCTTTCATTAATAGTTTTAATAACCTATATAATTTCACCAAAATAGTTTGTAATTACTCTATGTCATTGAGTTGTAATTAAATCACATTTCTAATAATTATATTCCACATAAAAGACTATATATATATATATATATATAATAGGAGGGTTGGTATATAAATTATCTTTTTAATTTTATTGTAAGGCTTTAATGTCGTTATTAAAAAAAGCTAACGTTATATTAAAAAATTATTCAACTTTGAGAATTTTAAAATAGACTTTATTTTCTTTAACTTGATGATATAATGATCTTTTATTAGCTTATCATATCTATTCTTATAATTTCCTATTAATATATGCTTTTCGATGGAATGATGCTCATTTTTGTTTAAAAAAAAATCCAAAATCTCTAGAGGCATTACTCTTAATTCAATTGAATTGAAAATTAAAATTTTTATTGTTTATTTTTTAAAAATAATGGCATTTTAAATTTTAAATTATATGTTTGCATATATATAAAATTGGATTAATGTACTTACTATTAATTCTCTCTGCTTTACTTTTTTACGCGACTGTGACATTACAAATTTGAAGTTGAAATTGAACTTTGTCCTCTGAAAAGTAATAAAAAAGTAATATTTTGCAGTGCAAAATGGAAATGCTTTTCCTAAAGAATAAAGCTATATATTTTTTTAATCGAAAAAGAATAAAGCTATTGGCTTGTAATTTTTTTTTTGGATCTGTCCAACTTCGATTGCATAAAAGATTTCAAATCATTCTTTTTTTTTAATTATTAATTAGCATTTCTTGTCTGTCTATAATATTCTAGAATATATTAATTGGATCTCTCCCTTGGGAGGGCTCTTAGCCGTACAGTTGGTTGTCTTGATCACCATTGAAAATTTTTGGCTAAAATTCACAATTAATATAATAATAAACAAAATATATTAAAACTTTCTTTTTACTTTCTCTTATAAATTCATATATATCATTACATATGTACAATAGATGAGTTGATCAAATTTTAATAGTCATTTAATCTGACTATTAATAATCAGTTAAAAAAAATTTATATTTAAAAATTAAAAATTATAAGCGATTTAATAGAGTTAGATCAGATTTATCGAATTTCATCGAATTCGATCGAATTTATTAATAAATATATAATCTAAAACTGACTAACTCAATCAATTTAAATTAATATGGTCGGTCAGGTTGGTTAATTTTCGTTCGAATTCAAAAAAATTTACTCATCCTTATGTATCATCACATATACATATTGTCAGATGTCTACCAATTTATTATACAAATAATTATAATTATTAGTATAATTTTTCAATTGTCCATCCAAACTAATGGATCAATAATCAAACATATATAGTTTGTTAATTTTTTAAAAATAATTCTTACTATTTTAAAATCAAAATTTATATATCTATTTCAGTATAGCTTATCTTTAGGAATGTTAATATATCTTTTTATGTTTTATCACTAAAATAATATTTTGGCAATGTTTCTTTATATTAAACTACATAAATTAAACCCTCAAATTTAACATACCAAAAATAAAAATAAAAAAATAAATGAAAAACATGAAAAAAATTCACAATCCAGTAATAAAAATATCCTATTAATTAATATAAAACAAAGTAAATGAAAGTGAATAGGAGAGAACAACCATAAATGTAACTCCATATTTTTATTAAACATAATTAAATATATAATTTGGAAGGGTTAAGTGAGGTATTGAAAATAGAAAATAATAAATGTATATATAAAATATAAAAAAATATACATGAAATATAAATATTATTAAAAACGAAAAAGCCAAAATATAAATAGTTAAAGTCAAAGATTAAATAGTAAAGTTAAAAAAATTAGAATTAAAATAATTTTTGAATAGTAAAAGATGATGAAAATTTTAAATATTAATTAATTATTAATTAAATAATTAAATAATATATATGTGGCTAGAAATAAAAAGAGGATAAAAGTCAAAATATCATCTTTTTCTATTCTCTTCTCCTTCTTTCCCTTCTTACCAGATTTTCATGGAAGACAAAGGAAGGTTTCGCTCTTTTAACTACATCAAATTTTGCAAGGATTGCTAAGGAATCAAGGAGTTTTTGTGGATTAATCAAACATTTGGTAAGTAATTTATCAATTTAAGCAAAGTTACTTTAATTTAAGATTATGTACAAATTGAGTTTTTTGATGGAGGATGTTATAATTGTTTAAATGAGTTTGAATGATATTATTTTGATGTAAAGAAAATGATTTAAGGGTTGGATGTTTTAAAAGAATAGATTCAGTTAGAATTTGAAAGGGCAGTAGATGAATTAGGGTTTTTGAATAGAATTGATGTAAATTAAATTAAATTGATTAAATTGTGTTATAATATGATTCTAATAACATAATTTAGTGTAAAACTTGATTTGAAATTGATTTAAATAGAAATCAAAAATTAAAGTGTGTTAGGGTAAATCTTAAGAATTTAAAGGAATTGTGACAAATTGAGTTTTATTAGTTAAAGTGGTTAGGAATGAGTTCCTAATGACTTGTTTACACTCGCATTTTGATTAGTAAGTGAGTAGGCTCAAGTTGCCCAATCCAAGAGGTGAAGAACAATTTGGTGAAGTAAAGGAAAGGGAGCGAACTTGGCTTGAGAGTTGCCTTAAGCGAAGGTAATTACATATTTTGGTATTTATACATTTAATTGTATTGAATTGACATACTACATGGAATGTAAATGTTTGAGTGATGCTACTTTAATGTTAGTATTGACATGTAAAGTGCTAGTTATATGTAAAAGTGTATAAAATGCATGATATGTGAGATATTAAACCATTATAGAATGATTATTATCTTTGTTTTGTTTAATTGGTAAAAAGATGTATTTAAGCATCTAAATAAGAATATAAGCCACATAGTGAGTGTGGCAAGCAAATATATTTCTATGATTGAAAAATATGAAAAATAGTAAAATAATGTGAAAAGTGAGGCAAAAGTATTAATATGATTGAAGTATATGGAAAATAATCAAACTGCATATAAAGTATATGGAAAATGGATAGAATGTGACTGTGAAAAGAATTTGGCCACATTATGGGAGTACCAAAGAATATGATGTTTATGATAAAAAAAATATATGAAAATATAGAGGAATGATGGAAGAAGTGCTTGAAAATGATGAATGGAAAAAGTGGCTATGGGATGTGATAATGTGAGATGATTATGTAAAATGAAAATGTATATGAAATGTGTGTTACCATATATAGTACCTTGTTCCAGAGCTTTGCATTTGGTAGTATGGATATGAAATGTCATTATATGATTTGTCTTCGGGGCAAGACACTGGGCGTCATTATTATTTGCCTTTGGAATAGACTTTGGATTTGAATAATATATAAGATTATTTAGGCCCAATGTATATGATTATGGTACTTGGATGAGGATTATGGAAAGATATGTTCATAAAGGCATCAATCATGTTATGCTATAGATGAATTCATATTGTATTATTTTGAATTATTATTTTAGAGTTATTTTATTATCAAAGTATGTACCGGTAGACAAAAAGCTTAACGTGACTTGTCCATCGCGCAGGTGACAGGTGACATAATAGAGATGAAGAGTTCTATTAGACCTGAATAGGTCTAGAATTTTTTTTATTAATACTTGAAGTTTATTAGTTTGTTGCCAAACTAGAGACCATTGCATATTATGTAGTTGTTTGTTTTTTACTAAATACATTATGTTTTGTATAGATTATAGACTATATAAAAATGTTGTAAAATTCATGATTGTTTACATAAAATGAATATTTGAACTACTTATTGGTATATATATGTATATATATGATTATGAGATATTGAACATTTTTGGAGAAATGTTGCAGTATTGAAAATATAAGTGTATATTGGGAGTGTGTTTTCATGCAGGTTATGAAAATTTAGTTTTTCGAAAATATTCGATTTATAGACAAAACTCTGATAAATTTTTTCCAATGATTTTTCTTATAAGTTGATATTTTTAACTATTAATTATATATATATATATATTTATATACTCATTAAGTTATCTTTAAAAGAGTAAATTATATTATTAAAATTGTATGGAGAATTTTCTAATGATAATAATGGTAACAGTTTTATATTCTATATATGTATTTATATATACATGGTGTATGTATTATTCGTATGTAGAATATAAGAGTGTTACAATAAAAAAAAAGATAAAAAAAATCAACGAATCTTAGAAAAGAGAAATGAAAGAACGACACACAAAGAATATAATAATACATGGAGCGTCAATAATGTATAAAGATAATATTAACCTTTAATAAGACTTTTAGTGACATTATTTTTTCTATAGACTTCAGGTGAAAAAGACCTATGTCAATAATTTCATTCCACTTTGCGAGACAAAGACTAAAATGCCTTCAAAAAGTAACCACTTTTCATTTAAATGAACAAATTCAAGGATAAAACTTATATTTTTATAAAAGTCAAAAGAATTAAATTGTTGCTCTTCATAAGAAATAAGGCTAATATTATTATGTTTACATTGTTCTTCGATTTATTTGAAGAATTTTACATTTAATGATATGTGTCAGTGTATCATTTGTATTAATGTAATTTACTGGTATTAGTGTAATTTACTAGTAAAATTAGTGACAATCTTTTAAGAGGTTGTAGTTGAAATTTCATTAGAGTAAAGAGTTAAAGTTTCTTTTATATATATATCGTATTATTTATTTTACTAAAAAATAATACTTTGAAATTCTTCAATTTTTTATCTATAAAAAATCAATTTTAGTCAAGCAGTTTAATATTTTAGGTTAAGTTACGTGAATGTGTTACATACGTGCAAATTGGATTGCATCTTCAAATCATTTGGGTTTATTTTATTTTAGTTTATAAAAATGATGCCCCTCAAAAAATTTTGTAAATTTTTTTTATATTTTACTAGAGTATTCTAGTCATTCTATAAAAATATATAATAAACTCATAATAAATATATAGAAGTTAACATATGCATAATGAACTTATAATAAACTATAAAAATATGAAAGAAGTTTCCATCAATTGAAGATATGTTTAACCATTGCCCTAATTTTGGCATTGCCAATAGAGAATGAAAAATTTGTAGTGTACTGTGATGTTTGGAGAGTTAGATTGTGTTGTGTGTTGATGCAGAAAGATTGAGTAATTTTTTATATTTCTCGACAGCTAAAAGAAGTATGAAATCATCGACAATATATTAAAATTCAAGGGTAGATTGTGTAAAACCCCCTGGCAGTCTTGTCAGAGAATTATCAAAAGATGTTACTCAAGACATATCAATCCTATAACCAATATTAAATAAACATGGTTAACAATTTAATTAAAAAATTTAATAGAGTTTCCTCTATATATATTCACTGCCAAAATCTTCTCCAATCTAACACAAGCTATAGAAAAACACTTCTAACTTTCTCTCTTTCATTCTTAACTCCAATTACACCAACTCATCAATATTCAATTACAATTCAACATAATTATCCAATACTTTTATCAACTTGTTTACATATATAACATTCGCCAAAATTTATATTATTAACTAAAGTTTTATAACCCAAATTACATTTACTAAATAAATATCTCTCAAGCTTGTCCAAAATTATACAATTGTCATTTAAACTAAAATATTTCTATGTGAACAGTAAATAAATATGTACGAAAAAATCTTTCAAATTCACTCCTTCCAAAATTGCAGTTGATTTTGGACACTTTGAGATATCACTTTGCCAGATCTGTCCATTTAGTTTGATCTGCAAGTCAAAAAAAGTCTAACACACTATGTAATTACTTAGTGTACTTGTATATTCATAATTTGTCAATTTATATCATAAAGATATAATTATAATAATAAATATTGTTAAAATCACAACTTTGAAAATAAGTCATTTAATAAAATAAGTTCAAATTAACCCTTCTTAATATTAATAAGTTCAAATTCAACTCAAGAGATAATCACATTGCAGTCATTTGCTAAAACATTAATAGTTAAGATAAAAATTCTATTTTCACATTCACTTGTCCACTCAATTCTTTATAAGTACTCACATTGCACATTTCTCATATTACAGTAAATTTCATTTATTTTGCCCTCATATACCGAGTTTTAAAATCCTAGACTCCAATAATGGGTTTAATAATGACAACTAAATGGCCACTTTCAGAGTTTAAGATGAGAAGAGAAAAACTTATAATAAATTCTACAGTACTTATGTCTACATCAATCAATGTGGCTAGTGGCCTAATAATGATATGAATATCCACTATAAATAGTGACACAAAGTATCCAATAATGGGACAAAGTGCCCACTAATACTGTATACGTCTGTTCTCTGGCTAGTTATTCTATTTGATAACTAGGTTATTTCACCAATATAACTTGGGCATTTCAATTATTTTCTCATTCCAATCAATTTCATAATTATAATGTCAATTTTGCTAAGCCATTTCATTAAAGTAAACACTTCTTTTTCTTTTCAATCAATTTTTTTTTCAAACTTTAACAATACATTTAAGTAAATTCTTCTTTAATTAAAACTAAACACATTTTATTTTAAACATATTCATCAAATATTCTAATAATTTTTCTCTTAAAATCCTAAATTTTTCCAAAATCCTATACCTACACTTAATGGTTAAAAAGTTTCTTTAAGCATAGTTTTAAGTTAAAAACCACTCAAACACACTTAATCTCATTACAAATGAATCTATGAACAATTTATTCTAAACTTAGTTCCATATTCATTTCTTTCTCTAAAAATTCAATTAATCAATTCTATCCCAAATAATTCAAGTAATAGAAATTAACAAACTTCCATAAGCATTTAATATCAAAGAAAATCCAAATAATAACAAATTATTAAATACACAAGCACTAACCTCTTTCAAGTATCTATTCTCTTTCTTATTCCTCCCATTCCTTGATTTTATGCTGTTATTCTTAGAAAATCACTCATAACCTGACTATTTGCCTTAAAAAACTTGAATTATTACTAAAGATCCTTAGGTTTTTAAGTGTAGTGATGGAAGATAAAGAAAGAAAAAAGATATGGTGGTGAGAATGGTGATGGGTTCAGCCAAGGAGAAGAAGAAGAAGAAGAAAAGAGAAGCCAATTCTGCATTATATAATATTTAGGGTTTTGATTCTATTTGTTACTCATACCTTTCCTTTGGTACACCTTTTTTCTTTAATTATCTCTTAATCTGATTTTTAAATTTGTAAAAGCATGAAATATTTTCTTTAATTATTTTGAAGCCTTGTTACCCATATTTTTTATTCCAATTATAGTAGAATTTGATTCTAGGACCATAGGTGTATTTCTATAATTTTTATCGCTAATTTTTTTTTCAAAAATACTGATTAAATCTATACCTGGATTTAATTTTTAACTTTTTAAGACTTACCCAACCCTAGTTTTCCATTAATTTCAAATGCCTAGGCCACTCTTAACATTACACACAGTCTAATATATATAATTTAGAAAATTATTACTTAAAATTTTAGACATAATAGATTGTGTGTACCAAATGTCAATAACTTAAAAGAGCGAATTCTGAAGGAAGCACACTATGCTAAATGTAGAGTGCATCCTTGTTCAACCAAGATATATCACTAGTTTAATCTTTATTATATGTGAAAGGGAATGAAAAAAGACGTTGAATATGTAGTAAAATTTTTAACTTATCAATAAGTAAAATTTGAACATGAAAAGCCTAGACTATTTCAGCAACTACCTTTGCCATAATGAAAATGGGAAAGGATCACTATGGATATCATAGGCGATCTACCTTGAACATCTATAAGATATGATTCTTTGTGGGTCATAGTTGAAAGGCTAACCAAATATGCTCACTTCTTACTAAGACTACCTACACTGTCTTTCGATATGCTCAACTATATCTCGATGAGATAGTAACCCTACATGGCATACGAAAAATTTTAGGAGATATGACTATTTTTTTTCTTCTCAATCTTGAATTTTATAAGAGAATTGGATTGATTTATATACAAGAGAATTCCTATGCTAATTGGGAATATATTTCTAGTTAAGAATATACATCAATACACAATATAATAATTCTTATTATGGAAACAAATTATTTTGGTCAACATTTTCCCTTAAGTTAGTGCATAGATATCATGCATGCCAACTTGCAAACCAGATTGTTAAATGGCTAGTTGCTACATTTAGTGATGACATATGTTGATTGATCATTAGCCACATAGGATAAGCATATGGAGCCATGAATTATTTTCTCCTTTATAAAGTGTTGATCAATCTCACTGTGCTTTGCTTTGTCATATTGAACTGAGTTATGAGCTATAGTAATGACTGCTTTATTGACACAAAATAGAAATAGGCTAATATTCTTTGATAGTTTTAGTTTTTTTTATTTATTATTTTTTGCAATCACAACAGTTCATATACTCCTTTAGTCATTGCTTTATATTCTGCTTTAACACTGGATCGTGAAACCACACTATGTTTTTTACTTCTCTAAGCAACTATGTTTCCTCCCATGAGTGTGCAATAACCAGCCTCCTATCATTTAGATATCTAGTCCAATTTGCATATATGAAAGCTTCTACTCCAAGGTGGCCATTTTTAGAGAAAAGTAAATGTTTTCCTAATGCTGACTTCAAATATTGCAGAATGCAAAAAACATGTAAATGAGGCTCACGTAGGTTATGCATGTATTAGCTCATGAGGATAATTGAAGATGCTATATATGGTCTAGTGTAAGAGAGATAAATGAGTCTTCTAACCATTTTTTTGATATCCCCCTATATGTAATGATGCACTAGATCAACTTGTGATTACTTTTAATAAGAGATTCTACCAACTCGTAACCTATCATACTAGTTTCTTTCAATAGTTCTTAAAATATATTTTCTCTAAGAAATAAAGATCCCTTTTTCTGATCTGACAACATCAATTCCTAGAAAACACTTCAATTTTCCTACATCTTCGATCCTGAACTCTTAAGCAATAAGTTTTTCTAGCCGAGCAATCTTATCTAGGTCATCCCTAGTTATCACAATATCATCAACATAAACAATAAGAATAGTGTTTTTTCCTCCACATTGTTTGATAAACAAGGTATGAACTACATTGAAATATTTGCAAATTGAAAAAGACTTTATACGATTAAATTAGCCCCAAGAGAGTCTCCATGAAGAAATGCATTTTTACATCAAGCCATTGTAAATCCAAATCTTGATTAGTTGTACTTGATAATAGAATTCTCATTGTATCCATCTTAGCTATTGGTACAAAAGTTTTTAGATATTCTACTCAAAAAGTCTTACACCATTTAGCAGCTGGTCTAGGTTTATACCTTTCAATTGAATCATTTGCTTTGCATTTCACAGTAAACATCCATTTGCAACCAACCATTTTCTTCCTTAATGGAGGTGTGACAAGTTCCTAGGTCTTATTCTTTGCCAGAGCTTTCATTTCTTCAACTATGACTTCTTTCCATTTAGGATCTCACAAGGCTTCTCTCTAATACTATGGAATAGACACTGAAGAACTACATAAGACAAAAGCTCTATAGGTAGATAATAGGGAGTCATAAGAAACAAAGCTAGATATAGGATGTTTAGTGCATAATGTTACCCTTTTTCTTTGAGCAATAAGTTTATTCAAATCATCATTGAAATTAGAGTGACAAGGTAACTCACCAATATTTTTAAGAAATGACATGTTAAAAACTGCATTATAGCTTTTTTGTCTTATCTTTCCTTGAATACATCTTCAAGTCGGGTTTGTCCAAATGCCCAATAGTCCCTCCCTGAATGGAACCATCTATTTGAATATGTCCCTCCTTTGTAGAACTCTCCTCTTTAAGTGGGCTATTAAGAGTTATAGAATCAGGCATTACCTCTTTTGTCTTACTCTCTCTTAGAAGAGATGAATGATTTGTGTTGACATAAGGCTCAAATTCACAAAAGGTTATATCCATACTAATAAAGTACTTTCTAGATGAAGGGTGATAATATTTATAACCCTTTTGAGGAGGAGAGTATCCAACAAAAACACATTTAAGAGCCATAGGGTCCAATTTTCCAATGTTCCAAGCATGAATAAAATGGACACATCCAAACACTTTTGGTGGAATGGTGTAAGACTTTTTACCTTGCAACAACTTTAAAGGTCTTCTAAATTTAAGGGTTTTGAGAGGCATTTGAATTTTAAGATAAGCATCAGAACTACATCTCTTTAGTAACTCTTTAGAAGATTCATGGTAAATAGAAGAGACTGAGCTACTTCTATTATGCATTTATTTTTCTTTCGACGACACCATTTTATCACTAGTATAGACATAACTAGTCTGATGAATTATCCTATGGGAGTCAAAATAATCTCAAAATTTACCACCCATATATTCTATATCATTGATTATTCTGAGAATCTTAATCAACATCAAATTATTTATGCATCATTTCATGAAAAGACTGAAAGCATGTAAACACATCATTTTGTTGTTTTCATTAAATAAATCCAAGTTATTTTTGTATAATAATTAATAAAAATGACAAACCATTGAAGACCAAATAAAGGAGTTTGAGTACGTCCTTGAATAGTCATAAATGAAGTAACACTTCTATTATTAATCAAATGATAAGTGCTCCATGTATGTTTAGTAAGTTCACATACTCTACAAAATAAGGAATCAAACAAAGTCTTTTGAAATAAAATGGGATATAATTTCTCCAAAACAAAAATGATGGATGTCCAAACCACCAATGCCACTGTAAGATTTCTCGATTGACTTCCTTATTCTAAAAAAGGCTTGATTCATCATTGAACTTTAGCTCTTATCCAAGATATACAATCCATCCTATAACTAATAGTGCTAATCGTCTTCCTTGTGTGAAGATCTTGAAAGATGCAATGATTAGGATAAAACTTAATTTTGCAATTAAAGGCTTTTGTTAGGGAACTGATAGATAATAAATTAATATGACAATGAGGCACATGAAGAACTGAAGATAATTTAATATTCAGAGTATAATCAATATAACATGTTCAGGAGCTAGGAGTAAAAGATCCATTGGCTAAACATATATTATCCCTCTTCTTTTCTAGAAAAATAGGTTAAAAACACTTTAGAAGAGCCTATAATATGTCTATTAGCTCCAGAGTCTATAATCCAAGGATAGTATTAAAGTTAGGAAGAAAAGTAGTACTTGAATAATAAAATTTGATGTATCAATAAGGGATGGAGAGTCTAGTTGGGATAAGTGTTGTTGTAGGTTTTGAATATCCTCAATAGATAGAGTGCCCACTAAAGATGGCTCAGGAGTGTCATTCAACTAGATTTTCTTGAGTCCTGGTGGGACCTTCTCTCTTTCGTCCATGACCTTAGTTGGTCTTCTAGGCAACTTCCAACAGTGTTCCCTAGCATGTCTTGGCTTGCTATGGTAATCACATTGCAGTAAATCTTTATCAAAGGAGTGACTATTAGCTCTAGGTTGATTAGGAGACTATGCAACTAATCAAGTTTTTTCTCTCAGTATTATATGATGCATGGCACTTCTTCTAATTTATTCTTATTGAACATAAGAATAAGTTTATCATAAGAAGGAAAGAGGGCCTTTATCAAGTATTTGAATTCTTATATGATCATATTCAATGTTTAAAGCAGCTAAAAAAAATCATAAATTCATTCTTTCTCAACTAGTTTCCAGAATTTGATCGCATCTTTACTACAATCAACCTAAAAATCTTGATCATAATCAAGTTCCTACCATTATCCACTAAACTCAGACATAGTCATCTCACCTTGCTTTGTACTATGGATTTTATTCCGAAGTTCAAAGATAATTTGTTAATATGTGAGAGATGTTGCATTCCATATTTTAATGTTGTATTAAGTAGAAGATATGCTCAAGCAATTTGAGATTGCACATAATTGATAATCTAAGATATCACTAAGGAATTTTTTGAAACCCACTGATTGTAGTAACTATTAGTGGTATTTGGCTTCTTTTTCTCATTAGTGATATATCTTTACAATCCTTTAACTTTGATAAACAATAAATAAGATCTTGACTAAGTAAGATAATTAGTTTCATCAAGCTTTATGGGACTTATTTGTAATAATGGGTTATCAGAACTAGGCATCGTTAATTTTTTTACATTTGACATTTTCAATTAGTTAAGAAAATAAAATCTGACCAACAGTAACACAAAAATAACTTTAAAAAACTATAACTGTAACTTAAAATAGAAGACTACAATAGTATGAAAAGAAAAGTGTGAATGGAGTAACCTTTTGTGCCAACACTAATGATATTGGAACTAGCAAGAATAGGCTAGAAAAACTACTATGAGTCCACAGTAGTTCACCAAAGGAGAAATGCTGGCAAGGTAAGCTACAAGCCTTGACGCGTGATGTCACAAAAGTGTTTCTAGTGTGTGTAGCTCACATGGTGAGAGAACAACCACTAGAATCCGATAACAAGCTAGCGATGGGATTCTGACCTTGCCTAAGATGGCAATAATAAGAACCAAAGAGGATAGATAGGCGAGATTAAAAACAACCTATACTTTAGGATTTTACTATATAAAAAAAAGGAGTAGATCTAGAAGTCTAGGGTTTTATTAGTCTAATAACATAAAGATTTTAGGAGAAAGAACTATTTTTATTTCTTCTCAATCTTAAATTTTACAAGAGAATTGGATTGATTTACATATAAGAGAATACCAATTTTAATTAGGAATATACATCAATGAATATAATAACTCTTATTCTGGATATAAATTATTTTTGTCAACATATAACAATATCTATTATTTATGATAAGGGGGACCTAATTTAGAATCATATTTTAGAGAAAGCTTCTAGAAGCCCTAGGAACTCAGTTAGATTTCATTATTAAATTTCATTCTCAAACCAATGGGTAGTTAGAACACGCAATACAAGCCTTGGAAGATTTACTTTGTATGGTATTCTTGAGTTTGTTTCTAATTGGGATAAACTCTTACCTTTGATGATAAACTCTTACTTTTGATAGAGTTTGGTTACAATAACAGTTATCATTCTAATATTAAAATGGCTTCTTATGAAGTTCTCTATGGAAAAAAGTGTTGATCACCAGTTTATTGGATAGAAAAAGATGAAAGGCACATTAAAGTTTTAGAGTTGATTCAATACACAATAGAGAAAATCTTTATAATCCAAAAGTGATTTAAGACTGCTTTCAACTGATAAAAGAGCTAGTTCAATCCCAAAAAGAGAGAAGTATAATTTATGGTTGGAGACCATGCTCTTTTAAGTTCTCACTAATGAAAGGTATTATTTAGTTTAGAAAAATGGGGTAAGCTAATTCTTAGATATATTGGTCCTTTCGAGATATTCGAGAGGATTAGAGATGTATCCTACTATGAGTGGGTAGAACAAAGTCTCCATTCAATGCATACTGAGAATACATATCTTAAAAGGTGTTTTGACTTAACAAATCAGTCTTAATAAAAAGGGACAGCTCGATTCTTTATACTAGTTACGACAATGGCAAACAACTAGTTACTAGACTGGGTATATCTATATGGACCACTCTTTGCATTTGTTAAGAAGCTTTTCATAATGCAGATTCTAATGATAGTTTATATATAATATCAAATATAAAATAAACAAGGATATATGCATGATTGTGGAAATAATATCGCAACAACATCATCACATCTTAAACCAACATCATTAAGGATCATGCTTATCATATTAATTTAATAAAGTCACATTAAGATAATTAAACTAAGGATCATCCTAATTAAATTTGTGTAATTATTTGACATGCTTTATATATCAAAAATCATGGAAACATATATAAAGAGGCATAATCATCATTCCTATCATCCCAAATCTAAGTTATATCATCATCCATGTGAACATATTCATCAAAACCAATTATAACAACACCTAACAAATTAAAAGATCTTTAATAGGCTCATTTGATTTAATGGAAAATAAATTTATGAGTGGACCCTTAGGTTTACCAAATTAGGATTATATACTTTCAGTTTAGATAAGTTTTCATGCTTAAATTCATAAAACTAGTGAGATAAGTTCAAAAGATCAAATTATCAATCTAAAAGCACTGAACACAAAAATTCTCTAGAGGAGTTTGGATCAAAGATTATTCCCAAAAACACGAATAAAGGTTCTTCCTCCTTTGCCAATGAAAGTATGGGTTTAGATAAGTTTATATGTCTTGAAGGTTCTATTTAGGATATTGGAATTCAATGAAAGAAAGAGATATCTTGATTGCTTGGAATGCTTAAGAGATAGAATTGGTTGCCATCTAAAAAATTCCTCCTTAAAACAAGGTTTAAGATCTATTTATAGGCATACAGTTTCATATAAAGCTTCATAATAAGATAAAGATGGATTTTGAGGAAACAAATTGGGCAGAATCCAACTAAAAGGGAAGAATCCTACAAAATCTCTGAAGTAGATTTTCTGTTTGATTTGTAGCAAACTATCAGTACAAATGTTTTACATAGTCCGGCATCGAGCTTTTATATGGCCTAAAGACATATGCATGGATGTTCTTGACTTTTGCGCAGAGAGCTAGCCAGAGGTTGGTTCTACTTTTATCTTTCAAACCATTTTTTGGTATCTTGAGCCACTCTTTTTGGGCATTATAGGCTATATTCATCACCTTTAGACTAGTTTTCAACTAATTAAACTTATTCCACTATTTTTATGATTTTAAATAAGAAAACAAATCAAACCAAAAGAGTCAATTAGCCTAATCATTGGGTTTTATATTGTGCAAATCACTTGATTAAAATTAGACACTAACACCTATTGTTTGGCCTTGCTACCTCATATGAAAAATGTGCATTTTGTATTTGACATTTCTATGCTTGAGAAGTATATTTCAGACCTCACCCACTTGTTATAAACACCACCAATTAAGTTACAATCCAATCTAACCTATGAAGAAGTTCTAATAGCAATCACTAATCGATAAGTTAGAAGAATGTGAAACAAAAATATTCTTATAGTTAAGGTCCTCTGGCGCAACCAAACTACTGAAGAGTACACATGGGAAATTGAGTCCAATATATTGCAACAATATCTCATCTATTCTCTTTTAGTTATGTTTCTTCCATAAAACAATTTGAGGATGAATTTTCTGTTAGGAGGGGAGAGTGTAACACCCCTAATCCAAAGGACTAGGAATAAGAATTAGGGTCTAGAGAGGGTAGTGAGAATATGTGAAATCTTAATAGTTAAGGATCTAATTGAAATAATAAACAAATAAAAGTAGTTAAGTATAATTATCAAGGATTTAAACTAAAAAACTTTGAAAAAGTTAAGTAATAAATCTATTTAGTAAAAGAATAAGGACCTATTGAGAACTTTGTTAAAATAATAAGAAACCATTAAGCTGCCAATACGAGCTTGCGATCACTTTCATAAAATCATAATTCATATTTTATAAAAGACCCAAAGATTACACCTCCTGCTTTATTTCCTTTTACTGGACATTATCACATCATCATTATCAAGACGGTTCTCAACCCTTTTCTTAGTCAACCCTTGAACATTGAAGTGGCCAACTTGAATTTTTGTTGGAAAATCTATGAATTTAGCTTAAAACTATATTAAGGGATGCACTTAGACAAGATAAAAATAGAGTTGAAGTTTGGGTAGTCAAAGAAAGGAGAAAGAATAAAATCCAAGATAATATTCTTATAATTTTTATTACCTTTAAATTATAGCTTAGACATGCAAAACCAAAAACTTGAATGGAAGAATTACTTCAGAAACTTGAATGGTTCAGAATTACTGTACATAAACCATATGAAATCCATATAAGATCAGGTTAATTACTAGAAATATGGATATTTATATATGTGTATGATATATATGTATGAAAATGAGTTAGGATTGGAGAAAATATGATGAAATTTAATGATGAACTAGGATGTTATTCTTAAGGAACTGTTACATGAATTAAGGGTTGATGATTGAGTGATTGATATTGAATATTTAAACAATTTGTAAGCCACGTGACTAGAAACAAAATTCATTTTGTTTTACTTCTATATCAAGGATTCAAAGTGCAGTCGCAGCTGCTAAATCTCTTTATGCCTTAAATTATGACAGCGAACCTTGCTATGTTTCCAAGTGATCCTAATTTAATTCAGTTCTAGTCGTTATTCACTGTCAAAATCATGAACCCTTGTCGTGGCCCTATTATAATCGCAACTTGTAATTGCAAATCTATTTGTAACTTTTAACCAACTTGAATTAACTTGAATTACGGTTGCAAACCTAAATAGCAATCATAAACCTTACTGTGTAAAAAATATATAATTTATTAATATGAAAAAATGGAAGCCAATTTAACTAATAATTAAACTATAAATTTAATATAGGTAAAAAAGAGCAAGGTGAACCCTCTAAAGTGAAGAAGTAGCTTAAGCCGGAATTGAGTCAAAATGATTATTGCATGCATGCATAATTAATTGTGTATATTGGTACCTTAATTCATTACTTTATAACATGTTCAGTCAATGGAATATCGTGTCATTGCCTGAATGGGGCATTTTGAACTGTCTGAGTAACATTCTATTGATTCTCTCTTTGTCTTGAGCATTGTTGCTAGTTGTGATGTCGATTCATATCTTGATTATTGATTTGTGGATTGTCTTGAATAATGTTAACCATATGGATTGCTTTTATATACATCTAGAATTTAGTTCTCTAGTAGGACCCAACTTTAGTGGGGGGGATAAACTAATAAGCTATGTACACATAGGGCTCTGATTTTAAGGGAGAAATTAGTACCCTATCTTAGGCATTGAGCCTCTCTGTTTCTATAACTACTTTTATGAACTAATAAAATTTTGTTATGCGATCTATTCATTCTTTGCTAGTCAAATATGCCTTAGATATTTGATACGAATCATCATTGCTAGAGTGTTATAGTCGTAGACCTCCTTATTCATTTATTTTTTGGCATGTAATATTTTTCTTACTTACAGAGTTAGCAGCTCACTAATTATCTATGGTTCCAGGTTTTATTGTACAAAGATAACTGGCTTCCTGGTTCCTTCTCCATTAGAAGCTGAAGAGTATAAAGTAGGTTTAATGTATGTATATATATACTTTATAGTAATATGTATTAAGGCCTGTATTATAACTTAGCACTTCGTGGTTATCCAGGTTGATGTAATAACAATAATGACACAAGAGTATGTATATATATACAAATATATATGTACATGTGTATGGTTACTTATGTAGAAGTAGGTCACATCTCAAATTATATGTATTATAGAGACACAATACTGCAGGGGAAAATCATAAGTTACATTCATATGTTGATGTAGTATGTTAACTTGGATTTTTGTTGGAAGAAAGGTTCTACTTGGTGCTAGATAGCCTTATGCCTACCTAGACCCTAAAACTATCACACACATTAGGATCAATGTGTGATAAAATTGAATAAAAAGATGGTGATCTAAATATTAATGAAACACTCTGGAAACTTTATTGTTTATGATTATTCTATTCATTGAATCTATGTTATCGAACCTCTGAAGCCCTATGCATAATGCTATAATTGTTCCGATCATTGATTGTGAGTACCCTACTAGATGTTCATTAAAACAATGGTGAGAAAAAAGACTTTTGAGACTAACCTCCATTTATTAAAACTGTGATGAGGAAGAGCCTTTCAAGGTTGACTTCTAGTGATCAAAACCCTAAGTTCATTATGCCAGAAGCCAGGAGCTAAACCATCGTGCTATATACAAATAGAGAATGAATTGTATAAGGAGAAGTTACTGCTTATGAATGAAAGTGAATTCAATTCTAATATGGTTACATGTCAATCATGTACTTATTAGTACCTTAGTGTTAAGTGATTTGTCATATTAAAAGTAATTGTGATTGAAAACTATTATTCTGAACCATTGGTGTATTTATCATATTCTTCGGCCAATGATTATTATTAATTGATATTGTTATATATATATATTGTGTGCTTATGCCTATATGTATTTATTGATAGATTTCTGGCAATGTTTTGAAGTCCTAAACCAATATGCTAAATGAATATAAGGAAGAATGTCAATAAAATGGAATAAAATATCTGGATTGGCTAAGGTATAATAAATTGAATTGAATTGAGAAGTTACGTAATATATAAAAAAAGACCACTCAAAAGTAAGCATGCTTTAGAATTATGCTTGATTATGAAGTTAAAGTACTAAAGTATTGAACGTGAACAAAGTTCCACCTGAGTCTAAATCTAAAATTCAAGTTTAAATAAATTTCAGAAGCTTGACATAAGCCACTTAAAATGTCACGCGAACACTGTTTTTTTTTTTTTTGAAATTATAATTACTTGCTACTTATTTAGAATACTCACTGAGTTGACTATTCGTGATATAGTCCATGGTAGTTCTTTATTTTGCAGTTTATGTTTCCACTAGATAGTAGAAGCTCTGTAGCAATAGCTATAAAGTGGCATAGATATAAGGTTTAATTGGGCTACATTAGTAATAACATATTGTTTATGCATAATGTCTATGCCTATCAATAAGTACATGTAATGTGTTGTATGAGCATAGTTGGCTTGATATGTTGAGGTCCACATAAAAAGGTAAGATTAAAGAAATAATAAGGATAAAGGAAGTTACTATACAATAACAATGACAAGGGCTCTAATATGTCCGAGGGTTTGGAGGGTTATGGATCAGGTTCGACAAGGTGACACATAAAGTCGAAAGAGACTGGTGAGTCCATGTTTGATCCAAATAAAGAAAATGGGTGCGCCTCTGCTGACAGCTTAAGTTTTTGGTAGAAATGGTTAGCATTCTTTCCGGTTAAGCGTGTTGGTGCATAGTAAGTATCAGGATGAGTGACCTCCTGGGAAGGGCTTGGCCCAGCCGCATCATTTGGTATCAGAGCCTATTTATCGGGTCTGGTCCCATTGCTCCAAGCTCGAGGACAAACCTCCTTAAAGAGGGAGGGAATGATATGCCCGAGGGTTTGGAGGGTTGTGGATCAGGTTCGATAAGGTGGTACATAAAGTCGAAAGAGACTGGTGAGCCCATGTTTGATTCAAATAAAAAAACGGGTGCACCTTTGCTGACAGCTTAAGCTTTTGGTAGAAATGGTTAGCGTTCTTTATGGTTAAGCATGCTGATGCATGATAAGTACCAGGATGGGTGACCTCTTGGGAAGGGCTTGGCCCAGCCGCATCAAGCTCATTAAAGAATGGAAACTATAACCACAACGTGGTAACAATGAAACAATAAATGTAATGATCTATGGATTAGTTTAATTTAATTAAATGTGACATTTAAAAAGTAAGATAATCACAGTTGCATGTATGATATGTTGGTATTGGCGGTTCTAAGAAGGTTAGTGTTTGCAAGTGAAGTTCTGCACAGTGTCTGGTTAAGCCAACATGGATCCTAGAAAGATTATGTAACGACCCTCCCCGACCAGGTCGGCTGCCCGGCCCACTAGTGGCTTACGGCCCGGCCTTTTCACCACCTGGGCACGGAGTCCGCAGGAGGCAAGCGATCGCTACAGTACTGGACAGCCCTCGCGGCCCACCCAGCAGGATTTGTTAATTTGGCCCCAAGGGGTCGCCTCCCTGGATCGAACCCCTGACCTCCCACTTAAGAGAGCCAGCGAGAACCATCCAGTACCATTTCTGCTAGTAGCAGAAATGGTACTGGATTGTTCTCGCTGGCTCTCTTAAGTGGGAGGTCAGGGGTTCGATCCAGGGAGGCGACCCCTTGGGGCCAAATTAACAAATCCTGCTGGGTGGGCCGCGAGGGCTGTCCAGTACTGTAGCGATCGCTTGCCTCCTGCGGACTCCGTGCCCAGGTGGTGAAAAGGCCGGGCCGTAAGCCACTAGTGGGCCGGGCAGCCGACCTGGTCGGGGAGGGTCGTTACAGTTAAAAAAGGCGCCTTTTTAACTGTAACGACCCTCCCCGACCAGGTCGGCTGCCCGACCCACTAGTGGCTTACGGCCCGGCCTTTTCACCATCTGGGCACGGAGTCCGCAGGAGGCAAGCGATCGCTACAGTACTGGACACTAGTGGCTTTTCGCCTTTTTTAACTGTAATGACCCTCCCCGACCAGGTCGGCTGCCCGGCCCACTAGTGGCTTACGGCCCGGCCTTTTCACCACCTGGGCACGGAGTCCGCAGGAGGCAAGCGATCGCTACAGTACTGGACAGTCCTCGCGGCCCACCCATTAAGATTTGTTAATTTGGCCCCAAGGGGTCGCCTCCCTGGATCGAACCCCTGACCTCCCACTTAAGAGAGCCAGCGAGAACCATCCAGTACCATTTCTGCTAGTAAAGAATTGTAACACCCCCACATCCAATACATGCACACTACATACACCACAATGTAGTATACATGCATCGAATATAGGAATGCTACGGATTTTCTTAACATTCAAAACATTTCCAATGATACTAAAATCTTTCTCATTATACATAATAGAAAAAAATAAGTGATTAACCTGTAATATAAAACAAAATAGGTATAAACATAATTACTTAATACGCAGCGAAATTTAGAAACTATTTACATATAGGAAAACATTTAAATATTTATATTTACAAATGTACATATATTCACATTATAAACAATACTTTACAAAATATTAAAAGAGTTATACATGATTGGCAAATCTTCTCTGATCTTTAATTCCAAAGTAATCTCTTCAATGTCTACTCTCACTCGGCCTCGAAGAGCTCTCGGGTTCAACTCTATCAACTCTATCACCTGCGCGATCAACACTATCGCGCTAAGCCAATGGCTTAGTAGTACAAAACATGCTAACATTATGCTTGTATGCTATGCAATGTCACACATTCCATTAATATCAACATCATAAGTGAAGAGCTAACATCAAACCTTTGCCTTTCACAAATCATAATCATATAAGCATATCACATCTCAAAGTCCTTTCATGAATTTCATTATTCAATTATTTTACCATCAATGAATCACATATAAACAAAGACAAGCATGGGCCCAAAACACACTAATATGCCATTCAATTTTCAGAGTTAATGCTTTGGTTTTATCACATTTATCATTATCACATATACCCAACTAGGCTTCAAGGATTAGGTTCAACCAAGCTTCAAGGGGAACAAAGCATGCTAAGTCTCAACCCAACTTGGCTTCAAGAACCAAACCCAACCTAGCTTCAAGGGTTGTAACATCTCAATTAGGCTTCAAGGACTAGACCCAACCAAGCTTCAAGGGGAGTAAAACATGTTAAACTTCAACCCAACTTGGCTTCAAGGATCAAGCCCAACCTAACTTCAAGAGATTGTTACTATCATTAGGCATGCCACCAACAACAAACTCTGAAAATAGAATAACACATTAGCCACACAACTCATTTATTAATTTGTTATCAATTTCATTCTCAAATGAATCAACATAGCCAATCACAATGGCTCTATATTTTATTTGAATTATCATAGCCAATCACAATGGCTTTATATTCCATTTCATCTCAATTCACATCATAGCATTTCAATCTTTCATATACACAATCATTTGCATCATCATGTCATTCACATTATTCATATATATATATATATATCATCATTGATATAAACATAACAACACACATTGCTCATATAAATTAACAATGTAGTAATGCCACATTTGTACTCACATACAATCATATAGGTTTTGTACTTACCTCAAAAGCAAATCACACCACTCTTAACACTACCTTGTTCAAGATCCTTCTACCTCTTAGATCAATGATCAATCACTATCTTCAAGACCTAAATCAAAAGTAATAGCATATACTTACTTAGGGATACACAAGAGATAATCCAATTAGGAATTAATTAGGGCAAACCCTAACCCTGACACGCTCACCCACACGGGCGTGTTCATGGGCGTGTAATACCTACTGCCTCTCAACCATAACAACACGTCCAACATCATGAACGTGCTCCTGGCCGTGTAAATTCTCCAAACTCATAGTAGCTATGACATGCTCAATAACACGGGCGTGTTACTGGTCGTGTCAAACCTACTGCCTCCAACACAATTGACACGCCTAAAAACCCTGGACGTGCTCATGGGCGTGTCCGGCCACAAATCAAGACTCCGATTAAAACAACCAAACACTCAACAACACATTTCTATTCATTAACATCCTCTTCAAACAATCTTAACAAAACATACTCAAAACTCATCTCAAACTTACAACACACCAAAACAAGCCAAAACACACATCAAACACAAAACACAAAATCATCTCAAAACCCTCACCACATATACAACATCATCTCTTCCAACCACTTACTCTTTTCTTCAATCCATACTCAAAATCCATCATCAAATCACTCAAACACTTCTCACATCTCAAAATCAACCAACACACTCTTAAAAATTTATCAAACTCAAATATCATTTCAAATAAGCACAAAGATCACAAGAGAACTTACCAAAGTTATAAGACTTCTTGTATCATCCACTAGATCACTTCAATCTTCCTTCAATTTGAGTTAAACACCTCAAGATCTTCACTTTGTCTTTTGATTTCCTTTGTCTATGGAGAAGCCGGCCACACAAAGAAGAAAGAAGAAAATGAACCACAAGAAACAAAGTCAACTCTTCTTTTAATCTCCACCAAGTGTTTCAATTCAAGCAATTACCAAAACACCCTTTAACCACATGTTTTGATTTCCTTACAATCACTTGTCCTTTTAAGTCATTTCACAATTCTCAACTAAAAATATCTTCTTCCCTTGACCACATATTTGACCAACTTATATGTTATATATATATCATATAAACAACATATACACTTCTCTCTAAACCCTCTTTTCTTTCCCAAAACACATATGCATAAACATTCTCTTCCAATTTTTTTTTCTTATCACATACATATACATTCAATCCAATATACAACAATAACATAATCAAAACTTTTAGGGCATGCATTGGGATATTACAATTCTCCCCCTCTAAAAAGAAATTTCGCCCTCAAAATTACCTGACATCAAGTCTGAAACAATTGAGGATATTGCTCTCGCATTGTTTGCTCACTTTCCCAAGTTGCCTCTTCCTTTGCATGATTCTTCCACAAAATCTTCACAAGTGGCACTTTCTTATTTCTCAATTCCTTCACTTCACGTGCCAAGACAGCAATTGGTTCCTCTTCAAATGTCAAATCAGGACTTACTTCGATAGATTCAATTGGCAACACATGTTATGGATCTGATCTGTATCTCCTCAACATAGAAACATGAAATACATTATGGATACGGTCCAACTCAGGTGGCAAAGCAAGCCTATAAGCAACTGGCCCAACTCTTTCTAAAACTTCATACGGTCTAATGAAACGAGGACTCAGCTTTCCTTTTCGACCAAACCTCAAAATCTTTTTCCAAGGAGACACTTTCAAAAATACTTTATCTCTCACAGTAAACTCTATGTCTCTCCTTTTCAAATCTGAATAAGACTTCTGTCGGTCTGAAGCTACTTTCAATCTATCTCGAATCACTTTCACTTTCTCTTCAGTCTCCTTAATCAAATCAGGACCAAATAACTTACCTTCACAAAGCTCATTCCAACATAGAGGTGTCCTACACCGTCTACCATACAATGCCTCAAATGGTGCCATACCAATGCTGGATTGATGACTGTTATTGTATGCAAATTCCACAAGTGGTAAGAATCTATCCCAACCTCCAGAGAAATCAATGACACAACTTCTCAACATGTCCTCAATAATCTGTATCACTCTCTTTGACTGTCCATCTGTCTGCGGATGGAAGGCAGTACTGAAGTGTAATCGAGAACCCAAAGTACCATGTAAACTCTTCCAAAACCTTGAAGTAAACCGGGGATCTCGATCAGACACTATAGAAGTTGGAACACCATGCAACTTCACAATCTCATGGATATACAGCTCAGCTAACCTCTCCAAAGAGTAATCCATCCGAACTGGAAGAAAATGAGCTGTCTTCGTCAACCTATCAACAATCACCCATATAGCATTGTTCTTCTTTTGTGTCAATGGTAAACCAGTTACAAAATCCATGGTTACTCTATCCCATTTCCATTCAGGCACTGCTAAAGGTTGAAGTAACCCTGTTGGAACTTGATGCTCAGCTTTTACCTTCTGACATGTGAGACATTTCGATACAAACTCAGCAATGTCTCTCTTCAAACCAAACCACCAGTAATGTTGTCTTAAATCATGATACATCTTTGTATTGCCCGGATGCATAGCAAATACTGATTGATGAGCTTCCTCTAAAATGATCCTTCTCAAGTTAACATCATCGGGTACACACAATCTGTTCTTGAACCACAGACTCCCATCACCTCTCACAATAAAATCTCGACTCTTCCCATTCCGACAATCTGAAACAATCTTTTGAATCTTCTCATCCACCAATTGAGCTTCTTTAATTTGATCCAACAAAACTGGTTTTAAATGCAACTGTGCCAACAATGCACCATCATCACAAGATACAAAACTAGCATGCAACGCTCTTAACTCAACAAGCAACGAGAGCGAATAAACAGTCAAACCTGCCAAAGACTTCCGACTCAAGGCATCAGCAACGGCATTTGCTTTACCCGGATGATAATCAATCAAACAGTCGTAGTCTTTAATCAATTCCAACCATCTCCTTTGTCGAACATTAAGCTCTTTTTGGACACCCAAATACTTTAAACTTTTATGATCAGTGTAGATAAAACATTTCTCCCCAAACAAATAGTGTCGCCAAATCTTCAATGCAAACACAATGGCTGCCAACTCTAAATCATGGGTCGGATAATTGAGCTCATGAGGTTTCAACTGTCGAGAAGCATAAGCTATAACTTTACCTTCTTGCATCAGAACACAACCCAAACCCCTATGTGAAGCATCACTATAAATCACATATGGTTTATCTTCCACAGGTAAAGTAAGAACAGGTGCTTGAGTCAACATTTCTCTCAACTGTTCGAAGCTAGCCTGACACTGATCTGTCCACACAAATCTAACTCCCTTTCTAAGCAATCTGGTAAGTGGAGTGGCTATCAAAGAAAATCCTTTCACAAACCGTCGGTAATAGCCTGCCAAACCCAGAAAACTTCTAACTTCAGTTACAGATTTTGGTGGACTCCAATTCAAAATAGCTTCAACTTTACTTGGATCAACTCTAATACCTTCCGCTGAAACTATGTGACCGAGAAAAGTAACTTGATCAAGCCAAAACTCACACTTTGACAGTTTAGCAAACAATTGCTTCTCTCTCAAGATTTGCAACACAATCCGCAGATGCTTGTCATGCTCTTCCTCATTAGGCGAATACACCAAAATATCATCGATAAACACTACCACAAACTGATCCAGATAGGGCCTAAACACCCTATTCATCAAGTCCATAAAAACTGCAGGTGCATTCGTCAGACCAAAAGGCATAACTAGAAACTCATAATGTCCATACCTGGTCCGAAAGGCTGTCTTAGGAACATCTTCAGCTCTGACCCTCAACTGATGGTACCCTGATCTCAAATCAATTTTGGAAAACACTGCTGCACCTTTCAACTGATCAAAGAGGTCATCGATTCTAGGTAAGGGATATTTATTTTTGATTGTCACCTTGTTCAATTGCCTATAATCGATACATAATCTCATTGTACCATCTTTCTTCTTCACAAATAACACAGGAGCTCCCCAAGGAGAAACACTGGGGCGAATAAATCCTTTATCCAACAACTCTTGTAATTGCACTTTCAACTCCCTCAATTCTGCTGGTGCCATTCGATAAGGAGTAATAGAGATAGGAGTGGTACCAGGCAATAATTCAATACCAAACTCCACCTCTCTCTCAGGAGGCAACCCTGGCAACTCTTCTGGAAACACGTCTGGAAACTCTGCAACTGTGGCTATGCTATCAATTTGAGAACCTCTTACTCTAGTATCTACCACATGAGCAAGATAAGCATCACACCCCTTTCTAATCAACCTCCTGGCTGCAACAGCTGAAACAAACAAGGATGCTAGCTGTTCCTGCTCATTAAATATTAACACCTCTCTACCATCACTGGTTCTCAAGGTAACAACTTTCTTTTTGCAATCAACCACAGCTCCATGTCTAGATAACCAATCCATTCCTAGAATCACATCATATTCCTTAAAAGCATCTCAATCAAATCTCCAAGAAACTCCTCACCTTGAACCACTACTGCACTATCTCGGTGCACCTTACTAACAATCACACTATGCCCTAACGGATTTGTCACCAATACATCAAATCCTAGGGATTCATCATGCACATCAGACACAGGCAAAACAGATGCACTAATATATGAATGCGTGGAACCCGGATCAATCAAAGCAAGTACTGAAGTATCAAATAAAGAAAAAGTACCATCTATGACTGCCAAAGCATCTGGTTGCTTCTGCATCACATAAATCCTCTGAGAAGATCCAGCCTCCTCCTCTGGTCTACTCTCCCTGGATGTAGAACCTCCTCTAGAACTGAACCCAGATCTGCCTCCTCTGCCAAACCCTCTGCCTCCTCGACCTCCCCTCACACTAGGTCGAGAAGCTGCAGTATCCACTGACATCCGCTCCTGTCTCTCGGGACAATCTCTCATAAAATGATCAGGAGATCCACATCTGAAACATACCCCTGCTACACCAGTCTTCCAACAAGTACCACCATGTGGCCTACCACAATAAATGCATACGGGTGGAGTGGATCTCTGAGTCACCGGGGTCGGAGCACTCGCCACTGAAGCTGCAGGTCCAGATCTCCACCTCTGAAACTGTACCGACCTACCAGCTGGCCTCTGACTCCTACTAACCCGAGGAACAAAACTTCATTTACCTCTTTTCACAGACGAAGACCCTGCCTCAAACTGGGGCCTTCTAACCCTGATCTCTTCCTCTGAAGCAGCTGCAATAGCCTGGGCTCTCTCCACACTCCTAGCCGCTGCCACAAGCTGGGAAAAATCATGATATCTAGATCCAGCCACATGACACATGACAGAGGGCCTCAATCCCTCCTCAAATCTTCTGCATCTATCTATCTCATCAGATATGATACCCCCAGCATACTGACTCAACCGAATAAATTCAACCTCATATTCAGTTACTGACCGGTTGTCTTGCTTTAAACTCAAAAACTCCATCTTCTTCATGTCCTTATACTCCCTCGGAGTATACTTCAATTCAAACTCTCTCAGAAAATCAGCATAGGACAATGTTGGTGGATCATCCATAGAATGGGGCACTGTCTTCCACTAATTATATGCATCCTTTTGCAACAATGATCTTGCATAATCAAACTTTTCCTCTGGAGTGGCTTGCAACTGAACAAATATTCTCTATACTTTGTCAAGCCACTGCTCTGCTACAGCTGGATCAATGGTACCTATAAAATCTTCAGCTCCATACTTCCTTAACTTATCATACTGTCTCACTGATACCAAAGGCTGTGGGGGTAGTGGCGGTGGTTGCACTGGTGCTTGTCTCAAAGCCTCTATCACATGCCTAAGCCAAACTGGTGGAACCTCCTCACCAGCTGGTCTCCCCGGTACAGAAGCAGGTATCTCTCCAGCACTATCCACTCTAGCTCCCTCTCTAATCTCCTCAGGAGCTATACTCTCAGCACTACCCTCAACTGAATGACGTGAGTGAGAATCCATCACAATCTATATCTGCAAACACAGCAGAATACCTCTTATTAAAGATCAGAGACTGCCAATGCCAAACATGTATGTTATTCAAAAATCCATGTTTTCAAATCAAAACACTCTTTTTCTTACACTTTACCTAGGTTGAGAATCTCAAACCTAGGCTCTGATACCAAAACAATTGTAACACCCCCACATCCAATACATGCACACTACATACACCACAATGTAGTATACATGCATCGAATATAGGAATGCTACGGATTTTCTTAACATTCAAAACATTTCCAATGATACTAAAATCTTTCTCATTATACATAATAGAAAAAAATAAGTGATTAACCTGTAATATAAAACAAAATAGGTATAAACATATTTACTTAATACGCAGCGAAATTTAGAAACTATTTACATATAGGAAAACATTTAAATATTTATATTTACAAATGTACATATATTCACATTATAAACAATACTTTACAAAATATTAAAAGAGTTATACATGATTGGCAAATCTTCAAAAGCATATAGGTTTTGTACTTACCTCAAAAGCAAATCACACCACTCTTAACACTATCTTGTTCAAGATCCTTCTACCTCTTAGATCAATGATCAATCACTATCTTCAAGACCTAAATCAAAAGTAATAGCATATACTTACTTAGGGATACACAAGAGATAATCCAATTAGGAATTAATTAGGGCAAACCCTAACCCTGACACGCTCACCCATACGGGCGTGTTCATGGGCGTGTAATACCTACTGCCTCTCAACCATAACAACACGTCCAACATCATGAACGTGCTCCTGGCCGTGTAAATTCTCCAAACTCACAGTAGCTATGACACGCTCAATAACACGGGCGTGTTATTGGTCGTGTCAAACCTACTGCCTCCAACACAATTGACATGCCTAAAAACCCTGGACGTGCTCATGGGCGTGTCCGGCCACAAATCAAGACTCCGATCAAAACAACCAAACACTCAACAACACACTTCTATTCATTAACATCCTCTTCAAACAATCTTAACAAAACATACTCAAAACTCATCTCAAACTTACAACACACCAAAACAAGCCAAACACACATCAAACACAAAACACAAAATCATCTCAAAACCCTCACCACATATACAACATCATCTCTTCCAACCACTTACTCTTTTCTTCAATCCATACTCAAAATCCATCATCAAATCACTCAAACACTTCTCACATCTCAAAATCAACCAACACACTCTTAAAAATTTATCAAACTCAAATATCATTTCAAATAAGCACAAAGATCACAAGAGAACTTACCAAAGTTATAAGACTTCTTGTATCATCCACTAGATCACTTTAATCTTCCTTCAATTTGAGTTAAACACCTCAAGATCTTCACTTTGTCTTTTGATTTCCTTTGTCTATGGAGAAGCCGGCCACACAAAGAAGAAAGAAGAAAATGAACCACAAGAAACAAAGTCAACTCTTCTTTTAATCTCCACCAAGTGTTTCAATTCAAGCAATTACCAAAACACCCTTTAACCACATGTTTTGATTTCCTTACAATCACTTGTCCTTTTAAGTCATTTCACAATTCTCAACTAAAAATATCTTCTTCCCTTGACCACATATTTGACCAACTTATATGTTATATATATATCATATAAACAGCATATACACTTCTCTCTAAACCCTCTTTTCTTTCCCAAAACACATATGCATAAACATTCTCTTCCAATTTTTTTTTTCTTATCACATACATATACATTCAATCCAATATACAACAACAACATAATCAAAACTTTTAGGGCATGCATTGGGATATTACAGATTATGTCTCTTGAAAATGAGGCATGACATAGTACTATTATTTTCATGACATAAAAATATTAAACCATAACTAGAAACACAAGCCACACCTTAAGATTTGTGCATCAAAATCCTAATGGGATTTGGAAAAAGACATTTTCCTATTTAGTATGTGAGAAATATTCCTAAATCGAGTGGAGAATTATTTCCTACATTAGGTAATACTCTTACTTTAATGCTATTCCTAATTAAGTAAGAATTTTTATTGAATTAGGATTAATAGTGAATAACATTATAAATAGGAGCATTATAGAAGAGGTTCTTTATAGAAGAGGTTCTTGAATTCGTGCAATTATGTAATTAGCTTTTACCTCATTTTGAGTAAGCCTTGTGTATTATAAAGAGTCAGTTAAAGAATGTTATAATTTCGATCCTTTTTTGAGAGTGGTAAGCAAATTGGATGAATTTGGAACAATGGAGCAAGTGTTATTTCTTTTTTTAAATTTTATACATCTCTTTCTAATAGTAAAAATGTCTAAAAATAACTATGAACTATTCGAGATATCTCATTTTCAATCATAAAGTTTTTTTTTATCTATTCGTGGCCTTTTTTATTTTTTTCTCAAAAACAAAGTGACTTTAACTTAATAGAAGTTAAGTTGTCTATTTATTTTTAATGATGTGGCATTACGTGTGATTTACTATTTAAATATTTTAAATAAAAAGATCAAATATGATCTCAAAATATTTATTAAACCTCGAAGCAGACCTCAAAATTTTTATAGCGAATTATTTTGAAAATATATATATGTGATATTATTTTCAATATTTTTAAGCTAATATAAATACTTAGATCATCAATCACAATATTTAATACTAAGAATACGCAAAAATTTAAAAAAAAAAGTAAAATGCATCAAATTTATTTATCTATTTATTTGTTTTATAATATCATTTTCTTTTTTATTTAATTTATTCACATAAAATCATTAACTCACATTTAGTTTAAATTATGTTTTAATACTTAATTTTTACATAAAAATTTTATATTATTAATATTGCTAATTAACTCACATTTATTTTAAATTATGTTTAAATACTTAATTTTTATATAAAAATTTTATACTATTTGTCATGTTCATATTCAATAATGTTTTATATTAATTTGAACTAGAATAGTGGAGCGAAAATTGATTTACTCTTATTCTAGGCATCTTTTGGCCTGAGAGTCTATATGAGATACATACCAATTCCTGATTACTTTACTTAGCTATAACAACAGAGTATAATTCTAGAAATCATAGCAACTTTCTAATTTTTCATTTCATTTTTCTTTTTTTTAAAAAAAAATTCAATTGAGAAGGCATAAGAAACATAAACATTTTTAAAAAAACAGAACTGTTACTACTTATAGAATTCACAAAGTTAACCTCTATATCAATATAATGCTAGAAATTCTAAAGCTTTCAAATAATTTAAATGTCATGCAACAAAGATAATATATGTTAAATATAATATACCCGTGAAGTTGAAATAAGAAATTTCAACTTTTGCATTAAAATTCTCAAACAAAAAAGTTTAACAATTTAACAACAAGCTCAAATTTCATAAGCAAAAGACTTAATATGAGTATCTACAAAATTTTCGAACGCCCCACCTCACACTTTTAAAAATCATCGTTGTCCTCAATGTAAGGAAAAGAAATCAAAGGAGATAAGGAAAGAAATAAAAGTTTAGAATATTCCCCTGAAAATTTTGCGAGGACAATTAGTATGCTTTCAAATCAAGTGCGATGGAGATGAGTGTTCTTAGCTGTCATCTTCTATGTATTCATCCAATTTTTGCTCAACCATATCCTACAATCAACATGGCTATGAAGGATACGTGAAAGCTCATCACTTGGCATTTATATTAGTAATTAATAATTTATGAAAGCCAAGATATGCTTGAGTGACACAGATGATGATAATTATTATATATTTTTTAATTGCATTGGCATGCAATTACCCATGCTGTGAATTTTTTCTAAGATCAAGTGCATGACGATGCACATGATTATGCAGGTTTCTACCCTCTTTTTCCTACAATGTCTGAATTTGCATGAACAAATGTATGACCATGTAGACGCTCATGCATTTTTTTCCCCTTCATTCTTCATCATAACTAGCACCTCCAAAATCTTGCCAAGTGAGAGAAAAAACTTATTTAAACAAATTTAAACCCTCTCAAGCTAAAATTCATAGAGCCAATCCCATACTTAAATAAAGTTATAACAATTAGAATAGGATAAATGCATTAGAAAAATAATAAAATACTCCTAAAGACTATTAAAGTAACTAAAAAAAGAAAATATGAAAAATAAGAAGACAATAGGACATGGAAGTAGTTCTAAGTTATAGTCTTTAACTTGACTTTCTTGATAGGCTCAATCTCTCAACTTGTTATCATGAAGTAATAAAATTTTATCTGGTATAAAATCTTTTTTGACAAGGTGTTTATCATGCCAATCCTTTGTTCTTTTCTCGTAGAGACTTGCATTGCCATATTTTAAATGACAAGGCAAAAGTTTTAGCTTTGTTTTTGCTGTTTCAATATGTGATTCCTTCGTTCCTATAACAACGTCGGATGATGATTCACTTTTCAACTCTATTATTTCCTTTTTCAATATAGAATTCTCCCCTTTATTTGTGCTTAAAAGCATGAGATATCTCTCTAAGTTGTCTTCTATTAGAATAATTTATTGATATTCCTCAATCTTTCTCTTATTAGAAAAGATATCTTTAAGAAATTTTGCATATTTTGGCATTTGTCTCACTGCCTCAACAAATGGAATGTTAATTTGTAATTTCTTAAAGATTTCTAAAAAAATTTTTTAAAAAAATTATTCATTCTTATCTTTCCTAATCCTATCCTGGTAAGGAAATTTATTCACATATGCACTAGAATTAGAATTGAGAACTATAAGAGTAATGTTTTTCTTACCTTCCTCTTCCACACTTACCTCAATTAGGTTTGAATGAATCACATTGTCGGCTTTTACCTTTTGCTTTGGCTCCTCCTACACCTTCCCAACTCTTAGTATTATGACCATAACATACTTCATTGAATTGGTCTCTAAGTTACTTGGCAACGATTCTTGAGTTTGACTTACTATAATATTGGCCAATTATCCAAATTGCATCTCTATATTCTTTATAGAAGCCTCGTGATTTTGCAACATTGCTTCAGTTGTAGCAATGAATTTTGTCATCAACTCTTCCAAATTAGACTTCTTTTCTTGAGGAGGGGGGGTGATGTTGGGCCTAAAATCCTAGTGATGGTTGTCTCCCTTGATTGTTATTATTATTCCAAAAGAAGTTTAGGTGATTTGGCCAACTAGAATTATAAATATTGCTAAAAGGATCATTTTGTCTGTGAAAATTATTAATAAAGTTAGCTTGTTTAGGCATAATATTTATAGAAAATATATTACTTGCTTGACACATTGATTTGAGTGCCTTCCTCTACAAAAATCACAAACAGGTGACACTATATTTGGTTTTTGCAATTGCATCCCTTGTACACACTAATTCAATACTTCCATTTGAGTCGCTTATGTTGTAATAGCATCTACATTGTGCATCCCAACCATCTTCTTTATGAATTGTCTATTAGTGGGCTATTCACATGAGTTGGAGGCATCCCCTATATCAATTAATTGGCTTTTTTTGGTGATTTCATGCACACCGAACCTCCATATGCAACGTCTATCATACTTCTAATTTGGTAATTTATTCTATTGTAGAAGGTTTGCACTCTTCACCAAATAGAGAACTCTTCTGAAGGACACTTTCTCAACATATCATTGTATCTCTCATGCCTCATATAGAGACTCTAAATCTCCTTGCGAAAATCTAACAATCTTTGTTACACCCCTATACCCTATATACATATCATTTATGTACCCCGTAAATATAGAGTATGCATATAAAACATAAAGGTGCCACAGTAATTAACTTTATAAAACTTATATTCTTCATACCAAAAATAAATTTACCTTTAAAAGACTAATTTAATAAATAAATACATTTATAATTAGTAAACCAATAAATCTTTATAACAAAATATCTAAAAAAAATTATTAGAGTTTTGTCTGTAATTTTAACGTTTTCCAAATATCAACTGAAAACACAACTTGCATAAAAAAGTACACTCCCAAAACTTATTTAATTCAAAATCCTTCACTTTACTGATTTACATTCAAATACTTCCAAATTAATAACATCATTACAACAAATATGTTTACATATACATAATATTCCAAACCTTATCTAATATACATATGGTATGTTCAAATTATACAAATCCAAAGTACTATCCATAATGTATTATACATGAATGCAAAATCCTCTGAGTTGGTCTCGTGACACCCAAAATCTTCAAATCTCAATCACCATCTGAATAACTATGCTCTGCACATCTAACATTTGCGCGATATACACTACCGCGCTAAGCCATACAGTTTAGTGGTACATATAAACAACAACAATAATATATATATTTAAATACCTTTCTCATAATGTAAATTACAACATCACTATAATCACCATTTATTTATAATTTACCATCTATTTATATGCATATATATATATACAAATTAACAACTTATACTGCAATTTGTAGTTTTTTCATAACACACATAAACTACCTTTCAAATTAATTATTTAATAATATCTAAAATCTAAAGGTGTTCAATCTCAATAATTAATTGTGCAAGTTTAGATGAAGGAAAATACTTACTAAGAAATTTTTGAGCCAATCCACTACAAGTGGTTATGGAGTTTGATGGTAGGGATTATAGCCAATTTTGTGCTTTATCCTTTAAAGAGAAAGGAAAAAGAATTAGTGTGGGTCACAAATTTGGAGAAAGCTTACTATATATTGGTGTGGGTCCTCATTGGCCAAATCTCCAAATTGACAAGTTTACTTGATTAGTTGTACTATAGCTAGTTTGATCTCAAAGTTGTTGGCTTGAATTAGAGGCCTAAGAATGCTCGATCTTATGTCCTCTAATGACTAGCATAGTCTCTCATAGTTTGAATAGGTTATTGAGTTAGCACCATCATTATTCCTGCCTAGAACAAGAAGAATTTGTTGAGTATCATCCATATTGAGTTGACACTAGAAATGAATCTAAAAGTAGAAGAAATTAAAGAAAACTAAAAATAAAATCTCAAATTAACAGATAAACAATATAATAATTTTCAAATAAATTTTTAGTCCCCATCAATGGTGCCAAAAACTTGATATCTTCTAGTTAATCCTAGTAAGTGCACTAGTCGTATCAGTAATATAGATTTGTGAATCCAGTTATCATTCTACGAAGATCAAAATTTATAGTTAATTCTTATATTGTGTTACTATATTATCTAGAGCTATGCAAAAATTAAGAATCCGACCGAATCAAATGATATTGATTGGGTTCAATTAGTTTATAATACACAGTTCAGTCAAAATCAATAAACATTTTCATAAAATTTCAGTTTTAAATGGTCGGTCAGATTGAAACTTATTCTTTCTTCTGGAATCATAACTGATCAATATAGCATAGTTTTATTCTAGACATATATAATTACGTGTTATAATTAATAGATATAGTATAGGCTTCATTATGGACGTAGATAAGCTAAAAAGTGATTACAGTTCCTTTTCCATTCAAAAGTTTGTTGTTCAACTATTTTTTATACCATTATTTTGTTATTACCAATGCCACTTTTAAAAATTATATATATTCAGTATAAATCTACCATTATTTTGTTATTACCAATGCCACCTTTAAAAAATTATATATTAAATATAAATTAAAAGATCTTCACCCCATTATGTATTCTTTTTTTTTAATATCTTTATAATAATGATTTATGAATATTGAATTATGTGATTTTAAGAAATATATTATTTTTAGAAATATAATGTGGTTGATGTTTCCAAATAATTATATAATAATTTTGTAGCAAAAAATATTATGTTAGTATTTTAATATTTTTAATTTAATTTATGATTGAGTTAAAATCATAAAAGTTATTAGGAGAGATTATATAATATAAAATTTAAATTTATTATAATATTAACATTTAAATAAGATTAGTCTAACTACCAAATAAAGATACAATTCATTATTATTAAAAATATAATTATTACTTAAATTTTTTTGAAAGGAGAAATTTTTTTTTATATATATAGTATTTAGTCGAAAAAAAGGGGAAAGTTTATGTTTTGTATTCTTTGAAATTTTTTTTAAAAAAATTTGAATAATACATTATTGATATTAAAACTCTATTGTACTTGAAAGTGTCACAAATTTGTAGATGGGTGGGTGAAGAAATATATAAAGAAAAGTAAACTACTATTTATAGATGGGTGGGTGAAGAAAAGTAACTTGGAATATGATAGAAATGAAAAAAAAAATAGATTTAATATATACTCGACATTTTTTTTGGGTCAATAAAATTTCATTTTTTTTTTTACCAAAAACAGGAGCAATCTGTATAGTATAGTATTTACATTTTGTTAAGACCAACCCAACATCTCTACATAAAAATTCTGCCCAAAGAATCCTCTCAAACCAAATTGCAGTGATCTTCAATACCAAAAGAACTAAACATACATTTCAACAACTAAATAAAATGAGCACCACTGTACCTTCATAAAAACCAGACCAAACTTTCAGCAACATCTCAAAACATTCAACAGGTACCTAAGACCACTTTCAGCAGCAACCAAAGAGAAACTAAAAACCCTGCTGCCTCCATCACTCAGGCAACTTGAATTCCCTACAAATCTCAACACCCCTCATTTAGGCCTCAATAATCAATCATGCAGCCAACTCAAAAGATTTTGCAGAAATACTGCTGCAACATTATTAGCAATAACTGTTCATCTATCAGAGTCACCCTAGCAAATGCAGAACTCTCATCATATCACAGCCCAAATCAAAGTTTAGTGATCCTTTTGAAATCAAGCTTGGGAGAAACTTAGCAGTACTTTCACTCAGCACCTATCATTCATTCACTATGAAACCAAACTTCATAGCTTGTAATCTAACAACGTAATATTTCTAATGGATAGCTATTGCCATAAGCGACAAAGCTAAATAATATTTCTTATATTGGATACTAAAGGATAGCTAAACCAACTCTCTTATTTATAAAATACACTTTAACGTGTGTATATCTTACATTAACATTGTATGTACCAGTAATTAATAATCAAGCATGTGACAAACACATAGAGAACAAAATCAAAATTAAATCTAGAACCGTCAGAGACAAAAGATCTGTCAACATTACTTCCACGGTCAGCATTGAAGAGATCTGTTAGCAGACTACCATGTACGCGTCTATACAGTATTCCGAGCCTTCTAAACTTCTACTTTATGAGCTAGTTATTTACCTGTAAGCAACTATTTCAAAAATATACGAAGAATGAAGGTGCAGCCAAGTAAAAATAGAAGGATTATTTGGCATTTCTTGTACTAATCAAAATTAAGTAGAAACATAGAAATGGCAATCAAAGAAACTTCATGGATTATACTTGACATAATCAAATTATTCAGGATGCATTTGAACAAATCCAAGTTAAATAAGAGAACTGCATATTAAATGGTAAATATCAGCCTCACAACTATGGCGGTGCTGGAAGAGGATGGGCACTCACTAGATTAACACACTCACAAAGGAAGGAAGAAAAACTCAAATGTGTTTGTATATTGAAGTCTTGAACTTGACTTATTCAAAATGAGCTTACAAGTATATCTATTTATAGTAGTTTCTCAAAAGAAACTTAACACTTGAATTGAATATAACACTAAATGTATTTTAACTTAAGCTAATTTTAATTCTTTTTAACTTAATTTATTAATTCTTTCTAACTCTTATTCATTTAACTTACCATTAATTTATTCTAACTCATTCAATTTATTTTTTGTAACTTTCAAGTTTACTATCCAACACCCCCCTGTAAACTTGAACTTCTCATTACGTCATACTTCAATGGCTTTGTGAAAATATCAGCAATTTGATCACTTGTTCTTACATGCTCCAACTCAACTTTTTTCTTCTCAATACATTCTCAAATGAAGTGATACATTGTGTCAATATACTTGCTTCGATCATGAAAAACTAGATTTCTTGCCAGGTAGTAGTTCCATGAACAATCCTTTGCTGGATTGGATTTTTTCTATAATGGAAATTCCATAAAGCGCGAACCGAGATCTGGATTACTCGTGTATCCACAGGACAAATCCTATTTGAAAAGGATGATGTGAGTTTGTCAAATAAGCGAATACAAATTCGACTCCACTTAGTTCAATTCTAAGCTAAACCCATTCAACTGCAGTAAAAAGGTCTGAGGTCTTGTGCAGATTTGTTTTCAATCATGATTTTGGTTGGTTCACTTTGCTCCAAATATAATTTTTTGAGCAATCTCCATAATCAAATAGCATGACATGCACAAGAAGTAACTGAAACATATTCAAACTCTCAAGTCAAAAGTGTAGCAATCTGTTGCTTCTTCGAACACTAAGAAATTACGTTATTTCCCAATAAGAGCACAAATCTAGTAGTGTTCTTTCTATCATTAATTTCTCCAGTAAAATCACTATCACAATAACCCATCAACTTATAATTATAAGAGGATGAGTAAAAGATTCCATAGTCACTTGTACCTTTAAGGTAACACAAAATTCTCTTAGAAACTTTCATATGAGATGTTAAGGTTTTCTCCATAAAACAACTCACCAATCCTACTTAAAATAGGATATCTAGTCTTGTGTAGGTCAAATATCTCAAACTTCCTAGAAGACTTTTAAATATCATGGAATTCACATTCTCTGCATCTTCTTCCGTCTTTGATAGCTTTGCTCCACTCTCCATGGTGGTGTTGACAGGCTTGCATTCTAACATATCAAACTTCTTAAGTATCTCCTTTGTATAGTGTGAGCGGAAATTTTTGCCCCCACTCCCAGTGGAATGATTCTTGCGACTTTGGCACTGATTAGGCTTGAGGCCTTAGAGAACACGGGCCTAAGCTCGGAGAAAATAAAGTCGCCACCCGGATGGGCCGAGAAAAAGAAAGGGGTGGATGACTCGATTCCTAAGGAATCCCCAACCCCTTATTGGGATCAAAAATTTGGGTACATGTGGGGAAGGTGAGAAATTGCCCAGCACCCACACAACGCTCGGTTCATTGGAACTAACATCCTTTGCAGGTCTTAATATTATAAAATTCTTAAGTATAACAATATTATCCATATTACATGCAACAATTAAAATAAAGCATCATTTTATTAAAATCAAAGCAATGTCCAAACAAAGTAAATAAATTGACACCCATCCGAGGATGAAAACATGTCCTTACATCGTCCATGTCTAAACTAAATAGGACACCTACCGAAAGGTGGAAACATGTCCTTTACATTGGTATAAAATATAAAAGCAATTTAAATTACATGAAAATTAATTAATGAGGTACCCACAAAGTGAAAACATACCTCTTACAATTTTAATACCAAAATAAACAAATAATGATCATAATAAAGAAAATATCCATCCATGATAAATTAAATAAATCAAGCATTGAAGTTAAATAAATCAACCATCAAAACATATAATAAATTACATAATCAAATCCAAAATTAAATAAAGCAAATAAAGATACAAATTTAGGTTTATGTCTCAATTTAGGGTTCTTTAATTAACATTTAGGGTTTTTGGGATTTTGAAATTAATATTATTATTATTTAGGCTACTGTAAGGGTTTTTTGGAAAAATAGAATTGATTAGGGTTTTATAATTTTAAGAAAGTAGTAAGGTTTTTGGTTAATCAAATTAAGGTTTAGGGGTAACATCATGAAATTAGAGTTTTGGAATCTTATGACATTACGGTTTAGGACTCACGGTTTGAGGAAATAAGGTTTTAGGATTTTTTGAAAAATAAAGCACTTTAGGGTTTGTTTGAAGAATAATTTATGGTTCTGGAAGAAGAACTTAAGAATTTGGGATCTAAGGTTTGAAAGTTAATTTTTAGGGTTACTGGATATTTGGAAAACAAATTAGGATTCAATAAAGCAACTTTGAATTTTAGAATTTAAGAAAATAATTTAGGGTTTTGATATTTGTAAAGCTATTTTGGGGTTTTAGGAAACATAAGGCAAATTAGGGTTTGGTTCTTAGAGTTTACTAGAGTTAGAGTTTAGAAATTTGGCTTATTGGATCAATTTTAATAATTAAACTATTTGCAAACTCAGGTTTATGGTTTCTAGAATTGAGGTTTAGGAATTAGGGTTTTAGGAAGCTAGGGTTTTGTAATTAGGGTTTTGGTGGCTTTAGGTAGAATAGTTTGGGAAAAAGAGTTACAGGGTGACAAGCTTTAAAATAAATTAAGATTTTGATTTATCTTTTTAGAAGAAACATTGATTCAAGAGATAAATTGAGATTTTGAAAAACAATTAGGTTTGTGAGACTTTAACGGAATAATTTAGGGTTTAAAAGTTTTGAAAATAAAATAACAGTTTAGGGTTTTGATGATTTAATCAACGATTTAGGATACTGGATGAATGGACAAATTTGATCTATAAAACATACTATTAAGTTTAATAATTTAGGTTACTGACTCAATATCAAAACAAATGATAGAAACATTTAAAAGAAAGTATGGCAATAACATCGTATGCTTAAACAATTCATGAATCTAAACGTAAGAATGTTGTAAATATAATAAAATCAAAGATTTATAATCAAACCTCCTTTCGTTGGTTCTTAAAAAAAATTAATTTTTGGTTGAATAAGAACAAAGGCAGTGTTACTGCCTTTGATGGATTGATGATTGATACTCGTTGTTGATTTCTTTTTGATGTCTTATGCTTTGTTGTTTAATCTCTCTTCTTTTCTTTGATTGCCGTCCTCTAGGGTTTTTCTCCTCTTACAATCCGTGTGTTTAATGTTAGTATTTATAGAAAAATAAAGAGTCCTAATCCTATTTTAATAAGAAAATACCAAAGATTTGGGGTGGACAAACTTGGTTCGGCCGACCGAACCGAACCGATCAGAGTTTAAGCGATCAAAACTGTAAACCCAAACGAATTTGAATGGGTCAAAATTAAGAGTCTACAGTTTGCCCCCTGCTTAAACGATCCAAGACTACGGCAAAAGAGAGTGAAAAGTAATAAGATCTTTGACTGATTTTTGATGATGATGGGTACATGGATTTGATTTGGGTACTTGGACCCGAGATTGAACTTGATTTGGGCACTTGGGCCCGAGACTGAATTTGATTTGGGTACTTGGACCTGAGACTGAGTTTGATTTGAGTACTTGGACCCGAGATTGAATTTGATTTGGGTATTTGGACCAGAGAATGAATTTGATTTGGGTATTTGGACCCGAGATTGAATTTGATTTGGATACTTGGACACGAGATTAGGTACTTGGACCCGAAATTGAATTTGATTTGGGTACTTGGACCCGAGATTGGGTTTAATTTGGATACGTGGACCCGAGATTGAATTTGATTTGGGTACTTGTACCCAAAATTGAGTACTTGGACCCAAGATTGAATTTGATTTGGGTACTTAGACCCGAGATTGGATTTGATTTGGGTGCTTGGACTGGAGATTAGGTTTGATTTGGGTACTTGGACCCGATATTGGGTTTGGTTTGGGTGCTTGGACCGGAGATTGGGTTTGATTTGGTACTTGGACCCGAGATTGGGTTTGATTTGGATACTTGGACCCCAGATTGAATTTGATTTGGGTACTTAAACCTAAGATTGAATTTGATTTGGGTTCTTGGACCCGAGATTGGGTTTAATTTGGGTACTTGGACCTGAGATTGAATTTGATTTGGGTACTTAGACCAGATTGGATACTTGGACCTGAGATTGAATTTGATTTGGGTGCTTGGACCCAAGATTGGGAACTTGGACCCAAAACTGGATTGGATTTGGGTACTTGAACCCGTGACTGAATTGAATTTGGGTGTTTGGACCCAAGATTGGGTACTTGGACCCGAAACAGGATTGGATTTGTGTACTTGGACCCATGACTAGGTACTTGGACCCGTTGCTGGGTACTTGGACCCGTGGCTGGGTACTTGGACCCGTGACTGAATTGGATTTGACTGACCTTTTATCAGTTGAGGATTTTGGCTTAACTGGTTGTTCCATTCTTTTGTTCTTCCTTTTGCAAAAAGTCAGCTATTTTTAGTTGGCCCTCATATCTTCTCCTTGCCCCCTGTGTGGCAAAATATTTACAAGTGAGTTTGAAAATGTTTGGCATATAAACTCAAAAAATTGAAAAGGAGAAACTTTGCCCCTGTATAGGCTCAAGCCAAAGATTTTTTCCATGCAAGCTTTAATTGATGTTTTTGTTGTTTAGTTCTTTGCACAAGCATGCATTTCTTCTCTTTTCAAAATTACTGGAGCTTTCTCAAGCAATGGGCTTTCCATGTCCCCTGATTTGATATCTTCTTTTGATTCTTTACTCCACAGAGTGTTTGCTGTTCACTTTGACAAAAAGCAGATAATACAAGGAAAAAAATACCGTATGATATGCTCATGTATGCATGATATGCATGAGTAATACTTACAGTGGTTCCATCAACTCACAGACTGAGGTGATCAGCAGAAGTGTTCTCATTGGTTCCTTTCAGATGCTCATTCAGGTCTTGCATTGGAATGGCTTTTATCTTCAAGATGTTGAAAATATGAATAATGAAGGCCCCAAACAGCAGAGATACATCCATTTTAAATTATGATTCAACATGCCAGCTGGTAGCTTCTTCATGACCTTGCCAATAATCATTTACTTTGCCCAATGTGTCCTTTGGAGGTTCAATGATTCAAAATACTTCCCTTAACTTGAAGGCTTTGTAATTTTTTTCCTTTTTTTTAAATTTTCAATTTTGAATTTTGATTATGAAATTAAATGTTGGCTTTGCTAAATTAATGTCAATGTACCTCAGTACTTGATTTTCTAAATTAACATATCTATAACATGACAACCCTAATTACTGTACTAAACTCGGGAATCATTTATATTTAAGCAAGAACTGTTGTACTTTAGATAGGCACATTCTGTAATGTTTAAAATTTTAGATACTAAACTTTTAAATTAATAGTGATAATTAATATGGAATTGTGATATAAGTGATATGGATAAGTAATGTAAATAGTGGATCTCAAAAATTTACAGAAGCAATTAATTATTTTTACGGTCTTATGAGAGTTAAAAATCGAATTAGAATCAACGGTTAAGAAAGAGGGTGCACCATACCTAAGATGAGATTGGCCACACTAGATTGAGCTGTATATATATGTGTGTGTGTGTGTATGGACAGGTGTAAGAGTGTAGAAATTTCTTTTCTCTCTTCATCATTCACGTTCAGCACCACCTTCACCATCAAAAGTCCTTCTTGCTTCCTTCCTTCCAAGATTTTGATAAAAAACAAAGAGAAAACAATGTTTAGTTATAAGTTTTGAAAAGATTAAGATAGAAAGTTAAGATTATTAACAAGTAAGTAGAGAAAAGAAGAGTTAAAGAGGTATGTGTTTATGTATTTTAATTTACAAATATTTATTTTTCTTTGAGTTTCATGTTTAAATTAGTTTATTGGGTCATTTAGAGGAGATATTTCCTAAATATTGGATAAATGAATGATTGTGTGATATAATAGAAAATGAAGTTCTTGATGTTGTTTTTCTTAATTTTGAATGATGATTGTGAAAGTTGATGAGTAGATCAATTGTTAAATACTTGATTAATTAAAGTTTTAGTAAGGTATTTGATATAAATTCTTTTCATGTCAAAACTTTGATGTTGATTCATTTTTATCTTCGATCTTTATTATATTTGTGTTTTATGAAGTTACAAGTGTAAAATACATGATTTTAAGATGCCACGGGAGTGGTTTTAAGGTGCCATGGGCGTGGGATCAAAGTTTGGATTGTTAGACGAAGAATTACTCCGAAAATAGTCTCAAAATCAATGCCACGGTCGTGGCCACTGAGATGCCACGACCGTGGGATTGAAAGTGATGTTGTTTCTTCAAAAATTTCGATAAAACAGAGGAGTTTTATATGCCACGACCGTGGCCTTGGAAGGCCACGACCGTGGGGGTCTTCAACATCATTTTACAGCTTCATTTTGTATCCCACGGGCGTGGGGTTGAGTTGCCATGGCCGTGGATACCTAATTGATGTTTTTGACTTGTATTTTGTGATATACAGGTCTAGTATGAGGTTACTATGTTTATATTTATTACTTTTGTGTTGTGTAAGTGTTGAAAGTATGAAAAAGAGTGATACATGTTGAAATTGTGATAAATATATATAAGACTAAATGTTGATGAAAGAATTATTTCATTGAATTGATATATATAATTCAATGTTAACTGCAGACTAATGAATTGCCCTAATCATAGTGATTTTAGATCTAGCTTGGGATTGAATGGCTAGCCAAAAGGCAGGATATCCAAAGTGTTAGTGGGCACTCTTTTCCATCAATAGACATTCGGTGTCATCATATTCAGTGGGCATTCTTGCCATAATGGGCCATTGGCCAACATTCTATACAGCGACATTCAATTGCCATCAGTGACCCGTTATCCAAATCTAGAATCTGAGTTCAGTGTGTTTGGGCATAATTAAAATAGTTATCTATAATGAACATAATGTGTTATTCAATTGCCGATAAATTAGTTAATTCTGAATTTAATTGTATTTAGTATTTCAATTTACAATGAAGTTAGCTAATTGCTTTATTTAATATTTGGAAATTTGCAAGACGGTGTTGTAAATTACTTAATTGCTAGATCTCTTTTTATTAATTTCTTGTATATTATAAATACATAAGCACCACTAAGCTTTGCTTAGCGTGTTGGAATTGTTTTCTGATGCGCAGATCAAATAAGGAGAGTTGAAACCGCAGAGTGAGAGACTTACATTCTTGGACAACTGCATCATCAAGGTTCAATGAAGAATATTGTAAATATTGTACTCGTTATGGTTCACATAGCAAATCTTTATAATTTTGTATGACAGTTGTACTAGTTTGGGTGTAGTTTGAGAATACTTATCATAATGTAAGTTTTTGTTAAGAGTTCTTATAAATATATGAATATATGTGTGTAATATAGAGAACTTAACAGTGGCATTATTGCTTAAAGATATTATGACTTTATTTCTTTAGTACATACATAGATATATATAAAATAATTGTGAATGTTAGGTGACATCTCCTATGTAGGTAAGTGTATGGACTATATAGGGGGTGTTACAATTAGTGGTATTAGAGCAAGTTTAGACGATTCTAAGTTGTGGGTTAAAAGAAAAGAAAAGTACAACTGTCATTGCTATGTGAACTATATAATTGAACAAATGTTTGATGCAGTTGATATTTTTTTATGTTTAAAGGTCTAAGATGGCCTCTGAATCCTGTCAAGGTGTCGAGGATCAAGCTGCATCCTCACACAGTCAAGCTAGTGTGGAAAATCAGCAGCCATCGGAACCTTCTGCGGAACAAATTCCATTAGATCCTCAATTTGTGAGAAATATGGGGGAAATCCTTAGACAAATTGTGAGAGTTATTCCTCCTGCACAACCTCCACCGCCAGTACTCCAAAGATCTCCTTTGGAGAGAATTAGAAAATTGGGAGTAGAAGATTTTAAAGCTCGTGACATTGATGAGTCTTCAGTAGCAGAGTATTAGATGGAGAGGATTGTGAGAGTTTTTGATATTCTGCATTGTACTGATGAGGAAAGATTAGAATGTGCAGTTTCCTTATTGCAAGAACAAGCTTTTGCCTGGTGGGATACAAAGTAGAAAGGTATACCTGCAGGTAGACTTACTTGGGCATTTTTCCAAAAAGAATTTAAAAAGGAATATATTAGTGAGATCTATTTGGAGGAGAAGAGTCGGGAATTTTTGTATCTTAAGTAAAGGCAATTATCTGTGTCTGAATATGAGAGGTAGTTTGTTGGTCTCAGTAAATATTTTTCAGAGTTTTTTGTATCTGAGGAAGAAAAGTGTAAGCGGTTTGAACAAGGTTTGAATAGTCAGATTCGGGTGTATTTAATAGCAATGAGGATTAAGGAGTTTTCTACTCTTGTTAATGCGGCAGTCGCTATAGAAAATGAGATTAAACAAGCGCAGGGAAGAAAACAACAATTCAAGAAGGGATTTGCTAGTGAACAACAACAAGGTAGCAGAAAAGATAGAGAAATATTCAAGCCCAAACTCAGGGGTTTAGTAGAGGAAGTGGAGCTAGTTTTCATAAATCTAGAGGTGCTAGGTTTGGAGTGGCTTCAGGCTCTTCTTCAAGAATTGTTACTACACCTTATCAATATTGTGGTAAGGGTCATGCAAGTGAAGATTGTTGGTTTCAAAAGGGGGCTTGTTTGAAATGTGGTTCTTTGGAGCATAAAATCAAAGATTGTCCAATAATAAAAGAATTAGAAGTTGTGGAAGGACAAAGTTCTGTACAGAGGTCTCAGTTAAACCGTAGGGCAGGTAGAGGTGGTCGACCTAGTGGTAGTCAGCAGAGAGGATCTGAAATAGTGGATAGACCTCAGACTCGAGGCAATGCTCCAGCTAGGGCTTATGCCATGAAAGCAGTGGAAGACCAGGATGCTCCTGATGTTGTAGTTGGTAAATTTTCTTTACTTGGTCTTGATGTGTATGCATTGTTAGATCCCGGTTCTACACATTATTATATTTGTACAACTATAGCTTTAGGAAGGAAAATGTGTGTTGATAAACTTGATTATGAGATAGAAGTTACAAATCCTTAGGCCATAGTGTGAAGGTAAATAGAATATATCGAAATTGTCCACTTAGAGTTCATGATGTGGAGCTTTCTGCTGATTTGATTGAACTACCATTTCATGATTTTGATGTAATCTTGGGAATGGATTGGTTGTTCTGACATCAAGCAGTTATGGACTGCTGTAGGAAAGCTGTAACTGTTAAGAGTCCAGGTTATGGTGAAATTGTAGTCCAAGGAGAAAAACAATTTTTTCCTTCTAGTTTGATTTCTACAGGTAAAGCTAGAAGGTTAATACGGAGGAGATGTGAAGCTTATCTTGCTTATGTTAATGATACACGACATTCAAGCAAGGTTTTGGCAGACATACCTACAGTGAGTGAGTTTTCAGATATTTTTCCGGAAGAATTACCTGGAGTACCACCAGAGAGAGAGAGGTAGAATTTGTTATTGATGTAGTTTTAGGTACAACACCAATTTCTATTCTACCTTATAGAATGGCACCTCCGGAATTAAAAGAATTAAAGGTGCAACTCCAAGAATTGCTTGACAAAGGATTTATAAAACCTAGTGTGTCACCTTGGGGTGCACCAGTTTTGTTTGTGAAGAAGAAGGATGGTACCTTAAGATTATGTATAGATTATCGACAGTTGAATAAAGTGACTATTAAGAATAAGTACCCGTTACCTAAGATTGATGACTTATTTGATCAGTTGAGAGGAGCGGGTGTTTTCTCTAAAATTGATCTTAAATTGGGTTATTATCAGATGAAAATTAAAGAAGTAGATATTCCAAAGACAGCTTTTAGAACTCGATATGGACATTATGAATTTTTTGGTTATGCCCTTTGGTTTAATGATGCGGCCGGGGCAAGCACTTCCCAGGAGGGCACCCATTCTGGTACTGACCCTGCACCAGCATGCTGATGCGGCTGGGCCAAGCACTTCCCAGAAGGTCACCCATCCTGGTATGACCCTGCACCAGCACGCTTAACCGAAAAGAACGCTAACCATTTCTACCAAAAGCTTAAGCTGTCAGTAGAGGCGCACCCATTTCCTTTATTTGGATCAAACATGGGCTCACCAGTCTCTTTTGACTTTATGTGCCACCTTTATCGAACTTGATCCACAACCCTCCAAACCCTCGGACATATCATTCCCTCCCTCTTTAAGGAAGTTTGTCCTCGAACTTGGAGCAGTGGGACCAGACCCGATAATAGGCTCTGATACCAAATGATGCGGCCGAGCCAAGCACTTCCCAGGAGGGCACCCATTCTAGTACTGACCCTTCACCAGCACGCTGATGCGGCTGGGCCAAGCACTTCCCAAAAGGTCACCCATCCTGGTACTGACCCTGCACCAGCACGCTTAACCGGAAAGAACGCTAACCATTTCTACCAAAAGCTTAAGCTGTCAGCAGAGGCGCACCCATTTCCTTTATTTGGATCAAACATGGGCTCACCAGTCTCTTTCGACTTTATGTGCCACCTTTATCGAACATGATCCACAACCCTCCAAACCCTCGGACATATCATTTAACTAATGCTCCAGCAGCTTTTATGGACTTGATGAATTGAGTCTTTAAACCCTATTTGGACCAGTTCGTAGTTATTTTTATTGATGATATACTGGTTTATTCTAAAAATAGAGAGGATCATAATAAGCATTTGAGAATTGTACTACAGACACTCAGAAATAATCAATTGTATGCTAAATTATCGTAGTGTGATTTTTGGTTGACGGAAGTGGCATTTTTAGGACATGTAGTGTCAGCTGATGGTATTTGGGTGGATCCAAGTAAAATTGAGACTATTTTGAATTGGCAGCCACCAAAGAATATAACAGAAGTCTGAAGTTTTCTTGGGTTGGCTGGATATTATAGAAGATTTGTGCAAGGGTTTTCGAAGATAGCACTTCCCTTAATGAAGCTCCTTTGAAAAGAAATTAAATTTGAGTGGAATGCCCAGTGTCAAGCTAGTTTTGAACAATTGAAGGCGATATTGACTGAATCGCCTGCCTTAACCCAACCAATTCCAGGTAAAGACTATGTTATTTATAGTGATGCTTCTCATCAAGGACTTGGTTGTGTATTAATGCAAGAGGGTAAGTTAATTGCTTATGCTTCTAGGCAATTAAAATCTCATGAATTGAATTACCATACACATGATTTAGAGTTAGCAGTTATTGTATTTGCTCTTAAAATCTGGCGACATTATTTGTATGGTGAAAGGTGTTATATTTTCACTAATCATAAAAGTTTAAAATACTTGCCAACACAAAAAGAACTAAATCTAAGGCAGAGAAGATGGATGGAATTGATCAAGGATTATGATTGTATCATCGACTATCATCCTGAGAAAGCTAATGTGGTAGCCGATGCTTTAAGTCGAAAGACTTTAGCAGGTATGTTATATATAGACTATTTTAATATTATATATATATATATATATATATTACATAAACTAAATGATATCATGTGTTATGTTAGCAGAATTGAGAGTTGGACCAACCATTAGGCAAAAAGTGATAGAAGCTCAGAAACAAAATAAAAAATTGTTAGAACTTTTGAAATAAGTGCAAGACGGGGAAAAGCCAGATTATGTTGTGTCAAAAGATGGTGGAGTGTATTATAGAGATCGATTGTGTGTACCTGATGTGAAGGAACTAAAGAAATGTATTCTTGGTGAAGCTCACAATACTATGTATACTGTACATCCCAGAAGCAATAAGATGTACCAGGATTTGAAATCTCATTATTGGTGGTCTGGTATGAAAAGAGATATTACTGAATATGTGACTCGATGTTTAGTATGTCAACAAGTCAAAGCAGAACATCAAGTTCCATCGGGTCTTTTGCAACCTATATCCATACCAGAATGGAAGAGGGATAGAATCACTATGGATTTTGTGACTGGACTTCCAAATACCTAAAAGAAGCATGATACAATTTGGGTAATTGTTGATCGATTAACTAAATCAACTCATTTCCTTCCCATTCGAGTTGACTATTCAATGAATAAACTTGCAGAGTTGTATGTTAATGAGATAGTCAGGCTTCATGGAGTACCAATGTCTATTATCTCAGATCAAGAGCCTCGCTTTACATCCAGATTTTGGGAAAGTTTTCAGAAAGCATTGGGTACTCGACTTCATTTTAGTACTGCATTTCATCCCCAAATAGATGGTCAATCAAAAAGGGTGATACAAATACTTGAGGATATGCATCGAAGTTGTGTAATCGATTTTGAAGGTAGCTGGGATAAATATCTACCTTTAGTAGAATTTGCCTATAACAACAGTTATCAAACGAGTATTAGAATGGCTCCATATGAGGCACTCTATAGAAGGAAGTGTAGAACTCCATTGTTTTGGGTGGAATTGAATGAGAGCAAACTTATAGGGCCTGATCTCATAAAACAAACTAAAGACAAAGTAAAGCTGATAAAGGATCGATTACAAATTGCAATGGACAGACAAAAATCTTATGCCGATTTGAAACAGCATGATATTGAGTATAATGTGGGGGATAAAGTATTTTTAAAAGTATCACCATGGAAGAAAGTTCTTCGCTTTGGAAAGAAAGGTAAATTAAGTCCTAGGTTCATTGGACCATATGAAATACTTGAATGTGTAGGTCCAGTAGCCTATCGACTAGCTTTACCTCTAGAATTGGCTAAGATTCATAATGTATTTCATGTGTCAATGCTTAGGCACTATAGATCAGATCCTACACATGTGATTCAAGTGGAGTCTATTGAAATTCAGCCAGATTTAAATTATGAAGAAGAACCAGTGGCTATCTTAGCTCATGAAATAAAGGAGTTGCGTAATAAGCGCATTCCTTTAGTAAAAGTGTTGTGGAAGAATCATTCGATAGAGGAAGCCACTTGGAAAAGCGAAGAGATAATGAGACAACAATATCCTCAACTATTTCTAGCGTCTATAATAGGTAAATTTCGAGGACGAAATTTATTTAAAGGGAGAGAATTGTAATGTTTAAAAGTTTAGATACTAAACTTTTAAATTAATAGTGATAATTAATAGGGAATTGTGATATAAGTGATATGGATAAGTAATGTAAATAGTGGATCTCAAAAATTTACCAAAGCAATTAATTATTTTTATGGTCTTCTAAGAGTTAAAAATCGAATTAGAATCAACGGTTAAGAAAGAGGGTGCACCATACCTAAAATGAGATTGGCCACACTAGATTGAGCTGTATATATATGTGTGTGTGTGGACAGGTGTAAGAGTGTAGAAATTTCTTTTCTCTCTTCATCATTCACGTTCAGCACCACCTTCACCATCAAAAGTCCTTCTTGCTTCCTTCCTTCCAAGATTTTGATCAAAAACAAAGAGCAAACAATGTTTAGATATAAGTTTTGAAAAGATTAAGATAGAAAGTTGAGATTATTACCAAGTAAGTGGAGAAAAGAAGAGTTAAAGAGGTATGTGTTTATGTATTTTAATTTACAAATATTTATTTTTCTTTGAGTTTCATGTTTAAATTAGTTTATTGGGTCATTTAGAGGAGATATTTCCTAAATATTGGATAAATGAATGATTGTGTGATATAAGTAGAAAATGAAGTTCTTGATGTTGTTTTTCTTAATTTTGAATGATGATTGTGAAAGTTGATGAGTAGATCAATTGTTAAATACTTGATTAATTAAAGTTTTAGTAAGGTATTAGATATAAATTCTTTTCATGTCAAAACTTTGATGTTGATTCATTTTTATCTTCGATCTTTATTATATTTGTGTTTTATGAAGTTACAAGTGTAAATACATGATTTTAAGCTGCCACGGGAGTGGTTTTAAGGTGCCATGGGCGTGGGATCAAAGTTTGGATTGTTAAACGAAGAATTACTCCGAAAATAGTCTCAAAATCAATGCCACGGTCGTGGCCACTGAGATGCCACGGCCGTGGGATTGAAAGTGATACTATTTCTTCAAAAAGTTTGATAAAATAGAGGAGTTTTATATGCCATGACCGTGGCCTTGGAAGGCCACGACCGTGGGGGTCTTCAACATCATTTTACAGCTTCATTATGTATCCCACGGGCGTGGGGTTGAGTTTCCACGGCCGTGGATACCTAATTGATTTTTTTGACTTGTATTTTGTGATATACAGGTCTAGTATGAGGTTACTATGTTTATATTTATTACTTTTGTGTTGTGTAAGTGTTGAAAGTATGAAAAAGAGTGATACATGTTGAAATTGTGATAAATATATATAAGACTAAATGTTGATGAAAGTATTGTTTCATTGAAATGATATATACAATTCAATGTTAACTACAGACTAATGAATTGCCCTAATCATACTGATTTTAGATCTAGCTTGGGATTAAATGGCTAGCCAAAAGGGAGGATATCCAAAGTGTTAGTGGGCACTCTGTGCCATCAATAGACACTCAGTGTCATCATATTCAGTGGGCATTCTTGCCATAGTGGGCCATTGGCCAACATTCTATACAGCGGCATTCAATTGCCATCAGTGACCCGTTATCCAAATCTATAATCTGAGTTCAGTGTGTTTGGGCATAATTAAAATAGTTATCTATAATGAACATAATGTGTTATTCAATTGTTGATAAATTAGTTAATTCTAAATTTAATTGTATTTAGTATTTCACTTTACAATGAAGTTAGCTAATTGCTTTATTTAATATTTGGAAAGTTTGCAAGACGATGTTATAAATTACTTAATTGCTAGATCTCTTTTTATTAATTTCTTGTATATTATAAATACATAAGCACCACTAAGCTTTGCTTAGCATGTTGGAATTATTTTCTGACGCGCAGATCAAACAAGGAGAGTTGGTGAGAGACTTACATTCTTGGACAACTGCATCATCAAGGTTCAATGAAGAATATTGTAAATATTGTACTCGTTATGGTTCACATAGCAAATCTTTATAATTTTGTGTGACAGTTGTACTAGTTTGAGTGTAGTTTGAGAATACTTATCATAATGTGAGTTTTTGTTAAGAGTTCTTATAAATATATGAATATATGTGTGTAATATAGAGAACTTAACAGTGGCATTATTGCTTAAAGATATTATGACTTTATTTCTTTAGTACATACATAGATATATATAAAATAATTGTGAATGTTAGATGACATCTCCTATGTAGGTAAGTGTATGGACTATATAGGGGGTTTTACACATGCACATTACTTGGCCAAAGGTCTCATTGAGTTTGAATATTATCTATCTCATATGCATGCTTATTCAAACTAACTCCACTAATAGACTCTTCCTACCAAGAGAGATCAACTGGTCTTTGATAGGCTTGAAATGGGGTCTATAAGGGACATGGGTTTAAATGAAGGCCAATTATAAGTTGGAGCTGTTGTGACACTATAGGCAAACCCACACACTACAATTTTTCTTGTTTGAACTTTAGGCACCTGGAAGCAATCTTGCTAGACTCCAAATTCCTTTTATCTTCTTAGCATTAATCTGGATCTTGATTAGGACAGTCTTTGCCCTTGCAAAAAAAAAAATTGGTATCCAAATTCGTTTCTTTTCTTCTTCTTCCTTTTCTTTCTTTTTATTTTTCTTACTCTTCCCTTTCTTTGAGCATTTTATTATTTTGTCCTTCTTCCTTGTAGGACTGTCAAGTACAGAATTTTGAAGAACTGGATGATCTTTCTCCTTTTTCTCTGATTTTGATCGAATCTTTGGTTGGGTTGGACCATATCAAGTCAAACTGTCCTTATAAACCAAATGGAAGCCTTTTGCTGCTTTAGGTAAAAGAGAACTCAGTTGGCTTTCTGAACCGCCTTTTCAGGTTTTATCTTTCTTTTTTTTTCGTTTGCTCTTTTTCTCTTTTTTTTTTCTTTTTTTTTTGTTTTGAGTTCTTTTTTTCTTTTCTTTTTTTTTTCTTCTTCTTCGCTTTTTTCTTTTTTTTTTTTGTTCTAGCTCTAAAAGAGTTGTTTTGTTTGTACCAACTTGGGTTTCTAATAATGGATGAGTGGAGTGACATAAATTTCCTTTAATAGGGATAAATCATTTCTTACTCTGATGTTATCTTGATAGATCTGAGATATTAGGTGAACTTCAACTACCCTTATGGTCTTGAAAACATCAACTATCCTTACAATCTTGGCTATGCATTCCTTTCTTTGATCTTCTTACCTCTTCACCTTAGTGATTATAAGACTTATCAAAAGTATCACAACAGCTCAGGGTAGGTTGTTGAGGTTATATACCAATGAAAAGAGAGCTAAAATTTTATGAAGGCTCAAAGGGACAGCTAGGGATTGATATTTAATTGGGTGGATACTAGTTGTTGGCTAACCAAACAATGCCTAGATTATTTCTCCCTTAAATAAGCAGAGTTCAATTTCACCTCAAAATTTGTCAAAGCATGTTCTAAGACTGACTAGGACCTAAAGGTAATTATGCAGGAGCCCTCTCAAAGTAAGCATACACAACTCAATGCTATAGAGTAATTCCCTCACCTTGTGAAGTCATTCAAGTCATGATGCATAAATATATTAATTCATGAATCATTAAGCTAGATTCCTCATTGGTTGAGCACCAAAATGAACAAAGACCAACAAAAATTTTGACAAAAATAATTTATTCAAACAAATTTAAATTTGAAAAATACAATTGTTCCAATTAAATATTAAAGAAAGAAAACAAGAAAAACAAACAAGCCAAGGGAAGTTCATTGAGTTAAGCTTCTTCTCCTTTCACATCTTCAATATTCCCATCTTGAAAAGAGGATAAGACAAAATCTTCTTCCAATCCTTTTCCTACCATGAAGGTTGTTGGTGGTGGTGCTCTTCCAAATTTAGGTAAAGGATTGTTCTTAGTATTGGGCTTGTCTGGCTCAGGTAGCTTACCACTGTCGATTAGATTCTGGATCTCATTCCTCAACTTCATACAATTGTTCGTTTCGTATCCAGGCCTTTAATGGAATTGGTAAAATGCATTAGTATCAAAGTTAGGTGGAAGAGGATTAGGCAAAGGACGAGGAGTCAAGGGTTGTAACAATCCCTTCTTTTGTAGCTTATTGAGAACCCAAGACAGCGGCTTCCCTAATTTTAAGAATTGTCTTTTATTTCCTTAACCAGTCGCATTAACATCAACTTCTTTTTACGTGCTTTGATTGCTAGGCTGATAATTCCTTCTTGTCAAAAAGCGGCTCTTCTCCCTTTTCCACTCTTCAATTTGCAAGCCAGCTTGCAAAAGATCTTTGAAATCATGGATGAGTATATTAGACATCCTTTCACATAGACTAGGCAACACCCCTCTCACAATCATCCTTGTTTGATCAGATTCATCGGGCCTTTTCTTGAGCAAAGCAGCCTTATTTCTCCATCTTTTCATATAGTCCACAAAATTCTAGCCTTTGTCTAATGGACTCTACTTCCATTAAGGTAACTTCCATTTCAATAATGTATCCATATTTTAGGATGAAGGCCTTGTATAGCAGATCCTAACTCTTTTGTGTGCCATCGTCTAAGGTATTGAACCAGTTTTGGATAACAGGATCCAATGAGAGCATGAAGTACCTTAAAGTTTGAGCTTTAGTAGCTCGGGCATACTGCATAGCAGTGATATACTGCTTCACATGGAGGTGAGAATTTTCGATTCCATCAAACTTTGCAAAAGATGGCATCTTGAATTTGTATGGAACTTCTTCGTCTAGCTCAAATAATTTGTCAACTTCGGACATTTCTTCTATTTTCAACTTCTTTTCAAATTTCTTTTCCAAATCGCAATCATCTTTTCAACATCAGACATTTCGGTTTTCTCCATAAATGATCTTTCAACAATCTTCGGTTCTTTCTTCTTGTCTTGAAGATCTTGGAAGTATTGAGTCCAATCATCATCACTAATCACCTTATCATTATCAAAAACCACTTCACCAACTATAGCCTTCCCCTTGTCCTTTGGATTCTTAATGCTAGCAGATGCTTCGGCATTATTTCCTAAAATTGTAGCCAATTGGTTCTTCATGGTCTCAGCAAGGCCTCTTTTATTTCTTCCATCTTGGCATTGAGGGCATCATCCACCATTCTTTGAATTTGTTCGGGCTCCATTGCTTTTGGTGAGCAAGTGATTGAGTTGCTGCTAGATTCTTCATCTTCGGCATAGGTCAGATTGTCGTAAGCTTTTGAACTATCGTAATCCAAGGCTGTGAGCCAGAGAGGATCAATGATATGAGAAGCAAATGTATGCACAAATAATCAACAAAGAAAGATAATTAGGACGTTCCTTCCGACCTTATAACATCCACACACGAATGACGAGTCTCTTTTCCTAGGTAATATGGTTAAGAAAATACCAACATGGGGTATCTTGTTTTTCGAATAATTCCTCGGACGTTTCAATTAATAGTTATATTTTCAAAAATGGAAATCAGTTCATGACAATTTCCATTAATTAGGTTTTAATCCATTTAACCAACTAAAGTAGTTTTTATGCTATATTGGATTAAAACTAAATTAAGAGGTTTATTATAAATAGATTTCTCACTTGAAAAAGTAACTAATGATTCATGCCAAAAACAAGCCCATGCTTAATTATTCTTAGTATAAACTAGGTTCACAATTGATTTTTGGTATTTCATAATTGACCTAAATATTTGTAAGCTCTTTTAAAGGTTGGATGAAAATAATTTTGTTTCTAAGCCCATTGTAAAAAGATTTTTGAAAAAATGAATTTTTAGCTTTGTATTTGAGTATTGAGAAAAGAATTTTTTGATTTATTTTTAGAAAAAGTTTTATGTTCAAAGACCATCTTGAAAAGTTTTGAAAATAGCTTTGGTCTTTTAGATTTAGAGGAAAAAATTATTTGAGCTCACAATGTAATTAAGTCATATTAGAAAGAGGACAAACCAAATAAGCCATGATTTAAACCAAGATAAACTAACCATAGTCAAACAACAAACATTTGGGATAAAAACCTAAGGAAAGTAACTAGGCCAATTACATGAGCTTTAGTCTTTGGGTTAAAAGGCTTAGGTTTCCATAGCAAGTATATACCAAATGGTACAAGGCTATGAGTGGTTATGCCATGCTCGATCTCCATACCTTGAGTGAAAGTATGGTATCCCTTACAAAAGATAACACGGGTAACACGGGTATCCTAACTCACGCACACGATGCAAACTAATATGATGCAATGGATAATATCATGATAAGAATGAATAGAATAATATAAAGACCAACGAAATCAACTTATCTTATCCCCAGTGGAGCCGCTACTATGAGAGGGGATTTTCGCCCCCCACTCCCGGTGGAATGGTTCTAGCAACTTCGGCACTGATTAGGCTCGGGGCATTAGAGAACATGGGCCTAAGCCCGAAGAAATGGAGTCACCACTCGGACGGGCCAAGAAAAAGAAAGGGTTGGATGACTTGATTCCTAAGGAATTCCCAACCCCTTAATGGGTTCGGAAAGCTGGGTACGTGTGGGGAAGGTGAGAAATGGCCTAGCACCCCCACAACGCCCGGTTCATTGGAACCGGCCTCCTTTGCAGGTCTTAATATTATAAAATTCTTAAGTATAACAATATTATCCATATTACATGCAACAATTAAAATAAAGCGTCATTATATTAAAATCAAAGTAATGTCCAAACAAAGTAAACAAATGGACACCCATCCGAGGATGGAAACATGTCCTTACATCATCCATGTCTAAAATAAATAGGACACCCACCGAAAGGTGGAAACATATCCTTTACATTGGTCCAAAATAGAAAAGAAATTTAAATTACATGAAAATTAATTAATGAGGTACCCACAAAGTGGAAACATACCTCTTACAATTTTAATACCAAAACAAACAAATAATAATCATAATAAAGAAAATATCCATCCATGATAAATTAAATAAATCAAGCATTGAAATTAAATAAATCAACCATCAAAACATATAATAAATTACATAATCAAATCTAAAATTAAATAAAGCAAATAAAGATACAAATTTAGGTTTATGTCTCAATTTAGGGTTCTTTAATTAACATTTAGGGTTTTGGAATTTTGGAATTAATATTATTATTATTTAGCCTACTGTGAGGGTTTTTTGGAAAAATGAAATTGATTAGGGTTTATAATTTTAAGAAAGTAGTAAGGCTTTTGGTTAATCAAATTAGGGTTTAGGGGTAACATCATGAAATTATGGTTTTAAAATCTTAAGACATTAGGGTTTAGGACTCACGGTTTGAGGAAATAAGGTTTTAGGATTTTTTTGAAAAATAAAGCACTTTAGGGTTTGTTTGAGGAATAATTTATGGTTCTGGAAGAAGAAATTAAGAATTTGGGATCTAAGGTTTGAAAGTTAATTTTTAGGGTTACTGGATATGTGGAAAACAAAATAGGATTCAATAAAACAACTTTAAATTTTAGAATTTAAGAAAATAATTTAGGGTTTTGATAATTGTAAAGCTATTTTGGGGTTTTAGGAAACATAAGGCAAATTAGGGTTTGGTTCATAGAGTTTACTAGAGTTAGAGTTTAGAAATTTGGCTTATTGGATCAATTTTAATAATTAAACTATTTGCAAACTCAGGTTTATGGTTTCTGGAATTGAGGTTTGGGAATTAGGGTTTTAGGAAGCTAGAGTTTTGCAATTAGGGTTTTGGTGGCTTTAGGTAGAATAGTTTGGGGAAAAGAATTACGAGGTGACAAGCTTTAAAATAAATTAAGATTTTGATTTATCTTTTTAGAAGAAACATTGATTCAAGAGATAAATTGAGATTTTGGAAAACAATTAGGTTTGTGAGACTTTAACGAAATAATTTAGAGTTTAAAAGTTTTGGAAATAAAATAACAGTTTATGGTTTTGATGATTTAATCAATGATTTAGGCTATTGGATGAATGGAAAAATTTGATCTATAAAACATACTTTTAAGTTTAATTATTTAGGTTACTGACTCAATATCAAAACAAATGATAGAAACATTTAAAAGAAAGTATGGCAATAACATCGTGTACTTAAACAATTCATGAATCTAAATGTAAGAATGTTGTAAATATAATAAAATCAAAGATTTATAATCAAACCTGTAATATCCCAAATGATACCGTAAAATTTTGGAATGTTTATTGTTGAAATGGAATTAAATGATATTAAGTGCATATATGATTAAGTGAGAAGATAAAAGGAGTGTGTATATGTTGTATATATAGAGATATATACAACATATACAAGTCAATTAGTAGAGTGGTCAAATGAGATAATTAATTATTTTAAAATTGAAATTAAGTAATGGTGGAGGTTGATATTTGAGATTATATTATTGTAATAATATTTTTTCTTGGTGGAGATTTAAAGAGAAATTCATATGGCTATTATTGAAGGGAAGTTGACCATTTCTATTTTCATCTTCTTCTTCTTTCTTTTTGATAGCCGGCCACCACCAGCATCTTTATCAAGGAAGAGATTTTGTTGATTCCTAACTCAAGATTGAAGGGTGTTTCAAGTGATCAAGTTGGAGTCTAAGGATTTTCTTCATTTTTGGTAAGTTTCCAACCTGTTTTTTTGTGTTCTTTTGGAGTTTGTGTATTTGAGTTTGGTGAATGGTTGTTTTAGATGTGTGTATGGTTGATTGTGGTGTGTTTGAGGTTGATTTGTCTTATTAACTTTGATTTTTGGGGTTGGATTGAAGGGAATGTTAAGTTTGGTGAAGAAAACAAGATTTGTGAATTGTGTATGTGTTGAGTTGTAAAATATGGTTGTGATTGTGTGTTAATGCATATAATTGAGTTGTTTTGATGTTATGTAAGTTTATTATGGTTTATTGATGGTTTTGGTTAAGTTTGTTTGTAGTGGGTAAAAGAAAGATGTTTGTTGGATGTGGTGTTTTTGGTGTCGATTTCAGGTTTTTGGCCTGACATGCCCAGTAACACGGCCATGTTTTTGGGCGTGCCGATGGTTCTATTTTCATTATGGGTGTCACTAGCCCATGTCACTACTCATGTCACAGCTTCTATGTTGGTGCAGTATTGACACGTCCAGTGACACGCCCATGTCACTGAGCGTGTCATAACTACTATGTTGTTAGTGGATTGACACGTCCAGTGACACGCCTATGTCATTGAGCTATGACGTGTCATAGCCACTGTGTTGGAGGAGAATTGACACGTGCAGTGACACACCCATGTCACTGAGCATGTCAAAGCTTCTGTGTTGTGGGTTTAGGGCAAGGCCAGGGACACACCCGTGTTGTTGAGCGTGTCATGTATGGAGTTTGCCCTAGTTAGCTCTTATCCTTATTTTCTTATGTGTATCACTAAATGAGTGCGTATAATCATATTTGGATTAGGTTTTAAAGATATTTGAGGTAATTAATCTAAGTGTTGAAGATATCTTGGAAGAGGAGGTTGATAGAGTGGTGTTGTTGCTCTTAGAGGTGAGTACAAACCTTACATGATTGTATACATTTACATGACTTTGGGACTTAATACAGTTTGTTGGAAAATATGTTAGGTTACCTATTATATTGTTGTTATATGAGAATGGTGCTATGATTTGTATTATGTAAGCTATGTGAAATATATGTTGAGTATTCAAAATGTATGATTAATGTAATTTGTTATGTATACCCTAATGATGGGATGTGAATCCAATAATAATGGCTATGTTGATATAAATGAAATATTTGGGGCATTGTGCCTAGATGATTATGAGAAAATGAGAATGGAAATGATAATGAAATAACGAAAGAATTGTGTGCCTAGTATGCTATTCAATTTTCAGAGTTTTGTTATTGGTGGCATGCCTAAAAGTAACAATCCCTTGAAGCTTGGTTGGGCCTAGTCCTTAAAGCCTAGTTGGGATGTTACATATGAGGTAATCCTCATTGTGATAATGATTCGCCTACGAGCTTGATAAATGTGATTATTGGACCAAAATAGTAACTCTGAAATTTGAATGGCATATTAGTTTCTTTTGGGCCCATGCTTGTCTTTGCTTAAATGTGAATCATGAATGATGAAATAATTGGACAATATAATGAAATGTAATGTTATGAAATATGATATTCTTGTATATTGTTTCTAATTCGTGAAAGTTTGACATTGGCATTACATTGAATCATATTGTTATCGTGGTTTGTACCACTAAGCCATTGGCTTAGTGCGATTGTGATTTATTGCGCAAGTGACAGGGTAGATCTGGTTGAGATGGAGAGTTCAGCTAGACTGAGTCGAGTCTAGCCTTGTGATCCTTTGTGAAGTGTTGATTTTTAGACTCCAAGATCAGAGACGAACTGCCAAGCATGTATAAACTCTATATTTTTGTAAATATTGTTTTTGATGTATACATATGTATATTCTGCTACATTTTCCGCTGCTTATTAAATAAATGTTTTGGATAAACTTTGGGTGTAATGAAGATATATGTATATGTATTTTAACAAGGAATGTTTTACTTATTACTATTTATAACGATGACTTGATGTTAAATTTTTATAGATTAGTTTGCTTTAAATAGACTGTGACATTCTTGTATCTGGTATTCGTATATTACGTATGTGGGTGTATGTGGTGTACGTATATGGGGTATAGGGGTTACAATTCATTTTGGTACCAGAGCCTAGGTTTGAGGTTCTCAACCTAGGTGAATTGTGAGAAAAAAGAAATTTAGATTTTTAAATTATGATTTTTAAATAAGATACATGCATTGGCACTGACAGTTTCTAATCTTTGATGAGGTAATCTTCTGCTGTGTTTGCAAATATAGGAGTGATGGCATCTCAGTCACATCAGTCCATAGAAGGTAGTGCTGAGAGTGTAGCTCCTAATGAGGGTAGAGATGGAGCTAGGGTTGAGAGAGTTGGTGAGGCACCTGCTCCTTTGCCAGAAAGACCAGCTGCTTATGAGATTCTGCCGGTTTGGTTACGTCATATGGTAGAATTATTGAGGTAGGCTCCAGTGCAACAGCCGCCACCGCAACCACAGCCGCAAGTTTCGATGAGGCAGTATTAGAAATTGAGAAAGTTTGGGGTGAGGATTTCCTTGGTACTATAGATCCTGCAGTAGCTGAGCAGTGGTTGGATAGAGTTCAGAGGGTATTCATTCAGCTATAAAGCTACTTCTAAAGAGAAATTTGATTATGCTAGATCCTTTCTGCAGAGAGATGCGTATGATTGACGGAAGATGGTTCCACATGCGATGGATGATCCACCAACCCTAACTTATGGTGATTTTCTGTGGGAGTTTGAGCAGAAGTATACTCTGAGGGAGTATAAAGATGCCAAGAAGATGGAATTTCTAAATTTGAGACAGGATAACCAAATAGTGACAGAGTATGAGATTGAGTTCATCCGGTTGAGTCACTATGCTGATGGGATTATTTCAGATGACATAGACCGGTGCAGGAGATTTGAGGAGGGGTTGAGATCCTCTATTATGTGTATTATTGTTGGTTCCCGGTACCAAGATTTTTCTCAGTTGGTTGCAGCTGTCAGGAGTGTTGAGAGAGCACAGGGTATTGCAGCACCTGCTACTGAGGAGGAGACTAGAGTTAGGAGACCCCAGTTTGAGGCAGGGTCTTCATATGTGAAGAGAGGCAGATGAAGCTATTTTTCGAGGGTCAGTAGGAGCCAGAGGCAGTCTGATAGGTTAGTTCAGTATCAGAGGCAGAGACCGAGACCTACAGTTTCTATAGCTAGTGCTCCAACTCTAGTGGTTCATAGGTCTAATCCACCTACATGTGTTCATTGTGGTAGGGAACATGGGGGTGCTTGTTGGAAGATGGGTGGACCAAGAGTGTGTTTTAGATGTGGATCACCGGATCATTTCATCAAAGATTGCCCTAAGCTACCAGAAGATAGACAGACGGATACTGCAGCTTCTCGACCCAGTGTCAAAAGAGGTCGAGGGGGCAGAGGTTTTAGTAGAGGTCGTCAACTCGAGATTAGTCAAAGAGGAGGCTCTACATCCGGAGGCAGTAGGCCAGATGAGGCTGGGTCATCTCAGCGAGTGTATGTGATGCAGAGGTAGCCAGATCTTCAGCCGTCATTATGGATACATTTTCTTTATTTGCATTTCAGTTCTTGCTCTAATTGATCCAGGATCTACTCATTCATACAAAAGTGCATCTATTTTTCCCTTTTCTGAATTGCATTCTAAGTCCCTAGGATTTGATATCTTGGTGACAAATCCTTTAGGACATAGTGTGGTAGTTAGTAAAGTGCACCGAGATAGTTCAGTTGTGGTGCAGGATGAGGAGTTTCTTGGTGATTTGATTGTAATGCCTTTTAAGGAGTATGATTTAATCTTAGCCATGGATTGGTTGTCTAAGCATGGAGCTGTGGTAGACTGTCAGAATAAGTGTGTTACTCTGAGAACCTGTGCTGGTAGAAATGTTATGGTATCTAGTGAGCAGAGACAACTTGCATCTATGTTTGTTTCAGCTGTTGCAGCCAGGAGGATGATTCGGAAAGGGTGTGATGCTTCTCTTGCTCATCTGGTATATACCAGAGTAGTGGGTTCTCAACTTGATAGTATACCCACAGTTGCAGAATTTCCAGATATTTTTCCTGAGGAGTTGCCAGGGATACCCCCTGAGAGAGAGGTTAAGTTTGGTATCAATTTGTTGCCTGATACCACTCTTATCTCCATTACTCCCTATCGAATGGCACCTGGTGAGTTGAGAGAGTTAAAGGTGCAGTTGCAGGAGTTGTTGGATAAAGGGTTTGTTCGCCCTAGTGTGTCTCCGTTGGGAGCACCTATTTTATTTGTGAAGAATAAGGATGGTACTTTGAGACTGTGAATTGATTATCGACAGTTGAATAAGGTGACTATCAAGAATAAGTATCCTTTGCCTAGGATAGATGATCTCTTTGATCAGTTGAAGGGAGCAGGAGTATTCTCCAAGATTGATTTGAGATCAGGGTACCATCAGTTGAGAGTCAGAGCTGAAGATGTATCTAAGACAGCTTTTAGTATAAGGTATAGGCATTATGAGTTTTCGGTGATGCCTTTTGTATTGATGCATGCACCAGCAGCTTTTATGGATTTGATGAATAGGGTGTTTAGACCCTATCTAGATCATTTTGTGGTGGTCTTTATAGATGATATGTTGGTGTATTCGCATAATGAGGAGGATCATGATAAGCACTTGTGGATTGTATTGCAGACCTTGAGGGAGAAGCAGTTGTATGCTAAGCTGTCTAAATGTGAGTTTTGGCTTGATCAAGTAACTTTGCTCGGTCATGTGGTTTCAACAGATGGTATAAGAGTTTATTCGAGTAAAGTTGAAGCCATTTTGAATTGGAGTCCACCGAAGACAGTGACTGAAGTTAGAAGTTTTCTGGGTTTGGCAGGCTATTATCGACGGTTTGTGAAAGGCTTTTCTTTGATAGCTACTCCACTCACCAGATTACTACGAAAGGGAGTTAGATTTGTGTGGACAGAACGGTGTCTAGCAAGCTTTGAGCAGTTAAAAGAGATGTTGACTCAAGCTCCTATTCTTACCTTGCCTGTGGAAGATAAACCATATGTGATTTACAGTGATGCTTCACATAATGGTTTAGGTTGTATTTTGATGCAGGAGGGTAGAGTCATAGCTTATGCTTCTCGGCAGTTGAAGCCGCGTGAGCTTAATTATCCGACGCATGATTTGGAATTGGCAGCCATAGTTTTGCTTTGAAGATTTGGCAGCATTATCTTTATAGGGAGAAGTGTTTTATTTATACAGATCACAAGAGTTTGAAATACTTGGGACTTCAGAGAGAGCTGAATCTTCAGCAGAGACGGTGGTTGGAGTTGATTAAAGACTATGACTGTTTGATTGATTATCATCCTGGTAAGGCAAATGTAGTTGCTGATGCCTTGATTCGAAAGTTTTTGGCAGGTTTGACTGCTTATTCACTCTCGTTGCTTGTTGAGTTGAGAGCGTTGCATGCTAGTTTTGAATCATGTGATGATAGTGCTTTGTTAGCTCAATTGCAATTGAGGCCGATGTTGTTGGATCTTATTAGAGAGTCTCAATTGACATATGAGAAAATGCAAAAAGTTGTTTCGGACTGCCAAAAGGGGGAGAGCCGAGATTTTCATGTGAGAGGTGATGGCAGTTTAAGGTACAAAGATAGGTTGTGTGTTCCTGATGATGCAAGATTGAAAAAGATTATTTTGGAGGAAACACATCAGTCGGCTTTTGCTATGCACCCTGGGAGTACTAAGATGTATCATGATTTGAAGTAACATTATTGGTGGTCAGGTATGAAGAGGGGTATAGCGGAGTTTGTCTCCAAATGTCTCACATGTCAGAGAGTGAAAGCCGAGCACCAAGTTCCAACAGGGTTGCTCCAACCTTTAACAGTGCCAAAATGGAAATGGAAGCGAGTAACGATAGATTTTGTGACTAGTTTGCCATTGACTCAGAAGAAGCATGATGCACTCTGGGTGATTGTTGATCGGTTGATAAAGACAGTTTATTTCCTTCCAGTTTGGATGGATTATTCTCTTGAGAAGTTGGTTGAGCTGTATATTAATGAAACAATGAAGTTGCATGGAGTCCCAATTTCTTTGGTATCTGATCGAGATCCCCGGTTTACTTTGAGATTTTGGAAGAGTTTGCATGATGCTTTGGGTTCTCAGTTGTATTTTAGCACTGCTTTTCATCCTCAGACAGATGGGCAGTCAGAGAGAGTGATACAGATTTTATAGGATATGTTGAGAAGCTATGTCATTGATTTCTCTGAAAGTTGGGATAAGTTCTTGCCATTAATTGAATTTGCCTATAACAACAGTCATCAGTCCAACATTAAAATGGAACCATATGAGGCATTGTATGGTAGAAGATGTAGAACACCACTATGTTGGGATGAAGTTGGAGAAGGTAAGTTGGTTGGTCCTGATTTGATTAAAGAAAGGGAAGAGAAAGTGAAGATAAATCGGGCTCGTTTGAAAGCAACTTCAGATCGACAGAAGTCCTATTTAGATTTGAAGAGAAGAGACATAGAATTTAGTGTTGGAGATAAAGTATTTTTGAAGTGTCTCATTGGAAGAGAATTTTGAGATTTGGCCGCAAAAGGAAGCTAAGTCCTCGTTTTATTGGACCTTATGAGGTACTAGAGAGAGTTGGACCAGTGGCCTATCGACTCGCTTTGCCGCCTGAATTGGATCACAATGTCTTCCATGTCTCTATGCTGCGGAGATACAGGTCAGACCCATCTCATATTTTATCAGTTGAATCTATTGACATGAGTCCGGATCTGACTTTTGAGGAAGAACCAGTGGCCATTTTGGCACATGAAGTGAAAGAGTTGAGAAATAAGAAAGTGCCACTTGTAAAGGTTCTTTGGAAGAATCATGCTAAGGAAGGGGCAACTTGGAAGAGTGAACAAGTGATGCGAGACCAAAATCTCCAGTTGTTCCAGACTTGAGATCAAGTGATTTTGAGGATGAAATTTATTTATAGAGGGGGGAATTGTTATATCCCAAATGATACCCTAAAATTTCGAAATGTTTATTGTTGAAATAGAATTAAATGATATTAAGTGTATATATGATTAAGTGAGAGGATAAAAGGAGTGTGTATATGTTGTATATATAGAGATATATACAAATATACAAGTCAATTAGTAGAGTGGTCAAATGAGATAATTAATTATTTTAAAATAGAAATTAAGTGATGGTGGAGGTTGATATTTGGGATTATATTATTATAATAATATTTTTGCTTGGTGAAGATTTAAAGAGAAATTCATATGGCTATTATTGAAGGGGTGTTAACAATTTCTATTTTCATATTCTTCTTCTTTCTTTTTTATAGCCGGCCACCACCACCATTGTAACACCCTTATACCCTATATATGTACAATACATATTTTCAGCATATATGAAATATGCATATACGGTATAAAAATGTCACAGACCGATTTAATAAAAATTTTCACATTTATGTTTTAAGATTTCAAATACTAATATCTAAAATAAATAGTATATAAATATTCATTTCTTGTTATAGGAATCCAAAATAAATATTTTATATGAAAATCTCTGGGAAAAATTCGCTAGAGTTTTGTTTGTAATTTGAACGTTTCCAAAATTCAACAAAACACAACCTGCATAAAACAAACAGTCCAAATAAAATCAATTCACCAATACTTCTCAATTTCTCCATATTTTCTCAAAATACTTATATACAGGTATATATATATCAACATTATATATAAAATCTCATCTTAAACAAAATTAATCATTCTTTACAATTTACAATATATGCTTCAAAAACATATCATAACATACATAATATAAAAAATGTACATGCTGGCAACTGGCTCTGATCTTGATGTACCCAAAAAAACTCTTCAAGCTTAATAAATACAAACCTAGACCCGACCAGGTCTAGAAAACTCTCCAGCTGTACCAAAACGTCCATGACACCTGTGCGACGAATTACAATCGTGCTAAGCCGAAGCCTAGTGGTACAAACTTTGATAATAATAAAAATGTAAAGTAATGCCAATGCACAATGCATATAGAGGTCACATCATTTCACTTTATTATATTTTTCAAATATTTCATACTCACAACTCATAACATTATATTGCTCAATTGTATCACAATTCATAATTCATATTAAAGCAAAGACAAGCATGGGCCCAAAAAGGATCTAATATGCTATTCAAATTTTGGAGTTACTGCTTTGGTCCATAATAACACTATGTGTCTAGCCCGTAGGCAATATATATATCCATGGATAATGTAACAGCCCCAGTCTTTTGGACCTCAACCCGGCTAGACCCTTAGGCCCCAGTATCTAGGTCCTCAACCCGGCTAGACTGCTACGATTTTTGAGGCTTACGACCTAGTCTTTTCACCCCAAAAACATCATATTTATCATTTATCAGTTCTGCTCGGCTTACAACCCGGTCTTTTCACCTGCCCAACAATTCATAGGCATGCCGCCAAACCCAGAACTCTGAAAATTGAATAACATACTAGGCACACAATTTATTCATTTATCTCATTATCAAATACTTTCACAATTCATTTCTCATAATCAAACTAGGCTTGTTGCCTTATTTTCACTTTTTTTCTCATTTTTCACATCTTTCTCAATTTTCTCACTTTTCTCATTTTTTCTCATTTTTATCAATATCAATTCATTTCATTATTCCACATATCTCATTTTTGCATTCACAACACATTACCCAATTACTTTGGGTATTTTCACATAATATGCATATTTCACACTTTACACAATTTAGCCATTATCAATGGCTTTTCACAATGCATTTAACACATATATGACATTGCAAATGTCATAGCACATTATTCATACTCAATCAATGACCCAAGTAGCTTAACACATTTTTCAACCAAAATGTGTTAAGTCCAAATGTCATGCAAATATAAACATTATACTCAAAGTTTGTACATACCTCTACTAGCAACCCAAAGCAAGCTTAATACAACCTCCAATCCTATCCTTCCAACTTGCCCTTCACCACTTGGATGAAGCAAATCAACCTCCCTTAATGCCTATACCAAATGTGATCATACATAATCATTTAATATCATATTCTAAGGCATTCTCAACATCAAACCATAATTAAATATCACTCTAAACCAAATCCTAAAATTAAGCTTCACCTCACTTTAACTTTAAAAAACCATATCAAGCCATTTAAATTAGTGTTTTAAGTTTATTAATATCATTAAAAACATATTTTAATACATTTAAATCATTTATATTATAACAATATACTCTTATACACAAAATCTCAAAAATGGCATAACCTTCCCCCATTGAAGGTTTTCCATTCCAACACATTCCATTACTCATTTCAAGCTTATATTCATCACTTTTAACACTAAACAACATGCTTAAACAAATAAAATCACACAATTCAACCACTTTGGAAAATCACTTTTCCAAAACCCTAAATCTCCACTTCCATTCTCAAACTCCAACCAAACACAACCAAATTCAACATTTGACTTTAAAATACTTGTTTATGTATCAAAACAACTCATTTGGAATCAATTTACACAATTAAAAACCATGATTTTAAAACCCCAAAAATTACATAACCCTAAATTCTCTCTCTTCACCAATCTTACCCAAACTCAACCATTTCTTTAATCCAACCTTAAAATCATTAATAACCAATCAAGACAACTTCACTCATATCCAATTAAGCAATTAAATCATGCTACTATAGAATTCCAAAATTTACATAACACACTTTTCCATATCTTCAATTTTTGGAGTATGGAAGAAGCAAGTCCCTCTCTTGAAGCCATGAAATTTGGCCTTGAAGGAAAGAAGAAGAAGAAGACTTTATTTTTTTTTATTTCTCTTTCCTTTCACCCTTTAATTTTAAACCATATATATATATATATTAAAATAACTTAATAATTAATTATTTAATAAATTAAAAGTTCTAAATTCCCTCTTCCATTCAAAAATAATTTATTTTTGAATTATTTTATTAATTTTAAAATTTTAAGATTTAATTACCAAAATACCCTTTTACTTTGACTTTTCTTTTAAAAAGTGTTGACTTTTATATGTTATGTATATTTTACATATATATCACATATATTATCCACTTTTTCATTTAAAACCCCTTCATTTTTCATTTAAAACCATTAATTTAATTTATCCATTTAAATTATAATTTATTTTATCAAATTTCCAAAAATTAGAACTTTTCAAAAATTTAGGATATTACACATATGCAAAAGTAAAGTGTATCTTATATACACATCAAATGTACCTTATATGTATATTAAATATTAAGTATGTAATGTATTAATCCAACATATACAATTAATATATCATATGTATATGTTATATATACTCTAGATATATATATTGAGTATATACAATTTATATCTCCAAATACTTATTTAATTTCTCCAAAATCACGGATGTTACAATTTTCTCCCCCTTAAATAATTTCGTCCTCGAAATTATCCAGTATAGTAATAAATCATCCAAATCATTATTTTACCAAATTACATAATTTATATTCTCCCCCTTTGGTTCATTCTTAATTTTCTTTTTACCATTCCCTAACACATCATTATACTGTCTATTTACTCAAACAGTCACAACATATTATTATATCTTCAATCAAATTGTCATTAGATAAAATTAGTTCATCTCCTTAATATATATACACCACACACCTATTGCACTCAAGATATCTGATCACTTCATTATCTTAAAAATATACTCTCATCACCTTAAATTCAAATGTTAATAACTTTTATCTTAACACAATAATTTTACACTTCTTCACTTTGATCCCACTCTTTATATAATTACCACATATTAATTTAATATCACCATTATACAACAACAAAATCTTATTTCCTTATTAAAATTCATTCCAATTATACTATAACTAACACTTTTCTCTTATAATTATTTGAAACTAATATAACTTGGCCCCTTTCATATGCATATACATATCAAAACGCTGTATTATGCACATTATCATATAGCTTGCATATTCTTAATATAACTACACACATTGAATTTCAATAAATACTTGTAAACTTATTACATTTCAGATCAATTGATCTAACTATCACAATATGACCATCACAACCTTATTCTATTCTGACCAACCTTTTATCTATTTTAAATTCATCAATCTGTTTTTAATTCATAACCTAATTCTATTAGGTCAAATTTATTCTCAAATTTTAATTCTCTTCGAATTCATCATTACAGATAATATTCACTTCCCCTAGTCTCGTTTACTTTGCACATCATTTTCATCAACTTATTCATTTTATACCACTTTCAATTACATTTATTATAACTCTTACTCACATTTCTTATAGTTACCCTATTTACACAAATCACTTTTCTTATACATCATTTAAAGCTCATCATATTTTTACAAATCTCTTCTGTTTCCACACTTTCTATAATTATAAACAAATTTCTAGTATAAAATTATAAGATACAACTATGCAAATCATAAGTCTTGACCATCTTTCATGAAGCATAACTATCAATCTCACCAAAACTATCCAACGGTCATGCCATAATAATGGTCACATCCGTGGCTTATAAATAAATACTGCCCTTCTATCATTCTTCTTCAAATATTTCCAATCACAATGTTAAGTTCGTATCGCAAAAATCACATATTCAATTTCTAATCTTTTGATACACAAAAAGTTAACACGTTTCAGCTCTGTTTCAAAGCAATTTACTCTTGATCACTCGATCATCATTAGCCTAACTCATGTTTCAACAATATTATCATTAACATCTCTTGCATATACACATTCGTTCATATGCTAATTTACATATTTTCCATTTATTACTCCATTTATAATCTATCTCTTATAAAAATTTTCATTCATTTCTTTTTTTTTTCACTTCCATACTTTCTTCATTATACTTTCCTTTTTCCTTACAATCTCTTATTTATACTTATATACTTTAGGCCCAAAACACTATACAATCATGAAGTTCAGTTGTTAAAATAGCAATTTCACCGTCCAGCTCTGTTCGGGTCCATTCTCAATCTCAATTCATCACATGACCTAACTCTACGCAGGTCAAGACCTAATCTCTTTTAGGTCTATTAATAAATGCAATATCATTCTCAATATCACCAGACACGTATTTGTATAAGGTAGTAACACTCGATAATATTTTTTTTAATCATCCACATACACCTTCATAAGTCATAATCACAATGTGACTTACTTTCTACATTTTCTTACATATCATATTTGTGTTCATATAGAAAAAAAAATCTCATCACACAAATCATACAATTATACTCAATTCCTCTTTTACATACAACCTATACAAAGTTAACATTTATCACCTTTCAGAGAACATTATCATTTCTCATTCCTTTGACATTACTTAGGTTATTCATCAATTCAACATATATACACACTCTGACCACAACATAATTAACATCTTCCTTATTCAATCGCCCATCTCTTAAAAACTTCACATAATATGCATATTTCACACTTTACACAATTTAGCCATTATCAATGGCTTTTCACAATGCATTTAACACATATATGTGTTAGTGTATATGCCCTAGGCCATTGATTTGGACCTTAATGTTATTCATTTTGTTATTAATAAAGAAGTTTTTATTATCATTGTTATGTTTGCATGTTATATATAATAATGATTATATCCCTGGTTTATTATTGTTATGGAGATAATAATAAATATAACTAGTGTAATATTGATTTGATAATCATAAGATGATTATAGGTATGAAGATACAAATCAATATTATGGATACATGTTAGAGAACAGTGTATTGGATAAACCCACATAGATATCACTTCATGGTTTAATGTCATAAGTGTATATCATAAAAGTTTTCATTTAATTCTTTGACTTGAGATTGTCATAGTTTCCAACATAAGGAATATTATGTTTTGACATGATCAAACGTTATCTGTAACTAGATAATTATAAAGGTTATGCTTGAACATGGTATAAATTATGTAGAGGAAAATGAACAATCAAGATGGAATTTGTCTCTCTCTATGAGAGAGATATCTTCTGGGCCCCTCGATAATTGTAACTGAGAAATGCATGGCCGTGCTCAAATAAGTTGATATAAGATCAATCTTATTTGTTTATCAGTTAACTTGGAGATCGAGTAATCATAAGTTTGGACAATATAAGTATGACATTTACTATGACTTATGTTCAAACTAGATATCGTGTGATAAAGGGATTAATGCATGTACTATTTCAGGTTTTCATTTATGATGATTTTCATGATTAATTGGGTAGTCGTAATGTCTTGCTAGAGGCCAATTATGATTTGTGCATTTCAATAGAGATTGAAATACACTACCAATTAATATGAGCCTATCGGGTCACACACATAGAACGTAGGCTGTACTTAAAATAATAATAATTAAATTTTTATTATTGTTGTTGGTATTATTATTATTATTAGATATTAATAATAATATTGTTATAATAATTATTATTAGATAATAATAATTAAAGACGTGGGTCCATATGGGATATGGACAGTTAGGGTTTTTAAAAGGATTGGAGGCCTTGATGATATTATGATTATTCGTTTTGAAAGAAAACGGAAGAAGAGGAAAAACCTAAAACCCTAGTTTCGTTTTTGCAAAAAAGTTCAGCCACTGCCGTTGGTGAGCTAGCACTCAGACCGGCGTACGTTTGTGTGGACTTCGTTAGAGGGTGTTCGTCTTCCGAAGGCAGCATCTGTTAATCATTTTGAAGCTACACAAAAGGGTTAGTTTCGAATCTCTTTTATCGAACTGAATGGATCACATGGATCCTGGGAGTAAATCGAAAGAATTTTTTTTCCACTGCAGCAAGGGTTGCAGATTCTTCTCGATTTACTAACAATATGACATTACAAATGTGATGCAAGAAAGGATCCCTTGAAGCTAGCAAGTGGACCAATGGCTAGGAGCAAGGCAAAGAGATATCAAGCTAGTATGGCTTAGCATATTCAAGAAGAGATTTCCAAAGAGCTTCAAGAATTATCATTCAAGAAGATGGAGATAGAGCTTGAAGAAGGCACACCAAAGCTGATTATGATGCTTAGTGTGGAAGCTAAAGGCTAGCTAAAGAAAGGTCCAACGTGCAAGAAAGGTTCATGGGGGTTCATATAAAGTCTTGGGAAGTAATTTAAGGCCCATGGACAGCCCAAATAGTGTGGGGCGTTTCTTATGTTGAAGGGATTAGTTTGGTTGTTTCCATACTTTATATTTTCCTTAGTGGATTAGGATTTTGTTTCCATACTTTATATTTTCCTTAGTGGATTAGGATTTTGTTTCTATACTTAATGTTTTCCTTATGCAATTAGGAATGTTTTAGTCTTAATTTTCCATATGCAATTAGGAATTTTGTAACCCTTATTTAAGGGCACTATTAGGCCGAATTTCATATACAACAATTAATAAAAATTTTTGAATTCTTCTACAAGTTCTTCTTGTGAATTTTCGTGTGAGAGAGATTAGAGTGGATTCTTTAATTCTTTCTTTGCATCAAGAATTAGGTTTACTTATCAACAAGAGTTGTGGCGTTTTCCTTTTTCTTACCAACTAAATCCTTCAATCATAATGAGTTCGCGTCTCTTTATAGGCATTGGGTTCCTTAGGAGGTGATTATCAAGTTTCAAGGAGTTCTCTACCATTGTTATACGTTGGGTTTGCTGCCATCATTGCTAAGGGTCCGCGTCAAAATGTCATAGCACATTATTCATACTCAATCAATGAACCAAGTAGCTTAACACATTTTTCAACCAAAATGTGTTAAGTCCAAATGTCATGCAAATATAAACATTATACTCAAAGTTTGTACATACCTCTACTAGCAACCCAAAGCAAGCTTAATACAACCTCCAATCCTATCCTTCCAACTTGCCCTTCACCACTTGGATGAAGCAAATCAACCTCCCTTAATGCCTATACCAAATGTGATCATACATAATCATGTAATATCATATTCTAAGGCATTCTCAACATCAAACCATAATTAAACATCACTCTAAACCAAATCTCAAAATTAAGCTTCACCTCACTTTAACTTTGAAAAACCATATCAAGCCATTTAAATTAGTGTTTTAAGTTTATTAATATCATTAAAAATATATTTTAATACATTTAAATCATTTACATTATAACAATACACTCTTATACACAAAATCTCAAAAATGGCATAACCTTCCCCCATTGAAGGTTTTCCATTCCAACACATTCCATTACTCATTTCAAGCTTATATTCATCACTTTTAACACTAAACAACATGCTTAAACAAATAAAATCACACAATTCAACCACTTTGGAAAATCACTTTTCCAAAACCCTAAATCTCCACTTCCATTCTCAAACTCCAACCAAACACAACCAAATCCAATATTTAACTTTAAAATACTTGTTTATGTATCAAAACAACTCATTTGGAATCAATTTACACAATTAAAAACCATGATTTCAAAACGCCAAAAATTACATAATTCTAAATTCTCTCTCTTCACCAATCTTACCCAAACTCAACCATTTCTTTAATCCAACCTTAACATCATTAATAACCAATCAAAACAACTTCACTCATATCCAATTAAGCAATTAAATCATGCTACTATAGAATTCCAAAATTTACATAACACACCTTTCCATAGAATTTGAAATTCTGGTAAGAAAGCTTACCAATTGATAAAGAAACTTCTAAAACTCCACTTGAATCCTTAAAATATCTTCAATTTTTGGAGTATGGAAGAAGCAAATCCCTCTCTTGAAGCCATGAAATTCGGCCTTGAAGGAAAGAAGAAGAAGAAGACTTTATTTTTTTTATTTCTCTTTCCTTTCACCCTTTAAATTTAAACCATATATATATATATATTAAAATAATTTAATAATTATTTATTTAATTATTTATTTAATAAATTAAAAGTCCTAAATTCCCTCTTCCATTCAAAAATAATTTATTTTTGAATTATTTTATTAATTTTAAATTTCTAAGATTTAATTACCAAAATACCATTTTACTTTGACTTTTCTTTTAAAAAGTGTTGACTTTTATATGTTTTGTATATTTTACATATATATCACATATATTATCCACTTTTTCATTTAAAACCCCTTCATTGCGGAATATACATATGTATACATCAAAAATAATATTTACAAAAATATAGAGTTTATACATTCTTGGTAGTTTGTCTCTGATCTTAAAGATATATGTATATGTATTTTAACAAGAAATGCTTTACCTATTACTATTTATAACGATGATTTGATGTTAAAGTTTTATAGATTTGTTTGCTTCAAATAGACTGTGACATTCTTGTATCTGGTATACATATATTGCATATGTGGGTATATGTGATGTACATATATGGGGTATAGGGGTGTTACAAAACCTCCGTTCGTTGGTTCCTAAAAAAAATTGATTTCTGGTTGAACAAGAATAAAGGCAGTGTTACTGTCTTTTATGGATTGATGATTGATACTCATTGTTGATTTCCTTTTGATGTCTTATGCTTTGCTGTTTAATCTCTCTTCTTTTCTTTGATTGCCGTCCTCTAGGGTTTTTCTCCTCTTACAATCCATGTGTTTAATGCTAGTATTTATTGTAACACCCCTATACCCCGTATACGTACACAACATGCTTATACGATGATAATATACGTATACTGAATATAGAAATGCCACTGTTTATAAAATACACAAGTCATATCTTTGAAAATAAGTGAAGCAAATCTCAAACATTTAAAAGAAATTCAAAAGACACCATAGATAAAAACGTTTATTAATCCGCAGCGAAAATTATTACAACTATTTACAAAACATAAAATATATACATGATTGGCAGCTTGACTCTCTGATCTTTAAGCTCTAGGCCAACTCTTCAAGCAAAAACTCAACTAGGTCTAGAGGAATCCTCCGTTTCAACCCTATCACCTGCGCAATGAACCACAATCGCGCTGAGCCAACAACTCAGTAGTACAAACTATAATGATAATATGCAATGTCAATCTCAATGTCATGCATTCAACAATAGAGATCATACTCATAAATGTTACATTTCATTATTTCAATAATGCTAACATTTCATTTACATTATCTCATAATTGTATCATCATTCATGGAACACATTTAACATAGACACCTATGGGCCCGACAAGTATTTAATATGATATTCAAAGTTCAGAGTTACTGATTTGGTCCATAATCACAAATAATCAATCCCGTAGGCAATACACATATATATCTCTGTCCATGGATAGTGTAACAGACCCAGTCTCTTGGACCATCAACTCAACAAGCTTGAGGAGATCCTCAACCCGGCAAGACTGTTACCTGTAACAGACCCAGTCTCTTGGACCATTAACCCGACTAAATCGAGGAGATCCTCAACCCGGCAAGACTGTTACCTTTCATATATTTCGTATTCATAATTCACATAGTGTAACAGACCCAGTCTCTTGGACCTCAATTCAACTCAAATTGAAGAGATCCTCAACCCGGCAAGACTGTTACCTTTTCACATTTGATAGGCATGCCGCCAAACCCAGAACTCTGAAATTGAATAACATATTAAACATACAATTATTTCATTTGCCTCTTTATCATTCTCTTTCTCAAATCATATCTCATAATCAAATGGGCAATCATGCCTCATCAATTTCATTTGCATAACCATGGCCAACAACAATGGTTTCATTACATCTCCATTCATATCAAAACAATTCATCATTATACATATAGCACATTACATTCCACAAGATTTACAATGTGCAAAATATCACATTATTCATATGTATCAATAATGCAATATCAAATGGATGTATGCAACAATACAAAGTTTGTACTTACTTTAAAAGCAACCCACACAATACTAAGCACTTCTTTTTCCAAAAATCTTTCACCACTAGAATTATGGCAATTCACCTTCTTCACAACCTATTCCAAAAGAAAGATGAAACTCACATAAGATCATAAGACTAAGAACCAACTAGGGCAAACTCTAAACATGACACGCTAAAAAACACAGGCGTGTCCCTGACCGTGCCCTAACTCCACAACACAGAAGCTTTTACACGCTCAGAACCACGGGCGTGTCACTGGGTGTGTAATACATTCTGCCTCTTAGAAACACTGACACGTCCAACAACATGAGCGTGCTCATGGCCGTGTCAATTCCTCAAAAACTCAGTGGCTATGACACGTTCAATAACACGGGCGTGTTACTGATCGTGTCAAACCTACTGCCACACAGAACAATTGACACGCCTAAAAACCTAGACGTGCTCGTGGGCGTGTTAGGCCAAAAATCCATATTCCGGCCAAAAAAACAAAACACCCAACAAATCACTTCTTCCACCAACATCCATTTCAAACAAACTCAACTACACACATCCAAAAACCATCTTAAACTTGCAAAAACATCAAAACAAGACAAAATATACATTAACCACAAATCATCAATCTCATAAAAAACCCTAAACACACCTTCAACACTATCTCTTTCAACACACTTACTCTTTCCTTCAATCCACCCTAAAAATCCATAATCAATTAACCAAACACTCTTAAACATATCACAATCAAACAACACACTCTTACAATCAACAATAATCTGTCAACTCAAACACAACTTCAATAAAATCAAGAGAAATCAAGAGAAAACTTACCAAGGATGAAGAAACTCTTAAATCTCCAACTTGATCTCTTGAAAACTTCCTTCAACCATGAACTTGGAAGACCAAATCTCTCTCTTGCTCTCTTGTTTCTTAGATGGCCGGACAACAAAAGGAAAGGAAAAGAGAAGGAGAAGAAATGAAAGAAAGCCACGAAAGAAGAAGAAAAGAAAGAAAACCAAAGAAAACAAAGTCAACTCTTTTCCTTAAAACCCTCTCAACCAAGCATTTAATATAAAATAATCAAAATATCATCTTTCACTTCCACTAACTCTAATCCCACTTATAATTAATTAATTCCTTAAACACAATTAATAATAATTACTCTCTTCCTTTGACTTTCCATTTTGACCAACATATATGTTATATATCTTGCCATATACACAACATATACATTCTCTCTATACATTTCTTTCCTTTCCAATTTACACATATGCATATAATTCAAATAAAACAACCATCATCTCAAAACTTCTAGGCACACTTTTGGGATATTACAAGTCTCCCCCTCTAAAAAGAAATTTCGTCCTCGAAATTACCTGATATTATCTCTGAAACAGTTGAGGATACTGATCTTGCATTGCTTGCTCATTCTCCCAAGTTGACTCTTCTCTCCCATGATTTTTCCATAGAACTTTCACCAACGGCACTTTCTTATTCCTCAACTCTTTCATTTCATGTGCCAAAATAGCAACTGGTTCTTTTTCAAATGTCAGATCCGAACTCACTTCAATGGATTCAACTGGCAAGATATGAGATGGATCCGATCTATACCTTCTCAACATAGAAACATGGAAGACATTATGGATCCTATCTAACTCTGGCGGCAAAGCAAGACGATAAGCAACTGGTCCAACTCTTTCTAAAACTTCATATGGTCCAATAAAATGAGGACTCAGCTTCCCTTTTCGACCAAATCTCAATATCTATTTCCAAGGAGACACTTTCAAAAATACTTTATCTCCCACATTAAACTCAATGTCTCTCCTCTTCAAATTTGAATAAGACTTCTATCGGTCTGAAGCTGCTTTCAATCTATTCCGAATCATCTTCACTTTCTCTTCAGTCTCTTTAACCAAATCAGGACCAATTAACTTACCTTCACCAGTTTCATTCCAACATAGAGGCGTTCTACACCGTCTACCATATAATGTCTCAAATGGTGCCATACCAATACTGGATTGATGATTATTGTTGTATGCAAATTCCACAAGTGGTAAAAATCTGTCCCAACTTCCAGAGAAATCAATAACACAGCTTCTCAACATATCCTCGATAATCTGTATCACTCTCTCTGACTGCCCATCTGTCTGCGGATGGAAAGCAGTGCTAAAATGCAATCGAGAACCCAAAGCCCCATGTAAACTCTTCCAGAATCTTGAAGTGAACCGGGGATCTTGATCAGACACTAAAGAAATTGGGACTCCATGCAATTTCACAATCCCATGGATATACAGCTCAGCTAACTTCTCAAGAGAATAATCCATCCGAACCGGAAGAAAATGAGCTGTCTTTGTTAACCTATCAACAATCACCCTAATAGCATCATGTTTCCTCTGAGTTAATGGCAAACCAGATACAAAATCCATTGTCACCCTCTCCCATTTCCATTCAGACACTGTTAAAGGTTGAAGCAACCTTGTTGGAACTTGATGCTCCGCTTTTACCCTCTGACAAGTAAGACATTTGGACACAAATTCCGCTATGTCTCTCTTCATACCAGACCACCAATAATGTTGTCTTAAATCATGGTACATCTTTGTACTTCCCGGATGCATAGCAAAAACTGATTGATGTGCTTCTTCCAAAATGATCCTTCTCAAACTATCATCATCAGAAACACACAATCTATCCTTGAACCAAAGACTACCATCACTTTTCACATGAAAATCTCGGCTCTCTCCATTTCGGCAATCTAATACAATCTTTTGAATTTTCTCATCCACCAATTGAGCCTCCTTTATCTGATCTAACAATACTGATCTCAATTGCAGTTGGGCCAATAATGCACCATCATCACATACTTCGAAATTAGCATGCAATGCTCTCAACTCAACAAGCAACGAGAGCGAATAAACAGCCAAACCTGCCAAAGACTTCCGACTTAAGGCATCAGCAACAATATTTGCCTTACCAGGATGATAATCAATCAAACAGTCGTAGTCTTTGATTAACTCCAACCATCGTCTTTGCCGAAAATTCAACTCCTTTTGAACATCCAATATTTCAAACTTTTGTGATTTGTATAAATAAAACATTTCTCCCCATATAGATAATGTCGCCAAATCTTCAAAGCAAACACTATAGCCGCCAACTCCAAATCATGAGTCGGATAGTTAAGCTCATGCGGCTTCAACTGCCGAGAAGCATAAGCTATGACTTTACCCTCTTGCATCAAAACACATCCTAAACCATTATGTGAAGCATCACTGTAAATCACATATGGTTTATCTTCCACGGGTAAAGTAAGAACAGGTGCTTGAGTCAACATTTCTTTCAATTGTTCAAAACTAGCTTGACACTGATCCGACCACACAAATCTAACCCCCTTCCGAAGCAATCTGGTGAGTGGAGTAGCTATCAAAGAAAAACCTTTCACAAATCGTCGGTAATAGCCTGCCAAACCCAGAAAACTTCTAACTTCAGTCACTGACTTTGGTGGACTCCAATTCAAAATAGCTTCAACTTTACTTGGGTCGACTCTAATACCATCTGCTGAAACTATATGACCCAGAAAAGTCACTTGGTCAAGCCAAAACTCACACTTTGACAGCTTAGCATATAATTGCTTCTCTCTCAAAACCTGCAGCACAATTCGCAGATGCTTGTCATGCTCCTCTTCATTACGTGAATACACCAGAATATCATCGATGAAAACCACCACAAACTAATCCAGATAGGGCCTAAACATCCTATTCATCAAATCTATGAAAACTGCAGGTGCATTCGTCAACCCAAAAGGCATTACTAAAAACTCATAATGCCCATACCTGGTGCAGAAAGCTGTCTTAGCAATATCTTCAGTTCTAACCCTCAATTTATGGTACCCTGATCTCAAATCAATCTTAGAAAATACTGCTGCTCCCTTCAATTGATCAAAGAGATCATCAATCCTAGGCAAAGGATATTTATTCTTAATAGTCACTTTGTTCAATTGCCTATAATCAATGCATAACCTCATGGTACCATCCTTCTTCTTCACAAACAATACAGGAGCTCCCCAAGGAGAAACACTGGGGCGAATAAACCCTTTATCCAACAACTCTTGTAACTGCACCTTCAACTCTCTCAATTTAGCAGGTGCCATGCGATAAGGAGTGATAGAGATGGGAGTGGTACCAGGCAACAATTCAATACCAAACTCAACTCTCTCTGGAGGCAACCCTGGCAACTCCTCTGGAAACACATCTGGAAAATCTGCAACTGTTGTTATATTATCAAGTTGAGAACCCTCTACTCTAGTATCCACAACATGAGCAAGATAAGCATCACACCCTTTTCTAATCAACCTTCTAGCTGTTACGGCTGATACAAACAAGGATGCAAGTTGTCTCTGCTCACTGGACACCATTACACTCCTACCATCAATAGTTCTCAAAGTAACACATTTTATTTGACAATCTACCACAGCTCCATGCCTAGACAACCAGTCCATGCCCAAAATCAAATCATATTCTTTAAAAGTCATTTCAATCAGATCACCAAGAAACTCCTCACCTTGCACCACAACTGCACTATCTCGGTGCACCTTGCTAACAATCACACTATGCCCTAAAGGATTTGTTACTAGAACATCAAATCCTAAGGATTCTGAATGCAATTCATACACAGGCAATATGGATGCACTTATATATGAATGAGTAGATCCTGGATCAATCAAAGCAAGAACTGAAATGCCAAATAAAGAGAAAGTACCAGCAATGACTGCAGAAGCATCTGGTTGTCTTTGCATCACATATACTCGTTGAGAAGGTACAGCCTCATCTGGCCTACTATCCCTGGATGAAGATCCTCCTCTTTGACTAACTCCAGGTCTACCCCCTCTGCTGAAATTTCTGCCCCCTCGACCACCTCTGACACTAGGTCGAGAAACTGCAGAATCTGTCGGCCTCTGCTCCTGCATCTCAGTACACTCTCTAATAAAATGATCAGGAGATCCACATCTGAAGCATACAGCTGGTCCACTATTCTTCCAATAGGCACCTCTATGAGAACCCCCACACTGAGCACATATAGGTAGAGTGGATCTCTGAACTATTGGAGTCGGAGCACTCGCTACTGAAACTGTAGGTCTCGATCTCTGTCTCTGAAACTGAACTGACCTACCAACCTGCCTCTGACTCCTACTGATCCTAGGAGCAAAACTGCCTCTACCTCTCTTCACAGATGAGGACCCTGCCTCAAACTGGGGTCTTCTAACCCTGGTCTCCTCTTCAGAAGCAGCTACTGCAATACTCTGAGCTCTCTCCACACTCCTAGCTGCTGCAACAAGCTGAGAAAAATTCTGGTATCTATAACTAGCCACAAGACACATAATTGAGGGTCTCAATCCCTCCTCAAACCTTCTGCACCTGTCTATCTCATCTGAAATAATCCCCCCAGCATAGTGGCTCAACCGGATAAACTCTAACTCATATTCTGTCACAGTCCGGTGATCTTGCCTCAAAGTCAGAAATTCCATCTTCTTCACATCTTTATACTCCCTCGGAGTATACTTCAGCTCAAACTCCCGTAGAAAATCACTGTAGGACAATGTAGGTGGATCGTCCATGGCGTGAGGAACTGTCTTCCACCAATCATATGCATCCTTCTGCAACAGTGATCTAGCATAATCAAAATTTTCTTCTGGGGTAGCTTGAAACTGAATGAATATCCTTTGTACCTTATCCAGCCACTGCTCAGCTACTGTTGGATCAATAGTACCCAGAAAATCTTCTGCTCCATACTTTCTTAATTTATCGTAATGTCTCACTGGTACCATTGGCTGTGGTGGTGGTGGTTGCACTGGTGCTTGCCTCAATAATTCAACCACATGCCTAAGCCAAACTGGCGGAACCTCCTCACCAACTGGTCTCCCTGTCACCGAAACAGGTGCCTCTCCAGTTCTATCCACTCTAGCTCCATCTCTACCCTCTTCCGGAGCTACACTCTCAGCACTACCCTCAACAGACTGACGTGAATGAGAATCCATTACAACCTATATCTGCAAACACAGCAGAATACACCTCATTAAAGATCAGAGACTGCCAACACCAAACATGTATTTTACTCACAAACCCACTTTTTTTTTTAAATCAAAATATTCTTTTTCTTATAATCGACCTAGGTTGAGAATCTCAAACCTAGGCTCTGATACCAAAATAATTGTAACACCCCTATACCCCGTATACGTACACAGCATGCTTATACGATCGTAATATACGTATACTGAATATAGAAATGCCACTGTTTATAATGTAACACCCCCACACCCGGTACAAGCACACTACTACACCACAATGTATCATACGTGCACCGAACATAGGGATGCTACTGCTTTCCTTAACAATCAAAACATTTTAGAAGATACTATAATCTTTATCATATCTATTATAGAAAATAGGTCATTAACTTGTAATATAAAACAAATTAGATATACAGATACATTTAATTTCATATTTACAAATATGAATATATTTACATTCTAAACAATATTTTTCAAAACATAATGAAATTATACATGATTGGCAGCTTTCTCTGATCTTTAAGTTCCAAATAAACTCTTCAATTTCTACTCTCACTCGGTCTCGAGGAGCTCTCAGGTTCAACTCTGTTACCTGCGCGATTAAACACTATCGCGCTAAGCCATCGGCTTAGTAGTACAAATCATGCCAATATTATGTTTAATGCAATGCAATGCCACACAAATTATCAATAAAGGCCACTTCATGAGTGAAAAGCTAACATCACACCTTTGCATTTCACAAATCATAATCATATGAGCACACCACATTTCAACATTTTTCCATAACCCTATTAGTCAACCATTTTACCATTCATGACTCACATTAAACAAAGACAAGCATGGGCCCAAAACACACTAATATACCATTCAATTTTCAGAGTTAATGCTTTGGTTTTATTATCACATTTATCAATATCATCAACCCAACTAGGCTTCAAGGATTAGGTTCAACCAAGCTTCAAGGGGAGCAAAGCATGCTAAGCATCAACCCAACTTGGCTTCAAGAACCAACCCAACCTAGTTTCAAGGGTGGTAACATCTCAATTAGGCTTCAAGGATCCAATCCAACCTAACTTCAAGAGATTGTTACACTTATTAGGCATGCCACCAACAACAAACTCTGAAAATGGAATAGCACATTAGCCACACAATTCATTTATTATTCAATTATCATTTCCATTCTCAATTCTTATCATCATTTAGGCAAACATGCCTTATTCCTTTCAATTGAATCATCATAGCCAACCACAATGGCTTTACAACTCAATTCACAATATATCACTCTTCATTATTCAAGTACACATTTAAAACAACAATTATATTTGACATCAATGAAGTCAACATGGCATTGAACATTCTTTAAGCAAACATACCTCAATCATATCATTTCCATTGTTATAACTCATAACATTAATTCCATATTAAGGTAAATCATCATCAATAATCACATTATATTCCACATAGCATTATTCATAATATCAACATCTCATTCCACATTATACACAACATATCATTATTCATATGCATCATCAATATGAGCAAATGTAGGTTAAATCCCAACATTATATGATTGAATGCAATTATGTAATTTGTACTTACCTCAATCACAATTCAAATAACTCTAAACACTTCCCTTTTCCAAGATTCTTCACTTTCCAAAATTAGGGCAAATCACCTTCTTTCAAAACCTAATCCAAGGAATGATACAATCCATCAATTCCAATACAATTTACCACTTAATAACTTCTTACTAAACCCTTAAATCTCAAAATTACACTTCAACATCATACATTAGAGACCACGGTCGTGGCCACCACAACCCCCACGGGCGTGGGGTACAAAACGGTTCTGCCCTTTTTTCTTCACTCCACCACGGCCATGGCTACAATTGGCTATGGATGGCCACGGCCATGGCACCCCAAGGCCACGGGCGTGGCATCCAGAAGGCTACTGCCTTCGGCCAACTTCTCACTTCCAAAGCCTACAACTCCACCAAACACCAACAACAAGCAAGGCTATGAAAATAAACAAGCAAACTCAAGTTAAACTTCATATAACACTTCAAAACCCTAAAACCAATTCAACTTCAACACTTCCAAAATCAACAACAATCCAACTTCTTAACTTAAAACCAATTTAAACACTTGAAAACACATCACAAACACATCTCATCATCAAATCAACAAACCCTAATTCATTTCAAACACCACTTCAAAAGAATAGAAGAAATCAAGGAAAAGATCTTACCTCAAATGAAGAAATTTCACAAATCTTTAACCAAATCCTTTGGTTCCTCTTCAAGTTGCTTCTAGCATCAAGAACACCTCTCTCACTCTCTCCTTTCTTGAATGGCCGGCCAAGAATGCAAAGAAAAGACAAAATGAAGACAAGTCAACCTCTTCTTCTTCTTTAAATCTCCACAATGCAATCCAACAAGGAGAAATTACTTAATTGCCCTTAACCATTAAACTAATCTTTTGTCTCTTATATGCCCAAATAAGTAATTTCACATGCCACATAAAAATATCCTCTTCCATTGACTCCTAATTTGACCAACTTATATGTTATATATATTAAAATATAATCAACATATACACTTTCCTTTAATTTCTTTTCTCTTGCAATAAGACACCTACATTCATTCCAATTTAAAACAACAACAACAACAATAGCAATATTCAAAACTTCTAGGGCATATATGGGGATATTACAATTCTCCCCCTCTAAAAAGAAATTTCGTCCTCGAAATTACCTGATATCAAGTCTGAAATAACTGAGGATATTGATCTCGCATGGTTTGCTCACTTTCCCAAGTTGCCTCTTCCTTTCCATGATTCTTCCATAAAATCTTCACCAATGGCACTCTCTTGTTTCTCAACTCTTTCACATCACGTGCCAAGATAGCAACTGGTTCCTCCTCAAGTGTCAAATCTGGGCTCACTTCGATAGATTCAATTGGCAGCACATGAGATGGATCTGACCTGTATCTCCTCAACATATAAACATGAAATACGTTATGAATCCGATCCAACTCAGGTGGCAAAGCAAGCCGATAAGCAACTGGCCTAACTCTTTCCAAAACTTCATACGGTCCGATGAAACGAGGACTCAATTTCCCTTTTCGACCAAATCTCAAGATCTTTTTCCAAGGAGACACTTTCAAAAATACTTTATCTCCCACATTATACTCAATGTCTCTCCTTTTTAAGTCTGAATAAGATTTCTGTCGGTCTGAAGCTGCTTTTAACCTGCCTCGAATCAACTTCACTTTCTCTTCAGTTTCTATAATCAAATCAGGCCCAATTAACTTACTTTCACCAAGCTCATTCCAACACAGAGGTGTCCTACACCGTCTACCATACAGTGCTTCGAATGGTGCCATACCAATGCTGGATTGGTGACTGTTATTGTAAGCAAACTCCACAAGCGGTAGAAATCTGTCCCAACTTCCAGAGAAATCAATGACACAGCTTCTCAACATGTACTCGATAATCTGTATCACCCTCTCTGACTGTCCATCCAACTGTGGATGAAAAGCAGTGCTGAAGTGCAGTCGAGAACCCAAAGCTCCATACAAACTCTTCCAAAACTTGGAAGTAAACCGGGGATCTCGATCAGACACAATAGAAGTTGGAACACCATGCAACTTTACAATCTCATGGATATACAGCTCAGCTAATCTCTCCAAAGAGTAATCCATTCGAACCGGAAGAAAATGAGCTGTCTTAGTCAATCTATCCACAATCACCCAAATAGCATCATGTTTCCTTTGTGTCAATGGTAAACCAGACACAAAATCCATGGTTACTCTCTCCCATTTCCATTCAGGCACTGACAAAGGTTGAAGCAACCCGGTTGGAACTTGATGCTCTGCTTTTACCTTCTGACAGGTAAGACAATTCGATACAAACTCTGCTATGTCTCTCTTCATACCAGACCACCAGTAATGTTGCTTCAAATCATGATACATCTTGGTATTGCCCGGATGCATAGCAAACACTGACTGATGTGCTTCTTCTAAAATGATCCTTCTCAAATTAACATCATCCGGCACACACAATCTGTTCTTAAACCAGAGACTCCCATCATCTCTCACAACAAAATCTCTACTCTTTCCATTCTGGTAATCTGAAACAATCTTCTGAATCTTCTTATCAGTCAACTGAGCCTCTTTAATCTGGTCCAACAAAACTGGTTTCACATGCAACTGTGCCAACAATGCACCATCATCACAAGATACAAAACTGGCATGCAATGCTCTCAACTCAACAAGCAACGAGAGCGAATAAACAGTTAAACCAGCTAAAGACTTCCGACTCAAGGCATCAGCAACAACATTTGCTTTACCTGGATGATAATCAATCAAACAGTCGTAGTCTTTAATCAATTCCAACAACCTCTTCTGTCGAAGATTGAGCTCTTTTTGGACACCCAAATATTTCAAACTTTTATGATCAGTGTAGATAAAACATTTCTCCTCAAACAAATAGTGTCGCCAAATCTTCAATGCAAACACAATGGCTGCTAGCTCCAAATCATGGGTCGGATAATTGAGCTCATGCGGTTTCAACTGCTGAGAAGCATAAGCTATCACTTTACCTTCTTGCATCAGAACACAACCCAAACCACTATGTGAAGCATCACTGTAGATCACATATGGTTTGCCTTCTACAGGTAAAGTAAGAACAGGCGCTTGAGTCAACATCTCTCTCAACTGTTCAAAGCTAGCCTGACATTGATCTGTCCACACAAATCTAACTCCCTTTCGAAGCAATCTGGTGAGTGGAGTAGCTATCAAAGAAAATCCTTTCACAAACCGCCGGTAATAGCCTGCCAAACCCAGAAAACTTCTAACTTCAGTCACAGACTTTGGTGGACTCCAATTCAAAATAGCTTCAACTTTACTCGGATCAACTCTAATACCCTCTGCTGAAACTATATGCCCGAGAAAAGCTACTTGGTCAAGCCAAAACTCACACTTCGACAATTTAGCAAACAATTGCTTCTCTCTCAAAATTTGCAGCACAATCCGCAAATGCTTGTCATGTTCCTCCTCATTATGCGAATACACCAGAATATCATCAATAAATACTACTACAAACTGATCCAAATAGGGCCTAAACACCCTATTCATCAGATCCATAAAAGCTGCAGGTGCATTCATCAAACCAAAAGGCATTACTAGAAACTCATAATGCGCATACCTGGTCCGAAAAGCAGTCTTAGGAACATCTTCAACTCTAATCCTCAGCTGATGGTACCCAGATCTCAAATCAATTTTAGAAAACACTGCTGCACCCTTCAACTGATCAAAGAGATCATCGATTCTAGGCAAAGGATATTTATTTTTTTATAGTCACCTTGTTCAATTGCCTATAATCGATACACAATCTCATAGTACCATCTTTCTTCTTTACAAATAAAACAGGAGCTCCCCACGGTGAAACACTGGGGCGAATAAATCCTTTATCCAACAACTCTTGTAAGTGCACTTTCAACTCCCTCAATTCTGCTGGTGCCATTCTATAAGGAGTAATAGAGATAGGAGTGGTACCAGGCAACAATTCAATACCAAACTCCACCTCTCTCTCCGGAGGCAACCCTGGCAACTCCTCCGGAAATACATCTGGAAACTCTGCAACTGTGGGTATATCATTAAGTTGAGAACCCTTCACTCTAGTATCTACCACATGAGCAAGATAGGCATCACACCCTTTCCTAATCAACCTCCTGGCTGCAACAGCTGAAACAAACAAAGATGCTAATTGTTCCTGCTCATTAGATACTATCACATCTCTACCATCAACAGTTCTCAAAGTCACAACTTTCTTTTTACAATCCACCACAGCTCCATGTCTGGATAACCAATCCATGCCTAGGATCACATCATATTCCTTAAATGGCATTTCAATCAAGTCTCCAAGAAATTCCTCACCCTGCACCACTACTGCACTATCCCGGTGCACTTTACTAACAATCACACTATGCCCTAACGGATTTGTCACCAATACATCAAATCCTAGGGACTCAGCATGCATATCAGACACAGGCAAAACAGATGCACTAATATATGAATGCGTGGAACCCGGATCAATCAAAGCAAGTACAGAAAAACCAAATAAAGAAAAAGTACCAGCTATGACTGCCGAAGCATCTGGCTGCCTTTGCATAACATAAATCCTCTGGGAAGATCCAGCCTCCTCTGGTCTACTCTCCCTGGATGTAGAACCTCCTCTAGCACTGAACCCAGATCTTCCTCCTCGGCTGAAACCCCTACCTCCTCGACCTCCCCTCACACTAGGTCGAGAAGCTGCAGTATCAACTAACATTTGCTCTTGCCTCTCAGGACAATCTCTCACAAAGTGATCTGGTGATCCACACCTGAAACATACCCCTGCTACCCCTGTCTTCCAACAAGGACCACCATGTGGCCTACCATAATGAATGCAAATGGGTAGGGTGGATCTCTGAGTCACTGGGGTCGGAGCACTCGCCACTGAAGCTGCAGGTCTAAATCTCTGCCTCTGAAACTGCACTGACCTACCAGCTGGCCGCTGACTCCTACTGACCCTAGGAACAAAGCTTCCTTTACCTCTCTTTGCAGATGAAGACCCTGCCTCAAACTGGGGCCTTCGAATCCTAACCTCTTCCTCAGAAGTAGCTGCAATATTCTGGGCTTTTTTCACACTCCGAGCTGCTGCCACAAGCTGGGAAAAATCATGATATCTGGATCCAGCTACCAGAAACATGATAGAGGGCCTTAATCCCTCCTCAAATCTCCGGCATCTATCTATATCATCACATATAATGCCCCCAGCATACTGGCTCAACCGAGTAAACTCTAACTCATACTCAGTTACGGTCCGGTTATCTTGCTTCAAGCTCAAGAACTCCATCTTCTTCCCATCTTTGTACTCCCTCGGAGTATACTTCAATTCAAATTCTCTTAAAAAATTAGCATAGGACAGTGTTGGTGGATCTTCCATAGCATGGGGCACTGTCTTCCACCAGTTATATGCATCCTTCTGCAACAAGGATCTTGCATAATCAAACTTTTCTTCGGGAGTGGCTTGCAATTGAATAAATATTCTCTGAACTTTATCAAGCCACTGCTCAGCTACAGCGGGATCAGTAGTGCCTACAAAATCCTCTGCTCCATACTTCCGTAGTTTATCATATTGCCTCACTGATACCAAAGGCTGAGGGGGTGGTGGCTGTTGTTGCACTGGTGCTTGCCTCAAAGCCTCTACCACATGCCTAAGCCAAGCTGGCGGAACCTCCTCACCAGTTGGTCTCCTCGACACCGAAGCAGGTGCCTCCCCAGCACTATCAACTCTAGCTCCCTCTCTTACATCATCAGGTGCCACACTCTCGGCACTACCCTCAATTGACTGACGCGAATGAGGATCCATCACAACCTATGTCTGCAAACACAGCAGAATACATCTTATTAAAGATCAGAGACTGCCAATCCCAAACATATATTTTATTTCAAAACCCACTTTTAAATTCAAAATATACTTTTTTCTTACATTGTACCTAGGTTGAGAATCTCAAATCTGGCTCTGATACCAAAACAACTGTAACACCCCCACACCCGGTACAAGCACTCTACTACACCACAATGTATCATACGTGCACCGAACATAGGGATGCTACTGCTTTCCTTAACAATCAAAACATTTTAGAAGATACTATAATCTTTATCATATCTATTATAGAAAATAGGTCATTAACTTGTAATATAAAACAAATTAGATATACAGATACATTTAATTTCATATTTACAAATATGAATATATTTACATTCTAAACAATATTTTACAAAACATAATGAAATTATACATGATTGGCAGCTTTCTCTGATCTTTAAGTTCCAAATAAACTCTTCAATTTCTACTCTCACTCGGTCTCGAGGAGCTCTCAGGTTCAACTCTGTTACCTGCGCGATTAAACACTATCGCGCTAAGCCATCGGCTTAGTAGTACAAATCATGCCAATATTATGTTTAATGCAATGCAATGCCACACAAATTATCAATAAAGGCCACTTCATGAGTGAAAAGCTAACATCACACCTTTGCATTTCACAAATCATAATCATATGAGCACACCACATTTCAACATTTTTCCATAACCCTATTAGTCAACCATTTTACCATTCATGACTCACATTAAACAAAGACAAGCATGGGCCCAAAACACACTAATATACCATTCAATTTTCAGAGTTAATGCTTTGGTTTTATTATCACATTTATCAATATCATCAACCCAACTAGGCTTCAAGGATTAGGTTCAACCAAGCTTCAAGGGGAGCAAAGCATGCTAAGCATCAACCCAACTTGGCTTCAAGAACCAACCCAACCTAGCTTCAAGGGTGGTAACATCTCAATTAGGCTTCAAGGATCCAATCCAACCTAACATCAAGAGATTGTTACACTTATTAGGCATGCCACCAACAACAAACTCTGAAAATGGAATAGCACATTAGCCACACAATTCATTTATTATTCAATTATCATTTCCATTCTCAATTCTTATCATCATTTAGGCAAACATGCCTTATTCCTTTCAATTGAATCATCATAGCCAACCACAATGGCTTTACAACTCAATTCACAATATATCACTCTTCATTATTCAAGTACACATTTAAAACAACAATTATATTTGACATCAATGAAGTCAACATGGCATTGAACATTCTTTAAGCAAACATACCTCAATCATATCATTTCCATTGTTATAACTCATAACATTAATTCCATATTAAGGTAAATCATCATCAATAATCACATTATATTCCACATAGCATTATTCATAATATCAACATCTCATTCCACATTATACACAACATATCATTATTCATATGCATCATCAATATGAGCAAATGTAGGTTAAATCCCAACATTATATGATTGAATGCAATTATGTAATTTGTACTTACCTCAATCACAATTCAAATAACTCTAAACACTTCCCTTTTCCAAGATTCTTCACTTTCCAAAATTAGGGCAAATCACCTTCTTTCAAAACCTAATCCAAGGAATGATACAATCCATCAATTCCAATACAATTTACCACTTAATAACTTCTTACTAAACCCTTAAATCTCAAAATTACACTTCAACATCATACATTAGAGACCACGGTCGTGGCCACCACAACCCCCACTGGCGTGGGGTACAAAACGGTTCTGCCCTTTTTTCTTCACTCCACCACGGCCATGGCTACAATTGGCTATGGATGGCCACGGCCATGGCACCCCAAGGCCACGGGCGTGGCATCCAGAAGGCTACTGCCTTCGGCCAACTTCTCACTTCCAAAGCCTACAACTCCACCAAACACCAACAACAAGCAAGGCTATGAAAATAAACAAGCAAACTCAAGTTAAACTTCATATAACACTTCAAAACCCTAAAACCAATTCAACTTCAACACTTCCAAAATCAACAACAATCCAACTTCTTAACTTAAAACCAATTTAAACACTTGAAAACACATCACAAACACATCTCATCATCAAATCAACAAACCCTAATTCATTTCAAACACCACTTCAAAAGAATAGAAGAAATCAAGGAAAAGATCTTACCTCAAATGAAGAAATTTCACAAATCTTTAACCAAATCCTTTGGTTCCTCTTCAAGTTGCTTCTAGCATCAAGAACACCTCTCTCACTCTCTCCTTTCTTGAATGGCCGGCCAAGAATGCAAAGAAAAGACAAAATGAAGACAAGTCAACCTCTTCTTCTTCTTTAAATCTCCACCATGCAATCCAACAAGGAGAAATTACTTAATTGCCCTTAACCATTAAACTAATCTTTTGTCTCTTATATGCCCAAATAAGTAATTTCACATGCCACATAAAAATATCCTCTTCCATTGACTCCTAATTTGACCAACTTATATGTTATATATATTAAAATATAATCAACATATACACTTTCCTTTAATTTCTTTTCTCTTGCAATAAGACACCTACATTCATTCCAATTAAAAACAACAACAACAACAATAGCAACATTCAAAACTTCTAGGGCATATATGGGGATATTACATATAAAATACACACGTCATATCTTTGAAAATAAGTGAAGCAAATCTTAAACATTTAAAAGAAATTCAAAAGACACCATAGATAAAAATGTTTATTAATCCGCAGCGGAAATTATTACAACTATTTACAAAACATAAAATATATACATGATTGGCAGCTTGACTCTCTGATCTTTAAGCTCTAGGCCAACTCTTCAAGCAAAAACTCAACTAGGTCCAGAGGAATCCTCCATTTCAACCCTATCACCTGCGCGATGAACCACAATCGCGCTGAGCCAACAACTCAGTAGTACAAACTATAATGATAATATGCAATGTCAATCTCAATGTCATGCATTCAACAATAGAGATCATACTCATAAATGTTACATTTCATTATTTCAATAATTCTAACATTTCATTTACATTATCTCATAATTGTATCATCATTCATGGAACACATTTAACATAGACACCTATGGGCCCGACAAGTATTTAATATGATATTCAAAGTTCAGAGTTACTGATTTGGTCCATAATCACAAATAATCAAGCCCGTAGGCAATACACATATATATCTCTATCCATGGATAGTGTAACAGACCCAGTCTCTTGGACCATCAACTCAACAAGCTTGAGGAGATCCTCAACCCGGCAAGACTGTTACCTGTAACAGACCCAGTCTCTTGGACCATCAACCCGACTAAATCGAGGAGATCCTCAACCCGGCAAGACTGTTACCTTTCATATATTTCGTATTCATAATTCACATAGTGTAATAGACCCAGTCTCTTGGACCTCAATTCAACTCAAATTGAAGAGATCCTTAACCCGGCAAGACTGTTACCTTTTCACATTTGATAGGCATGCCGTCAAACCCAGAACTCTGAAATTGAATAACATATTAAACATACAATTATTTCATTTGCCTCTTTATCATTCTCTTTCTCAAATCATATCTCATAATCAAATGGGCAATCATGCCTCATCAATTTCATTTGCATAACCATGGCAAACAACAATGGTTTCATTACATCTCCATTCATATCAAAACAATTCATCATTATACATATAGAACATTACATTCCACAAGATTTACAATGTGCAAAATATCACATTATTCATATGTATAAACAATGCAATATCAAATGGATGTATGCAACAATACAAAGTTTGTACTTACTTTAAAAGCAACCCACACAATACTAAGCACTTCTTTTTCCAAAAATCTTTCACCCCTAGAATTATGGCAATTCACCTTCTTCACAACCTATTCCAAAAGAAAGATGAAACTCACATAAGATCATAAGACTAAGAACCAACTAGGGCAAACTCTAAACATGACAAGCTCAAAAACACGGGCGTGTCCCTGACCGTGCCCTAACTCCACAACACAGAAGCTTTTACACACTCAGAACCACAGGCATGTCACTGGGTGTGTAATACATTCTGCCTCTTAGAAACATTGACACGTCCAACAACATGAGTGTGCTCATGGCCGTGTCAATTCCTCGAAAACACAGTGGCTATGACACGTTCAATAACACGGGCGTGTTACTGGTCGTGTCAAACCTACTGCCACACAGAACAATTGACACGCCTAAAAACCTGGATGTGCTCGTGGGCATGTTAGGCCAAAAACCCAGATTCCGGCCAAAACAACAAAACACCCAACAAATCACTTCTTCCACCAACATCCATTTCAAACAAACTCAACTACACACATCCAAAAACCATCTTAAACTTGCAAAAACATCAAAATAAGACAAAATATACATTAACCACAAATCATCAATCTCATAAAAATCCATAATCAATTAACCAAACACTCTTAAACATATCACAATCAATCAACACACTCTTACAATCAACAATAATCTATCAACTCAAACACAACTTCAATAAAATCAAGAGAAATCAAGAGAAAACTTACCAAGGATGAAGAAACTCTTAAATCTCTAACTTGATCTCTTGAAAACTTCCTTCAATCATGAACTTGGAAGACCAAATCTCTCTCTTGCTCTCTTGTTTCTTAGATGGCCGGACAACAAAAGGAAAGGAAAAGAGAAGGAGAAGAAATGAAAGAAGCCACGAAAGAAGAAGAAAAGAAAGAAAACCAAAGAAAACAAAGTCAACTCTTTTCCTTAAAACCCTCTCAACCAAGCATTTAATATAAAATAATCAAAATATCATCTTTCACTTCCACTAACTCTAATCCCACTTATAATTAATTAATTCCTTAAACACAATTAATAATAATTACTCTCTTCCTTTGACTTTCCATTTTGACCAACATTTATGTTATATATCTTGCCATATACACAACATATACATTCTCTCTATACATTTCTTTCCTTTCCAATTACACATATGCATATAATTCAAATAAAACAACCATCACATAAAACTTCTAGGCACACTTTTGGGATATTACATTTATAGAAAAATAAAGAGTCTTAATCCTATTTTAATTAGGAAATACCAATTGTTTAGAAAAAAAATTAGAAAATCAGGTAAAATAAGGTTTGGTAAAAAAAAATCGGCAACGCGCGCGGGCTGCTAGGCCTGCGGGCTACGCTGGCAAAAATGGGCTCGGCGGGCTAGCTGGGCAAGCCAATTCTTTGCAGAACTGGGCAAGCCCAGCTGCAGCGAATTGGGATGTTATCTGCAGTGAATTGGGGACTGTCGAATTCGCCGCAGATAATTTCTGCTTCGAAATGGGTTGCCGCATGTCGCTTGCCGATCCGTCCGATTTTTTTTTCATTTTTTATTTTTTTTATATTTTTTATTTTTATTAAAAATAACTATTAAATATTATTAGTAATTAAAATATTATTAAAATAAATAAAATACCATAAAAATCATTTTGGACTATCGAATTTGAATGGGTCAAAAATTAAGGGTCTACACATAGGCTTCTTGTAAGATGAATATCCCACCTTCCATTTGCTTTACTTCCATTCCCAAATATTAAGTTATGATACCCATGTCACTCATCTCAAATTCTCGTTCCATCGCCTTCTTGAAATTGTTGAACATTCTAGGATTGTTGCTTGTGAAAATAAGATCATCAACATAGATACAAACAAATAAAACATTTCCTTGCTATTGCTTCTCATAGAGAGCATAATCATGCATGTATCTCCGAAAATCATTGTCTTAGAAGTACTTATCAATTAGACTATTCCAAGTTCTTGGTGCTTGCTTGAGCCTATACAATGCCTTTTTCAGCGTTAGCACTTTGTCTTCATGTCCTTCAATAATATACCCCTAGGGTTGCTTAACATATACTTCGTCCTCAGGGTACCATTTAGAAAGGCTGAATTGACATCTAGCTAGTGAATTTTCCATTGATTTTGGTCTACAAGTGAAATCAACAGTTTGATGGTTTCCATGCGAGTTACAGGAGCAAATACCTCTTCATAGTCAATGCATTGTCTTTGTTTGTATCCTTTGTCAACAAACCTCACTTTATATCTCTCCACTTAACCTTTAGAATCCTTCTTGGCCTTGTATATCCACTTGACTTGAATTGGTTAATAATCATTTGGAAGAGAAATAAGTTTCAAAGTATTATTCTTTTTTATCGAATGAATCTCTGCGTTCATGGCTTTAATCCACCTCTTGTCTTTTACATGCTTCTTCAAAGCTCAATGGTTCAACATCTGCAAGAAAACACAACAATTTTATATCATCAAGCCTCTCAGTTTCATTATAAATGTTAGCAAGATTCCGGTCTCTTCTTTGACCACCACTAGAACTTGATGAAGGTTAAGTTGAAGATGATGATGCTTGGGACAATGGAGTTGGTGAAGCCGATGGATTAGCTTCAACTTCTTAATCAACAAGTTCTTAATCTTCAAAATAAGGTAAGAAATCATATGATGCTTCCTTTTGTGAACTCCAATCCCATGACTTCCTTCATTGAACTCCACATCTCTGCTAGTCACGATCTTTGCATTATTTGGATTAAACAACATGCACCCTTTTGAGTTCTTATCATAGCCGATAAAGACAAACTTCTCACTTCTATCATCAAGCTTAGTCTGTTGCTTTGGAACATGCAAATAAGCAATAGATAAAAAAACTCACAAATGGAGCACACCTGGCTTCTTCCTACTCTAGGCTTCTTATGGGGTCACATCCTTCAAGCTTTTTGTTAGACTTCGATTTAAAAGATATGCAGCACATGCAACTGCTTCAGTCCAAAATTCTTTTGCCATATTTTTGCTTCTTAGCATAGCTCTTCCTATATTCAATATCTTCTACTTCTTTTGATCAACTACTCTATCTATTTGAAGAGATCTTGGAACTATTAGAAAACGACAAATTCCATGTAATTCACAAAAGCTTTTGAACTCTTTAGAAGTAAACTCTCCTTCTCTGTCAGTTTTGAGAGACTTAATCTCATATCCACTCTCCTTTTCAACAAGAGCTTTAAATCTTTTGAAAGAATCAAAAGCTTTAGATTTATTTTTCAGGAAATAAACCCAAGTTTTTCTACTATAATCATCAATAAATAACATAAAATAACAACTTTTACCAAGAGATGGGTGATTGATTGGACCACGTACATTTGCATGGACAAATTGAAGTGGACAAGTGGCTCTAGAGATAGATTGCTTAGGGAAGCTCTTCCTTGAATGCTTTCCAAGTAAACAACCTTCACACAATTGATCTGGATGATCAATTGTTGGAATGCCTTCCATAATTTTCTTTCCACCCAAAGCTTTCAAACTTTTAAAATTTAAGTGGCCAAATCTCTTATGTCAAATCCATGATGAATCATCCATAGAAGTCTTCAAACATATCGCTTCGGTTGTTTGCAAGTCCAGCTTGAATATTCTATTTTTTGTCACGATAACCTTTGCAAGAAGGCTATAATTATGATCTTTGAGCCAAAGCATGTCATCTTCTATGATGATTTTGCAACCATTCTCCATTAATTGTCTAATACTCAAAATATTGCTATTCAACTTGGAAATATAATAAACATCATGAAGAATCTTACGAGTTCCATCTCTTGTCTTAAATAAGATAGCTCTTCTGCCTTTAATCTCCACTTTTTTTATTATCAACAAAGCATACATTATCGATCACTCAAGTTCTACAAACTTGTTTTTATCACCAGTCATATGATTGTTGGCTCCATTATCTAGATATTATATGTTCTACTCTCCCATGGCTACTTGCTTGAAAGAAAGAAATAAAGTTGGCTCTTCTGCATCATGGACGTGTTCCACAAGTTTTGTTTCCTCCTCCATTTGACATTCTCAAGAGTAATAACCATACTTGCCACAGGAAAAACATTCTACTTGAGATTTGTCATATCTCTGATCATTGTATCTTCTATAGTTGTTTCTTTCTCTTCCTCTTCCACAATCTCTTTGAAATTTTTTATCTCTATTTTCTTTAGAAGAGTTTTGTTCACCTTTTCCTTGACCACGACCACTACCCTGACCTCTTCCATGTGGTTGACCATGATCACCTTTTGTGAAAGAATCTCCTTTAGATTTGGTGGATGATTTTGATAGCAAGGCTTTCTCAACTTGCTCTTACTTGCCACGCTTCATTCTCTCTTCGTAGGCTCATAATGATCCATACAATTCATCAACTGTCATATTCTCCAAGTCTTTAGACTCTTCAATAGCAACCACTACATGATTGAACTTTGTGTTGAGAGAGCGCAAAATCTTCTCAACCACACGAACATCTTGTATGGTTTCTCCAAGTCTCTTCATTTGATTCACCACTACCAATAGTCTTGCAGTGTAATCTATTATGGTTTCACTCTCCTTCATCAAGAGTGATTCAAACTCAGCCCTTAGAATTTGAAGTCGAACCTTCTTCACTTTGTCAACTCCCACCATAGAGTTTTAAAGAGTCTCTCATACTTTCTTGGATGTCGTGTCATTGGAACCTTTCTCAAACATATCATCACCCAAACCTTGATGGATGATAGTGAGTGCACATTGATCTCTCTTTCTCTCTTTCTATAATGCATCTTTTTGGGCTTGTTTAGTGTTTCCACATTTTCAAGTTCTTTAAAACTTTCTCAACTACTTCCCACATTCCTTGAGAACCAAGGATTTCCTTCATTCTAATTAACCAATTTTTCTAATTGGTTTTGTTGAGTTGTGGATATTGAAAGGAAAGAGAGGCTCCCTTTGATGCCATTTAACACTTAAATTGGCTAATCAATCCCAGCTCTAGTATCACTTTGCTGGAAGTGGATGGGCACTCACTAGATTAACACACTCACAAAGAAAGGAAGAAGAACTCAAATTTGTTTATATATTGAAGTCTTGAACTTGACTTATTCAAAATGAGCTTACAAGTACATCTATTTATGGTAGTTTCTCAAAAGAAACTTAACACTTGAATTGAATACAACACTAAATGAATTTTAACTTAAGCTAATTTTAATTCTTTTTAACTTAATTTCATATTAATTCTTTCCAACTCTTATTCATTTAACTCACCATTAATTTATTCTAACTCATTAAATTTATTTTTTGCAACTTTCAAGTTTACTATCTAATAGGTGGCAAGGTTAAGATTTCACATGTCGTAGCAGCCACGTCGTGCAAAATTCCTAACAAGAGGACTATAATGAGAATTCTATTTCAAAGATCCTAAATCAATTACAGATGCAATAAGACATTTAACTACTCTATTTTTTCTTCCTACAAGTAAAACAAAAATATATGCTATGTCAAGAACAAATTCATGATTTTTCAACTGAAGACAAAAAAAATGGAAATCTAGTAATTCAAATGAAAATAAAGGAGGAAGGAGAAATGGAAATGCAAACAAACTTTAACAGTGAAAAAACTCAAAAAAAAAAAAGATGCAAGGATGAGAACGTTACATAGACTTTGTCAAATGATCTTCAAAAAACATTGCTTTTAGGTCAGTTTAACAAGCTTTATGCCTTTTAGGACCATCCTACACCAAAACAACTAAATTAAACTAAAACCAAAATAGTATAAAGTGTAAAGGACAGTGACGATAGAAACAAACCTTGCTGCCAGGATTAGGATTTGGAACTTTTCTTTTGAATGCTTCAATCTTGAGATTTTCTTCTTTTTTGTTTTTCAATTTCGAGTCTTTCTTCTCTTTGTCTCAAAACTAGTCTTAACATAGTAACAAGGATAGCAATTTCAAACCCATCAGATCCCATTGCTAGCATTCCCACAATTTCCACTTTAGTATTAAATATAGGGCCACCTGAACCACGTTCTCCAGAAACCATACCATAAATTTGTATTACTGGGATTGAAGGGTGGAGATTTTTTTCATAAGACCATGATCTCTTTTTTGTCAAATTTTTCAAATACAACTTGATTCCAAGTATCTCCCATGACTCGATAAGCAGGAGTAATGTTCAAAGCAATCGATTGATAATCACCACAAGTTTTCCAAGTTGTACATCATTTACACATCGAAATGCAACATTGCCAACCAAAAATGTGCCAACAAAGTTATGGGGATTGGTTGTATGCAATAATGTTTCCCCTACAGATAAAGAAGCATCTCTCACAAGTCTTCCATACCTAACATTAGTGACCCCTCCAAGTCTTAATAATGCAGTATCAAAAGCTGGTTTCAAATCCACTACCTCAACGTTAAAAGGGAAATCATTTTCATGTAGTGGACGTCCATAAATCAAACATGAGCAGTTTTTTGGAAGAAGATTGGCACTAGAGAAAAGTAAACCAGTTTCATCTACAGCAAATGTTGTTCCATAATTTACCATTCTTGCTTGCTTAAATTCATACGATATTTTAATTATGATCCATAAAATACCCTTCCAATCATCATAAAAATTACTAAATGCTGTTGGAATTAAAGAAGAATTCAAAGTCATATTAGGTGTTTCTTGATCCTGTAGTAGAAAGAAATAATACAATGATAAAGAAAAATATAAAGTAGCAATATAGTAAAAAAAAAGTGATGGGGAGTCATTCAACACTTATTTTTAGTTTTATCAACACAAAATGGGTTAGGGAGAACATACCATAGTGATTCGCAACTAAAAGAGAGTGAGAGGAGGGCAAAACTTGGCTTCCTTTTCTTTGAAACGAGAGGGGGAGTCAGAGAAGGGCAAAAAAAGACAGAAATTGATTGTATAAAAAATGTCGTGCAGGAGCGAGAAAGAACCACTTGAAGAAGCGCCAAATAGAGGTTAATCTTGCATTCTTTGGTGGTTAATTGAGAAGTTAACTTTAAATAAATAGGAAGGAGTGGGAGGGTCTGAATGGAAAAGCAATAAATAAATACAATACATTACTTTAAGTAATAATGTGATTTCGATTCTCGAACTCGTAGTATTATGTATGCAACTATTTTTATTAGGAGATTTATCTATATGCAAATCGAATTTAAATTAGTCAAGCTCATATCTCAAATACCAAGCGGACACAAAAAAAAATAATAACAAATACTAATTAAATATATGGTGGATCTCTTTTTGGTGGATCTCTTTTGGTGAATGTGCTCCACTGTGTTGTAAAATACCAGCTTATTACACTCAGTGGCGGAACCAAGGGGGGGGGGGCATGGGGGGTCTATGGCCCCCCCTTGGTTCCTATATACATATACATATACATATATATTTTTTAACAGAAAATGGGAAATAAAGGCTGCTTCTGTTTTGTAGGTTGCCTGTGCTTCATCTATATACATATACAAACCTACTAGCGACAGCAATAAGACTTTATTGAAGGCTATATAACATCAAACTAACATGACTTACCTGTTGAATGTCCATTCCCCTATTGCACACTGCAATCCAGAATGGGGAGCCACCAACATTTGACAGAGGAACCTCATTTACCAGTCTACTAGCCATGCTGCAAGTTTTATATATAGAGTGTGAAGAATCTCCAAACCATGTAACACAAATTAAATAGAATCTCCAAACCTACAAAACAGTATATATATGTATATTTATATACATATACATATGCATATTTTTTTTTAAACACAGGCAACCTACAAAACAGAAGCACAAAAACTCATCTTCAACAGTCTTTTAGTAGTAAGGCTCAAGTAGCTCAGACAACGGCCCCCCCTTCGTTGGTGTCCTGGTTTCGCCCCTGATTACACTTATTATTTTCATTATAGATATGGTCCTCTTTTAAAAGGTGAGTATCTGTGTAATTGTTGATCCTCTTTGTTTTCAGGGAACCTCGTCGACCCTGGCTTGGAATGGGAATGACCAACCTTTATGCAGCTGACCTAAATATTCTGGAAAGAGTCATTCAAAAGCTTACCAACACCTTCAAGGGTGTTATTGTTGAAGAGGTATGCTCTTTGATCTCTCTACTTGCTTCTAGAGGATCATGGTTCCTTTTGTGATGACATTTTCTTTGACCATAGTTGTGTGATCCCAAGGTGCATTAGGGCATAGTGCAAGGTGCTGTTTGGCATGAAGGGGTGGTACAGTTGCAGCATATGTGCATTAAATGTTTTTGTTTTATTTTTACTTAATGGGTAAGTGCTAAGCCCGTTTGAGAACTCAAATCTTGGAAAGATGTGAATAACAGAAATTATTTCTTTGAAGTTCAAAAAAAATCATTTTAAAAGAAATAAAGTCATGCAAAAATGGAATATTTAGCAAGAATTCAATTGTTTTAGTGAATGTCACTATTAAAAGTGCAAAACATCCTAGTTATTAAACATTATGAAGGTCAAATGAGAAAATAATTACACTCTTTTATACATTTTAATTACTTGAAAAAGTAAACTGGAAATGAATTTTATTATTTTAAAATTTATTCAAATACATGAATTCTATTATTAATATAATTATATTCTAGCAAATGAGTTTTTCTAAACAGGGCCTAAATGGGGCAAAACAAGTAGAAAAATGCATGATGGAGCATTAATATTGCAAAGAGGAATGCTAATTCCGCATAGTTCACAAGGAAAAAATGCATTAAGAAAAAAGCAACCACCATTAGGTATATCAAGCAAACACACAAGTGGCTTGACAATCTCAAGGTTTCACCCTTGGGCTAAAAATTAGTTTACACAATTCATTTGCATATAAAGGATGGAGAGATAACAACACTGCTTAGCATAGGTGTATTCCCTTTTCTTTTTAATTCAAGTTTCTAATTCAGCCATGAGAGCTTAAGGTGGGATTTTATTGTCATTTGCAGCCCATTTACATGATAAATGCTATGTTATTAACACAAAAGACAGTTTCAAAGCTTATTTCATTTAATTTACGCAAGGACAATGCCTTTTTTTTGTTTTATCATCTTTCTTAGTTGGACATTCTTTGGAAAGGGGCTTCTCTCCTATATTTTGTAGAATCATAATTTATTAGTCCACAGTGCTTATAACTTCATCCTAATAAATAGTTACGTTAGATGTGGACAGTATATATATGTTAATAGATTTTGTTAGATATATGCTAAGTTATAATTTTGAGTATATCCAACTTATTTTTAGTAAAACTTCAGAGGAGTGCAGGCCAATGCAGTCTGATCCTGTGACAGTGGCTGATGCATGCCATTTGTTGTTTTCAAGTGGTGGATTAATGGAATTGGATAAGGAAAATAGTGCAGTTCAAATTTTTCGAAATAACAAGTGGCAAAGAATGTTCTTTTTCTGTGTGTGTATATTTGGTCCTTGTGTACTCACCTTTGTTAGTTAAATTGTTGATACTAAATTGGATATTTGGTGATATGATGAACTGTCAAGTAGGTTATACCAGGCTCTTCCACTGATTTAGCTGGGATATGTCCCCTTGATGTTATAGTTCAATTTGGAGGAAAAACTATTAAGAGTTTCTTGGAGGTATACTACCTTTCTTGCTGTTAATTAAGAGCGTATTTTTCTGCTTTTTATTTGATTCTTGATATACATTGAGATGTTCTCTTTTCCATCTTTGCTGGAGGCTTAGAATGATTGTCTTTTTTATTTTATCTTCCTCCTGATGGAGTACTGTAATATCATCCGAATGCTGAGAATTCTTTTTTCACAATTCGAAATTTTCTTTTCATTTAGATTCGTAGTTACACAGCTATTTGTTAGTTCCATGAGCACTTCCATAAATTCTTTCTGCATGAACTAATTGCAACATATCCTTCAGCAAAGAAAATGGAATGGTCCGATAACTTGCAGATGTGCTTATATCATGGTTTTAAAATGGTCTGACAGTTATTAAGTTGTGCTTATATCATAATGGAATCTGAAACCAAGAGAGAACCAGAAGCAGTAACGGTAATGGTATCATGGAAATGGATTGAATAGAATTGAATCATTCGCAATCAACCACCACGCCTGTGACTTTTAAAGCCATTTGCTGAACACTCAAATCTACAATAAACAAGAATTCAGTTGAAATATGAGTTCAAAGATAAAGAGTTCAGTAAAATATGCAAGGCAGGTTAATTATTGGATGAATCACGAGAAATGGTTGTTTCTCATGTTGCATCTATCATTTCTTGGTGATTGGCAAATTGCCCGTAGAGAAGGGGGAAACAAAGTAAAGGTGGCTAAAATTTTGTTATGACAAAGAAACATTGCGAAGTAACTTTCATTTCAAACCATGGCTTATATTTGTCTGAAGATAACAGGTGATGAATTAATTTAATGAGTTAGGCAAATGAAAACGTGGTAGGAACAAAGGAAATATGTGGATTGAGAAAAAAACTTCTCTGTAATTGTGGTTTTGTTTGCTTTTTCTGTATGAGACCTAGGTCATACTCCTTACTTGTTCCTTCATCTGAATTGAGTATATGCGATCATTACCATCCCTTCCATAATTTAGTCATAGTAAGAATACCTTTCGACCTTTATGGGTTCTTGACCAGTCCAGTAATATTATTGTGCTGTTAGCAGCTAATTATATGGCTTTCTTTTTGTGCTTGAAGGGTTTTATGATTGCCTTTGTTCTGCTCACCAGACTGCTGCTTTGTCATTTGGCTGGCTTTTTTTTTCTTTTCTTTTTTTATTTTCTAATCATTTTTTATTATCTAATCAATTATTCACTTTATACCCTACTAGTGTTCCTTGCCTGAATTAGCCATAAGCCTGCTAATCATACTAACCGCATGTGCTAAGTTTTGTCTTGTACACACTATCGCATACATCAAGCTCCCTACTATACTAACATATGAATCTTTGCCATATATTGAAATTTTTCTTCTATTTTAGGATAATATTGGCTAGACAGTTTGAAGTGATTAGCTAGAGGAGTAGTAACTAGTTTTGCCTTATTCATACTGAATCTCTCCAATATTCTTTCAACGTAATTCTTCTGTAAGAGCCATAGCTTCTTGTTTTTCCTATCCTTGTTAATCTCCTACTAAGAATTTTCTTTATAGCACTAAGTTCTTCATGTCAAACTCTTGACTTAATAAGGATTTATCATGTCTCTTATAACTATTAACATATTATCAGTATAAATCAACAAATAGATGAAGAATTCATTTTTTAAAGACTTAAGATATAGACAACAATCATATTCACAACGGTCAAAGCTAATACTTATCATATGAGAATCAAACTGCTTGTAACATTGCCTTGAGACTGCTTCAATCCATAGAGGGATTTATTAAACTTGGAAACTAGATTCTCATTACCTTACTCTTCAAATCCTTCTAGTTGTTCCATGTAAACATATTACTCCAATTTACCATGAAGGAAAGATATCTTGACATCTAACTGCTCCAACTCTAAATTTAACTTAGCTGTTAATACTAATAATTCTCTTATAATTGTATGTCTAACTATCAGTAAGAATACTTCATCGTAATCAATTTCCTTCTTTTGTGAGTGTCTCATTGCAACTAATCATGTCTTATATCTTATACCTTCTTTCTCCAAAGCTACTTTCTTTTTCGTATAGACCTACTTGCATCAAATTGTCTTCTTCTTCTTAGGAAGTTTTGATAACTCCCAAATTTGATTCTTGTGCAGTGACTCTATTTCTTTAGTCATAACTTCTAACTATATCTCTTTTTTTGGAACTGACACCACCTCCTGAAAAGAACTTAAATCTTCTTCATTTGTTAGTAAAGAAAAGGAAGTTGAATCTTCGTCTTCACGATATATGGTTGGAAGTCTAACTATGTATCTAGGTTTATCTAAGGTAATATTATGCCCATGCTATTGATGTTGCACTTATGTACTTTTTGAATCATCATCCATGCTTTCATATTCAACTACAATAATTAGTGAATACAACTACGGATCTTTGCTACAAAATTTTTAACAATAGCTAATCTATAATATAACTATAATGTAATAACTTGTAATTTTTGATAATAATAATAATAATATAGTTAAAGTAAATAAATTGATAAAGTAAAAAAATATAAAGATTAAAAAATATTTAGATTAAAAATTTATTTAATAATAATAAAATAATGGAAGTGGAATTAATTAGGTAAAAAAATATAATTTAAAATTTGGTAAGTGACCATTAATGTTTAGTGGCCAAATAAGGTTTATTGTATAAGTCATTAAATTTTGATTATTAATTAAAATGGGTTATTAATTTAATTATTAAGATTATGTTTATTAAATGAAAAAAATTAAAAATAAACAATGAAATAAAATGCAGAGAAAGAGAGGAACAACTAGAAAAAAAAAACAGAAAGAAAATAGAGAGAGAAAGAGAGAGAGGAAGAGAGAGAAAGTTACAGAATATAAGAGAGAAAAAATGAACAGTGAAGCTTTTTGCTATGATTTGTGGCTCTCTAATCCTCACCGACCTACGCGTGCTGGTGAGAAAGATCTATCGCTTGTAGATGAGTCGATGGCCATTGAAATCGCCTCGATCAGACTCCGAACGGTGAGCCACGTGCCTGAAGATGGTGATGTCGGTGTGACTTTTTGACCATATTTTTTTTATCATTTTTTGAGATATTTTTTTTGGTGACAACTACATATTTGAGAACCTCTCAGTACGAGTTTCGAATTGGTATACCATTTATAATTTTTGGAAGAGTTTTGAAACATATATAATGTATATATTAAATTAAATTTAAAATAAAAATAAAAATAATTAATTGAATAATATTAATAAATGAATAATTATTATATAATTAATTAAAGATTTATGAATTAATTAAATTTAGAAAATATAATTTTATATAGTTGATTTATAGATTATGTTAAAAAAATGAACAAATAAATAGTGATAATCAAAATAATTTTTTGAGATTTAATTATTAGTTTTAAGTATTAAATTAAAATTAATTAGTTAATTAATAAAAAAATCAAAAAATGAAATTAAAAGAATAAAAAAATAAATTAATTTTCATATGATAGATAAATTAAGAATTAAAATTTCATATAATTTGGTGGTTAATATTTAAGTTCGATTATTAGAATTAATATTAATGAAACTATAATCATAAAATTTAGACTAAATATAATTAATAAGTAGTGGCTTAAAACTTGAAAGTGAGCCCGATAATTCGGCCCACTTATGATAATATAAATATATAAATATAATGTATGAAGATAAATGAAAGAAGATGAATAAAATGTACGTGCATATCGTATGACACAAGTAAAATCAATTGTCAATATATGAAATACACAAAATGCCGGTGTTAGTTTGTTTCTAGAAGCTAGCTAATGTGTAAGTCTTACACTAAATGAAAATTTGATGCTGAAATCTGATGATTTCCTAAAATGATAGGGTAATGATGGCTATAATAATAATAATAATAATAATAATAATAATAATAATAAGCTGAAGAAATAAAATATTGACTAGAAAAATGAATAATAATAAGATAATGGAGTTGACAAATGGCAAGCAAAAATATATCCTAAGAAAAATTATATTGGCAAGTGCCAACAAATTGAATAAACAATTCTTTTGTTACCTTAAACGGGTATGGAGGGGAAGGAAATGGCTTTACAAATGAGAAACTTTAAAATAAAAAGTTGACAAATATAAAATGAATGTGTTGATAAGTAACACACCATTTTAATATAGCTTTCCAAATTGTAATAATAATAATAATAATAATAATAATAATAATAATAATAATAATAATAATAATAATAAGCTGAAGAAATAAAATATTGACTAGAAAAATGAATAATAATAAGATAATGGAGTTGACAAATGGCAAGCAAAAATATATCCTAAGAAAAATTATATTGGCAAGTGCCAACAAATTGAATAAACAATTCTTTTGTTACCTTAAACGGGTATGGAGGGGAAGGAAATGGCTTTACAAATGAGAAACTTTAAAATAAAAAGTTGACAAATATAAAATGAATGTGTTGATAAGTAACACACCATTTTAATATAGCTTTCCAAATTGTAATAATAATAATAATAATAATAATAATAATAATAATAATAATAATAATAATAATAATAATAATAATAAGTATAAAAGGAGAACCTTTTGTTTCTTTGTTTCCTGGACCCGATAATTATATATATATAGAGGGTGTTTCTCAAAACTTAAAAGCTGGTCAAAACTGATTATAAGCAGTTTTTAGATTATAAGTTGTTTATTTAAGTGTTTCTGAAAACTTAAATAGTAGATTATAATCTAATTTTAATCAGTTTTTTAAAAGTTGGGTTTTGCTACTTTTTTTTAAGCACTTATTTTTTAAGCAGTTTTGACCAAGTAAAAGATCATACTATACATACCTAATCTTCAATATTTCAAATTTGCCCACCCTGTACACTTTAGTTCCCATCAAAATTTTTTTATGTTTCTTCTTAAATAATTTTTTTTATTATTATTATTATTGAAAAATAAATTTTGAATTGACATTTAAAAAATTATTTTTATACAATAAATAAATTTAGGGACAGTTTGGTCATTTTGACAGTTTCTGCAATTAAAAACTGATTATAAGCTGATTTTACAGAAACACTTAACTGATTATAAACTGATTATCAGCTGATTATTAACTAGTTTACAGAAACGCTTAACTGCTTATTTTTAATCTGATTATAATCTAAAAATCACTTATTCACAATAAGCTGAAAAGCTCCAGTTTTGAGAAACACCCTCATATATATATATATATAATTCTAGCCTTAAAAAAATAGAAGTAGAAGAAGAATTGGTGAATCAAGAATAAAGGAAGAAGGTATGTATTGAATATTGATAATGTAAAATTTGATTTCTTTGTTAAGAATTTTAGTTATAATCGGTATAAATTAGAGAATTTAAATAAATAATTTCATAATAAGTTCTTTACAAATTTTGCTTAGAAATTGATTTTTTATATACTAAATAATTTGACATATTAATTTATTTATAAGAAACACTTTTAATTGCTGAATTAAGATAGAAGAGTAGAACATTTTAATACAAAATATTGTTTGGGATTTAATTAATCAATACATATTTTTTTAGTAGAAACATATTTTAAGCAGTTTAAAATCAAGAAAAATGCTGAATTAACATTAAGGCCCAAGTTATAAAAAAATAAAAGTAAAAGGTGTGTATTAGGCTAATTTAATTTCGTATATGACTACAGAATTAAAGGAAGAAATTCTATAAGTAAATTCTTATGAGTTTTTATTTAAGAATTTAAATGAAATATGTTAAAAGTAATGCTGCTTGAATTTAATTGCTATAGGTACCAAATTTTGCTGGTTAAAGAAACAAATAATAAAAATTTAGTGCAAAAAATACTGCACTTAATTAAATTAATTAAATCAGATTTTTAGTTTAGAAATATGAATCTAATTCAAATCTTAATTTAAAAAAAATGATTGACTTACGCTAAAATATTGTTTAAACTTTATTATAAAATAGAAATAATTTTTAAGCACATTTTCATATTATAATAGTTTGATAATTTTAGTATATTTTTTTAGTTATTAATTATTTTTATCACTCTGAGAGTAGATTTAATAGTTGAAATAAATAATAGAGGTGATACAGCTGAATTTATAAATTTAACTTTTGGCCAATGTGAGTGAGTAAATATGTAATATTGTATTTCTAAAACATTATATATATTTATAATTGTAGAAAAGAATTTACAAAATTCAAGTTGAATTATATTTATTTTATTATAAAGTGAGAACAAATAATGGTAGTTTGAGTTTTTTTTATATACGTAAATGATTGATTATATTGTACTGGGTGAATAACTTATATACACTGTTATTATAACCCTGCGAGATCACACCTTGATGACGAATTTTTATATAAATTTAATGATACTATACTTACCCTTGGTCGGGGTAATTTTTCCACAGATGTAAATTGAAGTTATTTCTTATTGAGCTTGCGAGATAAGTTATTATGCACTCTTAGATTGAAGTTAAATCAATAGAAATTATATTTGAGTGCATATAAAAGATGCATGAATTGAATTATTCCTAATTTTTCTGAGAACTGAGAAATATTTGAAAGTTATGATTTTAAGATTTAATTATCTAACTAATTATTGATTAAATATATATTAAGTATTATTAAACATTGTTTGTTCTCTCTTATTACATATTTACTTATTCACCGAGTAGTTGGACTTACCCCTTTATTATTAATATTTTCAGATATTTTTTAAGATCAACTTGGTATATGTCAATAAAGTACAAATACTTTAATTTGAAATTCTTCCGCATATAGAAGATGTTGGGCCAACAGATTAGTATTTTCAGTTTGATTTTATTTTAAAAATTGTTTAAATTTTTAAAGATTATCTTTAATGATGTAGATGGTGAAATAAATATTATAAATAATTATATATTTGTGAGGAATACTAAATAAATAAATTATGATTTGAGATTTATAACAAGTTAAGTTCAACTTAGTTTTGGAGAGCTGAGGTCTGACATATAAAATATATAGTTCATAATTAATTTTAATTTTATTGGCGGTGAAAATTCTCTCTCAAAATAAAATTTTAACTTTTATTTGTCATAATAATAATTAGCTTTTAACTATAACTTTTTAGCTTTAGTAGCATATTAAATATTTTAGCTATAGATGTGAAATTTTAATAGTAATAATTCTCATTATTAGCTATAAAAATTAATTTCTAGCTAAAAATGTATCATAATAGCTACAAAATATATTATTTATGACTTATTATAATTTTATTAGCTATGAAAAGTAGTATCTCTAAATAAATTCTTAATTTTTGTTTCAACTCTTATTTTTCCTAGTAATAATTAGCCTTTTAGCTATAACCTTTTAGCTTGTAGTATCACATTAAATGTTTTAGCTATGAATATGAAATTTTCACAATAACAATTCTCATTATTAGCAATAAAAAGTAATTTATGGCTAAAAATATACAAAAATAGCTATCAAATATATGATTTATGGCTAATTATAGTTTCATTAGCCGTAAAATATAGTCTTTCAAAATGATTTCTCAATTTTTGTTTCATCTTGTATTTGTTATAGTAATAATTAGCCTTTTAGCTACAATTTTTTAGTCCAAATAGCTAATTGATTATTTATCCACAGATGAATTTTTCATTGCAATAATTTTGATTATTAGTCAAAAAGTAATGAGAATTTGTGGTTAAGGTTATAGTCACAACTAGAAGTTGCTAATCTATAAATATTTCTAATTTAATGAAAATTGGTTAGTGAAATATATATATATATATATATGCAAAATCAATAGAAATATGTGATAAAATATATAAAATATAATAAAACTATCTTTCAGTTTAATGTTTATTAACTATTTATTAGCTATTTTTTGTTGGTATAATCAAACCATGTAATTGGTAATTTATAATTTTCTATCAAATATTTCTTTGTAATTTTTAATATTGCATTTAATTTTAAAATAATAGTAGTATAGAATGGGAGAGCTCAATAGATAATTATATCAAGTGCATAAAGTTTGAATAAAATAATAAAAGTTTAAAAAGGTATAAGTATGTAAACTAATAAGTAATACTAATGATGGTGAAGAAATATTGATGTAATTTTCTATAAATATGAGTAATAAAAAATAAATAGTAAATTAATTTAAAATAATTATGAATAGAACAAATACTAATTAAATTGAAGTATTAGTTATAATAAATTGTTAAAACTTATAAAATATATCAGAATTAATTTATTAATTTATATTATATTAAATAATATATTTATTTTGAGATTTCTATCGTATGCTTGACGCACACATAGATGTATGTATATATATATATATATCTTTGTTTTCTTTATTTTATATTTTTGATAATTGAATACATAGATCTCACTAAATTTTTTTAATTACTCATTTACACTATAAAAACTAATTTATTTCTATTTATAAACATTAACTTAAAATAAATAAATAAAAATATAAGTAAGTAATTATTTTTCTAATTTAATTACAAATTGAAGTAAATACAAATATAAATAAAAAAATACAATTCAATAGTTAAATTATATACAATTAAATAATTAATTATTGATTTTTCAACTAATCAAAATATTTAATTTTGTAATTTAATTTAAAAATAAATAAATAATTATTAAATATAATTTATTAACTTTTTTATACATTCAAAAAATTCCAATTTATAAATGTTCAAGATGGTGCAGTTTTGAGCGATTAGCTATATATATGTGCATATATATATAATATATATATATATATTCAAGTCTATGTCATTATGAATAAAATGGCACCGTTTTGTTGCTAAACAAACAAATCTAACTAATAACCCTGACAGTCACTCACACATACAAATTTGCTATTTTCATAGATTCTGTGCAGTTCCCCCTCTCCTCTCCCTCAAAACTTCTTTTTGCCCCTCTCAAATCGCCAGCCTTGCCATTGTTATCGCTAGCAGAAGCCTCGCCATCGACAACCCAATTGTCATCACCAGCTTTGCCATTAGCCATTTTAAGCAATAAATTGTATTGACTTTGTTCTTGCATTAAGAATTCAATATCACCTTTTCTGGGTTATTGCTCTGATGTAGTAATGCTAGAATACTGTGACCAACTTGCTGGGAATGGGTAAATTGAATTTCAAGCTAAATTTTAATTAACTAACTTCATATGCTTTACTGATATTTCAGCATTTTTAATTTGCTCTTACATTACAACTTATAAAATAATATATATATATATATAATTGTTGGCACAAGAATTTAGGGCTTTTGACAAAAATACAAGAAAAATTGAAAATAATTTCAAATTTACCATATTTATAAAATATTTACCAAAATATCAGAATTTATAAAATATTTATCAAAATACCAGATTTTTATTAGTTTACAAAGAATTTACAATGAGTTTATCATGAGTTTATAATGAGTTTATAAATTTTACACAGTTTATAATGAGTTTATAATAAAATGAGTAAAATACCTGTAAAAAAAGTAAAAAAATTTAAAAATATGGAGGGTGTCATTTTCCCAAGAATTTATTTCTTAGGCCCAACACAAGTGAAGCCTAGCCATAGAGAAAAAAGCCTAAGAAGCCCTGATGCCAACAAAAAGGGTTACTGAAGAATAAAATTATTTTTAGCAAACAATTGAGACATGAGCAATAATGAAGAGAAACCACCTCTCTCCACTATAAGAGATAGTGCCATAAAACCAGGGAGCTAGGAATAAAAAGGAGGGAACAAGAAGAAGAAAAGCCCAACACTTTTTCCACAAGAAAAATCTTAGAAAACTTAGCAAGGTTAACTCTTTTAGAATTTCAGTTGAATTTAGATTAAATTTCTGCAAATTTTCAATAGTTCTTGTCTGATAGGAATATCATCAATAACAGTTTTGAATTCATTTCCTTCAGTTTGTTTTCATTGAAATTGTCTTATTGGTAAAATTCAATTGCTTTGCCGTGGAATTCAATTAATTTGTTTTTCAAATAGTTGAGAATTTCATTTCTTTTGTGTTCTTTTAAAGAAACTACACAATTGCTTGATTAGAAGTTTAATTCTTTAAACAAATTAATAGAGGCATTCTACTTCTAGCATGACCGCACCAATCCAACAATATGTTATATAGGCTTTGAGGAAACAATTTTGGCATGACCAATAGGATCGTTCTAGGGCAATGCCAATAAGAAGGACTATGAAGGATTCTATTAGGCCTAGCGATCCGGAGGCTGCCACTGGAACAACAAGGCAGAAAGGTTATGTTCCATCAATGGTATAACAGATTGAAAAAGGGGGTCGTTTCTCAGTAGAGATTACCATAGCACACTAAGGAGTAGACAACATCAAGAGAGGATATGCCATTGTCAAGGAAGAAGATAGGGAAACCTCGGTGGATATGGTTAAATCAATAATGGAGTCGCATAGGAAGCTTCAAGAAATGCATAAGCAAATGTAAGAAACCCATTCACAATTTCTTGAGTCTCAGATTACTTCTTAGAGAAAGTTCTAATAGACATAGGTTCAGATGCAAAAGCAATATGAAACAGTGCTACAGAATGTGAGTGAAGGGATCCTAGCACTAGGAAAATAGAATGTGTCTTAGGATGTGAGCCCAACTGTTCAGAATGCTAGTACACATCTTTTAAAGTAGGTAGTGGAAAAGCTTAGGGGACATTCGGTTAACATGAAGTTAGGGGATTGGCATAGGCCTCAGGGCCATGCTAAGGAAAAATATTTTCTTCCTCCTAGAAGAGAAGAGGTGAACGAGAATAATAAAATAACTAATAGGAATGGCTTCATTAATGGTAAGCCAAGTCAAACCCCACAGATTTTTGGAAGGAAAAACTCATTAAATTGACCATATTAAATTAATTTACCCAACAAAGATGCTAGTCTGAAACCAATCATGATGGATTCTGGCTAAGTTTTCATACTAGTTTGAATAAAAAAAATTATCTCTCTTTTTTATTGATTTTATCCTTCTTTTGATGGATTTAAAAAAAGTAATTTTTATGAAAAATGCCATAGAAATTATGAATGACAAGATAATATAATGCATGAGCATTTGACAATCATGGCATCCATAAATGCAATATTGAAAAAATAAAAATATTCCAAACCCTCCAAAATAATGATTCTAGGGGACCTTCAACTCTAGCCCTTATGGGTCTAGGTTGAGTATAAATCTCCAATTAATAAACAAACTCAAAAGAAAATAGAAAGGAGAAAAGTGGACATAATCTCAAGGAGTTCATTGTAAAAATCACCAAATTTGCAAATGGAGCCTCAACCTCAAAGTAAAGAAAATAATAATAATATTAAAATGACAACTAAAGAATAATATAAAAAAATTAAAATAAAAGGAGCGATTGGTTGTTAAAGTGTGGACTCGCCACTCGAAGTAATATTCCGAGTGTGTCTATTTATCTCTTTCGAATGGGAATCAAAGCTGTAACTAGTTCATACTTTTGAATGCAAAGGGCTTTTAATTAACCAATTTTATTATTGATGAATTATCAAATAGAAAAAGAAATTGGAAATTACATGTTACCTTGGGTAAGCATCCTCTCTTGACAATAGGTTGAAGAGCTTTGCCGCTTCGAAACTCCACTTACGCAGAAAATGAATAAAATGATTAATAATGATTCGCAAAAGCCAAAATGACTGAGAAAAGTTTGTTATTTAATTAATTTTCATCACAAGTATATTTCAACAGAGTTTTAGAGTCAGAAAATTCAATCTTTAGACTAGAGGGGGGACTCCTATTTATAGGAGTCAAGAACTGGGTCAGGCCTACTAGTTGCACAGACAGTCAGTGCGGGTTGCGGACGTCTAGGGGCATGCCAAGCGGTTGGGCTGCTACGTGCTACCACCGTACATCGCGTGACCTGGCCACAACGCTTGCAGCCAGATTTTTTTATTATATATTTTCCTAATTTCTTCTTTTCCCAATTATGTAGGCTAGGTGCAAAATTAAGAGTTCACATTAGTTGCCGCTTTTTGAAGTCACAAACAATGAGACAAAATAAGAAGCCTACATAACTGGTTTAAAAGTAGCCTTGAAGTTGGAAGATAAAATTTAAAGGTATATAGTGACTCTGCTCTTATTGCATCTCACGCATTGGGAAAGTGGAAAATAAGAGAAGAGCATCTGATTCCTTACCATCGATGCTTGGAGAATTTGGCCTATCAGTTCGAAGAGGTTTCATTCCATTACCTACCTCGAACTACAAATCAATTTGCTGGTGCTTTGGCCACCTTGGCAGCCATGACCCATATGGGGAAGGAGATGATAATTTGTTCCATCACTATTGATGTGAAAACCTAGCTAGTATATTGTGTTATGATTCAGGTGTTAGATAAAAAGCCATGGTTCTAATAAATTTTTAATTTTATTCAGAATGGTGAATACCTTAGTCATGCCTAAAAAGCTCTTGTAGAAACTTAAGGCAAATAGCTAGTCAGTATATCTTGAATGATGATATATTGTATAAACATTCCTAGCATAACATTCACCTTGGATTTATGGATGAATCTAAAGCACAACTAAAAATGGAATGGGTTTACAATGATAAGTAGGATCCTCACATGAATAGGATTGCCTTGGCTTGAAAAATTACTAATCTGGGTTATTATTAGCTCATCATGAGAGAAGATTGTACGATTTTTGTCAAGAAATGCCACAACTACCAAGTATATGCTAAACTCAAAAAATGGCCACCAATCCAACTCCTTGGCCATTCACAACATGGGGAATTTATGTCATTAGAAAGATCATACGAAATCCTCTAAGGTAATGAGTCCATACTCGTAGCCATAGATTATTTCACAAAATGGATGGAAGCAGCATCCTATTCTATCCTCAATGCTAAGGAGGCAGCCCATTTCATCCATACCAATATCATTTGTTGATATGGAGTTCCATTTGAAAGTATTTTAGATAATGGTCTCACTTTCAAAAGGAGCTAGTCAGTTAATGGGAAGATACAAGATACAACATCACAGATCTTCTCCTTATCGACCTCAAACTAACTAGGCTATCAAAGCTGTGAATAAGACCATAAAGAACATCTTACAAAAGATGATGCAAAGCCACAAGAGTTGGCATGAGCATTTACCTTTTGCTCTTTGTTGTTACATGACTTCAGTCAGAACACCAAATCGGGCAACTTCGTTATCTCTAATATATGGCGTAGAAGCAGTTCTTCCAATAGAGGTGGAGGTGCAATAAGCTTGAACGCTCTATGAGGGGCAAAGTAGTAAAGTTGAATGGGTTAAAGCCTACCATGACAAGCTGAATGTTGTTGATGAAAAGAGGATGGACGCACTATATAAGGTGCAATGGTATCAACAGAAGATAGCCAGACATTATGAAAAGAGAGTAAAAGATTAGGGGTTGCAAGAGGGGCAACTAATACTAAAGGAGATCAGGGCCCTGGAACACAATCCTAGAGGGAAATTCAGACTAAATTGGATAAGACCATTCCTACTCAAGAAGATTTTATCAGAGGAAGTTGTAATACTATTATATTTAGATAGTGTTGAGTTTTCTAGTCCATGTAACATGGATCGACTTAAGAGATATTTTTTTTGAATACATTAACATCATTATAATAGAAATGCATAGACCTAATTCTCAAAAAAAAGGCAGCTCTGGCAAAAGTTAAGGAAAAAACAATAAAGAGATACGTATAAAGCCCACTTTGGGTTCTGTCCAAATCACCATACAACATACATTTATCCCATGCAACATGTAATAAAATAAAACTTTTTCTTCCATAATGCTCATAAAAGGTTTTTACCATAACATGAAACTCCTCCATGTCCAAAATCAAAATAAGATAATCTTATTAGCTAAGCTAAGAGTCTTCCTGAATAGTCTACCAAAAATAAGCCTTAAAAAAACTAGGCAGTCTAGTCAGTCAACCCTGCCTCCAGGTCATTAATTAAAACTAGTTGTCGTACCTTCTCTTTAGGCCAAACCATGTTGGTAAACCAACTTCTGTACCTATCAATTGTGTCTGTCAACTCAGAAGGCTGCACAATATGAAACCCTCAAGCCTAGCCATTCAGGATGGCCCAAGTAAAAGCAGGAGTGATAACTGTATGAGTTGTACAATCAAGTGGAACACCCTAAGAGCAATCTAAGTACCCTAGTAAAATATCGACATTGACAACCCAAGTAAGCAGACAATCTTATAGCCAAAACTCATAGTCATAAAAGGAATGAATATGATACTAAGGGCAATACCACAAAACCTTGTTTGGGCCAAGATCCAACAACTAAGAAGTCCATGCTCTCTTTGAATCATAGCGGATAAGGATCTATCTACTTTTATAAGTAAAGAGAGAATAAGAGAGTCTAACCGGCATGGCAACGATGCAAAAATGATCCTTTAGCCAAAGCTACTAAGTGAAGAAGTTAAATAAGAAAAAATAAAGAAAGAAATTTACTTGCAGGAGAATAGGAGTCACAGACCAATCTCCCTAAGCTCTATAAACCTTGTCCAGACTAATAATGATCTTAACCAATAAGATTAGAGCAATTAAGGTAATTCCTCCATCTACACAATCAATGAAACTAAGTTAATCAAACCCCAACCATGCTCCCCTCTAACAGAAACCCACTAGTTAGGTGAAATGCCAAAGCCCACAATCACAGTTTCTGTCTCACCCTATCCTCAGTATCTTCCCAAAACTTAGTAATAAGTGTGCATAGGCTCACTTTATCATCCTTCACCATAATGGTGTCCTTAGCCTCACTCAAATTAAATAACCTCTAAAACTCATGAAAAATAGCCAGTATGGCACTCTGAAATTGCCAACTCAGCTTCAGTGCTACATCTTAATATGGTACTAAATTCCTCAAAAGTAGGACACATCTCCTCCATTTTAGCCCTAAATCTGAACACATGATCCATAGGATTCCAGAATTTCAGACAAGTCTGAATAAAATCTCCTTTTAGTTTTACCACTTTCAAAGTAATGGTTGGCACCATATTGTACCTGCCTAAGCTTATTATGCCCACTTTATCCAAGCAGGTGGTCCATAGAGTGATAAAAAAAAAGCAGTATAACAACGCAGTTAGTTTTAAGAGAATTAAAAATCCTTGAAAATCTCAAAAAAGGTTCTGAAAAGCTACAATGAGGTTTAAAAATTGCCCTAAATATAGATTAGGTGCCTTAGTCCATATGAACGTACAAACCTACCTAAAAATGATAATAAATGAAAAGTAAAAAATATAATAAATAATAATAATAATAGGGGGAAGAATGTCTAAATCAAAAGAGCAATTAGTTAACATTAACTAATAAAATCCCATAATCATCCAATAGTACATGCATTATTAATATAAAAGATCTCACATAAGGAGGAAAACAAGCAGGAAATCTATCTTTTGCCATGACGGCTCCTCGCCTCATGCTCGAAGGACAGCTGGCCTAGCATAGTCGACAGGTAAGCCTCATAACGATGAGCCATCTTGAAGGTATGTTTGGCCCATTCGCAAGGCCACTGCAAAGTATACACCAGAAGTTATAAGAAAAGTAAAGAAATGGTAATTAAGTGGAAATGACAGTGAGAAACAGTTTCCCTCTTACTAATTGTGAGTAAGGATTTTCGCCCCCACTCCCGGTAGAATGGTTCTTGCGACTTCGGCACTATTTAGGCTCGGGGTCTTAGAGAACACGGACCTAAGTCCGAAAAAAATGGAGTTGCCACCCGGACAGGCCGGGAAAAAGAAAAGGGTGGATGACTCGATTCCTAAGGAATCCCTAACCCCCTAATGGGTTCGGAAAGTTGGGTACGTGTGGGGAATGTGAGAAATGGCCCAGCACCCCCACAACGCCCAGTTCATTAGAACCGGCCTCCTTTACAGGTCTTAATATTATAAAATTCTTAAATATAACAATATTATCCATATTACACGCAATAATTAAAATCAAGCATTGATATATTGAAAATCAAAACAATATCCAAACAAAATAAATAAATGGACACCCATCTGAGGATGGAAACATGTCCTTACATCCCATGCCTAAATAGGACACCCACCGAAAGGTAAAAACATGTCTTTACATTGGTTCTAAAATAGAAAAACAATTTAAATTACATGATATTTAACTAATGAGGTACCCACCAAGTGGAAACATATCTCTTATAACATTTGGGAATCTAAATAAATCGATAAAAGTAAATAACCATTCATCATAAATAAATCATTCATCAAAGGTATTAAACATCAATAGAAAGTAAACATCCATCCAAGATAAATTAAATAAACCAAGCATTGAACTTAAATAAATTAAAGAATATAAAATAAATCAAAGCATAATCAAATATAAAATTGAATAAGGCAAATAAAGATTCAAATTAGGGCTACTGTTTCTATTTAAGATTCTTTATTTTATGTGTTTAGGGTTTTGGAATTTATGGGTTCAAGCTATTGTAAATTTTAAAAGAATTGAAATGGAGCAAAGTTTTAGAATTTAAGAGGTTGATAAAGTTCTTTGATTAACCAAATTAGTGTTTGAGAAGTGAAATCATGAAACTAGGGTTTGAACACTTTAAAACATTTAGATTTATGATTTACAGTTACTGAATTATAGTTTTTAAGCTTACTGTGTTTGAATTTTAATATTTATGTTTATAGGATTTTAAGGATTAGGGTTTAGAAAAGTTAGGATTTGAAGTTTTAAGGGAGTTAGGGTTTAAAAAAACTTTAGGGTTTAGGTTAGCTAGTTTAGGGTTTACTGTTTTGGATTTTGGAGTTGAATTAGGGTTTTAGAATTTTAGAATTAGGGTTTCGGAGAATGCATTAGATTTTAGAATTTGGAAAAACAATTGATAATTTTATAAAACTTTATGAAAATAAACAAAACAATTTAAGGTTTATAGAAACAAAAAAGATGTTTTTTAGGGTTTGTGGAAAGAAACAGATTCAATTTAGGGCTTTGAAAAGAAACAGATTCAATTTAAGGTTTTGAAAAATTGGAAAGCAATTAGGGTTTTGAGATTTTGAAGAAACAAAAACAACAACTTTATGATTTTTGAAAAATAAAGAGACGAATTAAAGTTTTTAAGCTTTAGCAAAGGTAAATTAAGGTTTTAGTATTTTTTGATTTTGAAGAAACGGAAACAAAATTTTTTTATCTTGAGTGATGAAGCTACTGTAAATTAAAGAAATTCATACCTTCGTTTGTTGGTTCCACCAAAAATCACTTCTTGGATGAACAAGAACAAAGACAAGCTTTGCTACCTTTGATGGATTGAATTGCTTGTTTGCTCTCTCAAAAGTCCTATCGATCTTACTGCCAGAAGGAATTCTTAAAATTTAAAGTTTTCCTCCTCAATTTCGGTCTCAATTTCTCTTTCCAAAATTTTCCTCCTTTAAATGTTGTTTTAGTCCTTATTTATAGAAGATTTTTATGATTAATTTTGGTTATTCATGGAATCTAACATTAATTAAGAAAAGAAAACCGAAACCTAATTGTATTTGGTTTCGAAAAAATTTGCGTCGGAAAAATTTTGCTGGCGAAAAAAAATTGCTGCGGAAAAATTGCGCTGGCGAAAAAGCTGCCGCTGGCCTGCGGGCCATTTCGCCGCAACTCTTCGGCGACGAAATTTTTTTTTATTTTTTATTAATAAAAATTAGATACTAAAGCAAATATTATTTAATTAAGATAACAAAAATTATTTTGGACTAATTAAAATATTTTGGACAACATAAAATTTTTTTTGGACTTATTAAAATATATTAGACCAAACTGGGTAAAAAATTAAGGGTCTACAGTTTGCCCCCTGCTTGAACGATCTGAGACTTTAGTGAAAGAGAGTGAAAAGCAATAAGACTTAATTTTTGATGAGATGGTTACTTGAATTTGTTTTGGGTACTTGGACCCGAGATTGAATTTGATTTGGGTACTTGGACCCGGGATTGGGTTCTTAGACCCGAGATTGGGTACTTGGACCCTAGATTGATTTGATTTGGGTACTTGGACCCGAGATTGGGAACTTGGACCCAAGATTGATTTGATTTGGGTACTTGGACCCGATATTGGGTACTTGGACCCGAGATTGGGTACTTGGACCCAAGATTGGATTGAATTTGGGTACTTGGACCCAAGATTGATTTGATTTGGGTACTTAGACTGGAGATTGGGTACTTAGACCCAAGATTGATTTGATTTGGGTACTTGGACCCGAGAATGAGTACTTGGACCCAGGATTGTGTACTTGGACCCGAAATTGATTTGATTTGGGTACTTGGACCCGAGATCGTGTACTTGGACCCGATATTGATTTGATTTGGGTACAGAGACCCAAGAATGAGTACTTGGACCCGAGATTGAATTTAATTAGGGTACTTGGACATGAGAATAAATTTGATTTGGGTACTTGGACCCGAGAATGAGTATTTGGACCCGAGATTGAATTTAATTTGGGTACTTGGACCCGAGAATAAATTTGATTTGGGTACTTGGACCTGAGAATGAGTACTTGGACCCGAGATTGAATTTAATTCGGGTACTTGGACCCGAGAATAAATTTGATTTGTGTACTTGGACCCGAGAATGAGTACTTGGACCCGAGATTGATTTGATTTGGGTACTTGGACCCGAGATTGGGTACTTGGACCCGAGATTGAATTGAATTTGGGTACTTGGACCCGAGATTGATTTGATTTGGGAACTTGGACCCAAGATTGGGTACTTGGATCTAAGATTGGATTGAATTTGGGTACTTGGTCCCGAGAATGATTTGATTTGGGTACTTGGACTCGAGATTGGATTGAATTTGGGTACTTGGACCTGAGAATGATTTGATTTGGGTACTTGGACCTGAGATTGATTTGATTTGGGTGCTTGGACCCGAGATTGGATTTGACCGACCTTTTATTAATTGAGAAGTCTGACTGCTCTGGCTGTTCTATGCATCGTAGTTCTTCACCCTCAAAATGGATCTTTATCCTTTGAGATCGGGCCTTCACCCTTAAAATTGATCTTCATCCTTTGAGATCAGGTCTTCACCCTTGAAATGGATTTTTTTAGCTGGACGAATCTTTTGTCTTTTGCATCTTCATTCTTTTGAGAATTCTAATGTTCCATTCTTTTGTTCTTCCTTTTTGCAAAAATTCATCTATTTTTAATTGGCTCTCATATCTTCTCCTGCCCCCTGCGTGGAAAAATATTTGTAAGTGAGTTTGAAAATATTTTATATATAGACTCAAAAAATTGAAAAGGAGAAACTTTGCCCCTTGTGTAGGCTCAAACCCATGATTTTTCTATGCGGGCTCTGACTGATGTTTTTGCCGTCTAGTTCGTCGCACAAGCACGTGTTTCTTCTTTTGCAAAATGATTGGAGCTTCCACAAGAAAATAGGCTTTCCGTGCCCTCTTGATTCAATATCTTCTTTTGATTCTTTACTTCACAGAGTGTTTGTTGTTCACCTTAATAAAGAATAGACAATACAAGACAAGAAAGTGCGATGTGATATGCTCAAGTATGCATGATATGCATGAATGATACTTACAGTCGTTCTATTGACCCACAGACCGAGGTGTTTAGCAGAAGTGCTCTCGCGGATTTCTTTCAGATGCCCGTTCAGTTCTTGCACTAGAATTACAGGATACTTCACATTTATGGCTTTTATCTTCAAGATGTTGAAAATATGAATAATGGAGACCCCAAACAGCAGAGTCAGGGATTCATCTATTTCAAACTATGTCTCAGCATGTCAGTTGATAGCTTCTTCATGACCTTGCCAATAATCATTTCCTTTGCCCAATGTATCCTTTGGAGGTTCAACATACTTCCTTTAACTTGAAGGCTTTGTATGACAAAATATTTTTTTTTAATTTTTGAATTTTGATTTTGAAATCAAATGTTGGCTTTGCCAAATTAATGTCAATGTACCTTAGGACTTGATTTTCCAAATTAACATATCTATAACATGACAACCCTAGTTACCGTACTAAACTCGGGAATTATTTCTATTTAAGCAAGAACTGTTGCACTTCAGATAGGCACATATACATTACTTGGCCAAAGGTCTCATTGAGTTTAAATACTGTCTATCTCATATGCATGCTTATTCAAACTATCTCCACTAATAGACTCTACCTACCAAGAGAGATCAAAAGGTCTTTGATAGGCTTGAAATGGGGTCTATAAGGGAGACTGGTTTAAATGAAGGCCATTTTGATATAGGAGTTGATGTGACACAATGAACAAACCTTCACACTATAAATTTCTTGTTTGAATTTTAGGCAGCTGGGAGCAATCTTGCTAGACTCTAAATTCTTTCTCTCTTCTTGGCATTAATCTGAATTTCGATTGGAACAGTCTTTGCCCTTGCATAAAGTTTGGTACCCAAATTCATTTCTTTTCTTCTTCTCCCTTTTCTTTCTTTTTATTTTTCATACTCTTCCCTTTCTTTGAGCATTTTATCATTTCGTCCTTCTTCCTTGTAGGATTGTCAAATACAGAACTTTCAAGAACTGGATGGTCTTCCTCCTTTTTCTCCAATTTTGATTGAATCTTTGGTTGGGTTGGACCAATTCAAGTTAAAATGTCTTTATAAACCAAATGGAAGCCTTTTGCTGCTTTAGGTAAAAGAGAACTCAGTTGGCTTTCTAAACCGCCTTTTTAGGTTTTTTTTTCTTTTTTTCTTTTTTTTTCTTTTTTCTTTTCCTTTTTCTTCTTTTCCTTTTTCTTCTTTTTTTTGTTTGTTTGTTTGTTTTTTTTTGTGTTTGATTCTAGCTCTAAAAGAGTTGTCTTGTTTGTACTAACTTGAACTTCCAATAATGGATGAGTGGAGTGACATTAATCTTCTTTAACAGGGATAAATCATTTGTTACTCTGATGTTGTCTTGAAATATTGGAGATATTAGGAAAACTTCAACTACCCTTATGGTCTTGATAACATCAACTATCCTTATGGTCTTGAGAACTTCAACTATCTTTATGGTCTTGAGAACTTCAACTATCTTTATGGTCTTGAGAACTTCAACTATCTTTATGATCTTGACTAATCATTGCTTTCTTTGATCTTCTTGCCTCTTCATCTTAGTGATCACAAGACTTGTCAAAATTATCACAACAGCTCAGGGTAGGTTGTTGGGGGTTATATGCCAATGAAAAGAAAGCTAAAATTTTATGAAGGCTCAAAGGGACGACTAGGGATTAATATTTAATAGGGTGAATACTAGTTGTTGGCTAACCAAACAATGCCTAGATCATCTCTTCCTTAAATAAGCAGAGTTCAATTTTGCCTCGAAAGTTTGTCAAAGTATGTTCTAAGACTGACTAGGACCTAGACAAAGGTAATTATGTAGGAGCCCTCTCTAAGTAAGCATACACAACTCAATGCTATAGAGCAATTCCCTTATCTAGTAAAGTCATTCGAGTCATGATGCATAAATATATTAATTCTTGAATTATCAAGCTAGATTCCTCATCGGTTGAGCACTAAAATGAACAAAGACCAATAAAATTTTTGATAAAAGTAATTTATTCAAACAAATTTAATTTTGAAAAACATGATTGTTCCAATTAAATATTAAAGAAAGTAAAATTGAAAAGCAACATTCAAGCTAAGGAAAGTTTGTTGAGTTTAAGCTTCTTTTCCTTTAACATCTTCAATATTTCCATCTTGAAAGGATGGTAAAATAAAATCTTCTTCTAATCCTTTTCCCACCATGAAGGTTGCCGGTGGAGGTACTCTGTTGAACCTTGGAAATGGATTATCTTTGGTGTTGGGCTTATCCGGCTTGGGCAACTTGCTATTATCAATTAAATTCTTGATCTCATGCTTCAACTTCATGCAATTGTCTGTTTCGTGTTCAGGCCTTTGATGGAATTGACAAAATGCACTAGTATCAAAGTTAGGTGCAAGAGTATTAGGCAAAGGACGAGGAGTCAAGGGTTGTAACAATCCCTTCTTTTGTAGGTTATTGAGAACCCAAGACAGTGGTTTCCCTAATTCTGAAAACTACCTCATTCCTCCTTCACTAGTGGCATTAACATCAACTTCTTTTTGCGTACTTTGATTACCCGACTGGTAGTTCCCTTTCTCATTCCTTTTATTGAAAAGTGATTCTTCTCCCTTTCCCACTCTTCAATTTGTAGACCAGCTTGGAGATCTTTGAAGTATGTTATAAGGGTGTGAGACATTCTTTCATGGAGATTGGGCAGGACGCCTCTCACGATCATCCTTATTTGATCAGATTCATCGGGCCTCTTCTTGAGCAAAGCAGCCTTATTTCTCCACCTTTTCACATAGTCCATAAAATTCTCATTTGGCCTTTGTCTAATGGACTCAACTTCCATTAAGGTAACTTCCATTAAGGAGTGGCTTTTTTTTTTCCTTTTTTTTGTTATTTTTCGTTACTGCCAAATTTATTTATTTATTTTATTATTATTTTATATATAGTACATCATAATTAATATCCACTTCTTTTGTGAAACCAAATCCAAAGTGGAAAAAGAAAATGTGACCACTTCCTTTCCTTATGCCATATGGTCTTATCCTTTCCCATCATCTTTTCCATTTCACTTTTGGAAAAGGTTTATTTTCTTCTATATAAATCACCATGCATGCCATATTTCAATTCATAAACGAAAAATCTCTCTCTTTCAACGTGAAGACTCCCTTTAGCAATTTTAGTTCCCCTTTATTCATCAACCATGACCGAGCACCATTTAAAGAAAATAAAAATTTTATTTAAGAATATGGATGCCAACTATTGGAAGCAAATTTCATGGTCAAAGCTTGATGTTTTAAAATTCTTTCAAAATGTCAAATTGGACCACTCCTTTTTACATGTCGTGGCTTCCTTCTGGGATGCGGATTCCAGGGTATTTAGAATTAATAGCCTTGAAATATGTCCCTTGATTGAAGAATTTGAGGCCATCCTTGGACATCCCAATAATCAACAAATGGCGTTACCCACATTGATTTCCAAAACTCAACAGAAGATGCAGATGTTATTTCAAATTTCGAAACCCGAGATTCTTCGGTTGATGAGAGGTGAAAAAATTCTACTTGCTCCTTTGATTGACTTTTGTTTCTCTCATTTGGCTCCTACTAAGGCATGGGGACGCATGCTTTGTCTTTGCTTGCTCGGCCAATTCTTGCTTGTTTCTTCTGACTATTGATCCACGAGTATTGGATATTTTGGACCAAATGGAAGGAGGCTTGTCGCCGATACCTGTGATTTTAGCCGAGACCTTAGTTGGATTAAACCGATTTAAATCAGGATTGTCAAAGAGACTGACTGGGAGTCCATTGCTGCTTCAAGTAATTACCTAAACTGCCCTTTCGGGTTTTCAATTTAGGTTTTCTTTTCTTTTTATTATTATTATTATTATTATTATTATTATTATTATTATTATTATTATTATTATTATTATTATTATTATCATTGCTCTAACTTTTGCCTAGTCCACCCATGCGGGTTTTCGGAACTAGCGAGCTGTCCTAATTTTTGCCTAAGCTGCCCTTGCGGGTTTTAAACTTAGGGACTCTTTTTTCTTTTCTTTTTTTATTATTAATTTAATTCTTTCTTCACATATTTGGCTTCAGGAGCATCTTTGTTTGCTTGATACCCCCTCCGTGGATTTTGCCAGATACCTGCCACGTCATCATTCTGTTAGGAAGCTACTCCATCCTGCTTCTTTATATGCTGACTGGGTTGACTGGATTCACTCACACTCTGAAGTCAATATCCCTTAGTTGATACCTTGGTGGAAGATTTCTCGTTTCACCATGAAGACATAGTTGATGTACGTTCCCCTTGCTGCTCTTCGTCAAGGTACATGCTATGATCCTCGCCGACTTGGGCGTCAGTATGGAGCTGAGTCTCGTGATTCTGACTTTGCTCCTGACCTAGACATGCCTTGCTTGACTGAAGCCTACTTGGATCGGTTAAGGCAAAGCTGGCCTACACGTTACACTTATCGACTGCCATAGATTTTACATTTGTCAATTCAGAAAGTGTTTTGTTTGGATGAAAAAATAATTAAAGTAATAAAAGATGCTTCTTTTCCATTTATAATTTGTCATCACCTTTTGCAATTATGATTATTTATTTCATCCATATCTGGTCAAATACTTATAACAGTGCACATAGAACAAATTTAATCATTAATTCTATTTTATTAAATTGGGGAACAACCAAACATAAAGCCAGCTTACACAAGATCACTCCTATTGCCAATTAGCCCTTTCGGGTTTCTAATTGATGATTTTCTCTCATCTAGCTCTAATTGTTGCCTAGTCCACCCTTTCGGGTTTTCGGAACTAGCGGACTGCTCTAACTTTTGCCTAGGTTGCCCTTTTGGGTTTTCAACCTAGTGAGCTCTCTCTTTTTTATTTTTCACACATAAAACTTCTTCAACCTGTCAATATTTACTAGCTCACTAAATTCATTCCCATCCATGTCTGATAACTTCACCGCACCTTTGCTCATGACTTGTTTCATGACATATGACCCTTCCCAGCTAGGTCTGAACTTCCCTCTTGGATTAGATACATTAGGCTTACATTGCTTCAACACCAAATCCCCAACTCTGAATTTTCTGATCTTGACCCTTCTATTGTAGGCCCGAGCTATCTTCTTTTGATACAGTTGGTGATGATACAATGCCTTTAACCTTCTCTCTTCTAGTAGAGCTAACTGAGTGTATCTGCTTGCTACTCATTCCGTTTCAGGCAATTCAGCTTCCAAGACTACTCTTAACGACTTGATCTCGATTTCAATTGGCAATACCGCTTCCATCCCATAAACCAAAGAGAACGGTGTCATTCCAGTAGGTGTTCACACACTCATCCTATATCCCCATAAAGCCAAGGGAAGCATTTTCGACCAGTCCCTATAAGTCTTAGTCATCTTGGACAGAATTTGCTTAATTATCTTGTTCGTTGCTTCTACTGCACTATTAGCTTCTGGTCTATAAGGAGAGGATCGATGATGATGGATTTGGTACTTGGAGAATAAATCCTTAACTGCTCCTTGAAACTGTACTTCGTTGTCTGATATCACACTGTGCGGGACCCCATATCTGCAGATGAGATTCTTTTCGATAAACCTAGGCATTTGACTTGCACCCAGCTTGTTGAAGGATTCAGCTTCGACCCATTTTGAAAAATAATCAACTGCTACTACAATGAAATGGTGATCGTTTAAGGCTATCGGATGTATTTCTCCTATAATGTTGATACCCCAGGTGGCAAATGGCCAGGGTGAAGACATTGAATGCAGTTCTTCATGAGGCATGTGATTCAAGTTGCCATAGACATTGCTGGCACTTCTTGACAAACTCAATACAGTCTCTCTCCATGGTCAACCAATAGTAACCTTGTCGAATAATCTTCTTAACTAGGGCCCAACCACTCATGTGCGGACCGCAACTTCCCGCATGTATTTCTAACATGATGTGCTCCACTTCAGGCTTTCTTAAACATCTCAAATGCACTCCATCAGGCCATCTTTGATATAACTCCCCATGGAAGGTGATGTATTGTAATGACCACCTCCTTATTACTCTTCTCTCTTTCTTTGTTGCCCCCGGACGATATTCTCTTTCCTCCAAAAATTGCCTTATAGTATCATACCACGCATCATGGTCCGTATCAATTTCCATGATTGTCTCATATTCATAACAAGGAGTTGATGAACTGGTCAAGATCAAAGGCTTAAGGAATAAGCTAACAGGATTTTCCCATACCGAAGCCAATGTGGCTAGGGCATCAGCCATCTGATTTTCTTCTCTTGACAGGTGTATAAACCTACACTCCTTAAAATTCTTCTTCATCATGGTCAGGTAATGGTGGTATGGTTTTAATTTTTCTTCTTTCAACTCCCATTCTCCATTTACATGGGATACTACTAGCAACGAATCGCCATAAACTTCCACCTTATCCACCTTCATAATCATTAGGGTTTCCAAACTGAAAATACAAGCTTCGTACTCCACCATATTATTGGTTGCCCTAAATTTCAACTTCTTTGCTAAAGGGATAAGTTCCCCTTCGGGTGATTCTAGTATAACTCCCAAACCTGCCCCTTTCTTATTTACTGCTCCATTAAAATACATTTTCCACCCTTGTACTTCAATTACTTCTAAATGTTCATCTGGAAATTCCAAGATTACCTCTTCACTTTCTGGTAATGGTTGTTGAGCCAAGAATTCTGCCACTGTTCTACCCTTGATTGTTTTCCTGGTTACATACTCGATCTCAAATTCTTCTAATATTATCAACCATCGACCATATTTCCCAATTAAAGAGGGTGTCTCCCTTAAGTACTTCATTGGATCCAACCTGGAAATTGCTTGCACACTATACGATTGAAAGTAATGCCGCAACTTTTTAGAAGACCAAACCACAACTATACATGTCTTTTTCGATGATACTATACTTAATTTCATAAGGTAGGAGCTTTCTACTCAAATAGTAAATGGCATGCTCTATCCCCGACTCATCTGCTTGGGCTAGCATGGCTCCTATCGACTCTTCTTCTACTGCTAAGTATAGTAATAGAGGCTTTTCGGGTTTAGGTGGTTTCAAAACAGGTGGATTCAACAAATACTCTTTTATTCGGTCAAAGGCCTTTTGACATTCTTCGTTCCATACGATCGGCTAATTCTTTCTAAGCAATTTGAAGATAGGCTCACAAATTGTTGTGAGCTTTGCTATAAATCTGCTAATGTACTGCAATTTACCAATGAATCCCTGAACTTCTCTCTTCGTCTTTGGGGCTGGCATATCCCTGATTGCTTTAACCTTGTCAGGATCTATCTCAACGCCATTCGGACCAATTACATGTCCCAACAATTTACCTGAGGTAACACCGAATACACACTTCTTCGGATTTAATGTTAGCTTATATTTCAAAGCTCTATCGAAGAATAATTCCAAGTTCTGGAAGTGCTGCTCCCTTGTATCCGACTTCACCATCATGTCATCAACATATACTTCAACTTCTTTGTGCATCATGTCATGAAATAGTGTTGTGGCCATCCTTTGGTAGGTTACTCCAGCATTCTTTAAGCCGAACGGCATCACCCTATAACAAAATATACCCCATGTAGTAATGAAGGTATTTTTGGCTTTATCCTCTTGGGCCATTAACACTTGATTGTATCCGAAAAATCCATCTACAAATGAGTTTAGCACGCTAGAGGACGCACTATCAATGAGAACATCTATATGAGGTAAAGGAAAATCATCCTTAGGGGAAGCCTTGTTTAAATCTCTATAGTCCACGCAGACCCTTATCCTTCCATCTTTCTTTGGCACAGGTACTATGTTGGCTAACCAATCTGGATATTCTATCACTTTAAGGAACTTCACTTGTATTTGCTTAGTGACCTCTTCTTTAACCAACTCAGCCCATTTAGGTCTTAGTCGCCTAAGCTTTTGTTTGACAGGCTTAATGTGAGTGTAAGTAGGAATATGATGCTCGGCTATGTCTCAATCTATCCTAGGCATATCCTCATAAGACCAAGAAAACACTTCTTCATATTTTTTGAATATTTTTTCAAATCTCCCTCTCTCATCAGGAGTAAGGTTGGATGTTATGCTAATGTTTTTAGGATTTTTAGTTGTTCCCAAATTTAATGATTATGTGTTAACAAAATTAATATTAAAGATGCTCATATAACTGCTATTTGAATGTATGCAACCATCAGGAGAAACATCACACAAGTAAGCAAAATCAAACTTTATTCCATTCATTTTGGAAAAGAAAACATCATCATCCTCATACAAAGTAGACAAATTAAAATCCAAATCAAAATCATTGTTCTCAGAATCATAAAGCAGGATGTCTTCAAACTTTTCTTCAACCAGGGCAACAATCTCTTCCGGAGTCCTCTCGGTTTTTAGGGCAGCTTCATTCTTCTCTTTTCGATTGAATTCTTTGTTGGTTGACAGGGTGAGCTCTTTTTTCACTTGCTCTACTAGCTCAACAACATCTGCAAAAATTTCAAAACCTGGAATTAACTTACCCATGAACATGATCGGTTCGGGCTTTCCTTGGAGTGGTCCCATATCTGGAGTTTTGACAAAGATCTCCTCAAGTGGTGGGAAACTCATCTTCTCACTCTTCTTTGGCTGGACATCGTTGTCTTCATCATATCCTAACCCCTTCTTGGAAGTTTGAGTCCTAAAATCTGGCAACTTTGTCAAACCAACCTTTCCCTTTCCAAGACCATCTCCGGGAAGGTAGTTCATGTTCTTCATCATATTCAAAACTTTGGAGTCCACTACTTCATCATCAGAAATTGCAGCCACTTGAAAACCATTGAGAGGCCTCTCAACCATTAGAGCGTTAAACATCTCATTATCTTCAGCTTCAATGACCACTGTCTCATTTTCATTGGGAAATTTGATCTTTTGATGAAGGGTGGAAGGAACTCCACCAAGAGGGTGAAACCATGGTCGCCCCAAGAGTAAGGCAAAGGTAACTGGCTTGTCTAAAACAACAAACTCAACAATAGATTCAATTGGACCAACCTTGACAGCCACTTTGAAAGTCCCTTTGGCATGCCTCTTAGTGTTGTCATAAGCACGAATTGTCACCTCGGTTGGGTTTAGATCTCTTGTTGACATGGCTAGCTTTGGCAATATTTTAAGTGGAAAAACATTTATGGCAGACCCATTATCGACCATGACACATGGAGTCCTCTTCCCCTTGACTTCTATTTTGATAAAGAGAGGGCGGATGTGGTCTCTCCCCTCCTCTGGTAAGTCCGCATCAGAAAAAGAAACTGTTCCCATATTAACTTCACTCTTTTCTTGGACCTCTTCACATTTCATTACTTCCCCAATTTTGATGAAGTTGATCAACTCCTCTTGTGTTGCGGAGGTAGAAATGGGCATGCTAGCTAAGGCTTTGGCCATAGTTTCTTGGTGCTTTTTAGAAGTAGCTAACAAGTCCCAAATGCTAACACTTGCTTGGGTTCTTTTCAATTGCTTGAGCACAGCATCATCTTCTTCTATTTCAACTTCCTTCGCCTTATTAGTTTCTATCTCCTTTGGTGGTGGCCTTGCGTAAGGCTTACCGGATCTAGTATTCATCACCTCATCTTCTTCGGGCTCGGACCAAGTCCACTCCTCCTTCTTGGGTATAATATCTTCATCACTATCACTTGAATCCCAAAACCCGTTGACAACATAAATTGCTACTTCTCCACCCATCACATCTTTTTCAATTTTAACAAATGCCTCTTCTTCTTCTTTGATTGCTTTTTCATCCACATCTTGAAAAGAAGACATGACAAAGTCCTCATGCAAATCTCCTCCAATCATAAAGGTTGCCGGCGGTGGTACCCTATTGAATTTTGGCAATGGGTTGTCTTTGGTGTTTGACTTATTGGGCTCAGGTAGCTTCCCATTATCAATTAGGTTTTGGATCTCATGTCTCAACCTCACACATCTATCTATGTCATGTCCTTGCATTAGATGAAATTGACAAAATGTTTTGGTATCAAAATTAGGTGGGAGAGGATTAGGCAAAGGACGAGGATTTAAGGGTGGTAGTAATCCCTTTCTTTGAAGCTTGTTGAGAACCCAAGACATCGGTTTTTCCAATTTTGAAAATTGTCTCCTAGTTCCTTGGTTAGTAGCATTAACACCGACGACCTTTTGCATGCTTTGGCTACCGGGTTGATAGCTCCCTTTCTCATTCCTTTTTGTTGCAAAGCGGCTCTTCTCCCTTTCCCATTCTTCAATTTGCAAACCAGCTTGAAGAAGGTCTTTGAAATCACGGATGAGTGTATGAGACATTCTCTCATGAAGACTAGGCAACACCCCTCTCACAATCATCCTTATTTGATCGGATTCATCGGGCCTTTTCTTGAGTAAAGCGGCCTTGTTTCTCCACCTTTTCACATAGTCCACAAAATTCTCATTCGGCCTTTGCCTAATGGACTCCACTTCCATCAAGGTAACTTCTAAATCCACATTATATCCATATTGTTTGATGAAGACTTTGTAAAGTAGATCCCAACTCTTTTGTGTTCCATCATCCAAGGTATTGAACAAATTTTGGACAATAGGGTCCAATGAGAGCATAAAGTACCTTAGGGTTTGAGCCTTAGTAGGTCAGGCAGATTGCATGGTAGTGATATACTGCTTCACATGAAGATGAGAATTTTTAGTGCCATTGTACTTAGCAAAGGAAGGCATCTTGAACTTGTATGGAACCTCATCATCTTGTTCAAATAGTTTGTTGATCTCAGACATCTCTTCGATTTTCAGCTTCTTCTCAAATTTATTTTCTAAATCAGCAATCATCTTTTCAACGTTGGATGTCTTGGTCTTTTCAATAGTTACCTTCTCAACAGCCTTCGGTTCTTTCTTATTTTCTTGAACCTCTTGGTAGTATTGAGCCCAATCATCATCATCATCAATGATCACCTTTTCATCATCAAAAACCACTTCGCTAACTTTGGTCTTCCCTTTGTCCTTTGGTTTCTTAGTGCTAGCAGATGCTTCAGCATGGTTCTCTAAGATTGCAGTCAATTGGTTCTTCATGGTCTCAGCTAGGGCCTCTTTGATTTCTTCCATCTTGGCATTAAGGGCTTCATCCACCATCCTTTGAATTTGTTCGGGCTCCATTGCTTTAGGTGAGCAAATGATTGAGTCGTTGCTAGATACTTCATCTCCGGCGTAGGTCGGATTGTTGTAAGCTTTAGAACTATCGTAATCCAGGGCTATGAGCCAGAGAGGATCAATGATATGAGATGCAAATGTATGCATGTATGCATGTATGCACAAACAATCAACAGATAAGGATAAATAGGATGTTCCTTCCAACCTTATAACATCCACACACGAATGGCGAGTCTCTTTTCCTAGGTATATGGTTAACAAAATACCAACATGGGGTATCTTGCTTTCGAATAATTCCCTCGGATGTTTCAACCAACAGTTATATTTTCGAAAATGGAAATCAATCCATGATAATTCCCATTAATTAGGTTTTAATCCATTCAACCAACTAAAGTAGCTTTTATACTATGTTGGATTAAAACAAAATTAAGAGGTTTATTACGAATAGATTTCTCACTTGAAAAGAGTAACTAATGGTTCATGCCAAAAACAAGCCCATGGTTAATTTATTCTTAGTGTAAACTAGGCCCACAATTGATTTTTGGTATTTCATAATTGACCTAAATTTTTTTGCAAGCTCTTTGTAAAAAATGGTTGTGTGAAAATAATTTTGTTTCTAAGCCCATTGTAAAAGATTTTAGAAAAAATGGATTTTGGGCTTAGTATTTGGGCCATGGGCCAAAAAATTTTTTTGATTTGTTTTTTAGAAAAAGTCTTATGTCCAAAGACCATCTTGGAAAAATTTTAAAAATAGTTTTGGTCTTTTGGATCTTTAATTTATTTTGAGCTTACAATATACTTAGGTTATATTAGAAAAAGAACAAACCAAATAAGCCATGATTTAGACTAAGATAAACTAACCATAGTCAAACAACATGCATTTGGGGTAAAACCTAAGGAAAGTAACTAGGCCAATTACATGAGCTTTAGTCTTTGGGTTAAAAGGCTTAGGTTCCCATAGCAAGTATATACCAAATGGTACAAGGCTATGAGTGGTTATGCCATGCTCTATCTCCATACCTTGAGTGAAAGTATGGTATCCCTTACATAACATAACACGGGTAACACGGGCGTCCTAACTCGCGCAAACGATGCAAACTAATATGATTTAATGGATAAAATCATTATAAGAAAGAATAGAATAATATAAAGACCAACGGAATCAACTTCTCTTATCCCCAGTGGAGTCGCCACTGTGAGCGGGGATTTTCGCCCCCACTCACGGTGGAATGGTTCTTGCGACTTCGGCACTGTTTAGGCTCAGGGCCTTAGAGAACATGGACCTAAGTCCGGAGAAAATGGAGTCGCCACCCGGACGGGCCGAAAAAAAAGAAAGGGGTGGATGACTCGATTCCTAAGGAATCCCCAACCCCCTGATGGGTTCGGAAAGTTGGGTACATGTGGGGAAGGTGAGAAATGGCCCAGCACCCCCACAACGCTCGGTTCATTGGAACCGGCCTCCTTTACAGGTCTTAATATTATAAAATTCTTAAGTATAATAACATTATCCATACTACACACAATAAAAAGAAAGCATCATTATATTAAAATAGTTTTGCTTCTAAGCCTATTGTAAAAAAGGTTAGAAAAATGGATTTTGGGCTTAGTATTTGGGCCATGGGCCAAAGAATTTATTTATTTATTTTTTAGAAAAGTCTTATGTCGAAAGACCATCTTGAAAAATTTTGAAAATAGCTTCGGTCTTTTGGATTTTAAAGAAAATATTTATTTTGAGCTTACAATATACTTAGGTCATATTAGAAAAAAAGCAAACCAAATGAGCCATGATTTAGACTAAGATAAACTAACCATAGTCAAACAACATGTATTTGGGGTAAAAACTAAGGAAAGTAACTAGGCCAATTACATGAGCTTTAGTCTTGGGGTAAAAAGGCTTAGGTTCCCATAGCAAGTATATACCAAATGGTACGAGGCTATGAGTGGTTATGCCATGCTCGATCTCCATACCTTGAGTGAAAGTATGGTATCCCTTACATAACATAACACGGGTAACACGGGCATCCTAACTCACGCACATGATGCAATCTAAGATGATGCAATGGATAATATCATTATAAGAAAGAATAGAATAATATAAAGACCAACGGAATCAACTTCTCTTATCTCCAGTGGAGTTGCCACTGTGAGCGGGGATTTTTGCCCCCACTCTCGGTGGAATGGTTCTTGCGACTTCGGCACTGTTTAAGCTCGGGGCCTTAGAGAACACGGACCTAAATCCGGAGAAAATGGAGTCGCCACCCGGACTGGCCGAGAAAAAGAAAGGGGTGGATGAGTTGATTCCTAAGGAATCCCCAACCCCCTAATGGGTTCGGAAAGTTAGGTACGTGTGGGGAAGGTGAGAAATGGCTCAGCACCCCCACAACGCCCGGTTCATTGGAATCGGCCTCCTTTACAGGTCTTAATATTATAAAATTCTTAAATATAACAAAATTATCCATATTACACACAATAAATAAAAGAAAGCATCATTATATTAAAATCAAAGTAATGTCCAAACAAAGGAAACAAATGGACACCCATCCAAGGATAGAAATATGTCCTTACATCATATGCCTAGATAGGACACCCACCAAAAGGTAGAAACATGCCCTTTACATAGGTTCTAAAATAAAAAAAGGCAAATTAAATTACATGATATTTAACTAATGAGGTACCCACCAAGTGGAAACATACCTTTTACAACATTTGGAAGTCTAAATAAATTGATAAAAGTAAATAACCATAAATAAATCATTCATCAAAGGTATTAATCAAAATATACAATAAACATCCATCCATGATAAATTAAATAAATCAAGTATTGAAATTAAATAAATTAAAGCATAAGAAATAAATCAAAGCATAATCAAATATTGAATTGAATAAAGCAAATAAAAGTTCAATTATAGCTACTGTGACTTTTTATGGAATTAAAATAGATTAGGGTTTTATGTTTTAAAAGGTTGGTAAGACACTTTGATTAATCAAATTAAGGTTTGAATGATGAAATCATGAAACTAGAGTTTTAGATACTTTAAAATTATTTTCATTTGTGGTTTTAAATGGTGATTTCAAGCTACTGTGTAATTTTAGAACATTTGTGTAATTATGGTTTTTAATGTTTTAAAGGATTAGAGCTTAGAAAAAATTAGGGTTTAAGGTTTTAAATAGGTTAGGGTTTACTATTTTAGATTTAAAAGTTGAATTAGGGTTTTAGTGTTTTAGAATTAGGGTCTCGGGTAAAAGTTTTGGATTAGGGTTTTAGAAATCAATTTGATAATTTTATGAAGTTTTATGAATTTAAACAAACGGATTGAAATTTTTATAAGTAGAAAAGATGTTTTCTAAGGCTTTTTCAATGAAATAGAACCTAGTTTAAAATTTTGAAAGAAACAGAATCAAATTTTGGTTTTGTTAAAAAATATGTTCAATTAGAGTTTTAAGGTTTTTAAGAAGAAAAAATAACAATTTTAAGTCTTTTTGGAAAATAAAGTAACGTTTAGTATTTTTAACTTTGGAAAACTAAATTAAATTTCTAAGATTTTAACTTTTGAAAAACACAAAAATCCTAGTTTTAGCTACTGTGCAAAAACAATTGAAGAAAATCAATTAACACATACCTTCTTTTGATGATTCCTCCAAAAACAATTCTTCTTGGATGAACTAGCTCCAAAGACAAGCCTTTTTTGCCTTTCTGCTACTCCTTTAAAAATCAATTGAATTCAATTATTGTTTTTCCTTCCTTGATTTGGTTTCCAATTTTCCAAGCTATTGCCAATTTTTTGCCACCCCTAAATTAATTGCCTTTGGTTCTTATTTATAGTGGTTTGAGGTTGTTTATTCCTAATTAGTTAAGGCAAGTAATATTAATAAAAAAAGAAACCAAAACCTAATTGGATTAGGTTTCAAAAAATTTGCGTTGAAAAATTTGCGCTATCGAAAAAATTGCCGCAGGAAAAAATGCGCTGGAGAAAAAATTCTGCCGCAGAAAACTGCGGCAGTGGCGAGTTCAGTGGGCCTGCAGGCGAGCTATTTCTCCCCCAGGAAATTCCTGCGGGCGAGCTATTTCACTCACAGGAAAATCTGCGAGAGAAATAGCACAGTGATTTCACCCGCAGGAATTTCCTGCAGGCGAAATTGCCCACGGGGCCGTGCGACTGTTTTTTCGCTGCCGAATTTTCCGACTCCGATTTTTTTTTATTATTTTTTTTATTTTTTGATTTTGATTTGTTTATTTTTATTTCATATTAATAAAAATTAGATACTAAAGCAAAAATTATTTAACAAAAATTATTTTGGACCAATTAGACAACAAAAATCATTTTGGACTAAATAAAACATATTGGACCGGATTGGGTCAAAATTAAGGGTCTACACATACTCCATAAATTGAAGGAATTAACAAGTTTCAAGTGGATTTTTGGTGATTTCCACCAAAATTAGTAAGTTTCCATCTCTTTTCTTTGAATTCCTTGGAAATTTAGATCATGTGAGAATTTGGATTTTTATGTAGGATATTATTGTCACATCCCAAAGTTTAGGTAGTCGAGTATTGGGTAAGAAGGACATAAATAAGTGGTCAAATAGAGGCTCGAGATAGTCAAAAACAAAATGGGTGTGCAAAGGAGGCCCGTGAAGTCGACGGGACCTAAAGGTAATTTTTCGAAAGGCTGAGGACCTAAGTGGAAATTTCTCAAAAGTTAGGGGAAACTATGTAAACTTAAAAATTAAGTGTCGGAAGTTCTTAATAATGCCCATATCCAACCCCGGAAGAATATTCTCGAGATTAATCGGGTCATAACCATGGGTTTCAATTTTTCCTGAAAACGCACGGTTTAAAAGTTACAATCGATTAATCGCTGGAGAGTATTTTGATATTTTCACACCCTAGACTATAAAATTATAGCACAAGAAATTTGAGGGGATCAAAATATGAATAAAAGGAAGCCTAATGGCTTACCAAATAAATAAATAAAAGAAAGAGACATTTGGACCAATGAAAATTAGCCATTTTCCCACTTAAGTGTACCAATCGGAAATCAACACTTACACCAACACATCTTAACCTCTCTTGGCTGCCATTTGGATCAAAAAAAGCTAAGGAAAGAATATAAAAGCCCTCTCTTACATGGTGAACTCTTCCAAACCATAAGAGAAGGAAGAAGGAGGTGATTTTTCCAAAGTTTAAGGCTTTTGGTTGAAGATTTTGGTGACAAACAAGATTATAAGGTAAGAGAAACCTATCTCTAGTTTTAATTTCATGGATTAATGGTTAATTTAAGAGATTGAAATTAGGGTTCATGTAGCTAGATTTGGAGAAAATTCAAGAAATAATTATTTGAAAGATTTGATGAAAGAAATAATGGTTTTAAGGTTAGAGGAGATTAGATTGAGGAAAAATTGGCAAGAAATGAATTGGTAGCTTATGTTTTCAAACCATATGATGTATGTTTAAAGTTTGTATGCTGGAATTCATAGGAAATCAAGGAGATTAGAGAGGAAAGGAAGTGAAATAGACAAGAAGAGCAAGGAAAAGCAAGGTTTGGTACTTTAACTAATTGTTTGTTCATTTTCTTGAAATTTTTCTGTTTTAGAATTAGTGAAATGCTGTGACTTGTATGATTTTTAATTAAATATAGAAAAATGTTCTTGAAGTGAATTTTTGATATGTTGTGCCTCAATACATCTAGAATGACTGAAAAATATTTTGAGTTGAATTCGGAATGGTTATGATTATGGAAAAATTATTTTTGTTAGACCTGCTCTAGGAGGTACCTTGACTGAGATAGCCATGTTTCCGAATTTTTAATACAATTTAGAAAAATAATCTTCAATTGAATTTTGGATATGTTGTTTTTTAGTGAGTCTAGTATTTGAGAAAAATAATTTAGAACCACATTGATTGAATTTAATTTACAGAATTCACAAAATTCAGAACTGCTGCCAGGATGCAGGGCAACTGGAGCAGTCTGGTTGGGTGAACTACTTGACCAAGATTTTGTATTCAGTTTGATCTGAAATTTTAAAGGAATGATTTTAAGATGTAAAAATAAATTCTGTAAAAATTTTAGAATTTTTAGTCAAGTAGATTATTTTATACAATTTTTCAAAATAAGGATTAAGTTGAGTTCAAAACCAGAATTTACTATTCATATGGTCATTTTGCTAATATTCATTTGGTCATTTTTCAAAAGTAATCCAATTGATTCCTTATGCATATAAATGAGCATAATATGTTATTAAATGAAAAAATATGATATTTCACATTGAAATAAAATAAGAAACATATAATTTTTCAAAATAAGGATCAAGTTGAGTTCAAAACCAGAATTTACTATTCATATGGTCATTTTGCTAATATTCATTTGGTCATTTTTCAAAAGTAATCCAATTGATTCCTTATACATATAAATGAGCATAATATGTTATTAAAATGACAAAATATGATATTTCAAGTTGAAATAATATAAGAAACATAAGTCGATAATTGTATAATGCATATTCGATTAAGAAATGGCATGAAAATTTTGGCTTCACTGGGTATCTGGGATAGTACTGAGTAGAGTAAGGGTATGATATATCATACTATATGCAGTGCTGCTTTAATATAGGACTTCGGTCTGAGTTATATAGGGTGACGACCCGAGCTATATAGGACTTCGGTCCGAGTTATATAGGGCAATCGCCCGAGTTATATAGGACTCCGGTCCGAGGGCTTCGGCCACAGATTCCATAGGGCTTGGTCCGCAATTTTTTAGGGCCACAGCCACAGAATATATATACAGTTGTTTCAGTTAGTTCCTTACCATACGTTAGTCTACCAAATTACCTTGTGGAGCGAACTGATAAAATGATAATAACTGAATATATGATATGTATGGATTGTTTTTACTGTGATATTATTTTTCAATACGACACATTGCTTTTAAAAGTGCATTATGCTTTTATTATTTATTTTCCGTAATTAGTTAAAGTACCCACTAAGCAATGCTTAGCGAGTTTAGTTTCTTATAAACTCGTAGGCTATTAGCAAGGAGCCAGTAGCGAGCAGAGGAGTCTTGCGATCTGTCGGTCATCAACAAACTTAGGTGGTGCTCTTCATTTTGTATTTTGGTATTAGAAACTGTCATGTACTTATTTGAACAATACAAAGAGATAACTTGATGTAGCATGTAAATCTAGTAATGTATAATAACTGTATGGTTTTAAATTGAGTTGTGTTGTAAATATAGAAGTGTGAATTCTTCTTGCAGGATTGTAGTTGAGGTTATAAGGGTGGATTATTGGGAGTGTGCTTGAGTTGGATTGTGAAACAAAATTTTTTTCAAAAATAAGAAAAATCAGTTTTGTCGACACTTGGGACCTAGAATTTTAAGGGAGACTTCGTTAAAATTTTTGGAAAATTTTTTATAAGGAACATTAAGTAAGCTGATATAACCAGAGCTCGTATCCCGATGTAGCATTCCTCCTCGGCTTATTCATAGGTCGGGAAGGGGTGTTACAATTTGTGGTATCAGAGCATTGGTTTAGTCGATTCTTGGAGATAGGTAGTAAGTAAGTAACTATGTGTGCCATGTAAGATAAAGTAAGGAGAAAGTTATATGATGAATAGGTAGATGTATATGCCAGATAGGAATTGATAATCGAGTTATATGTTGATGAATTAAGCTGATAGCTATTTATGTCAATGTAGGATGTCTCTAGATTCGTGGCAAGCTATGGAACAGGAGACAGAATCCCAAGCCTCCGCACCAATAGGTGTTGAGGAAGCCCATGGACCAGGACTAGGGCCAGCAATATATTTACATGTATGAACAAGCAAGTTTCAGGGCGAAACTTAAATTAAAGGAGGTAGAACTATCACATTCCAAAGTTTAGGTAGTCGAGTATTAGGTAAGAAGGACATAAATAAGTGGTCAAATAGAGGCTCGAGATAGTCAAAAACAAAATCGGTGTGCAAAGGAGGCCCGTGAAGTCGACGGGACCTAAAGGTAATTTTTCGAAAGGCCGAGGACCTAAGTGGAAATTTCTCAAAAGTTAGGGGCAACTATGTAAACTTAAAAATTAAGTGTCGGAAGTTCTTAATAGTGCCCATATCCGACCGTGGAAGAATATTCTCGAGATTAATCGGGTCATAACCGTGGGTTTCAATTTTTCCTGAAAACGCACGGTTTAAAAGTTACAATTGATTAATCGCTGGAGGGTGTTTTGATATTTTTCACACCCTAGACTATAAAATTATAGCACAAGAAAGTTGAGGGGGTCAAAATATTAATAAAAGGAAGCCTAATGGCTTGCCAAATAAATAAATAAAAGAAAGAGACATTTGGACCAATGAAAATTAGCCATTTTCCCACTTAAGTGTACCAATGGAAAATCGACACTTACACCAACACATCTTAACATCTCTTGGCTGCCATTTGAATCAAAATAAGCTAAGGAAAGAATATAAAAGCCCTCTCTTACATGGTGAACTCGTCCAAACCATAAGAGAAGGAAGAAGGAGGTGATTTTTCCAAAGTTTAAGGCTTTTGGTTGAAGATTTTGGTGACAAACAAGATTATAAGGTAAGAGAAACCTATCTCTAGTTTTAATTTCATGGATTAATGGTTAATTTAAGAGATTGAAATTAGGGTTCATGTAGCTAGATTTGGAGAAAATTCAAGAAATAATTATTTGAAGGATTTGATGAAAGAAATAATGATTTTAAGGTTAGAGGAGATTAGATTGAGGAAAAATTGGCAAGAAATGAATTGGTAGCTTATGTTTTCAAACCATATGATGTATGTTTAAAGTTTGTATGCTGGAATTCATAGGAAATCAAGGAGATTAGAGAGGAAAGGAAGTGAAATAGACAAGAAGAGCAAGGAAAAGCAAGGTTTGGTACTTTAACTAATTGTTTGTTCATTTTCTTGAAATTTTTCTGTTTTAGAATTAGTGAAATGCTGTGACTTTATGATTTTTAATTAAATATAGAAAAATATTCTTGAAGTGAATTTTTGATATGTTGTGACTCAATGCGTCTAGAATGACTGAAAAATATTTTGATTTGAATTCGGAATGGTTATGATTATGAAAAAATTATTTCTATTAGACCTGCTCTAGGAGGTACCTTGACTGAGACAGCCATGTTTCCGGATTTTTAATAAAATTTAGAACAATAATCTTCAATTGAATTTTGGATATGTTGTTGTTTAGTGAGTCTAGTATTTGAGAAAAATAATTTGGAACCACATTGATTGAATTTAATTTACGGAATTCACAAAATTCAGAACTGCTGCCAGGATGCAGGGCAACTGGAGCAGTCTGGTTGGGTGAACTACTTGACCAAGATTTTGTGTCCAGTTTGATCTAAAATTTTAAAGGAATGATTTTAAGATGTAAAAATAAATTCTATAAAATGTTTAGAGTTTTTATTCAAGTAAAGTATTTTATACAATTTTTCAAAATAAGGATCAAGTTGAGTTCAAAACCAGAATTTACTATTCATATGGTCATTTTGCTAATATTCATTTGGTCATTTTTCAAAAGTAATCCAATTGATTCCTTATGCATATAAATGAGCATAATATGTTATTAAATGACAAAATATGATATTTCACGTTGAAATAATATAAGAAACATACAATTTTTCAAAATAAGGATCAAGTTGAGTTCAAAACCAGAATTTACTATTCATATGGTCATTTTGCTAATATTCATTTGGTCATTTTTCAAAAGTAATCCAATTGATTCCTTATGCATATAAATGAGCATAATATGTTATTAAAATGACAAAATATGATATTTCACGTTGAAATAATATAAGAAACATAAGTCGATAATTGTATAATGCATATTCGATTAAGAAATGGCATGAAAATTTTGGCTCCACTGGGTATCTGGGATAGTACTGAGTAGGGTAAGGGTATGATATATCATACTATATGCAGTGCTGCTTTAATATAGGACTTCGGTCCGAGTTATATAGGGTGACGACCCGAGCTATATAGGACTTCGGTCCGAGTTATATTGGGCAATCGCCCGAGTTATATAGGACTCCGGTCTAAGGGCTTCGGCCACAGATTCCATAGGACTTGGTCCGCAATTTTTTAAGGCCACAGCCACGGAATATATATACAGTTGTTTCAGTTAGTTCCTTACCATATGTTAGTCTACCAAATTACCTTATGGAGCAAACTGATAAAATGATAATAACTGAATATATGACATGTATGGATTGTTTTTACTGTGATATTATTTTTCAATACGACTCATTGCTTTTAAAAGAGCATTATGCTTTTATTATTTATTTTCCGTAATTAGTTAAAGTACCCACTAAGCAATGCTTAGCAAATTTAGTTTCTTCTAAACTCGTAGGCTATTAGCAAGGAGCCAGTACCGAGCAGAGGAGTCCTGCGATCTGTCGGTCATCAACAAACTTAGGTGGTGCTCTTCATTTTGTATTTTGGTATTAGAAACTGGCATGTACTTATTTGAACAATACAAAGAGATAACTTGATGTAGCATGTAAATCTAGTAATGTATAATAACTGTATGGTTTTAAATTGAGTTGGGTTGTGAATATAGAAGTGTGAATTCTTCTTGCAGGATTGTATTTGAGGTTATAAGGGTGGATTATTGGGAGTGTGCTTGAGTTGGATTGTGAAACAAAATTTTTTTCAAAAATAAGAAAAATCAGTTTTGTCGACACTTGGGACCTAGAATTTTAAGGGAGACTCCGTCAAAATTTTTAGAAAATTTTTTATAAGGAACATTAAGTAAGCTAATATAACCAGAGCTCGTATCCCGATGTAGCATTCCTCCTCGGCTTATTCATAGGTCGGGAAGGGGTGTTACAATTATAATTGTTGGAATTGGTGTGTATGATGTTATTTTGGGTAGTTAACAATGATTCTAAGGTTAGATTGAAGTGATGATGGAGTTTGGTTAAAGAATGGTTAAGAGAGAGAATTTAGGGTTATGAATTTTTGGGGTTTTGAAAACATGAACTTTAATTGTGCAAATTATTTCCAAATGAGTTGTTTTGATTCATAAACAAGTATTTTAAATTCAAATATTGGATTTGGTGGTGTTGGGTTGGAGTTTGAGAATGGAAGTGGAGATTTAGGGTTTTCGAAAAGTGATTTTCTAAAGTGGTTGAATTGTGTGATTTTATATGTTTAAGCATGTTGTTTAGTGTTAAAAGTGATGAATATAAGCTTGGAATGAGTAATGGATTGTATTAGAATGGAAAACCTTCAATGGGGGAAGGTTAGGCCATTTTTGAGATTTTGTGTATAAGAGTGTATTTTTATAATGTAAATGATTTAAATGTATTAAAATACATTTTTAATAATATAAATAAACTTAAAAAACTAATTTAATTGTAGTAGAATGGAATTCCAATGTTGAAGTAAGGAAAGGCTAAATTTTTGGAAATTTGTAGGAGTGATGTGTAATTATGATTTAATGTTGAAAATGCCATTAAATGTGATATTAAATGATTATTTGCTATCACATTTGGTTTAGGCATTGAGGGAGATTGATTTGCTTCATCCAGGTGGTGAAGGGCAAGTTAGAAAGATTGGATTGAAGGTTGTTTTTAGCTTGCTTTGGGTTGCTAGTGGAGATATGTACAAACTTCGAATATAATGTCTATATTTGCATAACATTTGGACTTAACACATTTTGGTTGAAAATTGTGTTAAGCTACTTGGTTCATTGATTGTGTATGAATAATATGCTATGACATTTGTAATGTCATATATGTGTTAAATGCATTGTGAAAAGCCATTGATAATGGCTAATTTGTGTAACATGTGAAATATGCATATTATGTGAAAATACCCAAAGTAATTGGGTAATGTGTTGTGAATGCAAAAATGAGATATGTGTCATAATGAAATGAATTGATATTGATAAAAGTGAAAAAAGTGAGAAAAATGAGAAAGATGTGAAAAATGAGAAAAGTGAGAAAAAAAATGTGAAAATAAGGCAATGTGCCTAGACTGAATATATAAAAAAATGAGAAAGAGATTAATAATGAGAAATATGAATAAATTGTGTGCCTAGTATGTTATTCAATTTTTATAGTTTTGGGTTTGGCAGCATGCCTATGATTGCCTAAGGGTTATACGCTGGAATGGTGAAAAGACTGGGTCGTAAGCCAGGCCAGCTGATAAATATGATGTTTTTGGGGTGAAAAGACTGGGACGTAACCCTCAAAAACTGTAACAGTCTAGCCGGGTTGAGGACCAAGATACTGGGGCCTAAGGGTCTAGCCGGGTTGAGGTCCAAGAGACTGGGGCTGTTACATTATCCATGGATATATATATTGCCTACGGGGCTAGACACATGGTGTCATTATGGACCAAAGCAGTAACTCTGAAATTTGAATAGCATATTAGATCCTTTTTGGGCCCATGCTTGTCTTTGTTTTAATGTGAATTATGAATTATGATACAATTGAGTAATATAATGTTATGAGTTGTGCTTATGAAATATTTAAAAAAAATATATAAGAAAGTGGATTGATGTGACATATATATGCATTATGAATTTGGTATTGCATTGAGTTATATTTTTATTATCAAAGTTTGTACCATTAGGCTTCGGCTTAGCGCGAATGTTTCCATCACGCAGATGACAGGGTAGACCCAGTTGAGCCAGAGAGTTCTTCTAGACTAGGTCGAGTCTAGAATTGTAGTTGAGCTTGTAGAGTTGCTGTCGAGATCAGAAACACTGCCAGCAGCATGTATATATTTTTATGTTATTGTACATTTTGAGTTTTATGCATAATATATTATGTTTTGAATTTTACGTATTGCATATTATAAAGAATGTTTGGGCCAATATATTTGAAATGGGAGAGTAAGTGTGTTTTAAATTATATATATCTATATGTATAAAGGTTTGAGGAACTTGGTGAAATTGAGAAGTATGGTTGAGATGGTGGTTGGAAATTATTTGGGAGTATTTTTTTTTGCAGGTTGAGTAATTGCTAAATTTTGGGATATCCAAAATTCAGACAAAACTCTGGCAAATTTTTCCCAGAGATTTATACATATATTATTTATTTTGGGTTCTTATAACAAGTAAATAATATTTATATTCTATTTAATGTTTATATATTTAGAATTTGAAAATTTAAATTGGAAATGTAAAAAAAAAATTAGTAAATCTGTCTGTGACATTTTTGTACCGTATATGCATATTTTACATATTCTAGAAATATGTATTGTACGTATATAGGGTATAAGGGTGTTACATTTGTTTTGGTATCAGAGCCTAGGTTTGATTTTCTTGACCTAGGTGGGATGATAGAGAGAGAAAAGGGGGGATTTGAAAAATAGGTTTTAATTGTAATACATACATTGGCACTGGCAGTTTCTGATATCTGATATAGTATTTCTGCTTTGTTTACAGATATAAGTAGTTATGGTGTCTCGACCGCATCAGGCTGCTGAGGGTAGTACAGAGAGTGTGGCTCCAGATGAGGGTAGAGATGGAGCTAGAGTTGTATATGGTGGTGAGGTATCTGTTTCTGTGCCTGTGAGACCAGCAGTTGATGATGTTTCGCCTGGCTGGTTATGGCATATGGTAGAGTTGTTGAGGCAGGCTCCAGTTCCGCAGTCGCCATAGCCACAGCCGCAGCCGCAGTTGCCGGTGAGGCAGTATGATAAATTGAGAAAGTATGGGACTAAGGACTTTATTGGTACTACAGATCCTGCTGTAGTAGAGTAGTGGCTAGAGCGGGTTCAGAGGATATTTATTCAGTTACAGGCTAGTCCAGAAGAGAAGTTTGATTATGCCAGATCACTTATGCAGAGAGATGCGTATGATTGGTGGAAGACGGTTCCACATGCTCTGAATGATCCACCAGTCCTGACCTATGATGATTTCCTACTGGAATTTGAGCAGAAGTATACTCTGAGAGAGTATAAAAATGCAAAGAAGATGGAATTCCTGAGTCTAAGACAGGATACCAGGACAGTGACCGAGTATGAGATCAAGTTTATTCGGTTGAGTCACTATGCTGGTGGGATCATTTCTGATGAGTTTGACAGGTGTAGGAGGTTTGAGGAGGGACTGATACCCTCTATCATGTGCATCATCGCAGGCTCTCGGTATCAGGATTTGTCCCAGTTAGTTGCAGCTGGCAGGAGTGTTGAGAGGGCGCAGAGTCTTGCAGTAGCTGCCTGGGTTAAGGAGACCAGAGTTAAGAGACCCCAGAGTAAGGCAAGGTCTTCATCTGTGAAGAGAGGCCGAGGGGGACATTTTCAGAGGTTTAGTAGGAGTCAGGGGCAGTTTGGCAGGTCAGTACAGCAGCAGAGATAGAGACAGAGACCTGCAATTTCAGTGGCTAGTGCTCCAACCCCAGTGGCTCAGAGACCTACTCCACCTACTTGCGTTCATTGTGGTAGAGTACACGGAGGTGTCTGCTAGTGGAGAGGTGCTTCGGGAGTGTGTTTTAGATGTGGGTCATCAGACCATTTTATCAAAGATTGTCCCGAGCCACCAAAGGTTAGGCAGGCAGATACTACATCTTCTTGACCCAGTGTCAGAGGGGGTCATGGTGGCAGAGGTTTTAGTAAAGGTGGTCACCCTGGGTTTAGTAAAAAAGAAGGCTCTACATCCGAAGGCAGTAGGCCAGATGAGACTGGGCCATCTCAGCGGGTTTATGTGATGTAGAGGCAGCCAGATGCTTTAGCCGTCATTGCGGGTACATTTTTTTTATTTAGTATTTCAGTCCTTTCTTTATTAGATCTCGGATCTACGCATTCATACATAAGTGCATCCATCTTGCTTGTGACTGAATTGCATTCTGAGTCCCTAGGATTTGATGTCTTGGTGACAAATCCTTTAGGGCATAGTGTTGTGGTGAGCAGGGTGCACCAAGATAGTCCAGTTGTTCAGGATGAGGAGTTTCTCTGTGACCTAATTGAGATGCCTTTTAGGGAATATGATCTGATTTTGGGCATGGATTGGTTATCCAAGCACGGGGCTATGGTAGACTGTTAGAAGAAATGTGTTACTTTGAGAACACGGGATGGTAAGGATGTTATAGTATCTAGTGAGCAAAGGTATCTTTCATTTATGTTTGTTTCAGCTGTTTCAGCTGGGAGGATGATTCGGAAGGGATGTGAGGCTTATCTTGCTCATGTTGTATATACTAGAGTAGTGGAATCCCTGCTTGAAAGTATACCCACAGTTGCCGAGTTTCCATATGTTTTCCCTGATGAGTTGCCAGGGGTACCTCCTGAGAGAGAAGTGGAGTTTGGTATCGATTTATTGCCTGGTACCACTCCTATCTCTATTACCCCTTATCGGATGGCACCTGCTAAGTTGAGAGAGTTGAAGGTGCAGTTGCAGGAGTTATTAGATAAAGGGTTTGTCCGCCCTAGTGTGTCTCCGTGGGGAGTGCCTGTATTGTTTGTGAAGAAGAAGGATGGCACCATGAGATTGTGTATTGATTATAGGCAGTTGAATAAGGTGACCATCAAGAACAAGTATCCTTTACCTCGGATAGATGATCTCTTTGATCAATTAGAGGGAGCAGAAGTATTCTCTAAGATTGATCTGAGATCAGGGTATCATCAGTTGAGAGTCAGAGATGTGGATGTACCCAAGACAGCTTTTCGTACGAGGTATGGGCATTATGAGTGTCTGGTGATGCCTTTTGGATTGACGAATGCACCAGCAGCTTTTATGGATTTGATGAACAGGGTATTCATACCATATTTAGATCAGTTTGTGGTGGTCTTCATTGATGATATCTTGGTGTATTCACTTAATGAGGAGGATCATGATAGGCATTTGCGGATCGTATTGCAGACTCTGAGAGAGAAACAGTTGTATGCTAAACTGCCTAAGTGTGAGTTCTGGCTTGATCAGGTAGCTTTTCTTGGTCATGTGGTTTCAGCAGAGGGTATTAGAGTTGATCCGAGTAAAATTGAGGTTATCTTGAATTGGAGTCCACCGAAGACTGTGACAGAGGTTAGAAGTTTTCTGGGATTGGCAGGCTATTATCGTCGATTTGTGAAGGGTTTTTCTATAATAGCTCACCACTCGGAAAGGAGTTAAATTTGTGTGGACAGATCGGTGTCAGGCAAGTTTTGAGCAGCTGAGGGAGATGTTGACTCAAGCTCCTATCCTTACCCTGCCTGTGGAAGGTAAACCATATGTGATATATAGTGATGCTTCATACAATGGTTTAGGTTGTGTTTTGATGCCGGAAGGTAGAGTCATTGCTTATGCCTCTCGACAATTGAAACCGCATGAGCTGAATTATCCAATGCATGATTTGGAATTAGCAGCAATAGTCTTTGCCTTGAAGATTTGGAGCCATTATTTGTATGGGGAAAAGTGTTTCATTTATACAGATCACAAGAGTTTGAAATACCTGGGTATTCAGAGAGAGCTGAATCTTCAGCAAAGACGGTGGTTAGAGTTGTTTAAAGACTATGACTATTTGATTGATTATCATCCTGGTAAGGCAAATATTATTGCTGATGCCTTGAGTCGAAAATCTTTGGCAGGTTTGACTGCTTATTCGCTCTTGTTGCTTGTTGAGTTGAGAGCATTGCATGCTAGATTTGAGTCTTCTGATGATGGTGCTTTGATGGCTTAGTTGCAGTTGAGGCCAGTCTTGTTGGATCATATTAGGGAGGCTCAATTAGTAGATGAGAGAATTCAAAAAATTGTGTTGGTTTGTTAGAAAGGGGAAAGTCGAGACTTTTCTATGAGGGACGATGGTAGTCTATGGTATAGAGATAGATTGTGTATTCATGATGATGCAGAATTGAAAAGAATGATATTAGAGGAAGCACATCAGTCGCTTTTTGCTATGTACCCTGGGAGTACCAAGATGTTTTAAGACTTGAAGCAACATTATTGGTGGTCAGGTATGAAGAGGGACAACTTTTGGATGACAAAAGGTCAGCAGAATCCATTAAAGAATAGAACAGGTGGCTGAAATAAAGGCGCAATTCTCAAATGACAGAAGATCAATCAACCTAGAAGAGTTGAAGTTGATCTGGTTTCTCTTGACTCTTTGAAGCATCCAGAATATCTTGGCTCCAAAACCAAACTAAGTCTTGGGTCCTGACCCAAATCCAATCTCGGGTCCAGAATCTAATTCAGTCTTGGGTCCAGAACCCAAATTCAGTCTCGAGTCCAAAACTCAAATATCTAGTCTCGGGTCTATAACTCAAATCCAGTCTCAGGTTTGAAACTCAAATTTAGTCTCGGGTTCAGAATCCAAATGTCTAGTCTTAGGTCCAAAACTCAAATATATAGTCTCGGGTTCATAACCCAAATCCAGTCCCAAACCTAAACTCAAATCCAGTCTCTGGTTCAGAACTCAAATCTAATATCGAGTCTAAAATCCAAAACTAAATCTCAGGTCTAGAACCCAAATCTAGGCTCAGATCCATAACCCAAATTTATTATTGGGTCCAGAATCCAAATTCAAATCTGGGTCTAGAGTCCAAATCCAATCTCGATTCTAGAATCCAAATTCAGTCTCAGCTCTAAAATCCAAATCCAGTCTCGGGTCTAGAATCCAAATTCAACATCGGGTCCAAAATCCAAGCCAGTTTAAGATAATCAAAACTAAGATATCATAGTCGCTTGGTAGTTTCATAAATATAGTAAATTCGCTCGATGCTTGGCGGTTTTATCAAGATATTACAGTCGATTGATGGTGTTCATTTGAATATTAAAATCGCCGATGATTATTTTGTTTTACCAAGATATTAGAGTTTCTTAGTGGTTCTCATTTGGATATTAGAGTTACCTAATAGCTCGTTAAGATATTAGAATTGTTCAATGGTCCAATGTTGATACTCAATGGTTCCTCACCATAAAGTATCCGTCCTTTGGATTTCTGTTCACTTGTCTATGTTTTTTGTTTTATAGATGCTTGGTACAAAATTCGGAAGTTGATTAAATGCTTTTCACTCTCTTCTACTAAAGTCTCAGATTGTTCAAGCAGGGGGCAAAACTGTAGACACCTAATTTTGGCCTTAAACAAGTCTGATCCCAATTAAAAGAGGCCAAGCCAAATTCAGTCCAATTTTAAAATCTTAAACCTAGTTTAAAGCTTTGAATTAGATCGGTCCAATTTTAAAAGACCTAAATTAAATCTGATCCTATTTTTTTAAAGTCTGAAAAGGTCCGGTCCAAGGTAAAAATCAATCTAGTTGTGTTTAATTCGGCATGAGCCATGCCCATATCGAATCGGACAGGCCAATTTGATACTGGCATGATCATGTCCAATTGGACTTTGTCCAATTCGATATGAGTGATGCTTGTATTGAATTGGACCTTGTCCAATTTGACATGAGCATTAGACTTTATCTAATTGGCCGGATTTCAATTCGATATGAGTTGACTTTAGTGTCTTAAATTAAGAAGGATTCAAATAATCACATAGGGTTAATGTTGGTAAACATTATTAAACTCTAATATTGGCCTATAAATATACAGATTATAGGAGCGATCAAGCAACCATAATGATTAACCAAAAAGCAGCAAAACCTTAAGCAATATTCATAAGGAAAAAAGAAACACTAGCCAAAACAATTAAGAAAAGAGGGACAGTAAGCAAACATACACCACAAAAAGAAATAAAAAGCTAGATATATGATATTAAAGCTTCTTTTACTCGAGCAAATTGTACAAGGCAAGGCAGAATCCCTAAGATTGTGTTCAAACTTAGATCAACACAACTGCTTGGTGGAACCAACAAACGAAGGTACTATTTTTATAAATTAAATACAAACAACTGATCATCACCATTTATTCTTTGTAAATATGTTGTTCACTATTTTAATTTATTTAAATTGCAACAATCATTTTCCAAAGCCCTAATCTAATCTTCTATGATACTGGTATAGGAACAAGCTCCAATTTCATTATGTAACCTAGAATTACATTATATAAACCTTAATTTGGTTTCAAAACCCTATTTTGTATGTTTAACCTTAGTTTCACTAGCAAAACCCTAATCTCACGACAAAACCTATTTTGAAAATTATTTACCTTTTGGGGGCAGCCCCCTCTTGACTCCCGCCTACTAACCTACTAGTGGAACCACCGTATACGTTGCGCCCTATAATTTGTTATCGAAAATATTAAGATATGTTTGTTTGTTTTTTTAATTATTCAATTATTTTCATATATATTTCTATTATTTTTCTTACTTTATTCTTTTACCTTGGATTTATATGTATTTTTAAAGGGGGTTGTAAAAGGTGTGTTTCCACAATATGTGGGTGCCTTATTTATTTAGTTTTTTATTTGATTTATTTTACGGACTTTGTGACTATTGTAAGGGACACTATTTCACCTTTTGGTGGGTGTCCTATTTCATTAGTTTTATAGATCTTGGATATTTGTAAGGGTATGTTTTCATCTTGTATAGGTGCCCATTTTATTATTTTATTATTTGATTAACGATTAATAATTATTGCTTTCATTCATTTATTTGAATAATCGCATGTAATATGGATAATATTATAATAATTTAAGAATTTAATAATATTTAGACCTAAAAAGGAGGACAATTCTAATGAACCAGGCGCTATAGGGGTGCTGGGTCATTTTCACCTTCTTCATGTGTGTCTAACTTTTTGAACACAGTATCCAACCTTTCTATTTTCCAAGCTCGTCCGAGTGGCGACTCTAATTTTCCAGGTTTAAGCCCGTGTTCTCTAAGGCTCAGTGCCTAATAGTACCAAAGTTGCAATAACCATTCCACCAGGAGTGAGGGCAAATATCCCCGCTTACAGCACCCACAAGTGAAAACATGCCTTTTACATCCAAATACCAAAATAAACATAAATATATAAATAATCATCATTTAAAAATTTATAAAATTAGGGCTTAATTTAAAGTAAATCAAGATTAATCATAAGAACTACAATACATAAAAATAATATCAAACCATTAATGAAAAGTAAGGCACAATGCGCACGGTGGTCGCACTTGATTGAAATATAGGGTTTTATAATATGAATAAGATTTTAACTTAAAACTAGGGTTTAATCATGCAAAGCTAGGGTTTTTTCTCATAATTAAGTTTTAGATTGCAAAATCAAAGTAGTAAATTAAAATACAGTAATTTGCAAGGTTTAAATGAAGATGAATCTTAATTGAATTAAATAGATTTAATGTATGAAAATTATACCTATGTTGTAGGTTTCACCAAGTTGAATTTGTTGAACCAAGCTTGATTGTCACACCACTGCCTCAGAAAGTCTAGATCAACTAAAGTCATGGTTAAGTGAAGCAATCCAAAGATGGTAGTTATTTTTAGCTACTGCCTCTCCTTGCTCAATTGCTTTCTATCTCTGTTATTAAATTTGCTAATGGTGGCTCTCGGTCTATTTCCTTTTGATTTTCTAATTTTGGCTCTTTTAATTATTGATTGTGGCCAAGGTTTTTTAATCGTTGTCACTGGTTACTGCCTCTTTTGTTCTTGCATTTATAGGCAGTAATTAGGGTCACATAGCTCATCCATCCTAATCCTATTAAAAACCTTCTGCTTTTAAAACTTAAACCTAATCTTGGATGCCTAATTACACTTGGAAACTAAATTAAAACCCAAATTTAGGACCTATAGTGAATTGGCTTTGGCCAATTCACCATGGGCCATGTTTATGGCAAATCGGCCTTGGGATACCAATCTCTTTAAAGATGATGAAGAGGATGATGAAGGTTTCCTTCTCTTGTGATGGGATACCATTTTTGTTCTAGGCATCTTGATTCTTTGATAAAAAGTGAAGCTTTGATGGATTTTATTAATTTTTTATTAGAAAATTAGAAGATTTAATGGGTTTAATTGAGTTTTTGGTTAAGAATAATGGAATATTTGGTGGAATTTTGAGGTTTTTAGGGATGGGAATGGAGGTTTTAGAGAGAGAGGCGAGAGAAAGAAGAAAGGAAAATGGCAGTTTGGGTTTTGAAAATGGACCAGATAGGGTAAATTTGGGTTTTAAAAAGGGGTGACAGGGCCAAGTTGGGAATGGCTTGGTCGTGTTTGATTTTTTAGGAGGGGCACGGCCAGTGGCTTGGCTGTGTCCCTTGAGTGTGTCCACCACTGGGATTTGTCGCCAGGGGAAAGAAATGGGGATACAGGCTGGGCGGCTTGGTCATGTCTGGGTGATATGGCTAAGGACACGGCCAAGCTTTCTGGTTGCGTCCATGCCTGTATTTTTTAGGCTCGCTTGACAAGGCCAGTGGCTTGGCCGTGTCAAATGGCCATGTACTTCACTGCCATTTTTTCCTTTTCAATTTTTTGTGTGTCACCCAATCTAATACATATAATTTTTCTTCCTGGATTTACCCTGAAACTCCATCAAAAATAAAAACAGATCAAATCACCCATTCTATTCTCTTAAAACCAAAAATGAAATTTAAATTGCAAAATACAAAAAATTAACTATGAAAAGAAATACAAACTGATGGGTTGCCTCCCATTGAGCACTTCTTTAATGTCATGTAGCTGGACATTGTTGCATCATTTGTCGATAAACACTAAACTTTCAACAGTTTTTGGAACATCGATTTCTTCAAAGTAGGGCTTCATCCTTTGTCCATTTACCTTAAATGTCTTGTTGGTTTTCAAATTAAGCAACTCAACAACACCATATGGAAATGTTTGAATTATTTAAAATGGTTTGCTCCATGACTTCAATTTTTCTGGAAACAATCGCATTCTGGAATTGAATAGGAGGACTTTCATTCCCGGTTGGAAAGTCCTTCGAAGGATCATCCTGTCATGCATAACTTTTGTCTTTTCCTTATATATCCTTGAACTCTCATAAGCTTCATTCCTAAGCTCATCAAGCTCAGAAATTTATGACATTCTTTGCTCCCTTACTACTTTTAAGTCCATATTTGTGGTCTTTATTGCCCGATAAGCCTTATGCTCTAATTTCACCGGTAGGTGGCAAGCCTTGCTAAAGACCAACCTATATGGACTCATTCCCAATGGTGTTTTGAAAGCAGTCCTATAAGCCCATAATGCTTCTGGGAGTTGGATTTACCAATCCTTTCTCGTTGTGCTCACCGTCTTTTCCAAGATCTCCTTAATTTACTTGTTGGAGATCTCGACTTGTCCGGATGTTTGGGGGTGGTATAGAGTTACCACTTTGTGTTGGATGCTCATCTTGGATATCAACTTCTTGAACCATTTGTTGCAAAAATGGCTTCCTCCATCACTCACTATTGCCTTTGGGGTTCTAAACTTGCTCAAAATATTCTCCTTCAAAAATTTCAAAACAACATTAGCATCATTAGTCCTAGTGAGGATAGCCTCCACCCACTTAGACACATTATCCACTGTAAGAAGAATATATTCAAAACTAAAGGACTTGGGAAATGGCCCCATGAAGTCTATTCCCCATACATTAAAAATTTCAACCACAATAAAAATATTGAGAGACATTTCATTCCTTTTGCTAATGTTCCCTACTCTTTGGCATTTATCACATCTTGTACAGAAATTATAAGAATCCTTAAAAAGAGTAGGCCAATACAAACCGCTTTGAATAAATTTATCGATGGTCTTCTTTCCTCCAAAATGCCCTCCACAATACATGTTGTGACAAAATTGCAGCAGTTGTTTTTGTTCTTCCTCCGGCACACATCTTCTTATGATTTCATCCCAGCAAATTCTAAATAAATATGACTCATCCCAAAATAATACTTACATATATGCAAGAACCTCTTATTTTCCAGAAAATTCAAATCCTTACTCATAACACCACAAGAAAGATAGTTAGCAATATCTGAATACCAAGGTGCTTGAGTTAAAGCAAACAAGTGTTCATTCAAAAATTTTTCAAAAGCATTTTCATAAGCAGTCTCTGCATCATTATCATGAGAGTTCAATCTAGAAAGATGGTCGGCTATTACATTCTTACTTCCCTTCTGATCTTTGATTTCAACATCGAATTCTTGCAACATCAGCACCCACCTAATGAGCCTAGGTTTAGCTTGTGGTTTGGTCAATAGGTATTTCAAGGCCGTATGGTCTGAAAATACTATGACTTTAGAACTTATCAAGTAAGATCTAAACTTGTCCAGTGCAGATACCACAGCTAACATTTCTCTTTCAGTGGTTGTGTAATTCACTTGTGCATCATTTAAAGATAAACTTGCATAATAAATTACACACATCAATTTGTTCTCTTTTGCCCAAAATAGCTCCAATGGCATAATTTGATGCATCACACATGATTTCAAATGGCAAATCCCAATTTGGTGCGACAATTATAGGGGCAGAAGTTAATTTTTCTTTCAAAATTTCAAAAGCTTATAAGCACTTGTCATAAAAAATAAATGGGACATCTTTTCCTAGCAAATGACACAAAGGACGTAAAATTTTTGAAAAATCTTTTATAAACCTCCTATAAAAATCAGCATATCCCAAAAAACTTTTAAATCCCCTTAACAGATGTGGGTAGAGGTAGATTCATGATTAATTCAACCTTAGCCTTCTCTGCCTCAATCCCTTTGTGGGAAACAACATGACCCGAAATAATCTCATGATCAACCATAAAGTGACTCTTTTCCTAACTCAAGGTAAGATTATATTCAATACATCTTTCAAGCACGAGAGTCAACTTTTGCAAACAATCATCAAAAGAATTACCAAAAATAGAGAAGTCATCCATAAATACCTCAATGCATTTGTCTAACATATAGAAAAAAAATAAAAAGCATACATCTTTGAAATGTACCCGGTGCATTGCAAAGTTCGAATAGCATCATCCGAAAGGCAAATGTCCCAAAGGGACAAATAAAAGTTGTCTTTGGTTGATCTTCCGGTGCTATCGGGACTTGGTAGTAACCTAAAAGACCATCAAGAAAATAGTCAAAAGCATGTCTAGATAACCTATCAAGCATTTGATCAATAAATGGTAAAGGAAAGTGATCTTTCTTGGTGACATTATTTAAATTCCTATAATCTATGCACATTCGCCACCCTGTTTGTGTTCTTATAGGTACTAACTCTCCTTTCTCATTTTGAACCACAGTCAAACCTGCTTTCGTTGGCACGATATGTACGGGACTAACCTATTCACTATCAGCAATGAGGTAGATTATCCCTTCATCAAGCAATTTTAGAACCTCCCTTTTCACTAATTCACTCATATTAGGGTTAAACTTCCTTTGAGCTTCTCTCACTGGTCTTGTGCATGCACATAGAGGGATTAATACCCTTGATATCACTCAACCCCCAACCAATAGCTCTCTTGACTTTTTTTAACATTCTCACAAGTTTATCTTCCTTCTCACTATTAAGAGTAGCATAAATTATCACTGGCTGTGAGTTGTTCTCCCCGAGAAAAACATGCTTTAAGTGCTTTGGAAGTTCTTTAAGTTCAACCCCCTTTGGTTGAATCTCCTCATTTGAACCCTCAACTTCTTCCTCCAAATTTAGAGCCCTTTCTAACTTGTCTTCACCACTCTCCTACAAGAAAACTTCTTCAACAACATTATTAGTAAAATCAATGAAAGAGCAGTCCTCAAACAAAGCAGTAGTGGGAATAGGAAAAGTGTTAAAAATTTAAAATTCTACAGTTTGACCTAAAACAGTCATGGCCAATTTTTCATTTTAACATCAATTAATGTGTTAGTTGTGGCCATAAAAGGTCTCCCTAACAAAATTATATGTTCAGAATCACTAGGAATTTCCTCCCCCATATTTAAGACAATAAATGAACAGGTACAATCAAACTACCTACCTTAACTAGAACATCTTCTACGATTCTTTCAGGGTATCTAAGAGTTCTATCCACAAGTTGCAAAACCATTTTAGTTGGTTTGAGTTTCCCTAGCTCTAATTTCAAGTAAATAGAGTATGTCATCAAATTAATATTTGCTCCTAAATCACACATACCTATAGTTTCTTTCCCATTCCCCATAGAGATGCTAACTATAAAGCTTCTAGGATCCTTTAGTTTTGGAGATAACCTGTGTTGTAAAACAACACTTCTTACTTTCGAGACTATCACTTTCTCATTCAACTTATACTTTTCTTTTTTGTGTTAAGCTCCTTAAAGAATTTGGCATAAGATGGCATGTTTTTAATCACCTCAAGTAAGGGGAGGTTAATACTTACCTTTGAAAGCATACTATAAATTTCAGAAAATTATTTATCATGCTTCTCATTTTTGAACCTGCTTGGAAAAGGAATTGGCGGTCTGTAGGGATTTGGAGATTTGTGCAGCTTTGGTGCAACTGATGTCTCCTTGCTATCTTCCTTCGGCTCACTTGGTTGAGCTTTGCCTTCTTGTCTTTCCTCGCCATTCTCTTGCATTGTGTCTGCATCCAAAGAATCATCAATTGTATTATCACTGATTTTATTATCAATTACCTTACCACTTCTTAAAACTGTAATTGCTTTGGCTTACTCCGGTTGGCTTGGAAATTTTTCTTTTTGATTACCTTGCAGTTGATTAGCCAATTGAATTACTTGAGTTTCTACCTTCTTAAGTGAGGCTTCCAAAGAGTCGAATCGTTTGTTGTTCACCTCTTGATTTTGAGTGCTTATTTGAATGAAACATTTAAATTGTCTTCAAGTGAAGGTTTCTTGACTTGCTCATGATTTGAACTTTGCCCTTGAAATTGGGGTCCCCTTTGATAAGGTTGGAATGAATGTTGAGGCGAAACTTGTTGTTGGTTCTTCCATGAAAAATTAGGGTGATTTCTCTAACCAGGGTTATAAGAATTTGAGTACGGGTCATGCCTTCCCCTTTGTTGGAACCCTTGAAAAGCAAAAGCTTGCTCTTGCCCTTCTTGGAATTGGTCAAAGTTTAAAGGACATATATTTGCATTGTGGCCTACCATACCACATGATGCACATGATTCTTGGCTTGGCACCGGCAAGTTTCCTCTAGCATTCAATAATTTAATTTGCCTTGTCAACTCGGCAATTTGCCTTTCCATTTCTGAGTTTGCATTTAGTTTATATGCTCTTCTTCTCCTTTCTCCAATACTCTTTTGTTGAGAATTTGCTCCCAATATTTCAAATAATGCAACCATTTCAGTGGTTATTTTCTCACCCATTGCCCCTCCTGCAGCATTATCCACTGGGATATTGTTGAGTTAGCCCATCATAGAAGAACTGATTGAGCAATTGTTGTGGATAATAATGATGAGGGCATTAAAACAATAAAGATTTGAAGCGATCCCACGCCTCATGAAATGGTTCCCCATCAAATTGGGTGAAAGTTGCAATACTCCTCCTAAGCTTCTTTGTCTTTTGGTGTGAATAAAATTCTCCCATAAATTTATTATACACTTCGGTCTCAGTGGTCAAGGAGTTTTTTGGTAAGGTCATCAACCATGCTTTTGCCCTATCTTTCAAACTATATGGGAAACATCTCATTTTGAGTTCATTCTTTGTTAATGCTTGTAAAGGGAAAGTATGCAATATTGTGTAAAAATCTCAAATGAAGTTGAGAGGATCTTCATTCTACAATCAATGGAAGGATAGCAATATACTATAATGAGTGTTTTTGAGTTCATAATTTCTTGTTATGTTGCTCAACCGGATACATGATGTGGTTACTCCAATGATTGGTCGGGCAAAATCCTTCATAGGTGGCTCCTCTATGTCACCCATTTCTACTTCTATGTTCTCCTCAAATTGCTCGTCGTTTTCTTCTCTTTCTTGTCCCAAAGGATCTACTCCTTTTGTTTTTGGGAGTCTATGAATATCGTCTATATATGGAGCAAGTTCATTTCCTTGAGACCTTCATCCTTACATAAATCACCTAGGCAATTCAAAACGGAATACTTTAAATAATTAAACAATTAAGGTAAAAGAATCAAAATACTAACAAAAACTGCCTAGGTTCACAAATACATCTTAAATTCATCTTTTGGGGGATTTTTATATTTGAACACCTAATAGCCAATTAACGCAACCAAAGCCTCTCTCCTTTCATCAATCCTATAAGTGAATCCAATAGCTTCAAGCCATTAAAACTCACTCAAATTCAACTTTACTAGTTACAAATTTAAAATTCGACTTTTACTACTTATAAAGAAGGAAGGAACTATTGTTGGTGATTTGGAGTGGCCTTTTGGAAGAAATCATTCACAAACAACTTGGAAACCATAGATGCTTAAGGAAATTCATTAGATTCAACTCTTAAAGCTCCATAATCCTATTGTGTTCATCACCTTTAGGTTAGTTATTCATCCTTTCCTACTTATTTTATTATTTTTGTGGATTTAATCATGGAAATTAACTAAAATTTTAAGGGTTATAAAGTTACTTTGGTAAAACCTAAGGGTTCAAACTTGAAAATCTTCTTCTCCAATTTAAATCTTTCTAAAAGTCTTTTAATTAACTCATTGTTGTCATAACTTGATTTTTAATAATGATGTTCTCTTGGAATTATGAAATAACTTAGTTTGGTATGATAAATAGTAATATTGATGATTATGCCTTTTTGAATTTTTTTTATTATGATTTTTAATGATTTAACATTCAATGTATGATAAACAGACTCATCTATTACAACTTTTAGGACTAGTTTTCTTAACATGTTCTTTCTTAGAGGATATCATGAATAAGATCCTTGATGATGTTTTGATATGATGACATGGTATTATCCATGATCAATGCATACATATTTACTTTTTTATATTTGTTATATATAAAGTTGTCATTAGAACTGCATTATAAAAAAGGCTTTTAACCAAATGCAAGACAAATGATATATATATATATATCTACCCAGTCTAATGACTAGTCGAGTGTCATTATCGAACCCAGTATAGAGATTTGGGCTGACCATCTTTATTGAGGCTCATCTATTAAGTCAGCCTACCTTTTGAAATATGTATTCTCAGTTTGCACCAAGTGACGACTCCATTCAGCCTGCTCACATTCTAGTTTTGTTTGGAGGAGTTTATTGTAGGGTAAGAATATGTTAAAGAAAGGCATGAGATGGCACATTAATGATGGTCTTAACATCAATATTTGGCATGACCCTTGAATTATTGATGATAATAATTTTTATGTCTCTTTACCAGTGCAAAAATGCTTGGAAATTTTGTGTATGAAGGATATTATGAATGAAGATGGTAGTGGATGGGATATCTAAAAGATTCAAACCATTCTTCCTATGAATTTGAATTGCATTTATAGCTATCCGCTCAGTAGATTCTCACAATATGATAGGTTAATTTGGCACTTTTCTTATAAGGGCATTTATATTGTAAAGTTTGGCTATCACGTATTCAAGGGGCTCTATTCAAACATTAATACATTGGCTATATAGAGTTGTTGGAGTAAAATTTAGAAGGCCAAATTACCACCAAAAATTTAAAAATATATATATTTAGAGAATTTTTAGAAATATTATTCCCACTAAGGCAAGGGGGAGATAGAGGGGGGTCTTGGGGACCAATGGACATAAAAAAGGCTTTTAACCAAATGCAAGACAAATGATATATATATATATATATCTACCCAGTCTAATGACTAGTCGAGTGTCATTATCGAACCCAGTATAGAGATTTGGGCTGACCATCTTTATTGAGGCTCATCTATTAAGTCAGCCTACCTTTTGAAATATGTATTCTCAGTTTGCACCAAGTGACGACTCCATTCAGCCTGCTCACATTCTAGTTTTGTTTGGAGGAGTTTATTGTAGGGTAAGAATATGTTAAAGAAAGGCATGAGATGGCACATTAATGATGGTCTTAACATCAATATTTGGCATGACCCTTGAATTATTGATGATAATAATTTTTATGTCTCTTTACCAGTGCAAAAATGCTTGGAAATTTTGTGTATGAAGGATATTATGAATGAAGATGGTAGTGGATGGGATATCTAAAAGATTCAAACCATTCTTCCTATGAATTTGAATTGCATTTATAGCTATCCGCTCAGTAGATTCTCACAATATGATAGGTTAATTTGGCACTTTTCTTATAAGGGCATTTATATTGTAAAGTTTGGCTATCACGTATTCAAGGGGCTCTATTCAAACATTAATACATTGGCTATATAGAGTTGTTGGAGTAAAATTTAGAAGGCCAAATTACCACCAAAAATTTAAAAATATATATATTTAGAGAATTTTTAGAAATATTATTCCCACTAAGGCAAGGGGGAGATAGAGGGGGGTCTTGGGGACCAATGGACCCCCCCCCCCCCCCCCCCCTCTCTCTCTCTCTATATATATATATATATATTATATAATTTATACATTATACAATTTATAAACTATATAATAAATATAATATATATTATTGACTTTTTTGTATACAAATATATATAGTTTTTATATATAAATTAATGGCTTTTTACACCATATATATCGATATATATATTTAATTAATGGATATTTAGAACTTTGTTATTAGATCTTTAGATTAATGCTAGAATTTTGTAATTTTATTATAAATTGGGTAAAACTAATATTCTCATTTAAAATGATATTTTTATAAAATTAAATTTAATAAAATCATTTAAATAAATTAATAGATCCAAAAATAAAAATATAAAAATTCAATAAAATTTTAGAATTTAATAAATAATATAAAACAACAAAAATCCTCGCTTGCAATTTTTTTAGCTTAAAAAATTTACTCCGCGCCTTCCCATAACTTTTGCAATTCCTGATTTCACCACTTAGCAAAAGGTTTAATGTTAATGTTCATTGTCCTATCTATGGGGACATAGAGAATTCAAATTATGCTTTTTATATTTATGCTCTCGTGCTAAAGCTAGTTGGGCTTCTTTGAATGTTAATATTATTACTAACAATGTGTTTGTGCTTTTGACTAATGTTTTTAATGTTAATGATGACTAGGCCATTATGAGATATTGTTTTTTACTATAAAGCACTTGATGGTTTAAAAATGTGTTGATTTGGAGACAAAAAGATGTGAGACATTCACATATCTAAAGCCATTCTCAAATAATGATGAAAGAATGGAATAATATTCACCAGGACAAGGAAGATTGAGTACAAAAAAGTATTTCACAATCAAAAGGGAGATGGAAAAAATCATTGCTAGGTTAAGTAAAGTGTAATATAGATACTTCTATTTTCCCCCTTGAGTTTTAAGATTGGTTATACGCAGTGGCGTAGCCAGCAAGTTGTCGGCGCCCGGGCAAGATCAACAGGCGGATGAAAAGTCAACGGCCGTAAAAAGTCAAACGGCAGTGAAAACTAATATTAATGCGGCAATAAAATTCAAATATATTCTAGAAACACGAAGATAAAACAACAAGCTCTTCATTCACTTTCCAGACTTTCCTTTCAGCCATCAGAAACCTTCCTATCCCCTCCCATTTCATTGTCTTCACCCAAGCCTCAGTGGAAACCACACCATCTCTCAAATCAAAATGCCCTTGATACAACAATACCTTGCTTTCCTTTACCAAGAACTCCACCATATATTTCACGCTCTTCATTATGTCGTCTTCCAGTGCCAAACCAACCATATCGCTGCACTCATCAAAATCTTTGGATTCATTTGCACCTAATGCATTCTTCACCTCCGCTGATTGCAAGAATTTGGTGACAAGACTTGTTTTATAAGGCATTTTCCTTGTGAAATCATACAATGTGGCTAATCCTGTCATGTTCTGTAGAAAATCCAGGAGCTTAGTCCTTGCATTTGTTGCTTCACTCCAATTTCTTATTTTAATTAACTCCACTGCCTTCTCTTGAGCTTTCTCCAATTCACCCTTTTGCCTCTCATTGATTAAACCAGAAAAATATGCATTCAAAGCGTGAGTTTTCACTTGTATCTCTGGATCCGTTAACCCATTACCTATTGCCACACCTTTCAAATTTACTCGTTTTGGCACTGGCATTTTCATATTCTTCTTCAAAATATGATACCCAATTGCGGGAACATACTTTCCTGCATAACTCTCACCAGTGATATAAATAGGACGATTCTTGAATACACAAATTGCGACAGTTTTAATCGTGGCAAAATAATATAAGCCGACACTAAATAAATTTATTTGTGACGGTTTTAAAACCGACGCAGTAATAAAGATATAGAGTATTTTTATCAACCGCCTCAAAAAATCACCACTGATTACCTAATTTCTTGTAGTTAATGTATATAATTATAAATATATATAATTATAATTATATAAATTATATATTTATATATATATAAATTATTAGATTTTTTATATATAAATATATATAATATATATATATTATTGATTTTTTTGTATTATGTATATTTCTTTTTTTAATAAGTGAATATTTAGAATTTTGTGATTAGGTATTTAGATTAATACTAAAATTTTATAATTTGATTATGAATTGAATAAAACTAATGTCCTCGTTTAAAATAGTAATTTTAAAATTTTAATTTAATAAATTATTTAAATAAATTAATATATTCGAGAATTAAAATAAAAAGACATGTAAAAATAATAAAAATATAAATTTTACTATAATATTAAATATTTAAATTTTATATTCCATTCGCCTGTATTTTTTTTTATTAAAAAATTTTATCTCCTTTATTTAAGTCATGGTTCTGCCACTGTTTAAAGAGAACTTTTATTTTTATTATTTTTTATTCTTATTAAAATGGAGTAAGAAACAATTTCTTATAATGCATCATATGAATTTTTTTTATCCATAATATATATATTTATAACTATATGTGAGAAAAAGATCGTCTAGAACTCTAACATAAAAAAAAAAGCAATAACTCTTTTGGTCATCAATAAATAACTTGGTGATTCACTACAAAATAATCTTAAAAGCAAAAGAAAACATTATTTCATCTTTTATTTATTTTTTTTCTTTTTTGAATGTGACATCATATATTTTCACCTTCAAAATTGCTTGTCTATAATTAATAAAAAAATGATTTCAAATTTCAAATATGCTTCAAAATTAAAAATAATTAATTTTCACCTTCAAGGTTGTTGCAATAGGAATTGAACAATGGGGAAAGAAGATCTTTGATGCATTTGAACCAACAAGAAGATCTCTTGTACTAATATTGTAACTCTGCAGCCTGCAGGAATAAATAATAAAATCCACTTTTATAAAATTATTGGGTCAATCAACAAGAAGATCTCTTGTACTAATATTGTAACTCTGCAGCCTGCAGGAATAAATAATAAAATCCACTTTTATAAAATTAATTTGCGTCAGCCAGGCCTGGGCGGCTGCCCGGGCGTGCCCAGGCCTGGCTACGCCCCTGGTTATACGGTTATTATCAGAAATCACCTAGGTAATTTTATTGCAACAATTTTTAGTTGTTTTATGGCCTATTTAGTATCGTTTTTATGGAATGCATTGGTTTAAGGGAGGTGCTTAGTTGGATTTTACATAATAATTAGTCTAATGTTATTGTTAAGGTTGATAATTAGAAGGTTTGTTATATTATGCTTGCCAGTAACGAGAATTTATCTACGTTTGGGATAATTAACTTGAATTGTCAAATTCTAGAAAAAAGAATTATAGGTGTATTTTTCTTATGGGTTCAAAGACAAGGTAATTAGATTACTCATGACAAGCTAATTAGACTGCTCATACTTTAGTTAGGGCAACCTCTTTACATGCTATTCCTCATTATTGAAATTTTGTTCTACCTTTGCTTCTTTCAGAAGTTCTATTTCACGATACTTTTGTCCAGAGATCATAGATCATAGTGTGTATGGAGAAAGTATATTTGGCTTTGGTTTAGTATGATACTGGGTATTGGTATTCTAGTTTTATCTTAAATTTTTAATTATATTATCTAGTTTTATAGTAAAAAATCATTTCTTAATAAAAGAACTACTCAGTAAAAACATAAAAAATGAAAATTTGTATAATTTTTTTAATGCAAAATAAAGTTTAATTGATGAATCAAAAAGTACATTTGTAAGGTATAAATAAAATTATATAATTTTAAAGTATATAAGATGAACATAAGTAATGAAATTATTAGATATTTATAAACTTATACGACACAAACCGTAGATAATTGTGACATGATGCGGTTAATCTGACTTTTAATAGTACAGTAGCTATATCTACCAATATAATCACCATCAACTTTCATAAAAACCGGATACCTTTATTTAAAAATGATAAATAATCACTATTAAAAAAGAATAATCTATATTGGAAGAGGACATATAACTTTCATATAAGAAAAAATAAAATTTTATAATAAAAACTTAATTTGTATTCAATTTTATTCTAAAATAATAAAATATAAAAAAAAATTAAACATGTATATATATTGATTTAAAAATTATATGGAGAATAAATATAAATAAAAAATATATAAAACTAAAAAAATATATTAATAGCAGTCTCCGCTCTCAAATTAAGGTGCAGAGGAGAAAAACGAAGACGGTTAGGCTTCAAATTTGTATAAATTATTTTCATAAAATGTGGAATAAATTACCAAGGATAAATGCTAGTTATTTAAAATAAAATAAAAAAACTCGACAAACAGGGCAGCAGCATTTGTTAAAATGCAGCAGTCACAACACGTTATTTGGATCAATTCTTAGGTTTTTCAATTTACAGACCTTTCAAGCAATTCAAACATGGAAATTCCTCTGTTAAACCAAATTTTCTATCAATAACGTCTGTAAAGATTGATCTGATTTTTGTTTATTTTCTTGAATTATTGGGATATATTCTATCTGATTTATTTGGAGTGTTAAAAGGTGCCACGAAATGGAGAAGAATTTCACCGCTGAAGATCTGTCTACTATTGGAGGAATAGCTACCGTTTCGCTTCTTCATTCATTCATTCCTACCCATTGGCTTCCTTTCTCCATTGTTGGCCGTGCCCAGAAATGGACTCTCTCTAGAACCCTCTTCGTCAGTACTCTCTCTCGTTTTGTATTTTGATACGTTTTCTATTCAGATCTGGCTCAAAATGACTAGTCACTAATACTGGGTTTTATAGAATTTTGAAATTAAGTGTGATTTAAATCTACTTTTCTACAGCATGGTTGTGTTTTAGAGTTAATAATTTGCAATGAATGGTGGGAAATTTGTTTTTGAATGATTTTAATTCAATGCTCCTTGTAACGGCTTCACTTCGTTTTTCTTGTTTGGTTTGAATTGATGGGTATTTCAGTATTCATTTTAGGGATTTGTCGTTGGTCACATGAGTGTTTGTTAAGATTCAAATGTAACCACTGTAAGGTAATTTTGGATGTTCTGTGGCGGGTCTATAAGATTCTAAGGAACTTGTTTCACTATGAGCCAGTATATATATGGTTTTGTTCTAGTGTCTGGCATGACACTTTATTTGATTAGCTTGACTCTCTATATATGTTTCTATATTTCCTCATGTTGGATGAGAATATAAAATTACTGTCGATAAGAATGGATTTCATGTTGGAGGTTTATTTTGTTAAGTTGATTGATGAGCTTGGTACCCAAATGCCCAAATTCAAATTAATGCTTCCAGATGTGATTATAGGCAGATGATCTTGGTTTGCTTTCATTCATTTCTAATCGGGTTGACTAATCTGGATAATCTGACTAATGTGACTTAAGCATGCTATTAGACCATAGTGTTGCTTATGGATTAAGTTCATAGGTATTCTGAATACTATTAGGTCAGGCCATTGTTTGTGAATTGATTCATCAGGGGACTAGAATAGGAGGCTGCATTTTGCATTGTCCGTCTCAAATTTTTCGTACATAAGGGGCAATAAACATGTCTTTCAAATTGTTCCTTCTTTTCTTTATGCAGCAGCATTCGTGGCGGTTTTGCATGTGATATCCACTTCACTTCTTGGGATAACAACAATCACTATGGCAAACACAATTGCTGGAGAAGAAACTGGTCACAAGCTTGCATCACTTTTGCTCATAATTCTTGGTGGTAGTTATGTGTTACTTTTTCTTTCTGGAAAGGGTGGTGGACACAGTCATTCTCACAACCAACCAATGGAGAAAATGGCTGTTGCTGGGCTTGTCCTTGTACCTGCATTATCCCCTTGCGCGACTACAGTTCCAGTGTTTCTTACTGTTGGGAATTCATCCTCCATGATGGTGTTTGCTATCATAGTGCTGCTATTTAGGTATCAATGAAGCCATAATTCTGAATTTTGCTATTTAATTTTATCTATTCAATCATCGTTTTTTTCTTTTTTGGAATTTTAATTGTGGATGCTGCCTAGAAGGTTCTCCTTGGTTGACCAATGAAAACATGATGAGCCAAATTTATGCCTTTTGGTCTGCATTGTGTGTTATTTCTCTGGTGATTTTGTTGGTTGAAAATGTCCAATTAACTGTTAGAATTATGGAGAAATGTTATAGGAGGAAAGACAATTAGTAATAGGAGGAAAGAAGTATTCTTTTAATTTTTGAAACTGTATTTTTCTTTCACTCCTATTACTCTTTGAGGGTAAGCCTTCTTGCAACATAATGGAGTTTAAATTATGGAAACAGCCTTCTTGTTGTACAAGGGAAAGACTGTGTATGTCTATTCCACTCTAGAGCTGGTGATGTGGGAAGCTATATTCTCCAATACATCTTTTTTACTTTTGGCATTTTTTTCATCTTCTTGAGATTGCTCATCTCTTCTAAAAGCAAACTTGGGTAATTTAAAGAAAATATAGTCCGATACCACTTTGATTTGCTACTTTTCTTATTTTTATGAAAGAACATAAAAAATCAAACCAGGGCATTTAAGATGATATCTATGTGGCGTCTGACCATCACATCTCTTCTAAAAACCAAGCAAGTTATTCTGAATTTAATGTACTTAGCTGTTTTTTCTTCTGGTCAATTAATAGGTGCTGCTTACACTTGAATGTTAGGCTGGCTGGATTTTCCACTTGACTATACAACCCTTTGTAATGGACTAACCAAATTAATTAATAGAATAAATCCATATCGGAGTCAGATGAGTATGCAATAGGGAAAGGGAGAATGAGAAGAGAGAATAGAGAAAGAAGAAAGAGAGAGAGATAGAGAAGAGAAAACTTTTGGTTGTATTGCTGAATGCCTTCTCTGAATATTCCCTGTACAAATAACCAACTACACACAAACAGACAGACATTACACCAAGGAATATTTACATAATGCAGCTAATTCCTACAATTCTGCCACCTGTTCTTTCTAATTATTCGGAGCCTACTCCTATACACTACTCATTCATCATGCTTAATCATCAATTACTCAAGTGTTACTCTTTTTCCTTCTCTGATATATAACACCCTTCTTGGACTGTCAATCATGGTTTTGAATAACAGCAATTTCAAAATGTTTCAGCTGTTTCATAATGGAATTTTAGCCTACTGGTACATTATTTTCCTGTATATCTAAGGGGATTCACCAATCTCTATGGAACAGTTGACAAAATATGAGAAACAATTATATTCTCTTGATTCTTCCAATTATTAATTTAACATCTTGCATATTTTGTTAAATTCCTTTTTTTAAACTTATATTTTATTGAATTCTTGTTCATTGTTGCGGATTTATAAATTCTGGCAGTGGCAGCAGCAGTTGATTGAGAATGATTCAGTCGCTTCCCTATCATAGTTACTGTTTCTTTTATTGTTTCTGATTCCACTGTTTAAAAACCTTGCTCTTCATTTTGGGCCATTATATAGTTTTGAGATAATGTTTTATTTGATTTGCAGTACTATCACTGTGATGACCTTATTGGTGGCTCTATCATTTTATGGTGCCAGTCAGCTCAAGTTTCACTGGGTGGAACGGTATGACAAACTTCTTGTGGGTTCAGTTTTATATTTGGTAGGAATCTTAACTCTTGTTTTTCATGATCATGATCACAAGGGAGATGAAGGTTTTCCCGGTGAACATTTGCATAGGAAAGTCATTGTTCTTTAAGTGCTTCATTATTTTGCAATTTGTATTTTGGTATATTTAGTGTTTGTAGGTTATCCTCTTCACCGTCTGCTACTGTTGTTTGTGCCCGAATGAGTATTCATATATATATAACAGGGGATAAAATAACTTTAAAAGGATTAATAGAAACAATAAATAATTAAGCATAAACAACAAAGATATAAACAGATTAATTAAAACAATAAATAAGAAACAGAAATAAGAAACAGAATATAAAAAACTATATTAAAATAATTTACAGAAATAATTTAAAAGCATATATTAAAAATAATATTAAAGACATATAAAGAATAATTATAATCTTTTCTTAAAAGGTACAGCGGCGTTGTTTCATACACGGTGCAAAGGAGGATTTCAGACAAGTGCAAGTCTGACGTTGTTCCAATTTATATTTGGGTTTCCAGCCTTATATACCACTTTAAAGATTACAATTAAATCTTTAATTAAACTTGTATCTTAAGTCTAAAATATTTTAATCAAGATTTATCAAAACACTCTTAAGTCTATTTGTTTTAGTATTCCTAATTATACTCTGTGTGGTATAGATATACGGATCCCGTATAAATATACAGCGTAGAATAAAGAGAGAGGAAAGACAGAAAAGGATAGAATATGACAGTCCTTTTCAGTCTGTAAGTAGTGCAAATATATTTCTGATGTTTTAGTTCCAGATCAAGCTCAACTTGCTCGTTTTTTGCTTGCAAGAACTAGAACAGAGCATATTTATAGATGGATGAGAGAAATGAGATATAAAAATTTAAATTTATTTAAATAAATGAAAACAAAATACAATACAGAATAAAATAAAATAAAATACAATTTATAATTATAAAATATGACTACCTTATACAAGGAGATCAATAGGTGTTGAGTACAGGAATGGAAGAATAATAAGTGAAAGAAGAGAGGGAAGGAAGAAGCTAAAACTAGGCTGAGAGTTTCTTGAATGTCTTCTGTGTTGAGAGAGAAGTGTTTCGGATGCCTTTTACCTTCAGAATCAGCTTCATTATATAGACAGAGGCTTTAAAATTCCACTATTCTCGTCACATGCTTGGTTACTGTAGGGGAATAGTAACCTGTCGTTACTATTTGCTTTTACTGTACCTTCACGCGTCCGGAACTGTGGATGAATAGTACCTTGTCTGGTACTGTTGACTTTACTGTGAGGAACTGTGGATGAACAGTTCTTCTGACTTTACTGTTGGATTCCCTCTGGTGAATACTGTAGATGAACAGTATCTTGTCAGTGGTCACCGCCTTTATTGACTTTAACAATCTGAGTGGAGAAATAAGGTTTCTCCTGCCTTTAATCAGATGAGTCTGAATCAGATTCAGTTTCTGACTCAATTTTCTTTTTATTTTTCTTTGTTTTATTCTTTCTTTTCTCTTTCTCTTTACCTTTTTCTTTTTTCTCTTTTTCTTTTCTTTTCTTTTTTCTTTTTTCTTTTCTTTTTCTTTTTTCTTTTCTTTTTCTTTATCTTTAATCTTTCTCTTTTTCTTTTTTCTTTATTTTTTTCTTTACTTTTTACCTTGATGGGGGACAATATACCATAGCAATCATCCTCATTACTAGGACAGTAATCCGAGTCAGATGTCTCAGTGGAAGATGATGTCATGAATGATGTAGAGGAATCCGAAGAAGAGGAAGGAGATTTTCTTCTTCTGGATGAGGCTTTAGAAACTTTAGAATGGACTTTAGTTAAGGATCCAGCAGAGCATGTTCTACTGGGCTTAATGGGCTCAGATGTTGAGGGAAGAGACCCAACTATCTGTTCCATTAAGGCTTTATAATCTTCTACAGTCTTGGCAGCTGCAAGAAGGGCAATGTTCTGGGCTCTTTGAGCTCCAAAAGAGGCTTGTAGCCTTGGGTCAAGACCACCATGGTTTCTCTTGAGGAACCATTCTTTAACTGTTTCAATAGTGGTAGAATTGCGAAAGGCAGACCACCACTTGACTTTAGATTTTCTCAATATAACAGGGATACTGGTACCTGACTGAAATGAATAGTCAAAATACCATTGATATACCCAAGGTATATTGAAATTTAAGCAAAAAAGAAGCAGAGGAGGAAAATTCCTCTCAAAAGGTGTAGGATTTAAGTGGGCTTTAAAATGCTGGTAAGCTAATAGTACATCTTGTGGAAGAGTTCTTTCATCATTTCCACAATAATGCCACCAATCAACGAACCAGGATGGGAGGTTATTGATCTTTAAATTGGTCTCATTATAGATTAGCCAGGAATGGGTTTTACCCGGGTTCTTGAAAAACAGGGCTTTGGTACAGGCTTCTATATAATCCCAATAGTTATATGAGGAACAGCATGATAGAGAAGGAAGGGTTTTAAATTGCACAGGAATGTGCAAAGGTTTTCCCCATGTAGAAGGATGGAGAATTTTCTTTATTTTAAAAGAAGAATAGGCTATGACAGCCTTATCTTGCTGAAGGTAATTGTGCTTTAGAAATAAGGAGCCTGAATCCACAAGAATATGGAGATAATATTCTTGGGGTTTTGAAGATTCTTTAGGTTTGAAAAACCATCCTTTAGGATATACAGACTTAATTATAGACCATGGGTTTTGCTGAACAGTCCCAAAATCAGGAATTAATTCTGTAAACCAAAAATTTTTATTATACCAAAATGACTTTTGCTTTGAAGGAAAATTTGCTGAAACAATTTGAGTTGAAGGTTTTGAAATATCCAACTCAATTTTAGAAATATTCTGAGATAGAGTTTTTTGAGAAGAAGATTCTCCTATCTCAATTTGGTTTTTTAAATAAGGTATTAAGGAATCTTTACCTGGAACCCCTGGAGGAGGTTCGTGTCCCATCTTTAAGAGAGCTTTAATCACTTCAGGTGATTGGGCCAGCTGAGAGACCCAATGTTCTATTTTTGCTTTATCTTCTTCTTGGACAGCATCAGCCCAAGACTTTATGGGTTTAGGGTTCAATATACTATCTGAATGATCAGATAGAGCTTTAGGAGAGTCATCTTTAAGGGTTTCCTTTTTTTTTATTGGCTGTTTTCTTTTTTCTCCCCGTGATTCCTGAGAAGGAATTCACGAGTAAGGAAATCAGGTAAATTATTATTTTCTCCTTTAATAAACTCAATATCAAAATCAAAAATACTTAAAATAGCTTGCCATCTAGCAAAAATCTGTTTTGAGGCAAGATTTTTAACATCTTTTTGCAAAACATCTTTTGCACTTTTACAATCAATTCTCAATAGAAATTTTTAATGTTGGTTTTGGTAGCGACCACTGACTTACTGCCCTAAACGCCTATCCATTGGCTGACACGGGTCTTACTGCATATCCAATACCTAGACAACACTAAGTCCACTTCTAGATCTAAAAGTCAAAAATTTAACTATGTAAACAGTTCTATATCTATCTACTACCACCCCTAAAAGAAGATTGCTGGTATAGAACTTAGGGGTGGTAGTAGATAGATATAGAACTGTTTACATAGTTAAATTTTTGACTTTTAGATCTAGAAGTGGACTTAGTGTTGTCTAGGTATTGGATATGCAGTAAGACCCGTGTCAACCAATGGATAGGCGTTTAGGGCAGTAAGTCAGTGGTCGCTACCAAAACTAACATTAATAAACTTTAAAAATCTATTTTTCAAAAATTTAAAAATGGAACCATTTCTATGTAAATCTGCTAGTACAACTAAATCAGATAGTTCTGAGTAATCAGAAGTTAAAAGGATAGTTAACAGAAATGAAGTAATTTTAGAATATTTTAATAAAGTAATTGATAATTGGGTAATACCAAAGATAGATAAAGAACAGATTTATAAAATACCAAAATTAAATATATTTAAAAATGATTATATAATTAAAGCTGAAGAAAGAGATGTACAGTTGAGTAAACTTTTTGAGAAAATAACTTTACTTTCCGCAGAATCAATAAAGCATCATAAAAGTAAAAAATACAAGTATATACATATAGGATTAGTACAAATAGGTATAAAACCTTTAACTAGAGAATGATTAAATACTAGTATTCTGGCTGTGGTCAGAGATGCTAGGTTTGTAAATTTTAATGACTCACTTTTAGGAACTATAGAAACCAGTCTGAGTAGTGGTCCAATCTCATTTGACTGCTTCCCAGATATAACAATTTCATTAAATGATCCAAATATATTAAAAAGTGTAGTATTAGAAATTAAAACGCATAATTATAAAATGCTTGAAGGATCTATTCCTGTAGCATTAATGTATAAAATAAATTAATAAAGCTATGATGTCTGCTTTTGCTACAAAATATATAATGCAACCTAAATTAGGAGAAACTGAATTTTTACAAACAGACTTAAGCAAAGCTAATACAGTAATTCCTAGGACTATTCAGTGGAAATATATTAGTCTCCCTGATGAATGAGTCTTAGAGGATGCTGTTCCTCTCCCAGAACCCAAAACTACAGTTAAACCCAATATAGAACTCAGTAAAATTGAACAGTATGAAGACGGTAAGGTAAAATTAAAATTCAGTAGACATAGTGTAAGCAGTAGGTATTCAGATTCTTCCTCCTCTGTATCAACAGTAGACATAGGTAGAGCCTCACAGTTACCTTCTGTAATATATGCTTCATATAAAGAAAATGAATCTAAACCTGTATTGCAAACAGTAGTAAAGCCTAGGTATTCTACATCAGATATACCTGAGTCTAGTAATAAACTAAAAGATGTAGATTATAGTACAACAGTTCCACACTTATATTATAATCCAACAGGAACAATGAACCCTTTGGAACCAAACCCCAATTATAATCAACCTCAGAATATAGAACACTCACCTTCTCCACCCATGTCACCTACAGCTTCCTTCATGACAGGAAATGTGGAAAGCATAGATAGAGAATTAAATGTAATAAATAAAGAATTTGTTTTTAATTATGATAAATTAAATAAAGAATTAACAGCAATTAAAAATAAAGATAAATTAGAAAATATAATAAAAAAGGTAAAAGATTTTGAATCAGTTAAAGAAGAATATATTGACTTTATAAGAAATTATGAAGTGAATATGAAATTCTTTGATTGGTTTAAAAGAATTTATAGAGGTAAACTTAAAGCAGTAAAATTAATAAATCCAGTAACTATTAGGAATAAAAATACAGAATGAAAAATAAAAGATAAGATCATACAAAGTGAACATCCACCTAAAACATCAAGTGTATTTTTACATGGAGATAAAGAAATAAATATAGCACCATTCAAAATTATATCTGAAGATGATCCTAATAGGAAAATATTGGAACAAAATAATTTCAGTAATGCACACCTATTAAGTATAGGGCAACAGTTAAATAGGATAGAAGACACTATTAAAGAAAGTAAAATAGTAAAAATTGAAAAAGAAATAAAAGATAAAAAACTTAAATCTCATGTTTTTAAACCTTTTGAAGTTTCTAAAACAGGACAAAAAGAAGTAAAATCTAAATATTCTGATTTTGTTAAAGCAATTAAAGAACAATTAAGTAAAATTGACTCTTCTTCTAGGTCAAAACAGGTAGTTCAAGAAACACCTCAATCTAAAGCTTCTAAAACTATAAGTATAGTCACCCAAGAACAAGAATCAGAATCAGTTGAGGATTCTCAACTTGAATCCGAAGATATTGAAACCTTTAGTAAAGCCCTAGAGCCACAGATAAATCGTATAACATATAGTCAATCTATAGTACATAGAATGTCTGCCCTAGACTTAGGTATAACAGATAGACCAAATGTCCTATCACAATATAAGTATAATGCCTCTTCTGTTTATGAATGGAACATTGATAGCCTATCAGAATACAATATTCTGAGTCTTCTTCAGCAGATGACAATGGCTGCCAATGCCTATAGAACCCAAACAGGAACTTCAGATAGAACTATAGCTGAACTCCTTATAGCTGGCTTTACAGGACAACTTAAAGGTTGGTGGGATAATCATCTCACTGATGAACAACATTTAAAGATTTTAAATGCCGTAAAAACTCATGAAGATGGAATGCCTATATTAGATGAGCTTGGTGATACTATTCAAGATGCTGTGGCATCACTAATCTTGACTATATCACTCCATTTTATAGGTGATCCTACTCATTTAAAGGATAAAAATGCAGAATTACTAAGTAATCTTAGATGCAAGAAACTTAGTGATTTTCAATTTTATAAAACAACTTTCCTTACTAGGATAATGCTAAGAGAAGATTCTAACCAGACTTTATGGAAAGAAAAATTCTTAGCAGGATTACCCTTCTTCTTAGGATAAAAGGTTAGGAACCATATAAAACAGGAATTTGGAAACCCTATTCCTTATGACCTATTAACCTATGGACAACTGTTTAGTATAGTTCAAAAGGAATGATTAAAACTTTGTCAAGACATAAAGCTTCAAAAATCGTTAAAATATGAAATGAGAAAAACTAAACAAGAACTAGGTTCTTTCTATAAACAATTTGATTATAGCATAACACAGAAACATAAAGATTGTAATGGACAATGTTCTACTACAAGAAAATATAAGAAACCTTATAAAAAATATCACAAAAAGAGTTATAAGAAAAAATTAGATAAAGATGATTATTATAAAAAACAGAAACCTTATAAACCTTACAAATATAGAAAACCTAGTAGAAAACCATATAAACAAAAAGATAAAAAATTTACATCATATAAAGATTTAACATGTTATAAATGTGGAAGAAAAGGCCACACATCAAGATTTTGTAAATTTGATAAAAAATTACAAGAATTAAATTTAGAAAAATCTGTATTAAATAAAATTTATGAATTATATTTAGATTATTCAGATTCTGAAGATTATTCAGACTCTGAAGAATTAAACCAAATAGATGACATAGGATCAGAATCAAGTTCTGAATATAGTAGTAAATCATTAAATGTATTAACTAAAGAACAAGAATCTATATTAGAAGCAATAAAATTTATAAGTGACCCTAAAATTTAAGAAAAAATGTTAAATAAGATATTAGAAAATGATAAACCTAAAAACTCTATGTTACCTAGTACTAGTAAACAAACATATGATTTAACTGCAATATTAAATAAGAATAAAACAGTAAAAAATAAACCAACCATAAATGATTTACAAAAAAAATTAAAGAAATTAAATTAGAGTTAAAAGAATTAAAAAATAAGCAAGAACAAGATTCACAAATAATAAAATCTTTAATGAACTCAACTTCTTCTGATGAAGAAGCTGAAGAAGATATTGAACAAATAAATGATAAAGAAACTAATAATGAAATTAGTTTAATTAGTAAAAATAAAATTTCTGATAATTTAATTTTTATGTTGCATGAAATAACATCTAGAAAATATTTAATAAAAATAAGATTAAAATTTTCAGATAATTATAATATAGAAACTATAGCATTGTTTGATACAGGAGCTGATTTAAACTGCATTAAACCTAGTTTAGTACCAAAAAGATTTTGGCAACAAACTAATGAAAGTTTATCGGCAGCAAATAAATCTAAACTAAATATACTTGGTAAAGCAGAAGCATCAATTATAGATAAAAATTTAGAAATAAAGAATATATTTATCTTAACCAACATTCATCATATGGTAATCTTAGGAACACCATTTATGAATCTGATAACACCTTATTCAGTAAATGATGATAGTATAAGTTTTAAAGTAAGAAAACAAAAGATAATTTTTTCATTTTTAGAAAAACCTAAAAAGAGAAATTTAAATCTTTTAAAAGCTCATTCAATAAATGAATTACAAATAAATGCTCTTATAAAAGCAAAATCAGAACAACTTTGTAATTTAAAAAATAATTATCATTTACAAAAAATAAATGAACAGCTAAATAATAAATTTACACAAGATAAAATTAATAAATTAAAATCTCAAATAGAAAAAGATTTGTGTGCTGATATTCCAAATGCATTTTGGAACATAAAGCAACACATGGTTGATTTACCTTATGAAATAGGCTTTGATGAAAAGTCTATTACAACTAAAGCTAGGCACATTCAGATGACGCCTGATTTAATTGAATTCTGTAAAAAAGAAATAAATGATTTAGAAAATAAATGATTAATAACTAAATCTAGAAGCCCTTGGTCTTGTGGTGCATTCTATGTAAACAAGGCATCTGAAATAGAAAGAGGTGCACCTAGATTAGTAATAAATTATAAACCTTTAAATAAAGTTTTAAAATGGATTAGATACCCTATTCCAAATAAAAAAGATTTATTAGGAAGATTATATAAAGCAAATATTTTTAGTAAATTTGATATGAAATCTGGTTTTTGGCAAATTCAGATTAACCCTAAAGATAGGTATAAGACTGCATTCACTGTTCCATTTGGACAGTATGAATGAAATGTAATGCCTTTTGGTTTAAAGAATGCACCCTCTGAGTTTCAGAGAGTGATGAATGATATTTTTAACCCTTACATTAAATTTTGTATTGTTTATATTGATGATGTTTTAATATACTCTACAACTATAGATGAACATTTTAAACATTTAAAAACATTTTTTATGGTAATAAAACATAATGGTTTAGTATTAAGTAAAACGAAGATGTCTCTGTTTCAAACTAAGATTAGGTTCTTAGGACATTATATAGAACAAGGAATCATAGAACCTATAGAAAGAAACTTAGCCTTTGGGGATAAGTTTCCTGACCAAATAATAAATAACGCACAGTTGCAAAGATTTTTAAGTTGTCTGAATTATGTTATAGAATTCTTTCCCAACCTAAATAGAACTATTAAACCTCTGCATGATAGACTAAAGAAAAACCCAGGTCCATGGACTGAGGTCCATTCTGGCATAGTTAGACAAGTTAAAGACCTAGTTAAATCTATTCCTTGCCTACATATAGCTGATCCCTTAGCCTCCAAAATAGTAGAGACTGATGCATCAGATATAGGTTTTGGTGGGATTTTAAAACAGGTTAAAGAAGGTAGAGAAGCTATAGTCCAATTCTATTCAGGACATTGGAGCCCAACCCAATTAAACTATTCAACTATAAAGAAAGAAATTTTGAGTATCGTTTTATGTATTTCAAAATTTCAATCTGATTTATTAAATCAAAAATTTCTATTGAGAATTGATTGTAAAAGTGCAAAAGATGTTTTGCAAAAAGATGTTAAAAATATTGCCTCAAAACAGATTTTTGCTAGATGGCAAGCTATTTTAAGTATTTTTGATTTTGATATTGAGTTTATTAAAGGAGAAAATAATAGTTTACCTGATTTCCTTACTCGTGAATTCCTTCTCAGGAATCATGGGGAGAAAAAAGAAAACAGCCAATAAAGAAAAGGAAACCCTTAAAGATGACTCTCCTAAAGCTCTATCTGATCATTCAGATAGTATATTGAACCCTAAACCCATAAAGTCTTGGGCTGATGCTGTCCAAGAAGAAGATAAAGCAAAAATAGAACATTGGTCTCTCAGCTGGCCCAATCACCTGAAGTGATTAAAGCTCTCTTAAAGATGGGACACGAACCTCCTCCAGGGGTTCCAGGTAAAGATTCCTTAAAATACCTTATTTAAAAAACCAAATTGAGATAGGAGAATCTTCTTCTCAAAAAACCCTATCTCAGAATATTTCTAAAATTGAGTTGGATATTTCAAAACCTTCAACTCAAATTGTTTCAGCAAATTTTCCTTCAAAGCAAAAGTCATTTTGGTATAATAAAAATTTTTGGTTTACAGAATTAATTCCTGATTTTGGGATTGTTCAGCAAAACCCATGGTCTATAATTGAGTCTGTATATCCTAAAGGATGGTTTTTCAAACCTAAAGAATCTTCAAAACCCCAAGAATATTATCTCCATATTCTTGTGGATTCAGGCTCCTTATTTCTAAAGCACAATTACCTTCAGCAAGATAAGACTGTCATAGCCTATTCTTCTTTTAAAATAAAGAAAATTCTCCATCCTTCTAAATGGGGAAAACCTTTGCACATTCCTGTGCAATTTAAAACTCTTCCTTCTCTATCATGCTGTTCCTCATATAACTATTGGGATTATATAGAAGCCTGGACCAAAGCCCTGTTTTTCCAGAACTCGGGTAAAACCCATTCCTGGCTAATCTATAATGAGACCAATTTAAAGATCAATAACCTCCCATCCTGGTTCGTTGATTGGTGGCATTATTGTGGAAATGATGAAAGAACTCTTCCACAATATGTACTATTAGCTTACCAGCATTTTAAAGCCCACTTAAATCCTACACCTTTTGAGAGGAATTTTCCTCATCTGCTTCTTTTTTGCTTAAATTTCAATATACCTTGGGTATATCAATGGTATTTTGACTATTCATTTCAGTCAGGTACCAGTATCCCTGTTATATTGAGAAAATCTAAAGTCAAGTAGTGGTCTGCCTTTCGCAATTCTACCACTATTGAAACAGTTAAAGAATGGCTCCTCAAGAGAAATCATGGTGGTCTTGACCCAAGGCTACAAGCCTCTTTTGGAGCTCAAAGAGCCCAGAACATTGCCCTTCTTGCAGCTGCCAAGACTGCAGAAGATTATAAAGCCTTAATGGAACAGATAGTTGGGTCTCTTCCCTCAACATCTGAGCCCATTAAGCCCAGTAGAACCTGCTCTGCTGGATCCTCAACTAAAGTCCATTCTAAAGTTTCTAAAGCCTCATCCAGAAGAAGAAAATCTCCTTCCTCTTCTTCGGATTCCTCTACATCATCCATGACATCATCTTCCACCGAGACATCTGACTCGGATTACTGTCCTAGTAATGAGGATGCTTGCTATGGTATATTGTCCCCCATCAAGGTAAAAAGTAAAGAAAAAATAAAGAAAAAAGAAAAAGAGAAAAAGATTAAAGATAAAGAAAAAAGAAAAGAAAAAAGAAAAAAGAAAAGAAAAAGAGAAAAAAGAAAAAGGTAAAGAGAAAGAGAAAAGAAAGAATAAAACAAAGAAAAATAAAAAGAAAATTGAGTCAGAAACTGAATCTGATTCAGACTCATCTGATTAAAGGCAGGAGAAACCTTATTTCTCCACTCAGATTGTTAAAGTCAATAAAGGCGGTGATCACTGACAAGATACTGTTCATCTACAGTATTCACCAGAGGGAATCCAACAGTAAAGTCAGAAGAACTGTTCATCCACAGTTCCTCACAGTAAAGTCAACAGTACCAGACAAGGTACTATTCATCCACAGTTCCGGACGCGTGAAGGTACAGTAAAAGCAAATAGTAACGACAGGTTACTATTCCCCTACAGTAACCAAGCATGTGACGAGAATAGTGGAATTTTAAAGCCTCTGTCTATATAATGAAGCTGATTCTGAAGGTAAAAGGCATCCGAAACACTTCTCTCTCAACACAGAAGACATTCAAGAAACCCTCAGCCTAGTTTTAGCTTCTTCCTTCCCTCTCTTCTTTCACTTATTATTCTTCCATTCCTGTACTCAACACCTATTGATCTCCTTGTATAAGGTAGTCATATTTTATAATTATAAATTGTATTTTATTTTATTTTATTCTGTATTGTATTTTGTTTTCATTTATTTAAATAAATTTAAATTTTTATATCTCATTTCTCTCATCCATCTATAAGTATGCTCTGTTCTAGTTCTTGCAAGCAAAAAACGAGCAAGTTGAGCTTGATCTGGAACTAAAACATCAGAAATATATTTGCACTACTTACAGACTGAAAAGGACTGCCATATTCTATCATTTTCTATCTTTCCTCTCTCTTTATTCTACACTGTATATTTATACGGGATCCGTATATCTATACCACACATAGTATAATTAGGAATACTAAAACAAATAGACTTAAGAGTGTGTTTTGATAAAACTTGATTAAAATATTTTAGACTTAAGATACAAGTTTAATTAAAGATTTAATTGTAATATTTAAAGTGGTATATAAGGCTGGAAACCCAAATATAAATTGGAGCAACGTCAGACTTGCATTTGTCTGAAGTCCTCCTTTGCACCGGGTATGAAACAACGCCGCTGTACCTTTTAAGTAAAAATTATAATTATTCTTTATATGTCTTTAATATTATTTTTAATATATGCTTTTAAATTATTTCTGTAAATTATTTTAATATAGTTTTTTACATTCTGTTTCTTATTTCTGTTTCTTATTTATTGTTTTAATTAATCTGTTTATATCTTTGTTGTTTATGCTTAATTATTTATTGTTTCTATTAATCCTTTTAAAGTTATTTTATCCCCTGTTATCGATCCTTTCAATTTGCTGGTATCAGAGCAAGTTATTTTATCCCCTGTTATATATATATATATATATATATTGGTAAATGTACATTCTTATCCAAATAGTATTCGGTGGGTGAGTATCAGTACTTTCTGTAGACATAAATAGATTAAGTTTTTAGGTTTATTATTTTTTTTTTCTGAAGTTCATTTGTGTAGAGATAAATCTATGGTGTCTACTTCCAACAAAGGATATTTTATCCTGCATTCCTTTTGTTGGCCGCTAATCTTTCTGGGTGTTTGTACGGTCATCCTAATGTGCAATTGTGAAACTGAATCATCAAATTTTAGAAGAAAATTCAAGATATCAAAACCAGTGTGATAGAAGTCGAGTTCACAGCCAGTCGCCAGTCGCCAGTTTTTTTTTTTTTTTTTTTTTTTTTGACTTATTGAAGCAATGTGCGTCGCAGAGGGCTTGGCAATGGAAAGATATGATTATGGGAATTGGGAGCATAACTCTCAGTTGTTTTGGCTTTGCGAAAAAAGCTTGTTTTGAGGGGCCTTCTACAGTGCTATGAGAGCATCAATGTCATCAATCTCATGAATAATTGGATTGGTCGATTTTAATTATTGGGAATTGTCAGATTATAAAGTAAGTGAACGGTTAAAAATGCCAAATTTTTCAGAAATTTAATTAAATATTTGGCGCGCACATCACATGTTAGAGATCCTATCAAATTCATGCTGATGATATTAATCTTCTATAAGGTTTGAAACAATGGGCCTAACTTCAAATTAGTTTGGAAGAGGTAACTATAATGGGTTGTAAAAGTACTTCAATTTTCTTTTTTAATTTTATTTGCAACTAGTTACTATGATGGCATATTGAGAGCTTAAAACTACAATTCTTGAGTTTGACAAATAATAAATTTTACTCGTGTGAAAGTATGGCTAGCTAGTCTTCCTTCCCTTCACGATTTATCAAAAAATAAGAATACTTTTGTTAGGCTCTAGTGAAATACTCATTCCATGTGTCTACTTTGGCTATTTCACCAATACTAATAATATTACAATACCATTTATGAACATATTAAAGTACTCTTTCACAAGTTTTAGGAAAATAAAATTTAAAATATTTTTAAAAAATAATAAATAAGGATAATATTAAAATAAAAATGAATTATTTTATATTTTATTTTTCTAAATGAATACTTATTTAATAATAATAATAATAATAATAATAATAATTAAGTGAATATCTAAAAGGGAATGGAGGAGCATAATTTTACATAATTAAATACATTAACTTGCCAAACATTATCAAATGAGCCTGTCAAAGAATGTTTTTCATCCTCACATTGTTGACAAATTGACTGTCTTTTATGTACATTTTTTTTTCTTCAAACTGCAAATCACAAATTGGCTCGAATTGTTTTGATAAACAAATTGAACTAATTAGATGAATTTTCTTCTCTCTAATAAATCATTTAAGCTCTAAAGTATGTTTATAAATAAAAATAATATTACTGATAAATTAAAATAATCAAGTACTGATGGTTGTTAGATATATAAACAATTGCTGATTCTAAAAAGTTGATTTCAAAAATTTTTCATATAAGCAGGTAGTTGATCATATATTTATTTTTATTATGTTACTAACAAGGTATTATTTTTGTATTAAAAATTATTATGTTTAAATTATTTTTAAAAAATTAATTTTATATAATAAATTTATTTATAATTCTTTAAGATCGTAAGCAATTGTTAAAATATTATTTATAATTTTGAAATCAATTATTATATTCACATCTTAAGAAAATTATAAATATATAAAACTTTCTTAATTAATATTTTTTATTTTTTAACATATTATTATATTTAATAACAATCGGTCAATTTAGGGGCAGATCCAAAATTAAATATTGAGAAGAGTTAGAATATAAATAATTACATAAATAATAAAGTTAAAAAATATTAAAATTTTATCAAATGATAATAAATAGTCATTGCAAAATAATTTCAAACTATTAGTTTTAATATATGAAAAAAGAATACATTATTATTGGATTTATTTCAGATCCTTGAAGCAAGTCCCAAGATCCCTTCATGGTAAAATGATGACGACCTTTTATTCATTAAAGAATATATCAGTATTTTTAAATCACAAAATTTTTCTATTAATTTCGGTATTAATAAATTATTACCAATTACCAAAAAAAGTCATTACAATTAAATCCATATCAACTAAAAAGAAGATTCAGTTATTATAGAATTATAAAAAATGTTTTTTTTTTAAAAAAAAAAAAGAAGGAAAGATGTCAGTAGAAACAGAATGATGCCACAGTTTTAGATGTTAGATCAAGCCAGTATTTATTTAATTTAATTTAATTATTTTAGATAAAATATATAATTTGCCACCCCATGTGTAAATGTGCAAATGATCAATATCCCATGTGTAAAGACATGACATCTATGGATTCATTCCTTTGTTATGACCCCCACAAATCTAAGCTATCTGAAAGAAAGCCAAAAATCCTTCGTCTTGGCTACGCCTAATCGTTAACATCTTGGCCTCAATTCTCTGCTCTGGAATTTTTTTTTTAAAAATCATTATTTCGTATTCGAGTCCAATATAACTGCAAAAAAGATAAAAAAAAATTTATGTTAAATTTTAATATAATTATATATTTAAAAAATAAAAAATTTAAAATCTTTTATTAAGTAAGAACAATCCTTTATTAACTAATCTATATATTTAATGGTAAAAATATTTTTATTTTTTTGTGTAATTTATAGGATATTACATAAAAGCAAAAATTTATACAATGCGCACTCAAAAGAATAGCGGTTGTAGGTTTTCACGTCACAAAAAAGTATTTTTATTTATTTATTTATCTATTTATTTATTTTTCATTTAATTTATTCATATATTCATAGTGAATTTTTAACACAAAATTATCAATATGTTTAAACTATTATAAATATTTAGATCACCAAATATAATATTTAATAATAAAAAAGATAAGAAAAATTAAAAGAGAAAATAAGTAAAATATATCAAATTTGTTTATTGAATTAATTATTTACTTTATAATGTTAGTTTTTATTTAATTTATCACATAAAGTTATTAATATATGAAAAATAGATATTTTTAAAATTATTTACATTACTTGCCAATCTATTAATAATTTCTACAAAATTTTTAAATTTTTATATAAAAATTAAGTATTAAAATATTATTAAAGGTGGCAGTCAAAAATGAAAAGGCAAATGCAATAAGAGAGAGTTACCAATTGAAAAAGAAGAAGGAAGTAAAATATAGTAGCTTGAAAAATTAATAAATAAATAAATAAGAGTGGTCAAATTTTAAAAAATTGCAATCCTTATGGACTTAAGGATAAACAAGGTTTGTCTTCTATATCAATATGATATTTTTATTCTTTAGCTTTCATTTAATTGAATTTATATGGATGTTTGATGATTGAAGTTGAGTATGAGATCTATGTTTTTGCATTTTAGAGTTTTTCAATTGTGTTTAGATGGATCTTTCAAATTTGGTTTAATTTTAATTTTACTCGAGGACGAGCAAAGAGTTAAGTGTGGGATAGTTGATAAGTGTGTATTTTATACACAATTAGGATGACATTTGTATTAGCTTTTTATTAGTTTTCTTTTATTTTCCTTTTGTTTTTTGGTTATTTTAGTTATTAAGATTTATTTTATATTTTTGTAGGTGAATTTGAGAAAAATACAAGAAGAATATAGTAAAATTACATGAAGTTAGAAAAATGCATGGGCATATAGATAGCCATGCATGTTGCTGTCAGAATTTTCCAGTATAGATTTTTCTAAGCATAATTTTGCATGGTCATGCGCATGATAATGCACTAAATTATAACAGAACTTTACTTTCCTTAACTCACTAAGATTTTATTTTATTCTTTTTCACTTGGAACTCTTAAATAGGAGGTTTTCTTATTTATCCCAATAGAAGTATGATTTCTTTTTGTATATATATAAAAGGAGAATATGTTGTATAAAAGGATAAATTGTGTTCTACATTGAACAACATTTTTCTGCTTCCTTGAAGACACAAATTCCATTGAACAATGAAGAGTAAGTTCAAGATTAAGGCAACAATTCAGAGTTTGATTTAGTTTATTATGTTTACCTTTAAATTTAGTTTTTTTTTTAATTTTAGTTATGGAGTAGATTTGGTTGTGTTAGGAAAAATATTAACCCTAAACTATGATGGATATTAATTTTGATTTATGGAATTGAATTAATTTTATGCAAATTCATTGTTCTTGATGCTTGGGTTTGTGATTTTATTGATTGATTCCTTAATGATATATCAAATAGAGAATTTTTGATTGATGGTCAATGAAATTTAAATTCATGATTGATAGGATTTTGTATAACAGGTTTAATTGAGGATTTGTTCAAATAGGTATCCTAAATAAGGTCGAATAATTAGGTTTAATTATATGCAAATTAATATTGAAGTGCCTAAATAATAGTTTAGTATTAATTTGAAAGCTATGTCCCTAAATAATATTAGCCAAGCTTAAAAATTAATCCGTCAATCTTAACTCAATTTTCATAACTAATTTTGATATATATGCAAGCTTAGAGGGGATTGTGTACTCTAACATATTTTATAGATTAATTTATTATTGATTTACTGAAGTTATTTAATTTTCTACAATTTAATTTAATTTTACAAATTATTTTCATTCTTTATATTTAATTATTATTTTTCAGATAATAATAACAATATAATAATTAACTATAAACTTTGGTCTTCATGGGATGATATCTAGATTCATAAATATATTACCGATACGACTAGTACATTTGCTATGGTTAACTAGGATGTATCAACAGTCTCAAATATGTGAGCTTATTGATAAGACTCAACTATTTATTGAGGTTGTTGGTGGGGAGAGAAAGAGGGGGTATATGGGCTAAAATCTCAATACATTTTTTAGGCCAGCACATCATCTTCAACTTAATCTTCAGCGCTGCATCATGAAGTAGATTAGTTGAAGGCGTTTTTTATGAGCAACTCCAAACACAACAAAAAGAGTTAGAAACATAAGCACATGAGCGAGAGTGGCAGCAAGCATAGCAAGAGCAAATGCAAAGAGATTTTCAAGTATACTTGGATTAATTTCTACAACAATACCTTCTCACCACCTTCACCTCTCAGTCTTTAGCTGCTCCACCACCTCCGCATCCATCTCCCCCTCCTCATTAGTTTTTCTTTACTTTTTTTTTGGTACGTTTTACTTGTATATATTATTTTTATATATTATTATTATTATAATTTAATTTGTATGTACTATTTATTTATTTGAAAATTTTATTTATTTTTATTTATATTTTTTAATAAAATTAAAAATATATAATAATTAATAATAAAATATTTTAAATAATAATAAAATATAATAAAATTAAAAATTATAATAATTAATATTAAATTTTTTTAATGTATAATAAAATTAATATTATAATAATTTAAAATTTTATTTTTTAAAAAATTAAATATTTATTGATGAATGACTGATATATTAGTAAAATATTAACTGTTTATTAGAATAGTAAACTATTAACTGTTTATGAACTGAATTACTGACAAATTGTTGATAGATTAGTAAAATACTAATTGTTTAATGGCTGAATCACCAATGGATTACTGAAAAATGCAGAAATGAATATTATTTTCGGACTGAATACCAATAAAAAATTTGTAGATAAATAAAAGTTGCCGATAGATTGCTAACCGATTACAAAATTTAGAAAATTGTTATTTTAAAAATTTACCAATCGATGACCAATAGATTTGAAAATTCTTAAAATATAAAATTAAAATATATTACTAATAGTTTACCAACTATCTTCTAAATTTAGTATGAAATATGACTTTTTTTTACTATTGGTACTTATTGATGGAACATTTAATCTGTTGGTAAAGTGAAACTTTTCATAATCAGATATATTATTGTTAGACAAATGACCTTAATTTTGATCCTTGACAACTCAAATGGATGATCTATTTAACTTGTGTTTGAGAAATCTTGTTGCAGGATTAGGTTACTTCAAATAAGGTGAACAAAACACTTATAGCGGTCGCACCTCACCTGAATACGACCGCTCCATGTAATTAAACCTATGTCGCAACCGCTCCTACAGAATAGCGACCGTCCGAATATTTGCACGACCGCTACTCAAGGAACTTAAATCATTACAATCACAGTAAGGTTCGCGGTGACAAGAACGGTGAATGACTCGACCTCGCTTATCACTTTAGCGACCGCCCCATTCAGAATCGCGACCGCTCTACCATTCAAGAAGAAATTGTTTGAAGAGACAGTAGGTTTCGCGTCCTCAGGAGCGTCCAGAAGTTCGACGCGAGTTTCTCAATTCGACCGCGATAATCTACATAGGGCGACCGCGACATTCAAATTATGGCGGACATTCAATTTTGCCCTGTCAGAGAATGACACGTAATATGACCGTTATAAACCCACTTGATTATTCAAAAAGGGCGACCGCACCATTGCTAGGCGCGACCGTCCCGACAAACACAGCTGGGCAAGAAACCGGTCCGACAAACACAGCATGGGCAAGATTCCAGCTGCAGAGCACTAAAATTCGACCGTTGAAGTCTTTTCAAAAGTAGCGACCGTCCCCTGTTAAAGGACGACCGCGAGAAGCATGAGCGCGACCATCCTTGCATAAAGGGCGACCGCGAAGTGCTTCGGGCAGTTTAAGTAAAGAAGGTCTAATCTACCAATACATTATTCTTAATGTCTATAATGGCTAGTAAGACCACATTGGCTATAAATACAATGTCTCTCTGAGAAAACAAAAAGGAAAAAGCAAGAAATCAGATTGTAATAGCCAAGCAACAAACTTTCATTTACTTAAACTTACAATTAAATTGTAATGTATGTTAGGTGTTAGCATTTGAAAACACCATTGTATAAGTTTGAGTGTAAGCTTGGGAAACACTTGTGTTGTGAGAGTAAGCCTTGTAAAACTCTTGTTTGGGTTATAAGTGTGAGCCTTAGAAAAACACTTGTAAAGTTAGGTGTGAACTTGTAAAAACACCAAAGTTGGAAGTGAGCTTGTAAAAACTTCAAAGTCTAGTGGAACCTTAACAAGTTGTTAAGGAAGTGGATGTAGGATTGAAGTAAATCCGAACCACTATAAATCTTGTGTGTTCTTTCTTCCTTCATCACTCAACAATCTTCATATTCCGCACTTCTTGTTTGTTGAGTTTTTTAAATTGTCATTACTTCTTGAGGAAACCAATTCACCCCCCCCCTCTTGGTTGCCATCTTGGGACAACAATTGGTATCAGAGCCCTTAGATTTCTTAAACTTAATTGTGAAATCTGATCCACTATGGCAACTTCTTCTTCATCAAGCTCTCATGGAAATCTTAATTCTATTCTTAGACCCTACTTTGATGGAACTGATTATTCATACTGGAAACACAAAATGTATTTGTTTCTAGATAGTGAAGGGATTGAATATGGGATTTCGTGGAAAATGAATGGAAATCTCCTACCCACGAAGTTGACGGTATTCAAGTTCCACTTCCCAAAGCTCAATGGTCAACTAGCATTCAAGAACAATAGAGCTGCTTCCATCTTGATGAATTCCATTTCAAGGGAAGAAGGCGGAAGAGTTCAACATTTAACTTGTGCACATTGCATTTGGAAAACACTTGAAAACTACCATGAAGGTACGACTCAAGTGAGATTTACCAAAAAACAAATGCATGTTCATGAATATGAGCTATTCAAGATGAAACCAAATGAAAATGTCACCGACATGACCAATCGCTTACTTGCAATTGTCAATGAACTAAAGAAGTATGGCAAGGTATATGATCAAGGTGATGTAAACAGCAAAATCTTGAGAGCCCTAAGAGCTAGAAAGAACTTTGAATCCAAAGTATCATCCATAGAAGAAGCTCATGATCTCAGCACATTAAGAACCGACGAGCTAGTTGGAAAATTACTCACATTTGAGCTACACAGTGAGAAAGAAGAAGATCAAGGTGAGAAAGAAAAGAGAAAACCAATTGCACTCAAAGCAATCAAAGAAGCTGAGAGCTCAAGCAATGAAGGTACTGATGATGAAGATGAAATGGCAATGTTCTCTAAAAGAATCAATGAATGGAAAAGGAAGAAAAGATTACAAGCAAACAAAGGTACACCTCCTAAATTCTCCTTCAAAGATAAAGAAAAGAAAAATGAGGTAAAATGCTATGAATGTGGAAAAACCGATCACATCAAGTCGGATTGCTACAAATTAAAGAACAAAAGGAAATGGGATAAAGAAAAGAAAAAGTCTCTCAAAGCCACATGGGATGACTCTTCCTCAAGTGAAGAAGAAGAAGAGGAAGGAATTGCAAATCTTTGTCTCATGGCTATTGAAGATGACTCCAATGAGGTAAGTACTCAATCCTTTGATCTTGTAGCACATGATGATATAAGTGATATAGATGATAGTGATTTGATTGAGCACATGAATTCTAAAATGGAAAAATATTTCTCCAAAATGATGCTCTATAAAGAGAAAAACTCTAAGTTAGAAAAGGATTTTATATGCTTAAAGAACTCTACCTTAGAATTGAAAACCTCAAATGAACATTTGATGAATACAATGGGAGAATTAAATAAAAGCTCACATGACTTAGAAAAAGTGATTAAAGAGAATGAGACATTGAAGCATGAACTAAAAGAACTAAAAGAATCAATTTCCAGATTTCATAAAGGAAAGGAAGCATTGAACACATTAATTAATAATCAAAGGTCACCTTCCTTGAAATATGGATTAGGATTCAATGGCTCAACCAACATTGCACCTAGCAAACCAACATTTGTGAAAGCATCTACAATTGGAATTTCTAATGTTCATATCAAAGATGCTTGCACCAAGTCTAAAAGAACTTCTTATGGTTCACTAGGAAATAAAGCTAAAGATAATTATGCATTGTTGTTCACTAAACTTGTACAGAAGAAATCACATACTTGTAGTTGTATGTATAATGCAAAAAGAAAAATGCAGAAGCATAGAATACCATGGCAATGCACATATTGCATGAAATTTGGACACAAAAATTTTTCCTGTTATATAAGAAAGGCTCATCTCAAGTTAGAAGACACTCTTTCTACTAACCATCAAGGACCCAACTATATGTGGGTACCTAAAAAAGGATGATCACAATTGGCTTGCAGGTATGCCTAAAATCTACTACCAATGAAAGCACATGACTTGTGGATAGTGGATGCTCAAGGCATATGACTGGAAATGCAAAGCTCTTTACAAGTATTACCTATAAACATGGAGGTAACGTAACTTTTGGAAACAATGCTAAAGGTAAAATTCTTGGTGTTGGCTCCATTGGTTCTATTGGTAAGGATTTAATTGAAGATGTATGGCTTGTTGATGGTTTGAAACATAACTTGCTAAGTGTTAGTCAACTTTGTGATAAAGCATACTTCGTTAAGTTTGATTCCAAGGAATGCAAAATCACAAATTCAAATGATGTTATCATATTTAAGGGTACTAGAACAAACAATACTTACAATGTAAGCATACATTCTAATCATACATGTTTAATGTCCACTAATAATGATGCATGGTTATGGCATAGAAGACTAGGACATGCTGGTATGGATCAATTGAAATATATTTGTAATGAGAATTTAGTTGATGGCTTACCTAAGATAAAATATGATAAAGACAGAATTTGTGAACCTTGTCAACATGGTAAGCAACATAAAAGCTCATTTAAATCAAAGTGTGTTATAAGCACCTCTAGACCTTTAGAGCTCATTCATTTAGACGTGTTTGGACCAAATAGAGTTACAAGCTTAGGAGGCAAATCATATGCATTTGTTCTTGTTGATGACTACTCTAGATTCACATGGGTTAATTTCTTAGCTCAAAAGAATGAAGCCTTTAATTACTTCAAAACCTTTGCAAAAAGAGTTCAAAATGAAAAAGGATATGTGATCACATCTATTAGAAGTGATCATGGCAAAGAATTTGAAAATGAAAACTTTGAAAACTTTTGCAATGAACTTGGCATTTCACACAATTTTTCTGCTCCTAGAACTCCACAGCAAAATGGTGTAGTTGAAAGGAAAAATAGAACTTTAATCGAAATGGCTAGGACAATGCTCAATGAATATGATTTACCATCTTATTTTTGGGCGGAAGCCGTTAATACAGCTTGTTACATTGCAAATCGTGTTTATAAAAGGCATTTAACTAATAAAACTTCTTATGAGCTATGGAATGGAAGAATACCCAGAATTGGATATTTTAGAGTATTTGGATGCAAATGCTTCATATTGAATACCAAGGATAATCTTGGAAAATTCTCATCCAAATCAGATGAAGGCATATTCTTAGGATATTCATCATATAGCAAAGCATATAGAGTATTTAATATGAAAACTCTAGTTATAGAAGAATCAATGCATGTTGTATTTGATGAATTATCTAAACTTGATCAAAAGAAAGGTATTACTTTCAATGACCCTGCAGGCACTCTTGAACCTCTTGAATCTATTGATGCTCCAAAGATCAATCAACTTGAAGAAAAGGCTCAAGATCTACCTAAGGATTGGCAATACAAGAAAGATCATCCAAAGGAACTCGTCATTGGAGAAACATCAAAGGGAGTAACTACTAGATCTAGAATTAATCATATTGATGTTAATGTTGCTTTTGTTTCTCAAATTGAACCAAAAACTATTGAGGAAGCTTTAAATGATGAAAATTGGATAACTGCAATGCAAGATGAACTTAATCAATTTGAAAGAAATAATGTTTGGCAACTTACTCCTAGACCTATAGATCATTCTATAATAGGATGCAAATGGGTTTATAGGAATAAGCTTGATGAAAATGGTCACATCATTAGAAATAAAGCAAGATTGGTAGCCAAAGGTTATAATCAAGAAGAAGGTATTGACTATGATGAAACCTTTGCCCCCGTAGCTAGATTAGAAGCTATTAGAATATTACTTGCCTTTGCATGTCATATGAATTTTAAGCTTTATCAAATGGATGTTAAAAGTGCATTTCTAAACGGACTCATAAATGAAGAAGTTTATGTTGAACAACCTCCTGGTTTTGAAAACTACAAATTTCCTGATCATGTTTTCAAACTTACCAAAGCTTTATATGGATTAAAGCAAGCACCTAGAGCTTGGTATGACAAACTTAGTGCATATTTACTTGAAAATGGTTTTGCAAAAGGAAAAGTAGACACAACTCTTTTTGTTAAAAAGGATAAGCATAACATCTTGATTGTACAAATTTATGTGGATGACATAATATTTGGAGCTACTAATGAAACCTTGTGCAAAGAATTTGCTTCTTGTATGACTAGGAAATTTGAAATGAGCATGATGGGTGAACTCAAGTTTTTCCTTGGACTGCAAGTCAAGCAATGTAAAGATGGGATCTTCATCAACCAATCCAAATATACAAAAGAACTCATCAAGAAATTTGGAATGGATGGCTGCAAAACTAGCAAAACTCCTATGAGCACATCATTGAAATTAGGTAAAGATGATAATGGTAAAGCAGTAGATGAGAAGAAATATCGAGGTATCATCGGATCACTACTTTACTTAACCGCATCTAGGCCTGATATAATGTACAGTGTATGTCTTTGTGCTAGATTTCAAACTTGTCCTAAAGAATCACACTTGAATGCCACAAAGAGAATCTTGAAATATTTGAGTGGTACAATACATTTAGGACTTTGGTATCCAAAGAACACATCATTTCATATTATAGGATTTTCAGATGCAGATTATGCTGGTAGTATATTAGATAGGAAAAGCACTACAGGAGCATGTCACTTTCTTGGTAATTGTCTAGTTTCTTGGCATAGTAAGAAACAAGCATCGGTTGCTTTATCCACAACGGAAGCTGAGTATGTTGTAGCTTGTTTTTGTTGCACACAAGTATTATGGATGAAACAACAATTGCTTGACTATGGTAAGGTTTTTAACAATATTTCCATTAAATGTGACAACACTAGTGCTATCAATTTGTCTAAAAATCCTATACAACATTCTAGATCCAAGCATATAGATATTAGACATCATTTTTTAAGGGAAAATGTGCAAAATCAGAACATAATTCTAGAATTTATTGAAACACAAAATCAACTTGCGGATGTCTTTACAAAACCCTTGAATGAAGATAGACTTAATTTTATTAAACTTAATTTAGGAATGATTGATGGAAACACTATGAATTAATTGCCTATCAATAAGGTTTCTATGTGCATGAATTTAATGTTTCTTAACACAATAGAAATATTCTCCATCTTTCCTTGAATCTTTCATTTTTAAGTATGTCGCGGTCGCTCCAGTATTCTTTAGCGGTCACTATCCTGTCTGTCAGTTTCATTCAAACTAATGACTCTGTGCGCGGTCGAGAAAATTTGTGCGCGGCTGCACCAATTTGAATAGTTTCGACCGTTACAGTTACTTTCCTCACTCGCGAGCATACTTATCTTGACAATGGTCGCTAGACCATAAGTAGCGATCGCACTATCTTCAATCCGCGACCGCACCCTGTACACTCTGCTCGAAAATTTATAACCGTTGGCTGTGTGACAAGTCGCAACTCTTAATATTCAACAGTCAAAAACGGCTATTTTCTTAACTCCATCTATTTAAGAGTAAGTTACATCAAATTTCTTGGATATTTTGCTTCTGAAAACAATCTAAAACCCTAAAATCTTCTCAACTCATCTACTTCTCAAATCAACCTCTGTTTTCCTGCTCTCATCTGTTTCTTCTATTCTAATGGCTCCCAAAAGAAAAACCACTTCCAAAATAAAGGGACAAGCCAAGAGAGTTCCAGGAATCACCATTAGAGAACCCGAAGTTGTTCCCCCATCTCCTCCTCAATCTAAAAGAGGTGAGAAAATTCACAAACCTCACCATCAAACCACTGAAGAAGATGTTAGGTATGCCATGCTAAAGAGAAAGAAGGTTGAAGGCACCAAATCTCCTTTTGGTGGGATGCTTTCTGCCTTGAACATCAAGGACGAAATTGAGAGATTGCTGGATGTCCTTGGATGGAGAAAATTTGTCTTTCCAGAAGAGGTAGGCTACTCTAGTCTGAGTAAGGAGTTTTTAATGTCTCTTCAAATGGAGAAGAGTGCAAATTCTGCACTAGGGTGGTATGGGGTTAGATTTAAGCTCTTTGATCAATACCAAGCCCTATCTCTAGAAGATTTTGGCAGCATTTGGGACTTCCCTTCTGAAGGTATAACTTCTTACAATGACCAAATCTTCTCTAATCAAACTCTTTCAGCTTTCTGGCAAGAAATTTCCATTGAAACCTCTTTTGAAAAGGAATCCAAAGCCAGACACATCAAAACTCTCACCCATTGGATGCTCCATAGGATTATCACCTATACCATTCACCAAAGAGCTGATGGGAATGAGAAAGTCACCAAAAGAGATCTTATATTTCTGTATGCTTTCACCCATAACATCAAAATGAACACCACCAAGTTCTTGATTGATACCTTTTATCATCATGCTATTACAAGAACTGGTACCTTCTTCCTATCCTCTCAAGTTACTCAAATAGCTAGGCACCTAAACCTTCTGAATGATTTGAACTTAGCTATTTTGAGGAACCCTTTCACTCTAGCCTCCAATGCTATCACAATGGATTACTTAGAGCATGCTGGTTGTGTAAGGAAGATAGAAGGGTCATATGTATACTGCTATGGCAAGAAAGGAGTTATGGATAAACAAAAGAAAAGGCCAAGGTATACAATTGAGGAAGAGGGAGATTCTGTAGAAGTTGCAGTAGAATTACCTCCAAAAGCAACTTCATCAAAAGCTGCTAAAGAAACTGCTTCATCCTCCACACAACTCATCCTCCAAGCTATCAAGACTCTCTCAAGGAAACTCACTAAGTTCAAGAAAAGTGTTTCCAAGAGATTCCAGCACTTAAACAAGAGGATAGACCTTATATCCCACATGCATCATGATCTTTATGACATGCAAGGCAAATTGGACTTGCCTCAATGCAATCTTGAAGATTGGGATATAAGTGATCACACCCAAAGCGTTGCTGAAGAAGAAGAGTCCATTAGCACTAGCTCTGCCTCTGTTGCACCTCAAGATAAGGGGAAAGCTCCTTTAGTTGAAGAAGAGTTAGAGTTAGATGATGACTCAGAATAGCTTAGCTTTAGTCTGTTTTTGCTTGCATTTTCATATGTTTGCTAATTTGCTTTCTGTTTTGTATTTTCCTCCACTTCAATCTATATAATGTTTATATTTCCTTTCATTTGCTTTGTTAATATTTTTGCTTAACATTTATTTCATTTTGCCTATGCCAATGGGGGAGAGAAAATACCAAAATGGAATGTGGTATAAATGGAATGTCAATAAAATTATGGGGGAGAAATAAGAACAATCTGTTTGAACATTTGCAAATTAGGGAAAAATGTTTATGGGGGAGTTAATTTCTTGTTGAAATTTATTGAACATTTGCAAATAAGAAAAAATGTTTATGGGAGAAAAATGTTTGCACCAAGATAAACTACTAAATCACAAATGCTCTTAACCATGATTGTTGCATATGTTAAGGGGGAGCATTTTTAGACTTATTATTTTTCTTATCATTCCATTTGAATTGTCAAAGTCAAAATGGGGGAGATTGTTAGACAAATGACCTTAATTTTGATCCTTGACAACTCAAATGGATGATCTATTTAACTTGTGTTTGAGAAATCTTGTTGCAGGATTAGGTTACTTCAAATAAGGTGAACAGAACACTTATAGCGGTCGCACCTCACCTGAATACGACCGCTCCATGTAATTAAACCTATGTCGCGACCGCTCCTACAGAATAGCGACCGTCCGAATATTTGCACGACCGCTACTCAAGGAACTTAAATCATTACAATCACAGTAAGGTTCGCGGTGACAAGAACGGTGAATGACTCGACCTCGCTTATCACTTTAGCGACCGCCCCATTCAGAATCGCGACCGCTCTACCATTCAAGAAGAAATTGTTTGAAGAGACAGTAGGTTTCGCGTCCTCAGGAGCGTCCAGAAGTTCGACGCGAGTTTCTCAATTCGACCGCGATAATCTACATAGGGCGACCGCGACATTCAAATTATGGCGGACATTCAATTTTGCCCTGTCAGAGAATGACACGTAATATGACCGTTATAAACCCACTTGATTATTCAAAAAGGGCGACCGCACCATTGCTAGGCGCGACCGTCCCGACAAACACAGCTGGGCAAGAAACCGGTCCGACAAACACAGCATGGGCAAGATTCCAGCTGCAGAGCACTAAAATTCGACCGTTGAAGTCTTTTCAAAAGTAGCGACCGTCCCCTGTTAAAGGACGACCGCGAGAAGCATGAGCGCGACCATCCTTGCATAAAGGGCGACCGCGAAGTGCTTCGGGCAGTTTAAGTAAAGAAGGTCTAATCTACCAATACATTATTCTTAATGTCTATAACGGCTAGTAAGACCACATTGGCTATAAATACAATGTCTCTCTGAGAAAACAAAAAGGAAAAAGCAAGAAATCAGATTGTAATAGCCAAGCAACAAACTTTCATTTACTTAAACTTACAATTAAATTGTAATGTATGTTAGGTGTTAGCATTTGAAAACACCATTGTATAAGTTTGAGTGTAAGCTTGGGAAACACTTGTGTTGTGAGAGTAAGCCTTGTAAAACTCTTGTTTGGGTTATAAGTGTGAGCCTTAGAAAAACACTTGTAAAGTTAGGTGTGAACTTGTAAAAACACCAAAGTTGGAAGTGAGCTTGTAAAAACTTCAAAGTCTAGTGGAACCTTAACAAGTTGTTAAGGAAGTGGATGTAGGATTGAAGTAAATCCGAACCACTATAAATCTTGTGTGTTCTTTCTTCCTTCATCACTCAACAATCTTCATATTCCGCACTTCTTGTTTGTTGAGTTTTTTAAATTGTCATTACTTCTTGAGGAAACCAATTCACCCCCCCCCCCTCTTGGTTGCCATCTTGGGACAACAATTATCAGTAATCTCTAGAAAACTACTGATGAAGACTGTATTTTCTCGATAAATTCACAGTTGACAAGCTTATCCTAAACGAAAGTTTTGATTGAGGCTCTACATGGAAATTATTTTACATACAGATTTTTTAATGTTACATATGGAATTATCCATTAGTAAGTATTTTTTATAGTGCCAATTTATAATATAATTAGTTGGCAATTAGTATATGTAACTAATAAGTTAAGTTTGTATGTATTCTAGATGTCTTGTAGTATGTTTATGAGTGGTATTAGTATGGTGTGGATATAAATCATAATGCTAATGATATAACGTATGTGCATGTGACATATGACCTTAAAATAAATGTGAAATAATATATTCAAAGATCTTGGTAAGCAATAAAAGTGAATAAATTGACAATAACTCCTTTAAGCAATTAATCATGATAATCAATGTGTGCGATTAGATTAGTTTAGTTATTAGTTCTATGTGGTGTCTGATGATCTTAAGCCAACCTAGACTATAGGATTTTCATACATCTAAAAAAGGGGTGTGGCAACTTATTGGACCAATTTGAGGTTTACATTATGAAAGGCCATTTGGAACTATATGATTATGAATTTACCTTACCTAGGTATGACCTAACATAAACTGATATGAAAGATGGAAGTACTTACTAATATGGGTTAACTCATTAGCTTATGTACATATAAGAATTCACTTGGTCAGAGATAACCTAAGGTTCCATCTAGCGAGAAAATGTTCTATGGACACATGTTTGGTTGGACAAGTGATTAATATAAAGGGGAAAGTTACCTTCCGAAATGAATAAAAGGAAAATGGTATTTACTAGTATAAATATGTTATTCACTGTCTTGAATGAGACATTGGTGCCATCTTTTATAGGCATACTAATGAGACTGATGACATCAAGCAAAGATTTGTTATTTCCCTTTGAGATTCTTTGATGTCGTTACTTATAGACATATAACTCAATTCAACTCATCAAAGCCTTAATTCTAAGTTAATTGGGGTTAGCTAATATGGATTCTCTTTTTCACTCGAAGCAATTATGGACCACATCTTTAGAGAGATGTGCAGTTATAAGATTATTTTGAACTATTTTTATCCAAGTTAGTGTACGTCTATCATGTCTTTCTTAGCTATATCCGCCTTAACTTGTTCAGTTTTTCTAATAGGTATATCATTAAGTTTTCATTTCATATGTCCAAACCATGTCAATCTATATTCTCTTATTTTATTCTCAATAGATGCTACACCAATATTTTTTCTAATGCACTCATTACAAATTATATCCATCTCAGTATTCTCATTTCGGTAACATACAACTTACATATTTGTTGTCCTTTTAATGTTCAATATTTACTATCATATATCATAGTACGCTGCATTGGAGTGCAGCAAAATTTACATTTCAATCTAACTAGCATTTTTTGATCACATAAAACTCATGTGGCTCATCCACTTCATCTAACTTCTTAAAATTGAACCAAGATACTTAAAATGAGTACTATAAGGCATTGTCACTCCATTCAAAATAATTTCGCCCTTGCTTCATTTATTTTACTAAACTCGCAATGCATATATTCAGTCTTAGTTCTACTTAATTTAAAACTCTTAGATTCTAAAGTTCTTCACAACTTTATTTTTGTACTTACTCTTACTTGAATCTTATCTATTAATATAATGTCATATGCAACATCATAAACCACGGGATGTCATCTTATATATGTCATATGTGTATGTATATATATATGCATATTTGCATATGTATGTATATATATGTATTCATTGGGCTTTTAGATCATATTCATTCATTGAAGTAGAATATGTAAAATCGTGTTAATCTCATTGTTAGCCCCATTTTGATTTATACTCTTTTTACTCATTGATTTGAAGTCTCACTCCTCTTCTGCAGAATATTTTTCAAGTCTTTAATTAGATAGAGATAGAGTGCTAGATTTTTGATGATTCCTTCTTCACGAGAAGCTAATACATGTAATTTATTATATTTGAATGTTATATATGAATTGAAGTCATTGTTCTTAGTTACTCCATGGTTGAATGGTTGCGGTGATATTTTGGATTATAATTAAGATATAGTTGTGATGTTAATATATGGAAGCTATATCATCCTATGAGCTATATATGATAAGTTATACATGATGAGTCATCCATGGAGGATGAATGTGAACTATGATACGTGTGTGTGACTAAGTTTGATAATAGATTGGTCTTAAATCTACCATTTGCCATAACTCTTGTTCTAGGTTGTGATATTAAGTATGAAGACACAATTTAAGAAATTAATGGGTTAATTTCACCTATCATCTTTCAACTATTAATTAATATAATTTATGGTTATCCACTTCAAAATGACGTTTGAAAATCGTTAAATTTTTATTAACACTTAAATATACTTCGGGGCTAACTTCTACTAAAATTCCTAATGGAAAATTGACATGGCCATCCAAGTCCGCAAGTTTAAGTTGTTTAATGCCACATCAACAATTTTCCAACTCTTATTTCCATATTTAAAAGGAAATCAAAATCTTGTTGGCTCATATTTATAATAATTACACTAAGAATACAAACTTGAATATAATTGTTGTGACGTAGATAAATATGCATAAAATCAATTATTGTAGTTATCAAGAGAATGAGCTACTCAATTTGTTGTTCTAAGAATATGATTAATGATGTAACATGATAACTCTTTTAATTGATACATTCAATCCTCACAATTTGACAAAAGTAAGAAAGATTAAAAGTATTATTATTACTTGCTGTAAGAAAGATTAAAAGTATTATTATTACTTGCTTGGACCAAATTAAAACGGCCATGTTCAATAATAACCTTTTCAAACTAAAGTTCTCTAATATGACTCAAAAATTTCGTACACAATAACATTTCACAATAGACAAATCTATAGGCACCTTAAGAATCTCATACCTAGCCAAAACCATATTACCTTTAACATTTAACATTTAAATGTGTGTTAGTCCACTTTCACCATCTCTCACTGCCCTCTTAACAAATTTCTCACTTACCTCTACTCTGATCGCCAATATCTGCATCGTTCCCACCTTTGTCCCTTCTTCTACTTTTTCCTTATTTATTTGGTCTATTTCTATTTGCCCTCAGCTTCCTTTTTAATTTCTTCAATTTCTAGACCCTAATATTACTCTTATTGGATATGGATGGATTTGTCGATCATCTAGCTCACTAATTTCCCTTTTTTGTAATAGTACCAATCAATATTCATTTGGACATGCCTTTTATCCAATAAGGATTCAAATGACACCAACCTAAAGCTCGATTACTCTTATTTTTCTTCTATACTTTCAATCTTTTTCTTCGTACTCCCAGAGAGCAACTCAAACTCCACATTTAGTTATCAAATTCAATATTGAGCGAAATCCGAAATTCAACAACCCAAATGGAAATCATATTATTTGAATAATATTAAATAATATAGGGTCTTTCTCCACATATTTAGGAATCACACTTCTCTATAATACAAAATAGTCCCATTGGGCAAATTCACTGTCGAAGTCATTGAGATAACGTTTGTAAAACCTTAAGCCATTAACTTTCTAGCTGAAAACTCTCTTCTATAAATTGCAAACAAGCCAAAGTAATTCAATAATGCTTGGAATTTAAGGTGCTCAAAACTTTAAAAAAAAAAAAAGACATACTACATGACTTATAGACCAAATAAGCTAAATAATAAAAAAAGGCAAAGTCAATTTGAGTCTTGCATTGGGGAATGGACGAAATGGGTTTAGGAAGCAAGTTGAAATTCAGGCATATTATTAGATGCTCATATGCACTACAGGAAGGATTAGAAGCAGATAGAACGAAATCATATGGCATCACTGAGAATACATTGGTAGGGATGGCAACGAGACGGGGTGGGGGCGGGGAGATTCCCCATCTCCATCTTTGCCTTATCATTGCCAATCCTATACAATTTTTTTATATATAGAGTAGCTTAATTTTATTAATATAAATAGGGAAAAACATGTTTTGGAGATGCAATCTACCCATGCCAATAGACTTACCCCCATATACCCTTAACTAAGGCATCATCAATTCATGTGAAAAAACTCATAAACCAAAGTCAATACATTGAAACAATCAATATTACATAGCGACACAAAACACAGAGTTAAAGCATCTACTCACAATCAGCTAAGACTAAACTAAGGCTAATGATTCTATGAGCAATTGAAAATCAAAAGGGAAAATACTTGTTCTTGAAACAAAAGGTGCAACTAAAATCCAATCTAATACAACCCACATAGTTGCAAAGGCCATGAACTTTGCAATATTCCAGCAAAACCATTTCATCACTTGCCACCATTGCAGCATCTAGCAAAATCCAATAGACATCGGCACATAGAAATTGCAAAATTGCAGTTAAAACATGCAGAAAAATAATTAGAATATCGCAAAATTACAGCAAAAATCTCAAGAGTTCGTCAGCTACTGGCAGAAATTACAGCAGCTTTGAAGGTTACTTCAGAAGGAGCAAAAATAGCAATTAACAAGAATTTGTATAAACATCTTATGCCAAGGAAAATTTGTCAACCCTATACATGGCTTCTAGGAATCGTGGGCTTTGCACCCTTGTCAAAAGTCTTGAATTGGCGCCGTTTCATTTGCTAAAAAGCCTTTTGTGGTGGTTGTCATATTTTGATTTTCAACTCATTTATGCTATGAAAAGCCTTTTGTAGCGGTTGTCGTATTTTAATTTTCGGCTTGTGTGTATATATATACACGTATATATGCTAAAATCCACTATTTCACTGATTATTGATTAAAATGTTTTCAATTATATATGCGGCTTTCATTAGCTCCACTGATATCTTTGGAGAGAAACCAGAAGAGAAGTGATAAGAAATAAATAAGCTCGTGTGGAAAAAGGAAATAATTTAAAATAATTTAAAATAATTTAAATTTTGGTAAGAAATTGAATAAGCTCCACTGCTAATGTGACGTTAAATAATTTAAAATTTACATCAGATTTCTATGAGAAATTTTGGTACATACATTTTAAATGACAATAGACAAAAATTAAACAATAATTCGAGAAGACTGATGAAATTTACAACCATTTAACCTATCAAAATTATTTCCTAAACTTATTTTGAAAAATCAGATACTGCAACATTAGCTTATTCAATTTCACTAACGAAGTTTAGAACCCGTATACTTATTGCTATTCGTATAATGCTATTATGAAACACCGACACTATAGAGTGAAACGTCCATGTCTGAGGTTCTGTTTGATTTAGCGGTTTCATATTGCTGATAGCTGTTGCTGATAGCTGGTAGCTGGTAGCTGTTGCGGATAGCTGTTAGCTGATGAATAATGAGCGTTTGGTAAAAATATAATAAGCTGTTGTTATTATTGTGTAAAATGACCAATAATGATATAATTTTAAATAAACTCAAATTTTGAAAATTTGAATAATAAATATATTTATAATAAATTTAAAAAATATAATCTACCAGCCACAATAAAAATAGATTGATGCCTTTTTTTTGGTAAAATTTATTGGTAGCTTTTTTTTTCGAAAAAAATATTAGTAGCTTTTTTTATAAAATATATTGCAATCATCGTAGATTCGATTAATTAATATATATATATATAAGATTGACGTATAAATCATTGATTTGGCATATATCGTTATACTTTAATAATCACACGTTATAAGTTTAAATTAAAGGTTACATATATTAATATTATCTAATAATTCAGGGTTAATATTGTCAAATAAAAAAACTATCAGCAGCTGTTTAGAAAAAGCTAGGAGGAGGAGCTTTTTCAAAAAGCTGCTGTTTGAGCCTTCAAACAGTTAATAAATGCTGATAAAAAAGTTAACCAAACACCTATTCTTTAGCTGATTGATTTGAAACAACTATCAGCTGCTTCAATCAGCTAAACCAAACACCCCTGATTCTTCTATGACATGGACATGCGCCTAATATGTGTAGAACATGAATCTGTACGTCTTTTTTTATTTTTATTTTTATTTTTTGAATACGAAAAAAGATACGAATAGAACAGGCATAATACATAACAATGACATATTTTATAACACTTTAAAATATTTTAAAATATAGTCATAACATTTTATTTATATGATATTAGTAAATCACTATTTCAATAATTGTATTTAATCTTAATTATAAAATTTGTCATAAAAATCATATATATTTTTTTGCTTATATATCTGTATTTACATATAAAAGAAATAATATATATATATTAATATATGTAATCCTCATTGTATTTTATAACTTAAAATATATATGTATGCATTTGTTTATAAACATATTAGTATATAAATAAATTAATACATGCTTGTTTTAAATACATGCTTGACTCTCATTATATTTTTATGACTTAATATATAAATATATATATATATATATTCCACTTGTCGTGCTCTTACTTTTTTAGAATTACCAGTGTCAAAGTGCTGTATCATATTATATCCATATCTATATATCCGTGCTTCATGGTAATGGTGCGAAAGAAATACACGACTATAGAAAATTGACATCCATAGTTATAGAAAATAGAGCTTAGACCATCATTGATCGTTAATTAAAATTACCAAGGGTGCTATTACAGGAGCTCACAAACACAAAAGAAACAAAACTCTTTCTCGTTTAAGAATATGATAATTTGCCATTGATAACCCATATCCCAACCCTCATCATAGAAAAAAAAAACCAGAACCTAGGAAAACATGCTACCATCTTCTGGACTAATTAGTGATCACCGGGCATGCTCTTAATGATATCAGAATCACCTGTGAATGAGATCCATAAATTCCCATGATCAGAGAAATCGCTACATAATATATACAAAACTAAACAAATAAAAGGCAGCCTTTCACCCTTTCTATTACCTGGATCAATAATGCTCAGGCAGCACACTCTGAAATATCTTCCACAGGCAATGCCCAAGTCTACATTGTCTGAAATAATAATCAAGATGCTCAGATAAGTTTTTAGAAAAAAAAAAATTAGGAACTAAATAATCACAAAATTTTCCACAATGACAATCTCACTCTCGTCTCATCAAGTAAAAGCAAATGTAACAACAGTAGGTGAAAAGAATGAAATAAGAACAATCAAATGTAAATTTGAAAATCCTCTATAAGCAGAACATAATAATATAGATGATATAAAAACATGTGCAGAATATAAGAACATGAGCAGAACATAATAACATAGTTGGCATGATTCATTAACATCATATAATCAAAGAGCAATCACACTCGGTGCAACAAGTCTAAAGGTTGAGATTTTACTCAATCATTTCCTATGCAGTTATTGACCAGATAGACCGCTGATAATAGAAACAGTATCAATTTGACAATCCTTTACAGACATGAGCAGCCAGACTTGAGAACAAAAACAAACAAAATGATGATAGATTCAACAAAATGCAATAAGATGCATCTAGCAAATTTATACAATCCTAGAAACTAATATAGGGAAATCGACCTAGTGTTGCAGAATTTCCAAAAGCTGTTGTCATAAATTTTATATCCATATACATTAAATCAACTATATCTTACACATTATTCTAACATAAATTCCTGCAACTGTAACTATAAACAGCTTCCAAACAACAATTACAATGGTCATACAATGCTATTTCTTAGAAAGCAACTATACTGTCAATGAACTTGTAAAAACAAAGGGGGCATCACAAAAAGACAACAAACTCATAACTAGATCAATATGTGCAAAAAAACATGTTCAAAATGGTAAGTTTCATTCTGGAAAATGAAATAATCAAGAAAATGCAATTATTTCTTAGATATGTTAAAGTCAAATGCCCCATCTCATGAGAATTAAATCAATGAACTTACTGCCATTGTAGTGGTGAACTCCAACCTTTGACAACATTGCATAGTACTCTATTTCAGACTTCCTAAGAGGAGGACAGTTGTTGGCAATGATGACAAGCTTCCCTGCAAAAAACAATGCATAATTTTTTCTTAATGATCTAGCTTACTCAATATAGTAACACCCATATCAAAATTACAATGTTATAAACGAGCATATTAACAACATATTTTAATGCCTCTAGCATTGGCATAGGCATCAACTAAATAAATTAAGGTGTTCTTCATCTTCATTTCTCACCAAGAACAACTAAAAATCACTGATTTGATGATTTCAGACACAAATTAGTGCAGATAAAAAGAAACACAAATTAGTTTAAAAGGGCAAAAGGCAATAAATAAACAAATGAAAATCAAGAATTACACACAAATAGAAATGAAACTTCAAAAAGGACCTAGGTACAAATCAAATAATCAAAGGGCAATATAAATAAAGACAATGAACCAAGACCCACAAATCAGATCAGCATAAAGTGATTATGATACTTTATTAAAAAAAATTATTACTAAATAAAGTAATATAAAATTGACGAACAAAGGCCATGCCTTAGGAAACTAAAAAAAATAATTTTAAACAGATCCTCAAGTTTATTGTCAAGTTAGTATTAAATTAAATCTAATTAAGAAAATAAATTTGATTTTTAAAAATTGTGATGATTGGACCTTTTTCATAGCTCGATTGTAACCCTATTGAATATTGAGACAACTTCATAAACACGAAAACACCATAACACATTAAAAAATTGCATACAGAATATGCATCCCATATCAAATTTCCAAACAGCAAAAGATAGCCAGAACCAAAGGGAAGAAATTGTGACAGCAGAAGCATTCTAGAAAATGACAATTTAACAACCAATTCAAAAATATTTTAGGGAAGGGAAACAGCTAAAATTTATAATAGAAAAAATAACATACGTAAACAAATTTATTGTTAACAGAATAATGGAAAAATATTTTCTAAACAACTCTTAAATTTAACCAAGAACATAAAATATGTAAGAGTGGAGGACGAAGGGGTGCTGATTATATTTATTATCGAAAAACATAACATCCAACCCAAATTGTACATTTTGCTTTGCTTTAATAGCTTATTATAAGCTAACAACAATTAAAACATGTAACAGAATATTTCATGTAACTGGCCTAACAACAGAGCCTGTATATATATTCTAATATTTCATGTAAAAGAAGCACACTAAGTTATGTAACCTAATGGCAACTGCATATGCACCTGAACCCAGTTTGATTCCCTTCGCTTAGTGCTTATTCTTTTCAACTACATATATAAAATCATTATCAAAATTTACTTATTTTATTTAGTCTTCAAATAAGAAAAAAATTACAGTGAAATTCATATTTTTGTACTTATTTTATCGACCAATTGCCCAAATTAGGAACCTTACTAATAACATATGTAAACACTTCTCACGAATAACAGCTACAGATTACTAACAATAACTTATAACAGAACGGCGTTTGATTAGAAGATTTGAGAAGACAAATTAGTTTAGATAGGAAAAAAGGAAAAGCAATAAATAAACAAATGAAAATCAAGAATTATACATAGACAGAAGCGGGCGTAGCTTCAATGTTATTCAAGAAAATTAAGACTAACAGTCAAATCGAATTTGATGGGAAATAAAAGATTTGAAGACCTTTAGAGTTCCTGAGAGATCTGAGAACAGTCTTGTAACCCAAAGTGTACTTGCCGCTCTTCATAACTAGAGCCAGCCTACTGTTGATACTCTCATGAGTCTTCTTCTGCAATACATCATCAAAGTCAGAGAAAGTATTAGGATTTTTGTTTTTGGATCTCAAAGAAGGAACTAAGGAATTTGGAATCCAGAGGGAGGGAGAGAGAGAGAAAGATAGACTTACGGTCTTCTTGGCGGCCACCATGGTTGCACGTGAAGAAGGTGAAATACTTAATCGCGAGAGATGCTGCTATTTATATAGCCCACCCAACAGCTAGGGTTTTTGCTTTTGTTTCATGGGGTATGGGGCGTACAATAAAACGGCATCGTATTTGTAACTTTTTTTTTCTTTTTCTTTCGGATTAATTCGAAAAATATAAAAAATTGCCTTTTGCGTTAATACACAAATTTTCTATCTTCTACTTAAATACTCACCAGTAATTGCCTCATCATTGATTTTGAAATGCAATTTCAATTGATTTTAGTCAATAACAAATTAACAATAACAAGTTTTTTATTGTTAATTGATTAATTAATTGATTTATTAATTTTCTAAATAAAATATTATTAATAATGTTGAATATATTTCATCATAAAGTCAAATGTATATGAATATGTGTTGGATAATTGCTTACCGTGTAAGTACCTAATGTAATTTATTAATTTTGGATAATTATTTAAATTAAATTATAAATTTCTAATATATAAACAGATTAATTTATATAACAATTTTTTAAAAAGATTTTAAGAATAACCTTTTGTTAGAATTTTGGAGAGGAGGATTTTGGCGAGATTGAAACTTTTACATACACTTGCATATTATTGATTATATCTATTCATATAAAATGACTTCAATGTATAAAAATTATTTACTATACTAAGTAAAAGTAAATTTGCCAAGAGCATCTGTTTATATCTTAAATTTAAACCAAAAATAGGTAAAAAAAATCTGTAAATTATTACCTCTTTATTGAATTAAAAGAATTGAATTTATAATTTACACTGTATTCTTTATTGAATTCAAACTCCGCCGTAATCTTCAAATGTTTTAATTTAGAAATTTTTTTATTTCTATTTTTTTATCTTTTCAAATGGAAAAATTGAACTCACCTATACTAGAACATTATAAAATAAAATTGCATTTTTTTTAGTAAGGACATTCATTGAAGCGAGTCAAAGACAAAGGAACAACCCAAAAAGAGGAGAAAAACCTATATAAAAACATCAGTAGAAGCTGACCAATCTGCACCCTATGCATCACTCAGCACAAACACAATGGTCTCTCTAAAACAACAAACACAAAACACAAAACATATAGAGCAACCCTCAGAGAAAAGACCAACATAGGATATTGCTATTGTAAAGCTCATTACTAAAAGATAGATGGACTGTATGCTAGAAAGAATAAGATCATAAATATCAAGTAAGAAATTTGAGCTTGGAAAACCATGGCAGTCACATAGATGTGTCTGATGGTGTGTGATGTAAAAAAAGATTATTTCACTTTGTTGATCCAACTAGTGCCAAAGAGAAACAAAGTAAGCTCATCAATCCATGCCCTGACAAATTACCATAAGAATTCTTTAACCAAAAGTTTGATTGCTTCATAAGCTCTTGAGAACTGGTGAGGGGGAGTGACTTTCATTAAACATGGGGCAGATAAAATATTCCACATAGGAGATTGGCTGCTTCTAGCCTGTTGTAGGATAGCATTAAATGATTAGTCAAGATAAAAACAAGGCTTGTACAAAGAGAAAAACCACCTTTCAGACTTTTAGGCAGAGAGTAGAAATAGGATAGGATCCACAAAATAGGGTGTGAGGAGAAAAACAAATAGTGTAAGCACAAAATAGTCAAGTTATATCTGCTACCTCGACTGCCATTGCATAAAGGCCTTATTCATCCTTGGTGGCTTTAGGTGAGCCACCATCACCATTAAGTGAACATGATACCCTATAACTTCCCTCAGAATCTTTCTTAATATGAGCAAGATATTTCAAACATTTGTTAGGATTGGAATTAGACAAGGGACTATTCAGAGAGCTAGGTATACCAAGTTGCTCCTTGCATAGGATAAGATTTAAGCGTGGGGTAAGAGGAGAAGAAAGAGGTTGAGTTGGGACTTGGTTAGCTATAACCGAAGTTTAAGCTTATGAAGACAGAGTGATAGGGAGATCTATCTTGGCTTCTTAGTTGGGGAGATGGGTTTGTTAGAGGGAGCTCTTTTAAAATGGAAGCTTAGCATAAGATTTGTATTGGTGGGGAATTAAGTATTGGGCTCATCAGAAGTAAGGAGTTTTGGGTATGGACCTAAGGAATTGAAATATGGAGGGGCTTCAATATTTTCATGAGTATCTAATAAATCATGTTAGGTAGGTACAAAGGGTCCACTAAATCCTTTTTTACAAAACTTAGATCTTATGCATTAAATGGTACGTGTTGAGAGCTGAGTTTGGAAGCTTAAGGAGATTGTGGCTGTAACATCCCGAATCCCAGATTGGTAAGAAACAGAAATAGAGGATATGATTTAGGCTTAGAACAAAGGAGTTTAGAATATGACCTATAACTTGATCTCGAAATTCATCCAAGTTAATGACAGAATTAGAGAGTCTCAAAGAAGACTTAATTGTTTATTTGTGTCTTAGCTAGATGTATAACTTGAAATTACTTAATTTGGAGTTGTACAGAATAAGAAATGATGGATTTAGTAGACAATGTGCAAGCTGCCTCAGGACAGCATAGTAGGCTTGACTTCGAAGGACCGTCAAAAATCAGATATAGCTCAGATCGACCTGAAATTTTGACACAATGTAGCCCAGATGTCTAGTTTCAGTGGGAATAAGAATTACTTAATTTGGAGTTGTGAGTAAAAAGATATTAATAAAGAAAGACAGCAAGGTCAAGAAGAGATATCAAAAAGACCTAAGTGAAAATTTCTCAAAAGTTAGGGGCAACTATGTAAACTTAAAAATTAAGTGTCGGAAGTTCTTAATAGTGCCCATATCCGACCTCGGAAGAATATTCTCGAGATTAATCGGGTCATAACCGTGGGTTTCAATTTTTCCCGAAAACGTACGGTTTAAAAGTTACAATCGATTAATCGCTGGAGGGTATTTTGATATTTTCACACCCTAGACTATAAAATTACAGCACAAGAAAGTTGAGGGGGGGGGGTCAAAATATGAATAAAAGGAAGCCTAATGGCTTGCCAAATAAATAGATAAAAGAAGAAGGCAAGTGAACCAATTAAAAGTGGTCATTTTTGCTATAAGGTGTACCAATTGGAAGTCAACATCTATACCAACATATTTTCATCACTTATGGCTGCCATTTGGATCAAAATAAGCTAAGGAAAGAAAATAAAAGCCCTCTCTTACATGGTGAACTCGTCCAAACCATAAGAGAAGGAAGAAGGAGGTGATTTTTCCAAAGTTTAAGGCTTTTGGTTGAAGATTTTGGTGACAAACAAGATTATAAGGTAAGAGAAACCTATCTCTAGTTTTAATTTCATGGATGAATGGTTAATTTAAGAGATTGAAATTAGGGTTCATGTAGCTAGATTTGGAGAAAATTCAAGAAATAATTATTTGAAGGATTTGATGAAAGAAATAATGGTTTTAAGGTTAGAGGAGATTAGATTGAGGAAAAATTGGCAAGAAATGAATTGGTAGCTTATGTTTTCAAACCATAGGATGTATGTTTAAAGTGTGTATGCTGGAATTCTTGTAGGAAATCAAGAAAAGCTAAAGGAAAAAGAACAAAAAGATCAAAGATGAGCTAAGGAAAACAAAGGGGAAAAAGGTTTGGTACTTTAAACTTCTTGAATTAGTGATCTCTATTGCCTATGCATTTGGATGTGTAATTGCTATAATTGTTCATGTGCTTGAGTTGTGGTGGTTATGTGGTTGAGATTGATGATGATATAGAAGTGTTTGTTGTGTATTGATTGATTTTGGGGTTGAGGTTATAAGGGAGGTAAATATGGGAGTGCTATGTTGTGTTGTTTTGTTGCAGCCAGCCATGTGTCCTGCATTTTTCTGGAACTTCAACCAAAATTTAGACTAGCAAAATGATAGAAATAGAAATTTACAAAGAAGACTTAATTGTTCTCCATTAAGTCAGTAAACCATAGTCTTTGGAACCAAATCATTTGAATTTGTGGAATGAAAGTTATGATCAAAATGATACCAGGCGTACAAACTGAAAAACTGAGATTCCTCAGTCAGTAACCTGTGACTTGGGACTACGTTTAGGTGACCTTAATGACACATTTAGAAGCTGTTAAAGAAAACTTAAATGTACCCTTATGTGTTAGGAAACCATAGAATTTGGAATTTCCTAAATCCCACTTGTAGATAAAAAGATATGATCAAAAGAGTATAACTCATGCACACTGGAATTGTGAAACCGAACAGACTGAGATTTGTGCCTTGAGTCCAGGTTTTGGTCCATTTACCTCAGGAATTAGATGTTGTAATAGAAGATATAAATGAACCCTTGTATGTTGGTGAATCATAGGAGTTGGATTCATCTCGATTGGACTTAAAATGTAGAAGTTACACACGAATGAGCGAACCATGCGCAGGCAGACCCTAGCAGACTGCAGGGCTGAATTAGAAATTGTGCCAAAAATCACGTGTTGCCTGTTTTAATCTGAAATTTTTACTGAATATAGCTTATGTGTCTAGTTTAATTTAAGATAAGAATTGTCTCAATCCGAGTTGCGTAGGTAAAGTTATAAATGAAATAGTACGCATTGCGCAGACTTGAGTAACCAATTGACCAGGGAAGAGTTCAATGAGTCATCAAGAATTATGTGTAACAAATTTAAATCTAGAAATTTAACCATAAGGACTCATATGAGTCTAGTTCGAGTGAAAACAAGAATTTTTACATTCGGATTAGTAGAACAAAAGTTATTGGGGGAAATAAGATAACAAGGTACATAAGAAACTAAATGCTAGAATTCACTGTTCATTTGGTAAGAAATAAATGAGGTATAATTGAGATAAAATATTCGTTTGGAATGAAATAAATTATCAAAAATATGCTTTTGAAAGCTTGACCAATTAAGAACAAGATAGCATTTTTCGTTTTTTGAAAATCACATCCCAATTGTGTTTTATTTAGATTTTAAAGCCCAACGAGGGATTTTTGCAGTATTGTAAAATCCGGTGTGGCCCAAAAAGTGCAGTCTGGCCCAAAGGCCTGGAATGAAAACTTTGAACTACAAATTAGTTCTATTGAGCTGATTTAGGATAAAAATAGTCAGATTCTTAATCACTGGTGCCATATCTGTAACATTGTGGGGTTTGCATCTAATTTCTACTTAACGGTTAAAGTACCCACTAAGCTATATGCTTAGCGAGTTTAGTTTTCTAAACTCGTAGGTTATGGAGTCCAAGCTGACAAATGGGAAGCTACAAAGGAGCACCAGAGTGCGCAACATGAGGCGAAGTGAGGAGTAAAGCAAAGTTTAGCTTGGCATGTACTGTTAAGGACTTTCAAAATGTAATTATAACAATTAAAGAAATGTGTAAATTATTATTATTTGTAATAAAAAGGAAAAAAAATTTTTATTTAGTACATGTTCTGTATACCATGTTGCATATACTGTAGCACACTTGGCTCGGCTGGAAATAGTCGGGTTAAGGAGTGTTATAGTGGCTTCCTATTCCTAAGATCATCAACAATAGTAATCATAGTATCTAACAACACCTCACTATGATCGGTATCAAATGTAAGGCCATCTTCTTTTTTCCTTTCCCAAGAATGTTTTGACGTCTCGTTATCGCTTTGATCAATTTATTTTCAACAAACATCAGAGCTAGCAACAAAAGAGGGTCCTTGCCTGAGATAAATCATCCCTTTATTGTGACATAGAGGGGGAAAGCATTTTTCCTTGGAGGGAATGGAATCTTCTAGTAGCTTCTGAGCTTGGATCACAAGGGAGATGCACAACATAAGAATCTTCTCTATTAAGAAGTTCCTCACAAAACCTTTGGACATGGCCAATATAGCCACAAGCAAAGCAACTTCTCATAATTGATCTTTGCCCATGTTGAACTACCTTTGTTGCCTTTGTATCAAAGCCAGGTACTAATAGTTACCCAGTGTCTACCATAGCCTAAGATGAAAATAAGATTTTCATCCTATTTGGTGATTCTGATCTATGTGGAGAAGACCATTAAACAACTATCTCACTTTATGAGTATTCTCTTCGATCATAAGGATGGAGAGAAATGATGGATTTGAATCTAGAAGGGGAAAAAAAATTAGAAATTTTGCAAGATTAGCAAGGAACCTGACACATTCCAAGGAGCTTCCTTGATGACCTATTCAACATTAGATGGATCATTAAATTGGATGACAAACAAATTTCTACCCTTTTTGGAAATTCAAATCTCTTATGGATTCTCCAATTGTTCTCTAGGGAAGCTTTTAATTGTACCCGCATTGAATGGTTTGGAGGTTACTAGCTTACTAGCAAGGATGAATTTCTTGAAGTTAGGTGGATGGTTGAGGTCTAGTTTAAGGTCTAAGGTAATCACTACAAGAATGTACTGGATTACCGATAAAAAATCCGTCGGTAATCCTTATTTTTTTTATCAGGAATTAAATTTATATATGGATTATCGATAGAAAAATTATGTAGTCATATTCTTTGCCCATAAAGGAAATGCCGACCAAAAAAACAATATGTAGGTAAATTGCAAAGAGAAAAATAAAATGTTGATAAATTTTTGAGAGAAAAGCTTCTGTTCGTATTTTTCGATAGAAGTTTCGTCGAAATTATTTACCAACATAATAAATTTTCTATTGGTATTATCGACAAAAAGAGGTTCTGTCAGTAATACCGATGAAAAAATATGCCGGCTTCACTAAACATCTTGAATTAGATTGCCAATGAAAAAACATTTTCGTTGAAAATATCAACAGAATATTATGTTAGTAATATCGATGCAAACAATTCTATCGGTAATGCCTATAGAAAATTCTATCGGTAATACCGATGGTGATTTCGATAGAATTTTCTATCAGCACTACCGATGGAAAATATTTTTCGTCGGCAATTTTGTTTATCCTATGCTATGATGTCCAGTGTATTTTCCGTCGATATTAGCGACAAAAAATATTTTCGTTAGTGTTACCGACAGAAAAATCTGTCTGTATTATTTTTGAATTTTTAATTTTTTAATAAAAAATTAATTATTTTGAATTTAAAATTTTATTATAAAACTTAATTATTTTGAATTTTAAAATATTTTTATTATTCTTTTTAATTTTTATAATTTGTATATAAATTAATGAATGAATTGAATATTAAAAAGAATAAATAATATAAATTTAAAATTTATATTTAAATAAAATGTAATAAAAGTGCATAAATCAAATAAATGCACATAAAAAAATAAAATTTATGTAATAGTATAAAATTAAAATATAAAGTACATATAAAAAAACTAAAGTCAAGTAGAAGCATGAGGCGGTGGAGGTGGAGGTGGAGGAGAACCACTCGGAGAAAACTCCCATGATTGATCAAAGGTTCACCGCATAAAGTTTGTCGTAAACTCATTAAGTTGCTACTAGACTAACCTCTGCACCTAAGTCTGCATCTGCGTCTGAACCTGCTCATGCACCTGCGCTGCCTCCCAGATATGCTGCTGCATAGTCTAATCATGCTCCGCCAACTGCTCCTTCAAGTGCTCGATCTCTTGTCGTAATGTAGATGCACTAAATACGAAGAAGAAGTTGTGCTAACATACTGTGAGCCAAATCCATATAGCTTCTTCTTCTTCTCTCCGCCCATAACAACTCTAAATAAGTTATCATCATCAGTAGGCATGTTAGACTGAGAAGATTAATAACTTTATATGTTGAATTTATATTTTGAAAATAAAATAAAATTATAAAATTACTTATATTTACATCATGGGATCAACAATCTACAAATGAATGCCCGTCGTGACTCTTGGTGTGTGTATGAACAAACAGCTTATAGCTACTCGGTGGTCGACCCAAGGTAGACTCCTATTTAATTAAAAAAATTAGTTTCATAACACTAATAAATACAAATTGAAATATTTAAAAATTATATAATTATACTTACGAGTGAACGTGCATGATTATGATGGGATTTACCGCCTCCCATATATGTGGATAGACATGCACTATCCACAACCCTGGACATCCTATTCCTAGAAGCAATGGCAGAATGTGTCTGCCCCTTAGAAGAACTCCACCGGGCCTATAGGTAGGCCTATAACTGATTATCAATAAATGAAGACTGCTTCCCTGCGACCTTTATCTTGCTCAACATATCGATGTAATGAATAACTGCCTTCTTCATAAAGGCAATCCGGATTAGATTATCAATAGCATGATCCCAGTAAAAATATTTATGTAAAAATAAAGAAATAATTAGTATCTGTTAATTATAAAATTTTAACTTTTACAAATATATTAAATATTAAAATTTAGATCAATTTTTAAACTTAAAATCTTCGAACCAACAGTTTTTCATCTCCGAAGAGACGACCTTCTATGTAATCCCTGTAGGATCCATCTTCTGTGTCATGATCTTTCGGATGTGTCTTGTGGAAGACCCAATCGGATCCATCACATAGCTGCAAAATGAACAAAAATCTTTTAGTTAATTAATATCTACCGATTAAATATTTATAATTTAATATAAATAATATAAAATATTAAAATACTTACTCTGACTTTCGAACCGTCAGACACTATTCTATCATTAGGACCTGTAACTGATGCTGCAGTACTAGCATCACTCATGGGGGCATTTGTAGGAACCCGATCATCAGAAGAGGTAGGAGCCTCTGTATCAGTAGCCATGTCAACAGGAGGATCCTCAATCAAGACATCATATGGGACATCGCCCAACTGCAGATGTGGCTGGCTTGTACTACTAGAACCTCGACCACTACTGGATCGACCGTTAGACCCCGATCTATCCAATCATCTACCAAGTCTGTGTTACATATCTAAAAAAAAATTATTGCAGAATAATTAGTTTACATAATACAATAAATATGGAAATAAATATAGTAAAAATTATAACCTAATTATACAAACTTATTTTTTACATTATTCGTCATTTTCATTTGATAAGGACGATTCAGATTCAGATTGAAGTAATGATTCATCTGATTCAGATTCTTCAACCATAACATCAATATCCATGAGTTGTCCAGTTAGATCATTTAAAGGACCTGTATCAACATTATTTGTCCTATCAACAACTTGTACATTTTCAGAACTATCTTTCTAAAATGCAGTATTAGACTCTTGATTATTGGCAGAGAGTTTAGGTAGATCAATTTGTGATATAGCTTTTATTTTACAAACTGCCAACCAATAAGATGCTTCTCACCTTGTGCCAGAATAAGGAACGTAGTTCACTTGGGCAGCTTGACTGGCGAGAATGGACGGTTCATATTTGGTATATGTTCTTCTTTTGTTTACATCTACTAAATTATATGGTGGATGGACTCTTGTACCATATATGGGGCATACAAGTCACATTTAAATAACATCGCCCCTTTAATTGGCAATGTCAGACATTCAACCTCAATAATATCTACTAATCGACCATAGAAATCAAACGAGTTTTCACTATAATTTGACCCCTTTATACAAATTTCACTATTTGTAGTTGCTCTCAAAGTACAATGAGATTCAGTGTGAAATTTATAACCATTAACAAAATACATCTTATAACTTCTAACAGTTGGTAATGAACCCTGGGCTAGATCCGTTAAACATTTGTTAGGAATCATATGCCCATGTTCAATTACCTAAATTAATAAGAAAAATACGCATTATTTCAAATTACAGAAAATTGAACAAATAATAAAGATTTAGAAATTGTTACTGTCAATGAATTAGTACTTACATATTTTCAGAACCATAAGGAAAAATTGGTCTCCACCTCACCATCAACTTGTGAATTAGTCATATTTTCACCCAAATCTCATAAGTGTTCAGTGAATATATTGACATAGATTATAAAAACATCATCATTATTAAAATTTTGAATATTTTTTATTATATGTAAATTATTTTTTTTTCAAAATTTGCTAACTTACTTGAGATAAGGTGTAACTTCATCACAATTCAACAATATATAAGTATGAGCTACAGAATATTCTCTTTGTTCCAATCTTCACTTCGTTGGTTTGCCGTATGGTCGACTCAGAGGTTTGAAAATAGATAAAAGACATTCCAATTGATCTTGAATACCTTTACATAATTTTGTTATTATATGAGGCTCGAAATAATAGGAACAAAAAGTTGATATCTCTTCCACTAAAAATGCATTATAAATTAAAGCTTCTACTTTTTCTTTATTTTTAACATTTTTCTTCAGGTGTCGCAAATATCTTTCAAAAGGATACATCCAACGGTATTGTACTGGTCCTGTAATTTTAGCTTCATACGGCAAATGAACTAACAAATGTTCTATTGAATAAAAAAACTCGGAAGAAATATTTGCTCTAATTTGTAAAGAATAATTAGAATTTCTTCTTCTAAAAAATCAACTTGAGAAACCTTTAGAGATATTGCAGTAAGTTCTTTAAAAAATAAGCTTAACTCTGTCAGAGCTTCCCAAACTTTTCTTTGGCAATAATTTCCTAAATGCAATGAGTAATAGTCTCTGCATATATATGTGACGATTATGACTCTTCATCCTAAATAATTTATATTTTCTCATATCAACACACCTCGACAAATTCGATACATATCCATCCAGAAACTTTAATTTTTTTACCTTTTGGCATATTAATTGATTTTGATTATGATCCAAGGTGTAATTAGCTTTAGGATACCTCCCGGTTATTTCATCTTGTTCCAACTCCGGCATTCTACAAAATATCCTCAAGTCTTATCTAGACTTTACGTTATCTTTTATTTTACCTGCAACATCCATAATCGTATTAAACACATTCTCAAAAATATTTTTTGTCAATGTGCATCACATCTAAATTTTGCCTTATAAGATTTGAACTTTAATAAGGCAAATCCCAAAAGATGCTTTTTGTTTTCCATCCACAATTTTGACATACATTGCTATTGGAATTTTCATTATATTCATTTACCTTTTGAAGCCTTAGTTGCTAAATTTGAAATAACAAATCATCCCCATTCAATATAGCAGGAGCATCTCTCCTCACTGTAATGTTTTTTCTAAAACATTTTCTATTCCTTCTGAATAGATGATCTGCCGGCAAAAACTTTCTATGATTATCAAACCAACTTATTTTGCCCCCATTCGAAAGAGTAAATGCTTCAGAATCAATCATGCAGTAAGGACATGCTAATTTTTTCGTAGTACTCCATCCAGATAATATCGCGTATGCCGAAAAATCACTTATAGTCTACATAAGTGCCAATCTCACATAAAAATTATGTTTTTTCAAACAATCATAAGTCGCACACCATCATTCCATAACTGTTTCAATTCCACTATCAATGGCTAAAGAAATACATCAATTTGATGTTTTTGATTATTAGGACTAGGCATGAGCACAAACAGAAATAAATATTGCTCTTTCATATATATATCCATGGTGGAAATTATAAGGAATGGGTATTATTGGCCAGCAAAATTATTATTGTCATGATGACCTAAAAGGTTGAAAATCATCTGTACACAGACCCAATATGACATTACGACATTCAGCTGCAAAATCACGATGTAGTCGGTTGAAATGCTTCCATGCCTCATAATTCGATGGATGACACATGACTCTATCTTCTTGCTCATACTCATAATGCTATCTCATGTGTTCTGCTGTAGCATTAGAAGCATATAATCTTTGAAGTCGATGTTTGAGTGAAAAATAATATATTCTTTTAAAAGGCACTAATTTTTGTCTTCCTATATCATGACTCTGTTTGAATCTTGGTTCTTCACAAGACCTACATATTTTGTCTTCTTCATAATCACCCCAATATAACATATACCCATTTTTGTAGCAATCAATAGTTTCTATTGGTAATCCAAGCACTTGAACATTTTTTTTGTTTGATAGAAAACATTTCATTATCTTTAGGTATCATTTGATAAATTGGATCCATTAATCAAAAGATTTTTTATCATATGTTGCTCGGACTTCATATTCAAACAACGTGCCATGACAGATAACTTAGTATATTTTTTACACCCAGGCTACACTTTCGTATCCAATGAATTCAACAAATTATAGAATTTTGAGCTTTCGAGTTAGGAGCATCATCAACTAGTTCATGTTGTACCTCACTAGTTTTAGCTACACCAATATTTGGCATGCCCCAATCAAATACATTAGGTCCAACAACATCATATACCATTTGTTGGTATGTATTTTCAAACACAGATTTAAATGAGCTATACTGTTATGGAATCGATTGGTCGACTATATTTTCTTTACCATGCATATTCCAAATGAAATAATCTGATACAAACCCCTATCTAACTAAATGATATTTCACTTCATCTACTTTTGCAAAATCTCCGATGTTGACACTTGATGCAAGGACAACGAATCTTATTGCCTTGCATATAATCCCTTTGACTAGATGAAAATGCAACAAAATCTTCTACCCTATTGACAAATGTCATATTAAAAGTGCGATCCAGATTGAGTCGATCATAGATCCAAGCATGATTTCTATTCATTTTTCTTATGTATACAAAAGGACAATGTAATTAAATATTAAAATTTAAATATCCTTATTTCTCCTTCTTAAAGGGTTGGGTTTTAACCCATTCAGAAACACAATATATATCTTATTTAACATAATGCATGACTTTAACAAATTATGAAGAAAATTCGGTAGCATTTTCTCTTAGTTTTCTAAGTGTACAACATCAAATAATATAAATATTCAAAAATAATTTTAAATTTTGAATATTTATATTGTTTGGTATGTACTCAGAAGAACAAAATGCAAAGAAATACTTGAAGATTTCTACAAAATTTACATAATACTGTGAGCGGGGATTTTCACCCCCACTCCCGGTGGAATGGTTCTTGCGACTTTGGCACTGTTTAGGCTCGGGGCCTTAGAGAACATAGGCCTAAGCCTGGAGAAAATGGAGTAGCCACCTGGATGGGCCGAAAAAAAGAAAGGGGTGGATGACTTAATTCCTAAAGAATTTTCAACCCTCTAATGGATTCGAAAAGTTGGGTACGTGTGGAGAAGGTGAGAAATAGCCCAGCACCCCTACAATGCCCGGTTCATTGGAACCGACCTCTTTTGCAGGTCTTAATATTATACAATTTTTAAATATAATAATATTATCTATATTACATGCGATAATTAAAATAAAGCATCAGTATATTAAAATCAAAGGAATATACAAACAAAACAAATAAATAGACACCCATCTGAGGATGGAAACATGTCCTTACATAGTCCATGTCTAAAACTAAATAGGTGTTGCGCTCGAATTAACTAAATAGGAAGCTGTAGCAAAGGTGATCACCCCAAGGTCATCTCACAAGGAAGCTAAAGTAGCTAATTGATTATCAGATTATAAATATCAAGTAATTAATAAATCAAAATTGCTAACAATTAAAGAAGAAGAATTGATTGAAGTTTAAAACAATAAAAGTAAATTGAACTGATGTATTGATTCACTTAATAGAATGGTCTAGGGTTTGCACTTCTCTACTACTTATATGTATAAATGGTTATTCCTCTTAACCAATTTAATTTCAAAGATTAAATCTCAAGCAACTTAATTAATTGAATAAAGGAAATAAGCTCTCGCATTCAAACCTCTCTCAAATAATCTTATTACAATTGAAATAATCTTTTCCTAGGTTATATCTCTAATTCACCTAAGTCCCTAATTGAATTGTTCCAGCATTAAACTTCATCTCTCAATCCATCATCTAATACCTTAAAACACATAATTGGTGGCCAATCAATTATATATTAACAATAATCCACTCAATCAAGGCTAAAGAAATTATTAGTTAAGAGAATAACCAATTCATACAATCATAGCATATCCATACAAACCCTAGACTAGATCAAATTAGTTCATAATGCTATCAAACATACTCATCTCATTAACATTCAAAGACATCAAATTAGACATGATAATATCCATAAATACAATTCCAATGAAATTAAAGAGATAAAGTTCGAGAACAAAACCAAATTACAAACTTCTTAGCTCTTGAAAAATCTCTTGTTCAGAACTTGCTCGAAGAATGTATCAATGGCAAGAACAAATCTAATCTAAGCTAGTTTAATCCAAGTGTTCAATAATCTCTAAGAAAACAATGTTAGAAACCCTAACTTCACTCTCTGACGGCTAATCTAATCTCAAAACCTCAACAACCATTAAGAAAACCCTAATTCTAATATTTATACAAAACCTCCGCGCGTCTTCATTAATCCATGAGTGACACGGCCAGGTTAAAGGAGACTTGGCCGTGTCTGAGGTCTTTGGAGGGACACGGCCATAAGCCTGGCCGTGTCCCTTGCTTGTGTCTTCTACTGCTTAATTTTCTTTCTTTGCTTTGGACTTGAGTGAGACACGGCCAAGTTGGATGAGACACGGTTGTGTTGGATGTCTTTGGAGGGACACGACCACAAGCCTGGCCGTGTCCCTTGAGTGTGTTCGCTTCTGTGAGAGTTTCTTCTTTTCTTCTTTGGAGTGATTGAGTGACACGGCCAGTTTGGAGTTCCTTTGGCCGTGTTGGACAATTTTGGAGGGACACGGCCACAAGCTTGGCCGTGTCCTCTGCATGTGTCAGCCACTATCCAATTTTTCCTTCTTTTTGGTTCCTTGGCTTTTTAACCTAAAACAAAACTTGAAACAAACTTTAAACAAGAAGTAAATAAATATTAACCACAAAACATAAACACACACTAAAAACTAGGACAAAAAACGACATAAACACTGAAATAAACTAAAACTACCAAAATTAATGAAAACACTAAATAAACATATTAAAACTAAGAAAATACCTAAAGAAAAAAATAATTATCATAACAAATAAGATACAAATCTATGACAAAAACTAACAAAACAACTACCCCACACTTAAAACTTTGCTTGTCCTCAAGCAAATTCACATGGCATAAATTAAAAACTCAAACAACCTTAACTATAATTCCAGTATATAAGATGAAATCCTTCAAGACTCAGCCATAAATAATTGCAATTTCCTTCAATCAAGATTTTCTTAACTCATTCATTAATCCAGACATACAAATCTCATCTCTCTTCTAAGTGTTTCACTCGATTTCAAAGGTTAATTCACTCAAACCACTCATGACTGCATACTACCATAAACTTGCTTAATTATCCAATCTCCCTCACTGATTTTCTCAAGAAATAATCCGAAGGTCTTTTATTTGGATGTAATGGGGCTAAGGTGTAGGTGTGAGAAAAGACATTTAAGCTGTAGCATCAAGAAATGGAGTATCTAAATTAGACAATACTCTTGCTTAGAAACTCATAGCTCCCTCAAATGGTATATTCACCAGCCCTTAATAATCTTACATACTTGTATACTTCAAGAAAAATACATGAGTCAACATTCCTCTTTTGCTAGAAAATATATGAATTTTGTATATATATATATATATATATATCTTTTTTTTATTTCTTTTTCTTTTTCTTTTATTTTTATCATCATTTCATTTTTTTAATATATATATACAAAATATAAACTTGCATGGAACATCTAGCTTAAAATGTAAAGGAAAAGAATACTCGAATCGTAATCAAATACAATGTGCAAAGTATGTATTTCAACCCCAAATAGCAATACCATTTTTTTTAATTGCTTACCCCACACTTTTGAATTAAACCACCCTATTGTCATATCATAAGAACTCCATTCCTTAATGCAGGTATGATGATAATAAGAAAATGTTGAGTTATGAATTGTGTTGATCAATCAAGAAAAGGTCAAAGGCTCAACTTGGCTCACTAAGGAATTCAATATTAAGGGAGGTCTTTTTAAGCTAAAGGGCTAACCTAATTTGCCTTCATCATTTTAAAACTCGAGATTAAATCATAATGTGAGTTCAATTAGTATGCAAAAGCAAGCTCTAGAGATGCAAAATCATGAAGGTGCACACTTAAGAAAAGAAAATCAATTGACAAGAATATTTAATCTATGAGGCTCAAAACTCACAAAGGTGGGTTCTCAAAGATTTATACGACATGAATTGCAGAATGTGAAAATTGATCATAAATGAATTCAAATGCTAATCTCTATGCTGATACTAAAGTCTCAACTATAATGCTAGAATCACAGAAAAGTTAATAAGTTTTCAACAATTATGCCATGCATAACACACAATATAACACATAACAAAACAAAACAAAAATTAAAGAAAAGCTAAAAGATTACCCCAAACTTTAGAATTTACATTGTCCTCAATGGAAAACAAGAATAATAGAGAAAAAGAGTTAAAGGACAACCTGTCTTCCATAATACCCTGGTGAGGCAAAACCTAACTTTCCATCACAAACACAAATGTTCAAAAACAAAAGTACAATATATAAAAATAAAATATCCAAAATAGAAAATGTTAACATTAAAAACAAAAACTAAAAATAATAACAAAAATACACTAAACACAATAAAGCAAGGAACTCAAAATCTACGGTGAAGGCGGGTGTGAAGATGATGCAGCCGAGGGGTGGAGACTCAAGATCCTAGAAAGGTTGCTATTAATCTGATCCAACTGTTGCAAAACCTCAGCATGGTTACGGTCCACCTTGCCCTCCAATGCCTCAATCCTATTAAGTATTTCTTGATTACCCGAGACCGGAGCATCTTCATCTAAACCAAGAGAATCCGAATTGGACTCCTCTTGGACTCGTGCTCTCTTCTGTCTGTCCCCCGGTACTTCTGGTTCAGTTGAAGCCATCAAATAAGCCCCTCTCCTGTGCACCACCATATGCATCTTCTCTAATGTGGCCAAATCCAATGAGTCATTACCCAAAATTCTAGTCATGCGACTGGTACTCTGGTCAAAATCATCAAGAAGGGCTACTGTTAATGTGGTAATCAATCCTCCAATACAAATTGCCCCCTCCTTTTATTGGCCACACTATCAAAAACATCGGCTAACCAATAGCCAGAACTAGTGGGCACGGCATTACATGCACAATCCAAGAAAAAGAGCTCACTCAATTCCACTACACCCGGGCTCTCCTTCCTAGTAAAGAATCCGCAGGACATAAAACGATGCAAATACCTCAAAGCGGGATTGCTCAATTTAGATGCTTTGGCTAATTTGGCCACATAAGTCCCCGAGCCTAATGCTCCCCAAGCAAATTGTTGATTAAACTCTTTAGGTACCGACCTTTCCCCATGTTGATGGAAACCATATATAGCATTCAATTGTTCAATATTAATCACAAATGATTTCCCAAGCAATTTAAAACTCATCCTAGAGCAAATTTTTTGTTCATCTCTTTCAACCTTAAGAGATGTCAAAAATTCCAAAGTCAGCTCTTGAAACTGCAAAGGTCGCAAGGAGACTAGGTTCTCCCACCCAAGAATTTGCTCATAATGATAAAAATTAGTCCTAATTTGTAGAGCATCAAGGGATTCATCATTAACATACCTCGTCGGGAAGAAACCCCGAGCCAAAAGATTCGCTCTCTTCAAAGATGAAAACGATGAAGATGAAGAAGCCCCTTCAGTTGTAGGTCTCTTCTTCTTGCGGTGGGAAACTATCTTCGTTCTTGGCATCTTGAGAAATCTAAAAAATTTAACACCAAAACTTGATTAAATCGATCTTTTGTTAGAGAAGAAGAAGTTTTAACAGATTAATTCTAGTTTTGGTGAAGAAAATTGAGCTTTAATGGAGGATATGGAGCTTGTAAGCACAAGTAATGGAGGTTGCGAGAGAGAGAAAATGAGAGAGCGAGAGAGAGAACAGAAAGAAAATTAGGGATTGAATGTACAAAACTGTGCAAAAATCGTGTTTTTAAAGTGGAAAAGTGGAGAGACACGGCCAAGTTGGGGTGAACATGGCCGTGTCTTATGTGTTTTGAGGGACACGGCTAGTGACTTGGCCATGTCCCAAGGGCGTGTCACATACTATAAGAAAAGATGGAAAATAAAAACAAAGAACAATTTGGTGAAGCTTGGCCGTGTCCCATGTGACACGGCCAAGGGACACGGCCGTGTCACCCACTGTGTAAATTTTTAAAAACAAAATAAAAGCAGATCTTTTTTGTTTTGCTGAGGCTTGGCCGTGTCCCATGTGACACGGCCAAGGGACACGGCCTTCTGCCAGTTTTAACACATTTTATTTATTTATTATTATTATTATTTTTAAAATTTTTATTTTTATTTTTATTTTATATCACCAAATCTCAAAGAAATTGCAAACCTCTTCTTCGATCAACCCTGAAACACATTAGAAAAATAAAAACCGATCAAAGCACCCATTCCATTTATTTAAACCAAACATAAAATCAAAATTTGCTAAATTGAAAATTACAACTATGAAAAAGAAATGCAAACCGATGGGTTGCCTCCCATTTAGCGCTTCTTTAATGTCATATAGCTGGACATCATGCAAGACTTAGGGATCATGGATCAAAGTGCTATCAATGATCCTCACTTCATGAAATCCTTCTTTATATGGTTTAACTCTCTGTTCATTTACTTTAAAAATCTTATTGGTTCAAGAGTTAAGCAATTCAATAGCACCAGAAGGATATACCTTAATTATCTCGAAAGGACCACTCCATCGAGACTTGAGTTTACCTAGAAACAGACGGAGTCTAGAATTAAAAAGTAAAACTTTCATACCTGGACTCAATGTCTGTCGCACTATAAATCTGTCATGAAGTGCTTAAGTGTGATCCTTATAATTCCTCGAGCTCTCATATGCCTTTGGGTTAAGGCATCTTTGGGTCTCCCCCACTGGTTTAGCCCCCTCTTCTAAGGTCAGTGTCAGCTCCAGTTTATCTGAGGAACCTGTATGTAAGAAAACATCTGAAACAACTGCTTCAACACAATTAATTAAAGAACATTCCTCATATAAAGCAGTTGTAGGAATGGGAGAAGTGTTAAAAATAGAAAATTCAACAGTTTGTCCTAAGACAGTCATTGACAACTTACCATTTTTTACATCTATTAAGGTGTTGGTAGTAGCCATGAAAGGCCTACCCAACAAAATAGTATGTGCTGATGGTGCAGGGTTACTTCCTTCCATGTCAAGAACTATAAAATCCACAGGTACTATCAACTTTCCAACCTTAACTAACACATCTTCTATAACCCCTTTCGGGAATCTAAGAGATCTATCAGCTAATTGCAACACCATTTTGGTTGGTTTAAGTTCCCCTAGTTCTAATTCTTTATACACAGAATAAGGCATCAAATTTACACTGGCTCCTAGATCACACATGCCATCAGTCCCCTTTCCATTCCCCACAGTAATTTGAATTATAAAGCTATCAGGATCCTTTAGCTTGGGAGGTAGTTTATGCTGCAGAACAACACTAGCTACCTTTGAAACTATCTCCTTTTCATTCTGCTCATACCTCTTTTTCTTGGTGATCAGCTCTTTGAAGAATTTGGCATAAGCCGGCATGTTCTTTATTGCTTCCAATAAGGGTAAGTTAATACTTACCTTAGACAGCATGTTGAAGATGTTAGAAAATTGCTTATCTTTTATTTCATCCTTCAATCTGCTGGGGAATGGTATAGGTGGCCGGTATGGATTGCTTGCCTTATGTAAATCTGTTGAAGAGGACTTCTTTATTGATCTATCTCCAGCACCTTTGTTCTCTGGTTCTCCTTCCTCCTTGTTCTCTTTGTCACCTGCATTCACAGAATCATTTTCAACATTATTGTTAATTTCCTTACCACTTCTAAGAACAGTCACTGATTGTGCCTGCTCAGGTTGACTTGGGAATTTCCCCTTTTGTTGAATCTGCATCTGTTGTGCAAGTTGTCCCACTTGAGTCTCCACTTTCTTAAAAGATGCTTCTAATGAATCCAGCCTTTTGTTGGTCATCTCTTGATTTTTAGCACTGACTTGGATGAAAGCTTGTAAACTTTCCTCCAAACTCTCTATCTTAGACTGCCCTTGATTGGAGGATTGGCCCTGCTGTTGGTTCTATCTCTGGAGCAAATGGAAAGGCTGCTAAGAATTATTTGTTGTCCAGGAAAAATTTGGGTGACTCTGCCAACCAGGATTGTAGGTATTTGAGTAGGGATCATTCTTGGCTCTTGGTTGAAATCCTCCCATAGCATTGACTTGCTCAGCTTCATTACCAAAAGACTCATATGCAGAGGGGCATATATTTGCTCCATGCCCAAAAGTCCCACAGATTCCACACACTTCTTGAGTAGATGAAGAAATATTGTTCTTCATGTTCAGCATCTGCACTTGCCTTGTCAACTCAGCTATCTGATTGACCATCTCACTATTGGCTTCCAGTTGATTCACCCCTTTACTTCTTCCCCTTACACTTTTCTGTTGAGAATTAGCTCCCAACATCTCAAAGATCTCATAAGTTTCATCAGCTGTCTTTTCTCCCATAGCTCCCCCAGCTGCGTTATCAACAGTGTTCTGAAATTGCTGGGTTAGACCATGTCACATCCGCCTACTGCATTTATGCAGTGTAGACACGTGCATAGCGAGAGTAGGGAAAAGGAGAAGATAATTCTTGATAACAGCGCTAGATAAGGTTGTATGACAAAAGGGACATAATTGTAATTTTTAATAAAGTTGGGGACGTAGATGTAATTTCAAAGAAAGTTGCACCGGATGTTCTTAATAGTGCATATAACAGATTTCAAAAATGGAATGTAGAGAAAAACCGGATCGCAACGACGTGTAACGGTTTTTCCAGGAAATGTCCCGTTAAAGAAAAATGAAGAAATGTTGCCTAAGGGCATTTTGGTCATTATCAATTAAAGTTATACATGAATTTAGGGTAGGAAATAAAGACGTGAGTACGTAGAGAATGGCGAGAGGTTAAATATGAAACGATCGTCAGTGGAAACAAAGCCGGAGAAAACCCGAGCAAAAATAGGACCTAAAGGGAATTTTGTAAAAAGTTGAGGGCTTATCGGTAATTTTTCAAAATGACTTGGAAACCTAAAATAGACCTTATAAATAGAAAGTAGAGGTCGAGAGGATCAAAACTATATATAGTTTGACTCATGGAACTATACGGTTTAAAAGATATGATCGATTAATCGCCGGAACGTAATGTGGCTCGGTTTCGTGTCGGGACCGGATGGGTAACCCGGGACAACTTTATGAGATCCAATGGGAAGAGAGACAAGTGGAAAGAAGTAAAGGAAAAAGGAAGTTATAAAAATCAAAGGTTGGCCAATCAAAAGAAAACATTTAGCATGTGTAATAAATGTGTAATAAATGAAGAAAGAGAAAAAGTGGACAAGTGGGCAAGGTGATCATCATTTCCTTTGTCTATAAATATATGTAATATGAAGAGCAAATTCTCTCTTTTTCCACTCACCAAATTCGGCCAACAAAAGAAAATACCAAGGGACTTCCAAGTTTCTCCAAACTTTGATTTTTAAGGTAAGTTCTAAGGTTTTTAAGTGTGTAGACTTTAATTTTAGTATTAGTTTTAGGTAGTTATATATTTATTGGAAGATTGGGAATTAGAGTCTTATATGGAATTGAAAAACATAATAATAATATTAAGTAAGTGATGAGATTAATTGATTAAATGGAAGAATCAAGATGTAGAAAGATTAATAAGGTTGGATTAGGGGTTTCGGTTGGAAAAGTAATAGAGGATAATTTATTATTTTGAAATTCTAAGGTTTATGTTGTATCTTGAATTGATTGAAGGAGAAATAAAGAATTAAAGAAGGAGAAGAAGGAAAAGCCAAGAGGAGTTAAAGAAATAAGGTTTGGTACTTTACCTTTGAATAATTAATTTTGGTTTGATGCTTTACAAACTTTGGTTTATGAAAGTTTTGTTGTTGATGCTTAAATATATTGATTTGAGTTAAACATGTAAAAGTTGTCAAAGGGAAGTGTTTGAATCTTCACTTTACCATTAAAGAAGCCTTAATATTGATTTGCAAAAGAAAAATAAACTATCCTATGCATTTCATGTGTTTGGGCCGAAATGGTCCCAAAAAGACAGCTTTCTGGACCTTTTTGTGGAAATTGTTTGAGGCAGCAAACGAAGGAATTTTTCAACGAAATTTTACATGCAATATGTCAACATATGAAATAAGTTTTCTGTAAAATTTCAGCCAAAAATAAGATCATTTACTTGGTCAAATGCATGATTGAAGTGGACTGAAATTTTGACGAAAATCCAGATTTTACTATTCATTTGGTCATGCCATTTTGCGTTGCCGATTTTTCTCGCCGCAACACTATTCATTTGGTCAATTTGGGATATTTTGAGGAATGCTTTGAAATGTTTAATATGTTTATTGTGGATATTAAATATGCGAAAAAGGGGAATGGTTTGACTGAAGAATGTGTTGCGCGGCATAAATGGCAAAGTGCGATGGGAATTTAAAATGATTTCGCGAGTCATTCTAAAATGAGGTTTGAGACTTAAATTGAATCATTTTAACCTTTTTGCTCTACTGGATAGTGAGAGTGGTAGATAAGGGTATGGTGCACTATACTAACGCATGCAGTACTGCTCATTATTGTGATATGATATGTTATTCAGTGGTGAGGCCACTGAAGCCAATGGGGAGGCCCATTGGTTATAACCAGGATGGTGAGGGCCATTCCTGTGATCTGATATCGGTGGTGAGGGCCACCTATGTTACAGTGGTGAGGGCCACTGCCTTATCACTATGGTTCCCTATATACCAGTAGAGCCTGGATCAAAGACATATTATTTTTCGTTGAACTATATAATGCAAATGAATTTGAATTATGATTTTACATTATTGAAAACATATCATACTGAATGTATCACGATTTCTATTGGTATAATGTTGGTTGATTGTTGATTTTATTATTTCCTTTTTACTTCGAATACTTTCATGTACTACTTTTATTTTTATTGGTAAAGTACCCACTGAGCGACAACGCTCAGCGAGTTAAGTTTTCCTTGACTCGTAGGTTCGGAGCAGTAGATAAATCTTGGGGAAGCAACGACCAGACCACAGCAAATCTCAGGGGTAGATCTTTTAGTTCCATTATGAGTTGATAGTTGTGGCATGTATATGAATAAATATAAAAGAGATTTTCTATGTTATAATTGTATCTTAGTAGTACGTAATAATCATAAATCTTTACTTTATGTTATATTAGAAGTGTGAACTCTTCGTGCAGGTTTGTAGTTGAAGGTATAAGGTGGATTCATTGGGAGTGCATTAAATTTGATGGTATTCTTATTCACATTGGTATGTGTAAAATGTTTTCAAAAATCAGAAAAACAAGTTTTGACGACACTTGGGATCCAAATTTCTAGGCGGAACTATGGCAAAATTTCTGTAAAAATCAGAACAAAAATTTGACTAAGTAAATTGGTAGCAACAATTAGGATAGTGTGGCACCTCTACTCAGCTTACACATGTAGGTTGGGAAGGGGTGTTACAGACCATCATAGAAAAACTGGTTCAGAAGTTGAAGTGGGTAATGATGATGTGGACACTGGATTAATAACATCTTAAATCTGTCCCAAGCCTCATGAAATGGCTCTCCTTCAAATTGAGAGAATGTAGCAATCTTCCATCTCAATTCAGCTGTCTTTTGATGAGGGTAAAACTTGCCCATGAACTTGTTATAAACTTGCTCCCAAGTTGTCAAAGAATTTTCGGGCAACATCATAAGCCAGCTCTTTGCCCTATCCTTCAAAGTATATGGAAAATATCTCATCCTCAACTGATCCTCTGTTAGTCCTCCCAATGGAAAAGTGTTGAGGGTAGAATAAAAATCCCGAATAAAGTTCAAAGGATCTTCATTTGGAACTCCATAGAATGATGGCAGCATGTTGTAATGGATGTTCTTCAATTCATAGTTTCTTGCTGCATCCGTCAATCTTATACAAGATGTGGAAGTTCCAATGATAGGTCTAGCAAAATCTCTCATAGTCCTTTGTCTTTCTTCTGCCATTTTAACAGATTGTGCAGATTTCGACTCAAAATCAGAAGTGTCCTCCTCTGTAGTATCAAATCCGGTGTACAGTTCAAACTCTTCCATGCTCCTTTTCACTCTCTGAATTTCTGGAATGACTGGGTGTAGCTCTCCTCCAAGTGATCTCCTGCCTTGCATAAACAAAATTTCTAGAAAAAAAAATTATTAAAAGTAATAGACAAAATAAAATCAAAAGTAAACAATGAAAAATAATCTAAAGTATTTTTGCCTAATAAACAATTACGCCAATTAGCTTCCCCGGCAGCAGCGCCAAAAACTTGTTGTGCTCGAATTAACTCTACCACAAAGCGTCACTCGCAAGTATACGAGGTAGCTATAGCAAAGGTGATCGCCCCAAGGTCGTCTCACAAGGAAGCTAAAGTAGCTAATTGATTATCAGATTATAAATATCAAGTAATTAATAAATCAAAATTGCTAACAATTAAAGAAGACATATTGATTGAAGTTTAAAACAATAAAAGTAAATTGAACTGATGTATTGATTCACTTAATAGAATGGTCTAGGGTTTGCACTTCTCTACTACTTATATGTATGAACGGTTATTCCTCTTAACCAATTTAATTTCAAAGATTAAATCTCAAGCAACTTAATTAATTGAATAAAGGAAATAAGCTCTCGCATTCAAACCTCTCTCAAATAATCTTGTTACAATTGAAATAATCTTTTCCTAGGTTATATCTCTAATTCACCTAAGTCCCTAATTGAATTGTTCCAGCATTAAACTTCATCTCTCAATCCATCATCTAATACCTTAAAACACATAATTGGTGGCCAATCAATTATATATTAACAATAATCCACTCAATCAAGGCTAAAGAAATCATTAGTTAAGAGAATAACCAATTCATACAATCATAGCAGATCCATACAAACCCTAGACTATATCAAATTAGTTCATAATGCTATCAAACATACTCATCTCATTAACATTCAAAGACATCAAATTAGACATGATAATATCCATAAATACAATTCCAATGAAATTAAAGAGATAAAGTTCGAGAACAAAACCAAATTACAAACTTCTTAGCTCTTGAAGAATCTCTTGTTCAGAACTTGCTCGAAGAATGTATCAATGGCAAGAACAAATCTAATCTAAGCTAGTTTAATCCAAGTGTTCAATAATCTCTAAGAAAACAAAGTTAGAAACCCTAACTTCACTCTCTGACGGCTAATCTAATCTCAAAACCTCAACAACCATTAAGAAAACCCTAATTCTAATATTTATACGAAACCTCCGATCGTCTTCATTAATCCATGAGTGACACGGCCATGTTAAAGGAGACTTGGCCGTGTCTGAGGTCTTTGGAGGGACACGGCCATAAGCCTGGCCGTGTCCCTTGCTTGTGTCTTCTACTGCTTAATTTTCTTTCTTTGCTTTGGACTTGAGTGAGACACGGCCAAGTTGGATGAGACACGGCCATGTTGGATGTCTTTGGAGGGACATGGCCACAAGCCTAGCCGTGTCCCTTGAGTGTGTTCGCTTCTGTGAGAGTTTCTTCTTTTCTTCTTTGGAGTGATTGAGTGACACGGCCAGTTTGGAGTTCCCTTGGCCGTGTTGGACAATTTTGGGGCCGTGTCCCTTGCATGTGTCATCTTCTGTGTCTTGTGGCTTCTCTTTAGCTTGATATGGGACACGGCCACAAGCTTGGCCGTGTCCTCTGCATGTGTCAGCTACTGTCAAATTTTTCCTTCTTTTTGGTTCCTTGGCTTTTTAACCTAAAACAAAACTTGAAACAAACTTTAAACAAGAAGTAAATAAATATTAACCACAAAACATAAACACACACTAAAAACTAGGACAAAAATGACATAAAACTGAAATAAACTAAAACTACCAAAATTAATGAAAACACTAAATAAACATATTAAAACTAACAAAATACCTAAAGAAAACAATAATTATCATAACAAATAAGATACAAATCTATGACAAAAACTAACAAAACAATAGGACACCCACCGAAAGGTGGAAACGTGTTATTTACATTGGTCTAAAAAATTTTAAAATAAAATAAATTACATGATGTTTAACTAATAAGGTACCCACAAAGTGAAAACAAACCTCTTACAATTTTAAAACTAAGACAAATAAAATAATATTCAATCATCTAATTATAAATAAAAACAAACCATTCATAAAATAAAATAAACCATCATCATTAACATATAACAAATCACATAATAAATTAGAATTCAATCCATTAAATAAACAAGGTTAAGGTTTAAGATTTAGGATTTAAGAAATTAGGGTTTGGGTCTTAGAGTTTACTGGATTTAGGATTTTATCAAAACATGATTATTATAAAAACTTTAAGAGCACTTTAACATGGATTTTTTGATAAATACTTATATATAATATGACTACTAGACATTTAAAATATTATTTGAATAATCTAATGCTATGGTGATTTAATGGAACAAGCTACTGTGAAGATTTAAAAACAGAATTAATTAAGATTTAGGGTTTGAATAACTTAGGGTTTAAGAAATTAGATTTGTGTTTTGTGGTTTTAGAAAAGTGTAATTAGGGTTTTAGTTTTCAAAAATATGTTTTACGGGTATTAAGGTATTAGTGTTTTAAAAAATAGTTTTTAGAGTTTTAGATAAAGTTTGGATAGTAAGTAGAACAATTGATCAAATAACAAAAACATGCATGTTTAAACAATTTATCAAATTGTATGATGAAGCTACTGTAAACATAAGCAAAGAAATAGAGATTCAAACCTCCGTTGTTGGTTCCACCACAATCTTTGAATTCTGGTTAAATAAAAATAAAGACAGTATAGGCTGCCTTTGATGGATTGTTGTTGCTTGCTCACTGCCTTTTACTCCTTCAAGGTTTTCTTTTCTGGACGAAAAAATCCAAAAGTCCAAAGTCTGATCCAAAAATTTCACCTCCTTAATTCTGTGTCTTTAATGTAGTATTTATAAGAAAAAATAAAAATCTAATAGTAATTGGCTAAGAAAATAAAAATGTTTTAGGAAACAAAACTAAAACCAAGTAGAATAGGATTTTGGCAAAACAGTGCGTGGGTCGGGCGTGTGAAAGTATGCTGGCGAAGAAGTTCCATGGGCACTGGGCGCGGGCCAGCTAATTCTCCACCAGAATTTTCCTGCGGTGAATTGGCCTGTGACCATTTCGCTGCCCGCGATGAAAAATTTTCGTCGCCGATTTTTATTTTTTTTATTATTTTTATTATTTTATTATTATTTCTATTTTTTTATTTTTATTAAAAATAAATATTGCAAATAATTATTAAAATAAATATTATTTAATTAAAACACCACAAAAATTATTTTGGATTATTTAAAAATATTGAATTGGACTGGGTCAAAAATTAAAGATTTACAGTTTGCCCCATGCTTGAGCGATCTGAGACTACAACAAAAGAGAGTGAAAAACAATGTATTTTTTATTGGATTTAGAGCCATACTGGACTCCGTACCTGTAGACTCTTAATTTTTGACCCAGTCTGGTCCAATATATTTTAATTAGTCCAAAATCATTTTTGTGTTGTCCAATATATTTTAATTAGTCCAAAATAATTTTTGTTATCTTAATTAAATAATATTTACTTTAGTATCTAATTTTTATTAATAGAAATAAATAATAATAATAATAAACAAATAAAAAAAATAAAAAAAATCAGCGACGAAAAATTTCATCGTCGAAAAGGGTTGCGGCCCGCGGGCCAATTTTCGCCCCGCAGCCCACAGCCACCTGTGGCAGCTTTTTCGCCACCGTAATTTTTTCGTAGCAGTTTTTTTTTTTTGTCAGCGCATTTTTTCTGCAGTAATTTTTTTCACCAGCGAAATTTTTCCGTCACAAATTTTTTCGAAACCAAATACAATTAGGTTTTGGTTTCCTTTTCTTAATTAATGTTAGATTCCATGAATAACTAAATTTAATCATAAAAATCTTCTATAAATAAGGACTACAACAACACAGAAAAGGGGGGTGGGAGAAATTGAGACCGAAATTGAGGAGGAAAACCATGAAATGAAATCGGATTTTAAAAGTTCCTTCTGGAGGTGAAATCGGGGATCGCAATTCAGGAAAAAAAAGGGACAATCGAGTGAATTGAAAAACTTTGAATCAATCGGACTTTTTTAGAGAAGCAAACAAGCAAATTCAATCCATCAAAGGAAACCCTCTTGCCTTTGTTCTTGTTCATCCAAGAAATAATTTTTGGTGAAACCAACAAACGGAGGTATGAATGTCTAATTTCTTCACAGTAGCTTAAACCATCCAATTGTCTCTTTTGATTCAAAAACCCTAGAACTTTAATTCACCTTTTCTAAAGCTTAAAAATATTAATTCATTTCTTTGTTTTCCAAAAATCTTAAAATTATTGTTTTTGTTTCTTCAAAATCTTAAAACCCTAATTTGCCTTCCAATTTTCCAAAACCCTAAATTGAATTGTTTTCTTTCCAAAAACCCTAAAAAATATCTTTTCTATTTTTATAAACCTTAAATCATTTTGTTTATTTTCATAAAGCTTCATAAAATTATCAATTGTTTCTCCAAATTCTAAAATCTAATGCATTCTCCAAAACCCTAATTCTAAAATTCTAAAACCCTAATTCAACTTTAAAACAAAAACAGTAAACCCTAAACTAGCTAACCTAAATCCTAAAGTTTTCTTAAACCCTAACTCCCTTAAAACTTTAAACCCTAATTTTTCTAAACCCTAGTCCTTTAAACCTTAAAACCTTATAAACCTAAAATTCAACACAGTAAGTAGCTAATAATCATAAACTTAATGTTTTGAAGTGCCCAAACCCTAGTTTCATGATTTCACTTCTCAAACACTAATTTGGTTAATCAAAGAACTTTATCAGCCTCTTAAATTATAAAACTTTAGTTCATTTCAATTCCATTAAAATTTACAGTAGCTTAAACCCATAAATTTCAAAACCCTAAATACATTAAATAAAAAATCTTAAATAGAAACAGTAGCCCTAATTTGAATCTTTACTTGCTTTGTTCAATTTTATATTTGATTATGCTTTAATTTATTTTTAATGCTTTGTTGATTTATTTAAGTTCAATACTTGATTTATTTAGTTTATCATGGATGGATGTTTACATTCTATTGATGTTTAATATCTTTGATGAATGATTTATTTATGATGAATGGTTATTTACTTTTATTGATTTATTTAGATTTCCAAATGTTGTAAGAGGTATGTTTCCACTTGGTGGGTACCTCATTAGTTAAATATCATGTAATTTAATTTACTTTTCTATTTTAGAACCAATGTAAAGGACATGTTTCTACCTTTCGGTGGGTGTCCTATTTAGGCATGGATTATGTAAGGGCATGTTTCCATCTTCGGATGGGTGTCCATTTATTTGTTTTGCTTGGACATTGTTTTGAATTTCAATATATCAATGTTTTATTTTAATTATTGTGTGTAATATGGATAATATTATTATATTTAAGAATTTTATAATATTAAGACGTGTAAAGGAGGCCGGTTCCAATGAACCGGGCATTGTGGGGGGGGGGGGGGGGGGGTGCTGGGCCATTTCTCACCTTCCCCACACGTACCCAACTTTTTGAACCCATTAGGGGGTTGGGGATTCCTTAGGAATCGAGTCATCCACCCCTTTCTTTTTCCTGGCCCGTCCGGGTGGTGACTCCATTTTCTCCGGATTTAGGTCCGTGTTTTTTATTCATTTACTATTTATCAATAGTAATATTTACTTTCTTTTCTTTTCTTTTCTTTTCTTTTTTCTTTTTCATGAGAATACTATTTTTTTCTTTTTTCTTTTTGTCTTTTTCCTTTGCAATTTTCCTATATAAACCTCGGCTCATTTCTACCATATTCATCCACACTCATATTTTAATAGTTAAATCAGAGAGTTTAGCATAGAATTGAGGAGAAAATGCATGTTTTGAGATCAGAACCTCAATCCAATGCTGAGTTATTGAAATTTATTCGATGGCATAAAAATGGAACTGTAAGTCTACTAACTAGGATGCAGCTTCATCGCAGTACAAGTCAAAAAACTAAGGTAACAATGCAATTTAATATTTTAACAGCACAAATATGTATTTATTATTTTATTATATATATTTTTTATTTTTTTGTTTGTTTTTTTGTGTTTTTTTTGTTTAAGATTTAGGAAAAATAAATTAATTAGAAGACTATGTTTAAGAATTTAATAAACATGTAAATAGATAGACTAAAAATAGAACATAACGAATAAATTTAGTTTATAAATCAGTGGAATTGGTATGATGATATACTTACCTTGTGTTAACTTACCTAGCTCCGTGTTAGCGCGATCATTGAGTTATCCGGGGTGGAGGGTGTGTCTATAAAGCCCGACAATGGTATGATGTAGTACCCTCTCGGGTAAAACAAATTATCCGAGATTGCGGTTTTGAAAGCTTTATTTTGCAATTACCATCTGAGGAGTGTTCGATAGATAGGAGTGTAGTTCAAACATTGTTAGAGCGATGGATGGATACGACCCATAATTTTCACCTACCCATAGGAGAGATGACCATTGGCCCAGTTGATTATATAGCCATAACTGGTATCCGGTACTATGGCCTTCTGGTCCCTCTTACCAATGATATTTTGACATTCTAAGAAGTCCAACAGTTAATCGGTATGGAGCCATCATTAAAAGGCCTTTCAAGATAAAAATATTAAAAGGGCCTTTCAAGATAAAAATTGAGCCGATTCAGAGTTATTGGATGAACTACGAAGGACGGGTTCGCAGGGAAACAACCAAACAATATGCTCGAGGATTTTTACTATATCTGCTCAGGTTGACTATTTTATACAGCACCAAATCTGCCATCCATCTATTGGTGTTGAGGGTCCTTACTGACATGAGTATGGTACAACTTTACGGTTGGGATGAAGCTGGCCTTGCCTGTCTTTGTCATGGACTAGACAAGATTTACAGAAATAAGAAGTCTTTCGTTGGTTTCATGGTGGTTGTCTAGGTACTCTTCTTCCACCAATGTCAATTCCATTCTTATACTTGCATGAATTCAATTTTTATTGTTGTTGTAGGTATGAGCATATGAGCATAATCTTGTGAGGGACATTTCCCAAGAGAGAGTCGGGTATCTGAGATTGAATTTTTAGTTGTTCGATCGTGTAGCAGTTTCCGGCTCTCACCATGTGCACACCCAGCGCTATCTCTTAGGTTGCTTAACCTGGGGTTAGGTAAAATAGTATTAGTATACTTTAAAATTTATATAAAAGTTCACTTACCTTATGTCATTTTGTAGGTCAATTTGGCTTGGTGAAACACAGAAGAGAGGATGAACTGGATTTTTTCTATGAATGCCGCATTGCCTTTTCAGCACACTCACCGAGTCATTGCCGGCCCTGTATGATACGAACCGGCCACGAGGTAAGGATCCATTGGTGCTTCCAACTGGGCCATTGACTAGGAGCAGAGCTAAGAAGTTTGGAGCAGTTATGGGATTGCATATTCAAGATCAAATTTCAAAGGAAGTGACTGAAATGGCAATGGAAAAGTGCACAATAGAGCTTGAAGAAGGCACACCAAAGCTGATTATGATGCTTAGTGTGAATATGGAAGCTAAAGGCTAGCTAAAGAGGTCCAACGTACAAGAAAGGTCCATGGAGGTTCATATATAGCCTTGGAAAGTAATTTAAGGCCCATGGATAGCCCAAATAGTGTGGGGCGTGTTCTTATTTTGAAGGAATTTAGTTTGGCCCTTTTTTTATACTTTATATTTTCCTTAGTGGGTTAGGATGTGTGGTTTCCTATTTAGTTATTTCACATTATTAATTTGTTTCCATACTTTATATTTTCCTTAGTGGGTTAGGATTTTGACTTTGTAGCTTTCCTTTTCCCATTAGAATTAGGGATTCGGATTTTATTGGCCTTTTAGTATAAATAGGGCCTTATTTTTCTTATAAGGACACTTTTTGACAAATTATATTCTCAATTTTCTTATTGAAAATTTCGGCCATCATAGAATAGGAGTGGATTCTCTTTTTCTTCTGATTGCATCAAGAATTAGATTTACCTATCAATTTCGATTGTGGTGTTCTTCTAATTTGAACTTCCTAAATCCTTCCGTTATAAGTGTTTGTGCTTTGCTAAGCAATTGGGTGCTTTAGAAGGTGGTTTTTCCTTCGTTCTTGGTTTTCTTCTATCAATCGTGCATTGGGGTTTGAGGCCTTCATTGCCATAGGGTTCCGCGTCATTTGGTATCAGAGCCAATTACAGGTAAATATTTATCTATCTGTCTTTCTAGGGTTGTTTTAGTTGTTCCATTAGGGTTCTAATTGGATTTTCGAATTGGGTTATAGAATTCTTTGTTCAATTTCAAAATTGTGTTCTTGCCTTTTGATTCGAAATACGTTTTTCTTATTTCAAATTGGGTATAAATTGGACTGAAGGCTTTGTGTTTAGTTGGTGATCAAAGGATAGTGATGAGATCCTAAAAAAAAAAAGAGTACAAAATCACTTCAACAAAATTTCTTTGCTTTTCTAGTAATTTAAGGTATTAGAATCGTTTTGAATTAGGTTAAAAGTAATCAAAATATTGGCCACCAATTTCGGCCAATTGAGGGGCTGTTTTATTACGTTTTTTCTTGCTGATTTGGAAGTTTCCTTTTCGAAATTGAATTCTGGAGGAGTCTTGATACTAGCTTTCTTGGGTAGAATTATTAGGTCCATAAACTAACTTGCTAAGGTGAGTTGGTTTTGATACATTTTGACCAGATTCGTCATAATTTTTGACTTCTTTGTTTCTATTTCTTGTTTGAGCTACCGTTTTGATTCCGTGACATTGCTAGAGTATTATTTATTTGATTCTATACTCTGGTTGATATAATCGTGTGACACAAAATTTTCTTGTGTTGCCTCCAAATTTGTCAAGTTTCTTTCTAGGTGTCATTCTAGGATTTAGGTTCTAGTTCCCTTGAATGTGCTTGGTGATTGATTTGTGAGCCTTTGTTCTGAAGTGCAATCGAAGAATTAGCGAAGGTGAGTTCTTTGTTTTGTGAGATAATGAGTAGCAATTCTAGTAGAGATAAAGGCATAGCTGTTGAGAAAGAAGAGATGAGTATCCGGGATATTGCAAATGATCTTGAGACGTACAAGCAAGCAAATGAGGACAATATGGAAAGAATAGCAAATACGTTGGCTAGCTTGCAGCAGTCCATGGAACGCTTAATGCAAGCACAACAACCTACTCCAATAAGGCTACCACAGAGAATTCTACAACCAGCAAGAGCTGAAGAGAGAGAAGAGCCAGTTAGGAGGAGGGCACCAAGAGGTGCATATGAGAGAGGCCGTGTGGCTGATTATGGATTTGAAGAAGGAGAAGCTGAAATTTATCAAGCACCTATCAATGATAATGATTTGACTTCCATCAAAATGAAGGTTCCTGAATTTAGAGGGAACAACAATGCTGAAGAATACATTGAATGGGAGCGCAAAGTAGAGCAAATTTTTGAGTGCCATAATTATTCTGAAGAAAAGAAGTCACACATTGCAGCTGTGGAGTTCAAGGGTTATGCAACATTCTGGTGGGATAAACTAAAATCCACTAGAAGAGGCAAGGGGTTGAGAGCCGTACCCGCATGGGAGGAGTTGAGAGATCAGATGAGGCAGCATTTTATCCCTTCTCATTATTATAGGGATCTTTATAATCACTTAGCACGACTGGTGCAAGGTGGCAAGAGTGTAGAAGAATACCACAAGGAGATGGAGATGATCATGGCTAGAGCCAATATTGAGGAAGATGAACAACAGATGATGTCTAGATTTCTTGGAGGACTTAATCAGAATATTGCAAGTGAGTTGGAAATGTATGATTACAATACCATGGAGGAGATGGTTGATAAAGCTATGAAGATAGAGAGGAGGTTAAAGAGCAAGAGTTCCACCAAACTTGGCTATAGGAGACCACAAAATGTGTTTGGGAGTAATTTGGCTTATAGAGGACCCCAATATAGTGGTGGGGCAAATTCATCCAATAGGGGTGGAGAGAAAGGGGAGTTCAAGAATTCATTCCAGAAAAGCAATGCTGCAACCTCCAGTGGAAAAGGGCCATCTAGTCGTCTAAACAAGCAAACAGGTACGCCTAACACTACCACTCCTAGTAGGGAGATTAAATGTTTTAAGTGTTTAGGGAATGGGCATATTGCATCTCAATGTCCAAATAGAAGAGTTATGATTGCTACAACTGATGGTGATGTTGTGTCTGATTCTGAACCTAGTGATAATGATAATGATGATGTTAGGAACTTTGATTCTCCTATATATGATGATGTTTGTAGTGATGAGCATGTTGATTGTACTTTGTTAGCTGAGCGTGGTGAATTGTTAGTTGCTAGGCGTGCATTGAATATGCAGGTGAAAGAGGAAAGTCTAGTACAGCGTGATAATATTTTTCATACTAGACGCTTAATGAATAATAAAGTTTGTACACTTATTATTGATAGTGGGAGCTGTACTAATGCCGCAAGTACTACTATGGTTGAAAAATTGGGGTTAGAATGTATGAAGCATCCCAATCCTTATAAGTTGCAGTAGTTTAATGATAGTAGCGAGGTGAAAGTAACTAAGCGAGTGAGGGTACCATTTTCAATAGGCTGGTACAAAGATGAAGTTGATTGTCATGTAGTTCCTATGCAAGCTGGACATATGTTGTTGGGCAAACCGTGGCAATATGATCGGAGAGCGCAACATGATGGGTTTTCTAATAGGTACACATTTACCTATGAAGGAAAACAGGTCACTCTTGTTCCATTATCACCCCTAGAAGTGTATGAAGATCAAAGAAAGATGATTGAGACAGAGAGGCAAGTTGGGGCTACCAATTCAAAAATTAAAGGGAGTTTGAGAGAACATGATAAGGTGAGTGAGAGTGAAAAGCAAATGGGAAAAGAGGCCAGAAAAGAAACAAAACAAATAAATGGCCCATTGGTGAGAGAAAATAAGAAAGAAGGGAGAGCAAAACAAACTTTTTATGCAAGAGCGAGAGAGGTTAATTTTGCAATGTTTATTGGGCAGCCATTATTGCTCATTAGATACAAAGAAACTTTGTTTGCTGACACTAATGTTTCGCTTGATAGTTTGCCTTCTAGTTTTGTGTCTTTGTTGCAGGATTTTCAGGATGTGTTTCCAGATGAATTACCTAGTGGATTGCCACTGCTAAGGGGATTTGAGCATCAAATAGACTTCGTGCCTGGTTCTACCATCCCAAATAGACCAGCTTACCGGAGTAATCCCATGGGAACGAAAGAGATGCAAAAGCAAGTAGATGAGTTACTGGAGAAAGGGCTGATTAGAGAGAGTTTGAGTTCGTGTGCTGTTCCTTTGTTGTTGGTTCTAAAGAAGGATGGCACGTGGAGAATGTGTGTTGATTGTAGGGCTATAAATAAGATCACAGTGAAGTATCGACATCCTATACCACGACTTGATGACATGTTGGATGAGCTGCATGGTGCCAGGTATTTTTCTAAAATTGATCTTATGAGTGGATATCATGAAATTCGTATGAAACCTGGTGATGAATGGAAAACAGCATTTAAAACTAAATATGGTCTATATGAGTGGTTAGTAATGCCTTTTGGGTTGTCTAATGCACCTAGTACTTTTATGAGACTAATGAACCATGTTTTGAGAGCTTATTTGGGCAAATTTGTTGTAGTTTATTTTGATGATATTCTAATTTATAGTAAGACTTTGGATGACCATGTTGAGCATGCTAGGCTAGTTTTGGAAGTATTGAGAAATGAAAACTTATATGCCAAGCTTAAGAAATGTACATTTTGCATAGATAGGCTTGTGTTTCTTGGTTTTGAGTGTGCAGGGTGTTGAAGTAGATGAAGAGAAAGTGAAAGGTATAAAGGAGTGGCCTACTCTTAAGAGTGTGACGGACGTGAGGAGCTTTCATGGATTGGCTAGTTTCTATAGGAGGTTCGTGAAGGACTTTTCTACTATTGCATCACCGTTAACTAGCATAATCAAAAAGGAAGTTGGGTTCCAATGGGGAGAGGAGCAACAAAAAGCCTTCGACTGCCTGAAAGGGAAGTTGACATCCGCTCCTATTTTCTCATTACCTAATTTTGAGAGTACATTTGAGATTGAGTGTGATGCTTCTGGTGTAGGTATTGGAGCTGTATTGATGCAAGAGAAAAAGCCCATAGCCTATTTTAGTGAGAAACTCAATGGTGCACAATTGAACTATTCCACTTATGATAAGGAGTTGTATGCCTTGGTGAGAGCATTGGACGTGTGGCAGCACTACCTCCTTCCAAAGGAGTTCGTGATACATACGGATCATGAGTCCCTCAAACACTTGAAGGGATAAGGTAAGTTGAACAAGAGGCATGGTAAGTGGATAGAATTTATAGAACAATTCCCTTATGTTGTTAAATACAAGCAAGGAAAGGATAATTTAGTGGCTGATGCGTTGTCTAGAAGATATACATTACTATCAATGTTGAGTTCTAAATTGCTTGGTTTTGAGTACGTTAAGGACTTATATGTAGGTGATGTTGATTTTGGCAATGTGTATGTTGCATGTTAACATGGAGCTTTTAATTCATTTTATAGGCATGATGGATACTTGTTTAAGGGAAATAAATTATGTGTGCCTAAATGTTCCATGCGTGATTTGCTTGTGTTAGAATCTCATTGTGGGGGATTGATGGGACAATTTGGGGTAGCTAAGACTTATGATATCTTGTTTGAGCATTTTTATTGGCCGTCTATGCGTAAGGATGTTGATAGATTGTGTTCTGCTTGTATTGCTTGTAGACAGGCAAAATCTAAGTCTATGCCTCATGGTCTATATGTGCCTTTACCTGTACCTAGTTCACCTTGGATTGACATTAGCATGGATTTTGTGCTTGGATTGCCTAGAACTAGAAAAGGTAGGGATAGCATTTTTGTAGTTGTTGACAGGTTTAGTAAGATGGCACATTTTATTCCTTGTCATAAAGCTGATGATGCGATTGTTGTAGCTAATTTGTTCTTTAGAGAAGTGGTTCGACTACATAGGGTGCCTAGGACTATTGTGTCTGATAGAGATGCTAAGTTTTTGTCCCATTTTTGGAGAGTTTTGTGGGGGTAGATTAGGAACTAAGATTTTGTTTTCTACTACTTGTCATCCACAAACAGATGGGCAAACAGAGGTAGTTAATCATACACTTGGTACATTGTTGAGAGCTATAGTGGGAAAGAATTTGGCTGCTTGAGAAGATTGTTTACCTTTTATTGAGTTTGCTTATAATCGTTCTATTCATTCTTCTACAGGTTATTCGCCATTTGAGCTTGTTTATGGTTTTAACCCATTAACTGTACTTGATCTTATTCCTTTACCTTCACATAAGCTTGTTAATTTAGATGGAGACAGGAAAGCAGAATTGGTGAAGGCTATGCATGAGAAAGCTCGAGTTAATATGGAGAAAAAGAACAAGTCCTATGCTGATCGAGTGAATAGAGGACACAAGAAGATAGTGTTTGCTCCTGGGGATTGGGTTTGGGTACACTTCCAAAAGGAGAGGTTTCCAAATCAAAGGAAGAATAAGCTTGATGCACGTGGTGATGGTCCATTTCAAGTGTTGGCAAAGATCAATTATAATGCATACAAGATAGACTTGCCTGGTGAGTATGGTGTTAGTACTACTTTTAATGTGTTTGATTTATCTCCTTATGATGATGCAGATTTGAGGACAAATCTTTTTGAAGAGGGGGAGAATGATACGAACCAGCCACGAGGTAAGGATCCATTGGTGCTTCCAAATGGGCCATTGACTAGGAGCAGAGCTAAGAAGTTTGGAGCAGCTATGGGATTGCATATTCAAGATCAAATTTCAAAGGAAGTGACTGAAATGGCAATGGAAAAGTGCACAATAGAGCTTGAAGAAGGCACACCAAAGCTGATTATGATGCTTAGTGTGAATATGGAAGCTAAAGGCTAGCTAAAGAGGTCCAACGTGCAAAAAAAGTCCATGGAGGTTCAAGGTAATAGAGGTTCAGGTGCTCCTACTTCGGGCGGACTCGGAATGGGTGATATGCCTCCTCCTCCAACAGGCAATGACTTTTTCAGGGCTTTGTTTGATCATGATCCACCACCTCCTTCTCAGTGATCTATCATTATTATATTATAAAATAATGATAAAAAAAAATAATGATGATATATAATTTGCACTTTTACTGTAACTTTTGACTTAATTTTTTTCTTTTTTTATCATCATTATTATTTCTACGCGACTGGTCTTTCCTCTTCATATTCAAAATTTCCAAAGTAGCATTGATTCATAAAATAGAAGGCAACACCATAAATCAAAACCGTTTCGTCGCCAATTTTCTATCCTTGCCCATCTCGGTCTCAAGCTATTCCTTGTCAATTTTGAAATAGCCAATCATCCTATATAAATCTCTTTCCATGCCATGACCTCATACAAAAGCCAAGAAATTTTTCGCGAATTTTCAATTTCAGCATCAAAATTCCTTTTAACAATTCCAATTTTCCTCCAATTGTCAATAATGATCGAACTCAATTTGAAGAAAATAAAAGGTCTATTTAAAAATATGAATGCCATTCATTGAAAACAAATATCTTAGTCAAAAATCAATACTTTGAAGTGTTTTCAAAATATTAAATTAGCCATTCTTTTTTACATGCCATGGCTTCTTTTTGGAATGTGAATTCTAGGACATTTGAGATTAATGGCTTTGAGATATGTCCCATGATTGAAGAATTTGAGGCCATCCTTGGATATCCAAGCAATCAACCAATGACATTACCTATATTGATTTTCAAGACTCAACAAAAGATGCAAATGTTATTTCAACTTTCAAAGCTCAAAGTTCTACAGTTGATGAGAGGTGAGAAGATTCTGCTTGGTCCCTTAATTGACTTTTGCACTTTTCACTTGGCTCCTACTAAGGTATGGGGACGTATGCTTTGTCTATGTTTGCTTGGCCAATTTTTGCTTGTTTCTTCTGATGGTGATATTGATCCACGATTATTGGATATCATGAACCAAATAGAAGGAGGCTTGTCATCGATACTCGTAATCTTAGCTGAGTCTTTAGTTGGATTAGACCAATTTAAATCAGGATCATCAAGGAAATTGGCTGGGAGTCCATTGTTGCTTCAGGTAATTACCTAAATTGCCCTTTCGGGTTTTCAATTTAGGTTTCTTTTTTTTAATTCTTTTCTTATGCTTACAGATTTGGCTTCAAGAGTGTCTCTGCTTGCTCGATACTCCATCTATGGATTTTACTAGATATCTACCGCGACATCACTCTGCTAAGAAACTACTCCACCATGCTTCTTTATATGTCGACTGGGTTGACTGGATTCGTTCTCGTGCTGAAGTCAACATCCGTTGGTTAATACCTTGGAGGAAGATTTCTCATATCACCATTCGGACGTACTTGATGTATGTTCCTCTTACTGGTCTTCATCGAGGTACTTGTTATGATCCTCGCCAACTTGATTGTCGGTATTGAGCTGAGTCTCGAGATTCTAATTTTAATCCTGATTTGGACATACCTTGTCTGACAGAAGCCTACTTGGATCGGCTAAAGTAAAGCTGGCCTGCACGCTACACTTATCGTCTGCCATAGATTTTACATTTGTCAATTTCTCTGGAAAAGATATTGTCAGGATGTAAAAATAATGAAAGTAGTAATAAGAGATGTTTCTTTTCCTTTTATAATTTGTCATCACCTTTTACTATTGTGTTTATTTCATTTTATCCATATTTGGTCAAATACTTAAAATAGTGCACATGGAACAATTTTAATACTAATTCTACTTTATTAAATTATGGAACAACCAAACATAAAGTCAGCATACACAAGATCACTTCTGTTGCCAACTAGCCCTTTTGGATTTTCTAATTCATGATTTTCTCTTGCTTAGCCCTAATTATTGCATAGCCCGCCCTTTCGAGTTTTCGGAACTAGCGAAATGTTCTAACTTTTGCCTAGGCCGCCCTTTTGGGTTTTCAACCTAGCGAGCTCTCTTTTTTTTTATACATAAAAACTCTTCAACTTATCAATGTTCACTGGCTCGCTAAACTCGTTCCCGTCCATGTCATAACTTCACTGCACCCTTATTCATGACTTGTTTCACAACATATGACCCTTCCCAGCTAGGCCTAAATTTCCCTCTTGGATTAGATACGTTAGGCTTACATTGTTTCAATACTAAATCACCGACTTTGAGTTTTCTGATCTTAACCCTTCTATTATAGGCTCAAGCTATCCTCCTTTGATACAGTATATGATACAATGCTTTTAACCTTCTCTCCTCTAGTAAAGCTAACTGTGTGTATCTGCTCACTACCCATTCTGTCTTAGGCAGTTCAGCTTCCAAGACCACTCTTAATGACTTGATCTCAATTTTAATTTGCAACACTGCTTCCATCCTGTAAACCAAAGAGAACGGTGTCATTCCAATAGGCTTTTGCACACTTGTTCTATATTCCCACAAAGCAAAAGAAAGCATTTTTTTTTACTAATCCCTGTATGTCTTAGTCATCTTGGACATGATCTGCTTAATTGTCTTATTGGTTGCTTCTACTGCACCATTAGCCTTTGGTTTATAAGGAGAGGATCGGTGATGATGGATTTGGTACTTCGAGAATAAGCCCTTAACTGCACCTTGAAACTGTACCCCATTGTCTGATATCACACTGTGCGGGACCTCATATCTGTAGATGAGATTCTTTTCAATAAATCTAGCCATTTGACTTGCCCTCGGTTTGTTGAAAGATTCGGCTTTGACCCATGTTGAAAAATAATATACCGCTACTATAATAAAATGGTGACCATTTAAGGCTGTCGGATGTATCTCTCTTATGATGTCAATCCCCCAAGTTGCGAATGGCTAGAGTGAAGGCAAAGAATGCAATTTTTCAGGTGGCATGTGATTCAAATTACCATACATCTGACATTGCTGGCACTTCTTTACAAACTCAATACAATCTCTCTCCATGGTCAACCAGTAGTAACCTTGTCAAATTATCTTCTTAACTAGGGCTAAACCACTCATGTGTAGATCATAACTTTTTGTGTGTATTTTTGATATGATATGCTCCCCTTCAGGCTTCCTCAAGCATCTCAAGTGCACCCCATCAGGCCATCTTCAATATAACTCTCCAAGAAAGGTGATGTATTGTAAGGACCATTTTCTTATGGCTCTTCTTTCTTTCTTTGTTGCTCCCAACGAGTATTCTTTCTCTTTCAAAAACCTTCTTTTAGTGTCATACCACGCACATAGTCTGTATCAGTTTCCATGATTGTGATACGAACCAGCCAAGAGGTAAGGATCCATTGGTGCTTCCAAATGGGCCATTGACTAGGAGCAGAGCTAAGAAGTTTGGAGCAGCTATAGGATTGCATATTCAAGATCAAATTTCAAAGGAAGTGACTGAAATGGCAATGGAAAAGTGCACAATAGAGCTTGAAGAAGGCACACCAAAGCTGATTATGATGCTTAGTGTGGAAGCTAAAGGCTAGCTAAAGAGGTCCAATGTGCAAGAAAGGTTCAACGTGCAAGAAAGGTCTATGGGGGTTCATATAAAGCCTTGGGAAGTAATTTAAGGCCCATAGATAGCCCAAATAGTGTGGGACGTGTTCTTATGTTAAAGGGATTTAGTTTGGTTGTTTCCATACTTTATATTTTCCTTAGTGGATTAGGATTTTGTTTCCATACTTTATATTTTCCTTAGTGGATTAGGATTTTGTTTCCATACTTTATATTTTCCTTAGTGGATTAGGATTTTGTTTCCATACTTTATATTTTCCTTAATGGTTTAGGATTTTGACTTTGTAGCTTTCCTTTTCCCATTAGAATTAGGGTTTCGGATTTATGTGTGCCTTTTAGTATAAATAGGGACTTATTTTTCTTGTAAGGGGATTTTTTTTGACATATTATTATTAAAGATTTTCGAATTCTTCTACAAGTTCTTCTTGTGAATTTTTGTGTGAGAGAGATTAGAGTGGATTCTTTAATTCTTTCTTTGCATCAAGAATTAGGTTTACTTATCAACGAGAGTTGTGGCATTTTCCTTCTTCTTACCAACTAAATCCTTCAATCATAGTGAGTTCGCGTCTCTTTATAGGCGTTGGATTCCTTAGGAGGTGATTATCAAGTTTCAAGGAGTTCTCTACCATTGTTATATGTTGGGTTTGCTGCCATCATTGCTAAGGGTCCACGTCATTTGGTATCAGAGCCTTGCTACAAGGTAATTTTTATCTACTTTGTCTTTCTAGGGTTTGTTAATTTAAGTCTTTTAAGTTTCTGCGTTTTAGGGTTCTTAGAGAGTCTAGTCTTTAATTTTCAAAAAAAGAGTCATATATCAAAATTCGAAAAGCCTAAAGATTGTTCAAAGAGTAATTTGAAACCTAGGAAAAGGAGTCTGATTGAATTTCGAAACCTAGGCCTTGCATCTGAATTGGATTCAAAACCAAGATTAGGGTTCTTGAAAGAAAACGAAAGCTAGAGTTTTTGTTCAAGTTTGATTTTGATTTGATTTTGAGTGAAACTGGGGTTGCGAATTAAGTCCAGATTTTGAAAAGCTCTTGGGAATAAATTAAGTCCCGAATCAAGGGGATAGTGAGAGGAAGCAAAAAAAAAAAAAAGAGTACAAAACCACCTCAACAAAAATTGTTTGATATTCTTGCTATTTTGGTGCTAAGGATCAGATCTAGGTGGGTTAGAAGTAATAAAATTTTTTTGGGCGAAAAATTTCACCTTTTGAGGGGCTTTTGGAATTCAAAAATCAGACCTTAATATTCATATTATTTGAGTGTTATAGGTGGGAAATTAGAGTCTAGAAGCTAGCGTTTTGGGTAGAATTGATTAGGTCCATAAAGCAGCTTGCCAAGTGTGGGTTGTTTTTGATTCATTATATCCAAATTTGTCTTGTTTATTGGCTTCATTGTTTCTGATTTCTTTATCTAGCTTTTAATTCCATCATATTGCTAAGTATCATTTGCTTGTGTCAATACTTGGTTTTATTCTTGCTATTTGGGTGCTAAGTATCAGATCTAGGTGGGTTAGAAGTAATAAAAATTTTTTGGGCGAAAAATTTCTCCTTTTGAGGGGCTTTTGGAATTCGAAAATCAGACCTTAATATTCATATTATTTGAGTGTTATAGGTGGGAAATTAGAGTCTAGAAGCTAGCGTTTTGGGTAGAATTGATTAGGTCCATAAAGCAGCTTGCCAAGTGTGGGTTGTTTTTGATTCATTATATCCGAATTTGTCTTGTTTATTGGCTTCATTGTTTCTGATTTCTTTATCTAGCTTTTAATTCCATTACATTGCTAAGTATCATTTGCTTGTGTCGATACTTGGTTTTATATCGTGTAGTGCAAATTACCTTGCATTGCCTCTGGATACTTGTCTTGTTTTCTATCTAGTTCTAGGATTTAGGTTCTAGTTTCTTGAACGACTTGACAATTGTTGGTTGGTGAGCTTGGTTCTGAAGTGCAATCAAGGAAGACAAGAAAAGTGAGGTAATTCTAAACACTTGAGTGAATTTTGATTATTACTAATCTTGTTTCTTTGAGTTTGTTCGTTTGTTAACGTGGCTGGAAAAGGAGAAGAGAAATAGCAAAGAAGGAGCCATGGCCGAAAGCTTGGCTAGGCTTAATGGGACTTTGGCAGCAATGCTTGGTCGAATGGAGATGATGGATACTAGATTGCAAGAGAATGCAGCACGGCAAGCACAACAAATGCAACAAGTGCAACAAATTTAGCAAGTGCAACAAGGGCAGCCAGCCGCACATCCAAATCCCATAATGCAAGCTCGAAGAGTGCTTAGGAGAGAAGGGCAAGGAAATCTTGAGGCCCTAGAAGCAGCCGAAAGGGTAGAAGATGAAGATGAAGGTGGAAATCAACCTACCACTGATGGTGACCTTACTTCCATCAAGATGAAGATTCCTTCCTTTGAAGGGAAGAACAATGCAGAAGAGTTCATAGAATGGGAGAGGAAAGTTGAGCAGATTTTCGAATGCCATAACTACACCGAAGAGAAGAAATCAGTTTTGGCAGCCGTAGAGTTCAAAGGGTATGCTACCTTTTGGTGGGATCAATTGAAAGCTAATAAAAGAGGGAAAGGTATGAGGCCTATTCCTGAATGGTCAACCTTGAAAGAACTAATGAGAAGCTGATTTGTACCATCTCACTACATTCGGGATTTGTACAATCGACTAGCAAGACTAGTTCAAGATGGAAGAAGTGTGGAAGAGTACCACAGAGAGATGGAGATGATCATGGCTAGGGCAAATATTGATGAAGATGAAGACAAGAAGATGTCACGATTTCTTGGGGGATTGAATTTGAACATAGCCAATGAATTGGAGATGTATGAATTCAACACAATGGAAGAGTTAGTTCAAAAGGCCATGACGATAGAGAGAAGATTGAAGAATAAAGCTATTTCGAAAACTGGCTACTCTAAAGCTAGTGGAAAATTTTCAAACTTCAAGGGTTCAAGTTCGAGTGGAGGTTCCTACAAAGGGGATTACAAGGGTTCTTTCCAAAAGAATTCTTCCTAGAATCCTAATTTCAAGAAGCCGAATGATGGGGATGCAAAAACAGCCAAGGAAACACCTTGTAGACCTACACCAAGTAGGGAAATTAAATGCTACAAGTGTTTGGGAAGTGGACACATTGCTTCTCAATGTCCGAATAAGAGGGTGATGATTGCTACCCATGAAGGGGAAATTGAATCAGAATCTGAACATGAAGAAGAAGAGGAGGCCGAATGTGGTGATAGGGCAGAATATGATGAAGAGGCTTGGGAGAATCAAGTCTTGAATGCTGAACAGGGAGAGATGCTTGTTACTAGAAGAGCCTTGAATATTCAAGTCAAGGAAGAAGGCTTGGATCAAAGGGAGATTCTTTTCCACTCTAGGTGTTTGGTGAATGGTAAGGTTTGTACACTTATCATTGATGGTGGAAGTTGTACCAATGCTGCTAGTACCACAATGGTGGATAAATTGGGGTTAGCTTGTTTTAAACATCCCAATCCTTACAAGTTGCAATGGTTCAATGACGCTGGGGAAGTAAAAGTGTTGAAGCAAGTCAAGGTACCATTCTCCATTGGGTGGTATAAAGATGAGGTTTTGTGTGATGTAGTGCCAATGCAAGCTGGACATTTGCTATTAGGAAGACCATGACAGCATGATAGAAGGGCACAACATGATGGCTTTTCTAAGAAGTATACCTTTACTTATGAAGGAAAGAAGGTTGTTCTAGCACCATTATCACCTCAAGAGGTGTATGAAGATCAAAAGAGGATGCTAGAGAGGGAGAAAGAAGTTTCGGCCAACATGAACCAAGGGGGTTCAAATTCAGCCAATGATGTTTCTTCAACACCCAAGGGTAATTCTAAGGGTAGGGAGAGAGAAAATAATAAAGTGAGTGAGTGCAGAAAGGGAAAAGAGGCAGAGAGTCAAAAGAAAGTAAGCAAACAAATAACTGGCCCATTGGTGAGAGAAAATAAGCAAGGAGAAAAAGCAAAACATACTTTTTATGCAAGAGCAGGAGAGATAGATATAGGGCAGCCTGTACTCATTATTATGTATAAAGAATCGTTACTTGCTGATAGTGAAGAATCTATTGATTCTTTACCTTCTAGTTTTGTGTCTTTGTTGCAGGATTTTAAGGATGTGTTTCCTAAAGACCTTCCTAGTGGTTTGCCGCCATTAAGAGGGATTGAACATCAAATTGACTTCATACCCGGTTCTACAATTCCAAACCGGCCAGCATATAGGAGCAATCCTATGGAGACAAAAGAGATGCAAAGACAAGTTGAAGAGCTTTTGGAGAAAGGCTTGGTTCGCGGGAGCCTTAGTCCTTGTGCCGTTCCAGTCTTATTAGTACCCAAGAAAGATGGTTCTTGGAGGATGTGTGTTGATTGTAGGGCTGTGAACAAGATTACTGTGAAGTATAGACATCCCATTCCTAGACTTGATGGCATGTTGGACGAATTGCATGGGGCGAAATATTTCACAAAGATTGATCTTATGAGTTGTTATCATCAAATTGGCATGAAGCCTGGAGATGAATGGAAGACTGCCTTCAAAATGAAATATGGTTTGTATGAATGGTTAGTTATGCCTTTTTGTTTATCTAATGCACCTAGTACTTTCATGAGATTAATGAACCGTGTTTTGAGAGCTTATTTAGGTAAGTTGTAGTAGTTTATTTTGATGATATTCTGATTTATAGCAAAACTGAGGAAGAACGTTGTTTTGTTAGTTTTTGTCATAGATTTGTAGTTTATTTGTTATGATAATTATTGTTTTCTTTAGGTATTTTGTTAGTTTTAATATGTTTATTTAGTGTTTTCATTAATTTTGGTAGTTTTAGTTTATTTCAGTGTTTACGTCGTTTTTGTCCTAATTTTTAGTGTGTGTTTATGTTTTGTTGGTTATTGTTTATTTAATTCTGGTTTAAAGTTTGTTTCAAGTTTTGTTTTGGGTTTAATATGCAAGGAACCATGCTAAGGAAGGAAAAAACTAAGGAATCAAGAGGAAGAAATTAATGGATAGTAGTTGACACATGCAGGGGACACGGCCAAGTCACTGGCCGTGTCCCATATCAAGCCAAAGAGAAGCCACAAGACACAGAGATGGACACACTCAAGGGACACGGCCAAGTCACTGGCCGTGTCCCTCCAAAGAAGCTCAAACACAGCCAAGTTGTGTTAGCTTGGCCGTGTCTCACTCATGTCCAAAGGAAAAGAAAGATGAAATCAAGTAGTAGAAGACACAAGCAAGGGACACGACCAAGCTTGTGGCCATGTCCCTCCAAAATGGTCCAACACGGCCAAGCTCCTTCCAACATGGCCGTGTCACTCAATCACACCAAAGAAGAAAAGAAGAAACAGAAGCAAACACAAGCAAGGGACACGGCCAGGCTTGTGGCCGTGTCCCTCCAATTCACCTCCAACACGGCCATGTCTCATCCAACTTGGCCGTGTCTCTCATGGACCAAAGACATGCGGATTTTTTAAAGCGTAGGTTTCATATAAATTTAAGAATTAGGTTTTCTTTAGAGGTTGTTGAGTTTTTGTGAGCTGTTTAGCCGTCAAAGAGAGTTTTAGGGTTTTGATAACTTGTTTTCTTTGATTTTGATTACACTTTGATTAATCTAGCTTAGATTAGATTGTTCTAGCCATTGATACATCCTTCTTGCAAGATTTGAACAAGAGATTCTTCAGAAGCTTTAAGGAGTTTGTAATTTGGTTTTGTTCTTGAACTTTATCTCTTTATTTTCATTGGAATTGTATTTATGGATATTATCATGTCTAAATTGATTTCTTTGAATATTAATGAGATGAGTATGTTTGATAGCATTATGAACTAATTTGATCTAGTCTAGGGTTTGTATGGATCTGCTATGATTGTATGAATTGGTTATTACTCTTAACTCAATTATTTCTTTAAGCCTTTATTGAATGAATTATTGCTAATATATAATTGATTGGCCACCAATTATGTGTTTTAGGTATTAGATGATGGATTGAGAGATGAAGTCTAATGCTGGAACAATTCAATTAAGGACTTAGGTGAATTAGAGATATAACCTAGGAAAAGATTATTTCAATTGGAACAAGATTATTTGAGAGAGGTTTGAATGCGAGAGCTTATTTCCTTTATTCAATTAATTAAGTTACTTGAGATTTAATCTTTGAAATTAAATTTGTTAAGAGGAATAACCGTTTATACATATAAGTAGTAGAGAAGTGCAAACCCTAGACCAATCTATTAAGTGAATCAATTCATTAGTTCAGTTTACTTTTATTGTTTTAAACTTCGTTCAATCTGTCTTTATTAATTGTTAGCAATTTAAATTTATTCATTACTTGTTATTTATAATCTGATAATCAATTAGCTACTTTAGCTTCCTTGAGAGACGACCTTGGGGCGATCACCTTTGCTACAGCTACCTCGTATACTTGCGAGTGACGCTTTGTGGTAGAGTTAATTCGAGTGCAACAAGTTTTTGGCGCCGCTGCCGGGGAAGCTAATTGGCATAATTGTTTATTAGACAAAAATACTTTAGATTATTTTTCATTGTTTACTTTTAATTTTATTTTGTCTTTTGCTTTTAATATTTCTTTTGTTCTAGAAATTTTGTTTATGCAAGGCAGGAGATCACTTGGAGGAGAGCTATACCTAGTCATTCCAGAAATTCAGAGAGTGAAAAGGAGCAGGGAAGAGTTTGAGCTGTACACAGGATTTGATACTTCAGAGGAGGACACTTCTGATTTTGAGTCAGAATCTGCACAATCTGTTAAAATGGCTGAAGAAAGACAAAGGACAATGAGAGATTTTGCTAGACCTGTCATTGGAACTTCCACCTCTTGCATAAGATTGACAGATGCAGCAAGGAACTATGAGTTGAAGAACATTCATTACAATATGCTGCCATTATTCTATGGAGTTCCAAATGAAGATCATTTGAACTTTATTCGGGATTTTTATTCTACCCTCAACACTTTTCCATTGGGAGGACTAACAGAAGATCAGTTGAGGATGAGATGTTTTCCATATACTTTGAAGGATAGGGCAAAGAGCTGGCTTATGATGTTGCCCGAAAACTCTTTGACAACTTGGGAGCAAGTTTATAACAAGTTCATGGGCAAGTTTTACTCTCATCAAAAGACAGCTGAATTGAGAGGGAAGATTGCTACATTCTCTCAATTTGAAGGAGAGCCATTTCATGAGGCTTGGGACAGATTTAAGATGCTATTGATCCAGTGTCCACATCATCACTACCCACTTCAACTTCTTAATCAGTTTTTCTATGATGGTCTAACCCAGCAATTTCAGAACATAGTTGATAATGCAGCTGGGGGAGCCATGGGAGAAAAGACAGCTGATGAAACTTATGAGATTTTTGAAATATTGGGAGCTAATTCTCAACAGAAAAGTGTAAGAGGAAGAAGTAAAGGGGTTAATCAACTGGAAGCCAATAGTGAGATGGTCAATCAGACAGCTGAGTTGACAAAGCAATTGCAGATGCTGAATATGAAGAACAATATTTCTTCATCTACTCAAGAAGTGTGTGGAATCTATGGGACTTTCGGGCATGGAGCAAATATATGTTCCTCTGCATATGAGTCTTTTGGTAATGCTGAGCAAGTCAATGCTATGGGGGGATTTCAACCAAGGACCCAAAATGATCCTTATTCAAATACATACAACCCTGGTTGGAGGAATCACCCAAATTTTTCTTGGGCAATAAATAATTCTCAGCAGCCTTTCCATTTGCTCCAGAGACAGAACCAACAACAGGGCCAATCCTCAAATCAAGGGCAGTCTAAGATAGAGAGTTTGGAGGAAAGTTTGCAAGGTTTTATCCAAGTCAATGCTAAAAATCAAGAGATGACCAACAAGAGGCTGGATTCATTAGAAGCATCTTTTAAGAAAGTGGAGACTCAAGTGGGATAACTTGCACAACATATGCAGATTCAACAAAAGGGGAAATTCCCAAGTCAACCTGAGCAGGCATAATCAGCGACTGTTCTTAGAAGTGGTAAGGAAATTAACAATAATGTTGAAAATGATTCTATGAATGCAGGTGACCAAGAGAACAAGGAGGAAGGAGAACCAGAGAACAAAGGAGCTGGAGATAGATCAATGAAGAAGTCCCCTTCAGCAGATTTACACAAGGCAAGCAATCCATACCGGCCACCTATACCATTCCCCAGCAGGTTGAAGGATGATAAACAAGATAAGCAATTTTCTAACATCTTCAACATGCTGTCTAAGGTAAGTATTAACTTACCCTTACTGGAAGCAATAAAGAATATGTCAGCTTATGCCAAATTCTTCAAAGAGCTGATCACCAAGAAAAAGAGGTATGAGTCGAATGAAAATGTGATAGTTTCAGAGGTAGCTAGTGCTGTTCTACAGCATAAACTACCTCCCAAGCTAAAGGATCTTGGTAGCTTTATAATTCAAATTACTGTGGGGAATGGAAAGGGGACTGAAGGCATGTGTGATCTAGGAGCCAGTGTAAATTTGATGCCTTATTCTGTGTATAAAGAATTAGAACTAGGGGAGCTTAAACCAACCAAAATGGTGTTGCAATTAGCTGATAGATCTCTTAGATTCCCGAAAGGGGTTATAGAAGATGTGTTAGTTAATGTTGGAGGGTTAACAGTACCTGTGGATTTTATAGTTCTTGACATGGAAGGAAGTAACCCTACACCATCAGCACACACTATTTTGCTGGGTAGGCCTTTTATGGCTACTACCAACACCTTAATAGATGTTAAAAATGGTAAGTTGTCAATGAATGTCTTAGGACAAACTGTTGATTTTTCTATTTTTAACACTTCTCCCATTCCTACAACTGCTTTATATGAGGAATGTTCTTTAATTAATTGTGTTGAAGCAGTTGTTTCAGATGTTTTCTTACAGACAGTTTCCTCAGATAAAATGGTGCTGACACTGACCTTAGAAGAGGGGGCTAAACCAGTGGGGGAGACCCAAAGATGCCTTAACCCAAAAGCATATGAGAACTCGAGGAATTATAAGGATCACACTAAAGCACTTCATGACAGATTTATAGTGCGACAGACATTGAGTCTAGGTATGAAAGTTTTACTTTTTAATTCTCGACTTCGTCTGTTTCCAAGTAAACTCAAGTCTCGATGGAGTGGTCCTTTCGAGATAATTCAGGTATGTCCTTCTGGTGCCATTGAATTGCTTAACTCTCGAACCAATAAGACTTTTAAAGTAAATAGACAGAGAGTTAAACCATACAATGAAGGATTTCAAGAAGTGAGGATCATTGACAGCACTTTGATCCACGATCCCTAGACCTTGTAGTGATGTCCAGCTTTATGACATTAAAGAAGCGCTAAATGGGAGGTAACCCATCGGTTTGCATTTCTTTTTCATAGTTATGATTTTATATTCAGCAATTTTGATTTTATGTTTAGTTTAAATAAATGGAAACCCTAAAGCTCTCTTGTATTTTGTTTTTGCACATTTGTGTTTGTGATGAAAAGTTAGGGTTTTGCCTCACCAGGGTACGATGGAAGACAAGTTGTACTTAACTCTTTCTCTTTATTATTCTTGTTTTCCACTGAGGACAATGTAAATTCTAAAGTGTGGGGTAATCTTTTAGCTTTTCTTTAATTTTTGTTTTGTTTGTCATTTTGTGTGTTATATTGTGTGTTGTGCATGGCATGATTGTTGAAAACTTATTAACTTTTCTATGATTCTAGCATTATAGTTGAGACTTTAGTATCAGCACAGAGATTAGCATTTGAATTCATTCAGGATCAATTTTCATATTCTGCAATTCATGACATATAAATCTTTGAGAACCCACCTTTGTGAGTTTTGAGCCTCAGAGATTGAATTTTATTGTCAATTGATTTTCTTTTCTTAAGTGTGCACCTTCATGATTTTGCATCTCTAGAGTTTGCTTTTGCATACTAATTGAACTCACATTATGATTTAATCTCAAGTTTTAAAATGATGAAGGCAAATTAGGTTAGCCCTTTAGCTTAAAAAGACCTCCCTTAATATTGAATTCCTTAGTGAGCCAAGTTGAGCCTTTGACTTTTATTGTTTGATCAATACAATTTACAACTCAACATTTCTTATTATCATCATACCTGCATTAAGGAATGGAGTTCTTATGATATGACAATAGGGTGGTTTATTTCAAAGTGTGGGGTAGGCAAATAAAAAAAAATGGTATTGTTATTTGGGGTTGAAATGCATACTGTGCACATTGTATTTGACTAAGAATCGCTTGTTCTTTTCCTCTTCATTTTAAGCTAGATGTTCCATGCAATTTTATATTTTGTATATTTATATAAAAAAAAAGAGAAATATAAAAGAAAAAGAAAATAAAAAGAAAATAATATATATATATATACAAAATTCATATATTTTCTAGCATTAGAGGAATGTCGACTCATGTATTTTTCTTTAAGTATGCAAGTATGTGAAAGTATCAAGGTTGGTGAATATGCCATTTGAGGGAGCTATGAGTTTCTGAGCAAGAGTATTGTCTAATTTAGATACTCCATTTCTTGATGCTCCAGCTTAAATGTAATATCCTTAATTATGCCCTAGTAGTCTTGGTGTTATTGTTGTTGCACTTGAATTATGTATATATTGTAATAAGTTGATAAGATATTGGAAGAGAATTTTATGTATGGTGATTGGGAAAGGAAATAGGGTTTAGAGACAAGTTTATATGTTGTGTATATGGTGATATATATAACATATAAAGTGGTCAAAATGGAAAGTCAAGGTGTTGGATAGTGGAGGAAGATATTTCTTTTATTATTGAGTAATTACACAATTGGGCACATAAGAGACAAAATGTTAGTTATATAGTTAAGGGTATTTTGGTAATTGTTTGAATTGGAATACTTGGTGGAGATTAAAGAAGAGTTGACTTTGTTTCTTGTGGTTGATATTTCTTCTTTCTTCTTGGTGTGGCCGGCTGAACAAAGGGACAAGGAGAGCAAGAGGATAATTGAAGGTTTTGATGATTTTAAGCTTGGATTGGAAGGAGTTTTCAAGTTTACAAGTTGGAATTTCAAGGAATTTCATTAATTGGTAAGTTTTCTCTTGTTTGCCTTTGTTATTTTTGAAGCTTGGTTTGAGTTGAGTTGTGTTTTGATGATGGTGTGATTAAAGGGGTTATGGTGTGATTTTAAGTGTTGATTTTGCTTGTTAGACGAGAAGTTGAGTTGGTGTTGGTATTGGAAGTGGTTGTGTTGAGTTTGTGTTAGGGTTTGAGTTTGTAAGTGTTGTCAATGTTATAGAAATTGATGTATTATATTATTGTTTGGATTAGGTTTTGGAAGAAGTGGTTTATCTTAATTGTAAAGTGAACAATCTTTGGAAGAGAAGATTTCTTGGAGTTGTTTGAGTGTTTATAAGGTAAGTACAACTATTTGTTTACAAACATGCATATAATGTGTAAGCTTAACATTCTTTTGGTTGTAAATGTGTTGTGGTATCAAATGTGTTATTAATGTGTTTTGATGATGTAAATAAGTATTGAGGATGTTGATTGTGTCCATTCTAAATGAGGTTATGTTGTGTATAATGTGTTTGATGTTAAACAAAAGAAAGTTTGTTAAAGTTAGGGTTTATGCATGAGACACGTGAATTGGGGCGGTCGCGATTATTGAAGTGCGATCGCGACTTAGATCGAACTTCTGACCGTGAAACCTACTGTGTTAAGGTTTCATCTTTGATTGTGAAGTGCGGTCGCGACTCAGATCGGATTTCTGACCGCGAAACCTACTGTGATAAATTTTATCTTTTGATTGTGTAGAACGGTCGCGACTTAGCTTGGTGCGACCGCGATAGTCGTTCTGTTCTGTTTTATTTGAAGTAAGTAAAGAATGTAAAGCATGTTGCTTATATGATAATGTAATGTGAATTGTGATTGATTATGATAATTAAGATGATATGTGAGGCCATTGTGCTTGGGCCAAGATGATTCAAATGAAATGGTTGAGGCATGATTGCTTAATAAATTATGAATTGTGAAATGAATTGAGAAAGAATAAATGAAATGTTAGTATGCCTAATGTGTTAATTCAACTTTCAGAGTCCTGTATTTGATGGCATGCCTATAACTCATTGGATAGGCGAAATGGGAGGCCCGTAAGCCGAGTCCAATTTGAGTAATGTTTATGAATCACTGGATAGGTGAAATGGGAGGCCCGTAAACCGATTCCAGTTGTAAAATGTGAATATGGAATGATGGTGAAATGGGAGACCCGTAAACCACTTCCATTTGAGAATTAGTAACAGTCTAGCCAGGTTGAGGATCTCCTCATGTTAATGGGTTGATGGTCCAAGATACTGGGTCTGTTACGCTATCCATGGATAGAGTTATGATATATATTGCCTACGGGCTTGATGATTGTGATATTGAATCAAACACAGGGACTCTGAACTTTGAATAACATATTAGGGTGTTTTGGGCCCAGGTATGTCTTAGGTTTAATGTAATTTAGGATTTATGAATCGTGACCATTGCCTAATGAAATTGATGAGTAATGATATATTATTATGTTCTGAAATGTAATTATGATATGATAATTTATGATGAATAAGTTATGACTTGCTATGTATTATTTACTTGATTGAGTGTCATGAGCATTGCATCAAGCATTTTGATAGTGTAGTTGTTTTACTAAGCCGTTGGCTTAGCGCGATTGTGTTCATCGCGCAGGTGTTAGAGAAGAACCCGAGAGATCCACTAGACCGAGTGAGTCTAGGAATTGAAGAGTTGTGTAGGACTTAAAGATCAAAGAGAAAGCTGCCAATCATGTATAGACTCTTTATGTTTTGTAAAGTATTGGATTTAATGTATATGTATATAATTTTGTAAACTTGTACTTGGACATATTTATATATGCAAATACATTTGATAAATTCCGCTGCGTATTAAATCAAATGTTTATACTTATTTTGTTTTATTTTAATAGTAAATACCATTATACTATATATATATATTGCAAATTGTTTATGGAAAAATGTAGCATTCTTAGGTTCTATGTATGTTCATTACATGGTGGTGATATGTAGTGAACGTATTTGGAATTTAGGGGTGTTACAATTGTTTTGGTATCAGAGCCTAGGTTTGAGATTCTCAACCTAGGTAAAATGTAATAAAAAGAATATTTTGATTTTAAAAGTTGATTTTGAATAAAATATATGTTGGTATTGGCAGCCTTTGATCTTTAATAAGGTGTATTTGGTCGTGTTTGCAGATATAGGTAGTAATGGATCCCCATTCATGGCAGTCTGTTGAGGGAAGTGCAGAGAGTATAGCTCCTGTTGAGAGTAGGGAGGGTGCTAGAGTTGAGGTAGCCAGTGAGGTACCTGCTTCAGTGTCGGGGAGACCAGCAGGTGATGAGGTTCCACCAGCCTGGTTTAGACATATGATGGAAGTTATGAGGCAAACACCAGTGCAACCTCCACCACCACCTCAGCCTCAGGTACCAGTGAGACAATATGATAAACTGAGGAAGTTTGGGGCAGAGGATTTTCTGGGTACGATAGATCCAGCTGTGGCAGAACAGTGGCTTGATAAAGTTCAGAGAATTTTTATTCAGTTGCAAGCCACGTCAGAGGAGAAGTTTGATTATGCTAGGTCATTATTACAGAAGGACGCTTATGACTGGTGGAAGACCGTACCTCATGCCATGGATGATCCACCCACATTGACCTATGCTGATTTCCATAGGGAATTTGAATTGAAGTATACTCCTAGGGAGTATAAGGATGTGAAGAAAATGGAGTTCTTGAGTTTGAAACAAGATCATCGTACAGTAACTGAATATGAAGTGGAGTTTATTCGATTAAGTCATTATGCGGGAGGCATTATATCAGATGAAATTGACAGATGTAGGAGATTCGAAGAGGGGTTGAGGCCTTCTCTTGTATGTCATGTGGCTGGATCCAGATATACTGATTTCTCTCAGCTTGTGGCAGCAGCACGGAGTGTGGAAAGAGTTCAAAGCATTGCAGCTGCATCTGAGGAAGAGACTAGAGTGAGAAGACCCCAGTTTGAGGTAGGGTCTTCATCAGTGAAGAGGGGCAGAGGGAGCTTTGTTCCTAGAGTGGGAAGGAGTCAGAGGCCGATGAGTAGGTCAGGGCAGTTTCATAGACAGAGATCAAGACCTGCAGCTTCTGTGGCTAGTGCACCGACTCCCTTTATTCAGAGATCCACTCCGCTGGCATGTGAGCAATGTGGGAAGATTCATGTGGGTGCTTGTAGGAGGATTGGTGGACCGGGTGTGTGCTTCCATTGTGGGTCGCCTGACCATTTCATTAGAGAGTGTCCTGAGATGCAGGACCAGAGGTCATTGGAATCTACAGCTTTTCGGCAGAGTTTTAGCAGAGGAGGTCGAGGAAGCAGGGGTTTCAGCCGAGGGGGTAGATCTGGGTATAGTCAGAGAGGAGGATCTGCACCCAGGGATGGCAGACCAGATGAGGCTGGGCCTTCTCAGCGGGTTTATGTGATGCAAAGACAGCCTGATGCTTCTGCAGTCATAGCTGGTACTTTTTCTTTATTTGGCATATCTGTACTTGCTTTGATTGACCCTGGATCCACACATTCTTACATTAGTGCATCTGTATTGCCTGTGTCTGAATTGCATGCTGAGTCCCTAGGATTTGATGTGTTGGTGACAAATCCTTTAGGGCATAGCGTAATTGTTAGTAAGGTGCATAGAGATTGTGCGGTAGTGGTGCAGGGTGAGAAGTTTTGTGGTGATTTGATTGAGATGCCATTTAAAGAATTTGATTTGATTCTTGGCATGGATTGGCTGTCTAGGCATGGAGCTGTGGTAGATTGTAAGAAGAAGTGTGTTACTTTGAGAACTAGTGATGATAGAGTAGTGTTGGTATCTAGTGAGCAGAGACAGCTTGCATCTTTGTTTGTTTCAGCTGTTGCAGCTAGGAAGATGATCAGAAAAGGGTGTGAAGCTTATCTTATTCATGTGTTGGATACCAGAGTGGTAGGGTCTCAATTGGATAGCATTCCCACAGTTTCAGAATTCCCAGATGTTTTTCCAGAGGAGTTGCCAGGATTGCCTCCTGAGAGAGAGGTGGAGTTTGGTATTGAGTTGTTACCAGGTACCACTCCTATCTCTATTACTCCTTATAGAATGGCACCTGTCGAATTAAGAGAATTGAAGGTGCAGTTGCAAGAGTTGCTGGATAAGGGTTTTATTCGCCCTAGTGTGTCGCCATGGGGAGCTCCTGTTTTGTTTGTTAAGAAAAAGGATGGTACTATGAGGTTGTGTATCGATTATAGGCAATTGAACAAGATAACTATTAAGAATAAATACCCTTTGCCTAGAATCGATGATCTCTTTGATCAATTGAAGGGAACAGCTGTGTTTTCTAAAATTGATTTGAGATCGGGGTACCATCAATTGCGGGTTAGAGCTGAGGATGTGCCAAAAACAGCTTTTCGAACCAGATATGGGCATTATGAGTTTTTGGTAATGCCATTTGGTTTGACGAATGCACCTGCCGCTTTTATGGACTTGATGAATAGGGTGTTTAGGCCCTATTTGGATCAGTTTGTGGTAGTGTTTATAGATGATATCTTGGTGTATTCGCGAAATGAAGAGGAGCATAGTGAGCATCTTCGGATAGTGTTACAAATCTTGAGAGAGAAGCAGTTGTTTGCCAAATTATCGAAGTGTGAGTTCTGGTTGAACCAAGTAGCTTTTCTCGGTCATATTGTGTCAGCAGATGGCATTAGGGTTGACCCGAGTAAAGTTGAAGCTATTCTAAATTGGAGTCCACCGAAGACTGTGACTGAAGTTAGAAGTTTTCTGGGATTGGCCGGCTATTATCGACGTTTTGTGAAAGGATTTTCTTTAATAGCTACTCCACTCACCAGATTGCTTCGGAAGGGAGTTAAATTTGTATGGACTGATCAATGCCAGACCAGTTTTGAGCAGTTGAAAGAAATGTTGACTCAAGCACCTGTTCTCACTTTACCTGTGGAAGATAAACCATATGTGATCTACAGTGATGCTTCACATAATGGTTTGGGTTGTGTGTTGATGCAAGAGGGTAAAGTGATAGCTTATGCTTCTCGACAGTTGAAACCGCATGAGCTCAATTATCCGACTCATGATTTGGAGTTAGCAGCCATTGTGTTTGCTCTGAAGATTTGGCGTCATTATCTATTTGGAGAGAAGTGTTTCATCTATACTGATCACAAAAGTTTGAAGTATTTGGGTGTTCAGAAGGAGCTAAATCTTCGGCAGAGGAGATGGCTGGAATTGATTAAAGACTACGACTGCTTGATTGACTATCATCCAGGTAAAGCAAATGTTGTTGCTGATGCCTTGAGTCGGAAGTCTTTAGCTGGTTTAACAGTTTACTCGCTCTCGTTGCTTGTTGAGTTGAGAGCATTGTGTGCTAGTTTTGTAGTTTGTGATGATGGTGCATTGATGGCACAATTGCAAATGAGGCCAGTATTATTAGACCAGATTAAGGAGGCTCAGTTGACTGATGAGAAAATTCAGAGGATTGTGTCAGTTTGTCAACAGGGAGAGAGCCGAGATTTTGTTGTGAGAAATGATGGGAGCTTATGGTTTAAGAGTAGACTGTGTATGCCTGATGATGATAATTTAAGAAAAATTATTTTAGAAGAAGCACACCAATCAACTTTTGCTATGCATCCGGGTAGTACCAAGATGTATCATGATTTGAGACAACATTATTGGTGGTCCGGTATGAAGAGAGACATTGCAGAGTTTGTGTCTAAATGTCTCACTTGTCAGAGGGTGAAAGCCGAGCATCAAGTTCCAACTGGGTTGCTTCAACCTTTGTCAGTGCCTGAGTGGAAGTGGGATAGAGTAACTATGGACTTTGTGTCTGGTTTGCCTTTGACACAAAGGAAGCATGATGCCATATGGGTGATTGTGGATAGATTGACTAAGACAGCTCATTTCCTTCCGGTGCGGATGGATTACTCTTTGGAGAAGTTGGCTGAGCTGTATATCCATGAGATTGTGAAATTGCATGGTGTCCCAATTTCTTTAGTGTCTGATCGAGATCCTAGATTCACCTCGAGATTTTGGAAGAGTTTGCATGGAGCTTTAGGTTCTCGATTGCATTTCAGTACTGCTTTCCATCCCCAGACAGATGGACAGTCAGAGAGAGTGATACAGATCATTGAGGATATGTTGAGAAGCTGTGTCATTGATTTCTCTGGAAGTTGGGACGGATTTTTGCCACTTGTGGAATTTGCCTATAAGGCACTGTATGGTAGACGGTGCAGAACACCTCTTTGTTGGAGTGAACTTGGTGAAGGTAAAATAATTGGCCCTGATTTGATTCAAGAAACGGAAGAGAAAGTGAAGTTGATTCGAGGCAGGTTAAAAGCAGCTTCAGACCGACAGAAGTCTTATGCAGATCTGAAAAGGAGAGACATAAAATTTGATGTTGGAGATAAGGTATTTTTGAAAGTATCTCCTTGGAAGAAGATTTTGAGGTTCGGTCGGAAAGGAAAATTGAGTCCTCGTTTCATTGGGCCGTATGAAGTGTTAGAAAGAGTTGGGCCAGTGGCGTATCGACTTGCTTTGCCACCTGAGTTGGATCGTATTCATAATGTGTTTCATGTTTCTATGTTGAGGAGATATAGGTCGGATCCATCTCATGTGTTGTCAGTTGAATCTATTGAGGTAAGTCCAGATCTGACATTTCAAGAGGAACCAGTTGCTATTTTGGCACATGAAGTGAAAGAGTTGAGGAACAAGAGAGTGCCACTTGTGAAAGTGTTATGGAAGAATCATGGAAGAGAAGAGGCAACTTGGGAAAGTGAACAATTCATGCAAGAACAATATCCTCAGTTGTTTCAGAGTTGATTTCAGGTAATTTCGAGGACGAAATTTCTTTTTAGAGGGGGAGAATTGTAATATCCTTAATTATGCCCTAGTAGTCTTGGTGTTATTGTTGTTGCACTTGAATTATGTATATATTGTAATAAGTTGATAAGATATTGGAAGAGAATTTTATGTATGGTGATTGGGAAAGGAAATAGGGTTTAGAGACAAGTTTATATGTTGTGTATATGGTGATATATATAACATATAAAGTGGTCAAAATGGAAAGTCAAGGTGTTGGATAGTGGAGGAAGATATTTCTTTTATTATTGAGTAATTACACAATTGGGCACATAAGAGACAAAATGTTAGTTATATAGTTAAGGGTATTTTGGTAATTGTTTGAATTGGAATACTTGGTGGAGATTAAAGAAGAGTTGACTTTGTTTCTTGTGGTTGATATTTCTTCTTTCTTCTTGGTGTGGCCGGCTGAACAAAGGGACAAGGAGAGCAAGAGGATAATTGAAGGTTTTGATGATTTTAAGCTTGGATTGGAAGGAGTTTTCAAGTTTACAAGTTGGAATTTCAAGGAATTTCATTAATTGGTAAGTTTTCTCTTGTTTGCCTTTGTTATTTTTGAAGCTTGGTTTGAGTTGAGTTGTGTTTTGATGATGGTGTGATTAAAGGGGTTATGGTGTGATTTTAAGTGTTGATTTTGCTTGTTAGACGAGAAGTTGAGTTGGTGTTGGTATTGGAAGTGGTTGTGTTGAGTTTGTGTTAGGGTTTGAGTTTGTAAGTGTTGTCAATGTTATAGAAATTGATGTATTATATTATTGTTTGGATTAGGTTTTGGAAGAAGTGGTTTATCTTAATTGTAAAGTGAACAATCTTTGGAAGAGAAGATTTCTTGGAGTTGTTTGAGTGTTTATAAGGTAAGTACAACTATTTGTTTACAAACATGCATATAATGTGTAAGCTTAACATTCTTTTGGTTGTAAATGTGTTGTGGTATCAAATGTGTTATTAATGTGTTTTGATGATGTAAATAAGTATTGAGGATGTTGATTGTGTCCATTCTAAATGAGGTTATGTTGTGTATAATGTGTTTGATGTTAAACAAAAGAAAGTTTGTTAAAGTTAGGGTTTATGCATGAGACACGTGAATTGGGGCGGTCGCGATTATTGAAGTGCGATCGCGACTTAGATCGAACTTCTGACCGTGAAACCTACTGTGTTAAGGTTTCATCTTTGATTGTGAAGTGCGGTCGCGACTCAGATCGGATTTCTGACCGCGAAACCTACTGTGATAAATTTTATCTTTTGATTGTGTAGAACGGTCGCGACTTAGCTTGGTGCGACCGCGATAGTCGTTCTGTTCTGTTTTATTTGAAGTAAGTAAAGAATGTAAAGCATGTTGCTTATATGATAATGTAATGTGAATTGTGATTGATTATGATAATTAAGATGATATGTGAGGCCATTGTGCTTGGGCCAAGATGATTCAAATGAAATGGTTGAGGCATGATTGCTTAATAAATTATGAATTGTGAAATGAATTGAGAAAGAATAAATGAAATGTTAGTATGCCTAATGTGTTAATTCAACTTTCAGAGTCCTGTATTTGATGGCATGCCTATAACTCATTGGATAGGCGAAATGGGAGGCCCGTAAGCCGAGTCCAATTTGAGTAATGTTTATGAATCACTGGATAGGTGAAATGGGAGGCCCGTAAACCGATTCCAGTTGTAAAATGTGAATATGGAATGATGGTGAAATGGGAGACCCGTAAACCACTTCCATTTGAGAATTAGTAACAGTCTAGCCAGGTTGAGGATCTCCTCATGTTAATGGGTTGATGGTCCAAGATACTGGGTCTGTTACGCTATCCATGGATAGAGTTATGATATATATTGCCTACGGGCTTGATGATTGTGATATTGAATCAAACACAGGGACTCTGAACTTTGAATAACATATTAGGGTGTTTTGGGCCCAGGTATGTCTTAGGTTTAATGTAATTTAGGATTTATGAATCGTGACCATTGCCTAATGAAATTGATGAGTAATGATATATTATTATGTTCTGAAATGTAATTATGATATGATAATTTATGATGAATAAGTTATGACTTGCTATGTATTATTTACTTGATTGAGTGTCATGAGCATTGCATCAAGCATTTTGATAGTGTAGTTGTTTTACTAAGCCGTTGGCTTAGCGCGATTGTGTTCATCGCGCAGGTGTTAGAGAAGAACCCGAGAGATCCACTAGACCGAGTGAGTCTAGGAATTGAAGAGTTGTGTAGGACTTAAAGATCAAAGAGAAAGCTGCCAATCATGTAAAGACTCTTTATGTTTTGTAAAGTATTGGATTTAATGTATATGTATATAATTTTGTAAACTTGTACTTGGACATATTTATATATGCAAATACATTTGATAAATTCCGCTGCGTATTAAATCAAATGTTTATACTTATTTTGTTTTATTTTAATAGTAAATACCATTATACTATATATATATATTGCAAATTGTTTATGGAAAAATGTAGCATTCTTAGGTTCTATGTATGTTCATTACATGGTGGTGATATGTAGTGAACGTATTTGGAATTTAGGGGTGTTACATTAAATGTCTTTTCTCACACCTGCACCTTAGCCCCATTACATCCAAATGAAAGACCTTCGGATTATTTCTTGAGAAAATCAGTGAGGGAGATTGGATAATTAAGCAAGTTTATGGTAGTATGCAGTCATGAGTGGTTTGAGTGAATTAACCTTTGAAATCGAGTGAAACACTTAGAAGAGAGATGAGATTTGTATGTCTGGATTAATGAATGAGTTAAGAAAATCTTGATTGAAGGAAATTGCAATTATTTATGTCTGAGTCTTGAAGGATTTCATCTTATATACTGGAATTATAGTTAAGGTTGTTTGAGTTTTTAATTTATGCCATGTGAATTTACTTGAGGACAAGCAAAGTTTTAAGTGTGGGCGTAGTTGTTTTGTTAGTTTTTGTCATAGATTTGTAGTTTATTTGTTATGATAATTATTGTTTTCTTTAGGCATTTTGTTAGTTTTAATATGTTTATTTAGTGTTTTCATTAATTTTGGTAGTTTTAGTTTATTTCAGTGTTTATGTCGTTTTTGTCCTAATTTTTAGTGTGTGTTTATGTTTTGTTGGTTATTGTTTATTTAATTCTGGTTTAAAGTTTGTTTCAAGTTTTGTTTTAGGTTTAATATGCAAGGAACCATGCTAAGGAAGGAAAAAACTAAGGAATCAAGAGGAAGAAATCAATGGACAGTAGCTGACACATGTAGGGGACACGGCCAAGTCACTGGCCGTGTCCCATATCAAGCCAAAGAGAAGCCACAAGACACAGAGATGGACACACTCAAGGGACACGGCCAAGTCACTGGCCGTGTCCCTCCAAAGAAGCTCAAACACGGCCAAGTTGTGTTAGCTTGGCCGTGTCTCACTCAGGTCCAAAGGAAAAGAAAGATGAAATCAAGCAGTAGAAGACACAAGCAAGGGACACGACCAAGCTTGTGGCCGTGTCCCTCCAAAATGGTCCAACACGGCCAAGCTCCTTCCAACACGGCCGTGTCACTCAATCACACCAAAGAAGAAAAGAAGAAACAAAAGCAAACACAAGCAAAGGACACGGCCAGGCTTGTGGCTGTGTCCCTCCAATTCACCTCCAACACGGCCATGTCTCATCCAACTTGGCCGTGTCTCTCATGGACCAAAGACACGCGGATTTTTTAAAGCGTAGGTTTCGTATAAATTTAAGAATTAGGTTTTCTTTAGAGGTTGTTGAGTTTTTGAGAGCTGTTTAGCCGTCAAAGAGAGTTTTAGGGTTTTGATAACTTGTTTTCTTTGATTTTGATTACACTTTGATTAATCTAGCTTAGATTAGATTGTTCTAGCCATTGATACATCCTTCTTGCAAGATTTGAACAAGAGATTCTTCAGAAGCTTCAAGGAGTTTGTAATTTGGTTTTATTCTTGAACTTTATCTCTTTATTTCCATTGGAATTGTATTTATGGATATTATCATGTCTAAATTGATTTCTTTGAATATTAATGAAATGAGTATGTTTGATAGCATTATGAACTAATTTGATCTAGTCTAGGGTTTGTATGGATCTGCTATGATTGTATGAATTGGTTATTACTCTTAACTCAATTATTTCTTTAAGCCTTTATTGAATGAATTATTGCTAATATATAATTGATTGGCCACCAATTATATGTTTTAGGTATTAGATGATGGATTGAGAGATGAAGTCTAATGTTGGAACAATTCAATTAAGGACTTAGGTGAATTAGAGATATAACCTAGGAAAAGATTATTTCAATTGAAAACAAGATTATTTGAGAGAGGTTTGAATGCGAGAGCTTATTTCCTTTATTCAATTAATTAAGTTACTTGAGATTTAATCTTTGAAATTAAATTAGTTAAGAGGAATAACCGTTCATACATATAAGTAGTAGAGAAGTGCAAACCCTAGACAATTCTATTAAGTGAATCAATACATCAGTTCAGTTTACTTTTATTGTTTTAAACTTCGTTCAATCTGTCTTTATTAATTGTTAGCAATTTAAATTTATTCATTACTTGTTATTTATAATCTGATAATCAATTAGCTACTTTAGCTTCCTTGAGAGACGACCTTGGGGCGATCACCTTTGCTACAGCTACCTCGTATACTTGCGAGTGACGCTTTGTGGTAGAGTTAATTCGAGCACAACAAACATGTTAAAGATGTTAGGAAAGTGCTTGAAATCCTTAGGGAGCAAAACCTTTATGCTAAGCTTAAGAAGTGTTATTTTTGTCTAGATAGGGTTGTTTTTCTTGGTTTTGTTGTAAGTATGCAGAGAATTGAAGTTGATCAAGAGAAGGTGAAAGCTATCCAAGAGTGGCCGAATCCTTCAAGTGTGACAGAAGTGAGGAGTTTGCACGGATTGGCACGCTTCTATAAGAGATTTGTCCCTAATTTCTCTACATTGGCAGCCCCCTTGACTAGCATAATCAAGAAAGAAGTGGGGTTCGTTTGGGGCAAGGAGCAACAAGAAGCATTTGATGCTTTGAAAGAGAAGCTTTCTACTACACCCATTTTAGCTTTACCTAACTTTGATTCTACTTTTGAAATTGAATGTGATGCTTTTGGTGTAGGTATTGGAGCTGTTTTGATGCAAGAGAAGAAGCCCATTGCATACTTTAGTGAAAAGCTTACTGGAGCAAAGCTGAATTATTCAACTTATGACAAGGAGCTATATGCTTTGGTGAGAGCATTGGAAGTATGGGAGCATTATTTGCTGCCCAAGGAATTCGTGATCCATTCAGACCATGAATCATTGAAGCATTTGAGAGGGCAAGGCAAGTTGAATATAAGACATGCAAAATGGGTTGTGAAGATTGAGAAGTTTCCTTATGTGATCAAATACAAGCAAGGTAAAGACAATGTAGTGGTAGATGCACTTTCAAGGAGGTACACTTTACTTAATGTTTTGAGTACTGAATTGCTTGGATTTGAATGTATAAAGGACTTATATGTTGGTGATTCTGATTTTGGCAATGTTTATGATGCTTGTGAGCATGGTGCTTTTAATTCTTTCTATAGACATGATGGGTTTTTGTTTAAGGGTTTTAAATTATGCATGCCTAGATGTTCTATGAGAGATTTGTTAGTATTAGAATCACATTGTGGGGGGTTTGATGGGGCATTTTGGAGTTGATAAGACTATAGACATGCTGAATGAACACTTTTATTGGCCGAATATGAAAAAGGATGTAATTCGGATTTGTAAGGCTTGTTTGGCTTGTAGGAAAGCTAAGTCTAAGTCTATGCCTCATGGTTTGTATATGCCATTACCCATTCCTAGTTCTCCTTGGATGGACATTAGTATGGACTTTGTTTTAGGATTACCAAGGACTAAGAGGGGGAGAGATAGCATATTTGTGGTTGTTGATAGGTTTAGTAAGATGGCACACTTTATCCCATGTCATAAGAGTGATGATGCTAGTTTAGTGGCCGAACTCTTCTTTAGGGAGGTGGTTCTAATTCATGAGATACCAAAATCCATAGTTTTTGATAGAGACACCAAGTTTTTGTCTCACTTTTGGCGTGTGCTTTGGGGAAAGTTAGGTACCAAGTTGGTATTTTCCACCACTTGTCATACTCAAACGGATGGACAAACAGAAGTAGTAAACAGAACTTTAGGTACCATGTTGAGAGCTTTAGTGGGTAAGAATTTGAGTTCTTGGGAAGATTGTTTGCCATTTATTGAGTTTGCTTATAATCGTGATATTCATTCTTCTACAGGATATTCACCTTTTGAGCTTGTCTATGGTTTTAACCCACTAACAGTTTTGGATCTTGTTTCTTTACCTTCTCATGAGCTTGTTAGTTTAGATGGTGAGAAGAAAGCTAAATTGGTGAAAGAGATGCATGAGAAAGCAAGGGTGAATATTGAGAAAAGGAACAAGAGATATGCTGATTCTGCAAATAGAGGGAGACTTGAGATAAGTTTCAAGTAGGAGATTGGGTTTGGGTACACTTCCGAAAGGAGAGGTTTCCAAATCAAAGGAAGAATAAGCATGATGCACTTGGTGATGGTCCATTTCAAGTGTTGGCAAAGATCAATGATAATGCATACAAGATAGACTTGCCTGGTGAGTATGGTGTTAGTACTACTTTTAATGTGTCTGATTTATCTCCTTATGATGATGCAGATTTGAGGACAAATCTTTTTGAAGAGGGGGAGAATGATACAAACCAGCCAAGAGGTAAGGATCCATTAGTGGTTCCAAATGGGCCATTGACTAGGAGCAGAGCTAAGAAGTTTGGAGCAGCTATGGGATTGCATATTTAAGATCAAATTTCAAAGGAAGTGACTAAAATGGCAATGGAAAAGTGCACAATAGAGCTTGAAGAAGGCACACCAAAGCTGATTATGATGCTTAGTGTGGAAGCTAAAGGCTAGCTAAAGAGGTCCAACGTGCAAGAAAGGTCCAACGTGCAAGAAAGGTCCATGGGGGTTCATATAAAGCCTTGGGAAGTAATTTAAGGCACATGGACAGCCCAAATAGTGTGGGGCGAGTTCTTATGTTGAAGGGATTTAGTTTGGTTGTTTCCATACTTTATATTTTCCTTAGTGGATTAGGATTTTGTTTCTATACTTTATATTTTCCTTAGTGGATTAGGATTTTGTTTTCATACTTTATATTTTCCTTAGTGGATTAGGATTTTGTTTCCATACTTTATATTTTCCTTAATGGGTTAGGATTTTGACTTTGTAGCTTTCCTTTTCCCATTAGAATTAGGGTTTCAGATTTATGTGTCCCTTTTAGTATAAATAGGGCCTTATTTTTCTTGTAAGGGGATTTTTTTTGACATATTATTATTAAAGATTTTCGAATTCCTCTACAAGTTCTTCTTGTGAATTTTCGTGTGAGAGAGATTAGAGTGGATTCTTTAATTCTTTCTTTGCATCAAGAATTAGGTTTACTTATCAATGAGAGTTGTGGCATTTTCCTTCTTCTTACCAACTAAATCCTTCAATCATAGTGAGTTCACGTCTCTTTATAGGCGTTGGGTTCCTTAGGAGGTGATTATCAAGTTTCAAGGAGATCTCTACCATTGTTATACATTGGGTTTGCTGCCATCATTGCTAAGGGTCCGCGTCAGATTGTCTTATATTCATAGCAAGGAGTTGTTGAACTGGTCAAAATCAGAGGCTTAAGGAATAAGTTGACAGGATTTTCCCATACCAAAGCCAATGTGGCTAAGGAATCAGCCATCTGGTTTTCTTCTCTTGGTAGGTGTATAAACCTGCACTCCTTAAAGTTCTTCTTCATCATGGTCAAGTAATCGTGGTATGGTTTTAATTTCTCTTCTTTCAACTCTCACTCTCCATTTACTTGGGATACTACTAGCAATGAATCACTAATGACTTCCACCTTATCCGCCTTCATAATCATTAGGGTTTCCAAACCAAAGATACATGCTTCATATTCCACCATATTATTGGTTGCCCTGAACTTCAACTTCTTGGCTAGAGGAATAAGTTCCCCTTCAGGTGATTATGAGCGGAGATTTTAACCCCCACTCCCGGTGGAATGGTTCTTGTGACTTCGGCACTGTTTAGGCTCGGGGCCTTAGAGAACACAGACCTAAGTCCGTAGAAAATGGAGTCGCCACCCGAATGGGCTGGAAAAAAGAAAGGGGTGGCTGACTCGATTCCTAAGGAATCCCTAACCCCCTAATGGGTTTGAAAAGTTGGGTACGTGTGGAGAAGGTGAGAAATGGCCCAGCACCCCCACAACGCCCGGTTCATTGGAACCGATCTCCTTTACAGGTCTTAATATTATAAAATTCTTAAATATAATAATATTATCTATATTACATGCAATAATTAAAATAAAGAATTGATATATTGAAAATCAAAACAATGACCAAGCAAAACAAATAAATGGACACCCATCCGAAGATGGAAACATGCCCTTACATAATCCATGCCTAAATAGGACACCCACCGAAAGGGGCCTTAGAGAACACAGACCTAAGTCCGTAGAAAATGGAGTCGCCACCCGGATGGGTTGGAAAAAAGAAAGGGGTGGCTGACTCGATTCCTAAGGAATCCCTAACCCCCTAATGGGTTTGAAAAGTTGGGTACGTGTGGGGAAGGTGAGAAATGGCCCAGCACCCCCACAACGCCCGGTTCATTGGAACCGACCTCCTTTACAGGTCTTAATATTATAAAATTCTTAAATATAATAATATTATCTATATTACACGCAATAATTAAAATAAAGAATCGATATATTGAAAATCAAAACAATGACCAAGCAAAACAAATAAATGGACACCCATCCGAAGATGGAAACATGCCCTTACATAATCCATTCCTAAATAGGACACCCACCGAAAGGTAGAAACATGTCATTTTGTAGACCCTTAATTTTTGACCTGGTCCGATCCAATATATTTTAATTAGTCCAAAATAATTTTTGTGTTGTCCAATATATTTTAGTTAGTCCAAAATAATTTTTATGGTATCTTAATTAATTTTAATATTTATTTTAGTAAAAATGGTAAAATGAATAAAAATTCAAAAATAATAAAAAAATAACAAAAAAAGTCGGGCTGCGAGAAATGGCCTCCTGCGGGCGAAATGGCCTTTGCCCGGCAGAAGGCGCACCTCGCCCGCAGCTGTGGCAGATTTTTTTGCCAGCACAATTTTTCCTGCGGAAGATTTTTTTGCTAGCGCAATTTTTTCAACGCAAATTTTCTGAAACCTAATAAAATTAGGTTTCGATTTCCTTTTCTTATTAAATATTGAAAGCCGTGAGTAACTAGGAAAACACCATAAAAAAACCTCTATAAATAACAACACAAAAAAGAGGAAAAGTAATCAGAAATTAAGGAGGAAATTGGAAAAAATTTGAAACTGAATCTGTGAAGGAAAGTAGTGGAACCAAGCTGATTTTTGAGGAGCCGAAAATCAATGCAGCAATTCATCAAAGGTATCAACTGCCTTTGATTTAGTTGATCCAAGAAGCAATTTTGGTGCAATCCCACGAAAGAAGGTTTGAATTCTAAATTTTTTTTTTGTTTACAGTAGCTTAATTCTTCAAAGACAAAAAAATCCCATAACCTTTAATTTAATTTTTCTAAAGTTAAAAATGCTATTACATTACTTTGTTTTCCAAAAAAAAAAAAAACTTACAATTGCTACTTTTGTTTCATCAAAATCTTAAAACCCTAATTTAACATGTTTCTTTTCAAAACCCTTAAATAGTATGTTGTTTCTTTCCAAAAGCCTTAAAACTACCTTCTTTTGCTTTATAAACTTTAAATCGTTGGTGTATTTTCATAAAACTCCCTAAAAATATTCAATTGCTTTGTCCAAATTCTAAAATTCTAAGATCACCCGAAACCCTAATTCAAAACTTCTAAAACCCTAATTCAATTCCTAAACTCAAAATAGTAAACCCTAACCCCTTAAAACCTTAAACCTTAATTTTTTTAAAAAAACTTTAATCCTTTAAAACTTAAAAAATCATAAAATCACAAATATTTTAAATTTACACAGTAAGCTTGAAATTATCATTTAAAACCATTTTAAAGTGTCCAAAACCCTAGTTTCATGATTTCACCATTCAAACCTTAATTTGTTTAATCAAAGAGTCTTACCAACCTTTCACAACATAAAACCTTAATCTATTTTAATTCCATAAAAAAGTCACAGTAGCCTAATTCTATGAATTCCAAAACCTTAACACATGAGACAAAGAGCCCTAAATGGAAACAGTAGCTATAATTGGAATTTTATTTACTTTATTCAATTCTATATTTGATTATGCTTTAATTTATTTCTTATGCTTTAATTTATTTAAATTCAATGCTTGATTAATTTAATTTATCATGGATGGATGTTTACTTTTTATTGATATTTAATACCTTGGATGAATGATTTATTTATGATGAATGATTATTTACTTTTATCAATTTATTTTAGGTTTCCAAATGTTGTAAGAGGTATGTTTCCACTTGGTGGGTACCTCATTAGTTAAATATCATGTAATTTAAATTGCTTTTCTATTTTAGAACCAATGTAAAGGGCATGTTTCTACCTTTTGGTGGGTGTCCTATTCAGGCATGTGGTGTAAGGACATGTTTCCATCCTTGGATGGGTGTTCATTTATTTGTTTTGCTTAGACTTTGCTATATTGCTTTGATTTTAATATAATGATGCTTTCTTTTAATTATTATGTGTAATATGGATAATGTTGTTATACTTAAGAATTTTATAATATTAAGACTTGTAAAAGAGACCGGTTCCAATGAATCGGTGTTGTGGGGGTGCTGGGCCATTTCTTACCTTCCCCACACGTACCCAACTTTCTGAACCCATTAGGGGGTTGGGGATTCCTTAGGAATCGAGTCATCCACCCCTTTCTTTTTTTTTCGGCCCGTCCGGGTGGCGACTCCATTTTCTCTGGACCTAGGTCCGTGTTCTCTAAGGCTTCGAGCCTAAACAGTGCTGAAGTCGCAAGAACCATTCCACAGGGAGTGGGGGCAAAAATCCCCGCTCACAGTGGAGACTCCATTGGGGATAAGAGAAGTTGATTCCGTTGGTCTTTATATTATTATATTCTTTCTTATAATGATATTATCCATTGCATCACCTTAGATTGCATCATGTGCTTGATTTAGGATGCCCGTGTTACCCATGTTATGTTATGTAAGGGATACCATACTTTCACTCAAGGTGTGGAGATCGAGCATGGCATAACCACGCATAGCCTCGTACCATTTGGTATATACTTGCTATGGAAACCTAAGCCTTTTTACCCAAAGACTAAAGCTCATGTAATTGGCCTAGTTACTTTCCTTAGGTTTTACCCCCAAATGCATGTTGTTTGACTATGGTTAATTCATCTTGGCTTAAATCATGGCTTATTTGGTTTGTTCTTTTTCTAATATGACCTAAGTATATTGTAAGCTCAAAATAAACTTTTCTTTAAAGTCCAAAAGACCAAAGCTATTTTCAAAATTTTTCAAGATGGTCTTTGGACATAAGATTTTTCTAAAAACAAATCAAAAATTCTTTAGCCCATGGCCCAAATACTAAGCTCAAATCCATTTTTCTAAAATATTTTATAATGGGCTTAGAAACAAAACTATTTTCACCTAATCTTTTCTTACAAAGAGTTTGCAAAATATTGAGGTCAATTATGAAATACTAAAAATCAATTGTGGGCCTAGTTTACACTAAGAATAAATTAACCATTGGCTTGTTTTTGGCATATATCATTAGTTACCTTTTCAAGTAAGAAATCTATCTATAATAAACCTCTTAATTTAGTTTTAATCCAATATTGATACGAACCAGCCACGAGGTAAGGATCCATTGGTGCTTCCAAATGAGCCATTGACTAGGAGTAGAGCTAAGAAGTTTGGAGCAGCTATGGGATTGCATATTCAAGATCAAATTTCAAAGGAAGTGACTGAAATGGCAATGGAAAAGTGCACAATAGAGCTTGAAGAAGGCACACCAAAGCTGATTATGATGCTTAGTGTGGAAGCTAAAGGCTAGCTAAAGAGGTCACACATGCAAGAAAGGTCCAACGTGCAAGAAAGGTCCATGGGGGGTTCATATAAAGCCTTGGGAAGTAATTTAAGGCCCATGGACAGCCCAAATAGTGTGGGGCGTGTTCTTATGTTGAAGTGATTTAGTTTGGTTATTTCCATACTTTATATTTTCCTTAGTGGTTTAGGATTTTGTTTCCATACTCTATATTTTCCTTAGTGGATTAGGATTTTGTTTCCATACTTTATATTTTCCTTAGTGGATTAGGATTTTGTTTCCATACTTTATATTTTCCTTAATGGGTTAGGATTTTGACTTTGTAGCTTTCCTTTTCCCATTAGAATTAGGGTTTCAGATTTATGTGTGCCTTTTAGTATAAATAGGGCCTTATTTTTCTTGTAAGGGGACTTTGGAGATAACATTAATAAAAATTTTCGAATTCTTCTACAAGTTCTTCTTGTGAATTTTCATGTGAGAGAGATTAGAGTGGATTCTTTAATTCTTTCTTTGCATCAAGAATTAGGTTTACTTATCAACGAGAGTTGTGGCGTTTTTCTTCTTCTTACCAACTAAATCCTTCAATCATAGTGAGTTCGCGTCTCTTTATAGGCGTTGGGTTCCTTAGGAGGTGATTATCAAGTTTCAAGGAGTTCTCTACCATTGTTATACGTTGGGTTTGCTGCCATCGTTGCTAAGGGTCCACATCATTTGGTATCAGAGCCTTGCTACAAGGTAATTTTTATCTACTTTGTCTTTCTAGGGTTTGTTAATTTATGTCTTTTAAGTTTCTATGTTTTAGGGTTCTTAGAGAGTCTAGTCTTTAATTTTCAAAAAAAAAAAAGAGTCATATATCAAAATTTGAAAAGTCGAAAGATTGTTCAAAGAGTAATTCGAAACCTAGGAAAAGGAGTCTGATTGAAATAACCTAGGTCTTGCATCTGAATTGGATTCAAAACCAAGATTAGGGTTCTTGAAAGAAAGCAAAAGCTAGAGTTTTGTTCAAGTTTGATTTTGATTTGATTTTGAGTGAATCTGGGGTTGCAAATTAAGTCCAGATTTCGAAAAGTTCTTGGGAGTAAATTAAGTCCTGAATCAAGGGGATAGTGAGAGGAAGCAAAAAAAAAAAAGAGAGTACAAAACCACCTCAACAAAAATTGTTTGATATTCTTGCTATTTGGGTGCTAAGGATCAAATCTAGGTGGGTCAGAAGTAATAAAATTTTTTTGGGCAAAAAATTTCACCTTTTGAGGGGCTTTTGGAATTCGAAAATCAGACCTTAATATTCATATTATTTGAGTGTTATAGGTGGGAATTAGAGTCTAGAAGCTAGCGTTTTGGGTAGAATTGATTAGGTCCATAAAGCATCTTGCCAAGTGTGGGTTGTTTTTGATTCATTATATCCAAATTTGTCTTGTTTATTGGCTTCATTGTTTCTGATTTCTTTATCTAGCTTTTAATTCCATTACATTGCTAAGTATCATTTGCTTGTGTCGATACTTAGTTTTATATCGTGTAGTGCAAATTACCTTGCATTGCCTCTGGATACTTGTCTTGTTTTCTATCTAGTTCTAGGATTTAGGTTCTAGTTTCTTAAACGACTTGACAATTGTTGGTTGGTGAGCTTGGTTCTGAAGTGCAATCAAGGAAGACAAGAAAAGTTAGGTAATTCTAAACACTTGAGTGAATTTCGATTATTACTAATCTTGTTTCTTTGAGTTCGTTTGTTTGGTAACATGGCTGGAAAAGGAGAAGAGACTAGCAAAGAAGGAGCTATGGCCGAAAGCTTGGCTAGGCTTAATGAGACTTTGGCAGCAATGCTTGGTCGAATGGAGATGATGGATACTAGATTGCAAGAGAATGCAGCATGGCAAGCACAACAAATGCAACAAGTGCAACAAATTCAGCAAGTGCAACAAGGGCAGCCAGCCGCACATCCAAATCCCATAATGCGAGCTAGAAGAGTGCTTAGGAGAGAAGGGCAAGGAAATCTTGAAGCCCTAGAAGCAGCCGAAAGGGTAGATGATGAAGATGAAGACAAGAAGATGTCACGATTTCTTGGGGGATTGAATTTGAACATAGCCAATGAATTGGAGATGTATGAATTCAACACAATGGAAGAGTTAGTTCAAAAGGCCAAGAAGATAGAGAGAAGATTGAAGAATAAAGCTATTTCGAAAACTGGCTACTCTAAAGCTAGTGGAAATTTTACAAACTTTAAGGTTTCAAGTTTGAGTGGAGGTTCCTACAAAGGGGATTACAAGGGTTCTTTCCAAAAGAATTCTTCCTACAATCTTAATTTCAAAAAACCGAATGATGGGGATGCAAAAACAGCCAAGGAAACACCTTCTAGACCTACTCCAAGTAGGGAAATTAAATGCTACAAGTGTTTGGGAAGTGGACACATTGCTTCTCAATGTCCGAATAAGAGGGTGATGATTGCTACCCATGAAGGGGAAATTGAATCAGAATCTGAACATGAAGAAGAAGAGGAGGCCGAATGTGGTGATAGGGCAGAATATGATGAAGAAGCTTGGGAGAATCAAGTCTTGAATGCTGAACATGGAGAGATGCTTGTTACTAGAAGAGCCTTGAATATTCAAGTCAAGGAAGAATGCTTGGATCAAAGGGAGAATCTTTTCCACTCTAGGTGTTTGGTGAATGGTAAGGTTTGTACACTTATCATTGATGGTGGAAGTTGTACTAATGCTGCTAGTACTACAATGGTGGATAAATTGGGGTTAGCTTGTTTTAAACATCCCAATCCTTACAAGTTGCAATGGTTCAATGACGCTGGGGAAGTAAAAGTGTTGAAGCAAGTCAAGGTACCATTCTCCATGGGGTGGTATAAAGATGAGGTTTTGTGTGATGTAGTGCCAATGCAAGCTGGACATTTGCTATTAGGAAGACCATGGCAGCATGATAGAAGGGCACAACATGATGGCTTTTCTAATAAGTATACCTTTACTTATGAAGGAAAGAAGGTTGTTCTAGCACCATTATCACCTCAAGAGGTGTATGAAGATCAAAAGAGGATGCTAGAGAGGGAGAAAGAAGTTTCGGCCAGCATGAACCAAGGGGGTTCAAATTCAGCCAATGATGTTTGTTCAACACCCAAGGGTAATTCTAAGGATAGGGAGAGAGAAAATAATAAAGTGAGTGAGTACAGAAAGGGAAAAGAGGCCGAGAGTCAAAAGAAAATAAGCAAACAAATAAATGGCCCATTGGTGAGAGAAAATAAGAAAGGAGAAAAAGCAAAACATATTTTTTATGCAAGAGCAAGAGAGATAGATGTAGGGTAGCCTGTACTCATTATTATATATAAAGAATCGTTACTTGCTAACAGTGAAGAATCTCTTGATTCTTTACCTTCTAGTTTTGTGTCTTTGTTGCAGGATTTTAAGGATGTGTTTCCTGAAGACCTTCCTAGTGGTTTGCCGCCATTAAGAGGGATTGAACATCAAATTGACTTCATACCCGGTTCTACAATTCCAAACCGGCCAGCATATAGGAGCAATCCTATGGAGACAAAAGAGATGCAAAGACAAGTTGAAGAGCTTTTGGAGAAAGGCTTGGTTCGCGAGAGCCTTAGTCCTTGTGCTGTTCCAGTCTTATTAGTACCCAAGAAAGATGGTTCTTAGAGGATGTGTGTTGATTGTAGGGCTGTGAACAAGATTACTGTGAAGTATAGACATCCCATTCCTAGACTTGATGACATGTTGGACAAATTGCATGGGGTGAAATATTTCACAAAGATTGATCTTATGAGTTGTTATCATCAAATTCGCATGAAGCCTGGAGATGAATGGAAGACTGCCTTCAAAATGAAATATGGTTTGTATGAATGGTTAGTTATGCCTTTTGGTTTATCTAATACACCTAGTACTTTCATGAGATTAATGAACCATGTTTTGAGAGCTTATTTAGATAAGTTTGTGGTAGTTTACTTTGATGATATTCTGATTTATAGCAAAACTGAGGAAGAACATGTTGAACATGTTAGGAAAGTGCTTGAAATCCTTAGGGAGTAAAACCTTTATGCTAAGCTTAAGAAGTGTTCTTTTTGTCTAGATAAGGTTGTTTTTCTTGGTTTTATTGTATGTATGCAGGGAATTGAAGTTGATCAAGAGAAGGTGAAAGCTATCCAAGAGTGGCCGAATCCTTCAAGTGTGACAGAAGTGAGGAGTTTTCACGGATTGGCAAGCTTCTATAGGAGATTTGTCCCTAATTTCTCTACATTGGCAGCCCCTTTGACTAGCATAATCAAGAAAGAAGTGGGGTTCATTTGGGGCAAGGAGCAACAAGAAGCATTTGATGCTTTGAAAGAGAAGCTTTCTACTACACCCGTTTTAGCTTTAACTAACTTTGATTCTACTTTTGAAATTGAATGTGATGCTTCTGGTGTAGGTATTGGAGCTGTTTTGATGCAAGAGAAGAAGCCCATTGCATACTTTAGTGAAAAGCTTAATGGAGCAAAGCTGAATTATTCAACTTATGACAAGGAGCTATATGCTTTGGTGAGAGCATTGGAAGTATGGGAGCATTATTTGTTGCCCAAGGAATTCGTGATCCATTCAGACCATGAATCATTGAAGCATTTGAGAGGGCAAGGCAAGTTGAATAAAAGACATGCAAAATGGGTTGTGAAGATTGATAAGTTTCCTTATGTGATCAAATACAACCAAGGAAAAGACAATATAGTGGCAGATTCACTTTCAAGGAGGTACGCTTTACTTAATGTTTTGAGTACTAAATTGCTTGGATTTGAATGTATAAAGGACTTATATGTTGGTGATTCTGATTTCGGCAATGTTTATGATGCTTGTGAGCATGGTGCTTTTAATTCTTTCTATAGACATGATGGGTTTTTGTTTAAGGGTTCGAAATTATGCATGCCTAGATGTTCTATGAGAGATTTGCTAGTATTAGAATCACATTGTGGGGGTTTGATGGGGCATTTTGGAATTGATAAGACTTTAGACATGCTCAATGAACACTTTTATTGGCTGAATATGAAAAGGGATGTAATTTGGATTTATAAGGCTTGTTTGGCTTGTAGGCAAGCTAAGTCTAAGTTTATGCCTCATGGTTTGTATATGCCATTACCCGTTCCTATTTCTCCTTGGATGGACATTAGTATGGACTTTGTTTTAGGATTACCAAGGACTAAGAGGGGGAGAGATAGCATATTTGTGGTTGTTGATAGGTTTAGTAAGATGGCACACTTTATCCCATGTCATAAGAGTGATGATGCTAGTTTAGTGGCCGAAGTCTTCTTTAGGGAGGTGGTTTGAATTCATGGGATACCAAAATCCATAGTTTCTGATAGAGACACCAAGTTTTTGTCTCACTTTTGGCGTGTGCTTTGGGGAAAGTTAGGTACCAAGTTGTTATTTTCCACCACTTGTCATCCTCAAACAGATGGACAAACAGAAGTAGTAAACAGAACTTTAGGTACCATGTTGAGAGCTTTAGTGGGTAAGAATTTGAGTTCTTGGGAAGATTGTTTGCCATTTATTGAGTTTGCTTATAATCATGCTATTCATTCTTCTACAGGATATTCACCTTTTGAGCTTGTTTATGGTTTTAACCCACTAATAGTTTTGGATCTTGTTTCTTTACCTTCTCATGAGCTTGTTAGTTTAGATGGTGAGAAGAAAGCTAAATTGGTGAAAGAGATGCATGAGAAAGCAAGGGCAAATATTGAGAAAAGGAACAAGAGATATGCTGATTCTGCAAATAGAGGGAGACGTGAGATGAAGTTTCAAGTAGGAGATTGGGTTTGGGTACACTTCCGAAAGGAGAGGTTTCCAAATCAAAGGAAGAATAAGCTTGATGCATGTGGTGATGGTCCATTTCAAGTGTTGGCAAATATCAATGATAATGCATACAAGATAGACTTGCCTGGTGAGTATAGTGTTAGTACTACTTTTAATGTGTCTGATTTATCTCCTTATGATGATGCAGATTTTAGGACAAATCTTTTTGAAGAGGGGGAGAATGATACGAACCAGCCACGAGGTAAGGATCCATTGGTGCTTCCAAATGGGCCATTGACTAGGAGCAGAGCTAAGAAGTTTGGAGCAGCTATGGGATTGCATATTCAAGATCAAATTTTAAAGGAAGTGACTGAAATGGCAATGGAAAAGTGCATAATAGAGCTTGAAGAAGGCACACCAAAGCTGATTATGATGCTTAGTGTGGAAGCTAAAGGCTAGCTAAAGAGGTCCCACGTGCAAGAAAGGTCCAACGTCCAAGAAAGGTCCATGGGTATTGATATAAAGCCTTGGGAAGTAATTTAAGGCCCATGGACAGCCCAAATAGTGTGGGGTGTGTTCTTATGTTGAAGGGATTTAGTTTGGTTGTTTCCATACTTTATATTTTCCTTAGTGGTTTAGGATTTTGTTTCCATACTTTATATTTTCCTTAGTGGATTAGGATTTTGTTTCCATACTTTATATTTTCCTTAATGGGTTAGGATTTTGACTTTGTAGCTTTACTTTTCCCATTAGAATTAGGGTTTCAGATTTATGTGTGCGTTTTAGTATAAATAGGGCCTTATTTTTCTTGTAAGGGGACTTTGGAGATAACATTAATAAAAGATTTCGAATTCTTCTACAAGTTCTTCTTGTGAATTTTCATGTGAGAGAGATTAGAGTGGATTCTTTAATTCTTTCTTTGCATCAAGAATTAGGTTTACTTGTCAACGAGAGTTGTGGCGTTTTCCTTCTTCTTACCAACTAAATCCTTCAATCATAGTGAGTTCGCGTCTCTTTATAGGCGTTGGGTTCCTTAGGAGGTGATTATCAAGTTTCAAGGAGTTCTCTACCATTGTTATACGTTGGGTTTGCTGCCATCGTTGCTAAGGCCGCGTAAAATATAGCATCAAAGCTACTTTAGTTGGTTAGATGGATTAAAACCTAATTAATGGGAATTATCATGGATTGATTTCCATTTTCGAAAATATAACTATTGGTTAAATCATCCGAAGGAATTATTCGAAAGCAAGGTACCCCATGTTGGTATTTTGTTAACCATATACCTAGGAAAAGAGACTCGCCATTCGTGTGTGGATGTTATAAGGTTGGAAGGAAAATCCTATTTGTTGATTGTTCGTGCATACATGCATACATGAATACATTTGCATCTCATAGCATTGATCCTCTCTGGCTCACAGCCTTGGATTATGATAGCTCAAAAGCTTACAACAATCTGACCTACGCCGAAGATGAAGTATCTAGCAATGACTCAATCACTTGCTCACCAAAAACAATGGAGCCCAAACAAATTAAAAGGATGGTGGATGAGGCCCTCAACGCTAAGATGGAAGAAATAAAAGAGGCCCTAGCCGAGACCATGAAGAACCAATTGAATGCAATCTTAGAGAATCATGCCGAGGCATCTACTAGCACTAAGAAGCCAAAGGACAAAGGGAAGACCAAAGTTGGTGAAGTGGTTTTTGATGATGAAAAAGTGATCATTGATGACGATGATGATTGGGCTCAATACTACCAAGATGTTCAAGAGAAGAAGAAAGAACCGAAGGTTGTTGAGAAAGCAACTATTGAAAAGACCGAGACATCCGATGTCAAAAGGATGATTGGTGATTTAGAAAAGAAATTTGAGAAGAAGTTGAAAACTGAAGAGATGTCTGAGATCGACAAACTATTCGAACAAGATGAAGAGGTCCCTTATAAGTTCAAGATGCCTTCATTTGCTAAGTACAATGGCACCGGAAATCCTCATCTCCATGTGAAGTAGTATATCACTGCCATGCAATCTGCCCGAGCTACTAAGGCTCAAACCCTAAGGTACTTTATGCTCTCATTGGACCCTGTTGTCCAAAATTGGTTCAATACCTTAGATGATGGAACACAAAAGAGTTGGGATCTACTTCACAAAGCCTTCATCCAACAATATGGATATAATGTTGAGTTAGAAGTTACCTTAATAGAAGTGGAGTCCATTAGGCAAAGGCCGAATGAGAATTTTGTAGATTATGTCAAGAGATGGCGAAACAAGGCTGCTTTACTCAAGAAGAGGCCTGATGAATCCGATCAAATTAGGATGATTGTGAGAGGGGTGTTGCCTAATCTTCGTGAGAGGATGTCTCATACACTCATCCATGACTTCAAAGACCTCTAAGATGGTTTGCAAATTGAAGAATGGGAAAGGGAGAAGAGCCGCTTTGCAACAAAAAGGAACGAAAAAGGGAGCTATCAATCTGGTAGCCAAAGCATGCAAAAGGCCGTCAGTGTTAATGCTACTAACCAAGGAACAAGGAGACAATTTTCGAAATTGGAAAAATCGATGTCTTGGGTTCTCAACAAGCTTCAAAGAAAGAGATTGCTACAACCCTTAAATCATCGTCCTTTGCCTAACCCTCTCCCACCTAATTTTGACACTAAAGCATTTTGTCAATTTCACCAAATGCAAGGGCATGACATGGATAGATGTGTGAGGTTGAGACATGAGATCCAAAATCTAATTGATAATGGAAAGCTACCTGAGCACAATAAGCCAAACACCAAAGACAACCCATTGCCAAAATTCAATAGGGTACCACCACCAGCAACCTTCATGATTGGAGGAGGTTTGCATGAGGACTTTGTCATGTCTTCTTTTCAAGATGTGGGTGGAGAAGCAACCAAAGAAGAAGAGGCATTTGAATAAGCTATGATGGGTGGAGAAGTAGCAATTTGTGTTGTTAACAGGTTTTGGGATTCAAGTGATAGTGATGATGATATTATATCCAAGAAGGAGGAGTGGACTTGGTCCGAGCCCGAAGAAGATGAGGTGATGAATACTAGATCCGGTAAGCCTTATGCAAGGCCACCACCTAAGGAGGTAGAAACTAATAAAGGGAAGGAAGTTGAAGTAGAAGAAGATGATGCTGTGCTCAAGCAATTGAAAAGAACCCAAGCAAGTGTTAGTATTTGGGACTTATTAGCTACTTCTAAAAAGCACCGAGAAACTATGGTTAAAGCCTTAGCTAGCATGCCAATTTCTACCTCCACAACATCGGAGGAGTTGATCAACTTCATAAAAATTGGGGAAGTAATGAAGTGTTAAGAGGTTCAACAAAAGAATGAAGTTAATATGGAAGCAGTTTCTTTTTCGGATGCAGACTTACCGGAGGAAGGGAGTGACCACATCCGCCCTCTCTTTATCAAAATAGAAGTCAAGGGGAAGAGGACTCCATGTGTAATGGTTGATGATGGGTCCGCCATAAATGTTTGTCCGCTTAAGATATTACCAAAGCTAGCTATGTTAACAAGAGATCTAAACCCGATAGAGGTAACGATTCGTGCTTATGACAACACTAAGAGGCATGCCAAAGGGACTTTCAAAGCCGCTGTCAAGGTTGGTCCAACTGAATTGTTGCACTCGAATTAAGTTCTACTACAAGTGTCACTCGCAAGTATACGAGGTAGCTGTAGCAAAGGTGATCGCCCCAAGGTCGTTTCCCCAAGAAGGTGTAGTTCGTAATAGCTTGATTAGCAAGTAATTTAAAAGAGAGAGTTTGTTGTTTGGAATTGTAAAAGAACAATTTAAACCTAAGATTAAGGAGTGTAGGGTTGATGTGTGTGATGGGTGTACAAGATCAAATCGATTCTTGGGAAGGTGCCTAGGGTTATAGGTCCATTCAATCAAAACTCAATTCTCAATTATCCATTAACTTAACCTTGTAAATTAATTTGTTCCTTAAGGTTAATTAGTCAATTACCAATTCATTAGTTTTCACATTCATGAAATAGCAATAACCAATTATTTTACATTTGCAAATTAATGAAACCCTAGAACTTATATTTCTAATTCATTCATAGGGTAGTCGATTGCATAGTTCCGATATTAGATTTCACCTCTCGGTCCTTCATTCAATATCTAGAGATCAATAGGTAGCTAATCTATTAACCTAGCATACAAGCCAATGCAATCAACCAACACAAGGTACATCAATGTAAATATCAAATAAAAGCATTCAATCAAATATACTATAAACCCTAGGCATGGATTTTTATCTCAACATCATCAATTTAAAACATTCATTCAACTCAATATAAATCAAATACAAATTGTTCATTTGCAATATCAATTCTCTTAATATAACAAAAACAATATTGAAATGAATTAAAAGAGAGAATAGAAAAACCCCTTGTGAAGATGCCAAGAGTAGGATTACTAGTCTTCCTCCTAGCTCCACTTTGATGTATGATGAAGAACTCAAGCCCTCTTCAATGGTGATTCTCCTTTGCAATATGGAATGGAGCTTTCTCAAGTCACCAAACCTTCAATTGATTATGCCTTTGAGAGATGGAATGGATCTTTTTCAAGTCACCAAACCTTTCAATGAAGCTTCTTCAACCTTTAAGAGCTTGTTAACCCACTTGATCCCAAAGAACCTCAAAGATCTTATCAATGGAAGATGGAGAAGATGAAGATGGAGGATGAAGATGAAGGGATAAGGAGAGTGACACTCTCTCCTCAAACCCTAGCCATCTCCTCCTTCTCTTTTCTTTTTTTCTCTTTCTCAAAACCCTAGCCGTCCTCAACCAAAAGAAAAATCCCCCTTTCTTATTTCGTGCAACGAATTTATATAAATTTAGGGTGACACTGCCAAGCCAAGAGTGGCTTGGTCGTGTTCTTGCTTTCCTTTGGGACACGGCCAAGCCATCTGGCTGTGTCCCTCACTGCTACTTTTTTTCTTTCTTTCTTTTCTTTGGTTTCAAGGTGTGACACGGCCACAAGAGTGTGTCCACTTCTGTTCTTATTTTTGCTTCTTTTCTTGGATTCTTTGGTTTTGTTCTTTAGGTGAGACATGGCCAGAGGCTTGGCCGTGTCTCTGGGTGTGTCTCTCTCTGCCCTCTTCAATCTTTGAGGGACACGGCCAATCCTGATTTGGCTTGGCCATGTCTTTCTTGGTTCATGTTTTCTTGCACTGTTTTGATCCTCCAAGGGTCTTTTTGCACCTAAACCTAAAATAAACACTTTAAACACACTTAAAACAAGAATTAATCAAAACATTAACTAAAACACACATAAAATCATACTAAAAACAAGTACAAAAATGATCTAAACATGAATCCATTGTTGAATTTGTTGTTTTAGACATACCAGTTACCTTTGCCTTACTCTTGGGACGACCATGGTTTCATTCTCTTGGTGGAGTTCCTTCCACCCTTCATCAAAAGATCAAGTTCCCCAACGGAGACGAGACAATGGTAATTGAAGCTGAAGATAATGAGTTTGTTAACGCTCTAATGATTGAGAGGCCTCTCAATGGTTTTCAAGTAGCTACAATTTCTGATGATGAAGTGGTAGACTCCAAAGTCTTGAATATGATGAAGAACATGAACTACCTTCCCGGAGCTGGTCTTGGAAAAGGTAAGGCCGGTTTGACAAAGTTACCAGGTTTTAGAACTCAAACATCCAAGAAGGGGTTGGGATATGATGAAGACAATGATGTCCGGCTAAACAAGAATGAGAAGATGAGCTTCCCACCACTTGAAGAGATTTTTGTCAAAGCTCCCGATATGGGACCACTCCAAGGAAAGCCCGAGTTGATCATGTTCATGGGTAAGTTGATTCTAGGTTTTGAAATTTTTACAGATGTTGCCGAGCTAGTGGAGTAAGTGAAGAAAGAGCTCACCCCGTCAACCAACAAAGAATGTAATATCCCCATGTGTGCCCTAGAAGTTTTAATTCAATTGTTGTTTGATTTGAATTAAATGTACATATGTTTTAGCAAAGGTAATGATTGTGTTAATGGAATGTATATGTTGTATATATGTTAATATATATAACATATATGTTGGTCAAGTGTAAAGTCAAGGGAAGAAGATATTTTTATTTGGGATGAGTGAAATTACTTAAGAGGGCAAGAGTTTTAAAGGAAGTGTGAACAAATAGAAAAGGGCATTTAAGTAATTGTGTTGATGGAATTACTTGGTGGATATTTAAAGAAGAAAAGAAGGTTGAATTGTCTTCATTTCATTTATTTTCTTGGTATAGCCGGCCATTTCAAAGGAAGAGAGCAAAAGTGAGATTTGCTTATTCAAGTTTCAAATTGAAGGAGGAATCAAAGGATTTGGTTGGAGATTTGTGAAATTTCTTCATCTAAGGTAAGTACTCTCTTGTTTTCCTTTGGTATTTTGAAGATGTGTTTGAAGTGTGTATTGATTTGATAATATTATGATTTGGTATGTTTGAGATGAGTTTCTAAATGTTGAAATTGATTGTGAGTTAATTTAGTGTTGGTTTGGTTTTGGTTGAAGATGGTAGGTTAAAAGTGATGTTGTTTTTTTTAGGGTTTTGAAGTGGAAGGTGATTAAATGTGTTGATGATGGGTTGTTAAGGTGAATATTGTGGTAAACATGTGAAATATGTGTTTAGAACATGGATTACATTCATTTGAATTATGCTAAATTGTGTATAATGTAATTGAGTGCAACCAAAGGGGACTTGATCATGCTAGGGTTTCAATTCATGAGAGACACGACCAAAAGCAATGAGAGACACGGTCAATTCATGAGAGACACGGCCAAGTCCATGGAAATTTGGCCGTGTTGGGTGATTTTTGGAGGAGACACGGCCGTGTCCCTTGCCCATGTTGGCTTCTGTTGCTTTTGGTTGAGAGACACGGCCACAAGCTTGGCCGTGTCCCTTGAGTGTGTTGGCTACTGTGATTTTTCCTTTCTCTTCTTACATGGTTGAGATTGAACTTACACTTGATAATGCATATGATATTATATGAACAAGGTTGGGTATCGTGCATTGTGAAACTTGTGAATGGCAATGTGTTATATGAATAATGTATCTTGAAATGTTATACCAATGATGCTATGTGAATAATATGAATTGAGATATAATATGATGATGCTAGGTGAATAATATGAATTGAGATACAACATGATATGAGGCCATTGTGATTGGCTATGATAACTCAAATGTGATGTGAAGCCATTGTGTTTGGCTATGATGATTCAATTGAAAGAACATAAGGCATGTTTGCCTAATTGATGATGAGAATTGAGAATGAAACAATAAATGAATTGTGTGTCTAATGTGTTATTCACTTTCAGAGTTTTGTTGTTGGTGGCATGCCTATTGGTAACATTCTCTTGAAGTTAGGTTGGATTTGATCCTTGAAGCCTAATTGAGATGTTACAACCCTTGAAGCTAGGTTGGATTGGTTCTTGAAGCCAAGTTGGGTTGATACTTAGCATGCTTTGTTCCCCTTGAAGCTTGGTTGAACCTAAATCCTTGAAGCCTAGTTGGGTTTATGATAATGATAAATGTGATAACAAAACCAAAGCATTAACTCTGAAAGTTGAATGGCATATTAGTGTGTCTTGGGCCCATGCTTGTCTTTGTTTAATGTGATTCATGAATGGTAAAATGATTAACTAATGAGATATATGGAAGGATATTGAAATGCGATTTATATATGTGGTTTATGAAATATAAAGGTATGTGGTTATCCTTTCATCTATGATATTGATTTGAGTAATCAAATGTGTGACATTGCATTGCCTTATAGTATAGTGTTGGTATATTTTGTACTACTAAGCCATTGGCTTAGCGCGATATTGTTTGATCGCGCAGGTAACAGAGTTGAACCTGAGAGCTCCTCAAGACCGAGTGAGAGTGGACATTGAAGAGTTATTTTGGAACTTAAAGATCAGAGAAGAGCTGCCAATCATGTATATATATTCTATGTTTTGTAAACCTTGATTTATAACATATTTGTAATAACTTCCGCTGTGAATTATTAAACATTTTGTATATAGTGTCTTTTGGATTTCTTTTATTTGTTTGAGATTGGTTTCACTTATTTACAAAGATATTTTTTGTGTCTTTTTAAACCGTGGCATTTTCTATATTCAGTATACGTATATTACGATCGTTTAAGCATGCTTGGTACGTATACAGGGTATAGAGGTGTTACAATTATTTTGGTATCAAAGCCTAGGTTTGATATTCTCAACCTAGGTCAAGTGTAAGGAAAAGAGTGTTTTGATTTTAAAAAGTGGATTTTTGAATAACATACATGTTTGGCATTGGCAGTCTCTGATCTTTAATGAGAAGTATTCTGCTGTGTTTGCAGATATAGGTTGTGATGGATTCTCACTCACGTCAGTCAGTCGAGGGTAGTGCTGAGAGTATAGCTCCTGATGAGATTAGAGAGGGAGCTAGAGTGGATAGTGATGGAGAGGTACCTGTTTTTGTGTCGGGGAGACCAGCTGGTGAGGATGTTCTGCCAGTTTGGGTTAGGCATGTGGTAGAGGCTTTGAGGCAAGCACCAGTGCAACCACCGCCACCACCCCCACAGCCTTTGGTATCAGTGAGACAGTATGATAAGCTAAGGAAGTATGGAGCAGAAGACTTCTTGGGTACTATTGATCCAGCTGTAGCTGAGCAATGGCTAGATAAAGTACAGAGGATATTTGTTCAGTTACAAGCCACTCTAGAGGAAAAATTTGATTATGCAAGATCATTGTTGCAGAAGGATGCATATGACTGGTGGAAGACAGTACCCCATGCTATGGACGATCCGCCTACTTTGTCCTATGCTGATTTTCTAAGAGAGTTTGAATTGAAATATACCCCAAGAGAGTATAAAGACATGAAGAAGATGGAGTTTTTGAGTTTAAAGCAAGATAACCGGACCGTAACTGAGTATGAGGTTGAGTTTATTCGATTGAGCCATTATGCTGGGGGTATTGTATCTGATGAGATAGATAGATGCAGGAGATTTGAGGAGGGATTGAGGCCCTCTATCATGTGTCATGTGGCTGGATCTAGATATCATGATTTTTCCCAGCTTGTGGCAGCAGCTAGGAGCATGGAGAGAGCTCAGGTTATTGTAGCTGCTTCAGAGGAAGAGATCAGGGTTAGAAGGCCCCAGTTTGAGGCAGGGTCTTCATCTGTGAAAAGTGGTAAAGGAAGTTTTGTTCTTCGGGTTAGTAGGAGTCAGAGGCCAGTGGGTAGGTCAGTACAGTTTCAGAGGCATAGATCTAGACCTACAGTTTCAGTGGCGAGTGCTCCGACCCCAGTGATGCAGAGATCCACCTTACCCATATGCATTCATTGTGGTAGACCACATGGTGGTCCTTGTTGGAGGACTGGTGTGACAGGGGTATGTTTCAGATGTGGGTCGCCTGATCACTTTGTTAGAGATTGTCCTGAGAGACAGGAGCGGATGTCAGTGGATACTGCAGCTTCCCGACCTAGTGTGAGGGGAGGTCGTGGAGGCAGAGGTTTCAGCAGAGGAGGTAGATCTGGGTTCAGTTCTAGAGGAGATTCTACATCCAGGGAGAGTAGACCAGAGGAGGCTGGATCTTCTCAGAGGATTTATGTGATGCAGAGGCAACCAGATACTTCGGCAGTCATAGCTGGTACTTTTTCTTTATTTGGTATTTCAGTACTTGCTTTGATTGATCCGGGTTCCACACATTCATATATTTGTACATCTATTTTGCCTGTGTCTGATGTGCATGCTGAATCCCTAGGATTTGATGTATTGGTGACAAATCCGTTAGGGCATAGTGTGATTGTTAGCAAAGTGCACCGAGATAGTGCAGTGATGGTGCAAGGTGAGGAGTTTCTTGGAGATTTGATTGAGATGCCTTTTAAGGAATATGATGTGATCCTAGGCATGGACTGGTTATCTAGACATAGAGCTGTGGTTGACTGCCAAAAGAAAGTTGTTACCTTGAGAACCAGCGATGGTAGAGAGGTGTTAGTATCTAGTGAACAGAGACAGCTAGCATCCTTGTTTGTTTCAGCTGTTGCAGCTAGGAGATTGATTAGAAAAGGGTGTGATGCTTACCTTGCTTATGTTGTGGATACTAAAGTAAAAGGTTGTCAACTTGATGATATACCCACAGTTGCAGAGTTTCCAGATGTGTTTCCAGAGGAGTTGCCAGGGTTGCCTCCTGAGAGAGATGTGGAGTTCGGTATTGAATTATTGCCTGGTACCACTCCTATCTCTATTACTCCTTACAGAATGGCACCTGCTGAACTGAGAGAGCTGAAGGTGCAGTTACAGGAGTTGCTGGATAAAGGGTTTGTTCGCCCTAGTGTTTCACCGTGGGGAGCTCCTGTCTTATTTGTGAAGAAGAAGGATGGTACTATGAGATTGTGTATCGATTATAGGCAATTGAATAAGGTGACTATTAAAAATAAATATCCTTTGCCTAGAATTGATGATCTCTTTGATCAATTAAAAGGTGCAGCAGTGTTTTCCAAAATTGATTTAAGATCAGGGTACCATCAGTTGAGAGTCAGAGCTGAAGATGTTCCTAAGACTGCCTTTCGGACCAGGTATGGGCATTATGAGTTTCTAGTTATGCCTTTTGGTTTGACGAATGCACCTGCAGTTTTTATGGATTTGATGAATAGGGTGTTTAGGCCCTATTTGGATCAGTTTGTAGTGGTCTTTATAGATGATATTTTAGTGTATTCGCATAATGAGGATGAGCATGACAAGCATCTGTGGATTTTGTTGCAAATTTTGAGAGAGAAACAATTGTTTGCTAAACTGTCGAAGTGTGAGTTTTGGCTTGACCAAGTTACTTTTCTCGGTCATATAATTTCAGTAAAGGGTATTAGAGTTGATCCGAGTAAAGTTGAAGCTATTTTGAATTGGAGTCCACCAAAATCTGTGACTGAAGTTAGAAGTTTTCTGGGTTTGACAGGCTATTTTCGACGGTTTGTAAAAGGATTTTCTTTGATAGCTACTCCACTTACCAGATTGCTTCGAAAGGGAGTTAGATTTGTGTGGACAGATCAGTGTTAGGCTAGCTTCGAACAGTTGAGAGAAATGTTGACTCAAGCACCTGTTCTTACTTTACCTGTGGAAGATAAACCATATGTGATTTACAGTGATGCTTCGCATAATGGTTTGGGTTGTGTTTTGATGCAAGAAGGTAAAGTTATAGCTTATGCTTCTCGACAGTTGAAACTGCATGAGCTCAATTATCCGACCCATGATTTAGAGTTGGCAGCCATTGCGTTTGCATTGAAGATTTGGCGACATTATCTGTATGGGGAAAAGTGTTTTATCTATACTGATCATAAAAGTTTAAAATATTTGGGTGTCCAAAAAGAGCTTAATCTTCGACAGAGGAGATGGTTGGAGTTGATTAAGGACTATGACTGTTTGATTGATTATCATCTTGGTAAGGCAAATGTTGTTGCTGATGCCTTGAGTCGGAAGTCTTTAGCAGGTTTGACTGTTTATTCGCTCTCGTTGCTTGTTGAATTGAGAGCGTTGCATGCTAGTTTTGTATTTTGTGATGATGGTGCATTGTTGGCACAATTGCAATTGAAACCAGTATTGTTAGATCAGATTAAAGAGGCTCAATTGGCTGATGCAAAGATTCAAAAGATTGTTTCAGATTGTCAGAATGGAAAGAGTCGAGATTTTATTGTGAGAGGTGATGGGAGTCTTTGGTTTAAGAACAGAATGTGTGTACCTGATGATGCTAAATTGAGAAGGATTATTTTAAATTGACATGCTCAGTGGCATGGGCGTGTCACTGCTCGTCTCACCCATCCAAGAACACAGAACCATTGACACGCCCAAAGACCTGGCCGTGCTCATGGGCGTGTCAAGCCAAAAATCCTGATTCCGGCAACAACAACAACACATCCAACAAACCTCTTATTTCCACCATTTTCCACTTCAAATAAACTTTACTAAACACACCCATAAACCATAATAACTTGCAAAAACACCAAAACAATTCAAAACATACATTAAACACCAATTCACAACCATCAAATACACACAACTCAAACACAACACTTACTCTTCCACCAAACCTAACACTTTCTCTTCAATCCAACCCCAAAAATCAACACCAAGAAGATTACACACCCTCAAATACACCATAATCAAATATACACATACCATCAACAATCAAACACCAAACTCAAATACAACTCAAAAGAAAACTAAGGAATCAAGTGGAAACTTACCAAAAATGATGAAACTCCTTAGATTTCCAACTTGATCACTTGAAACATCCTTCAATCTTGAGTTTGAAAAATCAAAAACTTCTTTTCTCTTTTGCTATGGAGAGTGCCGGCCAAGAAGGAAAAGAAAAAGAGAAGAAGAAGAATGAGAAGCAAAGTCAAACACTTAATCTCTTTAAATCTCCACCAAGCAATTTGTATAATATAATATTCATAATATCTTCTTCCACTAACTTTATTTTTCTTTTAATTAATTAATTTCCTTTGACCCTTCATCCCTTTGACTTGTATATGTTGTATATATCCCAATATATACAACATATACACTCTACTCAAAACCTCTTCTCTTTCCAATTAAACAAATACATTTAATCCAAATACAACAATAAATATTCCATAACTTTTAGGGTATACTTTGGGATATTACAATTCTCCCCCTCTAAAAAGAAATTTCATCCTCGAAATTACCTGATCTTAAGTCTGAAATAATTGAGGATACTGATCTCGCATCGCTTGCTCATTCTCCCAAGTTGCCTCTTCTCTACCATGATTCTTTCAAAGAACCTTCACAATTGGCACTTTCTTATGTCTCAACTCTTTCACTCCATGTGCTAAAATAACCACCGGTTCTTCTTTAAAAGTCATATCCGGACTCACCTCAATAGATTCAATGGACAAAACATGAGATGGGTCTGATCTGTACCTCCGCAGCATAGAAACATGGAAGACATCTCATGTTTTAGAGGTACAGATCAAACCCATCTCATGTTTTGTCTGTTGAATCTATTGAGGTGAGTCTGAAACAATTGAGGATACTGATCTCACATCGCTTGCTCATTCTCCCAAGTTGCCTCTTCTCTACCATGATTCTTTCAAAGAACCTTCACAATTAGCACTTTCTTATGTCTCAACTCTTTCACTCCATGTGCTAAAATAACCACCGGCTCTTCTTTAAAAGTTAGATCCGAACTCACCTCAATAGATTCAAAGAACAAAACATGAGATGGGTCTGATCTGTACCTCCGCAGCATAGAAACAAGGAAGACATTATGAATTCTATCCAACTCAGGCGGCAAAGCAATTCGATAAGCAACTGGTCCAACTCTTTCTAATACTTCATAAGGTCCAATAAAATGAGGACTTAGCTTCCCTTTTCTGCCAAATCTTAAAATCTTCTTCCAAGGAGACACTTTTAGAAAAACTTTATCTCCAACATCAAACTCTATGTCTCTCCTCTTCAAATCTGAATAAGATTTATGTCGATCTGAAGCTACTTTCAAACGATCCCGAATTATCTTTACTTTCTCTTCCGTTTCTTTAATCAAATCGGGACCAACCAACTTGCCTTCTCCAACTTCATTCCAACACAGAGGCGTTCTGCATCTTCTTCCATACAAAGCCTCAAATGGTGCCATTTTAATACTAGATTGATGTCTATTATTATAAGCAAATTCCATTAATGGCAAAAATCTATCCCAACTTCTAGAGAAGTCAATGACACAGCTTCTCAACATGTCCTCCAAAATCTGTATCACTCTCTCTGACTGCCCATCTGTCTGCAGATGAAAAGTAGTGCTAATGTGTAATCGAGAACCCAAAGCACCATGTAAACTTTTCCAAAATCTCGAAGTAAACCAGGGATCTCGATCAGACACCAAAGAAATTGGAACTCCATGTAACTTCACTATCTCACTGATATACAGCTCAGCCAACTTCTCCAGAGAATAGTCCATTCTAACTGGAAGAAAATAAGCTGTCTTTGTCAATCGATCAACAATCACCCAGATAACATCATGCTTCTTCTGAGTCAATGGCAAACCAGCTACAAAATCCATTGTCACTCCTTCCCATTTCCATTCAGGCACTAATAAAGGTTGAAGCAACCCTGTTGGAACTTGATGCTCAGCTTTCACCCTCTGACAAGTGAGACACTTGGATACAAACTCCGCTATGTCCCTCTTCATACCTGACCACCAATAATGTTGCTTCAAATCATGATACATTTTGGTACTCCCAGGGTGCATAGCAAAAACCGACTAATGTGCTTCCTCCAAAATAATCTTTCTCAATCTTGCATCATCAAGAACACACAATCTATCCTTGAACCAAAAGCTACCATCATCTCTCACATAGAAATCTCAATTTTCTCCTTTTTGGCAATCTAAAACAATCTTCTGAATTTTCTCATCAACCAATTGAGCCTCTTTAATCTGATCCAACAACACCGGTCTCAAATGCAACTGAGCTAACAACGCACCATCATCACATGATTTAAAACTAGTATGCAACGCTCTCAATTCAACAAGCTACAAGAGCGAATAAGCAGTCAAACCTGCTAAAGACTTCCGACTCAAGGCATCCGCAACAACATTCGCCTTACCAGGATGATAATCAATCAAACAGTCATAGTCTTTAATCAGCTCTAACCATCGTCTTTGTCGAAGATTCAGTTCCCTCTGAACACCCAAATATTTCAAACTCTTATGATCTGTGTAAATGAAACACTTCTCCCCATACAAATAGTGTCGCCAAATCTTCAAAACAAACACTATAGCTGCCAACTCCAAATCATGCGTCGGATAACTAAGCTCATGCTGCTTCAACTGCTGAGAAGAATAAGCTATGACTTTACCCTCTTGCATCAAAACACATCCTAAACCATTATGTGAAGCATCACTGTAAATCACATATAGTTTATCTTCCACAGGCAAAGTAAGAATAGGAGCTTGAGTCAACATCTCCTTCAATTGCTCAAAGCTTGCTTGACACTGATCTGTCCACACAAATATAACTCCCTTTCTAAGTAATGAGTAATCTGGTGAGTGGAGTAGCTATCATAGAAAAACCTTTCACAAAGCGTCGATAATAGCCTGCCAAACCCAGAAAACTTCTAACTTCAGTTACAAACTTCAGTGGACTCTAATTCAAAATGGCTTCAACTTTACCCGGATCAACTCTTATACCATCTGCTGACACTATATGACCCAGAAAAGTCACTTGATCAAGCCAAAACTCACACTTTGACAGCTTAGCATACAATTGCTTCTCTCTTAAAGTCTGCAATACAATCTGTAGATGCTTGTCATGATCCTCTTCATTACGCGAATACACCAAAATATCATCAATAAAAACCACCACAAACTGATCCAGATAGGATCTAAACACCCTATTCATCAAATCCATAAAAGCTGCAGGTGCATTCGTCAATCCAAAAGGCATCACGAAAAACTCATAATGCCCATACCTTGTGCGGAAAGCTGTCTTAGGAACATCTTCAGCTCTGACTCTCAACTGATGGTACCCTGATCTCAAATCAATCTTGGAAAATACTGCTGCTCCCTTCAACTGATCAAAGAGATCATCAATCCTAGGCAAAAGATACTTATTCTTGATAGTCACTTTGTTCAATTGCCTATAATCGATGCACAACCTCAAAGTACCATCCTTCTTCTTCACAACAAAATAGGTGCTCCCCACGGAGAAACACTAGGGCGAACAAACCCTTTATCCAACTACTCCTGCAACTGCACCTTCAACTCTCTCAACTCAGCAGGTGCCATTCGATAAGGAGTAATAGAGATGGAAGTGGTACCAGGCAACAAATCGATACCAAACTCAACCTCTCTCTCAGGGGGCTCAGGAAAAACATCTGGAAATTCAGCAACTGTAGGTATACTATCAAGTTGAGAACCCACTACTCTGGTATCCACAACATGAGCAAGATAAGCATCACACCCTTTTTTAATCAACTTTCTAGCTGCAAAAGCTGACACAAACAAGGATGCAAGTTGTCTCTGCTCACTAGATACCATCACATTTCTACCATCACCGGTTCTCAAAGTAACACACTTCTTTTGACAGTCTACCATAGCTCCATGCTTAGACAACCAATCTATGCCTAAGATCAAATCATACTCCTTAAAAGGCATTTCAATCAAATCACCAAGAAACTCCTCACCTTGCACCACAACTGAACTATCACGATGCACATTACTCACCACAACACTATGTCCTAAAGGATTTGTCACCAAGACATCAAATCCTAAGGACTCTGAATGCAATTCATACACAGTCAAGATAGATGCACTTATGTATGAATGAGTAGATCCTGGATCAATTAAAGCAAGAACTGAAATGCCAAATAAAGAAAATGTACCCGCAATAACTGCTGAAGCATCCGGCTGCCTCTGCATCACATACACTCTCTGAGAAGACCCAGCCTCATCTGGCCTACTGCCTCCGGATGTAGAGCCTCCTCTTTGACTGATCCCGGGTCAAACACCTCTATTGAAACCTCTGCCCCCTCGACCACCTTTGCTGACACTAGGTTGAGAAGCTGCAGTATCAGTCTGTCTATCATCCTGTAGCTCAGGGCAATCTTTAATAAAATGAGCTGGTGACCCACATCTAAAGCATACTCCTGATCCACCCGTCTTCCAACAAGCACCCCCATGGGTCCTACCACAATGAACACATATAGATGGAATGGATCTCTAAACCACTGGAGTCGGAGCCCTCGCTACAGAAACTGTAGGTCTCAATCTCTGCCTCTGATACTGAACTGATCTACCTGACTGCCTCTGGCTTCTACTAACTCTCGGAACAAAACTTCCTCGGCCTCTCTTCATAGACAAAGACCTTGCCTCAAACTAGGATCTCCTAACTCTGGTCTCCTCCTCAGTAGCAGCTACTGCAATACCTTGTGCTCTCTCAACAATTCTAGTTGCGGCAACTAACTGAGAAAAATCTTTGTACCGAGAACCAGCAATAATACACATAATAGAGGGCCTCAATCCCTCCCCAAATCTCCTACACTGGTCAATCTCATCAGAAATAATCCCACCGGCATAGTGACTCAACCGGATATACTCAATCTCATACTCTATCACTGTCCGGTTCTCCTACCTCAGATTCAAAAATTCCATCTTCTTAGCATCCTTATACTCCCTCGGAGTTTATTTCTGCTCAAATTCCCGCAGAAAATCACTATAAAACAAAGTCGGTGGATCATCCATGGCATGTGGAACTGTCTTCCACCAATCATAAGCATCTTTCTGCAGAAGGGATCTAGCATAATCAAATTTCTCTTCAGGAGTGGCTTGCAACTGGATAAATACCCTCTGCACTCTATCCAACCACTGCTCAGCTACTGCAGGATCTGTAGTACCAAAGAAATCCTCAGCCCCATACTTCCTCAATTTATCATAATACCTCACCAGCACTTGTGGCTGTGGTGGTGGCGGCGGCTGCACTGGAGCTTGCCTCAATAATTCTACCACATGTCTTAGCCAAACTGGCGGAACCTCATCAGCTGCTGATCTCTCTGGCACAGGAACAGGTGCCTCTCTAGCTCTCTCAACCCTAGCTCCATCTCTACCCTCTTCTGGAGCTGCACTCTCAGCACTACCTTCTATGGACTGACGTGACTGAGACGCCATCACTACCTATATCTGCAGACACAGCAGAATATATCTCATCAAAGATCAGAGATTGCCAATACCAAAACATGTATCTTATTTAAAAACCATATTTTAAAAATCAAAATTTTCTTTTTCTTACAATTTACCTAAGTTGAGAATCTCAAACCTAGGCTCTGATACCAAAATAATTGTAACACCCCTATACCCCGTATACGCACACTACATACTGCTACACCTGTAATATACGTATACCGAATACAGGAGTGCCACAGTTTATAATAAACAAATCAATCTTTCAATTTAACAACATTATAAGAAAACTTAAAACATTCAAATTATATTATAAAGTACAATAGATAAAACATTTATTTATTACGCAGTGAAAAATGTAGCGGTATTTACATATATATATATACATCAAAATCAATGTTTACAAAACATAAAGTTTATACATGTTTGGCAGTTCGTCTCTGATCTTTAAGCCCACAATCAACACTTCAGAGTCTAGACTCGACTCGGTCTAGCTGAACTCTCTGGTTCTACCCTGTCACCTGCGGGATGAACCACAATCGCGCTAAGCCAACGGCTTAGTGGTACAACCCACAATATCAATATGCTTTAAAGTAATGCTAATGTCACACATTCATATATAATAACAATACATAAGAATATCATATTTCAAAACCTTACATTAAATCTTATAATTCATTTATTCCACCATTTATGATTCACATTTAAACAAAGACAAGCATGGCCCAAAAGAAACTAATATGCCATTCAACTTTTAGAGTTAATGTTTTGGTTCAATTATCACATTTATCATTATCCCAACTAGGCTTCAAGGATTAGGCTCAACCAAGCTTCAAAGGGAACAAAGCATGCTAAGTATCAACCCAACTTGGCTTCAAGAACCAAACCCAACCTAGCTTCAAGGGTTGTAACATCTCAACTAGGCTTCAAGGACTAGACCCAACCAAGCTTCAAGGGGAGTTAAGCATGCTAAACTTCAGCCCAACTTGGCTTCAAGGATCAAGCCCAACCCAGCTTCAAGAGATTGTTACTATTAGACATGCCACCAATAACAAACTCTAAAAAGTGAATAACACATTAGGCACACAATTTTTTTTATTTCATTATCGATTCCATTCTCATTTCCTCATAATCATCTAGGCAAACATGCCTCAATTATTTCATTTGCATCATTATAGCCAACAATAATGGCTTCACATCTCATCATTAAGGTGTACACAACCAATTACATTGGATATACAATTTGAATGATCATCATATCTTTCACATTATACAATTCATAGCATTAATCAAATATATCAACAATGTAATAGATTACGTAACACATTTACAACCAAATGTGTTAAGTTCCAATGTCATGTAAATGTATGCAATAATGTAGGTTTGTACTTACCTTAAGAGTAACTCACTCCACACCAAACTCCTCTTCCAAGAATCCTCCAACGTTTGGAATAGGGCAACTCAACTCTCTTCAAAATCTAAACCAAAGGTGATCATACACACTCACTTAGAGAAACACATGAGATAATAAGGCTAAGAATCAACTAGGGCAAACTCTACACATGACACGCTCAACAACACGGGCGTGCCCCTGACCGTGCCCTAAACTCACAACACAGAAGCTTTGACACGCTTAGAACCACAGGCGTGTCACTGAACGTGTAATACATTCTGTCTCATAGAAGCATTGACACGTCCAACAACACGGGCGTGTTCATGGCCGTGTCAATCCACCAACATCACAGTAGCTATGACATGCTCAGTGGTATGGGCGTGTCACTGCTCGTCTCACCCATCCAAGAACACAGAACCATTGACACGCCCAAAGACCTGGCCATGCTCATGGGCGTGTCAGGCCAAAAATCCTGATTCTGGCAACAACAACAACACATCCAACAAACCTCTTATTTCTACCATTTTCCACTTCAAACAAACTTAACTAAACACACCCATAAACCATAATAACTTGCAAAAACACCAAAAAAATTCAAAACATACATCAAACACAAATTCACAACCATCACATACACACAACTCAAACACAACATGTGAGCGGGGATTTTCGCCCCCATTCCCGGTGGAATGGTTCTTGCGACTTCGGCACTATTTAGGCTCGAGACCTTAGAGAACACGAACCTAAGTCCGGAGAAAAGGGGTGGATGACTCGATTCCAAAGGAATCCCTAACACCCTAATGGGTTCGGAAAGTTGGGTACGTGTGGGGAAGGTGAGAAATGGCCCAGCACCCCCACAACGCCCGGTTCATTGGAACTGGCCTCCTTTACAGGTCTTAATATTATAAAGCAATTAGAATGAAATAGAAATGGCCCAGCCAAATTATGGAATTAGAGTTTTAAAAAGCAATTTGATGATTTATGAAGTTTTATGAATTTAAAAACATGGATTGAAGTTTTTTTATGAGTAGAAAAGATGTTTTTTAAAGCTTTTTGAATGAAATAGAATCTACTTTAAAATCTTAAAAGAAACAGAATTTGATTTTGGTTCTGTTGAAAAATATGTTCAATTAGAGTTTTAAGGTTTTTAAGAAGAAAAAATAACAATTTTAAGTCTTTTTTGAAAAGAAGGTCACGTTTTAGTGTTTTAATCCTGGAAAAATCAAATTAAAGCTCTAAGATTTTTTATTTAAAAAACTCTAATTCCATAATTTGGCTACTGTAAAACATAGATAAAAAAGAATTTAACATACCTTCTTTTGTTGATTCTCCAAAAAAATAACTCTTCTTGGATGAACTAGCTCCAAAGACAAGACTTTGTTGCCTTTTGAATCCCTTAATTCGTGCTGCTACTCCCTTAAAAATCAGTTGAATTGAATTATTGCTTTTCCTTCCTTGATTTGGTTTCCAATCCTAAGCTCACTGTGAAAAAAATTTCCTCCCTTGGCCACCTCTTTTTTCAATGCCTTTTGGTCCTTATTTATAATGGTTTTAAGGTTATTTTTTCCTAATCACACATGGTAATTAATATTAATAAAAAAAAGAAATTAAAACCTAATTGGATTAGGTTTCCAAAAATTGGGTCAAAAAAATTTGCGCTGGCGAAAACTGTGGCAGCGGGCCCTTGCCAGCCCGCAGGAATTTCCTGCGGGAAGTTATTTTGCACGCAGGAAATTCCCCGCAGGAAGTTATTTTGCCCGCAGGAAATTCTTGCGGGCGAACGAATGGGCATGCGGGCGCGTCACCCGCAGGAGTTTCCTGCGGGGCAAAACTCCCTCGGGCCCGTGCGACTGTTTTTCGCTGTCGATTTTTTCCGACTCCGATTTTTATTTTTATTTTTATTTGTTTATTTTTATTTTTTATTAATAAAAATTAGATAATAAAGCAAAAATATTTAATTAAAATTATTTTGGACCATTTAGACAAGAAAAATCATTTTAAACCAAATAAAACACAATGGACTGGATTGGGTAAAAAATTAAGGGTCTACAGTTTGCCCCCTGCTTGAATGATCTGGAACCTTAGTGAAAGAGAGTGAAAAGCAATAAGACTTAATTTTTGATATGGCGGCTTGTTTGGGTTCTGGACCCGAGATTAGGTACATGGACCCGAGATTGATTGAATTTGGGTACTTGGACCCGGGATTGGGTACTTGGACCCGAGATTAGGTACTTGGACCTGAGCTTGAATTGATTTTGGGTACTTGGACCTATGATTAGGTACTTGGACCCAAGATCGGGTACTTGGACCCGAGATTGATTGAATTTGGGTACTTGGACCTAGGATTGGGTACTTGGACTCGAGATTGATTTAATTTGGGTCCTTGGACCCTAGATTGGGTACTTGGACTCGAGATTGGGTACTTGGACCCGGGATTAGGTACGTGGACCCAAGATCGGGTACTTGGACCTGAGATTGATTGAATTTGGGTACTTGGACCCAGAATTGGGTACTTGGACCTGGGATTGGGTACTTAGACCCGAGATTAGGTACTTGATTTAGGTACTTGGACCTAACTTGGACCCGAGCTTGAATTGATTTTGGGTACTTGGACCCGAGATTAGGTACTTGATTTAGGTACTTGGACCTAAGATTGGGTACTTGGACCCGAGCTTGAATTGATTTTGGATACTTAGACCCGAGATTGGGTACTCAGACTCGAACTTGGGTACTTAGACCCGGGATTGGGTACTTGGACCCGAGATTAGGTACTTGGACCCGAACTTGGGTACTTGGACCCGGGATTGGGTACTTGGACCCGAGCTTGGGTACTTGGACCCGATATTGAATTGAATTTGACTAACCTTTTAGTTAGGAAGTCTGACTGCTCTGGCTGTTTTATGCATTGTGATTCTTCACCATTGAATTGGATCTTCATCCTTTGAGACCGGGTCTTCATCCTTGAACATGAATCTTCATCTTTTGACATCGGGTCTTCACCCTTGCAAATGGATCTTCATCCTTTGAGATTGGGTCTTTACCCTTAAAACATGGGTCTTTATCCATTGGAGGTCGGGTCTTCACCCTTGCAAATGGATCTTCATCCTTTGAGATCGGGTTTCATCTTTGCAAATGGATCTTCATCCTTTAAGATCGGGTCTTTACCCTTGAAACATGGGTCTTTATTCATTGGAGTTCGGGTCTTTACCCTGGCTTTAGCTCTTTTAGCTGGATTGGTCTTTTGTCTTTTGCATCTTCATTCTTTTGAGAGTTCTAATGTTCCATTCTTTTGTTCTTCCTTTTTGCAAAAATTTAGCTATTTTTAATTGGACCTTATATTCTCTCCTTGCCCCCCCCTGCGTGGCAAAATATTTGTAAGTGAGTTTAAAAATATTTGGTATATAAACTCAAAAAATTGAAAAGGAGAAACTTTGCCCCCTGTGTAGTCTCAAACCAAAGATTTTTCTATGCGGGCTCTGATTGATGTTTTTGCTGTCTAGTTCTTCGCACAAACATGCATTTCTTCTCTTTGCAAAATTACTAGAGCTTTCTCAAGCAGTGGGTTTTCCATGCCCTCCTGATTTGACATCTTCTTTTGATTCTTCACTTCACAGAGTGTTTGCTGTTCACTTTGATAAAGAATAGACAATACAAGACAAGAAAGTACAATGTGATATGCTCATGTATGCATGATATGCATGAATAATACTTACAGTTGTTCCATCGACTCACAGACCGAGGTGCATTTGTGGCTTTTATCTTCAAGATGTTGAAAACATGAGTGGTGGAAATCCCAAGTTGCAGAGTCAGGGATACATCCTTTTTGAATTATGTTTCAGCATGTCAATTGGTAGCTTGCCAATAATCATTTCCTTTGCCCAATATGTCCTTTAGAGGTTCAGCATACTTCCCTTAACTTGAAGGCTTTGTATGACAAAATATTTTTTTTTTGAATTTTGATTTTGAAATCAAATGTTGGCTTTGCCAAATTAATGTCAATGTACCTCAGGACTTGATTTTTCCAAATTAACATATCTATAAAATGACAACCCTAGTTACCGTACTAAACTCGGGAATCATTTCTATTTAAGCAAGAACTGTTGCACTTCAGATAGGCACATACAAATTACTTGGCCAAAGGTCTCATTTGACTTTAAATATTTTCTATCTCATATGCATGCTTATCCAAACTATCTCCACTAATAGACTCTACCTACCAAGAGAGATCAACAGGTCTTTGATAAGCTTGAAACGGGGTCTATAAGGGACATGAGTTAAAGTGGAGGACATTTTGAGATTGGAGCTGGTGTGACACAATGGACAAACCCTCACACTATAAATTTCTTGTTTGAACTTTAGGCAGTTGGGAGCAATCTTGCTAGACTCCAAATTCCTTCTATATAGTCTTGGCATTAATCTGGATATTGACTAGGACAGTTTTTTTTTGCCCTTGCAAAAAGTTTGGTTTCCAAATTCATTTCTTTTCTTCCTCTCCCTTTTCTTTCTTTTTTATTTTTCTTACTCTTCCCTTTCTTTGAGCATTTTATCATTTTGTCCTTCTTCCTTGTAGGACTGTCAAGTACAGAACTTTTAAGCACTGAATGGTCTTTCCCCTTTTTGTCCTTATAAACCAAATGGAAGCCTTTTATTGACTTAGGTAAAAGAGAACTTAGTTGTCTTTTTGAACCGCCTTTTTAGGTTTTATCTTTTTCTTTCTTTCTCTCTCTCTCTTTTTTTTTTTTAGGTTCTAGCTCTAAAAGAGTTGTCTTGACTATTCATTGCTTTCTTTGATTTTCTTGCCTCTTCATCTTAGTGATCATAAGACTTGTCAAAAGTATCACAACAACTCAAGGTAAGTTATTGGGGTTTGTAAGCCAATGAAAAGAAAGCTAAAATTTTAGGAAGGCTCAAAGGGACAAGTAGGGATTAATATTTAATTGGGTGGATACTAGTTGTTGGCTAGTCAAACAATGCCTAGATCATCTCTCTCTTAAATAAGCAGAGTTCAATTTTGCCTCGAAAGTTTGTCAAAGCATGTTCTAAGACTGACTAAGACCTAGACAAAGATAATTATGCAGGAGCCCTCTCTAAGTAAGCATACACAATTCGATGCTATAGAGCCATTCCCTCACCTAGTAAAGTCATTCAAGTCATGATGCATAAATATATTAATTCATGAATTATCAAGCTAAATTCCTCATTGGTTGAGCACCAAAATGAACAAAGACCAACAAAAATTTTGATGAAAGTAATTTATTCAAACAACTTTAAATTTGAAAAACACGATTATTCCAATTTAAATATTAAAGAAAGTAAAATTGAAAAGCAATATTCAAGCTAAGGAAAGTTTGTTGAGTTTAAGCTTCTTTTTCTTTCATATCTTCAATATCCCCATCTTGAAAGGATGATAAAACAAAATCTTCTTCCAATCCTTTTCCCACCATGAAGGTTGCTGGTGGTGGCACTCTGTTGAACCTTGGAAATGGATTATCTTTGGTGTTGGGCTTGTCTGGCTCGGGCAACTTGCCATTATCAATTAAATTCTGGATCTCATGCCTTAACTTCATGCAATTGTCCGTTTCATGTCCAGGCCTTTGATGGAATTGGCAAAATGCATTAGTATCAAAGTTAGGTGGAAGAGGATTAGGCAAAGGACGAGGAGTCAAAGGTTGTAACAATCCCTTCTTTTGTAGCTTATTGAGAACCCAAGACAGTGGCTTCCCCAGATCTAAAAATTGTCTTTTATTCCCTTGACCGGTTATATTAACATCAACTTCTTTTTGCGTGCTTTGATTTCCGGACTAGTAATTCCCTTTCTCATTCCTCTTTATTGAAAAATGATTCTTCTCTCTTTCCCACTCTTCAATTTGTAGACCAGCTTGGAGAAGATCTTTGAAATCATGGATGAGTGTATGAGACATCCTTTCACGAAGATTAGGCAACACCCCTCTCACAATCATCCTTATTTGATCGGATTCATCGGGCCTCTTCTTGAGTAAAGCGGCCTTGTTTCTCTACCTTTTCACATAGTCCACAAAATTCTCATTTGACCTTTGCCTAATGGACTCCACTTCCATTAAGGTAACTTCCATTTCAACATTGTATCCATATTGTTGGATGAAGGCTTTGTAAAGTAGATCCCAACTCTTTTGTGTTCCATCATCCAAGGTATTGAACCAATTTTGGACAACAGGGTCCAATGAGAGCATAAAGTACCTTAGGGTTTGAGCCTTAGTAGCTCGGGCAGACTGCATGGTAGTGATATATTGTTTCACATGGAGATGAGGATTTCCAGTGCCATTGTACTTTGCAAAGGAAGGCATCTTGAATTTATAAGGGACCTCTTCATCTTGTTCAAATAGTTTATCGACCTCAGACTTCTCTTCGATTTTCAGCTTCTTCTCAAATTTTTTTTCTAAATCAGCAATCATCTTTTCAACATCGGATGTCTCAGTCTTTTCAATAGTTGCCTTCTCAACAACCTTTGGCTCCTTTTTATCTTGAAGATCTTGGTAGTATTGAGCCCAATCATCATCATCAATGATCACCTTCTCATCATCAAAAACCCTTTCACTAACTTTAGTCTTCCCTTTGTCCTTTGGATTCTTAGTGCTAGCAGATGCCTCGGCATGATTCTTCATGATTGCAGTCAATTGGTTCCTCATGGTCCCAGCTAGGGCCTCTTTTATTTCTTCCATCTTGGCATTGAGGGCTTCATCCACCATTCTTTGAATTTGTTCTGGCTCCATTGTTTTAGGTGAGCAAGTGATTGAGTTGTTGCTTGATGCTTCGTCTCCGGTGTAGGTCAGATTTTTGTAAGCTTTAGAACTATCGTAATCCAGGGCTGTGAGCCAGAGAGGATCAATGATATGAGATGCAAATGTATGCATGTATGCACAAACAACAAATAAGGATAAATAGGACGTTCCTTCCAACCTTATAACATCCACACACGAATGGTGAGTCTCTTTTCCTAGGTATATGGTTAACAAAATACCAACATGGGGTATCTTGCTTTCGAATAATTCCCTCGGACGTTTCAACCAATAGTTATATCCTTGAAAATGGAAATCAATCCATGATAATTCCCACTAATTAGGTTTTAATCCATTCAACCAACCAAAGTAGCTTTTATGCTATGTTGGATTAAAACGAAATTAAGAGGCTTATTATAAATAGATTTCTCACTTGAAAAGAGGTAACTAGTGATTCACGCCAAAAACAAGCCCATAGTTAATTTATTCTTAGTGTAAACTAGACCCACAATTGATTTTTGGTATTTCATAATTGACCTAAATATTTTTGCAAGCTCTTTGTAAAAAATGGTTGTGTGAAAATAATTTTGTTTCTAAGCCCATTGTAAAAGATTTTAGAAAAAATGGATTTTGGGCTTAGTATTTGGGCCATGGGCCAAAAAATTTTTTTGATTTGTTTTTTAGAAAAAGTCTTATGTCCAAAGACCATCTTGGAAAAATTTTAAAAATAGTTTTGGTCTTTTGGATCTTTAATTTATTTTGAACTTACAATATACTTAGGTTATATTAGAAAAAGAACAAACCAAATAAGCCATGATTTAGACTAAGATAAACTAACCATAGTCAAACAACATGCATTTGGGGTAAAACCTAAGGAAAGTAACTAGGCCAATTACATGAGCTTTAGTCTTTGGGTTAAAAGGCTTAGGTTCCCATAGCAAGTATATACCAAATGGTACAAGGCTATGAGTGGTTATGCCATGCTCTATCTCCATACCTTGAGTGAAAGTATGGTATCCCTTACATAACATAACATGGGTAACACGGGCATCCTAACTCGCGCAAACGATGCAAACTAATATGATTTAATGGATAAAATCATTATAAGAAAGAATAGAATAATATAAAGACCAACGGAATCAACTTCTCTTATCCCCAGTGGAGTCGCTACTGTGAGCGGAGATTTTCGCCCCCACTCACAGTGGAATGGTTCTTGCGACTTCGGCACTGTTTAGGCTCAGGGCCTTAGAGAACATGGACCTAAGTCCGGAGAAAATGGAGTCGCCACCCGGACGGGCCGAAAAAAAAAAGAAAGGGGTGGATGACTCGATTCCTAAGGAATCCCCAACCCCCTGATGGGTTCGGAAAGTTGGGTACGTGTGGGGAAGGTGAGAAATGGCCCAGCACCCCCACAACGCTCGGTTCATTGGAACCGGCCTCCTTTACAGGTCTTAATATTATAAAATTCTTAAGTATAATAACATTATCCATACTACACACAATAAAAAGAAAGCATCATTATATTAAAATCAAAACAATGTCCAAACAAAACAAAACAAATAAATGGACACCCATCTAAGGATGGAAACATGTCCTTACATCACATGCCTAGATAGGACACCCACCAAAAGGTAGAAACATGCCCTTTACAAAGGTTCTAAAATAGAAAAGAAAATTAAATTACATGATGTTTAACTAATGAGGTACCCACCAAGTGGAAACATACCTCTTACAACTTTTGGAAGTCTAAATTAATTGATAAAAATAAGTAATCATTCATCATAAATAAGTCATTCATCAAAGCTATTAATCAAGATATAAAATAAACATCCATCCATGATAAATTAAATAAATCAAGTATTGAATTCAAATAAATTAAAGCATAAGAGATAAATCAAGGTATAAGTAAATATGGAATTAAATAAAGCAAATAAAAGTTCAATTATAGCTACTGTGACTTTTATGGAATTAAAATAGATTAGGGTTTTATGTTTTAAAAGGTTGGTAAACTCTTTGATTAAACAAATTAAGATTTGAATGATGAAATCATGAAACTAGGGTTTTAAATACCTTAAAATACTTTAATTTTTGATTTTTGGTTTATTGAACTTTAAGCTACTGTTTAATTTTTGAGTTTTTATGTTTTTTATGTTTTAAAGGGATTAGGGTTCATAAAAATTAGGGTTAAAAGTTTTAAAAAGATTAGAGTTCATTATTTTAGGTTTAAAAGTTGAATTTTGGATTTAGGCTTTGAAATTAGGGTTCTCGGTTAATGAATTTGAATTAGAGTTTTAAAAAGCAATTTGATGATTTATGAAGTTTTATGAATTTAAACACATGGATTGAAGTTTTTTTATGAGTAGAAAAGATGTTTTTTAAAGCTTTTTGAATGAAATAGAATCTACTTTAAAATCTTAAAAGAAACAGAATTTGATTTTGGTTTTGTTGAAAAATATGTTCAATTAGAGTTTTAAGGTTTTTAAGAAGAAAAAATAACAATTTTAAGTCTTTTTAGAAAAGAAGGTCACGTTTTAGTGTTTTAATCCTGGAAAAATCAAATTAAAGCTCTAAGATTTTTGATTTAAAAAACTCTAATTCCATAATTTGGCTACTGTAAAACATAGATAAAAAAGAATTTAACATACCTTCTTTTGTTGATTCTCCAAAAAAATAACTTTTCTTGGATGAACTAGCTCTAAAGACAAGACTTTGTTGCCTTTTGAATCCCTTAATTCGTGCTGCTACTCCCTTAAAAATCAGTTTAATTGAATTATTGCTTTTCCTTCCTTGATTTGGTTTCCAATCCTAAGCTCACTGTGAAAAAATTTTCCTCCCTCGACCACGTCTTTTTTCAATGCCTTTTGGTCCTTATTTATAATGGTTTTAAGGTTATTTTTTTCTAATCACACACGACAATTAATATTAATAAAAAAAGAAATTAAAACCTAATTGGATTAGGTTTCCAAAAATTGGGTAAAAAAAATTTGCACTGGCGAAAACCGTGGCAGTGGGCCCGTGCCAGCCCGCAGTGGGCGTGCCAACCCGCAGGAATTTCCTGTGGGCGAAATAACTTTGCCCTAAGCGAAATAACTGCGGGGCAAAACTCCCTCGGGCCCGTGCGACTATTTTTTGCTGCCGATTTTTCTGACTCCGATTTTTATTTTTATTTTTATTTTTTGATTTTTATTTGTTTATTTTTATTTTTTATTAATAAAAATTAGATAATAAAGCAAAATTATTTAATTAAAATTATTTTGGACCAATTATACAAGAAAAATCATTTTAAACCAAATAAAACACAATGGATCGGATTGGGTAAAAAATTAAGGGTCTACACAACACTTACTCTTCCACCAAACCTAACACTTTCTCTTCAATCCAACCCCAAAAATCAACACCAAGAAGATTACACACCCTCAAATACACCATAATCAAATATACACATACCATCAACAATCAAACACCAAACTCAAATACAACTCAAAAGAAAACTAAGGAATCAAGTGGAAACTTACCAAAAATGATGAAACTCCTTAGATTTCCAACTTGATCACTTGAAACATCCTTCAATCTTGAGTTTGGAAAATCAAAAACTTCTTTTCTCTTTTGCTATGGAGAGTGCCGGCCAAGAAGGAAAAGAAAAAGAGAAGAAGAAGAATGAGAAGCAAAGTCAAACACTTAATCTCTTTAAATCTCCACCAAGCAATTTGTATAATACAATATTCATAATATCTTCTTCTACTAACTTTATTTTTCTTTTAATTAATTAATTTCCTTTGACCCTTCATCCCTTTGACTTGTATATGTTGTATATATCCCAATATATACAACATATATATTGTACTCAAAACCTCTTCTCTTTCCAATTAAACAAATACATTTAATCCAAATACAACAATAAATATTCCATAACTTTTAGGGTATACTTTGGGATATTACACATCATGTCAGAAATACATGCGGGAAGTTGTGGTTCACAAATGAGTGGTTTGGCCCTGGTTAAGAAGGTTATTCGACAAGGTTACTATTGGTTGACCATAGAGAGAGACTGTATTGAGTTTGTCAAGAAGTGCCAACAATGTCAGAGGTATGGTAACTTGAACCACATGCCTCCTGAAGAACTGCATTCAATGTCTTCACCCTGGCCATTTGCACTTGGGGTATCGACATTATAGGAGAGATACATCCTACAGCTTCAAATGGTCACCGATTCATTATAGTAGCAGTAGATTATTTTTCAAAATGGATCGAAGCCGAATCTTTCAACAAGCTGGGTGCAAGCCAAATGGCTAGGTTTATTGAAAAGAACCTAATCTGTAGATATCAACCAATGGGGTACAGTTTCAAGGAGCAGTTAAGGATTTATTCTCCAAGTACCACGTCCATCATCATCGATCCTCTCCTTATAGACCAAAGGCTAATGGTGCCATGGAAGCAACAAACAAGACAATTAAGCAAATTCTATCTAAGATGACTAAGACTTACAGGGATTGGTCAGAGATGCTTCCCTTTGCTTTGTGGGGATATAGGACAAGTGTGCGAACACCTACTAGAATGACACCATTCTCTTTATTTTATGGGATGGAAGCAGTGTTGCCAATTGAAATTGAGATCAAGTCACTGAGAGTAGTCTTGGAAGCTGAACTGCCTGAAACGGAATGGGTAGTAAGCAGATACACACAGTTAGCTCTACTAGAAGAGAGAAGATTAAAGGCACTATATCATCACCAACTGTATCAAAAGAAGATAGCTCGGGCCTACAATAGAAGGGTTAAGGTTAGAAAATTCAGAGTTAGGGATTTGGTGTTGAAGCAATGTAAGCCTAATGTATATGATCCAAGAGGGAAGTTCAGACCTAGCTGGGAGGGGCCATATGTCGTGAAACAAGTAATGAACAAAGGTGTGGTGAAGTTGTCAGATCTAGATGGGAACGAATTTAGTGAGCCAGTAAACATTGACAAGTTGAAGAAGTTTTATGTATGAAAAATAAAAAAAGAAAGAGCTCGCTAGGTTGAAAACCCAAAAAAGGACGGCCTAGGCAAAAGCTAGAGCAGTTCACTAGTCCTGAAAACCCAAAAGGGCGGGCTAGGCAACAATTAGGGCTAAATGAGAGAAAATCATCAATTAGAAAACCCGAAAGGGCTAATTGGCAACATGAGTGATCTTGTGTATGATGGCTTTATGTTTGGTTGTTCCCCAATTTAATAAAATAGAATTAATGTTAAAATTGTTCTATGTGCACTATTATAAGTATTTGACCAAATATGGATGAAATAAATAATCATAATTGCAAAAGGTGATGACAAATTATAAATGGAAAAGAAGCATATTTTATTAATTTAGTTATTTTTTCATCCTAACAATACACTTTCTGAATTGACAAATGTAAAATCTATGGCAGTTGAGAAGTGTAACGTGCAGGCCAGCTTTTTCTCAGCCGATCCAAGTAGGCTTCAGTCAAGCAAGGCACGTCTAAGTTAGGAGCAAAGTCAGAATCACGAGGCTCAGCTCCATACTGACGGCCAAGTCAGCGAGGATCATAGCATGTACCTTAATGAAGAGCAGCAAGGGGAACGTACATCAAGTATGTCCGCATGGTGATATGAGAAATCTTCCACCAAGGTACCAACCAACGGATATTGACTTCGGAGCCTGAGTGGATCCAGTCAACCTAGTCAGCATATGAAGAAGCAGGATGGAGTAGGTTCCTAGCAGAATGATGACGTGGCAGGTATCTGGCAAAATCCATGGATGGAGTATCAAGCAAGCAAAGATGCTCCTGAAGCCAAATCTATAAAAGAAAGAAGATTTAAAAAAAAAGAAGAAAAAAGGTCCGCTAAGTTGAAAACCCGCAAGGGCAGCTTAGGCAAAAATTAGGACAGCTCGCTAGTTCCGAAAACCCGCATTGGCGGACTAGGCAAAAGTTAGAGCAATAAAAAGAAAAAAGAAAACCTAAATTAAAAACCCAAAAGGGCAGTTTAGGTAATTACCTGAAGCAGCAACGGACTCCCAGTCAGTCTCTTTGACAATCCTGATTTAAATCGGTCTAATCCAACTAAGGTCTCGGCTAAGATCACAGGTACTGGCGACAAGCCTCCTTCCATTTGGTCCATAATATCCAATACTCGTGGATCAATATCGCCATCAGAAGAAACAAGCAAGAATTGGCTGAGTAAGCAAAGAAAAAGCATGCATCCCCATGCCTTAGTAGGGGCCAAATGAGAAAAATAAAAGTCAATCAAAGGAGAAAGTAGAATTTTTTCACCTCTCATCAACCGAAGAACTTCGGGTCTTGGAATTTAAAATAACATCTGCATCTTATGTTGAGTCTTGGAAATCAATGTGGGTAATGCCATTTGTTGATTATTTGGATATCCAAGGATGACCTCAAATTCTTCAATCAAGGGACATATTTCAAAGCCATTAATTTTAAATACCCTAGAATCCGTATTCCAAAAGGAAGCCACGGCATGTAAGAAGGATTGGTCCAATTTGACATTTTGAAAATATTTTAAAGCATCAAGTTTTGACCATGAAATTTGCTTCCAATGAATGGCATCCATATTCTTAAATAAAATTTTTATTCTCTTTAAATGATGCTCGGTCATGATGAATGAATGAAGAAAAAGTTAAAATTGTTAAAGGGAGTCTTCACGTTGAAAGAGAAAGAATTTTGATTTATGAATTAAAATATGGCATAAAGGGTGATTTATATAGAGAAAACAAACCTTTTCCAAAAGTAAAAAGGAAAAGATGATGGGAAAGGATAAGACCATATGGCATAAGGAAAGGAATTAGTGGCAATTTCCTTTACCACATTGGATTGGGTTTAGCAAATGATGTGTATTCTAAAATTATGATGCACGGTAATGATAAAAAAAAGGGGTTACAGTAAAGGAGAAAATTGTATATTTTTTTATTATTTTACAATGTTTTACAATTGCTACAATATTTACATATCACTAAGAGGGTGGTGGCAGGTCACCAAATAAAGACTTGAAAAAATCATCGCCTGTTGGAGGATGGGGCAAATCACTGGTCCTGAGTTTGCCCGAAGTGGGAGCACCTAAATCCCTATTACCTTGAATTTTTGATCCGTCATGATCCTCACCAGAAGCAGATGAAAGGATCTCATGGTTGTCGATCTAGGGGCCTCTTGATGAAGAAGTACCGGGATCCCTCATCCCTTAAAATCGGAAGTCTCGAAATTGTTGTTCGGATTGGTGATATAAACTTTCAAAATGAGAAGCCTGATGACGACTTGCAGCTAACTCTTCTTGAAGCTTCCTATTTTGTTCTTCGAGCATCCACTGTGAGCCAAGAAGGAAAAAGGTAAGAGCATACATAAGCATGCATACATGTAGCATAAACTATTATGAAATAAGAAACGTACCAGGTAGTTCATATCAATGCCTTGCGGATGAGATGGCATATCTGGCTGGCTAGAATGAGCAAACGAAGGGGCAGTAAAGGAAGGTCCAGCCTCATGACCAAATGAGCTAACAGCCTGCAATAATCATTAAAAAAAATAAAAGAAAGAAAAGCAGTTACAAGGGAAAAGTGGTTAAAGTGCAAAAATTCCTTTGGAAGATCAAAACAAGGAAAGAAGAGCATGAATCAAAGCAAGACATGGCCAAGCCAAATCAAGCCACTAGCCGTGTCACCTCAAAGAAAATCTTGGCAGAATATGACACGGGCAGGCCATGGCTTGCCTAAAGGGCAAAGCCAAGAAGGACCAAGCAAAGAAAGAAAAGAAACAGTAGGTGACACTGGCAGGCAACACGGCCAAGTCACTGGCCGTGTCATATGACACGGCCACAAGCTTGGCCGTGTCCCATCCTAAGCAAAGAAGAACCAAAGGGAAAAACATAGAAGCTGACACACCCAAGAGACATGGCCAAGCCACTGGCCGTGTCACTCTCATCCTCAAAGAACAAAGAAGAACCAAAGGAAAAAACACAGAAGGTAACACACCCAAGAGACACGGCCAAGCCACTGGCCGTGTCACTCTCATCTTCAAAGAACAAAAAGACCAGAGGAGAAACAGAAGTGGACACACTCAAGTGACATAGCCATTTACCTGAGAAGTACTGACCCTGAGATGTGGAACAGACTCTCCTTCAACGCTGGGATGTTCTTCTTCATCTCTACCTTCATTTTCGTCAGAAATCTCCCACACACCAACAGGAGATACATCAAAGTTCAAGAGTCTTCTTTGAATGAAATAGGCATAAAATGGACCCGATAAATGGAGAAATGACTCGGCATCATAACCATACCAGGCCGACCACCATGCATCCTCCGACATTGACATAATATTTAAAGTATATTCAGGGATTTGCATCGGAAACCTCTGTTGCTCTGAACCGAGAAACCATTCATAAACTCTCTCCCCGAGAAACCAGCCACTAGACATTGGGCCAGCAATAATTCGGCGAGAATGTTGGAAAGCCAGTGCAGCCCTCATCAAAGGAGACCAGTTTGCTCGCTCTTCTGGGCTCCACCAGGCCAAATTCACTTGCAAAATAACATAAGGTAAGTAAACTTTCACATAAAATTTAAAGCATACTAATACTATTTTACTTGGTCCCAGGTTAAGCGGCTCAACACATAGCGATGAGTATGCACATGATGAGAGCCAGGAACGTCCACACGATCGGACATCCAGTAATTTAATCTTGGATATTCGATTCTCTCTTGAGAAATACCGGGTACCCTTACGAGATTATGTTCATATGCCCATACCTACAATAACAGTAAAGATCAAATTCATGCAGGAAAAGAGTGGAAATAACATTGGTGAAGGAAAAGAATACCTCAACAACCGCCATCAAGCCGACAAAAGACTTCTTATTTCGACAAAGCTTATCTAGACCATGGTAAAGATATGCGAGACCAGCTTCGACCCAACCAGAAGGTGGTACCATTCTGAGATAAGAAAGGGCACTCAACACTGACAAGTGAATGGAGGATTCAGTGCTACCTAAGATGGTCGATCCGAGCAAATATAATAAAAATCCTCGAGCATACTGTTCGGCCATGTGTTTGCCAACCCGTCCTTTGTAGTTCATCCAATAACTACGAATCAACTCGATTTTTATCTTAAAAGGCCCTTTATAAGATGGTTCCATAACAATTAATTCCTGAATTTCTTCAAATGTTAAAATTTCATTGGTCAGAGGAACCGGAGCACCATCATATCGAAGGCCGGTTATGGCAGTAAAATCAACCGGACCAATTGTCATCTCCCCATTGGGCAAGTGAAAAGTGTGAGTTGTATCCAGCCATCGCTCTACAAGTGCCTGGACTACGCTCCGGTCTACCTGATATTCCTCATAAGGCAATTGTAAGATGAACTGCTCAAAGCCGCAATCTCGGATAATCCGCCTTACCCGAGAAGGCATTACATCGTATCATTGTCGGGCTTTGTAAATACACCCTCCAGCCCGAGCAACACAACGATCATGCTAACACAGACCCAGGTAAGTTAATACTAGGTAAGTACATATTATTCTATCTACATAAATTAATTTATTTTTCACAACAAAAAAAATCAAGAGAAAGTTACCGCGCTCTTTTCGTTGGAACTGCAGTGAAGCGGTATCCCGGCCAGTATATCTAAATTTTCATCTTCATGGTGCCGAATAAACTCCAATAACTCGGCATTAGAATGAGTCCCTGACCTCGAAGCATGCATTATTTTTGAAAAAATATGTGCTAAAATTGAAAGAAATTTGAGAGAATTAGAATGTGAAAATTTTTGCTATGAAATAAAATGAAATATCAGCTTCATTTTATAGAGAAACGGTAAGCAAAAAAATAAAATTTAAAACCGTTCATGAATAGTAAACTTTACTATTTATAAATAGTAAACTTTACTATTTATGAATAGTAAATTTTACTATTGATGAATAGTAAATACTATTTGATATTTATGATACTATTTATGAATAGTAAATAGTGCATGAAGAGTGACTACACAGTAAATAAACAGTATATTTAACTATTCACTTTAATCATTCAAATAATTGCGGGTATATAAATATTTTTACACCCAGGGATAATAAGAAGACATGCATAAAAATTAGCCAAACTTTTTAAAATAAAAAATTATTAGCTCGGGTCTAGAACCCAAATTTTCCTTAGGTCCAAAACCTAGAATCTTCCCTAAGTCCAGAACTTAGCTCGGGTCCAGAGCCCAAATTTTTCTTAGGTCCAGAACCTAGAATTATCCTTGAGTCCAAAACTCGAACAGGGTCCAAAACCAAAATTTCCTTAGGTCTAGAACCTAGAATTATCCTTGAGTCCAGAACTCGAACAGGGTCCTGAATCCAAATTTTTCTTAGGTCCAGAACCTAAAATTATCCTTGAGTCCAGAACTCGAACCGGGTCCAGAACCCAAATTTTCCTTAGGTCCAGAATCTAGAATTTGTTTCTAAGTCTAGAACTTAGCTCGGGTCCAGAACCCAAATTTTTCTTAGGTCCAGAACCTAGAATTGTTTCTAAGTCCAAAACTTAGCTTGGGTCCAGAACCCAAATTTTTCTTAGGTCCAGAACCTAGAATTATTTCTAAGTCCAGAACTTAGCCCGGGTCCAAAACCCAAATCTTCATTAGGTCCAGAACCTAGAATTATCCTTGAGTCCAAAACTCGAACCGGGTCCAGAACCCAAATTTTACCATTAGTTCCAGAACCTAGAATTATCGTTGAGTTCAGAACTCGAACCGGGTCCAAAACCCAAATTTTTCTTAGGTCCAGAACCTAGAATTTGTTTCTAAGTCTAGAACTTAGCTCGGGTCCATAACCCAAATTTTCCTTAGGTCCAGAACCTAGAATTATTTCTAAGTCCAGAACTTAGCTCGGGTCCAGAACCAAAATTTTTCTTAGGTCCAGAACCTAGAATTATTTCTAAGTTCAGAACTTAGCCCGGGTCCAGAACCCAAATCTTCATTAGATCCTTGAGTCCAGAACTCGAACCGGGTCCAGAACCCAAAACCTCCACCATCTCAAAAATTAAGTCTTGTTGCTTTTCACTCTCTTTCATTGAAGTTTTAGGTCATTCAAGCAGGGGGCAAACTGTAGACCCTTAATTTTTGACCCGGTCCGATCCAATATATTTTATTTAGTCCAAAATAATTTTTGTGTTGTCCAATATATTTTAGTTAGTCCAAAATAATTTTTATTGTATCTTAATTAATTTTAATATTTATTTTAGTAAAAATGATAAAATGAATAAAAATTCAAAAATAATAAAAAATAAAAATAAAAAAAAGTCGGGCTGCGAGAAATGGCTTGGGGCCATTTCGCTCGCAGGAAAATCCTGAGGGCGAAATGGCCTTCGCCTGCTAGCAGCTGCCGCAGTCAGCTGCGGCAAAGTTTTTAGCCAGCGCAATTTTTCCTACGGCAGATTTTTTCGCCAGCGCAATTTTTCCGACGCAAATTTTTTGAAACCTAATACAATTAGGTTTCAGTTTCGGTTTCTTATTAAATATTGAAAGCCGTGAGTAACTAGGAAAAAACCATAAAAAAAAACTACTATAAATAACAACACAGAAAAGAGGAAAAGTAATCAGAAATTAAGGAGGAAATTGGAAAAAATTTGAAACCGAATCTGTGAAGGAAAGTAGTGGAACCAAGCTGATTTTTTAGGAGCCGAAAATCAATTCAGCAATTCATCAAAGGTATCAACTGCCTTTGATTTAGTTGATCCAAGAAGCAATTTTGGTGCAACCCCACGAAAGAAGGTTTGAATTCTAATTTTTTTTTGTTTTTTTTTTTTACAGTAGCTTAATTCTTCAAAGACAAAAAATACCAGAACCTTTAATTTAATTTCTCTAAAGTTAAAAACACTATTCCGTTGCTTTGTTTTCCAAAAAAAAAAAAACTTACAATTGCTACTTTTATTTCATCAAAATCTTAAAACCCTAATTTAACATGTTTCTTTTCAAAACCCTTAAATAATATGTTGTTTCTTTCCAAAAGCCTTAAAAACTAACTTTTTTTGCTTTATAAACTTTAAATCGTTGGTGTATTTTCATAAAACTCCCTAAAAATATTCAATTGCTTTGTCCAAATTCTAAAATTCTAAGATCACCCGAAACCCTAATTCAAAACTTCTAAAACCCTAATTCAATTCCTAAACTCAAAATAGTAAACCCTAACCCCTTAAAACCTTAAACCTTAATTTTTTTTAAAAACTTTAATCCTTTAAAACTTAAAAAATCATAAAATCACAAATATTTTAAATTTACACAGTAAGCTTGAAATCATCATTTAAAACCATTTTAAAGTGTCCAAAACCCTAGTTTCATGATTTCACCATTCAAACCTTAATTTCTTTAATCAAAGAGTCTTATCAACCTTTCAAAACATAAAACCTTAATCTATTTTAATTCCATAAAAAAGTCACAGTAGCCTAATTCTATGAATTCCAAAACCTTAACACATGAGACAAAGAGCCCTAAATGGAAACAGTAGCTATAATTGAAATTTTATTTACTTTATTCAATTCTATATTTGATTATGCTTTGATTTATTTCTTATGCTTTAATTTATTTAAATTCAATGCTTGATTAATTTAATTTATCATGGATGGATGTTTACTTTTTATTGATATTTAATACCTTGGATGAATGATTTATTTATGATGAATGATTATTTACTTTTATCAATTTATTTTAGGTTTCCAAATGTTGTAAGAAGTATGTTTCCACTTGGTGGGTACCTCATTAGTTAAATATTATGTAATTTAAATTGCTTTTCTATTTTAGAACCAATGTAAAGGGCATGTTTCTACCTTTTGGTGGGTGTCCTATTTAGGCAAGTGGTGTAAGGACATGTTTCCATCCTTGGATGGGTGTCCATTTATTTGTTTTGCTTAGACTTTGCTACATTGCTTTGATTTTAATATAATGATGCTTTCTTTTAATTATTGTGTGTAATATGGATAATGCTGTTATACTTAAGAATTTTATAATATTAAGACCTATAAAGGAGGCCGATTCCAATGAACTGGGCGTTGTGGGGGGTGCTGGGCCATTTCTCACCTTCCCCACACGTACCCAACTTTCCGAACCCATTAGGGGATTGGGGATTCCTTAGGAATCGAGTCATCCACCCCTTTCTTTTTTCCCAGCCCGTCCGGGTAGCTACTCTATTTTCTCCTGACCTAGGTCTGTGTTCTCTAAGGCTCCGAGCCTAAACAGTGCCGAAGTCGCAAGAATCATTTCACCGGGAGTGGGGGAAAAAATTCCCGCTCACACCTTTACATTGGTTCTAAAATAGAAAAAGCAATTTAAATTACATGATATTTAACTAATGAGGTACCCACCAAGTGGAAACATACCTCTTACAACATTTGAAAATCTAAATAAATTAATAAAAGTAAATAACCATTCATTATAAATAAATCATTCATCAAAGCACAACTCATAACATTATATTACTCAATTGTATCATAATTCATAATTCACAGTAAAACAAAAGACAAGTATGGGCCCAAAAATGATCTAATATGCTATTCAAATTTCAGAGTTATTGCTTTGGTCCATAATGACACCATGTGTCTAGCCCCGTAGGCAATATATATATATATCCATTGATAATGTAACAGCCCAGTCTCTTGGACCTCAACCCTGCTAGACCTTTAGGCCCCAGTATCTTGGTCCTCAACCCGACTAGGTTGCTACAGTTTTTGAGACTTAGGACACAGTCTTTTCACCCTAAAAACATCATATTTATCAGTTGGTCTAGCTTACGACCCAGTCCTTTCACCATTCCAGCGTATAGCCCGTAGGCAATCATAGACATGCCGCCAAACCCAGAACTCTGAAAATTGAATAACATACTAGGCATACAATTTATTCATATTTCTCATTATTAATCTCTTTCTCATTTTTACATATTCAATCTAGGCACATTGTCTTATTTTCATGTATTTTTTTCTCACTTTTCTCATTTTTCACACCTTTCTCATTTTTCTCACTTTTCTCACTTTTCTCATTTTTATCAATATCAATTCATTTCATTATTACACATATCTCATTTTTGCATTCACAACACATTACCAAATTACTTTGGGTATTTTCACATAATATGCATATTTCACATGTTACACAAATTAGCCATTATCAATGGCTTTTCACAATGCATTTAACACATATATGACATTACAAATGTCATAGCACATTGTTCATACACAATCAATGAACCAAGTAGCTTCACACATTTTTCAACCAAAATGTGTTAAGTCCAAATGTTATGCAAATATAGACATTATATTCAAAGTTTGTACATACCTCCACTAGCAACCCAATGCAAGCTAAAAACAACCTTCAATCCAATCTTTCCAACTTGCCCTTCACCACTTGGATGAAGCAAATCAACCTCCCTCAATGTCTAAACCAAATGTGATAACAAATAATCATTTAGTATCACATTTAATGGCATTTTCAACATTAAACCATAATTACACATCACTCCTACAAATTTCCAAAAATTTGGCCTTTCCTTACTTCAACATTAGAATTCCATTCTACTACAATTAAATTAGTGTTTTAAGTTTATTTATATTATTAAAAACATATTTTAATACATTTAAATCATTTACATTATAAAAATATACTGTTATACACAAAATCTCAAAAATGGCATAACCTTCCCCCATTAAAGGTTTTCCATTCCAACACAATCCATTACTCATTCCAAGCTTATATTCATCACTTTTAACATTAAACAACATGCTTAAACAAATAAAATCACACAATTCAACCACATTGGAAAATCACTTTTCCAAAACCCTAAATCTCCACTTCCATTCTCAAACTCCAACCCAACACCACCAAATCCAATATTTGACTTTAAAATACTTGTTTATGAATCAAAACAACTCATTTAGAACCAATTTGCACAATTAAAATTCATGTTTTCAAAACCCCAAAAATCCATAACCCTAAATTCTCTCTCTTCACCATTCTTTAACCAAACTCCATCATCTCTTCAATCTAACCTTAGAATCATTGTTAACTATCCAAAATAACATCATACACACCAATTTCAATAACTATAACATACTACATCAAAATCTCCAAACTCACATAATCCAAATTTCTAAGGAATTCAAAGAAAAGAGATGGAAACTTACTAATTTTGGTAGAGATCACCAAAAATCCACTTGCAACATATTAATTTCTTCAATTTATGGAGTATGGAAGAATCAAATTCTTGGTCTAACTCCCATGGAAAATTCAGCCAAAGGAAGGAGAAGAAGACTTTTAATATTTCTTTTTCTTTCATCTTTTTTTTAAACCACACACATATATATATTAAAATAATTTAATATTTAATTATTTAATTATTTTTTTAATAAAATAAAAGTCCTAATTTCCCTCTTCCATTCAAAAATAATTTATTTTTGAATTATTTTATTAATTTTGAATTTATAAGATTTAATTACCAAAATACCCTTTTCTTTTAAAAAGTGTTGACTTTTATATGTTATGTATATTTTGCATATATATCACATATATATTCCACTTTTTCATTTAAAATCCCTTCATTTTTCATTTAAAATCATTAATTTAATTTATCCTTTTAAATTATAATTTATTTTATCAAATTTTTCAAAAATTATAAATTTTTAAAAATTTTAGGATGTTACAATTCTCTCCCCCTAAAACAAATTTCGTCCCCGAAATTACCTGTCCTCAAGTTTGGAACAAATGGGGAAACTGACTCTGCATCGCCTGCTCACTTTCCCAGGTTGCCTCCTCAGTGGCATGATTCCTCCAAAGGACTTTCACAAGTGGCACTTTCTTATTCCTCAATTCTTTAACCTCTCGTGCCAAAATCGCCACTGGTTCTTCCTCGTAAGTCAGATCTGGACTCACCTCAATGGACTCCGCTGACAAGATATGAGATGGGTCAGACCTGTATCTATGAAGGATCGAGACATGGAAAATATTATGTATTCGATCCAACTCAGGCGGCAAAGCTAGTCTATAAGCCACTGGACCAACTCTCTCCAACACCTCATAAGGTCCTATGAAACGAGGACTCAACTTCCCTTTGCGACCAAATTTCAAAATCTTCTTCCATGGAGACACCTTCAGAAATACTTTATCTCCCACACTAAACTCTATGTCTCTTCTCTTTAAATCTGAATAAGATTTCTATCGGTCTGAAGTTGCTTTCAAATGACCCCGAATCACCATCACTTTCTCCTCTGTTTCATTAATCAAATCGGGACCAACCAGTTTACCTTCTCCAACTTCATCCCAACACAAAGGTGTCCTGCATCTCCTTGTTGTGCTCGAATTAAATCTACCACAAAGCGTTACTCGCAAGTATACGAGGTAGCTGTAGCAAAGGTGATCGCCCCAAGGTCGTCTCACAAGCAACCTAAAGTAGCTAATTGATTATCAGATTATAAATAACAAGTAATGAATAAATTTAAATTGCTAACTAATGAAAAAGATTGATCGAAGTTTAAAGCAAATAAAAGTAAACTGAACTGATGTATTGATTCACTTAATAAAATGGTCTAGGGTTTGCACTTCTCTACTACTTATATGTATGAACGGTTATTCCTCTTAACCAATTTAATTTCAAAGATTAAATCTCAAGCAACTTAATTAATTGAATAAAGGAAATAAGCTCTCGCATTCAAACCCCCTCAAATAATCTTTTTCCAATTGAAATAATCTTTTCCTAGGTTATATCTCTAATTTACCTAAATCCTTAATTGAATTGTTCCAGCATTAGACATCATCTCTCAATCCATCACCTAATACCTAAAACACATAATTGGTGGCCAATCAATTATATATTAGCAATAATTCATTCAATAAAGGCTTAAAGAAATAATTGAGTTAAGAGTAATAACCAATTCATACAATCATAGCAGATCCATACAAACCCTAGACTAGATCAAATTAGTTCATAATGCTATCAAACATACTCATCTCATTAATATTCAAAGAAATCAATTTAGACATGATAATATCCATAAATACAATTCCAATGAAAATAAAGAGATAAAATTCAAGAACAAAACCAAATTACAAACTCCCTGAAGCTTCTGAAGAATCTCTTGTTCAAATCTTGCAAGAAGGATGTATCAATGGCTAGAACAATCTAATCTAAGCTAGATTAATCAAAGTGTAATCAAAATCAAAGAAAACAAATGTGAAACCCTAAGTTCTTCTCTTTGACGGCTGATCCAATCTCAAACTCTCCACCCCCTTAAGAAAACCCTAATTCTAATATTTATACGAAACCTCTGCGCGTCTTCATTAATCCATGAGTGACATGGCCAGGTTAAAGGAGACTTGGCCGTGTCTGAGGTCTTTGGTCCATGAGAGACACGGCCAAGTTGAGGAAGACACGGCCGTGTTGGAGGTGCAATGGAGGGACACGGCCACAAGCTTGGCCGTGTCCCTTGCTTGTGTTCGCTTCTGTAAGAGTTTCTTCTTTTCTTCTTTGCTGTGATTGAGTGACACGGCCGTGTTGGAGGTCTCTAGGCCGTGTTGGACAACTTGGGAGGGACATGGCCACAAGCTTGGCCGTGTCCCTTGCTTGTGTCTTCTACTACTTGATTTCATCTTTCTTTTTCCTTTGGACTTAAGTGAGACACGGCCAAGCTGAAGTAACTTGGCCGTGTTGGAGCTTTTGTTGAGGGACACGGCCACAAGCTTGGCCGTGTCCCTTGAGTGTGTCCACCTCTGTGTCTTGACTTCTCCTTAGCTAGGTATGGGAAACGGCCAGTGGCTTGGCCGTGTCCTCTGCATGTGTCAGCTACTGTCCATTTTTTCCTTCTTCTTGGTTCCTTCGTTTTTTAACCTAAAATAAAACTTGAAACAAACTTTAAACAAGAAGTAAATAAACAATAACCAACAAAACATAAACACCATACTAAAAAACTAGATAAAAAACGACATAAACACTAAAATAAACTAGAACTACCAAAATTAATGAAAACACTAAATAAACCGATTAAAACTAATAAAATACCTAAATAAAACAATAATTATCATAATAAATAAGACACAAATCTATAACAAAAACTAATAAAACAACTACCCCACACTTAAAACTTTGCTTGTCCTCAAGCAAATTCACATGGCATAAATTATAAACTCAAACAACCTTAACTATAATTCCAGTATATAAGATGAAATCCTTCAAGACTCAGACATAAATAATTGCAATTTTCTTTCAATCAAGATTTTCTTAACTCATTCATTAATCCAGACATACAAATCTCATCTCTCTTCTAAGTGTTTCACTCGATTTCAAAGGTTAATTCACTCAAACCACTCATGACTGCATACTACCATAAACTTGCTTAATTATCCAATCTCCCTCACTGATTTTCTCAAGAAATAATCCGAAGGTCTTTCATTTGGATGTAATGGGGCTAAGGTGAAGGTGTGAGAAAAGACATTTAAGCTGGAGCATCAAGAAATGGAGTATCTAATTAGACAATACTCTTACTAAGAAACTCATAACTCCCTCAAATGGCATAATCACTAACCTTTGATACTTTCACATACTTGCATACTTAAAGAAAAGCAATGAGTCAACATTCCTTTTTTAAAGACCAATGCTAGAACATTTATGAATTTTGTATATATATATATATATATATCTTTTTTTGTTATTTTTTTGTTATTTATTTATTTATTTATTTATTTATTTATTTTTATTTTTTTTTCATATTACTCTTTATATATATATATATAGAAAATATAAAATTGCATGGAACATCTAGCATAAAATGAAGAGGAAAAGACTAACCAACTCTTAGCAAATACAATGTGCAAAGTATGCATTTCAACCCCAAATACAATTTTTTTTAATTGCTTACCCCACACTTTTGAATCAAACCACCCTATTGTCATATCATAAGAAACTCCATTCCTTAATGCAGGTATGATGATAATAAGAGAAAGTTGAGTTGATAATTGTGTTGATCAAACAAGAAAAGGTCAACGGCTCAACTTGGCTCACTAAGGAATTCAATATTAAGGGAGGTCTTTTTAAGCTAAAGGGCTAACCTAATTTGCCTTCATCATTTTAAAACTTGAGATGAAATCATAATGTGAGTTCAATTAGTATGCAAAAGAAAGCTCTAGAGATGCAAAATCATGAAGGTGCACACTTAAGAAAAGAAATTCAATAGACAATAACATTCAATCTATAAGGCTCAAAACTCACGAAGGTGGGTTCACAAAGATTTATATGTCATGAATTGCAGAATGTGAAAATTTATCCTGAATGAATTCAAATGCAAATCTCTATGCTAATACTAAAGTCTCAACTATAATACCAGAATCAAAGAAAAGTCAATAAGTTCTCAACAATTATACCTTGCACAACACACAATATAACACACCAAGACAAACAAAACAAAAATTAAAGAAAAGCTAAAAGATTACCCCACACTTTAGAATTTACATTGTCCTCAATGGAAAACAAGAATAATAAAGAGAAAGAGTTAAAAGACAACATGTCTTCCATCGTACCCTGGTGAGGCAAAACCCTAACTTTTCATCACAAACACAAATGTTTAAAAACAAAATACAAGAGAGCTTTAGGGTTTCCATTTATTTAAACTAAACATAAAATCAAAATTGCTAAATATAAAATTATAACTATGAAAAAGAAATGCAAACCAATGGGTTGCCTCCCATTTAGCGCTTCTTTAATGTCATAAAGCTGGACATCACTGCAAGGTCTAGGGATCGCGGATCAAAGTGCTGTCAATAATCCTCACTTCTTGAAATCCTTCTTTATATGGTTTAACTCTCTGTTCATTTACTTTAAAAATCTTATTGGTTCGAGAGTTAAGCAATTCAATAGCACCAGAAGGACATACCTTAATTATCTCGAAAGGACCACTCCATTGAGACTTTAGTTTACCTGGAAACAGACGGAGTCGAGAAGTAAAAAGTAAAACTTTCATACCTGGACTCAATGTCTGTCGCACTATAAATCTGTCATGAAGTGCTTTAGTGTGATCCTTATAATTCCTCGAGCTCTCAAATGCCTTAGGGTTAAGGCATCTTTGGGTCTCCCCCACTGGTTTAGCCCCCTCTTCTAAGGTCAGTGTCAGCTCCAATTTATCTGAGGAACCTGTTTGCAAGAAAACATCTGAAACAACTACTTCAACACAATTAATTAAAGAACATTCCTCATATAAAGCAGTTGTAGGAATGGGAGAAGTGTTAAAAATAGAAAATTCAATAGTTTGTCCTAAGACAGTCATTGACAACTTACCATTTTTAACATCTATTAAGGTGTTGGTAGTAGCCATGAAAGGCCTACCCAGCAAAATAGTATGTGCTGATGGTGAAGGGTTACTTCCTTCCATGTCAAGAACTATAAAATCCACAGGTACTATCAACCCTCCAACCTTAACTAACACATCTTCTATAACCCCTTTCGGGAATCTAAGAGATCTATCAGATAATTGCAACACCATTTTGGTTGGTTTAAGTTCCCCTAGTTCTAATTCTTTATACACAGAATAAGGCATCAAATTTACACTGGCTCCTAGATCACACATGCCATCAGTCCCCTTTCCATTCCCCACAGTAATTTGAATTATAAAGCTACCAGGATCCTTTAGCTTGGGAAGTAGTTTATGCTGCAGAACAACACTAGCTACCTCTGAAACTATCACCTTTTCATTCGGCTCATACCTCTTTTTCTTGGTGATCAGCTCTTTGAAGAATTTGGCATAAGCTGGCATGTTCTTTATTGCTTCTAGTAAGGGTAAGTTAATACTTACCTTAGACAGCATGTTGAAGATGTTAGAAAATTGCTTATCTGGTTTATCATCCTTCAACCTGCTGGGGAATGGTATAGGTGGCCGGTATGGATTGCTTGCCTTATGTAAATCTGCTGAAGGGGACTTCTCCATTGATCTTTCTCCAGCACCTTTGTTCTTTGGTTCTCCTTCCTTCTTGTTCTCTTGGTCACCTGCATTCACAGAATTATTTTCAACATTATTGTTAATCACCTTACCACTTCTAAGAACAGTCACTGATTGTGCCTGCTCAGGTTGACTTAGGAATTTCCCCTTTTGTTGTATTTGCATCTGTTGTGCAAGTTGTCCCACTTGAGTCTCCACTTTCTTAAAAGATGCTTCTAAGGAATCCAGCCTCTTATTGGTCATCTCTTGATTTCTAGCACTGACTTGAATAAAAGCTTGTAAACTTTCCTCCAAACTCTCTATCTTAGACTGCCCTTGAATTGAGGATTGACCCTGCGGTTGGTTATGTCTCTGGAGCAAATGGAAAGGCTGTTGCGAATTATTTGTTGCCCAGGAAAAATTAGGATGATTCCGCCAACCAGGATTGTATGTATTTGAATAAGGATCATTTCGGGTCCTTGGTTGAAATCCTCCCATAACATTGACTTGCTCAGCTTCATTCCCATATGATTCATATGCAGAGGGGCATATATTTACTCCATGCCCGAGAGTTCCACAGATTCCACACACTTCTTGAGTAGATGAAGAAATATTGTTCTTCATGTTCAACATCTGCACTTATCTTGTCACTTCAGCTATCTGATTTACCATTTCACTATTTGCCTCCAATTGGTTCACCCCTTTACTTCTTCCTCTTACACTCTTCTGTTGAGAATTAGCTCCCAACATTTCAAAAATTTCATAAGTTTCATCAGCTGTCTTTTCTCCCATAGTTCCCCCAGCTGCGTTATCAACAGTGTTCTGAAATTGCTAGGTTAAATCATCATAGAAAAACTGATTAAGAAGTTGAAGTGGGTAGTGATGATGTGGACACTGGATCAATAACATCTTAATTCTATCCCAAGCCTCATGAAATGGCTCTCCTTCAAATTGAGAGAATGTAGCTATCTTCCCTCTCAATTCAGCTGTCTTTTGATGAGTGTAAAACTTGCCCATGAACTTGTTATAAGCTAGCTCTTTGCCCTATCCTTCAAAGTATATGGAAAACATCTCATCCTCAACTGATCTTCTGTTAGTCCTCCCAATGGAAAAGTGTTGAGGGTAGAATAAAAATCCCGAATAAAGTTCAAAGGATCTTCATTTGGAACTCCATAGAATGATGGCAGCATATTGTAATGAATGTTCTTCAACTCATAATTTCTTGCTGCATCCGTCAATCTTATGCAAGAGGTGGAAGTTCCAATGACAGGTCTAGCAAAATCTCTCATAGTCCTTTGTCTTTCTTCTGCCATTTTAACAGATTGTGCATATTCCGACTCAAAATCAGAAGTGTCCTCCTCTGAAGAATCAGATCCTGTGTACAGTTCAAACTCTTCCCTGCTCCTTTTCACTCTCTGAATTTCTGGAATGACTGGGTATAGCTCTCCTCCAAGTGATCTCCTGCCTTGCATAAACAAAATTTCTAGAACAAAAGAAATATTAAAAGCAGAAGACAAATAAAATAAAATGAAAACAATGAAAAATAATCTAAAGTATTTTTGCCTAATAAACAATTATGCCAATTAGCTTCCCCGGCAACGGTGGCAAAAACTTGTTGCGCTCGAATTAAATCTACCACAAAGCGTCACTCGCAATTATACGAGGTAGCTGTAGCAAAGGTGATCGCCCCAAGGTCGTCTCACAAGCAACCTAAAGTAGCTAATTGATTATCAGATTATAAATAACAAGTAATGAATAAATTTAAATTGCTAACTAATGAAAAAGATTGATCGAAGTTTAAAGCAAATAAAAGTAAACTGAACTGATGTATTGATTCACTTAATAAAATGGTCTAGGGTTTGCACTTCTCTACTACTTATATGTATGAACGGTTATTCCTCTTAACCAATTTAATTTCAAAGATTAAATCTCAAGCAACTTAATTAATTGAATAAAGGAAATAAGCTCTCGCATTCAAACCTCTCTCAAATAATCTTGTTCCAATTGAAATAATCTTTTCCTAGGTTATATCTCTAATTCACCTAAGTCCTTAATTGAATTGTTCCAGCATTAGACTTCATCTCTCAATCCATCATCTAATACCTAAAACACATAATTGGTGGCCAATCAATTATATATTAGCAATAATTCATTCAATAAAGGCTTAAAGAAATAATTGAGTTAAGAGTAATAACCAATTCATACAATCATAGCAGATCCATACAAACCCTAGACTAGATCAAATTAGTTCATAATGCTATCAAACATACTCATCTCATTAATATTCAAAGAAATCAATTTAGACATGATAATATCCATAAATACAATTCCAATGAAAATAAAGAGATAAAGTTCAAGAATAAAACTAAATTACAAACTCCCTGAAGCTTCTGAAGAATTTCTTGTTCAAATCTTGCAAGAAGGATGTATCAATGACTAGAACAATCTAATCTAAGCTAGATTAATCAAAGTGTAATCAAAATCAAAGAAAACAAATGTGAAACCCTAAGTTCTTCTCTTTGACGGCTGATCCAATCTCAAACTCTCCACCCCCTTAAGAAAACCCTAATTCTAATATTTATACGAAACATCCGCGAGTCTTCATTAATCCATGAGTGACACGGCCAGGTTAAAGGAGACTTAGCCGTGTCTGAGGTCTTTGGTCCATGAGAGACACGGCCAAGTTGAGGAAGACATGGCCGTGTTGGAGGTGCAATGGAGGGACACGGCCACAAGCTTGGTCGTGTCCCTTGCTTGTGTTCGCTTCTGTGAGAGTTTCTTCTTTTCTTCTTTGGTGTGATTGAGTGACACGGCCGTGTTGGAGGTCTCTAGGCCATGTTGGACAACTTGGGAGGGACACGGCCACAAGCTTGGCCGTGTCCCTTGCTTGTGTCTTCTACTGCTTGATTTCATCTTTCTTTTTCCTTTGGACTTAAGTGAGACACGGCCAAGCTGAAGCAACTTGGTCGTGTTGGAGCTTTTGTTGAGGGACACGGCCACAAGCTTGGCCATGTCCCTTGAGTGTGTCCACCTCTGTGTCTTGACTTCTCCTTAGCTAGGTATGGGACACGGCTAGTGGCTTGGCCGTGTCCTCTGCATGTGTCAGCTACTGTCTATTTTTTCCTTCTTCTTGGTTCCTTGGCTTTTTAACCTAAAACAAAACTTGAAACAAACTTTAAACAAGAAGTAAATAAACAATAACCAACAAAACATAAACACCATACTAAAAAACTATATCAAAAACGACATAAACACTGAAATAAACTAGAACTACCAAAATTAATGAAAACACTAAATAAACCGATTAAAACTAACAAAATACCTAAATAAAACAATAATTATCATAATAAATAAGACACAAATCTATAACAAAAACTAATAAAACACTCCTGCCATATAAAGCCTCAAAAGGAGTCATCTCAATACTCGACTGATGACTGTTGTTATAAGAAAATTCAGTTAATGGCAAAAATCTGTCCCAATTCCCGGCAAAATCAATGATATAGCTCCTCAACATATCCTCCAGAATCTGTATCACTCTCTCTGACAGTCCATCTGTCTGACGATGGAAAGCAGTACTAAAATGCAATCGAGAATCCAAAGCATCATGCAAACTCTTCCAAAACCTCAAAGTAAACCGGGGATCTCAATCCAACACCAAAGAAACTGGGACTCCATGCAACCTGACTATCTCATTAATATACAGCTCAGCCAACCTCTCAAGAGAATAATCCATCCGAACTAGAAGAAAATGAGCTGTCTTCGTCATTCAATCAACTATCACCCAGATTGCATGATGCTTCTTCTGAGTCAAAGGTAGTCCAGTCATAAAATCCATTGTCACTCACTCCGATTTCCACTCTGGCACTGATAAAGGTTGGAGCAATCCTGAAGGAACTTGGTGCTCAGCCTTCACTTTCTGGCAAGTGACACATCTGGATACAAACTCTGCTATGTCCCTCTTCATTCCTGACAACCAATAATGTCACTTCAAGTCCTGATACATCTTGGTACTCCCAGGGTGCATAGCAAAAAGTGACTGATGTGCTTCCTCTAATATCATTCTTTTCAATTCTGCATCATCAGGAATACACAATCTATCTCTATACCATAGATTGCCATCATCCCTCACATAAAAGTATTGACTTTCCCCTTTTTGACAAACCAACACAATTTTTTGAATTCTTTCATCTGCTAATTGAGCCTCCCTAATATGATCCAACAAGACTGGCCTCAACTGCAACTAAGCCATCAGAGCACCATCATCAGAAGATTCAAATCTAGCATGGAATGCTCTCAACTCAACAAGCAACGAGAGCGAATAAGCAGTCAAACCTGTCAAAGATTTTTGACTCAAGGCATCAGCAACAACATTTGCCTTACCAGGATGATAATCAATCAAACAGTCATAGTCTTTAATCAACTCTAACTACCGTCTCTGCTGAAGATTCAACTCTCTCTGAACACCAAGGTATTTCAAACTCTTGTGATCTGTATAAATGAAACACTTCTCCCCATAAAGATAATGTCGCCAAATCTTCAAAGCAAAAACTATGGCTTCCAACTCCAAATCATGCGTCAAATAATTCAGCTAATGTCGTTTCAACTGTCGAGAGGCATAAGCAATGACTCTACCCTCCTGCATCAGAACACAACCTAAACCACTGTGTGAAGCATCACTGTATATCACATATGGTTTACCTTCCACAGGCAGGGTAAGGATAGGAGCCTGAGTCAACATCTCCCTCAGCTGCTCAAAACTCGCCTGACATCGATCAGTCCACACAAATTTAACTCCTTTCCGAAGTAATCTAGAGAGTGGTGTAGCTATTATAGAAAAACCCTTCACAAATCGATGATAATAGCCTGCTAATCCCAGAAAACTTCTAACCTCTGTCACAGTCTTCGGTGGACTCCAATTCAAGATAGCCTCAACTTTACTCGGATCAACTCTAATACCCTCTACTGAAACCACATGACCAAGAAAAGCTACCCGATCGAGCCAAAACTCACACTTAGACAGCTTAGCATACAACTGCTTCTCTCTCAGAGTCTGCAATACGATCCGCAAATGTCTATCATGATCCTCCTCATTACGTGAATACACCAAAATGTCATCAATGAAGACTACCACAAACTGATCCAAAACTGGTCTGAATACCCTGTTCATCAAATCAATAAAAGCTGCTGGTGCATTCGTCAATCCAAAAGGCATCACCAGAAACTCATAATGCCCATACCTCGTACAAAAAGCTGTCTTGGGTACATCCACATCTCTGACTCTCAACTGATGGTACCCTGATCTCATATCAATCTTAGAGAATACTGCTGCTCCCTTCAATTGATCAAAGAGATCATCTATCCGAGGCAAATGATACTTGTTCTTGATGGTCACCTTATTCAACTGCCTATAATCAATACACAATCTCATGGTGCCATCCTTCTTCTTCACAAACAACACAGGTGCTCCCCACGGGGACACACTAAGGTGGACAAACCCTTTATTTAATAATTCCTACAACTGCACCTTCAACTCTCTCAACTTAGCAGGTGCCATCCGATAAGGGGTAATAGAGATAGGAGTGGTACCAGGCAACAAATCGATACCAAACTCCACTTCTCTCTCAAGAGGTACCCCTGACAACTCATCAGGGAAAACATCTGGAAACTTGGCAACTATGGGTATACTTTCAAGTAGGGATCCCACTACTCTAGTATCTACAACATGAGCAAGATAAGCCTCACATCCCTTCCGAATCATTCTCCCAGCTGAAATAGCTGAAACAAACATAGATGAAAGATACCTTTGCTTACCAAACACCATCACATCCCTACCATCACGTGTTCTCAAAGTAACACATTTGTTCTGACAGTCAACCACAGCCCCATGCTTGGATAACCAATCCATGCCCAAAATCAGATCATATTCCCTGAAAGGCATCTTAATCAAGTCACTGAGAAACTCCTCATCCTGAATAACAACTAGACTATCTCGGTGCACCCTGCTCACCACAACACTATGCCCTAAAGGATTTGTCACCAAGACATCAAATCCTAGGGACTCATAATACAATTCAGACACAGGCAAGATGGATGCACTTATGTATGAATGCGTAGATCCAGGATCTAATAGAGCAAGGACTGAAATACCAAATAAAGAAAATGTACCCGCAATGATGGCTGAAACATCCGGCTGCCTCTGCATCACATAAACCCGCTAAGATGGCCCAGCATCATCTGGCCTACTGCCTTCGGATGTAGAGCCTCCTCTTTGACTAAACCCAAGTCGACCACCTCTACTAAAACCTTTACTACCATGACCACCTCTGACACTGGGTCGAGAAGATGCAGTATCTGCCTGCCTAACCTCTGGTGGCTTGGGACAATCGTTGATAAAATGGTCTGATGACCCACATCTAAAACACACTCCTGAAGCACCTCTCCACCAGCAGACACCTCCGTGTACTCTACCATAATGAATGCAAGTAGGTGGAGTAGGTCTCTGAGCCACTGGAGTTGGAGCACTAGCCACTGAAACTGCAGGTCTCTGTCTCTATCTCTGCTACTGTACTGACCTGCCAAACTGTCCCTGACTCCTACTAAACCTCTAAAAATGTCCCCCTCAGCCTCTCTTCACTGATGAAGACCCTGCCTCACTCTGGGGTCTCCTAACTCTGGTCTCCTCAACTCTAGCAGCTGCTGTAAGACTCTGTGCTCTCTCAACACTCTTGGCAACTGTAACTAACTGGGAAAAATCTTGATACCGAGAACCTGCGATGATGCACATGATAGAGAGTCTCAGTCCCTCCTCAAACCTCCTACACCTGTCAAACTCGTCAGAAATGATCCCACCAGCATAGTGACTCAACCGGATAAACTCGATCTCATACTCGGTCACTGTCCTGGTATCCTATCTCAGGCTCAGGAACTCCATCTTCTTTGCAACTTTATACTCTCTCAGAGTATACTTCTGCTCAAATTCCTGCAGGAAATCATCATAGGTCAGGACTGGTGGATCATCCAGAGCATGTGGAACCGTCTTCCACCAATCATATGCATCTCTCTATAGAAGAGATCTGGCATAATCAAACTTCTCTTCTGGACTGGCCTGTAACTGAATAAATATCCTTTGAACCCAGTCTAGCCACTGCTCTGCTATAGTAGGGTCTATAGTACCAACAAAGTCTTCAGCCCCATACTTTCTCAATTTATCATACTGCCTCATCGATAACTACGGCTGTGGCTGTGGCAGCTGCGGAACTGGAGCCTGCCTTAACAACTCTACTGTATGCCATACCCAGCCAGGCGGAATCTCATCAACTGCTGGTCTCACAGGTACAGAAACAGACGCCTCACCAGCAGATACAACTCTAGCTCCATCTCTACCCTCATCTGGAGCCACACTCTCTGCACTACCCTCAGCAGCCTGATGCAGCCGAGACGCCACAACTACCTATATCTGCAAACAAAGCAGAAAATACTATATCAGAGATCAGAAACTGCCAGTGCCAATGCATGTATTACAATTAAAATCTATTTTCAAATCTCCCATTTCCTCTCTCTATCATCCCACCTAGGTCGAGAACCTCAAACCTAGGCTCTGATAACAAAATAATGTAACACCCCTATACCCTATATACGTACAATACATATTTCTAGCATATGTAAAATACGCATATACGGTACAAAAATATTACAGACCGGTCTAATAAAAATTTTTCACATTTCCAATTTAAAATTTTAAATTCTAAATATATAAAAATTAAATAGAATATAAATATTCTTTACTTATTATAAGAACCCAAAATAAATAATATATATATAAATCTTTGGAAAAAATTTGCCAGAGTTTTGTCTGTATTTTGGACATCCTATCAACCTGCAAAAAGAAAACACTCCCAAATAATTTCCAACCATCATCTCAACCATACTTCTCAATTTCACCAAGTTTCTCAAACATTTATACATATAGATATATATAATTTAAAACACACTTACTCTCCCATTTCAAATACATTGACCCAAACATTCTTTATAATATACAATACGTAAAATTTAAAACATAATATATTATGCATAAAACTCAAAATGTACAATAACATAAAAATATATACATGTTGCTGGCAGTGTTTCTGATCTCGATAGCAACTCTACAAGCTCAACTACAAGTCTAGACCCGACTTGGTCTAGAAGAACTCTTTGGCTCAACTGGGTCTACCCTGTAACACCCCTTCCCGACCTACGTGTGTAAGCTGAGTAGAGGCGCCACACTAACCTAATGTTGCTACCAATTTTACTTAGTCAAATTTTAGTTCCAATTTTTATAGAAATTTTGCCATAGTTTCACTTAAAAATTGAGTCCCAAGTGTCGACAAAACTGGTTTTTTTTTTTGAAAATATTTTTACACAAACCAATGCAACCAAAATCATTCTCAGTACACTTCCAATAAATCCCCCTTATAACCTCAACTACAACCTGCAAAAAGGATTTACACTTCTTGTAACACCCCTATATCCAATGCCCACACACTACAACCACAACAATGTAGCATAAGTGCATCAAACATAGGGATGCTACGGTTTTCTTAATATTCAAAACACTTTAAACTTGATACAATACCCTTATCATTATACATTATAGAAAAGTAGATTATTTACTTATAAAACAAAACATATTAGTTATATATATATACATTTAAATATTACCCAGCGGAAGTTATAAAATATGTACATATTTACAAACACTTGATTACATATTTAAATATATCCATACTTTTACATTATAAACATTACTTTACAAAATATAAAGAAGTATACATGATTGGCAATTCTCTTCTGATCTTTAAGTTCCCAAAATCAACTCTTCAAGGTCTACTCTCACTTGGTCTTGATGAACTCTCGGGTTCGACTCTATCAGCTCTATTACCTGCGCGATTAAACACTATCGCGCTAAGCCAAGGGCTTAGTAAGATAATTCATGCTAAAATGCCATGTCACAAATTAATTACATATATCAATCAAAAGCATATTATTTATTCAATATGTTGCTTTGTTCAATGTCACATCAATATTCATATAATAGCACCATTCATTATACTCATTTAAATTTATCATTATAGCCAACAACTATGACTTTATATACGTACCCTTTCCCAACCAGGTCGGTTGCCTTCCAATCCGCAGGAGGCAAATAGGCACGTATAACATTATCAGTAACATACCTTTCCCCATCCAGGTCGGTTGTCCAAGTTCGGTTGCCCATTCCAATGGGTCCGCATGGTTCCGCAGGAGGCAAATAGGTACGTATAATACTGACTATATCGAACCTTCCTCCTACCAGATCGGTAGTCCAAGATCGGTTGCCCAACCCACTGGGTCCGCATGGTTCCGCAGGAGACGGATAGGTCCGTTCATTAAACTTATCAATACCTTTTCAATTCATTTCTTTTTCACAAAGCAAGTTAAGCAATCATTATATACAATATTCATTACATTATCTAAACACTCACATTATTATTCAATCCTATCATCAATGCATGCTTCAATCATATTTCATTTGAATCACTATAACATCTTTGGTATAACATTTCAATGTGCATTACTCATGAAACACATTACCATTCACAATGCATAACATAACATTATTCAATCTCAACAATGCAATTAGGGCAATTCAACCTCTTCACAACCTAATCCAAAAGGAATATTAGCAAAATGACCATATGAATAGTACATTCTGGTTTTAGACTCCATTTTATCCTTATTTTGAAAAATTGTATAAAATAATCTACTTGACTAAAAATTCTAAAATTTTTACAGAATTTAGTTTTGTATCTTAAAATCATTCCTTTAAATTTCAGATCAAACTGAACACAAAATCTTGGTCAAATAGCTCACCTAACCAGACTGCCCCAATTGCCCTGCATCCTGGCAGCAGTTCTGAACTTTGTGAATTCCATAAATCAAATTCAATCAACGTGGTTCCAAATTATTTTTCTCAAATACTAGACTCACTAAGCAACAACATATCCAAAATTCAATTGGATATGATTTTTCTACATTTTATTAAAAATCCCGAAATACAGCTGTCTCAGTTAAGGTACCTGCTGGAACAGGTCTAATAAAAATAATCTTTCTAAACTCATAACCATTCCAAAATCGAATCAACATATTTTTCAGTCATTCTAGACTCATAGAGACACAACATATCAAAAATTCACTTCAAAAACATTTTTCTATAATTAATTAAAAATCATACAAATCACAGCCTTTACTAATTGTAAAACAGAAACAATTTCACTAAACACAACTCTTACTCTTCCATCACCAACACCAACCCAACTTCTCATCTATCAAGCAAAATCAATACTTAAAATCACACCATAAGCAACTTAATCATACCATCATCAAATCACAACTCAACTCAAGCATAACTTCAAAAATAACAAGGGTAAACAAGAGCAAACTTACCAAATAATGAAATTCCTTGAAACTCCAACTTGTAACTTTGAAAACTTCCTTCACTTTGAACTTGAAATCATCAAAACCATCACTTGTTCTCTTGCTCTCTTCTCTCTTTGATGAGCCGGCCACACAACAACAAGAAGAAGAAGAAATGATGAAGAAACACAAAGTCAATAGGCATTAAATACCCATCCAAAAGAAAATTACTATAATACCCTCATCCATTTAACTAAGCTTTTTTCATATCTATACCCATTTAAGTAATTCACAACCAACACAAAAATATCCTCTTTCCTTGACTTTCCATTTTGACCACTTTATATGTTATATATATCACCATATAAGCAACATATACAATTATCTCTAAACCCTCTTTTCTTTCCCAACCACCATACAAAAACATTCTCTTCCCATTTCTCAATTCAAACCAACAACAACAACAACAAAACTTCTAGGGCACGCATAGGGATATTACATACCCTGTCACCTACGCAATGGAAATAATTGCGCTAAGCCGAAGCCTAGTGGTATAAACTTTGATAATAACAATATAGCTCAATGCAATACCAAATGCACAATGCATATAGAAGTCACATCAATCCACTTTCTTATATTTTTCAAATACTTCATAAGCACAACTCATAACATTATATTGCTCAATTGTATCATAATTCATAATTCACATTAAAACAAAGACAAGCATGGGGCCAAAAATGATCTAATATGCTATTCAAATTTCAGAGTTACTGTTTTGGTCCATAATAACACCATGTGTCTAGCCCCGTAGGCAATATATATATATATCCATGGATAATGTAACAGCCCCAGTCTCTTGGACCTCAACCTGGCTAGACCCTTAGGCCCCAGTATCTTGGTCCTCAACCCGGCTAGACTGCTATAGTTTTTGAGGCTTACGACCCAGTCTTTTCACCATTCCAGCGTATAGCCTGTAGACAATCATAGGCATGCCGCCAAATCCAGAACTCTAAAAATTGAATAACATACTAGGCACACAATTTATTCATATTTCTCATTATTAATCTCTTTCTCATTTTTACATATTCAATCTAGGCACATTGCCTTATTTTCATATTTTTTTCTCACTTTTCTCATTTTTCACATCTTTCTAATTTTTCTCACTTTTCTTACTTTTCTCATTTTTATCAATATCAATTCATTTCATTATTACATATATCTCAATTTTTCATTCACAACACATTACCCAATTACTTTGGGTATTTTCACATAATATGCATATTTCACATGTTACACAAATTAGCCATTATCAATGACTTTTCACAATGCATTTAACACATATATGACATTACAAATGTCATAGCACATTGTTCATACACAATCAATGAACCAAGTAGCTTAACACATTTTTCAACCAAAATGTGTTAAGTCCAAATGTTATGCAAATATAGACATTATATTCAAAGTTTGTACATACCTCCACTAGCAACCCAATGTAAGCTAAAAACAACCTTTAATCCAATCTTTCCAACTTGCCCTTCACCACTTGGATGAAGCAAATCAACCTCCCTCAATGCCTAAACCAAATGTGATACCAAATAATCATTTAGTATCACATTTAATGGCATTTCCAACATTAAACCATAATTACACATCACTCCTACAAATTTCCAAAAATTTAGCCTTTCCTTACTTCAACATTAGAATTCCATTCTACTACAATTAAATTAGTGTTTTAAGTTTATTTGTATTATTAAAAACATATTTTAATACATTTAAATCATTTACATTATAAAAATACACTCTTATACACAAAATCTCAAAAATGGCGTAACCTTCCCCCATTGAAGGTTTTCCATTCCAACACAATCCATTACTCATTCCAAGCTTATATTCATCACTTTTAATACTAAACAACATGCTTAAACAAATAAAATCACACAATTCAACCATATTGGAAAATCACTTTTCTAAAACCCTAAATCTCCACTTCCATTCTCAAACTCCAACCCAACACCACCAAATCCAATATTTGACTTTAAAATACTTGTTTTTGAATCAAAACAACTCATTTAGAACCAATTTGCACAATTAAAATTCATATTTTCAAAACCCCAAAAATCCATAACCCTAAATTCTCTCTCTTCACCATTTGTTGCGCTCGAATTAACTCTACCACAAAGCATCACTCGCAAGTATATGAGGTAGCTGTAGCAAAGGTGATCGCTCCAAGGTCGTCTCACAAGGAAGCTAAAGTAGCTAATTGATTATCACATTATAAATAACAAGTAATGAAGAAAATTTAAATTGTTAACTAATGAAGAAGATTGATTGAAGTTTAAAACGAATAAAAGTAAATTAAGCTGATGTTTTGATTCACTTGATAGAAAGGTCTAGGGTTTGCACTTCTCTGCTACTTATATGTGTGAATGGTTATTCCTCTTAACTAATTTAATTTCAAAGATTAAATCTCAAACAACTCAATTAATCGAGTCAAGGAAATAAGCTCTCGCATTCAAACCTCTTTCAACTAATCTTGTTATAATTGAAATAATCTTTTTAATAGGTTATATCTCTAATTCACCTAAGTCCTTAATTGAATTATTCCAGCATTAGACTTCATCTCTCAATCCATCATCTAATACCTAAAACACATAATTGGTGGCCTATCAATTATATATTAGCAATAATTCATTCAATAAAGGCTTAAAGAAATAATTGAGTTAAGAGTAATAACCAATTCATACAATCATAGCAGATCCATACAAACCCTAGACTAGATCAAATTAGTTCATAATGCTATCAAACATACTCATCTCATTAATATTCAAAGAAATCAATTTAGACATGATAATATCCATAAATACAATTCCAATGAAAATAAAGAGATAAAGTTCAAGAACAAAACCAAATTACAAACTCCTTGAAGCTTCTGAAGAATCTCTTGTTCAAGTCTTGCAAGAAGGATGTATCAATGGCTAGAACAATCTAATCTAAGCTAGATTAATCAAAGTGTAATCAAAATCAAAGAAAACAAATGTTAAAACCCAAACTTCACTCTCTGACGGCTCAAACTGCTCTCAAAATCGCCACACCCCTAAACCCTAGCTTCTTTTTCTCTTTTATACGAATTCTCCGCTTTAAAAATCCGCTACGTCTTTGGTTCATGAGAGACACGGCCAAGTTGGATGAGACTTGGCCGTGTTGGTGGTCTTTGGAGGGACACGGCCAGTGACTTGGCTGTGTCCCTTGCTTGTGTTCACTACTGCCTGCTTTTCTTCTTTCCTTCTTTGGTTGAGTGACACGGCCAAGTCTTGAAGAAGACACGGCCGTGTTGGACCTTTTTGGAGGGACATGGCCAGTGACTTGGCCTGTGTTTGCTTCTGTGAGATTTTCAATTTCTTTGCTTTGGATTTAGGTGAGACACGGCCAAGTTGGAGCGACTTGGCCGTGTTGGAGCCTTTTTGGAGGGACACGGCCACTGACTTGACCGTGTCCCTTGAGTGTGTCCCTCTCTATGTCTTGAACTTCCTTTTTAACTTGGTATGGGACACGGCCAGTGACTTGGCCGTGTCCTCTGACTGTGTCAGCTACTGTCCCTTTTTTCCTTCAATTTGCTTCCTTGCCTTTTTTAACCTAAAACAAAACTCAACAAACTATAAACAAGAAGTAAATAAACAATAACCAACAAAATATAAACACCATACTAAAAACTATATAAAAAATGACATAGACACTGAAATAAACTAAAACTACCAAAATTAATGAAAACACTAAACAAACCGATAAAAATTAACAAAATACCTAAATAAAACAATAATTATCACAATAAACAAGACACAAATCTATAACAAAAACTAATAAAACAACTACCCCACACTTAAAACTTTGCTTGTCCTCAAGCAAATTCACATGGCATAAATTAAAAACTCAAACAACCTTAACTATAACTCCAGTATATAAGATGAAATACTTTAAGAGTCAGACATAAATAATTGCAATTTCCTTCAATCAAGATTTTCTTAACTCATTCATTAATCCAGACATACAAATCTTATCTCTCATCTAAGTGTTTCACTCAATTTCATAGGTTAATTCACTCAAACCACTCATGACTGCATGCTACCATAAACTTGCTTAATTATCCAATCTCCCTCACTGATTTTCTCAAGAAATAATCCGAAGGTCTTTCATTTGGATGTAATGGGGCTAAGGTAAAGGTGTGAGAAAAGACATTTAAGCTGGAGCATCAAGAAATGGAGTATCTAATTTAGACAATACTCTTGCTAAGAAATTCATAACTCACTCAAATGGCATACTCGCAATCCATTAATACTTCACATACTTGCATACTTCAAAAAAAAAATAACGAGTCAACATTCCTCCAATGCTAGAAAATATATGGATTTTGTATACATATATATACTCTTTTATTTTTTTTTCTTCTTTTTTTTTTTATCATATATATATATTTATATATTTTTTTAAAATACATATATATACAAAATATAACATTGCATAGAACATCTAGCTTAAAATGTAGAGGAAAAGAATAATCAACTCTTAATCAAATACAATGTGCAAAGTATGCATTTCAACCCCAAATAGCAATACCATTTTTTTTCTTACCCCACACTTTGAAATAAACCACCCTATTGACATATCATAAAAACTCCATTCCTTAATGCAGGTATGATGATAATGAGAGAAAGTTGAGCTGTGAATTGTGTTGATCAAACAAGAAAAAGGTCAAAGGCTCAACTTGGCTCACTAAGGAATTCAATATTAAGGGAGGTCTTTTTAAGCTAAAGGGCTAACCTACTTTGCCTTCATCATTTTAAAACTTGAGATTAAATCATAATGTGAGTTCAATTAGTATGCAAAAGCAAACTCTAGAGATGCAAAATCATGAAGGTGCACACTTAAGAAAAGAAAACCAATCATTTAATTTATAAGGCTCAAAACTCACAAAGGTGGGTTCTCAAAGATTTATATGTCATGAACCCCAGAATGTGAAAATTGATCCTGAATGAATTCAAATGATCATTTCTATGCTAATACTAAAGTCTCAACTATAATGCTAGAATCACAGAAAAGATCAATAAATTTTCAACAATTATACCATGCACAACACAATAAAACATACCAAGGCAACCAAAACAAAAATTAAAGAAAAGCTAAAAGATTACCCCACACTTTAGAATTTACATTGTCCTCAATGGAAAACAAGAATAATAAAGAGGAAGAATTAAGTACAACCTGTCTTCCATCATCCCTTGGTGAGGTAAAACTCTACCTTTTTATCACAAACACAAATGTTCAAAAACAAGATGCAAGAGAGCTTTAGGGTTTCTATTTATTTAAACTAAACATAAAATCAAAATTGCAAAATATAAAATTATAACTATGAAAAAGAAATTCAAACTAATGGGTTGCCTCCCATTTAGCGCTTCTTTAATGTCATATAGCTAGACATCATGCAAGACTTATGGATCATGGATCAGAGCGCTGTCAATGATCCTCACTTCATGAAATCCTTCTTTATATGGTTTAACTCTCTGTTCATTTACTTTAAAATCTTATTGGTTCGAGAGTTAAGCAATTCAATAGCACCAGAAGGACATACCTTAATTATCTCAAAAGGACCACTCCATCGAGACTTGAGTTTACCTGGAAACAGACGGAGTCGAGAATTAAAAAGTAAAACTTTCATACCTGGACTCAAAGTCTTTCGCACTATAATTCTGTCATGAAGTGCTCTAGTGCGATCATTGTAAATCCTCGAGCTCTCATATGCTTTTGGGTTAGGGCACCTTCGAGTCTCCCCCACTGGTTTAGCCCCCTCTTCTAAGGTCAATGTCGGCTCCAATTTATCTGAAGAACCAGTCTGTAAGAAAACATCTGAAACAACTGCTTCAACACAATTAATTAAAGAACATTCCTCATATAAAGCAGTTGTAGGAATGGGAGAAGTGTTAAAAATAGAAAAACCAACAGTTTGTCCTAAGACATTCATTGACAACTTACCATTTTTAACATCTATTAAGGTGTTGGTAGTAGCCATAAAAGGCCTACCCAGCAAAATAGTGTGTGCTGATGGCGTAGGGTTACTTCCTTCCATGTCAAGAACAATAAAATCCACAGGTACTATTAACCCTCCAACCTTAACTAACACATCTTCTATAACCCCTTTCGGGAATATAAGAGATCTATCAACTATTTGCAACACCATTTTGGTTGGTTTAAGCTCCCCTAGTTCTAATTCTTTATACACAGAATAAGGCATCAAATTTACACTGGCTCCTAGATCACACATGCCATCAGTAACCTTTCCATTCCCCACAGTAATTTGAATTATAAAGCTCCCAGGATCCTTTAGTTTGGGAGGTAGTTTATGGTGCAGAACAGCACTAGCTACCTTCGAAACTATCACCTTTTCATTCGGCTCATACCTCTTTTTCTTGGTGATCAGTTCTTTGAAGAATTTTGCATAAGCGGGCATGTTCTTTATTGCTTCCAGTAAGGGTAAGTTAATACTTACCTTAGATAGCATGTTGAAGATGTTAGAAAATTGCTTATCTGGTTTATCATCCTTCAACCTGCTGGGGAATGGTATAGGTGGCCAGTATGGATTGCTTGCCTTGTGTAAATCTGTTGTAAGGGACTTCTCCACTGATGTTTCTCCAGCACCTTTGTTCTTTGGTTCTCCTTCCTTCTTGTTCTCTTGGTCACCTGCACTCACAGAATCATTTTCAACATTATTGTTAATTTCCTTACCACTTCTAAGAACAGTCACTGATTGTGCCTGGTCAGGTTGACTTGGGAATTTCCCCTTTTGTTGAATCTGCATCTATTGTGTAAGTTGCCCTACTTGAGTCTCCACTTTCTTAAAAGATGCTTCCAAAGAATCCAGCCTCTTGTTGGTCATCTCTTGATTTTTAGCACTTACTTGGATAAAAGCCTGTAAACTTTCCTCCAAACTCTCTATCTTAGACTGCCCATGATTTGAGGATTGGCCCTGCTCTTGGTTTTGTCTTTCAAGCAAATGGAAAGGCTGCTGAGAATTATTTGTTGCCCAAGAAATATTTGGGTGATTCCTCCAACCAGGGTTGTATGTATTTGAATAAGGATCATTTCGGGTCCTTGGTTGAAATCCCCCCATAGCATTGACTTGCTCAACATTACCAAAAGACTCATATGCAGAGGGACATATATTTGCTCCATGCCCGAAAGTCCCACAGATTCCACACACTTCTTGAGTAGATGAAGAAATATTGTTCTTCATATTCAGCATCTGCACTTGCTTTGTCAACTCAGCTATCTGATTGACCATCTCACTATTGGCTTCCAGTTGATTCACCCCTTTACTTCTTCCCCTTACAATTTTCTATTGAGAATTAGCTCCCAGCATCTCAAAGATATCATAAGTTTCAGCTGCTGTCTTTTCTCCCATGGCTCCCCCAGCTGAATTATCAACAGTGTTCTGAAATTGCTGGGTTAGACCATCATAGAAAAACTGATTAAGAAGTTGAAGTGGGTAGTGATGATGTGGACACTGGATTAATAGCATCTTAAATCTGTCCCAAGCCTCATGAAATGGCTCTCCTTCAAATTGAGAGAATGTAGCAATCTTCCCTCTCAATTCAGCTGTCTTCTGATGTGAATAAAACTTGCCCATAAATTTATTATAAACTTGCTCCTAAGTTGTCAAGGAATTTTCGGGCAACATCATTAACCAGCTCTTAGCTCTATCCTTCAAGGTATACGGGAAACATCTCATCCTTAACTGGTCCTCTGTTAGTCCTCCCAATGGAAAAGTGTTGAGGGTAGAATAAAAATCCTGGATAAAGTTCAAAGGATCTTCATTTGGAACTCCATAGAATGATGGCAGCATATTGTAATGAATGTTCTTCAACTCATAGTTTCTTGCTGCATCTGTCAGTCTTATGCAAGAAGTGGAAGTTCTAATAACAGGTCTAGCAAAATCTCTCATAGTCCTTTGTCTTTCTTCTGCCATTTTAACAGATTGTGCAGATTCCGACTCAAAATCAGAAGTGTCTTCCTCGGTATCAAATCCGGTATAAAGTTCAAACTCTTCCCTACTCCTTTTCACTCTCTGAATTTCTGGAATAAATGGATGTAGCTCTCCTTCGAGTGATCTCCTGCCTTGCATAAACAAAATTTCTAGAAAAAGAAATTATTAAAAGCAAAAGACAAAATAAAATCAAAAGTAAACAATGAAAATTAATCTAAAGTATTTTTGCCTAATAAAAAATTACGCCAATTAGCTTCCCCGGCAGTGGCGCCAAAAACTTGTTGCGCTCGAATTAACTCTACCACAAAGCGTCACTCACAAGTATACGAGGTAGCTGTAGCAAAGGTGATCGCCCCAAGTTCGTCTCACAAGGAAGCTAAAGTAGCTAATTGATTATCACATTATAAATAACAAGTAATGAAGAAAATTTAAATTGTTAACTAATGAAGAAGATTGATTGAAGTTTAAAACGAATAAAAGTAAATTAAGCTGATGTTTTGATTCACTTGATAGAAAGGTCTAGGGTTTGCACTTCTCTGCTACTTATATGTGTGAATGGTTATTCCTCTTAACTAATTTAATTTCAAAGATTAAATCTCAAACAACTCAATTAATCGAGTCAAGGAAATAAGCTCTCGCATTCAAACCTCTTTCAACTAATCTTGTTATAATTGAAATAATCTTTTTAATAGGTTATATCTCTAATTCACCTAAGTCCTTAATTGAATTGTTCCAGCATTAGACTTCATCTCTCAATCCATCATCTAATACCTAAAACACATAATTGGTGGCCAATCAATTATATATTAGCAATAATTCATTCAAAAAAGGCTTAAAGAAATAATTGAGATAAGAGTAATAACCAATTCATACTATCATAGCAGATCCATACAAACCCTAGACTAGATCAAATTAGTTCATAATGCTATCAAACATACTCATCTCATTAATATTCAAAGAAATCAATTTAGACATGATAATATCCATAAATACAATTCCAATGAAAATAAAGAGATAAAGTTCAAGAACAAAACCAAATTACAAACTCCTTGAAGCTTCTGAAGAATCTCTTGTTCAAATCTTGCAAGAAGGATGTATCAATGGCTAGAACAATCTAATCTAAGCTAGATTAATCAAAGTGCAATCAAAATCAAAGAAAACAAATGTTAAAACCCTAACTTCACTCTCTGACGGCTCAAACTGCTCTCAAAATCGCCACACCCCTAAACCCTAGCTTCTTTTTCTCTTTTATACGAATTCTCCGCTTTAAAAATCCGCTACGTCTTTGGTTCATGAGAGACACGACCAAGTTGGATGAGACTTGGCCGTGTTGGTGGTCTTTGGAGGGACACGGCCAGTGACTTGGCCGTGTCCCTTGCTTGTGTTCACTACTGCCTGCTTTTCTTCTTTCCTTCTTTGGTTGAGTGACACGGCCAAGTCTTGAAGAAGACACGGCCGTGTTGGACCTTTTTGGAGGGACACGGCCAGTGACTTGGCAGTTTCCCTTGTCTGTGTTTGCTTCTGTGAGATTTTCAATTTCTTTGCTTTGGATTTAGGTGAGACACGGCCAAGTTGGAGCGACTTGGCCGTGTTGGAGCCTTTTTGGAGGGACACGGCCACTGACTTGGCCGTGTCCTTTAAGTGTGTCCCTCTTTGTGTCTTGAACTTCCTTTTTAACTTGGTATGGGACACGGCCAGTGACTTGGCCGTGTCCTCTGCCTATGTCAGCTACTGTCCCTTTTTTCCTTCAATTTGCTTCCTTGCCTTTTTTAACCTAAAACAAAACTCAACAAACTATAAACAAGAAGTAAATAAACAATAACCAACAAAATATAAACACCATACTAAAAACTATATCAAAAACGACATAAACACTGAAATAAACTAAAACTACCAAAATTAATGAAAACACTAAACAAACCGATAAAAACTAACAAAATACCTAAATAAAACAATAATTATCATAATAAACAAGACACAAATCTATAACAAAAACCAATAAAACACCATTCTTTAACCAAACTCCATCATCTCTTCAATCTAACCTTAGAATCATTGTTAACTATCCAAAATAACATCATACACACCAATTCCAACAACTATAACATACTACATCAAAATCTCCAAACTCACATAATGAAAATTTCCAAGGAATTCAAAGAAAAGAGATGGAAACTTACTAATTTTGGTGGAGATCACAAAAAATCCACTTGCAACTTATTAATTTCTTCAATTTATGGAGTATGGAAGAATCAAATTCTTGGTCTAACTCCCATAGAAAATTCAGCCAAAGGAAGGTGAAGAAGAAGAAGAAGAAGACTTTTAATATTTCTTTTTCTTTCATCTTTTTTTTTAAACCACACACATATATATTAAAATAATTTAATATTTAATTATTTTTTTAATAAATTAAAAGTCCTAATTTTCCTCTTCCATTCAAAAATAATTTGTTTTTGAATTATTTTATTAATTTTGAATATATAAGATTTAATTACCAAAATACCCTTTTCTTTTAAAAAGTATTGCCTTTTATATGTTACGTATATTTTGCATATATGTCACATATATTCCACTTTTTCATTTAAAATTCCTTTATTTTTTATTTAAAACTATTAATTTAATTTATCCTTTTAAATTATAATTTATTTTATCAAATTTTCTAAAAATTAGAAGTTTTCAAAAATTTTAGGATGTTACATTTCTATCAGTAATACAGACAAAAAAAATCTCTTAGTAAACTGCTCACCTTCTGGCGGTAAAATTGCCGCCCACAGACTATTCATTTACCAACAGAAAAATATGTTCTCTTAGTAATATCGACAGAACACACCATTCTGTAAGTAAACTTGTCAACCAAACATTGACTCACATTAAAGTATTTACCAAGAGAAACTAGTTATCTGTCGGTATTGCTAGCGGATGAAATCTTTCAGTCGGTAATAACGATAGAAAAAGAAATCTCTCAGAAAACTGCTTACCTTCTGGAGGTAAAATTTTTGCCCACAGACTATTCATTTACTGACAGAAAAATCCTTTATTTTGGTATTATCGATAGAATATGCCTTTCTATAGGTAAACTGGTCAACAAACCTTGACTTGAAATAAAGTATTTACTGAGAGAAATATCTCATATGTTGGTATCACCGATTGTAAAAACTTTCTATTAGTAATACCGAAAAAATACACATTTCTGTAGGTAAACTTGTCAACTAAATCTTGACTCTCATTAAGGTAATTACCAAAAGAAATAAGTCATCTGTCTGTATTACCAACGAAAAAAGCTCTTTGTCGGTATTACCGATGGAAAAAAATTTCTATCAGTAATACCGACAGAATACAACATTATGTAGGTAAACTGGTCAACTAAATCTTGACTCGTGTTAAGGTATTTACCGAGAGAAATAAGTTATATGTCATAATTACCAACAAAAAAAACTTTCTGTCGGTAATATCGATAGCATATGCATTTCTGTAGGTAAAGTGGTCAGCTAAACCTTGACTCACGTTAAGGTATTTGCTAAGAGAAATAAGTCATCTGTCGGTATTACTGATAAAAAAAAACTTTATATCGGTAATACCGACAGAATACACATTTATGTAGATAAACTGGTCAACTAAACCTTGACTCGCATTAAGGTATTTACTAAGAGAAATAAGTCATCTGTCAGTATTACCAACAGGAAAAAATTTTCTATCGGTAATAACAACAGATTACAACATTTTATAGGTAAACTAGTCAACTAAACCTTGACTCTCGTTAAGGTATTTACCGAGAGAAATAATTCATCTGTCAGTATGAAAAACAAAAAAAAAACTCTCTGTAGCTAAAGTGGCGAACAAAGCATGACTCGTTGGAAAGTATTTACCGAGAGAAAGATCGTGTCTGTTGGTATTACCTACACTTTTGTTTTTCTGTCGAAAAACTTTATCATTAATCTTTTGCGTCATCAGCTGACGCCATTATTATCGATAAAATATCTATTGGTAAATTGGCTTGTCGGTAATCTGTCAGTAGTACTAACAAAAATTAATCTATTAGTAAATTTCTCTCAGTAATTCGATACATTCTTGTAGTGAATGTCAGCATAACTTGAGTAATTAGTCTAAATGATCACGACTTTAATGTCTTCCACTATGGGCTTTATTAATAGCAAGATTGAGTAAAGACGTCATAGAGTGGAAGGTGTATTAACTAGAGGTGAAAGTATATCGGGTGAGAGATGAAGGTGCAAAGATGAAAAATGAGAAGGACCAGTAAAATGAGAAAAGAGGAGGACCACTTAGGGTAGCCATAATATAAAATTGAGTTGGATAGAAACAATATAGTTCTATACAAAACCTTAATTATTCAATTAATTTCCTGTATTTTCTAGAAAAATAAAATAAAAAAATAATTCAATTAATCCACCACTTTAGGCTTGGTGTAGAGTGAAGAGTGAGAGACAAGATAAAAAAAATTCCCATAATTTTTTTTAAAAAAAAGGTGTCACACTCTAATCCTGGGCATGACCATCTTAGGGTTCATGTCAAAATAAGTCACTGCAATCGCCTAGGATGCAATGATACAAAAATCTTTATTCAAAATTTCACTAAGTTTTTTTTCCATAATACACATACATGGTTTTCATATTACATATAATTCAATTCCTTTTTCTGGTTGTCTACATCTGCAACACTTGGATACTATAGAGCTGTTATTGCCAGAGTTATCTCTTTTGCAAAACTAAAAACAACAAAGGTAAGGGTAAGCTGCCAACTCATTAAGTGTTTAGGCTTTTAATTTGTCTTAGTTCCACCTTTACTAAGGTAAATTTTAAATGACACAATAAAGTTTCTAGTTTGTGCCCAAACCATGTTAATCCCTTATGGTATTTTCCAATATTCTTTTTTCTAACTTCATATGTAATATTTAGCTTCCTTAGATTTTTGCTGAATTTCTCAGAATTACAATTTCAGTTCATATTGTTGCACTAATATGTATATATTTATTTTTTTCCAATTACATAAGGTTTTGTGATTTATTTGCATTAGAAGTATAACTCTTTTAGTTTATATAACATAGGCTTGTTTGGAATGACCATATAACTTTATTAATAGTTTATTAGCATATTAGTTATGCTTTTCCCCTTTCTTAGCAAAGCTTCATATTTCAGAATTTATTACCACTATTGTTATTATTTCTTTTTCAATACCATCAACACTTAGTTCTTATAGGTGTGTATCTAACTTTGTGTGCCTAAAAGAAAAATTTAGAAGATGTTTCCAGTTAGATTAGAAAATAAAATTACATTAATAGGTCCAACTTGTCAGGTTTTAGTTAATCGTTAAGACAATAAATGTTTCAGTAGTCAAGAATAATAATCAATAGACAATAAAAAAAATGAACGTTGACAATGTAATATTTAGAACAAAACAACCATAGGCTGATAAATAGAATGACTATAAGCCAGCTATTATTTTAGAATTTATTTTATTAATTTTACTATTACTCATTCTTTTCTTCCATAACATTTAATAATCATTCATTTATACCAATAAATATAGTGCCTGCCTACCAATAATATTTGTATTTAACCTTACTTTTTGTTTTAATTTTGTCATTGCTTCAAGGACTCTAATTCCAACATTGACATCTCCATATCGGTGTTATATCCACATTACCTAACAAAGGAATTACGTAGTAGATTCCAATTTCCTTTAGTGTTGGGATCCAAAGACTTATGCCAATGAATTGCATTCCCTATTAGAGACAACCTAAATGATTTGAGGATCTACTCGTTAGCGCTGGATGCCCCCATGTTCTGCACATCTTCATCAGAGTTGCCATTTGATTTTTCATTTTCATCATTTCAAAGTCCTTCATTTCTCTGACCAAATTCTTAGTTCATTCTTCATCCATGGTTATTGAGGTGTAGCCTATTAAACTATCGGTGGAGTGAGTTTCACTGGCAATGTCTTTAAAGACTTCTACACATTTTTACTCCAGGATTAGGAAGATGAATGAAATGTCATGCATGCATGAATAAATATTATGGATGCATGGAATTTAGATATATACAAATATATCATAAGATAAATAAATGAACCTTCCACCTTTATTTCTCCCACATACATCGGGTGACTCTCTTGCCCTAAGTTTTATGTCTAGTAGAAAATACCATTTAGGGGTATTTTGCCTCGATTGCAAAACTATTATTGACCTTTTAATGACACCTTCACATTTGAAAAACAATTCTCAAGAAAGTCCCTTATCACAAGGCATTATCTAGATCATACACAGATTCCCCTGTCATTATATTAAAAATGAACATTGACCCATTGACACAAAGGTAGACTATATGAAGATTAGTCAACCTTGTGAACACAAATCAATTGGGTCTTTTTAATGTAAAGTCAAGATATCTAAGTATGATTTAGAATTATACCTTATTTTAGGCTTTAAATTAAGAATAGGCTTCATAACTTGAAGACACAATAAAAAGTTTCAAACATTCTCCAAAATGAATGATCCTTTTGGTCTTAAATAGACTCATAATCAATTTAAAGTTTTCTTAACCGAGTTAGGTTGTAACACCCTGATACCTTATATAAGTACTATACATATACCTGGTATACATACGGTAAGTATATAAAGTATAAGGATGTCACTTTTCGTTACCTTTTTAAAACCTATAAAAGAATTCCAAACCATAATACGTTAATTTAAATAACATTTACCAAATCATTATCTTTATCAAAAACTTCATTTATACATATAAATATTTTCTCGTCATAAATACATCAATATAAAAGTTATACATGTATGCATTACTCTCTAGTTGGTCTCGACAAACTTTTACTCTTCTCGTGGCACAACGAAAGACTTCATATCTTCCACCTATTTACCTGCGCGAATACACACCCGCGCTAAGCCCGAGAGCTTAGTAGTCCAAATATAAAATACAACATATAGTATAGAAGTATTAACATATAATGATATATCAATTCAATGTATAATTAGTTCTTATCATATTTTCTTTTCTTTTTAATTGCATCTTTCATATATCCTAGCTAATTTCATATATGATGTATATATACATAATATTATCACTAACCCCAATCCATCACCAATACTCAAAATCAATATATTAATATACCCACATTATATGTATCATACCAATCATGAATCACATTTCAAATGCTCACAATAATATTGCAATACACACATTACATATCATACCAATTATGAATCACATTTCCAATGCTCACAATAATATTGCAATACACACATTACATATCATACCAATTATGAATCACATTTCCAATGTTCACAATAATATTGCAATACACACATTACATATCATACCAATTATGAATCACATTTCCAATGCTCACAATAATATTGCAATACACACATTACATATCATACCAATTATGAATCACATTTCCAATGCTCACAATAATATTGCAATACACACATTACATATCATACAATTTTTGAATAACATTTCCAATGCTCACAATAATATTGCAATACACACATTACATATCGTACCAATTATGAATCACATTCCCAATGGAATCCACCATAGATCTCATTACTCATTTATTTCAACACTTGTATTTCACCTTGGTAACAAAGACAGACTCGGGCCCAAAACACTAATATGCCATTCGACTTTCAGAGTTAATGCTTTGGTTTAATTATCACATTTATCATTATCCCAACTAGGCTTCAAGGATTAGGTTCAACCAAGCTTCAAGGGGAAACAAAGCATGCTAAGTATCATCCCAACTTGGCTTCAAGAACCAATCCAACCTAGCTTCAAGGGTTGTAACATCTCAATTAGGCTTCAAGGGCTAGACCCAACCAAGCTTCAAGGGGAGTAAAACATGTTAAACTTCAACCCAACTTGGCTTCAAGGATCAAGTCCAACCTAACTTCAAGAGATTGTTACTATTAGGCATGCCACCAACAACAAAACTCTGAAAATGAATACCATATTAGACACACAATTCATTGATCATTCTATCATCAATATCATTCACAATTCTCATCATCATTTAGGCAAACATGCCTCACATATCTCAATTGAATTGTCATAGCCAATCACAATGGCTTCATATCACATTTTCATCATCATGACCAATTACAATGGTTTCACAACATATCATATCTCAATCCATATGATACATATTACATCATTGATATAACATTTCAAAATATATTATTCATATAATACATTGCCATTCACAATGCATATAACATAACATTTCATCATTTCCCAAAACACATTAACACCATTCATTATTAGAGCATTTATCATAACAAATTGCACATACCTTAAGAATGATCCTCATTTCTTCTTACCTTTCCCATTTCATATTTCATCCTTTATATTTATATATATATATATAGCAATTTACATTATTCATTTACATCCACAATATAATAGAGTATTTAACACATTCATCCAAATGTGTTAAGGTTCAAAGACATATAAGGATATACAATCAAATAGGGTTCATGCTTACCTTTTTAATGATCTTCACATCCTTCACATCATTCAATCATCACCTTAATCAAATTATATTAACAATATAATACACCCCTTAACACATTTGCAAACAAATGTGTTAAGTCTCAAATCATGTAAATAAATACAAACATATAAATTGGTACTTACCTCAAGAACTATTCCCATCCATCTATACATTTCTTTTTTTTCCAAGAATTCTCCACATTTAGGTTAATGCAACACAATTTCTTCAAAACCTAATCCAAAGATCATTATTCATAGGTTTAGAATCATCCACATACATTTGTTTAGGTCATTCTTTGTTTACAAAGTATTTAGAGTGTATATAAAATGTTTAGGAGCACAAGACTTTTGAAGAATAAAACAATGCATGAAGAACCAAAACCATTACAGTAGCAAACACACCCAAGGGACGCGGCCAAGCTTGTGGCCGTGTCTCTCAAGACCAAAACTTCCCGAGGCAGACACGGGCAAGGACACGGCCGTGTCTCCTAACACAACTCAGGCAGTAGCAAACACATTCAAAGGACACGGCCAAGCTTGTGGCCGTGTCACCCCAAAACCTATCCAACACGGCCAAAATTCTCTAGACTTGGCCGTGTCTCTCAAAAATAATAAGTCTTGGCCGTGTCTCAACTTGCTTTTGGCTGTGTCACTCAAGAACAAAACCCTAATTGTGGCCAAAACACTTCTAATGGCATTTAGACACAATATGCACAACATAAACTCAATCCAATGGATGTAATCATAGTCATTAACACTTATTTTGCATGTTTAACACAATATTCACAATTAACCATACATTTAATCATTCACCAATTCAAAACCCTAAAACCAACTTAACTCTTGATCCTTCACAATCAACATCCACTTAAACTTACAATCTTCACAACCAAACCAACACCAATTCAACCTTTTAACTTACAATCAATACTAACACTTATAAACACAACTCAAACACACCAAATCACAAAATCAACAAACCCTAATTCACTTCAAACAAAACTTCAAAATAACCAAGAAAAACAAGAGAGTACTTACCTTAAATAAAGAAATTCCACAAATCTTTAACCAAATCCTTTGTTTCCTTCTTCAATTTAATTCTTGCATCAAGAACACCTCTCTTGCTCTCTCCTTTCTTGAATGGCCGGCACACCAAAGAGAAGAAAAGAAAAATAAACAAAAGTCAACTTCCTCTTCTTCTTTAAATCTCCACCAAGAGATTTTAACCAAGCAATTACCTATATACCCTTTTCCATTTAACTTAACTTTTGTCATTTGTATGCCCATAATAGTAATTTCACATATCCAAATAAATATCCTCTTTTATTGACTCTCCCTTTTGACTAATGTATATGTTAGTTATACCACCATATACCTAACATATACATTTCTCTCTACACCTTACTTTCCTTTTTAAAACAACACATACACATTCTCTTTTAATTTCTTTCCTCTTTCAAATCAAATATACATTCAATCCAATTAAAACAACAACAATATTCAAGACTTCTAGGGCATACATGGGGATATTACAATTCTCCCCCTCTAAAAAGAAATTTCGTCCTCGAAATTACCAATACCATAACAATTTATTCATAATACAATACCATCTTAACTTCCATATGAAGTTAATTATACGTTTAAGTCATTATATCATCAAATCATATAGCTTCAACTCTCCTCTTTAGAATCAACCACCCTCTTTAAATTCCATAACTCATCATTCTATATGTTTATACATCTTGTTACTTCCTTAATCAAACATTCAAAAGAACTCATTACATTTCTTGTTAATGTCTTTATACAAGAATCAGATCATTTTATAGTACACTTATACTCCATCTAATCTTTATATTTAATATATTTTGTTCTTTCACTTCTTTGTAATTACTCTCTTAACTTTAACCTTAAAAACCATTGACTTATATCTGAGCATTAATTATCCCTTCATTACAATCACTGTTTAAATAGACATTTATCATCCTCAATAGATAACAAAATCCTGATTTTTCATAAATGGAGTTATTTCTTTAGCATGCTTTTCACTTAACTTACATATTAATACACTACCTTTCAACTTATTTTATAGATAACCAATCTTTTTCTCTTCTTATCATGATTTACAATTACTATAACTTCATTCATTCATCCAATCACCCTTTAAAAATTTTACATCATGTACATTACCATGTAAATAATTACACTCTTGGTAATATTATACACATTAAATTTCAATAATGATTCATAATCTTAGCCAATTCTAGATCCATTGATCTATCTGTCACAATATATCCACATTCAAATCTTATTCAACTCCAACCAACAATCAATGTATTTGACTTATCATAAAATTTCACCATATTCATATATGTATATATATAACTTCATTCCATTAGGGCAAATTTATGTTTAATTCCTGATCTCTTCCGATCCCTATTCAATCAAATTATCATAATAACAAATCACTTAAAATTATCTCTTAATATACACATAGTTTATTCACTTAAACCTCAAGTTAAATACCATCAACGTATTCAGTATAACTTTCAGTCATATTTTATAACTTTTTTTTTAAATATCTCCTCTCATTCCATATCATTATTATATTTATTTCGATTACCTTATTGTCATATCATCCATAACTCAAAACCTTTCCATAATTTCTTTTTCCTCTCTTAGCCTTCACAATTATAACCAAAATTTTAACATAACATGATAAAGTACAACTTTATCCATCATAACTTTTAACTATACTTCTCAAACAAAATTTTCAATCTCACCAAATCTGTATTGCAATCATTTTATCTAAAATCCAAATCCATGGATAACAAATTAACCGATCAAATATACTAGACAAAACACATGGCTTTAAGAGATTAATATTCAAGCCTGGGACTTTCAAATCAATACTGTTCCTCTCATAATTTTATTCTCAATCTATACAAATACAAGGCTAAGGTATATCTCAAGAATTACATATTCCTTCTTTGCATTTTTGCTATATCAGAAGTTAACACATTCCAATTCTATTTCAAACCAATTTGCACTCGAATAAATAATCTTTATCAACTTAATTCATATTTCAACAATATTACTATATACATATTCAGTCATATGCAGTTCCCTTACAATTTCTATTCGTCACCTCATTTCTAATCCATCTACAATCTCTTATAATATATATATATAGAACTTTCCATATATGAATACCTTAAAATTCTAAATATCACATGATCATCGCATTCAATGCTCATCATAACAATTTCCACTGTCCAATATTACTCAAGTCCCTTCCATATTCACTTCCACCACATAATCCATCTAGCTTTACACAATTCAAGACCTAATCTCTCTTAGGTCCACTAATACATACAACATCATTTCCATATCACAAATTCTATAATTATACCACATACATATTTGTAAATCACCTTCATAATAATTTTCACATTTTTTTTATATATATATCGTAATTTCATTCATATTGAAAAACTCAGTTCACAAATCATATACATGTATACACTTAATTATATGCTCTTATTTTATTTCCCTTTTTCATACATTCAATACAAATTTAATGTTTATCACTTTCTTTTAAACATTGTCATTCTCATTCTTCCAATATGATGTAAAGCATTTATTCACACTACAATGTATATATATATTCTGACTATACTAACACTTCACATTCATCTTGATCATATTCCCAACGTGACATCTCTTTCACTTTCGTCTTTAAAAAACATTTAATATACTTCCATAACCATCTTTACTCTTTGCAGTTAAAATGACTTAAAATAACTCATTTTCATTTGCTTATCCACTTCCCTTTTTACTTTAAAACAATTTCTCATACTATCAATCACATTACTCAATTCATAATGCTTTAATGTGGAATATTAGTCATTTCGCCTAGCTCATGTATTGAATATACATTAAACCATCAATATACCAATAATTTTTTTTTCAAATTCCACTAAAACTTTAACTTCTCAATTTACTACTTTGTTTAAGCTTCAATTTACCAAACTCATCTTTTCTAATATCACTTAAAAAAAATCTTCCAAATATATATCACAAAGCAATATTAAAACATATAATTTCCACAATCATAAAGCTCACTTCAAAAATCTCAAATATCACATATTATCACCATCACCATGAGCTTTCACAATACCCAAGCATCTCACATGTCTAACATTGAATTTACCAGGTTCGCATTAAAATAACAATATCAAATTATTTTCTTACTTAACCAATATCATCTCTTTTTCCTTTAACCAAAACCTTAACTTTATATATTATATCCCAAACTTTAAATAGTCACACTTTGTCTATATTAATCAACTCATTCAATATTCCACCATACTCTCCTCATTTAAATAACATAACTTTCAGTCTTAACAATCCAACAATATTTCCTCTGTCTAATAACCCCGACATAAACTTTATTATAAAGAGGTTCAAAGTGTAGAAGAAAGAGTACATACTCTTATCTTAATTTGTTTTCAACTCATTTTCAACTTTATTCTCCTTTTCATTTCTTTATGTTTCAATTCATATTATGTCCTACATAATATTGCTCATAAACATCAACATTACATTCCATGTTGCACACAACATGACATTTTCATATGCATCATCAATATACATATATCACATTACATTTCACAATTCGTTTTCTTATAATCAATTAGGCACTATGCCTCAATTATAATTCATTTCCAACATCATTGCCAACAATCATGGTTTCTCATCACATCAAAATAGTGTACATATATATCATCAACTATATTGAACATCTCAAATAACACAAATATTCTACAATTCATATAATGCCACATCCGAGACCAACCTAGGTGTCAATGCATATGCACGTATTACAAATTTCATTTCAAAATTTTTCCTTTTTACTTCAATTTAAACTTTTCAAATTTTTTTTTTAATTTCACTTAGGCCGAGAATCTCGAACCTAAGCTCTGATACCAAAACAATTGTAACACCCTGATACCTTATATAAGTACTATACATATACCTGGTATACATACGGTAAGTATATAAAGTATAAGGATGTCACTTTTCGTTACCTTTTTAAAACCTGTAAAAGAATTCCAAACCATAATACGTTAATTTAAATAACATTTACCAAATCATTATCTTTATCAAAAACTTCATTTATACATATAAATATTTTCTCGTCATAAATACATCAATATAAAAGTTATACATGTATGCATTACTCTCTAGTTGGTCTCGACAAACTTTTACTCTTCTCGTGGCATAACGAAAGACTTCATATCTTCCACCTATTTACCTGCGTGAATACACACCCGCGCTAAGCCCGAGAGCTTAGTAGTCCAAATATAAAATACAACATATAGTATAGAAGTATTAACATATAATGATATATCAATTCAATGTATAATTAGTTCTTATCATATTTTCTTTTCTTTTTAATTGCATCTTTCATATATCCTAGCTAATTTCATATATGATGTATATATACATAATATTATCACTAACCCCAATCCATCACCAATACTCAAAATCAATATATTAATATACCCACATTATATGTATCATACCAATCATGAATCACATTTCAAATGCTCACAATAATATTGCAATACACACATTACATATCATACCAATTATGAATCACATTTCCAATGCTCACAATAATATTGCAATACACACATTACATATCATACCAATTATGAATCACATTTCCAATGCTCACAATAATATTGCAATACACACATTACATATCATACCAATTATGAATCACATTTCCAATGCTCACAATAATATTGCAATACACACATTACATATCATACCAATTATGAATCACATTTCCAATGCTCACAATAATATTGCAATACACACATTACATATCATACCAATTATGAATCACATTTCCAATGCTCACAATAATATTGCAATACACACATTACATATCATACCAATTATGAATCACATTCCCAATGGAATCCACCATAGATCTCATTACTCATTTATTTTAACACTTGTATTTCACCTTGGTAACAAAGACAGAGTCGGGCCCAAAACACTAATATGCCATTCGACTTTCAAAGTTAATGCTTTGGTTTAATTATCACATTTATCATTATCCCAACTAGGCTTCAAGGATTAGGTTCAACCAAGCTTCAAGGGGAAACAAAGCATGCTAAGTATCAACCCAACTTGGCTTCAAGAACCAATCCAACCTAGCTTCAAGGGTTGTAACATCTCAATTAGGCTTCAAGGGCTAGACCCAACCAAGCTTCAAGGGGAGTAAAACATGTTAAACTTCAACCCAACTTGGCTTCAAGGATCAAGTCCAACCTAACTTCAAGAGATTGTTACTATTAGGCATGCCACCAACAACAAAACTTTGAAAATGAATACCATATTAGACACACAATTCATTGATCATTCTATCATCAATATCATTCACAATTCTCATCATCATTTAGGCAAACATGCCTCACATATCTCAATTGAATTGTCATAGCCAATCACAATGGCTTCATATCACATTTGCATCATCATGACCAATTACAATGGTTTCACAACATATCATATCTCAATCCATATGATACATATTACATCATTGATATAACATTTCAAAATATATTATTCATATAATACATTGCCATTCACAATGCATATAACATAACATTTCATCATTTCCCAAAACACATTAACACCATTCATTATTAGAGCATTTATCATAACAAATTGCACATACCTTAAGAATGATCCTCATTTCTTCTTACCTTTCCCATTTCATATTTCATCCTTTATATTTATATATATATATATATAGCAATTTACATTATTCATTTACATCCACAATATAATAGAGTATTTAACACATTCATCCAAATGTGTTAAGGTTCATAGACATATAAGGATATACAATCAAATAGGGTTCATGCTTACCTTTTTAATGATCTTCACATCCTTCACATCATTCAATCATCACCTTAATCAAATTATATTAACAATATAATACACCCCTTAACACATTTGCAAACAAATGTGTTAAGTCTCAAATCATGTAAATAAATACAAACATATAAATTGGTACTTACCTCAAGAACTATTCCAATCCATCTATACATTTCTTTTTTTTCCAAGAATTCTCCACATTTAGGTTAATGCAACACAATTTCTTCAAAACCTAATCCAAAGATCATTATTCATAGGTTTAGAATCATCCACATACATTTGTTTAGGTCATTCTTTGTTTACAAAGTATTTAGAGTGTGTATAAAATGTTTAGGAGCACAAGACTTTTGAAGAATCAAACAATGCATGAAGAACCAAAACCATTACAGTAGCAAACACACCCAAGGGACACGGCCAAGCTTGTGGCCGTGTCTCTCAAGACCAAAACTTCCCGAGGCAGACACGGGCAAGGACACGGCCGTGTCTCCTAACACAACTCAGGCAGTAGCAAACACATTCAAAGGACACGGCCAAGCTTGTGGCCGTGTCACCCCAAAACCTATCCAACACGGCCAAAATTCTCTAGACTTGGCCGTGTCTCTCAAAAATAATAAGTCTTGGCCGTGTCTCAACTTGCTTTTGGCCGTGTCACTCAAGAACAAAACCCTAATTGTGGCCAAAACACTTCTAATGGCATTTAGACACAATATGCACAACATAAACTCAATCCAATGGATGTAATCAAAGTCATTAACACTTATTTTGCATGTTTAACACAATATTCACAATTAACCATACATTTAATCATTCACCAATTCAAAACCCTAAAACCAACTTAACTCTTGATCCTTCACAATCAACATCCACTTAAACTTACAATCTTCACAACCAAACCAACACCAATTCAACCTTTTAACTTACAATCAATACTAACACTTATAAACACAACTCAAACACACCAAATCACAAAATCAACAAACCCTAATTCACTTCACACAAAACTTCAAAATAACCAAGAAAAATAAGAGAGTACTTACCTTAAATAAAGAAATTCCACAAATCTTTAACCAAATCCTTTGTTTCCTTCTTCAATTTAATTCTTGCATCAAGAACACCTCTCTTGCTCTCTCCTTTCTTGAATGGCCGACACACCAAAGAGAAGAAAAGAAAAATAAACAAAAGTCAACTTCCTCTTCTTCTTTAAATCTCCACCAAGAGATTTTAACCAAGCAATTACCTATATACCCTTTTCCATTTAACTTAACTTTTGTCACTTGTATGCCCATAATAGTAATTTCACATATCCAAATAAATATCCTCTTTTATTGACTCTCCCTTTTGACTAATGTATATGTTAGTTATACCACCATATACCCAACATATACATTTTTCTCTACACCTTACTTTCCTTTTTAAAACAACACATACACATTCTCTTTTAATTTCTTTCCTCTTTCAAATCAAATATACATTCAATCCAATTAAAACAACAACAATATTCAAGACTTCTAGGGCATACATGGGGATATTACATAGGTCATGAGCTCTTTTCAGAAAACATTTAAAAGCAAAAATTAATCCATTTAAAATTCATTTCAAAAGTTATTTATGTGTCTCTTTAAATCAATTTTTGGAAGCTTAACCGAGAATGAGCCATTTTAAGAGATAAAGGATCATTAATCATGGAAGAAATATCATTAGGGTAACATAGGATGAGTTACTAGGTTTCCTACATGAGCTTGGATCACAAGGGTAAAAAGGCCAAGACTCATGCAACAAAATATGCCCGAAGATACTAGGCATGTGAGTCCTTATACAATGCTCATTCTCCATATCTTGAGTTAAAATATAGTATCCCTTACACTGCATAACACGAGTATCACTGGTCATCCTAACACATCGACATATAATGCAACCACTGAAGGCAAGTATAATATCCAAATAATTACAAATAAGATAATATGAGAATCAACAAAATCAACTTCTTAAATATACCCAATGGAGTTGCCACTGTGAGCGATATGAATCACTCCCATGTTATTACTACAATCTTAACCATGTTAGGTTCGTGACCTCAGGGATCAGCAGACCTAGGCCTAAAGATGATAGAGTCACCATCCAATAAGATCGAGAAAGAAATGGATAGCTATCTCATTCCTTAAAAAATCTCTATTCCTCAACTGAGTTCGGGAAGTTAGATATGCATAGGAACATGGAGGAATCCTAGTATCCACATATGCATAGTTCATTAGAACCAATCTCCTTTTTAGATTCATGCATTATTTATTTCTTAATTATATGGAATATTATTCACTAATCAACATTATAGAAAAAAGGGATAAAAAAAGGCATATATATTCATTCAAATATATACATCCATTCATTATGCTGATGCTATTGCATGAGAATGGATGTATATAAAAATAATAAGTAGGCACCAATCGAAGTGGAAACATGCCAGTACAACCCTCTAAAATATAAATTACAGGGAAATCAATAAAATTATATGACAAAATACTTACTACATTTGATCTAGAAAAGGAAAATACATTGGAAGTCTTATGTACATTAATTCTAAAAGGAAGATAATGCAGTAAAAAATGTGGGCATGTATACATGAAATGAGACAAAAGAATATATACATACATAAAATATAATGTTGAAAGTGAAAGAGAGTAGTCTTTAAATATAATAGAAATATCAAGAAACCTATTAACCTATTGAGATCATCATTCCTATTAACATGCTCATTAATTGGAATGATAGGTAGGACATTTTACACTTAGAACATAAAAAATCTTATCATTAAGCTAATAGACACATTTACATGACATTCCAACCAATGGGCTTGCTAATTGAAATGTCGAGCAACACATCTTTTTATCTTCATAACACACACTTTTTAGTTATATTTTTATGTTTTTTTTCTTATGATATGATATTTTCATCACGTGCAATTATCTTTTAAATGTTTCAACTTAAATCCTAAATAAATAAGGGACATAAAGCACTAAATAAGCAACTAGTCTTATATATGTTGATTAAGTTAGATGTCAAGTTCATTAAACATCTTGTTGAGCTCGGCAATATAATTATCGGGCCCAACAATATTCATGTTCGACCTCAAACTAAAACTCGTTTGTGTGATTTCTAATTAAAACTTTACATAAACTCAATTATTGATAAAAACTGACTTATAAGTGATCATGTAGAAGTGAAATAACATATATATGAAATGAAAAATATCTAAAAATCCAGATTTATTCCTTTTTCACACTTCTATCCATTTTTAACCATTTTATGCTAAATATGTATTAAAGCCATTTGTTAACCATTATAGTTCTACATAACAAATCTAAAGGATTATAGTGATAGGTTCTGAATGGCCTAAAAGGCTAGAAACGTACCTTCAATGTAGGTTCCTCCTAAATCTTCAATATTTTGGTTCTAAGGACTTGTGATAAACAAATTGATTTGCTTTTAGATGATCTATTCTTGGTTTTTTTGTTTTCTATTAATGTTGTTGCTTACTTTCTTTCTATATGTGTTTTTTTTGCATTTAGCTTCTTTGGTAAGCTTTTAGGAATCAAAAGTTCATCCCCTTTTACCGCGTTCAAAGATAAATTTATATAAGTTGCTGCAAGTAGACTAGCAAATATGACATTTGAAAAGACTGCTGCTAGTCACAAATGTCCTATTTGACAATCTTATGTTGGCCCATCATTTGTGAGATCTTAAAGTTTTCACTCTATTTGGAAAATTGTTGTCACACCTTAAAATCTAGAGAGAGATGGTTCTTGGGCTCGGGTCGATAAACTCGCTTGAATCATGTAGAATTGAGAATTAGTAGAGTACAAATAAGTCTTTTTTTTACATAGAAAATTTTTATGTTACATAAATTCCATTTTTCCGGTAATCCTTATAGGCTGCCTTTGGATATGACAATGCCATGACTATCATACCTGCCAACTCGGTAAGTGTTCAGGCTTTTCATTTATTTTGATTTTGCTTTTATTAAAGTATTTTAATATGGCTTATTAAAGCTTTTAACTTTATATTTCGACCCATCATTGCTATTGTTTCCATCAAAGCTTTTTTTAGCAATACTTTATTAGTAGCATAATTATTTTTACTATTGTTTTCCATTTCATTGTAAGGTTTCTTTTTATTCCTTTCTAGTAGTTAAATGTTCAATAGTAATAGAAAGTATGGTCCTAATGACTAGAGCAAAGCAAAGTCTGCAAACACATTTGATTCGGAGCAACAGTAAAAGCAATGTAGCCAATTAACACATCAACAACAGTAATAACAATGGTAATCACAAATAGTAACAGTAAGCAGGATGGCTATATGACATTCAGTAATAATACATAATACAAACATACTGATTTTTAGAGGTAGCTTCTATGATGTATCACTTAGCCCAATTGATTCTAGAGATGGCTCCCACCGTATAACACTTAGGCCTGTAAGAATATTAAGTAGGGCAATAACTTCTCCTTTTACACATAAAAGGTTTAATATACACCAACCAATGGTTTATTCCCCATAAGAGTTGGGCCATATCACATTGCTAGACACATTAAATAGTAAATTAAATTGAGCAATATCAAATAAGAATCAACCATTAAAGTGGACCAATAGTTCAATTGATTAAGGCGATGCAACATATGTAGGGTCAATAAATTTAAGATGCTATTTGGCAAGAGTCTAATAGTAGCAGTTGTGAATACAATGATTTGGTACTATCTTAGGACTCAATACACCTTAATTATCTTATTTTCTACTACTTATTGTATAGTTTTATTATTACTATTATGTTCTATACACCTTCTACACCCAACCAATCAAGGGTTCTTTTCATTATATTCTTCACAGTCATAAATTATATATGTATTATGTTAACATTTTTTTTTCGTATTAATGTTTAGCTCTTGTATATGTATTATTTTTACTTTAGTAGTCTCTTTTTTATTTAATATTTATCTTCTGTATGTATTTATTTTTATTATTTTATTTTAACATTCTATATTATTTTGTGAAACATTAGAAACAAAGTTCCAGTTTGGGTTTCCTGAAAAGCATTAACTTCAGCTAAGTTGACCTTTTAACATATCATCTACCATAATCCAACTAACTACTGTAAGTTTTATTTCGAAACAAGGTTATCATTTCACTTTTTCATAGTTATTATAAGTTTCTTCACAAGGTACATTAAATTTCTTGACATTCCTTATTAAATTGATTCTTTTAATTCTTCTATAAGTGCATATATATGTTTGCACATCACTATTTATTTACCCACATATAAATGTATATATAGTGGCAGAACTAGGATTTAGACCGGAGAAGGGGGAGGGGGTAAAATTTTCAAGCAAAACAAATATAGATGAATTTATATTTAATTTTATTTTCATATTAAAAAAATCAATGTAAATAATTGGTATTAATATTTATATCAAGTTAACTTGAAAGGGTTAAAAAACTCAAAGTATACTTTTCCTATTATTACCTATTTTTTTTTTAAATTTTCTATCAATTTATCATGCAATTTAATATTCCAATTTATTTAATTTTAGGTCTTTCTCAAAATTATTAGATGAAATTTTTTATAGAAAAATTAAATTATACCTCAATAATGTCATGTCTATGATTTATATATTATAAGAATTTAATATATATTATAATGTATTATAACATATAATATGATATATATATGTATATATTAAATAGTGTGAAACTAAGAAAGAAAAAGAAGGGGAGGGGGGGGGGGGGGGGGGGGGGAGGGATTGGTTCCGCCACTGTGTATATACCTACCTTGTTATTATATAACCATGTCTAGTTTTTGTTTAATTTGCTTTATTTTACTTTACTATTTTTTTCTAGGCTCATTGCACATGTACTTATGTTTTGATCATTTGTGTATTTATTTTTAATGTAATTTTATTGGCTTTTGATTGATTTTTCTTTTAATTTGTGATTAAAGTTTGTTAGAAGTATTTGATCCAGGATGAAGAACAAAACAATGGAGATTCAATTCAATTTGATGGATTATTAAGGTGGAAAAGCATGAGACGCGGCCAAGACACTTCTTGGCTTGGCCGTGTCCCTCATCCAAGGCAACACTCACATGACATGGCCAGAGTTAACAAGCCACTGGTCGTGTCCATCATAACAAATTGGTAGAGGCAAACACTGGGAGAAGACATGGCCAAGCCACTGGCCGTGTCACATGACATGGCTAAGTCATTGGCCGTGTCTCACTTGATGAAGCCAAAGAGCAAAGACAAAGTGAAGCAAAGGCAAAGGTGAACACACCAAAGAGACACAGCCAAGCCACTGGCCGCATCACATGACATGGCCAAGGCCTTGGCCTTGTCCCATCTAAAGATCAAAGCAAAGATAGAGATCAGTGGAGAACACACTCAAGAGACACGGCCAAACCACTGGCTGTGTCACATGACACAACCAAGGCCTTGGCCGTGTCCCACTTAGAAAAGAAAGAAAAATTTAGGGCATCCATGGACACGGCCACATGGCTTGGCTGTGTCCATAAGAAAATGAGTGACATGGTTAAGTTACTCATGACTTGGCCGTGTCTTGTGAAGATTATTTCTATCATTCTACATGAAATGGGGGACAAAATGGGGGACAACAAGTTCCATCTTTTAAAAAGAAATAATAAAAAAAAAGAAAAAGGTTGCCTAAGTTATGGATGAAAATTTAAATAATAAAACAAGTGGGAGACAAAGTGGAGTGTGTGAGTTGGCAAGACATGCTTTGTGTCTTAAGAAATTAAAAAAGAATGGAAAGGAGGAGTATATACACATTGGAGGCTTCTTTGAAGAGGGGAGTTCCTTAGTTCATCTTCTTGTTCTTGGTCTTGAGAGAGACCATGAACATCACCTTCATCTTCATCTTCCATTTCTCCTATAAACAAGATTCTTAACATTTTTGGGAATAAAATTGGGTGAACAAGCTCTTTTGAAGGTTAGGATTTGAAGAAAGCTTGATTGAGGAGTTGGGGGCTTCAGAGAGTGATCATTCCATCTTTCAAGAGGAGAGCCATTGATTGAAGAAGGCTTGTTAGTTCTTCATCATATTCAAAGTGGACCTAGGAGGAAGACTAAAAGTTCAACTCTTAGCATCTTCAAAGAGGTTTTTATATTCTCTCTTTTAATTCATTTCTAGATTGTTATTGTTTGTTAAGAACATTAATATTTCAATGTACAATTGTGATTTGATTTATATTGAGATGAATATTTTTTTAAATTGATGATGATGAGCTAAATTACTCATGCCTAGGGTTTGTAGTAGATTTGACTGAATGACTTGATTTGATATTTCCATTAATATACCTTGTTGTTGGTTGATTGCATTGGATTTAATGTTAGGATGATAGATTAGCTACCTATTGATCTCTAGATATTGAATGAAGGACCGAGAGGTGAAATTTGATATTGAAATTATGCAATCAACTACCCTAAGAATGAATTAGAAATATAAGTTCTAGGATTTTATTAATTTGCAATTTTAAAACAATTGGTTGTTGTTAATTCATGAATGTGAAAACTAATAAATTTATAATTACTAATTAAACTCAAGGAATAAATTAAATTACAAGGTCATGTTATTGGATAATTTAAGAATTAAGCTTTGATTAAATTGATCTACAACCCTAGGTACCATTCCTAGAATTGTATTAATCTTGTACAACCATTACACATATTACTTTTAGATTTAAAATTTTTTTGCACCATTCCAACACATCACACCCTTGCTTTTAAATTTACTTGTCAATTAAACTATTGCAAAACAATTCCGTCCTTGTGAGACGACCTTGGGGCAATCACCATTGCTACAACTACCTCGTATACTTGTGAGTGTCACTTGTAGTAGTAATTAGTCGAGCGCAATAAGTTTTTAGCGCCGCTGCCGGAGAAGGAAATTATTGTTAGTAGTTTGATTTTTTTATTTAAATTGTTTAATTATTTTAAGTGTTTCATTTTGAATTACTAAATGTTTATTGTAATAATACAATTTTTAATGCACGAGGGAGTTTATGATGTGAATGTTAATTCTGAAATGGCATGGAAATTAGCAGAATTAACAAGTCGACTTAAGATGCTAAATGCAAGTGGAAGAGCACCTATGCCTACTTGTGAAGTATGTCCAGCATGTGGCATTGCAAGACATAGTGCAAACATGTGTTCATTTGGTTTTGAATAATACCAAGAGAGGCAAGAGGAAGAATATGCCTTTGAAAGTTTCTAGCCAAGGGGTAGAAATAACCCATATTCTGATCCTTATAATTTAAGTTGGAGAAACTACCCAAATTTTTCTTGGAAAAACCAACAACAAATTCCACCTCAATAATTTTTTCAACCTTACCAAAAAAGTTCTCACTTTCAAGGACAATTTTCAAATCAAGATCAACTTCAGAAACCCACATTGGAAGATAATTTGAATGCCTTTATTCAAATTAGCACACAAAATCAAGATCAATTCAAGAAACCCACGGTGGAAGTTAATTTGAATGCTTTGATTCAAATTAGATCACAAAATCAGGAAGGGAGCAATAAGAGGTTTGATTCTTTGGAGGTATCATTAAAGAAGGTGAAAACTCAAGTTGGGCAACTGGCAAATCAACTCCAAGCACACTAAAAAGTGGAATTTCCAAGCCAATTAGAGCAGCTCAATGCAATCACAATTTTGAGGAGTGAACAGGTGATATATAACAAATTTTGTGATTCCTTTATTACAGGTACTAATCAAGAAGATACAACCCAACATAGAGGAACCAAGTCAATCAAAGGAGGAGGAGAATTTGGAAGCATCAACTTCATCAAAATTGCATGAGCCTCCAAATCCTTATATGCCACCAATTCCATTCTCGAGTAGATTGAATGATGAGAAGCAAGGTATGCCACTTTCTGAAATCTTTGACATGCCCTCCAAAGAAGCTAGTGAAGATAGTGTAGATAAGCTTGAGATGGCCATGACCTTGGAAGTAGAGCCTGAAATCTCCAATTTAGAAATTGAGTGAAAGTTAATTTTAAATGACGAGGTTGTTAAGAGAGGACTTCAAATTGCTAAATTGGATGAGAACAAGATTCAACTAAACTTGGTTATACTTACAAAGACCCCAAAACTTTTGAAATATGCTTTGATTGGGGAGAACAGTATGCAACCAATGATCAGCTCTTCCACTCTTGGTGGTGAGAAAGAGCAAAAAATGTATATAACCATGTTGCAGATTGAAAAAGTTTTTTATCAAGTTCCTATAGCATTGGAGGATCACCCTAAGACAACCTTCACATGTTTCCTTTGGACACTTGCTCTTCAAAGGACACTTTTTAGGTTTTGCTATACACTGGGTGCCTTCCAAAGTTGCATGTTATTCATCTTTTTAAACATGGTCAACAATTTCATTAAGGATGGATGGAGCACTTCATATTGCATATGGGAACGATGGAAATTAGGTTTCATCTGAACTCTGCTCTTTTAATTTATGCATGCTCATATTGGGGACAATGTGAATCTTTAAGTGTGGGGTGTAGTTTGTGTTTTTAATTTTAACTTATCTTTGTTTAAGTTTAGTTAATGTTTTTATTTAAATAAATAAATTTTAAAAAGTTCAATTGTTATAAGATTGTTGATAGATGACCTTTGCATTTTTGAAGCATGAATTTAAGAATTGATTAGAATTGGTGCTTATTGTCAATTTTGATGGTTATTCTTTGTATCACCTTTAAACTAGTGAGGAATTGAGCTTATTAAGTTGGATATCAACTTACTATTCTTTATTGTGTGTAAACATCTTTGATTGATGAATTGCTAGAACTTGCTTTGACATGCATTTGGAGACCACATAAAAATTTTAATTAGGCATCAATATGATTAAGGCAATTAGGTGAACCTATTTTGGCTTAAAAAGGCCAACCTTATATCCAACCTGAGTTAGCCAATTTTGAGCTTATTTCATTTTTCCTTTTCTTTCTTTTTCACAACACCATTAGCTTGAACCTTGCTGTTTTAACTATTACCCATGCATTAGGTCAAGAGCATTTTAAGAGCATTTATGATTGAGTGTTGTGTTAAATAAAGTGTGGGGTTAAATTTAGTAGGTTTAAAATTATAAATTATTGTCTTCTTTACTTGCAAACCCCATTTAAAAAAATAAAAAAATAGAAAAAAGAAAAAAAAATAGAAAAATCAAAATAATAGAAGTTGTTGTTCTTTTTCATATGGTTGGAATAAGTTCGGGAATGATTATTGCAAAATTTAATAAGTGAGTTCCCTTGAAAAGCTCTTTAATATCAAGTGGTAGGTGAGTGGAAGGTGTTTTGGGATTGTTGGGTTATACATGTGATCGATTACTTCATTCTTGAAGTGCTCTTGAACTTAATGAATAAGCTCACATTTTCTAAATGTCATGCCTTTAACTTAGCCCCATTACAACCCAATGAAAGACCTTACGATTGGTGCTTGATTGTAATTAGGTGGTAGAGATTTGATTGATAAGCAAGCCTATAGAGATAATCTTTCATTGAATGTTGAGAGCTTAAACACTTAAAAGGTTTTGTGAGGGAGTGACAATTTTTGATATGCATGGATTGGCCATTAAATTGCTTGAGTTCTAATTGTTCTTGATTTGATAATGATTGTGAATTTAATAAAATGGGAGTCTTGATACATCCTTATAACTCTTGAACTTGACTAAATTTATCTTGTTTAGTTTGTTTTGATTTTAACTTTACTTGGGGACAAGCAAAGAATTAAGTGTAGGGTAGTTGTTTTGATCATTTATGTATTTATTTTTAATGTAATTTTATTGGCTTTTGATTGATTTTTCTTTTAATTTGTTTTTAAATTTTGTTTGAAGTATTTGATCCAGGATGAAGAACAAAACAATGGAGCTTTAATTCAATTTGATGGATTATTAAGGTGGAAAAACATGAGACACAACCAAGACACTTCTTGGCTTGGCCGTGTCCCTCATCCAAGGCAACACTCACATGGCACAACCTGAGTTAACAAGCCACTGGCCGCGTCCATCAGAATAAATTGGCAGAGGCAGACACTGAGAGAAGACACGGCTAAGCCATTGGTCATGTCTCACTCGATGAAGCCAAAGAGCAAAGACAAAGTAAAGCAAAGGCAGAGGTGAACACACCCAAGAGACAAGGCCAAGGCCTTGGTAGTGTCCCATATAAAGATCAAAGCAAAGATAGAGAATAGTGGAGAACACACTCAAGAGACACGGCTAAGCCATTGGCCATATCACATGACACGACCAAGGCCTTGGTCATGTCCCACTTGGAAAAGAAAGAAGAAATTGGGGTAGCCATGAACGCGACCACATGGCTTGGTCGTGTCCATAAGAAAATGAGTGACATGGTCAAGTCACTCATGACTTAGCTGTGTCTTGTGAAGATTCTTTCAATCATTCTATACAAAATGGGGGACAAAATGGGGGAAAACAAGTGCCATCTTTTAAAAAGAAATAATAAAAGAAGAAAAAGGTTGCCTAAGTCATGGATGAAAATTTAAATAATAAAACAAGTGGGAGACAAAGTGGAGTGTGTGAGTTGGTAAGACATGCTTTGTGTCTTAAGAAATTAAAAAAGAATGGAAAGGAGGAGTATATACACGTTGGAGGCTTCTTTGAAGAGGGGAGTTCCTTAGTTCATCTTCTTGTTCTTGGTCTTGAGAGAGACCATGAACATCACCTTCATCTTCATCTTCCATTTCTCCCATAAACAAGATTCTTAACATTTTTGGGAATAAAATTGGGTGAGCAAGCTCTTGTGAAGGTTAGGGTTTGAAGAAAGCTTGATTGAGGAGTTGGGGGGCTTGAGAGAGTGATCATTCCATCTTTCAAGAGGAGAGCCATTGATTGAAGAAGGCTTGTTAGTTCTTCATCATATTCAAAGTGGAGCTAGGAGGAAGACTAGAAGTTCAACTCTTAGCATCTTCAAAGGGGTTTTTATATTCTCTCTTTTAATTTATTTCTAGATTGTTATTGTTTGTTAAGAACATTAATATTTCAATGTACAATTATGATTTGATTTATATTGAGATCAATATTTATTTTAAATTGATGATGATGAGTTAAATTACTCATGCCTAGGGTTTGTAGTAGATTTGATTGAATGACTTGATTTGATATTTCCATTAATATACTTTTTTGTTGGTTGATTGCATTGGATTTAATGTTAGGTTGATAGATTAGCTACCTATTGATCTCTAGATATTGAATGAAGGACTGAGAGGTGAAATTTGATATTGGAATTATGCAATCAACTACCCTAAGAATGAATTAGAAATATAAGTTCTAGGGTTTTATTAATTAGCAATTTCAAAACAATTGGTTGTTGTTAATTCATGAATGTGAAAACTAATAAATTGGTAATTACTAATTAAACTCAAGGAATAAATTAAAATACAAGGTCATGTTAATGGATAATTTAAGAATTAAGCTTTTGATTAAATTGATCTACAACCCTAGGCACCATTCCTAGAATTGTATTAATCTTGTACAACCATTACACATATTACTTTTATATTTAAATTTTTTCACCATTCCAATACATCACACTCTTGCTTTTAAATTTACTTGTCAATTAAACTATTGCAAAACAATTCCGTCCTTGTGAGACGACCTTGGGGTGATCACCATTGCTACAACTACCTCATTTACTTGTGAGTGTCACTTGTAGTAGTAATTAGTCGAGATCAACAACTTGCACAATTTCAGAGTTAGCATTTACATTCAACAAATAGGTGTATGGGAGTTTCAGATACTTGGGTTGCTTTCTTGACTCTTTCATAGTCTCACATGAATCTTAATTTTAACTATTATATAAAACTTTACATTTTATTATCTTTTCCCAATTTTTTCCTATCATAAGCTACACATATACATATACATATTTGATTACTGATTGTAAATATTTCTCTTTCCTTATACTTCACATTAAAGCTTTAGTATCTAAATTTAGCCATCTCCTCGGGTCTCTCTTCTATACATCTAATTTCCTTTCCTATATCAAGTTGTATTATAAATCTATTATTCACATGTTCCACTAATTAACATATATTTACATTTTTGTTATCCAAATTAATGGTTTCAATTTCTAGACCTTGACAATTACATTATCACCTGTAGTTCTTGCCTTTTTATGTTAACCTTTAAGGCGATATAAATTAGCTTTTAAACTAATAAATTACATATAATTTAATCTCTTCTTCTTTTTTTCCCTTTAGATTTCAACATTCTCAATTCCATGTTATTTGTAATACTTTACTATGTCGTGCCTATCCTTATATAACACTCAAATTCTTGTTTGTTTTGTTTATATATACATGTATATTTATATATATATTGATCCAAATGTAGTTTCCAGCCATCACGAATTCTCACTTAACCTTTATATTATTAAACTAATCTATTTATATTGGTTACATAATGTTTACCTTATATTTTTATTAAAGTTATTGTATGGTGTTTAAGAACTCTAATACCTAGCCTAACTAGTTTCTCCAATCTATTCTAAAGTTCTTAGCAAGTTCTTTAATAGTTCATACATTATAATTAATTATTATTTTTTTTGGTATTCATTGGCTTCATAATTTATAAATTATACTCATAATTGGCCATGCAATCAGGCTAATTCTTAACGAGCAATCCATTTATCAGATTTAGTAACACCACATTTACTGTCTCTATTTCTCTTACATTTAAATCAATATTTTCAAAAATACCAACACTTATTTAACAATTACCAGACATTTCCTTATTGGAAAAACTCATGTTCTCCATACAAATTTAAACAATATAATCAAAGCAAATAATAATCTCCTTAACAACAAACAAAATAGACATAAAAATATTATAATATATTATACAATGAAAAATTTAAATCATGTACCTCCAGCCATGGTATAAATTTGAAACAGACGAAGTATGTGAAATAAGAACAATGAGAAGCTTTTCTGGCCAATGGATTTCTTCACTGTGATGGAAAGCACTATGAAGAACAATGACTAGGAACCCACTACCTTTTATCTATGCACTCTCAGTAAATTATACCTACCATCAAGTGTGTATAACCAAATAAATAAAAGACATCGCTATGTAACTATCTATAAAGATATGTTAGAAAATTCATAGTGAATAGGATGAAGACCACTCAAGATTAAAATCTAAAATATCTCATCCTAATATTATCTAGATAATTAAAATAATTATCTAAGATAATTATTATAAATTTTAAATTAATCTAGCATTCTCCCACTTAGTGTAATATCCCAATGTATGCCCTAGAAGTTTTAATACAATTGTTGTTTGATTTGAATTAAATGTATATATGTTTTTGCAAAGGAAATGATTGTGTTAATGGAATGTATATGTTGCATATATGTTAATATATATAACATATATGTTGGTCAAATGGAGAGTCAAGGGAAGAAGATATTTTAATTTGGGATGAGTGAAATTACTAAAGAGGGCAAGAGTTTTAAAGGAAGTGAGAACAAATAGAAAAGGGCATTTAAGTAATTTTGCTTTGTTAGAATTGCTTGGTGGAGATTTAAAGAAGAAGAGAAGTTGACTTGTATTCATTTTTCTTTTCTTCTTCTTCTCTTTCTCTTGTGGTGGCCGGCCCTCCAAAGCCAAAGAATAAGAGTGATTTTTGTTGATTTCTAAAATCAAATTGAAGGGAGAATCAAAGGATTAAGTTGGAGATTTGTGAAATTGCCTCAATTTTAAGTAAGTACTCTCTTGTTTTCTTTTTGTTATGTTTGAAGTGAGTTGTGATTTGTTAATATTATGATTAGGTGTGTTTGAGATGTGTTTATAAGTGTTGAACTTGATTGTAAGTTACAAAGTTAAATTGGTATTGGTTTTGGTTTGAAGATGGTAAGTTAAGTGGATGTTGATATTGAAAGAATAAGAATGATGTTAGTTTTAGGGTTTTGAAGTGGTAAGTGATTAAATGTATTGTTAATGTGAATATTGTGATGTATATGTAAAATAAGTGTTAATAACATTGATTATACCCATTTGAATAAGGTTATGTTGTGTTTAATGTGTTTTAATTCAATCAAAAGAGATTTGGCCATGTTTAGGGTTTTTATTCTTGAGAGACACGACCAAACTAAGGAAGAGACACGGCCAAACTAAAGAATTTTTGGGAGACACGGCCAAGTCTAAGGAAATTTGGCCGTGTTGGATGATTTTTGGAGAGACACGGCCACTGTCTTGGCCGTGTCCCTTGCCCGTGTCTGCCTCGGCTTGAATTGTGTTGAGAGACACGGCCACAAGCTTGGCCGTGTCCCTTGAGTGTGTTGGCTACTGTGATTGTCTTTTGCTCTTCTTGCTTTGTTGAGATTGAACATACATTTGATGATGCATATGATACTATATGAACAATGTTATGTTTTATGCATTGTGCATCTTGTGAATGGTAATGTGTTATATGAATAATGTACTTTGAAATGTTATATCAATGATGCTATATGTGTAATATGAATTGAGATATGATATGATATGAGGCCATTCTGATTGGCTATGATAACTCAAATATGATGTGAAGCCATTGTGATTGGCTATGATGATTCAATTGAAAGACATAAGGCATGTTTGCCTAATTGATGATGAGAATTGAGAATGAAATAATAAATGATTTGTGTGTCTAATGTGTTATTCATTTTCAGAGTTTTGTTGTTGGTGGCATGCCTAATGGTAACAATCTCTTGAAGTTAGGTTGGATTTGATCCTTGAAGCCTAATTGAGATGTTACAACCCTTGAAGCTAGGTTGGGTTGGTTCTTGAAGCCAAGTTGGGTTGATACTTAGCATGCTTTGTTCCCCTTGAAGCTTGGTTGAACCTAATCCTTGAAGCCTAGTTGGGTTTATGATAATGATAAATGTGATAACAAAACCAAAGCATTAACTCTGAAAATTGAATAGCATATTAGTGTGTTTTGGGCCCATGCTTGTCTTTGTATTTAATATGATTCTTGAATGGTAAAACTAATGGAACTACGAAGATGTAATATGAATGTTGTTATGACATTGAACAAAGTATGATGTGGAAATGTGATATTCTTTTAAATGATGTATGAGATTAATTGTGACATTATATCATATTAAAGCATCATGTTAGTATACTTTGTACTACTAAAGTAATATCCCCATGTATGCCCTAGAAGTCTTGAATATTGTTGTTGTTTTAATTGGATTGAATGTATATTTGATTTGAAAGAGGAAAGAAATTAAAAGAGAATGTGTATGTGTTGTTTTAAAAAGGAAAGTAAGGTGTAGAGAGAAATGTATATGTTGGGTATATGGTGGTATAACTAACATATACATTAGTCAAAAGGGAGAGTCAATAAAAGAGGATATTTATTTGGATATGTGAAATTACTATTATGGGCATACAAGTGACAAAGATTAAGTTAAATGGAAAAGGGTATATAGGTAATTGCTTGGTTAAAATCTCTTGGTGGAGATTTAAAGAAGAAGAGGAAGTTGACTTTTGTTTATTTTTCTTTTCTTCTCTTTGGTGTGCCGGCCATTCAAGAAAGGAGAGAGCAAGAGAGGTGTTCTTGAAGCAAGAATTAAATTGAAGAAGGAAACAAAGGATTTGGTTAAAGATTTGTGGAATTTCTTCATTTAAGGTAAGTACTCTCTTGTTTTTCTTGGTTATTTTGAAGTTTTGTGTGAAGTGAATTAGGGTTTGTTGATTTTGTGATTTGGTGTGTTTGAGTTGTGTTCATAAGTGTTAGTATTGATTGTAAGTTAAAAGGTTGAATTGGTGTTGGTTTGGTTGTGAAGATTGTAAGTTTAAGTGGATGTTGATTGTGAAGGATCAAGAGTTAAGTTGGTTTTAGGGTTTTGAATTGGTGAATGATTAAATGTATGGTTAATTGTGAATATTGTGTTAAACATGCAAAATAAGTGTTAATGACTTTGATTACATCCATTGGATTGAGTTTATGTTGTGCATATTGTGTCTAAATGCCATTAGAAGTGTTTTGGCCACAATTAGGGTTTTGTTCTTGAGTGACACGGCCAAAAGCAAGTTGAGACACGGCGAAGACTTATTATTTTTGAGAGACACGGCCAAGTCTAGAGAATTTTGGCCGTGTTGGATAGGTTTTGGGGTGACACGGCCACAAGCTTGGCCGTGTCCTTTGAATGTGTTTGCTACTGCCTGAGTTGAGTTAAGAGACACGGCCGTGTCCTTGCCCGTGTCTGCCTCGGGAAGTTTTGGTCTTGAGAGACACGGCCACAAGCTTGGCCGTGTCCCTTGGGTGTGTTTGCTACTGTAATGGTTTTGGTTCTTCATGCATTATTTGATTCTTCAAAAGTCTTTTGCTCCTAAACATTTTATATACACTCTAAATACTTTGTAAACAAAGAATGACCTAAACAAATGTATGTGGATGATTCTAAACCTATGAATAATGATCTTTGGATTAGGTTTTGAAGAAATTGTGTTGCATTAACCTAAATGTGGAGAATTCTTGGAAAAAAAGAAATGTATAGATGGATGGGAATAGTTATTGAGGTAAGTACCAATTTATATGTTTGTATTTATTTACATGATTTGAGACTTAACACATTTGTTTGCAAATGTGTTAAGGGGTGTATTATATTGTTAATATAATTTGATTAAGGTGATGATTGAATGATGTGAAGGATGTGAAGATCATTAAAAAGGTAAGCATGAACCCTATTTGATTGTATATCCTTATATGTCTTTGAACCTTAACACATTTGGATGAATGTGTTAAATACTCTATTATATTGTGGATGTAAATGAATAATGTAAATTGCTATATATATATAAAAATATAAAGGATGAAATATGAAATGGGAAAGGTAAGAAGAAATGAGGATCATTCTTAAGGTATGTGCAATTTGTTATGATAAATGCTCTAATAATGAATGGTGTTAATGTGTTTTGGGAAATGATGAAATGTTATGTTATATGCATTGTGAATGGCAATGTATTATATGAATAATATATTTTGAAATGTTATATCAATGATGTAATATGTATCATATGGATTGAGATATGATATGTTGTGAAGCCATTGTGATTGGCTATGACAATTCAATTGAGATATGTGAGGCATGTTTGCCTAAATGATGATGAGAATTGTGAATGATATTGATGATAGAATGATCAATGAATTGTGTGTCTAATATGGTATTCATTTTCAGAGTTTTGTTGTTGGTGGCATGCCTAATAGTAACAATCTCTTGAAGTTAGGTTGGACTTGATCCTTGAAGCCAAGTTGGGTTGAAGTTTAACATGTTTTACTCCCCTTGAAGCTTGGTTGGGTCTAGCCCTTGAAGCCTAATTGAGATGTTACAACCCTTGAAGCTAGGTTGGATTGGTTCTTGAAGCCAAGTTGGGTTGATACTTAGCATGTTTTGTTTCCCCTTGAAGCTTGGTTGAACCTAATCCTTGAAGCCTAGTTGGGATAATGATAAATGTGATAATTAAACCAAAGCATTAACTCTGAAAGTCGAATGGTATATTAGTGTTTTGGGCCCGAGTCTGTCTTTGTTACCAAGGTGAAATACAAGTCTTGAAATAAATGAGTAATGAGATCTATGGTGGATTCCATTGGGAATGTGATTCATAATTGGTATGATATGTAATGTGTGTATTGCAATATTATTGTGAGCATTGGAAATGTGATTCATAATTGGTATGATATGTAATGTGTGTATTGCAATATTATTGTGAGCATTTGAAATGTGATTCATGATTGGTATGATACATATAATGTGGGTATATTATTATATGGATTTTGAGTATTGGTGATGTATTGGGGTTAGTGATAATATTATGTATATATACATCATATATGAAATTAGCTAGGATATATGAAAGATGCAATTAAAAAGAAAAGAAAATATGATAAGAACTAATTATACATTGAATTGATATATCATTATATGTTAATACTTCTATACTATATGTTGTATTTTATATTTGGACTACTAAGCTCTCGGGCTTAGCGCGAGTGTGTATTCGCGCAGGTAAATAGGTGGAAGATATGAAGTCTTTCATTATGCCACGAGAAGAGTAAAAGTTTGTCGAGACCAACTAGAGAGTAATGCATACATGTATAACTTTTATATTGATGTATTTATGACGAGAAAATAGTTATATGTATAAATGAAGTTTTTGATAAAGATAATGATTTGGTAAATGTTATTTAAATTAACATATTATGGTTTGGAATTCTTTTACAGGTTTTAAAAAGGTAACGAAAAGTGACATCCTTATACTTTATATACTTACCGTATGTATACCAGGTATATGTTTAGTACTTATATAAGGTATCAGGGTGTTACAACTAAGCCGTTGGCTTAGCGCGATAGTGTTTGATCGCGCAGGTGACAGAGTTGAACCTGAGAGCTCCTCGAGACCAAGTGAGACTAGACACTGAGGATTTTCTTTTGGGACTTAAAGATCAGAGAAGAGCTGCCAATCATGTATATATATTATATGTTTTGTAATCTTTGATTTATAACATATTTGTAATAACTTCCGCTGTGAATTAATAAATTTTTTTTTATATATGGTGTCTTTTGGATTTCTTTTAAAATGTTTGAGATTGGTTTCACTTATTTACAAAGATATTTGTTGTGTATTATTTTAAAACTGTGGCATTTTCTATATTCAGTATACGTATATTTCGATCGTTTAAGCATGCTTGGTACGTATACGGGATATAGGGGTGTTACAACTATTTTGGTATCAGAGCCTAGGTTTGAGATTCTCAACCTAGGTCAAGTGTAAGAAAAAGAATGTTTTGATTTTAAAAAGGTGGATTTTTGAATAACATACATGTTGGTATTGGCAGTCTCTGATCTTTAATGAGAAGTATTCTGCTGTGTTTGCAGATATAGGTTGTGATGGATCCTCATTTGCGTCAGTCAGTTGAGGGTAGTGTGGAGAGTGTTGCTCCTAATGATGGAGCTAGAGTAGATAGTGCTGGAGAGGCACCTGCTTCTGTATCGGGGGGACCAGCTGGTGAGGATATTCCACCAGTTTGGCTTAGGCATGTGATAGAGATTATGAGGCAAGCACCAGTGCAACCACCGCCACCCCCACAGCCTTTGGTATCAGTGAGACAGTATGATAAATTAAGGAAGTACGGAGCAGAAGATTTCTTGGGTACTATTGATCCAGCTGTAGCTGAGCAGTGGTTAGATAAAGTACAGAGAATATTTGTTCAGTTACAAGCCACTCCAGAAGAAAATTTTGATTATGCAAGATCCTTGTTGCAGAAGGATGCATATAACTGGTGGAAGACAGTGCCTCATGCTATGGATGATCCACCTACCTTGTCTTATGCTAATTTTCTAAGAGAGTTTGAATTGAAGTATACTCTGAGGGAGTATAAGGATGTGAAGAAAATGGAGTTTCTAAGCTTGAAGCAAGATTACCGGACTGTGACGGAATATGAGTTAGAGTTTATCCAGTTGAGCCAGTATGCTGGGGGTATTATATAGGATGAGATAGATAGATGCAGGAGATTTGAGGAGGGATTGAGGCCCTCTATCTTGTGTCTTGTGGCTGGATCTAGATATCATGATTTTTCCCAGCTTGTGGCAGCAGCTCGGAGTGTGGAAAGAGCTCAGGTTATTGCAGGTGCTTCAGAGGAAGAGATCAGGGTTAGAAGGCCCCAGTTTGAGGCAGGGTCTTCATCTGTGAAAAGAGGTAAAGGAAGTTTTGTTCCTCGGGTTAGTAGGAGTCAGAGGCCAGCTGGTAGGTCAGTACAGTTTCAGAGGCAGAGATCTAGACCTACAGTTTCAGTGGCGAATGCTCCGACCCCAGTGATGCAGAGATCCACCTTACCGATATGCATTCATTATGGTAGGCCACATGGTGGTACTTGTTGGAAGACTAGTGTAGCAGGGGTATGTTTCAGATGTGGATCACCTGATCATTTTGTTAGAGATTGTCCTGAGAGGCAGGAACAGATGTCAGTAGATTCTGCAGCTTCTCGATCTAATGTGAGGGGAGGTCGAGGAGGCAGAGGTTTCAGCAGAGGAGGCAGATCTGGGTTCAGTTCTATAGGAGGTTCTACATCCAGGGAGTGTAGACCAGAGGAGGCTGGATCTTCTCAGAGGATTTATGTGATGCAGAGACAACCAGATGCTTCTGCAGTCATTGCTGGAACTTTCTCTTTATTTGATACTTCAGTACTTGCTTTGATTGATCCCGGATCCACGCATTCATATATTTGTGCATCTGTTCTGCCTGTGTCTGAATTGCATGCTGAATCCCTAGGATTTGATGTATTGGTGACAAATCCTTTAGGGCATAGTGTGATTGTTAGCAAAGTGCACCGAGATAGTGCAGTGGTGGTTCAAGGTGAGGAGTTCCTTGGAGATTTGATTGAGATGCCTTTTAAGCAATATGATGTGATCCTAGGCATGGACTGGCTATCTAGAAATGGAGCTGTGGTAGACTGTAAAAAGAAAGTTGTTACTTTGAGAACCAGCGATGGTAGAGAGGTGTTAGTATCTAGTGAGCACGGACAGCTAGCATCCTTGTTTGTTTCAGCTGTTGCAGCTAGAAGATTGATTAGAAAAGGGTGTGATGCTTACCTTGCTCATATTGTGGATACGAGAGTGAGGGGTTCTCAAATTGATAGTATACCTACAGTTGCAGAATTTCCAGATGTGTTTCCAGAGGAGTTGCCAGGGTTGCCTCCTGAGAGAGAGGTGGAGTTTGGTATTGAATTATTGCCTGGTACCACTCCTATCTCTATTACTCCTTATAGGATGGCACCTGCTGATTTGAGAGAATTGAAGGTGCAATTGCAGGAGTTGTTGGATAAAGGGTTTGTTCGCCCTAGTGTTTCACCGTGGGGAGCTCCTGTTTTGTTTGTGAAGAAGAAAGACGGTACTATGAGATTGTGTATCGATTATAGGCAATTGAACAAGGTGACTATTAAAAATAAATATCCTTTGCCTAGAATTGATGATCTCTTTGATCAATTGAAGGGTGCAGCAGTGTTTTCCAAAATTATTATTGTAACACCCCCATACTCTATATAAGTACTATACATATACCTAGTATACATACAATACGTATATGGAGTATAAGAATGTCACATTTAGTTTCAATTCAAAAACCTTTAGTCAAGTTCAAACAATATTGCATTAAAATTTAATAACATTGACAAAATCATTATACTTTCAATGATCTTAGTCTTATTTACCAAAACTTCATTTATACCTATAAATATATTATTATGAATAATATAACATAATTAACTCACACATGTATGCATCACCTTCTAGTTGGTCTCGAAACACTCTTACCCTTCTCGTGGCATAACCGCTTGACTTCCGAATCAACCGCATAAACACCTGTGCGATCACACAACCGCGCTAAGCCCGAGAGCTTAGTAATACAAATAATTCATATAAACATACATTAGAGAAAATCATATTTTCATGTTATCTTGATATGTCATTATTTACTTACCATGTTTTCCCATTTTGATTATGCTTTTCATATATATAATTCTACTAATGTCTTAATTATATACATATTCATACACCTCATTTCAACAATTCACAATTCAATGACTTATCAAAATCTTCATGAAGCAATATTCACCATTTCCACATCTATATACATTTTACACTTCATATTATAATTTTCATAAGCTCATCATGTAACATAGCTTCTCAAGCCATATTCACTTTCAATAATTTACTTATGTATTGTATACATTTCATTCCAGGATTATCATTATATTTTTCATACCATTATATTTCATTCCATAGTTATCACCATATATCACATAATATTATATTTCATTATTCATTCTTTTTCCATTATTCAAGAATCACATATATACAAGCACAAGCATGGGCCCAAAAACACTAATATGCCATTCTACTTTCAGAGTTAATGTTTTGGTTCAATTATCACATTTATCATTATCCCAACTAGGCTTCAAGGATTAAGGTTCAACCAAGCTTCAAGGGGAACAAAGCATGCTAAGTATCAACCCAACTTGTCTTCAAGAACCAATCCAACCTAGCTTCAAGGGTTGTAACATCTCAATTAGGCTTCAAGGTTTAGATCCAACCAAGCTTCAAGGGGAGTAAAACATGTTAAACTTCAACCCAACTTGGCTTCAAGGAATAAACAAACCTAACTTCAAGAGATTGTTACTATTAGGCATGCCACCAACAACAAAACTCTGAAAATGAATAACATATTAGACACACAATCAATTCATTCACTTATTTACCATTCTCTTTCTCAATTCACATTTCATAAACACATAGGCAATCATGCCTTAATAAGTTCATTTTACATAACCATAGCCAACAACAATGGCTTCATTTCTCATTTGCATCATTATAGCCAATCACAATGGCTTCACATCTTATCATATCTCAATTCACATTATACATTTTATAATTCAAGTATACACAATCAATTACATTGAACATATATCTTAAATTCATCATCATATAAACCACATGTCCATTTATTTCATTTCAATCATTATTACCAATCACAATGATATCACTTTTCATCATTTCTCAAAACACATTAACACAATTTATCATTAAAATATTTATCATAACAAATTACATTACACATACCTTTTTGAATGACCCTCATAGCTTTCACACTATACAAATCATAACATTAGTTACATTGTATTACCAATATAATAAATTATCTAACACATTTATAACTAAATGTTATAAATCCCAAAATCATGCAAATACATGAAACCATGTAGTTGGTACTTACCTCAAGAACACTCACACAACTTTATACTCATTTCCTTCCAAGAGTTCTTCACTTCACAAACTAGGGCAAATCACTTCCTTCTCAAAACCTAATCCAAAAATAATACAATACATCAATTCCAATGCCATTATTCACTTAATACCCTCTTATTAGACCCATACATCACAAATTATAAGCCAATTCATCTATCTAAGACCCCACGGTCGTGGCCTCACAACCCCACGGCCGTGGCTTAGCAAACAATTTTGCCCAATTACTCTAACAACCCCCACGGGCGTGGCCTTCCAGTCCCCACGGGCGTGGCATAGCAAATGAATCTGTCTCCCTTGCTCAACACCTCCACGGCCTTGACTTCCAATGGCCACGGTCGTGGCAGCCAAAGGCCACGGGCGTGGCATCCAAAATGCCTCTGTTTCGGACCCAAAATCATGTATCTCATGTTTTAAACTTTACTAAACACAAACATACATCAATTATTCAATTCTCCAACTCATACTTATTAAACCCTTTCTAACCAATTTCAATAATCCATCATCATCCTCGCAAATAAACATTTTAATCTATACATATCTTTCAATCTTTCACTATCATCATCTTAACACACTAACTACATCAAATATCAACACAATCAATGGAAATCAATTCAAAGAAATGAATACTTACTTGAATATTTTGCCAAATCTTCATCTCCATCTTCAATCCTTTTAAAATCCTTAAGAAATTTGATGTGAAGATTAATAAAATCATCTCTCTCTCTCTCTCTCTCTTTCTCTCTCTCTCTCTCTCTCTCTCTCTCTTGTCCACGAAGAAGAAGAAGAAGAAGAAGAAGCAAAAGAAGAAAGAAAGTTCTTTCTTTCTTTCGTTCTTATCTCTAATATATATATATATATAATAATAATAATAATAATAATAATATAGTTAATATTTCTCAAATAACCTCCACCACACTTTCTTCCTTTGACTTTCCTTTCTTCTTTTTCTTTTATTATTATTATTATTCTTATTTAATTATAAAGCTCACTTTCCCTACACCACTTTTACACTATGCATATGTCTTTTATATTACATATATATTCCTCATATTTTCCAAATACCATATGTATACATATTATCCTCCATATACATTTATCTCTTATAATATATCTTTTTAATTAATTTATTTTCCCTTCTCTTTCCATAAAACATATACATTAAATCTAAATACAACAACTCCAAAACTTATAGGGTATACTTTGGGATATTACAATTCTCTCCCCCTTAAATAATTTCGTCCTCGAAATTATCTAGCACAATAACAATTCATTCTTAACATAACACCATCTTAATTTCCATACGAAGTTACTTATATACTTAAGTTATTATATCATCAAACCATATAACTTATACTCTCCCCCTTAGAGCCAATCAATTTCTTTACATTTCATTATAAATCTATTTTTATCTTATAACTTTCTCAACAGAGCAACCCAGATAGCTCATTACATTCCCAATGAATTTTCTTTTATACAATAATCAACTCATCTTATAGTCTATATATTCCATTCATCTATTACATTCAAGATATATATCACTTCATCTCTTTATAGATAATCAACTTTAACCTTGGAAATTATTGCATTATATCATACTATTGCTTATCTTGTCATTACAATCACTTTTGAAAATAGCCACTTATCAAACCTTGATTGGTAACAATCTTTCCATTTTGTTTACACTTAAATCTTTCTTTATCATGTCTCACTTAACATTAATATTGATACAACCTCTTTAAACTTACTTAACAGATAATCAATCTTTTCCTTTTATCATTATTTACAGCTGATACAATTCAATTCATCAATGTCCATTGATTCGTCAAAATATTACATCATATACATATCATTTAAATTTTTATATTCTTAGTACAACTATACATATTAAGTCTTAATAATGATTCACAATCTTAACGCAACTTAGATCATTTGATCTCTCCATCACAAAATATTCACATTTCAATCTTGTTCAATTCAAATCAACAAGTAATTTATTTGAACTTATCATTAGATTTCACATTATATATATCTATATATACATATATATTGTTTTCTATTATCTTAGTATCATTTCCACGAATTCTCATGATAATCTCATATCGTTTTTATTATGTATAGTTCATTCACTTAAACTTTAAACCCATTCACTTATTCACTTTATACCATACACATATTTATCATAACTTTCAGTCACCTTTTGTAATTTCTCTCTTTTTAATATCTTCTCACGTATCCCACCATTGCTATCTTAACAATAAGTGTTATCATACTTAACACATTTTCATAATTCTCTTCTTTTTCCTTACGTTTCATAATTATAACCAGATTTCTAACATAAAATAATGAGATACAACTTTACCAAATCATAATTATCAATCTCATCAGAACTATATCATAGTTGTGTTATCTCAGTCCCAAATGGGAAAATAACAAAATTAATCAACCACAATATACTAAACAAATCGTAGGATTATCAAAAATTAAGGGTCATGTTTGAAACTTGTAAATCCATATGGTTCCTTTATTATTCTGTTTCCAACCTTTCCAATTACCATACTAAATTGGATCTCAAAAATTTCATATTCATTTCTAAACTTTGGCTACCCCAAAAGTTAACACATTCCAACTCCATTATCACCCAATTTGCACTCAGTTATTTAATCATCACTAGCTTAATTCATATTTCAACAATATTATTATTATCTTCTTTTATGAACACATATTCCATCATATGCAAATATTACATAATTTCTCTTTTGTCACTTCATTTCTAATCCATTTACAATCTCTTATAATATACCAATACATAGAACTTTTCCGTATGTGGATACTTTGGAATTCTAATATCATATGATCATCAAATTCAGTGATCACCATAACAATTTCACTGTTCAATATTACACGAGTTTATTCTTACTCTCAATTCCGTCATAAAATTCATCTAATTTGCTCAAGTCATAACCTAATCTTTCTTAGGTTCACTAATACATACAATATCATTCTCCATATCACTAATCCAATAATTGTACCACATATACATTCATAGATCACATTCACAATGTGATTCACATTTCTTACATATTATAATTTCATTCATATTGAAAAGCTCAACTCACACATCCTATACATGTATACACGTAATTATATGCTCTTATTTTATTTTCCTTTTTCATACATTCCATACAAATTTAATGTTTATTACCTTCCTTTGAACACTATCATCCTCATTTCTTCAATATGATGTGAAATATTTATCACAACAAATATATATATTCCAACCATAATAACATTTCACATACATCTTAGTCACAATCCTTATGTGACATCTCTTTCACTTTTGTCTTTAAAAGCATTTAATATACCTTCATGTCCATTTTTACCCTTTCCACTCAAATAACTTAAAATAACTCATTTTCACTTGCTTACTCACTTTCTTTTGACTTCAAAACAATTTATCATACTATTAATCACATTACTCAATTCATAATACTTTCATGTGCAATATTATTCATTTCACATAGCTCATGTATTGAATATACATTAAACTATCAATATCCAAATAATCTTTATCAAATTCCACTAAAACTTTAACTTTTCAACTTACTACTTCACTTAAATTTCAATTTACCAAACTCATCTTTTATTAATATCAACTTTAAAACATTATATTTATATACCACAAAGCAACATCAAAACTTATAATTTTCACAATTCTTAAGCTCATTTCAGAAATCCAAATATCACATATTATCACTATTACCATGAGCTTTCACAATATTCAAACATCTCACATTTCTAACATTGAAATCACAATGTTTACATAAAAAAAAACAATACAAACTATACCAATATCATCTCTTTTTCTTTTAAACACAACCTTAACTTTATATACTCCAAACTTAAAATAGTCACACCTTGTCTATATTAATCAACTCATTCAATATTCCACCATATTCTCTTCCTCTAAATAGCATATCTTTCCATATTAACAATCCCACAATATTTCCTTTTTCTAACAAACCAAACATAATCTTTGTTATAAAGAGATTCAAAGCGTAGAGGAAAGAGTACATACTCTAATCTTGATTTTATTTTCAACTCATTTTCAACTTTATTCTTCTTTTCATTTCTTTATTTTACAATCACTTTTCAATAATCAATACTTCAAAATTTACTTTCCTTAAGTAAACTCCCATTCTTGAATTTACCAATTACACTTGTACCAATTTTTCATATCATTTCTTTTTCCAATTATTACTTTCATATAACATTTTATTCACACACTATCATCCATCTCATGTAATTCAAATACATCACAAATCACATAATGCCACGTTCGAGACCAACCTAGGTGTGAATGCATATGCATGTATTACAAATTTCATTTCAAAACTTTTCTTTTTCCTTCTCTTTAAGCTTTTCAAAACTTTCTCTTTTTAATTTTACTTAGGCCGAGAATCTCGAACCTCAGCTCTGATACCAAAATTATTGTAACACCCCCATACTCTATATAAGTACTATACATATACCTAGTATACATACAATACGTATATGGAGTATAAGAATGTCACATTTAGTTTCAATTCAAAAACCTTTAGTCAAGTTCAAACAATATTGCATTAAAATTTAATAACATTGACAAAATCATTATACTTTCAATGATCTTAGTCTTATTTACCAAAACTTCATTTATACCTATAAATATATTATTATGAATAATATAACATAATTAACTCACACATGTATGCATCACCTTCTAGTTGGTCTCGAAACACTCTTACCCTTCTCGTGGCATAACCGCTTGACTTCCGAATCAACCGCATAAACACCTGTGCGATCACACAACCGCGCTAAGCCCGAGAGCTTAGTAATACAAATAATTCATATAAACATACATTAGAGAAAATCATATTTTCATGTTATCTTGATATGTCATTATTTACTTACCATGTTTTCCCATTTTGATTATGCTTTTCATATATATAATTCTACTAATGTCTTAATTATATACATATTCATACACCTCATTTTAACAATTCACAATTCAATGACTTATCAAAATCTTCATGAAGCAATATTCACCATTTCCACATCTATATACATTTTACACTTCATATTATAATTTTCATAAGCTCATCATGTAACATAGCTTCTCAAGCCATATTCACTTTCAATAATTTACTTATGTATTGTATACATTTCATTCCAGGATTATCATTATATTTTTTATACCATTATATTTCATTCCATAGTTATCACCATATATCACATAATATTATATTTCATTAATCATTCTTTTTCCATTATTCAAGAATCACATATATACAAGCACAAGCATGGGCCCAAAAACACTAATATGCCATTCCACTTTCAGAGTTAATGTTTTGGTTCAATTATCACATTTATCATTATCCCAACTAGGCTTCAAGGATTAAGGTTCAACCAAGCTTCAAGGGGAACAAAGCATGCTAAGTATCAACCCAACTTGGCTTCAAGAACCAATCCAACCTAGCTTCAAGGGTTGTAACATCTCAATTAGGCTTCAAGGTTTAGATCCAACCAAGCTTCAAGGGGAGTAAAACATGTTAAACTTCAACCCAACTTGGCTTCAAGGATTAAACCAACCTAACTTCAAGAGATTGTTACTATTAGGCATGCCACCAACAACAAAACTCTGAAAATGAATAACATATTAGACACACAATCAATTCATTCACTTATTTACCATTCTCTTTCTCAATTCACATTTCATAAGCACATAGGCAATCATGCCTTAATAAGTTCATTTTACATAACCATAGCCAACAACAATGGCTTCATTTCTCATTTGCATCATTATAGCCAATCACAATGGCTTCACATCTTATCATATCTCAATTCACATTATACATTTTATAATTCAAGTATACACAATCAATTACATTGAACATATATCTTAAATTCATCATCATATAAACCACATGTCCATTTATTTTATTTCAATCATTATTACCAATCACAATGATATCACATTTCATCATTTCTCAAAACACATTAACACAATTCATCATTAAAATATTTATCATAACAAATTACATTACACATACCTTTTTGAATGACCCTCATAGCTTTCACACTATACAAATCATAACATTAGTTACATTGTATTACCAATATAATAAATTATCTAACACATTTATAACTAAATGTTATAAATCCCAAAATCATGCAAATACATGCAACCATGTAGTTGGTACTTACCTCAAGAACACTCACACAACTTTATACTCTTTTCCTTCAAAGAGTTCTTCACTTCACAAACTAGGGCAAATCACTTCCTTCTCAAAACCTAATCCAAAAATAATACAATACATCAATTCCAATGCCATTATTCACTTAATACCCTCTTATTAGACCCATACATCACAAATTATAAGCCAATTCATCTATCTAAGACCCCACGGTCGTGGCCTCACAACCCCACGGCCGTGGCTTAGCAAACAATTCTGCCCAATTACTCTAACAACCCCCACGGGTGTGGCCTTCCAGTCCCCACGGGCATGGCATAGCAAATGAATCTGTCTCCCTTGCTCAACACCTCCACGGCCATGACTTCCAATGGCCACGGTCGTGGCAGCCAAAGGCCACGGGCGTGGCATCCAAAATGCCTCTGTTTCGGACCCAAAATCATGTATTTCATGTTTTAAACTTTACTAAACACAAACATACATCAATTATTCAATTCTCCAACTCATACTTATTAAACCCTTTCTAACCAATTTCAATAATTCATCATCATCCTCACAAATAAACATTTTAATCTATACATATCTTTCAATCTTTCACTATCATCATCTTAACACACTAACTACATCAAATATCAACACAATCAATGGAAATCAATTCAAAGAAATGAATACTTACTTGAATATTTTGCCAAATCTTCATCTCCATCTTCAATCCTTTTAAAATCCTTAAGAAATTTGATGTGAAGATTAATAAAATCATCTCTCTCTCTCTCTCTCTCTTTCTCTCTCTCTCTCTCTCTCTCTCTCTCTCTCTCTCTTGTCCACGAAGAAGAAGAAGAAGAAGAAGAAGCAAAAGAAGAAAGAAAGTTCTTTCTTTCTTTCGTTCTTATCTCTAATATATATATAATAATAATAATAATAATAATAATAATAATAATAATATAGTTAATATTTCTCAAATAACCTCCACCACACTTTCTTCCTTTGACTTTCCTTTCTTCTTTTTCTTTTATTATTATTATTATTCTTATTTAATTATAAAGCTCACTTTCCCTACACCACTTTATACGCTATGCATATGTCTTTTATATTACATATATATTCCTCATATTTTCCAAATACCATATGTATACATATTATCCTCCATATACATTTATCTCTTATAATATATCTTTTTAATTAATTTATTTTCCCTTCTCTTTCCATAAAACATATACATTAAATCTAAATACAACAACAACTCCAAAACTTATAGGGTATACTTTGGGATATTACAGATTTGAGATCAGGGTACCATCAGTTGAGGGTCAGAGCTGAAGATGTTCCTAAGACAGCCTTTCGTACAAGGTATGGGCATTATGAGTTTCTAGTTATGCCTTTTGGTTTGACGAATGCACCTGCAGCTTTTATGGATTTGATGAATAGGGTGTTTAGGCCCTATCTGGATCAGTTTGTAGTGGTCTTTATTGATGACATTTTGGTGTATTCGCGTAATGAGGAGGAGCATGACATGCATCTGCGGATTGTGTTGCAAATTTTGAGAGAGAAGCAATTGTTTGTTAAACTGTCAAAGTGTGAGTTTTGGCTTGATCAAGTAACTTTTCTCGGTCATATAGTTTCAGCAGAAGGCATTAGAGTTGATCCGAGTAAAGTTGAAGCTATTTTGAATTGGAGTCCACCAAAATCTGTGACTGAAGTTAGAAGTTTTCTGGGTTTGGCAGGCTATTACCGACGGTTTGTGAAAGGATTTTCTTTGATAGCTACTCCACTTACCAGATTGCTTTGAAAGGGAGTTAGATTTGTGTGGATAGATCAGTGTCAGGCTAGCTTTGATCAGTTGAGAGAAATGTTGACTCAAGCGCCTGTTCTTACCTTACCTGTGGAAGATAAACCCTATGTGATCTACAGTGATGCTTCACATCATGGTTTGGGTTGTGTTCTGATGCAAGAAGGTAAAGTTATAGCTTATGCTTCTCGATAGTTGAAACCGCATGAGCTCAATTATCCGACCCATGATTTAGAGTTAGCAGCCATTGTGTTTGCATTGAAGATTTGGCGACACTATTTGTATGGGGAGAAGTGTTTTATCTATACTGATCATAAGAGTTTAAAATATTTGGGTGTCCAAAGAGAGCTCAATCTTCGACAGAGGAGATGGTTAGAGTTGATTAAAGACTACGACTGTTTGATCGATTATCATCCTGGTGGAGCAAATGTTGTTGCTGATGCCTTGAGTCGGAAGTCTTTAGTAGGTTTGACTATTTATTCGCTCTCGTTGCTTGTTGAGTTTAGAGCGTTGCATGCTAGTTTTGTATCTTGTGATGATGGTGCATTGTTGGCACAGTTGCAATTGAAACCAGTGTTGTTGGATCAGATTAAAGAAGCTCAAGTGGCTGATGAGAAGACTCAAAAGATTGTTTTAGATTGCCAGAATGGAAAAAGTCGAGATTTTATTGTGAGAAATGATGGGAGTCTTTGGTTTAAGAACAGATTGTGTGTACCCGATGATGCTAATTTGAGAAAGATCATTTTAGAAGAAGCACATCAGTCAGTGTTTGCTATGCATTCGGGCAATACAAAGATGTATCATGATTTGAAGCAGTATTACTGGTGGTCTGGTATAAAGAGAGACATAGCAGAGTTTGTATCCAAATGTCTCACATGTCAGAGGGTAAAAGCTGAGCATCAAGTTCCAATAGGGTTACTTCAACCTTTGTCAGTGCCTGAATGGAAATGGGAAAGAGTGATAATGGATTTTGTGTCTGGTTTACCATTGACACAAAGGAAGCATGATGCTATTTGGGTAATTGTTGATAGGTTGACTAAGACAGCTCATTTTCTTCCGGTTCAGATGGATTACTCTTTGGAGAGGTTAGCTGAGCTATATATCCATGAGATTGTGAAGTTGCATGGTGTCCCTGTAACACCCCGATACCCTATATAAGTACTATGTGTATACCTAGTATACATACAGTAAATATATAAAGTATAAGGATGTCACTTTTCGTTACCTTTTAAAATATTTATAACAGAGTTCAAACCATAATACATTAATTTAAATAACATTTACAAAATCATTATCTTTATTAAAACTTCATTTATACATATAAATACTCTCTCGTCAGAAATACATCATAATTAAAATTTATACATGTATGCATTAACCTCTAGTTGGTCTCGACAAACTTTACTCTTCTTGTGGCATAACAAAAGACTTCATATCTTCCATCTATATACCTGCGCGAATAAACACCCGCGCTAAGCCCGAGAGCTTAGTAGTCCAAATATAAAATATAAACATATAGTATAGAAGTATTGATATATAATGATACATCGATTCAATAAATAATTAGTTCTTATCATATCTTCTTTTCTTTTTAATTTTATCTTTAATATATCCTAGCTAATTTCATATATGATGTATATATATACATAATATTATCACCAACCCCAATGCATCACCAATACTCAAAACCAATATATTAATACCCCTACATTATATATATACCACACCAACCATTATTGCAATACACACATTACATATCATACACTCATTATTGCAATACACACATTACACATCATATCACTCATTATTGCAATACACAATTTACATATCATACAAATCATAAATCATATTTCCAATAAAGACAACCTTTATCATCAACCACAATTCATTTACATATTACACTTAATAACATTATATTATTCACAATTCACCAAGCATAATTCATTTTTAATACTCACAATCAATATTTCAATACTTGCATTTCACATTGACAATAAAGACAGACTCGGGCCCAAAACACTAATATGTTATTCAAAGTTCAGAGTTACTGCTTTGGTTCATAGTCACAATCATCACGCCCGTAGGCAATGTATATACATGTCTCTCTATCCATGGATAGTGTAACAGACCCAGTCTCTTGGACCATCAACTCAACACATATGAGGAGATCCTCAACCCGGCAAGACTGTTACAAATCATATATCTCATATTCACAATTCTCATAGTGTAACAGACCCAGTCTCTTGGACCATCAACTCAACACATATGAGGAGATCCTCAACCCGGCAAGACTGTTACCTTTCATCATTTCTTAGGCATGCCACCCAAATCCAGAACTCTGAAACTGAATAACATATTAAACAAACAATTCATTTATTATTTCATTATCAATCTCATCATCAATTAGGCCAACATGCCTTATCTCTTTCAATTGAATTATCATAGCCAATCACAATGGCTTCATATCATATCATATCTCAATCCATATGATACATATAGCATCATTGATATCACATTTCAAAGTATATTATTCATATAATACATTGCCATACACAAGATTCACAATGCATATAACATAACATTTTCTCACTTCTCAAAACACATTAACATCATTCATTACTAGAGCATTTATCATAACAAATTGCACATACCTTAAGAATGATCCTCATTTCTTCCTACCTTTCCCATTTCATATTTCATCCTTTATATATATTCTTCATTTACATTCACAATATAATAGCTTATTTAACACTTTCATCCCAATGTGTTAATGTTCAAAGACATATAAGGATATACAATCAAATAGGGTTTATGCTTACCTTGTTAATGATCTTCACATCCTTCACATCTTTCAATCATCACCTTAGTCCAATTATGTTAACAATATAATAGATCACTTAACACATTTGCAAACAAATGTGTTAAGCCTCGAATTATGTAATTAAATACAATCATATGTATTGGTACTTACCTCAAGAACTAGTCCCATCAATCTATACATTTCTTTTCTTTCCAAGAATTCTCCACATTTAGGTTAATGCAACCCAATCTCTTCAAAACCTTTGATGGACACAGGCAGCACCACTTGAGGGACACAGTTAGGGCAATTCAACCTCTTCACAATCTAATCCAAAAGGAATATTAGCAAAATGACCATATGAATAGTACATTCTGGTTTAAGACTCCATTTTATCCTTATTTTGAAAAATTGTATAAAATAATCTACTTGACTAAAATCATTTTACAGAATTTAGTTTTGTATCTTAAAATCATTCCTTTAAAATTTCAGATCAAACTGAACACAAAATCTTGGTCAAATAGTTCACCTAACCAGACTGCCCCAATTGCCCTGCATCCTGGCAGCAGTTCTGAACTTTGAGAATTCCATAAATCAAATTCAATCAACGTGGTTCCAAATTATTTTTCTCAAATACTAGACTCACTAAGCAACAACATATCCAAAATTCAATTGGATATGATTTTTCTACATTTTATTAAAAATCCCGAAATATAGCTGTCTCAGTTAAGGTACCTGCTGGAACAGGTCTAATAAAAATAATCTTTCTAAACTCATAACCATTCCAAAATCGAATCAACATATTTTTTAGTCATTCTAGACTCATAGAGACACAACATATCAAAAATTTACTTTAAGAACATTTTTCTATAATTAATTAAAAATCATACAAGTCACAGCCTTTACTAATTGTAAAACAGAAAAAAAATTCACTAAACACAACTCTTACTCTTCCATCACCAACACCAACCTAGCTTCTTATCTTTAATTCCATTTCAACACTTTTACACACACCATACACAAACACACTTAATCATACTATCCATAAACCTAACTCAATCCATACACAACTTCAAAAAGAACCAAAGCAAACAAGAGAAATCTTACCAAAATGATGAAATTCCTTGAAATTCCAACTTGGTTACTTGGAATCTCTCTCAACTTTGGAGCTTAGAACATCAAACCCTTCTTTTACTCTCTTGCTTTCCTTTGTCTTAGGTGAGCCGGCCACACAAGGAAAAAGAAGAAGAAATGATGAAGAAAACACAAAGTCAATAGGCATTAAATACTCCTCCAAAAGAAAATTACTATCTTACCCTCATACACATTTTGATTCTCTTTACAAGCTCTTGCCCATTTTGGTAATTTCACATTCAACAATTTAAATATATTCTTCCCTTGACTAAGCACTTTGACCAACATATATGTCATATATATTGCCATATACCCAACATATACACTATCTCTCTCTATACAATTCTTTCCTTTGCAAATACACATATTCATTTCTCTCAAATACTTTTACCATTCAACCAAACCCTATACAAATATACCACTTATCAATTACACATTCAAATCAATTATAACAATATTATCATAACTTCTAGGCACACTTAGGGATATTACAATTAGACATATACATATACATCACATATACATTAAATCCAAATACAACAACTCCTCCAAAACTTTTAAGGTATATCTCGGGATATTACAGTCCCAATTTCTATAGTGTTTGATCGAGATCCTCGATTTAATTCCAGGTTTTGGAAGAGTTTACATGGTGCATTGGGTTCTCGATTGCATTTCAGCACTGCTTTTCATCCGCAGACAGATGGGCAGTCTGAGAGGGTGATACAAATTATCGAGGACATGTTGAGAAGCTGTGTCATTGATTTCTCTGGTAGTTGGGATGGATTCTTACCACTTGTGGAATTTGCTTACAACAACAGTCATCAATCCAGCATTAGTATGGCACCATTCGAGGCATTGTATGGTAGACGGTGTAGGACACCTCTATGTTGGAATGAACTTGGTGAAGGTAAGTTAATTGGTCCTGATTTGGTTAAAGAAACTAAAGAGAAAGTGAAAATGATTCGAGATAGGTTGAAAGCAGCTTCAGATCGACAGAAATCTTATTCAGATTTGAAGAGGAGAGACATTGAGTATAATGTGGGAGATAAGGTATTTTTGAAAGTGTCTCCTTGGAAGAAGATCTTGAGGTTTGGTCGGAAAGGGAAATTGAGTCCTCGTTTCATTGGACCGTATGAAGTTTTGGAAAGAGTTGGGCCAGTTGCTTATCGGCTTGCTTTGCCACCTAAGTTGGACAGGATCCATAATGTATTCCATGTGTCTATGTTGAGGAGATACAGGTCAGATCCATCTCATGTTTTGCCAATGGAATTTATCGAAGTAAGTTCAGATCTGACATTTGAAGAAGAACCAGTTGCTATTTTGGCACGTGAAGTGAAAGAATTGAGAAATAAGAAAGTGCCACTTGTGAAGATTTTGTGGAGGAATCATGCAAAGGAAGAGGCAACTTGGGAGAGTGAGCAATCAATGCGAGATCAATATCCTCAACTATTTCAGACTTGATATCAGGTAAATTCGAGGGCGAAATTTCTTTTTAGAGGGGGAGAATTGTAATATCCCAATGTATGCCCTAGAAGTTTTAATACAATTGTTGTTTGATTTGAATTAAATGTATATATGTTTTTGCAAAGGAAATGATTGTGTTAATGGAATGTATATGTTGTATATATGTTAATATATATAACATATATGTTGGTCAAATGGAGAGTCAAGGGAAGAAGATATTTTAATTTGGGATGAGTAAAATTACTAAAGAGGGCAAGAGTTTTAAAGGAAGTGAGAACAAATAGAAAAGGGCATTTAAGTAATTTTACTTTGTTAGAATTGCTTGGTGGAGATTTAAAGAAGAAGAGAAGTTGACTTGTATTCATTTTTCTTTTCTTCTTCTTCTCTTTCTCTTGTGGTGGCCGGCCCTCCAAAGGCAAAGAACAAGAGTGATTTTTGTTGATTTCTAAAATCAAATTGAAGGGAGAATCAAAGGATTAAGTTGGAGATTTGTGAAATTGCCTCAATTTTAAGTAAGTACTCTCTTGTTTTTTTTTTGTTATGTTTGAAGTGAGTTGTGATTTGTTAATATTATGATTAGGTGTGTTTGAGATGTGTTTATAAGTGTTGAAATTGATTGTAAGTTACAAAGTTAAATTGGTATTGGTTTTGGTTTGAAGATGGTAAGTTAAGTGGATGTTGATATTGAAAGAATAAGAATGATGTTAGTTTTAGGGTTTTGAAGTGGTAAGTTATTAAATGTATTGTTAATGTGAATATTGTGATGTATATGTAAAATAAGTGTTAATAACATTGATTATACCCATTTGAATAAGGTTATGTTGTGTTTAATGTGTTTTAATTCAATCAAAAGAGATTTGGCCATGTTTAGGGTTTTTATTCTTGAGAGACACGGCCAAACTAAGGAAGAGACACGGTCAAACTAAAGAATTTTTGGGAGACACGGCCAAGTCTAAGGAAATTTGGCCGTGTTGGATGATTTTTGGAGAGACACGGCCACTGTCTTGGCCGTGTCCCTTGCCCGTGTCTGCCTCGGCTTGAATTGTGTTGAGAGACAAGGCCACAAGCTTGGCCGTGTCCCTTGAGTGTGTTGGCTACTGTGATTGTCTTTTGCTCTTCTTGCTTTGTTGAGATTGAACATACATTTGATGATGCATATGATACTATATGAACAATGTTATGTTTTATGCATTGTGCATCTTGTGAATGGTAATGTGTTATATGAATAATGTACTTTGAAATGTTATATCAATGATGCTATATGTGTAATATGAATTGAGATATGATATGATATGAGGCCATTGTGATTGGCTATGATAACTCAAATATGATATGAAGCCATTGTGATTGGCTATGATGATTCAATTGAAAGACATAAGGCATGTTTGCCTAATTGATGATGAGAATTGAGAATGAAATAATAAATGAATTGTGTGTCTAATGTGTTATTCATTTTCAGAGTTTTGTTGTTGGTGGCATGCCTAATGGTAACAATCTCTTGAAGTTAGGTTGGATTTGATCCTTGAAGCCTAATTGAGATGTTACAACCCTTGAAGCTAGGTTGGGTTGGTTCTTGAAGCCATGTTGGGTTGATACTTAGCATGCTTTGTTCCCCTTGAAGCTTGGTTGAACCTAATCCTTGAAGCCTAGTTGGGTTTATGATAATGATAAATGTGATAACAAAACCAAAGCATTAACTCTGAAAATTGAATGGCATATTAGTGTTTTTTGGGCCCATGCTTGTCTTTGTATTTAATGTGATTCTTGAATGGTAAAACTAATGGAACTATGAAGATGTAATATGAATGTTGTTATGACATTGAACAAAGTATGATGTGGAAATGTGATATTCTTTTAGATGATGTATGAGATTAATTGTGACATTATATCATATTAAAGCATCATGTTAGTATACTTTGTACTACTAAGCCGTTGGCTTAGCGTGATAGTGTTTGATTGCGCAGGTGACAGAGTTGAACCTGAGAGCTCCTCGAGACCAAGTGAGACTAGACACTGAGGATTTTCTTTTGGGACTTAAAGATCAGAGAAGAGCTGCCAATCATGTATATATATTCTATGTTTTGTAATCTTTGATTTATAACATATTTGTAATAACTTCCGCTGTAAATTAATAAATTTTTTTTTATATATGGTGTCTTTTGGATTTCTTTTAAAATGTTTGAGATTGGTTTCACTTATTTACAAAGATATTTGTTGTGTATTATTTTAAAACTGTGGCATTTTCTATATTCAGTATACGTATATTACGATCGTTTAAGCATGCTTGGTACGTATACGGGATATAGGGGTGTTACACTTAGTCCAAAATATGATTTTACCGCAAATTGTATATTGGTTAATTAAATACATATCATATGAATCATGGTGGTAGGTCCTCTAAATAACGAGTATTACCTTCCATGCATTACTTATAATTTTGTATTTAAACTTAATAGCATAAATTTTATGAATAAACCTTTTATGTTTATTTAGGTTCAATCTAATATGTTTGTCAATCACACATAATGTATATATCAAATTTCAGAGATAACAAACTATAATATAAAGTTTCATTATTTACGTACCTCTAATTGACCAAGTATGGTCATCCAAGGCACATGTTCCTTGAACTCATTTGGATACATCATTTTTATTAATGGATTAGCCAACATTTCTTCTGTCTGAATATGTTCTATGATTACTTGACTAGCTTTAACTTGTTCTCTTAATGCCAAGTATTTATGTTGATGTATGTACTTCAACTCCCACTTTTGTTATTCTTAGTAAAGAAAATAGTAACTAGATCATCACAGTACAATTTGATAGTCTTGGAGATTGAATCCACAGTCTTGAGTCCAACAATGAAATTCTTTAACCATTATGCTCTGTTAACTCACCTCAAAATAGAAAACAAACTTTACCTCTATAGTGGAAGTGGCAACCAATGACTGCTTTACACTCTTCCATAAAATGGCTCCTTCAACTAGCAAAAATATATATCTAGATGTTGACTTCTTAGTATCAACACATCTTGCTAGATCTGAGTATGAATACACAATGACTTCCAAGCTATTATTTTTTTTATAAGTAAGCATATATCTTTTTTATCCCTTGAAGACATCTCATAACATTCTTTGCAGCCTCCAGTGTCTAATTCTTGGATTACTTTGATATCTTCCCAACATACTCATAATAAATGCTATATTAGGCCTTGTATAAACCTATACATACATCGAGCTTCTAACTATTAAGGCATAGGGAATATTCTCCATCTCTTACTTTTCAAGCTCATTATTAGGACACTAAAATGAACAAAATTTGTGCCCTTTTACTATGGATGCTACTATATTTCATTCTAAATCATTCAAGAATCTTATTGATATAGGTTTCCTATGATAGCCCCAAGATGCCTTGTTACCTATCTCTATATATCCTAATGCTAATAACATAGGACACCTCACCCATATCTTTTATCAAAATTCTTGGACAAGAACTATTTCACTTCATGTGGCAACCACAAGTCTCTTGAAGTAAGCAATATATCATCCACATACAAGATAAAAAAATATGATCTTGCTTCTATTGACCTTGTGGTATATACATTGATCCATGACATTTTCATTGAAACCAAAAGATATGACCATGTTATGGAATTTAAGGTACCACTATCATGACGCTTGGTTAAGTCAAATGGACTTCTTTAGCTTACATACCAAGTTATTTCTGGCCTCTGAGATGAACCCTTCAAGCTGTTTCATTTATAGCTCTTTCTCTAAATCACCATTGAGGAAGGCAATTTTTATGTCAATATGATGTAATTCTAAATCAAAATGGGCTACTAATGCCATGATGATACGAAAGGAATCCTTCTTTGACACTAGAGAGAGAGTTTATTTGCAATCAATTCCTTCCTTATGGTGAAATCTATAGTAACCAATCTTGCCTTGTATAGCTCAATGTTACCTAGTGAGTGTCTTTTGGCTTTAAAAATCCATTTACAGCCAATTACCTTAGCTCTACTAGGTAACTCTACAAAGTCTCAAGCATGATTATTTGTCTTGGATTCCATCATATCAACTAATGCATTATGCCACAAATTAGAATTAGTGCTCAACGTGAGAGAACGTTATATGGTCATCCTTAATATTTATGTCATAGTCAGACTTAGTAAGGTACACTATGTAGTCACTAGGAATCGCTGATATTTTGACTATAGTTGATCTCCTTAATTCAACCTATTGTATAAGTTGAGGTTGTTCTATAAGAGCATCCTCTACCGTTATTTGAGGTACCTCTTCTTCAAGATGAGGATTCTCCTTATTTCCATAATGATTAATATTGACTTTAGGAATCCTGTTACATTCATCTCGAGTGAATGGGTGTAATGTAAAATTAGCGTTCCATATTGACTAGTAGAGAGTGTATCTTTAATGTGGTTATCTTTAGTGATTGGATCACTAAAGTGATGACTCCTACTAATTAGGTCATTTTCAAGAAATTTGGCATTCCTGGATTCTACAAATTTCATTGAATGCGATGGATAATAAAATTTATATCCTTTGGACTTTTCTACATAGCTAACAAAGTATACAGTAATTATCCTAGGATCCAACTTCCTTTCATGTGGGCTATACACTCTTACCTCAATAGGACAACCTCAAACACATGTATGATTCAGGCTAGGTTTCCAAACCTTTCAGATTTCAAAGGGTGTTTTTGACACTGCCTTTATTGGAACCTTATTTAAAATATACACAGTTATCTTTAGTGTATCTCTCTATAGAAAATAAGGAAGTTTAGAGCCACTAAGCATACTTCTTACCATATCCAATAGCATTTTTTCTTCTTTCAGCTATACCATTCATATAAAGTGAATTAGGCATGATATATTGAGTAATTATACCATGCTCTTGAAGAAACTCAGCAAATGGACTCAGTGCTCATCCATCATCAGTATACTATCCAAAATATTCTCCTCCCCAATTAGATCTCACAATCTTGATAAGTTTTCCACATGTTTTTCTACTTCTACTTTATATGTCTTAAATGCATCCAATGCGTCACTTTTATTATAAAGCAAGTAGATATACATCTAATATGAGAAATCATTGATAAAGGAGAGAAAATATTTTTAATCTTCAGAACATAAACTATAGGAGCACATATCAGTATGTATGATCTCAAGTAATTCAAAACTTCCTCTAGCCCCTTTACATGACTTGTTCGTCTGCTTAACTTTAATACAACCTACACATGAATCAAGATTAGTAAAATCCAAAGAATGAAGTATTCCACCTTTTTATCAATTTCTTGATTCTCTCCGTTGAGATATGTCCTAATTTTTTATGCCACAAGCTAGCAGAATTTTCATTCATGACACATCTTTTAATTTTATGATTACTGTGCATGATTATAAAAGAACTAGGAACATCATTTGTAGTATGAAGCTTAAACAGACCATTAACCAAATAATTTTCTTTTTTCCAATAGAAACTAAATCCTTTATTAAATTGAACATAAAACTAGAAATGTTCATAGTAAATTCCAACGGAATCAATTTCAAAATAAAAACCAAATTCCTAGAAAACCTAGGAACATAAAATGTTTGTTCAAGATCCAATATATAACCAAAAGATAAAATACTTTTATATGTTCCTTCAGCCTCCACAAATGAGACAATTTTGTTTCTTAAAATGATTTTAAGCTTACTGAGATGTAGACTCCTTTCTCTTAGAAAACCATGCATGGTATTAGTAATATGGATCGTAGATCCAGTATCAATCTACTAAGTGTCATGACATATATTAACTAAATCAGATTCAAAATACACAAAAGATAAATTAACTTTCTTTTTTTTTTAACTAAAATTACCTTTCTTCTTTAACTAAGCTTTCCTCATAGGGCAATCCATCTTGAAATGACCCTTTTTTCTTATAGAAGAAGCACTTTGCTACCTTCTTATTTGAAACATAGACTAAAGGTATGCCCTTTTCTTTGCTCGTTCCTTTGTGTTCCTTTTTTTTATAACCTTACTAGATGGGCCTCATGGGATTTACTGCCTTTTTAAATAATAAGCTTGTTCTCCTCTTGCACATACATGACCAATAATTTATTAACAATCTATTTACCCTTGTATGTGTTGTAGGATATCTTAAATGGCCCATATTGATGTGGCAGTGAATTGAGGATTAATTAGATCAAGAAGGCATTAGAAATATCTATCTCAAGGGACTTCAATTGAGCCACAATGACCCTCATCTGTATAACATGCTGACGCACCCTGCCTAGACAATCAATTTGATGGAGAACAACTAATTCATTAATGTTCTCGATAGGGACTTGTCAGAAGAAGCATACTGCTCATCATGGCCTTATATAGTCATAATTTTAGGGCAATCAAGTATGGATCAATGGATGTTGCATTTAATGCATTGACAAGCATTAAACTGAGGTGATTAGATCACTCCCATCGTTCATACAATGTTAATTCTACCGCAGTACTTATATCAGTGAACTCCGGAGATTACTCCTTTCGGATGACATATTCCGTGTAAAAGCATCCTAATTAAAGAAGGATATCTTTCTTCCAAGCCTTATAATTGCTTTCGTCTAGAAATATCTTATAACCGGCATCAACTAATAGAAGAGATTAAGAAGATCCTACAAATTCAAATGTGATTAATAATTATGCTTACAGAACCAATTCAAGGCAACCATCACATATTCATTAATGTATATTTTACCAATGTAGAACATACTAAAATATACATATCGTATCACTAAATCTACTTGTGGGCAAAGATATTAGCATAACATATATTTATATACTTTTAATGATGAAAAATGACAATAGATGGCATTTATGTTTCCTAATACCCGTGGGGTACTTAGAAGACACAAAGCAATTTCTATTTTATCCTAATTAATATATAGTTATAACTATCTATTTGTGGGCAAAGATATATTATACCTATATTATTATTTGAATTGATGTTTTTTAGATCTTCATGTGATTACTATATTCGCTAATTAATTAATTAGTTAATTAAACCTTACGTAACTAAATAATTATAAAATTCTCCCATTATATTTTTTTTCTAATATTATTTAATGGCAATACAATATTAAAAATAATAATAACAACAATACTAATTTTCACATAATTGTTTTGGGTTCATAATTAATTATTTTAGGCCTTTAAAATTAATTCTTAATAGTTCAAAAGTAACCTAAAATATAAATAAATAAATAAATAAAATATATAAAATTATTTACTTATTTATTAACTCGAAAATAAATTTAAATAGAATATAAAAATAAAATAAAAAGTTTCTAAATAAAAATCCAAATGGAATTTTATTTTTATTCCATTTTTATTTCAAAAAAAATTTGCCAAAAAACATTCAAAAGAAGATTAAACCCAAAAATAAGTTCCACAAAACAATTCAAATAAAACAAATTTACAACCTAAAGCATTAAAACAAATGCCCATATAACTTATAGGCTTGACAAAAAATTAGCCCAAAACATTATTGTTATTATTATTATTATTATTATTATTATTATTATTATTATTATTATTATTATTATTAAATTTGAAAACAATTTGTTCTCATCGCAATTAGGCCAATAATAATAAAAAAAATCTAGACTGGATGTAGCCCAGAGGATATCCTAATGCGCGTCAGAAGATTAAGATATCCTATGCTAAAACTATGTCATTTTAGTAGTATGGATGTAATATCCCAAAATATACCCTAGAAGTTTGGTGTAATAATTGTTGTAATTGAAGTAAGTGTATTTGTGTTTAATTGGAAAAGAGAAAATAAGTGAAGAGAGAGTTTATATGTTGTATATATGTAAATATATATAACATATACACAAGTCAATGGGAAAGTCAAAGGAAGAGATTAATTATTGATTAATTGTGTTTAAGGGATAGTTTATATTAAGTGGGATTAGAGTTAGTGGAGTGGAAGAAGATATTTGTATTATTTTATATTAAATGCTTGGAGGAGAGGATTTTAAGGAAAAGAGGATTTGACTTTGTTTATTTGGTTTGTTTTCTTTTCTTCTTCCTTCATGGCTCCCTATCTTTCCTTTCCTTCTCTTTTCTGTTCTGTTGTTGTCCGGCCATCAAGAAGCAAGAGAGCAAGTGGGAGATTTGCTTTTCCAAGTTCAAGATTGAAGAGAGTTTTCAAGAGATCAAGTTGGAGGTTTGAGAGTTCTTCATCATTGGTAAGTCTTTTCCACTTGATTCTTTGATTTATTTGGGTTTGTGAGTTGGAGTTGTGATGGATATGTGTTTGGTTAGATTGTGTGGTGTTTAAGAGTATTTGGTTTAAGTGGTTTTAGATTTTGGGGTTGGGTTGAAGAAAAGAGTAAGTTGGTTGGTATAGATTGAGTTGTAGTTATGTTTAGAGTTTTTGATGATGTTCGTGATTTGTGTTTGATGTGTGTTTTGGCTTGTTTTGGTGTTGTTGCAAGTTTGAGATGATGTTTGGGTATGTTTTGTTAAGTTTGGTGGAAGTGGATGTTGGTGGATAGAAGTGATTTGTTAGATGTGGTGTTGTTTTGGCCGGAATCTGGGTTTTTGGCCTGACACGCCCATGAGCACGTCAAGGGTTCTTAGGCGTGTCAATTGTTCTGTGTGGCAGTAGGTTTGACACGGCCAGTAACACGCCCGTGTTATTGAGCGTGTCATAGCTACTGTAAGAATGGAGAATTGACACGGCCAGAAGCACGTTCAGGTTGTTGGACGTGTTGATGTATTTGTGTGAGGCAGTATGTATTACACGCCCAGTGACACGCCCGTGGTCATGAGCGTGTAATAGCTTCTGTGTTATGGAGTTAGGGCACGGTCAGGAACACGCCCGTGTGGTTGAGCGTGTCATGTGTAGAGATTGCCCAAGTTAACTCTTAACTTGATTACTTCTTGTGTATCCTTAAGTAAGTGTGTGTTATATTTGTTGGATTAGGTTTGAAGAAGGTGATTTGTCATTGATTTAAAAAGCATAAGAACCTTGGAAAAGGGAGTGTTTTGAGTTGTGTAAATTGCTTTTGAGGTAAGTACACATCCTGCATTATTGCATTGTTGATTCTTGTGAAGAATGTACTTTGCTATGCTTATATCAACGATGATATATATATGTATTATATGAATGATATGATGGTACAAATGATTGTACATTTGAAAGAGGAATTGCTAAGATGGGTATTGAGATATGCTATGATGTGAAGCCATTGTGTTTGGCTATGATGATTCAATTGAAAGATATAAGGCATGTTTGCCTAATTGATGATGAGAATTGAGAATGAAATAATCAATGAATTGTGTGGCTAATGTGTTATTCAATTTTCAGAGTTTGTTGTTGGCGGCATGCCTAATGATAGTAACACTCACTTGAAGTTAGGTTGGGTCTAGTCCTTGAAGCCTAATTGAGATGTTACAACCCTTGAAGCTAGGTTGGGTTGGTTCTTGAAGCCAAGTTGGGTTGATACTTAGCATGCTTTGTTCCCCTTGAAGCTTGGTTGAACCTAATCCTTGAAGCCTAGTTGGGATAATGATAAATGTGATAATTAAACCAAAGCATTAACTCTGAAAGTCGAATGGCATATTAGTGTGTTTTGGGCCCATGCTTGCCTTTGTATATAATGTGATTCTTGAATGGTAAAATCATTGGAACTATGAAGATGTAATATGAATATTGTTATGACATTGAATGTAGTGTGATGTGGTAATGGGATGTGCTTTTATGTGTATGGTTTATGAAATATAAAGGTGTGATGTTAGCTTTTCACTTATGATGTTAATTTTATAATTTCGATGTGTAACATTGCATTGCCTTAAAGTATAGTGTTGGTATATTTTGTACTACTAAGCCGATGGCTTAGCGCGATAGTGTTTAATCGCGCAGGTGACAGAGTTGAACCTGAGAGTTCTTCGAGACAAAGTGAGAGTAGACATTGAAGAGTTCATTTTGGGACTTAAAAATCAGAGAAGAGCTGCCAATCATGTATATATTCTATGTTTTGTAAATTTTGATTTATAACATATTTGTAATAACTTCCGTTGTGAATTATTAAACATTTTATATATAGTGTCTTTTGGATTTCTTTTATTTGTTTGACATTGATTTCACTTATTTACAAAGATATTTGTTGTGTCTTTTTAAACCGTGGCATTTTCTATATTCAGTATACGTATATTACGATCGTTTAAGCATGCTTGGTACGTATACAGGGTATAGAGGTGTTACAATTGTTTTGGTATCAGAGCCTAGGTTTGAGATTCTCAACCTAGGTCAAGTGTAAGAAAAAGAGTTTTTTGATTTTAAAAAGTGGATTTTTGAATAATATACATGTTTGGCATTGGCAGTCTTTGATCTTTAATGAGAGGTATTCTGCTGTGTTTGCAGATATAGGTTGTGATGGATTCTCACTCACGTCAGCCAGTCGAGGGTAGTGCTGAGAGTATAGCTCCTGATGAGATTAGAGAGGGAGTTAGAGTGGATAGTGCTGGAGAGATACCTGCTTCTGTGTCGGGGAGACCAGCTGGTGAGGAGGTTCCGCCAGGTTGGTTTAGGCATGTGATTGATTTGTTGAGGCAATCACCAGTGCAACCACCATCGCCACCCCCACAGCCTTTGGTATCAGTGAGACAGTATGATAAGCTAAGGAAGTATGGAGCAGAAGATTTTCTAGGTACTATTGATCCAGCTGTAGCAGAACAGTGGCTAGAAAAAGTACAGAGAATATTTTTTCAGTTGCAAGCCACTCCAGAGGAAAAGTTTGATTATGCAAGATCATTGTTGCAAAAGGACGCATATGACTGGTGGAAGACAGTGCCCCATGCTATGGATGATCCACCAACATTGTCCTATGCTGATTTTCTAAGAGAGTTTGAATTGAAGTGTACTCCTAGGGAGTACAAAGATGTGAAGAAAATGGAGTTTCTAAGCTTGAAGCAAGATCACCGGACTGTGACAGAATATGAGTTAGAGTTTATCCGGTTGAGCCAGTATGCTGGGGGTATTATATCTGATGAGATAGATAAATGCCGGAGATTTGAGGAGGGATTGAGGCCCTCTATCATGTGTTTGGTGGCTGGATCTAGATATCGTGATTTTTCGCAGCTGGTTGCATCAGCTAGGAGTGTGGAGAGAGCTTAGGTTATTGCAGCTGCTTCAGAGGAAGAGATCAGGGTTAGAAGGCCCCAGTTTGAGGCAGGGTCTTCGTCTGTGAAAAGAGGTAAAGGAAGTTTTGTTCCTCGGGTTAGTAGGAGTCAGAGGCCAGCGGGTAGGTCAGTACAGTTTCAGAGGCAGAGATCTAGACCTACAGTTTCAGTGGCGAGTGCTCCGACCCAGTGACTCAGAGATCCACCTTACCCATATGCATTCATTGTGGTAGGCCACATGGTGGTACTTGTTGGAAGACTGGTGTAGCAGGGGTATGTTTCAGATGTGGATCTCCCGATCATTTTGTGAGAGATTGTCCTGAGAGACAGGATCGGATGTCAGTGGATACTGCAGCTTCCCGACCTAGTATGAAGGGAGGTTGAGGAGGCAGAGGTTTCAGCAGAAGAGGCAGATCTGGGTTCAGTTCTAGAGGAGGTTCTACATGCAGGGAGAGTAGACCAGAGGAGGCTGGATCTTCTCAGAGGATTTATGTGATGCAGAAGCAACCAGATGCTTCGGCAGTCATAGCTGGTACTTTTTCTTTATTTGGTATTTCAGTACTTGCTTTGATTGATCCCGGATCCACACATTCATATATTAGTGCATCTGTTTTGCCTGTGTCTGATGTGCATGCTGAATCCCTAGGATTTGATGTATTGGTGACAAATCCTTTAGGGCATAGTGTGATTGTTAGCAAAGTGCATCGAGATAGTGCAGTAGTGGTTCAAGGTGAGGAGTTCCTTGGAGATTTGATTGAGATGCCTTTTAAGGAATATGATGTGATCCTAGGCATGGACTGGTTATCTAGACATGGAGCTGTGGTTGACTGTCAAAAGAAAGTCGTTACCTTGAGAACTAGTGATGGTAGAGAGATGTTAGTATCTAGTGAGCAGGGACAGCTAGCATCCTTGTTTATTTCAGCTGTTACAGCTAGAAGATTGATTAGAAAAGGGTGTGATGCTTACCTTGCTTATGTTGTAGATACGAGAGTAAAGGGTTTTCAACTTAATAGTATACCCACAGTTGCAGAGTTTCCAGATGTGTTTTCAGAGGAGTTGCCAGGGTTGCCTCCTGAGAGAGAGGTGGAGTTTGGTATTGAATTTTTGCCTGGTACCACTCCTATCTCTATTACTCCTTATAGAATGGCACCTGCTGAACTGAGAGAACTAAAGGTGCAATTACAGGAGTTGCTAGATAAAGGGTTTGTTCGGCCTAGTATTTCACCGTGGGGAGCTCCTGTTTTGTTTGTAAAGAAGAAGGATGGTACTATGAGATTGTGTATCGATTATAGGCAGTTGAACAAGGTGACTATTAAAAATAAATATCCTTTGCCTAGAATTGATGATCTCTTTGATCAATTGAAAGGTGCAGCAGTGTTTTCCAAAATTGATTTGAGATCAGGGTACCATCAGTTGAGAGTCAGAGCTGAAGATGTTCCTAAGAATGCCTTTCGGACCAGGTATGAGCATTATGAGTTTCTAGTTATGCCTTTTGGTCTGACGAATGCACCTGCAGTTTTTATGGATTTGATGAATAGGGTGTTTAGGCCCTATCTGGATCAGTTTGTGGTGGTCTTCATCGATGATATTTTGGTGTATTCACGCAATGAGGAGGAGCATGTCAAGCATCTGCGGATTGTGTTGCAGATCCTGAGAGAGAAGCAGTTATATGCTAAACTGTCAAAGTGTGAGTTTTGGCTTGACCAAGTAACTTTTCTCGGTCATATAGTTTCAGCAAAGGGTATTAGAGTTGATCCGAGTAAAGTTAAAGCTATTTTGAATTGGAGTCCACCAAGGTCTGTGACTGAAGTTAGAAGTTTTCTGGGTTTGGCAGGCTATTACCGACAGTTTGTGAAAGGATTTTCTTTGATAGCTACTCCACTTACCAGATTACTTCGAAAGGGAGTTAGATTTGTGTGGACAGATCAGTGTCAGGCTAGTTTCGAACAGTTGAGAGAAAATGTTGACTCAAGCGCCTGTTCTTACTTTACCTGTGGAGGATAAACCATATGTGATTTACAGTGATGCTTCACATAGTGGTTTGGGTTGTGTTCTGATGCAAGAAGGTAAAGTGATAGCTTATGCTTCTCGACAATTAAAACCACATGAGCTCAATTATCCGACCCATGATTTAGAGTTGGCAGCCATTGTGTTTGCATTGAAGATTTGGCGACTTTATCTGTATGGGGAAAAGTGTTTTATCTATACTGATCATAAAAGTTTAAAATATTTGGGTGTCCAAAAAGAGCTTAATCTTCGACAGAGGAGATGGTTGGAGTTGATTAAGGACTACGACTGTTTGATTGATTATCATCCTGGTAAGGCAAATGTTGTTGCTGATGCCTTGAGTCGAAAGTCTTTAGCAGGTTTGACTGTTTATTCGCTCTCGTTGCTTGTTGAGTTGAGAGCGTTGCATGCTAGTTTTGTATCTTGTGATGATGGTGCATTGTTGGCACAATTGCAATTGAAACCAATATTGTTGGATCAGATTAAAGAGGCTCAATTGGCTGATGCAAAGATTCAAAAGATTGTTTCAGATTGTCAGAATGGAAAGAGTCGAGATTTTATTGTGAGAGGTGATGGGAGTCTTTGGTTTAAGAACAGAATGTGTGTACCTGATGATGCTAAATTAAGAAGGATTATTTTAAAGGAAGCACATCAATCAGTATTTGCTATGCATCCGGGTAATACAAAGATGTATCATGATTTGAGACAGCATTATTGGTGGTCCGGTATGAAGAGAGACATTGCAGATTTTGTGTCTAAATGTCTCACATGTCAGAGGGTAAAAGCTGAGCATCAAGTTCCAACAGGGTTACTTCAACCTTTAGCAGTGCCTGAATGGAAATGGGATAGAGTAACCATGGATTTCGTATCTGGTCTGCCATTGACACAAAGAAAGCATGATGCTATTTGGGTGATTGTTGACAGGTTGACTAAGACAGCTCATTTTCTTCCGGTTCGGATGGATTACTCTTTGGAGAGGTTAGCTGAGCTGTATATCCATGAGATTGTGAAGCTGCATGGTGTTCCAACTTCTATAGTGTCTGATTGAGATCCCCGATTTACTTCAAGGTTTTGGAAGAGTTTACATAGTGCTTTGGGTTCTCGATTACACTTCAGTACTGCTTTCCATCCGCAGACAGATGGACAGTCAGAGAGAGTGATACAGATATCGAGGACATGTTGAGAAGTTGTGTCATTGATTTCTCTGGAGGTTGGGATAGATTCTTACCACTTGTGGAATTTGCATACAATAATAGTCATCAATCCAGCATTGGTATGGCCCCATTTGAAGCATTGTATGGTAGACAGTGCAGGACACCTCTACGTTGGAATGAACTTGGTGAAAGTAAGTTAATTGGTCCTGATTTGGTTAAAGAAACTGAAGAGAAAGTGAAAATGATTCGAGATAGGTTGAAAACAGCTTCGGACCGACAGAAATCTTATTCAGATTTGAAGAGGAGAGACATTGAATATAATGTGGGAGATAAAGTATTTTTGAAGGTGTCTCCTTGGAAAAAGATCTTGAGGTTTGGTCGGAAAGGGAAATTGAGTCCTCGTTTCATTGGACCTTATGAAGTATTGGAAAGAGTTGGGCCAGTTGCTTATAGGCTTGATTTGCCACCTGAGTTGGATAGGATCCATAATGTATTCCATGTTTCTATGTTGAGGAGGTACAGATCAGATCCATCTCATGTGTTATCAGTTGAATCTATTGAAGTGAGTCCAGATCTGACTTTTGAAGAAGAACCAGTTGCTATTTTGGCTTATGGAATGAAAGAGTTGAGACATAAGAAAGTGCCAATTGTGAAGATTCTTTGGAAGAATCATGGTAGAGAAGAATCAACTTGGGAGAATGAGCAAGCGATGCTAGACCAATATCCTCAACTGTTTCAGAGTTGATATCAGGTAATTTCGAGGACGAAATTTCTTTTTAGAGGGGGAGAATTGTAATATCCAAAAATATACCCTAGAAGTTTGGTGTAATAATTGTTGTAATTGAAGTAAGTGTATTTGTGTTTAATTGGAAAAGAGAAAATAAGTGAAGAGAGAGTTTATATGTTGTATATATGTAAATATATATAACATATACACAAGTCAATGGGAAAGTCAAAGGAAGAGATTAATTATTGATTAATTGTGTTTAAGGGATAGTTTATATTAAGTGGGATTAGAGTTAGTGGAGTGGAAGAAGATATTTGTATTATTTTATATTAAATGCTTGGAGGAGAGGATTTTAAGGAAAAGAGGATTTGACTTTGTTTATTTGGTTTGTTTTCTTTTCTTCTTCCTTCGTGGCTCCCTATCTTTCCTTTCCTTCTCTTTTCTTTTCTGTTGTTGTCCGGCCATCAAGAAGCAAGAGAGCAAGTGGGAGATTTGCTTTTCCAAGTTCAAGATTGAAGAGAGTTTTCAAGAGATCAAGTTGGAGGTTTGAGAGTTCTTCATCATTGGTAAGTCTTTTCCACTTGTTTCTTTGATTTATTTGGGTTTGTGAGTTGGAGTTGTGATGGATATGTGTTTGGTTAGATTGTGTGGTGTTTAAGAGTATTTGGTTTAAGTGGTTTTGGATTTTGGGGTTGGGTTGAAGAAAAGAGTAAGTTGGTTGGTATAGATTGAGTTGTGGTTATGTTTAGAGTTTTTGATGATGTTTGTGATTTGTGTTTGATGTGTGTTTTGGCTTGTTTTGGTGTTGTTGCAAATTTGAGATGATGTTTGGGTATGTTTTGTCAAGTTTGGTGGAAGTGGATGTTGGTGGATAGAAGTGATTTGTTAGTTGTGGTGTTGTTTTGGCCGGAATCTGAGTTTTTGGCCTGACACGCCCATGAGCACGTCCAGGGTTCTTAGGCGTGTCAATTGTTCTGTGTGGCAGTAGGTTTGACACGGCCAGTAACACGCCCGTGTTATTGAGCGTGTCATAGCTACTGTAAGAATGGAGAATTGACACGGCCAGGAGCACGTTCAGGTTGTTGGACGTGTTGATGTATTTGGACGTAAAATTTCATAATTATGTGTATACATGTAGAGGATATATGAGATGAATCTTTCGATATGAATGAAATTATGAGATGTAAGAAATGTGAAAACATGAGTCACATTATGAAGGTGTATGTGGTATAATTATTGAATTAGTGATATGAAGAATGATATTGAATATATATAATAGTGGACCTAAGAGGGATTAGGTCTTGAACTATGTAAAGCTAGGTGGATTATGTGACGGAATTAAGAGTGGAATGGACTTGAGTAATACTGGACAATGGAAATTGTTATGGTGATCACTGAACTTGATAATCATATAATATTTTGAGTTCCAAAGTATTTATATGTGGAAAAGTTCTATGTATTTAGATATAATAAGAGATTGTAAATGGATTAGGAATAAAGCTATAAATGGAATTTTTGTAAGATTCGCATATGATTGAATATGCACATAGTAAGAAATGTTAATAGTAATATTGTTGAAAAATGAATTAAGCTAATAATGATCATATAATTGAGTACAAACTGGGTTGAAACGGAGTTGGAATGTGTTAACTTTTGGTGTAGTAAAAGTTTAGAAAATGAATATGTAATTCTTGAGATACAAGTCAGCATGATAATTGGAAAGATTGAAAATAGAATAATAGAAGAACAGTATTGATTTATAAGTCTCAGGTTTAATTATTAATCTCTTAAGGCCATATGTTTTGTTTAGTATAACTGGCCGGTTAATTTTATTATCTATAGATTTGAGACTAAGTTAATCTGACTGTAATATAGATTTGGTGAGATTGAAAATTATGTTTTAGAAGTATAGTTAAGAATTATAATGGGTAAAGTTGTACCCTATCATTTTATGTTAGAAATCTGTTTATAATTACGAGAAGAGAAGTATGAAAATTTTTTGAGTTATGGATAATGTGATAAAAAGGTAAGTAATGTAAATATACTAATGATATGATATGTGACGAGATTTTCAAAAGGGAGAAATTATATAATGTGATTGAAAGTTATACTGAATATGTTTATGGTATAAAATGAATAAATGAATGGACTTGAGGTTTAAGTGGGAGTATTATAAATAGTAAATATGGTATGAAGTTATCATGAGAATTGGTGGAAATTATACTAAGATTATAGAAAATAAACTATATGTATATTAAAGGACAAGTTGGAGTAATTTGTTATCATGATAATTTGACTGAATATAGAACTAAAGAGATTAGAATTTGAATATAAATTTGACCTAATGGAATTAGGTCATATGAATATTATGAAATTTAATGATAAGTTTAAATAAATTAATAGTTGTTTTGAATGGAACAAGATTGAAACATGGGTATATTGTGACAGATAGATCGATTGATCTAGATTTCGCTAAGATTGCAAATTATTGTTGAGATTTTATATGTAAAGTTGTATTTAGAGTATAAAAATTTAAATGATATGTATATGATGTAGATTTCTAAAATGTGAATGGAAAATAATAAATGGAGTTATATTAGTTGTAAATAATGATAAAAGGGAAAAGATTGATTATTTATAAATAAGTTGAAAGGCATTGAATTACTATGTATGTTAAGTGAAAAACATATTAAAGAAGGAATTGAATGTATGGAAAATAAGGATATTGTTATTAATTAAAGTTTGGTAAATGTCTATATTGAAAATGATTGTAAGGATGGGATAATCAATATTAAGATTTAACTCAATGATTTCTAGGGTTAAATTAAAAGAGTAATTATAAAGAGATGAAGTAATAACATATCTTGAAGATAATGAGTAGACGAAGTATGAGTATATTATAAGATGATCTGATTTTTGTCTAAAGGTAATTTCATTAGGAATGTGAGAAATTATCTTGATTGCTTTGTTAAGGAAGTAATAAGATATATATATAGGTATAATAATGAATTATGAAATTTAAAGAAGATGATTGACTCTAAGGGGGAGAGTAAAAGTTATATGATTTGATAATATAATAACTTAAGAATATAATTAACTTCATATGGAAGTTAAGATGGTATTATGTTAAGAATGGAATGCTATTGTACTATATAATTTCGAGGACGAAATTATTTAAGGGGGAGAGAATTGTAATATCCCAAAGTATACCCTAAAAGTTTGGAATAATTATGGTTGTATTTGGATTTAATGTGTATGTTTATTGAATTAATTTAATATCCTGATTTTGGTGTACGTTGGAGTAGTAGATGTGAGAAGATATGTTGGTAAAATATGTAAGGAAAATACTATAAGAAAAAGATGTATATGAGGGCTGATATGTATGTATGGTATTTGGAGAATATGAGAAATATAAATACAATTTATAGGAGATATGCATAAACCAACATATACCTAATGTATAAAATGGTGTAGGAAAAGTAAGTTTATATAATTAATAAATAATAAATAATCATAATCATAAAAGAAAAAGAAGAGAAGAAAGTCAAAGGAGGAATATAAAATGTGGTGGAGGATTTTTAAATATAATTATATTATATTATATTATATTATTATTATTATATTTATATATATATGTGATAAGTATGAGAAAGAAAAGAAAGAATCTTCTTTCTTCTTCTTCTTCTTCTTGCACGAGAGAGAGAGAGAGAGAAAGAGAGAGAGAGAGAGGTGATTTCATCTATTTACACATCAAATCCAAAGGGATTTTGAGAGAATTGAAGATGGTTATTGAAGATTTGGCATAATATCCAAGTAAGTATTCATTTCCTTGTATGGATTTCTATTGATTGAGTTTATATTTGATATGATGATGATTATGATGATGATGATGTTAATGAAAGATTGAACTATATATATATGTGGAATTGGTATTTAGATGATGATAATATGGTTAATTGTGAGGATGATGATGAATTGTTGAATTGTTGAGTAAGGGTTTAGTATTATGAATTGGGGATTTGAGTAGTTGATTCATGGTGATGTATATAATGCTTATTATTATGATATATTGAAGTTAAATATGTGTTAAATTGATAGGTAATTGATGAATATAACCAAGAGGTTGATTAAGGGTGATGAAGTTTGAGTTTTGAAGTGTTTGTGTTTTCATGGATGAGAGTTCGTAATTCATGATTTTTGCCTGACACGGCCAGTGACACGGCCGTGTGGTTGGGCGTGTAATCGGTACTGAGTTGGAAGTTTGTGACACGACCATTAACACGGCCATGTTAATGAGCGTGTTATAGCTACTGTGAGAAAAAGTAATTGACACGGCCATGAACACGCCCGTGTTGTTGGGCGTGTCAATGTTTCTGTAAGGCAGAATGATTGACACGTCCAGTGACACGCCCGTGTTACTGAGCGTGTCAAAGCTTCTGTATTGTTGTTTTAGGGCACGATCGGGGACACGCCCGTGTTGGTGAGCGTGTCATGTGTTGAATTTGCCCTAGTTAGTTATCATTCTTATTTTCTTATATGAATAATTACCTTTGGATTAGGTTTTGAAGAGATTTTGTTGCCATAATCCAAGTGTTGGAGGATTCTTGGAAAAAGGAATTTAGATTTGGTGTGAGTTCTCTAGAGGTAAGTACAAATTTATATAGATGCATTCTTTTACATGATTTTGAGACTTAACACATTTAGTTACAAATGTGGTAAGTAATTTACTATATTGTTAATACCATGTGACTAACGTTATGATTTGTATAGTGTGAAAGATATAATGATCATTCAAAAAGGTATGTGCAATGCAATTTATTATGATAAATACTTTATTGATGAATACAAAATATATTATGTATATTCTATTGATGAGTTATTTTAATGTGAATTGAGGTATGATAAGATGTAAAACCATTGTGATTGGTTATGATTATTCAAATGAAATAAGTGGGGCATGTTTGCCTAAATGATGATGTTTAATGCAATTAATGAAATATACTCTCTTGATGAGATGTGGAGCCATGATTGTTGGCAATGATGATGCAAATGAATTATAATTGAGGCATAGTGCCTAATTGATTATGAGAAATGAATTGAGAAAGAAATGTACAAAGATATAAAGATTGTGTGCTTAATGTGTTGTTCAACTTTCAGAGTTCTGAATTTGGCGGCATGCCTATGAATTATAGTAACAGTCATGCCGGGTTAAGGATCTCCTTGGTTTTTCCAAGTTGATGGTCGAAGAGACTGGGTCTGTTACTTGATAAATGTGAAATGTGAATTATTGTAACAGTCTTGCCGGGTTGAGGATCTCCTTGGTTTATCCAAGTTGATGGACTAAGAGACTGGTTCTGTTACAAGTAACAGTCTAGCCGGGTTGAGGATCTCCTCGAGTTTAGCCGAGTTGATGGTCCAAGAGACTGGGTCTGTTACGCTATCCATGGATAGAGATATATTTATGTGTATCGCCTACGGGCTTGATGATTATGATTATAGACCAAAGCAGTAACTCTGAACTTTGAATAACATATTAGTGTCTTTTGGGCCCGAGTCTGTCTTTGTTTTCAATGTGATATACAAATGATGAAATAAATGAATAATGAGATCTATGGTTGCCTTTGTTGAAAATGTGATTCATGACTGGGGAATTGTGAATAATGAATTAATTGAATAAAATAAGGACATGAATTGTTATGAAGTATGTTATGTATTATGTGTATTGATATATTCATTGTGAGTATTAGTGATGGATTTGTGTTTGGTGATAATGATATGTATATATGTATATAATATATGAGATTAGTAGAGATATATGAAAGGTGTAATTAAAAAGGGAAAACATGATAAGAAACTAATGGTACATGGAATTGATATATCATCATATGTTAGAATTTCTGTAATGCATGTTTATTATATATATATTTGTACTACTATGCTCTTGGGCTTAGCGCAGATGTGTAATCGCGCAGGTGAGTAGATGGTAGATCTGAAGTCTTTCGTTATGCCACGAGAAGAGTAAGGGTTTGTCGAGACCAACTAGAGGGTGATGCATACATGTAAAATTTTAATTATGCTGTATTTCTGACAAGAATATATTCATATGTATAAATGAAGTTTTGATAAAGATAAGATTATTATATATATATGTAAGATCATTAATAGTATAATGACTTTGTAAATGTTCTTTAAATTAATGTAAAATGATTTGAACTCAGTTAAAGGTTTTTAAATTGTAATGAAAAGTGACATCCTTATACTTTATATGCTTACTGTATGTATACAAGGTATATGTATAGTATTTATATAGAGTATTGGGGTGTTACAAAGAGAGTTTAGTTGTACATAGTCAAGGAAAACTCCCAAAATTAAAATTTTGTTGTTCTTTTGTGTCTCCCTCAATATCTACCCCAATCCCTAAAAATAATAGAATATATAGCTTAAAAATAAAAACCCTAAAACATTCTCATATGCAACTTACGTGCCCTCAGTAAAATAGAAATTTAGTAGTGATTTTTAGCTAGATTTTGAGATAGAAAACATTAGAACTAGAGTTTTAGGTCTCCATGAAGTTGTAACCCTAAATTTCCTCTTTAATATTGGTTTTGAATCACCTTATTTAGACATATGCAGCTAAAGTTATGAATTTTTTAAGATTCAGTGCTTCTACAGGATTCCTAATCTAAGTAGGACTTAGATTTAATATTCAGGCATGACTTTAACACAATGGTTGGTCTCCACTCAATTCAATATGCACATGTTTAAAGATAATCTTTTATTTTTGAAAAGATATGGTTTTCTTTACTTTTGAAAAGAAATTCTACATTTATTTTGAAAATGGATGGTGGCTTTTTATTTTAAAAAGCAGAAATTGGAGAGTAGCCATCTTAGTTTATTTTATTTGGAAAAAATTAAGAAAAAATTCATTTAATTGACTTCATTAAATTTGGTAAATTTTGTACTCAACTAACACTAGTCTGAAACTAATCACGATGGGTCCCGGGCTAAATTTTCTAAACCAATTTTAATAAAAGATTTTCTCTTCAATTGATTTTAACCCTTTTCTGGAGTTGAGAAAAAATATAATTTTTATTGATTATACCATAATTAATTATAAACGATATTATCACGATACATGAACATTTAATAACATGGAATCCACAAATACAATGCAGAGTAATATATATTACAACTCCACTAAAATAGCATTTTCAAGAAGAGCTTCAACTCTAGCCCTTATTAGTTCTAGATTGAGCACAAATTCTCAATTAAATAAATTAACTCAAATAAAAAGAAGAAAAGAAGTAAATATAATCATAATGGCATCCATAATAAAACTCGCCATATAATGGAGCCTCTCAATATCAAGAAAGGGGGAGGAAAATTGTTAAAAACATTGAAACTAGCAAATAATAATAATAATAATAATAATAATAATAATAATAATAATAATAATAATAAATTAGAAGAAAGGGCTTGTTGGTTGTTTAGGTGTGGGGTCGCCACTTGGAGTAATATTCTGAGTGTATTTACTTATCCTGTTTGAAGGTGAATCAGAGCCATAAGTAGGTTATGCCCTTTGGCTGCAGAGGGGGGTACATTAATCAATTTTAGTTAATTAATTACTGAATTGAAATAGAGATAGAAAAAAATATGATACCTTGGATAGTTGTTTTTTCTTAATAAATGGCTGGACGACTTTGTCGCTTCATAACTCTAGTTGCACAGGAAAAGGGAATCAAAATTAATTCACGGTAGAAACAGAGAAGAAAAATTAAATTTAATTGATTTTTTTAGTGTGAGTACAATTCGATAGAGTTTCGACGTCCAAAATTTCGGTCCCAAAACAAGTGGGGAAATCTTCTATTTATAGAGGCTGGCTGAGGCCTCTGAGCTGCACGCGCCATTTCTTACCAATTTTCTAATTTCGATTCTCCTAATTTCTAAAGTCGCAAATTAATAATTTTTTTCATGTATTATAAATATATACTAATAAATTAATAATAACACATCACAAAAAAAAAAAAAAACAAAAGCACATATGGAAACATTCTACAAATATACAAAGTTTACACTTAGTTTATATAAAGTTTACATTTAGTATATATAGAGTTTATACTCAGTATATAAGAAATTTATTAAACAAAAATCTTTATTTAAATAGTTTATAACAATAATATAAAAGGTATAAAATATTCATATATCATAATTCAAACAAATTCATATCTAAAAAGTTACAATAAGTTTATCTTTAATATATATTGGATTTTATCATACACAACTGCAAAATTTATTATAAGATATGCATATAGTGGAAGAATCATTTTACCTCTAAAAAGATTCAGATAATAAAGAAGCTTCAGAAGATTCACTAAGCTTGGGTTTGACCATTAATTGAGGTGAGTTATGGTCTAAAATGATGGCTCACAATCTTCAGTATTTACATAGCTATGTTATTAGTATATGCTTAATACAATTGTGGCCTCTCCAACTTGATAGTATTTGTCACTTAGCCCCTCATATTTGTCAACTAACTACTTAGCCCCTTTAACTTGATTATTTGCTTACTAATTAACCCTTATTTGATGCTGTGGTGAAAAGTGTGCAGTGTACTTTCTTATCGCACGTGAATACAAAAAAATTTACTAAAATGAATAATAAAATTACAATATTATCCTTTTCTCAAAATAGGACCAAAGAATAAAAAAGGCTAAAAAAGAGAAAACAAAATTTGAAGTAACTAGTGCGTAATCATCAATAACAAAAGGGAAAAATTAAAAATAAGAGTTAGAAACCATAACAAAAAAAATTATGCATAAATTCACTTGACAATTAATCTTATTCTCCATTCTCTTCAACTCTACTCTTCCTTATCTCATACTCTATACTTAATTTCTTTATGTTTTAAAATATATAAATATATTGAATGAATGACTATTATACAAAAATGAAGGATATAATTGGTTTTGTCTGTGAGAAGTGGAAGTTAGAGTGCAAATCTATGCATAAATATAGACATGGAACTGAGAAGAATGAGTAGATCTTTTTTTACAATAAAAGAACACACCAACCATGCATTAACTCCATAAATGAATCACCTAAATTTTGCTTTAAATTGAAACCCAAAAACTAGCCACCAAAATATAAAATAAAAAAAAAAGAAAAAAGAAAAAAGAAAGAAGGCACCTTTATTAAAAAGAACCAAATCGATTTTCACGATTTAAGGATCAAAATGGAAAAACTCAAAAAGAGAAAAGAGAGAGAAAAAATAACATAGATTGTAGAGAACTCAGTAGGGAAGTTAAAATAGGGGGTGAATTCAGAGTAAACAAATTGAATATAGAATAAAATATAAAAAAAATTTTAGACAAAATAAATAGATCCTACATTGCAAGAGCTAAAAAAATATATCCCTCAACAGTAGCCAAATCAGACATCGATGGACGAGTAGGAGGTAGCATCGATAACGAAGGCAATCAGGTGCCGATCAATATCATCATCAGATTCCCAAAGATTTTCTTACTTGGATTTGTATAATGACGGTAGTGAGAGATACTTGGGAAAAATTAGATTTTGAGAAGATTAGATTTTTATATTCAATTTTTTATCAATTTTTCTTTGCTGTGTGCCTTTTTTGTTATTATATAGTGTCCATGTATTTTTAATGTAAAGCGATTGGAAAACACGCGCTAACGGTTAAGTATTTATAAAATCAAGGGTTAATTAGTAAGCAAATAATCAAGTTGCAGGGGCTAAGTGATAAATGTTGTCAAGTTAGAGGGGCCACATATGTATTAAGCCTATTAGTATACAAATCCATATTAATTGCAGGAAAGAAGAGAAAAGCAAAAATAGTTACATTAAACTATTTCACTATCAATTACTAATAATACTAATGAATTCATCTTTAAAACTGAATTTAAAAAACAAAAAAATTAAAAAAAAAAGACAAATAAATAAATTATGATTAAGAGATGGAATAAAATGAAATTTTAATTAATATTACCCCCATACTCTATATAAGTACTATACATATACCTAGTATACATACAATACGTATATGGAGTATAAGAATGTCACATTTAGTTTCAATTCAAAAACCTGTAGTCAAGTTCAAACAATATTGCATTAAAATTTAATAACATTGACAAAATCATTATACTTTCAATGATCTTAGTCTTATTTACCAAAACTTCATTTATACCTATAAATATATTATTATGAATAATATAACATAATTAACTCACACATGTATGCATCACCTTCTAGTTGGTCTCGAAACACTCTTACCCTTCTCGTGGCATAACCGCTTGACTTCCGAATCAACCGCATAAACACCTGCGCGATCACACAACCGCGCTAAGCCCGAGAGCTTAGTAATACAAATAATTCATATAAACATACATTAGAGAAAATCATATTTTCATGTTATCTTGATATGTCATTATTTACTTACCATGTTTTCCCATTTTGATTATGCTTTTCATATATATAATTCTACTAATGTCTTAATTATATACATATTCATACACCTCATTTCAACAATTCACAATTCAATGACTTATCAAAATCTTCATGAAGCAATATTCACCATTTCCACATCTATATACATTTTACACTTCATATTATAATTTTCATAAGCTCATCATGTAACATAGCTTCTCAAGCCATATTCACTTTCAATAATTTACTTATGTATTGTATACATTTCATTCCAGGATTATCATTATATTTTTCATACCATTATATTTCATTCCATAGTTATCACCATATATCACATAATATTATATTTCATTATTCATTCTTTTTCCATTATTCAAGAATCACATATATACAAGCACAAGCATGGGCCCAAAAACACTAATATGCCATTCCACTTTCAGAGTTAATGTTTTGGTTCAATTATCACATTTATCATTATCCCAACTAGGCTTCAAGGATTAAGGTTCAACCAAGCTTCAAGGGGAACAAAGCATGCTAAGTATCAACCCAACTTGGCTTCAAGAACCAATCCAACCTAGCTTCAAGGGTTGTAACATCTCAATTAGGCTTCAAGGTTTAGATCCAACCAAGCTTCAAGGGGAGTAAAACATGTTAAACTTCAACCCAACTTGGCTTCAAGGATTAAACCAACCTAACTTCAAGAGATTGTTACTATTAGGCATGCCACCAACAACAAAACTCTGAAAATGAATAACATATTAGACACACAATCAATTCATTCACTTATTTACCATTCTCTTTCTCAATTCACATTTCATAAACACATAGGCAATCATGCCTTAATAAGTTCATTTTACATAACCATAGCCAACAACAATGGCTTCATTTCTCATTTGCATCATTATAGCCAATCACAATGGCTTCACATCTTATCATATCTCAATTCACATTATACATTTTATAATTCAAGTATACACAATCAATTACATTGAACATATATCTTAAATTCATCATCATATAAACCACATGTCCATTTATTTCATTTCAATCATTATTACCAATCACAATGATATCACATTTCATCATTTCTCAAAACACATTAACACAATTCATCATTAAAATATTTATCATAACAAATTACATTACACATACCTTTTTGAATGACCCTCATAGCTTTCACACTATACAAATCATAACATTAGTTACATTGTATTACCAATATAATAAATTATCTAACACATTTATAACTAAATGTTATAAATCCCAAAATCATGCAAATACATGCAACCATGTAGTTGGTACTTACCTCAAGAACACTCACACAACTTTATACTCTTTTCCTTCCAAGAGTTCTTCACTTCACAAACTAGGGCAAATCACTTCCTTCTCAAAACCTAATCCAAAAATAATACAATACATCAATTCCAATGCCATTATTCACTTAATACCCTCTTATTAGACCCATACATCACAAATTATAAGCCAATTCATCTATCTAAGACCCCACGGTCGTGGCCTCACAACCCCACGGCCGTGGCTTAGCAAACAATTCTGCCCAATTACTCTAACAACCCCCACGGGCGTGGCCTTCCAGTCCCCACGGGCGTGGCATAGCAAATGAATCTGTCTCCCTTGCTCAACACCTCCACGGCCATGACTTCCAATGGCCACGGTCGTGGCAGCCAAAGGCCACGGGCGTGGCATCCAAAATGCCTCTGTTTCGGACCCAAAATCATGTATTTCATGTTTTAAACTTTACTAAACACAAACATACATCAATTATTCAATTCTCCAACTCATACTTATTAAACCCTTTCTAACCAATTTCAATAATCCATCATCATCCTCACAAATAAACATTTTAATCTATACATATCTTTCAATCTTTCACTATCATCATCTTAACACACTAACTACATCAAATATCAACACAATCAATGGAAATCAATTCAAAGAAATGAATACTTACTTGAATATTTTGCCAAATCTTCATCTCCATCTTCAATCCTTTTAAAATCCTTAAGAAATTTGATGTGAAGATTAATAAAATCATCTCTCTCTCTCTCTCTCTTTCTCTCTCTCTCTCTTTCTCTCTCTCTCTTGTCCACGAAGAAGAAGAAGAAGAAGAAGAAGCAAAAGAAGAAAGAAAGTTCTTTCTTTCTTTCGTTCTTATCTCTAATATATATAATAATAATAATAATAATAATATAGTTAATATTTCTCAAATAACCTCCACCACACTTTCTTCCTTTGACTTTCCTTTCTTCTTTTTCTTTTATTATTATTATTATTATTCTTATTTAATTATAAAGCTCACTTTCCCTACACCACTTTATACACTATGCATATGTCTTTTATATTACATATATATTCCTCATATTTTCCAAATACCATATGTATACATATTATCCTCCATATACATTTATCTCTTATAATATATCTTTTTAATTAATTTATTTTCCCTTCTCTTTCCATAAAACATATACATTAAATCTAAATACAACAACAACTCCAAAACTTATAGGGTATACTTTGGGATATTACACAGGAACTCATTCTAATGCTGAGTTATTAGAGTTTATTCGGCATCATGAAGATGAAAATATAAGTCTACTAGCCGGGATGCCGCTTCATCGTAGTTCAAATCAAAAGAGCAAGTTAATTTTTATTTTTTGTGTTTTTTTCTTTTTTTTGTGTTTTTTTCTTTTTTTCTTTCCATTTTGTTTTTGTTTTTCTTTTCTTTTGTTCTTATTTTTATTTTTTATTTTCTTTTTTCTTTTTCTTTTTCTTTTTATTTGTTTGTTTTTTTTCTTTATATTTTCTATTTTTAGAAAATTTAGGAAAAATATATTAATTTAAGAATTTAAGTAGATATAATAAAGATATACTTACCTGGCTCCGTGTTAGCGTGATCATTGCGTTATTTGGGCCAGAGGGAGTATCTACAAAGCCCGATAATCGTATGATGTAGCGCCTTCTTGGGTAAGGTAGATTATCTGAGATTGCGTCTTTGAGAGCTTCATCTTACAATTATCATCCAAGGAGTATCTGATAGACTGGAGCGCAGTCCAGGCGCTTGCAGAATAATGGTTGGACACAACTCATACTTTTCACTTGCTCATTGGAGAGATGACAATTGGTCCGGTCGATTTTCCTGCTATAACCGGCATTCAGTATGATGGTCTTCCGATTCCTCTTACCAATGATATTCTGACATTTGAGGAAATTCAACAATTAATTGGTATGGAACCATCATATAAAGGGCCTTTTAAGATAAAAATCGAGCCAATTCGTAGTTATTGGATGAACTACGAAGGACGGGTTCACAGAGACATAGCCTAACAGTATGCTCGAAGATTTTTGTTATATTTGCTCGGGTCGACCATTTTAGGCAGCACTGAATCCGCCATCCATTTGTCAGTGTTGAGGGCCCTTACTTATATGAGGACGGTACCACTTTACGGCTGGGGTGAAGCTGGCCTTGCCTATCTTTACCATGGACTTGACAAAATTTGCTGAAATAAGAAGTCTTTTGTTGGCTTTATGGCAGTTGTTGAGGTATTCTTCTTCCACCAATGTCAATTCCATTCTTATTCTTGCATGAATTTGATTTTTATTATTGTTGTACGCATGGGCATATGAACACAACCTTGTGAGGGTGCCTGGTATTTCCCGAGAGAGAGCCAGATATCAGAGATTAAATTTCTAGTTGTCTGAGCGTGTAGAAGTTCCCAGCTCTCACCATGTGCATACCCAATGTTTTGTCTTCAGTTGCTTAACCTGGGACCAAGTAAAATAGAATTAGTATACTTTAAAATTTATGTGAAAGTTTACTTACCTTATGTCATTTTGTAGGTGAATTTGGCCTGGTGAAATGCAGAAGAGCGGACAAACTGGACTTCCTCGATGAATGCTGCACTGCCTTTTCAACATACTCACCGAGTCATCGCCGGCCCTGTGTCTAATGGCTGGTTTCTCGGAAAGAGATTATATGAGTGGTTTCTTGGTCACGAGCAGTGGAGGATCCTGATGCATTGCCCAAAATATACTTTAGATATTACATCAATGCCGGAAAATGCATGGTGGTTGGCCCTATACGGTTATGATGTTGAAACATTTCTCTATCCACCGGGTGCATCTTATACCCATTTTATTCAAATAGGGCTCTTGAACTTTGATGTATCTCCTATTGGTGTACGGGAAATTTTTGAAGAAAATGAGGATAGAGATGAAGAGGAACATCATAGAGAGGGAGGAGAATTCGTTCCACATCTCGGGGTTAGCACTTCTCAGGTAAAACTTTTACCATTTTTCCATTGCAATCGCTTCTTTCTTAACTTGTTTTGACTTTTTTAATGATTTTTGTAGGTTTCTGGCTCATTTGATCATGAGGCTGGACCTTCTTTTACTGCTCCTTCATTTGCTCATTCTAGTCCGCCATATATGCCATCTCATCCACAGGGTATTGATATAAATTACCTGGTAAGTTTTCTTGTTCCATGATAACTTATGCTATATGTATGCATGATTATGTATGCTCTTACTCTTTTCCTTTCTGGCTCATAGTAGATGCTTGAAGAACAAAACAAAAAACTTCAAGAAGAGTTGGCCGCTAGTCGTCAGCAGGTTTCCCATTTTGAAAATTTGTATCATCAATCAGAATAAAATTTTCGAGACTTTCGATTTTAGGGGATGAGGGATCCTGGTGCTTCTTCATCTAGAGTCCCTCAAACTGATGACCATGAGATCTTTTCGTCTACTTCTAATGAGGACTGTGACAGATAGGAACTCTAAGGTAATAGGGATTCTGGTGCTCCTGCTTCGGGCAGACTCGGGACGAGTTATTTATCTCCTCCTCCGGCAGGCGATGATTTTTTCAGGGCTTTATTTAATGACCTACCACCACCTTCTTAGTGATGTATGAATATTGTATGAATTGACTAAAGATTGTATAATAAGTATAGAAATAATAATGATAATATAATGCTCATTTTACTGCAACTTTTTTCCATTTTTTCTTTTCTTTTTTTTTACTTTTTTTTATATCATAATTATTGCGCCACAATTTCCCTTTTTACATTCACAGTCGCATCAATTATCTAAAACCAAATGCAACACGGTAATTAAAGAGATTTCATCGCTAATTCTTTTTCCTCATGCATCACAGCCTCACTCTTTTCCTTATCAATTTTGGAAAAGCACAATCCTCCTATATAAATCACCTTTCACGCCATAATTTCATACAGAAACCAAGAGATTTTCCACTTCAATGTAAAAACTCCTTTTAATAATTTTAATTTTCCTTCATTCATCAACAATGATCGAACTCCATTTAAAGAAGATAAAAATTCTATTTAAGAATATGAATGTCATTCACTGGAAGCAAATGTCTTGGTCAAAACTTGATATTTTAAAGTGTTTTCAAAATGTTAAATTGGACCATTCCTTTTTACATGCCATGGCTTCTTTTTGGAATATGGATTCTAGGACATTTAAAATTAATGGTTTTGAAATATGTCCCTTGATTGAAGAATTTGAGGTCATCCTTGGATATCCAAATAATCAACAAATGCCGTTACCCATGTTGATTTTCAAGATTCAACAGAAGATGCAGATGTTATTTCAAATTTCAAAGCCTGAAGTTCTTCGGTTGATGTGAGGTGAGAAAATTCTACTTGCTCCCTTGATTGATTTTTGTCTCTCTCATTTGGCTCCTACTAAGGCATGGGGACGTATGCTTTGTCTATGCTTGCTTGGCCAATTCTTGCTTGTTTCTTCTGATGGCAATATTGATCCACGAGTATTGGATATCATGGACCAAATAGAAGGAGGCTTGTCGCTGATATCCGTGATCTTAGCCGAGACTTTAGTTGGATTAGACCAACTTAAATCAAGATTATCAAAGAGACTAACCGGAAGTCCGTTGCTACTTCAGGTAATTACCTAAACTGCCCTTTCGAGTTTTCAATTTAGGTTTTCTCTTTCTTCTTTTTTTTTATTTTATCGTTCTAATTTTTGCCTAGTCCGCCCATGCGGGTTTTCAAAACTAACGAGCTATCCTAATTGTTGCCTAAGCTGCCCTTGCTGGTTTTCAACTTAGCAAACTTCTTTTATTATATTTTTTATATTGCTCTAATTTTTGCCTAATCTGCCCATGTGGATTTTCAGAACTAGCGAGCTGTACTAATTTTTGCCTAAGCTGCCCTTGAGGGTTTTCAACTTAGCGGACTCTTTTTTTTTTATATTGCTCTAATTTTTGCCTAGTCCGCCCATGTGGGTTTTTGAAACTAGCGAGCTGTCCTATCATTTGCCTAAGCTGCCCTTGCAGATTTTCAACTTAGCAGACTCTTCTTTTTTTTATTTAATTAATTTTACCTCATATATTTGGCTTCAAGAGCATCTATGCTTGCTTGATACTCCATCCATGGATTTTGCCAAATATCTACCACAGCATCATTCTGCTCGGAAGCTACTACATCCTACTTCTTCATATGCTAACTGGGTTGACTGGATCACTCACGCGCTGAAGTCAACATCCATTGGTTGGTACCTTGGTGGAAGATTTCTCGTATCACAATGCGGACATACTTGATGTATGTTCCTCTTGCTGCTCTTCGTCGAGGTACTTGCTATGATCCTCATCGGCTTAACCGTCAGTACGGAACTGAGCCTCGTGATTTTGAATTCACTCCCTATTTAGACATTCCTTGCTTGACTGAAGCCTACTTGGATCGGCTGAGGCAAAGTTGGCCTGCACATTACACTTATCGTCTGCCATAGATTTTACATTTGTCCAAAAAAGTGTATTGTTAGGATGAAAAAATAATAAAAAAATTAATAAAAAAAAATGCTTCTTTTCCTTTTATAATTTGTCATCACCTTTTGCTATTGTGTTTATTTATTTCATCCATATCTGGTCAAATACTTATAAAAGTGAACATAGAACATTTTTAATATTAACTCTGTTTTATTAAATTGGGGAACAACCAAACATAAAGCCAGCATACACAAGATCACTCCTATTACCAACTAGCCCTTTCAGGTTTTCTAATTGACAATTTTCTCTCATTTAGCCCTCATTGTTCCCTAGCCCGCCCTTTCGGGTTTTCGGAGCTAGCGGACTGCTCTAACTTTTGTCTAGGCTGCCTTTTTTGGGTTTTCAACCTAGCAAGCTCTTTTCTTTTTTTTTTTATACATAAAACCTCTTCAATCTGTCAATGTTCACTGGCTCACTAGACTCGTTCCCATCCATGTCTGATAGCTTCACTGCACCCTTGTTCATGACTTGTTTCAAGACATATGGCTCTTCCCAACTAGGCCTAAACCTCCTTCCTGGATCAGATACGTTAGGCTTACTTTGTTTCAACACCAAATCCCCGACTTTGAGTTTTATGATCTTAACTCTTGTATTATAAGCCCGAGCTATCTTCCTTTGATACAGTTGATGATGATATAGTGCCTTTAACCTTCTCTCCTCTAATAAAGCTAACTACATGTATCTGCTCACTACCCATTTTGTTTCAGACAGTTCAGCTTCCAAGACTACTCTTAACGACTTGATCTCAATTTCAATTGGCAACACTGCTTCCATCCCATAAACCAAAGAGAACGATGTCATTCCAGTAGGTATTCGCACACTTGTTCTATATCCCCACAAAGCAAAAGGAAGCATCTCTGACCAATCCCTGTACGTCTTGGTCATCTTGGACAGAATTTGCTTAATTGTCTTGTTTGTTGCTTCTACCGCACCATTAACCTTTGGTCTATAAGGAGAGGATCGGTGATAATGGATTTGGTACTTCAAGAATAAATCCTTAACTGCTCCTTGAAACTGTACCCCATTATCTGATATCACACTGTGCGGGACCCCGTATCTGCAGATGAGGTTCTTTTCAATGAATCTACCCATTTGACTTGCCCCCAATTTGTTGAAGGATTCGTCTTCGACCCATTTTGAAAAATAATCTACCGCTACTACAATGAAACGGTGACCGTTTGAGGCTGTCTGATGTATCTCTCCTATAATGTCGATACCCCAAGTGGCAAAGGGCCAGGGTGAAGACATAGAATGCAATTCTTCAGGAGGCATGTGATTCAAGTTACCATACATCTGACATTGTTGCCACTTCTTTATGAACTCAATACAATCTCTCTCCATGGTCAACCAGTAGTAACCTTGTCGAATAATCTTCTTAACTAGGGCCAAACCACTCATGTGCGAACCGCAACTTTCTGCTTGTATTTTTGACATGATATGCTCCACTTCAGGCTTCCATAAACATCTCAAATGCACCCCATCAGGCCATCTTCGATATAACTCTCCATGGAATGTGATGTATTGCAAAGACCACCATCTTATGGCTCTTCTTTCTTTCTTTGTTGCCCCTGACGGGTATTCCCTTTCCTCCAAAAATCGTCTTATAGTATCATACCACGCATCATGGTCTATATCAGTTTCCATGATTGTTTCATATTCATAGCAAGGAGTTGATGAACTGGTCAAAATCAGAGGCTTGAGAAATAAGTTGACGGGATTTTCCCATATCGAAGCCAATGTGGCTAGGGCATCAGCCATCTGATTTTCTTCTCTTGATAGGTGTATAAACCTACACTCCTTGAAGTTCTTCTTCATCATGGTCAAGTAATGGTGGTATGGTTTTAATTTTTCTTCTTTCAACTCCCACTCTCCATTTACTTGGTATACTACTAGCAATGAATCGCCAAAAACTTCCACCTTATCCACCTTCATAATCATTAGGGTTTCCAAACCAAAGACACATGCTTCGTATTCCACCATATTATTGGTTGCCCTAAATTTCAAGTTTTTGGCTAAAGGGATAAGTTTCCCTTTGGGTGATTCTAATATGACTCCCAAACCTGCTCCTTTCCTATTTGCTGCTCCATCAAAATACATTTTCCACCCTTGTACTTCAATTGCCTCTAAATGTTCATCCGAAAATTTCAAGACTACCTTTTCGTTATCTGGTAATGGCTGTTGGGCCAGGAATTCTGCCACTGCTCTACCTTTGATTGTTTTCCTAGTTACATACTCAATCTCAAATTCTTCTAATATTATCAACCATCGACCATATTTCCCAATCAAAGAGGGTGTCTCCCTTAAGTACTTCATTGGGTCCAACTTCGAAATTGCTTGCACACTATACGATTGAAAGTAATGCCGCAACTTCTTAGAAGACCAAACCACGGCTATACAGGTCTTTTCAATGATACTATACTTAATTTCATAAGGTATGAGCTTTCTACTTAAATAGTAAACTGCACGCTCAATCCCTGACTCATCTGCCTGGGCTAGCATGGCTCCTATTGACTCTTCTTCTACTGCTAAGTATAGTAACAAGGGTTTACCAGGTTTGGACGGTTTCAAAACAGGTGGATTTAGTAGATACTCCTTTATTCGCTCAAAGGCCTTTTGACATTCTTCATTCCACAGGACTGGCTAATTCTTTTTAAGCAATTTGAAGATAGGCTTACAGATTGTTGTGAGCTTTGCTATGAATCTGCTAATGTATTGTAATTTACCGATGAATCCCAGAACTTCTCTCTTCGTCTTAGGGGCTGGCATATCCCTGATTGCTTTAACTTTGTCAGGATCAATTTCAATGTCATTCAGACCAATCACATGTCCCAATAATTTGCCTAAGGTAACCCCGAAAACACACTTCTTCGGGTTTAATCTTAGCTTATATTTCAATGCTCTATCAAAGAATAATTCTAAGTTTTGGAAGTGTTGTTCCCTTGTATCCAATTTCACCATCATATCATCAATATATACTTCAACTTCTTTGTGCATCATGTCATGAAATAGTGTGGTGGCCATCTTTTGATAGGCTGCTCCAGCATTCTTTAAGCCGAACGGCATCACCCTATAACAAAATATACCCCATGTAGTAATGAAAGCAGTTTTGGCTTTATCCTCTTGGGCCATTAACACTTGGTTGTATCCGGAAAATTCATCTACAAACGAGTGTAGCACGCTAGAGTTTGCACTATCAATGAGAACATCTATATGAGGAAAAGGAAAATCATCTTTAGGGGAAGCCTTGTTTAAATCTCTATAGTCCACATAGACCCTTATTCTTCCATCTTTCTTTGGCACTGGTACTATGTTGGCTAGCAAATCTGGATATTCTATCACTTCAAGGAACTTTACTTGTATTTATTTAGTGACCTCTTCTTTAACCAATTCAGCCCACTCAGGTCTTAATCGCCTAAGTTTTTGTTTGACAGGTTTCATGTGAGTGTAAGTAGGAATAAGATGTTCGGCTATGTCTTGATCTATTCCAGGCATATCCTCATAAGACCAAGCAAATAGTTATTCATATTTTTTGAATATTTTTTCAAATCTCTCTCTCATCAGGAGTAAGGTCGGATACTATGCTAATGTTTTTAGGATTTTTTTATTGTTCCCAAATTTAATGATTGTGTGTCAACAGAATTAATATTAAAGATGCTCATATAACTGCTATTTGAATGTATGCAACCATCAGGAGAAACATCACACAAGTAAGCAAAATCAGACTTTATTGCATTCATTTTGAAAAAGAAAACATCATCATCCTCATACAAAGCAGACAAATTAAAATCAAAATCAAAATCATTATTCTCAAAATCATAAGGCAAAATGTCTTCAAACTTCTCTTCAACCAGGGCAGCAATCTCCTTCGGAGTCTTCTCAGCTTTCAGGACATCTTCCTTCTTCTCTTTCGGATTAGATTCTTTGTTGACTGGTAGGGTGAGCTCTTTCTTCACTTTCTCCACTAGCTCGACAACATCTGCAAAAATTTCAAAACCCTAGATCAACTTTCCCATGAACATGATTGGCTCAGGCTTTCCTTGGAGTAGTCCCATGTCTGGAGCTTTGACAAAGATCTCTTCAAGTGGTGGGAAGCTCATCTTCTCATTCTTCTATGGCTGGGCATTGTTGGCTTCATCATATCCCAACCCCTTCTTGGAAGTTTGAGTTTTAAAATCTGGCAGCTTTATTAGACCGACCTTTCCCTTTCCAAGACCAGCTCCGGGAAGGTAGTTCATGCTCTTCATCATATTCAAGACCTTAGAGTCCACTACTTCATCATTAGAAATTGCAGCTATTTGGAAACCATTGAGGGGCCTCTCAATCATTAGAGCATTAACAACCTCATTATCTTCGGCCTCAATGACCACTGTCAAATTTTTGTTAGGGAATTTGATCTTTTGATGAAGGGTGGAAGGAACTCCACCAAGAGGATGAAACCATGGACGTCCCAAGAGTAAGGCAAAGGTAACAGGTATGTCCAAAATAATAAATTCAACAATAGATTCAATTGGACCAACCTTGACAGCAGCTTTGAAAGTTCCTTCGGCATGTCTCTTAGTGTTGTCATAAGCCCGAATGGTTACCTCGATCGGGTTTAGATCCCTTGTTGACATGGCTAGCTTTAGCAATATTTTAAGTGGACAAACATTTATGGCAGACCCATCATCGACCATGACACATGGAGTCCTTTTCAATTTGATTTCTATTTTGATAAAGAGAGGGCGGATATGATCTCTCCCCTCTTTCGGTAAATCTGCATCTGAAAAAGAAATCGCTCCCATATTAACTTCACTCTTCTTTTGAATATCTTTACATTTTATTACCCCTCCAATTTTTATGAAGTTGATCAGCTCCTCCGATATTGTGGAGGTAGAAATTGGCATGCTAGCTAAGGCCTTGGCCATAGTTTCTCAGTGCTTTTTAGAAGTAGCCAATAAGTCCCAAATACTAACACTTGCTTGGGTTCTTTTCAATTGCTTGAGCATAGTATCATCTTCCTCTTCTTTATTCCCTACTTCAACTTCCTTTCCCTTAGGCGGTGGCCTTGCACAAGGCTTACCGGATCTAGTGTTCATTACTTCATCCTCTTCGGGCTCGGACCAGGTCCATTCCTCCTTCTTGGATACAAGATCGTCCTCACTATCACTTGAATCCCAAAACCCATTGACAACACAAATTGCTACTTCTTTACCCACCATAGCTTGTTTAATTTTGCCAAATACCTATTCGTCTTTGGTTGCTTCTCCACCCACAACTTGAAAAGAAGACATGACAAAACTTTCATGCAAACCTCCTCCAATCATGAAGGTTGCCGGTGGTGGTACTCTATTGAACTTTGGTAATGGGTTGTCTTTGGTGTTTGGCTTGTTGGGCTTGGGCAGCTTCTCACTATCAATTAAATTTTGGATCTCATGTCTCAATCTCACACATCTATCCGTGTCATGCCCTTGCATTTCATGAAACTGACAAAATGATTTAGTGTCGAAATTAGGTGGGAGAGGGTTAGGCAAAGGACGAGGATTTAAGGGTTGTAACAATCCCTTTCTTTAAAGCTTATTGAGAACCCAAGACATCGGTTTCCCCAATTTCAAAAACTACCTCCTTGTTCCTTGGTTAGTAGCATTGACACCGACTGCCTTTTACATGCTTTGGCTACCAGATTGATAGTTTCCTTTCTCGTTCCTTCTTGTTGAAAAACGGTTCTTCTCTCTTTCCCATTCTTCAATTTGCAGACTAGCTTGGAGAAGATCTTTGAAATCACGGATGAGGGTATGAGACATCCTTTCACGAAGACTAGGCAACACCCCTCTCACAATCATCCTTATTTGATCAAATTCATCGAGCCTTTTCTTGAGCAAAGAGGTCTTATTTCTCCACCTTTTCACATAGTCCGCAAAATTCTCATTTGGCCTTTGTCTAATGGACTCCACTTCCATTAAGGTAACTTCCATTTCAATGTTGTATCCATATTATTGGATGAAGGCCTTGTATAGCAGATTCCAACTCTTTTGTGTTCCTTCTTCTAAGGTATTGAACCAATTTTGGATAACAGGATCCAATAAGAGTATAAAGTACCTTAGAGTTTGAGCCTTAGTAGCTCGAGCAGACTACATAGCAGTGATATACTGCTTCACATGGAGGTGAAGATTTTCGGCTCCATCGAACTTCGCAAAAGATGGCATCTTGAACTTGTATGGAACTTCTTCATCTAGCTCAAATAATTTGTCAACTTTAGACATTTCTTCGGTTTTCAGCTTCTTCTCAAATTTCTTTTCTAGATCCGCGATCATCTTTTCAACATCAGAAGTCTCTGTTTTCTCCATAGCTAACCTTTTAACAATCTTTGGTTCTTTCTTCTTGTCTTGAGGATCTTGGTAGTATTGAGCCCAATCATCATTATCATCAATGATCACCTTTTCATCATCAAAAATCACTTCACCAATTTTAGTCTTCCCTTTGTCCTTTGGCTTCTTAGTGCTAGCAGATGCTTCGGCATGATTTCCTAAAATCGCAGCTAATTGGTTCTTCATGGTCTCAGTTAGGGCCTCTTTTATTTCTTCCATCTTGGCATTGAGGGCATCATCCACCATTCTTTGAATTTGTTTAGGTGCCATTGCTTTTGGTGAAAAAGAGATTGAGTTGTTGCTAGATTCTTCATCTCCGGCGTAGGTCAGATTGTCGTAAGCTTTTGAACTATCATAATCCAGGGCTATGAGCCAGAGAGGATTAATGATATGAGATGCAAATGTATGTATGTATGCATGTATGCATGAACAATTAACAAACAAGGATAAATAGGATGTTCCTTCCAACCTTATAACATCCACACACGAATGGCGAGTCTCTTTTCCTAGGTATATGGTTAACAAAATACCAACATGGGATATCTTGTTTTCAAATATTTCCCTAGAACATTTCAACCAATAGTTATATTTTCAAAAATTGAAATCAATTTATGATAATTCCCATTAATTAGATTTTAATCCATTCAACCAACTAATGTAGCTTTTATGCTATATTGGATTAAAACTAAATTAAGAGGTTCATTATAAATAGATTTCTCACTTAAAAAAGTAACTAATGATTCATGCCAAAAACAAGCTCATGATTAATTATTCTTAGTATAAACTAGGCTCACAATTGGTTTTTGGTATTTCATAATTGACCTAAATATTTGTAAACTCTTTTGGATGACAATAATTTTGTTTCTAAGCCCACTGTGAAAAGATTTTAGAAAAAAATGGAGTTTGGGCTTAGTATTTGGGTTATAAGCAAAAGAATTTTTGATTTGTTTATTGAAAAGTTTTATATCCAAAGGCCATTTTGAAAAGTTTTGAAAATAGTTTTGGTCTTTTAGATTTTAAAGAAAAATTTATTTTGAGCTCACAATGTATTTAGGTCATATTAGAAAAAGAACAAACCAAATAAGCCTTGATTTAAGCCAAGATAAATTAACCATAGTCAAACAACATGCATTTGGGGGTAAAAACCTAAGGAAAGTAACTAGGCCAATTACATGAGCTTTAGCCTTTAGGTAAAAAAGCTTAAGTTCTCATAGCAAGTATATACCAAATGGTACGAGGCTATGAGTGGTTATGCCATAGTGGCTATGAGTGCTCGATCTCCATACCTTGAGTGAAAGTATGGTATCCCTTACATAACACAACACGGGTAACACGGGCATCCTAACTCACACACATGATGCAATATAATATGATGCAATGGATAATATAATTAAAAGAAAGAATAGAATAATATAAAGACCAACGGAATCAACTTCTCTTATCCCCAGTGGAGTCGCCACTGTGAGTGGAGATTTTTGCCTCCACTCCCGATGGAATGGTTCTTGCGACTTCGGCACTGTTTAGGCTCGGGGCCGTAGAGAACACGGACTTAAGTCTGAAGAAAATGGAGTCGCCAACCAGACGGGCTGGGAAAAAGAAAGGGGTGGATGACTAGATTTCTAAGGAATCCCCAACCCCCTAATAGGTTCGTAAAGTTGGGTACTTGTGGGGAAAGTGAGAAATGGCCTAGCACCCCCACAATGCCCAGTTCATTGGAACCGACCTCCTTTGCAAGTCTTAATATTATAAAATTCTTAAGTATAACAATATTATCCATATTACATGCAACAATTGAAATAAAGCATCGTTATATTAAAATCAAAGCAATGTTCAAACAAAGCAAATAAATGGACACCCATCTGAAGATGGAAACATGTCCTTATATCATCCATGTCTAAACTAATAGGACACCCACCGAAAGGTAGAAACATGTCCTTTACATTAGTCTAAAATATAAAAGCAATTTAAATTACATGACATTTAACTAATGAGGTACCCACAAAGTGAAAACATATCTCTTACAATTTTATTACTAAAACAAATAAATAATAACAACAAAGAAAACATACATCCATGATAAATTAAATAAATCAAGCATTGAAATTAAATAAATCAACCATCAAAGCATATAATAAACTATATAATCAAATCTAAAATTATATAAAGCAAGTACAGATACAAATTAGGGTTTACTGTTTCCATTTAAAGTTCTTTAATTAACATTTAGGGTTTTGGGATTTTAGTATTATTATTGTTATTTGTTTAGGCTACTATAAAGGTTTAAGAAAATTGGAATAAATTAGGGTTTTATGAATTTAAGAAAATAGTAAGGTTTTTTTTTTTGTTAATCAAATTAGGGTTTAGGGGTAACATTATGAAATTAGGGTTTTGGAATCCTAAGATATTTAGAGTTTGTAATTCATGGTTACTGGATTGTGATTCTAGATTTATTGGATTATGGCTTAGGGTTTAGATTAACTAGTTTGGGATTTTAAGTTCACTGAATTAGGGTTTAGGAAAACTTAGGGTTTACTATTTTGATTTTTCGAGAAAGTTAGGTTTTTGGTATTTTGGAAAATATATTTGGTTTTAGGATTTAAGAAAACAATTTAGAGTTTTATAAAATAATTATGATTTTAGAAAACATGAAGAAGATTAGAGTTTGGAGATTTAAGAAAACATTTGGAGATTTTGGACAAAAAGTTATGTTTTGGATGAAAATAGTTCGGGGAAAATAGTTTAGGGTTTTAAAACTTTTGGAAGCAGAAGAGAAACAATTTTAGGGTTTCAAGGTTTTGAAAATAGAAGAGAAACAATTTTAGGGTTTTAAAGTTTAGAAGAAATGTTTTAGGGTTTTTAAGGTTTTTGATTAATTTGTATGATGAATTAATTCAATTTGAATGATCAAGCTACTGTAAAGAAATAAATAAAGAAAATAGAGATTCAAACCTTCGTTCGTTGGTTCCACCAAAAAATTGCTTTCTGGATGAACAAAGACAAAGGCAAGGTTTTTGCCTTTGATGAATTGTTGATTGTTTGCTTGTTGGTAATGTCTCTTGCTAGGTTTTTCTGTCTTTTCTTTACTCCAATCCAATCCAAGTTCAAAAGTGCAATTTTCGATCACACCAATTTTTTTTCCTTTTTTTGAGTTTTAAAGTGTTATTTATAGGAAAAATTATAAGTATACTTCTAATTGGTTAAGGAAACTAAAATTAATTAGGAAAAGAAACCAAAACCAAATAGAATTTGATTTTGAAAAAAACTGCGTTGGAAAATTTCGCTGGCGAAAACTGCGAGCGTTAGTCAAGAATTGCGAGAGCTGGCGAAGAAATTTGTGAAATTGGCCAGCCAATTTGCCAAAGGAATTTCCTACGGCGAAATGGCCCAAGTAGGAAATTCCTGCGGGCGAATTGGCCTTGGCCAATTCCACTTTTGGCGACAAATTTTTCGTCGCTGATTTTTTCGTCGCCGATTTTTATTTTTATTTATTATTATTATTATTTATTTATTTTATTTATTATTATTATTATTTATTTTATTTTATTATTATTTTATTATTATTTTCTTTTTTAACTTTACCATTTTTATTTTTACTAAAATAAATATTATTTAATTAAAATACCACAAAAATTATTTTGAACTATATAAAAAATATCAGACCAGACTAGGTCAAAAATTAAGGGTCTACAAGTATGTTTATGATAGAATGTCAATTAAAGATCCATTATTGTTATGTGTGCTTGACTCTCTGCTCAATGAAATAGTATACGATCCTCGCACAGCACATTGGACGAGCTGCAGCTACAAAAGTGCAAAGCAAGAGGTAGCTGCTCTAAAGGAAAGATTGAAAGAAATGGAAGGGCGAGCACAAGCGGCTGAAAGGCAAGCGGCTCGAACCACTGATGCCGAGCTTTGGGTGGTTCAAGCACAAAAGGAAGCCATCGAAGCAAAGATGCAACCGAAGCTTGTTGAGAGAAAAGTGGTGGAGATGGGAAAAGCAAGAAGTATGTTTAGCAGCAGCTTGCCCTTGTGACTGCCAACCTCGACTAGACACTCAGGATGCTTGATGCTGAGAAAGAAGCTTTGCTCTCTCTTTAAGACTAGCAAAGCAACAAGACAGCTCAGGGTATCGTTAGATACCAAGATCAGGTTAGCAAAGAGCTAAAGAAAAGATACCCTAAAGCTAATTGGCATTGGGTGTAAGAACTTGATCCTATAAAAGAAGGTGAAGAAGCAGGTGAAGTGCAACACAATTCACAACTCAACATTTTTCTATTATTATCATACCTTCATTAAGGAATGGAGTTTCTTATGATATAACAATAGGAGTGGTTTGATTGATAAGTGTGGGGTAAATAAGAAAAAATAAAAAGAAATAAAATAGTATTGTTCTAGTAAGATTTGGGGCTGAAATGCATACTTTGCAGATTGTATTTGACTAAGAGTCGATTATTCTATTCTTCTACATTTGAGCTAAATGTTCAATGCAATTTTATATTTTGTATATATATATATATATATAAATAATAAAAAAATAAAAATAAAAAGAAAAAATATATATATACAAAATTCATATATTTTCTAGCATTAGTCATCAAAGAGGAATTTTGACTCATTTACTTTTCTTTAAGTATGCAAGTATGTGAGACTATCAAGGGTTGGTGAATATGCCATTTGAGGGAGTTACGAGTTTCTAAGCAAGATTATTGTCTAATTTAGATACTCCATTTCTTGATGTTCCAACTTAAATGTCTTTTCTCACACCTTCACCTTAGCCCCATTACATCCAAACGAAAAGACCTTCGGATTATTTCTTGAGAAAAATCAGTGAGAGAGATTGGATAATTAAGCAAGTTTATGGTAGTATGCAGTCATGATTGGTTTAAGTGAATTAACCTTTGAAATTGAGTGAAACACTTAGATGAGAGATGAGATTTGTTATGTCTGAATTAATGAATGAGTTAAGAAAATCTTGATTAAAGTAAATTGCATTTATTTATTGCTGAGTATTAAAGGATTTCATCTTATATACTTGAATTATAGTTAAATTTGCTTGAGTTTTTAATTTATGCTATGTAAATTTGCTTGAGGACAAGCAAAGTTTTAAGTGTGGGGTAGTTGTTTTATTAGTTTTTGTCATAAAATTGCTATTTATTTATTATGATAATTATTGTTTTCTTCATGCATTTTGGTAGTTTTAATCTGTTTATTTAGTGATTTCATGCATTTTGGTAGTTTTGATTTATCCTAGTGTTTAGATCATTTTGGTACTAGTTTTTAGTATGATGTTTATGTGTTTTTGGTTAATGTTTCATTTGATTCTTGTTTAAAGTTTGTTTTAAGTGTTTGTTTTAGGCTAAAGTGTTTTTGGTTAATGTTTCATTTGATTATTGTTTAAAGTTTGTATTAAGTGTTTATTTTAGGTTAAAGTGCAAAAACCCCCTTGAAAGATCAAAACAAAGAAAGAGGAGCATGAATCAAGCAAGACATGGCCAAGCCAAATCAAGCTTGGACGTGTCACCTCAAGGAAATTTTTGGCAGATCATGACATGGGCAGGAGACACGGCCAAGCCACTGGCCGTGTCTCTCCTAAAGGGCAAAACCGAAGAAACCAAGAAAGAAAGGAAAATTTGGCAGAAGCTGACACTGGCAGGTGACACGGTCCTAAGCCAAGAACAAAGAAGAACCAAAGAAAAGACACAGAAGCTGACACACCCAGGAGACACGGCCAAGCCACTGGCCATGTCACATGACACGGCCAGGAGCTTGACCGTGTCACTCTCATCTTCAAAGAACAAAGAAGACCAAAGGAGAAACAGAAGATGACACACCCAGGTGACACGACCAAGCCAGTGGCCGTGTCACATGACACGGGCACAAGCTTGGCCGTGTCACTCCATGAGACCAAAGAAAGAAAAGACGCCGGATTTTTAGCAAGGGATTTGTATAAATAGAAGAATTAGGGTAAGGGGGAGAGGACTTCTTCTTCTTCTTCATCAGCCGTTGGACACACTTTCTTCAACCGTTCTACACACAACTTTCAGCTGTTCTCTATTTTTCTCTGGAAATTGATTTCACTTTCATCCAAGCACTCTAGATTAAATTAGTTCTAGCCATTACATTATTCTTTTAGCACAAATCTGAGCAAGAGATTCTTCAGAAGCAAAGGAAGATTGTAATTGGGTTTTGTTCTTAAACTCTATTTCTTAAGTTTCATTGAAATTTGTTTTATGAATACTCTGATGTCTAAATTGATTTCTTTGAATTTTAATGAGATTAATTTGTGTGATAGCATTACTATGAACTAATTTTGATCTAGTCTAGAGTTTGTATGGATCTACTATGATTGTATGAAATGGTTATTGCTCTTAACTTATTTATCTCTCTTATCCTTAATTGAATGGAATAATGTTAATATATAATTGATTGGCCACCAATTATGTGTTTTAGGTATTTAGATGAAGGATTGAGAAATGAAGTCTAATACTGGAATAATTCAATTAGGGACTTAGGTGAATTAGAAATATAAACCTAAGGAAGAGTTCATTTTGATTGTAATAAAATTAATTGAAAGAGGTTTGAATGTGAGAGCTTATTTCCTTGATTTGATTAATTAAGTTTCTTGAAATCTGATCTTTGAAATTAAGTCAGTTGAGAGGAATAGCTATTCATACATATAAGTTAGTAGAGAAGTGCAAACCCTAGGCTTTTCTATTAAGTGAATCAATATATCTGTTCAATTTTCTTTCATTGTTTTAAATTTAATTCGTTCTATTTTTGATAGTTGTTAGCAATTTAATTTTAAAAATCAAAAACTATTAATTGATAATTTGTTTATTACGACTTGATAAATAATTAGCTCATCTAGCTTCGTTGTGAGACAACCTTGAGGTGTTCACCGAAATACTACAGCAGCCTCGTATACTTGCGAGTGTAGTTCTAGCAGTGTTTATTAGAGCGCAACAATTGCTAGCATGTACATTTTTGATATTATAGTATATTTTGATATTATGTATGTTATGATATTTTTTTAAAGTATATATTGTAAATTGTAAAGAATGATTTGAATAATTTTGTTTAAGATGGGATTTTATATGTAATGTTGATATATATACCTATATATAAGTATTTTGAGAAAATATGGAGAAATTGAGAAGTATTAGTGAATTGGTGAATTAATTTTATTTGGAGTGTTTGTCTTATGCATGTTGTGTTTTGTTGAATTTTGGAAATGTCCAAATTACAAACAAAACTCTAGCAAATTTTTCCCAAAGATTTTCTTATAAAATGTTATTTCGGGCTACTATAGCTAGTAAAGAATATTTATATACTATCTAATTTTATATATTTAGTATTTGAAATTTTAAAATAGAAATGTGTAAATTTTTTATTAAATCGATTTGTGACATTTTTATACTGTATATGCGTATTTTACATATGCTGAAAATATGTATTCTACGTATATAGGGTATAAGGGTGTTACATTTATTTTGGTATCAGAGCCTAGGTTTGAGGTTCTCGACCAAGGTGGGTTGTTAGAGAGAGAAAATTAGAATTTTAAAAAAATAATTTTCAATTGTTATGCATGCATTGGCACTGGCAATTTATCTAATCCCTGATGTGGCATGTTCGTTCGACATAACAGATATGAGTTGAGATGACGTCTGAGTTATATATATCATAGTGGCACAATAGAAGCATCATTCTGGACCTTACGGATTAAGAATTTTTGGAACTTCTATTCGAAATTAAGATTCATAGTTGATTCAATTGATGAACAAGTGGAATTAAGAAAAATAATTTATGAAATGATTTAAGATATGATATAAAAAGTTTGAGAAATGGACATGATAGCTACAGAAAATTTTATAGGTATGCTGTAAAATGATATCATCGAATTTTTAAATAAATATATGAATGTTGGATGAGTTTGAAATTTAATGAAAAGTTTTTCTATATGTTAGAATCTAATGTATAAAATTTCATAATTTTTAAAGATGAATTACTAATTAAGAAAGGTAGAAGAACACAGATTGTTGGAGGAGTTTCAAAAACTTTGAATCTATAGAAATTGAGAAACATATTTAAAAACCATGGCAAACCCACCTAGAAAAATATGAAAATTTACAACCATTATCATATGTATCCCTATAACATATGGTTAAAATTTCATGAATTTTTATTAAGGTATGATGCCTGAAAAAGTTGGACAACCGGGTGTTGCCAGAGAAATTAATAAAGAGACAGATTCTCTAATTTTGGAAGATTTAATTTTTAAATATATTAAATCAATTTGGAAAAATCTAAAATTTTAAATATAAGTCCATATATGTGTCAAGTGAACATGGCTAAAATTTTACAAGCTTTTATAAAGAATTGGTAAGGAATATAAAAATTGAAATTGAGAGTGACATAAAACTAAGGAAGTCATACAATTTTGTATACATGAGTAATAAATTAATTTCATGAGACAAATGAATGAAGCAATTTATGAAAACTTATATACATATTTATAGAAGTATGAAGAAGGAATATGAAGTTTTTAATAATTTGCAACAAAGAGTTCATAATTAAAATCAAAGAACAAAATCATATATGATAGCGAATTATTTATTATGGAACAATAATGCATGATTTAGGGTTGAGTGTGTAAAATTAAAGTATATAAGTGGATGAGATTTGGTGAGGTTCATATTGTTGGTTGTATTATGTGGAATTTAAATTTTTGAAATGGGTTTTCATAGTTGTGAAAGTGATGTACTTTGATGTTATACTAATATATAGGTAATGCTTATAAAGTTAGCTCTTTAAAGTGAGATTAATATAATGAAGTTTAAGTAAAGTAGTGTAATATCCCATATTATACCCTAAAAGTGTTGGGGTTATTGTTGTATTTGGATTCAATGTGTGTATTGAAGGGAAAGTGAAGAGAAGATGTAGGAAAAATAAATGCAAAATATATGACATATACATATAACCACATATACATCACATATACATGATGTATAAAATGGTGTAGGAAAAGTGTGTTGTATATATATATATATATATTTGTGTAATTAATGAATAATAATAATGATGATAAGGACAAAAAGAGAAAAAGATGAAGAAAGTCAAAAGGAATTGTGTGTGTGGTGGAGATTTAAGTGTCCTAATGTTATTATTATTATTATTATTATTATTATTATTATTATATATATATTGGATAAGAACGAAGAAAGAAGATTCATTCTTCTTCTTCTTCTTCGTTTTCTTCGAAGTGCACGAGAGAGAGAGAGAGAGAAGCTAGAGAGAGAAATATGATTTTGCTTCAAATTACACCAAAGACTAAAGGAGATCAAGAGATTTGCAAGTGGAGTTGAAGATTTGGCAAGCTATTCATGTAAGTACTCATTTCTTGAAGTTAAATTTTGTGATTATATATATATATAAGTTTTCATCTTCTTGTTTTGATTTCTCTTGATTGAGGTTATGTTTGATATAAGTGGTTTGTGAGATGATGATAATGAAAGATTGAAGTGTGTAAAGGTGTTAACTTGGTATTTAAGTGATGATAAGTTTGGGAAATTGTGAGGGTGATGATGAATGGTTGAATTAGGGTTTTGAATTAATGAATTGGTACTTTGAGTAATTGATTATAGTGATGTATATATATTTTGTTTAATATGATGCTATAATGAAGTTATATAAATGTTAAGGTGATAGAAAATTGATAAATATAACAAAGATGATGATTAAAAGTGTTGTGATGTGAATTTTGAAGGGCTTGGATGAGTTTTGAAGTATTTGGTTTTTGAATCATTGAAGAACACGGCCAAGTTGTGAGAGACACGGCCAAGTTAGGGCAAACTTTGTAACACCCCTTCCCGACCTACATATGTAAGCTGAGTAGAGGTGCCACACTAACCTAATGTTGCTACCAATTTTACTTAGTCAAATTTTAGTTCCGATTTTTACAAAATTTTTGCCATAGTTTCGCCTAAAAATTGAGTCCCAAGTGTCGACAAAACCGGTTTTTTTCTTATTTTTTAAAAACATTTTACACAAACCAATGCAAACAAAATCATTCTCAGTACACTCCCAATAAATCCCCCTTGTAACCTCAACTACAACCTGCAAAAAGGATTTACACTTCTAGTAAAACATAAAATAAAGGTTTTGTGACAACCCCCATATTTAAATATTACACAGCGGAAGTTATAAAATATTTACATATTTACAAATTCATATACATCAAAACCCAAGTTTTACAACACATAAAATTTATACATGATTGGCAAGTCTGCTCTGATCTTTAAGCTCCCAAAATGGATTCTTCAAGGTCTACTCTCACTAGGTCTTGATGAACTCTCGGGTTCAACTCTATCCACTCTATTACCTGCGCGATTAAACACTATCGCACTAAGCCAACGGCTTAGTAAGATAAAACATGCTAATAGTATGCTTTAATGCAATACAATGCCACATATGCTATTGATAAGATCAACATTATAAATATAAAGTTAACACATAATTATGCATTTCACAAATCATAGTCATATGAGCATACCACATTCAACATTACTCAACAACCAACATCTTATTTCATTAACTCATAACATTATTTAGGACATTCATATAACCTTGACACCTATGGGCCCAACAAGTATTTAATACGATATTCAGAGTTCAGAGTTACTGCTTTGGTTCATAGTCACAATAATCACGCCCGTAGGCAAGTGTAACAGACCCAGTCTCTTGGATCATCAACTCAACACATATGAGGAGATCCTCAACCCGGCAAGACTGTTACAAATCATATATCTCATAGTGTAACAGACCCAGTCTCTTGGACCATCAACTCAACACCTATGAGGAGGTCCTCAACCCGGCAAGACTGTTACCTTTCATCATTTCTTAGGCATGCCACCCAAATCCAGAACTCTGAAACTGAATAACATATTAAACAAACAATTCATTTCCATTCTCAATTCTCATCACATTTAGGCAAACATGCCTTCTTTCTTTCAATTACATCATCTTAGCCAATAACAATGGCTTCACATTTCATTTCACAATATAACATCTCATTATTCAAGTATATATATATATATCTCATCCATGATCACATTATATCTCACATAGCATCATTCATAAATATCAACATTTCATTCCACATTACTCATGAAACACATTACCATTCACAATGCACAACATAACATTGTTCAATCTCAACAATGCAATTAGGGCAAAGAACAATTGATTATAACATTCATTGATTCAAGTGTGTTTAAAGTGTTTAGGGTTAGGTTTAAGGACCAACCTACCTTTGGAAAACCAAAGCAATGCAAAAAGAACAAAGAATTAAAACCCTAACCATAAATAGTACATTCTGGTTTTAAACTCCATTTTATCCTTATTTTGAAAAATTGTATAAAATAATCTACTTGACTAAAAATTCTAAAATTTTTACAGAATTTAGTTTTGTATCTTAAAAATCATCCCTTTAAAATTTCAGATCAAAATGAACACAAAATCTTGGTCAAATAGTTCACCTAACCAGACTGCCCCAATTGCCCTGCATCCTGGCAGCAGTTCTGAACTTTGTGAATTCCATAAATCAAATTCAGTCAACGTTGTTCCAAATTATTTTTCTCAAATACTAGACTCACTAAGAAACAACATATCCAAAATTTGATTGGATATGATGTTTCTACATTTTATTAAAAATCACGAAATATAGCTGTCCCAGTTAAGGTACCTGCTGGAACAGGTCTAATGAAAATAATCTTTCTAAACTCATAACCATTCCAAAATCGAATCAACATATTTTTCAGTCATTCTAGACTCATAGAGGCACAACATATCAAAAATTCACTTCAAGAACATTTTTCTAAAATTAATTAAAAATCATACAAGTCACAGCCTTTACTAATCCTAAAACAGAAACAATTTCACTAAACACCAATCTTACTCTTCCATCACCAACACCAACCCAACTTCTCATCTATCAAGAAAAATCAATACTTACAATCATACCATAAGCAACTTAATCATACCACTTCAAAAGAATTGAAGAAATTAGAGAAAAGATCTTACCTTAGTTAAAAACTTCTTAAAGCAACACTTGAACACTTAATCTTTCTTCAATTTAAGCTTGAAATCATCAAAACCATCACTTGTCTCTTTCTTTCTCTTTGGCTATGGAGGGCCGGCCATCAACAAGAAGAAGAAGAAGAAATGGTGAAGAAAACACAAGTCAAACCGTCTTTAAATATCCACCATGTGATTTTATCCAAGCAATTACCAAAGTGCCCTTATTCACATAATTATCTTTTTGTCTTATATGAGCCCAATTAAGTAATTTACCAATCTCAAATAAATATCTTCTCTTGCCTTGACCAAGCCTTTTGACCACTTTATATGTCATATATATTAACATATACACAACATATAAATTTGTCTCTAAACCCTATTTCTTCCCAAATACATATACATATACTTTCTCTTCTCAATTTCTTTTCTCTTACAATTTAACACATATATTCAATCCAATATATAACAATAACAACAACAACAATATGCAAAACTTCTAGGGCATAAATGAGGATATTACAAACTTGGCCGTGTTGGATGAGTTTTGGAGAGACACGGCCACTGGCTTGGCCATGTCCCTTGACCGTGTTTGCCACTGCCTAGTGTATATTGAGAGACACGGCCGTGTTCCTTGCTCGTGTCTGCCACTGGATTTTTGGATTGAGAGACACGGCCACAAGCTTGGCCGTGTCCTGTGCCCGTGTTTGCTATTGAAATGTTGAATTGGGAGACACGGCCACAAGCTTGGCCGTGTCCTTTGAGGGTATTTGTTATTTGTTCTTCTTACATTGTTGAATCTTCAAAGGGTCTTTTGTACCTAGACACATTTAAAACAATAATGATTCAACCAAATGGATATGGAAGATTCTAAATCTAGGAATAATGGGAATGGTTATGTATATATTAATGATGATATAGGAAATGTGGGAAATATAATAATCATTGAAAAAGTATGTGCAATGCCATTGATTATATATATATTTGAGTAATGAATTGATTAACATGATTTGGTGATAATGATGATGCATATGAACAATGTATTGTTTTATGCATTGTGAATCTTGTGAATTGCAATGATGCTATAGATATATTATGAAGAATATGATAAAGTAATTGCTTATATACAATTGAATAATGAAATATTATGATATGATTTGAGATATAATATGATGTGAGGTCATTGTTAATGACTATGATGATTCAAATGTGATATGAAGCCATTGTTATTGGCTATGATTACTCAAATGAAATGTGATGCCATTGTTATTGGCTATGAGAATTCAATTGAGAATGAAATTGATAAATGAATTGTATAGATAATGTGTTATTCCATTTTCAGAGTTTGTTGTTGGTGGCATGCCTAATAAGTGTAACAATCTCTTGAAGTTAGGTTGGATTGAATCCTTGAAGCCTAATTGAGATGTTACCACCCTTGAAGCTAGGTTGGGTTGGTTCTTGAAGCCAAGTTGGGTTGAAGCTTAGCATGCTTTGCTCCCCTTGAAGCTTGGTTGAATCTAATCCTTAAAGCCTAGTTGGGTCTATGATAATGATAAATGTGATGATTAAACCAAAGCATTACTCTGAAAATTGAATGGCATATTAGTGTGTCTTGGGCCCATGCTTGTTTTTGTGTAATGTGAGTCATGAATGGTAACCTGATTGATAAATAAGGTATATGGAAACAATGTTAAAACAAATGAATAATGAGATCTATGAATGCTTTTGATGGAAATGTGTTTCATGATTAATGAATTGTGAATAAAATGATGTTATGAAGTATGAGTTTGTAATATGTGTATTGATATGTTGAAAGTGAATATGGCTTAAGGAGTTTTGTTAAGATATGAGGTTATGGAATTGTTGTATGATGTGTAACATGTTTGTGAATGTGGAATTTGTGAGAATTGTTCTTATAAAGGTTTGAATGATGTTTTGTTGTAATAATGTATACATATATATGTGTATATGAAATAGAAAGGGTAAGTATTGTGTTGTGAATATGCTACGTAATGATGTATTTAATTTATGAAATTAGTGGCAATATATGAAGAATCCATTGAGAAAGGAAAACGTGGTAAGAGAACAATAAAACATGATGCTAAAATTATAAGGTATGATTATTTTGTAATGTATACTTTATTATTTATTTGTACTACTAAGCTCTCGGGCTTAGCGCGGTTGTGTAATCGCGCAGGTATTTATGCGGATGATCTGGATGCCTAGCTGCTATGCCACGAGAAAGGTATGAGTGTCTCGAGACCAACTAGAAGGTGATGCATACATATGTAATATTGTTATGTTGTATTTTTGATAAGAATAATGACTTTTGTAAATGTTCTTTAAATTAATATAATATTTCTTGAAATTGGTTACAGTTTTTTTTAAATTGAAACAAAAAGTGACATTTTTATACTTTATATACGTATTGTATATATATATACTAGATATATGTACAGTACTTATATAGGGTATGGGGGTGTTACAATTATTTTGGTATCAGAGCTTAGGTTCTAGATTCTCGGCCTAAGTGAAATTAAAAAGAAAATTTTTGAAGAGTTTAAATAAGAATTGAAAAGAAGATTTTGGAAATGCAATTGGTAAGACATGCATATGCATTCACATCTAGGTTGGTCTCGAACGTGGCATTGAGTGAATTGTGAATTGTGAATTGTGATGTATTTGAATTACATGAGATAAATGATAGTGTGTAAATGAGGTTTCATATGAAAGCAAATCTAGAAATGTTGATAATTGAGAGGTGATTGTGATATAAATAAATGATATGGAAAGTATAAGTAAAAAGTTTGAGTATTGGTATGCATTTGGCATATAAAGAAATGGCTAGAAGAATTAAGTGGGAAATGAGTTAGAAACAAATTAAGATTAAAGTATGTGATCTTTCCTCTATTGTTTGAATCTTTTTCAAATAAACTTGATGGTTGGATTTATAGAAAGAGGAAATATTGCTGGATGGGTAATATGAAAAGATATATTATGTAAACGCAAAAAGTATAGTGAACTATTGAATGAGTTGATTGGTATAGATTAAGTGTGATAATGTAAGGTGTCGATATGTAAAGTTAAGGTTATGTTCAAAAGAAAAAGAGATGACGTTGGTTAAGTACAAATATACATTGGTGTTGTTTGTATTGTTATTTTAATGCAAACATGGTGATTTCAATATTAGAAATGTGATATGCTTCAATATTGTGATAGCTCATGTTAATAGTGGAGATATGAGATGAATAAATTGAAGTTTAAATAGAGTAGTAAGTTGGAAATTTATAGTTTTAGTGGAATGTGGATAGAGATCAATGAAATATTGATAGTTTAATGTATTTAATACATGAGATATATGAAATAAATATTAGTGCTCAAGAAAGTATTATGAATTGGGAGATGTGATTGATAGTAGGAAAATTTGGTTTGAAATGAAAGGAAAAAGAATTGAGCAAAAGTAAATGAGTTATTTCAAGTAATTTGATTGGAAAGGATGAAAATGACTAGGAAAGATATTTAAAAACATATATGAGAGAGATATCACATTGGAAATGTGATTAAGCTCCTTGTGAAATAAGGTTATAAGTAGAATATGTATATTTATTGAAGTTAATGAATAACTTAAGTTATGATAAACAAATGAGAATGATAATAGTCAAAGGAAAGTGATAAATATTAAATTTGTATAAACTATATGTAAAAGGGAAATTTAATAAATTCCATAATTATGTGTTTATATAAAGAGGATTTGTGAAATGAACTTTTCGATATGAATGTGACCTATGAAGGTGTATATAATATGTTTATTATCTTATACCATTACATGTTTAATGGTATTAGAAGTGAGAATGGACCTGGGTAATATTGAACAGTGAAATTGTTATAGCAATAACTAAATGAGGCTATCATAAGATGTGTTGGAACTCAAAGTATTTGTGTGTGAAAGTGTTTTATGTATAATGTATAATAAGAAATGGTAAGGAAAGAATTATGTACTTGAAATTTTTAAAAGAGATGGATTGGAAATGGAGTAATGAATGATACTTGTGTAAGATTTGTATCTAATTGAAGGTTGGGAGTAGAAAATGTTAAGGATAATATTATCGAACATGAGTTGGGTTAATAATGATAAATTCAACAAAAGCAAACTGTTTTGGAGATGGAATTAAAATGTGTTAATTCTTGGTGTAATAAAAGCTTGGAGAATAAATATATAATTTATGTGATACAAGTTAGTATTATAATTGTAAAGGTTGGAAATTGAATAATAGAAGAACAATATTGATTTACAACCCCTAAGTGTGATTGTTAATATATCATTGTCATATGATTTAGTTAGTGTAATTAGTGATTAGTTTTATTATCTTCAGATTTAGAACTGAGATGGATAACTATGTTTTCAGAAACATGGTTAAAAGATATGATTGGTGAAGTTATATCTTATAATTTCGATATTAAAAATTTAATTGTAGCTATGAGAAGTAAAGCAAGGGAAGAGAATTGTGATAATGTTTTAAGCTATGAATTGTGTGATAGAACAATAATTATACAAATATAGTAATATTAGGTGAAGTGAAGAAATAATAAAAAAAGGGGAAGAAATTGTAATCATGACTGAAAGTTATAGAGGATACATTTACAGTGTAAAGTGATTACGTGAATGAACTTAAAATTTATGGGAGTATGAATAATGTAAATTAATATGTATATATCAATAATGTTGGAAATGATATGATTGTATAATGAGATGTTCAATATAGTTGATGATATATGAGTATACTATTTTGATGTGATGAGAAACCATAATTGTTGGCAATGATGTTAGAAATGAATTATAATGGAGGTAGAGTACCTAATTGATTATGAAAATGAATTGTGAAAAGATAAATGAACGGACTTATCTGCCTCCTGTGGAACCATGCGGACCCAATGTGTTGGGCAACCAAACTTGGATTACCAACCTGGTTGGGGGAAAAGATCGTTTATGAAGTTATAGTTGTTGGCAATATTGATAAATTTTGAATGAGTATAAGAAATGATGATATAATTATTGAAATAAGGAAATGTATATGTATAAGCATGATTCATATTGATTGAATATATGAATTTGGAAAGATTAGAATTTGAATATAAGTTTGACCTAATGAACTTAGGTTATATATAAGTATATATGGTAAAAATTCAATGATAAATTTCAATAAGTTAATTGTTGGTTTGAATCAAATAAAGTTGAAATGTTAGTATATTGTGATAGATAAATCGATTGATCTAGGTTTCGTTAAAGTTGCAAGGCAATATTGAGATTTAATATGTGCAATTGTATTGGGAGTGTAAGATTTAATGATAATGTGTATGATGTAATATTCTGATTTATGAATGAACATAAATAAATTGAGGTATATTAATTGTACATGGTGAGAAATAAACTCATGAGAGTAAGGATATAGTTATCCATTGATGTTTGGTAAATGTTTATTTTGAAAGTGATGGTAAGAATGGAATAAACAATGCTAAGATATTGATTAATGATTTTTGAGGTTAAAGTTAAAAGAATATCTATAAAGAGTTAAAGTGATAATCTGACTTTAGTACAAAGATAAAATGTATTGGAGATGTTATGAGATATCTTGATTGCTTTGTTGAGAAAGTAATAAGAGGTAAAAATATATATATATATACCTATACAATGATGAATTGTGAAATTCAGAGAAGATGATTATTCCTAAGGGGGAGAGTAGAAGTTATGTGATTTGATAAAATTATAATGTAAGATACGATTATCTTTGTATGGAAGTTAAGATGGTGATTTGTGCTACATGGGTTGTTATTATACTGGATAATTTCAAGGACGAAATTATTTAAGGGGGAGAGAATTGTAATATCCCATATTATACCCTAAAAGTGTTAGGGTTATTGTTGTATTTGGATTCAATGTGTGTATTGAAGGGAAAGTGAAGAGAAGATGTAGGAAAAATAAATGCAAAATATATGACATATACATATAACCACATATACATCACATATACATGATGTATAAAATGGTGTAGGAAAAGTGTGTTGTATATATATATATATATTTGTGTAATTAATGAATAATAATAATGATGATAAGGACAAAAAGAGAAAAAGATGAAGAAAGTCAAAAGGAATTGTGTGTGTAGTGGAGATTTAAGTGTCCTAATGTTATTATTATTATTATTATTATTATTATTATTATTATTATTATTATTATTATTATATATATATATTGGATAAGAACGAAGAAAGAAGATTCATTCTTCTTCTTCTTCTTCGTTTTCTTCGAAGTGCACGAGAGAGAGAGAGAGAGAGAGAGAAGCTAGAGAGAGAAAGATGATTTTGCTTCAAATTACACCAAAGACTAAAGGAGATCAAGAGATTTGCAAGTGGAGTTGAAGATTTGGCAAGCTATTCATGTAAGTACTCATTTCTTGAAGTTAAATTTTGTGATTATATATATATATATAAGTTTTCATCTTCTTGTTTTGATTTCTCTTGATTGAGGTTATGTTTGATATAAGTGGTTTGTGAGATGATGATAATGAAAGATTGAAGTGTGTAAAGGTGTTAACTTGGTATTTAAGTGATGATAAGTTGGGGAAATTGTGAGGGTGATGATGAATGGTTGAATTAGGGTTTTGAATTAATGAATTGGTACTTTGAGTAATTGATTATAGTGATGTATATATATTTTGTTTAATATGATGCTATAATGAAGTTATATAAATGTTAAGGTGATAGAAAATTGATAAATATAATAAAGATGATGATTAAAAGTGTTGTGATGTGAATTTTGAAGGGCTTGGATGAGTTTTGAAGTATTTGGTTTTTGAATCATTGAAGAACACGGCCAAGTTGTGAGAGACACGGCCAAGTTAGGGCAAACTTGGCCGTGTTGGATGAGTTTTGGAGAGACACGGCCACTGGCTTGGCCGTGTCCCTTGACCGTGTTTGCCACTGCCTAGTGTATATTGAGAGACACGGCCGTGTTCCTTGCTCGTGTCTGCCACTGGATTTTTGGATTGAGAGACACGGCCACAAGCTTGGCCGTGTCCTGTGCCCGTGTTTGCTACTGAAATGTTGAATTGGGAGACACGGCCACAAGCTTGGCCGTGTCCTTTGAGGGTATTTGTTATTTGTTCTTCTTACATTGTTGAATCTTCAAAGGGTCTTTTGTACCTAGACACATTTAAAACAATAATGATTCAACCAAATGGATATGGAAGATTCTAAATCTAGGAATAATGGGAATGGTTATGTATATATTAATGATGATATAGGAAATGTGGGAAATATGATAATCATTGAAAAAGTATGTGCAATGCCATTGATTATATATATATTTGAGTAATGAATTGATTAACATGATTTGGTGATAATGATGATGCATATGAACAATGTATTGTTTTATGCATTGTGAATCTTGTGAATTGCAATGATGCTATAGATATATTATGAAGAATATGATAAAGTAATTGCTTATATACAATTGAATAATGAAATATTATGATATGATTTGAGATATAATATGATGTGAGGTCATTTTTAATGACTATGATGATTCAAATGTGATATGAAGCCATTGTTATTGGCTATGATTACTCAAATGAAATGTGATGCCATTGTTATTGGCTATGAGAATTCAATTGAGAATGAAATTGATAAATGAATTGTATAGATAATGTGTTATTCCATTTTCAGAGTTTGTTGTTGGTGGCATGCCTAATAAGTGTAACAATCTCTTGAAGTTAGGTTGGATTGAATCCTTGAAGCCTAATTGAGATGTTACCACCCTTGAAGCTAGGTTGGGTTGGTTCTTGAAGCCATGTTGGGTTGAAGCTTAGCATGCTTTGCTCCCCTTGAAGCTTGGTTGAATCTAATCCTTGAAGCCTAGTTGGGTCTATGATAATGATAAATGTGATGATTGAACCAAAGCATTACTCTGAAAATTGAATGGCATATTAGTGTGTCTTGGGCCCATGCTTGTTTTTGTGTAATGTGAGTCATGAATGGTAACCTGATTGATAAATAAGGTATATGGAAACAATGTTGAAACAAATGAATAATGAGATCTATGAATGCTTTTGATGGAAATGTGTTTCATGATTAATGAATTGTGAATAAAATGATGTTATGAAGTATGAGTTTGTAATATGTGTATTGATATGTTGAAAGTGAATATGGCTTAAGGAGTTTTGTTAAGATATGAGGTTATGGAATTGTTGTATGATGTGTAACATGTTTGTGAATGTGGAATTTGTGAGAATTGTTCTTATAAAGGTTTGAATGATGTTTTGTTGTAATAATGTATACATATATATGTGTATATGAAATAGAAAGGGTAAGTATTGTGTTGTGAATATGCTACGTAATGATGTATTTAATTTATGAAATTAGTGGCAATATATGAAGAATCCATTGAGAAAGGAAAACGTGGTAAGAGAACAATAAAACATGATGCTAAAATTATAAGGTATGATTATTTTGTAATGTATACTTTATTATTTATTTGTACTACTAAGCTCTCGGGCTTAGCGCGGTTGTGTAATCGCGCATGTATTTATGCGGATGATCTGGATGCCTAGCTGCTATGCCACGAGAAAGGTATGAGTGTCTCGAGACCAACTAGAAGGTGATGCATACATATGTAATATTGTTATGTTGTATTTTTTATAAGAATAATGACTTTTGTAAATGTTCTTTAAATTAATATAATATTTCTTGAAATTGGTTACAGTTTTTTTTTTTTTAAATTGAAACAAAAAGTGACATTCTTATACTTTATATACGTATTGTATATATATATACTAGATATATGTACAGTACTTATATAGGGTATGGGGGTGTTACAAGTAGTAAGTTGGAAATTTAGAGTTGTAAGGAAATTTCGATGAGGATTGTTTAGATATTGATAGTTTAATATTTAATAAGCATGGGAGCAATTTTGAATGAGTAATATTATTTATAAAAGTACTAACTAAGGTGTAATGTGGTTGATAATATAGAAATTTGTTATGAAATAAAGAGAAATGATTAAGCAAGTGAAAATGAGTTACTTTAGGTAATTGAATTGAAAATGATGAAAATGGATATGAAGGGTATAATAATTGAAAAAAAAATGTGTGAGAGAGATGTCACATTGGAAATGTGACTAAGATTTATATGAAGTGTTAATATATATATATATATATAATAAGAAACTTATTTAAGAAATGGGCGATTAAATAAAAAAGATGTTAATTATGTTGTTGTCAGAGTATATATATATGTTGAATTGATAAATAATTTAAGTAATATCAAAAGAATAAGAAATGATAATGCTCTCTGAAAGGTGATAAATGTTAACTTTGTATAGGTTGTATGTAAAAGAGGAATTAAGTATAATTGTATGATATGTGTGATGAGATTTTTCAATATGAATGCTATTGTGATATGTAAGAAAATGTGAAAAGTAAGTCACATTGTGAATATGACTTACGAAGGTGTATATGGATGATTAAAAAAATATTATCGAGTGTTTGCTGCATTATACAATTACTTGTCTAGTGATATTGAGAATGATATTGCATGTATTAATAGACCTAAGAGAGATTAGGTCTTGACCTGCGTAGAGATAGGCCATGTGATGAAATTGAGATTGAGATTGGACCCGAGCAACGTTGGACGGTGAAAGTGTTATTGTAACAACTAAACTTGATGATTGTGTAGTGTTTTGGACCCAAAGTATATGCGTATAAATAAGAGATTGTAAGAAAAAGGAAAGTATAATGAAGAAAGTATGGAAGTGAAAAAAAATGAAAATTTTTATAAGAGATAGATTAGAAATGGAGTAATAAATGGAAGTTGTGTAAAATTAGCATATGAACGAATGTGTATATGTAAGAGATGATAATGATAATATTGTTAAAACATGAGTTAGGCTAATGATGATCAACTGATCAAAAGTAAATTGCTTTGAATCAGAGCTGAAATGTGTTAATTCTTCACGTAGTAAGAGTTTAAAGAACTTATATGTGATTTTAAAATGCCATGGATGTGTGACCATTAAGACATGGGTGTAGTTTCGAGATATGAGCTATTTGAGAAAGAATTATAATGAAGGAGGTGTTTATTTGTAACCTACAGATGTGGACTTAAGATGATACAATTGTGAAATATATTGAGTGAAATTAATAGTTTTTGTTTCATGAGATACAAGCAAGATTTGTGGCTGGTATAGTTGGACTCATAACCTTATGTAGAAATTTATTTATGACCATAAATAGTGTGAAAACAGAAGAGAATTGTGAAAATATGATAAGCTATAAATGATGTCTAAGAACAGTGATTTTTGTAAATATGGTAACTATAAGAAATATGAGAAAATGGGTAAATGAAAGGAATTATGAAATGTTCATAAGAGCTATATTGAATGTGTTTGAAAGTGGTATAAAATGAATAAGTTGATGAAAATGACATTTAAAGTGAATGAGGCTAGGGGAAATGAATATTATATGTAATGATGAATTCGAAGAGAATTAAATTTTGAGAATAAATTTGACCTAATAGAATTAGGTCTTGAATTGAAAACAGATTGATGAATTTAAAATAGACTAAAGATTGGTCAGAATAGAATAAGGCTGTGATGGTCATATTTGATAGTTAGATCAATTAATATGAAATGTAATAAGTTTATAAATATTTATTGAAATTCAATGTGTGTAGTTGTATTAAGAATATGCAAGATATATGATAATGTGCATAGTACAACATTCTGATATATATATGCACATGAAAGGAGCTAAGTTATGTTAGTTTCAAATTATTATAAGAGAAAAATGTTAGTTATAGTATAATTGGAATGAATCTTACTAAGGAAATAAGATTTTGTTGTTGTATAATGGTGATATTAAATAATATGTGGTAATTGTATAAAGAGTAGGATCAAAGTGATGATGTGTAAAATATTGTGTTAAGATAAAAATTATTAACATTTGAATTTAAGGTTATGAGAGTATATTTTTAAGATAATGAAGTGATCAAATATCTTGAGTGCAATAGGTGTGTGGTGTATATATATTAAGGAGATGAACTAATTTTGTCTAATGACAATTCGATTGATGAGATGATTAATTTAATATAAGATTTTAAGATTATGTTTTGATTTGGATGATTTATTACCATACTGGATGATTTCGATGATGAAATTATTTAAGGGAGAGAAATTTGTCATATCCGTAATTTTTGAGAAATTAAATAAGTATTTGGAGATATAAAAGTTGTACATAACTAATATATATATACCTACTGTATATATAACATATACATATGGTATATTAATTGTATATGTTGGATATATATATTACATACTTAATATATTTAATACACATATAAGATAAATTTGATATGTATATAGGAATATTATTTGTGCATATGGGTATTTATATTCATTAAATATACATTACATAGACATAGTATATACATTACATAAATATGTACATAATGATATATGTGAAATATAAGTAACATATATAAGATATATACATATACATAAAATATACAATATATATATATGTGGGATATAATTTGGTGTTGGAAAAGTGAATGATGAAAATAATAATAATAAAATAATATTAGATAGTGGAAGATGGTGGAAAAGTGTGATATTTTATAATTATTAATTAATTAATAATAAGTATATAAAAATAATTCAATATTAATTTATTTTTGGGTGGTAGAAGATTAAATATATTTATTAATAATTAATTAAATAAATAAATATTTATATATACAAGGCTAGAAATTAAAGGAGAAAGAAATTAAAAAGACAAAAACATAAATAGTAAAGGAGGGGTAAATTAGTAAATATACTTTATAAAATTTAAAACTTAATAAAATAATTTAAAAAGAAAATATTTTTTAATGGAAAATGAAAATTGGTATTTTTAAAATAAATAAATAAATAAATAAAATAATATAAAAAATATATATGTGGTATTAAATGAAGGAAAGAGAAAGAAATAAAAAATTTTAAAACAATTTTTTTCTTCTTCTTCTTCCTCTCTTTGACGTTTTCTCCATGGATAAGGAAGATTGGTTTTTGCTTTATTTAAGCAACCAATTTCCAAGGATTTTACAAGAACCAAGTGGGTTTTGGTGATTTCTTCATAAATTAGTAAGTTTTCCTTTACAATTTTGAAGTTCCATCTACATATATGATTATGTATAATTTGAGATTTTAATGGAGTGTGTTTTAATTGGTTAAATGCATATGAAAGATGCTATTTTGTTTAATTATTAATGATTCTTAAGTTGGATTGAAGAAATGGTTAAGTTTGAGTTAAGTTGGTTGAAGAGAGAGAATTTAGGGTTATGAAACATTTGAGTTTTTGAAATCATGAGTTTTAATTGTGCAAATTGGTTCCAAATGTGTTGTTTTGATGCATAAACAAGGATTTTAAAATCAAATGATAGATTTAGTTAAGTTTGGATAGACTTTGAAGATGGTAGTATTGATTTAGGGTTTTGGAAAAGTGAATTTTCAAATAATGATTAATTGTTTGATTTTAATGCTTAAATCATGTTATTTAATGATATAAGTGGTGGAAATAAGATTGAAATGATAATTGAATTGAGTTGGAATGGAGATCCTTCAATGGTGAAGGTTATGCCATTTTAGGATTTTGAACATAAGCATGTGGTTAATTAATGTAATTAGTTTAAACATGTTAAAATATGCTTGTAATGATATAAATAAACTCAAAACAATAATTTAATGGGTTAATATGGATTTGCTAAGTTAAAGTAAGGAAAGACTTAATTTTTAAAATTTTGTAGGAGTGTTGTTAAATTAAGGTTTGATGTTGAGAATGCCTTAGAATATGATATTAAATGATTATTTATGATCACATTTGATATAGGCATTGAGAGGAAGTAGTTTGGCCAATCCAAGTGTTGAAGGGCAACTTTGAAGAGAAAGTTGGTGAGAGTTTTAAGATTATTTTGGTTGCTATTTGAGGTATGTACAAACTTTGAATATATTGTTTATATTTGCATGACATTTGGGCTTAACACATTTTGGTTGGAAATTGTGTTAAGTTACTTGGTTCATTGATTGAGTATGAATAATGTGCTATGACATTTGTAATGTCATATATGTGTTAAATGCATTGTGAAAATCTATTGATAATGGCTAAATGTTGCGCTTGAATTAAGTTCTACTATAAGCATCACTCGCAAGTATACAAGGTACCTGTAGCAAAGGTGATCTCCCCAAGGTCGTCTCTCAAGGAAGCTAGATAAGCTAATTGATTATCAGGATGCAAATAACAAATTATAATAAATTTAAATTGCTAATAACTAATGAAAACAGATCAATTGGAGTTTAAAACAATAAAAGTAAACTGAGCTGATATATTGATTCACTTATTAGAAAGGTCTAGGGTTTGCACTTCTCTACTAACTTATATGTATAAACGGTTATTCCTCTAAACCAATTTAATTTCAAAGATTAGATCTCAAGCAACTTAATTAATCGAATCAAGGAAATAAGCTCTCGCATTCAGACCTCTTTCAAGTAATCTTGTTACAATTGAAATAATCCTTTTTCTTAGGTTATATTTCTAATTCACCTAAGTCCCTAATTGAATTGTTCCAGCATTAGACTTCATCTCTCAATCCTTCATCTAATACCTTAAACACATAATTGGTTGCCAATCAATGATATATTAACAATAATTCCATTCAATCAAGGCTAAAGAAATAATTCAGTTAAGAGCAATAACCAATTCATACAATCATAGTAGATCCATACAAACCCTAGACTAGATCAAATTAGTTCATAATGATGCTATCAAACATATTCATCTCATTAAAATTCAGAGAAATCAGTTTAGACATAATATAATTCATGAATACAATTCCAAAGAAATTTAAGAGATAAAGTTTGAGAACAAAACCAAATTACAAACTCCCTTTAGTTTCTGAAGAATCTCTTGATCAGATCTTGCTAGAAGAATGTTGCAATCGCATAAACAAATTTAATCTAGACTATTTTTAATCAAAGTGTAATCAATAATCTCAAAGAAAACAATTGGAAACCCTAAGTTATTCTCTTTGACGGCTGATCAAAATCTCCTGAAATAAAACCCTAATCGTATTATTTATACGAAACCTCGCTTAAAACTCCGCTCCTTTGGTCCATGTAGTGACACGGCCAAGCTCTTGGCCGTGTCATGTGACATGGCTAGTGGCTTGGCCATGTCTACTGAATGTGTCCGCTTCTGTGTGATTTTCATCTCTTCTTCTTTGGAGTTAAGTGTGACATGGCCAAGCTTGGGTGAGCTTGGCCGTGTTTGATGCATTTGGAGGGACATGGCCAGTGGCTTGGCCGTGTCCCCTGGGTGTGTCACCTACTGACTCTTTGTTCTTTGCTTTCTTTCTTTTTGGTCTTCTTCCTTGGCTTAATATGGGACACGGCCAAGTCTCCTGGCCGTGTCATGTGACACGGCCAGTGGCTTAGCCGTGTCCTCTGAGTGTGTCAGTCACTGCCTGAATTTTCCATCCTCTCTCTTGGTTCCTTTGTTTTGCTCTTAAGGCGAGACATGCTTCATGCTATTCTTTCTTCCAAGGAAATGTTTACATATTAACCTAAAATAAACACTTAAACAAACTTTAAACAAGAATCAAATAAACATTAACCAACAACACAAAAACACCACACTAAAAACTAGAACAAAAACAACATAAACACTGAAATAAATTAAAACTACCAAAATTGATGAAAACACTAAATAAACAGATTAAAACTACCAAAATACCTAAAGAAAACAATAATCATCATAATAAATAAGACACAATTCTATGACAAAAACTAATAAAACACTAAATTGTGTAGAATGTGAAATATGTATATTATGTGACAATACCCAAAGTAATTGGGTAATGTGTTCTGAATGAAAAAATGAGATATGTGGAATAATGAAATGAATTAATATTGATAAAAATGAGAAAAAATAAGAAAAGTGAGAAAAGTGAGAAAAATGAGAAAGATGTGAAAAATGAGAAAAATGAGAAAAAAAAGAGAAAATAAGGCAATGTGCCTAGATTGAATATGTGACAATGAGAAAGAGATTAATAATGAGAAAATTGAATAAATTGTGTGTCTAGTATATTATTCAATATTCAGAGTTCTGGGTTTGGCGGCATGCCTATGATTACCTGCGGGCTAAACGCTGGAATGGTGAAAAGACTGGGTCATAAGCCAGGCCAGCTGATAAATATTATGTTTTTGGGGTGAAAAGACTGGGTCGTAAGCCTCAAAAACTGTAGTAGTCTAGCCGGGTTGAGGACCAAGATACTGGGGCCTAAGGGTCTAGCCGGGTTGAGGTCCAAGAGATTGGGGCTATTACATTATCTATGGATATATTGCCTACGAGGCTAGACACATGGTGTCATTATGGACCAAAGCAGTAACTCTGAAATTTGAATAGCATATTAGATCCTTTTTGGGCCTATGCTTGTCTTTGCTTTAATGTGAATTATGAATTGTGATACAATTGAGCAATATAATGAGATATAATGTTATGAGTTGTGATGTATATATGTGTTGTGCATTGACATTTCATTTAGACTATATTGTTATCAAAGTTTGTACCACTAGGCTTCGGCTTAGCTCTATTGTAATTCGTCGTGCAGGTGTCATGGATGTTTTGGTAGAGCCGGAGAGTTCTACTAGACCTGGTCGGGTCTAGGTTTATATTTATTGAGCTTGAAGAGTTGTTTTTGGGTACATCAAGATGAGAACCAATTGCCAGCATGTACATTTTTGATATTATAGTATATTTTGATATTATGTATGTAATGATATGTTTTTAAAGTATATATTGTAAATTGCAAAGAATGATTTGAATAATTTTGTTTAAAATGGGATTTTATAGGTAATGTTGATATATATACCTATATATAAGTATTTTGAGAAAATATGGAGAAATTGAGAAGTATTGGTGAATTGGTGAATTAATTTTATTTGGAGTGTTTGTTTTATGCATGTTGTGTTTTGTTGAATTTTGGAAACGTCCAAATTAAAGACAAAACTCTGACGAATTTTTTCAACAGATTTTCTTATAAAATGTTATTTCGGGTCATTATAGCAAGTAAAGAATATTTATATACTATCTAATTTTATATATTTAGTATTTGAAATTTTAAAACAGAAATGTGTAAATTTTTTATTAAATCGATTTGTGACATTTTTATACTGTATATGCGTATTTTATATATGCTGAAAATATATATTCTACGTATATAGGGTATAAGGGTGTTACAGCTATGTCTTTATATATATTGAATTGAAAATGTATATGTGATTATAAAGTGAATAATTATGATAAAATATGTTGAATATGCAAAATGTTAGTATGTTGATGAGTCATATGGTGAGTGTAGCTCATGCTTGTAGGATGAAAATATGAAATGGGAAATGTGGTTTATTGTGTATACATTAAAGATATTATGTAAAGCCATTGGTGATGGCTAGATTGTATAAAATGTGATATTATGATTATATAATGATGTTGATATAAATGAGATAAATGAGGCAATGTGCCTAGCTTGATCATGAGAAAATGAGAAAGAGATTGATAATGGAAATATAAAATAATTGTGTGCCTAATATGTTATTCAATTTTTAGAGTTCTGTGTTTGGCGGTATGCCTATATTTGCTATGGGGCTAGATGCTTGGCGTCACTGTGAAAATATTTTTGAGGTGAAAAGACCGGGTCGTAAGCCTAAGAAATAAGTCCTTGAAGCTAAACTAGGTGAAAAGATCGGGTCGTAAGCCCATGCCTAGTTGGACTGATATATTGATATTTTACCTTTGGGGCTAGACATATGGTGTCATTATGGACCAAAATGGTAACTTTGAGAATTGAATGATGTATTAGTTATTTTTGGCCCATGCTTGTGTTTGTTTTTATGTGAATTATGAATTGTGGAATAATCGAACAATATATATTAAGATATAATGTTATGAGATATATGATGGTGATCATGGAATGATATGATCACAATACATATGCAAATTACTAAAAAGGAATGTGACTTAAGAAAATATGATAAATGATGAGAAATGAATTGTTGAAAGACTTGAGCAAAGCTAAGTCTTGATATTGAAAATGAGATTATGGAAATATAATGTGATGTGTAATATGTATATGGGTGTGGGAATTGTGTGTGTTGTTTCACAAATATTATGATAAGCCATCGAATTGTGGCTTATGTTAAAGATATATATAAATTATGAAATTAGTGAAAAGATATGAAAATGCATTGAAAATGAGAAACATGATAATAATATGATGATAAATGATGTTAGTGATGTGAGTATGATTTTCTATAATGGATGTATATGCTATTTACTAGTACCACTAAGCATTCGAGCTTAGTGCGGTTGTGTAAATCGTACAGGTGAGTAGATAGTTAATCTAGGAGTCAAACAGTTGTGCCACGAGAAGAGTAAGGGTATTTCAAGACCAACTAGAAGGTGGTGCATACTGTTGCGCTCTAATAAACACTACTAAAGCTACGCTCGCAAGTATACAAGGCTGCTGTAGTATTTCGGTGAACACCTCAAGGTCGTCTCACAAGGAAGATAGATAAGCTAATTATTTATCAAATCGTAATAAACATATTATCAATTTTGATTTATAAAATTAAATTGCTGAACAACTAACGAAAATAGAAAGGAATCGAATTTATAACAATGAGAGAAAACTGAACAAATATATTGATTCACTTAATTGAAAAGCCTAGGGTTTGCACTTCTCTACTAATTTATATGTATGAATGGCTATTCCTCTTAATTGATTTAATTTCAAAGATCAGATTTCAAGGAACTTAATTAATCAAATTAAGAAAATAAGCTTTCGCATTCAAACATTTTTCAATTAATCTTACTACAATCAAAATGATCTTTTCCTTAGGTTTATATTTCTAATTCACCTAAGTCCCTAATTAAATTATTCCAATATTAGATTTCATTTCTCAATCCTTCATCTAAATACCAAAAACACATAATTGGTGGCCAATCAATTATATATTAACATTAATCCATTCAATTAAGGATAAAAGAAATAAATCAATTAAGAGAAATAACCATTTCATACAATCATAGTAGATTCATACAAACCCTAGACTAGATCAAAATTAGTTCATAGTAATGCTATCAAACAAATTCATCTCATTAAAATTCAAAGAAATTAATTTAGACATTAGAGAATTCATAAATAAAATTTCAATGAAACTTAAGAGATAGAGTTAAAGAACAAAACCCTATTACAATTTTCCTTTGGCTTCTGAAGAATCTCTTGCTCAGATTTTTGCTAAAAGAATAATGTAATGGCTAGAACTAATTTGTTCTAGAGTGTTTGAATGAAAGTGAAATCAATCTTCAATAGTTTTCTTGTTTCAGAGAAAAATTCTCTAGAGAAAAATAAAGAATGGCTGCAGAAAAAGTATAGAACAGCTAAAAAAGTATATCCCCCCTTGCTCTTGCCCTAATCATATCTATTTATACAAATCCCTTAGATAAAAATCCGTGCCTGCTTTCTTTCTTTCTTTCTTTGGTCTCATGGGGTGACACGGCCAAGCTTGTGGCCGTGTCATGTGACATGGCCAGTAGCTTGGCCTTGTCTCCTAGGTGTGTCGGCTTCTGTTTCTTTTCTTTGGTTCTTCCTTGTTCTTTGGCTTAGGATGTGACACGGCCAAGCTCCTGGCCGTGTCATGTGACACGGCCAGTGGCTTGGCCGTGTCACTTGAGTGTGTCAGCTTTTGTTTCTCCTTGCTCTTCTTTGTACTTTGGAGATGAGAGTGACACGGCCAAGCTTGTTGGCCGTGTCACTTGCTGCCATTTCTTTCCTTCTTTTCTTTTCTTTCTTTGGTTTCTTTGGTTTTGGTCTTTAGGTGAGACATGGCCAGTGGCTTGGCCATGTCTCCTAGCCGTGTCAAGCTCTGCCAAAATTTCCTTTTAGGTGACACGGCCAAGCTTGATTTGGCTTGGCCATGTCTTGCTTGATTCATGCTCTTCTTTCTTTGTTTTGATCTTTCAAGGGAGTTTTTGCACTTTAACCTATAACAAACACTTTAAACAAACTTTAAACAAAATCAAATGAAACATTAATTAAAAACACAAAAACATCATACTAAAAACTAGTACAAAAATGATATAAACACTGGGATAAATTAAAACTACCAAAATGCTGAAATCACTAAATAAACAGATTAAAACTACCAAAATGCATGAAGAAAACAATAATTATCATAATAAATAAATAGCAATTTGAGGATAAAAACTAATAAAACAACTACCCCACACTTAAAACTTTGCTTGTCCTCAAGCAAATTTACATGGCATAAATTAAAAACTCAATTAACCTTAACTATAATTCAAGTATATAAGATGAAATCCTTTAATACTCAGCAATAAATAAATGCAATTTACTTCAATCAAGATTTTCTTAACTCATTCATTAATTCAGACATAACAAATCTCATCTCTCATCTAAGTGTTTCTCTCAATTTCAAAGGTTAATTCACTCAAACCAATCATGATTGTATACTTCCATAAACTTGCTTAATTATCCAATCTCTCTCACTGATTTTTCTCAATAAATAATTCGAAGGTCTTTTCGTTTGGATGTAATGGGGTTAAGGTGAAGGTGTGAGAAAAGACATTTAAGTTGGAACATTAAGAAATGGAGCATCTAAATTAGACAATAATCTTGCGTAGAAACTCGTAACTCCCTCAAATGACATATTCACCAACCCTTGATAGTCTCAAATATTTGCATACTTAAAGAAAAGTAAATGAGTCAAAATTCCTCTTTGATGACTAATGCTAGAAAATATATGAATTTTGTATATATATATCTTCTCTTTTTATTTTTATTTATTTATTTATATATATATATACAAACTATAAAAATACATTGAACATCTAGCTCAAATGTAAAAGAAAAGAATAATCGACTCTTAGTCAAATAAAATCTGCAAAGTATGCATTTCAACCCCAAATCTTACTAAAAAAAATACTATTTTTTATTTTTTTATTTTTTTTATTTACCCCGTACTTATCAATTAAACCACTCCTATTATCATATCATAAGAAACTCCATTCCTTAATGAAGGTATGATAATAATAAAACAATGTTGAGTTGTTAATTGTGTTGATCAATCAAGAAAAGGTCAAAGGCTCAACTTGGCTCACTAAGGAATTCACAATTAAGGGAGGTCTTTTTAAGCTAAAGGGGGTAATCCTAATTTGCCTTCATCATTTTAAAACTTGAGATGAAATCATAATGTGAGTTCAATTAGTATGCAAAAGCAAGCTCTAGAGATACAAAATCATGAAGGTGCACACTTAAGAAAAGAAAATCGATTGACAATAATATTCAATCTATGAGGCTTAAAACTCACAAAGGGTGGGTTCTCAGAGATTTATATGTCATGAATTGCAGAAAGTGAAAATTAATTTTGAATGAATTCAAATACTAATCTCTATGCTGATACTAAAGGCTCAAATGTAATGCTAGAATTACAGAAAAGTCAATAAGTTTCCAACAATTATGCCATGAAAAATGCAAAATATAACTCATAAAGAAAACAAAATAAAAATTAAAGAAAAGCTTAAAAATTACCCCACACTTTTGAGTTACATTGTCCTCACTGTAAACAAATGAAAAGATAGAAAGAACCTCCTTTGTGTCACGCATAGTGGAGCCTTCATACAAAAATTCATTAAGCTTTTCGTTACGAACAAATAATCAACATGAAAGAAAATAACAGTGACTTCAGCATAAACATGCGAACAAGGAAAGTTGGAACTGGATGGCCCTCCTTTTTTTCAATTAAGCTCAATGCTCTTGGCCTATTCTCTGCAAGAATAAAAACACTTCCAATCTCCAAACCATCAAGCCTTAAAGAAAAATAGAAGGGAAAATAAATAAATAAACTGAAGATACTAAACTAAAATGATAAAAACGATAACAATGGGTTGCCTCCCATCGAGCGCTTCTTTAACGTCGTTTTAGCTGGATGTTTCTGCAAGAATTAAGGATCATAGATCAAAGTACTATCGATAATCCTTACTTCTTGGAACCCCTTGTTATATGGTTTAACTCTCTATCCATTTACTTTAAAAGTTTCATTCGTTCGAGAGTTAAGCAATTCTATAGCACCGGAAGGATATACCTGAGTTATCTTGAAAGGACCGCTCCATCGAGACTTGAGTTTTCTTGGAAATAGTCAGAGCCGAGAATTGAAAAGCAAGACCTTCATTCCTGGGCTCAATGTCTTTTGTACTAAAATTCGGTCATGAAGTGCTTTAGTACGGTCCTTATAAATCCTCGAACTCTCATATGCCTCGTTCCTTAGTTCATCTAACTCCGAAATTTGCAAAGAACGTTCTCTCTTTGCCTTGTCCAAATCTAAATTCAGGGTCTTAATTTCCCAATGCACCTTGTGCTCTAACTCCACTGGTAAATGACAAGCCTTACCAAAAACCAATCGGTATGGACTCATACCAAAGGGAGTCTTGAAAGCAGTTCGATATGCCCATAATGCGTCATTCAATCCACTTGCCCAATCTTTCCTTAATGAGTTGACTGTTTTTTCCAAAATTCCTTTGATTTGCTTGTTGGATGTCTCAACTTGTCCTAAAGTCTGTGGATGGTATGGGGTCGCCACTTTATGTTTCACACCCTACTTGTGCATTAACTTCTCAAAACGTTTGTTGCAGAAATGACTTCCCCCATCACTGACTATCACTCTTGGCATGCCAAATATGCTAAGAATGTATTCCTTCACAAATTTAACAACCACATTAGCATCATTAGTTCGGGTGGGGATTGCCTCCATCCATTTTGAAACATAATCAACAGCAACCAATATGTATTCATAACCTAAAGATTTGGGAAAAGGACCCATGAAGTCTATTCCCCAAACATCAAACAGTTCAACTACAATATAAGATTGAAGGGGCATTTCATTCCTCCTTCCAATATTACCTACTCTTTGACAGCGGTCACAATGCTTACAATATTCTTGAGCATCTTTGAATAAAGTAGGCCAATAAAATCCACTTTGAAGTAATTTTTTGGCAGTCTTTCTCCCTCCAAAATGACCATCGCAGTGAAGGTCATGACAAAATTGAAGAACACTAAGTTTTTCTTCCTCAGGTACACACCTGCGAACTATCTCATCTTTGCATATCCGGAATAGGTAAGGTTCATCCCAGAAATAGAATTTACTCATGTGCAAAAACCTTTTCTTTTCCTAAAATGACACGTCAGAATGCAAAAGACCATTAGCAAGATAGTTAGCAATATCTGCAAACCATGGTGAATTCATTACCGCAAACAACTGCTCATCAGGAAATGCTTCTAGATTTCTATGAACACTATCAGATGCAAAATTTTCTTCAAAGGAAGGTAACCTAGATAAATGATTAGCTACAACATTCTCACTTCCCTTAGTATCTTTGATTTGAAAATCAAATTCTTGCAATAATAGCACCCATCTAATTAAATGAGGTTTAGCATGTTGCTTAGTCAAAAGATATTTTAAAGCTGCGTGATCTGAATGCACAATAATTTTAGACCCAATCAAATATGCTCTAAACTTATCTAAGGCAAAAACAACAGCTAGCATTTCTTTTTCAGTTGTTGTGTAATTAACTTGTGTGCTACTTAGAGTCAAGCTAGCATAATAGATCACTCTCAAAAATTTCTCAAGCCTTTGCCCAAAGACCGCTCCTACTGCATGGTTGGATGCATCACACATAATTTCAAAAGGTAAGGACCAAACAGGAGCTACAATTACCGGTGCGCTGGTCAATTTTTCCTTAAGGGAATTGAAAGCTTCCATGCATTGTGCAGTAAATACAAATGGAACATCTTTTCCAAGCAAATGACACAATGGTTGGCTTATTTTATAAAAATCTTTAATAAACCTCAGGTAAAAACTTGCATGCCCTAAAAAGCTTCTTATTCCCTTAACAGAAGTAGGTGGGGGTAATATAGCAATCAACTTTACCTTAGCTTTATCCACCTCAATCCCTTTACTAGACACAATATGGCCTAATACAATACCATAAGTAACCATGAAATGACTTTTTTCCCAACTCAAAGTGAGATTACATTCAATACATCTATCAAGAACAAGAACAAGTTTACTGAGGCAATTATCAAAAGAGTCACCAAAACTAGAAAAACCGTCCATAAATACTTCAATAAAGTCATCTATCATGTCTGTGAAAATAGACATCATGCATCTCTGAAAAGTTGCAGGCGCATTGCACAAGCCAAAGGGCATACGCCGAAATGTAAAAGTCCGAAAAGGGCAAGTAAAAGTGGTCTTGGATTGATCCTCCACCTGATAATAACCTGAAAGTCCATCCAAAAAGCAATAGTGAGAGTGTCCAGAAAGTTTATCCAGCATTTGATCAATAAAAGGAAGAGGGAAATGATCTTTCTTTGTGGCATTATTTAACTTCCTATAGCCTATACACATTCTCCACGCAGTGGTAGTCCTAGTAAGAATCAATTCATTCTTTTCATTTTTTACCACAGTGATTCCTGATTTCTTAGGCAATACATGTACTGGACTAACCCACTCACTATTGGCTATCGGGTATATCACTCCTTCATCAAGTAATTTAAGCACTTCCATCTTAACCACTTCACTCATATTTGGGTTAAGGCGCCTTTGGGTCTCTCTTACAGGTTTAGCTCCCTCTTCTATGATAATTCTATGCATGCACATTGAAGGGCTAATACCTTTAATATCACTCAACCCCCATCCTATAGCTCTTTTCAATCCTTTTAATTCACTCACCAACCTCATCTCTTCCCTTTCCCTTTCACTGAGTTCGCTAGAAATTATCACAGGTAAGGTGTTGTGATCTCCTAAAAACACATATTTCAGGTTTTCAAGCAACTCTTTTAGCTCTAACTTAAGTGAAGGATTATTCTCTTCTTTTTGGATGGAGAGGAGCTCGAATGATGGTTCCTCTTTAAATTCCTCTATTTCAACACTTTCTAATATATCAAGGCAACTGGCTACTTCTAAGTCAAAAATATCCAAGTCACGATCTAAGGTCAGTGCCAGCTCCAATTTATCCAAAGAACCTGTTTGTAAGAAAACATCTGACACAACTGCATCAATACAATAAATTAAAGAGCAATTCTCATATAATGCAGCTGTAGGAATAGGAGAAGTGTTAAAAATAGAAAATACAACCGTTTGTCCCAAGACAGTCATTGACAATTTACCATTTTTAACATCAATCAAGGTGTTGGTCGTAGCCATAAAAGGCCTACCCAGTAGAATAGTGTGTGCGGATGGTGTAGGGTTATCTCCTCCCATGTCAAGGACTATAAAATCCATGGGCACTATCAACCCACCAACCTTAACTAACACATCTTCTATAATTCCTTTTAGGACTCTAAGAGATCTGTCAGCTAATTGCAAGACCATTTTAGTAGGTTTCAGTTCCCCAAGTTCTAATTCAAGATACACAGAGTAAGGCATCAAATTAACACTGGCTCCTAAATCACACATGCCATCAGTCCCCTTTCCATTACCCATAGTAATTTTAATTACTAAGCTGCCAGGATCCTTTAGCTTCGGAGGTAGTTTATGTTGTAAAATAGCACTGGCTACCTCTGATACTATTACCTTTTTATTTGGCTCATACCTCTTTTTCTTGGTGTTCAATTCCTTGAACAATTTGGCATAAGCCGGCATATTTTTTATTGCTTCAAGTAGAGGTAAGTTAATACTTACCTTAGACAACATGTTGAAGATGTCTGAAAATTGCTTATATTGTTTATCATTCTTCAATCTGTTTGGGAATGGTATAGGTGGCCGGTAAGGATTACTTGCCTTGCTTAAATCTGCTAAAGGAGATTGCTCCATTGATTTTTCTCCATCACCCTTATCCTCTGGTTCTCCTTCTTTTTCATTTTCTTGATCACCTGCATTCACAGAATTATTTCCAACACCATTATTTATTACCTTGCCACTTCTAAGAACAGTCACTACTTGTGCTTGCTTAGGTTGACTAAAAAATTTTCCTTTCTGTTGAATCTGCATATGTTGTGCAAGTTGTCCCACTTGGGTCTCCACTTTCTTGAAAGACACTTCCAATGAATCCAACCTTTTGTTATTCATCTCTTGATTCTTGGTACTGGCTTGGATAAAAGCATGTAAACTATCCTCCAAATTGTATCTCTTAGGCTGCCCTTGATTTGAAGATTGCCCTGGTGGTTGATTTTGTCTTTGGATCAAATGGAAAGGTTGTTGAGAATTATTTGTTGCCCATAAAAAGTTTGGATGATTCCGTCAACCAGGATTGTAAGTGTTTGAGAAAGGATCATTCCGGGGCCCTTGGTTGATAACCCTCCATAGCATTAACTTGCTCAGCCTCATTTCCATAAGACTCGTACACAGAGGGGCATATATTTGCTCCTTGCCCAAAAGTTCCACAAATTCCACACACTTCTTGAGTGGATGAAGAAGCATTGTTCTTCATGTTCAGCATCTGCACTTGTCTTGTCAATTCAGCTATCTGATTGACCATCTCACTGTTGGCTTCCACTTGATTTACCCCTTTACTTCTTCCTCTTACACTTTTTTGATGGGAATTAGCTCCCAACATTTCAAAGATATCATAAGTCTCTTCTGATGTCTTTTCTCCCATAGCTCCCCTAGCTGCATTATCAACAGTATTCTGAAATTGGTAGGTTAAACCATCATAGAAAAACTGATTCAGCAGTTGAAGTGGATAGTGATGGTGTGGACACTGGATTAACAACATCTTAAACCTGTCCCAAGCCTCATGAAATGGCTCTCCATCCAATTCAGCAAATGCAGTTATTTTTCCTCTTAATTCAGCTGTCTTCTGATGTGAGTAAAATTTTCCCATAAACTTGTTATATACTTGCTCCCAAGTTGTCAAAGAATTTTCAGGCAACATCATAAGCTAACTTTTTTGCCCTATCCTTTAATGTGTACGGAAAACACCTCATCCTCAACTGGTCTTCTGTTAGTCCTTCCAATGGAAATGTGTTGAGGGTGGAGTAGAAATCCCGGATAAAATTCAGAGGATCCTCATTCGAAACTCCATAGAAAGAGGGCAGCATGTTGTAATGGATATTCTTCAACTCGTAATTTCTTGCTACATCTGTCAATCTTATACATGAGGTGGCAGTTCCAATGACAGGTCTGGCAAAATCCCTCGTAGTTCTTTGCCTTTCCTCTCCCATATTGGTAGATTGCACAACATCCGACTCAAAATAAAAAATTTCCTCCTCTGTATCAAACCCGGTATACAATTCAAACTCTTCTCTACTCCTTTTCACTCTTTGAATTTCTAAAATAAATGGGCAAAGCTCTCCTTCGAGTGATCTCCTACATTGCACAAAAAAAATTTCTGAAAGAAGGAATTATTTAAAGCAAAAGAAAAAAATATAAAGAATAAAAAATAATTTAAAATATATATATGACTAATAAACAATTACGCCAATTAGCTTCCTCGGCAACGGCACCAAAAACTTGTTGCGCTCTAATAAACACTACTAAAGCTACGCTCGCAAGTATACGAGGCTGCTGTAGTATTTCGGTGAACACCTTAAGGTCATCTCACAAGGAAGCTAGATAAGCTAATTATTTATCAAATCGTAATTAACAAATTATCAATTAATAGTCTTTGATTTATAAAATTAAATTGCTGAACAACTAACGAAAACAGAAAGGAATCGAATTTATAACAATGAGAGAAAACTGAACAAATATATTGATTCATTCAATAGAAAAGCCTAGGGTTTGCACTTCTCTACTAATTTATATGTATGAACGGCTATTCCTCTCAATTGATTTAATTTCAAAGATCAGATTTCAAGCAACTTAATTAATCAAATTAAGGAAATAAGCTTTCGCATTCAAACCTTTTTCAATTAATCTTACTACAATCAAAATGATCTTTGCCTTAGGTTTATATTTCTAATTCACCTAAATCCCTAATTAAATTATTCCAATATTAGATTTCATTTCTCAATCCTTCTTCTAAATACCTAAAACACATAATTGGTGGCCAATCAATTATATATTAATATTAATCCATTCAATTAAGGATAAAAGAAATAAATCAATTACGAGAAATAACCATTTCATACAATCATAGTAGATTCATACAAACCCTAGACTAGATCAAAATTAGTTCATAGTAATGCTATCAAACAAATTCATCTCATTAAAATTCAAAGAAATTAATTTAGACATTAGAGAATTCATAAATAAAATTTCAATGAAACTTAAGAGATAGAGTTAAAGATCAAAACCCTATTACAATTTTCCTTTAGCTTCTGAAGAATCTGTTGCTCAGATTTTTGCTAAAAGAATAATGTAATGGCTAAAACTAATTTGTTCTAGAGTGTTTGAATGAAAGTGAAATCAATCTTCAATAGTTTTCTTGTTTCAGAGAAAAATTCTCCAGAGAAAAATAAAGAATGGCTGTAGAAAAAGTATAGAACGCCTGAAAAAGTATATCCCCCCTTGCTCTTGCCCTAATCTTATCTATTTATACAAATCCCTTCGCTAAAAATCCATGCCTTCTTTCTTTCTTTCTTTGGTCTCATGGGATGACACGTCCAAGTTTATGGCCGTGTCATGTGACACGGCCAGTAGCTTGGCCGTGTCTCCTGGGTGTGTCAGCTTCTGTTTCTTTTCTTTGGTTCTTCCTTATTCTTTGGCTTAGGATGGGACACGACCAAGCTCCTGGCCATGTCATATGACAAGGCCAGTGGCTTAGCCATGTCACTTGAGTGTGTCAGCTTCTGTTTCTCCTTGCTCTTCTTTGTACTTTAGAGATGAGAGTGACACGGCCAAGCTTGTTGGCCGTGTCACTTGCTGCCATTTCTTTCCTTCTTTTCTTTTCTTTCTTTGGTTTCTTTGGTTTTGGTCTTTAGGTGAGACACGGCCAGTGGCTTGGCCGTGTCTCCTAGCCATGTCAAGCTCTGCCAAAATTTCATTTTAGTTGACACGGCCAAGCTTGATTTGGCTTGGCCATGTCTTGCTTGATTCATGCTCTTCTTTCTTTGTTTTGATCTTCCAAGGGAGTTTTTGCACTTTAACCTAAAAGAAACACTTAAAACAAACTTTAAACAAAAATCAAATGAAACATTAACTAAAAACACATAAACATCATACTAAAAACTATTAAAAAATGATCTAAACACTGGGATAAATTAAAACTACTAAAATGCTGAAATCACTAAATAAACAGATTAAAACTACCAAAATGCATGAAGAAAACAATAATTATCATAATAAATAAATAGCAATTTGAGGACAAAAACTAATAAAACACATACATGTACAATTTTGTTATGTTGTATTTTGATAAAAATGTATATGTACATAAGTGAATTTTGAAAAAAAACAATGTAATTTATATATATATATATATGTAATATAATCAAAAGTATAATAGTTTTGTAAATGTTCTTTTATTAAAAATACATAATTGATATGGAACTATGGTAAGAGATTTAAACAATATTGAAATGTGACATTCTTATATTTTATATACGCATTGTATGTGTACATGGTATATGTATAGTACTTATATAGAGTATATGGGTGTTACAATTATTTTGGTATCAAAGACGAGTTTGAGATTCTCTGCCTAAGGATATATTGAAAAAAAAAGAGATGGAAATTTTGAAAAAAATGAAACTTGTGATACATGAATATGCATTAACACCTAGGTTGGTCTCGGATGTGGCATTATGTGATTTGTGATGTGATATATTTGAATTACATGAGTTGGATGATAGTGTGTGAAGGAGGCTTTACATGAAAGTAAAGCTAGAGAAAGAAATGATATGGAAACATTTGTATAAGTTTAAGTGATAAATTAAAGAATTGGAGTTTACTTAAGTAAGACTAATTTTGAAATTATTGATTATTGAAATGTTTTTGTGAAATAGGTTATAAGAGAATGAATATGAGAATAATGTTAGAAATGAGTTTAAAAAAATCATCAAGATTTAAGTAAGTACCTCTTCTCTAAAGCTTGGTTCTCTTTCTAATAAAGATTATGTTTCGATTGCTAGAGAGAGAAAATGTTGTTTGATTGTTAAAATGGGTAGAAATGATATTAAAATGAAGAGAGTATGGTGGAATATTGGTTGGTTGGTTGATATGGATAAGGTGTGAAAATTTAGGGTTTGGTTATGTAAAGTTAAGGTTTTTAAAAATGGATGATGTTGGTTAATATAAGGAGATATATTAGTATTGTTTAATGCAAATATTGTGATTTTAATGTTAGAAATACGATATGCTTGAGTGTTGTTAAAGCTCATGTTAATGGTGGCAATATATAAAATTTGGATTTTTGAAATGGGCTTTCATAATTGTGGAAATGATGTGTTTTGATGTTATATTATTATATAAATAATGTTTTTAAAGTTAAATATTAAAAATGAGATTAGTAGATTGAAGTTTAAGTAAAGTAGTAAGTTGAGAGTTTGGAGTTTTAATGGAATTTTAATGAGGATTACTTAGATACTGATAGTTTAATGTATATTAAGCATATGAGTGCTTTTGAATGAATAATATTGCTTATGAAAGTACTATGTAATGTGTAATATAGTTGATAATATAAAAATTTATTATGAAATAAAGGGAAATGATTAAGCAAGTGAAAATGAGTTATTTTTGGTAATTGGATTGGAAATGATGAAAATGGATATGAAGGGTATGATAGATGCATAAAAAAAATGTGAGAGAGATGTCACATTGAAATGTGACTAAGATTTATGTGAAGTGTTATAAAAAAAAGATGTTAATTATGTTGTGGTCAGAGTGTATATTAATGTTGAGTTGATGAATAACCTAAGTAATGTCAAAAGAATGAGAAATGTTAATGTTCTCTGAAATGTGATAAATGTTAAATTTATATAGATTATATGTAAAAGAGGAATTGAGTATAATTGTATGATTATGTGTATACATGTATATGATATGTGTGATGAGTTTTTTTAATATGAACGCAATTGTGATATGTATGAAAATGAGGAAAGTAAGTCACATTATGAATGTGACTTACGAATGTGTATGTGGATGAAAAAAAAATATTATTGTGTGTTTGTTTGTTACCTTTTACAATTACTTGTCAGTGATATTGAGAATGATATTGCATGTATTAATAGACCTAAGAGAGATTAGGACTTGACCTGTGCAGAGCTAGGTCATGTGATGAAATTGAGATTGAGAATGGACCCGAGCAACGTTGGACAGTGAAATTGTTATTGTAATAACTGAACTTGATGATGGTATAGTGTTTTGGGCCCAAAGTATATGCGTGTGGAAATATTCTATGTATATGTGTATAAATAAGATATTGTAAGGAAAAGGGAAGTATAATGAAGAAAGTATGGAAGTGAGAAAAAAATGAATGAAAATTTTTGTAGGAGATAGATTATAAATGGAGTAATAAATGAAAATTGTGTAAAATTAGCATATGAACGAATGTGTATATGTAAGAGATGTTAAAGATAATATTGTTGAAACATGAGTTAGGCTAATGATGATCAAGTAATCAAGAGTAAATTATTTTGAAACAGAAGTGATTAAAAGTAAATTGCTTTGAAACAGAGCTGAAATGTGTTAACACTTTGTGTAGCAAAAGTTTAGAGAATGAATATGTGATCTTTACGATATGAACTTATCATCATGATTGGAAATGTTTGAAGAGGAATGATAGAGGAGCAGTATTGATTTATAAGCCACAGGCATAACCATTAATATGCCATGGCCGTATGATTTGTTTAGTATATTGGCCGATTAGTTTTGTTATCCAAGGGCATGGGCCTGAGATGACATGACCGTAGGATAGTTTTGGTGAGATTAATAGTTATGCTTCAAGAAAAGATAAGTGTATAATTAATGATATTTTTGTCCCTATTTCTTAATATATTTATTTTCAAATTGAGTTTAATTTGTTTGTTCAAGTGTTTATTAGGGTTGATTCCAAGAACTTTTGACACATTGAGACCTTATGTTTATTTAGGCCGGAATCACGAATGAAAGACAAGGAAAGAAGCTATTTTGGGCAGATACTTCAAGTGACAAACCCAGTGACATGGGCGTGTCCATGGCCGTGTCATTCAACTACTTTACAGAAGCTTCAACACGCCTAGAGACATGGACATGTCACTGAACGTGCCATTACTCTTGACTTACAGAAGTAGTGACACACCCAATGACAGGGGCGTGTCCCTGATCATGTCCCTAACTCAACATTGCAGTAGCAACAACACGCCCAAGGACATGGGCATGTCACTGCCCATGTCATTAAAGTTCAAAACAGCACCGTTGACACGCCCACAGACATGGGCATGTCCATGGGCGTGTCAAGAAAAAATATATGGGCTATAAAATCTGAGCCAAAGAGCGAATTAGGGATATAGAATAGAGAGTTTATGATTCAGAGCTGACCTCCCAAGAAAAAGAGAGTTTTTGGAAGCCAAGAGTGAAGGTTGAAACCAGATTCTTGCAAGATTTAATCCAACATTCGAGGATTGAAGTGAAGAAACGCGAATCATTCATCATGGATTGTTGGAATTCTTTTACTTATTTCCTCTGTTTTGGTTTTCTGGTTATGAACATGAGCTAAATATTTTATCTATGTAGATATTGATGAACCCTAGCTTTATTGTATGGATTGATTAGTTCTTATTAAATTAAATCATTTGATTGAGTTGTTTTATCCTTTTTATTCTTAACTTCTTATTTTTCAATTGATAATAGCATGCTTATTGATTGGTTGCAATTTTCATATTACTGACTTGAGAAAGCTTGATATGAAGAGAATGCTCATTAGGATTAAGGGTTGATTGGAGTGCTAGAGATAGACTTACAAGACCCTTCGGTTTAAATTTCCTTGTTCTTATTGCAAGATCTATTTAATTATGCTTGAGAAGAGATTCCTAGCATTCTACTTAGTGATTAGGGATTGATTCACTTGAGAGAGGTTTTAATCTAATTTAGGGGAATGCCAATTTAGCTCTATTATTTGATTTAATTGAATTGATATTCATAAATACTTTTCATGGCTAGGGGGATTCAATATCTGGATAGTACTTTTATCACCTACTTTTGTTGCACAATATTCAATTTTTCTTCACTTTAGTTTATTGAGTAGTTTGTCTTTTATTTTAATCATAATACAAACTATTGATTCACTAAATAATAGTTAAAATTTGCACTAATATTTGACCTTGTCTCCAGTGGAATGATATCTTACTCAATGTTTTATTACTTAAGCGACCCGTGTACTTACGGTAACACTGCGATAGCATAGATCCATCATCAAGTTTTTGGCGCCGTTGCCGGGGATAACGGTTTTCAATATTAGTGATATAATCAAGACTATTGATTTAGTTTTTTATTTTATTTGGTTTAACATTAGTTCTTTCTTGTTGGTTGTTATTCTATGTACTTCTTTCCGTTTATGACCTGAGCTAGCTCTTCCCAACTACTTGAATTAGATTAAGAGCTAGAGAGAATGTTGAGGAGAATGCAACCGAAAGAAGAGGAAACAGTTCTAGCAGAAACAGAACCAAACTTTGAAGATCTCAGCTCAGAAGAAGAATTGAAAATGATGGCAAGAGATGAGCCAAGGACAATGCAATAATTTGCTAGGCCTACTCTTAAAGGGGCCAATTCAAGCATACAGAGACCAGTAGCTGCTGCAAATAAATTTGAGATAAAGACAAATGTAATTCAAATGGTGCAGCAGACTTGTCAGTTTGATGGGTTTCCAGATGAAGATCCTAATGCACATATAGAGACTTTTATGGAAATATGTGACACATTCAAGATGCAGAATGTCTCTGAAGATGCAATTAGAGTGAGGTTGTTCCCATTCATGCTTAGAGAACGATCGAAGAAATGGCTGAAATCTTTCCCCCCAAACACTTTCACCACATGGGTCAATTGGCAGAAAATTCCTAGAGAAATATTTTCCACCATCCAAGACTGCTAGGTTGAGGAATGATATTTCATCTTTTCTCCAGCTAGATGGTGAAACTCTTTATGATGCTTGATAAAGATTCAAAGATTTATTGAGAAGGTACCCTCACCATGGTCTTTCGTTGTGGCTACAGATTCAAACTTTCTATAATGGATTGAATATGCAAGTAAGCAGTCCATCAATGCAGCTGGCAGAGGTACCATAAATAATAAAACACCTGAACAAGCAAGGGATTTGATTGAAGATATGGCCCTTACCAATTATCAGTGTCAAACCATAAGGGCACAAGGAAAATTAAGGGTAACTGGTTCACATCAATTGGATCCCGTAGTTGCTTTGACAGCACAGTTGGAAGCAATGAATAAAAAGATTGATTCTTTAACTTCATCTTCAGGGAGATCAATGCAAGTGATGCCTTATGAATGGTGTGGAGGTGGACATCAAAGTCAAGATTGTCTAAGTAGCAATATGTTTGCTAGACAAGAGTAGGTGGATCATATTGGAAACATGCCTAGGCAACAGCAGAACAATCCCTACAACAACACATATATTCCAGGGTGGAGAAATCATCCTAATTTTTCCTAGAATAATCAAAATAATCCAAGGCCTCCTCCTGGATTTCAGCAGCCTCAACATCAACAAGCTATCTTTCCAAGAAAGAACAATTTAGAGGAAATGATGGAGAAGTTTATAGCAGCTTCGGAAACCAGATTTCAATCAACAGAAACTACCCTTGGAAATCAACAAGCCTCCATTCACACTTTGGAAAATCAGGTGGGGCAAATTGCCAAGTTACTCAGTGAACAACCACAAGGGAGTTTACCTAGCAATACTGAGGTAAACTCGAAGGAGCAGCTGAAGGCAATTACTCTAAGGAGTGGAAAGGAAATTAAGGGTGGTGTGATTGAAAAAGAAGTTGAGTCACAAGCAAAAGAGGTTGAGACACAGAAAGAAGAAGAAGATAACTCTACTATCGCTTTGGGAAAGAAGGCTACAGTGGGAAATGAAAAAGAAAATCAACCTCAAGAACCCAGTCCAATAGTGAAGGAATACCGACCTCTAGTGCCATATCCAACAAGGTTAAACAAGGATAAGATGGATGCTCAGTTCGGTAAGTTCCTTAAACTCTTTAAATAATTGCACATTAATATTCCATTTGCTAAAGCTTTATCGCAGATGCCCAAATATGCTAAATTTTTTAAAGATATCCTTTCTAACAAAAGGAAACTGGAGGAAGTATCTTTGGTACAATTTTCGGAAAAGAGTTCAGCAATTTTGCAGAAGAAATTACCTAAGAAATTAAAAGATCCTGGTAGTTTTATTATTCCATGTTTCATAGGTAATCTTGAAGTTCAAAGTGCATTGACTGACTTGGGGGCTAGCATAAGTGTTATGCCCTACAAGATGTTTAAAGAGTTAGGAGTCGGATAACCTAAACCAACACTCATGACCATTCAACTTGCTGATAAGTCAGTAATTCACCCTCGTGGCATTATAGAGGATGTGTTGGTTAAAGTCGGGGAATTCATTTTCCCCAATGATTTTATTGTCATTGATGTAAATGAGGATGTGAATGTTTCACTTATTCTTGGTAGGCCATTTTTGAATACAGCCCGTGCCCTTATCGATGTCCATGATGGCACATTGACCTTAAGAGTGGGAAATGAGAAAGTTGTTTTTAATATATATTATGATGGCACATTGACCTTAAGAGTGGGAAATGAGAAAGTTGTTTTTAATATATATTATGCTATGAAGCACCCACTTACACTCAATGAGGTGGATTTATGTAATGATATCATTGAGCATGAAACATTAAATTGTTTTACTAACATTGTTTCCAAGGATCCCCTTGAGTTGTGTTTATTGCAGGATAATGTTGAGGATCAGGAAGCACTGGATTAGCTTGCTTATCTTGAAGCAAGCAAGTCATTTCAGTGTTGGGCATATGAAACCATTGAAATTCCAAAAGAATAGAAGCCGCGACCATCTGTGATTGATCCACCTAATTTAGAACTCAAGATCCTTCCGAATCATTTTGAGTATGGATTTCTGGAAGAGGAGAATAAATTGCCAATTATTTTAAGTTTCCACCTATCTTCTAAGCAGAAGGAGTTTGATTTGAAGATTCAAGACAAAAAGGGAGCTAAAAATTTGGCAGCGGATCACCTTTCGCTCTTAGAGAACCCAACGTTGGAGAGGTTCAAAGAAGGAAACATTGATGATTATTTCCCTGATGAGCGCAGCTTTATGCCATGGTAAGTGTTTCAACTTTTGATGTACCTTGGTTTGCAGATTTTGCTAATTACTTGGCTGCTAGGGAACTCACTAAAGATATGACGTATTAAGAGAAGAAGAAATTCTTTTCTGACTTGAAATACTACTTCTGGGAGGATCCTTTCTTGTTTAGGTTATGTAAGGACCACCTGATCCGGCATTGCATGGCATGGCTCAAAATGTTGAATATTCTTCATCATTGTCATACTAGACCAGCTGGTGGTCATATGGGAGCAATAGGACTGCTAAAAAAGTGCTAGAATTAGGATTTTATTGGTCCACACTATTTAGGAATAGCTATGATTTTGTGAAATATTGTGATCGTTGTCAGAGAACTGGAAACATCTCCTCTCGTGATGAGATTACCCAAAATGGAATTCTAGTGTGTGAAGTCTTTGATGTATGGGGGATCAATTTTATGGGACCATTTCCTAGTTCTTTTGGTAATAAATATATTCTTGTAGCTATAGACTATGTTTCCATATGGCCTGAAGCCCAAGCTTTAGCAACAAATGATGCTAGTGTAGTGATGAGGTTTTTGAAAAAGTTGATTTCAAGATTTGGTACACCAAAAGCGATCATAAGTGATAGGGGTACTCACTTTTGTAACACTCAGCTTGAGAAAGTTTTCAAAAGGCTAGGAGTTACACATAGGTCCTGTACTCCTTACCATCCTCAAACTAGTGGCCAAGTTGATAATATGAATAGAGAAATAAAAAGGATCCTTGAAAAAACTATAGAGCAATCCCGAAAGGATTGGTCTGAGAAATTAGGCAATGCTCTATGGGCCTTTAGGACTGCATTCAAAACTCCATTGTGTACTGTGCCATTTAGGCTAGTATATGGAAAGGCTTGTCAATTACCAGTGGAGATTGAACATAATGCTTATTGGGCTATAAAATAGATTAACCTTGATCTAGCTAGTGCAGGTGACAGGAGGAAATTACAGATCAATGAGCTGGATGAATGGAGATTACAAGTTTACGACAATGCAAGAATGTATAAGAAGCAGACTAAAAGATGGCATGATGCTCACATTAAGGAATGAAAAGAGTTTCAAGTTGGCGATAAGGTATTATTGTACAATTCCAGGCTTCGACTTTTTTCAGGTAAGTTAAAATCAAGAGGTCTGGTCCATTTACAGTCAAAGAGGTTTTTCCCTATGGGACAATTGAAATTACTCACCCAAAGAAAGGGACTTTTAAGGTTAATGGGCAAAGGCTTAAACTGTATTTCAGGGGGACTTCAGTGAATTGAAGGAGGTTTTATACCTCCAAGATTAAAGACGAATTATTCCCAAACATCCAACTAATACGACGTTAAAGAAGTGCTGTGTGGGAGGCAACCCACTATTTTATTTGTTTTGATATTTGTTTCTTTAATTTTCAAGTTTTTAGTTTGTTTTATTGTTTTTATTTAATTTTCTTCTTCTATCATTGGTTGGTGGTGTGTTTGCCTTGAATTCATTTGAATTTGTAGAGAAAATTTTCTTTTGAGGGGTAACTTGAGCTTATTTGGGTACACGCCCGTGTGAGTGGGTGTGTCATTAATTTTAAGAGATAGTAGCTAGGACACGACCAATGACATGCCCATGTCACTGGATGTGTCATTTAGATGGCACCACAGTAGCTATAACACGCCCACTGACACACCCGTGTCATTGGTCATGTCGATTTAGTTAAATTTGAGATTCACAGTAGCTACAACACGCCCGTGTCACTGGTCGTGTTGATTTAAATGAGTCACAGTAGCTACAACACACCCACTGACATGCCTGTGTCAGTGAGCATGTCATTTTGTTCAAGAAACAGCAGTTATGACACGGCCATGTCAATGGGCGTGTCCATGAGTTTTTAAGTCATGCCGATTTTGAATCGAACATAATTTCCTCTCTCCTCTTCCCCTCTTTTTCAATTTTCTCTCAATTTTTTCACACCCTCACACTCAAAATCACATACCCATTCATCCTAGAGGAGATTTTGACTCCCATTTCATGATTTGGAGGGGATTTACTCATTTTTCCTTCGATTTTCTCGCATTCTTCACGCTATTCAGGTACACACTCTTAACTTTCGAAATTTTAATTTTTTTTAAGATTTCTTATGATTTGGTTGGAGATTCTTTGAGATCTATTGATTGTTGGATTTTTTTTATTTAGTTGGATTCTAGAGACTCTATTCTATTTTATTGTGGGTTTGTTTATTTGCCATAGCTAGTTTCTAGGGATTTCAAAAATTTTTTACTATGGGATTTCGCATTTTATTTGAGTTTTGTGGATATCTTGTGATTTGATCATTGTGTTTTTGAAGATTCTATGGTTAGAATTGAGTTGTGTTAATTGACACTTTGTTTTTATTTGTTTATTCTTAATGAGTTAACATCCTATGTTTTGTTGCATTGGCCTATGGCGTTATTGAATTGGGGCGATGATATTGAATTGGGGTAATGCTTGTTATGGTGATTGATTATTGCATGGATTTAAAAAAAAAAAGGGTTTCCCTTATTGAGAATTGGTTCATTGCTCTCTCGTTAGTTTAGTGTCATTGCTTTTATTGTTTGATAATGCATTACTATTGTTGGTTTCGTTGGGTTGGGCTATTGTGTTTCACTTCTTGGCTTGTTTGGTGTACTCTGTTTTGAGGCTATTCTTGTTTGTTCTGAAGATCATGGGTCCTCGTAAATGAATACCATCTAAATTACCAACTAAACGAGCTAGAGATGAAGGTAGCTCAAGCCGACCTGCTACCAATCCCATCTCAAAATTCATGGCCTGCCACAAATGCCTTTGATTCTCAACTGTGGAGGATCGAAGATGGTTTGAACTATTAGGGAACAAGGAGTGGTCTCTACCTAGGGTTTTGGATTGGGGGCTATGGAGCGAGCTTACATAATGACTGAGGTTCAGGAATTGACCAACCAGCCGGGATGGGAATAACTCTTCTCCATCAGTGAGCCTTCCAATAGAGAGTTAACCCTGGAGTTCTTCTGCACTTTTCAATTTGATAAAAATAAGATCTCCATCATTGAGCCGATGATGAAATTTTGGTTGGGCAGTCAGCGATTTTACATGAGCATCAACGAACTTAGAATACATTTGGGTTTATTTACTACGGAGGAGGTGCAGACCGTAGAGTATCTTAACTCTGAGGTGGACTTTACGGAGTATGATGTCATTCCCAAACCATGTTTGCACCAAATGCTGCCAAGTCTTAGCCGAAGGTATCCAAGGCATCAAATTTTGAGTCCTTCCCCTGTCAAGTAGTGCATAATCTATTGGTTCACACCATTGTGGCTCGGCTTAGCAGTACGGAAGTTGTTAGCCTGAGGGATCTGTTCTTCTTAAACTGCATGGTCCATAAGATTCTATAACACCCCTATACCCAATATAGGTACACCACACACACCCACATCTGTAATATATGTATACCGGATACAAGAATGTCACAGTCTATAATAAACAAACCAATCTTTCAATTTAACAATATGAGAAAACTTAAAACATTTAACTGATATTATGGAACATGATAGATAAAACATTTGTTTATTAAGTAGCGAAAAATGTAGTGGAATATACATATGTATACATCAAAATCAGTAATTAAAAAAATATACAGTTTATACATGCTTGGCAGTTTGTCTATGATCTTGAAGTCCAAAAACAACACTTCACAAGGGATCACAAGCCTAGACTCAACTCGGTCTAGCTGAACTCTCCGGCTCAACCGGATCTACCCTGTCACCTGTGCGATAAATCACAATCGCGCTAAGCCAACGACTTAGTGATACTAACCATGATAACAATATCATTCAATGTAATGCCAATGTCATACTTTCAAGAATTAGAAGCAACATACAAGGATATCATATTTCATAACATTAAATTTCATTATATTGTTCAATTATTTCATCATTCATGATTCACATTTAAAGCAAAGACAAGCATTGGCCCAAAATAAACTAATATGTCATTCAAATTCCAGAGTTACTATTTTGGTCCAATAATCACATTTATCAAGCCCGTAGGTGAATCATTATCACAATGAGAAACATCTCATATGTAACATCCCAACTAGGCTTCAAGGACTAGGCCCAACCAAGTTTCAAGGGGAGCATAGCATCAACCCAACTTGGCTTCAAGGACCAAGCCCAACCCAGCTTAAAGGGAGTGTTACTTTTAGGCATGCCACCAATAACAAAACTCTGAAAATTGAATAACATACTAGGAATACAATTCTTTTATTATTTCATTATCAATTAAATTCTTATTTTCTCATAATTATCTAGGCACAATGCCTCAATATTTCATTTACATCGTTATAGCCAACATCAATGGCTTCACATTTCATCATTTGAGTGTACATCACAACTTACATTATTCATATATTTTGAATCCTCAACATATAATTCACATAATACACATAATACAAATCATTGCACCATTCTCATATATCAATAATGTAATAGGTAACCTAACACATTTTCCAACCAAATGTGTTAAGTCCCAAAATCATATAAATGCATGCATTCATGTAGGGTTTGCACTTACCTCTAAGATAAACAAACACCAATCTAACAACCTCCTCTTCCAAGAATCCTCCAACACTTGAATTAGGGCAACTCAAATCTCTTCAAAACCTAATCTAAAGGTGATCATACATTCTCACTTAGTAATACACACAAGAAAATAAGGATAAGAACTAACTAGGGCAAACCCTACACATGACATGCTCAACAACACGGGCGTGTCCCTGATCGTGCCCTAAACCCATAACATAGAAGCTGTGACACACTCAGTGATATGGGCATGTCACTGGATGTGTCAATCTTCCAACAACACAGTAGCTATGACACGCTCAGTGACATGGTCGTGTCATTGGATGTGTCAATACTACTCCAACATAGAAGCTGTGACACACTCAGTGACATGGGTGTGTCACTACTCGTGTCACCCATCCAGAAAACAAAACCATTGATATGCCCAAAGACATGGCCGTGCTACTGGGCGTGTCAGGCCAAAAACCTGAAATCGACACCAACAACACCCCATCCAACAAACATCTTACTTTAACCCTTTTCTTCTCCAAACAAACTTAACCAAAACCATCAATATACCATAATAAACTTGCATAACATCAAAATAACTGAATAAAATTCATCAAAACACAATCACAACCATACTTTACAACTCAACACATACACAATCCACAACTCTTGTTTTCTTCATCAAACTTAACCCTTTTTTCTCTTCAATCCAACCCCCAAAATCAAAGTCAATTAGACCAAAAAACCTCAAATATTTCAAAATCAACCATAGACACAACTACAACAACCATTCACCAAACTCAAATACACAAACTCTAAAAGAACACTAAGAACAAGTTGGAAACTTACCAAAAGTGAAGAAAATCTTTAGAATTCCAACGTGATCTCTCGAAACACCCTTCAATCTTGAGTTAGAAATTACAAAACCTCTCTTCCTTGATGAAGATGGTGGTGGCCGGCTATCAAAAAGAAAGAGGAAGAAGAAGATAATGAAAAGTCAATACCACTCTACTCTTAGCCACTCAAATCTCCAATTAACCTCCACCAAGCAATTAATATATTAAAATAATACAAATATCATCTTCCACTTAATTTAACTCTATTTTAAATAATTTAAATATCTCATTTGACCATCTCACTTGTTGACTTGTATATGTTGTATATATCTCTATATATACAACATATACATACTCCTTCTTTAAACTTCTCACTTAATCAAATATACACTTAATCAAAAATACAATTTGCATTTAATTACATTTTCAACACTTAACATTTCCAAAATTTTAGGTTATAGTTTGGGATATTACAATTCTCCCCCTCTACAAATAAATTTCGCCCTCGAAATTACCTGATCTCAAGTATAGAATAGCTAGGGATACTGATCTCGCATCACTTGCTTATTCTCCCAAGTTGCTTCTTCCTTAGCATGATTCTTCCAAAGAACCTTCACAAGAGGCACTTTCTTATTTCTGAACTCTTTCACTTCATGTGCCAAAATAGCCACAGGTTCTTCTTCAAAAGTCATATCTCAATAGATTCAACTGACAGAATGTGAGATGGGTCTGATATGTAAATCCGTAGCATAGAGACATGGAAGACATTGCGAATTCTATCCAATTCAGGCGCCAAAGCAAGTCGATAGGCAACTAGTCCAACTCTCTCCAGTACCTCATAAGGTCCAATGAAACGTGGACTCAACTTTCCTTTGCGGCCAAATGTCAAAATTTTCTTCCAAGGAGACACTTTCAAAAATACTTTATCTCCTACACTAAACTCTATGTCTCTTCTCTTCAAATCTGAATATGATTTCTGTCGATCTGAGGCTACTTTCAAATGATCCCGAATTATCTTCACTTTTTCTTCCGTTTCTTTAATCAAATCGGGACCAACCAACTTACTTTCTCCAACTTCATCCCAACATAGAGGCATCCTGCATCTTCTACCATACAATACCTCATAAGGTGCCATTTTAATACTGGACTGGTGACTGTTGTTATAGGCAAATTCCATCAATGACAAGAACCTATCCCAACTTCCAGAGAAATCAATAATACAGCTTCTCAACATGTCCTCTAAAATCTATATCACCCTCTCTGACTGTCCATCTGTCTGCGGATGGAAAGTAGTGCTGAAATGCAACTGAGATCCCAAAGCACCATGTAAACTCTTCCAAAATCTTGAAGTAGACCTGGGATCTCGATCAGACACCAAAGAAATTGGGTGTAATATCCCAAAGTAGACCCTAAAAGTTTTGGAATATTTTATTGTTGTATTTGGATTAAAAGTATATGTTAAATTGGAAAGAGAAAGAGGTAAAGGAAGAGTGTATATGTTGTATATATAGTGATATATATAACATATACAAGTCAAACTAATGGAAGTCAAAAGAAGATTATTTATTTTATTTGTTATTAAATTAATTAAATGGGAAATTAAGTTAGTGGAAGAGGATTTTATGAATATTATATTAATATAATTGCTTGGTGGAGGTTTAAAGAGAAAGAGTTGACTTGGTTCTTTGCCATTCATTTTGTTCTTTGATTTCTTTTCTCTTTGGGTTGGCCGGCCATCAAAGAAGCAAGAGAGGAAAAGAATTTTTTATTTTTCCAAACTTAAGATTGAAGGATGTTTCAAGTGATCAAGTTGGAACTCTAAAGATTTTCATTACTTTTGGTAAGTTCTCCACTTGATTCTTTGGTTTTCTTTTAAGTTTGTGTTGTGGGTTTGGTGGTTGATTATTGATGGTATGAGTATATTTGATTGTGGGGTGTTTAAGAGTGTTTGGTTAAATTGATTTTGGATTTTGGTGTTGGATTGAAGGAAAGAGTAATTTTGTTGGAAGAGTAAGTGTTGTGTTTGAGTTGTGTGTATGTGATGGTTGCGATTGGGGTGTGATGTATGTTTTGAGTTGTTTTGGTGTTTTTGCAAGTTTGTTATGGTTTTTGGGTGTGTTTAGTTAAGTTGGTTTTGAGTGGATAATGGTGGTAGTAAGTGAATTGTTGGATGTAGTGTTGATGTTGCCGGAATCTGCATTTTTGGCCTGACATGCCCATGAACACGGCCAGGTCTTTAGGCGTGTCAATGGTTCTGTATTCTTGGATGGGTGACACGAGCAGTGACATGCCCATGTCACTGAGCGTGTCATAACTACTGTGTGGGTGAAGGATTGACACGGCTATGAGCATGCCCATGTTGTTGGACGTGTCAATGTTTCTGTGAGACAGAATGTAGTACACATCCAGTGACATGCCCGTGGTTCTGAGCATGTCAAAGCTTCTATGTTGTGAGTTTAGGGCACGGTCAGGGACACGCCCGTGTGGTTGAGCGTGTCATGTGTAGAGTTTGCCCTAGTTGATTCTTAGCCTTATTATCTCATGTATATTTCTAAGTGAGTGTGTATGATTACTTTTGGATTAGGTTTTGAAGAGAGTTAAGTTGCTCTAATCCTAGTGTTGAAAGATTCTTGGAAGAGGAGTTTGGTGTGGAGTGAGTTGCTTTTGAGGTAAGTACAAACCCTACATTATTGCATACATTTACATGACATTGGGACTTAACACATTTAGTTGTAAATGTGTTAAGTAATCTATTACATTGTTGATACATTTGAGTAATATTATGATTTGCATAATGTGAAAGATATGATGATCGTTCAAAATGTATGTTCAATGCAAATGGTTATGTATATTCTAATGATGAGATGTGAAGCCATTATTGTTGGCTATAATGATGCAAATGAAATAATTGGGGCATGTTTGCCTAGATGATTATGAGAAAATGAGAATGGAATTGATAATGAAATAATGAAAGAATTGTGTGCCTAATGTGTTATTCACTTTTCAGAGTTTTGTTGTTGGTGGCATGCCTAATAGTAACAATCTCTTGAAGCTGGGTTGGGCTTGATCCTTGAAGCCAAGTTGGGTTGAAGTTTAGCATGCTTAACTCCCCTTGAAGCTTGGTTGGGTCTAGTCCTTGAAGCCTAGTTGAGATGTTACAACCCTTGAAGCTAGGTTGAGTTTGGTTCTTGAAGCCAAGTTGGGTTGATACTTAGCATGCTTTGTTCCCCTTTTGAAGCTTGGTTGAGCCTAATCCTTGAAGCCTAGTTGGGATAATGATGAATGTGATAATTGAACCAAAACATTAACTCTGAAAGTTGAATGGCATATTAGTGTTTTTTGTGCCCATGCTTGTCTTTGTTTCAATGTGAATCATAAATGGTAAAACAATTGAATAAGATAATGAAATGTAATGTTATGAATTATAGCATTTTGAATATGATTTATATTGTTGAAAGTATGACATTGTAATTGCATTAAAGCATATTGTTATTGTGGTTTGTACCACTAAGCCTATGGCTTAGCGCGATTGTGGTTCATCGCGCAGGTGACAGGGTAGAACCGGAGAGTTCAGTTAGACCGAGTCGAGTATAGACTCTGAAGTGTTGATTGTAGGCTGAAAGATGAGAGACGAACTGCCAAACATGTATAAACCTTATGTTTGTAAACATTGATTTTGATGTATATATATATATGTAAATACTGCTACATTTTCCGCTACGTAATAAATAAACGTTTTATCTATTGTACTTTATCATATAATTTGAATGTTTTAAGTTTTCTTATAATATTGTTAAATTGAAAAATTGGTTTGCTTATTATAAACCGTGGCACTCCTGTATTCGGTATACGTATATTACAGGTGTAGTAGTATGTAGTGTGCGTATACGGGGTATAGGGGTGTTACAATTGTTTTGGTATCAGAGCCTAGGTTTGAGATTCTCAACCTAGGTAAATTGTAAGAAAAAGAAAATTTTGATTTTAAAATGAGATTTTTGAATAAGATACATGCTTTGGCACTGGCAGTCTCTGATCTTTGATGAGGTATATTTTGCTATGTTTGCAGATATAGGTAGTGATGGCATCTCAGTCACGTCAGTCCATAGAAGGTAGTGCTGAGAGTGTAGCTCCTAAAGAGGGTAGAGATGGAGCTAGGGTTGATAGAGCTAGAGAGGCACCTGCTCTTGTGCCAGAGAGATCAGCTGCTAATGAGGTTCCACCGGTTTGGTTACGGCATGTGGTAGAATTGTTGAGGCAAGCTCCGGTGCATCAGCCGCCACCGCCACCACAGCCGTAAGTGCCGGTGAGACATTATGATAAATTGAGGAAATTTGGGGCTGAGGATTTCTTTGGCACCACATATCCTGCAGTAGATGAGCAGTGGTTGGATAGAGTGCAGAGGGTATTTATTCAGTTGCAAGCTACTTCTGAAGAGAAATTTGATTATGCTAGATCCCTTCTGCAGAAAGATGCTTATGATTGGTGGAAGACGGTTCCTCATGCTATGGATGATCCACCTATTTTTTCTTATGGTGACTTTCTGAGGGAGTTTGAGCAGAAATATACTCCGAGGGAGTATAAGGATATCAAGAAGATGGAATTTCTGAATCTGAGACAAGATAACCGAACTGTAACAGAGTATGAGATTGAGTATATCCGCTTGAGTCACTATGCCGATGGGATTATTTCAGATGAGATTGACCGGTGTAGGAGATTTAAGGAGGGGTTGAGGCCCTCTATTATGTGTATTATTGCTGGTTCTCGATACCAAGACTTTTCTCAATTGGTTGTAGCAGCTAGAAGTGTTGAGAGAGCGCAGGGTATTGCAGCAGCTGCTACCGAGGAGGAGACCAGAGTTAGGAGATCCCAGTTTGAGGCAGGGTCTTCATCTATGAAGAGAGGCAGAGGAAGTTTTGTTCTGAGAATTAGTAGGAGTCAGAGGCAGTCAGGTAGGTCAGTTCAGTATCAGAGGCAGAGATCGAGACCTACAGTTTCTATAGCGAGTGCTCCGACTCCAGTAGTTCAGAGATCCAATCCACTTACATGTGTTCATTGTGGTAGGACACATGGGGGTGCTTGTTGGAAGACTGGTGGATCAGGAGTATGTTTTAGATGTGGGTCACCAGCTCACTTTATCAAAGATTGCACTGAGCTACAGGAGGATAGACAGACTGATACTGCAGCTTCTCGACCTAGTGTTAGTAGAGGTGGTCGAGGGGGCAGAGGTTTCAATAGAGGTGGTCGACCTAGGATTAGTCAGAGAGGAGGCTCTACATCCAGAGGCAGTAGGCCAGATGAGGCTGGGTCTTCTCAGCGAGTGTATGTGATGCAGAGGCAACCGGATTCTTCAGCAGTTATTGCGGGTACATTTTCTTTATTTGGCATTTCAGTTCTTGCTTTGATTGATCCAGGATCTACTCATTCATACATAAGTGCATCTATCTTGCCTGTGTCTGAATTGCATTCAGAGTCCTTAGGATTTGATGTCCTGGTGACAAATCCTTTAGGACATAGTGTTGTGGTGAGTAAGGTGCATCGTGATAGTTCAGTTGTGGTGCAAGGTGAAGAGTTTTTGGGTAATTTGATTGAAATACCTTTTAAGGAGTATGATTTGATCTTAGGCATGGATTGGTTGTCTAAGCATGAAGTTGTGGTAGACTGTCAAAAGAAGTGTGTTACTCTGAGAACCAGTGTAACACCCCTTCCCAACCTACATATGTAAGCTGAGTAGAGGCGCCACACTAACCTAATGTTGCTACCAATTTTACTTAGTCAAATTTTAGTTCCGATTTTTACAAAATTTTGCCATAGTTTCGCCTAAAAATTGAGTCCCAAGTGTCGACAAAACCGGTTTTTTTCTTATTTTTAAAAACATTTTACACAAACCAATGCAAACAAAATCATTCTCAGTACACTCCCAATAAATCCCCCTTGTAACCTCAACTACAACCTACAAAAAGGATTTACACTTCTAGTACAACATAAAATAAAGGTTTTGTGACAACCCCCATATTTAAATATTACACAGCGGAAGTTATAAAATATTTACATATTTACAAATTCATATACATCAAAACTCAAGTTTTACAACATATAAAATTTATACATGATTGGCAAGTCTGCTCTGATCTTTAAGCTCCCAAAATGGATTCTTCAAGGTCTACTCTCACTAGGTCTTGATGAACTCTCGGGTTCAACTCTATCCACTCTACTACCTGCGCGATTAAACGCTATCGCGCTAAGCCAACGGCTTAGTAAGATAAAACATGCTAACGGTATGCTTTAATGAAATGCAATGCCACATATGTTATTGATAAGATCAACATCATAAATATAAAGTTAACCACACAATTATGCATTTCACAAATCATAGTCATATGAGCATACCACATTTCAACATCTTTTCACATTCAACATTAATTAATCATACTCCATAACCAACATCTCATTTCATTAAACTTATAACATTATTTAGGACATTCATATAACCTTGACACATATGGGCCCAACAAGTATTTAATACGATATTCAGAGTTCAGAGTTACTGCTTTGGTTCATAGTCACAATAATCACGCCCGTAGGCAATGTATATACATGTATCTCTATCCATGGATAGTGTAACAGACCCAGTCTCTTGGATCATCAACTCAACACATATGAGGAGATCCTCAACCCGGCAAGACTGTTACAAATCATATATCTCATAGTGTAACAGACCCAGTCTCTTGGACCATCAACTCAACACCTATGAGGAGGTCCTCAACCCGGCAAGACTGTTACCTTTCATCATTTCTTAGGCATGCCACCCAAATCCAGAACTCTGAAACTGAATAACATATTAAACAAACAATTCATTTCCATTCTCAATTCTCATCACATTTAGGCACACATGCCTTCTTTCTTTCAATTACATCATCTTAGCCAATAACAATGGCTTCACATTTCATTTCACAATATAACATCTCATTATTCAAGTATATATATATATATCTCATCCATGATCACATTATATCTCACATAGCATCATTCATAAATATCAACATTTCATTCCACATTACTCATGAAACACATTACCATTCACAATGCACAACATAACATTGTTCAATCTCAACAATGCAATTAGGGCAAAGAACAATTGATTATAACATTCATTGATTCAAGTGTGTTTAAAGTGTTTAGGGTTAGGTTTAAGGACCAACCTACCTTTGGAGAACCAAAGCAATGCAAGAAGAACAAAGAATTAAAACCCTAACCATAAATAGTACATTCTGGTTTTAAACTCCATTTTATCCTTATTTTGAAAAATTGTATAAAATAATCTACTTGACTAAAAATTCTAAAATTTTTACAGAATTTAGTTTTGTATCTTAAAATCATCCCTTTAAAATTTGAGATCAAACTGAACACAAAATCTTGGTCAAATAGTTCACCTAACCAGACTGCCCCAATTGCCCTGCATCCTGGCAGCAGTTCTGAACTTTGTGAATTCCATAAATCAAATTCAATCAACGTGATTCCAAATTATTTTTCTCAAATACTAAACTCACTAAGCAACAACATATCCAAAATTCGATTGGATATGATTTTTCTACATTATATTAAAAATCCCGAAATATAGCTGTCCCAGTTAAGGTACCTGCTGGAACAGGTCTAATGAAAATAATCTTTCTAAACTCATAACCATTCCAAAATCGAATCAACATATTTTTCAGTCATTCTAGACTCATAGAGGCACAACATATCAAAAATTCACTTCAAGAACATTTTTCTAAAATTAATTAAAAATCATACAAGTCACAGCCTTTACTAATCCTAAAACAGAAACAATTTCACTAAACACCAATCTTACTCTTCCATCACCAACACCAACCCAACTTCTCATCTATCAAGCAAAATCAATACTTACAATCATACCATAAGCAACTTAATCATACCACTTCAAAAGAATTGAAGAAATTAGAGAAAAGATCTTACCTTAGTTAAAAACTTCTTAAATCAACACTTGAACACTTAATCTTTCTTCAATTTAAGATTGAAATCATCAAAACCATCACTTGTCTCTTTCTTTCTCTTTGGCTATGGAGGGCCGGCCATCAACAAGAAGAAGAAGAAGAAATGATAAAGAAAACACAAGTCAAACTTTCTTTAAATATCCACCATGTGATTTTATCCAAGCAATTACCAAAGTGCCCTTATTCACATAATTATCTTTTTATCTTATATGTTCCCAATTAAGTAATTTACCAATCTCAAATAAATATCTTCTCTTGCATTGACCAAGCCTTTTGACCACTTTATATGTCATATATATTAACATATACACAACATATAAATTTGTCTCTAAACCCTATTTCTTCCCAAAATACATATACATATACTTTCTCTTCTCAATTTCTTTTCTCTTACAATTTAACACATATATTCAATCCAATATATAACAATAACAACAACAACAATATGCAAAACTTCTAGGGCATAAATGAGGATATTACAATTCTCCCCCTCTAAAAAGAAATTTCATCCTCGAAATTACCTGATATCAACTCTGAAATAGTTGAGGATATTGCTCTCGCATAGTTTGCTCACTTTCCCAAGTTGCTTCTTCTTTTGCATGATTCTTCCAAAGAATCTTCACCAATGGCACTTTCTTGTTCCTCAATTCTTTCACATCACGTGCCAAGATAGCAACTGGTTCTTCTTCAAATGTCAAATCTGGGCTCACTTCGATAGACTCAAATGACAACACATGAGATGGATCTGACCTGTACCTCCTCAACATAGAAACATGGAATACATTATGAATACGATCCAACTCAGGTGGCAAAGCAAGTCGATATGCAACTGGCCCAACTCTTTCTAACACTTCATACGGCCCAATGAAACGAGGACTCAATTTTCCTTTCCGACCGAACCTCAAAATCTTCTTCCAAGGAGATACTTTCAAAAACACCTTATCTCCAACATCAAACTGAATGTCTCTCCTCTTCAGATCTGCATAAGACTTCTGTCGGTCTGAAGCTGCTTTTAACCTACCTCGGATCAACTTCACTTTTTCCTCAGTTTCTTGAATCAAATCAGATCCAATTATTTTACCTTCACCAAGTTCACTCCAACAAAGAGGTGTCCTACACCGTCTGCCATACAATGCTTCAAACGGTGCCATACCAATGCTGGTTTGGTGACTGTTGTTGTAAGCAAACTCCACAAGAGGTAAAAACCTATCCCAACTTCCAGAGAAATCGATGACAGCTTCTCAACATGTCCTCAATAATCTGTATCACCCTCTCTGACTGTCCATCCGTCTGTGGATGAAAAGCAGTACTGAAGTGTAGTCGAGAACCCAAAGCACTATGTAAACTCTTCCAAAATCTTGAAGTAAACCGGGGATCTCGATCAGACACTAAAGAAGTTGGAACACCATGCAATTTCACAATCTCCTGAATATACAGCTCAGCCAATCTCTCCAAAGAGTAATCCATCCGCACCGGAAGGAAATGAGCTGTCTTCGTCAATCTATCCACAATCACCCATATAGCATCATGCTTCTTTTGTGTCAATGGCAAACCAGACACAAAATCCATTGTCACTCTTTCCCATTTCCATTCTGGCACCGACAATGGTTGAAGCAACCCGGTTGGAACTTGATGCTCTGCTTTAACCTTCTGACAAGTGAGACATTTAGATACAAACTCAGCAATGTCTCTCTTCAACCCAATCCACCAATAATGCTGTCTCAAATCATGATACATCTTGGTATTACCCGGATGCATAGCAAACATCGACTGATGTGCTTCTTCCAAAATAACTCTCTTCAAATCAGCATCATCGGGTACACACAATCTGCTCTTGAACCAGAGACTCCCATCATCTCTCACAACAAAATCTCTAGTCTTTCCATCGTGACAATCTGAAATAATCTTCTGAATCTTCATATCAGTCAACTGAGCCTCTCTGATCTGATCCAATAAAACTGGTTTCAAATGCAATTGTGCCAACAATGCACCATCATCACAAGATACAAAGTTAGCACGCAGAGCTCTCAATTCAACAAGCAACGAGAGCGAATAAATTGTTAAACCAGCTAAAGACTTCTGACTTAAGGCATCAGCAACAACATTTGCTTTACCTGGATGATAGTCAATCAAACAGTCGTAGTCTTTAATCAACTCCAACCATCTCCTCTGACGAAGATTGAGTTCTTTCTGGACACCCAAATACTTCAAACTCTTGTGATCAGTGTAGATGAAACATTTCTCCCCAAACAGATAATGGCGCCAAATCTTCAATGCAAAAACAATGGCAGCCAATTCCAAATCATGGGTTGGATAGTTAAGCTCATGCGGTTTCAACTGTCGAGATGCATAAGCTATAACTTTACCTTCTTGCATCAATACACACCCCAAACCTCTATGTGAAGCATCACTGTAGATCACATATGGTTTGCCTTCAACAGTTAAAGTTAGAACAGGCGCTTGAGTCAACATTTCTCTCAACTGCTCAAAGCTAGCCTGACACTGATCCGTCCACACAAATCTCACTCCCTTACGAAGCAATCTGGTGAGTGGAGTAGCTATCAAAGAAAATCCTTTCACAAACCGCCGGTAATAGCCTGCCAAACCCAGAAAACTTCTAACCTCTGTCACTGATTTAGGTGGATTCCAATTCAATACAGCTTCAACTTTGCTCGGATCAACTTTAATGCCTTCTGCTGAAACAACATGTCCGAGAAAAGCTACTTGATCCAACCAGAACTCACACTTCGACAATTTAGCAAACAACTGCCTCTCTCTCAAAATCTGCAACACAATCCGCAGATGCATATCATGTTCCTCCTCATTCCGCGAATACACCAGTATATCATCAATGAAGACCACTACAAACTGATCCAAATAGGGCCTAAACACCCTATTCATCAAATCCATGAAAGCTGCAGGTGCATTCGTCAGACCAAAAGGCATAACTAAAAATTCATAATGCCCATACCTGGTCCGAAAAGCGGTCTTAGGAACATCTTCAGCTTTGACTCTCAACTGATGATACCCAGATCTCAAATCAATTTTGGAGAACACTGACGCTCCCTTCAACTGATCAAAGAGATCATCGATTCTAGGCAAAGGATATTTATTTTTAATAGTCACCTTGTTCAATTGCCTATAATCAATACACAACCTCATAGTACCATCTTTCTTCTTCACAAATAGCACAGGAGCTCCCCAAGGAGAAACACTGGGACGAATAAATCCTTTGTCCAACAACTCCTGTAATTGCACTTTCAACTCCCTCAATTCTGCTGGTGCCATTCTGTAAGGAGTAATAGAGATAGGAGTGGTACCAGGCAACAATTCAATATCGAACTCCACCTCTCTCTCAGGAGGTAACCCTGGCAACTCCTCTGGAAATACATCTGGGAACTCAGCAACTGTGGCAATGCTATCAATAGGGGAACCCTTCACTCTAGTATCCACCACATGAGCAAGATAGGCTTCACACCCCTTTCTAATCAACCTCCTGGCTGCAACAGCTAAAACAAATAAGGAGGCTAGTTGTTCCTGCTCATTAGATACTATCACCTCTCTACCATCACCCGTTCTCAAAGAAACAATTTTCTTTTTACAATCCACCACAGCTCCATGTCGAGATAGCCAATCCATACCTAAGATCACGTCATATTCCTTAAATGGCATCTCAATCAAATCCCCAAGGAACTCCTCACCCTGCACCACTACTGCACTATCTCTATGCACCTTACTCACAACCACACTATGCCCTAACGGATTTGTCACCAACACATCAAATCCTAGGGACTCAGCATGCACATCAATTACAGGCAAAACAGATGCACTAATATATGAATGCGTGGAACCCGGATCGATCAAAGCAAGTACTGGAGTATTAAATAAAGAAAAAGTACCAGCTATGACTGCCGATGTATCTGGCTGCCTCTGCATAACATACATCCTCTGGGAAGATCCAACCTCCTCTGGTCTACCCTCCCTGGATGTAGCACCTCCTCTAGAACTGAATCCTGGTCTACCTCCTCGGCTGGCACCTCTGCCTCCTCTGCCTCCCCTCACACTAGCTCGAGAAGCAGCAGAATCAACTGACATCTGCTCCTGCCTCTCAGGACAGTCTCTCACAAAGTGGTCAGGTGATCCACACCTGAAGCATACCCCTGATCTACTATGCCTCCAACAAACGCCCCCATGTCTTCCACCACACTGGTTACACAAAGGTAAGGTGGATCTCTGAACTCCAGGAGTAGGAGCACTCGCTACTGAAGCTGCAGGTCTAAATCTCTGCCTCTGGAACTGCACTGACCTACCCGCTGGTCTCTGGCTCCTACTACTCCGAGGAACAAAACTTCCTCTACCCCTCTTCGCAGAAGAAGACCCTGCCTCTAACTGGGGCCTTCTAACCCTAACCTCCTCCTCTGAAACAGCTGTAATAACTTGAGCTCGCTCTACACTTCGAGCTGCTGCCACAAGTTGTGAGAAATCCTGATATCTGGATCCAGCCACTAAGCACATGATCGAGGGTCTCAATCCCTCCTCAAATCGCCGACATCTATCAATCTCATCAGCAATGATACCCCCAGCATACTGACTCAGTCGAATAAACTCAACTTCATATTCAATTACGGTCCGATGATCTTGCTTCAAATCTAGAAACTCTCTTTTCTTCCCATCTTTATACTCCCTAGGAGTATACTTCAACTCAAATTCCCTCAGAAAATCAGTGTAAGACAGTGTTGGAGGATCATCCATAGAATGGGGCACTGTCTTCCACCAGTCGTAGGCATCCTTCTGTAGCAAAGATCTTGCATAGTCAAACTTCTCCTCTGAAGTGGCTTGCAACTGCACAAATACCCTCTGAACTCTATCAAGCCACTGTTCTGCTACAGCCGGATCAACTGTACCAAAGAAATCCTCTGCTCCATATTTCCTTAGCTTATCATAGTGCCTTACTGGTACTAAAGGCTGAGGGGGTGGTGGCGGTGGCTGTGGTTGCACAGGTGCTTGTCTCATAGCTTCCATCATAGGCCTAAACCAGGCTGGCGGAACCTCCTCCCCAGCTGGTCTACCCGACACCGAAGCAGGTGCCTCCTCAACACTATCAACCCTAGCTCCCTCAGCAGGAGCAATACTCTCGGCACTACCCTCAATCGACTGACGAGAGTGAGAATCCATCACAACCTAAGTCTGCAAACACAACAGAATACCTCTTATTAAAGATCAGAGACTGCCAATCCCAAACATGTATTTTTGTTCAAAAACTCACTTTTTAAGTAAAAATAGTCTTTTTCTTACATTTTACCTAGGTTGAGAATCTCAAACCTAGGCTCTGATACCAAAACAATTGTAACACCCCTTCCCAACCTACATATGTAAGCTGAGTAGAGGCGCCACACTAACCTAATGTTGCTACCAATTTTACTTAGTCAAATTTTAGTTCCGATTTTTACAAAATTTTTGCCATAGTTTCGCCTAAAAATTGAGTCCCAAGTGTCGACAAAACCGGTTTTTTTCTTATTTTTAAAAACATTTTACACAAACCAATGCAAACAAAATCATTCTCAGTACACTCCCAATAAATCCCCCTTGTAACCTCAACTACAACCTGCAAAAAGGATTTACACTTCTAGTACAACATAAAATAAAGGTTTTGTGACAACCCCCATATTTAAATATTACACAGCGGAAGTTATAAAATATTTACATATTTACAAATTCATATACATCAAAACTCAAGTTTTACAACATATAAAATTTATACATGATTGGCAAGTCTGCTCTGATCTTTAAGCTCCCAAAATGGATTCTTCAAGGTCTACTCTCACTAGGTCTTGATGAACTCTCGGGTTCAACTCTATCCACTCTACTACCTGCGCGATTAAACACTATCGCGCTAAGCCAACGGCTTAGTAAGATAAAACATGCTAACGATATGCTTTAATGAAATGCAATGCCACATATGTTATTGATAAGATCAACATCATAAATATAAAGTTAACCACACAATTATGCATTTCACAAATCATAGTCATATGAGCATACCACATTTCAACATCTTTTCACATTCAACATTAATTAATCATACTCCATAACCAACATCTCATTTCATTAAACTTATAACATTATTTAGGACATTCATATAACCTTGACACCTATGGGCCCAACAAGTATTTAATACGATATTCAGAGTTCAGAGTTACTGCTTTGGTTCATAGTCACAATAATCACGCCCGTAGGCAATGTATATACATGTATCTCTATCCATGGATAGTGTAACAGACCCAGTCTCTTGGATCATCAACTCAACACATATGAGGAGATCCTCAACCCGGCAAGACTGTTACAAATCATATATCTCATAGTGTAACAGACCCAGTCTCTTGGACCATCAACTCAACACCTATGAGGAGGTCCTCAACCCGGCAAGACTGTTACCTTTCATCATTTCTTAGGCATGCCACCCAAATCCAGAACTCTGAAACTGAATAACATATTAAACAAACAATTCATTTCCATTCTCAATTCTCATCACATTTAGGCAAACATGCCTTCTTTCTTTCAATTACATCATCTTAGCCAATAACAATGGCTTCACATTTTATTTCACAATATAACATCTCATTATTCAAGTATATATATATATATATCTCATCCATGATCACATTATATCTCACATAGCATCATTCATAAATATCAACATTTCATTCCACATTACTCATGAAACACATTACCATTCACAATGCACAACATAACATTGTTCAATCTCAACAATGCAATTAGGGCAAAGAACAATTGATTATAACATTCATTGATTCAAGTGTGTTTAAAGTGTTTAGGGTTAGGTTTAAGGACCAACCTACCTTTGGAGAACCAAAGCAATGCAAGAAGAACAAAGAATTAAAACCCTAACCATAAATAGTACATTCTGGTTTTAAACTCCATTTTATCCTTATTTTGAAAAATTGTATAAAATAATCTACTTGACTAAAAATTCTAAAATTTTTACAGAATTTATTTTTGTATCTTAAAATAATCCCTTTAAAATTTCAGATCAAACTGAACACAAAATCTTGGTCAAATAGTTCACCTAACCAGACTGCCCCAATTGCCCTGCATCCTGGCAGCAGTTCTGAACTTTGTGAATTCCATAAATCAAATTCAATCAACGTGATTCCAAATTATTTTTCTCAAATACTAAACTCACTAAGCAACAACATATCCAAAATTCGATTGGATATGATTTTTCTACATTATATTAAAAATCCCGAAATATAGCTGTCCCAGTTAAGGTACCTGCTGGAACAGGTCTAATGAAAATAATCTTTCTAAACTCATAACCATTCCAAAATCGAATCAACATATTTTTCAGTCATTCTAGACTCATAGAGGCACAACATATCAAAAATTCACTTCAAGAACATTTTTCTAAAATTAATTAAAAATCATACAAGTCACAGCCTTTACTAATCCTAAAACAGAAACAATTTCACTAAACACCAATCTTACTCTTCCATCACCAACACCAACTCAACTTCTCATCTATCAAGAAAAATCAATACTTACAATCATACCATAAGCAACTTAATCATACCACTTCAAAAGAATTGAAGAAATTAGAGAAAAGATCTTACCTTAGTTAAAAACTTCTTAAATCAACACTTGAACACTTAATCTTTCTTCAATTTAAGCTTGAAATCATCAAAACCATCACTTGTCTCTTTCTTTCTCTTTGGCTATGGAGGGCCGGCCATCAACAAGAAGAAGAAGAAGAAATGATAAAGAAAACACAAGTCAAACTTTCTTTAAATATCCACCATGTGATTTTATCCAAGCAATTACCAAAGTGCCCTTATTCACATAATTATCTTTTTGTCTTATATGTGCCCAATTAAGTAATTTACCAATCTCAAATAAATATCTTCTCTTGCATTGACCAAGCCTTTTGACCACTTTATATGTCATATATATTAACATATACACAACATATAAATTTGTCTCTAAACCCTATTTCTTCCCAAAATACATATACATATACTTTCTCTTCTCAATTTCTTTTCTCTTACAATTTAACACATATATTCAATCCAATATATAACAATAACAACAACAACAATATGCAAAACTTCTAGGGCATAAATGAGGATATTACAACCAGTGATGGTAGAAGTGTGATGGTATCTAGTTAGCAGAGACAACTTGCATCCTTGTTTGTTTCAGCTGTTGCAGCTAGAAAGTTGATTAGAAAAGGGTGTGATGTTATTCTTACTCATGTTGTGGATACCAGAGTAGTGGATTCTCAACTTGATAGTATACCCACAGTTGCAGAATTTCCAGATGTGTTTCCTAAGGAGTTGCCAGGGTTACCCCCTGAGAGAGAGGTTGAGTTTGGTATCGATTTGTTGCCTGGTACCACTCCCATCTCTATTACTCCTTATCGAATGGCACCTGTTGAGTTGAGAGAGTTGAAGGTGCAGTTGCAGGAGTTATTGGATAAAGGGTTTATTCACCCTAGTGTTTCTCCGTGGGGAGCTCCTGTTTTGTTTGTGAAGAAGAAGGATGGTACTTTGAGGTTGTGCATCGATTATAGGCAATTGAATAAGGTAACCATCAAGAATAAGTATCCTTTGCCTTAGATTGATGATCCCTTTGATTAGTTGAAGGGAGCAACAGTATTTTCCAAGATTGATTTGAGATCAGGGTACCATCAGTTGAGGGTTAGAGCTGAAGATGTTCCTAAGACAGCTTTCCGCACAAGGTATGGGCATTATGAGTTCTTAGTGATGCCTTTTGTGTTGACGAATGCACCTGCAGCTTTCATGGATTTGATGAATAGGGTGTTTAGGCCCTATCTAGATCAGTTTGTAGTAGTCTTTATTGATGATATTTTGGTGTATTCGCGTAATGAAGAGGATCATGACAAGCATCTGCAGATTGTGTTGCAGACCATCAGAGAGAAGCAATCATATGCTAAGCTGTCGAAGTGTGAGTTTTGGCTTAATCAAATGACTTTTCTGGGTCATGTGGTGTCAACAGATGGTATAAGAGTTGATTTGAGTAAAGTTGAGGCTATTTTCAATTGGAGTCCTGTTGCGCTCGAATTAAGTACTACTACAAGCGTCACTCGTAAGAATACGAGGTAGCTGTAGCAATGGTGATCGCCCCAAGGTCGTTTCCCCAACAAGGTGTGATTCGTAATAGCTTGATTAAAGCAATTAAATTAAAAGCAAGAGTTTGTTGTTTGGAATGCAAAAGAACAATTTAAACCTAAAATTAATGTACGTAGGGTTTGATGTGTGTAATGGGTGCACAAGATCAATTCAGTTCTCGGGAAAGTGCCTAGGGTTATAGGTCCATTCAATCAAAGCTCAATTCTCAATTATCCATTAACATGGCCTTGTAATTAATTTGTTTCTTAAGATTCACTAGTCAATTACTAATTCTTTAGTTCTCACATTCATGAAATAGCAATAACCAATTATTTTACATTTGCAAATTAATAAAACCCTAGAACTTATATTTCTAATTCATTCATAGGGTAGTCGATTGCATAATTCCGATACCAAATTTCACCTCTCGGTCCTTCATTCAATATCTAGAGATCAATAGGTAGCTAATCTATTAACCTAGCATAAAATCCAATGCAATCAACCAACAACAAAGTACATCAATGGAAATATCAAATCAAAGACATTCAATCAAATATACTACAAACCCTAGGCATGGGTTTTTAGCTCAACATCATCAATTTAAAAAAACATTCATTCAACTCAATATAAAACAAATACAAATTGTTCAATTGCAATATCAATCTCTTAATACAGCAAAAACATTATTGAAATGAATTAAAAGAGAGAATAGAAAAACCCCTTGTGAAGATGCCAAGAGTAGGATTGCTAATCTTCCTCCTAGCTCCACTTGATGTATGATGAAGAACTCAAGCCTCTTCAATGGTTGATTCCCCTTGCAATGTGGATGGAGCTTTCTCAAGTCACCAATCCTTCAATTGATTGTGCCTTTGGAAGACGCATTGGAGCTTTCTCAAGTCACCAATCCTTTCAATGAAGCTTCTTCAACCTTTGAGAGCTTATTGACCCACTTGATCCCAAAGAACCAAATTGAAGCTTGTCAATGGAAGATGGAGAAGATGAAGATGGAGGATGAAGATGAGGGACAAGGAGAGTGTCACTCTCTCCTCATCCCAAGTTATGAGTGCCCTCTCTTCTTTTTTCTTTTTGTTCTCAAAACCCTAGCCGCCCTCTAGTTTTCAGTTCGTGCGAAAGAATTTATACTCTTTCAAGTGGGACACGGCCAAGTTACAGGAGACTTGGCCGTGTCTGAGGTGAATTGGAGGGACACAACCAGTGACTTGGCCGTGTCCCTTACTTGTGTTCGCTTCTGCTTGCTTTTCTTCTTTTTCTTCTTTGGTTGAGTGACACGGCCAAGTCTTGAAGAGGACACGGCCGTGTTGGACATTTTGGAGGGACACGGCCAGTAACTTGGCCGTGTCCCTTGCCTGTGTCTTCTACTGTGAGCGTTTCTTCTTCTTTGCTTTAGATTTGAGTGAGACACGGCCAAGTCAACCAATCCTGGTAGTGTCTGAGCTTCTTTGGAGGGACACGGCCACTGACTTGGCCTTGTCCCTTGAGTGTGTTCCTCTCTGTTTTTCATTTTTGCTCTTTCTTGCTCTGTTCTTTGGTTTTGCTCATTAGGTGAGACACGGCCAGAGACTTGGCCGTGTCTCTGGGTGTGTCTCTTCCTGTTTCTTCATTTTTGCTCTGTTTTTCACTGTTTTGATCATCGAAGAGTGTTTTTGCTCTCAAACCTAAAAACAAACACAATAAACAAACGTAAAACAAAAATCAATCAAAACATTAACTAAAACACACATAAAATTATACTAAAAGCTAGTACAAAAATGACCTAAACAACTACCCCACACTTAACTCCTTGCTTGTCCCCAAGTAAGACTAAAATCAAAACACACTAACTAGATGAATTCTGTTAAGTTCAAGAGTTATAAAGATGCATCAAGACCTCCTTATCCCTAAATCCACAATCAATATCGAATCAAACAAAATCGACACTCATGCAATTAAGTGGTTTCCATGCAAAACCAATGTTGTCTCTCCCTCACCAACTCTTTCAAGTGTTTGATCATGGTGGTGTTTACACTCATAACAATCAATGAAAGATTATTGCCATTAGCTTGCTTATCAATCAAATCTCCACCACAAAATAACAATCAAGCATCAATCAAAAGGTCTTTATTTTGGTTGTAATGGGGCTAAGGTAAAGGCATGGCATTTAGGAAATGTGAGCTTAATCATTAAGTTCAAAAGCACTTCAATAATGAAGTAACCGATCTATGTATAATTAACAATCCCAAAACACCTTCTCTCATATACCCATTGACATTAAAGAGCTTTTCCAAGGAACTCACTTGTTACATATTGCAATGATTCATTCCAACCCTTTCAACAAGAACAACAATTATTCTTATTATTATATATATTTTTTTTTCTCTTTCTTTTTTTTATTTTATTTTCTTTTTCTTGTACACAAGTTTTTGTACAAGTTTTTATTTTGCTTTGCAATCTTAAACCTACTAAATTTAACCCCACACTTAATTCAACACAACACTCGGTCATAAACGCTCTTAAAATGTTCTTGACTTAATGAAAGGATAAGAGTTAAACAATAAGGTTCAAGCTAATGGTGTTGTGCAAAAGAAAGAAAAGGAAAAATAAAATAGGCTCAAAATTGGCTAACTAAGGTTGAATATAGGGTTGGTCTTTTAAGCCAAAGTGGGTTCACCTAATTGCCTTAATCATTTTGATGCCAAATTGAAATTTTTATGTAATCTTAAAATGCATGTCAAAGCAAGTTCTAGCAATTCATCAATCAATGATGTTCACCCACAAAAAGAATAATAAGTTGATGGCTCAATTCCTCACAAGGTTAATGGCAATGCAAGGAAAAACCAACAAAATTGACAATAAGCACCAAATCTACTGAATTCTCCAAATCATGCTTCAAAAATTCAAAGGTCATCTATCAGCAATGTTTAAAACAATTGAACTTCTCAACATTCATTTATTCAACAAAAAACATTAAAAACATTAACTAAACTTAAATAAAAAAAATTAAAGGTAAAAACACAAAAACACAAAATGCAATTAAAAGTAAAAACATAAAACACCAAATGCGCGGCACCAAAAACTTGTTGCGCTCGAATTAAGTACTACTATAAGCGTCACTCGCAAGTATACGAGGTAGCTGTAGCAATGGTGATCGCCCCAAGGTCGTTTCCCCAAGAAGGTGTGGTTTATAATAGCTTGATTAAAGCAATTAAATTAAAAGCAAGAGTTTGTTGTTTGGAATGCAAAAGAATAATTTAAACCTAAAATTAACGTACGTAGGGTTTGATGTGTGTAATGGGTGCACAAGATCAATTCAGTTCTCGGGAAAGTGCCTAGGGTTATAGGTCCATTCAATCAAAGCTCAATTCTCAATTATCCATTAACATGGCCTTGTAATTAATTTGTTTCTTAAGATTCACTAGTCAATTACTAATTCATTAGTTCTCACATTCATGAAATAGCAATAACCAATTATTTTACATTTGCAAATTAATAAAACCCTAGAACTTATATTTCCAATTCATTCATAGGGTAGTCGATTGCATAATTCCGATACCAAATTTCACCTCTCGGTCCTTCATTCAATATCTAGAGATTAATAGGTAGCTAATCTATTAACCTAGCATACAATCCAATGCAATCAACCAACAACAAAGTACATCAATGGAAATATCAAATCAAAGACATTCAATCAAATATACTACAAACCCTAGGCATGGGTTTTTAGCTCAACATCATCAATTTAAAAAAACATTCATTCAACTCAATATAAAACAAATACAAATTGTTCAATTGCAATATCAATCTCTTAATACAGCAAAAACAATATTGAAATGAATTAAAAGAGAGAATAGAAAAGATGCCAAATGTAGGATTTCTAATCTTCCTCCTAGCTCCACTTGATGTATGATGAAGAACTCAAGCCTCTTCAATGGTTGATTCCCCTTGCAATGTGGATGGAGCTTTCTCAAGTCACCAATCCTTCAATTGATTGTGCCTTTGGAAGATGGAATGGAGATTTCTCAAGTCACCAATCCTTTCAATGAAGCTTCTTCAACCTTTGAGAGCTTATTGACCCACTTGATCCCAAAGAACCAAATTGAAGCTTGTCAATGGAAGATGGAGAAGATGAAGATGGAGGATGAAGATGAGGGACGAGGAGAGTGTCACTCTCTCCTCATCCCAAGTTATGAGTGCCCTCTCTTCTCTTTTCTTTTTGTTCTCAAAACCCTAGCCGCCCTCTAGTTTTCTGTTCGTGCGAGCGAATTTATACGCTTTCAAGTGGGACACGGCCAAGTTACAGGAGACTTGGCCGTGTCTGAGGTGAATTGGAGGGACACGGCCAGTGACTTGGCCGTGTCCCTTGCTTGTGTTCGCTTCTTCTTGCTTTTCTTCTTTTTCTTCTTTGGTTGAGTGACACGGCCAAGTCTTGAAGAGGACACGGCCGTGTTGGACATTTTGGAGGGACACGGCCAGTGACTTGGCCGTGTCCCTTGCCTGTGTCTTCTACTGTGAGTGTTTCTTCTTCTTTGCTTTAGATTTGAGTGAGACACAACCAAGTCAACCAATCCTGGCCGTGTCTGAGCTTCTTTGGAGGGACACGACCACTGACTTGGCCGTGTCCCTTGAGTGTGTTCCTCTCTATTCTTCATTTTTGCTCTTTCTTGCTCTGTTCTTTGGTTTTGCTCATTAGGTGAGACACAGCTAGAGACTTGGCCGTGTCTCTGGGTGTGTCTCTTCCTGTTTCTTCATTTTTGCTCTGTTTTTCACTGTTTTGATCTTCCAAGAGTGTTTTTGCTCTCAAACCTAAAAACAAACACAATAAACAAACTTAAAACAAAAATCAAGGAAAACATTAACTAAAACACACATAAAATTATACTAAAAACTAGTACAAAAATGACCTAAACAAGTCAACCGAAGTCTGTGACTGAAGTTAGAAGTTTTCTGGGTTTGGCAGGCTATTATCAACGGTTTGTGAAAAGTTTTTCTTTGATAGCTACTCCACTCACTAGATTACTTCGGAAGGGAGTTAGATTTGTATGGACAGATCAGTGTCAAGCAAGCTTTGAGCAGTTGAAGGAAATGTTGACTTAAGCTCCTGTTCTTACTTTGCCTGTGGAAGATAAACCATATGTGATTTACAGTGATGCTTCACATAATGGTTTAGGTTGTGTTTTGATGCAAGAGGGTAAAGTTATAGCTTATGCTTCTCGGCAGTTGAAGCCGCATGAGCTTAATTACCCGACGCATGATTTGGAGTTAGCAGCCATAGTTTTTGCTTTGAAGATTTGGCGACATTATTTGTATGGGGAGAAGTGTTTCATTTATATGGATCATAAGAGTTTGAAGTATTTGGGGGTTCAGAGAGAGCTTAATCTTCGGCAAAGATGATGGTTGGAGTTGATCAAAGACTACGACTGTTTAATTGATTATCATCCTGGTAAGGCAAATGTTGTTGCTGATGCCTTGAGTCGGAAGTCTTTAGCAGGTTTGATTGTTTATTCGCTCTCATTGCTTATTGAGTTGAGAGTGTTGCATGCTAATTTTGAGCTTTGTAATGATGGTGCTTTGTTAGCTCAGTTGCAATTGAGGCCAATGTTGTTGGACCAGATAAGAGAGGCTCAATTGGCTGATGAGAAAATTCAGAAGATTATTTCAGATTGCCAAAATGGGGAGAGCCGAGATTTCCATGTGAGAAGTGATGGTAGCCTTTGGTTCAAGGATAGATTGTGTGTTCCTGATGATGCAAGATTGAGAAATACTATTTTGGAAGAGACACATCAGTCAGTTTTCGCTATGCACCCTGGGAGTACAAAGATGTATCATGATTTGAAGCAGTATTTCTGGTGGTCAGGTATGAAGAGAGACATAGCGGAGTTTGTATCCAAGTGTCTCACTTGTCAGAGGGTGAAAGCTGAGCATCAAGTTCCAACAGGGTTGCTTCAACCTTTAGCAGTGCCTGAATGGAAATGGGAACGTGTGACAATGGATTTTGTGTCTGGGTTGCCATTGACTCAGAAGAAGCATGATGCTATTTGGGTGATTGTTGATCGGTTGACGAAGACAACTCATTTTCTTCCAGTTCGGATGGAATATTCTCTTGAGAAGTTGGCTGAGCTGTATATCAGTGAAATAGTGAAGTTGCATGGAGTTCCAATTTCTTTAGTGTCTGATCGAGATCCTCGATTTACTTCAAGGTTTTGGAAGAGTTTACATGGTGCTTTGGGTTCTCGATTACACTTTAGCACTGCTTTTCATCCGCAGTCAGATGGGCAGTCAGAAAGAGTGATACAGATTATAGAGGATATGTTGAGAAGCTGTGTCATTGATTTCTCTGGAAGTTGGGACAGATTTTTGCCACTAATGGAATTTGCTTACAACAACAGTCATCAATCTAGTATTAGAATGGCACCATTTGAGGCTTTGTATGGAAGAAGATGCAGAACGCCTCTATGTTGGAATGAAGTTGGAGAAGGCAAATTGGTTGGTCCTGATTTGATTAAAGAAACGGAAGAAAAAGTGAAGATAATTCGGGATCGGTTGAAAGCAGCTTCAGATCGACAGAAATCTTATTCAGATTTAAAAAAGAAGAGACATAGAGTTTGATATTGGAGATAAAGTTTTTCTGAAAGTGTCTCATTGGAAGAAGATTTTAAGATTTGGCCACAAAGGGAAGCTAAGTCCTCGTTTTATTGGACCTTATGAAGTATTAGAAAGAGTTGGACCAGTTGCTTATCGACTCGCTTTGCCGCTTGAGTTGGATAGAATTCACAATGTCTTCCATGTTTCTATGCTGCGGAGGTACAGATCATATCCATCTCATGTTCTGTCTGTTGAATCTATTGAGGTGAGTCCGGATCTAACTTTTGAAGAAGAACCAGTTGCTATTTTGGCACATGGAGTGAAAGAGTTGAGACATAAGAAAGTGCCAATTGTGAAGGTTCTTTGGAAGAATCATGCAAATGAAGAATCAACTTGAGAGAGTGAGCAAGCAATGCGAGATCAGTATCCTCAATTGTTTCAGACTTAAGACCAGGTAATTTCGAGGACGAAATTTCTTTTTAGAGGGGGAGAATTGTAATATCCCAAAGTAGACCCTAAAAGTTTTGGAATATTTTATTATTGTATTTGGATTAAATGTATATGTTAAATTGGAAAGAGAAAGAGGTAAAGGAAGAGTGTATATGTTGTATATATAGTGATATATATAACATATACAAGTCAAACTAATGAAAGTCAAAAGAAGATTATTTATTTTATTTCTTATTAAATTAATTAAATGGGAAATTAAGTTAGTGGAAGAGGATTTTATGAATATTATATTAATATAATTGCTTGGTGGAGGTGTTGCGCTCGAATTAACTCTACCACAAAGCGTCACTCGCAAGTATACGAGGTAGCTGTAGCAAAGGTAATCGCCCCAAGGTCGTCTCTCAAGGAAGCTAAAGTGACTAATTGATTATAAAATTAAAAGTAACAAGTAATAAATAGATTTAAATTGCTAAATAATGAAGAAGATTGATTGAAGTTTGAAAACAAAGAAAAGTAAATTGAATTGATGATTTGATTCACTTGATAGAAAGGTCTAGGGTTTGCACTTCTCTACTACTTATTTGTATGAACGGTTATTCCACTTAACTAATTTAATTTCAAAGATTAAATCTCAAACAACTTAATTAATTGAGTCAGGGAAATAAGCTCTCGCATTCAAACCTCTTACAACTAATCTTATTATAATTGAAATAATCTTTTTAATAGGTTATATCTCTAATTCACCTAAGTCCTTAATTGAATTGTTCCAGCATTAAACTTCATCTCTCAATCCATCATCTAATACCTAAAACACACAATTGGTGGCCAATCAATTATATATTAACAATATTCCATTCAATCAAGGCTAAAGAAATTATTAGCTAAGAGAATAACCAATTCATACAATCATAGCAGATCCATACAAACCCTAGACTAGATCAAATTAGTTCATAATTCAATCAAACATATTCATCTCATTAATGTTCAAAGAAATCCAAATAGACATGATAATATCCATTCAATGAAAATAAAGAGAATAAGTTCGAGAACAAAACCAAGTTACAACTCCTTGAAGCTTCTGAAGAATCTCTTGTTCAAATCTTGCTAGAAGAATGAATCAATGGCATGAACAATCTAATCTAGCTAGTTTTGATCCAAAGTGTAATTAAAATCAAAGAAAACCAAAGTTAACAAAACCCTAATCTCTTTGACGGCACTATTCTCTCTCAAAATCGCCAACAGTTCCCAAACCCTAGCTTTTCTTTTCCTTTTATATGAAAAGTCTGCTTTAAAATCGCTGCGCGTTTGGTTCATGAGGGACACGGCCAAGTCAGAAGTGACTTAGCCGTGTTGGAGTGCTTTGGAGGGACACGGCCAGGTGACTTGGCCGTGTCCCTTGCATGTGTTCACCTCTGTCTCAGAATTCCTTCTTTTCTTCTTGGGTTGAGTGACATGGGTTAGTTGAAGCTTGACTTGGCCATGTGGGACTATTTTGGAGGGACACGGCCAGGTGACTTGGCTGTGTCCCTTGCCTATGTTTGATTCTGTGAAGATGTAATTCTCTTTTGCTTTGGAACCAAGTGAGACACGGCCAAGTGAAGGTGACTTGGCCGTGTCTGGGCTTCATTGGAGGGACACGGCCACTGACTTAGCCGTGTCCCTTGCTTGTGTCTGCTACTGGGACTTGCTCTTCCTTTTTAACTTGGTATGGGACATGGCCAGTGACTTGGCCGTGTCCTCTGCCTGTGTCAGCCACTGCCCCTTTCTCCTTCAATTTGTTTCCTTGCCTTTTTTAACCTAACACAATACTTGCAACAAAACTTTAAACAAGAAATAAATAGACAATAACTAACAAAACATAAACACATACTAAAAACTAGATCAAAAATAACATAAACACTGAAATAAACTAAAATACCAAAATTAATAAAAACACAAAACAAACCGATAGAAACTAACAAAATACCTAAATAAAACAATAATTATCATAATAAACAAGACACAAATCTATAACAAAAACTAATAAAACAACTACCCTACACTTAAAACTTTGCTTGTCCTCAAGCAAATTCACATGGCATAATTTAAAAACTCAAGCAACCTTAACTATAATTCCAGTATATAAGATGAAATACTTTAAGACACAGCATAAATAATCGCACTTTCCTTCAATCAAGATTTTCTTAACTCATTCATTAATCCAGACATACAAATCTTATCTCTCATCTAAGTGTTTCACTCGATTTCAAAGGTTAATCACTCAAGCCACTCATGACTGCATACTACCATAAACTTGCTTAATTATCCAATCTCTCTCACTGATTTTCTCAAGAAATAATCCGAAGGTCTTTCATTTGGATGTAATGGGGCTAAGGTAAAGGTGTGAGAAAAGACATTTAGGCTGGAGCATCAAGAAATGGAGTATCTAATTTAGACAATACTCTTGCTAAGAAACTCATAACTCCCTCAAATAGCATACTCACCAATCCATTAACACTTTACATACTTGCATACTTGAAGAAAAATAATGAGTCAACATTCCTCTAAAGCTAGAAAATATATGAATTTTGTATATATATATATATCTCTTTTTTTTTCTTTTTTATCATTAATTTTTTAATATATATATACAAAATATAAACTTGCATAGAACATCTAGCTTAAAATGTAGAGGAAAAGAATAATCAACTCTTAATCAAATACACTGTGCAAAGTATGCATTTCAACCCCAAAATTGCAATATCATTCTTCTTTTTTTTTTTACTTGCTTACCCCACACTTTGAAATAAACCACCCTATCGTCATATCATAAAAACTCCATTCCTTAATGCAGGTATGATGATAATAAGAAAAAGTTGAGCTGAGAATTGTGATGATCAAACAAGAAAAAGGTCAAAGGCTCAACTTGGCTCACTAAGGAATTCAATATTAAGGGAGGTCTTTTTAGCTAAAGGACTAGCCTAATTTGCCTTCATCATTTTAAAACCTAAGATTAAATCATAATGTGAGTTCAATTAGCATGCAAAAGCAAACTCTAGAGATTCAAAATCATGAAGGTGCACACTTAAGAAAAGAAAATCAATCATTTAATCTATAAGGCTCAAAACTCACAAAGGTGGGTTCTCAAAGATTTATATGTCATGAACCGCAGAATGTGAAAATTGATCCTGAATGAATTCAAATGCTCATTTCTATGCTGATACTAAAGTCTCAACTATAATGCTAGAATCACAGAAAAGATCAATAAATTTTCAACAATTATACCATGCACAACACAATAAAACATACCAAGGCAACCAAAACAAAAATTAAAGAAAAACTAAAAGATTACCCCACACTTTAGAATTTACATTGTCCTCAATGGAAAACAAGAATAATAAAGAGAAAGAATTAAGTACTAACCTGTCTTCCATTGTCCCCTGGTGAGGCAAAACTCAACCTTTTTATAACACACACAAATGTTCAAAAACAAGATGCAAGAGAGCTTTAGGGTTTCTATTTATTTAAACTAAACATAAAATCAAAATTGCAAAATATAAAATTATAACTATGAAAAAGAAATTCAAACTAATAGGTTGCCTCCCATTTAGCACTTCTTTAATGTCATAAAGCTGGACATCATGCAAGGTCTAGGGATCATGGATCAAAGTGCTGTCAATTATCCTCAATTCCTGAAATCCTTCTTTATATGGTTTAACTCTATGTCTATTTTCTTTAAAAGTCTTATTAGTTCTAGAGTTAAACAATTTAATGGCACCAGAAGGACATACCTTAGTTACCTCGAAAGGACCACTCCATCTAGATTTGGTTTTACCTGGAAACAGACAGAGTCGAGAATTAAAAAGTAAAACTTTCATACCTGGACTCAATGTCTGATGCCCAATAAATTTGTCTTGAAGTGCTTTAGTGTGATCCTTATAATTCCTCGAGCTCTCATATGCCTTTGGGTTAAGGCATCTTTGGGTCTTCCCCAATGGTTTAGCCCCCTCTTCTAAAGTCTGTCAGCTCCAATTTATCTGAGGAACCTGTCTCCAAGAAAGCATCTGAAATAACTGCTTCAACACAATTAATTAAAGAACATTCCTCATATAAAGCAGTTGTAGGAATGGGAGAAGTGTTAAAAATAGAAAAATCCACAGTTTTCCCTAAGACAGTCATTGACAACTTACCATTTTTAACATCTATCAAGGTGTTGGTAGTCGTCATAAAAGGCCTACCCAGCAAAATAGTGTGTGCTAATGGTGCAGGGTTACCTCCTTCCATGTCAAGAATAATAAAATCCACAGGTACTATCAACCCTCCAACCTTAACTAACACATCTTCTATAACCCCTTTCGGGAATCTAAAAGACCTATCAGCTAATTGCAACACCATTTTTGTCGATTTAAGCTCCCCTAGTTCTAATTCTTTAAACACAGAATAAGGCATTAAATTCACACTAGCTCCTAGATCACACATGACTTCAGTCCCCTTTCCATTCCCCAGAGTAATTTGAATTATAAAGCTCCCAGGATCCTTTAGTTTAGGAGGTAGTTTATACTGCAGAACAGCACTAGCTACCTCCGAAACTATCACCTTTTCATTCATCTCATACCTCTTTTTCTTGGTGATCAGCTCTTTGAAGAACTTGGCATAAGCTGGTATGTTCTTTATTGCCTCAAGTAAGGGTAAGTTAATACTTACCTTAGACAGCATGTTGAAGATGTTAGAAAATTGCTTATATGGTTTATCATCCTTCAACCTGCTGGGGAATGGTATAGGTGGCCGGTATGGATTGCTTGCCTTATGTAGATCTGTTGTAGGGGACTTCTCCACTGATCTTTCTCCAGCACATTTGTTCTTTGGTTCTCCTCCCCCCTTGTTCTCTTGGTCACCTGCATTCACAAAATCATTTTCAACATTATTTTCAATTTCCTTACCACTTCTAAGAACAGTCACTGATTGTGCCTGCTCAGGTTGACTTGGGAATTTCCCCTTTTGTTGAATCTTCATCTGTTGTGCAAGTTGTCCCACTTGTATCTCCACTTTCTTAAAAGATGCTTCCAAAGAATCCAGCCTCTTGTTAGTCATCTCTTGATTTTGAGCACTGACTTTGATGAAAGCTTGTAAACTTTCCTCCAAGCTCTCTATCTTAGATTGCCCTTGATTTGAGGATTGACCCAGCTCTTGGTTCTGTCTTTGAAGCAAATGGAAAAGCTGCTGAGAATTATTTGTTGCCCAAGAAAAATTTGGGTGATTCCTCCAACCAGGGTTATAAGAATTAGAGTAAGGATCGTTCCGGGCCCTTGGTTGAAATCCCCCCATGGCATTGACTTGCTCAGCTTCATTCCCATATGATTCATATGCAGAGGGGCAAATGTTTGCTCCATGCCCAAAAGTTCCACAGATTCCACACGCTTCTTGAGTAGATGAAGAAATATTGTTCTTCATGTTCAACATCTGCACTTGCCTTGTCAACTCAGCAATCTGATTGACCATATCACTATTGGCTTCCAATTGGTTCACCCCTTTACTTCTTCCTCTTACACTCTTCTGTTGAGAATTAGCTCCCAACATCTCAAAGATATCATAAGTTTCATTTGCTGTCTTTTCTCCCATGGCTCCCCCAGCTGCATTATCAACAGTGTTCTGAAATTGCTGGGTGAGACCATCATAGAAAAACTGATTTAGAAGTTGAAGTGGGTAATGATGGTGTGGACACTGGATCAATAACATCTTGAATCTGTCCCAAGCCTCATGAAATGGCTCTCCTTCAAATTGAGAGAATGTAGCAATCTTCCCTCTCAACTCAGCTGTCTTTTGATGTGAATAGAACTTGCCCATGAACTTGTTATAAACTTGCTCCCAAGTTGTCAGTGAATTTTCAAGCAACATCATGAGCCAGCTCTTTGCCCTATCCTTCAAAGTATAAGGGAAACATCTCATCCTCAACTGATCTTCTATTAGTCCTCCCAAAGGAAAAGTGTTGAGGGTAGAATAAAAATCCCGAATGAAGTTCAAAGGATCTTCATTTGGAACTCCGTAGAATGATGGCAGCATATTGTAGTGAATGTTCTTCATCTTATAATTCCTTGCTGCATCTGTCAGTCTTATGCAAGAAGTGGAAGTTCCAATGACAGGTCTAGCAAAGTCTCTTATCGTTCTTTGCCTTTCTTCAGCCATTTTAACTGATTGTGCAGAATCTGACTCAAATTCAGAAGTCTCCTCCTCTGTATCAAATCCGGTATAAAGTTCAAACTCTTCTCTACTCCTCTTCACTCTCTGAATTTCTGGAATGAATGGATGTAGCTCTCCTTCGAGTGATCTCCTGCCTTGCATAAACAAAATTTTATAGAAAAAGAAACAATTAAAAGCAAAAGACAAAATAAAATAAAATGAAAATAGTGAAAAATAATCTAAAATATTTTTTATTTTTTTTTATTTTTTTTAATAAACAATTACGCCAATTAGCCTCCCCGGCAGCGGCGCCAAAAACTTGTTGCACTCGAATTAACTCTACCACAAAGCGTCACTCGTAAGTATACGAGGTAGCTGTAGCAAAGGTGATAGCCCCAAGGTCATCTCTCAAGGAAGCTAAAGTGACTAATTAATTATCAAATTAAAAGTAACAAGTAATAAATAGATTTAAATTGCTAAATAATGAAGAAGATTGATTAAAGTTTGAAAACAAAGAAAAGTAAATTGAATTGATGATTTGATTCACTTGATAGAAAGGTCTAGGGTTTGTACTTCTCTACTACTTATTTGTATGAATGGTTATTCCACTTAACTAATTTAATTTCAAAGATTAAATCTCAAACAACTTAATTAATTGAGTCAAGGAAATAAGCTCTCGCATTCAAACCTCTTACAACTAATCTTGTTATAATTGAAACAATCTTTTTAATAGGTTATATCTCTAATTCACCTAAGTCCTTAATTGAATTGTTCCAGCATTAGACTTCATCTCTCAATCCATCATCTAATACCTAAAACACACAATTGGTGGCCAATCAATTATATATTAACAATATTCCATTCAATCAAGGCTAAAGAAATTATTAGCTAAGAGAATAACCAATTCATACAATCATAGCAGATCCATACAAACCCTAGACTAGATCAAATTAGTTCATAATGCAATCAAACATATTCATCTCATTAATGTTCAAAGAAATCCAAATAGACATGATAATATCCATTCAATGAAAATAAAGAGAATAAGTTCGAGAACAAAACCAAGTTACAACTCCTTGAAGCTTCTGAAGAATCTCTTGTTCAAATCTTGCAAGAAGAATGAATCAATGGCATGAACAATCTAATCTAGCTAGTTTTGATCCAAAGTGTAATTAAAATCAAAGAAAAACAAAGTTAACAAAACCCTAATCTCTTTGACAGCACTATTCTCTCTCAAAATCGCCAACAGTTCCCAAACCCTAGCTTTTCTTTTCCTTTTATATGAAACGTCCGCATTAAAATTGCTGTGCGTTTGGTTCATGAGGGACACGGCCAAGTCAGAAGTGACTTGGCCGTGTTGGAGTGCTTTGGAGGGACATGGCCAGGTGACTTGGCCGTGTCCCTTGCATGTGTTCACCTCTGTCTCAGAATTCATTCTTTCTTCTTGGGTTGAGTGACACGGCCAGTTGAAGCTTGACTTGGCCGTGTCGGACTATTTTGGAGGGACACGGCCAGGTGACTTGGCCGTATCCCTTGCCTGTGTTTGATTCTGTGAAGATGTAATTCTCTTTTGCTTTGGAACCATATGAGACATGGCCAAGTGAAGGTGACTTGGCCGTGTCTGGGATTCATTGGAGGGACACGACCACTGACTTGGCCTTGTCCCTTGCTTGTGTCTGCTACTGGGACTTGCTCTTCCTTTTTAACTTGGTATGGGACACGGCCAGTGACTTGGCCGTGTCCTCTGCCTGTGTCAGCCGCTGCCCCTTTCTCCTTCAATTTGTTTCCTTGCCTTTTTTAACCTAACAGAATACTTGCAACAAAACTTTAAACAAGAAATAAATAGACAATAACTAACAAAACATAAACACATACTAAAAACTAGATCAAAAATAACATAAACACTGAAATAAACTAAAATACCAAAATTAATTAAAACACAAAACAAACCGATAAAAACTTACAAGATACCTAAATAAAATAATAATTATCATAATAAACAAGACACAAATCTATAATAAAAACTAATAAAACAGGAGGTTTAAAGAGAAAGAGTTGACTTGGTTCTTTGCCATTCATTTTGTTCTTTGTTTTCTTTTCTCTTTGGGTTGGCCGGCCATCAAAGAAGCAAGAGAGGAAGAGAATTTTTTATTTTTCCAAACTCAAGATTGAAGGATGTTTCAAGTGATCAAGTTGGAACTCTAAAGATTTTCATTACTTTTGGTAAGTTCTCCACTTGATTCTTTGGTTTTCTTTTAAGTTTGTGTTGTGGGTTTGGTGGTTGATTATTGATGGTATGAGTATATTTGATTGTGAGGTGTTTAAGAGTGTTTGGTTAAATTGATTTTGGATTTTGGGGTTGGATTGAAGGAAAGAGTAAGTTTGTTGGATGAGTAAGTGTTGTGTTTGAGTTGTGTATATGATGGTTGTGATTGGGGTGTGATGTATGTTTTGAGTTGTTTTGGTGTTTTTGCAAGTTTGTTATGGTTTTTGGGTGTGTTTAGTTAAGTTGGTTTGGAGTGGATAATGGTGGTAGTAAGTGAATTGTTGGATGTAGTGTTGATGTTGCCGGAATCTGCATTTTTGGCCTGACACGCCCATGAGCACGGCCAGGTCTTTAGGCGTGTCAATGGTTCTGTATTCTTGGATGGGTGACACGAGCAGTGACACACCCATGTCACTGAGCGTGTCATAACTACTGTGTGGGTGAAGGATTGACACGGCTATGAGCACGCCCGTGTTGTTGGACGTGTCAATGTTTCTGTGAGACAGAATGTAGTACACGTCCAGTGACACGCCCGTGGTTCTGAGCGTGTCAAAGCTTCTGTGTTGTGAGTTTAGGGCACGGTCAGGGACACGCTCATGTGGTTGAGCATGTCATGTGTAGAGTTTGCCCTAGTTGATTCTTAGCCTTATTATCTCATGTGTATTTCTAAGTGAGTGTGTATGATTACTTTTGGATTAGGTTTTGAAGAGAGTTAAGTTGCTCTAATCCTAGTGTTGAAAGATTCTTGGAAGAGGAGTTTGGTGTGGAGTGAGTTGCTTTTAAGCTAAGTACAAACCCTACATTATTACATACATTTACATGACATTGGGACTTAACACATTTAGTTGTAAATGTGTTAAGTAATCTATTACATTGTTGATACATTTGAGTAATATTATGATTTGCATAATGTGAAAGATATGATGATCGTTCAAAATGTATGTTCAATGCAAATGGTTATGTATATTCTAATGATGAGATGTGAAGCCATTGTTGTTGGCTATAATGATGCAAAAGAAATAATTGGGGCATGTTTGCCTAGATGATTATGAGAAAATGAGAATGGAATTGATAATGAAATAATGAAAGAATTGTGTGCCTAATGTGTTATTCACTTTTCAGAGTTTTGTTGTTGGTGGCATGCCTAATAGTAACAATCTCTTGAAGCTGGGTTGGGCTTGATCCTTGAAGCCAAGTTGGGTTGAAGTTTAGCATGCTTAACTCCCCTTGAAGCTTGGTTGGGTCTAGTCCTTGAATCCTAGTTGAGATGTTACAACCCTTGAAGCTAGGTTGGGTTTGGTTCTTGAAGCCAAGTTGGGTTGATACTTAGCATGCTTTGTTCCCCTTGAAGCTTGGTTGAGCCTAATCCTTGAAGCCTAGTTGGGATAATGATGAATGTGATAATTGAACCAAAACATTAACTCTGAAAGTTGAATGGCATATTAGTGTTTTTTGGGCTCATGCTTGTCTTTGTTTCAATGTGAATCATAAATGGTAAAACAATTGAATAAGATAATGAAATGTAATGTTATGAATTATAGCATTTTGAATATGATTTGTATTGTTGAAAGTATGACATTGTAATTGCATTAAAGCATATTGTTATTGTGGTTTGTACCACTAAGCCTATGGCTTAGCGCGATTGTGGTTCATCGAGCAGGTGACAGGGTAGAACCGGAGAGTTCAGCTAGACCGAGTCGAGTATAGACTCTGAAGTGTTGATTGTAGGCTGAAAGATCAGAGACGAACTGCCAAACATGTATAAACCTTATGTTTGTAAACATTGATTTTGATGTATATATATATGTAAATACTGCTACATTTTCTGCTGCGTAATAAATAAACATTTTATCTATTGTACTTTATAATATAATTTGAATGTTTTAAGTTTTCTTATAATATTGTTAAATTGAAAATTTGGTTTGCTTATTATAAACCGTGGCACTCCTGTATTCGGTATACGTATATTACAGGTGTAGTAGTATGTAGTGTGCGTATACGGGGTATAGGGGTATTACATTGGGACTCCAGCCAACTTCTCAAGAGAATAGTCCATCCGAACTGGAAGAAAATGAGCTGTTTTCGCCAACCGATCAACTATCACCCAGATGGCATCATGCTTCTTGTGAGTCAACGGCAAACTAGTCACAAAATCCATCGTTACATGCTCCCATTTCCATTCAGGCATTAATAAAGGTTGAAGCAACCCTGTTGGAACTTGGTGCTCGGCTTTCACTCTCTGACAAGTGAGACATTTAGATACAAACTCCTCTATGTCTCTTTTCATACCTGACCACCAATAATATTGCTTCAAAACATGATACATCTTAGTACTCCCAGGGTGCATAGCAAAAGCCGACTGATGTGCTTCCTCCAAAATTATCTTTTTCAGTTTTGCATCATTAGGAACACACAATCTATCTTTGAACCATAAACTGCCATCATTTCTCACAAGAAAATCTCAGCTCTCCCCCTTTTTGCAATCCAAAGCAATCTTCTGAATTTTCTCATCTGCCAACTGAGACTCTCTAATATGATCCAACAATACCGGTCTCAATTGCAACTGAGCCAATAAAGCACCATCATCGCATGACTCAAAACTAGCATGCAACGCTCTCAACTCAACAAGCAATGAGAGCGAATAAGTAGTCAAACCTGCCAAAGACTTTCGACTCAAGGCATCAGTAACAACATTCACCTTTCTAGGATGATAATCAATGAAACAGTTGTAGTCTTTAATCAATTCCAACCACCGTCTCTGCTGAAGGTTCATCTCTCTTTGAACCCCCCAAGTACTTCAAAGTCTTGTGATCTATATAAATAAAACACTTCTCCCCATAAAGATAATGCCGCCAAATCTTCAAAGCAAAAACTATGGCTACCAACTTCAAATCATGTGTCGGATAATTAAGCTAATGCAGCTTCAACTGTCGAGAAGCATAAGCTATGACTCTACCCTCCTGCATCAAAACACAACCTAAACCACTATGTGAAGCATCACTGTAAATCACATATGGTTTATCTTCCACAAGCAAAGTAAGAATAGGAGCTTGAGTCAACATCTCCTTCAGCTGCTCAAAACTTACTTGACACCGATCTGTCCACACGAATCTAACTCCCTTTCAAAGTAATCTGGTGAGTGGAGTAGCTATCAAAGAAAAACCCTTCACAAACCGTCAATAATAGCCTACCAAACCCAGAAAACTTCTAACTTCAGTCATTGCCTTCGGTGGACTCCAATTCAAAATGGCTTCGAATTTACTCGGATCAACTCTTATACCATCTACTGACACCACATGACTGAGAAAAGTCACTTGATCAAGTCAAAACTCACACTTAGACAGCTTAGCATACAACTACTTCTCCTTCAAGGTCTACAATACAATTCGCAGGTGCTTATTATGATCCTCCTCATTATGCGAATACACCAAAATATCATCGATAAAGACCACCACAAACTGATCTAGATAGGGTCTAAACACCGTATTCATCAGATCCATAAAAGCTGCTGGTGCATTCATCAACCTAAAAGGCATCACCAAAAACTCATAATGCCCATACCTTCTGCGAAAAGTTGTCTTAGATACATCTTCAGCTCTGACTCTCAATTGATGGTACCCTGATCTCAGATCAATCTTGGAGAAAATTGCTACTCCCTTCAATTGATGAAAGAGATCATCTATCCTAGGAAAAGGATACTTATTCTTAATGGTCACCTTATTCAACTGCCTATAATCAATGCACAGTCTCAAAGTACCATCCTTCTTCTTCACTAACAAAATAGGAGCTCCCCATTGAGAAACACTAGGGCGAACAAACCCTTTATCCAACAACTCCTGCAACTGCACCTTCAATTCTCTCAACTCAGCAGGTGCCATTCGATAGGGAGTAATAGAGATGGGAGTGGTATCAGGCAACAAATCGATACCAAACTCAACCTCTATCTCAGGGGTATCCCTGGAAACTCCTTAGGAAAAACAAATGAGTTGGAATCATGAATAGTGCTAGTAGCCATTTGAATGGTGATTCTAATTGAGTAACCGGGGGTCGGCATCACAAATGTTTACCTTCACGTTAAAAAGTTAGCATCAGTTCAAACAAGTCGGGCTCCTTTTGAAAAAAAATATGTTTCACGTAATGCATTTTATGAAGGGGTCAAAGAACTTAAGAGAAAACTTACTCCCTTGCTTTGTTATGACTTTTGAGTTCTTGGAATTTTATGCTCAATCTTTTAACTTTGAACTTTTAAATTTTAGATCTGTTAGATTTTTTTTTGAAACTTCTTAATTCAGCTACCATGTTTGAGATTTAGTTTTTGGTTGAGAATGTTGGGTTTTCTAATTCAAGTATTGTAAAAACTTTTGTTTTCTTTTGATATAGAGGGTCTTTCATTTCTACCTATTATAGTGATTTGATTTGCTTGAGGACAAGCAAAAACTCAAGTATGGGGGAATTTGATAAGTGTATAATTGATGATATTTTTGTCCCTATTTCTTAATATATTTATTGTCAAATTGAGTTTAATTTGTTTGTTCAAGTGTTTATTAGGGTTGATTCCAGAAACTTTTGACATGTTGAGACCTTATGGTTATTTAGGCCAGAATCATGGATGAAAGACAAGGGAAGAAGCTATTTTTGGAAGATTCTTCAAGTGACATGCCCAGTGACATGGGCGTGTCCGTGGCCGTGTCATTCAACTACTTTACAGAAGCTTCGACATGCCCAGAGACATGGGCGCGTCACTAAATGTACCATTACTCTTGACTTACAGAAGTAGTGACATGCCCAATGACACGGGCGTGTCCCTGACCGTGTCCCTAACTCAACATTGCAGTAGTAACAACATGCCCAAGGATATGGGCATGTCGTCGCCCATGTCATTAAAGTTTGAAACAACACAGTTGACATGCCCACAGACACGGGCGTGTCAGGCAAAAATATCTGGGCTATAAAATCCGACCTAAAGAGAGAATTAGGGATAGAGAATAGAGAGTTTATGATTCAGAGCCGACCTCCTAAGAAAAGGAGAGTTTTTGGCAGCCAAGAGTGAAGGTGGAGACCCGATTCCTGCTAGATTTAATCCAAAATCCGAAGATTGAAGTGAAGAAACACAAATCATTCATCATGGATTGTTTGAATTCTTTTACTTATTTTCTCTGTTTTGGTTTTCTGGTTATGAACATGAGCTAAACATTTTATCTATGTAGATGTTGATGAACCCTAGCTTTATTATATAGATTGATTAGTTCTTATTAAATTAAATCATTTGATTGAGTTGTTTTATCCTTTTGATTCTTAACTTCTTATTTTTAATTGATAATAGCATGCTTATTGATTGGTTGCAATTTTCATATTACTGACTTGAGAAAGCTTGATATGAACAGAATGCTCATTAGGATTAAGGGTTGATTGGAGTGCTAGAGATAGACTTACAAGACCCTTTGGTTTAAAGTTCCCTGTTCTCATTGCAAGATCTATTTAATTATGCTTGAGAAGAGATTCCTAGCATTCTTCTTAGTGATTAGGGATTAATTCACTTGAGAGAGGTTTTAATCTAATTTAGGGGAATGACAATTCAACTCTATTATTTGATTTAATTGAATTGATATTCATAAATACTTTTCATGGCTAGGGGGATTCAATATCTGGATAGTACTTTCATCACCTACTTTTGTTGCACAATATTCAATTTTTCTTCACTTTATTTTATTGAGTAATTTGCCTTTTATTTTAATCATCACATAAACTATTGATCCACTAAATAATAGTTAAAATTTGAACTAATATTTGACCTTGTCTCCAGTGGAATGATATCTTATTCAATGTTTTATTGCTTGAGCGACCCGTGTACTTGTGGTAACACTGCGATTGCATAGATTCGTCGTCAAGAAACATGGTCCAGACTTATGGTTTACACAGTTGTATCTTAAAATTTTATGTTAGAAATTTGTTTATAATTGTAGAAAGTGTGGAAGGAGAAGAGAATTATGAAAATATGATGAGTTATGGATAATGTGATAGGAAAGTGATTATGTAAATATAGTAATGGTATGAAAATGTGAGGAGATGATAAATGAGAGAAATTATGAAACGTGACTAAGAGTTATATTGAATATGTTAAAAAATGGTATAATGTGAATAAGTTGATGGAAATGATGTTTAAGTGAATGAACTATGGGTAGTGAATATGGTATGAGATAATCATGAGAATTATGTGAAAATTATATAGAGATAAAAAAAAATATGAATATTGAAAAATAATTTGAAGTTATTTGTTATAAATAATCATTAATTTTAGAAAGTTGGAATGATGGATCAGAAGAGACCAGAATTTGAATATAAGTTTGACCTAATAGAGTTAGGTCATATATTAAAAAATAATGATAAGCCTAAATAAGTTAAGTGTTGGCTTGAATCGAATAAGGCTGCGACGTTGGTATATTGTGATAGTTAGATCAATTGATCTAGATTGCGCTAAGGGTGCGAATCATTATTGAGATTTAATATGTATAGTTGTATTAAGAGATATGTGATAATGTATATGATGTAATATTCTAATATGTGTATGGACATGAAATGAGTTGAGGTATATCAGTTGTAAATGATTATAAAAGGAAAAAGTTGATTATCAGTAAAGTAAGTTTAAAGGCATTGTATTAATGCTAATTCTAAGAGAAGAACATTTTAAAGAAGGAATTAAGTATATCAAAAATAAGAGAATTGTTATCAATTGAGTTTTGAAAAGTGTTTTTACGCTCGAATTAAGTTCTACTACAAGCGTCACTCGCAAGTATACGAGGTAGCTGTAGTAAAGGTGATCGCCCCAAGGTCGTTTCCCCAAGAAGGTGTAGTTCGTAATAGCTTAATTGACAAGTATTTAAATGCGGAAGTTTTTTGTGTTGGAATGTAAAAGAACAATTTAAACCTAAGATTAAGAAGTGTAGGGTTTATGTATGAAGGTCGTACAAGATCAAATCAATTCTTTGGGAATAAGCCTAGGGTTATAGGTCCATTCAATCAAGGCTCAATTCTCAATTATCCATTAACATAACCTTGTAAATTAATTTGTTCCTTAAGGTTAATTAGTCAATTACCAATTCATTAGTTCTCACATTCATGAAATAGCAATAACCAATTATTTTAGATTTGTAAATTAATGAAACCCTAGAACTTATATTTCTAATTCATTCATAGGGTAGTCGATTGCATAATTCCGATACCAAATTTCACCTCTCGGTCCTTCATTCAATATCTAGAGATCAATAGGTAGCTAATCTATTAACCTAGCATACAATCCAATGCAATCAACCAATCAACAAGGAACATCAATGTAAATATCAAATCAAAGCAGTCAATCAAATATACTTCAAACCCTAAGCATGGGTTTTTAGCTCAACATCATCAATTTAAAACATTCATTCAACTCAATATAAATCAAATACAAATTGTCCAATTGCAATATCAATTCTCTTAATATAAAAAAAACAATATTGAAATGAATTAAAAGAGAGAATAGAAAAACCCCTTGTGAAGATGCCAAGAGTAGGATTACTAGTCTTCCTCCTAGCTCCACTTTGATGTTTGATGAAGAACTCAAGCCCTCTTCAATGGTTGATTTCCCTTTTGCAATATAGGATGGAGCTTTCTCAAGTCACCAAACCTTTGGATGATTATGCCTTTGGAAGATGGAATGGAGCTTTCTCAAGTCACCAAACCTTTCAATGAAGCTTCTTCAACCCTCAAGAGCTTGTCAACCCAACTTATCCCAAAGAACCAAATTGAAGATTGTCAATGGAAGATGGAGAAGATGAAGATGGAGGATGAAGATGAGGGACATGGAGAGTGTCACTCTCTCCTCATCCTAAATTATGTGTGCCCTCTCTTCTCTTTTCTTTTCTTTAGCTCAAACCCTAGCCATCCCCCCTTTTCTTTGTCGTGCGAAAGAATTTATAGAAATTAAGGTGACACAGCCAAGCTTGGGTGAGCTTGGCCGTGTCTCTTGGCCTTTTCCTTGCTTTCCTTTAGGTGACACGGCCAAGCCAAGGTTGGCTTGGCCATGTCTCTTGATCTCCATGGGACACGGCCAAGACAGTTGGCCGTGTCCCTCACTGTAACATCCTCTGACAATTATTATATAAAACTATCAGAGAATGTTATACAATACACTGTTCACGCTCCAATCAATTCTTAACAAACTCTCATCATAAATAAAATATTCAAATAATAATACAATCTGTATATCACAACACTTATAGATCCAACATTTAGACCAATTTCCAATATCTCCAATAATCCGAATAGAAATTATAAATCAAATAAACTTTATAAGTTCATCAAATCAAATACATAAACAATACATTTTTTTCATGATACTCATTCACTAGAATCTCAAATTTCATTTTCTAACTACAAATATCCTTTTATGTTTACAAATTTATACAATCTCTCAAATATCCAAACTGAAGTATCTATATACATACACTTTATAACTTATGAATACAATAAACACAAGATCTTCATCTATTCTTATCTTGCTCCGATGTCCTGATACCTGCGTGTCAGAAAACAATTCTAACACGCTAAGCAAAGCTTAGTGGTGCTTGTATACACAAATTTTAACACTTAATATTAATGAAATATACTTATGAAAATATAGTAATAACACTGAGTTTTAAGAAGTATTTCAATATATGAACTAATTTTAGTAACAAATCAACATACCATGCTGATTACATAAAATAATAGCTATCCTTGTATAAAAGTTATCATATAATACAATACTTTCGGTATTGCAACTTGTTTCATTAAGAATCATTTTATTCAAGACTTGTTTTCTCATTTGATATCATTGTTCACAATACACTTATTTTGTTTTTCACTAAGTCTTTCTTTTCAAGTTCAGGTTCACATATAGAATCATTTTAGTCAAGCTATACCTTTCATCACTTAATTTCAGCACTATCCTTTAAAGCACTTTGTATCTCACATAGACACTTTTATTCATTTGAAATACTTTGGAGCACTTTGTATCTCACCACATTATATACATTTTCAATCATTTGATTAATTCAATACATTAAGCATAACATTTCCATTATGTTCATTAGAACTTTCACGTGTAAGCAGTAATATATATATTACAATCCCTTTTTCACTGGAACACAATACTTCAATTTCACGTAATTGACTTATATTAGTATTTTACATTTCTTTCATTAGTCACAACTATCATGTTCACATATATTTTCATTAATTATGCCCAAACATACTAAACTTAGATCATAGGTTTGGATAATATGTTAGTGTAGCAATCTCAAGAATTTATAATGGCAATTATGCCCACTTTCACTGATAACACAATGTGTCCATTAAAGGCACGAGGTGCCCACTATCACTGTGGCTATCCATCCTCTGGTTAATCATTCAATCCAAAGCTAGATATAAATTTAATATGATTTAGGTAATTCATTAATTTTGATGAACACTAAATTGTTTAATTCCTTTCATTGATACTATACTCTTATCAACATTTGGTAGGATATATATGTGTGTTACGTATCTAAAGTTTATCACTCGTTTTTATACATTTAACACATTAGCACAAAAGTATGGACTATACACATATTAGTCTCATGACATTGATTAACACTTGTTGATATAAACACTCACTTGTTTATATAAGCACTTGTTTATATTTCACTTGTTTATACCATGACCTTGGTACATTACTCTTAGCAACATTTAGTATGATATATATTTGTCACTTATCTCAAGTTTCTCACTCTTTTTCATGCATTTAACACATACACATGAAGTCTCAATACATTTATTCACATATTAGTCTCATACTAGGCCCGTAGATCACAAATTACAAGCCAAAAACATTATTTAGGTACCCCACGGCAATGGCATCTCAACCCCACGCCCCTTGGATCCCAAATGAAGCTGTAAAATAAATTTGAAGGCCCCACGGCCGTGGCCTTCAAGGGCCATGGTCATGGCATCTAAAACTCTTCTGTTCTATAGAATTTTTTTGAAGAAATAGCATCACTTTCAATCCCATGGTCGTGGCACTCATTTGCCACGGCCGTGGCATTGATTTTGGGACTGTTTTCGGAGTAAAAATCATGTATTCTGCACTTTTAACTTCATTAAACACAATCATGTTTAAGATCTAAGATCAAAATGTATCAAACTCAAAGTTTTGATAGAAAAAGAATTCATATCAAATATTTTATCACAACTTCACTCAAACAAACTTTCAATCATTTCCTATGAATAAAACCAACATCAAACCATTCAATTCTCATAAAGGTTGAGTTAAGGATCAAAACCCATCATATAAAAGTTATTTTTCACTCAACAATCCAATTAATCAATATTTTCAAGAAATATCTCATCATACATAACTCAATCATTCAATTAAATCATTAAAACTCATAAAACTTCATATTTTTGCAAAGTATAAATCAAAAGCACATACCTTGTTGATAATCACTACTTTTCCAACTTAATCTTCTCAACACTTATATTTAGATATAATCTTATCTTGGTTTTGATTCAAATCATTGAAAGAAGGAAGAAGAAAGGAGTGAAGATGGTGATGATGGCGTGGAGAGAAGAAGGAAATCAGAAATTTCCACACACTTACACATATGCACATATATATATATATATTTAATCTAGTGAGGGAATGCTCATAAGAACTATGGTTCACCCTCATTCTTAACTGTTGATTTTAAATCAAGTTTTAATATCGTAAAACAGTAAAAATACTCTTTTCAGTAAAGTTTTAGGATATACAATTAACTATTCTTTACGTATAGCATGTATCCACAACACTTTTGTCACTATACACTATGCATTTTTCAATATTTGTTAAAATGTCCCTGTTGAAAATTTTGACCATTACACTCACTGTGGCTTTTTTTTTCTTCTCTTTCTTTCTTTTCTTTCTTTTCAAGGAGGTGACACAGCCAAGCCAAGGTTGGCTTGGCCGTGTTTGACATGTTTGGAGGGACACGGCCAGTGGCTTAGCCGTGTCCCTTGGGTGTGTCACCTACTGCTCTTCGTTCTTTGCTCTTCTTTCTTTGGTTTTCTTTGATTTGCTCTTTGAGTGAGACACGGCCAGAGGCTTGGCTGTGTCTCTGGGTGTGTCTGCTTCTGCCTTGAATTTCTTTTGAGAGACATGGCCAAGCTTGCTTTGGCTTGGCCATGTCTTGCTTGGTTCATGCTTTTCTTGCCCTGTTTTGATCTTCGAAGGGTGTTTTTGTACCTAAACCTAAAAACAACACTTTAAACACACTTAAAACAACAATTAATCAAAACATTAACTAAAACACACATAAAATCATACTAAAAACTAGTACAAAAATGACCTAAACAACTACCCCACACTTAACTCCTTGCTTGTCCCCAAGCAAGGCTAAAATCAAAACACACTAACCAGATGAATTTTGTTAAGTTCAAGAGTTATAAAGATGCATCAAGACTTCCTTATCCCTAAATCCACAATCAATATCGAATCAAACAAAATCGACACTCATGCAATTAAGTGGTTTTCCATGCAAAACCTATGTTGTCGCTCCCTCACCAACTCTTACAAGTGTTTGATCATGGTGGTGTTTACACTCATAACAATCAATGAAAGATTATTACCATAGGCTTGCTTATCAATCAAATCTCCACCACCAAATTTCAATCAAGCATCAATTAAAAGGTCTTTCCTTTGGTTGTAATGGGGCTAAGGTAAAGGCATGACATTTAGGAAATGCAAGCTTAATCATTAAGTTCAAGAGCACTTCAAGAGTGAAGTAACCGATCATATGTATAACTAACAATCCCAAAACACCTTCCTCTCATATACCCATTGACATTAAAGAGCTTTTCAAGGGAACTCACTTATTACATTTTGTAATGATTATTCCCAAACAAATTCCAAACCCTGTCAACAAGAACAACAATTATTTTTTTTTCTTCTTTTTTTTTATTTTATTTTTTTATTTTCTATATTTTTTTATTTTTAGGGTTTGCAACTAAATAACATAATAGTTTGCAATCTCAAACCTACTTAATTTAACGCCACACTTAATTCAACACAACACTGGGTCATAAACGCTCTTAAAATGCTCTTGACCTAATGAAAGGGTAAGAATTAAACAACAAGGTCCAAGCTAATGGTGTTGTGAAAAAGAAAGAAAAGGAAAAATAAAATAAGCTCAAAATTGGCTAACTAAGGTTGAATAAAGGGTTGGTCTTTTTAAGCCAAAGTGGTTCACCTAATTGCCTTAATCATCTTGATGCCAAATTGAAATTTTTATGTAATCTTAAAATGCATTTCAAAGCAAGTTCTAGTAATTCATCAATCAAAGATGTTCACCCACAACAAGAATGATAAGTTGATGGCTCAATTTCTCACTAGGTTAATGGAAATGCAAGGAAAAACCAACAAAATTGACAATAAGCACCAATTCTACTCAATTCTCAAATTCATGCTTCAAAAATTCAAAGGTCATCAATCAACCATTTTATAACAATTGAACTTTCTAAAATTCATTTATTCAAAGAAAAATATTAAAAACATCACTAAAACTTAAATAAAAACAAATTAAAGGTAAAAACACAAAAACACAAAATGCAATTAAAAGTAAAAACATAAAACACCAAATGCACCCCACACTTAAAAATTCACATTGTCCTCAATGTGAGCATGCATACTACAGAGAGAGTTTAGATGATACCTTATTTCCATTGTTCCCATATACGAAGTGTGGGGCTTCTTCCACCCATAATGCAATTGGAGCCCATGACTGAGAGGATGAACACCATGCAACTTTGAAAAGTGCCCAATATATTGACAAGCCTAGGTAGCATTCTTAGGGGAGCAATTGTCCAAAAAGAACATGTGAGGGTTGTCTTAGCTTGATTTTTTAATGCTATAGGGACGTAGTAAGAACCTTTTTCAATTTGCAACATGGTTTTATATGGTTTTTGCTCGTTCTCACCAACAAGAGTGGGAGAGATGATAATTTGTTGCATATTGTATTCCCCAACGAAAACATCTTTCAAAATTCCTGGGGTCTTTTTAAATTCAACCAAGTTTGGTTGAATGTGTTCTACATTCTCTTTAGCAATTTGAAGTTCTCCCTCAACAATATCATTATTCACTAGTAAATTGCTCTCATCAATTTCTAATTTGGAAGAATTAGGCTCTACTTCTATGGTCATAGCCACCTTAAGCTTATCTACACTATCTTCACTATAGGGCATGTCATGGAGTTCAGAAAGTTGCATACCTTGTTTCTCTGCATTCAGCTTACTTGGGAATGGGAGTGGTGGCATACAAGGATTTGGAGGTTCATGCAATTTTGTCCAAGTCGATGCTTCCAAATTCTCCTCCTCTTTTGATTGAATTAACTCCTCTATGTTTGATTGCATTTCCTCGCCATCTTCTTCATTGTTAGTTCCTGCATCAAAGGAATCACAAAAATCATTATTTATCACCTGTTTATTCTTAAAATTTGTGATTACCTCTATTTGCTCCAATTGGCTAGGAAATTCCTCCTCTTTGTGTGCTTGGAGTTGATGTGCCAATTGCCCAGGTTGCATTTCCACCCTCTTTAATGATTCCTCCAAAGAATCAAACCTCTTATTGCTTCCCTCCTGAATTTCTATGCTAATTTGAAGGTAAGCATTCAAATCATCTTCCACTGTGGATTTCTCGAATTTATCATGGTTTTGCGAGCTAATTTGAATGAAGGCATTCAAACTATCTTCCAAAGTGGGTTCCTTAAGTTTACTTTGATTTTGCGCGCTAATTTGAATGAAGGCATTCAAACTATCTTCTAATGTAGGTCGCTTAAGGTACTCTTGATTTGAATATTGTTCTTGAAAGTAAGAACTTCTTTGGTAAGGTTGAAAAAAATTTGGAGGTGGAATGTGCTGCTAGTTTTCCCAAGAAAAATTTGGGTGGCTTCCCCATCTTGACTTATAAGGTCTGGGGTATGTGTTATTTCCACCCATTTGCTGGAAACTGTCATAGGCATATTCTTCCTCTTGCCTCTCTTGATATTGTCCATAACCAAATGAACACATGTTTGCGCTATGTCCTGCAATGCCACATGCTGAACATACTCTTCGAGTAGGCATAGGTGTTTGTCCTCTTGCATTTAGCATCTTAAGTTGGTTCGTTAATTCTGCTAATTGCCATGCCATGTCAGAATCAGGGTTATCGTCATAAACCCTTGCGTACCTTGAAAATTGCATATTTACAAAAGGTGCTTAGCAACTTAAATAAAACAAACAAATAATTAAATTGAAAGAAAAATAAAACAAACAAACAATTCACAGAAAATAAACAAACAATGAAAAGAAAAATCAAACTATTACTACTGCGACAGCCTTCCCCAGCAGCGGCGCCAAAAACTTGTTGCGCTCGAATTAAGTTCTACTACAAGCGTCACTCGCAAGTATACGAGGTAGTTGTAGCAAAGGTGATCGCCCCAAGGTCGTTTCCCCAAGAAGGTGTGGTTCGTAATAGCTTGATTGACAAGTATTTAAATGCAGAAGTTTGTTGTGTTGGAATGTAAAAGAAAAATTTAAACCTAAGATTAAGAAGTGTAGGGTTTATGTATGAAGGTCGTACAAGATCAAATCAATTCTTTGGGAATATGCCTAGGGTTATAGGTCCATTCAATCAAGGCTCAATTCTCAATTATCCATTAACATAACCTTGTAAATTAATTTGTTCCTTAAGGTTAATTAGTCAATTACCAATTCATTAGTTCTCACATTCATGAAATAGCAATAACCAATTATTTTACATTTTCAAATTAATGAAACCCTAGAACTTATATTTCTAATTCATTCATAGGGTAGTCGATTGCATAATTCCGATACCAAATTTCACCTCTCGGTCCTTCATTCAATATCTAGAGATCAATAGGTAGCTAATCTATTAACCTAGCATACAATCCAATGCAATCAACCAATCAACAAGGAACATCAATGTAAATATCAAATCAAAGCAGTCAATCAAATATACTTCAAACCCTAAGCATGGGTTTTTAGCTCAACATCATCAATTTAAAAAATTCATTCAACTCAATATAAATCAAATACAAATTGTCCAATTGCAATATCAATTCTCTTAATATAACAAAAAAAATATTGAAATGAATTAAAAGAGAGGATAGAAAAACCCCTTGTAAAGATGCCAAGAGTAGGATTACTAGTCTTCCTCCTAGCTCCACTTTGATGTTTGATGAAGAACTCAAGCCCTCTTCAATGGTTGATTTCCCTTTTGCAATATAGGATGGAGCTTTCTCAAGTCACCAAACCTTTGGATGATTATGCCTTTGGAAGATGGAGTGGAGCTTTCTCAAGTCACCAAACCTTTCAATGAAGCTTCTTCAACCCTCAAGAGCTTGTCAACCCAACTTATCCCAAAGAACCAAATTGAAGCTTGTCAATGGAAGATAGAGAAGATGAAGATGGAGGATGAAGATGAGGGATAAGGAGAGTGTCACTCTCTCCTCATCCCAAATTATGTGTGCCCTCTCTTCTCTTTTCTTTTCTTTAGCTCAAACCCTAGCCATCCCCCCTTTTCTTTGTCGTGCGAAAGAATTTATAGAAATTAAGGTGACACGGCCAAGCTTGGGTGAGCTTGGCCATGTCTCTTGGCCTTTTCCTTGCTTTCCTTTAGGTGACACGGCCAAGCCAAGGTTGGCTTGGCCGTGTCTCTTGATCTCCATGGGACACGGCCAAGACAGTTGGCCGTGTCCCTCACTGTGGCTTTTTTTTTCTCTTTCTTTCTTTTCTTTCTTTTCAAGGAGGTGACACAGCCAAGCCAAGGTTGGCTTGGCCGTGTTTGACATGTTTGGAGGGATATGGCCAGTGGCTTGGCCGTGTCCCTTGGGTGTGTCACCTACTGCTCTTCGTTCTTTGCTCTTCTTTCTTTGGTTTTCTTTGATTTGCTCTTTGAGTGAGACATGGCCAGAGGCTTGGCCATGTCTCTGGGTGTGTCTGCTTCTGCCTTGAATTTCGTTTGAGAGACATGGCCAAGCTTGCTTTGGCTTGGCCATGTCTTGCTTGGTTCATGCTTTTCTTGCCCTGTTTTGATATTCGAAGGGTGTTTTTGTACCTAAACCTAAAAACAACACTTTAAACACACTTAAAACAGCAATTAATCAAAACATTAACTAAAACACACATAAAATCATACTAAAAACTAGTACAAAAATGACCTAAACAAGTTTCTATTTGTAAATATAAGAAAGAGATAGATGAACAAAGATACAATTCTGAAAATGACTGTGGTGACTGGATAGTAAGTGTTAAGATATAATTCAATAACCTTTAAATTTAAGGATAAGAGAGTATATTTATAAAATGATGAAGTGATAAAATATCTTGAGTATAATAGATGTGTGAGGCATATATACTAATAAGATGAATTAATTTTTGTCTAATGATAATTTGATTGGTGATGTAATGATTTACATGATTGTTTTGCCTAGAAAAAAAATATATAGTGATGAGTTATGAAATTGGGAGAAGATGATTGACCCTAAGGGGAAGAGTAGAGGTAATGTGATTTGATGAAATAATAATTTGATGATATGAGTAATTTCTTATGAAAATTTAAGATGGTATTTTGTTAATTTAAGATCGTACTGGATAATTTCGAGGACACAATTTTTTAAGGGGGGAGAGAATTGTAATATCCCGATTTTTAATGTACTTTGGAATAGTAGTTTTGAGAGTATATTGGTGAAATAGGTAAAAAAAATATAATAAGAGATAGATGTGTATGAAGGATGTTATATACATATTATGTATTTGTAATATATGAGAAATATAAATACAATATATAAGACATATACATATATCAACATATACACCACATATACATGATGTATACATTGGTGTAGGAAAAGTTAATTTTAAATAATTAATTAATAATAATATTGATAATAATGACAAGAGAAAGGAGGAATGAAAGTCAAAAGATGGAAAAATATTATTGGTTCAAAAATTTAGGTGGAAAAATAATTATATTATTGTATATATATAAGATAAGGATGGAAATTTAAAGAGAGTTTTCTTTCTTCTTCTTCTTCTTCTTCTTCCTCTTTGCAAGTGAGAATTGAGAGAGAGAGAAAGAAGAGTTTGATTTTGTTCATATACACACCAAATTCATATGAGTTTTAAGAGATTTGAAGGTGAATATTGAAGATTTGGCAAATAATTCAAGTGCTCTTTTTCTTGAGCTGATTTTTATAGATTTTGAGTATATATGTGATATGGTTAGTGAGAGAAAGTGATGATTAATTGAATTATATGATGATAATGAAATGTTGAAGTGTATATATATATATGTTGAATTGATGCTTAGATGATGAAAACATGATTAATTGTGAGAGATGTTGATAGATAGTAAAATTGGGGAAAAGGTGATAAGGAAAAGAGTAAGGGTTTTGTATAAATGAGTTGGGAATTGAGTATCTTGATATATGGATGATTCTATGAATGAATTATATGATGATTATTGTTATGATTTTGTGTTTAGGCTAAGGGGGATCAAGAGAAGAAGAGTAAGCTTGGATTAACCAAGGTTTGTACATATAATTTATTTGGTTTGTACATATAATTTACTTGATTTGTTCATATGATCTTGAGTAAGTATATACTTGGATTATGCTCTTGTTTTTGGTTTGCATCATTCTAAGTTGTTAGGTGAGTGTTTTGTTGATGAAAATAGTGTAAAAGAGTGATTATGGGATGCCATGGCCGTGGCCATGCAGGACCACGGTCGTGGGATTGGATGAGGGGCTGTTTCATGTGAAAACGGTGAAGAGATAGAAGTGAAATGAATGACACAGGCGTGGCCTTTGGATGCCACGACCATAGGGGTCTTAAATAGTATTATACAGCTTCATTTCACATCCCACGGGCATGGCTATTGGATGCCACAGCCATGGGGTTGCTTTATTGATGTTTGTTGTTATATTTTACACTATATAGGCATAGTAAATGGCTTGCATAGCTATGTCTTATATATATTGAATTGAAAATGTATATGTGATTATAAAGTGAATAATTATGATAAAATATGTTGATTATGCAAAATGTTGGTATTTTAATGAGTCATATGGTGAGTGTAGCTCATGCTTGCAGGATGAAAATATGAAATGGGAAATGTGGTTTGTTGTGTATGCATTAAAGATATTATGTAAAGCCATTGGAAATGGCTAGATTGTATAAAATGTGATATTATGATTATATGATGATGTTGATATAAAAGAGATAAATGAGGCAATGTGCCTAGCTTGATCATGAGAAAATAAGAAAGAGATTGATAATGAAAATATGAAATAATTGTGTGCCTAATATGTTATTCAATTTTTAGAGTTCTGTGTTTGGTGGCATGCCTATATTTGCCTATAGGGCTAGATGCTTGGTGTCACTGTAAAAATGTTTTTGAGGTGAAAAGTCTGGGTCGTAAGCCTCAAAAACAAGTCCTTGAAGCTGGGCTGGGTGAAAAGACCGGGTCATAAGCCCATGCCTAGTTGGACTAATATATTGATATTTTGCCTTCGCTAGACGCATGGTGTCATTATGGACTAAAATGATAACTCTGAGAATTGAATGATGTATTAGTTATTTTGGGCCCATGCTTGTGTTTGTTTTTATGTAAATTATGAATTGTGGAATAATTGAATAATATATATTACGATATAATGTTATGAGATATATGATGGAGATCATGGAATGATATAATCACAATACATATGCGAATTACTAAAAAGGAATATGGCTTAAGAAAATATGCTAAATGATACAAAATGAATTGTTGAAAGATTTGAGCAGAGCTAAGTCTTAATATTGAAAATGAGATTATGGAAATATAATGTGATGTGTAATATGTATACGGGTGTGGGAATTGTGTGCGTTGTTTCATGAATATTATGATAAGCCATCGAATTGTGGCTTATTTTAAAGATATATATAAATTATGAAATTAGTGAAAAGATATGAAAAGTGCATTGAAAATGAGAAGATAAATGATGTTAGTGATGTGAGTATGATTTTCTGTAATGTATGTATATGCTATTTATTAGTATCACTAAACTTTCAAGCTTAGCACAGTTGTGTAAATCGTGCAGGTGAGTAGATGGTTAATCTGAGAGTCAAACACTTATTCCACAAGAAGTGCAAGAGTATTTCGAGACCAACTAGAAAGTGGTGCATACATTTACAATTTTATTATGTTGTATTTTAATAAAAATGTATATGTACATAAGTGAATTTCAAAAAAGACAATGTAATTTATATATATATGTAATATAATCAAAAGTATAATGGTTTTGTAAATGTTCTTTTATTAAAAATACATAATTGATACGGAACTAAGGCAAGGGATTTAAACAATACTGAAATGTGACATCCTTATATTTTATATATGCATTGTATGTATATAGGGTATATGTACAGTACTTATATAGTGTATATGGGTGTTACATTCCTAGAACATATGGTTAAAATTTCATGAATTGTTATTAAGGTTGGATACCTAAAAAATGGATAATCAGGTGCTGCCAGAAGAATTATGAAAGAGACAGATTCTGTGGGTTTGGAAGACTTAATTATTAAATATAGTAAATCAGCTTGGAAAAATCCAAAATTTTAAATATAAGTGCATATATGTGTCAAGTACACATGGTTAAAAGTTTACAAGCTTTTTTAAGGAATTGTTGAGGAATCTAAAAATTGAAAATGAAATTGATATGAAACTTTGGAAGTTATGTAGTTTTGTGTAAGTAAGTAATAAATTAATTTCATGAGACAAATAAATAAGTAAAATTATAAGAATTTATACACCGATGTGTAGAAGTATGAAGAAAGAATATGGAGTTTTTAATAATTTAGAACTAAGAGATCATAATTAAAAATCAAAGAGAGAAATGATATATGATAGTGAATTGTTTATTAAGGAAAAATGATGCATGATGTGCGATTTGAGTATGTAAAATTAGGGTATCTAAATGTATGATGTTAATTAGTATAATGAAATGAATTAGTGTTGTTTAAATGTAAATGTTATGATCTAAAGATTGGGAATCTGACATGGATGAGATTTGGTGAGGTTCATGTTGTTTGATGTATTATGTGAAATTTGAATTATTTTTTTTTTAATGGGTTTCCATAATTGTGAAAGTGAGATTTTTTTGATGCTATACTAATATATATATAATGTTTATAAAGTTAGATGTAGAAAATGAGATTAATAGAATAAAGTTTAAGTAAAGTAGTAAGTTGGAAATTTAGTGTTATAAGGAATTTTGATGAAGATTGATTAGATATTGATAGTTTAATGTTTAATAAGCATGTGAGTAATTTTGAATGAGTAATATTGTTTATGAAAGTATCATATAATGTGTAATGTGGTTGATAGTATCGAAACTGGATATGAAATAAAGAGAAATGATTAAGAAAGTGAAAATATATTAGAAGAGTATGGTAAGTGTATGGAAAATCTGAGAGAGAAGTTACATTGGAAATGTGACTACATTTATGAAAATAAAAAAATGGTAATGAATGAGGATAATTTATTTATTATATAAGAATAAGAAATGATAATATTCTATGAAATGTGATAAATGTTCAATTTATAAAAAGAATTTGAGTATAATTGTGTGATTGTGTGTATATATATATGATATGTGTGGTAAATTGTCCAATATAGACACTAATGTGATATGTAAGAAAATGGGGAAAGTAAGTCACATTATGAATGTGACTTATGGATATGTATGTGGATGATTTAAAAATATGAAAAATATTTAAAATGTGAAGTAATATGAACTCATGAGATGAAGGTGATAATGATAAGGTTGATCACCTGGAAATTTTGACAATGTGATGTAATGTGAAAATATTCAAGTATTGAGTTGATCACTTAAAGATGAGAATAATTGTATACAATTAGTATATATATATATATGAGTTGTTGATGATAATGTTAATGGATCATGTGTTTAGGCTAATAAAAATAAGTGGATAAGGGTAACATGCCTTAAAATGAATTGATATGCATTAACTCTTCATGTAGTAAGAGTTTAAAGAACTAATATGTGATTTTGAAATGCCATGGGTGTGTGACCATTGAGACATGTGTGTAATATCGAGATAAGAACTATATGAGAAAGAATTGTAATGAAGGCTGTGTTTACTTGTAACGCACAGGTGTGGGTTTAAGATAATATAACTGTAAAATACATTTAATGAGATTGATAGTTTTGCTTCATAAGATACAAGCAAGATTTGTGGTTGGTATAGTTGGACTCATAACCTTATATTAGGAATTTATTTATGACCATAGATAGTGTCAAAATAGAAGAGAATTGTGAAAATTTGATGAGCTATGAATGATGTGTAAGGAAAGTGATGTTATAAATATGGTAACTATAAGAAATCTTAGAAAATGACATTTAAAGTGAATGAGACTAGGGAAAATAAATATTATTTGTAATGATGAATTCGAAGAGAATTAAGATCTGAGAATAAGTTTGACCTAACAGAGTTAGGTCATAAATTGAAACAAGATAACAAATTTTAAAATAGGCTAAAGGTTGGTTAGAATAGAATAAAGCTGTATTGGTCATATTGTGATAGTTAGATTAATTGATCCGAGTGTGGAAGTTACAAGTAATTATTGAGATTCAATATATATAATTGTATTAAGAATGTGAGAGATATATGACAATGTTCATAATGTAGTGTTTTGATATGTATATGCATATGAAAGGAGCTAATTTATATTAGTGTAAATGATTATAAGAGGAAAATGTTAATTATAGTATAATTGGAATGATATATATGTTGGATTGATGAATAACCTGTGAGAATGAATCTTAATAAGGAAAAATAAGATTTTGTGGTTATATAATGGTGATATTAAATTAATATATGGTAATTGTATAAAGAGTATGATCAAATTGAAGATGTACAAAATTATTGTGTTAAGACTTACTAATTTGATTTGGAAGTTGTTATCATTTGTGGTTTTACCAATAACTATTCATAATATATAAGCAAAGTGGTAATTAAATAGAGATACAATTCTGGTTATGATTATGATGACGGAATAGTCAATGTTAAGATATAAGCTATTAACATTTGAATTTAAGGTTATGAGAGTATATTTTTTTTAAGATAAAGAAGTGATCAAATATCTTGAGCGTAATAGATGTGTGGTGCATATATACTAAAGAGATGAACTAAGTTGTCTAATGATAATTTGATTAAAGATATGATAATCTGTTATGATTGTTTAATTAAATAGAAAGTGAATGATGAGTTATGAATTGTGACAAGTAATTGCGAATGACTCTAAGGGGGAGAGGAGATATTATCTAATTTGATGAAATAATGATTTGATGAGATGATTAATTTCTTATAAGATTTTAAGATTTTATTTTAATTTGGCTGATTTACTGTAACACCCCGATACTCCATATAAGTACTATACATATACCTAGTATACATACAGTAAGTATATAAAATATAGGGATGCCACTTTTCGTTACAATTTAAAATCCTTTAACAGTGTTCAAACCACAATACATTCATTTAAAGAACATTTACAAAATCATTATACTTTTAATAATCTTACATATATATAATAATCTTATTTTTATCAAAACGTCATTTATACATATGAATACACTTCATCAAAAATACATCATAATTAAAAGTTATACATGTATGCATCACCCTCTAGTTGGTCTCGATAAACTCTTACTCTTCTCGTGGCATAACGAAAGACTTCATATCTTCCACCTAGTCACCTGCGCGATTACACATCCGCGCTAAGCCCGAAAGCTTAGTAGTACAAATATAAAATATAAACATACATTATAAAAATTCTAACATATAATGATATATCAATTCCATGTACCATTAGTTTCTTATTATGTTTTTCCTTTTTAATTGCACTTTTCATATATCTCGACTAATTTCATATATTATATACGTATATACATATTGTTATCACCAACTACAATCCATCACTAATACTTACAATCAATATATCAATACACACCTTACACATCATACTTCATAACATTATTTTATTCACAATTCATCAATCATAATCCATCACTAATACTCACAATCAGTATATCAATACACACATTACATATCACACTTCATTACATTATTTTATTCACAATTCACCAATCATAGATCACATTTCCCACAAAGGCAACCATAGATCTCATTACTCATTTATTTCAACATTTGTAAATCACATTGACAACAAAGACAGACTCGGGCCCAAAAAACACTAATATGCCATTCGACTTTCAGAGTTAATGCTTTGGTTTTACTATCACATTATCATTATTATTATCCCAACTAGGCTTCAAGGATTTAGGTTCAACCAAGCTTCAAGGGGAACAAAGCATGCTAAGTCTCAACCCAACTTGGCTTCAAGAACCAACCCAACCTAGTTTCAAGGGTTGTAACATCTCAATTAAGCTTCAAGGACTAGACCAAACCAAGCTTCAAGGGGAGTAAAACATGTTAAACTTCTACCCAACTTGGCTTCAAGGATCAAGCCCAACCTAACTTCAAGAGATTGTTACTATCATTAGGCATGCCACCAACAACAAACTCTGAAAATGGAATAACACATTAGCCACACAATTCATTTATTATCTCATTATCATTTCCATTCTCAATTGAATCATCATAGCCAATCACAATGGCTTCACATCACATTTGAGTTATCATAGTCAATCACAATGGCTTCACATCACATTTGAGTTATCATAGCCAATCACAATGGCTTCACATCACATTATATCTCATTTCAAATTATACACTTCATCATTCAAGCATACATAATCAATTTCATTGCACATGTATCTTAAATTCATCGTCATATAAACAACATGTCCATTTATTTCATTTCAATCATTATTAAAACATTTATCATAACAAATTGCATTGCACATACCTTTTTGGATGATTATTATAGCTTTCACACTATACAAATAACAATATTAGTCACATTGTATTAACAATTTAGTAATTTACTTAACACATTTATACTAAATGTGTTAAGTCTCAAAATCATATAAAAGAATACATCCATGTAAGTTTGTACTTACCTCAAGAACTACTCCCATCAATCTATACATTTCCTCTTCCAAGAATTCTCAACATTTAGGTTAATGCAACACAATCTCTTCAAAACCTAATCCAAAGATAATTATACCCATAAGAAAATAAGAATGATAATTAACTAGGGCAACCTCAACACATGACACGCTCACCAACACGGGCGTGTTCATCAATTACTTTTCTCACAGTAGCTAACACACTCAAGGGACACGGCCAAGCTTGTGGCCGTGTCTCCCAACACAAGCTCCAAGACGGCCAAGACTTCCCTAGCTTGGTCGTGTCTCTCAACACCAAATTATAGGCAATGGCAGACACAGTCAAGGGACACGGCTAAGCCAGTGGCAGTGTCTCTCCAAAATTGATCCAACACGGCCAAATTTCCTTAAACTTGGCCGTGTCTCCCAAAACTCTATAGTTTTTCCCGTGTCTCTTCTTTAGTTTAGCCGTGTCTCTCATGAATGAAAACCCTAAACATGGCCAAGTCTCTTTTTCTTGAATTAAAACACATTATGCACAACATAACCTCATTCAAATGGATATAATCAAAGTCTTTAACACTTATTTTACATATTCATCACAATATTCACATTAACATTACAATTAATCACTTACCATTACAAAACCCTAAAATCAACATCACTCTTATTCTTTCAATATCAACATCCACTTAACTTACCATCTTCAAACCAAAACCAACACCAATTCAATCTTTTTAACTTATACTCAATTTCAACACTTATAAACACATCTCAAACACACCAAATCATAATATCAACAAATCATAACTCACCTCAAACACAACTTCAAAAATAATAAAGGAAAACAAGAGAGTACTTACCAAAATTAAGGAAATTTCACAAATCTCCAACTTAATCCTTTGCTTCTTCCTTCAATTTGATTTTAGAATTTAGAACACCTCTCTTGCTCTCTCTTTCCTTTGGTAGCCGGCCACACACATGAGAAGAAAAGAAAATGAAAACAAGTCAAACTTCTTTTCTTCTTTAAATCTCCACCAAGCAATTCTAACCAAGCAATTACCTAAATGCCCTCATCCATTTAACTTAGCTTCTTTCACTTATATGCCCATTTAAGTAATTTCACATATCACAAATAAAATATCTTCTTCCCTTGACTCCTCATTTTGATCAACATATATGTTATATATATTACCATATACCCAACATATACACTTTCTCTCTACACATTACTTTCCTTTTTAAACAATACCTAAACATTCTCTTTTCAATTTCTTTTCTTATCAACATAACATATACACATAATTCAAACAAACAACAATTATATCCAAACTTCTAGGGCAGACATTGGGATATTACAATTACCGTACAGAATAATTTTGAGGGCTAAATTATTTACGGGGAGAAAATTGTAACATCCAAAAATTTTAAAAATTAAATAAAATAAATTAAAATTAAATTGGATAAATTAAACAAATGATTTAAATGGGGAATGGAAGAATTTTAAGTGAAAAAGTAGAATGTATATGTGAGATATATGCAAAATATACATAATATATAAAAGTCAACAAAAAAGTCAACTCTTTTAAAAGAAAAGTCAAAGTCAAGTGGTATTTTGGTTATTATACTTTGAAAATTAAAAATTATTTAAATAATTTTAAAATAAATTATTTTGGATGGAAGAAGTAATTTTGGGGTTTTCTTATTAAATAATTAATTAATTAAAAATATAATTAAATAGAATATATATAATACATATAAGGTGTGTTTGATGTGTATATGAAATACACATTATATGTGCATATGGGTATTTATATATATTAAATATACATAATATATATATTGCATGAATATATATACAAATGTATATGTAATATATAAGTAACATATATTAGACATATACATATACATAAAGTATACACTACATATATATGTAGTATAATTTGATGTTGGTAAAGTTGGTGTTAATAATAATATAATATTAATATTAATAATAAAAGAAAAGAAAGAAAGACAAAGGAAGGAAAAATAATTCTTGGTGTACATTTAAAGTAAATTAATTAATTAATTAATTAATATATGTATAATTAGGGATAGGAAATGAGGTAAGAAAGAAAATGAGTCTACTTCTTCCTTTTCTTTAGCCATGGTCGAACCATAGAGAGGGAGAAAGGGAGAAAGGGTTTCTTTTATACACACCAAATCCACCAAAATTCTTAAAGATTTCAGGAGGGTTTTGAAGAAAAGTAAGAAATATAGTAAGTTTCATTTCCTTAAAGCTTAAATTTCTTGGTTGTATGATTATGTTTGGATTGTTAGTGAGAGAAAATAATGTTTAATTGCTTAATTGGGCATGAATGAAGTTATTTTGGGTAGTTAATAATGATTTTAAGGCTGGATAGAAGAAATGGTTGAATTTAAGTTGAGTTTGGTGAAGAGAGAGAATTTAGGGTTATGGAACTTTTGGGTTTATGAAATCATAGGTTTTAATTTTGCAGTATGGTTCTAAATGTATTATTTTGATGCATAAACAATTATTTTAAAGTCAAATGATGGATTTGGCTAAGTTTGATTAGACTTTAGAAATGGAAGTGTTGAATTTAGGATTTGGGAAAGTGAATTTTCAAAGATTGGTTAATTATTTGATTTTAATGCATAAATCATGTCCTTTAATGATATAAGTGATGGAAATAAGATTGGAATGATAATTGGATTGAGTTGGAATGGAGAACCTTTAATGGGAAAGGTTATGCCATTTTAGGGTTTTGAACATAAGCATGTGTTTAATTAATGTAATTGGTTTAAACATTTTAAAATATATTTGTAATGATATAAATAAACTCAAAACACTAATTAAATAGGTTAATATGGATTTTCTAAGTTAAAGTAAGGAAAGACTTAATTTTGGAAATTTTGTAGGAGTGTTGTTTAATTAAGGCTTAATGTTGAGAATGCCCTGTAAGTGATACTAAATAATTGTATTTGATCACATTGTATTTAGGCATTAAGGAGAATTGGTTTGCCCAACCATAGTGTTGAAGGGCAACTTGGAAGAGAAGGTAAGTGAGAGTTTTGAGCTTGCATTTCAAAGCTTTTAGAGGTAAGTATAAACTTTGGATGAAATTGGATATGTTGCATTACATTGGGCTTAACACATTTTGATTGAAAAATATGTTAAGCTACTTTATATATTAAACATTCATGAACAATATGCTATGACATTAGTAATGTTATGTATGTATTATATGCATTATGAAAAGCCATTGTTAATGGCTAAATTGAATGGAATGTGAAGAATGTGCATTATGTGAAAATAACCCAAAATGTTTGGGTAATGTGATTTGTTATATATGCATTAAAGACATTGTGAAAAGCCATTGTTAATGGCAAAATTGCATAAAATATGAATTATGTGAATAATGTCAAGATAGCTCAAAGTATTTGGGTAATGTGATATTGATGTGATATGTGACGCGTTGTGATGATATAATGGGATGTGATGAAATGAAATGAATTGATATTGATGGAATGATGAAAAATGAGTAAATGAGGCAATGTGCCTAATGGATAATGAGAAACTGAGTTAATGTACCTAATTGATAATGAGAAAAGAGGCAATGAGCCTAATTGATTATGGAAAATTGAGAAAGAAATTGATGATGTAAAATATGAAATAATTATGCGCCTAGTATGTTATTCAATTTTCAGAGTTCTGTGTTTGGCGGCATGCCTATGAGGTTATCCTCATTATTTGCCTTCGGTCTAGACGTTGGACATCAGTTACCTTCGGGCTAGATGCTAGGCATCACTATGAATTGCCTTCGGGCTAGACACTGGGAGTCAATATGGACCAAAATAGTAACTCTAGAATTTGAATAATATATTAGATCCTTTAGGCCCATGCTTGTGTTTGTTTAAATATGAATTGTAAAATGATGTAAAAATATATTTAAAGGTGAGTTGGATGCTACATTGTGACATAGCATAAAAGCATTTTGCATTGGCATTACTTTACAATTTTATTATTATCAAAGTTTGTACCACTAAGCTATTAGCTTAGCGCGATTGTAATTTATCGTACAGGTGACGGGGCCGATTCGGTAGAGCCGGAGAGTTCTACTAGACCTGGTAAGGTCTAGGCTTGTGTTTATTGAGCTTAAAGTATTTTTGGTACATCAAGATCAGAGCCATATGCCAGCATGTACATATTTGATATTATAATATATTTTGATTTTATATATATTATGTTTATGTTTTAGAAGAATGTATATATGGTGTAAATTATAAAGACTCTTTAGACAAATTATATAATAAGAGTTTTATATGTGTTTTGATACATATATGTAAATGTATAAAATGTTTTGAGAAAACATGAAGAAATTGAGAAGTATTTGGGACAATGTGTGATTTGTTTAATTGGGAGTGTTTCTTTCGCAGTTTGTAACTATTGAATTTTTTAGGATGTCCAAATTACAGTCAAAACTCTGGTGAAATTTTTACAGAGATTTTTATGTAATTTAATTATTTTGGAACCTATATGTAATATCCCAAAATATGCCCTAGAAGTTTTGATGTTATTGTTGTAATTGGATTAAATATATATGTTAATTTGAAAGGGAAAAGAATTTAAAAGAGAGTGTATATGTTGTATATATGGAAATATATACAACATATATACAAGTCAAAATGGATGGTCAAAAGAAGAAGATATTTATTTTGTTATTTATGAAATTACTAAAAAGGGCAAGTGAAAGGAAGTTAAAACAAATAGAAGAGGGTATTTAAGTAGTTTTCTTTTTAGATTGCTTGGTGGAGGTTTAAAGAGAAGGGAAATTTGACTTTGCTTCATTTCTTCTTCTTTCCTTTTTCTTTTGTTGGCCGGCCATCCAAAGCAAGAGAGAGCAAGAGTGAGTTTTGTGTTCAAGCTCAAAAATTGAAGGAGTTTTCAAGTGATTAAGTGGAAATCCAAGAAGTCTCATTATTTTGGTAAGTTCTCTCTCTTGATTTCTTTTGTTATTTGAAGTTGTGTAAAAGTTTGATTGTTGATGTTTGAAAGTAGGGTTGTGTTGATTGTAATATGTTGGAGTATGTTTGATTTAATTGATTGTGGTGTTGGTGTTGGTTTTGGTTTGAAGATAATAAGTTAAGTTGATGTTGGTATTGAAAGAGTAAGAGTGATGTTAGTTTTAGGGTTTTGAAGTTGTAAATGATGTTTAACTTGAGTTTGATTAATTATTTTCATAGATCTTCATGTTGTTTGTGTTTAGTGAAGTTAGAAGTTTGGAATACATGATTTTAGTTGGAGGCAGTAGCATCTTGGATGCCACGACCGTGGCCATTTGTAATCATGGCCGTGGGGTTTTGGAGCAAGGGAGGCAGAATCATTTCTTAACCCACGCCCGTGGGGGGTTGGAGTGACCACGGCCGTGGGCCTTAGTTAGTAATGTTGAATGGTAATTTGTGATTTAAGGGTCTAGTAAGAGGTTATTAAGTGAATAATTGCATTGGAATTGATATATTTTTATCAATTTTTGGATTAGGTCTTGAAGAAGATAATTTTCCCTAATTCAAGTGGTGAAGAAGTGTTGGAAGAGGAAGTGTATAGATTTGTGTGAGTGGTGTTTAAGGTAAGTACAAACTACATTATTGCATACATTCATATGATGTTGAAACTTAACACACATTTGATTGTAAATGTGTTAAGAAATCTAATGCATTGTTGATGCATATTAATAATGTATTGTTTGGTATAATGTGCATGTTGTGATGAGCATGTAAAATGTGTGTTAATGTCATTGTTATATATATACATTTGAATGATGAATTGATTAATGTGATTTGAGATATAATGATTGAAATGAAATAAATGGGGCATGTTTGCCTAGATGATGATGAGAATTGAAAATGAAATTGATAATGAAATAATAAATGAATTGTGTGGCTAATGTGTTATTCCATTTTCAGAGTTTGTTGTTGGTGGCATGCCTACAGTAACACTCTCTTGAAGTTAGGTTGGGCTTGATCCTTCAAGCCAAGTTGGGTTGAAGTTTAACATGTTTTACTCCTCTTGAAGCTTGGTTGGGTCTAGTCCTTGAAGCCTAATTGAGATGTTACAACCCTTGAAGCTAGGTTGGGTTTGGTTCTTGAAGCCAAGTTGGGTTGATACTTAGCATGCTTTGTTCCCCTTGAAGCTTGGTTGAACCTAAATCCTTGAAGCCTAGTTGGGATAATGATAATGATAAATGTGAAAATTAAACCAAAACATTAACTCTGAAAGTTGAATGGCATATTAGTGTCTTTGGGCCCATGCTTGTCTTTGTTTTCAATGTGATTCTTGAATGGTGAAATCAATGAATAATATGATGATTATAATGCATAAGTATCTTATTGAGAATGAATGTGACATGGTAAGCTATGTTGAGTAATGAAACTATGAAGATACAATATGAATGTTTGATATGACATTGAACAAAGTAAAATGTTGAAATATAATATTCTTTTGAATGGTGTATGAAATTGATTGTGTGACATTGGCATTGCATCGAAACATAGTATTATTGTAGTTTGTACCACTAAGCCGTTGGCTTAGCGCGATTATGGTTTATCGCGCAGGTAACAGGGAAGAACCGGAGAGTTCCTCTAGGCCGAGTAGAGTCTAGATCTTGAGGTGTGGATAGTGAAGCTTAAAGATCAAAGACATACTGCTAAACATGTATATATTTTATGTTTTGTAAAACTTGAGTTTTGATGTATATGTATTTGTAAATATTTGTTATATTTTTCCGCTGTGTTTTGTATAAACATTTTGGTCTTTGTATTTTATGAATTTCTTTAAATGTTTTAAATTTATTCATATTATTGAAAAGGGATTATTTGTATGTTTAAATAAATCGTGGCATACCTATATTCAGTATACGTATATTACGATCATATTAGCATGCTGTATATGTATACGGGTATAGGGGTGTTACAATTATTTTGGTATCAGAGCCTAGGTTTGAGATTCTCAACCTAGGTGAATTGTAAGAAAAAGAATATTTTGATTTTAAAAGTTGATTTTTGGGTAAAATACATGTCTTGGTATGGCAGTCTTTGATCTTTAATGAGGAATATTCTGCTGTGGTTGCAGATATAGATAGAGATGGCATCTCATTCACGACAGTCTGTTGAGGGTAGTGCGGAAAGTGTAGCTCCTGAAGAGAGTAGAGAGGGAGCTAGGGTTGAGAGAGTTAATGAGGCACCTATTTCTGTGCCAGAAAGATCAACTGCAGAAGAGGCTCCGCCGGGTTGGTTAAGACATATGGTAGAACTATTTAGACAAGCTCCAGTGCAGCCACCACCACCACCACAGCCTCAGGTGCCGGTAAGGCATTATGATAAGTTGAGAAAATATGGGGCTGAAGATTTCTTGGGCACTACCGATCCTGCAGTGGCGGAGCAGTGGTTGGATAAAGTGCAGAGAATATTCATTCAGTTGCAAGCTACTCCAGATGAAAATTTTGATTATGCCAGATCCCTCCTTCAGAAAAGATGCCTATGACTGGTGGAAGACGGTTCCTCATGCCATGGATGATCCACCTACATTAACCTATGGTGATTTCCTGCGGGAAATCAAACAGAAATATACTCCAAGGGAGTATAAAGATATTAAGAAGATGGAATTCCTGAATTTGAGGCAAGACAACCGGACGGTGACAGAATATGAGATTGAGTATATCCGGTTGAGTCATTATGCCGGGGGAATTATCTCTGATGAGATAGACCGGTGCAGAAGATTTGAGGAGGGACTGAGACCCTCTATCATGTGCATTGTGGCTGGTTCTCGATACCAGGATTTCTCTCAGCTTGTTGCAGCAGCTAGAAGTGTTGAGAGAGCGCAGAGCATTGCAGCAGCTGCTTCTGAGGAGGAGACTAGAGTAAGGAGACCCCAGTTTGAGGCAGGGTCTTCATCTGTGAAGAGGGGTAGAGGAAGTTTTATTCCGAGGATCAGTAGGAGTCAGAGGCAGTCAGGCAGATCAGTGCAGTATCAGAGGCAGAGGCCGAGACCGACAGTCTCTGTAGCGAGTGCCCCGACTCCTGTGATGCAAAGGTCTACTACGCCTGTATGTGTTCACTGTGGTAGGCCCCATGGGGGTGTTTGTTGGAAGACTGGTGTACCCGGAGTATGCTTTAGGTGTGGGTCACCAGATCATTTTATTAAAGCCCCGAGATGCAAGATGAAAGACAGACTAATACTGCAGTTTCTCGACCCAGTGTCAGCAGAGGTGGTCGAGGGGGCAGAGGTTTCAGTAGAGGTGGTAGACCCGGGTTTAGTCTAAGAGGAGGATCTTCATCCAGAGGCAGTAGGCCAGATGAGGCCGGATCTTCTCAGAGAGTATATGTGATGCAGAGGCAGCCGGATGCTTCAGCAGTTATAGCGGGTACATTTTCTTTATTTGGCATTTCAGTACTTGCTTTGATTGATCCAGGATCTACTCATTCATACATAAGTGCATCTATCTTGCCTGTGTCTGAATTGCATTCAGAGTCTTTAGGATTTGATGTTTTAGTGACAAATCCTTTAGGACATAGTGTTGTGGTGAGTAAGGTGCATCGTGATAGTGCAGTTGTGGTTCAAGGTGAGGAGTTTCTTGGTGATTTGATTGAAATGCCTTTTAAGGAATATGATTTGATTTTAGGCATGGATTGGCTGTCTAAGCATGGAGCTGTGGTAGACTGTCAAAAGAAGTGTGTCACTTTGAGAACCAGTGAGGGTAAGAGTGTGATGGTATCTAGTGAGCAGAGACAACTTGCATCCTTGTTTGTATCAGCTGTAACAGCTAGAAAGTTTATTAGAAAAGGGTGTGATGCTTATCTTGCTCATGTGATGGATACTAGAGTAATGGGTTCTCAACTTGATAGTATACCCACAGTTGCAGATTTTCCGGATGTGTTTCCTAAGGAGTTGCCAGGGTTACCCCCTGAGAGAGAGGTTGAGTTTGGTATCAATTTGTTGCCTGGTACCACTCCCATCTCTATCACACCTTATCGAATGGCACCAGCTGAACTGAGAGAGTTGAAGGTGCAGTTACAGGAGTTATTGGATAAAGGGTTTATTCGCCCTAGTGTTTCACCATGGGGAGCTCCTGTGTTATTTGTGAAAAAGAAGGATGGTACTTTGAGGTTATGCATTGATTATAGGCAATTGAATAAAGTGACGATAAAAAATAAGTATCATTTGCCTAGGATTGATGATCTCTTTGATCAATTGAAGGGAGCAGCAGTGTTTTCCAAAATTGATTTGAGATCAGGGTACCATCAATTGAGGGTTAGAGCTGAAGATGTTCCTAAGACAGCTTTCCGCACCAGATATGGGCATTATGAGTTTTCGGTGATGCCTTTTGGGTTGACGAATGCACCTATAGCTTTCATGGATTTGATGAATAGGGTGTTTAGGCCCTATCTGGATCAGTTTGTGGTGATTTTCATTGATGATATTTTGGTGTATTCACGTAATAAGGAGGAGCATGACAAACATCTACGGATTGTATTACAGATCTTGAGAGAGAAGCAGTTGTATGCTAAACTGTCGAAGTGTGAATTTTGGCTTGACCAAGTTACTTTTCTGGGTCATATAGTTTCAGCAGATGGTATAAGAGTCGATCCAAGTAAAGTTGAAGCTATTTTGAATTGGAGTCCACCAAATTCTGTAACTTAAGTTAGAAGTTTTCTGGGTTTGGCAGGCTATTACCGATGGTTTGTGAAAGGCTTCTCTTTGATAGCCACTCCACTCACCAGATTGCTTCGGAAGGGAGTTAGATTTGTGTGGACGGATCAATGTCAAGCTAGTTTTGAGCAGTTGAAAGAAATGTTGACTCAAGCACCTGTTCTTACTTTACCCATGGAAGATAAACCATATGTGATTTATAGTGATGCTTCACATAATGGTTTAGGATGTGTTTTGATGCAAGAGGGTAAAGTCATAGCTTATGCTTCTCGGCAGTTGAAGCCGTATGAGCTTAATTATCCGACTCATGATTTGGAGTTGGCAGCTATAGTGTTTGCTTTGAAGATTTGGCGACACTACTTGTATGGGGAGAAATGTTTTATCTATATAGATCACAAAAGTTTGAAATATCTGGGTGTTCAAAAGGAGCTGAATCTTCGGCAAAGGCGATGGTTAGAATTGATCAAAGACTATGACTGTTTGATTGATTACCATCCTGGTAAAGCGAATGTAGTTGTTGATGCCTTGAGTCGGAAGTATTTAGTAGGTTTGACTGTATTCACTCTCATTGCTTGTTGAGTTGAGAGCGTTACATGCTAGTTTTGAAGTATGTGATGACGGTACATTGTTGGCCCAGTTGCAGTTGAGACCAGTATTGTTAGATCAGATTAAAGAGGCTCAATTGGAAGATGAGAAAATTCAGAAGATTGTGTCAGATTGCCAAAGTGGGGAGAGCCGAGATTTCTATGTGAAAAGTGATGGTAGCCTTTGGTTCAAGGATAGGTTGTGTGTTCCTGATGATGATAGTTTGAGAAAGATTATTTTAGAGGAAGCACACCAATCGGTTTTTGCTATGCATCCGGGTAGTACAAAGATGTACTATGATTTGAAATAGCACTATTGGTGGTCTGGTATGAAGAGAGACATAGCGGAATTTGTGTCCAAATGTCTCACTTGTCAGAGGGTGAAATTTGAGCATCAAGTTCCAACAGGGTTGCTTCAACCTTTAACAGTGCCTGAATGGAAATGGGAAAAAGTAACAATGGATTTTGTGTCTGGTTTGCCATTGACTCAAAAGAGGCATGATGCTATTTGGGTGATTGTTGATCGGTTGACGAAGACAGCTCATTTTCTTCCAGTTAGAATGGATTATTCTCTTGAAAGATTGGCTGAGCTGTATATATGTGAAATAGTAAAGTTGTATGGAGTCCCAATTTCTTTAGTGTCTGATCGAGATCCCCGCTTTACTTCGAGGTTTTGGAAGAGTTTACATAAGGCTTTGGGTTCTCGATTGCACTTTAGTACTGCTTTTCATCCACAGACAGATGGGCAGTCAGAGAGAGTGATACAAGTTATTGAGGATATGTTGAGAAGCTGTGTCATTGATTTCTCTAGAAGTTGGGATAGATTTTTGCCACTTGTGGAATTTGCTTACAACAACAGTCATCAATCCAGTATTGGTATGGCACCATTTGAGGCATTGTACGGTAGAAGATGTAGAACGCCTTTATGCTGGAATGAAATTGGAGAGGGCAAGTTTAATTGGTCCTGATTTGGTTAAAGAAACTGAAAAGAAAGTAAAGATAATTCGAGATCGATTGAAAGCAGCTTCCAATCGACAAAAGTCTTACTCAGATTTGAAGAGGAGAGATATAGAGTTTGATGTTGGAGATAAAGTCTTTTTGAAAGTGTCTCCTTGGAAAAAAATATTGAGATTTGGTCGAAGAGGGAAGCTGAGTCCTCGTTTCATTGGACCATATGAAAGAGTTGGGCCAGTTGCTTATCGACTTGCCTTGCCACCTGAGTTTGATAGAATCCATAATGTATTCCATGTTTCCATGTTGCGGAAGTACAGATCAGATCCATCTCATATCTTACCAGTTGAAGTTATTGAGGTGAGTTCGGATCTGACATTTGAAGAAGAACCAGTTGCTATTTTGGCACATGAAGTGAAAGAATTGAGACATAAGAAAGTGCCACTGGTGAAGGTTCTTTGGAAGAATCATGGTAGAGAAGAGGCAACTTGGGAGAGTGAGCAAGCAATGTGAGATCAACATCATCAACTGTTTCAGACTTGATATCAGGTAATTTCGAGGACGAAATTTCTTTTTAGAGGGGGAGAATTGTAATATCCCAAAATATGCCCTAGAAGTTTTGATGTTATTGTTGTAATTGGATTAAATATATATGTTAATTTGAAAGGGAAAAGAATTTAAAAGAGAGTGTATATGCTGTATATATGGAAATATATACAACATATATACAAGTCAAAATGGATGGTCAAAAGAAGAAGATATTTATTTTGTTATTTATGAAATTACTAAAAAGAGCAAGTGAAAGGAAGTTAAAACAAATAGAAGAGGGTATTTAAGTAATTTTCTTTTTAGATTGCTTGGTGGAGGTTTAAAGAGAAGGGAAATTTGACTTTGCTTCATTTCTTCTTCTTTCCTTTTTCTTTTGTTGGCCAGCCATCCAAAGCAAGAGAGAGCAAGACTGAGTTTTGTGTTAAAGCTCAAAAATTGAAGGAGTTTTAAAGTGATTAAGTGGAAATCCAAGAAGTCTCATTATTTTGGTAAATTCTCTCTCTTGATTTCTTTTGTTATTTGAAGTTGTGTAAAAGTTTGATTGTTGATGTTTGAAAGTAGGGTTGTGTTGATTGTAATATGTTGGAGTATGTTTGATTTAATTGATTGTGGTGTTGGTTTTGGTTTGAAGATAATAAGTTAAGTTGATGTTGGTATTGAAAGAGTAAGAGTGATGTTAGTTTTAGGGTTTTGAAGTTGTAAATGATGTTTAACTTGAGTTTGATTAATTATTTTCATAGATCTTCATGTTGTTTGTGTTTAGTGAAGTTAGAAGTTTGGAATACATGATTTTTGTTGGAGGCAGTAGCATCTTGGATGCCACGACCGTGGCCATTTGTAACCATGGCCGTGGGGTTTTGGAGCAAGGGAGGCAGAATCATTTCTTAACCCACGCCCGTGGGGGGTTGGAGTGGCCACGGCCATGGGCCTTAGTTAGTGATGTTGAATGGTAATTTGTGATTTAAGGGTCTAGTAAGAGGTTATTAAGTGAATAATTGCATTGGAATTGATATATTTTTATCAATTTTTGGATTAGGTCTTGAAGAAGATAATTTGCCCTAATTCAAGTGGTGAAGAAGTGTTGGAAGAGGAAGTGTATAGATTTGTGTGAGTGGTGTTTAAGGTAAGTACAAACTACATTATTGCATACATTCATATGATGTTGAAACTTAAAACACATTTGATTGTAAATGTGTTAAGAAATCTAATGTATTGTTGATGCATATTAATAATGTATTGTTTGGTATAATGTGCATGTTGTGATGAGCATGTAAAATGTGTGTTAATGTCATTGTTATATATATACATTTGAATGATGAATTGATTAATGTGATTTGAGATATAATGATTGAAATGAAATAAATGGGGCATGTTTGCCTAGATGATGATGAGAATTGATAATGAAATTGATAATGAAATAATAAATGAATTGTGTGGCTAATGTGTTATTCCATTTTCAGAGTTTGTTGTTGGTGGCATGCCTACAGTAACACTCTCTTGAAGTTAGGTTGGGCTTGATCCTTAAAGCCAAGTTGGGTTGAAGTTTAACATGTTTTACTCCCCTTGAAGCTTGGTTGAGTCTAGTCCTTGAAGCCTAATTGAGATGTTACAACCCTTGAAGCTAGGTTGGGTTTGGTTCTTGAAGCCAAGTTGGGTTAATACTTAGCATGCTTTGTTCCCCTTGAAGCTTGGTTGAACCTAAATCCTTGAAGCCTAGTTGGGATAATGATAATGATAAATGTGAAAATTAAACCAAAACATTAACTCTGAAAGTTGAATGGCATATTAGTGTCTTTGGGCCCATGCTTGTCTTTGTTTTCAATGTGATTCTTGAATGGTGAAATCAATGAATAATATGATGATTATAATGCATAAGTATCTTATTGAGAATGAATGTGACATGGTAAGCTATGTTGAGTAATGAAACTATGAAGATACAATATGAATGTTTGATATGACATTGAACAAAGTAAAATGTTGAAATATAATATTCTTTTGAATGGTGTATGAAATTGATTGTGTGACATTGGCATTGCATCGAAACATAGTATTATTGTAGTTTGTACCACTAAGCCGTTGGCTTAGCGCGATTATGGTTTATCGCGCAGGTAACAGGGAAGAACCGGAGAGTTCCTCTAGGCCGAGTAGAGTCTAGATCTTGAGGTGTGGATAGTGAAGCTTAAAGATCAAAGACATACTGCCAAACATGTATATATTTTATGTTTTGTAAAACTTGAGTTTTGATGTATATGTATTTGTAAATATTTGTTATATTTTTCCGCTGTGTTTTGTATAAACATTTTGGTCTTTGTATTTTATGGATTTCTTTAAATGTTTTGAATTTATTCATATTATTGAAAAGGGATTATTTGTATGTTTAAATAAATCGTGGCATACCTATATTCAGTATATGTATATTACGATCGTATTAGCATGCTGTGTACGTATACGGGTATAGGGGTGTTACACTATAATTTATAAAGATTATTTTATGTATAATTTAATTATACATTATAAAGTATTTGAGGTTTTAGATATGAAATGTGAAAATTTTTATTAAATCGGGACATGACATTTTTGTAATGTATACGCATATTTTACATATACTGGGTGTATATATTATATATATATATGGTATAAGGGCGTTACAGGAGTGATTTTGGACTGAAATGTTTGGTAATAAATGGAGCAAGTGTTAGATTTTTCCAAAAAACAAAACCTGTTGTGTGGTGTATCACTCAATAAAGGTTCCCAAAAAATGAAGATGATCCATCTTTTTATTCAAAAGCTTGTCCCCTTTTTTATATTAAAAACCAATTATTTTTCTTATGCCATTATCGATTGTCCCCTACTCCTTCAAAATCAACATTTTAAAAACTCACCATTCCACTTATTCTACTGCTCCACAATTCTTTGTCTCACTTTACAGCTCACTTATTCTGCTTCATTAATTGAAAAACGCGACCAAATCTGTAACATCCCTTTTTTGTTGAAATTAAATAAAATAAATTAAAATTAAATTGGATAAATTAAATAAATTATTTAAATGGGAAATGGAAGGTTAAGAAGTGAGAATATGGGATGCATATGTGAAATATACATGAAATATACATAAAATATATAAAAGTCAACTAAAAGTCAAGTGGCAATATGGTAAATATACTTTAAAAAATTAAAATTATTTAATTAATTTTAAAATAATTATATATGAATGGAAGATGTAATTTATGATTTTTTAAATAAATAAATAATAAATAAATTAAAAATATAATTAAATATAATATATATAATACATATAAGGTATATTTGATGTATATATGAGATACACATTATATGTGCATATGAGTATTTAAATATATTAAATATATATTACACATATATAGTATATACATTATATATATATGTACATAATGATATATGTGAAATATAAGCAATATGTATATGACATATACATATACTTAAAGTATATACAACATATAAATCAGATATAAATATTTATATATATAGATATTTATAGGTGGGGAAGATGAAAAATAAATAAATAAAAAAAAGTCAAAGATGAAATGCTTGGTGGAGAATTAAAACAAATTAAATATATAAATAAATAATTTAATATATATGGATAGGAAAAGTGAAAAAATACATAAAATGGGCTTCTTCTTCTTTCCTTTCTAGCCATGGCCGAGAGTTCCATTTAGAAAGAGAGGGAGAGTGAAATATTCCTATATACTCTAAATTAATTAGGAAATCAAAGGTTTCAAAGGAATTTTAAAGAAAAAATCAAGATTCAAGTAAGTACATATTCTTTAAAGCTTGGTTTTCTTTCTTTTTTAAGATTATGTTTGGATTGCTGGTGAGAGAAAATGATGTTTAATTGCTTAATTGGGTGTGAATGAAGTTATTTTGAGTAGCTAATAATGATTTTTAAGTTGGACTGAAGAAATGGTTAAGTTTGAGTGAAGTTTGGTGAAAAGAGAGAATTTAGGGTTATGGAACTTTTGGATTTTTAAATCCATGTGATTTAATTGTGCAATTTGGTTATAAATGTGTTATTTTGATGCATAAATAAGGATTTTAGAGTCAAATGATGGATTTGGTTAAGTTTGGATAGATATTGGGTGAGGTAGTGTTGATTTAGGGTTTTGGAAAAGTGAATTTTCAAAGAATGATTAATTATTTGATTTTAATGCTTAAATCATGTTCTTTAATTATATAAGTGATGGAAATAAGATTAAAATGATAATTGGATTGTGTTGGAATGGAGAACCTTTAATGGTTAGGGTTATGCCATTATAGGATTTTGAATAAAAGCATGTGTGTATTTAATGTAATTGGTTTAAACATGTCAAAATATGTGTATAATGATATAAATAAACTTAAAACACCAATTTGAATGGTTTAATATGGTTTTTCTAAGATAAAGAAAGGTTAGGCCTAATTTTGGGGTTTTGATTAAAGTGGTGTTTAATTAAGGTTTGGTGCTTGAAATGCCTTAGAATATGATATTAAATGATTATATTTTATCACATTTGGTATAGGCATTAAGCAGTGGTGATTTGCCCAACCCTTGTGTCGAAGGCCAACTTGGAAGTAAAGGTTGGAGGTTGATTTTGAGCTTGCTTTTAAGTGCTCTTTAAGGTAAGTATAAACTTTGGATAAATTGGATATGTTTGCATTACATTGGGCTTAACGCATTTTGATTGAAAAATGTGTTAAGCTACTTGATACGTGGAACATTCGTGAACAATGTGCTATGCCATGTGTAATGATATATATGCATTATATGCATTGTGAAAAGCCATTGTTAATGGCTAAATTGAATAGAATGTGAAATATGTGCATTATATGAAAATGGCCCAAAGTGTTTGGGTATTGTGATTTTGATGTGGAATGTGATACATTGAAATGATATATTGAGATATGATGATATGAAATGAATTGACATTGATGAAAGGATAAAAAAAAGACAAAATGAGTGTGAGCGGGGATTTTCACCCCCACTCCCATGTGGAATGGTTCTTGCTACTTCAACACTATTAGGCTCAGGACCTTAGAGAATACAGGCCTAAACCCAAAGAAAATGGAGTCGCCACCCGGATGGATCGGAAAAATAGAAAGGGGTTGATGACTCAATTCCTAAGGAATTCCCAACCTCCAATTGAGTTTGAAAAGTTGGGTATGCATGGGGATGGTGAGAAATGGCCCAGCACCCCCACAACACCCGGTTCATTAGAACCGGCCTCCTTTTCAGGTCTTAATATTATAAAATTCTTAAATATAATGATATTATTCATACTACATGTAATCATAAGAATAAACAAATACTTTATTAATAATCATAGCAATGTTCAAACAAAAAAAAAACAAATGGACACCACTTTAATCAAAACCCCAAAATTATTTAATATCATATTCTAAGGCATTTCAAAAGACACTAAACATATCATTTAATAGGAAACCCATTTAATCCGAGAATGAAAACATATCCTTACATCGTCCATGTCTAAAACTAAATAGGAAACCCATCGAAGGGTGAAAATGTATCCTTTACATTAATTTCAAAATATGAAAATAATAAAATTACATAAATTTTAATTAATGAGGTACCTAATTATGGAAACATACCTCTTACAATTTTAATAAACAAACAATTTTATTATTATTATTATTATTCACAAAGAATTATGACCACTGTACAATTTCAATAAAGGTTTATGAAATAATTTCTATGAAAATAATTACTAGGGTTTAAGGTTTACTGAATTGGGGTTTAAATCTTGATTCTAAAACATAATATGTAAACATGCAAAATCAAATTTGATCTAATGGATATATAGTTTGAATTAAAATTGCTCGGTTATACTATATAATAAAAGTTAAACCAACACTAAATATGCTACTGTAAATCTTAAACAAATAAAATTATAAACATGGTTACTGTAAGTTTTGGACGAATAAAATCATAAAAACCAAACCTTCGTTGTTGGCTCCACCGAATTTAAAGAATCTGAACCAAGCTTTGTTTGATTATTTGATACTGCCTGAATCAATTTACTTCTTCAGCTGAGCTTTGGCAATTTGGCAATTTCCTTGATTGTGATTACTGTCTCTTGTTTTGAGTTGTCAGTTTTCTATTGCTATTTTTTCTTTGTTGCCATTCCTAGTCTCAGAAAAGATCCCAAAAAAGTCTTATCTCCAAAAATTATCAAAAGTCACCTTTAATTGTGATATTTATAGGAAAATTTAAAACCTAATACTGGTTGTTTAAGAAAATCAAAACTATTTAGGAAAAATAAAAAAATGAGCTTAATAAGGTTCAGGCAAAAATTGCTCGAAGGTGCGGGCTGCAAGAAATTGGGTCTACTGCGTGGGCGCTGGGGTGAGCTGTGGTTTGTTGTTGCAGGATTGGCATGCAAGCTATGAGCGATGTGGGTGAGCTGGCGAATAAATATCTAAGTAGAAAGAATAAATATCTGTTGCAGGATTGGCGTGCAAGCTATGAGCGATGTGCGTGCAAGCTATGAGCGATGTGTCCGTTTGGTCTGATTTTTATTTTTTTATTTTTTATTTTTAAAAATAAATATTAAAATAAATAATGATAATTAAAATAAATAATGAATACCACAAAAATTATTTCGGACTTGTTTTAAAATATTAAATTGGACTTGGTCAAAAAATAAGGGTCTACAGTCTGCTCCCTGCTTGAACGATCTAAGACTATAAAAGAGAGTGAAAAGCAATATGTGTAATATCCCAAATAATACCCTAAAATTTTGGAATGCTTATTGATGTAATGGAATTAAATGATATTAAAGTGTATTTGATTAAGTGAGAAGATAAAAAGAAGGTGTGTGTATATATTGTGTATATAGAGATATATACAACATATACAAGTCAATGTTTTAATTATGGTCAAATGAGATATTTAATTATTAGTGAAAGATGATATTTATATTATAATAATATTTAATTGCTTGGTGGAAATTAAAAGAGAGTTTTTGTGTGGTTAAAAGAGAAGAGGGTGTGGTTGACTTTCATCTTCTTCTTTCTTCTCTTTTGATAGCTGGCCGCCACCACCATCTTCATCAAAGAAGAGATTTTGTTGATTCCTGACTCAAGATTGAAGGGTGTTTCAAGTGATAAAGTTGGAGTTCTAAGGATTTTCTTCACTTTTGGTAAGTTTCCAACTTGTTTCTTTGATTTCTTTTGAGTTTGTGTTTATGAGTTTGGTGGGTGGTTGGTGTACTTGTGTGTATGGTTGATTTTGGTATGTTTGAGATTGTTTTGTTTAATTGACTTTGATTTTGGGGTTGGATTGAAGAGAAAAGGGTTAAGTTTGGTGAAGAAAACAAGAGTTGTGGGTGGTGTGACTTTGAGTTGTGAAATATGGTTGTGATGTGTTTTGATGCATGTAATTGAGTTGTTTTGATGTTATGCAAGTTTATTATGGTATATTGATGCTTGGTTAAGTTTGTTTGGAGTGGAAAAGGGTAAAAGAAAGATGTTTATTGGATGTGGTGTTTTTGGTGTCGATTTTAGATTTTTGGCCTGACACGCCCAGTAACATGGCCATGTCTTTGGGCATGTCGTTGGTTCTATTTTCTAGGTTGGTGACACGAGCAGTGACACGCCCATGTCACTGAGCGTGTCACAGCTTCTGTCTGAGCGTGTCACAACTTCTGTGTTGTGGTATTATTGACATGTCCAGTGACACGCCCATGTCACTCAACGTGTCATAGCTACTGTGTTGTTGATGGATTGACACGTACACTGACACACCCATGTCACTGAGCATGTCAAAGCTTCTGTGTTGTGGGTTTAGGGCACGTCCATGAACACGCCCGTGTTGTTGAGCATATCAAGTGTAGGGTTTGCCCTAGTTAGTTCTCTTCTTTATGTTCTTATGTGTATCACTAAGTGAGTGTGTATAATGACCTTTAAATTAGATTTTGAAGAGAATTGAGTTGTACCAATCCAAGTGTTGAAGGATATCTTGGAAGAGGAGGTTATTAGATTGGTTTTTGTTGCTCTTGAGGTAAGTATAAACCTTACGTGATTGCATACATTTACATGACTTTGGGACTTAACACATTTGGTTGGAAAATGTGTTAGGTTACCTATTATATTGTTGATATAAGAAAATGGTGCTATGATTTGCATTATGTGAACTATGTGAAATATATGTTGAGAATTCAAAATATATGAATAACGTAATTTGTTATGTATACTCTAATGATGATATGAAAGCCATTGGTGATGGCTATATTAATATAAATGGGATATTTGAAGCATTATGCTTATAATGATCATGAGAAAATGAAAGAGGTTTTGATAATTAATTAATGAAAGGATTGTGTGCCTAATATGTTATTCAATTTTTAGAGTTTCGTTGTTGGTGGCATGCCTAAGAGTAACAATCCCTTGAAGCTAGGTTGGACTTGGTCCTTGAAGCTAGGTTGGGTTGATGCTGAGCTCCCCTTGAAGCTTGGTTGGGCCTAGTCCTTGAAGCCTAGTTGGGATGTTACATATGAGGTAATCCTCATTGTGATAATGATTCACCTATGGGCTTGATAAATGTGATTATTGGACCAAAACAATAACTCTAGAATTTGAATGGCATATTAGTTTCTTTTGAGCCCATGTTTGTCTTTGCTTTAATGTGAATTATGAATGATGGAACAATTGAACAATATAAAGAGATTTAATGTTATGAAATGTGATATCCTTTTATATTGTTTCTAATTCTTGAAAGTTTGGCATTGGCATTACATTTGAAGCATATTGTTATCGTGGTTTGTACCACTAAGCCTTTGGCTTAGCGCGATTGTGATTTATAGCGCAGGTGACAGGGTAGATCCAGTTGAGCGGGAGAGGTCAACTAGACCAAGTTGAGTCTAGGCTTGAGATCCCTTGTGAAGTGTCAATTTTTAGGCTTCAAGATCAGAGACAAACTGCCAAGCATGTATAAACTCTATATTTTTGTAAATATTGATTTTGATGTATACATATGTATATTCTGCTATATTTTCCACTTCTTATTAAATAAACTTTGGGTGTAATGAAGATATATATGTATTTTAACAAGGAATGTTTTATCTATTACTATTTATAATAATGATTTGATGTGAAAAGTTTAAAGATTGGTTTGCTTCAAATAGACTGTGACATCCTTGTATCCAGTATACGTATATTGCATATGTGGGTGTATGTGGTATACGTATATGGGGTATAGGGGTGTTACAATATGATTTTTGATTGGGTTTAGAGTCGGACTGACCCCGTACCCAAATCAGATTGAGTTAAGACTAGAGGCTTAAGAAATAAGTTGACAGGCTTTTCCCATAATGAAGCCAATGTGGCTAGGGCATCAACCATCTGGTTTTCTTCTCTTGGTAGGTGTATAAACCTGCAATTCTTAAAATTTTTCTTCATCATGGTCAAGTAATAGTGGTATGGTTTTAGCTTCTCTTCTTTTAATTCCCACTCTCCGTTTACTTGGGATACTACTAGCAATGAATCACCAAAGATCTGCACCTTATCCACCTTCATAATCATTAGAGTTTCCAAACCAAAAATACATGCCTTATACTCCACCATATTATTGGTTGCCCTAAACTTTAACTTCTTAGCTAAAGGTATAAGGTCCTCTTCGGGTGATTCTAGTATGACTCTCAAACCTGCTCCTTTTCTATTTACTGCTCCATCGAAATACATCTTCCATTCTTGTACTTCTATGGCCTCTAAATGTTCATTAGGAAATTCTAAGACTATCTCTTCACTATCCAGCAATGGTTATTGAGCCAGGAATTCTGCCACTGCTCTACCTTTGATTGTTTTCCTGGTTACATACTCAATCTCAAATTCTTTCAAAATTATCAACCATCAACCATATTTCCCAATCAAAGAGGGTGTCTCCCTTAAGAACTTCACCGGATCCAACCTAAAAATTGCTTGCACACTATAAGACTAAAAGTAATGATGCAACTTCTTAGAAGACTAAACCACAACTATACATGTCTTTTTCAGTGATATTATACTTGATTTCATAAGGTAGTAGCTTTCTACTCAGATAGTAGACTGCATGCTCAACCCTTGACTCATCTGCTTGGGCTAGCATAGCTCCTATTGACTCTTCCTCTACTGCTAAGTATAGTAATAAGGGTTTACTAGGCTTAGGTGGTTTCAAAATAGGTGGATTCAACAAATAGTCTTTTATACGCTCAAAGGCCCTTTGACACTCTTCATTCCACTTGATTGGCTAGTTCTTTTTAAGCAACTAGAAGATAGGTTCACAAATTGTGGTGAGCTTTGCTATGAACCTACTAACATAATGTAACTTGCCAATGAACCCCCAAACTTCTCTCTCCATCTTAGGGGTTGGCATATCCCTTATTGCCTTAACCTTGTCAGGGTCAATCTCAATGCCATTTGGACCAATCAGGTGTCCCAACAACTTGCCTGAAGTAACCCCAAATACACACTTCTTTGGGTTTAGCCTTAGCTTTTACTTTACTGCTCTCTCAAAGAATAACTCTAAGTTCTAGAATTGTTGCTCCCTTGTATCCAACTTTACCTGCATATCATCAACATACATCTCAACCTTTTTGTGCATCATATCATGAAACAAAGTGGTAGCCATCCTTTGGTAGGTTGCTCCAGCATTCTTTAACCCAAATGGCATCACCCTATAACAAAATATACCCTACATAGTAATGAAGGCAGTTTTGGCGTTATCCTCTTGGGCCATTAACACTTGATTGTATCCGAAAAATCCATATACGAATGAGTGTAGCATGCTAGAGGCTGCACTATCAATAATGACATCTATATGGGGTAAAGGAAAATCATCTTTAGGGGAAGCCTTGTTCAAGTATCTATAGTTTAAATAGACCCTAATTCTTCCATCTTTCTTTGGCACGAGTACTATGTTGGCTAACCAATCTAGATAATCTATCACTTCAAGGAACTTTTACTTGTATTTGTTTAGTGACCTCTTCTTTAACCAATTCAGCCCATTCTGGTCTTAACTATATAAGTTTTTGTTTGACAGGTTTTATGTGAGTGTAAGTAGGAATCAAATGCTCGGCTATGTCTCGATCTATTCTAGGCATGTCTTCATAAGACCAAGCAAAAACCTCTTCATATTTTTTAAATATTTTTTTAAATCTCTCTTTCTTTCATCAAGAGTAAGGTAGGATGCTATGCTTATATTTTAGGATTATTGGCTGTTCCCAAATTTAATGATTGTGTATCAACAGAGTTAATATTAAAATGCTCATGTAACCACTATTTGAATGTATACAACCATTAAAAGAAACATCACACAAGTAAGCGAAATCAAACTTTATTACATTCGATTTGGAAAAGAAAACATCATCATCCTCATACAAAGCAGATAAATTTAAATCAAAATCAACATCATTGTTCTCAAAATCATAAGGCAAGATGTCTTCAAATTTCTCTTCAACTAAAGCAGCAATTTCCTTGTGAGTCTTCTTGACTTTTAGGATAGCTTCCTTCTTTCCTTTCAGATTAGGCTCCTTGTCAGCTAGCAGGATGAGCTCTTTCTTCACTTGTTCCACAAGTTTAGCAACATTGGCAAAAATCTCAAAACTCAAGATCAATTTTCCCATGAACATGACTGGCTCGGGCTTCCCTTGAAGTGGTCCCATGTCTGGAGCTTTGACAAAATCTTTTCAAGTGGTGGGAAGGTCATCTTCTCATTCTTTCTTGGCTAAACATCTTTGCTAGCTTCTTCATACCCCAACCCTTTCTTGGAAGTCTGAGTCTTAAAATCTGGAAGCTCTGTTACACCCGTCTTTCCCTTTCTAAGACCAACACCAGTCATGTAGTTCATATTATTCATCACATTTAGGACCTTGGAGTCCACTATTCCATCATAAAAAATTGTAGCTACTTGGAAACCATTGAGAGGCCTCTCAATCATCAAAGCATTTACCGCTTCATTATCCTCAGCCTCAAAGACCATCGTCTCATCCCCATTTGGGAACTTGATCTTTTGATGGAGTATAGAGGGAACTCCATCAAGAGGATGAAACCAGGGATGCCCCAATAGTAGTGAAAAAGTAACAAGAATGTCCAAAACTATGAACTCCACCATAGATTCAATTGGACCATCCTTCACAAAGCTTTAAAAGTCCCTTTGGCGTGCCTCTTAGTATTGTCATAAGCCCTAATGGTCACTTCAGTTGGGCTCAAATCCCTTATTGGCATAGCAAGCTTTGGCAAGATTTTAAGTGGACAAACATTTATGGTGGACCAATCATCAACCATCACACATGGAGTCCTTTTCCCTTTGACTTGTACCTTGATAAAGAGAGGGCGGATGTGGTCTCTTCCCTCTTCTGGCAAATCCGCATCCAAAAATGATACTATTCCCACTTCAACTTCACTCTTCTTTTGAATATCTTCAAACTTCATCACCCTTTCAACTTTTACAAAATAAACCAGCTCATCTGGTGTTATAGAATGGAAATTAGCATGCTAGCCAAAGCCTTGGCCATAGTTTCTTAGTGTTTCTTAGATGTGGCCAATAGATCCTAAATACTAACACTTGCTTGGGTCCTCTTCAATATGTTAAGAACAGTGTCATCTTCATCTTCTTTATGTCTAGTTTCAACTTCCTTCTCCTTATCAGCTTCTACTTCCTTCGGTGGTGGCCTTGCATAAGGCTTACTAGAGTGAGTGTTCATTACTTCATCTTCCTCAGACTCAAACAAGGTCCATTCTTCCTTCTTGGGCTCAGAATCATCCTCACTGTCAGTTGAGTCCCAAAATTCACCCAACATACAAACAACTACTTCCTTTTTAACCACAGCTGGCTTCATTTTACTAAACATCACTTCCTCTTTGACCATCTCTCCATCTACATTTTAGAAAGAAAACATGACAAATTCCTCACTTAAACCACCCCCAATCATAAAAGTCGCTGGTGGTAGCACCCTATTGAATATTGGCAATGGATTATTCTTTGTGTTTGGCTTGTTAGGTTCAGGTAACTTCCCACTATTAATCAAATTCTGAATTTCATGTCTTAACCTTACGCACTTATCCATCTCATGCCCTTGAATATGGTGAAACTGGCAAAATGCATTTGCATCAAAATTATGTGGCAAAGGACTTGGCAATGGACGAGGAGTTAATGACTGCAATAGTCCTTTCTTTTGTAGCTTATTGAAAACCCAAGATAGGGGCTTTCCCAATTTTGAAAACTGCCTTCTACCCCCTGTAGACCCTTAATTTTTTACCAGTCAAATCCGATAGTCTAAAATAATTTGTGGTATTTTAATTATTTTAATAATATTTTAATTACTTATAATATTTAAATAAACATAAAAAATATAAAAAAAATGAAAAAAATAAAAATCGGGCAGATTGGCGAGCGACACGCTGCCGTGCGGCAGCCCATTTTGCCGCACCACAGCTGGGCTTGCCCAGCCAGCCCGTCTCACCCGTAGCCAGCAGTAATTTTTGCCAGTGCAGCCATCGGGCCCAACAACCCGGGCGCTGCCGATTTTTTGATCAAACCTTTTTTACCCGGTTTTGTAGTTTTTCCTAAATAGATAGTATTTTCTTATTAAAATAGGATTAGGATTTTATTTTTCCTATAAATACCACATTAAAACACGAGAAAAAGAGGACAAAAAAAGAGAAAACCCTAGAGAAGAAAAATAAAAAATGGATAGAAGGAGAGAACAGAGAAAAAACCCTAGGGGAAGGAGATCTAGAGGAGTAAACCAGAAAGGCAGAGAAAAAAAAAAGGAATTAGTAGCAAGTAAGCATTCATCAATCATCAATCCATCAAAGGCAGCAACATTGCCTTTGTTATTATTCATCCAGAAATCAATTTTTTGGTGGAACCGACTACCTCATGTTTGATCTTTAATCATAAATTATATGTTCATAGTAGCTTCATTTTCTTTGATTAATAATAATGTGCAGTAACTTGATCTTTGTTTTAATATATTTAATTGTTTACTTTAGTTAATACATTAATCAGTTGGTTTTCAAAACTCCACTTGCATATTTTATAAAAACTAAAAACTAAAAACTAAAAACTAAAAACTAAAAACCATCCAGTAGCCTAAGTTATTGATTAAATTATCAAAACCCTAAATTGTTCTTTTGTTTTCAAAAATTTAAAACCATAAATCTTTCTCTCTTAAACCCTAAATTTCTTAATCATCTAAGCCCTAACTTATTTTTCAAAACTTCAAAATGTCTTCTTAATTCTCCAAACCCTAATCTTCTTTACAGTTTCTAAAAACTTTAATCTAAATTGTTTCTATAAAACTCTAAACTACTTTCTTAAATCCTAAGATCGAATATGTTTTCCAAAATATCAAAAACCCTAAACTATCTTATTAATTCTCAAAACCCTAACCCATTGTCTTAATTCCTTAATTTTCCCAAACCCTAATCTTCTTAGAATCCTATCCAGTAACTGTGAGTCCTAAACCCTAATGTCTTAAGGATCCAAAACCCTAATTTCACGATATTAGCCCTAAACCCTAATTTGATTAACCAAAAACCTTACTACTTTCTTAAATTTATAAAACCCCAATCCATTCCATTTTTTCAAAAATCCTCACGGTAGCCTAAATAATAATAACAATAATTCCAAAATCCTAAAACCCTAAATGTTAATTAAAGAACCCTAAATTGAGACATAAACCTAAATTTATATCTTTATTTGCTTTATTAAATTTTAGATTTGATTATGTAGTTATTATATATTTTGATGGTTGATTTATTTAATTTCAATACTTGATTTATTTAATTTATCATGGATGGATATTTTCTTTATTATTATTATGATTATTATTTGTTTATTTTGATATTAAAATTGTAAGAGGTATGTTTCCACTTTGTGGGTACCTCATTAGTTAAATTTTATTTAATTTAAATTGCTTTTATATTTTGGACCAATGTAAAGGACATGTTTCCACCTTTCGATGGGTGTCCTATTTAGTTTTAGACATGGACGATGTAAGGGCATGTTTCCATCCTCGAATGGGTGTCCATTTATTTGCTTTGTTTGGACATTGATTTTAATATAATGATGCTTTATTTTAATTGTTGCATGTAGTATGGATAATATTGTTATATTTAAGAATTTTATAATATTAAGACCTTCAAAGGAGGCCGGTTCCAATGAACCGGGTGTTATGGGGGGTGCTGGGCCATTTCTCACCTTCCCCACACGCACCCAACTTTTTGAACCCATTAGGGGGTTGGGATTCCTTAGGAATTGAGTCATCCACCCCTTTCTTTTTCTAGGCCCATCTGGGTGGTGACTCCATTTTCTCCGGCTTAGGCACGCGTTCTCTAAGGCCCCGAGCCTAAATTGTACCGAAGTCGCAAGAACCATTCCACTGGGAGCAGGGGCAAAAATCCCCGCTCACACCCCCTTGGCTAGTTGCATTGACATCAACTGCCTTTTATGTGCCTTGATTTCCAGATTGGTAGTTCCTTTTTTCATTTCTTTTTGCAGAAAATTGGTTCTTCTCCCTCTCCCATTCTTCAATTTGCAAACCAGCTTGAAGAAGATCCTTGAAATCTCTAATAATAGTATGGGACATCCTCTCATGTAGACTAGGCAGCACTCCTCTTACAATCATCCTAATATAATCCGATTCATTGGGTCTCTTCTTGAGCAAAGCTGCCTTGTTCCTCCATCTCTTCACATAGTCAACAAATTTTTCATTTGATCTTTGTCGAATGGATTCAACTTCCATTAAAGTAACCTCCAATTCAGCATTCTACCCATATTGTTGAATGAAGGGTTTGTATAGTAAATCCCAGCTCTTTTGAATATCAACCTTCAAGGTATTGAACCAGTTTTGGACAACAAGATCAAATAAGAGCATAAAATACCTTAGAGTTTGAGCCTTAGTAGCTCGAGCAGACTACATAATAGTGATGTATTGCTTCACATGGAGATGAGGGTTTCTAGTTCCATCGAATTTGGCAAAGGAAGGCATCTTGAACTTGTATGGGACCTCCTCGTCTAGCTCAAACAACATGTCAACTTCAGACATTTCTTTAATTTTCAACTTCTTTTCAAATTTCTTTTCCAAATCAGTAGTTAACTTCTCAACATTGAGGTTTCAGCCTTTTCCATGGCTAATCTTTCAACAACCTTCGGCTCCTTCTTCTTGTCTTGATGATCTTGGAAGTATTGGGCCCAGTATTCATCACCATCCATAACCATATTGTCATCATCAAAGACTACTTCACCAACTTTAGCCTTTCCCTTGTCTTTCTTGGTGCTTACGGATGCTTCAGCAGTTTTCACAAACATTGCAACCATTTGACTTTTCATGATCTCATCTAGTCCCCCCTTTAGTTCTTCCATCTTGACTTCAAGGGCATCATACAACATCTTTTGAATCTGCTCAGGTTCCATTACTTTTGGTGAGAAGCTAACTGAGTTGTTGCTGAATTCTTCATCACCAGCGTAGGTCGAATTGTCGTAGGCTTTTGAACTATTATAATCTAGGGTTGCGAGCCAGAGAGGATCAATGATATGAGATGCAAATATACGTATGCATGCATGTATGCACAAACAACAAATAAAGATAGTTAGGACATCCCTTCCAACCTTATAACTTCCACATACGAATGGCGAGTCTCTTTTCCTAGGTGTATGGTTAACAAAATACCAACATAGGGTATCTTGTTTTCAAATAATTCCCTCGGATGTTTCAACCAATAGTTATATTTTCAAACATGGAAATCAGTTCATGATAATTCTCTTTAATTAGGCTTTAATCCACCAATGAACTAAAGCAGCTTTTATGCTATATTGGATTAAAACTAAATTAAGTGGTTTATTATAAATAGATTTCTCACTTGAAAAAGTAAATAATAATTCATGCTAGAAACAAGTACATGATTAATAGTTCTTCGCATAAACTAGGCTCACAATTGATTTTTGGTATATCATAATTGACCTAAATATTTTGTAAGCTCATTCAAAAGGTCCTAATGAAGTGAAAATAATTTTGTTTCTAAGCCCATTGTAAAAAGATTTTAGAAAAAATGAATTTTGGGCTTTGTATTTGGGTCATGAGAAAAAGAATTTTTGACTTGTTTTGGAAAAGTTTTATGTCCAAAGACCATTTCAAAAATTTTGAAAATAGCTTTGGTGTTTTGGATTTAGAGGAAAAACTTATTTGAGCTCACAATGTAATTAGGTCATATTATAAAAAGAACAAACCAAATAAGCCATGATTTAAACCAAAATAAATTAACCACAGTCAAACAACAAGCATTTAAGGTAAAACCTAAGGAAAGTAACTAGGCCAATTACATGATCTTTAGATGAAAAGCTTAGGTTCCTATAACAAGTATATACCAAGACGTACAAGGCTATGAGTGGTTATGCCATGCTCGATCTCCATACCTTGAGTGAAAGTATGGTATCCCTTGCATAGCACAACAAGGGTAACACCGACATCCTAACTCATGCACATGATGTAATCTAAATGATGCAATGGATAATATCATAATAAGAAAGAATAAAATAATATAAAGACCAACGAAATCAACTTCTTTTATCCCCAGCAAAGTTGCCACTTTAAGTGGGGATTTTCGTCCCCAGTCCCATGTGGAATGGTTCTTGCTACTTCGGCACTATTAGGCTTAGGACCTTAGAGAACACAGGCTTAAACCTAGAGAAAATGGAGTCGCCACTCGGATGGACCGGAAAAATGGAAAGGGGTGGATGACTTGATTCCTAAGTAATCTCTAACCTCCTATTGGGTTCAGAAAGTTAGGTACGCATGAGGAAGGTGAGAAATGGCCCAGCACCCCCACAACACCCGGTTCATTAGAATTGGCCTCTTTTTTAGGTCTTAATATTATAAAATTCTTAAATATAATGATATTATCCATACTACATGAAATCATAAGAATAAACAAATACTTTATTAATAATCATCGCAATGTTCAAACAAAATAAATAAATAGACACCCAACTAAGGATGAAAATATGTCCTTACAATTGTTCATGTCTAAAACTAAATAGAACACCCACTGAAGGGTGGAAACGTATCCTTTACATTAATCCCAAAATATGAAAAATAATAAAATTACATAAAGTTTAATTAATGAGGTACCCAATTTTGGAAACATACCTCTTACAATTTTAATAAACAAATAATAATCAAGAAAATATTCATCCATGATAAATTAAACAAATCAAACATCAAATTTAAATAAATCAATCATTAAAACATAAATAAACATGCATCTAACTTTAAATAAAGAAATAAATAAATATGATTAGGGTTTACATCTTAAATTAGGGTTTCGTGAATAAAATTTAGGGTTTAGAGAGTTTAGGTCAAAAAATTAAGATTTTAGGATTTTGTATTTAGAAAATAGGGTTTGATTCATAGAACTATTATTATTATTTTTTTTTCACAAAGAATTATGACCAATGTACAATTTAAATCAAGGTTTATGAAATAATTTCTATGAAAATAATTAATAGGGTTTAATGTTTACTGAATTAGGTTGAAATCTTGATTCTAAAACATAATATGTAAACATGCAAAATCAAATTTGATCTAATGGATATATAGTTTGAATTAAAATTGCTCGGTTATACTATATAATAAAAGTGAAACCAACATTAAATATGCTACTGTAAATCTTAAACAAATAAAATTATAAGCATGGTTACTGTAAGTTTTGGACGAATAAAATCATAAAAACCAAACCTTCGTTATTGGCTCCACCGAATTTAAAGAATCTGAACCAAGCTTTGTTTGATTATTTACAATTGCCTGAATCAATCTACTTCTTCGATTGAGCTTTGGCAATTTAAAAATTGCCTTGATTGTGATTACTACCTCTTGTTTTGAGCTGTCAGTTTTCTATTGCTATATTTCTTTGTTGCCATTCCTAGTCTCAAAAAAGATCCCAAAAAAGACCCATCTCCAAAAATTATAAAACGTCCATCTTTCTGTCTTTAATTATGTTATTTATAGGAAAATTAAAAACCTAATACTGGTTGTTTAAGGAAATCAAAACTGTTTAGGAAAAAAAAATTGAGCTTAATAAGGTTTAGGCAAAAATTGCTCGAAGGTTCGGGCTGCGAGAAATTGGGCCTATTGCGCGAAGGCATAGGGTACCGGGGCGAACTGCGGGCCATTGCTGCAAGGATTGCCATTCAAGCTGCGAGCGACATGGGCGAGTTGGTGAGCGAGGCTGTGGGCTGGGCGCAATTCACCGTAGGTAAACCTGCGACGAAATGGCCTACGGCCAATTCCCAGCAGGCACGCCTGCAGTGAATTTGTCCCAAGCCAATTCCCACACAGCTGCCACGCGTCATTCACCGATTGGTCTGATTTTTTTTAAAAAAATAAGCATTATATTTTAAATAATCAATAATATATTATTAAAATAAATAATATATTATTAAAATAAATATTAAAATAAATAATGAATATTAAAATAAATAATTAATACCACAAAAATTATTTTAAACTTATTTTAAAATATTGAATTGGACTTGGTCAAAAAATAAGGGTATACAATGAGGCAATGTGCCTAATTGATAATGAGAAAAGAGGCAATGTGCTTAGTTGATTATGAGAAAATGAGAAAGAAATTGATAATGAAAAATATAAAATAATTGTGTGCCTAATATGTTATTCAATTTCCAAAGTTCTGTGTTTGGCGGTATACCTATGAGGTTATCCTCATTATTTTTCTTCGGGGCTATCTTTTGAGCAATACTTTGATCTGCCTTCGGGCTAGACGCTTGGCGTCACTGTGATATGATTTGCCTTTGAGGTTAGCTTTTGAGTATTACTATGATTTGCCTTCGAGGCTAGACACTTGGTGTCAATTTGGACTAAAATAGTAACTATGGGATTTGAATAGCATATTAGATCCTTTGGGCCCATGCTTGTGTTTGTGCTTATGTAAATGTTAAAATTACTGAAAAATATGTTTTAAAATGAAATTATATGACAAACTGCGACATGATATGTAAAAGCATTTTGTATTGGTATTGTTTTACAGTTTTATTGTTATCAAAGTTTGTACCTCTAAGCTTTTAGCTTAGCACGATTGTAATTCATCCTGCTAGTGACAGGGGTGATCCGGTAGAGGCAGAGAGTTCTACTAGACCTGGTCAGGACTAGGCTTGTGTTTATTGAACTTGAAGTATTTATGGGTACATCAAGATTAGAGCCATTTGCCAGCATGTACATATTTGATATTATAATACATTTTGATATTATGTATATTATGTTATGTTTTTAAAGTATATTTTGTAAATTATAAAATTTTTTTTGGATAATTTGTTTAAAATGGAATTTATATGTGTTATTGATATATATATCTATGTATAAATATTTTGACAAAATATGGAGAAATTGAAAAGTATTGGTGAAATGGTGATTTCATTTTATTGGAATTGTTTCTTTTATGCAGGTTGAGTTTATTGAATTTTTGAATTGTCTAAATTACAGACAAAATATTGGCAAATTTTTTCCAGAGATTTTTATGTAAAATGCTTATTTTGAAATCTATAATCTATAAAGAATATTTTATTTATTATTTAAATATACATTTAAAAGTATTTAAGATTTTAATTGGTAAAGTGAGAATTTTTTTATGAAATTGGATTTGTGACATTTTTATACTGTATATGCATATTATATATATACTAGGTATATGTATTATACATATATAGGGTATAAGAGTTTTACATTTATTTTGGTATCCGAGCCTAGGTTTGAAGTTCTTGACCTAGGTAGATTTTTAGAGAAGGAAAAAGGAGGGGGGGGGGGTTTAAATATGGTTTTAAATGGTGATGCATGCATTGGCACTGATATTTTATCTGATCCCTGATGTGACAATGTCCGCTCGATGCAACGGATATGAGTTGAGATGACATCTAGATTTTATAGATCAGAGTGGCATAGTAGAAATGTCATTCTGGAGATTATGAATTAATTTTTGAAACTTTTATTTGAAATTAAGATTCATAAATGATTCAATTTATGAAAAAGTGAAATGAAGAAAAAAAATAATTTAGGAAATGATTTAAGATATGAATAAAAAGTTTGAGAGTAAGAGCATGATAGTTACAGAAAATTCTATATGTGTGCTGCAAAGTGATATTGTTCAAATTTTTGGACAAATCTAGGAATTTTGGATGAGTTTGAATATTTAATGGAATATTTTTCTATATGTTAGAATCCAATGTATAAAATTTTATAAGTTTTAATGATCGATCACTAATTAAGAAAAATAAAAGAACATAGATTGTTGGAGCAGTTATAGCAACTTAGAATCTATAGAGATTGAGAAACATATTTAGAAACTATGGAAAACCAGCCTAGAAAAATATGAAAATTTGTACACAATATCATATTTATTCCTAGAACATATGGTTAAAAGTGCATGATTTTTTTTATTAAGGTTTGATACCTGAAACAAATGGATAACCGAGTGATTCTAGAGGAACTATTAAAGAGATAGATTTTGTGGGTTTGGAAGACTTAATTTTTAAATATAGAAAATCAGCTTGAATAAATCTAAAATTTTAAATATAAGTCCATATATGTGTCAAGTGAACATGGTTAAAATTTTACAAGCTTTTATAAAGAATTGTTAAGGAATATAAAAATTGAAAGTGAGATTGACATGAAAGTAAGGAAGTCATATAGCTTTGTGTGAGTGAGCAATAAATTAATTTCATGAGCCAAATGATTGAGGAAAATTATGAAAATTTATATATAGATGGGTAAAAGTATGAAGAAGGAATATGGACTTTTTAATAATTTAGAACAAAGAGTTCATAATTAAAAAATCAAAGAGAGAAATGGTATGTGATAGTGAATTGTTTATTATGAAAAAATGATGCATGATTTAGGGTTTGAGTATGTAAAATTAGGGTATCTAAATGGATGATGTTAATTAGTGTAATGAAATGAATTAGTGTTGTTTAAATGTAAATGTTATGATCTTAAGATTTGGAATGTGACATGGATTAGATTTGGTGAGGTTCATATTGTTAGTTGCATTATGTGAAATTTGAATTTTTGAAATGGGTTTCTATAATTGTGAAAGTGATGTATTTTGATGTTATATTACTATATAGATAATGTTTATAAAGTTAGCTATTGAAAATGAGATTAATAGAATGAAGTTTAAGTAAAGTTGTAAGTTAGAAATTTAAAGTTGTAAGGGAATTTTGATGAGGATTACTTACATATTGATGGTTTAATGTTTAATGAGCATTTTTGTAATTTTGAATGAGTAATATTGTTTATGAAAGTATCATATAATGTGTAATGTGGTTGAGAGTATAGAAATTGGATATGAAATAAAGAGGAATGATTAAGAAAGTGAAAATGAGTTTCATTAGATAATTTGATTGGTAGTTATGAAAATGAATATGAAGAGTATGGTAAATGTATGAAAAATGTGAGAGAGAAGTTACATTGTAAATGTGACTGAGATTTATGAAAATTCTCATTGGAAATGTGAATAAAATTTATGTAAAGTAAGATAAAAAAAGAACGAGGATAATTTATTTAATATATAAGATGGAAAAAATGGGAAATAACCTAAATAATGTTATAAGAATAAGGAATGATAATATTTTATGAAATGTAATAAATGTTAAATTTATACAGATTGTGTGTAAATGAGGAATTGAGTATAAGTGTGTGATTGTGTGTATACATGTATATGATATGTGTGGTGAGTTGTCCAATATGGATACTATTATGATATGTAAGAAAATGGGGAAAGTAAGTCACATTATGAATGTGACTTATGGATGTATATGTTAATGATTTAAAAATATGGGAAATATTTAAAATGTGGAATAATATAAATATGTGGGGTGAAGGTGATCATGATAAGGTTGATCACCTAAAAATTGTGACAATGTAATGTAATATGAAAGTAATCAAGTATTGAGTTGATCACTTAAATATGTAAAAAAATTGTTGGATAAATTGAGATATAATTGGTAATTATTGGTAAATAGATTTTAAAATTGGATAAGGGTAAATTGTTTTAAACAGAATTGATATGCGTTAACTCTTCATATAGTAAGAGTTAAAAGAGCAAATATGTGATTTTGCAATGCCATGGGTATGTGACCACTGAGACATGGGCTTAGTATCTAGATAAACACTATTTGAGAAAGAATTATAATGAAGACGGTGTTTATTTGTAACCCACAGGTGTGAGCTTAAGATGATACAACTGTGAAATACATTTATTGAAATTGATGGTTTGTTTCATGAGATACAAGCAAGATTTATGATTGGTATAGTTGAACTCATAACCTTATGTAGAAATTTATTTATGACCATAGATAGTGTGGAAACAGAAGAGAATTGTGAAAAATATGATGAACTATAAATGATGTGTAAGTAAAGTGATTTTGTAAATATGGTAACTATAAGAAATGTAAGAAAATGGTAAATGAGAGGAATTATGAAATGTGAGTAAGGGTTATATTGAATGTGTTTGAAAATGGTATAAAATGAATAAGTTGATAAAAATAACATTTAAAGTGAATGAGACTAGAGAAAATGAATATTATATGTATTGATAATTCGAAGAGAATAAAGATTTCAAAATAAGTTTGACCTAATAGAATTAGGTTATGAATTAAAACATATTAATAAATTTAAAATAGGCTAAAGGTTGGCCAGAATAGAATAAGGCTATGATGGTCATATTATGATAGTTAGATCAATTGATCTGGAATGTAATAAGTTTACAAGTAATTATTGAAATTCAATGTATGTAGTTGTATTAAGAGTATGAAAGATATATGATAATGTGCATAATGCAACGTTCTGATATGTATATGCATATGAAAGGAGCTAAGTTATATTAGTTGCAAGTAAATATAAGAGAAAAATATTAGTTATAGTATAATTGGATTGAATATATATATAGGTTGGATTGATGAATAACTTATGGGAATGAACCTTAATAAGGAAATAAGATTTTGTTGTTGTATGATGATAATATTAAATTAATATGTGGTGCATATATATACTAAAGAGATGAATTAATTTTGTCTAATGACAATTCAGTTAAAGATATAATAATCTATTGTGATTGTTTGATTAAATAGAAAGTATAATGATGTGTTATGAAATTGTAAAAAGGTAATTAAGAATGATCCTAAGGGGGAGAGTAGAAATTATAATTTGATGAAATAATAATTTGATGAGATGATTAATGTCATAAGAGATTTTAAAATTATATTTAAATTTGGATGGTTTATTACGGTACTGGATAATTTCGAGGACGAAATTTTCTTAAGAGGAGAGAATTATAACATCCCTAATTTTTTTGAAATTAAATAAAATAAATTAAAATTAAAATTAAATTAAATAAATTAAAATTAAAATTAAATTAAATAAATTATTTAAATGGGAAATGAAAGGTTTAGAAGTAAGAATATGGGATGTATATGTGAAATATACATAAAATATACATAAAATATATAAAAGTCAACTAAAAGTCAAGTGGCGATATGGTAAATATACTTTAGAAATTAAAATTATTTAAATAATTTAAAAATAAATTATATATGAATGGAAGATATAATTTATGATTTTTTATTCAATAAATAAATAAATAAATAAATAAATAAAAATACAATTAAATATAATATAGATAATACATATAAGGTATATTTGATGTGTGTATGAGATACACATTATATGCGCATATGAGCATTTAAATACATTAAATATATATTATACATATATAGTATATACATTATATATATGTACATAATGATATATGAGAAATATAAGCAATATATATATGACGTATACATGTACTTAGAGTATATACAACATATAAATTGGATATAAATTTATATATATATATAGATATTTATGGATGGGGAAGATGAAAAATAAATAAATAAATAAATAAGACAAATCAAAGATGGAATGCTTGGTGGAGAATTAAAGCAAATTAATTAATTAATTTAATATATATGGATAGGAAAAGTGGAAATATACATAACATGGACTTTTTCTTCTTTCCTTCCAAGCCATGGCCGTGAGTTCCATTTAGAAAGAGAGAGTGAATTATTCCTATATAGTCCAAATTAATTAGGAAATCAAAGGTTTCAAAGGAATTTTAAAGAAAAAATCAAGATTCAAGTAAGTACATAATCTCTAAAGCTTGGTTTTCTTTCTTTTTTTAAGATTATGTTTAGATTTCTAGTGGGAGAAAATAATGTTTAATTGCTTAATTGGGTATGAATGAAGTTATTTTGAGTAGCTAATAATGATTTTTAAGTTGGATTGAAGAAATGGTTAAGTTTGAGTAAAGTTTGGTGAAGAGAGAGAATTTAGGATTATGGAACTTTTGGATTTTTTAATTGATGTAATTTAATTATGCAATTTGGTTCTAAATATGTTATTTTGATGCATAAACAAAGATTTTAGAGTCAAATGATGAATTTAGTTAAGTTTGGATAGAGATTGGATGAGGTAGCGTTGATTTAGAATTTTGAAAATGTGAATTTTCAAAGAATGATAAATTATTTTATTTTAATGCTTAAATCATGTTCTTTAATGATATAAGTGATGAAAATAAGATTAAAATGATAATTGGATTGAGTTGGAATGGAGAACCTTTAATGGTGAAGGTCATGCCATTTTAGGGTTTTTAATAAAAATACGTCTTTATTTAATGTAATTGGTTTAAACATGTTAAAATATGTTTATAATTATATAAATAAACTTAAAATACCAATTTAAGTGTTTTAATATGATTTTTCTAAGTTAAAAAAGGTTAGGCCTAACTTTGGTGTTTTGATGAAAGTGGCGCTTAATTAAGGTTTGATGCTTGACATGTCTTAGAATGTGATATTAAATGATTATATTTGATCATATTTGTTATAGGCATTAAGGAGTGGTGATTTGCCTAACCCTAGTGTTGAAGGGAAACTTGGAAGTGAAGGTTGGAGGTTGATTTTGAGCTTGCTTTTGAGTGCTCTTTAAGGTAAGTATAAACTTTGGATAAATTGGATATGTTTGCATTACATTGGGCTTAATACATTTTGATTAGAAAATGTGTTAAGCTACTTGATACATGGATCATTCAAGAATAATGTGCTATGACATGTATAATGATATGTATGCATTACGTGCATTATGAAAAGCCATTGTTAATGGTTAAATTGAATAAAATGTGAAATAAGTGCATTATGTGAAAATGGCCCAAAGTGTTTGGGTAATGTGATTTTGAAGTGGAATGTGATACATTATGATGATATATTGGGATATGATGAAATGAAATGAATTGACATTGATGAAATAAAAAAAAAAAGAGAAAATGAGGCAATGTGCCTAATTGATAAAGAGAAAAGAGGCAATGTGCCTAGTTGATTATTACAAAAATGAGAAATAAATTGATAATGGAAAATATGAAATAATTGTGTGCCTAGTATATTATTTAATTTTTAGAGTTCTGTGTTTGGCGGCATGCCTATGAGGTTATCCTCATTATTTGCCTTTGAGGCTACCTTTTGAGTAGTACTTTGATTTGCCTTCGAGGCTAGACGCTTAGCGTCACTGTGATATGATTTGCCTTCGGGGCTAGCTTTTGAGCATTACTATGATTTGCCTTCGGGGCTAGAAACTTGGTGTCAATTTGGACCAAAATAGTAACTCTGGGATTTAAATGGCATACTAGATCCTTCAGGCCATGCTTGTGTTTATGCTTATGTGAATGGTAAAATGATTGAAGAATATATTTTAAAATGAAATTATATGACACAATGCGACATGATATGTAAAAGCATTTTGTATTGGTATTGTTTTACAGTTTTATTATTATCAAAGTTTGTACCACTAAGCTTTTAGCTTAGCGTGATTATAATTCATCATGCAGGTGACAGGGGTGATCTGGTAGAACCAGAGAGTTCTACTAGACATGGTCGGATCTAGGCTTATGTTTATTGAGCTTGAAGTGTTTTGGGCACATCAAGATCAGAGCCATTTCCCAGCATGTACATATTTGATATTATAGTACATTTTGATATTATGCATATTATGTTATATTTTTGAAGTATATATTGTAAATTGTAAAGAATATTTTGAATAATTTGTTTAAAATGGGATTTTATATGTGTTATTGATATATATATATATATATCTATTATATGTGTTATTGATATATATATATATCTATGTATAAATATTTTGAGAAAATATGGAGAAATTGAGAAGCATTGGTGAAATGGTGATTTGATTTTATTGGGAGTGTTTGTTTTGTGCAAATTGAGTTTATGGAATTTTGGATTGTCCAAATTACAGAAAAAACTCTGGTGAATTTTTTCCAGAGATTTTTATGTAAAATGTTTATTTTGGAACCTATAATCTATAAATAATATTTTATTTATTATTTAAATATACATTTCAAAGTATTTTAGATTTTAATTTGGTAAATTGAATATCTTTTTTGAAACCGGGTTGTGATATTTTTTATACCGTATACACATATTTTACATATACTGGATATATGTATTATATATATATAGGGTATAAGGGTGTTACAAAGTTTGTCTAGTCTTGGCCACGTCTATCAATCTTTCCTTGGACACAACCAAGTCATATGCCTATGTTCAACACTGCTTGTTGTTTGCTCTTATTGTATGGAATGACACAACCAGCAACACGACCAAGTCAGTTGGGTTGTGTCTAACACTTCCTGTCTTTGTTTTTCCTTTTCTTGAGGTGGAGCACGGCCAAGTCAGTGGCCATGTAGTGTGACATGGCCACTGACATGTGTATGTCTTTTGCATGTGTCTGCTTCTGCCAGTTTTTGTTTCTTTGGGGTGTGACATGGTTGGTGACATGGCCAGGTCACTGAGTGTGTCAATTTCTGCCTAAACTTTCCAACTTCTTGATGAGGGACAGGACCATGTCATTGAAGTCAACTTGGCTGTGTTCAATGCTATTTCCTCCAAATTGGCTTCGACAAGTGAATTAAAGCTCCATTTTGCACATGTTCATGCTTCAACCTAAATCATAACACTTTAAACAAACTTGAACACACATTTAAGGAAAAATTAACTAAAATCCAATAAAATTATCCTAAAAAAACACGCACATAAATGATCATAATAGAGGTTAGTGCTCCCACTCCTACTTTTTAAAGACCTACTCCACCCATATGCACTTAGTGTGGTAGAGCACATAAGGGTATTTGTTGGGGAGTTAACTCCAGGGGTTGTTATAGATGTGGGTCTAGAACCATTATGTTCGAGATTACCCAGAGCAACCAGGGAATAGGGAGATGGAGACTGATGGACTTAGGTCTAGTACTAAATGAGGTAGGAGTAGCAGAAGTGGTAGGGGCAGTGGACATGATATAGACAGGGAGTCTGTGACTGTAGATAGACCAGAAGGAGTTGGAATATCACAAAGAGTGATGCAGAGAAGACAGAGAGATTCAAATGTAGATGAAGGTAAAATCTTTATTACTGGATATTATTGTTTATGTTTTGAATGATTGTGCATTCTTTATTGGTACTATAGTTAAGGATATTCATAAAGGGTAGAGTCAAGATTGTTTGTTTAAAAATGGTAGTTGACCTTATAAGGTGTTGGAATTTATAGTAGTATTGAATGGCTTAAGTTATTATGGTAGATTATTTTGAGGATGAAATTATTTAAGGGGAAGAGAATTATTGTAATATCCCTAATTTTTAAAAATTAAATAAAATAAATTAAAATTAAATTGGATAAATCAAATAAAAAATTTAAATAAAAAATAGAAGGATTTTAAGTGAGAAAGTGGGATGTATATGCGAAATATACATGCAATATACTTAAAATATATATAAGTAAAAAAGTCAACTCTTTTAAAAGAAAAGTCAAAGGTCCAATGGCATTTCTATAAATATACTTTGAAAATTAAAATTTATTAAAGTAATTTTAAAATAATTTATTTTTGTATGGAGGAGGAAAATTATTGGATTTTTTAAATAAATAAATAATTAATTAATTAAAAATATAATAAAATGGTTCTTGCCCTCACTCCCGGTAGAATGGTTCTTGCAACTTCGGCACTGTTTATGCTCAGGGCCTTAGAGAACATGGGCCTAAGCCTTGAGAAAATGGAGTCGCCACCTGGACGAACCGAGAAAAAGAAAGGGGTGGATGACTCAAATCCTAAGGAATCCTCGACCTCCTAATGGGTTTGGAAAGTTAGGTACGTGTGGAGAATGTGAGAAACAGCCCAGCACCCCCACAACGCTCGGTTCATTGGAATTGGCCTCCTTTGTAGGTCTTAATATTATAAAATTATTAAATATAATAATATTATCCATATTACATGCAACAATTAAAATAAAGCATCATTATATTAAAATCAAAGCAAATGTTCAAACAAAGCAAATAAATGGGCACCCATCCGAGGATGGAAAACATGTCCTTACATTGTCCATGTCTAAACTAAATAGGACATCTACCGAAAGGTGGAAACATGTCCTTTACATTGGTCCAAAATATAAAAGCAATTTAAATTACATGAAAATTAATTAATGAGGTACCCACAAAGTGGAAACATACCTCTTATAATTTTAATACCAAAACAAACAAATAATAATCATAATAATAAAGAAAATATCCATCCATGATAAATTAAATAAATCAAGCATTGAAATCAAATAAATTAACCATCAAAACATATAATAAACTACATAATCAAATCTAAATTTAAATAAAGCAAATAAAGATACAAATTTGGGTTTATGTCTCAATTTAGGGTTCTTTAATTAACATTTAGAGTTTTGGAATTTTGGAATTATTATTATTATTTAGGCTACTGTGAGGATTTTTGGAAAAATGGAATGGATTAGGGTTTTATAAATTTAAGAAATTAGTAAGGTTTTTGGTTAATCAAATTAGGATTTAGGGCTAACATCATGAAATTAGGGGTTTGAAACCTTAAGACATTAGGGTTTATAATTTTAAAAGGTTGGGTTTTAGGTTCACTGGATTATGGTTTATGAGTTAAGAATTAGGATTTAGATTTACTAGATTGGGTTTCAAGTTCATTGGATTAGGGCTTCAACGTGTTGATGAACTTGTCATAAATTTTTGATGTTTTAAAAATTAGGGTTTAGGAAAACTAAGTTTACTGGATTGGGTTTTACGAAAACAAATTGTTGTTTTTGTTTTTAGAAAGGTGTAATTAGGATTTTAGATTTGAAAAACATGTTTTAATGGCTATTAAAATTTTAGGGTTTTACGATTAAGATATTAGGGTTTTATAGTTTGAAATCTCAATTCTGTGGATGATGATTTTGAATTTAGAATTTGATGCTTCACCGTAATCAAAGGTGAGCGTGCTTTTAATATTGACTATATCAACTACTTATGTATTTTTAGGTGAAAACAAATATAGAAAGCCAAATTTATTGTTTGAAAGATTATAATAGCTCACTGAATGAACTTATAACAAAATAGCTACTGTGGAAGTTTGGAAACAAAATTAATTAAGATTTAGGGTTTGAATAACTTAAGGTTTATGAAATTAGATTTTTGTTGAATGATTATATTATTTACTTTAATTAAGATCTTAAGTATTGTATGAATTAATTTATGCTACTGCCTAAACTAAATTGAAGGAATAATTAAATAACTAAGGAAGTGTGATGATGGCTTAAAAGGTGAAGATGATTAATGATTCAATAAACTAAAGTTAGAGAAATTTACCTACGTTTGAAGGCTCCACCAAATTTGAAGAAATTGAACGAAGCTGTTGCCTGCTTCAGATTTGATTTTGGTTGAGCAAAGCAATTTGGAGATAATTGCTTCCTTTGGTTGCTGTCTCTAGAATTTTTCCTTGCTTGCTAGGGTTTTCTTTTGGTCACAAGAATTTTAAAGTCCTAAGTTTGGTTCTAATTTTGTCCTTCAAAGTCAGAAGTCCAAAGTCCCTGATCCCCTTTTGAAGTGTTTTAAAGTGGTATCTATAGGAAAAAAAAAATGCAAACCTAATTCTAATTGTCTAAGGAAATTAAAATCATTTAGGAAAAGAAATCAAAACCAAATAGAATTCGATTTTGGAAAAAATTACGCTGGAAAAAATTGCGCTGGCAAAAAATTACTGCGGGCTACAAAATTTACGAGAGCCGGGGAGGGCCAGCCAATTCACTTTCGGCGACAAAAATTTTTTGTTGTCGATTTTTTCGTCGCCGATTTTTATTTATTTATTTTTTAACTTTACTAATATTACCTTTTTTATTTTTATTAAAAATTATAAATAATAAATACTAAAATAAATATTATTTAATTAAAATACCACAAAAATTATTTTGGACTTTATAAAAATATTGGACTAGACTGGGTCAAAAATTAAGTTTGCTCCCTGCTTGAGCGATCCGAGACTACAGAAAAAGAGAGTGAAAAGCAATGTAATTTTTGACTGGGTTTGAAGCCATGCTGGACTTCTAAGGTTGGTTTGAGCTCTGGACTAAAAAATAATTTGGGTTCTAGACCCGAGCTAGATTTAGGATTTGGGTTCTAGACCAGGGGTAAGTTCTGGACTTAAGGGTAATTTGGGTTCTGGACTTAAGAGAGATTTGGGTTTTGGACCCGAGCTAAGTTCTAGACTTAAAGGTAATTTGTGTTCTGGACCCGAGCTGAGTTCTGGACTTAAGGATAATTTGGGTTCTGGACATAAGCTAAGAGAGATTTAATAGTTTGTAAAAAATAATTGTAGTCAGTAGGATACTAAAGAAATTTGCAAAAAATTTAGCTAATTTTTACCATGCCCATATCTTCTTGCCCCCTGCATGTAAAAATATTTTAGAAGTACAAAAATATTTATATACATGCAAATATCTGAATAATTGAATTGAATAATTGAGTTTCACATTTATTTACTGTATAGTTACTATTTATGCACTATTCACCAACTATTCATTTACTATTTGTAAATAGTTATTTACTATTTATCAATAGTAACATTTATTTTTTTTTCACGAGAATACTGCTTTTCTCTTTTTATTTTTACCTTTTTCCCTTGCAATTTTTCTATATAAACGTCAGCTTATTTCTTCATTTCATCCATGCTCATATATATTTTGAAATCAGAGGGTTTAGAGAGTTTAGCATAGAGTTGAGGAGAAAATGCATGCTTTAAGATCAGGAACTCAATCTAATGCTGTGTTATTGGAGTTTATCCGACAGTATGAAAATGGAAATATAAACAGCTTCATCGCAGCTTCATCGCAGGAATGCAGAGTTATTTGGAGTCTACTAGCCGGGATGCACTTTATCACAGTTCAAATCAAAAGACCAAGGTAATAATTCAATTATTTATTTTAACTGCAAATTATTTTTCATTTTTGTGTTTTTGTGTCTTTTTTATTATTTTTTTTGTTCTTTTTTTATTTCTTTTTATTTTTTGTTTATTTTTTATTGTTGTTTTTATTTTATTTTTCTGTTTCTTTTAAGATTTAGGAAAAATAAATTAATTAGATGAATATATTTAAGAATTTAACAAATAAGTAAATAGATAGGCTAAAAATAGAACATAAATAAATTTAGCCTAAAAATCAGTAGTATTGATATGATGATATACTTACCTTGTGTTAACTTACTTGGCTCCGTGTTAGCGTGATCGTTGTGTTATCCGGGGCGGAGGGTGTGTCTATAAAGCCCGACAATGGTATGATGTAGTACCTTCTCGGGTAAAATGGATTATCCGAGATTGCAGTTTTGAAAGCTTTATCTTGCAATTACCATTCGAGGAGTGTCCGATAGACAGGAGTGTAGTTCAAGCATTGTGAGAGCGGTGGATGGACACGACCCATACTTTTCACCTACCTATAAGAGAAATGACCATTGGCCAGTCGATTATACAACCATAACTGGTATCCGGTACTATGGCCTTCCGATCCCTCTTACCAATGATATTCTAACATTCGAAGAACTCTAACAGTTAATCGGTATGGAACCATCATTTAAAGGGCCTTTCAAGATAAAAATTGAGCCGATTCGGAGTTATTAGATGAACTACGAAGGACGTGTTCATAGGGAAACAACCAAGCAATATGCTCGAGGATTTTTACTGTATTTGCTCGGGTCGACCATTTTAGGTAGTACCGAATCTGCCATCCATTTGTCGGTGTTGAGGGCCCTTACTAATATGAGTATAGTACCGCTTTATGGCTGGGGTGAAGCTGGCCTTTCCTATCTTTACCGTGGACTTGATAAGATTTGCAGAAATAAGAAGTCTTTTGTTGGTTTTATGGTGGTTGTCGAGGTACTCTTCTTCCACCATTGTCAATTCTATTCTTATCTTTGCATGAATTTGATTTTTATTATTGTTGTAGGCATGGGCATATGAGCATAATCTTGTGAGGGTGCCTGGCATTTCCTGAGAGAGAGTCGGGTATCCAAGATTAAATTTTTGGTTGTCAGATCGTGTAGAAGTTCCCGGCTCTCACCATGTGCACACCCAGCGCTATCTCTTAAGTTGCTTAACTTGGGCCAGGTAAAATAGCATTAGTATACTTTAAAATTTAGATAAAAGTTCACTTACCTTATGTAATTTTGTAGGTCAATTTGGCCTGGTGGAACATAGAAGAGCGGACGAACTGGACTTCTTCCATGAATGCCGCACTGCCTTTTCAACATACCTGCCGAGTCATTGCCGGCCCTGTGTCTAGTGACTGGTTTCTTGGGGAAAGAGTGTATGAATCCTGATGCATTGCCCGTAGTATAGTTTAAATATCACATCAATGCCGGAGAATGCATGGTGGTTGGCTCGGCATGGTTATGATGTTGAAACCTTTCTCTATCCATCGGGTGCATCTTATATCTAGTTTATTCAAGTAGGACTCTTGAACTTTGATGTATCCCCTGTTAGTGTATGGGAGATTTCCGAGGAAAATGAGGATAGAGATGAAGAGGAGTATCACGGAGAGGGAAGAGAGTCTGCCTCACATCTCGGGGCTAGCACTTCTCAGGTAAACTTTTACCATTTTTCCATTGCAATCGTTTCTTTCTTAGCTTGTTTTGACTTTTTTTAATGATTGTTGCATGCTGCTGGCTTGCTTGGTCATGAGGCTAGACCTTCTTTTACTGCTCATCCATTTACTCATTCTAATCAACCGGAGATCCCATCTCATCCACAGGGCATTGATATGAATTGCCTGGTAGGTTTTCTTGTTCCATGATAATTTATGCTATATGTATGCATGATTATGTATGCTCTTACTCTTTTCCTTTCTAGCTCACAACGGATGCTTGAGGAACAAAACAAGAAACTTCAAGAAGAGTTGGCTATTAGTCATCAACAGGTTGTCCATTTTGAGATATTCTATCACCAGTCATAACCAGATTTTCGAGACTTCCGGTTTCAGGGGATGAGAGATCCTGGTGCTTCTTCATCTAGAGGACCCCAAACTGATGACCATGAGATCCTTTCGTCTACTTCGGATGAGGACCGTTATAGATCTAAATTCTAGGGTAATAGAGATTCAGGTCCTCCTACTTCAGACTGACCCGGGATAAGTGATATGCCTCCTTCTTCAATAGGCGATGACTTTTTTAATGCTTTGTTTGATCATGATCCACCACCGCATTCTTAGTGATCTATGAGTATTGTATGAATTGAGGAAATATTGTATAATAAGTATAATGATAAAAATAATAATGATGAACCTTTTTTATCATCATTATTACTACGATACAAATATTGGCCTTTCCTCATCACATTTAATATTTCCACAGTATCACTAACCTTCAAAACCAAAGGCAACGCGGCAATTCAAGATCCTTTCATCGCCAATTCCCTATCCTCGTGCATCTCGGTCTCACACTTTTCCTTGTCAATTTTGGAATAGCCAATCCTCCCATATAATTTTTTTTTCACGCCACGATTTCATATAGAAGTTAGGAGATTTTATACTACAACGTAAAAACTCCTTTTAACAATTCCAATTTTCCTTCAGTCGTCAACAATGACCGAACTCCATTTAAAGAAAACAAAAGTTCTATTTAAAAATATGAATGCCATTCATTGGAAACAAATATCTTGGTCAAAAATCAATACTTTGAAGTGTTTTCAAAATATTAAATTGAACCATTCTTTTTTACATGCCATGGCTTCTTTTTGGAATGTGAATTCTAGGATATTTAAAATTAATGGCTTTGAAATATGTTCCTTGATTGAAGAATTTGAGGCCATCCTTGGACATCCAAGCAATCAAAAAATGGCATTACCTATATTGATTTCCAAGACTTAACAAAAGATGCAAATGTTATTTCAACTATCAAAGCCCGAAGTTCTACAATTGATGAGAGGTGAGAAAATTCTGCTTGGTCCTTTAATCGACTTTTGCCTTTCTCATTTGGCTCCTACTAAGCCATGGGGATGTATGCTTTATCTATGCTTGCTTGGCCAATTCTTGCTTGTTTCTTCTGATGGCGATATTGATCCACGAGTATTAGATATCATGGACCAAATGGAAGGAGGTTTATCGCCGATACCCATGATCTTAGCTGAGACTTTAGTTAGATTAGACCAACTTAAATCAGGATTGTCAAAGAGACTGACTGGGAGTCCATTGTTGCTTCAGATAATTACCTAAACTACCCTTTCGGGTTTTCAATTTAGGTTTTTCTTTCTTTTTTTTATTGCTCTAATTTTTGCCTAGTTTGCCCATGCTGGCTTTTGGAACTAGCGAGCTGTCCTAATTTTTGCCCTTGCGGGTTTTCAACTTAGTGGACCCCTTCTTTTTTTTATATATATTTTATATTGCCTAGTCTGACCATGTGGGTTTTCGGAACTAGTGAGTTGTCCTAATTTTTGCCTAAGCTGCCCTTGCGGGTTTTCAACTTAGCAGAACCTTTTTTTTTTAATTTTTAATTTTTGCTCACAGATTTGGCTTCAGAAATGTCTCTGCTTGCTTGATACTCCATCTATGAATTTTTCCAGATATCTGCCATGACATCATTCTGTTAAGAAACTACTCCATCCTGCTTCTTCGTATTTTGACTGGATCCACTCAAGCACTGAAGTCAACATCCGTTAGTTAGTACCTTGGTGGAAGATTTCTCGTATCACCATGCGAACATACTTGATGTATGTTCCTCTTGCTGCTCTTCGTAGAGGTACCTGCTATGATCCTTGCTGGCTTAACTGTCAGTATGGAGCAGAGCTTTGAGGTTCTAAATTCACTTCCAATTTAGACATGCCTTATCTGACTGAAGCCTACTTGGATTGGCTGAAGCAAAGTTGGCCTACACGTTACACTTATCGTTTGCCATAGATTTTACATTTGTCAATTTCTTTAGAAAGTGTATTGTTAGGATGAAAAAATAATAAAAGTAATAATAAGAGATGTTTCTTTTCCTTTTATTATTTGTCATCACCTTTTGCCATTGTGTTTATTTATTTCATCCATATCTGGTCAAATACTCATAACAGTACACATAAAAGAATTTTAATATTAATTCTGTTTTATTAAATTGGGGAATAACCAAACAAAAGCCAGCATACACAAGATCACTCCTATTGCCAACTAGCCCTTTTGGGTTTTCTAATTGACAATTTTCTCTCATTTAGCCCTAATTGTTGCCTAGTCCGCCCTTTCGGGTTTTCAGAACTAGCGGACTGCTCTAACTTTTGCCTAGGCCGCCCTTTTCGGGTTTTCAACCTAGCGAGCTCTTTTTTTCTTTTTCTTTTTTATACATAAAACCTCTTCAACCTGTCAATGTTCACTGGCTCACTAAACTCATTCCCGTCCATGTCTGATAACTTTACTGCACCCTTGTTCATAACTTGTTTGACAACATATGACCGTTCCCAACTAGGCCTAAATTTTCCTCTTGGATCAGATACATTAGGCTTACATTGTTTCAACACTAAATCACTGATTTTGAGTTTTCTGATCATAACCCTTCTATTATAAGCCTGAGCTATCCTCCTTTGATACAATTGATGATGATATAGTGCTTTTAACCTTCTCTCCTCTAGTAAAGCAAACTGCGAATATCTACTCACTACCCATTCCGTTTTAGGCAGTTTAGCTTCCAAGACCACTCTTAATGACTTGATCTCAATTTCAATTGGCAACACTGCTTCCATCCAGTAAACCAAAGAGAACGGTGTTATTTCAGTTGGTGTTCGCACACTTGTTCTATATCCCCACAAAGCAAAAGGAAGCATCTCCAACCAATCCTTGTGTGTCTTGGTCATCTTGGACAGGATCTGCTTAATTGTTTTGTTTGTTGCTTCTACTGCATCATTAGCCTTTGGTCTATAAAGAGAGGATCGGTGATGATGGATTTGGTACTTTGAGAATAAGTCCTTAACTGCTCTTTGAAACTGCACCCCATTGTCTGATATCACACTGTGCGGGACTCCATATCTGCAGATGAGGTTCCTTTTAATAAATCTTGTAACACCCCTGCTGTAACACCCCTATACCCAATATACATACATCACATACACCCACATCTATAATATACATATACCGGATGCAAGAATGTCACAGGCTACTTTAAATAAACATTCTTTATGAGAAAATTAAATTATTTAAATTATATTATAGAACATAATAGATAAAATATTTGTTTATTATGCAGCGAAATATACATATATATATATATAACAAAAACAATATTTACAAAAATATAGAGTTTATACATGCTTGGCAGTTCATCTCTGGATCGACCCTGTTACCTGCGTGATGAACCACAATCGCGCTAAGCCATAGGCTTAGTGGTACAAACCACAATAACAATATGCTTTAATGTAATGCCAATGTCATACTTTCAAGAATTAGAAACAATGCACAAGAATATCATATTTCTTAACATTACATTTTATTATATTATTCGATTATTTCATCATTCATGATTCCCATTTAAGCAAAGGCAAGCATGGGCCCAAAAGAAACTAATATGTCATTCAAATTCCAGAGTTACTGTTTTGGTCCAATAATCACATTTATCAAGCCCGTAGGAAAATCATTATCACAATGAGAAACATCTCATATGTAACATCCCAACTAGGCTTCAAGGACTAGGCCCAACCAATCTTCAAGGGGAGCTAAGCATCAACCCAACTTGGCTTCAAGGACCAAGCCCAACCCAGCTTCAAGGGATTGTTACTTTTAGGCATGCCACCAATAACAAAACTCTGAAAATTGAATAACACATTAGGCACACAATTCTTTTATTATTTCACTATCAATTCCATTCTCATTTTCTCATAATCATCTAGGCAACCATGCCCCAATTATTTCATTTGCATCATTATAGCCAAAAACAATGGCTTCACATCCCATCATTAGGGTATACATAACCTATTGCATTGTACATACATTTTGAATGATCATTATATCTTTCACATTATGCAAATCATAGCATTAATCAAATGTATCAACAATGTAATAGATTACTTAACACATTTACAACCAAATGTGTTAAGTCCCAAAGTCATGTAAATGTATGCAACCATGTAAGGTTTGTACTTACCTCAAGAGTAACTCACACCAATCTAACCACTTCCTCTTCCAAGAATCCTTAAACACTTGGATTAGGACAACTCAATCTCTTCAAAACATAATTTTGAGCGGGGATTTTCGCCCCCACTCCCGGTGGATTGGTTCTTGCGACTTCGGCACTGTTTAGGCTAGGGCCTTAGAGAACACGGACCTAAGACCGGGGAAAATAGAGTCGCCACCCGGACAGGCCGAGAAAAAGAAAGGGGTGGATGACTCGATTCCTAAGAAATCCCCAACCCCCTAATGGGTTTGGAAAGTTAGGTACGTGTGGGAAAGGTGAGAAATGGCCCACCACTCCCACAACGCCCGGTTCATTGGAATCGGCCTCCTGTACAGGTCTTAATATTATAAAATTCTTAAATGTAACAATATTATCCATATTACACACAATAATTAAAATAAAGCATCGATATATTGAAAATCAAAACAATGTCCAAGCAAAATAAATAAATGGACACCCATCCAAAGATGGAAACATGCCCTTACATAGTCCATACCTAAATAGGACACCCATCGAAAGGTAGAAACATGTCATTTACGTTGGTTCTACAATAGAAAAACAATTTAAATTACATGATATTTATCTAATGAGGCACCCACCAAGTGGAAACATACCTCTTACAACATTTGGAAATCTAAATAAATCGATAAAAGTAAATAACCATTCATCATAAATTAATCATTCATCAAAGATATCAATCAAAATATAAAATAAACATCCATTCATGATAAACTAAATAAATCAAGCATTAAACTTAAATAAGTTAAAGCACATTAAGTAAATCAAAGCATAATCAAATATAAAATTGAATAAAGCAAATAAAGATTTAAATTAGGGCTACTGTTTCTACTTAAGATTCTTTAATTAATATTTAGAGTTTTGGAGTTTAAAATTAGGGCTACTGTGATTTTAAGGGAATTACAATGGATTAAAGTTTTATGATTTAAAAAGTTGGTAAAGTTCTTTGATTAACCAAATTAGGGTTTGAGATGTAAAATCATGAAATTAGGGTTTGGACATTTTAAAACATTGGATTTATGATTATTAGCTACTGAATATGGTTTTTAGGTTTACTGTGTTTGAATTTTAATATTTATGTTTATAAAGTTTTAAGGTTTAAAGATTAAAGGGTTAGGGTTTAGGAAAACTAGGGTTTAAGGTTAACTAATTTGGGGTTGCTGTTTTGAGTTTTGGAATTGAATTAGAGTTTTAGAATTTTTGATTTAGGGTTTCGGAGAATGCATTAGGTTTTTAGGATTTGAAAATCAATTGATAATTTTATGAAACTTTATGAAAATAAACCAAACGATTTTAAGTTTATAGAAATAGAAAAGATGTTTTTTAGAGTTTTTTTTTGGAAAGAAATAGATTTAAATTAGGATTTTGAAAATTTGGAAATCAAATTAGGGTTTTGAGATTTTGAAGAAACAAAAATAATAATTTTAAGCTTTTTGGAAAACAAAGCAAAGAATTAAGGTTTTTTAACTTTAGAAAAGGGGAATTAAGGTTCTAGGGTTTTTCAATTAAAAGAAACAATAGGATGATTTTAAGCTACTGTGAAGAAATTAGACAATTGATGCATACCTCCATTTGTTGGTTCCACCAAAAATTTCTTCTTGGATGAACAAAAACAAAGACAAGCTTTGCTGCCTTTGATGGATTGAATTGTTGTATGCTCTCTCCAAAAAAATCAGATTGATTCAAAGCCTTTCCTACTCAGTTTCGGTCTTAATTTTTCTCCAAATTTCCATCCCAATTTCTTCCTCCTTTTTGTGTTGTTATTGTCCTTATTTATAGAAGAATTTTATGGTTAATTCTATTCATTCACGGAATATAACATTGATTAAGAAAAGGAAACCGAAACCTAATTATATTAGGTTTCGAAAAAATTTGCAACGGAAAAATTTCGCTGGCGAATTAAAACTGCTACGGAAAAATTACGCTGGCGATAAACTGCCGCCGCTAGCTGCGGGTTGCAGGAGCGAATTGGCCTAATTAAGGCCATTTCGCCGCAGCTCCTTTAGGCGACAAAATTTTTGTTAATTTTTACTTTTTTATTAATAAAAATTAGATACTAAAGCAAAAATTATTTAGTTAAGATAACAAAAAATTATTTTGGACTAATTAAAATATATTGGACTGGACTGGGTAAAAAATTAAGGGTCTATAGTTTTCCCCTTGCTTGAATGATCTGAGACTTTAGTGAAAGAGAGTGAAGAGAAATAAGACTTAATTTTTGAGATGGTTGAGGTTTTGGGTTCTGGACCCGGTTCGAGTTCTGGACTCAAGGATAATTCTAGGTTCTGGACCTAAGGAAAATTCAGGTTCTGGACTCGAGCTAAGTTCTGGACTTAGGAAAGATTCTAGGTTCTGGACCTAAGGAAAATTTGGATTCAAGACCCGAGTTAAGTTTTGGACTTAAAAGAGATTCTAGGTTCCGGACCTAAGGGTAATTTGGGTTTTAGACCCGAGCTAAGTTATGGACTTAGAAATAATTCTAGGTTCTGGACCTAAGAAAAATTTGGGTTCTAGACCCGAGCTAAGTTCTGGACTTAAAAGAGATTCTAGGTTCTGGACCTAAGGATAATTTGGGTTCTGGACCCGAGCTAAGTTCTAGACTTAAAAGAGATTCTAGGTTCTGGACCTAAGGATAATTTGGGTTGTGGACCCAAGCTAAGTTCTGGACTTAAAAGAGATTCTAGGTTCCGGACCTAAGGATAATTTGGGTTCTGGACCCGAGTTAAGTTCTGAACTTAGAAATAATTCTAGGTTCTGGACCTAAGGGTAATTCGGGTTCTGGACCCAAGCTAAGTTCTGGACTTAGGAAAGATTCTAGGTTCTGGACCTAAGAATAATTTGGGTTCTGAACCTGAGCTAATAATAATTTTTATTTCAAAAAGTTTGGCTAATTTTTATGCATATATCTTCTTCTTTGCCCCTTTCAAGTAAAAATATTTATACACACGCAAGTATATGAATGATTAAAGTGAATAATTGAATTTACTGTGTTTTTACTGTGTAGTCACTGTTTATGCACTATTTACTATTCATAAATAGTAAATTTACTATTCAAAAATAGTAGCAAATAGTATTTACTATTTATCAATAGTAATTTACTATTCCTTAATAGTAAAATTTACTATTCATGAATAGTAAAGTTTACTTGCATGAACAGTAAAACTTACTTTTGAATTTTATTTTTTCCTTGCCGTTTCTTTATATAAACCCACGAGTTATTTCATTCGATTCACAGCAAGATTTCTCGGCATCATGAAGATGGAAATATAGATATACTAGCTGGGATGCCGCTTCACCGAAGTTCAAACCAAAAGAGCGCAGTAATTATTTTTCTTTCCTTTTTTCTTGATTTTTTGTCTTTTTTTATTTTTTACTTATTTATTTATTTATTTTTATTACTATTCTTTATTATTTTTGTTTTTTTATTTTATTTATGATTATTTTTTATTTTTGCTTGATTTTTTTATAATTTACGTTTTTATTATTACTGTGTTTTCCTTTATTATTATCTTGTTTGTTTATTTTGTATTATGATATTATTATCTTTTTAGAAAATTTAGGAAAAATATATTAATTTAAGTAGATAGGATAATATGTACTTACTTGGTATTAACTTACCTGGGTCTGTGTTAGCATGATCGTTGTGTTGTTCGGGCTGGAGGGTGTATTTACAAAGCCCGATAATGGTACGATGTAGTGCCTTCTCAGGTAAGGCGGATTATCCGAGATTGCGGCTTTGAGCAGTTCATCTTACAATTGCCATTCAAGAAATATCAGATAGACCGGAGCATAGTCCAGGTGCTTGCAGAGCGATGGTTGGACACAACCCACACTTTTCACTTGCCCATTGGAGAGATGACAATTGGTCCGATTGATTTTACTGCTATAACCGGCCTTTAATTTGATGGTGTTTCGGTTTCTCTGACCAATGATATTTTAACATTTGAAGAAATTCAAGAATTAATTGGTATGGAACCATCATATAAAGGGACTTTTAAGATAAAAATCAAGCCAATTCATAGTTATTGGATGAACTACGAAGGACGGGTTGGCAGAGACACGGCCGAACAGTATGCTCGAGGATTTTTGTTATATCTGCTTGGGTCGACCATCTTAGGCAGCGCTAAATCCTCCATCCACTTGTCAGTGTTGAGTGCCCTTTCTTATTTCAGAATGGTACCATCTTCTGGCTGGGGTGAAGTTGGTCTCGCGTGTCTTTACCATGGTCTTGATAAACTTTGCCGAAATAAGAAGTCTTTTGTAGTCTTGATGGCGGTTGTCGAGGTATTCTTCTTCCACCAATGTCATTTCCACTCTTTTCTTGCATGAATGTGATCTTTATTGTTATTGTAGGTATGGTCATATGAACACAACCTCGTGAGGGTACCCGGTATTTCCCGAGATAGAGTCGGGTATCCGAAATTAAATTTCTGGTTGTCAGATCGTGTGGACGTCCCCGGCTCTCGCCATGTGCATACTCATCACTTTGTGTTAAGCTGCTTAACCTGGGATTAGGTAAAATAACATTATTATGCTTTAAATTTTATGTGAAGGTTTATTTACCTTATGTTATTTTGCAGGTGAATTTGGCATGGTGGAACCTAGAAGAGCGAGCAAACTAGTCTCCTTTGATGAGGGCTGTGCTATCTTTCCAATATTCTTGCCGAGTCATCGCTGGCCAGTGTCTAGTGGCTGGTTTCTCGGAGAGAGAGTTTATGAGTGGTTTCTCGATCTAGAGCGGCAGAGGATTTCGATGCCTTGCTCAGAATACACTTTAAATATTATGTCGATGCCGGAGGATGCCTGGTGGATGGCTCGGTATGGTTATGGTATTGAAGGATTTCTCAATTCGCCGAGTGCATCTTATGCCCATTTTATTCAAAGAAGGCTCTTGACCTTTGATGTATCTCCTGTTGGTGTGCAGGAGATTCCCGAGGAAAAAGAAGAGGAACATCACGGAGATGCAGGAGAGTCTGTTCCACATCTCGGGGCTAGTACTTCTCAGGTAAAACTTTTACCATTTTTCCCTTGCAACTGCTTTTTTCTTTCTTTGATTCTTTAATGATTATTGCAGGCTGTTGGTTCATTTGATCATGAGGCTGGACCTTCTTTTACTGCCCCTTCATTTGCTCATTCTAGCCCACCAGATATGCCATCTCATCCGTAGGGCATTGATATGAACTACATGGTACGTTTCTTATTTCATGGTAATTTATGCTATATGTATGCATGATTATGTATGCTCTTACCTTTTTCCTTTTTGGCTCACAGCGGATGCTCGAAGAACAAAATAGGAAACTTCAAGAAGAGTTGGCTGCAAGTCATCAACAGGCTTCTCATTTTGAAAGTTTATATCATCAATCCTAACAAAATTTATGAGACTTCCGATTTTAGGGGATGAGGGATCCCAACGCTTCTTCATCAAGAGACCCTCAGACTGATGACCATGAGATCCTTTCGTCTGCTTCTAATGAGGACCATGATAGATCGAAACTTCAAGGTAATAGAGATTTTGGTGCTTCTACTTCGGGTGATCCTAGAACGAGTAATTTGCCAGATTTTGGTGCTCCCGCTTCGGGTGAACTCGGGACAAGTAATTTCCCCCCTCCTCCAACAGGCGATGACTTTTTCAGGGCTTTATTTGATGACCTACCACCACCCTCTTTGTGATATGTAAATATTGCAGCAATTGTAAAATATTGTATAATAAAAAAAATACAATTTCCATCTTTACTGTATCTTTTTTTTTATTTTCATCGTTACTGGCTAACAATTATTAAACTTTCTTTTCCATATTTCAAAATTCATACAGTCACCACTGAAAAAACCAAATGCAACATGGTAAAGTAAATTCGTCGCCAATTCCTTTCCTTATGCCATATGGTCTCACCCTTTCCCATCACCTTTTCCTTTTCACTTTAGGAAAGGCTTGCTTCTTCTATATAAATCACCTTTCATGCCATATTTCATACAGAAACCAAAAATATTTTCCAATTCAACGTAAAAAACTCCCTTTAACAATTTTGATTTCCCTTCATTCATCAACCATGACCGAGCATCAATTAAAGAAGATAAAAATTATATTTAAGGATATGGATGCCATTCATTGGAAGAAAATTTCATGGTCTAAACTTGATGTTTTAAAATGTTTTTAAAATGTTAAATTGTACCACTCCTTCTTACATGTCGTGGCTTCCTTTTGGAATATGGATTCTAGGGCATTTAAAATTAATGGCTTTGAAATATGTCCCTTGATTGAAGAATTTGAGGCCATCCTTTGATATCCAAATAATCAACAAATGGCGTTACCCACATTGATTTCCAAGACTCAACAAAAGATGCAAATGTTATTTCAAATTCCAAAACCCGAAGTTCTTCAGTTGATGAGAGGTGAAAAAATTCTACTTGCTCCCTTGATTGATTTTTGTCTCCCTCATTTGGCTCCTACTAAGGCATGGTGATGCATGCTTTGCCTTTGCTTGCTCGACCAATTCTTGCTTGTTTCTTCTGACGACGATATTGATCCACGAGTATTGGATATTATGGACCAAATGGAAGGTGGTTTATCGCCGGTACCTGTGATCTTTGCCGAGACCTTAGTTGGATTAGACCGACTTAAATCAGGATTGTCAAAGAGACAGACCGAGAGTCCATTGCTGCTTCAGGTAATTACCTAAACTGCTCTTTCAGATTTTCAATTTAGGTTTTCTTTTTTTTTTTCTTTTTATTTCTCTAATTTTTGCCTAGTCTGCCCATGTGGGTTTTTGAAACTAACGAGCTATCCTAATTTTTGCCTAAGCTGCCCTCGCGGGTTTTCAACTTAGCAGACCTTTTTCTTTTTTTTGTTATATATTTTTATTGCTCTAATTTTTACCTAGTCTGCCCATGTGGGTTTTCGAAACTAGCGAGCTGTCCTAATTTTTGCCTAAGCTGCCCTTACGGGTTTTCAACTTAGAGACTCTTTTTTTTAAAATTTAATTTAATTCTTTCTTCACAGATTTGGCTTCAGGAGCATCTTTGTTTACTTGATACTCCATCCATGGATTTTTCTAGATATCTGCCATGTCATCATTCTGCTAGGAAGTTACTCCATCTTGCTTCTTCATATGCTGACTGGGTTGGCTGGATACACTCATGCTCTGAAGTCAATATCCGTTGGTTGGCACCTTGGTGGAAGATTTCTCGTATCACCATGCGGACATACTTGATGTATGTCCCCTTGCTACTCTTCGTCAAGGTACATGCTATGATCCTCGCCAACTTGGCCATCAATACGGAGCTGAGCCTCTCGATTCTGACTTTACTCCCGATTTAGACATGCCTTGCTTGACTGAAGCCTACTTGGATCGACTAATGCAAAGCTAGCCTTCACGTTACATTTATCGATTGCCATAGATTTTACATTTGTCAATTCAAAAAGTGTTTTGTTAGGATGAAAAATAATTAAAGTAATAAAAGATGATTCTTTTCCATTTATAATTTGTCATCACCTTTTGCTATTGTGTTTATTTATTTCATCCATATATGGTCAAATACTTATAACAGTGCACATAGAATAATTTTAACATTAATTATGTTTTATTAAATTGGGGAACAACCAAACATAAAGCCAACATACACAAGATTACTCCTGTTGCCAACTAGCCCTTTCAGGTTTTTTTATTGATGATTTTCTCTCATTTAGCCCTAATTGTTGTCTAGCCCGCCCTTTCGGATTTTCGAAACTAGCGGACTGCTCTATCTTTTGCCTAGGCCGCCCTTTTTGGGTTTTCAACTTAGCGAGCTTCCCCTTTTTTTTTATCATACATAAAACCTCTTCAACCTGTCAATGTTTACTGGCTCACTAAATTCGTTCCCATCCATGTCTGATAACTTCACCGCACCTTTGTTCATGACTTGTTTCATGACATATGGCCTCTCCCAGCTAGGTTTGAACTTCCCTCTTTGATCAGATACATTAGGCTTACATTGCTTTAACACCAAATCCCCAACTCTGAGTTTTCTGATTTTAACCCTTCTATTGTAGGCTCGAGCTACCTTCTTTTGATACAGTTGGTGATGATACATCGCTTTTAACCTTCTCTCTTCTAGTAAAGCTAACTGTGTGTATCTGCTCGCTACCCATTCCATTTCAGGCAGTTCGGCTTCCAAGACTATTCTCAATGACTTGATCTCAATTTCAATTGGCAATACTGCTTCCATCCTGTAAACAAAAGAGAACGGTGTCATTCCAGTAGGTGTTCGCACACTTGTCCTATATAAAGCAAAGGGAAGCATCTCTGACCAATCCCTGTAAGTCTTGGCCATCCTGGACAGAATTTGCTTAATTGTTTTGTTTGTTACTTCTACCGCACCATTAGCCTTTGGTCTATAAGGAGAGGATCGATGATGATGGATTTGGTACTTTGAGAATAAATCCTTAATTGCTCCTTGAAACTGTACCCCATTGTCTGATATCACACTGTACGGGACCCCGTATCTGCAGATGAGGTTCTTTTCAATAAATCTAGCCATTTGGCTTGCACCCAGTTTGTTGAAGGATTCGACTTTGACCCATTTTGAAAAATAATCTACTGCTACCATAAAATGAAACGGTGACTGTTGGAAGCTGTCAGATGTATTTCTCCTATAATGTCGATACCTCAGGTGGCAAAAGGCCAGGGTGAAGACATAGAATGCAATTCCTCAGGAGGCATGTGATTCAAGTTACCATACATCTGACATTGTTGGCACTTCTTGACAAACTCAATACAATCTCTCTCCATGGTCAACCAATAGTAACCTTGTCGAATAATCTTCTTAACTAGGGCCAAACCACTCATGTGCGGACCGCAACTTCCCGCATGTATTTCTGACATGATACGCTCCACTTCAGGCTTTCTTAAACATCTCAAATGCACCCCATCAGGTCATCTTTGATATAACTCCCTATGGAAGGTGATGTATTGCAATGACCACCACCTTATGGCTCTTCTCTCTTTCTTTGTTGCCCCCGGTAGGTATTCTCTTTCCTCTAAAAATTGCCTATAGTATCATACTACGCATCATGGTCTGTATCAATTTCGATGATTGTCTCATATTCATAGCAAGGAGCTGATGAACCGGTCAAAATTAGAGGCTTAAGGAATAAACTGACAGAATTTTCCCATACCGAAGCCAATGTGGCTAGGGCATCAGCCATCTGATTTTCTTCTCTTGATAGGTGTAAAAACCTACAGTCCTCAAAGTTCTTCTTCATCCTGGTCAGGTAATGGTGGTATGGTTTTAATTTTTCTTCTTTCAACTCCCACTCTCCGTTTACTTGGGATACTACTAGTAATGAATCTCCAAAAACTTCCACCTTATCCACCTTCATAATCATTAGGGTTTCCAAACCGAAAATACAAGCTTCGTACTCCACCATATTATTGGTTGCCCTAAATTTCAACTTTTTGGCTAAAGGGATGAGTTCCTCTTTGGGCGATTCTAGTATAACTCCCAAACCTACTCCTTTCCTGATTACTGCTCCATCAAAATACATTTTCCACTCTTGTACTTCAATTGCTTCTAAATGTTCATCCGGAAATTCCAAGATTACCTCTTCGCTTTCTGGTAATGATTGTTGGGCCAAGAATTCTGCCACCGCTCTACCTTTGATTATTTTCCTGGTTACATACTCAATCTCAAATTCTTCTAATATTATCAAGCATCGACCTTATTTCCCAATCAAAGAGGGTGTCTCCCTTAAGTACTTCATTGGATCCAACCTGGAAAATTGCTTGCACACTATATGATTGAAAGTAATGCCGTAACTTCTTAGAAGACCAAACCATGGCTATACAGGTCTTTTCAATGATACTATACTTAATTTCATAAGGTAGGAGCTTTCTGCTCAAATAGTAAACTACATGCTCAATCCTTGACTCATCTGCTTGGGCTAGCATGGCTCCTATCGACTCTTCTTCTACTGCTAAGTATAGTAATAAAGGTTTCTGGGTTTAGGTGGTTTTAAAATAGGTGGATTTAGCAAATACTCTTTTATTCGCTCAAAGGCCTTTTGACACTCTTCATTCCATATGACCGGCTGATTCTTTCTAAGCAATTTGAAGATAGGCTCACAAATTGTTGTGAGTTTTGCTATGAATCTGCTAATGTATTGTAATTTACCAATAAATCCCCGAACTTCTCTCTCTGTCTTAGGGGCTGGCATATCCCTGATTGCTTTAACTTTGTCAGGATCAATCTCAATGCCATTTGGACCAATCACATGTCCCAATAATTTACCTGAGGTAACCCCGAACACACTTCTTCGAGTTCAATCTTAGCTTATATTTCAAAGCTCTATCGAAGAATAATTCCAAGTTTTGGAAGTGCTGTTCTCTTGTATCTGATTTAACCATCATATCATCAACATATACTTCAACTTCTTTGTGCATCATGTCATGAAATAATGTGGTGGCCATCCTTTGATAGGTTGCTCCAGCATTCTTTGAGCCGAACAGCATCACCCTATAGCAAAATATAACCCATGTAGTAATGAAAGTCATTTTGGCTTTATCCTCTTGGGCCATTAACACTTGATTGTATCCAGATAATCCATCTACAAATGAGTGTAGCACACTAGAGGCCACACTATCAATGAGAACATCTGTATGAGGTAAAGGAAAATCATCTTTAGGGGAAGCCTTGTTAAAATCTCTATAGTCCACACAAACCCTTATTCTTCCATCTTTCTTTGGCATGGGTACTATGTTGGCTAGCCAATATGGATATTCTATCACTTCAAGGAACTTCACTTGTATTTGCTTAGTGACCTCTTCTTTAACCAATTCAGCCACCTAGGCCTTAATCGCCTAAGCTTTTGTTTGACAGGTTTTATGTGAGTGTAAGTAGGAATATGATGCTCAACTATGTCTTGATCTATCCCAGGCATATCCTTATAAGACCAAGCAAACACTTCTTCATATTTTTTGAATATTTTTTCAAATCTCTCTCTCTCATCAGGAGTAAGGTCGGATGCTATGCTAATGTTTTTAGGATTTTCGGTTGTTCCCAAATTTAATAATTGTGTGTTAACAGAATTAATATTAAAGATGCTCATTTAACTGCTATTTGAATGTATGCAACCATCAGGAGAAACATCACACAAGTCAGCAAAATCTGACTTTATTGCATTCATTTTGGAAAAAAAAAACATCATCATCCTCATACAAAGTAGAGAAATTAAAATCAAAATCATTGTTCTCAAAATCATAAGGCAGGATGTCTTCAAACTTTTCTTCAACCAGGGTAGCAATCTCCTCCGGAGACTTCTCAGCTTTCAAGATAGCTTCATTCTTCTCTTTTGGATTGGATTCTTTACTGGTTGGTAGGGTGAGCTCTTTCTTCACTTGCTCCACTAGCTCGGCCACATATGCAAAAATTTCAAAACCTGGGATCATCTTACCCACGAACATAATTGGCTCGAGATTTCCTTGGAGTGGTCCCATACCTGGAGCTTTGACAAAGATCTCTTCAAGTGGTGGGAAGCTCATTTTCTAACTCTTGTTTGGCTGGACATCGTTGTCTTCATCATATGCCAACCCCTTCTTGGAAGTTTGAGTTCTAAAATCTGACAACTTTGTCAAACCGGCTTTACCCTTTCCAAGACCAGCTCCGGGAAGGTAGTTCATGTTCTTCATCATATTCAAGACTTTGGAGTCCACTACTTCATCATCAGAAATTGCAACTACTTGGAAACCATCGAGAGGCCTCTTAATCATTAGAGCATTAACAATCTCATTATCTTCAGCTTCAATGACCACTGTCTCATCTCTGTTGGGGAACTTGATCTTTTGATGAAGGGTGGAAGGAACTCTACCAAGAGGATGAAACCATGGTCGCCCCAAGAGTAAAGCGAAGGTAACTGGTATGTCTAAAACAACACACTCAATAATAGATTCAATTGGACCAACCTTGATAGCCGCTTTGAAAGTCCCTTTGGCATGCCTCTTAGTGTTGTCATAAGCCCGAATTGTTACCTCTGTTGGGTTTAGATCTCTTGTTGACATGGCTAGCTTTGGCAATACCTTAAGTGGACAAATATTTATGGCGGACCCATCATCGACCATTACACATGGAGTCCTCTTCCCCTTGACTTCTATTTTGATAATGAGAGAGTGGATGTGGTCTCTCCCCTCCTCCGGTAAGTCCGCATCCGAAAAAGAAACTGCTCCCATATTAACTTCACTCTTTTCTTGAACCTCTTAACATTTCATTACCCCTCCAATTTTTATGAAGCTGATTAGCTCCTCCTGTGTCATAGAGGTAGAAATTGGCATGCTAGCCAAGGATTTGGCCATAGTTTCTCGGTGCTTTTTAGAAATAGCTAATAAGTCCCAAATGCTAACACTTGCTTGGGTTCTTTTCAATTGCTTGAGCACAACATCATCTTCTTCTTCTTTATTTCCTACTTCAACTTCCTTTCCCTTATTAGTTTCTACCTCTTTGAAGCTTATTGAGAACCCAAGACATTGGTTTCCCCAATTCCGAAAATTGTCTCCTTGTTCCTTGGTTAGTAGCGTTAACACCGACTGCCTTTTGCATGCTTTGGCTACCTGATTGATAGTTTCCTTTCTTGTTCCTTCTTGTTGAAAAATGGTTCTTCTCCCTTTCTCATTCTTCAATTTGCAAACCAGCTAGGAGAAGGTCCTTGAAATCATGGATGAGTGTACGAGACATCCTCTCATGAAGACTAGGCAACACCCCTCTCACAATCATCCTTATTTGATCAGATTCATCAGGCCTCTTCTTGAGTAAAGCAGCCTTGTTTCTCCATCTCTTCACATAATCTATAAAATTCTCATTCGACCTTTGCCTAATGGACTCCACTTCCATCAAGGTAACTTCCATCTCGACGTTATATCCATATTGTTGGATGAAGGCTTTGTAAAGCAAATTCCAACTCTTTTGTGTTCCATCATCTAAGGTATTGAACCAATTTTGGACAACAGGGTCCTATGAGAGCATAAAGTACCTTAGGGTTTGAGCCTTAGTAGCTCGGGCAGACTGCATGGCAGTGATATATTGCTTCACATGGAGATGAGTATTTTCGGTTCCATCAAACTTTGCGAAAGATGGCATCTTGAACTTGTACGGGACTTCTTCATCTAGCTCAAATAATTTGTCAACTTTGACATTTCTTCGGTTTTCAGCTTCTTCTCAAATTTCTTCTCTAAATTAGCAATCATCTTTTCAACATCAGAAGTTTCGTTCTTCTCCATAGTTGATCTTTCAACAATCTTAGGTTCTTTCTTCTTGTCTTGAGGATCTTGGTAGTATTGAGCCCAATCATCATCATCATCAATGATCACTTTTTCATCATCAAAAACTACTTCACCAACTTTGGTCTTCCCCTTGTCCTTTGGCTTCTTAGTGCTAGCAGATGCTTCGGCATGATTTTCTAAACTTGCAGTCAATTGGTTCTTCATGGTCTCAGCTAGGGCCTCTTTTATTTCTTCCATCTTGGTGTTGAGGGCATCATCTACCATTCTTTGAATTTGTTTGGGATCCATTATTTTTGGTGAGCAAGTGATTGAGTCATTGGTAGATACTTCATCTCCGGCGTAGGTCGGATTGTCGTAAGCTTTTGAATTGTCGTAATCCAGGGCTGTGAGCCAGAAAGGATCAATGATATGAGATGCAAATGTATGCATGTATGAATGTATGCACGAACAATTAACAAACAAGGACAAATAGGATGTTCCTTCTGACCTTATAACATCCACACACGAATGGCAAGTCTCTTTTCCTAGGTATATGGTTAACAAAATACCAATATGGGGTACCTTGTTTTCGAATAATTCCCTCGGACGTTTTAACCAGTAGTTATATTTTTGAAAATGGAAATCCATTCATAGTAATTTCCATTAATTAGGTTTTAATCCATTCAACCAATTATAGTAGGTTTTATGCTACATTGGATTAAAAATAAATTAAGAGGTTTATTATAAATAGATTTCTCACTTGAAAAAGTAACTAATGGTTCATGCCAAAAAACAAGCCCATGATTAATTATTTCTTAGTATAAACTAGGCTCACAATTGATTTTTGATATTTCGTAATTGACCTAAATATTTTGCAAGCTCTTTGTAAGAAAAGGTTGGATGAAAATAATTTTATTTCTAAGCCCATCATAAAAAGATCTTAGAAAAAATGGATTTTGGGCTTAGTATTTGGGCCATGAGCAAAAGAATTTTAGAAAGGTTTTATGTCCAAAGACCGTCTTGAAAAGTTTTAAAAATAGCTTTGGTCTTTTGGGCTTTAAAGAAAAATTTATTTTGAGCTTACAATATACTTAGGTCATATTAGAAAAGGAACAAACCAAATAAGCCATGATTTAAGCCAAGATAAATTAATCATAGTCAAACAACATACATTTGGGGTAAAACCTAAGGAAAGTAACTAGGCCAATTACATGAGCTTTAGTCTTTGGGTAAAAAGGCTTAGGTTCGCATAGCAAGTATATACCAAATGGTACGAGGCTATGAGTGGTTATGCCATGCTCGATCTCCATACCTTGAGTGAAAGTATGGTATCCCTTACATAACATAACACGGGTAACACGGGCGTCCTAACTCACGCAGACGATGCAATGGATAATATCATTATAAAAAAGAATAGCATAATAAAAAGACCAACGGAGTCGCCACTGTGATCGGGGATTTTCGCCCCCACTCCCGGTGGAATGGTTTTTGTGACTTTGGCACTGTTTAGGCTTGGGGCCTTAGAGAACACGAACCTAAGTCTGGAGAAAATGGAGTCGCCACCCGGACAGGCCGGGAAAAAGAAAGGGGTGGATGACTCGATTCCTAAGGAATCCCCAACCCCCTAATGGGTTCGGAAAGTTGGGTACGTGTAGGGAAGGTGAGAAATGGCCCAGCACCCCCACAACGCCCGGTTCATTGGAACCGCCCTCCTTTACAGGTCTTAATATTATAAAATTCTTAAATGTAACAATATTATCCATATTACACACAATAATTAAAATAAAGCATCAATATATTGAAAATTAAAACAATGTCCAAGCAAAACAAATAAATGAACACCCATCCAAAGATGGAAACATGCCCTTACATAATCCATACCTAAATAGGACACCCACCGAAAGGTAGAAACATGTCCTTTACATTGGTTCTATAATAGAAAAACAATTTAAATTACATGATATTTAACTAATGAGGTACCCACCAAGTGGAAACATACCTCTTACAACATTTGGAAATCTAAATAAATCGATAAAAGTAAATAACCATTCATCATAAATAAATCATTCATCAAAGATATCAATCAAAATATAAAATAAACATCCATCCATGATAAACTAAATAAATCAAGCATTGAACTTAAATAAGTTAAAGCACATAAAGTAAATCAAAGCATAATCAAATATAAAATTGAATAAAGCAAATAGAGATTCAAATTAGGGCTACTGTTTCTACTTAAGATTCTTTAATTAATATTTAGAGTTTTGGAGATTCAAATTAGGGCTACTGTGATTTTAAGGAAATTACAACTGATTAAAGTTTTATGATTTAAGAAGTTGGTAAAGTTCTTTGATTAACCAAATTAGGGTTTGAGATGTAAAATCATGAAATTAGGGTTTGGACACTTTAAAACATTGGATTTATGATTATTAGCTACTGAATATGGTTTTTAGGTTTACTGTGTTTGAATTTTAATATTTATGTTTATAAAGTTTTAAGGTTTAAAGATTAAAGGGTTAGGGTTTAGGAAAACTAGGGTTTAAGGTTAACTATTTGGGGTTGTTGTTTTGATTTTTGGAATTGAATTAGGGTTTTAGAATTTTTTATTTATGGTTTCGGAGAATGCATTAGGTTTTTAAGATTTGAAAATCAATTGATAATTTTATGAAACTTTATGAAAATAAACCTGTTGACCTAGATTTAGGTCAATCTTGTTTTTGATCTTGGCAAACAAATTGAAGTGATCTAATGGCTTCAATGAGTGTCTATATGGCAGGAAAGCAACTTAGAATGAGCTGAAATGCAGAGAAATATGAAGATTTTCTAAGTGCTGAAAATCTGTCTTTGAAGGGATGCGCGACCGCCCCTAGGGTGTGCGCGACCATCCAAGAACGCGCGACCGCCCCAAGGGGTTGCGCGACCATCCAAACTGTCTTGGTTTGACAGAGAGGTTCGCGGTGGCGTGGAGCGGTGAATGACTCGACGCAAGACAATGCGCGACCGCCCCAAAGTTGTTGAGCGACCGCTACATTTATATAGCCGTTGGTGGGCTTCAACGGCTAGTTAAAGAATCAATAAGAAGATGCCACGTATCAAGTAGCCGTTAGAGATTTGAACTGCGCGACCGCACCAGACTACTGGGATGCCCGCACAAACAGATGCGCGACCGCCCCAAGGGGGTGCGCGACCATCCCAGGATGCGCGACCATCCAAAGGTGGTGCGCGACCATCCCAACAGTCTGACACAAAAATCCAAGAAGATTTTGTAACTGTTGGAGTTTCACTTTTCTACCCACTTCACCAACGGGCAGAACTGGTTTGAGGCCTATAAATACCACCTCAAACAAGTCTTATAGCAAGAGAATAAATACTAATATTGTCCAAACTCTTGCAAGTTATTTACTTAAGCTTTCATCTATTTATCTCTTCATGTAAGGTTGAGTGTTAGCCATTAAAACACCAATTGTAAAGGTTGTGAGAGTGAGCCTGAGAAAAACTCTTGTAAAGGTTGTGAGAGTGAGCCTAGTAAAACTCTTGTAAGTGGTTTGAGTGTTAGCCTTAGTAAAACACTTGTCAAGTTAGGTGTGAGCTTGTAAAAACACCAAAGTTGGAAGTGAGCTTGTAAAACTTCAAGTATAGTGGAATACCCAATTGAGGTTGGGGAGTGGATGTAGGATTGTTGAATCCGAACCACTATAAATCTCTTGTGTTGATTTTTCTACTCTCTACTCAATCTTCTACATCTTCTACATTTCTTATTTGTTGAAGTTTTTCAATTTGCTATCATTTCTTGAAGAAACCAATTCACCCCCCCTCTTGGTTGCCATCTTGGGACAACAAAACCAAACAATTTAAAGTTTATAGAAATAGAAAAGATGTTTTTTAGAGTTTTTTTTTGGAAAGAAACAGATTTAAATTAGGATTTTGAAAATTTAGAAATCAAATTAGGGTTTTGAGATTTTGAAGAAACAAAAATAATAATTTTAAGCTTTTTGGAAAACAAAGCAACGAATTAAGGTTTTTTAAATTTAGGAAAGGAGAATTAAGGTTCTAGGGTTTTTGAATTAAAATAAACAATAGGATGATTTTAAGCTACTGTGAAGAAATTAGACAATTGATGCATACCTCCGTTTGTTGGTTCCACCAAAAATTTCTTCTTGGATGAACAAAAACAAAGACAAGCTTTGCTGCTTTTGATGGATTGAATTGTTGTCTGCTCTCTCCAAAAAAAATCAGATTGATTCAAAGCCTTTCCTACTCAGTTTCAGTCTCAATTTTTCTCCAAAATTTCATCCCAATTTCTTCCTCCTTTTTGTGTTGTTATTGTCCTTATTTATAGAAGAATTTTATGGCTAATTCTATTCATTCACGGAATATAACATTGATTAAGTAAAGGAAACCAAAACCTAATTGTATTAGGTTTCGGAAAAATTTGCATCGAAAAAATTTCGCTGGTGAAAAAAAACTGCTGTGGAAAAATTGCGCTGGTGAAAAACTGCCGCAGCTGGCTGCAGGCTATGGGCACCAATTGATCACCCTACCATGATGAATTGGCAGAATTGGCAAGTCAATTTGCCATGGTTGGCTACTCATGGAGAATTGGCTTACCAATTCGCCATGGTTTGCCTCCCATGGCGAATTGGCTAAGCCAATTCATCATGGTTTGCTTTTTTTGTCCGGTTTGGCTCATTTTATGCTTTAAAATTGGATTTATGGTAAACTAGAACAAGGTTTAGGGTTTTAAAAACAAACCAATTTATTTTTTGGACTAGGCTTACGGTTTTAAATCAAACCAACTTAAAGGTATAAACTAGGTTTTAAAACTTAATAAATCAGATCAACATTTTTTAAGGCCTTATAAAACTGAACCGACTCATAAAAAGTTATAAACTAAGTGTAACCTTTTTGGAATTGAATCAAGCATTGTTTGGCCTTTATTAATTAAGATCGGACTAGCTTAGGGCCAAAAATAAGGGTTTACAGTTTGCCCCCTGCTTAAACGATCTTAAATTTATTCACAGTGTGAAAAATATGACCTTGATATGATTTTGGCCAAGGGTGGGTTTTGGACCCAGTTTGAGTTCTGGACTCAAATATGATTTGGGTTCAAGGCCCGATGTGGTTTGGGTTATGGACCCGGTTTGAGTTCTAGACTCAAAAAAGATTTGGGTTCTAGACCCTGTTTGAGCTCTGGACTAAAAAATAATTTGGGTTCTGGACCCGAGGTGGTTTGGGTTCTGGACCCGATTTGAGTTCTAGACTCGAAAATGATTGGTTCTAAACCTGAGGTAGTTTGGATTCTGGACCCAATTTGGGTTATGGACTCAAAAATGATTTGGGTTCTGGACCCAAAAATGATTTGGGTTCTAGACTTGAGGTGGTTTGGGCTCTGGACTAAGTTTGAGTTCTGAACTAAAAAATGATTTGGGTTATTGACCAGAGGTGGTTTGGGTTCTGGACCCGATTTGAGTCTTGACTCAAAAATAAATTGGATTCTGGACCTGAAGTGGTTTGGGTTCTGGACCCATGGTGTTTGGGATTGTGGACCAGATTTGATTTGGGTTCTGGACCCGAGGTACCTGCAAAATATTGTTATAGTCAGTAAAATATTTGGCAAATGGTTAGGATATTTTTTACTATACCTATATACTCTTGCCCCCTACGTGAAAAAATATATTTTATTGCTAAACAAAAATAAATGTTTAGACACGCATAAAATATCATTTACTATTTTAATTTTGTCCTGCATCCAAAAAACCAATAATAAGACATCTAGTATTATAAAAGCACTTACCTTTTTGAATTATTGGATAAAACACATGTAATAAATGTCAGAAATAGGAGTCTTGACTTTAAAGCAAAGCAACATCTTATATCAGTGCCATGCCTTATACTTATCCATCAGTTATAATTCTGCACTATTCTTTTAATTACTTTTACTTTTTGCTATTTATCCTTTTATGAATCACTTTGGCTATTTAAACTTTCATAAGTTTATAAAATTGTAATTCATTTCTTTCAAATTTCATCTTCATCATTTAAAACTTCCAGTGCTCTCTAAGCTCCTTTCCCCTGCATCTTTAAACTTTCAGTATTCATCAACTAGTTTAACTTACAAATGGAAAACGTGCAACATGTTTCAAGGACTGGGTCTCGGTCTGATGCTGACCTACTAGACTATATCCGAGCACATGAGAATTTGTAGTTTCCCTATTAGTTGGGATGGATCGCCAACGTAGTACAGTTGAACGGTCTGAGGTAGGTATTATTTCACTACAATTTAAATACTTAATTGTACAAAATTAATTAATGACTTTAAATTTTTTCAAGAAAGAGTAAATGAATATGCATAAATTTACATAATGAATGTACTGAATATTTATGGATTTAAGAAAATGACAACATAGAATTTACTTAGCAAGTACTTAAATATATAAATGTTTAACTTGTACATACACAAATGTATAATGTTTTAAATGAAAATATTTTTATTTAATGATGAGAATAACTTTATACATAAAAATAAATTCACGAAATTTTTTTGATGAAAAGAAATTTATAAAAATTATGTAAAAGATAATGAAATGCAATTCTTCTTGTAGCCAACGACACAAGGTTCATGTTGCAAGGTTCATTACATAAAAATAATGCTACTTATCTTGAATGTGGAGGGTCTTTATCATGGACTCGAAAAACTATGTAGAAGGAAGATATCATTTACTGGCTTCATGGTCATTGTCGAGGTATGAATCTCTATACTTGATGGCACAAATATTGCATGTTTGCATATGAATATGATTTTGTCATTACCTCTGCAGGTTTGGGTGTACGAGCATAACCTTGTGAGGTGACCCATATTTGATGGACCAAAAGTCGGATATCCAAGACTGAATGTTTTGCTATCAGGACATAGGAAAGTGCTGGGTAGCCACCACATGCATACCCAATAGTATTGCCTGAGTCGTCTAACCTCGGATAAGGTAAGAAACAAAATTTGTATTTAAAAATTTATGAAATGGATAACTTACCATTTGCATGATTATATAGGTGGATATTGCTTGGTGGAGAGATGATGAAAGGACTGAATGGGCCCCGGTTATGAGTATCGCACTAATTTTGCAAAATTCTTCATGAGTTATTGCGGGACCAATTTCCAATGGTTGGTATCTCAGTGAGCAAGTATACAATTGGTTCCTTGGTCCAGATCAGCAAAGAGTTCCTGTGAATATCCCGAGATACACTGTGGACATCACTTCCATGCCGGATGATTCTTAGAGGTGTGTGTGACATGGATGCCAGATTGACCCTTTATTGTTTCCACCAGATGTATCATTTACCCAATTTATCCAAAATCAGCTTCTGAATTTTAAAGTTTTTGCAATCGAGGTTGAGGGTATGGAAGAAGAAGATGATGAAGAAGATGATGAGGAATAAGAAGAAGAATAAGAGAGAAAGAGAGAGAGAGAGTGAAGATGAGGGTGATGATGATGAGGAGGATGAAGGCGAGGGTGAGGGAGATAGTAAAGATGATGGTGGTGATGATGAGGAGGATGAAGGCGAGGGTGAGGATGCCACTGTTGTTTCATCGCAGGTTGATCAAATATGTTCTCTTGTTTATTCAGGATCACTATTCGTGTCACTTTTCTAATCTTGCATTTTTTACAGGTGATCGAGTAATCAAGTGGTCCTTACCAGGACGTCGCCGGTCCATCTCATGCTGTCCCGATTCAGCCATATGCTCCATCTCCCCCATATGTTCCATCCATAGTGCCCTATGCTGATCCATCTTTTGGGCTTTAGGAATTTGATCTGAATTACCTGGTTTGGATTTAAAAAAAAAAAGATGTATGTTCAGATCTCTCATGTCCTAAAATTGAACATACATCCTTTTTTTAAAAACAAATCATTCAAGATAAGTAGGATTCAGCGGGTGGCAGTCAATTCTTCTTGCAACTTCATGTTCTATTCTTCAAACATTCATTATGAGCTAGATAAAGAGAAAAAAAAAAGATGTGTGCATGAACTTACTTTCTCTTTATCTGGCTCATAGCGAATGCTCAAAGAACAAAACATGAAGATGCAAGAAGAATTGACTGCCACCCGTTGAATGCTACTTATCTTGAAGGTCTATATCGTTAATCAAAATAAAGTTTTGGAGACTTTTGATTTTAGGACATGAGAGATCCCAATGCTTCTTCCTCTAGGGGGCCTCGGACTGACGACCATGATATACCTCTCCCTTTTTCATCCGACTACTTTTATAGACCCACCTTTCAGAGTGACCAGGATTCAAATATACCACATCCTCCCTCAAGCGATGATTTTTTTAGGGATTTTTTTTATTGTGGATCGCCTCCTCCTCCCCATTAATCAGCTTGTAATAAATTTAAAAAAAATTATGTACATTCACTCTCATTACAATAATAATAATAATAATAATAATAATAATAATAATAATAATAATAACATTAATAGTAGCAAGTTTCTGTAACTTTGACTTTTCAATTTTTTTTTACTTTTTTTTATTGTGTTTTTTTAAAAGGATATGTATACAGAGAGAGTCCATGATGAATCCAATATTTTGGTTTCATCATGGACTAAAGTTTCCAAGTCCCTAATGTATTCGGCATTCTAGCCAATCAAATAAAACTTTGTTCCTTACTTGGCTTGGAAAAATCATCACCCATTCCTTCCGCGATTCGGCATACAAACCAACAATTATATAAATTAGCTATAATTCTTCATTCAAAACATTCCAAGAAATAATTCTTCGATAGGGATAAACCCTTGTACAATCTTCAATTTGCTTTCAAAAACATCATAATTGATTCAAAACAATTTCAAAACCCTTAATTTCATTTTTTGCCATTATCATCTTGAATTCACTATGAGTATTGGGCGCAATAATGATCGAGGCTAATTTGAGAAAAATGAAGAATTTATTTAAAAGCATTAATGCAACACATTGGAAACAACTATCATGGGCTCAATTCAATGTTTTGAAATGTTTTCAAAATGTCAGATTGGATCAACCATTCTTACATGCCATGGCTTCTTTTTGGGATATAAAAACTAGGATTTCAAGATAAATAACTTTGAGATATGTCCTATGATCGAAGAATTTGAAGATATTCTTGGATACCCAAGCAATCAGCCAATGGAATTGGCCATATTGACCTCCAAAACTCAATAAAAGATACAGATGTTTTTTCAATTTTCAAAACTTGAAGTTCTGCAATTAACAAGAGGTGAGAAAAATTTTGCTCGATCCCTTGATTGACTTTTGCACTTTCCATATAGCTCCCACAAAAGCTTGGGAATGCATGTTCTACTTATGCTTGCTTGGTCAATTCTTGCTTGTTTCTGGTGATAGTGACATTGATCCTGTGAGCGGGGATTTTCACCCCCATTCCCGGTGGAATAGTTCTTGCGACTTCGGCACTATTTAGGATCGGGGCCTTAGAGAACATGTGCCGAAGCCTGGAGAAAATGGAGTTGCCACCCAGACGGGCCAAAAAAAAAGAAAGGGGTGGATGACTCAATTCCTAAGGAATCCCCAACCCTCTAATGGGTTAGAAAAGTTGGGTACGTGTGGGGAAGGTGAGAAATGGCCCAGCACACCCACAACGGCCGGTTCATTGGAACCGGCCTCCTTTACAGATCTTAATATTATAAAATTCTTAAGTATAACAATATTATCCATATTACATGCAACAATTAAAATAAAACATGATTATATTAAAATCAAAGCAATGTCCAAACAAAGCAAACAAATGGACACCCATCCGAGGATGGAAACATGTCCTTACATCGTCCATGTCTAAACTAAATCGGACACCCACCGAAAGGTGGAAACATGTCCTTTACATTGGTCCAAAATATAAAAGCAATTTGAATTACATGAAAATTAATTAATGAGGTACCCACAAAGTGAAAACATACCTCTTACAATTTTAATACCAGAACAAACAAATAATAATCATAATAAAGAAAATATCCATCCATGATAGTTTAAATAAATCAAGCATTGAAATTAAATAAATCAGCCTTCAAAATATATAATAAACTACATAATCAAATCTAAAATTAAATAAAGCAATAAATATGTAAATTTAGGGTTCATGCATTAATTAGGTTTCTAGGGTTTTATGTTCAATAACTAAGGTTTTGCATATACTAGTTTAATTAGTTGAGAAATATTTTAAGGTAATAACATAGCTACATGATGTTTTAAAGATTTAGGGTTTTGGATGTTTTGGATTTGAGCTTAAGGGTTTGTAGGTTTACTGGATGAGGGTTTGAAAAATTAAGGTTTTTGATTTATCATTTTAGAAGAAATATTGATTCGGGAAATAAATTAAGATTTTAGAAAACAATTAGGGCTTCGAGACTGTAGACCCTTAATCTCGAGTCCAAGTACCCAAATTAAGTTCAATCTCGAGTCCAAGTACCCAAATCCAATTCAATCACAGGTCTAAGTACCCAAAACAAATTTAGTCTCGGGTCCAAGTACCTAATCTCGGGTTCAAGTACCCAAATAAGATTCAGTCTTGGGCCCAAGTATCCAATCTCAGGTCCAAGTACCCAAATTAAGTTCAGTCTCGGGTCCAAGTACCCAAATCAAATCTAGAGGACGGCAATCAAAGAACATTAAGGGAGATTGAAAACAACAAAGCAGAAAGAGCAAAATAAGAAAAAGAGAAAGCAACAACAAGTATCAATCATCAATCATCAACCCATCAAAGGTAGCAATGATGCCTTTGTTCATTGTTCATCCCGAAGTCAATTGTGGAGGAACCAACGAACATAGGTTTGATTATAAATCTTTGATTTTATTATATTTACAACATTCTTACGTTTAGATTCATGGATTATTAAAGCATATGATAGTATTGCCATATTTTATTTTAAATGTTTATGTTATTTATTTTGATGTTGAGTCTTCCAGTAACCTAAATTATTAAACCTTAATAGTATATTTATAAATCAGATTTTCCATTCATCTAGTAGCCTACTTCATTGATTAAATTATCAAAAACCCTAAACTATTCTTCTGTATCTTAAACTTCGAAAACTCTAAACTATTCTTCTGTTTCTTAAACTTCAAAAATCCTAAATTGTTCTTCTATTTTCAAAACCTTAAAATTGTTATTTTATTTTCAAAACTTTTAAACCCAAAATTATTCCGTTAAAGTCTCACAATCCTAATTGTTTTCCAAATTCTCAATTTATCTCCAGAATCAATATTTCTTCTAAAAAGATAAATCAAAACCTTAATTTATTTTAAAGCTTGTCACCCTGTAAACCTTTCCCCAAACTATTCTACCTAAAGCCACTAAAAACCCTAACTATTCAAAACCCTATCTTCCTAAAACCCTAATCCCCAAACCTCAATTCCAGAAACCATAAACCTGAGTTTGCATATAGTTTAATTATTAAAATTGATCCAATACGCCGAATTTCTAAACTCTAACTCTAGTAAACTCTAAGAACCAAACCCTAATTTGCCTTATATTTCCTAAAACCCCAAAATAGCTTTTCAATTATCAAAACCCTAAATTATTTTCTTAAATTCTAAAATTCAAAGTTGCTATATTGAATCCTAATTTGTTTTCCAAATATCCAGTAACCCTAAAAATTAACTTTTAAACCTTAGATCTTAAATTCTTAAGTTCTTCTTCCAAAACTATAAATTATTCTTCAAACAAACTCTAAAGTGCTTTATTTTTCAAAAAACCCTAAAACCTTATTTCCTCAAACCTTAAATTATAAACCCTAATGTCTTAAGATTCCAAAACCCTAATTTCATGATGTTAGCCCTGAACCCTAATTTGATTAACCAAAAACCATACTACTTTCTTAAATTTATAAAACCCTAATCCATTCTATTTTTCCAAAAAGTCTCACAGTAGACTAAATAATAATAATGATAATTCCAAAATCTCAAAACCCTAAATGTTAATTAAAGAACCCTAAGTTGAGACATAAACCTAAATTTGTATCTTTATTTTCTTTATTTAATTTTAAATTTGATTATGTAATTTATTATATGTTTTGATGGTTGATTTATTTAATTTCAATGCTTGATTTATTTAATCTATCAAGGATGGATATTTTCTTTATTATTATGATTATTATTTGTTTATTTTGGTATTAAAATTGTAAGAGGTATGTTTCCATTATTGGTTACCTCATTAATTAATTTTCATGTAATTTAAATTGGTTTTAAATTTTGGACCAATGTAAAGGAAATGTTTTCATCTTTCGGTGGGTGTCCTATTTAGTTTAGACATGGACGATGTAAGGACATGTTTCCATCCTCGGATGGGTGTCCATTTATTTGCTTTGTTTGGACATTGATTTGATTTCAATATAATGATGCTTTATTTTAATTGTTGCATATAGTATGGATAATATCATTATAATTAAGAATTTTATAATATTAAGACCTGCAAAAGAGGCCGGTTCCAATGAACCGGGCATTGTGGGGGTGCTGGGCCATTTCTCACCTTCCCCACATGTACCCAACTTTTCGAACCCATTAGGGGGTTAGGGATTCCTTAGGAATCGAGTCATCCACCCTTTTTTTTTCCGGACCATCCGGTGGCAACTCCATTTTCTCCGGGCTTAGGCTCGCGTTCTCTAAGGCTCTGAGCCTAAACAGTGCTGAAGTCGCAAGAACCATTCCACCGGGAGTGGGGACGAAAATCCCCGCTCACAGTGCCGACTCCACTAGGGATAAGAGAAGTTGATTCCATTGATCTTTATATTATTCTATTCTTTCTTATTTTGATATTATCCATTGCATCATATTAGATTGCATTGTATGCGTGAGTTAAGACACCTGTGTTACCCGTGTTGTGTTATGTAAAGGATACCATACTTTCACTCAAGGTATGGAGATTGAGCATGGCATAACCACTCATAGCCTCGTACTATTTGGTATATACTTGCTATAGGAACCTAAGCCTTTTAACCCAAAGACTAAAGCTCATATAATTGGCCTAGTTACTTTCCTTAGGTTTTACGCCAAATGCTTATTTTTTGACTAGGTTTATTTTATCTTGGCTTAAATCATGGATTATTTGGTTTGTTCTTTTTCTAATATGACCTAAGTACATTGTAAGCTCAAAATAAATTTTTTCTTTAAAGTCCAAAAGACCAAAGTTATTTTCAAAACTTTTTAAGATAGTCTTTGGACATAAAACTTTTCTAAAAACAAATCAAAAATTCTTTTGCTCATGACCCAAATACTAAGCCCAAAATCTATTTTTTCTAAAATCTTTTTTACAATGGGCTTAGAAACAAAATTATTTTCATCCAAAAGAGCTTACAAATATTTAGGTCAATTGTGGAATACCAAAAATCAATTGTGAGCCTAGTTTATACTAAGAGTTATTAATCATGGGCTTGTTTTTGGCATGAATCATTAGTTACTTTTTTAAGTGAGAAATCTATTTATAATAAACCTCTTAATTTAGTTTTAATCCAATATAGCATAAAAGCATGGATTAAAACTTAATTAATGGGAATTATCATGAACTGATTTCCATTTTTTAAAATAACACTATTTGTTGAAACATCCGAGGGAATTATTCGAAAAACAAGATACCCCATGTTGGTATTTTGTTAACCATATACCTAGGAAAAGAGACTTGCCATTCGTGTGTGGAAGTTATAAGGTTGGAAGGAACGTTCTACTTATCTTTGTCTATTGTTTGTGCATACATACATACATACATACATCTCATATCATTAATCCTTTTTGGCTTACAACTCTGGATTATGACAAATCAAAAGCTTACGATAATCTGACCTATGCCTGAGATGAAGAATCTAGCAACGATCAATCACTTGCTCACTAAAAGTAATGGAACCCAAACAAATTCAAATAATGGTTGATGATGCCCTCAATGTCAAGATGGAAGAAATAAAAGAGGCCATGGCCGAGACCATGAAGAATCAATTGGCTGCAATTTTAGGGAACAATGCCGAAGTATCTGCTAGCATCAAGAAGCTAAAGGACAAAGGGAAGGCTAAAGTTGGTGAAGTGGCTTTTGATGATGATAAGGTGATCATTGATGATGATGATTGGGATCAATGCTTCCAAGATCCTCAAGACAAAAAGGAGTCAAAGGTTATTGAAAAGACAACTATTGAAAAGACTGAGACTTTTGATGTTGAAAAGATGATTGCGGATTTGGAAAAGAAATTTGAGAAGAAGCTAAAAACCGAAGAAATGTTCGAGGTTGATAAATTATTTGAGCTAGATGAAGAAGTTTCGTACAAGTTTAAGATGCCATCCTTTGCAAAGTTTGATGGAACCAGAAATTCTCACCTCCATGAAAAGCAGTATATCACTACTGTGCAGTCTGCCCGAGCTACTAAGGCTCAAACTCTAACATACTTCATGCTCTCATTGGATCCTATTATCCAAAACTGGTTCAATACCTTAGATGATGGCACACAAAAGAATTGGAATATGCTATACAAGGCCTTCATCCAACAATATGGATACAATGTCGAGATGGAAGTTACCTTAATGGAAGTGGAGTCCATTAGACAAAGGCCAAATGAGAATTTTGTGGACTATGTAAAGAGATGGAGGAATAAGGCTGCTTTGGTCAAGAGGAGGACCGATGAATCTGATCAAATAAGGATGATTATGAGAGGGTGTTGCCTAGTCTTCATGAAAGGATGTCTCATACACTCATCCATGATTTCAAAGATCTTTTGCAAGCTGGCTTGCAAATCAAAGAGTGGGAAAGGGAGAAGAGCCGCTTTTTGGTAACAAGGAATGAGAAAGGAAATTATCAGCCTAGCAATCAAAGTACACAAAAGGAAGCTGATGTTAATGCCACTAGTCAAGGAGGAATGAGGCAGGTTTTAGAATTAAGGAAGCCACTGTCTTGGGTTCTCAATAAGCTACAAAAGAAGGGATTGTTGCAACCCTTGACCCCTCGTCCTTTGCCTAATCCTCTTCCACCTAACTTTGATACTAATGCATTTTACCAATTCCATCAAAGGCCTGGACATGAAAAGGACAATTGTATGAAGTTGAGGCATGAGATCCAGAATCTGATCGACAGTGGTAAGCTACCTGAGCCAGACAAGCCCAATACCAAGAATAATCCTTTACCTAAATTTGGAAAAGTGCCACCACCAACAACCTTCATGGTAGGAAAAGTATTGGAAGAAGATTTTGTTATATCATCCTTTCAAGATGGAAATATTGAAGATGTGAAAGGAGAAGAAGATTAACTCAACAAACTTTCCTTAGCTTGAATGTTGCTTTTCAATTTTGCTTTCTTTAATATCTAATTGGAACAATTGTGTTTTTCAAATTTAAAGTTGCTTGAAATAAATTATTTTTGTTAAAATTTTTATTGGTCTTTGTTCATTTTGGTGCTCAACCAATGAGGAATCTAGCTTGATAATTCATGAATTAATATATTTATGCATCATGACTTGAATGACTTTACTAGGTGAGGGAATTGCCCTATAGCATTGAGTTGTGTATGCTTACATAGAGAGGGCTCCTGCATAATTAACTTTGTCTAGGTCTTAGTTAGTCTTAGAACATGCTTTGACAAACTTTCGAGGCAAACTTAAACTCTGCTTATTTTAAGAGAGAGATGATTTAGGCATTGTTGGGTTAGCAAACAACTAGTATCCACCCAATTAAATATCAATCCCTAGTTGTCCCTTTGAGCCTTCATAAAATTTTAGCTTTCTTTTCATTGGCTTACAAACCTCAATAAGCTACCCAAAGCTGTTGTGATACTTTTGACAAGTCTTATGATCACTAAGGTGAAGAGGCAAGAAGATCAAAGAAAGGAATGAATAGTCAATATCATAAGGATAGTTTATGCTCTCAAGACCATAAGGGTAGTTGAAGTTCACCTAATATCTCCAATCTATCAAGATAACATCAGAGTAACAAATGATTTATCCCTGTTAAAGGAGATTTATGCCACTCCACTCATCCATTATTAGAAACTTAAGTTGGTACAAATAAGACAACTCTTTTAGAGCTAGAGATAAAAAATTGAAAAGAAAAAATAGAAAAAAAGAGAAAACAAAAAAAAAAGAAAACAGAAAAAGGAAAAAAAAGAAAAAAAAGACAAAAAGACAAAAAAAAAAGAAAAGAAAAAAGAGAAAAGAAAACCCAAAATGGTTCAAAAATCCAATTGAGTTCTCTTTTACCTAAGACAACAAAAGGCTTCCATTTAGTTTATAATGACAGTTTGACTTGAATTTGTCCAACCCAACCAAAGATTCGATCAAAATCAAAAAGGAGAAAGGACACCCAATTTTTGAAAGTTCTGTATTTGACAGTCCTACAGGGAAAAAGAACAAAATGCTCAAAGAAAGGGGAGACTAAGAAAAATAATTAGATAAAGAAAAGGAAGAAGAAGAAAAGAAATGAATATGGGTACCAAACTTTTTAAAAAGGCAAAGACTATCCCAATCAAGATTCAGGTTAGCGCCAAAAAGAAAGAAGAATGTTCAAAGCTTTGTCTTTTCATGCTCCTAGCTGTCTAAAGTTCCAACAAGCAGTTTGTAGTGTGAAGGTTTGTCCATTGTGTCACATTAGCTCTAATCTCAAAATGGCTTTCACTTAAACTCGTGTCCCTTATAGACCCCATTTCAAGACTATCAAAGACCTATTAATCTCTCTTGGTAGGTAGAGTCTATTAGTGGAGATAGTTTGAATAAGCATGCATATGAGATAGATAATATTCAAACTCAATGAGACCATTTAGCCAATTAATGTGTATGTGCCTATCTAAAGTGCAATAATTCTTGCTTAAATAGAAATGATTCCCGAGTTTAGTATGGTAACTAGGGTTGTCATGTTATAGATATGTTAATTTGAAAAATCAAGCCCTGAGGTACATTGACATTAATTTGGCAAAGCCAACATTTGATTTCAAAATAAAAATTCAAAATTGAAAATTAAAAAAAAAAAGAAGAGAAAAAAAAATTACAAAGCCTTCAAGTTAAGGGAAGTATGTCGAATCATTGAACCTCCAAAGGACACATTGGGCAAATCAAATGATTATTGGCAAGGTCATGAAGAAGATACCAACTGACATGCTGAATCATAATATAAAATGGATGTATCTCTGCTGTTTGGGGCCTCCATTTTTCATATTTTCAACATCTTGAAGATAAAAGCCATAAATGTGAAGCATTGTGTCATTCCAATACAAGACCTGAACAAGCATCTGAAAGGAACCAATGAGAACACTTCTGCTGATCACCTCGGTCTATGAGTCGATGGAACCGCTGTAAGTATTACTCATGCATATCATGCATACATGAGCATATCACATGTCATTTTTTCTTGTATTATCTGTTCTTTGTCAAAGTGAATAACAAACACTCTATGAAGTAAAGAATCAAAAGAAGATATCAAATCAGGAGGCATGGAAAGCCCATTGCTTGAGAAAGCTCCAGTAATTTTGAAAAGAGAAGAAATGCGTTCTTGTGCGAAGACCTAGGCAACTAAAACATCAATCAAAGCTTGCATGGAAAAAATCTTTGGTTTGAGGCTACATAGGGGACAAAGTTTCTCCTTTTCAATTTTTTGAGTTTATATACCAAACATTTTCAAACTCACTTGCAAATATTTTGCCATGTAGGGGGCAAGGAGAAGATATGAGGGCCAACTAAAAATAGCTGAATTTTTGCAAAAGGAAGAATAAAAGAATGGAATAACCAGTTAAGCAAGAATCCTCAACTAATAAAAGGTCAGTGAAATCCAATTCAATCTTAGGTCCAAGTACCCAGTCACGGTTCCAAGTACCCAAATCCAATTTAGTCTCGGGTCTAAGTACTCAGTCTCGGGTCCAAGTACTCAATTCAGTCATGGGTCCAAGTATCCAGTGTCGGGTCCAAGCACCCAAATTCAATTCAGTCACGGGTCCAAGTATCCAGTCTTAGGTCCAAGCACCCAAGTTCAATTTAGTCTCAGGTCCAAGTACACAATCTCAGGTCTATGTACCCAAATCAAATTCAATCTTGGGTCCAAGTACCCAAATCAAATTCAATCTTGGGTCCAAGTACCCAAATCAAATTCAATCTTGGGTCCAAATACCCAAATCAAATTCAATCTCGGGTCCAAGTACCCAAATCAAATTCAATCTAGGGGGCAAACTGTAGACCCTTAATCTCGGGTCCAAGTACCCAAATTAAATTCAATCTCGGGTCCAAGTACCCAAATCCAATTCAATCACGGGTCCAAGTACCCAAATCAAATTCAGTCTCGGGTCCAAGTACCCAAATCAAATTCAGTCTTAGGCCCAAGTATCCAAATCAAGTTCAGTCTCGGGTCCTAGTACCCAAATCAAATCCAAATACCCATCCTCATCAAAAATCAATCAAAGATCTTATTGCTTTTCACTCTCTTTTGTCATAGTCTCAGATCGTTCAAGTAGGGGGCCAACTGTAGACACCTAATTTTGTACACATTCAAATTCGATAGTCTAAAATAATTATTGTGGTATTTTATTTATTTTAATAATATTATAATTACTAATAATATTTAATAGTTATTTTTAATAAAAAAATATAAAAAAATAAAAAAATCGGACTGATCAACGAGCGACGCGCTGCAGTGTTGACGCGCGGCAGCCAATTTTGCCACAGAAATTGTCTGCGGCGAATTGGGCACTGCCCAATTTGCCTCAGCCTATTCTACGACAAATTGGCTTACCAGCTAGCCCGCTGCTCCCATTTTTGCCAACCTAATTTTTACCAGCTCAGCCTGCAGGCCAGACAGCCCGCGCGCTGCCGATTTTTTTACCAAACCTTGTTTTACCCAGTTTTCTTTTTTTTCCTAAAAAATTGGTATTTCCTTATTAAAATAGGATTAGGACTCTTTATTTTCCTATAAATACTAGCATTAAACACACGGATGAGGGGAGGAGAAAAAAACCTAGAGGACGGCAATCAAAGAACATTAAGGGAGATTGAAAACAACAAAGCAGAAAGAGCCAAAAAAAAAAAAGAGAGAAAGCAGTAGCAAGTATCAATCATCAATCATCAATCCATCAACGGTAGCAATGCTGCCTTTTTTCATTGTTCATCCATAAGTCAATTGTGGAGGAACCAACGAATGGAGGTTTGATTATAAATCTTTGATTTTATTATATTTACAACATTTTTATGTTTAGATTCATGGATTGTTAAAGCATATGATAGTATTGCCATATTTTATTTTAAATGTTTCTGTTATTATTTTGATGCTGAGTCTTCCAGTAACCTAAATTATTAAACTTTAATAGTATGTTTATAAATAGGATTTTCCATTAATCCAGTAGCCTAATTCATTGATTAAATTATCAAAAATCCTAAACTAATCTTCTATTTCTTAAACTTCAAAAATCCAAAACTATTCTTCTATTTCTTAAACTTCAAAAATCTTAAACTGTTCCTCTATTTTCAAAACTTTAAAACTGTTATTTTATTTCCAAAACTTTTAAACCCTAAATTATTCCGTTAAAGTCTCACAAACCTAATTGTTTTCCAAAATCTCAATTTATCTCCGAAATCAATATTTCTTCTAAGAAGATAAATCAAAACCTTAATTTATTTTAAAGCTTGTCACCCCGTAACCCTTTCCCCAAACTATTCTACCTAAAGACACTAAAAACCCTAACTATCCAAAACCCTATCTTCCTAAAACCCTAATCCCAAAACCTCAATTCCAGAAACCATAAACCCGAGTTTGCAAATAGTTTAATTATTAAAATTGACCTAATAAGCCGAATTTCTAAACTCTAACTCTAACAAACTAAGAACCAAACCCTAATTTGCCTTACATTTCCTAAAACCCCAAAATAGCTTTTGAATTATCAAAACACTAAATTATTTTCTTAAATTCTAAAATTCAAAGTTGCTTTATTGAATCCTAATTTGTTTTCCAAATATCCAGTAACCCTAAAAATTAACTTTCAAACCTTAGATCTCAAATTCTTAAGTTCTTCTTCCAAAACTATAAATTATTCTTCAAACAAACACTAAAGTGCTTTATTTTTCAAAAATCCCTAAAACCTTATTTCCTGAAACCTTAAATTATAAACCTTAATGTCTTAAGATTCCAAAATCCAAATTTTATGATGTTAGCCTTAAACCCTAATTTGATTAACCAAAAACCTTACTACTTTCTTAAATTTATATCCATTTCATTTTTCCAAAAAGTCTCACAGTAGCCTAAATAATATTAATGATAATTCCAAAATCTCAAAACCCTAAATGTTAATTAAAGAACCCTAAGTTGAGACATAAACCTAAATTTGTATCTTTATTTGCTTTATTTAATTTTAAATTTAATTATGTAGTTTATAATATGTTTTGATGGTTGATTTATTTAATTTCAGTGCTTGATTTATTTAATTTATCATGGATGGATATTTTTTTTATTATTATGATTATTATTTGTTTATTTTGGTATTAAACTTGTAAGAGGTATGTTTCCATTATTGGGTACCTCATTAATTAATTTTCATGTAATTTAAATTGCTTTTATATTTTGGACCAATGTAAAGGATATGTTTTCATTTTTCGGTGGGTGTCCTATTTAGTTTAGACAAGGACGATGTAAGGACATGTTTCCATCCTCGGATGGGTGTCCATTTATTTGCTTTGTTTGGACATTGATTTAATTTTAATATAATGATGCTTTATTTTAATTGTTGCATGTAGTATGGATAATATCATTATATTTAAGAATTTTATAATATTAAGACCTGAAAAGGAGGCCGGTTCCAATGAACCGTGCATTGTGGTGGTGCTAGACCATTTCTCACCTTTCCCACATGTGCCCAACTTTCCGAACCCATTAGGGGGTTGGTAATTCCTTAGGAATCAAGTCATCCACCCCTTTCTTTTTCCCGGCCCCGTCCGGGTAGTGACTCCATTTTCTGAGGACTTAGGCCCGTGTTCTCTAAGGCCCCGAGCCTAAACAGTGCCGAAGTCGCAAGAATTTAATGGAATAATTTAGGGTTTAGTGTTTTTGGAAAAATAGTTTAGGGTTTTAAAGTTTAATCAAAGACTTAGGCTACTGGATTTTTGGAAAACAAATTAGGATTCAATAAAGCAACTTTGAATTTTAGAATTTAAGAAAATAATTTAGGGTTTTGATAATTGAAAGCTATTTTGGGGTTTTAGGAAATATAAGGCAAATTAGGGTTTGGTTCTTAGAGTTTACTAGAGTTAGAATTTAGAAATGCGGCTTATTGGATCAATTTTAATAGTTAAACTATTTGCAAACTCAGGTTTATGGTTTTTGGAATTGAGGTTTGGGAATTAGGGTTTTAGGAAGCTAGGGATTCAGATAGTTAGGGTTTTTAAAATTAAATTTGTGTTGAACGATTATATTATTTACTTTAATTAAGATCTTAAGCATTGTATGAATTAATTCATGATGCTGCCTAAATTAAATTCAAGGAAGAATAAAATAACTAGGCAGTGTGATGATAGTTTAAAAGATGAAGATGATTGATGATTGAATAAACTGAAGTTAGAACAATTTACCTACGTTTGAAGGCTCCACCAAAAAATTGATTTCTGGATGACCAATAACAAAGGCAATGTTGCTGCCTTTGATGGATTGATGATTGATGAATACTTCTTGTTGCTAATTTTTTTACCGTCTCCTACTCCTAGGGTGTAGACCCTTAATTTTTGACCCAGTCCAGTCCAATATATTTTATTTAGTCCAAAATAATTTTTGTGTTGTCTAATATATTTTAATTGGTCCAAAATAATTTTTGTTATCTTAATTAAATAATTTTCCATCGCCGATTTTTATTTTTATTTTTATTTGTTTATTTTTATTTTTTATTAAAAAAAATAAGCCATTTCGCCCGCAGAATTTTTCTGCAGGAAAATGGCCAGCAGACCGGTCCTCGCCCTCTGCAGCAGCCAACTGCGGCAAATGTTTTCGCCAACGCATTTTTTTCGCAGTAGTTTTTTCGCTAGCGAAATTTTTCCGATGCAAATTTTTCGAACCCTAATGCAATTAGGTTTCGGTTTCCTTTTCTTAATGAATAATGAATGCTGTAAGAAACTAGAATTAATCAAGAATTCTTCTATAAATAAGATCAATTACAACACAAAAAATCAACGAGAAATAAGGAAGAAATTGGACAGAAACTTGGAGCAAAAGTGGAGACCGAAACTGTGAAGGAAAACCTTGAACCAAGCTGATTTTTTGAGAGAGCAGAAAAACAATTCAATGAATTCAAAGGCAAAAACTCTTGTCTTTGACCTTGTTCATCCAAGAAGAAATTTTTGGTGAAACTTACAAAATAAGGTTTTAATTCTTAGTTTTTTTTATTTTGTCACAGTAGCTAGATCATACAATTGTTTCTTTTAATTTAAAAACCTAATAACCTCAATTCATCTTTTCTGAAGTATGAAAATCTTAAATCGTTGCTTTATTTTCCAAAAAGTTTAAAGATATTAGTTTTATTTCCTCAAAACCCCAAAACCAAGATTTGCATTCCAAATTATCTGTTTCCTTACAAAAGCCTTAAAAACATCTTTTTTGCTTATATAAACTTTAAATCATTTGTTTACTTTCATAAAAATCAATTGCTTTTTTCTAAATTCTAAAAACCCTAAGCATTCACCAAAACCCTAATTCTAAAACACTAAACCCTAATGCAACTTCCAAACCTAAAACAGTGAACTCTAACCCCTTTAAAACCCTAAGCCCTAATTTTTCTAAAACCCAAATCCTTTAAACTTTAAAAACTTTATAAACATAAATGCTATACTTTTTACACAGTAAGCTCAAAATGATAATTCATTAACCATAAATTACAATCTAAGTGTTTTGAAGAGCCCAAACTCTAAATTCATGATTTTACATCACAAATCCTAATTTGGTTAATCAAAGAATTTTACCAACTTTCTGAATCATAAAACTTTAATTTATTTTAATTCCTTTAAAAACTCACAGTAGCCTAATTCCACAAAATCCAAAACCCTAAACACATGAAATAAAGAACCCTAAATGGGAACAGTGGCTATAATTTAGATTTTTATTTGCCTTATTTAATTCTATATTTGATTATGCTTTGATTTATTTTATATGCTTTAATTTATTTAAGTTCAATTCTTGGTTTATTTAATTTGTCATGGATGGATGTTTACTTTCTATTGATGTTTAATACCCTTGATGAATGATTTATTTATGATGAATGATTATTTACTTTTATCAATTTATTTAGATTTCCAAATGTTGTAAGAGGTATGTTTCCACTTGGTGGGTACCTCATTAGCTAAATGTCATGTAATGTAAATTTCTTTTGTATTTTAGAACCAATGTAAAGGACATGTTTCTATCTTTCGGTGGGTGTCCTATTTAGGCATGGGATGTAAGGACATGTTTCCATCTTCGGATGGGTGTCCATTCATTTGTTTTGCTTCGACATTGCTTTGATTTTAATATAATGATGCTTTCTTTTAATTGTTGTGTGTAATATGGATAATATTGCTATACTTAAGAATTTTATAATATTAAGACCTGTAAAGGAGGCCGGTTCCAATGAACCGGGCATTGTGGGGTTGCTGGGCTGTTTCTCACCTTCTCCACACGTACCCAACTTTCCAAACCCATTAGCGGGTTGGGGATTCCTTAGGAATCGAGTCATCCACCCCCTTTCTTTTTCCTGGCCCATCCGGGTGGCGACTCCATTTTCTTCGGACTTAGGTCTGTGTTCTCTAAGGCCCTAAGCCTAAATAGTGCGAAGTCGTAAGAACCATTCCACCGGGAGTGGGGGCCAAAACCCCCCACTCACAGTGGCTATTCCACTGGGGATAAGAGAAGTTGATTCCGTTGGTCTTTATATTATTCTATTCTTTCTTATAATGATATTATCCATTGCATCATATTAGATTGTATTATGTGCACGAGTTAGGATGCCTGAGTTACCCATGTTGTGTTATGTAAGGGATACCATACTTTCACTCAAGGTATGGAGATTGAGCATGGCATAACCACTCATAGCCTCATACCATTTGGTATATACTTGCTATGGGAACCTAAGCCTTTTAACCCGAAGACTAAAGCTCATGTAGTTGGCCTAGTTACTTTCCTTAGGTTTTTTACCCCAAATGCATGTTGTTTGACTATGGTTCATTTATCTTGGCTTAAATCATGGCTTATTTGGTTTGTTCTTTTTCTAATATGACCCAAGTACATTTGCAAGTTCTAAATAAATTTTTCTTTAAAATTCAAAAGACCAAAACTATTTTCAAAACTTTTCAAAATGGTCTTTGGACATAAAACTTTTCTAAAAACATATCTTTGGCTCATGGTCCAAATACTAAGCCTGAAATCTATTTTTCTAAAATCTTTTTATGGGCTTAGAAACAAAATTGTTTTTATCGAACCTCTCCTTATAAAGAGCTTGCAAAAATATTTAGGTCAATTAAGAAATACCAAAAATCAATTGTGGGCCTAGTTTACACTAAGAATAAATTAACCATGGGCTTGTTTTTGGCATGAATCATTAGTTACCTTTTTCAAGTGAGAAATCTATTAATGATAAACCTCTTAATTTAGTTTTAACCTAATATAGCATAAAAGCTACTTTAGTTGGTTGGATGGATTAAAACCTAATTAATGGGAATTATCATGGGTGGATTTCCATTTTCAAAAATATAACTATTGATTGAAACATCTGAGGGGATTATTCGAAAACAAGATATCCCATGTTGGTATATTGTTAACCATATACCTAGGAAAAGAGAATCGCCATTCGTGTGTGGATGTTATAAGGTTGGAAGGAACGTCCTAATTATCTTTCTTCGTTGATTATTCATGCATACATGCATACATGCATACCTTTGCATCTCATATCATTGATCCTCTCTAGCTCACAGCCCTGGATTACGACAGTTCAAAGGCTTACAACAATCCGACCTACACCGAAGACGAAGTATCTAGCAACGACTCAATCACTTGCTCACCAAAAACAATGGAGCCCGAACAAATTCAAAGGATGGTGGATGAGGTCCTCAACTCCAAGATGGAAGAAATAAAAGAGGCCCTAGCTGAGACCATGAAGAACCAATTGACTACAATCTTAGAGAATCATGTTGGGGCATCTGCTTACACTAAGAAACCAAGGGACAAAGGGAAGACTAAAGTTGGTGAAGTGGTTTTTGATGATGAAAAGGTGATCATTGATGATGATGATGATTTGGCTCAATACTACCAAGATGTTCAAGAGAAGAAGAAAGAAACGAAGGTTGTTGAGAAAGCAACTATTGAAAAGACCGAGGCATCCGATGTTGAAAAGATGATTGCTGATTTAGAAAAGAAATTTGAGAAGAAGCTGAAAACTGAAGAGATGTCCGAGATCGATAAACTATTTGAGCTAGATGAAGAAGTCTCGTACAAGTTCAAGATGCCATCTTTTGCAAAGTTCAATGGCACCGAAAATCCTCATCTCCATGTGAAGCAGTATATCACTACCATGCAATCTGCCCGAGCTACTAAGGCTCAAACCCTAAGGTACTTTATGCTCTCATTGGACCCTGTTGTCCAAAATTGGTTCAATACCTTAGATGATAGAACACAAAAGAGTTGGGATCTACTTTACAAAGCCTTCATCCAATAATATGGATATAATGTTGAGTTGGAAGTTACCTTAATGGAAGTGGAGTCCATTAGGCAAAGGCTGAATGAGAATTTTGTAGATTATGTCAAGAGATGGAGAAACAAGGCCGCTTTACTCAAGAAGAGGCCCGATGAATCCGATCAAATAAGGATGATTGTGAGAGGGGTGTTGCCTAGTCTTCATGAGAGGATGTCTCATACACTCATCCGTGATTTCAAAGACCTTCTCCAAGCTGGTTTGCAAATTGAAGAATGGGAAAGGGAGAAGAACCGTTTTTCAACAAAAAGGAACGAGAAAGGGAACTATTAATCTGGTAGCCAAAGCATGCAAAAGGCCGTCGATGTTAATGCTACTAACCAAGGAACAAGGGGACAATTTTCAGAATTAGGGAAGTCGATGTCTTGGGTTCTCAATAAACTTCAAAGAATGGGATTGCTACAACCCTTAAATACTCGTCCTTTGCCTAACCCTCTCCCACCTAAATTTGACACTAAAGCATTTTGTCAATTTCACCAAATGCAAGGGCAAGACACGGATAGATGTGTGAGGTTGAGACATGAGATCCAAAATCTAATTGATAATGGGAAGCTACCCAAGCCCAATAAGCCAAACACTAAAGACAACCCATTACCAAAATTCAATAGGATACCACCACCAGCAACCTTCATGATTGGAGGAGGTTTGAATGAGGATTTTGTCATGTCTTTTCTCAAGATGTGGATGGAGAAGCAACCAAAGAAGAAGAGGTATTTGGTGAAATTAAACAAGCTATGATGGGTGGAGAAGTAACAATTTGTGTTGTCAACGGGTTTTGGGATTCAAGTGATAGTGATGATGATATTGTATCCAAGAAGGAGGAGTGGACTTGGTCTTAGCCCGAAGAAGATGAAGTAATGAACACTAGATCTGGTAAGCCTTGTAACACCCTCACATCCAATGCACACACACTACCACCACAATAATGTAGCATAAGTGCACCAAACATAGGGATGTTACGGTTTTCTTCAACATTCAAAACATTTGAATAGTTACTATTCTATTATCATCATATAATATAGAAAAGTAGATCATTTACTCTTAAATTAAAACACCTTAGATATATATATATATATATACCTACTTATAGTTATTACACAGCGGAAGTCATAAAATATTTACATATTTAAAAACACTTAGTTCCATATTTACAAATATACATATATGTACATTTAATCAATACTTTACAAAATATAAAAGAGTTATACATGATTGGCAAGTTTTCTTTGATCTTTAAGACTCCAAAATCAACTCTTCACTGTCTACTCTCAGTCGGTCTCGAAGAGCTCTCGGGATCAACTCTAGCAGTTCTATCACCTGCGCGATTAAACACTATCGCGCTAAGCCAACGGCTTAGTAAGATAAATCATGCTATGACTTAGTGCAATGCAATGTACTTTCTCAATCCAATATATATATGTAACATCATATATGCAAAACTAACAATATACTTCCACATTACATATCACATCTCAATATCTTATCATATACCTCATGAATATTCATTTAATCATCAACACAAAGCAAATACAATCATCATTCATGACTCACATTTACCATAGACAAGCATGGGCCCAAGACACACTAATATGCCATTCAATTTTCAGAGTTAATGTTTTGGTTCTATCATCACATTTATCAATATCATATACCCAACTAGGCTTCAAAGATTAAGTTCAACCAAGCTTCAAGGGGAGCAAAGCATGCTAAGCTTCTACCCAACTTGGCTTCAAGAACTAACCCAACCTAGCTTCAAGGGTTGTAACATCTCAATTAGGCTTCAAGGATTCAATCCAACCTAACTTCAAGAGATTGTTACTATCATTAGGCATGCCACCAATAACATACTCTGAAAATGGAATAACACATTAGCCACACAATTCATTTACATATCAATTATCATTTCCATTCTCAATTCTCATCAACAATTAAGCAAACATGCCTTATTTCTTTCAATTGCATCATCATAGCCAATCACAATGGCTTTGCATCACATTTCTCATCTTAATTCATCTTATGCATATAGCATCATTGATATAGTATTTCAAAGTACATTATCCATGTAACACATTATCATTCACAATGCATAACATAATATTGTTTAATCTCAACCATGATGTTAGACAAATAATCTATTTAACATGTATTTGAAAATCTTATTGCAGGATTAGATTGCTTCCAATAAGATGAACAGAACATTTCTAACGGTCGCACCAAGCCATGTCGCGACCGCCCTACACAATCAAAATATAACACTTTATCACAGTAGGTTTCGCGGCCAGAAGCCCGACCTAAGCCGCGACCGCACATCACAATAATCACGACCGCTCCTGAGCAATAGCGACCGTCCCACACAACGTCTCTCTCATACAAAAACCCTAAATGTAGCCAATTTCTTTTGGTTAACTTAAAACACAATACACACAACATAACCTCATTCAAATGGACCTAATCAACATCATTTACACTTATTTTGCACATTTAACACAATATTCACATTAACCAAACATTAAATCATTCACCAATTCCAAATCTTAAAACCAACTTTACTCTTAAACTTTCACTATCAAAATCCACCTATCTTACCATATTCACAACCAAACCAACATCAATTCCATCTTTTAAAAGTTAAATCAAATCTAACACTTGCAAACACATATCAACACACTAAATCATCACCTTAACAAATCACAAATCATCTTAATCATAAATTCAGAATTAACCAAGGAAATCAAGAAATTTCTTACCTTATATGAAGAAATTCCACAACTCTTTCCCCAAGTCTCTCAATTCCTTCTTCAATTTGCTTCTAGCATCAAGAACACCTCTCTTTCCCTTTTGTTAATGGAGAGCCGGCCACCTCTTGAAGAAGAAGAGAAGATTATGATGAAATCACAAAGTCAACACTCATTAAATACTCATCCAAAAGAAAATTACCAAAAGACCCTCAAACACATCTTAATTCTCTTTGTTATCTCTTGCCCATTTTGGTAATTTCACATGCCCTAAAAATATCTCCTCTTGCCTTGACCAACTCTTTTGACCAATGTATATGTTATATATATCACCATATACACAACATATAAACTTGTCTCTAAACCCTAAATTCTTTCCCAAAACACTTATATTTTTCTTTTCTCATTTCTTTTTCTTATCACAACACACACATTCAATCCAATTATAATGACAACAACAACAACCACAATATAACCAAGACTTTTAGGGCATATATGAGGATATTACAATTCTCCCCCTCTAAAAAGAAATTTCGTCCTCGAAATTACCTGATATTAACTCTGAAACAACTGAGGATATTGCTCACGCATAGTCTGCTCACTTTCCCAAGTTGCTTCTTCCTTTGCATGATTCTTCCAAAGAATCTTCACCAATGGTACTCTCTTATTCCTCAATTCTTTCACTTCCCGTGCCAAGATAGCAACTGGTTCCTCTTCAAATGTCAAGTCTGGGCTCACTTCAATAGATTCCAATGGCAACACATGAGATGGATCCGACCTGTACCTCCTCAACATAGATACATGGAACACATTATGAATACGATCCAACTCAGGCGGTAAAGCAAGTCTATACGCCACTGGCCCAACTCTTTCCAAAACTTCATACGGTCCGATGAAACGAGGACTCAATTTCCCTTTCCGACCGAACCTCAAAATCTTCTTCCAAGGAGATACCTTCAAAAATACCTTATCCCCAATATCAAACTGAATATCTCTCCTCTTCAGATCTGCATAAGACTTCTGTCGGTCTGAAGCTGCTTTCAATCTGCCTCGAATCAACTTTACTTTCTCTTCAGTTTCTTGAATCAAATCAGGCCCAATCAATTTACCATCACCAAGCTCACTCCAACACAGAGGTGTCCTACACCGTCTGCCATACAATGCCTCGAATGGGGCCATTCTGATGCTGGACTGATGACTGTTATTATAAGCAAACTCCACAAGAGGTAAGAATCTATCCCAACTTCCAGTGAAATCGATGACACAGTTTCTCAACGTATCCTCAATGATCTGTATCACTCTCTCAGACTGTCCATCCGTCTGTGGATGAAAAGCAGTACTGAAATGCAGTCGAGAACCCAAAGCACCATGCAAACTCTTCCAAAATCTTGAAGTAAACCTAGGATCCCGATCAGACACTAAAGAAGTTGGAACACCATGCAATCTCACAATTTCATGGATGTACAGCTCAGCTAACCTCTCCAACGAGTAATCCATCCGAACCGGAAGGAAATGAGCTGTCTTAGTCAATCTATCCACAATCACCCATATGGCATCATGTCTCCTTTGTGTCAAAGGCAACCCAGACACAAAGTCCATTGTCACTCTTTCCCACTTCCATTCAGGCACTGACAACGGTTGAAGCAACCCAGTTGGAACTTGATGCTCTGCTTTAACCTTCTGACAAGTGAGACATTTAGATACAAAATCAGCAATGTCTCTCTTCAACCCAATCCACCAATAATGCTGTCTTAAATCATGATACATCTTGGTATTACCCGGATGCATAGCAAATATAGACTGATGAGCTTCTTCCAAAATGATCCTTTTCAAATCAGCATCATCGGGTACACACAACCTGTTCTTAAACCATAGGCTCCCATCATTCCTCACAACAAAATCTCTACCCTTTCCACTCTGACAATCTGAAACAATCTTCTGAATCTTCCCATCATTCACCTGAGCCTCTCTGATCTGATCCAACAAAACCGGCTTCAATTGCAACTGTGCCAATAACGCACCATTATCACAAGGTACAAAACTGGCACACAATGCTCTCAACTCAACAAGCAACGAGAGCGAATAAACTGTTAAACCAGCTAAAGACTTCCGACTCAAGGCATCAGCAACCACATTTGCTTTACCTGGATGATAATCTATCAAGCAGTCGTAGTCTTTAATCAATTCTAACCATCTCCTCTGCCGAAGGTTAAGCTCTTTCTGGACACCCAAATACTTCAAACTCTTGTGATCAGTGTAGATGAAACATTTCTCCCCAAACAGATAATGGCGCCAAATCTTCAGTGCAAACACAATGGCTGCCAATTCCAAATCATGGGTGGGGTAATTAAGCTCATGCGGTTTCAACTGACGAGATGCATAAGCTATAACTTTACCTTCCTGCATCAACACACATCCCAAACCTCTATGTGAAGCATCACTGTAGATCACATAGGGTTGGCCTTCTATAGGTAAAGTGAGAACAGGCGCTTGAGTCAACATATCTCTCAATTGTTCAAAGCTCGCCTGACACTGATCCGTCCACACAAATCTCACTCCCTTACGAAGCAATCTGGTGAGTGGAGTAGCTATCACAGAAAATCCTTTCACAAACCGCCGGTAATATCCTGCCAAACCCAGAAAACTTCTAACCTCTGTCACAGACTTGGGTGGACTCCAATTTAAAATGGCTTCAACTTTACTCGGATCCACTCTGATGCCTTCTGCTGAAACAATATGTCCGAGAAAAGCTACCTGATCCAACCAGAACTCACACTTCGACAATTTGGCAAACAGTTGCTTCTCTCTCAAAATCTGCAACACAATCCGCAGATGCATATCATGTTCCTCTTCATTCCTTGAATACACCAGAATATCATCAATGAAGACCACTACAAACTGATCCAAATAGGGCCTAAACACCCTATTCATCAAATCCATGAAAGCTGCAGGTGCATTCGTCAGACCAAAAGGCATAACTAAAAAATCATAATGTCCATACCTGGTCCGAAATGCAGTCTTTGGAACATCTTCCGCTCTGACTCTCAACTGATGGTACCCCGATCTCAGATCAATCTTAGAGAATACTGACGCTCCCTTCAACTGATCAAAGAGATCATCGATTCTAGGCAAAGGATACTTATTCTTAATGGTCACCTTGTTCAATTGCCTATAGTCGATACATAACCTCATCGTACCATCTTTCTTCTTCACAAATAGCACAGGAGCTCCCCATGGAGAAACACTGGGGCGAATGAATCCTTTATCCAACAGATCTTGTAATTGCACTTTCAACTCCCTCAATTCTGCTGGTGCCATCCTGTAAGGAGTAATGGAGATAGGAGTGGTACCAGGCAACAACTCGATACCGAACTCCACCTCTCTCTCGGGAGGCAATCCTGGCAACTCCTCAGGAAAAACATCAGGGAACTCTGCAACTGTGGCAATGCTTTCAATAGGAGAACCCTTCACTCTAGTATCTACCACATGAGCAAGATAGGCTTCACACCCCTTCCTGATCAACCTCCGAGCTGCAACAGCTGAAACAAATAAGGAGGCTAATTGTTCCTGCTCATTAGATACAATCACCTCTCTACCATCACCGGTTCTCAAAGAAACAATTTTCTTTTTACAATCCACCACAGCTCCATGTCGAGATAGCCAATCCATGCCTAGGATCACATCATATTCCTTAAATGGCATCTCAATCAAATCCCCAAGGAACTCCTCACCCTGAACTCTCACTGCACTATCTCTATGCACTTTACTCACAATCACACTATGCCCTAACGGATTTGTCACCAAAACATCAAATCCTAGGGACTCAGCATGCATATCAGAAACAGGTAACACAGATGCACTAATGTAAGAGTGTGTGGATCCAGGGTCAATCAATGCAAGTACTGCAGTATTAAATAAAGAAAAAGTACCAGCTATGACCGCCGATGCATCCGGCTGCCTCTGCATAACATACATCCTCTGGGAAGAACCAACCTCCTCCGGTCTAGTCTCCCTGGATGTAGCACCACCTCTAGAACTGAACCCTGCTCTACCACCTCGGCTGGCACCTCTGCCTCCTCTACCTCCCCTCACACTGGCTCGAGAAGCGGCAGAATCAACTGGCATAAACTCCTGCCTCTCCGGACAGTCTCTCACAAAGTGATCTGGCGACCCACACCTAAAACATACCCCTGCAACACCAGCTTTCCAACATGGACCACCATGTGGCCTCCCACAATGGATGCAGATGGGTAAGGTGGATCTCTGAACCATAGGGGTCGGAGCACTTGCCACTGAAGCTGCAGGTCTGAATCTTTGTCTCTGGAACTGCACTGATCTACCTGCTGGTCTCTGGCTCCTACTACTCCGAGGAACAAAGCTTCCTCTACCCCTCTTTGCTGAAGAAGACCCTGCCTCAAACTGAGGCCTTCTCACTCTGACCTCTTCCTCTGATGCAACTGCAATCACTTGAGCCCTTTCTACATCTCGAGCTGCTGCCACTAGCTGGGAGAAATCGTGATATCTAGACCCGGCCACTAAGCACATGATAGAGGGTCTCAATCCCTCCTAAAATCGCCGGCATCTATCAATCTCATCAGCAATGATACCCCCAGCATACTGACTCAGTCTAATAAACTCAACTTCATATTCAGTAACAGTCTTGTTATCTTGCTTCAGGCTTAAGAATTCCATCTTCTTCATATCCTTATACTCCCTAGGAGTATATTTCAACTCAAATTCCCTCAAGAAATCTGCATATGACAAAGTTGGTGGATCTTCCATGGAATGTGGCACAGTCTTCCACCAATCGTAGGCATCCTTCTGTAGCAAAGATCTGGCATAGTCAAACTTTTCCTCAGGGGTAGCTTGCAACTGAATAAAGATCCTCTGAACTTTGTCAAGCCACTGTTCTGCCACAGCTGGATCAGTGGTACCAATAAAATCCTCAGCTCCATACTTCCTTAGCTTGCCATAGTGCCTCACTGGTACTGAAGGCTGAGGGGGTGGTGGCACTGGTTGTACTGGAGCTTGCCTGAAAGTCTCCATCATATGCACAAACCAAGCTGGTGGAATCTCATCACCTACTGGTCTACCCGACACCGAAGCAGGTGCCTCCTCAACACTATCAACCCTAACTCCCTCATCAGGAGCAACACTCTCCTCACTGCCCTCAACTGACTGTCTCAAATGAGGATCCATCAACACCTAACACTGCAAACACAACAGGACACACCTTATTAAAGATCAAAGATTGCCAATCCCAAACATGTATTTTATTTCAAAAACTCACTTTTTAATTCAAAATAGTCTTTTTATAACATATTACCTAGGTTGAGAATCTCAAACCTGGCTCTGATACCAAAACAATTGTAACACCCTCACATCCAATGCACACACACTACCACCACAATAATGTAGCATAAGTGCACCAAACATAGGGATGTTACGGTTTTCTTCAACATTCAAAACATTTGAATAGTTACTATTCTATTATCATCATATAATATAGAAAAGTAGATCATTTACTCTTAAATTAAAACACCTTAGATATATATATATATATATACCTACTTATAGTTATTACACAGCGGAAGTCATAAAATATTTACATATTTAAAAACACTTAGTTCCATATTTACAAATATACATATATGTACATTTAATCAATACTTTACAAAATATAAAAGAGTTATACATGATTGGCAAGTTTTCTTTGATCTTTAAGACTCCAAAATCAACTCTTCACTGTCTACTCTCAGTCGGTCTCGAAGAGCTCTCGGGATCAACTCTAGCAGTTCTATCACCTGCGCGATTAAACACTATCGCGCTAAGCCAACGGCTTAGTAAGATAAATCATGCTATGACTTAGTGCAATGCAATGTACTTTCTCAATCCAATATATATATGTAACATCATATATGCAAAACTAACAATATACTTCCACATTACATATCACATCTCAATATCTTATCATATACCTCATGAATATTCATTTAATCATCAACACAAAGCAAATACAATCATCATTCATGACTCACATTTACCATAGACAAGCATGGGCCCAAGACACACTAATATGCCATTCAATTTTCAGAGTTAATGTTTTGGTTCTATCATCACATTTATCAATATCATATACCCAACTAGGCTTCAAAGATTAAGTTCAACCAAGCTTCAAGGGGAGCAAAGCATGCTAAGCTTCTACCCAACTTGGCTTCAAGAACTAACCCAACCTAGCTTCAAGGGTTGTAACATCTCAATTAGGCTTCAAGGATTCAATCCAACCTAACTTCAAGAGATTGTTACTATCATTAGGCATGCCACCAATAACATACTCTGAAAATGGAATAACACATTAGCCACACAATTCATTTACATATCAATTATCATTTCCATTCTCAATTCTCATCAACAATTAAGCAAACATGCCTTATTTCTTTCAATTGCATCATCATAGCCAATCACAATGGCTTTGCATCACATTTCTCATCTTAATTCATCTTATGCATATAGCATCATTGATATAGTATTTCAAAGTACATTATCCATGTAACACATTATCATTCACAATGCATAACATAATATTGTTTAATCTCAACCATGATGTTAGACAAATAATCTATTTAACATGTATTTGAAAATCTTATTGCAGGATTAGATTGCTTCCAATAAGATGAACAGAACATTTCTAACGGTCGCACCAAGCCATGTCGCGACCGCCCTACACAATCAAAATATAACACTTTATCACAGTAGGTTTCGCGGCCAGAAGCCCGACCTAAGCCGCGACCGCACATCACAATAATCACGACCGCTCCTGAGCAATAGCGACCGTCCCACACAACGTCTCTCTCATACAAAAACCCTAAATGTAGCCAATTTCTTTTGGTTAACTTAAAACACAATACACACAACATAACCTCATTCAAATGGACCTAATCAACATCATTTACACTTATTTTGCACATTTAACACAATATTCACATTAACCAAACATTAAATCATTCACCAATTCCAAATCTTAAAACCAACTTTACTCTTAAACTTTCACTATCAAAATCCACCTATCTTACCATATTCACAACCAAACCAACATCAATTCCATCTTTTAAAAGTTAAATCAAATCTAACACTTGCAAACACATATCAACACACTAAGTCATCACCTTAACAAATCACAAATCATCTTAATCATAAATTCAGAATTAACCAAGGAAATCAAGAAATTTCTTACCTTATATGAAGAAATTCCACAACTCTTTCCCCAAGTCTCTCAATTCCTTCTTCAATTTGCTTCTAGCATCAAGAACACCTCTCTTTCCCTTTTGTTAATGGAGAGCCGGCCACCTCTTGAAGAAGAAGAGAAGATTATGATGAAATCACAAAGTCAACACTCATTAAATACTCATCCAAAAGAAAATTACCAAAAGACCCTCAAACACATCTTAATTCTCTTTGTTATCTCTTGCCCATTTTGGTAATTTCACATGCCCTAAAAATATCTCCTCTTGCCTTGACCAACTCTTTTGACCAATGTATATGTTATATATATCACCATATACACAACATATAAACTTGTCTCTAAACCCTAAATTCTTTCCCAAAACACTTATATTTTTCTTTTCTCATTTCTTTTTCTTATCACAACACACACATTCAATCCAATTATAATGACAACAACAACAACCACAATATAACCAAGACTTTTAGGGCATATATGAGGATATTACAAGCCTTATGCAAGGCCACCACTTAAGGAGGTAGAAACTAATAAGGGAAAGGAAGTTGAAGTAGAAGAAGATGATGCTGTGCTCAAGTAATTGAAAAGAACCCAAGCAAGTGTTAGCATTTGGGACTTATTAGCTACTTCTAAAAAGCACCGAGAAACTATGGCCAAAGCCTTAGCTAGCATGCCAATTTCTACCTCCACAACACCGGAGGAGTTGATCAACTACATAAAAATTGGGGAAGTAATGAAATGTGAGGAGGTTCAAGAAAAGAGTGAAGTTAATATGGGAGCAGTTTCTTTTTCGGATGCGGACTTACCAGAGGAGGGGAGAGACCATATCTGCCCTCTCTTTATCAAAGTAGAAGTCAAGGGGAAGAGGACTCCTTGTGTAATGGTCGATGGTGGGTCTGCCATAAATGCTTGTCCACTTAAGATATTGCCAAAGATAGCTATGTCAACAAAAGATCTAAACCCGACCGAGGTAACAATTCGTGCTTATAACAACACTAAGAGGCATGCTGAAGGGACTTTCAAAGCGGTTGTCAAGGTTGGTCCAATTGAATCTATTATTGAGTTTGTTGTTTTAGACATACCAGTCACCTTCGCCTTGCTCTTGGGATGACCATGGTTTCATCCTCTTGGTGGAGTTCCTTCCACCCTTCATCAAAAGATCAAGTTGCCCAATGGAGGTGAGACAGTGGTCATTGAACCTGAAGATAATGAGATTGTTAATGCTCTAATGATTGAGAAGCCTCTCAATGGTTTTCGAGTAGTTGCAATTTCTGATAATGAAGTAGTGGACTCTAAAGTTTTGAATATGATGAAGAACATGAACTACATTCCCGGAGCTGGTCTTGGAAAGGGTAAAGCCGACTTGACAAAGCTGCCGGACTTTAGAACTCAAACTTCCAAGAAGGGGTTGGGATATGATGAAGACAACGATGTCCAGCCAAAGAAGAGTGAGAAGATGAGCTTCCCACCACTTGAAGAGATCTTTTTCAAAGCTCCAGATATGGGACCACTCCAAGGAAAGCCCAAGCCGATCATGTTCATGGGTAAGTTAATCCCAGGTTTTAAAATTTTTGCAGATGTGGCTGAGCTAGTCGACCAAGTGAAGAAAGAGCTCACCTTGCCATCCAACAAAGACTCTGATCCAAAAGAGAAGAATGAAGTTGTCCTGAAAGTTGAGAAGACTCCGAAGGAGATTGCTGCCCTGGTTGATGAGAAGTTTGAAGACATCCTGCCTTATGATTTTGAGAACAATGATTTTGATTTTAATTTGTCTGCTTTCTATGAGGATGATGATGTTTTCTTTTCCAAAATGAATGCAATAAAGTCTGACTTTGCTTACTTGTGTGATGTTTCTCCTGATGGTTGCATACATTCAAATAACAGTTACATGGGCATCTTTAATATTAATTCTGTTAACACATAATCATTAAATTTGAGAACAACTGAAAATCCTAAAAACATTAGCATAGCATCCAACCTTACTCCTAATGAGAGAGAGAGATTTGAAAAAATATTAAAAAAATATGAAGTGTTTGCTTGGTCTTATGAAGATATGCCGGGGATAGATCGAGACATAGCCGAGCATCATATTCCAACTCACACTCACATAAAACCTGTCAAACAAAAGCTTAGGCGATTATGACCTGAGTGGGCTAAATTGGTTAAAGAAGAGGTCACTAAGCAAATACAAGTGAAGTTCCTCGAAGTGATAGAATATCCAGATTGGCTAGCAAACATAGTACCTGTGACAAAGAAAGATGGAAGGATAAGGGTCTGTGTGGATTATAGAGATTTGAACAAGGCTTCCCCTAAGGATGATTTTCCTTTACCTCATATAGATGTTCTCATTGATAGTGCAGCCTCTAGTGTGCTACACTCGTTTGTAGATGGATTTTTTGGATACAATCAAGTGTTAATGGCCCAAGAGGATAAAGCTAAAACTGCTTTCATTACTATATGGGGTATATTTTGTTATAGGGTGATGCCGTTTGGCTTAAAGAATGCTGGAGTAACCTACCAAAGGATGGCCACCGAATTATTTCATGACATGATGCACAAAGAAGTTGAAGTATATGTTGATGATATGATGGTCAAATCGGATACAAGGTAACAACACTTCCAAAACTTAGAATTATTCTTCGATAGAGCTTTGAAATATAAGCTAAGACTAAACCCGAAGAAGTGTGTGTTCGGTGTTACTTCAGGCAAATTATTAGGACATGTGATTGGTCCAAATGGCATTGAGATTGATCCTGACAAAGTTAAAGCAATCAGGGATATGCCAGCCCCTAAGACGGAGAGAGAAGTTCAGGGATTTATTGGTAAATTACAATATATTAGCAGATTCATAGCAAAACTCACAACAATTTGTGAACCTATCTTCAAATTTCTTAAAAAGAATCAGTCGGTCATATAGAATGAAGAGTGTTAAAAGGCCTTTGAGCGAATAAAAGAGTATTTGTTGAATCCACCTATTTTAAAACCACCTAAACCCGACAAACCTCTAGTACTATACTTAGCAGTAGAAGAAGAGTCAATAGGAGCCATGCTAACCCAAGCAGATGAGTCAGGGATTGAGCATGTCATTTACTATTTGAGTAGAAAGCTCCTACCTTATGAAATTAAGTATAGTATTATTGAAAAGACATGTATAGCCATGGTTTGGTCTTCTAAGAAGTTGCGGCATTACTTTCAATCATATAGTGTGCAAGGAATTTCCAGGTTGGATCCAATGAAGTACTTAAGGGAGACACCCTCTTTAATTGGGAAATATGGTTAATGGTTGATAATATTAGAAGAATTTGAGATTGAGTTTGTAACCAGGAAAACAATCAAAGGTAGAGCGGTGGCGGAATTCCTGGCCCAACAACCATTACCAAAAAGCGAAGAGGTAATCTTGGAATTTTCGGATGAACATTTAGAAGCAATTGAAGTACAAGGGTGGGAAATGTATTTTGATGGAGCAGTAAACAGGAAAGGAGCAGGTTTGGGAGTTATACTAGAATCACCCGAAGGGGAACTCATCCCTTTAGCCAAAAAATTGAAATTTAGGGCAACCAATAATATGGTGGAGTATGAAGCTTGTATTTTCGGTTTGGAAACCCTAATGATTATGGAGGTGGATAAGGTGGAAGTTTATGGCGATTCATTGCTAGTAGTATCCCAAGTAAAAGGAGAATGGGAGTTGAAAGAAGAAAAATTAAAACCATACCACCATTACTTGACCATAATGAAGAAGAACTTTAAGGAGTGTAGGTTTATACACCTATCAAGAGAAGAAAATCAGATGGCTGATGCCATAGCCACATTGGCTTCGGTATGGGAAAACCCTGTCAGCTTATTCCTTAAGCCTCTGATCTTGACCAGTTCATCAACTCCTTGTTATGAATATGAGACAATCATGGAAATTGATGCAGACCATGATGCGTGGTATGATACTATAAGGTGATTTTTGGAGGAAAGAGAATACCCGTCGGGGGCTACAAAGAAAGAGAGAAGAGCCATAAGGAGGTGGTCATTGCAATACATCACCTTCTATGGAGAGTTATATTGAAGATGGCCTGATGGAGTGCATTTAGGATGTTTAAGAAAGATTGAAGTGGAGCGTATTATGTTAGAAATACATGTGGGAAGTTGCGGTCCGCACATGAGTGGTTTGGCCCTAGTTAAGAAGATTATTCGACAAGGTTACTATTGGTTGACCATGGAGAAAGATTGTATTGAGTTTGTCAAGAAGTGTCAACAATGTCAGATGTATGGTAACTTGAATCACATACCTCCTAAAGAATTACATTCTATGTCTTCACCCTGGCCATTTGCCACCTGGGGTATCGAGATTATAGGAGAGGTACATCCGACAGCTTCAAACGGTCACCGATTTTGTGGTAGCAGTAGATTATTTTTCAAAATGGGTCAAAGCTGAATCATTCAATAAACTGGGTGCAAGCCAAATGGCTAGGTTTATTGAAAAGAACCTCATCTATAGATACGGGGTCCCGCACAGTGTGATATCAGACAATGGGATACAGTTTAAAGGAGCAGTTAGGGATTTATTCTCAAAGTACCAAATCAATCATCATAGGTCCTCTCCTTATAGACCAAAGGCTAATGGCATAGTAGAAGCAACAAATAAGACAAATAAGCAAATTCTGTCCAAAATGACCAAGAATTACAGGTATTGGTCAGAGATGATTCCCTTTGCTTTATGGGGATATAGGACAAGTGTGCGAACACCTACTGGAATGACACCATTCTCTTTGGTTTACAGAATGGAAGCAGTGTTGCAATTGAAATTGAGATCAAGTCGTTAAGAGTAGTCTTGGAAGCCAAACTGTAATATCCTCATGTTTGCCCTAGAAGTATTGGTTATGTTGTTGTTGTAAATTGGATTGAATGTATATGTTATGTGTTTTGGAAAAGAAAGAGGGTTTAGAGACAAGTTTATATGTTGTTTATATGATGATATAATTAACATATACATAAGTCAAATAGAGAGTCAATGCAAGAAGATATTTTATTTGAGATTTGTGAAATTACATATTTGGGCATGCAAGGGACAAAAGTTAAATTAAGTGATGAGGGGTGTTTTGGTAATTGTTTTGTTAAATTTTGTGGTGGAGATTTAAAGAAGAAGAAATGGTTGATTTGTATTCATTCTTCTTCTCTTCTCATGTGTGTGCCGGCCATTGAAGAAAAGAGAGAGCAAGAGAGGTGTGCTTGATGCTAGAACCAAATTGAAGAAGGAATTAAAGGATTTGGCTAGAGATTTGTGGAATTTCTTCATTTAAAGTAAGTATTCTTTTGTTGCTTTGGTTATTTTTGAAGTTATGTTTGATGTGAGGTTTGATTGGTTGGAATCTTGATTTGGTGTGTTTGAGATGTGTTTACAAGTGTTTAAATTGATTGCAAGTTAAAAGATTTAATTGGTGTGGGTTTGGTTTTGAATATGGTAAGTTATGTAGAGGTTGATAGTGAAAGATTATGAAGGATGTTGGAATTAGGGTTTTGAGATGGCTTGTGTTTAAATGTGATGTTAATGTGTTGTTTAAGTGATTATTGTGATGATTATGTAAGATATGAGTGTATGTCATTGATTGCATCCATTTGAATGAGTTTGTGTTGTGCATAAGGTGTTAGAATGCATTTAGAAGAGTGTTGGCTTTGGTTAGGGTTTGTTCATGAGTGACACGGCCAAAACCAAAGAAGAGACACGGCCAAGACTTAATGTTTTGGAGAGACACGGCCAAGTCCATGGAAATTTGGCCGTGTGTGTGAGTTTTTGGAGAGGACACGGCCGTGTCTCATGCCAGTGTCTGCCACTGCCAATTTGTTTTGGGAGACACGGCCACAAGCTTGGCCGTGTCCCTTGGGTGTGTTGGTTACTGTGTTTGGTTTTTGTTCTTCATACAAGGTTGAGTTTGATTTTACAATTGATAATGCATATGAACTAGGGTTTGTACTATGCAATGTGAATCTTGTAAATGATAATGTGTGATATGGATAATGTATTTTGAAATGCTATATCAATGATGCTATATGCAAAATATGAATTGAGATGTGAAATGTGATGTAAAGCCATTGTGATTGGCTATGAAGATGCAATTGAAAGAAATAAGGCATGTTTGCCTAAATGTTGATGAGAATTGAGAATGGAAATGATAACTGAATAATAAATGAATTGTGTGGCTAATGTGTTATTCCATTTTCAGAGTTTGTTGTTGGTGGCATGCCTAATAAGTGTAACAATCTCTTGAAGTTAGGTTGGATTGAATCCTTGAAGCCTAATTGAGATGTTACCACCCTTGAAGCTAGGTTGGGTTGGTTCTTGAAGCCAAGTTGGGTTGAAGCTTAGCATGCTTTGCTCCCCTTGAAGCTTGGTTGAACCTAATCCTTGAAGCCTAGTTGGGTATATGATATTGATAAATGTGATAACAAAACCAAAACATTAACTCTGAAAATTGAATGGCATATTAGTGTGTTTTGGGCCCATGCTTGTCTTTGTTTAATATGATTCATGAATGGTAAAATGATTAACTAATGAGATATATAAAAGGATGTTGACATGTGATATGTACATATATTGTGGTTTATGGAATGTAAAAGTATGTTGCTAGCTTTACATCTATGATGTTGTTCTTATTAATAAATTGTGTGGCATTGCATTGCACTAATGCATAACATTAGCATGATTTGTCTTACTAAGCCGTTGGCTTAGCGCGATAGTGTTTGATCGCGCAGGTAATAGAGTTGAACCCGAGAGTTCATCGAGACCGAGTGAGAGTAGACCTTGAAGAGTTGATTTTGGGAACTTAAAGATCAGAAGAGATTTGCCAATCATGTACTACTTCTTTATATTTTGAAAAGTAATATTTATAATGTAAATATATGCACATTTGTAAATATGGATTTAAATGTTTCTTATATGTAAATATTTTATAAATTCCGCTGCGTATTAACTAAATGTATCTATATATTTATTTTGTTTTGTATTACAAGTAACTACCTATTTTTTTTATAATGTATTACAAATTGATTACTTATTATCTATAATGTATATTGAGAATGATGATGGTATTATATAAAAATGTTTTTTTAATATTAAGAAAATCCGTAGCATCCCTATGTTTAGTGCATGTATACTACATTGTGGTGTTTGTAGTGTGCATGTATTGAATGTGGGGGTATGTTAACATTGTTTTGGTATCAGAGCCTAGGTTTGAGATTCTCAACCTAGGTAAAATGTAATAAAAAGAATATTTTTTTTTACTTAAAAAGCGGTTTTGAATAATATATATGTTTGGGATTGGCAATCTCTGATCTTTAATAAGAAGTATTCTGCTGTGTTTGCAGACATAGGTTGTGATGGATCCTCAGTTGCGTCAGTCAGTTGAGGGTAGTGAGGAGAGTGTAGCTCCGGAGGATAGAGCTAGAGTTGATAGTGCTGAGGAGGCACCTGTTTCGGTGTCGGGAAGACCAGTTGGTGAGGAGGTTCCGCCAGCTTGGGTTAGGCATGTGGTAGAGGCTTTGAGGCAAGCACCAGTGCAACCACAGCCACAACCCCCTCAGCTTTTGGTATCTGTGAGGCACTATGACAAACTAAGGAAGTATGGAGTGGAGGATTTCCTTGGTACAGTTGATCCAACTGTAGCGGAGCAATGGCTTGATAAAGTACAGAGAATTTTCATTCAGTTGCAAGCCACCTCAGAGGAAAAGTTTGACTATGCAAGATCTTTGCTACAGAAGGATGCATACGATTGGTGGAAGACAGTGCCCCATTCTATGGATGATCCACCAACCTTGTCATATGCGGATTTTCTGAGAGAATTTGAATTGAAGTATACTCCTAGGGAGTACAAAGACATGAAGAAGATGGAGTTCTTGAGCTTGAAGCAAGACAGCAAGACTGTAACTGAATATGAGGTTGAGTTTATTCGATTGAGCCAGTATGCTGGGGGCATTATAGCTGATGAGATAGATAGATGCAGGAGATTTGAGGAGGGATTGAGGCCCTCTATCATGTGCTTAGTGGCTGGATCTCGATATCGTGATTTTTCCCAGCTAGCGGCAGCAGCTCGAAGTGTAGAGCGAGCTCAAGTTATTGCAGCTGCTTCAGAGGAAGAGGTTAGGGTTAGGAGGCCCCAGTTTGAGGCAGGGTCTTCTTCTGCTAAGAGAGGTAAAGGAAGCTTTGTTCCTCGGGTTAGTAGGAGTCAGAGGCCAGCTGGTAGGTCAGTGCAGTTACAGAGGCAGAGATTTAGACCTGCAGCTTCAGTGGCGAGTGCTCCGACCCCAATGATTCAGAGATCCACCCTTCCCATCTGCATTCATTGTGGAAGGCCACATGGTGGTCCTTGTTGGAAGACTGGTGTAGCAGGGGTTTGTTTCAGATGTGGATCACCAGATCACTTTGTTAGAGATTGTCCTGAGAGGCAAGAACAGATGTCAGTTGATACTGCAGCTTCTTGACCTAGTGTGAGGGGAGGTCGAGGAGGCAGAGGTGTCAGTAGAGGAGGCAGATCTGGGTTCAGTGCTAGAGGAGGTTCTACATCCAGGGAGAGTTGACCAGAGGAGGTTGGATCTTCCCAGAGGATATATGTTATGCAAAGGCAGCCAGATGCTTCGGCAGTCATAGCTGGTACTTTTTCCTTATTTGGTTTTTCCGTACTTGCTTTGATTGATCCGGGTTCCACACATTCATATATTAGTGCATCTGTTTTGCCTTTGTCTGATGTGCATGCTGAATCCCTAGGATTTGATGTGTTGGTGACAAATCCTTTAGGGCATAGTGTGATTGTGAGTAAGGTGCACCGAGATAGTGCAGTGAGGGTGCAAGGTGAGGAGTTCCTTGGAGACTTGATTGAGATGCCATTTAAGGAATATGATGTGATTCTAGGTATGGACTGGCTATCTAGACATGGAGCTGTGGTAGACTGTAAAAGGAAAATTGTTTCTTTGAGAACTGTTGATGGTAGAGAGGTGATAGTATCTAATGAGCAGGAACAGCTAGCCTCCTTATTTGTTTCAGCTGTTGCAGCTAGGAGATTGATTAGAAAGGGGTGTGAAGCCTATCTTGCTCAAGTGGTAGGTACTAGAGTAAGGGGTTCTCCTATTGATGATATACCCACAGTTGCAGAGTTCCCAGATGTGTTTCCAGAGGAGTTGCCAGGGTTACCTACTGAGAGAGAGGTGGAGTTCGGTATTGAATTGTTGCCTGGTACCACTCCTATCTCTATTACTCCTTATAGAATGGCACCAGCAGAATTGAGGGAGTTGAAAGTGCAATTGCAGGAGTTGTTGGACAAAGGATTTATTCGCCCCAGTGTTTCTCCTTGGGGAGCTCCTGTGCTATTTGTGAAGAAGAAAGATGATACTATGAGGTTGTGTATCGATTATAGGCAATTGAACAAGGTGACTATTAAAAATAAATATCCTTTGCCTAGAATTGATGACCTCTTTGATCAATTGAAGGGTGCAGCTGTGTTTTCTAAAATTGATCTGAGATCAGGGTACCATCAGCTGAGAGTCAGAGCTGAAGATGTTCCTAAGACAGCTTTTCGGACCAGGTATGGGCATTATGAGTTTCTAGTTATGCCTTTTGGTTTGACGAATGCACCTGCAGCTTTTATGGACTTGATGAATAGGGTGTTTAGGCCCTATTTGGATCAGTTTGTGGTAGTGTTTATTGATGATATTCTGGTGTATTCGCGGAATAAAGAGGAACATGACAAGCATCTGCGGATTGTGTTGCAGATTTTGAGAGAGAAGCAATTGTTTGCGAAATTGTCGAAGTGTGAGTTCTGGTTGGATCAAGTCTCTTTTCTCGGACATATTGTTTCAGCAGAAGGCATTAGAGTTGATCCGAGTAAAGTTGAAGCAATTTTGAATTGGAGTCCACCAAGGTCTGTGACTGAAGTTAGAAGTTTTCTGGGTTTGGCAGGCTATTACCGACGGTTTGTGAAAGGATTTTCTTTGATAGCTACTCCACTCACCAGATTGCTTCGAAAGGGAGTTAGATTTGTGTGGACGGATCAGTGTCAGGCTAGTTTTGAGCAGTTGAGAGAAATGTTGACTCAAGCGCCTGTTCTTACTTTACCTGTGGAAGGCAAACCATATGTGATTTACAGTGATGCTTCACATAGGGGTTTGGGGTGTGTGCTGATGCAAGAAGGTAAAGTTATAGCTTATGCATCTCGACAGTTGAAACCGCATGAGCTTAATTATCCGACCCATGATTTGGAGCTAGCAGCCATTGTGTTTGCATTGAAGATTTGGCGACACTATTTGTTTGGGGAGAAATGTTTCATCTATACTGATCACAAAAGCTTGAAATATTTGGGTGTCCAGAAAGAGCTTAATCTTCGACAGAGGAGATGGTTGGAATTGATTAAAGACTACGATTGTTTGATTGATTATCATCCAGGTAAAGCAAATGTTGTTGCTGATGCCTTGAGTTGGAAGTCTTTGGCAGGTTTGACTGTTTATTCGCTCTCATTGCTTGTTGAGTTGCGAGCATTGTATGCCAGTTTTATACCTTGTGATGATGGTGCATTGTTGGCACAGTTGCATGTGAAACCAGTTTTGTTGGATCAGATTAAAGAGGCTCAGTTGGCTGATGAGAAGATTCGAAAGATTGTGTCAGATTGTCAGAACGGGAAAAGTAGAGATTTTATTGTGAGAAATGATGGGAGTCTCTGGTTTAAGAACAGATTGTGTGTACCCGATGATGCAAATTTAAAAAGGATCATTTTGGAAGAAGCACATCAGTCAGTGTTTGCTATGCATCCAGGCAATACTAAGATGTATCATGATTTGAGACAGCATTACTGGTGGAATGGGTTGAAGAGAGACATTGCTGAGTTTGTATCGAAATGTCTCACTTGTCAGAAGGTAAAAGCAGAGCATCAAGTTCCAACAGGCTTGCTTCAACCGTTGTCAGTACCTGAATGGAAATGGGATAGAGTGACCATGGATTTTGTGTCTGGATTGCCATTGACACAAAGGAAGCATGATGCTATATGGGTGATTGTGGATAGATTGACTAAGACAGCTCATTTTCTTCCGGTTCGGATGGATTACTCTTTGGAGAGGTTAGCTGAGCTGTATATCCATGAGATTGTAAAGTTACATGGTGTTCCAATTTCTTTAGTGTCTGATCAAGATCCCCGATTTACTTCCAGGTTTTGGAAGAGTTTGCATGGTGCTTTGGGTTCTCGACTGCACTTCAGCACTGCTTTTTATCCACAGACGGATGGACAGTCAGAGAGGGTGATACAGATTGTCGAGGACATGTTGAGGAGCTGTGTCATTGATTTCTCTGGAAGTTGGGATAGATTTTTACCTCTTGTGGAGTTTGCTTACAACAACAGTCACCAATCTAGCATTGATATGGCACCATTCGAAGCACTGTATGGTAGACGGTGTAGGACACCTCTTTGTTGGAGTGAACTTGGAGATGGTAAGTTGATTGGACCTGATTTGATTCAAGAAACTGAAGAGAAAGTAAAATTGATTCGAGGCAGGTTGAAAGCAGCTTCAGACCGACAGAAGTCTTATGCAGATCTGAAGAGGAGAGACATAGAGTTTGATGTTGGAGATAAGGTATTTTTGAAAGTATCTCCTTGGAAGAAGATCTCGAGGTTCGGTCGAAAAGGGAAATTGAGTCCTCGTTTCATTGGACCGTATGAAGTTTTGGAAAGAGTTGGGCCAGTTGCTTATCGACTCGCTTTGCCACCTGAGTTGGATCGTATTCATAATGTATTTCATGTTTCTATGTTGAGAAAGTACAGGTCGGATCCATCTCATGTGTTGCCATTTGAATCTATCGAAGTGAGCCCAGATTTGACGTTTGAAGAGGAACCAGTTGCTATCTTGGCACGTGAAGTGAAAGAGTTGAGAAACAAGAGAGTGCCATTGGTGAAGATTTTGTGGAAGAATCATGGAAAGGAAGAGGCAACTTGGGAAAGTGAACAATCTATGCGAGAGCAATATCCTCAGTTGTTTCAGATTTGATATCAGGTAATTTCGAGGACGAAATTTCTTTTTAGAGGGGGAGAATTGTAATATCCTCATGTTTGCCCTAGAAGTATTGGTTATGTTGTTGTTGTAAATTGGATTGAATGTATATGTTATGTGTTTTGGAAAAGAAAGAGGGTTTAGAGACAAGTTTATATGTTGTTTATATGATGATATAATTAACATATACATAAGTCAAATAGAAAGTCAATGCAAGAAGATATTTTATTTGAGATTTGTGAAATTACATATTTGGGCATGCAAGGGACAAAAGTTAAATTAAGTGATGAGGGGTGTTTTGGTAATTGTTTTGTTAAATTTTGTGGTGGAGATTTAAAGAAGAAGAAATGGTTGATTTGTATTCATTCTTCTTCTTTTCTCATGTGTGTGCCGGCCATTGAAGAAAAGAGAGAGCAAGAGAGGTGTGCTTGATGCTAGAACCAAATTGAAGAAGGAATTAAAGGATTTGGCTAGAGATTTGTGGAATTTCTTCATTTAAAGTAAGTATTCTTTTGTTGCTTTGGTTATTTTTGAAGTTATGTTTGATGTGAGGTTTGATTGGTTGGAATCTTGATTTGGTGTGTTTGAGATGTGTTTACAAGTGTTTAAATTGATTGCAAGTTAAAAGATTTAATTGGTGTGGGTTTGGTTTTGAATATGGTAAGTTATGTAGAGGTTGATAGTGAAAGATTATGAAGGATGTTGGAATTAGGGTTTTGAGATGGCTTGTGTTTAAATGTGATGTTAATGTGTTGTTTAAGTGATTATTGTGATGATTATGTAAGATATGTGTGTATGTCATTGATTGCATCCATTTGAATGAGTTTGTGTTGTGCATAAGGTGTTAGAATGCATTTAGAAGAGTGTTGGCTTTGGTTAGGGTTTGTTCATGAGTGACACGGCCAAGACTTAATGTTTTGGAGAGACACGGCCAAGTCCATGGAAATTTGGCCATGTGTGTGAGTTTTTGGAGAGGACACGGCCGTGTCTCATGCCAGTGTCTGCCACTGCCAATTTGTTTTGGGAGACACGGCCACAAGCTTGGCCGTGTCCCTTGGGTGTGTTGGTTACTGTGTTTGGTTTTTGTTCTTCATACATGGTTGAGTTTGATTTTACAATTGATAATGCATATGATACTACATGAACTAGGGTTTGTACTATGCAATGTGAATCTTGTAAATGATAATGTGTGATATGGATAATGTATTTTGAAATGCTATATCAATGATGCTATATGCAAAATATGAATTGAGATGTGAAATGTGATGTAAAGCCATTGTGATTGGCTATGAAGATGTAATTGAAAGAAATAAGGCATGTTTGCCTAAATGTTGATGAGAATTGAGAATGGAAATGATAACTAAATAATAAATGAATTGTGTGGCTAATGTGTTATTCCATTTTCAGAGTTTGTTGTTGGTGGCATGCCTAATAAGTGTAACAATCTCTTGAAGTTAGGTTGGATTGAATCCTTGAAGCCTAATTGAGATGTTACCACCCTTGAACCTAGGTTGGGTTGGTTCTTGAAGCCAAGTTGGGTTGAAGCTTAGCATGCTTTGCTCCCCTTGAAGCTTGGTTGAACCTAATCCTTGAAGCCTAGTTGGGTATATGATATTGATAAATGTGATAACAAAACCAAAACATTAACTCTGAAAATTGAATGGCATATTAGTGTGTTTTGGGCCCATGCTTGTCTTTGTTTAATATGATTCATGAATGGTAAAATGATTAACTAATGAGATATATAAAAGGATGTTGACATGTGATATGTACATATATTGTGGTTTATGGAATGTAAAAGTATGTTGCTAGCTTTACATCTATGAAGTTGTTCTTATTAATAAATTGTGTGGCATTGCATTGCACTAATGCATAACATTAGCATGATTTGTCTTACTAAGCCGTTGGCTTAGCGTGATAGTGTTTGATCGCGCAGGTAATAGAGTTGAACCCGAGAGTTCATCGAGACCGAGTGAGAGTAGACCTTGAAGAGTTGATTTTGGGAACTTAAAGATCAGAAGAGATTTGCCAATCATGTACTACTTCTTTATATTTTGAAAAGTAATATTTATAATGTAAATATATGCACATTTGTAAATATGGATTTAAATGTTTCTTATATGTAAATATTTTATAAATTCCGTTGCGTATTAACTAAATGTATCTATATATTTATTTTGTTTTGTATTATAAGTAACTACCTATTTTTTTTTATAATGTATTACAAATTGATTACTTATTATCTATAATGTATATTGAGAAAGATGATGGTATTATATAAAAATGTTTTTTTAATATTAAGAAAATCCGTAGCATCCCTATGTTTAGTGCATGTATACTACATTGTGGTGTTTGTAGTGTGCATGTATTGAATGTGGGGGTGTCAGAATGGGTAATGAGCAGATACACACAGTTAGCTTTACTAGAAGAGAGAAGGTTAAAAGAACTGTATCATCATCAACTGTATCAAAAGAAGTTAGCTCGGGCCTACAACAAAAGGGTTAAAATAAAAAAATTCAGAGTTGGGGACTTGGTGTTAAAGCAATGTAAGCCTAATGTATTTGATCCAAGAGGGAAGTTCAGGCCTAGCTAGGGAGGGCCATATGTCGTAAAACAAGTCATGAATAAAGGTGCAGTGAAGTTATCAGACATGGACGGGAACAAATTTAGTGAGCCAGTAAACATTGACAGGTTAAAGAAGTTTTATGTATGAACAATAAAAAAAAGAAAGAGCTCGCTAGGTTGAAAACCCAAAAAGGGCGGCCTAGGCAAAAGTTAGAGCAGTCTGCTAGTTCCGAAAACCCGAAAGGGCGGGCTAGGCAATAATTAGGGCTAAATGAGAGAAAATCGTCAATTAGAAAACCCGAAAGGGCTAATTGGCAACAGGAGTGATCTTGTGTATGCTGGCTTTATGTTTGGTTGTTCCCTAATTTAATAAAATAGAATTAATGTTAAAATTATTCTATATGCACTGTTATAAGTATTTGACCACATATGGATGAAATAAATAAACACAATAGCAAAAGGTGATGACAAATTATAAATGGAAAAGAAGCATATTTTATTACTTTAATTATTTTTCATCCTAACGATACTTTTTTGATAAATGCAAAATCTATGGCAGTCGATAAATGTAACGTGCAGGCTAGCTTTGCCTCAGCCAATCCAAGTAGGCTTCAGTCAAACAAGGCATGTCTAAGTCGGGAGTAAAGTCAGAATCGCGAGGCTCAGCTCCGTACTGACGACCAAGTCGGCGAGGATCATAGCATGTACCTTGACGAAGAACGGCAAGGGGAACATACATCAAGTATGTCCGCATGGTGATACGAGAAATCTTTCACCGTGGTACCAACCAATGGATATTGACTTCAGAACGTGAGTGGATCTAGTCAACCCAGTCCGCATATGAAGAAGCAGGATGGACTAGCTTCTTAGTAGAATGATGATGTGGCAGGTACCTGGCAAAGTCCATGGATGGAGTATCAAGCAAACAAAGACACCCCTGAAGCCAAATTTGTGAAGAAAGAGCTAAATAAAAAAAAAAGGTCTGCTAAGTTGAAAACCCGCGAGGGCAGCTTAGGCAAAAATTAGGACAGCTCGCTAGTTTCGAAAATCCACATGGGCGGACTAGGCAAAAATTAGAGCAATAAAGAAAAGAAGAAAAAAGAAAACCTAAATTGAAAACCCAAAAGGGCAGTTTAAGTAATTACCTGAAGCAGTAACGGACTCCCAGTCAGTCTCTTTGATAATCCTGATTTAAATCGGTCTAATCAACTAAGGTCTCGGCTAAGATCACAGGTACTGGCGACAAGCCTCCTTCCATTTGGTCCATAATATCCAATACTCATAGATCAATATCGCCATCGGAAGAAACAAGCAAAAATTGGCCGAGCAAGCAAAGACAGAGCATGCGTCTGCATGCCTTAGTAGGGGCCAAATGAGAGAGACAAAAGTCAATCAAAGGAGCAAGTAGAATTTTTTCACCTCTCATCAACCAAAGAACTTCAGGTTTTGAAATTTGAAATAACATCTGCATCTTCTGTTGAGTCTTAGAAATCAATGTGGATAATGCCATTTGTTGATTATTTGGATATCTAAGGATGGCCTCAAATTCTTCAATCAAGGGACATATTTCAAAGCCATTAATTCTAAATACCCTAGAATCCGTATCCCAAAAGGAAGCCACGGTATGTAAGAAGGAGTGGTCCAATTTAACATTTTGAAAATATTTTAAAACATCAAGTTTTGACCATGAAATCTGCTTCCAATGGATGGCATCCATATTCTTAAATAGAATTTTTATCTTCTTTGAATGATGCTCGGTCATGGTGAATGAATAAAGAAAAAAATTAAAATTGTTAAAGGGAGTCTTCACGTTGAAAGAGAAAGAATTGTGGTTTCTATATTAAAATAGGGCATGCAAGGTGATTTATATAGAAGAAAATAAACCTTTTCCCAAAGTGAAAAGGAAAAGGTGATGAGAAAGAATAAGACCATATGGCATAAGGAAAGGAATTGGTGGCAATTTCCTTTACCACGTTGGATTTGGTTTAGCAAATGATGTGGATTATGAAATTATGATGTACTGTGATAAAAAAAAAGAGTGGTGCAGTAACGAAAAAAAAAAGTTACAGTAAAGATTAAAATTGTATTTTTTTTCATTATTGTACAATATTTTACAATTGCTATAATATTTACATATCACTATGAGGGTGGTGGTAGGTCATCAAATAAAGCCTTGAAAAAGTCATCGCCTGTTGGAGGAGGGGGCAAATTACTCTTCCCGGGATCACCCGAAGCGGGAGCACCAAAACCCAACAAATTACTCGTCCCGGGATCACTCAAAGTGGGAGCACTAAAATCTTTATTACCTTGAAGTTCCAATCCGTCATGGTCCTCATCAAAAGTGGACAAAAGGATCTCATGGTCATCAGTCTGGGGGCCTCTTGATGAAGAAGCGCAGGGATCCCTCATCCCCTGAAATCGAAAGTCTCGGAAGTGTTATTCGGATTAATGATATAAAATTTCAAAATGAGAAGCCTGTTGACGACTTGCTGCCAACTCTTCTTGAAGTTTCCTATTTTGTTCTTCAAGCATCCGCTGTGAGCCAAGAAGGAAAAGGTAAGAGCATACATATAGCATAAATTACCATGAAATAAGGAACGTACTAGGTAATTCAAATCAATAACCTACGGATGAGATGGCATATCTGGCGGGCTAGAGCAAGCAAAAGAAGGGGTAGTAAAAGAAGGTCCAGCCTCATGATCAAATGAGCCAATAGCCTGTAACAATCATTAAAGAATCAAGGAAAGAAAAAGCAGTTGCAAGGGAAAAGTGGTAAAAGTTTTACCTGAGAAGTACTGGCCCCGAGATGTGGAACAGGCTCTCCTGTAGCTCCGTGATGTTCTTCTTCATCTCTACCCTTATTTTCGTCGAAAATCTCCCGCACACCAACAGGAGATACATCAAAGTTCAAGAGTCTTCTTTGAATAAAATAGGCATAAAATGGACCCGATAATGGAGAAATGACTCGACACCATAACCATACCGGGCCGGCCACCATGCATCCGCCGGCATTGACAAAATATTTAAAGTATATTTTGGGATTTGCATCAGAACCCTCCGCTGCTCTGGACCGAGAAACCATTCATAAACTCTCTCCCCGAGAAACCAGCCACTAGACAATGGGCCAGCAATAACTCGGCGAGAACGTTGGAAAGACAGTGCAGCCCTCATCAAAGGAGACAAGTTTGCTCGCTCTTCTGGGCTCCACCAGGCCAAATTCACTTGCAAAATAACATAAGGTAAGTAAAATTTTCACATAAAATTTAAAGCATACTAATGTTATTTTACCTGATCCCAGGTTAAGCGGCTCAACGCAAAGCGGTGAGTATGCAAATGATGAGAGCCGGGAATGTCCACACGTTCGGACAACCAGAAATTTAATCTCTGATACCCGGCCCTATCTCGGGAAATACCGGGTACTCTCACGAGGTTGTGTTCATATGCCCATACCTACAATAATAATAAAGATCACATTCATACAAGAAAAGAGCAGAAATGACATTGGTAGAAGAAGAATACCTCGACAACCGCCATTAAGCCGACAAAAGACTTCTTGTTTCGGCAAAGCTTATCAAGACCATAATAAAGACACGCGAGACCAGCTTCACCCCAGCCAGAAGATGGTACCATTCTGAGATAAGAAAGGGCACTCAACACTGACAAGTGGATGGAGGATTCAGTGCTGCCTAAGATGGTCGACCCAAGCAGATATAACAAAAATCCTTGAGCATACTGTTCGACTGTGTCTCTGCCAACCCGTCCTTCGTAGTTCATCCAATAACTACGAATTGACTCGATTTTTATCTTAAAAGGCCCTTTATATGATGGTTCCATACTAATTAATCCCTGAATTTCTTCAAATGTTAAAATATCGTTGGTCAGGGGAACCGGAACCCCATCATATCGAAGGCCGGTTATGGCAGTAAAATTGACTGGACCAATTGTCATCTCTCCAATGGGCAAGTGAAAAGTGTGGGTTGTGTCCAACCATCGCTCTGGAAGCGCCTGGACTGCGCTCCGGTCTATCTGATATTCCTCGGATGGCAATTGTAAGATGAACTGTTCAAAGCCGCAATCTCGAATAATCCGCCTTACCTGAGAAGGCACTACATTGTACTATTGTCGCGCTTTGTAAATACACCCTCCAGCTCGAAACACGCAACGATCATGCTAACACAGACCCAGGTAAGTTAATACCAGGTAAGTACATATTATTCTATCTGTGTAATTTAATTTATTTTTCTAAAAAATAATGATACAAAATAAACATACAAAAAAATAAAGGCAAACGCAATAATAATAAAAGAGTATAAGAATATAAATAAAAGTAATCAAAAATAACAAAATATATATAACAATAAAAAAACAACGAAAAAATCAAGAGAAATAAAAAAAGGAAAAAATAATCACCTCGCTCTTTTGATTGGAACTGCGATGGAGCGGCATCCCGGCCAGTATATCTAAATTTCTGTCTTCATGATGCCAAATAAACTCCAATAACTCGGCATTAGAATGAGTCCCTGACCTCGAAGCATGCATTGTTTTTAAAAAATATGTGCTAAAATCGAAAGAAATTTGAGAGAATTATAATGTGAAAGTTTTATTGTGAAATAAAATGAAGAATTAGTTCCTTTTTATAGAGAAAAGACAAGCAAAAAAAAAAATTCAAAACTGTTCATGAATAGTTAACTTTACTATGGATAAATAGTAAATTTTACTATTCATAAATAGTAACAAATAGTATTTACTAATAGTAAATTTACTATTTATGAATAATAAATAGTGCATGAACAGTGATTACACAGTAAATAAACAGTAAATTCAATTATTCACTTTAATCATTCAAATAATTGCGTGTATATAAATATTTTTATACGCATGGGGCAATAAGAAGACATATGCATAAAAATTAGGCAAACTTTTTGCAATAAAAAATTATTAGCTCAGGTCCAGAACCCAAATTACCATTAGTTCCAGAACCTAGAATTTATTTCTATGTCCAGAACTTAGCTTGGGTCCAGAACCTGAATTTTCTTTAGGTCCAGAACCTAGAATCTTTTCTAAGTCAAGAACTTAGCTAGGGTCCAGAACCCAAATTTTCCTTAGGTCCAGAACCTAGAATCTCTTCTATGTCTAGAGCTTAGTTCGGGTCTAGAACCCAAATTTTTCTTTGGTCCAGAACCTAGAATCTTTTCTAAGTCCAGAGCTTAGCTCGGGTCCAGAACCCAAATTACCCTTTGGTCCATAACCTAGAATTTATTTCTAAGTCCCAGAACTTAGATTGGGTCCAGAATCCAAATTTTCCTTAGGTCCAGAACCTAGAATTATTCTTGAGTCCAGAACTCGAACTGGGTCCAGAACCCAAAACCTCCACCATCTCAAAAATTAAGTCTTATTGCTTTTCACTCTCTTTCACTAAAGTTTCAGATCATTCAAGCAGGGGGTAAACTGTAGACCCTTAATTTTTGACCCAGTCCGGTCTAATATATTTTATTTAGTCCATAATAATTTTTGTATTGTCTAATATATTTTAATTGGTCCAAAATAAATTTTGTTATCTTAATTAAATAATTTTTGCTTTAGTATCTAATTTTTATTAATAAAAATAAAAATAAACAAATAAAAATAAAAATCGGCGACGAACAAATCATCACCGAAAATCAACGCGGGGCATGGCCCGCAGGCCTGTCCTCGCCCTCTGCCGCAGCCAACTGTGGCAAATTTTTTCACCAGCGCATTTTTCCGCAGCAGTTTTTTTCGCCAGCAAAATTTTTCGACGCAAATTTTCCGAAACCTAATGCAATTAGGTTTTGGTTTCCTTTTCTTAATGAATAATGTATGCCGTGAGCAACTAGAATTAATCAAGAATTCTTCTATAAATAAGATCAATTACAACACAAAAAATCAATGAGAAATAACGAAGAAATTGGATAGAAACTTGGAGCAGAAGTGGAGACCGAAACTGTGAAGGAAAACCTTGAACCAAGCTGATTTTTTGAGAGAACAGAAAAACAATTCAAGGAATTCAAAGGCAAAAAGGCTTGTCTTTGACCTTGTTCATCCAAGAAGCAATTTTTGGTGAAACTTACAAAATAAGGTTTGAATTCTTAATTTCTTTTATTTTGTCACAGTAGCTAGATCATACAATTGTTTCTTTTAATTTAAAAACCTAATAACCTCAATTCATCTTTTCTGAAGTATGAAAATCTTAAATCGTTGCTTTATTTTCCAAAAAGTTTAAAGATTTTAGTTTTATTTCTTCAAAACCCCAAAACCAAGATTTGCATTCCAAATTATCAAAACCCTAAATTGTGTTCTGTTTCCTTGCAAAAGCCTTAAAAACATCTTTTTTTCTTTTTTAAACTTTAAATCGTTTGTTTACTTTCATAAAATTATCACTTGCTTTTTTCCAAATTCTAAAAAACCTAAGCATTCATCGATACCCTAATTCTAAAATACTAAACCCTAATGCAACTTTCAAACCTAAAACAGTGAACTCTAACCCCTTTAAAACCCTAAGCCTTAATTTTTCTAAAACCCAAATCCTTTAAACTTTAAAAACTTTATAAACATAAATGTTATACTTTTTACACAGTAAGCTCAAAATGATAATTCATTAACCGTAAATTACAATCTAAGTTTTTTGAAGAGCAAATTCATGATTTTACATTACAAACCCTAATTTTGTTAATTAAAGAATTTTACCAACTTATTGAATCATAAAACTTTAATTTATTTTAATTCCTTTAAAAACTCACAGTAGCCTAATTTCACAAAATCCAAAAATCCTAAACACATGAAATAAAGAACCCTAAATGGAAACAGTGGCTATAATTTAGATTTTTATTTGCCTTATTTAATTCTATATTTGATTAAGCTTTGATTTATTTTATATGCTTTAATTTATTTAAGTTCAATGCTTGGTTTATTTAATTTTTCATGGATGGATGTTTACTTTCTATTGATGTTTAATACCTTGATGAATGATTTATTTATGATGAATGATTATTTACTTTTATCAATTTATTTAGATTTCCAAATGTTGTAAGAGGTATGTTTCCACTTGGTGGGTACCTCATTAGTTAAATGTCATGTAATTTAAATTGCTTTTCTATTTTAGAACCAATGTAAAGGACATGTTTCTACCTTTCGGTGGGTGTCCTATTTTTGGCATGGGATGTAAGGACATGTTTTCATCTTCGGATGGGTGTCCATTCATTTGTTTTGCTTGGACATTGCTTTGATTTTAATATATCGATGCTTTCTTTTAATTGTTGTGTGTAATATGGATAATATTGCTATACTTAAGAATTTTATAATATTAAGACCTGTAAAGGAGGCCGTTTCCAATGAATCGAGTGTTGTGGGGGTGCTGGGCTGTTTCTCACCTTCCCTACACATACCCAACTTTCCAAACCCATTAAGGGGTTGGGGATTCCTTAGGAATCGAGTCATCCACCCCTTTCATTTTTCCGACCCGTCCGGGTGGCGACTCCATTTTCTCCGGACTTAGGTCTGTGTTCTCGAAGGCCCTGAGCCTAAACAGTGCCAAAATCGCAAGAACCAATCCACCGGGAGTGGGGGCAAAAATCCCCGCTCACATAGGGTTTTTTGTCTCCTTTTTCCTCCCAAGTCAGAAGTCTCCAGTCTCAATCAAGTAAAATAATTTTCCCCTCTTAATTCTGTGTTTTAATCTTGTATTTATAGGAAAAATAAAAAACCTACTTCTAATTATCTAAGGAAATTAAAACTATTTAGGAAAAGAAATGAAAACCAAATAGAATTCGGTTTCGAAAAAACTGCGGATGAAGAAATTGCGAGAGCTGAAGGGCCAACAAATGCGCTGTGGGAATTTCTTGCTGCAAATTGGCCCAAGGCCATTTCGCCACAGGAAATTCCTACGGCAAATTGGCCCAAGCCAATTCACTTTCGGAGACAAAAAATTTCGTCGCCGATTTTTTCGTCGCAGATTTTTATTTATTTATTATATATATTTAACTTTATTAATATTACCTTTTATTTTTATTAAAAATTATCAATAATAAATACTAAAATAAATATTATTTAATTAAAATACCACAAATTATTTTGGACTGTATAAAAAATATTGGACCAGACTTTAAGGGTCTACAGTTTTCCCCCCTGGTTGAGCGGTCTGAGACAACCGAAAAAGGGAGTGAAAAGCAATGTAATTTGTGATTGGGTTTGGAGCCATGCTGGACTCTCTGGACTAAAAAATAATTTGGGTTCAGGACCCAAGCTAGATTTAGTATTTGGGTTCTAGACCCAGAGTAAGTTTGGACTTAAGGATAATTTGGGTTCTGGACCCGAGCTAAGTTCTAGACTTAAGGGTAATTTGGGTTGTGGACCCGAGCTAAGTTCTGGACTTAAGGGTGATTTGGGTTTTGGACCCGAGCTAAGTTCTGGACTTAAAAGTAATTTGGGTTCTGGACCCAAGTTAAGTTCTGAACTTAAGGGTAATTTGGGTTCTGGACCCGAGCTAAGTTCAGGACTTAAGGGTAATTTGGGTTCTGGACCCAAGCTAAGTTCTGGACTTAAGGGTGATTTGGGTTCTGGAACCAAGCTAAGTTTTGGACTTAAGGGTGATTTGAGTTCTGGACCCGAGCTAAGTTCTGGACTAAGGGTGATTTGGGTTCTGGACCCGAGCTAAGTTCTAGACTTAAGGGTAATTTGGGTTTTGGACCCGAGCTAAGTTCTGGACTTAAGGGTAATTTGGGTTATAGACCCGAGCTAAGTTCTGGACTTAAGGGTGATTTGGGTTCTAGACTCGAGCTAGGTTTTGGACTTAATGGTAATTTGGGTTCTAGACCCGAGCTAAGTTATGGACTTAAGGATAATTTGGGTTCTGGACCCGAGCTAAGTTCTGGACTTAAGTTGGAATTTAGCTTCTCGACCTAAGCTAAGAGAGATTTAACTGTCTGCAAAAAATAATTGTAGTCAGTAGGATACTAAAGAAATTTGCAAAAAATTTAGCTAATTTTTACCATGCCCATATCTTTTTCCCCCTTGTGTGTAAAAATATTTTAAAAGTACAAAAATATTTATATACACAAATATCTAAATGATTGAATTGAATAATTGAGTTTCCTATTTATTTATTGTGTAGTTACTATTTATGTACTATTTACCAACTATTCTTTTACTATTTTTAAATAGTAATTTACTATTTATCAATAGTAACATTTACTTTTTCTCTCTTTTTTTACGAGAATACTGTTTTTCTCTTTTTGATTTTTGTCTTTTTCCTTTGCCATTTCTCTATATAAACCTTACAGCTCATTTCTTCATTTCATTCATAGTTATACATTTTTTATATCAGAGAGTTTAGAGAGTTTAGCATAGAGTTTGAGGAGAAAATGCATGCTTCAAGATCAGGAACTCGATCTAATTCTGAGTTATTGGAGTTTATTCGGTAGCATGAAAATGGAAATATAAGTCTATTAGCCGGGATGCCACTTCATCGCAGTGAGCAAGGTTTTTGTTGTTTTTTTTGTTGTTTTTTGCTTTTCTATTTCTTTTTTTTCTTTTTTTTTCTTTTTGTTTTCTTTTACTTTTTCGTTGTTTGTTTTTTTTAGGTTTTAGGAAAATAAATTAATTAGATGAATATATATAAGTAAATAGATAGACTAAAAATAGAACATAAATAAATTTAGTTCTAAAAATCAGTGGTATTGATATAATGATATACTTACCTTGTGTTAGCTTACCTGGTGTAGACCCTTAATTTTTGACCCAATCCGATCCAATATGCTTTATTTAGTCCAAAATGATTTTTGTTGTCTAATTGGTCCAAAATAATTTTAATTAAATAGTTTTTGCTTTATTATCTAATTTTTATTAATAAAAAATAAAACTAAACAAATAAAAATCAAAAAATACAAATAAAAATAAAAATCGGAGTAGGAAAAATCGGAGACGAAAAATTCGTCGCGCGGGCCCGTGAGTGTTTCACACGCAGAAAAATTTTTCGCCAGAGCATTTTTTCCTGCGGCAGTTTTTTTCGGCAGCGCAAATTTTTCGAAACCTAATCCAATTAGGTTTTGGTTTCTTTTTTTTTTTATTAATATACTTGCCTTAATTAATTAGGAATAAATAACCTTAAACCACTATAAAAAGGACCAAAGGCAATTAAAATTGGGGGTGGCCGAGAGAGAGGAAAAAATTTCACAGTGAGCTTGGGATTGGAAACCAAATCAAGGAAGGAAAAGCAATAATTCAATTCAACTGATTTTTAAGGGAGTAGAAGCACGAATTAAGGAATTCAAAGGCAACAAAGTCTTGTCTTTGGAGCTAGTTCATCCAAGAAGAATTATTTTTGGAAGAATCAACAAAAGAAGGTAAGTGATTTTCCTTAATTGACTTATGTTACACAATAGCTAAATTATGGAATTAGGTTTCATTAAATAAAAAACTTTAGAACTTTAATTTAATTCTTCCAAAGTTAAAACACTAAAACGTGACCTTCTTTTCTAAAAAGACTTAAAATTGTTATTTTTTTCTTCTTAAAAATCTTAAAACTTTAATTGAACATATTTTTCTACAAAACCAAAATCAAATTCTGTTTCTTTCAAAATTTTAAAGTAGGTTCTATTTCATTCAAAAAACCTTAAAAAACATCTTTTCTACTTACAAAAACTTCAATTCATTTGTTTAAATTTACAAAACTTCATAGAATATCAAATTGATTTCTAAAACCCTAAAAATTATCTTTTACCCGAGAACCCAAATTTTAAAGCCTAAAATCCAAAATTCAACTTTTAAAACTAAAATAATAAACCCTAATCCTTTTAAAATCTTAAACCCAAATTTTTATGAACCCTAATCCCTTTAAAGCATAAAAACATGAAAAACCCAAAAATTGCACAGTAGCTTAAAGTTCAATAAACCAAAAATCACAAATTTAAGTATTTTAAGGTATTCAAAACCCTAGTTTCATGATTTCACCATTCAAACCTTAATTTGGTTAATCAAAGAATCTTACCAACCATTTAAAGCTTAAAACCCTAATCTATTTTAATTCCATAAAAAGTCACAGTAGCTTAATTTTAGAATTTTCTTAACCCTAACACATGAGATAAAGAACCCTAAATGGAAATAGTAGCTATACTTGGACTTTTATTTGCTTTATTCAAATCCATATTTACTTATACCTTGATTTATCTCTTATGCTTTAATCTATTTAATTTCAATACTTGATTTATTTAATTTATCATGGATGGATGTTTATTTTATTGATATTTAAATACTTTTGATGAATGATTTATTTATTGATAATTATTTACTTTAATCAATCAATTTAGGTCTCCAAAAGTTGTAAGAGGTATGTTTCCACTTGGTGGGTACCTCATTATTTAAACATCATGTAATTTAATTTGCTTTTCTATTTTAGAACTTATGTAAAGGGCATGTTTCTACCTTTTGGTGGGTGTCCTATCTAGGCATGTGATGTAAGGATATGTTTCCATCCTTGGATGGGTGTCCATTTATTTATTTTGTTTTATTTGGACATTGTTTTGATTTTAATATAATGATGCTTTCTTTTTATTGTGTGTAGTATGGATAATGTTATTATACTTAAGAATTTTATAATATTAAGACCTGTAAAGGAGGCCGGTTCCAATGAACCGGGCGTTGTGGGGGTGCTGGGCCATTTCTCACCTTCCCCATGTGTACCCAACTTTCCGAACCATTAGGGGGTTGGGGATTCCTTAGGAATCGAGTCATCCACCCCTTTCTTTTTTCTCGGCCGGTTCGGGTGGCGACTCCATTTTCTCCGGACTTAGGTCCGTGTTCTCTAAGGCCCCGAGCCTAAACAGTGCCGAAGTCGCAAGAACCATTCCACCGGGAGTGGGGGCAAAAATTCCCGCTCACAGTGGCGACTCCACTAGGGATAAGAGAATTTGATTCTGTTGGTCTTTATATTATTCTATTCTTTCTTATAATGATATTATCCATTGCATCATATTAGATTGCATTGTGTGCGTGAGTTAGGATGCCCGTGTTACCCGTGTTATGTTATGTAAGGGATACCATACTTTCACTCAAGGTATGGAGATCGAGCATGGAATAACCACTCATAGCCTCGTACCATTTGGTATATACTTGCTATGGGAACCTAAGCCTTTTAACCCAAAAACTAAAGCTCATGTAATTGGCCTAGTTACTTTCCTTAGGTTTTACCCTAAATGCATGTTGTTTGACTATGGTTAGTTTATCTTAGTCTAAATCATGGCTTATTTGGTTTGTTCTTTTTCTAATATGACCTAAGTATATTGTAAGCTCAAAATAAATTTTTCTTTAAAATCTAAAAGACCAAAGATATTTTCAAAATTTTTCAAGATGGTCTTTGGACAGAAGATTTTTTTTAAAAACAAGTCAAAAAATTCTTTGGCCCATGGCCCAAATACTAAGCCCAAAATACATTTTTCTAAAATCTTTTACAATAGGCTTAGAAACAAAACTATTTTCGCCCAACATTTTCTTACAAAGAGCTTACAAAAATATTTAGGTCAATTATGAAATACCAAAAATCAATTGTGGGCCTAGTTTACACTAAGAATAAATTAACCATGGGCTTGTTTTTGGCATGAACCACTAGTTACCTTTTTTTCAAGTGAGAAATCTATTTATAATAAGCCTCTTAATTTCATTTTAATTCAATATAGCATAAAAGCTACTTTAGTTGGTTGAATGGATTAAAACCTAATTAATGGGAATTATCATGGATTGATTTCCATTTTCAAAAATATAACTATTGGTTGAAATGTCCGAGGGAATTATTCGAAAGCAAGGTACCCCATGTTGGTATTTTGTTAACCATATACCTTGGAAAAGAGACTCGCCACTTGTGTGTGGATGTTATAAGGTTGGAAGGAACGTCCTATTTATCCTTATTTGTTGTTGGTGCATACATGCATTCATTTGCATCTCATCTCATTGGTCCTCTCTGGCTCACAGCCCTGGATTACGATAGTTCTAAAGCTTACAACAATCCGACCTACACCGGAGAGGAAGCATCTAGCAACGACTCAATCACTTGATCACCAAAAACAATGGAGCCCGAACAAATTCAAAGGATGGTGATGAGGCCCTCAATGCCAAGATGGAAGAAATCAAAGAGGCCCTAGCTGAGACCATGAAGAACCAATTGACTGCAATCTTAGAAAACCATGCCGAGGCATCTGCTAGCACTAAGAAACCAAAGGACAAAGGGAAGACTAAAATTAATGAAGTAGCTTTTAATGATGAAAAGGTGGTCATTGATGATGATGATGATTGGGCTCAATACTACCAAGAGGTTCAAGAAAAGAAGAAAGAACCGAAAGCTGTCGAGAAGGCAACTATTTAAAAGACCGAGACATCTTATGTTGAAAAGATGATTGCTGATTTAGAAAAGAAATTTGAGAAGAAGCTGAAAACTGAAGAGATGTCCGAAGTTGAAAAGTTATTTGAACAAGATGAAGAGGTCCCTTATAAATTCAAAATGCCTTCCTTTACAAAGTACAATGGCACCGAAAATCCTCATCTTCATGTGAAGCAATATATCACTGCCATGCAATCTGCCCGAGCTACTAAGGCTCAAACCCTAAGGTACTTCATGCTCTCATCGGACCTTGTTGTCCAAAATTGGATCAATACCTTAGATGATGGAACACAAAAGAGTTGGGATCTACTTTACAAAGCCTTCATCCAACAATATGGATATAATGTTGAGTTAGAAGTTACTTTAATGGAAGTGGAGTCCATAAGGCAAAGGTCAAATGAGAATTTTGTGGACTATGTGAAGCGATGGAGAAACAAGGCCGCTTTAGTCAAGAAAAGGCCTGATGAATCCGATCAAATAAGGATGATTGTGAGAGGTGTCTTGCCCAATCTCCGTGAAAGGATGTCTCACACCCTTATAAGGGATTTAAAAGATCTTCTCCAAGATGGTTTGCAAATTGAAGAATGGGAAAGGGAGAAGAGCCGCTTTGCAACAAAAATGAATGAGAAAGGGAGCTATCAACCTGGTAGCCAAAGCACACAAAAAGAAGTTGATGTTAATGTGACCGGTCAAGGGAATAAAAGACAATTCTCATATCTGGGGAAGCCTCTATCTTGGGTTTTTAGTAAGCTGCAAAAGAAAGGGTTGTTACAACTGTTAGCTCCTCGACCTTTACATAATTCATTGCCACCAAACTTCAATGCCGAGGCCTTCTATCAATTTCATCAAATGCGAGGACATGAAACAGATAAATGTGCTCGTCTAAGGCATGAGATCCAAGATCTAATCGATAGTGGCAAGCTACCCGAGCTGGATAAGCCCAACACTAAAGATAATCCATTACCAAGGTTCAATAGAGTACCTCCACCGGCAACCTTCATAGTGGGAAAAGGATTGGAAGAAGATTTTGTTTTATCATCCTTTCATGATGGGCATATTGAAGATATGAAAGAAAATTAAATGCAACAAACTTTCCTTAGCTTGAATATTGCTTTTTAATCTTATTTTCTTTAATATTTTGGAACTATTTGTGTTTTTCAAATTTAAAGTTGCTTGAATAAATTACTTTCATCAAAAATCTTGTTGGTCTTTGTTCATTTTGGTGCTCAACCAATGAGGAATCTATCTTGATAATTCATGAATTAATATATTTATGCATCATGACTCGAATAACTTTACTAGGTGAAGGAATTGCTCTATAGCATTGAATTGTGTATGCTTACTTAGAGAGGGCTCCTGCATAATTACCTTTGTCAAGGTCCTAGTCAGTCCTAGAACATGCTTTGACAAGCTTTCGAGGTGAAATTGAACTCTACTTATTTAAGAGAGAAATGATCTAGGCATTGTTTGGTTAGCCAACAACTAGTATCCACCCAATTAAATATCAATATCTAGTTGTCCCTTTGAGCCTTCATAAAATTTTAGCTTTCTTTTCATTGGCTTACAAACCCCAATAACCTACCTTGAGTTGTTGTGATACTTTTGACAAGTCTTATGATCACTAAGATGAAGAGGCAAGAAAATCAAAGAAAGCAATGATTAGTCAAGATCATGAGGGTAGTTGAAGTTCTCAAGACCATAAGAGTAGTTGATGTTTTCGAGACCACAAGGGTAGTTGATGTTCTCAAGACCCTAAGGGTAGTTGAAGTTCCCTTAATATCTCCAAGACAACATCAACATTGGAGTAATAAATGATTTATCCCTATTTATTGGAAGCCCAAGTTGGTACAAATAAGACAACTCTGTTTGAGCTAGAACCAAAAACAAAAAAAGGAGAGAAAGAAAGAAAAACAAAACAAAAAAAAAGAAAAAGAAAAAAAGAGTAAAAAAAACCCAAAATGGTTCAAAAAGCCAACTGAGTTCTCTTTTACCTAAAGCAGCAAAAGGCTTCTATTTGGTTCATAAAGACCTTTTTTTGAGTTGGTCCAACCCAACGAAAGATTCAATTAAAATTGGAGAAAAGGAGGAAGACCACCCAGTTCTTGAAAGTTCTGTAGTCCAACAAGAAAGAAGGACAAAAAGACAAAGAAAGGGAAGAGTAAGAAAAATAAAAAGAAAGAAAAGGGAGAAGAAGAAAAGAAACAAATTTGGGTCTTAAACTTTATGCAAGGGCAAAAACTGTCCTAATCAAGATCCAAACTAATGCTAAAAAGATAGAATGAATTTGGAGTCTAGAAAGATTCCTCCCAACTGTCTAAAGTTCCGACAAGAAATTTATAGTGTGAAGGTTTGTCTGTTGTGTCACACCAGCTCCAATCTCAAAATGGCCTTCATTTAACCCATGTCCCTCATAGACCCCATTTCAAGCCTATCAAAGACCTGCTCATCTCTCTTGGTAGGTAGAGTCTATTAGTGGAGATAGTTTGGATAAGCATGCATATGAGATAGACAATATTTAAACCAAATAAGACCTTTGGCCAAATAATGTGTATGTGCCTATCTGAAGTGCAACAATTCTTGATTAAATAGAAATGATTCCCGAGTTTAGTATGGTAACTAAGGTTGTCATGTTATAGATACGTTAATGTGGAAAAATCAAGTCCTGAGGTACATTGACATTAATTTGGCAAAGCAAACATTTGATTTAAAAAAAAAAAGAGTTTTGTCATACAAAGCCTTCGAGCTAAGGGAAGTCTGTTGAAATGATTATTGGCAAGGTCATGCTGAAACATAGTTGGAAATGGATGCATCCCTGACTCAACTGCTTAGGGTCTCCCCCACTCATGTTTTCAACATCTTGTAGATAAAAGCCACAAATACAAAGCTTTCGATCATTCCAATGTAAGACTTGAACGAGCATCAAAAAGGAACTAATGAGAACACTTCTACCTATCATCTCGGTTTGTGAGTCAATAAAACTACTGTAAGTATCATTCATGCATATCATGCATACATGAGCATATCACATCGCACTGTCTTGTCTTGTATTGTCTATTCTTTATCAAGGTGAACAACAAACACTATGTGAAGTGAAGAATCAAAAGAAGATGTCAAATCAGGGGGGCATGGAAAGCCCATTGCTTGAGAAAGCTCCAGTAAATTTGCAAAGAGAAGAAATACGTGCTTGTACGAAGAACTAGATGGCAAAAACATCAATCAAAGCTTGCATGGATAAAATATTTGGTTTGAGCCTACACGGGGGGCAAAGTTTCTCCTTTTCAGTTTTTTGAGTTTATATATGAAACATTTTTAAAACTCACCTACAAATATTTTGTCACGCAGGAGGGCGAGGAAAGATATGAAGACTAGCTAAAAAGGGCTGGATTTTTTGCAAAAGTGCAAAGAAAGAATAAAAGAATGGAATAAAAAAGAAAATTAGAATTTTCAAAAGAATGAAGATGCAAAAGACAAAAAATCATCCAGCTAAAAGAACTAAAGCAAGGGTGAAGACCCGATCTTAAAGGATGAAGATCCATTTACAAAGGTGAAGACCCGATCTCAAAGAATGAAGATCCATTTTTCAAGGGTAAAGACCCGATGTCAAAAGATGAAGATTCATTTTCAAGGATGAAGATCCATTTGCAAGGGTGAAGACCCAATCTCCAAGGATGAAGATCCATTCTGAGGGTGAAGAATCACAATGCATAGAACAGCCTGAGCAGTCAGACTTCTCAACTGATAAAAGGTTAGTCAAATTCATTCTCGGGTCCAAGTACCCATTCTCGGGTCAGAGTACCCAAATCAAATCAAGTTTAGGATCGAGTATCCAAATCAAGTTAGGATCGAGTATCCAAATCAAGTTAGGATCGAGTATCCCAATCCAATTTAGGATCGAGTATCAAAATCTGATTTAGGATCGAGTATCCAAATCCAGTTAGGATCGAGTATCCAAATCCAGTTTAGGATCGAGTATCCAAATCCAGTTATCGAGTATCCAAATCCAATTTAGGATCGAGTATCCAAATCCAGTTTAGGATCGAGTATCCAAATCCAGTTAGGATCGAGTATCCCAATCAAGTTTAGGATCGAGTATCTGAATCCAAGTTAGGATCAAGTATCCAAATCAAGTTAGGATCGAGTATCCCAATCCAATTTAGGATCGAGTATCCAAATCCAGTTTAGGATCGAAAATCCAAATCCAGTTTAGGATCGAGTATCCAAGTCCAGTTAGGATCGAGTATCCCAATCCAATTTAGGGTTAAGTATCCTAATCCAATTTAGGATCGAGTATCCAAATCCAATTTAGGATCGAAAATCCAAATCCAATTTAGGATCGAGTATCCAAATCCACTTTAGTATCGAGTATCCAAATTCGATTTCGGATCGAGTATCCAAATCCAGTTAGGATCGAGTATCCCAATCAAGTCTAGGATCGAGTATCCGAATCCAAGTTAGGATCGAGTATCCAAATCAAGTTAGGATCGAGTATCCCAATCCAGATAGGATTGAGTATTCAAGTTTAGTTTAGGATCGAGTGTCCAAATCTCTCGGGTCTAGAACCCAAAACCTTAAAAATTATGTCTTATTGCTTTTCACTCTCTTTCACTAAGGTTTCAGATCATTCAAGCAGGGGGCAAACTGTAGACCCTTAATTTTTGACCCAATCCGATCCAATATGCTTTATTTAGTCCAAAATGATTTTTGTGGTCTAATTGGTCCAAAATAATTTTAATTAAATAGTTTTTGCTTTATTATCTAATTTTTATTAATAAAAAATAAAAATAAAAATAAAAATCGGAGTCGGAAAAATCGGCGACGAAAAATTCGTCGCGCGGGCCCGTGGGTATTTCGCACTCAGAAAAATTCTGCGTGCGAAATAGCTTACGGGCTCGTTCCCCTCACACTGCTGCAGTTTTCTGCGGCAGAAATTTTTTGCCAGCGCATTTTTTCCTGCGGCAGTTTTTTTTGCAGCGCAAATTTTTCGACGCAAATTTTTCGAAACCTAATACGATTAGGTTTTGGTTTCTTTTTTATTAATATTACTTACCTTAATTAATTAGGAATAAATAACCTTAAACCACTATAAAAAGGACCAAAGGCAATTAAAATTTGGGGTGGCCGAGAGAGGAAAAAATTTCATAGTGAGCTTGGGATTGGAAACCAAATCAAGGAAGGAAAAGCAATAATTCAATGCAACTGATTTTTAAGGGAGTAGCAGCACAAATTGAGGAATTCAAAGGCAACAAAGTCTTGTCTTTGGAGCTAGTTCATCCAAGAAGAATTATTTTTGGAAGAATCAGCAAAAGAAGGTAAGTGATTTTCCTTAATTGACTTATGTTACACAGTAGCTAAATTATGGAATTAGGGTTTCTTTAAATCAAAAACTTTAGAACTTTAATTTAATTTTTCCAAAGTTAAAACACTAAAATGTGACCTTCTTTTCTAAAAAAGACTTAAAATTGTTATTTTTTCTTCTTAAAAATCTTAAAACTTTAATTGAACATATTTTTCTACAAAACAAAAATCAAATTCTGTTTCTTTCAAATTTTTAAAGTAGGTTCTATTTCATTCAAAAAACCTTAAAAAACATCTTTTCTACTTATAAAAACTTCAATTCATTTGTTTAAATTTACAAAACTTCATGGAATATCAAATTGATTTCTAAAACCCTAAAAATTATCTTTTACCCGAGAACCCAAATTTTAAAGCCTAAAATCCAAATTTCAACTTTTAAACCTAAAATAATAAACCCTAATCCTTTTAAAATCTTAAACCCTAATTTTTATGAACCCTAATCCCTTTAAAACATAAAAACATGAAAACCCAAAAATTGCACAGTAGCTTAAAGTTCAATAAACCAAAAATCACAAATTTAAGTATTTTAAGGTATTTAAAACCCTAGTTTCATGATTTCACCATTCAAACCTTAATTTGGTTAATCAAAGAATCTTACCAACCATTTAAAGCTTAAAACCCTAATCTATTTTAATTCCATAAAAAGTCACAGTAGCTTAATTTTAGAATTATCAAAACCTTAACACATGAGATAAAGAACCCTAAATGGAAATAGTAGCTATACTTGAACTTTTATTTGCTTTATTCAATTCCATATTTACTTATACCTTGATTTATCTCTTATGCTTTAATCTATTTAATTTCAATACTTGATTTATTTAATTTATCATGGATGGAGGTTTATTTTATTGATATTTTAATACTTTTGATGAATGATTTATTTATGGATTATTTACTTTAATCAATCAATTTAGATTTCCAAAAGTTGTAAGAGGTATGTTTCCACTTGGTGGGCACCTCATTATTTAAACATCATGTAATTTAATTTTCTTTTCTATTTTAGAACTTATGTAAAGGGCATGTTTCTACCTTTTGGTGGGTGTCCTATCTAGGCATGTGATGTAAGGACATGTTTCCTTCCTTGGATGGGTGTCCATTTATTTGTTTTGTTTTATTTGGACATTGTTTTGATTTTAATATAATGATGCTTTCTTTTTATTGTTTGTAGTATGGATAATGTTATTATACTTAAGAATTTTATAATATTAAGACCTGTAAAGGAGGCCGGTTCCAATGAACCGGGCATTGTAGGGGTGCTGGGCCATTTCTCACCTTCCCCACGCGTACCCAACTTTCCGAACCCATTAGGGGGTTGGAGATTCCTTAGTAATAGAGTCATCCACCCCTTTCTTTTTTCTTAGCCCGTCCGGGTGGCAACTCCATTTTCTCTGGACTTAGGTCCGTGTTCTCTAAGGCCCTGAGCCTAAACAGTGCCGAAGTCGCAAGAACCATTCCACCGGGAGTGGGGGAAAAAATCCCTGCTCACACCTGGCTCCGTGTTAGCATGATCATTGCATTATCTGGGGCGGAGGGTGTGTCTATAAAGCCCGACAATGGTATAATGTAGCACCTTCTTAGGTAAGATGGATTATCCGAGATTGCAGTTTTAAAAGCTTTATCTTGCAATTACCATCCGAGGAGTGTTCGATAGACCGGAGTGTAGTTCAAGCATTGTCAGAACGATGGATGGACACGACCCATACTTTTCACCTACCTATAGTAGAAATGACCATTGGCCCAGTCGATTATACAGCCATAACTGGTATTCGGTACTATGGCCTTCCGGTCCCTCTTACCAATGATATTCTAACATTCGAAGAAATCCAACAGTTAATCAGTATGGAACCATCATTTAAAGGGCCTTTCAAGATAAAAATTGTGCCAATTCAGAGTTATTGGATGAACTATAAAGGACGGGTTTGTAGGGAAATAGCGAAGCAATATGCTCGAGGATTTTTACTGTATTTGCTCGGGTCGACCATTTTAGGCAGCACCGAATCCGCCATCCATTTTTCGGTGTTGAGGGCTCTTACTGATATGAGTATGGTACCACTTTATGGCTGGGGTGAAGTTGGTCTTGCCTGTCTTTACCGTGGACTTGATAAAATTTGTAGAAATAAGAAGTCTTTTGTTGGCTTTATGGCTGTTGTCGAGGTATTCTACTTCCACCAATGTCAATTCCATTCTTATTCTTGCATGAATTTGATTTTTATTATTGTTATAGATATGGACATATGAGCACAATCTTGTGAGGGTGCCTGGTATTTCCTGAGAGAGAGTCGAATATCCAAGATTAAATTTTTAGTTGTAAGATCATGTAAAAGTTTCCGACTCTCACCATGTGCACACCCAATGCTATCTCTTGAGTTGCTTAACCTGGGGCTTGATAAAATAGCATTAGTATATGTTAGACAAAAGATCTCTATTTTGATCCTTGACAACTCAAATGGATGATCTATTTAACTTGTGTTTAAGAATCTTGTTGCAGGATTAGGTTACCTCAAGTAAAGCAAGACAGAACAATTCTAGCGGTCGCACCAGACCAAAATACGACCGCTACATGCAATTACAGAATGAAACCTTATCACAGTAGGTTTCGCGGTCAGAAGTTCGACCTCAGTCGCAACCGCGCCTCAAGAATGGCGGCCGTCCAAAATACTTGCCCGACCGCTACTCAAGGAACTTAAATCATTACAATCACAGTAAGGTTCGCGGTGACAAAAACGGTGAATGATTCGACCTCGCTAATCAATTTAGCGACCGCCCATTCAGAATCGTGACCGCCCAACAATTCAAGAAGAAATTGCTCAAAGTGACAGTAGTGTTCGCGTCCACAGGTGCGTCCAGAAGTTCGACGCGAAACTGTGAGTTCAATCCAAGATTCTGCATAGGGCGACCGCGAGATTCAAATTATGGCGGACATTCAGTTTTGCTCTGTCAGAGAATGACACGTAATATGACCGTTGTAAACCCACTCGAAGATTCAAAAAGGGCGACCGCACCTCTGCTTGGCGCGACCGTCCCGACAAACAAAGCATGGGCAAGAAACGGTCCGACAAACACAGCATGGACAAGATTCCAGCTGCAGAGCACTAAAATTCGACCGTTGTAGCTTTTTCAAAAGCAGCGACCGTCCCTTGTTAAAGGACGACCGCGAGAAGCATGAGCGCGACCATCCTTGCATGAAGGGCGACCGCGAAGTGCTTCGGACAGTTTAAGTAAAGAAGGTCTATTCTGCCAAGACTTTATTCAAAACTTCAATAACGGCTAGTAAGACAACATTGGCTATAAACACAATGTCTCTATGAGAAAACAAAATAGTGAAGTGAAAAGAACAATCAAGAAATCAGATTTTCATAGCCAAGCAACAAATTTTCTTTTACTTAAACTTACAATTAAATTGTAATGAATGTTAGGTGTGATCATTGAAAACACCATTGTATAAGTTTGAGTGTAAGCTTGGGAAACACTTGGGTTGTGAGAGTGAGCCTTGTAAAACTCTTGATTGGGTTGTAAGTGTGAGCCTTAGAAAAACACTTGTGAAGTTAGGTGTGAACTTGTGAAAACACCAAAGTTGGAAGTGAGCTTGTAAAAACTTCAAAGAATAGTGGAACCTTAACAAGTTGTTAAGGAAGTGGATGTAGGATTGAGGTAAATCCGAACCACTATAAATCTTGTGTGTTCTTTCTTTCTTTCTTTCATTACTCAACCAACTTTCTATTCCGCATTTGTGTTTGTTGAGTTTTTTAATTTGCCATCATTTCGTGAGGAAACCAATTCACCCCCCCCCCCTCTTAGTTGCCATCTTGGGACAACAATTGGTATCAGAGCCCTGAGATTTCTTAAACTTAATTGTGAAATCTGATCCACTATGGCAACTTCTTCTTCATCAAGCTCTTATGGAAATCTTAACTCTATTCTTAGACCCTATTTTGATGGAACTGATTACTCATACTGGAAACACAAAATGTACTTGTTTCTAGATAGTGAAGGGATTGAACTATGGGATTTCGTGGAAAGTGAGTGGAAATATCCTACTCATGAAGTTGACGGTATTCAAGTTCCTCTTCCCAAAGCTCAATGGTCAACTAGCAATATCAGAGATCGATTCAAGAACAATAGAGCTGCTTCCATCTTGATGAACTCCATTTCAAGAGAAGAAGGTGGAAGAGTTCAACATTTAACTTGTGCACATTGCATTTGGAAAACACTTGAAAACTACCATGAAGGTACGACTCAAGTAAGATTCACCAAAAAACAAATGCATGTTCATGAGTATGAGCTATTCAAGATGAAACCAAATGAAAACGTCACCGACATGACAAATCGCTTGCTTGCTATTGTCAATGAACTAAAGAAGTATGGCAAGGTATATGATCAAGGTGATGTAAACAGTAAAATCTTGAGAGCCCTAAGAGCTAGAAAGAACTTTGAATCCAAAGTATCATCCATAGAAGAAGCTCATGATCTCAGCACATTAAGAACCGACGAGCTAGTTGGTAAATTACTCACTTTTGAGCTGCACAGTGAAAAAGAAGAAGATCAAGGTGAGAAAGAAAAGAGAAAACCAATTGCACTCAAAGCAATCAAAGAAGCTGAGAGCTCAAGCAATGAAGGTACTGATGATGAAGATGAAATGGCAATGTTCTCAAAAAGAATCAATGAATGGAAAAGAAAGAAAATATTACAAGCAAACAAAGGTACACCTCCTAAATTCTCCTTCAAAGATAAAGAAAAGAAAAATGAGGTAAAGTGCTATGAATGTGGAAAAACTGGTCACATCAAATCGGATTGCTACAAATTAAAGAACAAAAGGAAATGGGATAAAGAAAAGAAAAAGTCTCTCAAAGCCACATGGGATGACTCTTCTTCAAGTGAGGAAGAAGAAGAAGAAGGAATTGCAAATCTATGTCTCATGGCTATTGAAGATGACTCCAATGAGGTAAGTACTCAATCCTTTGATCTTGTAGCACATGATGATATAAATGATATAGATGATAGTGATTTGATTGAGCACATGAATTTTAAAATAGAAAAATATTATTCTAAAATGATGCTTTACAAAGAGAAAAACTCTAAGTTAGAAAAAGATTATATATGCTTAAAGAATTCTACCTTAGAATTGAAAACCTCAAATGAACACTTGATGAACACAATAGGAGAATTAAAGAAAAGCTCACATGACTTAGAAAAAGTGATTAAAGAGAATGAGACATTGAAGCATGAACTAAAAGAACTAAAAGAATCAATTTCCAGATTTCATAAAGGAAAGGAAGCATTGAACACATTAATTAATAATCAAAGATCACCTTCCTTGAAATATGGATTAGGATTCAATGGCTCAACCAACATTGCACCTAGCAAACCAACATTTGTGAAAGCATCTACAACTAAAATTTCTGATGTTCATATCAAAGATGCTTGCACCAAGTCTAAAAGAACTAGTTATGGTTCACTAGGAGATAAAGCCAAAAATAATTATGCATTGTTGTTCACTAAATTTGCACAAAAGAAATCACATACTTGTAGTTGTATGTATAATGCAAAAAGAAAAATGCAGAAGAATAGAATACCATGGCAATGCACATATTGCATGAAATTTGGACACAAAAATTTTTCTTGTTATATAAGAAAGGCACATCTCAAGTTAGAAGGCACTTTTTCTACTAACCATCAAGGACCCAACTTCAAGTGGGTACCTAAAAGAAGATGATCACAATTGTTTTGCAGGTATGCCTAAAATCTACTACCAATGAAAGCACATGGCTTGTGGATAGTGGATGCTCAAGGCATATGACTGGAAATGCAAAGCTGTTTACAAGTATTACCTACAAACATAGAGGTAACGTAACTTTTGGAAACAATGCTAAAGGTAAAATTCTTGGTGTTGGCTCCATTGGTTCTATTGGTAAGGATTTAATTGAAGATGTATGGCTTGTTGATGGTTTGAAACATAACTTGCTAAGTGTTAGTCAACTTTGTGATAAAGCATACTTTGTCGACTTTGATTCCAAGGAATGCAAAATCACAAACTCAAATAATGTTATCATATTTAAAGGTACTAGAACAAACAACACTTACAATGTCAGCATACATTCAAATCATACATGTTTAATGTCCACTAATAATGATGCATGGTTATGGCATAGAAGACTAGGACATGCTGGTATGGATCAATTGAAATATATTTATAATGAGAACTTAGTTGATGGCTTACCTAAGATAAAATATGATAAAGATAGAATTTGTGAACCTTGTCAACATGGTAAGCAACATAAAAGCTCATTTAAATCAAAGAGTATTATAAGTACCTCTAGACCTTTAGAGCTCATTCATTTAGACTTGTTTGGACCAAATAGAGTTACAAGCTTAGGAGGCAAATCATATGCATTTGTTCTTGTTGATGATTACTCTAGATTCACATGGGTTAATTTCTTAGCTCAAAAGAATGAAGCCTTTAATTGCTTCAAAACATTTGCAAAAAGAGTTCAAAATGAAAAAGGATATGTGATCACATCTATTAGAAGTGATCACGGTAAAGAATTTGAAAATGAAAATTTTGAAACCTTTTGCAATGAACTTGGCATTTCACATAATTTTTTTGCTCCTAGAACTCCACAGCAAAATGGTGTAGTTGAAAGGAAAAATAGAACTTTAATTGAAATGGCTAGAACAATGCTCAATGAATATGATTTACCATCTTATTTTTGGGCAGAAGCCGTTAATACAGCTTGCTACATTGCAAATCGTGTTTACAAAAGGCATTTAACTAATAAAACTTCTTATGAGCTATGGAATGGAAGAATACCCAGAATTGGATATTTTAGAGTATTCGGATGCAAATGCTTCATATTGAATACCAAGGATAATCTTGGAAAATTTTCATCCAAATCAGATGAAGGCATATTCTTAGGATATTCATCATATAGCAAAGCATATAGAGTATTTAACATGAAAACTCTAGTAATAGAAGAATCAATGCATGTTGTATTTGATGAATCATCTAAACTTGATCAAAAGAAAGGTATTACTTTTAATGACCCTACAGATAATCTTGAACCTCTTGAATCTATTGATGCTCCAAAGATCAATCAACTTGAAGAAAAGACTCAGGATCTACCTAAGGATTGGCAATACAAGAAAGATCATCCAAAGGAACTCATCATTGGAGAAACATCTAAGGGAGTAATCACTAGATCTAAAATTAATCATGTTGATGTTAATTTTGCTTTTGTTTCTCAAATTGAACCAAAAACTATTGAGGAAGCTTTAAATGATGAAAATTGGATAACTGCAATGCAAGATGAACTTAATCAATTTGAAAGAAATAATGTTTGGCAACTTACTCCTAGACCTAAAGATCATTCTATAATAGGATGCAAATGGGTTTATAGGAATAAGCTTGATGAAAATGGTCACATTATTAGAAATAAAGCAAGATTGGTAGCCAAAGGTTATAATCAAGAAGAAGGTATTGATTATGATGAAACCTTTGCCCCTGTAGCCAGATTAGAAGCTATTAGAATATTACTTGCTTTTGCATGTCATATGAATTTTAAGCTTTATCAAATGGATGTTAAAAGTGCATTTCTAAACGGACTCATAAATGAAGAAGTTTATGTTGAACAACCTCCTGGATTTGAAAACTACAAATTTCATGATCATGTTTTCAAACTTACCAAAGCTTTATATGGATTGAAACAAGCACCTAGAGCATGGTATGATAAACTTAGTGCATATTTGCTTGAAAATGGTTTTGCAAAAGGAAAAGTAGACACAACTCTCTTTGTTAAAAAGGATAAGCATAACATTTTGATTGTACAAATTTATGTGGATGGCATAATATTTGGAGCTACTGATGAAGCCTTGTGCAAAGAATTTGCTTCTTGTATGACCAGGGAATTTGAAATGAGCATGATGGGTGAACTCAAGTTCTTCCTTGGATTGCAAGTCAAGCAATGTAAAGATGGGATCTTCATCAACCAATCCAAATATACAAGAGAACTCATGAATAAATTTGGAATGGATGGCTGCAAAACTAGCAAAACTCCCATGAGTACATCCTTGAAATTAGGTAAAGATGACAATGGTAAAGCAGTAGATGAGAAGAAATATCAAGGTATCATCGGATCACTACTTTACTTAACCGCATCTAGGCCTGATATAATGTACAGTGTATGTCTATGTGCTAGATTTCAAACCTGTCCTAAAGAATCACACTTGAATGCCACTAAAAGAATCTTGAAATATTTAAGTGGTACAATGCAATTAGGACTTTGGTATCCAAAGAACACATCATTTCATATTATAGGATTTTCAGATGCAGATTATGCAGGTAGTATCTTAGATAGAAAAAGCACAACAGGAGCATGTCACTTTCTTGGTAATTGTTTAGTTTCTTGGCATAGTAAGAAACAAGCATCAGTTGCTTTATCCACAACGGAAGCTGAATATTTTGCAGCTTGTTTTTGTTTCACACAAGTATTATGGATGAAACAACAATTGCTTGACTATGGTAAAGTTTTTAACAATATTTCCATTAAATGTGACAACACTAGTGCTATCAATTTGTCTAAGAATCCTATACAACATTCTAGATCCAAGCATATAGATATTAGACATCATTTTTTAAGGGAAAATGTGCAAAATCAGAACATAATTCTAGAATTTATTGAAACACAAAATCAACTTGCGGATGTCTTTACAAAACCATTGAATGAAGATAGACTTAATTTTATTAAACTTAATTTAGGAATGATTGATGGAAATACTTTGAATTAATTGCCTATCAATGAAGTTTCTATGTGCATGAATTTAATGGTTCTTAACACTCTAGAAATATTTTCTATCTTTCCATGAATCTTTCAATTTTTAAGTCTTTAGCGGTTGCTCCAGAGTCCTTTCACGATCGCTATCTTGTCTGACAATTTCATTCAAACTAATGACTCTGTGCGCGGTCGAGAAAATTTTGTGCGTGGCCGCACCAATTTGAATAGTTTCGACCGTTACAGACAATTTCTTCTCTCGCGAGCGTACTTATCTTGAAAATGGTCGCTAGACCTCATTTCGCGATCGCACCTTGTTCAATGTGCGACCGCACCCTGTACACTCTGCTCGAAAATTTATAACCGTTGGCTGTGTGACAGGTCGCAAATCTTGACTTTCAACAGTCATAAACGGCTATTTTCGTTATTTCATCTATTTAAGAGCATAATAAATAATTTTCTTTGATATTTTGCTTCTAAAAACATTCTGAAACCCTAAAATCTTCTCCTCATCATCTGTCATTCAATTGAACCTCTGTTTTCCTGCTCTCTTCTGTTCTTTCTGTTTCAATGGCTCCCAAAAGAAAAACCACCTCCAAAATTAAGGGTCAAGCCAAGAGAGTTCCAGGAATCACCATTAGAGAACCTGTTGTTGAACCTCCATCTCCTCCTCAATCCAAAAGAGGTGAGAAAATTCACAAACCTCACCACCAAACCTCTGAGGAAGACATTAGGTATGCTATGCTTAAGAAAAAGAAGGTTGAAGGCACCAAATCACCTTTTGGTGGAATGCTTTCTGCATTGGGCATCAAGGACGAAATTGAGAGATTGTTGGATGTCCTTGGATGGAGAAAATTTGTCTTTCCAGAAGAGGTAGGCTACTCTAGTCTTAGCAAAGAATTTCTGATGTCTCTTCAAATAGAAAAGAGTGCAAATTCTGCACTAGGGTGGTATGGAGTTAGATTTAAGCTCTTTGATCAATACCAAGCCCTATCTCTAGAAGATTTTGGTAGCATTTGGAACTTCCCTTCTGAAGGTATAACCTCTTACAATGACCAAATGTTCTCCAACCGAACCCTTTCTGATTTCTGGCAAGAAATTTCCATTGAAACTTCCTTTGAAAAAGAATCCAAAGCCAGACATATCAAAACTCTCACCCACTGGATGCTCCATAGGATTATCACTTATACCATCCACCAAAGAGCAGATGGAAATGAGAAAGTCACCAAAAGAGACCTCATCTTTATGTATGCTTTCACCCATAACATCAAAATAAACTCCACCAAGTTCTTGATAGACACCTTCTTTCATCATGCTGTTACAAGAACTGGTACATTCTTCCTATCCTCTCAAGTTACTCAAATAGCTAGGCACCTAAACCTTCTGAATGATTTGAACTTAGCTACCTTGAGAAACCCTTTCACTCTAGCTTCCAGTGCTATCACAATAGATTACTTAGAGCATGCTGGATGTGTTAGGAAAATTGAAGGATCATATGTATACTACTTTGGCAAGAAAGGAGTAATGGATAAACAAAAGAAGAGGCCAAGATATACAATTGAGGAAGAAGGAGATTCAGTTGAAGTTGCTGTGGAATTACCTCCAAAAGCAACTTCATCAAAAGTTGCTCAAGAAACTACTTCATCCTCCACTCAACTCATCCTCCAAGCTATCAAAACTCTTTCCAGGAAATTCTCCAAGTTAAAGAAAAGTGTCTCCAAGAGATTTCAGCACTTGAACAAGAGAATTGACCTTATATCTCATATGCACCATGATCTCTATGACATGCAAGGAAAATTGGACTTGCCTCAGTGCAACCTTGAAGATTGGGATATAAGTGATCATACCCAAAGCATTCCTGAAGAAGAAGAGTCCATCAGCACTAGCTCTGCCTCTGTTGCTCCTAAAGATAAAGGAAAAGCTCCTTTAGTTGAAGAAGAACTAGATGTAGATGATGACTCTGAATAGCTTAAAACTTTTTGTCTCTATTGTTTGCATTTTCATATGATTATTGCTTTATTTTCTGCCTTTGTACTTTTCTCTATCCTTAATAAACATGTTTGTTTCAAATGTTATTTGTTTTTCCTTATTTGTTGTTGTTTTGATTGTTGCTTTTAATATCTTATCCAATGGAAGACACATTTGTTTAAACATTTGATTTATTTTGCCTATGACAATGGGGGAGAAAATAACAACATAATGGAATGAATGGAATGAAACTCAGTAAACATAATAGGGGAGAAACAATGGGGGAGAAAATAGTACAATGAATTGTTTAAACTGTTTATACATAACCTAATGCACCAAGATTATCACAATGCTCTTAATCATGACTTATGCATAAATCAAGGGGGAGCATTTTAGACTTATTATTTTTTCATCATTCCATTTGAATTGCCAAAGTCAAAATGGGGGAGATTGTTAGACAAAAGATCTCTATTTTGATCCTTGACAACTCAAATGGATGATCTATTTAACTTGTGTTTAAGAATCTTGTTGCAGGATTAGGTTGCCTCAAGTAAAGCAAGACAGAACAATTCTAGCGGTCGCACCAGACCAGAATACGACCGCTACATGCAATTACATAATGAAACCTTATCACAGTAGGTTTCGCGGTCAGAAGTTTGACCTCAGTCGCAACCGCGCCTCAAGAATGGCGGCCGTCCAAAATACTTGCCCGACCGCTACTCAAGGAACTTAAATCATTACAATCACAGTAAGGTTCGCGGTGACAAGAACGGTGAATGATTCGACCTCGCTAATCAATTTAGCGACCGCCCATTCAGAATCGCGACCGCCCAACAATTCAAGAAGAAATTGCTCAAAGAGACAGTAGTGTTCGCGTCCACAGGTGCGTCCAGAAGTTCGACGCGAAATTGTGAGTTCGATCGCGAGATTCTGCATAGGGCGACCGCGAGATTCAAATTATGGCGGACATTCAGTTTTGCTCTGTCAGAGAATGACACGTAATATGACCGTTGTAAACCCACTCGAAGATTCAAAAAGGGCGACCGCACCTCTGCTTGGCGCGACTGTCCCGACAAACAAAGCATGGGCAAGAAACGGTCCGACAAACACAGCATGGACAAGATTCCAGCTGCAGAGCACTAAAATTCGACCGTTGTAGCTTTTTCAAAAGCAGCGACCGTCCCTTGTTAAAGGACGACAGCGAGAAGCATGAGCGCGACCATCCTTGCATGAAGGGCGACCGCGAAGTGCTTCGGACAGTTTAAGTAAAGAAGGTCTATTCTGCCAAGACTTTATTCAAAACTTCAATAACGGCTAGTAAGACCACATTGGCTATAAATACAATGTCTCTATGAGAAAACAAAATAGTGAAGTGAAAAGAACAATCAAGAAATCAGATTTTCATAGCCAAGCAACAAATTTTCTTTTACTTAAACTTACAATTAAATTGTAATGAATGTTAGGTGTGATCATTGAAAACACCATTGTATAAGTTTGAGTGTAAGCTTGGGAAACACTTGGGTTGTGAGAGTGAGCCTTGTAAAACTCTTGATTGGGTTGTAAGTGTGAGCCTTAGAAAAACACTTGTGAAGTTAGGTGTGAACTTGTGAAAACACCAAAGTTGGAAGTGAGCTTGTAAAAACTTCAAAGAATAGTGGAACCTTAACAAGTTGTTAAGGAAGTGGATGTAGGATTGAGGTAAATCCGAACCACTATAAATCTTGTGTGTTCTTTCTTTCTTTCTTTCATTACTCAACCAACTTTCTATTCCGCATTTGTGTTTGTTGAGTTTTTTAATTTGCCATCATTTCGTGAGGAAACCAATTCACCCCCCCCTCTTGGTTGCCATCTTGGGACTCTGGATTCTGGACCCCAGCTAAGTTCTGGACTTAGAAGAGATTCTAGGTTCTGGACCTAAGGATAATTTGGGTTCTGGACCCGAGCTAATAAAGATTTAATTATCAGCAAAAAATAATTTTTTGTGTTCAAAAAGTTTGACTAATTTTTATGCACGTCTTCTCCTTTGCCCCCTGCATGTAAAAATATTTATACACACGCAAGCATTTGAATGATTAAAGTGAATAATTGAATTTAATGTTTATTTACTGTGTAGTCACTGTTCTTGCACTATTTACTATTTATAAATAGTAACTTACTATTAGTAAATAGTAGTAAATAGTATTTACTATTGCAAATAGTAATTTACTATTCAAAAATAGTAAAATTTACTATTCATCAATAGTAGTTTACTATTCATGAAGAGTAAAACTTACTTTTGAATTTTGTTTTTTTCCTTGCCATTTCTCTATATAACCCAATGAATTCATTCATTTCATTCACAGCAAAATCTATAATTTCTATAATTCTCTCAAATTCTTTCAAATTTAGCACATAGTTTTTAAAAAAATTCATGCTTCAAGGTCAGGAACTCATTCTAATGCTTAGTTATTAGAGTTTATTCGACATCATGAAGACGGAAATATAGATATACTATGTAATATCCCAAAGTATGCCCTAGAAGTTTTGATATTATTGTTGTAATTGGATTGAATGTATATGTTAAATTTGAAAGAGAAAAGAATTCAAAAGAGAGTGTATATGTTGTATATATGGAAATATATATAACATATACACAAGTCAAATGTGATGGTCAAAGGAAGAAGATATTTCTTTTGTTATTTATGAAATTACAAAAAAGTAAAGTAAGTGAAAGGGAGTTAAAATAAATAGAAGAGGGTATTTAAGTAATTTTCTTTTTAGATTGCTTGGTAGAGGTTTAAAGAGAAGGGAAGTTTGACTTTGCTTCATCTTCATTTTTCTTTTTCTTCTTTTCTTTTCCTTTGTTGGCCGGCCATCCAAAGCAAGAGAGCAAGAGAGAGTTTTGCTTGATCCAAACTCAAAATTGAAGGAAGATTCAAGTGATTAAGTTGGAAATTTGTGAAGTTTCATCAACTTTGGTAAGTTCTCTCTTGATTTCCTTTGTTCTTTTTGAAGTTGTGTTTGAGGTGGATGAATTGTTGTTGATAGTATGATTAGGGTTGTTGTGGTGTGTTTATAAGTGCTGAAATTGATTTTAAGATAAGAAGTTAAGTTTGGTATTGGTATTGGAAGTGTTTGAGTTGAGTTTGTATTAGGGTTTTGAGTTGGTGATTGTTGTAGATGCTGAGTTTGGTTAATTATTTTTGTTGATCTTCAAGTTGTTTGTGTTTTATGAAGTTAGAAGTTTAGAACACATGATTTTGGTTGGAGGCAGTAGCATCTTGGATGCCGCGCCAGTGGCCCATAGATGCCATGGCCGTGGGGGTGTTGAACAATTTGGGGCAGAATTGTTTTCTAACCCACGCCCGTGGGGGTTGGAGTGGCCACGGTCGTGGGCCCTAGTTAGTGGTGTTGAATTGTAATTTGTGATTTAAGGGTCTAGTAAGAGGTTATTAAGTGAATATTTGCATTGGAATTGATATATTTTATCATTTTTGGATTGGGTCTTGAAGAAGATAATTTGCCCTAATTCAAGTTGTGAAGAAGTATGGGAAGAGGAAGAGTATAGAGTAGTGTGAGTGTTCTTGAGGTAAGTACAAACTACATTATTTCATATATTCATATGATGTTGAGACTTAACATCCATTTGATTATAAATGTGTTAGGAAATCTAATGCATTGTTGATGCTTATGAATAATGTTATGTTTTGGTATAATGTGAGTGATTGATGAGCATTTAAAATGTGTGTTAATGTCATTGACTCTGTACATCTAGATGATGAATTGAATTAATGTGAATTGAGATATAATGAGATGTGTAGCCAATGTGATTGGTAATGATGATTTAAATGAAATAAGTGGAGCATGTTTGCCTAAATGATGATGTTTAATGCAATTGATGATATATATATACTCTCTTGATGAGATGTGGAGCCATGGTTGTTGGCTAGAATGATAATGATGCCAATGAGATGATTGAAGCATGGTTGCCTAAGTGATGATGAGAAATTGATAATGAAATAATAAATGAATTGTGTGTCTAATGTGTTATTCCATTTTTAGAGTTTTGTTGTTGGTGGCATGCCTATAGTAACACTCTCTTGAAGTTAGGTTGGGCTTGATCCTTGAAGCCAAGTTGGGTTGAAGTTTAACATGTTTTACTCCCCTTGAAGCTTGGTTGGGTCGAGTCCTTGAAGCCTAACTGAGATGTTACAACCCTTGAAGCTAGGTTGGGTTTGGTTCTTGAAGCCAAGTTGGGTTGATACTTAGCATGCTTTGTTCCCCTTGAATCTTGGTTGAATCTAAATCCTTGAAGCCTAGTTGGGATAATAATGATGATAAATGTGATAATTAAACCAAAACATTAACTCTGAAAGTTGAATGGCATATTAGTGTCTTTGGGCCCATATTTGTCTTTGTTTTCAATGTGATTCTTGAATGGTGAAACCAATGAATAATGAGATTGATTATAATGCATAAGTATCTTATTGAGAATGAATGTTTGATATGACATTACGCAAAGTAAGATGTTGAAGTATAACATTCTTTTGAATAGTGTATAGAATTAATTGTGTGACATTGGCATTGCATCAAAACATAATATTATTGTAGTTTGTACCACTAAGCCGCTGGCTTAGAGCGATTATGATTCATTGCGCATGTGACAGGGAAGAACCGGAGAGTTCCTCTAGGCCGAGTAGAGTCTAGATTTTGAGGTGTTGACAGTGGAGCTTAAAGATCAAAGACATACTGCCAAACATGTATATATTTTATGTTTTGTAAAACTTGAGTTTTGATGTATATATATTTGTAAATATTTGTTATATTTTCCGCTGCGTTTTGTATAAACATTTTGGTCTATTGTGTTTTATGAATTTCCTTAAATGTTTTAAAATTGTTCATATTATATTAAAGGGATGGTTTGTATGTCTTGTAAACCGTGGCATTTCTATATTTAGTATATGTATATTATGATCGTATTAGCATGCTGTGTACGTATACGAGGTATAGAGGTGTTACAATAATTTTGGTATCAGAGCCTAGGTTTGAGATTCTCAACCTAGGTGAATTGTAAGAAAAAGAATATTTTGATTTTAAAAAGTTGATTTTTGAGTAAAATACATGTTTTGGTATGGCAGTCTTTGATCTTTAATGAGGAATATTCTGCTGTGTTTACAGATATAGGTAGAGATGGCATCTCATTCACGACAGTCTGTTGAGGGTAGTGATGAAAGTGTAGCTCCTGAAGAGAGTAGAGATGGAGCTAGGATTGAGAGGGTTAGTGAGGCACCTGTTTCTGTGCCAGAGAGATCAGTTGCAGAGAGGGCCCGCCATGTTGGTTAAGGCATATGGTAGAATTATTTAGACAAGCTCCAGTGCAGCCACCACCACCACTACAGCCTCAAGTGCCAGTAAGACATTATGACAAGTTGAGGAAATATGGGGCTGAAGATTTCTTGGGCACTACCAATCCTGCCGTGGCAGAGTAGTGGTTGGATAAAGTGCAGAGGATATTCATCCAGTTGCAAGCTACTCCGAATGAGAAATTTGACTATGCCAGATCCCTCTTGCAGAAAGATGCCTATGACTGGTGGAAGACGGTTCCTCATGCCATGGATGATCCACCTACACTATCTTATAGTGATTTTCTGAGGGAGTTCGAGCAGAAATATACTTCGAGGGAGTATAAAGATATTAAAAAGATGGAATTCTTGAATTTGAGGCAAGACAACCGGACGGTAACAGAGTATGAGATTGAGTACATCCGGTTGAGTCGCTATGCCAGGGGAATTATTTCTGATGAAATAGACCAGTGCAGAAGGTTCGAGGAGGGATTGAGGCCCTCAATCATGTGCATTGTGGCTGGTTCTCGATACCAGGATTTCTCTCAGCTTGTTGCAGCAGCTAGAAGTGTTGAGAGAGCGCAGAGCATTGCAGTAGCTGCTTTTGAGGAGGAGACTAGAGTAAGGAGACCCCAGTTTGAGGCAGGGTCTTCATCTATGAAGAGGGGTAGAGGAAGTTTTGTTTTGAGGATCAGTAGGAGTCAGAGGCAGTCAGGCAGATCAGTGCAGTATCAGAGGCAGAGGCCAAGACCGACAGTCTCTATAGCGAGTGCCCCGACTCCCGTGATGCAAAGGTCTACTCCACCTGTATGTGTTCACTGTGGCAGGACCCATGGGGGTAGTTGTTGGAAGACTGGTGTATCCAGAGTATGCTTTAGGTATGGGTCACCAGATCATTTTATTAAAGATTGCCCCGAGATGCAGGATGATAGACAGATTGATACTGCAATTTCTCGACCCAGTGTCAGCAGAGGTGGTCGAGGGGGCAGAGGTTTTAGTAGAGGTGGTAGACCCGGATTTATTCCGAGAGGAGGATCTTCATCCAGAAGCAGTAAGCCAGATGAGGCCGGATATTCTCAGAGAGTATATGTGATGCAGAGGCAGCCGGATGCTTCAGCAGTTATAGCGGGTACATTTTCTTTATTTGGCATTTCAGTACTTGCTTTGATTGATCCAGGATCTACTCATTCATACATTAGTGCGTCTATCTTGCCTGTGTCTGAATTGCATTCAGAATCCTTAGGATTTGATGTTTTAGTGACAAATCCTTTAGGACATAGTGTTGTGGTGAGTAAGGTGCATCGTGATAGTGCTGTTGTGGTGCAAGGTGAGGGGTTTCTTGGTGATTTAATTGAAATGGCTTTTAAAGAATATGATTTGATCTTAGGCATGGATTGGTTGTCTAAGCATGGAGCTGTGGTAGATTGTCAAAAGAAGTGTGTCACCTTGAGAACCAGTGATGGTAGGAGTGTGATGGTATCTAGTGAGCAGAGACAACTTGCATCCTTGTTTGTATCAGCTGTAACAGCTAGGAAGTTGATTAGAAAAGGGTGTGATGCTTATCTTGCTCATGTGGTGGATACTAGAGTAGGGGGTTCTCAACTTGACAATATAACCACGGTTGCAGATTTTCCAGATGTTTTTCCTGAGTAGTTGCCAGGGTTACCCCCTGAGAGAGAGGTCGAGTTTGGTATTGATTTGTTGTCGGGTACCACTCCCATCTCTATCACTCCTTATCGAATGGCACCAACTGAACTGAGAGGGTTGAAGGTGCAGTTACAGGAGTTATTGGATAAAGGGTTTATTCGCCCTAGTGTTTCATCGTGGGGAGCTCCTGTGTTGTTTGTGAAGAAGAAGGATGGTACTTTGAGGTTATGCATTGATTATAGGCAATTGAACAAAGTGACTATAAAAAATAAGTATCCTTTGCCTAGGATTGATGATCTCTTTGATCAATTAAAGGGAGCAGCAGTGTTTTCCAAAATTAATTTGAGATCAGGGTATCATCAGTTGGGGGTTAGAGCTGAAGATGTTCCTAAGATAGCCTTCCGCACAAGATATGGGCATTATGAATTCTTGGTGATGCCTTTTGGGTTGACAAATGCACCTGCAGCTTTCATGGATTTGATGAATAGGGTGTTTAGGCCCTATCTGGATCAGTTTGTGGTGGTTTTCATTGATGATATTTTGGTGTATTCACGTAATAAGGAGGAGCATGACAAGCATCTATGGATTGTATTACAGATCTTGAGAGAGAAGCAGTTGTATGCTAAGCTGTCAAAATGTGAGTTTTGGCTTGACTAAGTGACTTTTCTGGGTCATATAGTTTCAGCAGATGGTATAAGAGTTGATCCAAGTAAAGTTGAAGCTATTTTGAATTGAAGTCCACCGAAGTCAGTAACTGAAGTTAGAAGTTTTCTGGGTTTGGCAGGCTATTATCAACGGTTTGTGAAAGGTTTTTCCTTGATAGCTACTCCACTCACCAGATTGCTTTGGAAGGGAGTTCGATTTGTGTGGACAGAACAGTGTCAAGCTTGTTTTGAGAAATTGAAAGAAATGTTGACACAAGCGCATGTTCTTACTTTACCTGTGGAAAATAAACCATATGTGATTTACAGTGATGCTTCACATAATGGGTTAGGATGTGTTTTGATGCAAGAAGGTAAAGTTATAGCTTATGCTTCTCGGTAGTTGAAGCCGCATGAACTTAATTATCCGACACATGATTTAGAATTGGCAGCGATAGTATTTGCTTTGAAGATTTGGCGACATTACTTGTATGGGGAGAAATGTTTTATCTATACAGATCACAAAAGTTTGAAATATTTGGGTGTTCAGAGGGAGCTAAATCTTCGGCAAAGGCGATGGTTAGAACTGATCAAAGACTATGACTGTTTGATTGATTACCCTCCTGGTAAAGCGAATGTAGTTGCTGATGCCTTGAGTCGGAAGTCTTTAGCAGGTTTGGCTGTGTATTCGCTCTCGTTGCTTGTTGTGTTGAGAGTGTTACATGCTAATTTTGAATCATGTGATGATGGTGCATTGCTAGCTTAGTTACAGTTGAGACCGGTATTGTTGGATCAAATTAAGGAGGCTCAATTTGCTGATGAGAAAATTCAGAAGATTGTGTCAGATTGCCAAAATGGGGAGAGCCGAGATTTCTATGTGAAAAGTGATGGTAGCCTTTGGTTCAAGGATAGGTTGTGTGTTCCTGATGATGATAGTTTGAGAAAGATTATTTTAGAAGAAGCACACCAATCGGTTTTTGCTATGCATCCGGGTAGTACAAAGATGTACCATGATTTGAAACAGCACTACTGATGGTCTGGTATGAAGAGAGACAGCGGAATTTGTGTTCAAATGTCTCACTTGTCAGAGGGTGAAAGCTGAGCATCAAGTTCCAATAGGGTTGCTTCAACTTTTAAAAGTGCCTGAATGGAAATAGGAGAGAGTAACAATGGATTTTGTATCTGGTTTGCCGTTGACTCAGAAGAGGCATGATGCTATTTGGGTGATTGTTGATCAGTTGATGAAGACAGCTCATTTTCTTTCAGTTACAATGGATTATTCTCTTGAAAGATTGGCTGAGCTGTATATATGTGAAATAGTAAAGTTGCATGGAGTCCCAATTTCTTTAGTGTCTGATTGAGATCCCCGGTTTACTTCGAGGTTTTGGAAGAGTTTACATAGGGCTTTGGGTTCTCGATTACACTTTAGTACTGCTTTTCATCCACAGACAGATGGGCATTCAGAGAGAGTGATACAGATTATTGAGGATATGTTGAGAAGCTGTGTCATTGATTTCTCTGGAAGTTGGGATAGATTTTTGCCACTTGTGGAATTTGCTTACAACAACAGTCATCAATCCAGTATTGGTATGGCACCATTTGAGGCATTGTATGGTAGAAGATGCAGAATGCCTTTATGTTGGAATGAAATTGGAGAGGGCAAGTTAATTGGTTCTGATTTGGTTAAAGAGACTGAAGAAAAAGTGAAGATAATTTGGGATCGGTTAAAAGAAGATTCAGACCGACAGAAATCTGATTCAGACTTGAAAAGGAGAGACATAGAGTTTGATATTGGAGATAAAGTATTTTTGAAAGTGTCTCCTTGGAAGAAGATTTTAAGATTTGGTCGAAGAGGAAAGCTGAGTCCTTGTTTTATTGGTCCGTATGAAGTATTAGAAAGAATTGGGCCAGTTGCTTATCGTCTTGTTTTGCCACCTGAGTTGGATAGAATCCATAATGTATTCCATGTTTCTATGTTGCGGAGGTACAGATCAGATCCATCTCATATCTTGCCAGTTGAATTTATTGAGGTGAGTTCGGATCTGACATTTGAAGAAGAACCAGTTGCTATTTTGGCACATGAAGTGAAAGAGTTGAGACATAAGAAAGTGCCACTGGTGAAGGTTCTTTGGAAGAATCATGGTAGAGAAGAGGCAACTTGGGAGAGTGAGCAAGCAATGCGAGATCAACATCCTCAACTGTTTCAGACTTGATATCAGGTAATTTCGAGGTCAAAAATTTTTTTTAGAGGGGGAGAATTGTAATATCCCAAAGTATGCCCTAGATGTTTTGATATTATTGTTGTAATTGGATTGAATGTATATGTTAAATTTGAAAGAGAAAAGAATTCAAAAGAGAGTGTATATGTTGTATATATGGAAATATATATAACATATACACAAGTCAAATGTGATGGTCAAAGGAAGAAGATATTTATTTTGTTATTTATGAAATTACTAAAAAGGAAAGTAAGTGAAAGGGAGTTAAAATAAATAGAAGAGGGTATTTAAGTAATTTCTTTTTAGATTGCTTGGTGGAGGTTTAAAGAGAAGGGAAGTTTGACTTTGCTTCGTCTTCATTTTTCTTTTTCTTCTTTTCTTTTCCTTTGTTGGCCGGCCATCCAAAGCAAGAGAGCAAGAGAGAGTTTTGCTTGTTCCAAACTCAAAATTGAAGGAAGATTCAAGTGATTAAGTTGGAAATTTGTGAAGTTTCATCAACTTTGGTAAGTTCTCTCTTGATTTCCTTTGTTCTTTTTGAAGTTGTGTTTGAGGTGGATGAATTGTTGTTGATAGTATGATTAGGGTTGTTTTGGTGTGTTTATAAGTGCTAAAATTGATTTTAAGATAAGAAGTTAAGTTTGGTATTGGTATTGGAAGTGTTTGAGTTGAGTTTGTATTAGGGTTTTGAGTTGGTGATTGTTGTAGATGTTGAGTTTGGTTAATTATTTTTGTTGATCTTCAAGTTGTTTGTGTTTTATGAAGTTAGAAGTTTAGAACACATGATTTTGGTTGGAGGCAGTAGCATCTTGGATGCCACACCCGTGGCCCTTAGATGCCATGGCCGTGGGGGTGTTGAACAATTTGGGGCAGAATTGTTTTCTAACCCACGCACGTGGGGGTTGGAGTGGGCACGGCCGTGGGCCCTAGTTAGTGGTGTTGAATTGTAATTTGTGATTTAAGGGTCTAGTAAGAGGTTATTAAGTGAATATTTGCATTGGAATTGATATATTTTATCATTTTTGGATTAGGTCTTGAAGAAGATAATTTGCCCTAATTCAAGTTGTGAAGAAGTGTGGGAAGAGGAAGAGTATAGAGTAGTGTGAGTGTTCTTGAGGTAAGTACAAACTACATTATTGTATATATTCATATGATGTTGAGACTTAACATCCATTTGATTATAAATGTGTTAGGAAATCTAATGCATTGTTGATGCTTATGAATAATGTTATGTTTGGTATAATGTGAGTGATTGATGAGCATTTAAAATGTGTGTTAATGTCATTGACTATGTACATCTAGATGATGAATTGAATTAATGTGAATTGAGATATAATGAGATGTGTAGCCAATGTGATTGGTAATGATGATTTAAATGAAATAAGTGGAGCATGTTTGCCTAAATGATGATGTTTAATGCAATTGATGATATATATATATATACTCTCTTGATGAGATGTGGAGCCATGGTTGTTGGCTAAAATGATAATGATGCCAATGAGATGATTGAAGCATGGTTGCCTAAGTGATGATGAGAAATTGATAATGAAATAATAAATGAATTGTGTGTCTAATGTGTTATTCCATTTTCAGAGTTTTGTTGTTGGTGGCATGCCTATAGTAACACTCTCTTAAAGTTAGGTTGGGCTTGATCCTTGAAGACAAGTTGGGTTGAAGTTTAACATGTTTTACTCCCCTTGAAGCTTGGTTGGGTCTAGTCCTTGAAGCCTAATTGAGATGTTACAACCCTTGAAGCTAGGTTGGGTTTGGTTCTTGAAGCCAAGTTGGGTTGATACTTAGCATGCTTTGTTCCCCTTGAAGCTTGGTTGAATCTAAATCCTTGAAGCCTAGTTGGGATAATAATGATGATAAATGTGATAATTAAACCAAAGCATTAACTCTGAAAGTTGAATGGCATATTAGTGTCTTTGGGCCCATGTTTGTCTTTGTTTTCAATGTGATTCTTGAATGGTGAAACCAATGAATAATGAGATTGATTATAATGCATAAGTATCTTATTGAGAATGAATGTTTGATATGACATTACGCAAAGTAAGATTTTGAAGTATAACATTCTTTTGAATGGTGTATAGAATTGATTGTGTGACATTGGCATTGCATCAAAACATAATATTATTGTAGTTTGTACCACTAAGCCGTTGGCTTAGCGAGATTATGATTCATCGCGCAGGTGACAGGGAAGAACCGGAGAGTTCCTCTAGGCCGAGTAGAGTCTAGATTTTGAGGTGTTGATAGTGGAGCTTAAAGATCAAAGACATACTGCCAAACATGTATATATTTTATGTTTTGTAAAACTTGAGTTTTGATGTATATATATTTGTAAATATTTGTTATATTTTCCGCTGCGTTTTGTATAAACATTTTGGTCTATTGTGTTTTATGAATTTCCTTAAATGTTTTAAAATTGTTCATATTATATTAAAGGGATGGTTTGTATGTCTTGTAAACCGTGGCATTTCTATATTTAGTATACGTATATTACGATCGTATTAGCTTGCTGTGTACGTATACGGGGTATAGAGGTGTTACATACTAGCCGGAATGCCACTTCATCGTAGTTCAAACCAAAAGAGCACGGTAATTATTTTCCCTTTCTTTTTTGTTTTATTTTTTCGTCTTTTTTTTGCTTTTTTTATTTTTATTTTCTTTTTCTATTATTTGTTTATATTATTATTTTTTATTATTTTATTTATGTTTTTATATTATGCTCTTTTATTATTATTGTGTTTGCCTTTATTTTTATTTTTATATTATTATTCTTTAGAAAATTTAGGAAAAATAAATTAATTTAAGCAGATAGAATAATATGTACTTACCTGGTATTAACTTACCTGGCTCCGTGTTAGCGTGATCGTTGCGTTGTTCGGGCCGGAGGGTGTATCTACAAAGCCCGATAATGGTATGATGTAGTGCCTTCTCGGGTAAGGCAGATTATTCGAGATTGTGGCTTTGAGAGCTTCATCTTATAATTGCCATCCGAGAAGTATCTGATAGACCGGAGCGTAGTCCAGGCAGTTGCAGAACGATGGTTGGACACAACTCATACTTTTCACTTGCCCATTGGAGAGATTACAATTGGTCCGGTCTATTTTACTGTTATAACCAGCCTTCGATATGATGGTGTTTCGGTTCCTCTGACCAATGATATTTTAACATTTGAAGAAATTCAGCAATTAATTGGTATAGAACCATCATATAAAGGGCCTTTTAAGATAAAAATCGAGCCAATTCATAGTTATTGGATGAACTACGAAGGACGGTTCACAGAGACGCGGCCCAACAGTATGCTCGAGGATTTTTGTTATATTTGCTTGGGTCGGCCATCTTAGGCAGCAATGAATCCTCCATCCACTTGTCAGTGTTGAGGGCCCTTTCTTATTTTAGGACGGTACCATCTTTTGCCAAAATAAGAAGTCTTTCGTTAGCTTGATGGTGGTTGTCGAGGTACTCTTCTTACACCAATGTTATTTCCACTCTTTTCTTGCATGAATGTGATCTTTATTATTGTTGTAGGCATGGGCATACGGGCATAACCTTATGAGGGTACCTGGTATTTCCCTACAGAGGGTCGGCTATCTGAGGTCAAATCTTTGGCTATCAGATCGTGTGAATGTTCCCGGCTCTCACTATGTGCATACTCACAGCTTTGTGTTTTGCAGCTTAACCTGGGACCAGGAAAAATGGCATTAGTATGCTTTAAATTTTATGTGAAAGTTTACTTACCTAATGTTATTTTGCAGGTGAATTTGGTATGGTGGAACCCAGAAGAGAGGACAAACTGGTCTCCCTTCATAAGGCTGCGCTATCTTTCCAACATACTCGCCGAGTCATCGCTAGCCTAGTGTCTAGTGGTTGGTTTCTCGGAGAGAGAGTTTATGAGTGGTTTCTTGGTCTAGAGTAGTGGAGGGTCCTGATACATTGCCCAGAATATACTTTAAATATTATGTCAATGCCGGAGGATGCATGGTGGTCGGCTCGGTACGGTTATGGTGTAGAGTCATTTCTCCATCTACCAGATGCATTTTATGCCCATTTTATTCAAAGAAGGCTCTTGAACTTTGATGTATCTCCTGTTGGCATATGGGAGATTCCCAAAGAAAATGAGGGTAGAGATGAAGAGGAACATCATGGAGATGCAGGAGAATTCGTTCCACATCTTGGGGCTAGCACTTCTCAAGTAAACCTTTTTCCATTTTTCCCTTGCAACTGCTTCTTTCTTTTTTGCAGGCTGTTGGCTTATTTGATTATGAGGCTGGACCTTCTTTTACTGCCCCTTCATTTGCTCATTCTAGCCCACCAGATATGCCATCTCATCCGCAGGGCATTGATATGAATTACCTGGTAAGTTCTCTTATTTCATGGTAATTTATGCTATATGTATGCATGATTATGTATGCTCTTACCTTTTTCCCTTCTAGCTCACAGCGGATGCTTGAAGATCAAAATAAGAAACTTTAAGAAGAATTGGCTACAAGTCGTCAGCAGGCTTCTCATTTTGAAAATTTATATCATCAATCCGAACAAAATTTTTGAGACTTTCGATTTCAGGGGATGAGGGATCCTGGCGCTTCTTCATCAAGAGGCCCCAAGACTGATGACCATGAGATCCTTTCATCTACTTCCGATGAGGACCATGACAGATCAGAACTCCAAGGTAATAGGGATTTTGGTGCTCCCGCTTTGGACAGACTCGGGATGAGCAATTTGCCTCCTCCTCCAACAGGCGACGACTTATTCAGGGCTTTATTTGATGACCTACCACCACCCTCTTAGTGATGTATAAATATTGTATCAATTGTATAAACATTGTATACTAAACATAAAAATAATAATACATAATTTCTGCCTTTACTGTAACTAACTTTTTTTTCACTTTTCATCGTTACTGCATCATAATTATTATACTTTTTTTATGTTTCAATATTTACACAACATCACCACAAAAGCCAAATGCAACACGGTAAAGGACTTTTGTTGCTAATTCTTTTCCTTATATAACATGGTTCCGCCCTTTTCTCATCACCTTTTCCTTATCAATTTTGGAAAAGCTTATTTTCCCTATATAAATCACCTTTTACGCCTAATTTCATACAGAAGCTAAAAGACTTTCCATTTCAACGTAAAAAACTCTCTTTAACAATTTTGATTTTCTTTCATTCATCAACCATGACCGAACATCATTTAAAGAAGATAAAAATTCTATTTAAGAATATGGATGCCATTCACTAGAAACAAATTTTGTGGTCAAAACTTGATGTTTTAAAGTGTTTTCAAAATGTTAAATTGGACCACTCCTTCTTACATGCCATGTCGTCCTTTTGGAATATGGATTCTATGGCATTTAAAATTAATGGCTTTGAAATATGTCCCTTGATTGAAGAATTTGAGGCCATCTTTGGATATCCAAATAATCAACAAATGGTGTTACCCACATTGATTCCCAAAACTCAACAGAAGATGCATATGTTATTTAAAATTCTAAAACCCGAAGTTCTTCAGTTGATGAGAGGTGAAAAAATTCTACTTGTTCCCTTGATTGATTTTTGTCTCTCTCATTTGGCATGGGGATGCATGCTCTGTCTTTGCTTGCTTGGCCAATTCTTGCTTGTTTCTTCTGACGGTGATATTGATCCACGGGTATTGGATATTATGGACCAAATGGAAGGAGGCTTGTCGCCTGTACCTGTGATCTTAGCCGAGACTTTAGTTGGATTAGACCGACTTAAATCAGGATTGTCAAAGAGACTGACCGGGAGTCCATTGCTGCTTTAGGTAATTACTTAAACTACCCTTTCGGGTTTTCAATTTAGTTTTTCTTTTTTTTTTTCTTATTGCTCTAATTTTTGCCTAGTTCCCCCATGTAGGTTTTCAAAACTAGCGAGCTGTCCTAATTTTTGCCTAAGCTGCCCTTGCGGGTTTTCAGCATAGCGGACTCTTTCTATTTTTATATATATATTTTTTTTATTGCTCTAATTTTTTCCTAGTCCGCCCATGTGGGTTTTTGGAACTAGTGAGCTATCCTAATTTTTGCCTAAGCTACCCTCGCGGGTTTTCAACATAGCAGATTTTTTTTAATTTAATTCTTTCTTCATAGATTTGGCTTCAGGAGCATCTTTGTTTGCTTGATACTCCATCCATGGATTTTGCTAGATATCTGCCACGTCATCATTCTGCTAGGAAACTACGCCATCCTGCTTCTTCATATGCTGACTTGGTTGACTGGATCCACTCACGCACTTAAGTCAACGTCCGTTGGTTGGTACCTTGGTGGAAGATTTCTTGTATCACCATGTGGACATATTTGATGTATGTTCCCCTTGCTACTCTTCATCAAGGTACATGCTATGATCCTCGCCAACTTGGCCATCAGTACGGAGCTGAGCCTCGCGATTCTGACTTTACTCCCGATTTAGACTTGCCTTGCTTGACTGAAACCTACTTGGATCGACTGAGGCAAAGCTGGCCTGCACGTTACATTTATCGACTGCCATAGATTTTACATTTATCAATTCAGAAAGTGTATTATTAGGATGAAAAATAATTAAAGTAATAAAAGATGCTTCTTTTCCATTTAAAATTTGTCATCACCTTTTGCTATTGTGTTTATTTATTTCATCCATTTCTGGTAAAATACTTATAATAGTGCACATAGAACAATTTTAACATTAATTTTGTTTTATTAAATTGGGGAACAACTAAACATAAAGCCAACATACACAAGATCACTCCTATTGCCAACTAACCCTTTCGGGTTTTCAACCTAGCGAGCTCTCTCTCTTTTTCTTTATATCATACATAAAACCTCTTCAACCTGTCAATGTTTATTGGCTCAATAAATTCATTCCTGTCCATGTCTGATAACTTCACCGCACCTTTGTTCATGACTTTTTCATGACATATGGCCCTTCCCAGCTAGGCCTAAACTTCCCTCTTGGATCAGATACATTAGGCTTACATTGCTTCAACACCAAATCCCCGACTCTGAGTTTTCTGATTTTAACCCTTCTAATGTAGGCCCGAACTATCTTCTTTTGATACAGTTGGTGATGATATAGTGCCTTTAACCTTCTCTCTTCTAGTAAAGCTAACTGTGTGTATATGCTCACTACCCATTCCGTTTCAGGTAGTTTAGCTTCCAAGACTACTCTCAATGACTTGATTTCTATTTCAATTGGCAACACTGCTTCCATCCCATAAACCAAAGAGAACGGTGTCATTCCAGTAGGCGTTTGCACACTTGTCCTATATCCCCATAAAGCAAAGGGAAGCATCTCTAACCAATCCTTGTAAGTCTTGGTCAGCTTGGACAGAATTTGCTCAATTTTTTTATTTGTTGCTTCTACTGCACCATTACCCTTTTATGATGGATTCGGTACTTTGAGAATAAATCCTTAACTGCTCCTTGAAACTGTACCCCATTGTCTGATATCACACTGTGTGGGACCCCATACCGACAGATGAGGTTCTTTTCAATAAATCTAGCCATTTGACTTGCACCCAGTTTATTGAAGGATTCAGCTTCCACCCATTTTGAAAAATAATCTACTGCTACTACAATGAAACGGTGAGCGTTTGAGGCTGTCGGATGTATCTCTCCTATAATGTCGATACCCCAAGTGGCAAATGGCCAGGTGAAGACATAGAATACAGTTCTTCAGGAGGCATGTGATTCAAGTTACCATACATCTAACATTGTTGGCACTTCTTTACAAACTCAATACAATCTCTCTCCATGGTTAACCAGTAGTAACCTTGCCAAATAATCTTCTTAACTAAAGCCAAACCACGCATGTTAAGACCGCAACTTCACACGTGTATTTCTGACATGATACGCTCCACTTCAGGCTTTCTTAAACATCTTAAATGCACCCCATCAGGCCATCTTCAATATAACTCTCCATGGAATGTGATGTATTGCAATGACCACCGCCTTATGGCTCTTCTCTCTTTCTTTGTTGCCCCCAGCGGGTATTCTCTTTCTTCCAAAAATCGCCTTATAGTATCATACCACGCATCATGGTCTGTATCAATTTCCATGATTTTCTCATTTTCATAGCAAGGAGTTGATGAATTGGTCAAGATCAGAGGCTTAAGGGATAAGCTGATAGGGTTTTCCCATACCGAAGCCAATGTGGCAAGGGCATCAGCCATCTGATTTTCTTCTCTTGATAGGTGTATAAACCTACACTCCTTAAAGTTCTTCTTCATCATGGTCAGGTAATGGTGGTATGGCTTTAATTTTTCCTCATTCAACTCTCACTCCCCATTTACTTGGGATACTACTAGCAATGAATCACCAAAAACTTCCACCTTATCCACCTTCATAATCATTAGGGTTTCCAAACAAAATATACAAGCTTCGTACTCCACCATATTATTGGTTGTCCTAAATTTCAACTTTTTGGCTAAAGGGATAAGTTTTCCTTTGGGCGATTCTAGCATAACTCCCAAACCTGCTCCTTTCCTATTTACTGCTCCATCAAAATACATTTTCCACCCTTGTACTTCAGTTGCTTTTAAATGTTCATCTGGAAATTCCAAGATTACCTCTTCGCTTTCTGATAGTGGTTGTTGGGCTAGGAATTCTGCCACCGCTCTACCTTTGATTCTTTTCCTGGTTACAAACTCAATCTCAAATTCTTCTAATATTATCAACCATCGACCATATTTCCCAATCAAAGAGGGTGTCTCCCTTAAGTACATCATTAGATCCAACCTGGAAATTGCTTGCACACTATACGATTGAAAGTAATGCCGCAACTTCTTAGAAGACCAAACCACGGCTATACAGGTCTTTTCAATGATACTATACTTAATTTCATAAGGTAGGAGCTTTCTACTGAAATAGTAAACTGCATGCTCAATCCCTGACTCATCTGCTTGGGTTAGCATGGATCCTATCGACTCTTCTTCTACTGCTAAGTAGGAGTTTGCCGGGTTTAGGTGGTTTTAAAACAGGTAGATTCAACAAATACTCTTTGATTCGCTCAAAGGCCTTTTGACATTCTTCATTTCATATGACCAGCTGATTCTTTTTAAGCAATTTGAAGATAGGCTCACAAATTTTTGTGAGTTTTGCTATGAATCTGCTAATGTATTGTAATTTACCAATAAATCCCCGAACTTCTCTCTCCATCTTAGGGGCTGGCATATCCCTGATTGCTTTAACTTTGTCAGGATCAATCTCAATGCCATTCGGACCAATCACATGTCCCAATAATTTACCTAAGGTAACCCCAAACACACACTTCTTCGGGTTCAATCTTAGCTTATATTTCAAAGCTCTATCGAAGAATAATTCCAAGTTTTGGAAGTGTTGTTCTCTTGTATCTGATTTAACCATCATATCATTAACATATACTTCAACTTCTTTGTGCATCATGTCATGAAATAGTGTGATGGTCATCCTTTGGTAGGTTGGCCCAGCATTCTTTAAGCCGAATGGCATCACCTTATAGCAAAATATACCCCATGTCGTAATGAAAGCAGTTTTGTCTCTATCCTCTTGGGCCATTAACACTTGATTGTATCTGGAAAATCCATCTACAAATGAGTGTAGCACGCTAGAGGCTGCACTATCAATGAGAATATCTATATGAGGTAAAGGAAAATCATCTTTAGGGGAAGCCTTGTTTAAATCTCTATAATCCACACAAACCCTTATCCTTCCATCTTTCTTTGGCACAGGTACTATGTTGGCTAGCCAATCTGGATATTCTATCACTTCATGGAACTTCACTTGTATTTGCTTAGTGACCTCTTCTTTAACCAATTCAGCCCACTCAGGTCTTAATTGCTTAAGCTTTTGTTTGATAGGTTTCATGTGAGTGTAAGTAGGAATATGATGCTCGGCTATGTCTCGATCTATTCCAGTCATATCCTCATAAGACCAAGCAAACACTTCATATTTTTTGAATATTTTTTCAAATATCTTTTTCTCATCGGGAGTAAGGTTGGATACTATGCTAATATTTTTAGGATTTTTTGTTGTTCCCAAATTTAATGATTGTGTGTTAACAGAATTAATATTAAAGATGCTCATGTAACTGCTATTTGAATGTATGCAACCATCAGGAGAAACATCACACAGGTAAGCAAAATTAGACTTTATTGCATTAATTTTAGAAAAGAAAACATCATCATCCTCATACAAAGAAGAGAAATTAAAATCAAAATCAAGATCATTGTTCTCAAAATCATAAGGCATGATGTCTTCAAACTTTTCTTCAACCAGGGCAGCAATCTCCTCCGGAGTCTTCTCGGCTTTCAAGACAGCTTCATTTTTCTCTTTTGGATTGGATTCTTTTTTGGCTGATAGGGTGAGCTCTTTCTTCACTTGGTGCACTAGCTCGGCCACATCTGCAAAAATTTTAAAACCCGGGATCAATTTTCCCATGAACATGATTGGCTCGGTCTTTCCTTGGAGTGGTCCCATATCTAGAGCTTTGACAAAGATCTCTTCAAGTGGTGGGAAGCTCATCTTCTCACTCTTCTTTGGCTGGACCTCGTTGTTTTCATCATATCCCAACCCTTTCTTGGAAGTTTGAGTTCTAAAGTCTGGCAGCTTTGTCAAACCGACCTTACCCTTTCCAAGACCAGCTCCGGGAAGGTAGTTCATGTTCTTCATCATATTCAAGACTTTAGAGTCCACTACTTCATCATCAGAAATTGCAGCTACTTGAAAACCATTGAGAGGCCTCTCTATCATTAGGGAGTTAACAATCTCATTATCTTCAGCTTCAATGACCACTATCTCATCTCCGTTGGGGAACTTAATCTTTTCATGAAGGGTGGAAAAAACTCCACCAAGAGGATAAAACCATGGTCGCCACAAGAGTAAGGCGAATGTAACCGATATGTCTAAAACAACAAATTCAATAATAGATTCAATTGGACCAACCTTGACAGTAGCTTTGAAAGTCCCTTCGCCGTGTCTTTTAGTGTTTTCATAAGCCCGAATTGTTACTTCTGTCGGGTTTAGATCCCTTGTTGACATGGCTAGCTTTGGCAATATCTTAAGTGGGCAAACATTTATAACAGACCCATCATCGACCATTACACATGAAGTCCTCTTCCCCTTGACTTCTATTTTGATAAAGAGAGGGCGGATGTGATCTCTCCCCTCCTCCGGTAAGTCTGCATCTGAAAAAGAAACTGCTCCCATATTAACTTCACTCTTTTCTTGAACATCTTCAGATTTCATTACTCCTCCAATTTTTATGAAGTTGATCAGCTCCTCCGGTGTCGTGAAGGTAGAAATTGGCATGCTAGCCAACTCTTTAGCCATAGTTTCTCGGTGCTTTTTAGAAGTAGCTAATAAGTCCTAAATGCTAACACTTGCTTGGGTTCTTTTCAATTGCCTGAGCATAGCATCATTTTCCTCTTCTTTATTTCCTACTTCAACTTCCTTACCCTTATTAGTTTCTACCTCCTTAGGTGGCGGCCTTGCATAAGGCTTACCGGATCTAATGTTCATTAACTCATCTTCTTTGGGCTCGGACCAAGTCCACTCCTCCTTTTTGGATACAAGATCATCATCACTATCGCTTAAATCCAAAAACCCATTGACAACACAAATTGTTACTTCTTTACCCACCATAACTTGTTTAATTCCACCAAATACCTCTTCTTCTTTGGTTGCTTCTCCACCTACATCTTGAAAAGAAGACATGACAAAATCTTCATGCAAACCTCCTCTAATCATGAAGGTTGCCGACGGCGGTACCCTATTGAACTTTGGTAATGGGTTGTCTTTGGTGTTTGGCTTGTTGGGATCGGGTAGCTTCCCATTATAAATTAGATTTTGGATCTCATGTCTTAACCTTACACTTCTATCCATTTAATGCCCTAGCATTTGATGAAATTGACAGAATGCTTTAGTGTCAAAATTAGGTGGGAGAGGGTTAGGCAAAGGGCGAGGATTTAAGGGTTGTAGCAATCCCTTTCTTTGAAGCTTATTGAGAACCCAAGACATCAGCTTCCCTAATTCCGAAAAATGTCTCCTTGTTCCTTGGTTAGTAGTGTTAACACCGACTGCCTTTTGCGTGCTTTGGCTACCAGACTGATAGTTTCCTTTCTCGTTCCTTCTTGTTGAAAAATGGTTCTTCTCTCTTTCCCATTCTTCAATTTGCAAACCCACTTGGAGAAGGTCTTTGAAATCATGGATGAGTGTGTGAGACATCCTCTCATGAAGACTAGGCAACACCCCTCTTACAATCATCCATATTTGATCGGATTCATCGGGCCTCTGCTTGAGCAAAGCGGCCTTGTTTCTCCATCTCTTCATAATCTACAAAATTCTCATTCGACCTTTGCCTAATGGACTCCACTTCCATTATGGTAACTTCCATCTCGACATTATATCCATATTGTTGGATGAAGGCTTTGTAAAGCAGATCTCAACTCTTTTGTGTTCCATCATCTAAGGTATTGAACCAATTTTGGACAACAGGGTCCAATGAGAGCATGAAGTACCTTAGGGTTTGAGCCTTAGTAGCTCGGGCAGACTGCATAGCATTGATATATTGCTTCACATGGAGGTGTGGATTTTCGGTTTCATCAAACTTCGCAAAATATGGCATCTTGAACTTGTACGGGACTTCTTCATCTAGCTCAAATAATTTGTCAACTTCGGACATTTCCTCGGTTTTCAGTTTCTTCTCAAATTTCTTTTCTAAATCAGCAATCATCTTTTCAACATCAGAAGTTTCGGTCTTCTCTATAATTGATCTTTCAACAATCTTCGGTTCTTTCTTTTTGTCTTGAGGATCTTGGTAGTATTGAGCCCAATCATCATCATAATCAATTATCACCTTTTCATCATCAAAAACCACTTCACCAACTTTGGTCTTCCCTTTGTCCTTTGGCTTCTTAGTGCTAGCAGATGCTTCGGCATGATTTTCTAAAATTGCAGTCAATTGGTTCTTCATGGTCTCAGCTAGGGCCTCTTTTATTTCTTCCATTTTGGCATTGAGGGCATCATCCACCATTCTTTGAATTTGTTTGGGATCCATTGTTTTTGGTGAACAAGTGATTGAGTCGTTGCTAGATACTTCATCTTCGGCGTAGGTCGGATTGCCATAAGCTTTTGAACTTTCATAATCCAGGGCTGTGAGCTAGAAAGGATCAATGATATGAGATGCAAATGTACACATGTATGCTTGTATGCACAAACAATAGACAAACAAGGACAAATAGGACATTCCTTCCAACCTTATAACATCCACACATGAATGGAGAGTCTCTTTTCCTAGGTATATGGTTAACAAAACACCAACATGGGGCATCTTGTTTTTGAATAATTCTCCCATTAATTAGGTTTTAATCCATTTAACCAACTAATGTAGCTTCTATTCTATATTGGATTAAAACGAAATTAAGAGGTTTATTATAAATATATTTCTCACTTGAAAAAGGTAACTAATGATTCATGCCAAAAACAAGCCCAAGAATAATTATTCTTAGTATAAACAAGGCTCACAATTGATTTTTGGTATTTCGTAATTGACCCAAATAATTTGTAAGCTCTTTGTAAGATAATTTTGTTTATAAGCCCATTGTAAAAAGATTTTTAGAAAAAATGGATTTTGGGCTTTACCTTTGGGTTATGAGCCAAATAATTTTTGATTTATTTTTAGAAAAGTCTTATGTCCAAAGAAAAATTTTGAAAATAGCCTTAGTCTTTTGGATTTTAAAGAAAAAATTATTTGAGCTCGCAAATGTACTTGGGTCATATTAGAAAAAGATCAAATCAAATAAGCCATGATTTAAGCCAAGATAAATTAACCATAGTCAAACAACATGCATTTGGGGTAAAACCTAAGGAAAGTAACTAGGCCAATTACATGAGCTTTAGTCTTTGGGTTAAAAGGCTTAGGTTCCCATAGCAAGTATATACCAATGGTATGAGACTATGAGTGTTATGCCATGCTCGATCTCCATACCTTGAGTGAAAGTATGGTATCCCTTACATAACATAACACGGGTAACATGGGCGTCCTAACTCACGCACACGATGCAATCTAATATGATACAATGGATAATATCATTATAAGAAAGAATAGAATAATATAAAGACCAACAGAATCAACTTCTCTTATCTCCAGTGGAGTTGCCACTTTGAGCGGGGATTTTCGCCCCCACTCCGGGTGAAATGGTTCTTACGACTTCGGCACTGTTTAGGCTCGGGGCCTTAGAGAACACAGACCTAAGTTTGAAAAAATGGAGTTGCCACCCGGACGGGCCGAGAAAAAGAAAGGGATGGATGACTCGATTCCTAAGAAATCCCCAACCCTCTAATATGTTCGGAAAGTTGGGTAAGTGTGGGGAAGGTGAGAAATGGCCCAGCACCCCCACAACACCTGATTCATTGGAACCGGCCTCCCTTACAGGTCATAATATTATAAAATTCTTAAATATAATAATATTATCCATATTACATGCAACAATTGAAATAAAGCATCATTATATTAAAATTAAAGCAATGTCCCAACAAAGCAAATAAATGGACACCAATCCGAGGATGGAAATATGCCCTTACATCATCCATGCCTAAACTAATAGGACACCCACCGAAAGGTAGAAACATGTCCTCTACATTGGTCTAGAATACAAAAGCAATTAAAATTACATGATATTTAACTAATGAGGTACCCACCAAGTGGAAACATACCTCTTACAACATTTGGGAATCTAAATAAATCGATAAAAGTAAATAACCATTCATATCAATCAAAATATAAAATAAACATCCATCCATGATAAATTAAATAAATCAATCATTGAAATTAAATAAACCAACATAGCATTGAAAATAAATTAAAGCATATAATAGACTACATAATCAAATATAAAATTAAATAAAGCAAGTAAAGATTAAAATTAGGGCTACTGTTTCTATTTAAGATTCTTATTTAATATGTTTAGGGTTTTGGAATTTATGGGTTTAAGCTACTGTAAGTTTTAAAGGAATGGAAATGGATTAAAGTCTTATAATTTAAGAGGTTGATAAAGTTCTTTGATTAACCAAATTAGTGTTTGAGGAGTGAAATCATGAAATTAGGGTTTGGACACTTTAAAACATTAGATTATTAGCTACTGAATTGTTGTTTTTAGGCTTACTGTGTTTGAATTTTAATATTTAGGTTTATAAGGTTTTAAGGTTTTAAGGATTAGGGTTCAGAAAAAATTAGGGTTTAAGTTTTTAAGGGAGTTAGGGTTTAAGAAAACTAGGGTTTAATATTAGCTAGTTTGAGGTTACTGTCTTAGTTTTAAAGTTGAATTAGGGTTCTTAGTGTTTCGAAGAATGTATTTGATTTTAGAATTCGGGAAAATAATTTATAGTTTTATAAAGCTTTATGAAAATAAACAAAATGATTTAAGGTTTATAGAAATAGAAAATATATTTTTTAGGGTTTTTGGAAAGAAAAGGATTCAATTTAGGGTTTTGGAAAATTGGAAAGCATATTAGGGTTTTTGTAAATTAATGAAATGATTTATGGTTTTGAAAAGTTAGAAAGTAGATTAGGGTTTTAAGATTTTGAAGAAACAAAAACAATAATTTTAAGATTTTTTGAAAACATAGAAATGAATTAAGGTTTTTAAAATCAAAAGAAATAATTAAAGGATTGAAGCTACTATGAAAAAATTAGATATTCATACCTTTGTTTGTTAGTTCCACCAAAAATTACTTCTTGGATGAACAAGAACAAAGGCAAGATGGTTGCCTTTGATGGATTCAATTGCTTGTTTGCTCTCTCAAAAGTCTGATTGATTTCACTACCAAAGGTTTCTCCTAATGCGATCGATTCAAAGTTTTCTCAGTTCACTCGATTTTCCACTTTTTCTCCTCCCCTTTTTGTGTTGTTTTTAGTTCTATTTATAGAAAATTTTGGTGATTAATCTTATTTGCTTACGGAATATAACATTAATTAAGAAAAGGAAATCGAAACCAAATACAATTTGATTTCAGAAAAATTGCATCGGAAAAATTTTGCTGCCGAAAAAAAAAACTGCTGCGAAGAAATTTCACTGGCAAAAAAGTTGCTGCGGGAACCTGTGAGCTGGGCGAGCGAAATTACCTACGGGCCATTTCGTCCTACCCCTTTTCGACAACGAAAAATTTTGTCGCCGATTTTTTATTTTTATTTATTTGTTTGTTTATTAATATTTTTTATTTTTTATTAATTATAAAAACTAAATACTAAAGTAAATATTATTTAATTAAGATAACTGTAGACCCTTAATGTTTGACCCAATCCGGTCCAATATGTTTTATTTAGTCTAAAATGATTTTTGTTGTCTAATTGGTCCAAAATAATTTTTATTAAATAATTTTTGCTTTAGTATCTAATTTTTATTAGTAAAAAATAAAAATAAACAAATAAAATTCGAAAAATAAAAATAAAAATAAATATCAGAGTCGGAAAAATCGGCAACGAAAAAATCGTCGCACGGGCCCGTGGGCATTTCGCCCGCAGGAATTTCCTTCGAGCGAAATAGATTTTCTATTTCGCCCGCAGGATTTTCCTGTGGGCGAAATGGTCACCCGCAGGAATTTCCTGTGGGCGACGCCCGCAGTCGGCCCCTGCGGCAGTTTTCTGAGGCAGAATTTTTTCGCCAGCGCATTTTTTCCTGCGGCAATTTTTTTCAGCAACGCAATTTTTCCGACGCAAATTTTTTGAAACCTAATTCAATTAGGTTTCAGTTTCTTTTTTTTATTAATATTACTTGCCTTAACTAATTAGGAATAAACTACATCAAACCACTATAAATAAGGACCAAAGGCAATTAAATTGAGGAGGGCTGAAAATCAAAGGAAAAATCCAACAGTGGCTTGGAAAATTGGAAACCAAATCAGTGAAGGAAAAGTAATAATTCAATTCAATTGATTTTTAAAGGAGCAGAAACACGATTTAAAGGATTCAAAGGAAAAAAAGGCTTGCCTTTGGAGCTAGTTCATCCAAGAAGAATTATTTTTGGAGGAATCATCAAAAGAAGGTATGTATTAAATTATTTTAGTTATGTTTTTACAGTAGCATGAAATTATTTTCTTTTAATTCAAAAATCCCAGAACCTAATCCCTTTTGTTCAAAGTTAAAAACATTAATCCGTTGCTTTATTTCCCAAAGAATTTAAAGTTATTAATTTTATTTCTTCAAAACCCCAAAACTCCAATTTACTTTCCAAATTATGTAAACTCTTAAAACATATTATGTTTCTTATAAAAAACCCTAAAATACTTTTTCCAATTGCATAAATCTTTCCTATTTATAAAAACTTTAATTTGTTTGGTTTAAACTTATAAAATCTCATAAAAGTATCAAATTGATTTTCAATCCCAAAAGCTTCATGCATCACCCGAAACTCCAATCCAAAGCTCCTAAAAACCAAATTCAACTTCCAAACTTAAAATAATAAGCTCTAATTCCTTTAGAACCCTAAACCCTAACTTTTTCTAAGCTTTCATCCTTTAAAACATTAAAAACCATAAAAACACAAATACTTTAAATTTACACAGTAGCTTGAAATCACCATTTAAAACCATGAATCAAAAGTATTTTAAAGTGTCAAAAACCCTAGTTTCATGATTTCACCATTCAAAACTTAATTTGTTTAATCAAAGAGTCTTGCCAACCTTTTAAAACATAAAACCATAATCTATTTTAATTCCATAAAAAGTTACAGTAGCTATAATTGGACTTTTATTTGCTTTATTTAATTCTATACTTGATTATGCTTTGATTTATCTCTTACGCTTTAATTTATTTAATTTCAATACTTGATTTATTTAATTTATCATGGATGGATGTTTATTTTATATCTTTGATGAATGATTTATTTATGGTGAACGGTTATTTATTTTATCAATTTGTTTAGACTTCCAAATGTTGTAAAAGGTATGTTTCCACTTGGTGGGTACCTCATTAGTTAAACATCATGTAATTTAATTTGCTTTTCTATTTTAGAACCTATGTAAAGGGCATGTTTCTACCTTTTGGTGGGTGTCCTATCTAGGCATGTGATGTAAGGACATGTTTCTATCTTCAGATGGGTGTCCATTTATTTGTTTTGTTTTGTTTGGACATTGCTTTGATTTTAATATAATGATGCTTTCTTTTTATTGTGTGTAGTATGGATAATATTGTTATATTTAAGAATTTTATAATTTTAAGACCTGTAAAGGAGGCCGGTTCCAATGAACCAGGCGTTGTGGGGGTGCAAGGCCATTTCTCACCTTCCCCACACGTATCTAACTTTCCAAACCCATTAGGGGGTTGGGGATTCCTTAGGAATTGAGTCATCCACCCCTTTCTTTTTTTCCCGGCCCGTCCAGGTGGCGACTCCATTTTATCTGGACTTAGGTCCGTGTTCTCTAAGGCCCCGAGCCTAAACAGTGCCGAAGTCGCAAGAAACATTCCACCGGGAGTGGGGGCAAAAATCCCCGCTCACAGTGGCGACTCCACTGGAGACAAGAGAAGTTGATTCCGTTAGTCTTTTTATTATTCTATTCTTTCTTATAATGACATTATCCGTTGCATCATCTTAGATTGCATTGTGTGCGTGAGTTAGGACGCCCGTGTTACCCATGTTATGTTATGTATGGGATACCATACTTTCACTCAAGGTATGGAGATCGAGCATGGCATAACCGCTCAAAGCCTTGTACCTTTTGGTATATACTTGTTATGGGAACCTAAGCCTTTTCAACCCAAAGACTAAAGCTCATGTAATTGGCCTAGTTACTTTCCTTAGGTTTTTACCCCAAATGCATGTTGTTTGACTATGGTTAGTTTATCTTAGTCTAAATCATGGCTTATTTGGTTTATTCTTTTTCTAATATGACCTAAGTATATTGTAAGCTCAAAATAAATTTTTCTTTAAAATCCAAAAGACCAAAACTATTTTCAAATTTTTTCAAGATAGTCTTTGGACATAAGACTTTTCCAAAAACAAATAAAAAATTCTTTGGCCCGAGGCCCAAATGCTAAGCCCAAAATCCATTTTTCTAAAATCTTTTACAATGGGCATAGAAACAAAACTATTTTTCACCCAATTTTTTCTTACAAAGAGCTTGCAAAAGTATTTAGGTCAATTATGAAATACCAAAAATCAATTGTGGGCCTAGTTTACACTAAGAATAATTTAACTATGGGCTTGTTTTTGGCATGAACCATTAGTTACCTTTTTCAAGTGAGAAATCTATCTATAATAAACCTCTTAATTTAGTTTTAATCCAATATAGCATAAAGGCTACTTTAGTTGGTTGAATGGATTAAAACCTAAATAATGGGAATTATCATGGATTGATTTCCTATTTTGAAAATATAACTATTGGTTGAAACATTTGAGGGAATTATTCGAAAGCAAGATACCCCATGTTGGTATTTTGTTAACCATATACCTAGGAAAAGAGACTCGCCATTCGTGTGTGGATATTATAAGGTTAGAAGGAACGTCCTAATTATCATTGTTTGTTGTTTGCATACATGGATACATTTGCATCTCATATCATTGATCCTCTCTGGCTCACAGCCCTGGATTACGATAGTTCTAAAGCATACAACAATCCGACCTACGCCGGAGATGAAGTATCTAGCAACGACTCAATCACTTGTTCACCTAAAACAATGGAGCCCGAACAAATTCAAAGGACGGTGGATGGGCCCTCAATGCCAAGATGGAAGAAATCAAAGAGGCCCTAGCTGAGACCATGAAGAACTGCAATCTTAGAGAACCATGCCGAGGCATCTGCTAGCACTAAGAAACCAAAGGACAAAGGGAAGACCAAAGTTAGTGAAGTGGTTTTTAATGATGAAAAGGTGATCATTGATGATGATGATGATTGGGCTTAATACTACCAAGATGTTAAGAAAATAGGAAAGAACCAAAGGTTCGTGAGAAAGCAACTATTGAAAAGACCGATACATCCGATGTTGAAAAGATGATTGCTGATTTAGAAAAGAAATTTGAGAAGAAGCTGAAAACCAAAGAGATGTCTGAGATCGACAAACTATTTCAACAAGATGAAGAGGTCCCTTATAAATTCAAGATGCCTTCCTTTGCTAAGTACAATGGCACCGGAAATCCTCATCTTCATGTGAAGTAGTATATCACTGCCATGCAATCTGCCCGAGCTACTAAGGGTCAAACCCTAAGGTACTTTATGCTCTCATTGGACCCTGTCCAAAATTGGTTCAATACCTTAGATGATGGAACACAAAGGAGTTGGGATATACTTTACAAAGCCTTCATCCAACAATATGGATATAATGTTGAGTTAGAAGTTACCTTAATGGAAGTGGAGTCCATTAGCCAAAGGCCAAATGAAAATTTTGTGGACTATGTGAAAAGGTGGAGAAACAAGGTCGCTTTGCTCAAGACGAGGCCCGATGAATCTGATCAAATAAGGATGATCGTGAGAGGTGTCCTACCCAATCTCCGTGAAAGGATGTCTCACACCCTTATAAGGGATTTCAAAGATCTTCTCTAAGATGGTTTGTAAATTGAAGAATGGGAAAGGGAGAAGAGCCGCTTTGCAACAAAAAGGAACAAGAAAGGGAGCTATCAACCTGGTAGCCAAAGCACACAAAAAGAAGTTGATGTTAATGTGACCGGTCAAGGGAATAAAAGACAATTCTCAGATCTGGGGAAGCCTCTATCTTGGGTTTTTAGCAAGCTGCAAAAGAAAGGATTGTTACAACCGTTAGCTCCTCGACCACTACATAATCCACTGCCACCAAACGTCAATGCCGAGGCCTTCTGTCAATTTCATCAAATGCGAGGGCTTGAAATAGATAAATGTTCTCATCTAAGGCATGAGATCCAAGATTTGATTGATAGTGACATGCTACCAGAGCCGGATTAGCCCAATACCAAGAACAACCTTTTGCCTAAATTTGGAAGAGTGCCACCAGCGGCAACCTTTATGGTGGGAAAAGGATTGGAAGAAGATTTTGTTTTATCATCCTTCCAAGATGGGGATATTAAAGATGTGAAAGGAAAAGAAGCCTAACTCAATGAACTTTCCTTAGCTTGAATGTTGCTTTTCAATTTTACTTTCTTTAATTGGAACTATCGTGTTTTTCAAATTTAAAGTTGCTTGAATAAATTACTTTCATCAAAATTTTTGTTGGTCTTTGTTTATTTTGGTGCTCAACCAATGAGGAATCTAGCTTGATAATTCATGAATTAATATATTTATGCATCATGACTTGAATGACTTTACTATATGAGGGAATTGATCTATAGCATTGAGTTGTGTGTGCTTACTTAGAGAGGGCTCCTGTATAATTACCTTTGTTTAGGTCCTAGTTTGTCTTAGAACATGCTTTGACAAACTTTTGAGGCAAAATTAAACTTTGCTTATTTAAGAGATAAATGATCTAGGCATTATTTGGTTAGCCAACAACTAGTATCCACCCAATTAAATATCAATCCCTAGTTGTCCCTTTGAGCCTTCATAAAATTTTAGCTTTCTTTTCATTGGTTTACAAACCCCAATAACCTACCCTGAGCTGTTGTGATACTTTTGACAAGTTTTATGATCACTAAGGTGGAGAGACAAGAAGATCAAAAAAAGCAATGATTAGTCAAGATCATGAGGATAAGTGAAGTTCTCAAGACGATAAAGATGGTTCTCAAGACCATAAGGGTAGTTGATGTTTTTAAGATCACAAGGGTAGTTGAAGTTCCCTTAATATTTCCAATATGTCAAGACAACATTAGAGTAACAAATAATTTATCCCTGTTAAAGAAGATTTATGTTATTCCACTCATCCATTATTGGAAGCCCAAGTTGGTACAAACAAGATAATTCTTTTAGAGCTAGAACAAAAAAAAATGAAAAAAGAAGAAAAGAGAAAAGAGAAAGAAAAGAAAAATAAAAGGAAAAGAAAAAGAAAAGAAAACCCAAAATGGTTCAAAAAGCCAACTGAGTTCTCTTTTACCTAAAACAACAAAAGGCTTCCATTTGGTTTATAAGGATGGATTGACTTGAATTGGTCCAATCCAACCAAAGATTCGATCAAAATCAAAGGAAAAAGAGAAAGACCATTCAGTTCTTCAAAGTTTTGTACTTGACAGTCCTACAAGGAAGAAGGACAAAATTATAAAATGCTCAAAGAAAGGGAGGAGTAAGAAAAATAAAAAGAAAGAAAAGGGAGAAGAAGAAAAGAAACGAATTTGGGTCTTAAACTTTTTGCAAGGGCAAAGACTGTCCTAATCAAGATCCAGATTAATGCTGAGAAGATAGAAGGAATTTGGAGTCTAGAAAGATTGTTCCCAACTGTCTAAAGTTTCAACCAGAAATTTGTAGTGTGAGGGTTTGTTCATTGTGTCACACCAACTCCAATCTCAAAATGGGCTTCACTTAAACCTGTGTCCCTTATAGACCCCATTTCAAGCCTATCAAAGACCTATTGATCTCTCTTGGTAGGTAGAGTCTATTAGTGGAGATAGCTTGGATAAGCATGCATATGAGATAGACAATATTTAAACTCAAATGAGACCTTTGGCCAAGTAATGTGTATGTGCCTATCTGAAGTGCCACAGTTCTTGGTTAAATAAAACTGATTCCCAAGTTTAGTACGGTAACGAGGGTTGTCATGTTATAGATATGTTAATTTGGAAAATCAAGTCCTGAGGTACAATGACAATGATTTGGCAAAGCCAACATTTGACTTTAAAATGAAAATTCAAAAATTTCAAAAAATGTTTTGTCATACAAAGCCTTCAAGTTAAGGGAAGTATGTTGAACCTCCAAAGGACACATTGGGCAAAGGAAATGATTATTGGCAAGGTCATGAAGAAGCTATCAACTGACATGCTGAAATATAGTTCGAAATAGATGAATCCCTGACTCTGCTGCTTGGGGTCTCCACCACTAATGTTCTCAACATCTCAAAGATAAAAGCCATAAATGCAAAGCTTCTTATCATTCCAATGCAAGATTTGAACAAGCGTCGAAAATGAGTCAATGAGAATACTTATGCTGATCACCTCGGTCTATGAGTCGATAGAACAACTGTAAGTATTATTCACGCATATCATGCATACATGAGCATATTACATCGCACTTTTTTGTCTTATATTGTCTATTCTTTATCGAAGTAAATAGCAAACACTCTGTGAAGTGAAGAATCAAAAGAAGATGTCAAATCAGGGGGCATGGAAAGCCCATTGCTTGAGAAAGCTCCAGTAATCTTGCAAAGAGAAGAAATACGTGCTTGTGCGAAGAACTAGACAACAACAACATCAATCAGAGTCCTGTAAGCGGGGATTTTTACCCCCACTCCCGGTGGAATGGTTCTTGCGACTTCTGCACTATTTAGGCTCGGGGCCTTAGAGAACACGGACCTAAGTTCGGAGAAAAATGGAGTCGCCACCCGGACCAACCGGGAAAAAGAAAGGAGTGGATGACTCGATTCCTAAGGAATCCCCAACCCCTTAATGGGTTCGAAAAGTTGGGTACGTGTGAGGAAGGTGAGAAATGGCCCAGCACCCCCACAATGCCCGGTTCATTGGAACCGGCCTCCTTTACAGGTCTTAATATTATAAAATTCTTAAATATAACAATATTATCCATATTACACACAATAATTAAAAGAAAGCATCAATATATTAACATCAAAGCAATGTCCAAACAAAGCAAATAAATGGGCACCCATCCAAGGATGGAAACATGTCCTTACATCACATGCCTAAATAGGACACCCACCAAAAGGTAGAAACATGCCCTTTACATAGGTTCTAAAATAGAAAAGCAAATTAAATTACATGATGTTTAACTAATGAGGTACCCACCAAGTGGAAACATACCTCTTACAACTTTTGGAAATCTAAATTAATTGATAAAAGTAAATAATCATTCATCATAAATAAATCATTCATCAAAGCTATTAATCAAAATAGAAAATAAACATCCATCCATGATAAATTAAATAAATCAAGTATTGAAATTAAATAAATTAAAGCATAAGAAATAAATCAAAGCATAATCAAGCATGGAATTGAATAAAGCAAATAAAAGTCCAATTATGGCTACTGTGACTTTTTATGGAATTAAAATAAATTAGGGTTTTATGTTTTAAAGGGTTGGTAAGACTCTTTGATTAACAAAATTAAGGTTTGAATGATGATATCATGAAACTAGGGTTTTAAACACTTTAAAATACTTTAATTTGTAATTTTCGGTTATTGGGTTCCTAAGCTACTGTGTAAAATTTAGAATTTTATATTTTTATGTTTTTTAATGTTTAAAAAGGATTAGGGTTCATAAAAATTAGGGTTTAAGGTTTTAAAAGGGTTAGTGTTCATTATTTTGGGTTTAAAAGTTGAATTTTGGATTTTGGGATTTAGAAGTAGGTCACGGGTGGTGAATAATTTTTAGGAATTTAGAAATCAATTTGATAATTTCATGAAGTTTTATGAATTTAAACAAATAAATTAAAGTTTTTATAAGTAGAAAAGATGTTTTAGAAGACTTTTTGAATGAAACAGAACCTACTTTAAAATTTTAAAAGAAGCAGAATTTACATCTTAGTTTTGTTGAAAAATATGTTCAATTAGAGTTTTAAGGTTTTTAAGAAGAAAAAATAACAATTTTAAGCCTTTTGGAAGATAAACCAACGAAAAAAGTTTTTTTTTTTTTGCTTTAGAAAAAATAAATTAAAGTTCAAAGGTTTTTAATTTTGATTTCATAGATTTGCTACTGTGTAAAAAAAAAACAATTAAAGAAAATTAATTAACACATACCTTCTTTTGATGATTTCTCCAAAAAAATTCTTCTTGGATGAACTAGCTCCAAAGACAAACTTTTTTTGCATTTGAATCCTCTAAATCGTGCTACTGCTGTTCCAGAAAAAAGTTGAATTGAATTTCTTCTTTTCCTTCCTTGATTTGGTTTCAAATTTTCCAAACTCCTCTTGGATTTTTGCCTCCTTTAAATTAATTGTCTTTGGTCCTTATTTATAGTGGTTTGAGGTTGTTTTTTCCTAATTATTTAAGGTAAGTAATATTAATAAAAAAGAAACCAAAACCTAATTGGATTAGGTTTCGAAAAATTTGCGTTGAAAAATTTGCACTGCAGAAAAAAATTTCTGCCGCAGAAATCTGCGGTAGCGCGCGCGGATGGGGCCAGTAAGCTATTTCGCAGGCAGAAAATTTCTGCGTGTGAAATAGCACAGTGATTTCGCCTGCAGGAATTTCCTGCGGGTGAAATGCCCATGGGCCCGCGAGACGATTTTTTCGTCGTCGATTTTTTTGACTCTGATTTTTATTTTTATTTTAATTTTTGATTTTTATTTGTTTATTTCTATTTTTTATTTAAAAAAATTAGATACTAAAGCAAAAATTATTTAATAAAATTATTTTGGACTAATTAGACAAAAAAAAATCATTTTAGACTAAATAAAACATATTGGACCGGATTGTGTCAAAAATTAAGGGTCTACAGTTTGCCCCTGCTTTAATGATCTGAAACCTTAGTGAAAGAGAGTGAAAAGCAATAAGATTTATTTTTTGATGAAACGGTTGAGGTTTTGGGTTCTGGACCTGGTTCGAGTTCTGCACTCAAGGATAATTCTAGGTTCTAGACCTAAGGAAAATTTGGGTTCTGGACCCGGTTCGAGTTCTTGACTCAAGGATAATTCTAGGTTCTGGACCTAAGGAAAATTTGGGTTCTAGACCCGGTTCGAGTTCTGGACTCAAGGATAATTCTAGGTTCTGGACCTAAGAAAAATTTGGGTTTTGGACCATGTTCGAGTTTTGGACTAAAGGATAATTCTAGGTTCTTGACCTAAAGAAAATTTGGGTTCTGGACCCGGTTCGATTTCTGGACTCAAGGATAATTCTAGGTTCTGGACATAAGGAAAATTTGGGTTCTGGACCTGGTTCGAGTTCTGGACTCAAGGGAGATTCTAGGTTCTGGACCTAAGGAAAATTTGGGTTATGGACCCGGTTCGAGTTCTGGACTCAAGGATAATTCTAGGTTCTGGACCTAAGGAAAATTTGGGTTTTGAAACCGAGATTGATTTGATTTGGGTACTTGGACCCGAGATTGATTTAATTTGGGTACTTGGACCCGGGATTGGGTACTTGGACCCGAGATTGATTTGATTTGGGTACTTGGACTCGAGAATGGGTACTTGGACCCGAGCTTGGGTACTTGGACCCGAGAATGGGTGCTTGGACCCGAGATTGAGTTTGACTAACCTTTTATCATTTGAGAAGTCTGATTACTCCGGTTGTTTTATGCATTGTGATTCTTCACCATCAAAATGGATCTTCACCCTTTGAGATCGGGTATTCACCCTTAAAAATGGATCTTCATCCTTTGAGATTGGGTCTTCACCCTTAAAAATGGATCTTCATCCTTTGAGATCGGGTCTTCACCCTTGAAAATGGATCTTCATCCTTTGAAATTGGGTCTTTACCCTTGAAAATGGATCTTCATCCTTTGAGATCGGGTCTTCACCCTTCAAAATGGATCTTCATCCTTTGAGATTGAGTCTTCACCCTTGCAAATGGATCTTCATCCTTTGAGATCGGGTCTTTACCCTTGAAAATGGATCTTCATCCTTTGAGATTGGGTCTTTACCCTTGAAAATGGATCTTCATCCTTTGAGAACGGGTCTTCACCCTGGCTTCAGCTCTTTTAGCTGGATTGGTCTTTTGTATTTTGCATCTTCATTCTTTTGAGAGTCCTAATGTTCCATTCTTTTGTTCTTTCTTTTTGCAAAGATTTAGCTATTTTTAATTGGACCTTATATCCTCTCCTTGCTCCTCTGTGTGGCAAAATATTTGTAAGTGAGTTTAAAAATATTTGGTATATAAACTGAAAAATTGAAAAGGAAAAACTTTGCCCCCTGTGTAGGCTCAAACCCATGATTTTTCTATGCGGACTCTAATTGATGTTGTTGTCATCTAGTTCTTCACATAAGCACGTACTTCTTCTCTTTGCAAAATTACTAGAGCTTTCTCAAGCAATGGGCTTTCCATGCCCCCCTGATTTGACATATTCTTCACTTCACAGAGTGTTTGCTGTTCACCTTGATAAATAATAGACAATACAAGATAAGAAAGTGCGATGTGATATTCTCATGTATGCATGATATGCATGAATAATACTTATAGTTGTTCCATCGACTCACAAACCGAGGTGATCAACAGAAGTGTTCTCATTGGTTCCATTTTGACGCTCATTCAAGTCTCGCATTGAAATGATCAAAAGCTTTACATTTGGCTTTTATCTTCAAGATGTTGAAAACATGAGTGGTGGAGACCCTAAGCAGCAGAGTCAGGGATGTATCCATTTCAAACTATGTTTCAGCTTGTCAGTTGGTAGTTTCTTCAATAATCAATTCAACATACTTCCCTTAACTTGAAGGCTTTGTATGACAAAACACTCTTTTTTTTCTTTTTCTTTTTTTGAATTTTGATTTTGAAATCAAATGTTGGCTTTGCCAAATTGATGTCAATGTACCTCAGGACTTGATTTTTCCAAATTAATATATCTATAACATGACAACACTAGTTACCGTACTAAACTCGGGAATCATTTCTATTTAAGCAAGAACTGTTGCACTTCAGATAGGCACATACACATTGCTTGACCAAAGGTCTCATTTGAGTTTAAATATTGTCTATCTCATATGCATGCTTATCCAAACCATCTCCACTAATAGACTCTACCTACCAAGAGAGATTAACATGTCTTTGATAGGCTTGAAATGGGGTCTATAAGGGACATGGGTTAAAGTGGAGGCCATTTTGAGATTGGAGCTGGTGTGACACAATGGACAAACCCTGACACTACAAATTTCTTGTTGGAACTTTAGACAGTTGGGAGCAATCTTTCTAGACTCCGAATTCCTTCTATCTTCTTGGCATTAATCTGGATCTTGATTAGGACAATTTTTGCCCTTGCAAAAAGTTTAAGACCCAAATCTATTTCTTTTCTTCTTTTCCCTTTTTTCCTCTTTATTTTTCTTACTCTTCCCTTTTCTTTCTCTTTCCTTACTCTTCCCTTTCTTTTATCATTTTGTCCTTCTTTCTTATAGGACTATCAAGTACAGAACTTTCAAGAACTGGATGGTCTTCCTCCTTTTTCTTTGATTTTGATTGAATCTTTGGTTGTGTTGGGACCAATTCAAGTCAATCCATAAAATGGAAGCCTTTTGTTGTCTTAGGTAAAAGAGAACTCAGTTGGCTTTTTGAACCACCTTTTTAGATTTTATCTTTCCTCCTTTTCTTTTTTTTTCTTTTGTTTTTCTTTTGTTTTCTCTTTTTTTTAGCTCTAAAAAGAGTTGTCTTGGTTTGTACTAACTTGGGCTTCCAATAATGGATAAGTGGAGTAACATAAATCTTCTTTAATAGGGATAAATCATTTGTTACTCTAATGTTGATGTTGATATATTAGAGATATTAGGAAAAATTAAACTACCCTTATGGTTTTGAGAACATCAACTATCCTTATGATCTTGAGAACTTCAACTATTTTCATGGTCTTGAGAACTTCAACTATCTTCATGGTCTTGAAACTTCAACTATCCTCATGATCTTGACTAAACATTGCTTTCTTTGATCTTCTTGCCTATTCATCTTAGTAATCATAAGACTTGTCAAAAGTATCACAACAGCTCAGGGTAGGTTATTGGGGTTTGTAAGCCAATAAAAAGAAAGCTAAAATTTTATGAAGGCTCAAAGGGACAATTAGGGATTGATATTTAATTGGGTGGATACTAGTTGTTGGCTAACCAAACAATGCCTATATCATTTCTCTCTTAAATAAGCAGAGTTCAATTTCGCCTCGAAAGTTTGTCAAAGCATGTTCTAAGACTGACTAGGACCTAGACAAAGGTAATTATGCAGAAGCCCTCTCTAAGTAAGCGTACACAACTCAATGCTATAGAGCCATTCCCTCACCTAGTAAAGTCATTCAAGTCATGATGCATAAATATATTAATTCATGAATTATCAAGCTAGATTCCTCATTGGTCGAGCACCAAAATGAATAAAGGCCAACAAAAATTTTGATGAAAGTAATTTATTCAAGCAACTTTAAATTTGAAAAATACAATAGTTCCAAAATATTAAAAGAAAGTAAGATTGAAAGGCAACATTCAAGCTAAGGAAAGTTCATTGAGTTAGGCTTCTTTTCCTTTCACATCTTCAACATTCCCATCTTGAAAAGAGGATAAAACAAAATCTTCTTCCAATCCTTTTCCCACCATAAAGGTTGCTAGTGGTGGCACCCTTCCAAATTTAGGCAAAGGGTTGTCCTTTGTATTGGGCTTATCCGGCTCGAGTAGCTTTCCACTATCAATCAAATCTTGGATCTCATGCCTTAATCAGGTACACCTATCAGTCTCATGTCCTTGAGTCTGATGAAATTGAAAAAAAGCCTTAGTATCAAATTTTGGGGGTAATGGACTAGGTAAAGGTCAAGGAGCCAATGGTTGTAACAACCCTTTCTTTTGTAGCTTATCGAAGACCCAAGACAAAGGCTTCCCCAGATCTGAAAACTGCCTTCTATTTGCTTGACCGGTTACATTAACATCAACTTCTTTTTGTGTGCTTTGATTGTTATGCTGGTTGTTCCCTTTCTCATTCCTTCTTATTGAAAAGCAATTCTTCTCCCTTTCTCACTCTTTAATTTGCAGACTAGCTTGGAGAAGATCTTTGAAATCACGGATGAGTGTATGAGACATCCTCTCACGAAGATTAGGTAACACCCCTCTCACAATCATCCTTATTTGATCGGATTCATCGGGCCTCTTCTTGAGTAAAGCGGCATTGTTTCTCCACCTTTTCATATAGTCCACAAAATTCTCATTCGGCCTTTGCCTAATGGACTCCACTTCCATCAAGGTAACTTCCAACTCAACATTATATCCATATTGTTGGATGAAGGCTTTGTAAAGTAGATCCCAACTCTTTTGTGTTCCATCATCTAAGGTATTGAACCAATTTTGGACAGCAGGGTCTAATGAGAGCATGAAGTACCTTAGGGTTTGAGCCTTAGTAGCTCGGGCAGATTGCATAGCAATGATATACTGCTTCACATGAATATGGGGATTTTCGGTGCCATTGTACGTAGCAAAGGAAGGCATCTTGAACTTATAAGGGACCTCATCATCTTGTTCAAATAGTTTGTCGATCTCAGACATCTCTTCGGTTTTCAGCTTCTTCTCAAAATTTTTTTATAAATCAGCAATCATCTTTTCAACATCGTATGTCTCAGTCTTTTCAATATTTTCCTTCTTAATAACCTTTGGCTCCTTTTTGTCTTGAATATTTTGGTAGTATTGAGCCCAATCATCATCATCAATGATCACCTTATCATCATCAAAAACCACTTCACTAACTTTGGTCTTCCCTTTGTCCTTTGGTTTCTTAGTGCTAGCAGATGCTTCGACATGGTTTCTTAAAATTGCAGCTAATTGATTCTTTATGGTCTCGGCCATGGCCTCTTTGATCTCTTCCATTTTGGCACTGAGGGCTTCATCCACCATTCTTTGAATTTGTTCGGGCTCCATTGTTTTAGGTGAGCAAGTGATTGAGTCGTTGCTAGATACTTCATCTCCGGCGTAGGTCGGATTGTTGTAAGCTTTTGAACTGTCATAATCCAGGGCTATGAGCCAGAGAGGATCAATGATATGAGATGAAAATGTATGCATGTATGCATGTATGCACAAACAATCAACAAACAAGGATAATTAGGACGTTCCTTCCAACCTTATAACATCCACACATGAATGGCGAGTCTCTTTTCCTAGGTATATGGTTGGCAAAATACCGACATGGGGTATCTTGCTTTTGAATAATTCCTCGGACGTTTCAACCAATAGTTATATTTTTGAAAATGGAAATCAATCATGATAATTCCCATTAATTAGGTTTTAATCCATTCAACCAACTAAAGTAGCTTTTATGCTATGTTGGATTAAAATGAAATTAAGAGGTTTATTATAGATATATTTCTCACTTGAAAAAGGTAACTAATGGTTCATGCCAAAAACAAGCCCATGATTAATTTATTCTTAGTGTAAACTAAGCCCACAATTGATTTTTGGTATTTCATAATTGACCTAAATATTTTTGCAAGCTCTTTGTAAAAAATGGTTGAGTGAAAATAGTTTTATTTCTAAGCTCATTGTAAAAGATTTTAGAAAAATGGATTTTGGGCTTAGTATTTGGGCCATGGGCCAAAGAATTTTTTTGATTTGTTTTTAGAAAAAGTCTTATGTCCAAAGACCATCTTGGAAAAATTTTGAAAATAGTTTTGGTCTTTTAGATTTTAAAGAAAAATTTATTTTGAGCTTACAATATACTTAGGTCATATTAGAAAAAGAATAAACAAAATAAGCCATGATTTAGACTCAGATAGACTAACCATAGTCAAACAACATGCATTTGGGGTAAAACCTAAGGAAAGTAACTAGGCCAATTACATGAGCTTTAGTCTTTGGGTTAAAAGGCTTAGGTTCCCATAGCAAGTATATACCAAATGGTACGAGGCTGTGAGTGGTTATGCCATGCTCGATCTCCATACCTTGAGTGAAAGTATGGTATCCCTTACATGACAAAACATGGGTAACACGGGCGTCCTAACTCACGCAAACGATGCAATGGATAATATCATTATAAGAAAGAAAAGAATAATATAAAGACCAACGGAATCAACTTCTCTTATCCCCAGTGGAGTCGCCACTGTGAGCGGGGATTTTCGCCCCCACTCCCGGTGGAATGGTTCTTGCAACTTCGGCACTATTTAGGCTCGGGGCCTTAGAGAACATTGACCTAAGTCCGGAGAAAAATGGAGTCACCACCCGAACGGACTGGGAAAAAGAAAAGGGTGGATGACTCGATTCCTAAGGAAACCCCAACCCCTTAATGGGTTCGGAAAGTTGGGTACGTGTGGGGAAGGTGAGAAATGACCAGCACTCCCACAATGCCCGGTTCATTGGAACCAGCCTCCTTTACAAGTCTTAATATTATAAAATTCTTAAATATAACAATATTATCCATATTACACACAATAATTAAAAGAAAGCATCAATATATTAAAATCAAAGCAATGTCCAAACAAAGCAAATAAATGGACACCCATCCAAGGATGGAAACATGTCCTTACATCACATGCCTAAATAGGACACCCACCAAAAGGTAGAAACATGCCCTTTACATAGGTTCTAAAATAGAAAAGCAAATTAAATTACATGATGTTTAACTAATGAGGTACCCACCAAGTGAAAACATACCTCTTACAACTTTTGGAAATCTAAATTAATTGATAAAAGTGAATAATCATTCATCATAAATAAATCATTCATCAAAGCTATTAATCAAAATAGAAAATAAACATCCATCCATGATAAATTAAATAAATCAAGTATTGAAATTAAATAAATTGAAGTATAAGAAATAAATCAAAGCATAATCAAGTATGGAATTGAATAAAGCAAATAAAAGTCCAATTATGGCTACTGTGACTTTTTTTGGAATTAAAATAAATTAGGGTTTTATGTTTTAAAGGGTTGGTAAGACTCTTTGATTAACAAAATTAAGGTTTGAATGATGATATCATGAAACTAGGGTTTTAAACACTTTAAAATACTTTAATTTGTGATTTTCGGTTATTGGGTTCCTAAGCTACTGTGTAAAATTTGGAATTTTATATTTTTATGTTTTTTAATGTTTTAAAAGGATTAGGATTCATAAAAATTAGGGTTTAAGGTTTTAAAAGGGTTAGTGTTCATTATTTTGGGTTTAAAAGTTTAATTTTGGATTTTTGGATTTAGAAGTAGGGTTTATTTTTTGATTTTTATTTGTTTATTTCTATTTTTTATTAAAAAAAATTAGATACTAAAGCAAAAATTATTTAATAAAAATTATTTTGGACCAATTAGACAACAAAAAAAAATCATTTTAGACTAAATAAAACATATTGGATTGAATTGGGTCAAAAATTAAGGGTCTACAAGTCCGCATAGAAAAATCATGGGTTTGAGCCTACACAGGGGGCAAAGTTTCTCCTTTTCAATTTTTTGAGTTTATATACCAAATATTTTTAAACTCACTTACAAATATTTTGCCACACAGGGGGGCAAGGAGAGGATATAAGGTCCAATTAAAAATAGCTAAATCTTTGCATAAAGGAAGAACAAAAGAATGGAACATTAGAACTCTCAAAAGAATGAAGATGCAAAAGACAAAAGACCAATCCAGCTAAAAGAGCTGAAGCCAGGGTAGAGACCCGACCTCCAATGGATAAAGACCCATATTTGCAAGGGTGAAGACCCGATCTTAAAGGATGAAGATCCATTTGCAAGGTTGAAGAACCGATCTCAAAGGATGACGATCCATTTTTCAAGGGTAAAGACCCGATGTCAAAAGATGAAGATTCATTTTCAATGGTGAAGACCTGACCTCCAATGGATAAAGACCCATGTTTCAAGAGTAAAGACTCGATCTCCAAGGATAAAGATCCAGTTGCAAGGGTGAAGACCCGATGTCAAAAGATGAAGATTCATTTTCAAGGATAAAGACCCGATCTCAAAGGATGAAGATCCATTTTGAGGGTGAAAATCACAATGTATAAATTAGCCGGAGTCAGACTCCTCAAATGATAAAAGGTCAGTCAAACTCAACCTCGGGTCCAAGCACCCATTCTCGGGTCCAAGTACCCATTCTCGGGTCCAAGTACCCATTTTCAGGTCCAAGCACCCATTCTCAGGTCCAAGCACCCATTCTTGGGTCCAAGTACCCAATCAAGTTTAGGATCAAGTATCCCAATCTAATTTAGGATCGAGTATCCAAATCCAGTTAGGATCGAGTATCCCAATCCAGTTTAGGATCAAGTATCCAAATCCAGTTTAGGATCGAGTATCCAAATCTGATTTCAGAGCGAGTATCCAAATCCAGTTAGGATCGAGTATCCCAATCAAGTTTAGGATCGAGTATCCGAATCCAAGTTAGGATCGAGTATCCAAATCAAATTAGGATCGAGTATCCCAATCAAATTTAGGATCGAGTATCCAAGTCTAGTTTAGGATCGAGTGTCCAAATCTCTCGGGTCCAGAATCCAAAACCCCAAAAATTAAGTCTTATTGATTTTCACTCTCTTTCACTAAGGTTTAAGATCATTCAAGCAGGTGGCAAACTGTAGACCCTTAATTTTTTACCCAATCCTGTCCAATATGTTTTATTTAGTCTAAAATGATTTTTGTTGTCTAATTGGTCCAAAATAATTTTTATTAAATAATTTTTGCTTTAGTATCTAATTTTTATTAATAAAAAATAAAAATAAATTGATAAAAGTCAAAAAATAAAAATAAAAATAAAAATCGGAGTCGAAAAAATCGTTGCCCGGGCCCGTGGGCATTTCGCCCGTAGGAATTTCCTGCGGGCGAAATAGCTTTTCTATTTTGCCCGCAGGAAAATCCTGTGGGCGAAATGGTCACTCACAACCCGCCCCTGCCGCAGTTTTCTACGGCAGAATTTTTTTGCCAGAGCATTTTTTCCTGCGGCAATTTTTTTCGGCAGCGCAATTTTTCCGACGCAAATTTTTTGAAACCTAATTCAATTAGGTTTTGGTTTCTTTTTTTATTATTAATATTACTTGCCTTAACTAATTAGGAATAAACTACATCAAACCACTATAAATAAGGACCAAAGGCAATTAAATTGAGGGGGGCCGAAAATCAAAGGAAAAATCCAACAGTGGCTTGGAAAATTGGAAACCAAATTAGTGAAGGAAAAGTAATAATTCAATTCAATTGATTTTTAAAGGAGCAGAAACACGATTTAAAGGATTCAAAGGCAAAAAAGGCTTGCCTTTGGAGCTAGTTCATCCAAGAAGAATTATTTTTGGAGGAATCATCAAAAGAAGGTATGTATTAAATTATTTTTGTTATGTTTTTACAGTAGCATGAAATTATTTTCTTTTAATTCAAAAATCCCAGAACCTAATCCCTTTTGTTTAAAGTTAAAAACATTAATCTGTTGCTTTATTTCCCAAAGAATTTAAAGTTATTAATTTTATTTCTTCAAAACCCCAAAACTCCAATTTACTTTCCAAATTATGTAACTCTTAAAACATATTTTGTTTCTTATAAAAAACCCTAAAATACTTTTTCCAATTACATAAATCTTTTCTATTTATAAAAACTTTAATTTGTTTGGTTTAAACTTATAAAATCTCATAAAAGTATCAAATTGATTTTCAATCCCAAAAGCTTCATGCATTACCCAAAACTCCAATCCAAAGCTCCTCAAAACCAAATTCAACTTCCAAACTTAAAATAATAAGCTCTAATTCCTTTAAAACCTTAAACCCTAATTTTGTCTAAGCTTTAATCCTTTAAAACATTAAAAACCATAAAAACACAAATACTTAAATTTACACAGTAGCTTGAAATCACTATTTAAAACCATGAATCAAAAGTATTTTAAAGTATCTAAAACTCTAGTTTCATGATTTCACCATTCAAACCTTAATTTGTTTAATCAAAGAGTCTTGCCAACCTTTTAAAACATAAAACCCTAATCTATTTTAATTCCATAAAAAGTTACAGTAGCTACAATTGGACTTTTATTTGCTTTATTTAATTCTATACTTGATTATGCTTTGATTTATCTCTTATGCTTTAATTTATTTAATTTCAATACTTGATTTATTTAATTTATCATGGATGGATGTTTATTTTATAGCTTTGATGAATGATTTATTTATGGTGAATGGTTATTTATTTTATCAATTTGTTTAGACTTCCAAATGTTGTAAAAGGTATGTTTCCACTTGGTGGGTACCTCATTAGTTAAACATCATGTAATTTAATTTGCTTTTCTATTTTAGAACCTATGTAAAGGGCATGTTTCTACCTTTTGGTGGGTGTCTTATCTAGGCATGTGATGTAAGGACATGTTACCATCTTTGGATGGGTGTCCATTTATTTGTTTTGTTTTGTTTGGACATTGCTTTGATTTTAATATAATGATGCTTTCTTTTTATTGTGTGTAGTATGGATAATATTGTTATATTTACGAATTTTATAATGTTAAGACCTGTAAAGGAGGCCGGTTCCAATGAACCGGGCGTTGTGGAGGTGCTGGGCCATTTCTCACCTTCCCACATGTACCCAACTTTTCGAACCCATTAGGGGGTTGGGGATTCCTTAGGAATCGAGTCATCCACCCCTTTCTTTTTTCCCGGCCCGTCCGGGTGGCGACTCCATTTTATCCGGACTTAGGTCCGTGTTCTCTAAGGCCCCGAGCCTAAATAGTGCCAAAGTCGCAAGAACCATTCCACCGGGAGTAGGGGCGAAAATCCCCGCTCACAATAACACAAAAATTATTTTGGACTAAGTAAATCTATTGGACAACACAAAAATTATTTTGGACTAATTAAAATGTATTGGATGACACAAAAAATATTTTGGACAAATTAAAATATATTGGACCGGACTAGGTCAAAAATTAAGGGTCTACAGTAACCTTGTCGAATTATCTTCTTAACTAGGGCCAAACCACTCATGTGCGAACTGTAACTCCCCGCTTGTATTTTTGACATGATATGCTCCACTTTAGGCTTCTTCAAGCATCTCAAATGCATTCCATCAGGCCATCTTCGATATAACTCTCCATGGAAGGTGATGTATTGTAAGGAGCACCGCCTTATGGCACTTCTTTCTTTCTTTGTTGCCCCCGACGGATATTCCCTTTCCTCTAAAAATCATCTTATAGTATCATTCCACGTATCATGGTCTGTATCAGTTTCTATGATTATCTCATATTCATAGCAAGGAGTTGATGAATTGGTCAAAATTAGAGGCTTGAGGAATAAGTTGACAGGATTTTCCCATACCGAAGCTAATGTAGCTAGGGCATCAGCCATCTGGTTTTCTTCTCTTGATAGGTGTATAAACCTACACTCCTTAAAGTTCTTCTTCACCGTGGCCAAGTAATGGTGGTATGGTTTTAATTTCTCTTCTTTCAACTTCCACTCTCCATTTACTTGGGATACTACTAGCAATGAATCACCAAAAACTTCCACCTTATCTACCATAATAATCATTAGGGTTTCCAAACCAAAAATACATGCTTCATACTCCACCATATTATTAGTTGCGCTAAATTTCAATTTTTTTGCTAAAGGGATAAGTTCCCCTTCGGGCGATTCTAGTATGACTCCCAAACTTGCTCCTTTCCTATTTACTGCTCCATCAAAATACATTTTCCATCCTTGTACTTTAATTGCCTCTAAATGTTCATCTGAAAATTCCAAGACTACCTCTTCACTATTCGGTAATGATTGTTGGGCCAGGAATTCTGCCACTGCTCTACCTTTGATTATTTTCCTGGTTACATACTCAATCTCAAATTCTTCAAATATTATTAACCATCACCCATACTTCCTAATCAAAGAAGGTGTCTCCCTTAAGTACTTCATTGGATCCAACCTAAAAATTGCTTGCACACTAAAAGATTGAAAGTAATGCCGCAACTTCTTAGAAGACCAAACCACAACTATACAAGTCTTTTCAATGATACTATACTTAATTTCATAAGGTAAGAGCTTTCTACTCAAATAGTAAACTGCATGCTCAATTACTGACTCATCTACTTGGGCTAGCATGACTCCTATTGTAACACCCCTGAACCTCGTATACGTACACTACATACAACCATCTGCAATATACGTATACCGGATACAGGAATATTACGGTCGATTTTTAAACCAAATCAATCTTTCACCTCATTAAATATAAATAAATCAAAGTATTTAAATTTTGCATTATAAACATAATAAATAAAATATCCATTTATTGAGCAGCGGAAACGCATTACACTTTTAATGATATTACACATATATGTATATTAATTTGTCTTTCCCAAAATTTATTTAAGTATACATATATTTTAATCAAATACAATATAATCATATTATACATGTATGCATCACCTTCTAGTTGGTCTCAAAACACTCTTATTCTTCTCGTGGCATAACGGTTGAGCTCCTGGATCAACCATCAACTCACCTGCGCGATTAACACAACCGCGCTAAGCTCGAAAGCTTAGTAGTGCAAACAAATATTAAAAACATACATTACAGACAAATCATACTTCATACATTAACATTATGTATCATCATTATCTTATCATGTTTTCCCTTTTAACATGCATTCTTAGTATATTTTTTTTTCCAAAATTCTCATAGTTATATATATGCACATAACACATTACAACAAATCACAATATCATATTCATTTGCTTACCATGTATCTCATTCTATCATATCATAATCATATTTCATATAGATGCTTATGCATTATAATCATTTTATAATATTATATCATCAAGCAATAATCACATTATAAACAAACACAAGCATGGGCCCAAAAGAAACTAATATGTTATTCAAAGTTCAGAGTCACCGCTTTGATTCAATATCACATCATCAAGCCCGTAGGCATAATATATCATATCTCTATCCATGGATAGCGTAACAGACCCAGTCTCTTGGATCATCAACTCATCTAACTCGAGGAGATCCTCAACCCGGCAGGACTGTTACAAATCAAATATCTCATAATATCAATTATCATTGTGTAACAGACCCAGTCTCTTGGACCTCAATTCAATTCAATTTGAAGAGATCCTCAACCCGGCAAGACTGTTACCTTTCATTAAATAGGCATGCCTTCAATTACAGGACTCTGAAAGTTGAATCAACATATTAGGCACACAATCATTTCATTTTACTTCATTTCTCAATTCATTTCTTATTTCACAATCCACAATTCATTAGACAATTATGCCTCAACTATTTCATTTGATTCATCTTGGCCCATCACAATGGCCTTACATTTCTTTAATCTCAATTCACATTTCATCTTTCATCACAATATCACATTTTTCACATTTCTTAGCACATACGTTTCATACTTCCTCTTTCATCATTCAAGTATACCCAATCAATTGCATTATCATATATTTTGAATACACGTTATACAAATCATATTCTCATTTCCTCATCATATAAGCAAATATGCTTCATTCATATTATTTATATCATTATCATGTCTCAAATCACATTAATCAATTCATCATAAAAGTATTCATATAAATCATCAATATTCACATTATGTACAACATAACCTTACTCTTATGCATCATCGATATCATTTAATGTATATTCAATCTCAACATTATATGAATATATGCAATAATGTAGTTTGTACTTACTCTTCATAGCTTCTCAAGCCATATTCATTTTATGTAATTGCGCAAGTGTTATAATCATTTCATTACATTTCTCATTTCATAAGCAATTCATTACTCAATGACATTGATGCCTCAACAAACTCACCTTATGCACATCACAACATATAATACATTCATATATTAGTCTCATTTTAAGCCTTTAGATCACAAATTACAAGTCATATCAACATTTAAGTCCCCACGGTCGTGGCCTCCCAATCCCCACGCCCGTGGGATCCAATACGGTTCTGCCCATTTTTCATTACAATCCCCACGGTCGTGGCCTTCAAGAGCCATGGTCGTGGCATTGAAAACTCTTCTGTGCTACCAAAATGCATAAAGACACAGTCATGTTTGTAACCCCACGGTCGTGGCCTTCACTTGCCACGGTCGTGGCATCCAATCCGGGACTGTTTTCCAAGACAACTCAAGTATTTTACATTTTAAACAAATCCACATGAATACAAACATAATCAAACTCTTCCTTTCTTCTAAAAATTTACATTAAAGTTCAAATCTTAACATATCCAAACTATTTTGCACTCATCCATCTATTTAATCCATACTCTTAACTTTCACTAACATCACACCATAATCATCTCAAAACTTAATTAAATCCATAGAAATTAATACAAAGCAAGAGGCACTTACTTGGATTCTTAGCCAACTCTTCAATATCCACTTGCAAATCTCTTGATATCTTTTAATCTTTGGTAAAAATAGAGGCAAAAATCACCTTTCTCTCTCTAGCTTCTCTCTCTCTCTCTCTCTCTCATCCAAGAAGAAAAGCAGAAGACGAAGAAGAAGAAAGAAAGAATTTCTCTTTCTCTTCCTTCGTCCTTATCTTCTATATATATATAATAATAATAATAATAATAATCATAATAATAATAATAATAATAAATCTCCACCACACACCCTTTTCAACCTTTGACTTCCTTTTTCTCTTTTTCTTTTTGTCTTAATCATCATTAATATTATTATTAATTAATTATACAAATATATATATATATATATATAACTCACTTTCCTACCCCACTTTATATCCCATGTATATGTGATGTATATGTATGTCTTTTTATATTGTATTTATATAAATTCCATATATATATACATATACACTAAATCCAAAATACACAATAACTCCAAAACTTTTAGGGTATATTTTGGGATATGACAATTCTCTCTCCCTTAAATAATTTCATCCTCGAAATTATCCAGCACAATAACAACCCATTTATAACAAATCACCATCTAAATTTCCATATGAAAATAATCGTATTCTTACATTATGATTTCATCAAATCACATAATTTTTACTCTCCCTTTTAAGCTAATCATCTTTTCCCATTTCATAATTCATCACTATAAATTTATATTTATCTTATTACTTTCTCAACAAAGCAACCAAGATAACTCATTACATTCCCAATAAAATTTCTGTTATACAATAATCAAATCATCTTATAATCTATATATATACCATTCATCTATTACATTCAAGATATTTTATCACTTCATCACTTTATAGAAAAATCTCTTAACTTTAAACTTGGAAATTTAGTGATCTATATCTTACTATTGCTTATCCTGTCATTACAATCACTTTTGAAAATAGCCACTTATCAAACTTTGATGGATAACAATATTTCCATTTTCCTTATACTTAAGTCCTTCTTTACCATATCTTTCACTTAACCTTAATATTGATACTACCTCTTTAAACTTATTTTACATATAATTAACCTTTTCCCTTATTTCATCGTTTATAATTGATATATCATAACTCATTCATGTATCAGCATATTACCTCTTATATACATTATCACATATATCTTATACTCTTAACACAACTATACATATTAAATTTCAACAATAATTTGCAATCTTAGCAAAATTTAAATCAATTGATCTAGCTATTATAATATAACAACATCTCAATCTTATTCTATTCAAATCAATAATTAACTTATTTAAGTTTATCATCACATATCAATATACATGACCTACTTCTATTAGGTCAAACTCATTCTTAAATTCTAATCCCTTAGGATCCATCTGTTCGACTTTTTGAGATTATACTCAGTAATAACAAATCACTTCAAATTATTTTTCAATATTCATATATATATATTCTGCTTTCTAAAATAGCAGTGCAATCTCACATAATACTCATACTATAATTATTACCCATAGTTCATTCACTTAACATTGTTTCCATTAATTAATTCATCTTATAACAAAAATATATTCAGTATCATTTTCAATCACATTCATAATTTCTCCCATATCATCTCCTTACATTATCATATCACTACTATGTTTATATAATCACTTTTCTAACCATTCTTCAAAAATCAAAACATTTACACAGTTCTCTTCTCTTTCCATACTTTTCATAATTATAAACAAATTCCTAACATAGAACTGATAAGATATAACTTTATCATTCATAACTCCTAACCATGTTTCTTGAAACAAAATTATTAACCTCAACCACATAATACTACAATCATACCACCTCAGGCCCAAATCTGCTGATAACAAAATTAACCAGCCAATTACACTAACAAATCATACGGCCAGAGTATATTAATAGTCACGTCTGTAGTTTATAAATCAATATTGCTCCTCTATTATTCTTCTTCAAACATTTCCAATTACAATACTAAGTTTACATATTCCTTCTCTATACTTATTCTATCTTCAAGTGTTAACATAATTCAACTTTGTTTTAAAACAATTTGCTCTTGATCATAAGATCATCATTAGCCTAACTCACGCCAACAATATTATTTATAGCATTTTTATGCACAATATTTAATCATATACAATTCCATTTATTACTCCACTTCTAATCTATCTCTTATAAAACTTTTCATACATTATACTTCCCTTTATTTTACACATATACATATAATATTTTCACGTGCATACTCCTTGAACCAGAAAGCATTGTATAATAATCTAGCTCAGTTATTATCATAACAATTTCATTATCCAGTGTTACTTGAGTCCTTTCTCACTCTTCATTTCATTCCATAGTCTAACTCTGCATAGGTCAAAACCTAATCTCTCATAGATCCACTAATACATGCCATATCATTCTCCATACCACAAAACAAGTAGTTATATCACATTCACATTCATAGGTCACATTCACAATGTGACTTGCTTTCCACATTACTTATACATGTACACATAATCATACAATAATATTTAATTCCTCTTTTACATACCATCCACACAATTTAACATTAATTACTTTTCATTACACAACATCATTCTTATCCCTTTTTGACATAACTTAAGTCATTTATCAGCTCAACACATATATATACACTGTAATCATAATAATACTTCACAGAATCTTAGTCACATTACTAAGGTGACATCTCCTTCACATTTTTTTTAAAAAAAAAATACATTTAGTATACCATCTTTATATCCATTTGTTTACCATTCAACATATATATATCACTCATATTTTTATACATATGTACATTACATCCAATCATATACACATTGAGCCCAATCACCTCTATAAAATTTCCAAGTCTAATTATCTCAAATCAAATTTTCTTGAACCAACGTTGCTCAATCCAATACTCACTATCAATCTTATCACATGACCTTACTTGCACAAGTTTGTCAAGGCAAGTGTAATCATTCTCAACATTAATAAATATGTAGTTGTATAGGTTGCAAATACACAGTACTATGCGTATATTACATTATCAAGTGATCAACTCAATCCTTGATCACTAACATAATACATTACATTATCACATTCCAAGTAGCCAACCTTATCATGACTATTTCATCGCTTGTCAAACTTTTAGTTCATCCAATTACATATTTGTAAATCATTTTTAATATGCAATAATATTCATTCCACATAGCTCATATACATACTATATATTAAACTTTCGATATTTAAATATTCTTTATTGAAGTTTAATTTACTAATCTTATTTTATTAATATTAGCTTTAAAACTTATATGTACACCATAGTATAAAATCAAAACAAAACATTTTCACAATTATTAAAGCTCATTTTAAAAAAAAAATCCTAATATCACCATTTACATAAATTTTATCATCACTTAAACATATCACATTAAATTCACAATGTTTGCATTAAAACAACAATGCAAACAACACCACTATATTTCCTTACATTAACCAATATTTTATTTTATTTTACTTTCATGCAAAACCTTATTCAAACACTATCATCCTTCTCATATAATTCAAATTTATCTCACATCACATAATGCCACATCTGAGACCAACCTAGATGTTAATGCATATGTATGTATCACAATTTTCATTCCAAAACTTTTCTTTTTAATTCTATTTAAACTTTACAAAACTTTTCTTTTAAATTCTACTTAGGCTGAGAATCTCAAACCTAAGCTCTGATACCAAAATAATTGTAACACCCCTGAACCCCGTATACGTACACTACATACAACCATCTGCAATATATGTATACCGGATACAGGAATATTACGGTCGATTTTTAAACCAAATCAATCTTTCACCTCATTAAATATAAATAACTCAAAGTATTTAAATTTTGCATTATAAACATAATAAATAAAATATCCATTTATTGAGCAGCGGAAACACATTACACTTTTAATGATATTACACATATATGTATATTAATTTGTCTTTCCCAAAATTTATTTAAGTATACATATATTTTAATCAAATACAATATAATCATATTATACATGTATGCATCACCTTCTAGTTGGTCTCAAAACACTCTTATTCTTCTCGTGGCATAACGGTTGAGCTCCTGGATCAACCATCAACTCACCTGCGCGATTAACACAACCGCGCTAAGCTCGAAAGCTTAGTAGTGCAAACAAATATTAAAAACATACATTACAGACAAATCATACTTCATACATTAACATTATGTATCATCATTATCTTATCATGTTTTCCCTTTTAACATGCATTCTTAGTATATTTTTTTTTCCAAAATTCTCATAGTTATATATATGCACATAACACATTACAACAAATCACAATATCATATTCATTTGCTTACCATGTATCTCATTCTATCATATCATAATCATATTTCATATAGATGCTTATGCATTATAATCATTTTATAATATTATATCATCAAGCAATAATCACATTATAAACAAACACAAGCATGGGCCCAAAAGAAACTAATATGTTATTCAAAGTTCAGAGTCACCGCTTTGATTCAATATCACATCATCAAGCCCGTAGGCATAATATATCATATCTCTATCCATGGATAGCGTAACAGACCCAGTCTCTTGGATCATCAACTCATCTAACTCGAGGAGATCCTCAACCCGGCAAGACTATTACAAATCAAATATCTCATAATATCAATTATCATTGTGTAACAGACCCAGTCTCTTGGACCTCAATTCAATTCAATTTGAAGAGATCCTCAACCCGGCAAGACTGTTACCTTTCATTAAATAGGCATGCCTTCAATTACAGGACTCTGAAAGTTGAATCAACATATTAGGCACACAATCATTTCATTTTACTTCATTTCTCAATTCATTTCTTATTTCACAATCCACAATTCATTAGACAATTATGCCTCAACTATTTCATTTGATTCATCTTGGCCCATCACAATGGCCTTACATTTCTTTAATCTCAATTCACATTTCATCTTTCATCACAATATCACATTTTTCACATTTCTTAGCACATACGTTTCATACTTCCTCTTTCATCATTCAAGTATACCCAATCAATTGCATTATCATATATTTTGAATACACGTTATACAAATCATATTCTCATTTCCTCATCATATAAGTAAATATGCTTCATTCATATTATTTACATCATTATCATGTCTCAAATCACATTAATCAATTCATCATAAAAGTATTCATATACATCATCAATATTCACATTATGTACAACATAACCTTACTCTTATGCATCATCGATATCATTTAATGTATATTCAATCTCAACATTATATGAATATATGCAATAATGTAGTTTGTACTTACTCTTCATAACTTCTCAAGCCATATTCATTTTATGTAATTGCGCAAGTGTTATAATCATTTCATTACATTTCTCATTTCATAAGCAATTCATTACTCAATGACATTGATGCCTCAACAAACTCACCTTATGCACATCACAACATATAATACATTCATATATCAGTCTCATTTTAAGCCTTTAGATCACAAATTACAAGTCATATCAACATTTAAGTCCCCACGGTCGTGGCCTCCCAATCCCCAAGCCCGTGGGTTCCAATACGGTTCTGCCCATTTTTCATTACAATCCCCACGGTCGTGGCCTTTAAGAGCCACGGTCGTGGCATTGAAAACTCTTCTGTGCTACCAAAATGCATAAAGACACAGTCATGTTTGTAACCCCACGGTCGTGGCCTTCACTTGCCACGGTCGTGGCATCCAATCCGGGACTGTTTTCCAAGACAACTCAAGTATTTTACATTTTAAACAAATCCACATGAATACAAACATAATCAAACTCTTCCTTTCTTCTAAAAATTTACATTAAAGTTCAAATCTTAACATATCCAAACTATTTTGCACTCATCCATCTATTTAATCCATACTCTTAACTTTCACTAAGATCACACCATAATCATCTCAAAACTTAATTAAATCCATAGAAATTAATACAAAGCAAGAGGCACTTACTTGGATTCTTAGCCAACTCTTCAATATCCACTTGCAAATCTCTTGATATCTTTTAATCTTTGGTAAAAATAGAGGCAAAAATCACCTTTCTCTCTCTAGCTTCTCTCTCTCTCTCTCTCTCTCATCCAAGAAGAAAAGCAGAAGACGAAGAAGAAGAAAGAAAGAATTTCTCTTTCTCTTCCTTCGTCCTTATCTTCTATATATATATATATAATAATAATAATAATCATAATAATCATAATAATAATAATAATAATAATAAATCTCCACCACACACCCTTTTCAACCTTTGACTTCCTTTTTCTCTTTTTCTTTTTGTCTTAATCATCATTAATATTATTATTAATTAATTATACAAATATATATATATAACTCACTTTCCTACCCCACTTTATATCCCATGTATATGTGATGTATATGTATGTCTTTTTATATTGTATTTATATATATTCCATATATATATACATATACACTAAATCCAAATACACAATATCTCCAAAACTTTTAGGGTATATTTTGGGATATTACACCTATAAACTCTTTTTCTACTGCTAAGTATAGTAACAAGGGTTTACTAGGTTTAGGTGGTTTCAAAATAGGTGGATTTAGTAGATACTCTTTTATTCGTTCAAAGGCCCTTTGGCATTCTTCATTCCACAGGACCGACTGATTCTTCTTAAGCAACTTGAAGATAGGCTCACAGATTGTTGTGAGCTTTGCTATAAACCTGCTAATGTATTGTAATTTACTAATGAATCCCCGAACTTCTCTCTCCGTCTTAGGGGTTGGCATATCCCTGATTGCTTTAACTTTTTTAGGATCAATCTCAATGCCATTCGGACCAATCACATTTCCCAACAATTTGATTGAGGTAACTCCGAATACACACTTCTTCGGGTTTAATCTTAGCTTATATTTCAATGCTCTATTGAAAAATAATTCTAAGTTTTGGAAGTGTTGTTCCCTTGTATCTGATTTCACCATCATATCATCAACATATACTTCGACTTCTTTATGCATCACATCATGAAATAGTGTGGTGGCCATCTTTGGTAGGTTGCTCCAGCATTCTTTAAGTCAAACGGTATCACCCTATAACAAAATATACCCCATGTAGTAATGAAAGCAGTTTTGACTTTATCCTCTTGGGCCATTAATACATGGTTGTATCCAGAGAATCCATCTACAACTGAATGTGGCACGGTAGAGGTTGCACTATCAATGAGGACATCTATATGGGGTAAAGGAAAATCATCTTTAGGGGAAGCCTTGTTCAAATCTCTATAGTCCACACAGACCCTTATTTATCCATCTTTCTTTGGCATGGGTACTATGTTGGCTAGCCAATCTGGATATTCTATCACTTCAAGAAACTTTACTTGTATTTGTTTAGTGACCTCTTCTTTAACCAATTTAGCCCACTCGGGTCTTAATCGCCTAAGCTTTTGTTTAACAGGTTTCATGTGAGTGTAAGTAGGAATAAGATGTTCGACCATGTCTCAATCTATTCCAGGCCTATCCTCATAAGACCAAGCAAATACTTCTTCATATTTTTTGAATATTTTTTCAAATCTCTCTCTCTTATCAGGAGTAAGGTCAGATGTTATGCTAATGTTTTTAGGATTTTTGATTGTTCCCAAATTTAATGATTATGTATCAATAAAATTAATATTAAAGATACTCATGTAACTGCTATTTGAATGTATGCAACCATCAGGAAAAACATCACATAAGTAAGCAAAATCAGACTTTATTGCATTCATTTTGGAAAAGAAAGCATCATCATCCTCATACAAAGCAGACAAATTAAAATCAAAATCAAAATCATTGTTCTCAAAATCATAAGGCAGAATATCTTCAAACTTCTCTTCGACCAAGGCAGCAATCTCCTCTTGAGTCTTCTTGGCTTTCAGGATAGCTTCCTTCTTTTCTTCTAGATTGGGCTTATTGGCTGGTAGGGTGAGCTCTTTCTTCACTTGTTCCACTTGCTCGGCATAATATCATGATAAGAAAGAATAAAATAATATAAAGACCAACGAAATCAACTTCTCTTATCTCCAGTGGAGTCGCCACTGTGAGTGGGGATTTTCGCCCCAACTCCCTATGAAATGGTTTTTGCAACTTCGGCACTATTTAGGCTCAGGGCCGTAGAGAACACGGGCCTAAGCCCGGAGAAAATGGAGTCACCACCCGGATGGGCCCAAAAAAAGAAAGAGGTGGATGACTCAATTTCTAAGGAATCCCCAACCCCCTAATGGGTTTGAAAAGTTTGGTACGTGCGTGGAAGGTGAGAAACGACCCAGCACCCCCACAATGGTTGGTTCATTTGAACCGGCCTCCTTTGTAGGCCTTAATATTATAAAATTCATAAGTATAACAATATTATACATATTACATATAACAATTAAAATAAAACATCATTATATTGAAATGACAGCAATGTCCAAACAAAGCAAATAAATGGACACCCATCCGAGGATGGAAACATGTCCTTACATCGTCCATGTCTAAACTAAATAGGACACCTACTGAAAGGTGAAAAAATGTCCTTTATATTGGTCCAAAATATAAAAGCAATTTAAATTACATGAAAATTAATTAATGAGGTACCCACAAAGTGGAAACATACCTCTTACAATTTTAATACCTGAACAAGCAAATAATAATCATAATAAAGAAAATATCCATCCATGATAATTTAAATAAATCAAGCATTGAAATTAAATAAATCAACCATCAAAACATATAATAAACTACATAATCAAATCTAAAATTAAATAAAGCAATAAATATGTAAATTTAGGGTTCATACATTAATTAGGGTTTCTAGGGTTTTATGTTCAATAACTAGGGTTTTGCATATGCTAGTTTAAATAGTTGAGAAATATTTTAAGGTAATAACATAGCTACTGGATGTTTTAAAGATTTAGGGTTTTCGATGTTTTGGATTTGAGCTTCAGGGTTTGTAGGTTTACTGGATGAGGGTTTGAAAAAATTAAGGTTTTTGATTTATCATTTTAGAAGAAATATTGATTCGGGAAATAAATTAAGATTTTGGAAAACAATTATGGCTTCAAGACTTTAATGGAATAATTTAGGGTTTAGAGTTTTGGGAAAAATAATTTTGGGTTTTAAAGTTTAATCAATGACTTAGGCTACTGGATGTTTGGAAAACAAATTAAGATTCAATAAAGCAACTTTGAATTTTAGAATATAAGAAAATAATTTAGGGTTTTGATAATTGAAAAGATATTTTGGGGTTTTAGTAAATATAAGGAAAATTAGGGTTTGGTTTTTAGAGTTTACTAGAGTTAGAATTTAGAAATTTGGCTTTTTGGATTAATTTTAATAATTAAACTATTTGCAAACTCAGGTTTATGGTTTCTAGAATTGAGGTTTGGAAATTAGGGTTTTAGGAAGCTAGGGTTTTGGATAGTTAGAGTTTTAAAATTAGATTTGTGTTGAACGATTATATTATTTACTTTAATTAAGACCTTAAGTATTGTATGAATTAATTCATGCTACTGCCTAAATTAAATTGAAGGAAGAATTAAATAACTAGGCAGTGTGATGATGGTTCAAAAGATGAAGATGATTGATGATTGAATAAACTGAAGTTAGAACAATTTACCTACGTTTGAAGGCTCCACCAAAAAATTAATTTCTAGATGAGTAATAACAAAGGCAATGATGCTGCCTTTGATGGATTGATGATAGATGAATGCTTCTTGTTGCTAATTTCTTTTTGCTGTCTCTTGCTCCTAGGGTTTTCTGGCTCCTATTTCCTCCCAAGTTAGAAGTCCCCAGTCTCGATCAAGTAAAATAATTTTCCCCCTCTTAATTCTGTATTTTAATGTGGTGTTTATAGGAAAAATAAAAAATCTACTTTTAATTGTCTAAGGAAATTAAAACTATTTAGGAAAAGAAATCAAAACCAAATAGAATTCGATTTTGGAAAAAATGCACTGGCAAAAAATTGTTGCAGGCGACGAAATTGCGAGCGCTGGCAAGCCAGCGGCGAAATGGCCCTGGGCTAATTCTCCTGCAAGAATTTCCTGCGTCGAATTGGCCCAAGCCAATTCACTTTCTACTATGAAATTTTTCGTCGTCAATTTTTTCGTCGTAGATTTTTATTTATTTATTTATTTTTATATATTTTTTAACTTTATTAATATTATCTTTTTTATTTTTATTAAAAAATTATAAATAATAAATACTAAATAAATATTATTTAATTAAAATACCACAAAAATTATTTTGGACTATATAAAAAATATTGGACTAGACTGGGTCAAAAATTAAGGGTATACAGATCCCCAAGTATTGGACATCGTGGACCAAATGGAAGGAGGCTTGTCACCAGTACCCGTGATCTTTGTTGAAAACTTGGTTGGATTGGAACAATTTAAATCAGAATCTTTGAGAAGATTGGCTAGGAGTTCGCTGCTGCTTTAGGTACTTACCTAAAATATTATTTATTATTACTCTAAATTTTTCCCAATCCGCCCTTGGGGGTTTTCGAAACTAGCAAGTTATCCTAATTTTTGCCTAATCTACCCTTGCGGGTTTTTAACTTAGCGGACCCATTTTTTCTTTTTTATTTATTTATTTATTTATTTATTTATTATTGGTTATAATTTTTGCCTAGATTGCCATTACGGGTTTTCAAATCTAGCAAACCGCCCTAATTTTTGCTTAGGCCGCCCTTTCGAGTTTTCAACCTAAAGGGCTCTATTTTTTAATTGTTGCTTGCCTTTACAGATTTGGGCATAGGAGTGCCTCTGTTTACTTGATGCCCCGTCTATGAATTTCACTAAATATATATCATGTAATCATTCTGCTAGGAAATTGCTTCATCCTACTTCTTCGTATGCCGATTGGATTGACTGGATTCTCTCATGAGCTATGATTAAGATCCGTTGGTTGGAACCTTGGTAGAAGATTACCCATGTCACCATACGGACATATCTGATGTATGTTCCTCCATTACTCTTTGTCAAGGTACTTATTATGATCCTCATCATCTTGATCACCAGTATGGAGATGAGCCTCAAGGTTCTGAGTTTACTCATGAACTTGACATGCCTCATCTAAATAAAGCTTTTCTAGACTTTCTGAAGCAAAGCTGGCCTGCATGCTACACTTATCATCTGCCATTGATTTTACATTTGTCAATTTCTTAGAAAATATAATGTTAGGATGAACAATAATGGTAATAAAAAGATGTTTTCTTTCCTTTTATTATTTGTCATCATGTTTTGCAATTGTGGTATTTATTTTAACCTAATGATTAGACAATCCAAAAAAATGCACATTGAATAAATTTAACCTAAACTCTATTTTATTAAATTGGGAAACAACCAAAACATTAAGCCAACATACACAAGATCACTCTTATAGCCAACCGGCCGTTTCGAGTTTTCTAATTTACAATTTTCTCTAATTTAGCCATAAATTTTTCCTAGCCTGCCCTCTCAAATTTTCAGAACTAGCGAACTACTCTAACTTTTTCCTAGGCTGCCCTTTTCGGGTTTTCAACCTAGCAGGCTCTCTTTTTTTTTAACATAAAACCTTTTCGACCTCTTAATGTTCACTGGCTCACTAAACTCATTCCCGTCCATGTCTGACAACTTGACTACTCCTTTGGTCATGACTTGTTTCACAATGTATGACCCCTCCCAACTATGCCTAAATTTCCCTCTTGGATCAGAAATGTTGGGCTTGCACTGTTTTAACACTAAATCCCCATCTCTAAGCTTTCTAAACTTAACTCTTCTATTGCAGGCTCGGGCAATTTTCCTTTGATATAGCTGATGATGATACAATGCTTTCAACCTTCTTTACTCTAACAAGGCCAATTATGCATATCTGCTCGCTACCCACTCTACCTCAGGCAACTCAGCTTATAGGACTACCCGCAATGATTTGATCTCGATTTCAATTGGCAACACAACTTCCATCCCATAAACCAAGGAAAACAACATCATTCTAGTTAGGGTTCGCACACTCAACCTATACTCCAAAAAGCCAAAGGAAGCATTTCCAACCAATCCTTGTATGTCTTGGTCATTTTGGAAAGAATCTGCTTAATCATTTTATTTGTTGCTTCCACTACACCATTAGCCTTTGGTCTATAAGGTGAAGACCAGTGATGATGAATCTGGTACTTTAAGAATAAATCCTTAACTTCTCCTTGAAACTGTACCCCATATCCAATATTACACAGCGTGGGACTCCATACCTATATATAAGATTCTTTTCAATAAACCTAGCCATTTGCCTTGTCCCCAGCTTGTTGAAAGACTCGGCCTCAACCCATTTAGAAAAATAATCCACTGCTACTATAATGATTGATGACCATTAGAAGTTGTCGGATGTATCTCCTTAATAATCTTTATTCCCCAAGTTGCAAAAGGCCAAGGAGAAGACATAGAATGTAGTTCTTTGAGAGGCAAATGGTTCAAGTTTCTATACAATCTCTTTCCATGGTCAACCAATAGTAGCCTTGTTGGATTATCTTCTTAACCAGGGGTAATTCGTTCATATGATGTCCACAACTTCCTACGTGTATCTCGAACATAATTTGCTCGACTTCAGACTTCCTCAAGCATCTTAGGTGCACTCCATCAGGCCAACTTCGATACAACGCTCCATGAAAAGTGATGTATTGCAAGGACCATCACCTTATAGCTCTTCTCTTTTCTATGGATCTCCCTACTTTTCAAAAACCTTCTAATTGTGTTATACTATGCATCATGGTCAGTGTCAATCTCCATGACTATTTCATACTCATAACAAGGATTCGATGAACTGGTCAAAACTAGAAGCTTAAGAAATAACTGAATAGGATCTTCCCATACCGAAGCTAGGGTGGCTAAGGCATCTACCATATGGTTTTCTTCCCTTGCCAAATGTACAAATATGCACTCCTTGAAATTCTTCTTCATCATAGCCAAGTGATCGTGGTATGGCTTTAATTTTTCTTCTTTCAACCCCCACTCACCATTTACTGGGATACTCCCGGTGGAATGGTTCTTGCGACTTCGGCACTATTTAGACTCGGGGCCTTAGAGAACACGGGACTAAGCCCGGAGAAAATGGAGTCACCACCCGTACTGGCCAAAAAAAAGAAAGGGGTGGATGACTCTATTCCTAAGGAATCTCCAACCCCCTAATGGGTTCGGAAAGTTAGGTACGTGTGGGGAAGGTGAGAATTGGCCCAGCACCCCCACAATGCCCGATTCATTAGAACCGACCTCCTTTGCGGGTCTTAATATTATAAAATTCTTAAATATAACAATATTATTCATTCTACATGCAACAATTAAAATAAACATCATTATATTAAAATCAAAGCAATGTCCAAACAAAGCAAATAAATGGACACCCATCCGAGGATAGAAACATGTCCTTACATCATCCATGTCTAAACTAAATAGGACACCCACCGAAAGGTGGAAACATGTCCTTTACATTGGTCCAAAATATAAATGCAATTTAAATTACGTAAAATTTAACTAATGAGGTACCTACAAAGTGGAAACATACCTCTTACAATTTTAATAACAAAAGAAACAAATAATAATTATAATTATAAGAGAATATCCATCCATGATAAATTAAATAAATCAAGCTTTGAAATTAAATAAATCAAAACATATAATAAACTACGTAATCAAATCTAAAATTAAATAAAATAGTAAGCATATAACTTTAGGGTTCATATATCAATTAGGGTTTCTTGGGTTTTGGAATTATTATTATTATTATTTAGGCTACTGTGAGAATTTTTGGAAAAATGGAATGGATTTGGGTTTTATAAATTTAAGAAAGTGTAATATCCCAAAGTATACCCTAAAAGTTTTGGAATTAGTGTTGTATTTGGATTTAATGTATATGTTTTATAGAAAGATAAAAGAAGTAAAGAGAGAGTGTATATGTTGTATAAATATAGAATATATAGATATATATATATATAATATATACAAGTCAAAGAAATGGAAGTCAAAAGAAGATAAGTTAATTAAGAGGAATTATTATAAGGGATAGATGTATATAAAGGATGATATGTATATATATATGGTATTTGAAAAATATGGGAAATATAAAAGCAATATATAAGGCATATACATATAACAACATATACATCACATATACATTGGTGTAGGAAAAGTAAGAGTATATAATTAATTAATAATAATAATAATAATATCAAGAGAAAAAGAAGAAAGAAAAGTCAAAGGGAAGGATTTGTGGTGGAGGATTTTTGTAGTATTTATTTTATTATTATGTATATATATATATAAGATAAGTTTAATTAAAGAAAGAGGATTTTCTTTCTTCTTCTTCTTCTTGTTCTTAAATGTGGAGAGAGAGAGAGAGAGAGAGAGAGAGAGAGAGAGAGATGTGATTTTACTTACATACACATCAAATTCATAAGGGTTTTGAGAGAATTGAAGGTGGATATTAAAGATTTGGCAAAATATTCAAGTTGTGAAGAGGTTGAGTTACCTTAACCTAGATGTGAAGAATTCTTGGAAAAGGAAGTGTATAGATTGATGTGAGTTGCTCTTGAGGTAAGTACAAACTTACATGGATGCATTCTTTTACATGATTTTGAGACTTAACATATTTAGTTATAAATGTGTTAAGTAATTTACTATATTGTTAATACAATGTGACTAATGTTGTGATTTGTATAGTGTGAAAGATATGATGATCATTCAAAAAGGTATGTGCAATGCAATTTGTTATGATAAATACTTTAATGATGAATTTCTTTAATGTGGTTTGAGAAATGATGAGATGTGATGCCATTGTGGTTGGCTATAATGATTCAAATGAAATAAATGAGGCATGTTTGCCTAGATGATGATGAATTCAAAATATATGTTCAATGCAATTGGTTATGTATATTCTATTGATGAGATGTGAAGCCATTGTTGTTGGCTACAATGATGCAAATGAGATGATTGAGGCATGGTTGCCTAAATGATGATAAGAAAATGAGAATGAAATTGATAATGAAATAATGAATTGTGTGTCTATTATGTTATTCCATTTTTAGAGTTTTGTTGTTGGTGGCATGCCTAATGGTAACAATCTCTTGAAGCTAGGTTGGGCTTGATCCTTGAAGCCAAGTTGGGTTGAAGTTTAACATGTTTTACTCCCCTTGAAGTTTGGTTGGGTCTAGTCCTTGAAGCCTAGTTGAGATGTTACGACCCTTGAACCTAGGTTGGGTTTGGTTCTTGAAGCCAAGTTGGGTTGATACTTAGCATGCTTTGTTTCCCCTTGAAGCTTGGTTGAACCTAAATCCTTGAAGCCTAGTTGGGATAATGATAATGATAAATGTGATAATTGAACCAAAACATTAACTCTGAAAGTTGAATGGCATATTAGTGTCTTTGGGCCCATGCTTGTCTTTGTTTTCAATGTGATTCTTGAATAGTGAAACCAATGAATAATGAGATACATGTTTGTGAGATATAATGTTATGAGATGATTATAATACATAAGTATCTTATTGAAAATGAATGTGGCTTGGAAAGCTATGTTGAGCAATGAAACTATGAAGATACAACATGATGTGTAATAAGTTTATGGATGTGGAAAATTGTGAATATTACCTCATGAATGTTTTGATAAGTTATTGAATAATGCAAGGTTGTGAAATATAATATTCTTTTGAAATGAAATGTAATGAAGTATGATATGATTACAATACATAAGTAAATGATTAAAAAGATATATGGCCTAAGAAGTTATGTTGAAAGATGAGATTTTGAAAGTATAATATGGTATGTATTATGTATATGGATTTGGACATTGTGAGTATTATTTTATGAATGTTCTAATAAGTTATGAAAAGGTGGTTTATGTTAACGATGTATGTATATATATATGTATATAATTATGAGATTGGTAGAAACATATAAAAAGTGTAATTGAAATGAGGAAAACATGATAAGAAAATAATGATACATGAATTTAATATATAAGTATGATTTTCTGTAATATATGTTTATAATATATATTTGTACTACTAAGCTTTCTAGCTTAGCGCGGTTGTGTAAATCGCGCAGGTGAGTAGGTGGTTGATCTGAAGTCAAGTCGTTATGCCACGAGCAAGGTAAGAGTATTTCGAGACCAACTAGAAGGTGATGCATACACGTACAATTTTAATTATGTTGTATTTTGATAAAAATGTTTTCATATGTATAAATGAATTTTGGTAAAGACAAGATCATTATATATATATGTAATATCAATAAAAGTAAAATGAGTTTGAAAATGTTCTTTAAATAAAATGTGTTACTGTTTGGAACTAAAGGAAAGGTTTTTAATCTGAAACGAAAAGTGACATTCTTATACTTTATATATGTACTGTATGTATATGAGGTATACGTATAGTACTTATATAGAGTATGGGGGTGTTACAATTATTTTGGTATCAGAGCTTAGGTCTGAGATTCTCGGCCTCATTAGATTTAAAAAGAAAAGAGGAAATTTTTGAAAAGTGGAATTTGTGATACATGCATATGCATTAACACCTAGGTTTGTCTCGGATGTGGAATTATGTGATTTGTGGTATATCTGAATTATATGAGATGGATGATAGTGTGTGAATGAGGTTTTACATGAAAGTAAAGCTAGAGAAAGAAATGATATAGAAAAATTTGTACAAGTATAATTGATAAATTAAAGAATTGAAGTTTACTTAAGTAAAGTAAATTTTGAAATTTTTGAGTATGGAAGTGTGCTTGTGAAAAAGGTCATAAAGAAATTAATAGGAGAATAATGTTGGAAATGAGTTAAAAAAAATCAAGATTAAAGTAATTACTCTTTTCTCTAAAGTTTGGATCTCTCCCTAATAAAGCTTATGTTTAGATTGCTAGAGAGAGGAAATATTGTTTGAATGTTAAAATGGAAAAATATGTTATTAAATTGAAGAAAGTATGGTGGAATATTGAGTGAGTTGATTGGTATAGACAAAGTGTGACAAATTAAGGTTTGGGTATGTAGAATTCAGGTTTAAAAAAAAAGGATGGAGTTGGTTAAAGTAAGGAGATATAATGGTATTACTTATATTGTTATTTTAATGCAAACATTGTGATCTCAATGTTAGAAATGTGATATGTTTAAGTGTTAATAAAGCTCATATAAATGGTGGTAATAGGTGAAAGTTGAATTTTTGAAATGAGCTTTAATAATTGTGAAAATGATATGTTTTGATGTTACATTATGGTATATGTATATATAATGCTTTTAAAATTAATATTAAGAAATTAAGATTTGTAAATTGAAGTTTAGGTAAAGTAGTAAGTTGAAAGTTATAGTTTTAATGAAATTCTAATGAGGATTATTTATATATCAACAGTTTAATGTGTATTAAACATATGAGCTATGTGGAATGACTATTATTGCACATGAAAGTATTATGAAGTGGATAATGTAATTAATAATACAGAAGTTTGTTTTGAAATAAAAGGAAAATGAGTTACTTTAAGTAATTTGACTGGAAATGATAAAGATGGACATGAAGGGTATACTAAATGTTTTTAAAAAACAAATATGAGAGAGATGTCACATTAGAAATGTGACTAAGACTTATGTGAAGTCTTATTATGGTTAAAGTGCATATATTTGTTGAGTTGATGAATAATTTAAGTCATGTTAAAAGAATGAGAATGATAATGTTCAAAGAAAAGTAATAAATGTTAAATTTGTATAGATTATATGCAAAAGAGGAATGAAATATAATTGTATAAGTATGTGTATACATGTATAGGATATGTAAGATGAGTTTTTCGATATGAATGTAATTGTATTATGTAAGAAATGTGGAAAGTAAGTCACATTATGAATGTGACCTATAAATGTGTATGTGGTATACCTACTGGTCTAGTGATATTGAGAATGATATTGCAAGTATTAATGAACCTAAGAGAGATTAGGTTTTGATCTGCGCAGAGCTAGGCTATGTGATGAAATTGAGAGTGGGAATGCATTCGAGTAATACTGGACAGTGAAATTATTATGGTAATCACTGAACTTGATGATTATATACTATTTTAAGTCCCAAAGTATTTACATATGGAAAGGTTCTATGTATATGTATATAATAAGAGATTGTAAGGAAAAAGGGAAGTATAATGTATAAAATTTTTTAGAAGAGATAGATTAGAAATGGAGTAACAAATGGAAATTTTGTAAGATTTGAATATGATCGAATATGTATATGTAAGAAATGTTAATAGTATTATTGTAGAAACATGAATTAGGTTAATGATGATCATATAATCGAGTGCAAATTTGTTTGAAACGGAGTAGAAATGTGTTCACTTTTGGAGTCGCAAAAGTTTAGAGAATGACTATGTAATCCTTGTTATACAAACTTAGCATTGTAATTAGAAAAGTTGGAAGCAGAAAAATAAAGGGACATTATTGATTTATAAGCCACAGGCTTGACCATTAATCTCCTATGGCCATATGATTTGTTTAGTATATCTGGCCGGTTAGTTTTGTTATCCACAGATTTGAGCCTGAGATAACATGACTGTAGTATAGTTTTGATGAGATTGATAGTTATGTTTCTAGAAACATGGTCAAGAGTTATGATGGGTAAAGTTGTACTTTATCATTTTTATGTTAGAAATTTGTTTATAATTATAGAAAGTATGGAAGGAAAGAGAACTGTGAAAATGTTTTGAGTTATGGATAATGTGAAAAAAAAAATTTATTGTAAAAATAGTAGTTGTATGAAATATGAGGAGATATTAAATGGGAGAAATTACTAAATGTGATTGAACGTAATACTGGATATGTTTATGGTACAAAATGAATAAGTGGATGGACTTAAGGTTTAAGTGAGTGAAATATGGGTAGTAAATATGGTATGAGATAATCATGAGAATTTTATGGAAATTGTACTAAGATAATTTGAAATGATTTGTTATTAATAATCATAATGATCTGAAGAGATTAGAAGTTGAATATAAGTTTGACTTAATGGAATTAAGTCATATATATTGTGAAATTTAATGATAAGTTTAAATAAATTAATTGTTGGTTTGAATAGAACAAGATTGAAACGTGGGTATATTGTGACAGATGGATCAATTGATCTAGATTTCGCTAAGGTTGCGAATCAATATTAAGATTTAATATGTATAATTGTATCAAGAGTATAAAAATTTAAAGGATAATGTATATGATGTAATATTCTAACAAATAACTGGATATGAATGAATTGAGCTATAACAGTTGTAAATGATGATAAAAAGGGAAAAGGTTGATTACCTGTAAAGTAAGTTTAAGGGCATTGTATTAATATTTATGTTAAGTGAGAAGCATGCTAAAGAAGGAATTAAGTGTATAAAAAAAAATAAAGATATTGTTATCAATTAAGGGTTGATAAATGTATATTCTGAAAGTGATTGTAATGATGGGATAATCAATATTGAGATATAAATTAGTGATTTTAAGGGTAAAGTTAAGAGAGTAATTATAAAGAGATGAAGTGATAAAATATCTTGAATGTATTAATTGGACGAAATATAATTATATTATAAGATGATCTGATTCTTGTATAAAGATAAATTAATTGAGGATGTAATGAGTTATTATAACTGCTTGGTTGAGAAAGTAATAAGATATATAAATATATATAATGATGAGTTATGAAATTTAGAGAAGATGATTGACTCCAAGGGGGAGAGTAGAAGTTATGTGATTTGAAGACATAATAACTTAATAATATAATTAACTTCATATGAAAGTTAAGATGATATTTTGTTAAGAATGGATTGTTACTGTACTGGATAATTTCGAGGACGAAATTATTTAAGGGGGAGAGAATTGTAATATCCCAAAGTATACCCTAAAAGTTTTGGAATTAGTGTTGTATTTGGATTTAATGTATATGTTTTATAGAAAGAGAAAAGAAGTAAAGAGAGAGTGTATATGTTGTATATATATAGAATAAATAGATATATATATAATATATACAAGTCAAAGAAATGGAAGTCAAAAGAAGATAAGTTAATTAAAAGGAATTATTATAAGGGATAGATGTATATAAAGGATGATATGTATATATATATATATGGTATTTGAAAAATATGGGAAATATAAAAGCAATATATAAGACATATACATATAACAACATATACATCACATATACATTGGTGTAGGAAAAGTAAGAGTATATAATTAATTAATAATAATAATAATAATAATAATAATAATATCAAGAGAAAAAGAAGAAAGAAAAGTCAAAGGGATGGATTTGTGGTGGAGGATTTTTGTAGTATTTATTTTATTATTATGTATATATATATATATGATAAGTTTAATTAAAGAAAGAGGATTTTCTTTCTTCTTCTTCTTCTTCTTATTATGTGAAAGATATGATGATCATTCAAAAAGGTATGTGCAATGCAATTTGTTATGATAAATACTTTAATTATGAATTGCTTTAATGTGGTTTGAGAAATGATGAGATGTGATGCCATTGTGGTTGGCTATAATGATTCAAATGAATAAATGAGGAATGTTTGCCTAGATGATGATGAATTCAAAATATATGTTCAATGCAATTGGTTATGTATATTCTATTGATGAGATGTGAAGCCATTGTTGTTGGCTATAATGATGCAAATGAGATGATTGAGGCATGGTTGCCTAAATGATGATAAGAAAATGAGAATGAAATTGATAATGAAATAATGAATTGTGTGTCTAATATGTTATTCCATTTTTAGAGTTTTGTTGTTGGTGGCATGCCTAATGGTAACAATCTTTTGAAGCTAGGTTGGGCTTGATCCTTGAAGCCAAGTTGGGTTGAAGTTTAACATGTTTTACTCCCCTTGAAGTTTGGTTCAGTCTAGTCCTTGAAGCCTAGTTGAGCTTGAAGCTAGGTAGGGTTTGGTTCTTGAAGCCAAGTTGGGTTGATACTTAGCATGCTTTGTTCCCCTTGAAGCTTGGTTGAACCTAAATCCTTGAAGCCTAGCTGGGATAATGATAATGATAATTGAACCAAAACATTAACTCTGAAAGTTGAATGGCATATTAGTGTTTTTGGGCCCATGCTTGTCTTTGTTTTCAATGTGATTCTTGAATGGTGAAACCAATGAATAATGAGATACATGTTTGTGAGATATAATGTTATGAGATGATTATAATACATGAGTATCTTATTGAAAATGAATGTGGCTTGGAAAGCTATGTTGAGTAATGAAACTATGAAGATACAACATGATGTGTAATAAGTTTATGGATGTGGAAAATTGTGAATATTACCTCATGAATGTTTTGATAAGTTATTGAATAATGCAAGGTTGTGAAATATAATATTCTTTTGAAATGAAATGTAATGAAGTATGATATGATTACAATACATAAGTAAATGATTAAAAAGATATATAGCCTAAGAAGTTATGTTGAAAGATGAGATTTTGAAAGTATAATATGGTATGTATTATGTATATGGATGTGGACATTGTGAGTATTATTTTATGAATGTTCTAATAAGTTATGAAAAGGTGGTTTATGTTAATGATGTATGTATATATATGTATATAATTATGAGATTGGTAGAAACATATAAAAAGTGTAATTGAAATGAGGAAAACATGATATGAAAATAATGATACATGAATTTAATATATAAGTATGATTTTCTGTAATATATGTTTATAATATTTATTTGTATTACTAAGCTTTCTAGCTTAGCGCGGTTGTGTAAATCGCGCAAGTGTGTAGGTGGTTAATCTGAAGTCAAGTCGTTATGCCACGAGCAAGGTAAGAGTATTTCGAGACCAACTAGAAGGTGATGCATACATGTACAATTTTAATTATGTTGTATTTTGATAAAAATGTTTTCATATTTATAAATGAATTTTGGTAAAGACAAGATCATTATATATATATGTAATATCATTAAAAGTAAAATGAGTTTGTAAATGTTCTTTAAATAAAATGTGTTACTGTTTGGAACTAAAGGAAAGGTTTTTAATCTGAAACGAAAAGTGACATTTTTATACTTTATATATGTACTGTATGTATATGAGGTATACGTATAGTACTTATATAGAGTATGTGGGTGTTACAGAAAGTAATAAGGTTTTTGGTTAATCAAATTAGGGTTTAGGGCTAACATCATGAAATTAGGGTTTTGGAACCTTAAGATATTAGTGCTTAGGTCTCACGGTTAAGATAATAGGGTTTAAGGCTCACGATTAAGATATTAGGATATTATGGTTTGAAACCTTGAGTTTGAAGATTATGATTTAGGATTTTATGCTTTACCGTGATCAAAGTTAAGCATGGTTTTGTAGACCCTCTATTTTGACCCAATCCGGTCCAATATGTTTTATTTAGTCTAAAATGATTTTTGTTGTCTAATTAGTCCAAAATAATTTTTATTAAATAATTTTTGCTTTAGTATCTAATTTTTATTAATAAAAATAGAAATAAAAAAATAAAAGTCAAAAAATAAAAATCAGAGTCGGAAAAATCGGCGATGAAAAAATCGTCGCGCCGGCCCGTGGGCATTTTGCCCGCAGGAAATTCCTGCAGGCGAAATCACTGTGCTATTTCGCACGCAGAAATTTTTTGTCTGCGAAATAGCTTACGGGCCCGCTCCGCGCACGCTGCCGCAGCCAGTTGCAGCAGATTTTTTTGCTAGCGCAGTTTTTTCCGACGCAAATTTTCCGACGCAAATTTTTCGAAACCTAATCCAATTAGGTTTTGGTTTCTTTTTTTTATTAATATTACTTACCTTAACTAATTAGGAATAAACAACCTCAAACCACTATAAATAAGGATCAAATACAATTAAAAAAGGGGAGGCAAAAATCCAAGAGTAGTTTGGAAAATTTGAAACCAAATCAAGGAAGGAAAAGAAGAAATTCAATTCAACTCTTTTCTGGAACAGCACCAGCATGATTTAGAGGATTCAAAGGCAAAAAAAGGCTTGTCTTTGGAGCTAGTTCATCCAAGAAGAATTGTTTTTGGAGAAATCATCAAAAGAAGGTATGTGTTAATTAATTTTCTTTATTTTTTTTACACAGTAGCAAATTTATGAAATCAAAATTAAAAACCTTTGAACTTTAATTTAGTTTTTCTAAAGCCAAAATAAAACCTTATTTCGTTGGTTTATCTTCCAAAAGGCTTAAAATTGTTATTTTTTCTTCTTAAAAACCTTAAAACTCTAATTGAACATATTCTTCAACAAAACCAAAACCAAATTCTGTTTCTTTCAAAACTTTAAACTTGGTACTTTTTCCTTCAAAAAGTCTTCTAAAACATCTTTTCTAGTTATAAAAAATTTAATTTATTTGTTTAAATTCATAAAACTTCATGAAATTATCAAATTGATTTCCAAATTCTTAAAAATTATTAACCACCCGTGACCCTACTTCCAAAATATCAAATCCAAATTCAACTTCCAAAATTCAAAATAATGAACACTAACCCTTTTAAAACCTTAAACCATAATTTTTATGAACCCTAATCCTTTTAAAACATTAAAAAAATAAAAACATAAAAACCTAAATTTTACACAGTAGCTTAGGAACCCAATAACCAAAAATCACAAATTAAAGTATTTTAAAGTGTTTAAAACCCTAGTTTCATGATATCATCATTGAAACCTTAATTTTGTTAATCAAAGAGTCTTACCAACCCTTTAAAACATAAAACCCTAATTTATTTTAATTCCATAAAAAGTCACAATAGCCATAATTGGACTTTTATTTGCTTTATTCAATTCCATACTTGATTATGCTTTGATTTATTTCTTATGCTTTAATTTACTTAATTTCAATACTTGATTTATTTAATTTACCATGGATGGATGTTTATTTTCTATTTTGATTAATAGCTTTGATGAATGATTTATTACTTTTATCAATTAATTTAGATTTCCAAAAGTTGTAAGAGGTATGTTTCCACTTGGTGGGTACCTCATTAGTTAAACATCATGTAATTTAATTTGCTTTTCTATTTTAGAACCTGTGTAAAGGGCATGTTTCTACCTTTTGGTGGGTGTCCTATTTAGGCATGTGATGTAAGGACATGTTTCCATCCTTGGATGGGTGTCTATTTATTTGCTTTGTTTGGACATTGCTTTGATTTTAATATAATGATGCTTTCTTTTTAATTATTGTGTGTAATATGGATAATATTGTTATATTTAAGAATTTTATAATATTAAGACCTGTAAAGGAGGCCGGTTCCAATGAACTGGGCGTTGTGGGGGTGCTGGGCCATTTCTCACCTTCCCCACACGTACCCAACTTTCCAAACCCATTAGGGGGTTGGGGATTCCTTAGGAATCGAGTCATCCACCCCTTTCTTTTTCCTAGCCCGTCCGGATGGCGACTCCATTTTTCTCAAAACTTAGGTCCGTGTTCTCTAAGGCCCCGAGCCTAAACAGTGGCGAAGTCGCAAGAACCATTCCACTGGGAGTGGGGGCGAAAATCCCCGCTCAAAGTGGCGACTCCATTGGGGGATAAGAGAAGTTGATTCCGTTAGTCTTCATATTATTCTATTCTTTCTTATAATGATATTATCCATTGCATTATCTTAGATTGCATCGTGTGCGTGAGTTAGGACGCTCGTGTTACCCGTGTTATGTTATGTAAGGGATACCATACTTTCACTCAAGGTATGGAGATCGAGCATGGCATAACCACTCATAGCCTCGTACCATTTGGTATATACTTGCTATGGGAACCTAAGCCTTTTAACCCAAAGACTAAAGCTCATGTAATTGGCCTAGTTACTTTCCTTAGGTTTTACCCCATATGCATGTTGTTTGACTATGGTTAATTTATCTTGGCTTAAATCATGGCTTATTTGGTTTGTTCTTTTTCTAATATGACCTAAGTATATTGTAAGCTCAAAATAATTTTTTCTTTAAAATCCAAAAGACCAAAACTATTTTTAAAATTTTTAAGATGGTCTTTGGACATAATACTTTTCTAAAAAATAAATAAATTCTTTGGCCCATGGCCCAAATACTAAGCCCAAAATCCATTTTCTAAAATCTTTTACAATGGGCTTAGAAACAAAATTATTTTCACCCAACCATTTTTTACAAAGAGCTTGCAAAAATATTTAGATCAATTGTGAAATACCAAAAATCAATTGTGGGCCTAGTTTACACTAAGAATAAATTAACCATGGGCTTGTTTATGGCATGAACCATTAGTTACTCTTTCCGAGTGAGAAATCTATTTATAATAAACCTCTTAATTTCATTTTAATCCAACATAGCATAAAAGCTACTTTAGTTGGTTAAAACCTAATTAATGGGAATTATCATGGATTGATTTCCATTTTCGAAAATATAACTATTGGTTAAAACGTCCGAGGGAATTATTCGAAAGCAAGATACCCCGTGTTGGTATTTTGTTAACCATATACCTAGGAAAAAGAGACTCGCCATTCGTGTGTGGATGTTATAAGGTTGGAAGGATCATCCTAATTATACTTGTTTATTGGTTGATTGTGCATACATGCATACATGCATACATTTGCATCTCATATCATTGATCCTCTCTGGCTCACAGCCCTGGATTATGAAAGTTCAAAAGCTTACGACAATCTGACCTACGCCGGAGAAGAAGTATCTAGCAACGACTCAATCACTTGCTCACCTAAAACAATGGAGCCCGAACAAATTCAAAGGATGGTGGATGAAACCCTTAATGCCAAAATGGAAGAAATCAAAGAGGCCCTAGCTGAGACCATGAAGAACCAATTGACTGCAATCTTAGAAAACCATGCCGAGGCATATGCTAGCACTAAGAAACCAAAGGAAAAAGGGAAGACCAAAGTTAGTGAAGTGGTTTTTGATGATGAAAAGGTGATCATTGATGATGATGATGATTGGGCTTAATATTACCAAGAGGTTCAAGAAAAGAAGAAAGAACCGAAGGCTATTGAGAAGGCAACTATTGAAAAGACCGAGACATCCGATGTTGAAAAGATGATTGCTGATTTAGAAAAGAAATTTGACAAGAAGTTGAAAACCGAAGAGATGTCTGAGATCGACAAACTATTTGAACAAGATGATGAGGTCCCTTATAAGTTCAAGATGCCTTCCTTTGCTAAGTACAATGGCACTGGAAATCCCCATCTTCGTGTGAAGCAGTATATCACTGCCATGCAATTTGCCCGAACTACTAAGGCTCAAACCCTAAGGTGCTTTATGCTCTCATTGGACCCTGTTGTCCAAAATTGGTTCAATACCTTAGATGATGGAACACAAAAGAGTTGGGATCTACTTTACAAAGCCTTCATCCAACAATATGGATATAATGTTGAGTTAGAAGTTACTTTAATGGAAGTGGAGTCCATAAGGCAAAGGCCAAATGAGAATTTTGTGGACAATGTGAAGCGATGGAGAAACAAGGCCGCTTTACTCAAGAAGAGGCCCGATGAATCTGATCAAATAAGGATGATTGTGAGAGGGGTGTTGCCTAGTCTTCGTGAGAGGATGTCTCATACACTCATCCGTGATTTCAAAGACCTTCTCCAAGCTGGTTTGTAAATTGAAGAATGGGAGAGGGAGAAGAGCCGCTTTGCAACAAAAAGGAACGAGAAAGGGAGCTATCAACCTGGTAGCCAAAGCATGCAAAAGGCCGTCGGTGTTAATGCTACTAACCAAGGGACAAGGAAACAATTTTCGAAATTGGGAAAGCCGATGTCTTGGGTTCTCAACAAGCTTCAAAGAAAAAGATTACTACAACCCTTAAATCGTCGTCCTTTGCCTAACCCTCTCCCACCTAATTTTGACACCAAAGCATTTTGTCAATTTCACCAAATGCAAGGGCATGAAATGGATAGATGTGTGAGGTTGAGACATGCGATTCAAAATCTAATTGATAATGGGAAGCTACCCGAGCCCAACAAGCCAAACACCAAAGACAACCCATTACCAAAATTCAATAGGATACCACCACCGGCGACCTTCATGATTGGAAGAGGTTTACATGAGGACTTTGTCATGTCTTCTTTTCAAGATGTGGATGAGAAAGCAATCAAAGAAGAAGAGGCATTTGTCAAAATTGAACAAGCTATGATGGGTGGAGAAGTAGCAATTTGTGTTGTCAACAGGTTTTGGGATTCAAGTGATAGTGATGATGATATCATACCCAAGAAGGAGGAGTGGACTTGGTCCGAGCCTGAAGAAGATGAGGTGATGAATACTAGATCCGGTAAGCCTTACGCAAGGCCACCACCTAAGGAGATAGAAACGAATAAGGGAAAGGAAGTTGAAGTGGAAGAAGATGATGTTGTGCTAAAGCAATTGAAAAGATTCCAAGCAAGTGTTAGCATTTGGGACTTGTTAGCTACTTCTAAAAAGCACCGAGAAACTATGGCCAAAGCCTTAGCTAGCATGCCCATTTCTACCTCCACAACACCGGAGGAGTTAATCAACTTCATAAAAATTGGGGAAGTAATGAAATGTGAAGAGATCCAAGAAAAGAGTGGAGTTAATATGGGAGCAGTTTCTTTTTCTGATGCAGACTTACCGGAGGAGGGAAGAGACCACATCCGCCCTCTCTTTATCAAAATAGAAGTCAAGGGGAAGAGGACTCCATGTGTAATGGTCGATGATGGTTCCGCCATAAATGTTTGTCCACATAAGATATTGCCAAAGCTAGCCATGTCAACAAGAGATCTAAACCCAATCGAGGTGACAATTTGTGCTTATGACAACACTAAGAGGCATGCCGAAGGGACTTTCAAAGCTGCTGTCAAGGTTGGTCCAATTGAATCTATTGTTGAGTTTGTTGTTTTAGACATACCAGTTACCATTGCCTTACTCTTGGGGCGACCATGGTTTCATCCTTTTGGTGGAGTTCCTTCCACCCTTCATCAAAAGATCAAATTTTCCAATGGAAATGAGAGTGGTCATTGAAGCTGAAGATAATGAGATTGTTAATGCCCTAATGGTTGAAAGGCCTCTCAATGGTTTTCAAGTGGTTGCAATTTCTGATGATGAAGTAGTGGACTCCAAAGTCTTGAATATGATGAAGAACATGAACTACCTTCCCGGAGCTAGTCTTGGAAAGGGTAAGGCAGGTTTGACAAAGTTGCCAGATTTTAGAACTCAAACATCCAAGAAGGGCTTAGGATATGATGAAGAAGAGTGAGAAGATGAGCTTCCCACCACTTGAAGAGATCTTTGTCAAAGCTTCGGATATGGGACCACTCCAAGGAAAGCCTGAGCCAATCATGTTCATGGGTAAGTTAATCCCCGGTTTTGAAATTTTTGCAGATGTTGCTGAGCTAGTGGAGCAAGTGAAGAAAGAGCTCACCCTGTCAATCAACAAAGAGAAGAATGAAGCTGCCCTGAAAGCTGAGAAGACTCCAGAAGAGATTGCTTCCCTGGTCGAGGAAAAGTTTGAAGACATCCTGCTATATGATTCTGAGAACAATGATTTTGACTTTAATTTTAATTTGTCTGCTTTGTATGAGGATGATGATGTTTTCTTTTCCAAAAAGAATGCAATAAAGTCTGATTTTGCTTACTTGTGTGATGTTTCTCCTGATGGTTGCATACATTCAAATGGCAGTTACATGAGCATCTTTGATATTAATTATGTTAACACACAATCATTAAATTTGGGAACAACTGAAAATCCTAAAAACATTAGCATAGCATCCGACCTTACTCCTGATGAGAGAGAGAGAGATTTAAAAAATATTCAAAAATTATGAAGAAGTGTTTGCTTGGTCTTATGAGGATATGCCTGGGATAGATCGAGACATAGCCGAGCATCGTATTCCTACTTACACTCACATTAAGCCTGTCAAACAAAAGCTTAGGCGACTAAGACCTGAGTGGGCTGAATTGGTTAAAGAAGAGGTCACTAAGCAAATACAAGTGAAGTTCCTTGAAGTGATAGAATACCCAGATTGGCTAGCCAACATAGTACCAGTGCCAAAGAAAGATGGTAGGATAAGGGTCTGTGTGGACTATAGAGATCTAAATAAGGCTTCCCCTAAGGATGATTTTCCTTTACCTCATATAGATGTTCTCATCGATAGTGCAGCCTCTAGCGTGCTACACTCGTTTGTAGATGGATTTTCTGGATACAATCAAATGTTAATGGCCTAAGAGGATAAAGCCAAAACTACCTTCACTACTACATGGGGTATATTTTGTTATAGGGTGGTGCCTTTCGGCTTAAAGAATGCTGAAGCAACCTACCAAAGGATGGCCACCACACTATTTCATGATAGGATGCACAAAGAAGTTGAAGTATATGTTGATAATATGATGGTGAAGTTGGATACAAGGGAGCAACACTTCCAAAACTTAGAATTATTCTTCGATAGAGCTTTGAAGTAAAAGCTAAGATTAAACCCGAAGAAGTGTGTATTCGGTGTTACTTTAGGCAAATTGTTGGGACATGCAATTGGTCCGAATGGTATTGAGATTGATCCTGACAAAGTCAAAGCAATTAGGGATATGCTAACCCCAAAGACGGAGAGAGAAGTTTGGGGATTTATTGGTAAACTACAGTACATTAGCATATTTATAGCAAAACTCACAACAATCTGTGAGCCTATCTTCAAGTTGCTTAGAAAGAATTAGCCGGTCGTATGGAACGAAGAATGTCAAAAGGCCTTTGACCGAATAAAAGAGTATTTGTTGAATCCACCTGTTTTGAAACCACCTAAACCCAAAAAACCTCTATTACTATACTTAGCATTAGAAGAAGAGTCGATAGGAGCCATGCTAGCCCAAGCAAATGAGTCGGGGATTGAGCATGCCGTTTACTATTTGAGTAGAAAGCTTCTACCTTATGAAATTAAGTATAGTATCATTGAAAAGACATGTATAGCCATAGTTTGGGCTTCTAAGAAGTTGCGGCATTACTTTCAATCTTATAGTGTGCAAGCAATTTCCATGTTGGATCCAATGAAGTATTTAAGGGAGACTCCCTCTTTAATTGGGAAATATGGTTAATGGTTGATAAAATTAGAAGAATTTGAGATCGAGTATGTAACCAAGAAAACAATCAAGGGTAGAACGATGGCAGAATCCCTGGCTCAACAACCATTACCACAAAGTGAAGAGGTAATCTTGGAATTTCCAGATGAACATTTAGAAGTAATTGAAGTACAAGGGTGGAAAATGTATTTTGATGGAGCAGTAAACAGGAAAGGAGCAGGTTTGGGAGTTATACTAGAATCGCCCGAAGGGGAACTTATTCCTTTAGCCAAGAAGTTGAAATTTAGGGCAACCAATAACATGGTGGAGTATGAAGCGTGTATTTTCAGTTTGGAAACCCTAATGATTATGAAGGTGGATAAGGTGGAAGTTTATGGTGATTCATTGCTAGTAGTATCCCAAGTAAATGGAGAGTGGGAGTTGAAAGAGGAAAAATTAAAACCATACCACCATTACCTGACCATTATGAAGAAGAATTTTAAGGAGTGTAGGTTTATACATCTGTCAAGAGAAGAAAATCAGATGGCTGATGCCCTAGCCACATTGGCTTCGGTATGGGAAAATCCTGCCAACCTATTCCTTAAGCCTCTGATCTTGACTAGTTCATCAACTCCTTGCTATGAATATGAGACAGTCATGGAAGTTGATACGGACCATGATGCATGGTATGATACTATAAGGCGATTTTTGGAGGAAAGAGAATACCCACCGGGGGCAACAAAGAAAGAGAGAAGAGCCATAAGGAGGTGGTCATTGCAATACATCACCTTCCATGGAGAGTTATACCGAAGATGGCCTGATGGAGTGCATTTGAGATGTTTAAGAAAGCCTGAAGTGGAGCGCATCATGTCTGAAATACATGCGGGAAGTTACGGTCCGCATATGAGTGGTTTTGCCCTAGTTAAGAAGATTATTCGACAAGGTTACAGTTGGTTGACCATGGAGAGAGACTATATTGAGTTTGTCAAGAAGTGCCAGCAATGTCAGATGTATGGTAACTTGAATCACATGCCTCCTGAAGAACTGCATTCAATGTCTTCACCCTGGCCATTTGCCACCCGGGGTATCGACATTATAGGAGAGATACATCCGACAGCCTCAAACGGTCACCGTTTCATTGTAGTAGCAGTTGATTATTTTTCAAAATGGGTCGAAGCCGAATCCTTCAACAAGCTGGGTGCAAGTCAAATGGCTAGGTTTATCGAAAAGAATCTCATCTACAGATATAGGGTCCCGCACAGTGTGATATCAGACAACGGGGTACAGTTTCAAGGAGCAGTTAAGGATTTATTCTCCAAGTACCAAATCCATCATCATCATCCTCTCCTTATAGACCAAAGGCTAATGGTGCCATGGAAGCAACAAACAAGACAATTAAGCAAATTTTGTCCAAGATGACCAAGACTTACAGGGACTGGTCGGAAATGCTTCCCTTTGCTTTATGGGGATATAGGATGAGTGTGCGAACACCTACTGGGATGACACCGTTCTCTTTGGTTTATGGGATGGAAGCGGTATTGCCAATTGAGATTGAGATCAAGTCGTTAAGAGTAGTCTTGGAAGCTGAACTGCCTGAAACAGAATGAGTAACAAACAGATACACACAATTAGCTCTATTAGAAGAGAGAAGGTTAAAAGCACTGTATCATCACCAACTATATCAAAAGAAGATAGCTCGGGCCTGCAATAGAACGGTTAAAATCAGAAAATTCAGAGTTGGGGATTTGGTATTGAAGCAATGTAAGCCTAATGTATCTGATCCAAGAGGGAAGTTCAGACCTAGCTGGGAAGGGCCATATGTCGTGAAACAAGTCATGAGCAAAGGTGCAGTGAAATTGTCTGACATGGATGGGAATGAATTTAGTGAGCCAGTAAACGTTGACAGCTTGAAGAGGTTTTATGTATGATAGGAAGAAAAAGAAGAAAAAAGAGATCGCTAGGTTGAAAACCCAAAAAGGGTAGCCTAGGAAAAAGTTAGAGCAGTTCGCTAGTTTCAAAAACCAGAAAGGGCGGGCTAGGCAACAATTAGGGCTAAATGAGAGAAAATCATCAATTAGAAAACCCGAAAGGGCTAATTGGCAACAGGAGTGATCTTGTGTATGCTGGCTTTATGTTTGGTTGTTCCCCAATTTAATAAAACAGAATTAATGTTAAAATTATTCTATGTGCACTGTTATAAGTATTTGACCAGATATGGATGAAATAAATAATCATAATTGCAAAAGGTGATGACAAATTATAAATGGAAAAGAAGCATCTTTTATTTTAGTTATTTTTCATCCTAACAAAACACTTTCTAAATTGACAAATGTAAAAGCTATAGCAATCGATAAGTGTAACGTGCAGGCCAGCTTTGCCTTAACCGATCCAAGTAGGCTTCAGTCAAGCAAGGCTTGTCTAGGTTAGGAGCAAAGTCAGAATCACGAGGCTTAGCTCCATACTGACGCCCAAGTCGGCGAGGATCATAGCATGTACCTTGATGAAGTGCAGCAAGGGGAATGTACATCAAGTATGTCCGCATGGTGATACGAGAAATCTTCCACCAAGGTACCAACCAACGGATATTGACTTCAGAGTGTGAGTGAATCCAGTCAACCCAGTCAGCATATGAAGAAGCAGAATGGAGTAGTTTCCTAGCATAATGATGACGTGGCAGGTATCTGGCAAAATCCATAGAGGGAGTATCAAGTAAAGAAAGATGCTCCTGAAGCCAAATCTATGAAGAAAGAATTAAATTTTTTTAAAAAAATAGTCCGCTAAGTTGAAAACCCGCAAGGGCAGCTTAGGCAAAAATTAGGACGGCTCGCTCGTTCTGAAAACCCGCATGGGCGGACTAGGCAAAAGTTAGAGTGATAAAAAAAAGAAGAGAAGTTACAGTAAAGAGGAAAATTGTATGTTTTTCATTATTGTACAATGTTTTACAATTGCTACATATTTACATATCACTAAGAGGGTGGTGGTAGGTCACCAAATAAAGACTTGAAAAAATCGTCGCCTGTTGGAGGGGAAAAATTACTCATCCCGGGATCATCTGAAGCAGAAGCACTAAAATCCCTATTGCCTTGGAGTTTCGATTTATCATGGTTCTCATCAGAAGCAGACGAAAGGATCTCATGGTCATCAGTCTGGGGGCCTCTCGATAAAGAAGCACCGGGATCCCTCATTCCTTGAAATCAGAAGTCACGGAAATTTTGTTTGGATTGATGATATAAGCTTTCAAAATGAGAAGCTTGCTGACAACTTGTAGCCAACTCTTCTTGAAGTTTCTTATTTTTGTTCTTCAAGCATCCGCTGTGAGCCAAGAAGGAAAAGGTAAGAGCATACATAATCATGCATACATATAGCATAAACTATTGTGAAATAAGGAACGTACCAGCTAGTTCACATTGATACCCTGCGGATGAGATGGCGTATCTGGCAGGCTAGAATGAGCAAATGAAGGGGCAGTGAAAGAAGGTCCAGCCTCATGATCAAACGAGCCAACAGCGTGCAACAATCATTAAAGAATCAAAGGAAGGAAAAGCAATTGCAAGGGAAAAGTGGTTAAAGTGCAAAAAACTCCCTTGGAAGATCAAAACAAGGAAAGAAGAGCATGAATCAAGCAAGACATGGTCAAGCCAAATCAAACTTAGCCGTGTCACCTCAAAAGAAATTTTGGTAGAATATGACACGGGCAGGCGACACGGCCAAGCCATTGGTCGTGTCTCACCTAAAGGACAAAGTCAAGTAGGACCAAGCAAAGAAAGAAAAGAAACAGTAGGTGACACCGGCAGACAACATGGCCAAGCCACTGGCCGTGTCCCATCCTAACCCAAGAACAAAGAAGAACCAAAGAAAAGACACAGAAGCTAACACACCCAGGAAACACGGCCAAGCCACTGGCCGTGTCACTCCCATCTTCAAAGAACAAAGAAGATCCCGATCTCCAAGGATGAAGATCAATTTTCAAGGGTGAAGACTCGATCTCTGAGGGTGAAGATCCATTCTGAGGATGAAGAATCATAATGCATAGAACATCTGGAGCAGTCAGACTTCTCAACTGATAAAAGGTTAGTCAAATTCATTCTCGAGTCCAAGTATCCAATCTCGGGTCCAAGTACCCAAATCAAATCAATCCCGGGTCCAAGTACCCAAGTTAATTCAAGCTAGGGTCCAAGTACCCAATCTTGGGTCTAAGTGCTCGATCTCGAATCCAAGTACCCAAATCAAATCAATTTAGGGTCGAGTATCCCAATACAGTTAGGATCGAATATCCCAATCCAGTTAGGATCAAGTATCCAAATCCAAATAGGATCGAGTATCCGAGTCTAGTTTAGGATCGAGTATCCAAATCAAACCAGGACCAGAACCCAAATTTTTCTTAGGTACAAAACCTAGAATTTCCCTTGAGTCCAGAACTCGAGCCGGGTCCAGAACCCAAATTTTCTTTAGGTCGAGAACCTAGAATTATCCTTGAGTCCAGAACTCGAACCGGGTCTAGAACCCAAATTTTTCTTAGGTCCAGAACCTAAAATTATCCTTGAGTCCAGAACTCGAACCGGGTCCAGAACCTAAATTTTTCTTAGGTCCAGAACCTAGAATTTCCCTTGAGTCCAGAACTCGAACCGGGTCTAGAACCCAAATTTTCCTTAGGTCTAGAACCTAGAATTATCCTTGAGTCCAGAACTCAAACCAGGTCAAGAACCCAAATTTTCTTTAGGTCGGGAATTTAGAATTATTCTTGAGTCCAAAACCACAACTGGGTCTAGAACCCAAATTTTTCTTAGGTCCAGAACCTAGAATTATCCTTGAGTCCAGAACTCGAATCGGGTCCAGAACCCAAATTTTCCTTAGGTCCAGAAACTAGATTTATCCTTGAGTCCAGAACTCGAACCGGGTCTAGAAACCAAATTTTTCTTAGGTCCAGAACCTAGAATTATCCTTGAGTCCAGAACTCGAACCGGGTCCAGAACCCAAAACCTCAACCGTTTCATCAAAAATTAAGTCTTATTGCTTTTCACTCTCTTTCACTAAGGTTTCAGATCATTCAAGCAGGGGGGCAAACTGTAGACCCTCAATTTTGACCCAATCCGGTCCAATATGTTTTATTTAGTCTAAAATGATTTTTATTGTCTAATTGGTCCAAAATAATTTTTATTAAATAATTTTTGCTTTAGTATCTAATTTTTATTAATAAAAAATAAAAATAAACAAATAAAAATAAAATAAAAATCGGAGTCAAAAAAATCGGCGACGAAAAAATCGTCGCGCGGGCCCGTGGGCATTTCGCTCGCAGGATATTCCTGCGGGAGAAATCATTGTGCTATTTCGCATGCAAAAATTTTCTGCCTGCAAAATAGCCCTGCAGAAATTTTCTGCCTGCAAAATAGCTTACGGGCCCACTCCGCGCGCGCTGCCGCAGCCAGCTGCTGCAGATTTTTTCGCCAACGCAGTTTTTCCGCAGCAGTTTTTTTTCGGCAGCGCAAATTTTTCGACGCAAATTTTTCGAAACCTAATCCAATTAGGTTTTGGTTTCTTTTTTTTTTATTAATATTACTTACCTTAACTAATTAGGAATATACAACCTCAAACCACTATAAATAAGGATCAAAGACAATTAAAAAAGGGGAGGTAAAAATCCAAGAGTAGTTTGGAAAATTTGAAACCAAATCAAGGAAGGAAAAGAAGAAATTCAATTCAACTCTTTTCTGGAACAACAGCAGCACGATTTTGAGGATTCAAAGGCAAAAAAAGGCTTGTCTTTGGAGCTAGTTCATCCAAGAAGAATTGTTTTTGAGAAATCATCAAAAGAAGGTATATGTTAATTAATTTTCTTTAATTTTTTTTACTCAGTAGTAAATTTATGAAATCAAAATTAAAAACCGTTGAACTTTAATTTAGTTTTTCTAAAGCCAAAAAAAACTTATTTCGCTGGTTTATCTTCCAAAAGGCTTAAAATTGTTATTTTTTCTTTTTAAAAACCTTAAAACTCTAATTGAACATATTCTTCAACAAAACCAAAATCAAATTCTGTTTCTTTCAAAACTTTAAACTTGGTACTTTTTACTTCAAAAAGTCTTCTAAAACATCTTTTCTAGTTATAAAAACTTTAATTTATTTGTTTAAATTCATAAAACTTCATGAAATTATCAAATTGATTTCCAAATTCTTAAACATTTTTCACCACCCGTGACCCTACTTCCAAAATATCAAATCCAAATTCAACTTCCAAAATTCAAAATAATGAACACTAACCCTTTTAAAACCTTAAACGCTAATTTTTATGAACCCTAATCCTTTTAAAACATTAAAAAACATAAAAACATAAAAACCTAAATTTTACACAGTAGCTTAGGAACCAAATAACCAAAAATCACAAATTAAAGTATTTTAAAGTGTTTAAAACCCTAGTTTCATGATATCATCATTGAAACCTTAATTTTGTTAATCAAAGAGTCTTACCAACCCTTTAAAACATAAAACCCTAATTTATTTTAATTCCATAAAAAGTCACAGTAGCCATAATTGGACTTTTATTTGCTTTATTCAAATCCATACTTGATTATGCTTTGATTTATTTCTTATGCTTTAATTTATTTAATTTCAATACTTGATTTATATAATTTATCATGGATGGATGTTTATTTTCTATTTTGATTAATAGCTTTGACGAATGATTTATTTATGATGAATGATTATTTACTTTTATCAATTAATTTGGATTTCCAAAAGTTGTAAGAGGTATGTTTCCATTTGGTGGATAATTATTAGTTAAACATCATGTAATTTAATTTGCTTTTCTATTTTAGAACCTATGTAAAGGGCATGTTTCTACCTTTTGGTGGGTGTCCTATTTAGGCATGTGATGTAAGGACATGTTTCCATCCTTGGATGGGTGTCCATTTATTTGCTTTGTTTGGATATTGCTTTGATTTTAATATAATGATGCTTTCTTTTAATTATTGTGTGTAATATGATAATATTGTTATATTTAAAAATTTTATAATATTAAGACCTGTAAAGGAGGCCGGTTCCAATGAACCGGGCGTTGTGGGAGTGCTGGGCCATTTCTCACCTTCCCCACACGTACCCAACTTTCCAAACCCATTAGGGGGTTGGGGATTCCTTAGGAATCAAGTCATCCACCCCTTTCTTTTTCCCAGCCTGTCCGAGTGGCGACTCCATTTTTCTCCGGACTTAGTTTCATTTTCTCTAAGGCCCCGAGCCTAAATAGTGCTGAAGTCGCAAGAACCATTCCACCGGGAGTGGGGGCGAAAATCCCCGCTCACAGGTTTTAATATTGACTATAATAACTACTTAAGAATTTTTAGATGAAACAAACATAAAAAGTCTTTAGTGGAGTTATTGAAAGATTAAAATATCACAGTGAATAAAATTATAAAAAGCTACTGTGAAGATTTGAAAACAGAATTAGGATTTATGGTTTGAATAAATTAGGGTTTAGGTTTGTATTTTGAATAAAGCTACCGTATTTTGAATAATCATAATAAAGGAAGTTAAACATAAAGGCTTATAATACACAAAAAAATATTGACCTGAGCCCATACGGCAGTCTTACTAGCCGGTTAGCGAGCGGGGGTCAAGGGGGCAACGCCCCTTCAGAAGATTTTGAAAACTGGCTTTTAGGGTTGTAGGTTTTGGTGTTCAAAATTAACATTTTAGGGTTTAAGATTTAGAAAATAGGTTTTTGAGATTTTAAGGAACTTATGTTATTTTTAAAAGAATAATGCTACTATGTGATTTTGGAAAGAAGAATTAATTAGGGTTAAAGCTTTTGATACTTGAAAAAATTGGGCTACTGGATGTTTGAATTAGAGATTAAGTTTGAAATAAGTTAGGGTTTTAAGAAAATAGATTATTGTTTCGTGGTTTTAAAAAAGTGTAATTAGGGTTTTAGATTTTAGAAATTAGTTTTACGGGTATTAAGTTTTTTAGGGTTTTTCATAGAGTTTAGATGGTAAACAGAATAATTGGTCAAATAACAAAAATGTATATGTTCAAACAATTGATTAAATTGTATGATGAAGCTACTGTGAACATAAATAAGTCAATAGAAAATCAAACCTCCGTTGTTGGTTCTACCAAAACTTGAATTCTGGTTGAACAATAGCAAAGGCAATGTTGATGCCTTTGATGGATTGATGAATGCTTCTTGTTACTAACTTTTACCTTTTCTTGTGGCTAGGGTTTTTGTCTTCTTTTTCCTTCTAAGTCAGAAGTCCAAAGTCTCGATCAAGTAAAACAATTTTCCTCCCTTAATTCTGTGTTTTGATGTGGTATTTATAAGAAAAATAATAAACCTACTTCTAATTGTCTAAGGAAATTAAAATCATTTAGGAAAAGAAACCAAAACCAAATAGAATTTGGTTTTGGAAAAAACTACGCTGAAAAATTGTGCTGGCAAAAAAACTGCTACGGCTGGAATTACAAGAGATGGAAAATTGTAGGCGAAAAATTGGGCGGCCAGCCAATTCGCCGCAGGAATTTCCTGCAGCGAATTGGCCCAAGCCTTGGGTTCTGGACCGGGGATGGTTTTTCCGTCACCTAATTTTTATTTCTTTATTTATATATTATATATATTTATTTATTTTTTAAAACTTTACTAATATTACTTTTTTATTTTTATTAAAAATTATAAATAATAAATACTAAAATAGATATTATTTAATTAAAATATCACAAAAATTCTTTTGGACTATATAAAAAATATCGGACCAGACTGGGTCAAAAATTAAGGGTCTACAGTTTGCCCCCTGCTTGAGCGATCTGAGACTATGGCAAAAGAGAGTGAAAAGCAATGTGATAGACTTAATTTTCTGAGATGGTTAAGGTTTTGGGTTCTGGACCCGGTTTGAGTTTTGGACTCAGAAAAGACTTGGGTTCTGGACCCGGGATGGTTTGGGTTATGGACCCGGGATGATTTGGGTTTTGGATCTCGTTTGGGTTCTGGACTCGAAAAAGACTTGGGTTTTGGACCCTGGATGGTTTGGGTTCTATACCCGATTTGAGTTCTGGTCTCGGAAAAGACTTGGGCTATGGACCCGAGCTAGGTTCTGGTACTTAAGGGTAATTTGGTTCTTAACATGAAACTAGATTTGGATACTCGATCCTAAACTGGATTTGGATACTCGATCCTTAAGTGGATTTGGATATTCAATTCTAAACTGGATTTGGATTCTCGATCATAAACTGGATTTGGATGCTCGATCCTAAACTGGATTTGAATGCTTGATCCTAAACTGGAGAGTATCCTAAACTGGATTTGAATGCTCGATCTTAAACTGGACTTGAATGCTCGATCCTAAACTGGATTTGGATGCTCGATCCTAAATAGGATTTGGATGCTCGATCCTACACTAGATTTGGATACTCTATCCTAAACTAGATTTGGATACTCAATCCTAAACTGAACTTGGATTCTCAATCCTAAACTTGATTTGGATACTCGATCCTAAACTGGATTTGGATACTCGATCCTAAACTAGATTTGGATGCTGGATCCTAAACTAGATTTGGATGCTCGATCCTACGCTGGATTTGGATGCTTGATCCTAAACTGGATTTGGATTCTAGACCAAAAATATTTGAAAGTGAGTTTGAAAATATTTTGTATACGCATAAACTTGAAAATTAAAATAGAGAAACTTTGCCCCCTGCGTAGGGTCAAACCAATAATTTTTCTTATGCAGGCTTTGATTGATGTTTTTATTTTGTCTTGTTCTTTACATAAGCATGCATCTCTTCTTTCTTTTGCAAAATGACTAAAGCTTCCTCAAGCAATGGTCCTTCCATGCCCCCCTGATTCAATATCTTCTTTATGATTGCTTCATAGGGTGTCTGCTGTTCACTTTGACAAAGAACAGACAATACAATACAATATAAGAAAATGCAATGTGATATGCTCATGCATGCATGATATGCATGAATAATACTTACAGTGATTCCGTTGACTCACAGACCAAGGTGATCAACAGAAGTGTTATCATTGACTTCTTCCAAATGCCCATTCAAATCTTTCTTTGGAATGATAGGATGCTTCACATTTATGGCTTTTATCTTTGAGATATTGAAAACATGAATAATAGAGGCCCCAAGCAGCAGAGATACATCCATTTCATACTAGGATTCTACACGCCAGTTGGTAACTTTTCATATCCTTACCAATAACTATTTACTTTGCCCAATGTGTCCTTTGAGGCTCGATAGTTCAATATACTCCCCTCAACTTGAAGGCTTCGTGTGACAAAAATATTTTTTTTTTAATTTTTATTTTTAAATGAAATGTTGGCTTTGCCAAATCAATGTCAATGTACCTCAAGACTTGATTTTTCCAAATTAACATATCTATAACATGACAACCCTAGTTACAGTACTAAACTTGGGAATTATTTCTGTTTAAGCAAGAATTATTGCACTTCAGATAGGCACATACACATTACTTAGTCAAAGGCCTTATTGAGTTTGAATATTGTCTATCTCATATGCATTCTTATCCAAACTATCTCTACTAATAGACTCTACATACCAAGAAAGATCAATAGGTCTTTGTTAGGCTTGAAATGGGGTCTATAAGGGGCATGGGTTAAATGAAGGCCATTTGTAAGTTGGAGCCAATGTGACACAACGGACAAACCCTCACACTACAAGTTTCTTGTTTGAACTTTAGGCAGCTGGGAGTATGAAAAGATAGATCGTTGAGTGTTATCCCATCTTCTTGGCATTAATCTAGATCTTAATTGGGATAGTCTTTGCCTTTACAAAAAGTTTGGTATCCATATTCATTTCTTTTCTTCTTCTCCCTTTTCTTTCTTTTTATTTTTCTTACTCTTCCCTTTCTTCGAGCATTTTATCATTTTGTCCTTCTTTCTTGTAGGACTGTCAAGAATAGAACTTTCAAGAACTGGATGGTCTTTCTCCTTTTTCTTTGATTTTGATCTAATCTTCAGTTCGGTTGGACCAATTCAAGTCAAACTGTCCTTATAAACCAAATGGAAGCCTTTTGCTGCTTTAGGTAAAAGAGAACTTAGTTGGCTTTCTGAACCGCCTTTTTAGGTTTTATCTTTCTTTTTTTTTCTTTTCTTTTTTTTTTGTTTTTTCCCTTTTTTGTTTTCTTTTTTTCTCTTTTTTGTTTTCTTTTTTTGTTTTCTTTTCTTTTCTTTTTCTCTTCTTTTTTTTTTCTAGCTCTAAAAGAGTTGTCTTATTTGTACCAATAATGGAGTGGAGTGACATAAATCTTCTTTAATAGGGAAAATCATTTATTACTCTAATGTTATCTTGATAGATTGGAGACATTAGGTGAATTTCAACTCCCCTTATGGTCTTGACTATTCACTCCTTTCTTTGATCTTCCTGCCTCTTCATCTTAGTGGTCATAAGACTTGTCAAAAGTATCACAACAACTCAAAGTAGGTTGTTGGGGTAATATGCCAATGAAAAGAAAGCTAAAATTTTATGAAGGCTCAAAGGGACAACTAGGGATTGATATTTAATAGGGTGGATACTAGTTGTTGGCTAACCAAACAATGCCTAGATCATCTCTCCCTTAAATAAACAGAGTTCAATTTCGCCTCGAAAGTTTGTCAAAGCATGTTCTAAGACTGACTAGGACCTAGACAAAGGTAATTATGCAGGAGCCCTCTCTAAGTAAGCATACACAACTCAATGCTATAAAGCAATTCCCTTATCTAGTAAAGTCATTCAAGTCATGATGCATAAATATATTAATTCATGAATCGTCAAGCTAGATTCCTCATTGGTTGAGCACCAAAATGAACAAAGACCAACAAAATTTTTTATGAAAGTAATTTATTCAAATAAATTTAAATTTAAAAAACATGATTGTTCCAATTAAATATTAAAGAAAGCAAAATTTTAAAGCAATATTCAAGCTAAGGAAAGTTTATTGAGTTAAGCTTCTTTTTCTTTCATATCTTCAAATTTTCCATCTTGAAAGGATGATAAAACAAAATCTTCTTCCAATCCTTTTCCCACCATGAAGGTTGTTGGTGGTGGCACTCTGTTGAACTTAAGCAGAGGATTGCTTTTGGTATTGGGCTTATTCAGCTCGGGTAGCTTACCACTGTCAGTCAAATCTTGTATTTCGTGTCTTAAATGAGCACATTTATCCATCTCATGCCCTTGCATTCGATGAAGTTGATAGAAGGCCTCGGCATTGAAGTTTGGTGGTAGAGGATTATGTAGCGGTCGAGAAGCCAACGATTGTAATAACCCTTTTTTTATAGCTTATTGAAAATCGAAGATAGAGGTTACCCCAATTCTGAGAATTGTCTTTTATTTCCTTGACTATTCGCATTAACATCAACTTCTTTTTCTGTGCTTTGATTGCTAGGCTAGTAGTTTCCTTTCTCATTCCTTCTTATTGAAAGGTGATTCTTCTCCCTTTCCCATTATTCAATTTGCAGACTAGCATGGAGAATATCTTTGAAATCACGGATGAGTGTATGAGACATTCTTTCACGAAGACTAGGCAATACCCCTCTCATAATCATCCTTATTTGATCAGATTCATCGAGCATCTTCTTGAGCAAAGCAGCCTCATTTCTCCATCTTTTGACATAGTCTACAAAATTCTCATTTGGCCTTTGTCTAATGGTCTCAACTTCCATTAAGGTAACTTTCAGCTCGACATTGTACCCATATTGCAGAATGAAAGCCTTGTACAACATGTCCCAATATTTTTGAGTACGTTCCTCTAAGGTGTTGAACTAATTTTGTACAATAGGGTCTAATTAGAGCATAAAATATCTTAGAGTTTGAGCCTTAGTATCTCGGGCTAACTGCATAGCAGTGATATACTGCTTCACATGGAGGTGAGGATTTCCGGTTCCATCAAACTTTGCAAAGGATGGCATCTTGAATTTGTACTGAACTTCTTCATCTAGCTCAAACAATTAGTCAACTTTGAACATTTCTTCGATTTTCAGCTTCTTCTCAAATTTCTTTTCCAAATCCGCAATCATCTTTTTAACATTAGAAGTTTCATTTTTCTCCATAGCTGATCTTTCAACAATCTTTGGTTCTTTCTTCTGGTCTTGAGGATCTTGGAAGTATTGAGCCCAATCATCATCATCATCAATGATCACCTTATCATCATCAAAAACCACTTCACCAACTTTAGCCTTCCCCTTGTCCTTTGGCTTCTTAGTGATAGCAGATGCTTCGGCATTATTTTCTAAAATTGCAGCCAATTGGTTCTTCATGGTCTCAGCTAGGGCCTCTTTTATTTCTTCCATCTTTGCATTGAGGGCGTCGTCCACCATTCTTTGAATTTGTTCCGGCTCCATTGCTTTTAGTGAGCAAGTGATTGATTTGCTACTAGATTCTTCATCTCAGGTGTAGGTTGGATTGTCGTAAGCTTTTGAACTGTTGTAATCCAGGGCTGTGAGCCAAAAGGGATCAATGATATGAGATGCAAATGTATGCATGTATGCATGTATGCACAAACAATAAACAAACAAGGATAAATAGGATGTTCCTTCCCACCTTATAACTTCCACACACGAATGGCGAGTCTCTTTTCCTAAGTATATGGTTAACAAAATACCAACATGGCGTATCTTATTTTTTGAATAATTCCCTCGGACGTTTCAACCAATAGTTATATTTTTGAAAATGGAAATCAGTTCATGATAATTCCCATTAATTAGGTTTTAATCCATTTAACCAACTAAAGTAGCTTTTATTCTATATTGGATTAAAACTAAATTAAGAGGTTTATTATAAATAGATTTCTCACTAGAAAAAGTAACTAATGATTCATGCCAAAAACAAGCCCATGATTAATTATTCTTAGTATAAACTAGGCTTACAATTGATTTTTTGGTATTTTCATAATTGACCTAAATAATTTGTAAGCTCTTTTAAAGGTTGGATGAAAATAATTTTATTTCTAAAGATTTTAGAAAAGATGGAGTATGGGCTTTGTATTTGAGTTATGAGAAAAGAATTTTTAATTTTGTTTTTAGAAAAGTTTTATATCCAAAGACCATCTTAAAAAGTTTTTGAAAATAGCTTTGGTCTTTTGGATTTTAAAGAAAAATTTATTTGAGCTTACAAATGTACTTGGGTCATATTAGAAAAAGAATAAACCAAATAAGCCATGATTTAAGCCAAGATAAATTAACCATAGTTAAACAACAAGCATTTGGGGTAAAACCTAAGGAAAGTAACTAGGCCAATTACATGAGCTTTAGTCTTTGGATTAAAAGGCTTAGGTTCCCATAGCAAGTATATACCAAATGGTACGAGGCTATGAGTGGTTATGCCATGCTCGATCTCCATACCTTGAGTGAAAGTATGGTATCCCTTACATAACATAACATGGGTAATATGGGCATCCTAACTCACACACACGATGCAATCTAATATGATCCAATGGATAATATAATGATAAGAAAGAATAGAATAATATAAAGACCAGCGAAATTAACTTCTCTGGTCCCCAGTGGACTCACCATTGTGAGCAGAGATTTTTGCCCCCACTCCAGGTGGAATGGGTTCTTGCGACTTCGGCATTGTTTAGGCTCGGGGCCTTAGAGAACACGGGCTTAAGCCAGGAGAAAATGAAGTCACCACCCTGACGGGCCAGAAAAAAGAAAGGGGTGGATGACTCGATTCCTAAGGAATCCCCAACCCCCTAATGGGTTCAGAAAGTTAGGTACGTGTGGGGAATGTGAGAAATGGCCCTGCACCCCTACAATGCCCAGTTCATTGGAACCGGCCTCCTTTGCAGGTGTTAATATTATAAAATTCTTAAATATAACAATATTATCCATACTACATGCAACAATTAAAATAAAGCATCATTATATTAAAATCAAAGCAATGTCCAAACAAAGCAAATAAATGGACACCCATCCGAGGATGGAAACATGTCCTTACATCGTCCATGTCTAAACTAAATAGGACACCCACCGAAAGGTGGAAACATGTCCTTTACATTGGTCTAAAATATAAATACAATTTCAATTACATAAAATTTAACTAATGAGAAACCCATAAAGTGAAAACATACCTCATACAATTTTAATACCAAAGAAACAAATAATAATTATAATAATAAAGAGAATATCCATCCATGATAAATTAAATAAATCAAGCTTTGAAATTAAATAAATCAAAACATATAATAAACTACGTAATCAAATCTAAAATTAAATAAAACAGTAAGTATAAAACTTTAGGGTTCATATATCAATAAGGGTTTCTTGGGTTTTTGAATTATTATTATTATTATTTAGGCTACTGTGAGAATTTTTGAAAAAATGGAATGGATTTGGGTTTTATAAATTTAAAAAAGTAATAAGGTTTTTGGTTAATCAAATTAGGGTTTAGGGCTAACATCATGAAATTAGGGTTTTGGAACCTTATGATATTAGGGCTTACGGTTAAGATAATAGGGTTTAAGGCTCACGGTTAAGTTATTAGGATTTTATAGTTTGAAACCTTGATTTTGCATATTATGATTTAGGATTTGATGCTTTACCGTGATCAAAGTTAAGTATGGTTTTAATATTGACTATAATAACTAATTAAGTATTTTTAGATGAAACAAGCATAGAAAGTCTTTAATGGAGTTATTGAAAGATTAAAATATCCATGTGAATAAAATTATAAAAAGCTACTGTGAAGATTTGAAAACATAATTAGGATTTATGGTTTGAATAAATTAGGGTTTAGGTTTGTATTTTGAATAAAGCTATTGTATTTTGAATAATCATAATAAAGGAACTTAAACATAAAGACTTATAATGCACAAATAAATATTAACCCGAGCCCATACGGCGGTCTCGCTAGCCGGTTAGCGGGCGGGGGTCAAAGGGGTAGTGCCCCTTGCAAAGATTTTGAAAATTGGCTTTTAGGGTTGTAGGTTTTGGTTTTGAAAATTAAGATTTTAGGGTTTATGTTTTAAAAAATAGGGCTTTGAGATTTTAAGGAACTTATGTTATTTTTAAAAGAATAATGTTACTGTGCGATTTTGGAAAGAAGAATTAATTAGGGTTAAAGCTTTTGATACTTGAAAAAATAGGGCTACTAGATGTTTGAATTAGAGATTAAGTTTGAAATAAGTTAGGGTTTGAAGAAAACAAATTATTGTTTTGTGGTTTTAGAAAAGTGTAATTAGGGTTTTAGATTTCAAAAATTAGTTTGAGGGGTATTAAGGTTTTTAGGGTTTTTCATAGAGTTTAGATGGTAAACATAATAATTGATCAAATAACAAAAATGTATATGTTCAAACAATTGATTAAATTGTATGATGAAGCTACTGTGAACATAAATAAGTCAATAGAAAATCAAACCTCCATAGTTGGTCCCACCAAAACTTGAATTCTGGTTGAACAATGGCAAAGGCAATGTTGATGCCTTTGATGGATTGATGAATGCTTCTTGTTACTAACTTTTGCCGTTTCTTGTGGCTAGGGTTTCTGTCTTCTTTTTCCTCCTAAGTCAGAAGTCCAAAGTCTCAATCAAGTAAAACAATTTTCCTCCCTTAATTTTGTGGTTTAATGTGGTATTTATAGGAAAAATAATAAACCTACTTCTAATTTTCTAAGAAAATTAAAACCATTTAAGAAAAGAAACCAAAACCAAATAGAATTTGGTTTCAGAAAAAACTGTGTTGGAAAACTACGCTGGCGAAAAAACTGCTGCGGTCTGGAATTGCGAGAGCTGGAAAATTACGGGTGAAAAATTGGGCGGCCAGCCTATTCACTTCAGCGACGAAAAATTTCGTCGCCGATTTTTTCGTCGCCCGATTTTTATTTCTTTATTTATTTATTCATTCTTTATGTATATATATTTTTAAACTTTACTAATAATACTTTTTTATTTTTATTAAAAATAAGAAATAATAAATACTAAATACTAAAATAGATATTATTTAATTAAAATATCACAAAAATTATGTTGGACTATATAAAAAATATCGGACCAGACTGGTCAAAAATTAAGGGTCTACAGATGCCACTAATAAAGAGTCACCAAAGACCTGTATCTTATCCACCTTCATGATCAACAGGGTTTCTAGGCCAAAAATACAAGCTTCGTATTCCACCATATTATTGGTTGCCCTAAACTTCAACTTCTTAGCTAGGGGAATGAGCTTCCCTTCGGGCGATACCAAAATTAACCCTAGGCCTGCTCCCTTTCTATTTACTGCTCTATCAAAGTACAACTTCCATCCTTGTACTTCTATGGCCTCTAAATGTTCATCAAAAAATTCTAGAATCACTTCCTCACTGTCTAATAATGGTTGTTAGGCAAGAAATTCTGCTATTGCTCTACCTTTAATGGTTTTCCTAGTTATATACTCGATTTCAAATTCTTCCAAAATGATCAACCATCTACCATATTTCCCGATCAACGAAGGTGTTTCTCTTAAATATTTTACTAGATCCATCCTGGAAATCACTTGCACACTATAAGATTAAAAGTAATGCCAAAACTTCTTAGATGACCAAACCACAACTATGCATGTTTTTTCAATGATATTATACTTAATTTCATAAGATAGCAGCTTTCTACTTAAATAGTAAATTGCATACTCGATGCCCGATTCATTGGCTTGTGCCAACATTGCTCCTATTGACTCTTCTTTAACTACTAAGTATAGTATTAATGGTCTGCAGGGTTTAAATGGCTTTAAAATAGGTGGATTCAGTAAATATTCTTTGATATGCTCAAAGGCCTTTTGACATTCATCATTTCACTTAACTGGCTGGTTCTTTTTAACATTAGCTATGCTATGTTTATGGACTTTTTGGTGGGATTCAAGGGATTGGTAAGAGTTGCTTTGTTGCTTGGTGTTAGAGCACCAACATATTTGGAAATTTGGGTCACTTCTGAAGAGAGAAGAATAAGTCCGGATTTTATTTTCCTATGGTGGAGGAAAGTGTCAATGAGGAATTTTTTGATTTGGATTGGTTGATCTCTAAGCATACAAGAAAGAAAGAGTAGATCCTTTTGGGTAACTTTCTCATTGCTCTCAAGAAAAAGTAGATCCTTTTGGGTTACTTTCTTGTTGCTCTCACCCCTAGCACTAATACTATATGTGATAGTCCTATGCAACATCTAATAGGTAAGGGTCCTAAGGTGTTTAGCATTGGATAGTTTGTGGAGAGTGGTTTCTATGGAAATTTTAGTCCAGAACTCCTTATGTCTTTTGGTAGTAAGAATGGTGTTGGTTATATGAGAAATCCCTTCTAATGGGAAACCCTAAATGGAAGAAAAATCTTCAAATGTGAGGCCATACTCTTGATTAAAAAGTCTAAAAGAAATCCCATAATAACCTAATGGATTAGTGCTCTTCTTACTTACTACCAAGGTGGTGAGAAATTCTTTGGTCAAGGTTTCCTAACTAAGATCATCATGCTCTAAGAAAATGAATTTTTACCAACCCAAAGTTATAAGAGATCCCCTAATGTCATTCTCAATTCTAGAGTGAGGGTAGAGAAGAGACAGTTAGGTTCTACGGTTTTGTCTTTGATGATTTCATACCTTTGCCTTTCTTCATTGTCTTTAAATCTTACCTTGTGGCTACTTCTAAAAGGTTCTTCTTATTGAGAAAGGGCAACAATTTCCTTCCCTTTCTCAGCCCTTGAAGCCTTCTGCTTATGTTCTTGAGGAGCCATTAAGTTGATTAAGAAAAAAGATGAAAAGAAGATTTTAATTTGAGATAGTTTGAGTGCTTTTGAAAGTTTAGATGTTTAGAGTTTGATAAAAAAAATTTGTAAATTTTGATATTGGGGGGCTATTTATAGTGCTTAAGGTGAAAAATAGCCGTTTATAGCTGTTGAGACAAAATATGTACATTTTGATTGAGTTCCAATGACTAAAAATTTTTGAATTCAAAGTGAAAGTTCGGTCGGACTATGTGAAGTCTGGTGGTGAACATTACAAAATTTAAAAAGTGTAGTCAGACTATCAAAAGTCCGAATGACATTTCATTCTTAGGAACAACGGTCTAAAAATTTAAAAAATTTTGGTCGTACCTTTAAGAGTATGGTCATACTTTTATGAAAAATTTTAAAACCAAGAATGTTCAAAAAGTACAGTCATACTTATAGTTGGTCCGATTGGGAACCATTCAAAAAATAGAATTTTTTGGAGAAAACAAGTGCTTTTGATTTAAGATACAAAGGTTTGATAAAAAAAATTAGATATTAATAAGAAATTTTAATGAAATGAAGTTAGTTTTCATGCAATTTCAAGCCTAAGATATGGTTCTTCCATCCATCATTCCTAAATGTTGCTTTATGAAGTTCATTATATCTTCATTCAAGGGTTTTGTGAATATGTCAGCAAGTTGGTTTTGTGTATCAATGAATTCTAAGACAACATTTTGGTTTTGGACATTGTCTCTTAAGAAATGGTGCCTAATATCTATATGTTTTGACCTAGAATGTTTAATTAGTTTTTTGGATAGATTTATGGCACTAGGGTTATCACATTTAATAGGAATATGATCAAATATTTTCTATAATAAAAAAATTATTGTTTCATACAAAGGACTTAAGTACAACAAAAACAAGCATCAACATATTCGGCTTCTGCAGTAAACAAAGCAACCGATACTTGTTTCTTGCTAAACCAAGAAACTAGGCATTCACCAAGAAAATGACATTCCTCGGCTGTGCTTTTTCTATCCAAAAGACTATCTGCATAATCGGCATCTGAAAATCCTAAAATATTAAGTGATGTGTTCCTAGGATACCAAAGTCCTAAATGCAATGTACCATTCAAGCATTTCAAAATTTTTTTAGTGCCATTAAAGTGTGACTCTTTAGGGCAAGATTGAAACCTAGCACATAAGCATACATTGTACAATATATCAGGTATAGAAGCGGTTAAGTAAAGTAGTGATCTGATAATACCTCAATATTTTGTCTCATCTACTACCTTAACACTTTCATCTTTGTAAAGTTTCAATGATGCGCCCATGGGAGTCTTGCTAGTCTTGCAACCATCCATTTCATATTTCTTTAGGAGTTTCTTTATGTACTTGGATTGGTTGATGAAGATCCTATCCTTGCATTACTTGATTTGTAATCCAAGGAAAAATTTGAGTTCACCCATCATGCTCATTTCAAATTCCTTAGTCATACAAGAAGTAAATTCTTGCACAAAGATTCATTAGTAGCACCAAATATAATGTCATCAACAGAAATTTGTACAATTAAGATATTATGCTTATTCTTTTTAACAAAAAGAGTTGTATCAACTTTCCCTTTTGAAAATCCATTTTTAATCAAATATGCACTAACTCTATCATACCAAGCTCTTGGAGCTTGTTTCAATCCATATAGTGCCTTGGTGAGTTTAAAAACATGATTTGGAAGTTTATAATCTTCAAAGCCAGGAGGTTGTTCAACATACACTTCCTCATTTATAAATCCATTTAGAAATGCACTTTTAACATCCATTTGAAAAACTTTAAAGTTCATATGACATGCAAATGCAAGTAAAATTCTAATAGCTTCTAATCTAGCAACGGGAGCAAATGTCGCATCATAGTCAATGCCTTCCTCTTGGTTATAACCTTTTGCTACCAATTTAGCTTTATTTCTAGTAATGAGACAATTTTTATCAAGCTTATTCCTATATACACATTTACATCCTATAATTCAATGATCTTTAGGTCTAGGAACAAGTTCCCACACATTGTTCCTTTCAAATTGGTTGAATTCATCTTGCATTGCAATCACCCAACATTCATCAATAAGAGCCTCCTCAGTAGTACTTGGATCAATTTGAGAAACAAAAGCAAAATTAACATCTAATTATTTAATTTTGGATCTAGTAGTTACTCCCTTTGATGTTTCACCAATGATGAGTTCTTTTGGATGATCTTTCTTGTATTTCCATTCCTTTGATGTTTCACCAATGATGAGTTCTTTTGGATGATCCTTCTTGTGTTTCCAATCCTTGGGTAGCTCTTGAGTCCCTTCTTCAAGTTCATCATGATTGTTCTTTGGAACATCAATTATTTCTTGTTGTTCAAAAGTACCTACAAAATCATCAAGTGTACTTCCTTTCCTTTGATCATGTTTAAAAGATTCATTAAAAACAACATGTATTGATTCTTCAACTACTAGAGTTTTCTTGTTAAATACCCTATTTGCTTTTCTAGATGATGAATATCTTAAAAATATGTCTTCATTCGATTTGGATTCCAAGATTATCCTTGGTATTCAATATGAAGTATTTGCATCCAAATGCTCTAAGATATGAAATTTTGGGTATTCTTCCATTCCACAACTCATAAGAAGTTTTGTTTATTAAAGGCCTTTTGTAAACTTGGTTTGAAATATAATAAGCAGTATTAATGGCTTCCACCTAAAAATAAGATGGTAAATCATTTTCATTGAGCATTGTTCTAGCAATTTCAACCAAAGTTCTATTTTTCCTTTCAACCACACTATTTTGTTGTGATATTCTAGGACCTGAAAAGTTATGTGATGTACCAAATTCATTACAAAAGTTTTCAAAATTTTCATTTTCAAACTCTTTGACATGACCACTTCTAATAGACATGATCACACAGCTTTTTTCATTTTGAACTCTTTTTGCAAATATTTTGAAATGATTAAAAGTTTCATTCTTTTGAGCTAAGAAATTAACCCATGTAAATCTAGAGTAATCATCAACAAGAACAAATGCATATAACTTTCACCTAGGCTAGCAACTCTATTTGGTCTAAATAAATCCAAGTGAATGAGTTCCAAGGGTCTAGAAGTGCTTACATCATTTTTATACTTAAAGGAACTTTTATGTTGCTTTCCAAGTTGACAAGGTTCACAAGTTCTATTTTTGTCAAATTTAATTTTAGGGAGACCATCAACTAGTTCTTCATTTCTAATGCATTTTAAATGATCCATACTAGCATGTCCTAGCCTTCTATGCCATAGCCAAGCATCATTATTAATGGAAATCAAACATTCAAATGCATCATTAGAATGTATGCCAATTTTATATGTGTTGCTAATTCTAGCTCCTTTGAATGCAATTTCACCATTTGAATTAGTAACCTTGCATCCTTTGGAATCAAAATTTACATCCTATCCTTTACCAAACAATGACTAACACTAAGCAAATTATGCTTCAATCTATCTACAAGCCATACATTTTAAATCAAACTCTTACCAAGTATGCCAATGGAACCAACACCGATGATTTTACCTTTAGCATTTTTTCCATAGGTAACACTACCTCCAAGCTTGTAAGTAAGAGCTTTGCATTCCCCGTCATATGCCTTAAGCATCTAATATCCACAAGCCATGTGCTTTCATTAATAGTAGTTTTTAGACATACCTATAAGAATATTCACCTTCTTTTAGGTACCCAAATGAACTTGGGTCCTTGGGGCTTAGTAGTAGAAGGATCCTCTAACTTGAGATGAGCCTTCCTAATATAGCAAAAAAGTACTCTTATGCCCAAATTTCATGCAATATATACATTGATACAAAGTTCTATATTTATGCACTTTCCTATTGGCATTCACACAATTGTAAATATGAGTTTGTTTTTTAGCATTTTTGTGTTGGTGTACATGTCTAGTATACATGAATGCATGTTTTGCTCTTGGAACCTTAGTTCTAGAGTCTTGTGAACTTAATGTAATCCTTGTTGGATTTTTGGTTTTGGTTTGTGCATTAGTGTTTTTTACAACTTCAACACTAGAGAATTTAGTTGTACATGCTTTCACAAATGTTGGTTTACTAGAAGTAGCATTGGATGAGACATTGACTCCTAAACCATGTTTCAAGGAGGGTGACCTTTGATTATCTATCAATGTGTCTAATGCCTATTTTCCCTTATGAAATTTTGAAATTGAACCTTTTAGTTCTTTTAGTTCATTCTTCAAAATTTCATTTTCCTTGACCACATTTTCTAAGCTATGTGAAATTTTATTCAAATCATCTATTAATTTCAGCAAATGTTCATTTGAGGTTTTTAGCTCTAGTGTATAATTTTTTATGCATACAAAATCTTTCTCTAGCTTAGAGCATTTATCCTTATAAAATTTCATCTTAGAAAAATACTTTTTTAGTCTAAGATTCATATGTTCAATCATATCATCATCATCCAAATTAACGTTATCATCATCCTCATATGCAATCACATTTAAAGATTGAGTACCTACCTCATTGGAGTCATCCTCAATAGCCATTAGGCATAGATTGGCAATTCCTTCTTCCTCTTCTTCTTCTTATTCACTTGAGGAAGAGTAATCCCATATAGCTTTGAGAGATTTCTTCTTTTCTTTGTGCCATTTCTTCTTGTTTTTCAACTTAAAGCAATCCTATTTGATATGAATGGATTTGCCACATTCATAACATTTCACTTCATTATTTTCAACTTTATCTTTAAAAGAGGATTTTGAGAATGTACCTTTGTTAGCTTGCAATCTTCTCTTTCTTTTCCAATCATTCATCCTTTTTGAAAATAATGCCATTTCTTCTTCATCATCACTTTCTTCATTGCTTGAGCTCTCAATTTCATTAATTGCTTTGAGAGCTATCAGTTTCCTCTTCTCTTTTTCACCTTGTTCTTCTTCTCTTTCGGTGTGCAACTCAAAGGTGAGTAGTTTTCTAACAAGTTCATCAGTTCTCAAAGAGTTAAGATCATGTGCTTCTTTTGTAATATCCCAAAATTTTGAAATTTATAATTTTTGGGAAATTTGATAAAATAAATTATAAGTTAATTGGATAAATTAAATAAATGATTTTAAAAAAAAGATGAAAAGATTTTAAGTAAAAAAGTAAAATGTATATGTGATATATATGTAAATATATATAACATATACAAATCAATTTTTAAAGTCAAAGTGTATTTTAATAATTCAAAATTAAATTATAATGTTAATGGAAGATGATATTTTGGTTATAATTAAATAATAATATATATACTTGGCTATAATTAAAGGTGGGAAATATATGGTTAAGAGTGAAAGTAGGTGGAGAGAGATTTGTACTTAGTCTTCTTCTTCTTCTTCTTTCTCCTTTAGCCAGTTTCCATGGATGGTGAAGAAAGGATTTTTGATTCTTCTAAGCTTCCTAAAGTGAAGGATTTTCAAGGTTTCAAGGTAAGATTTGGTGATTTCCACTTGAGTTGTTAAGTTTCTAACTTGTTTCCTTGGATTTTCTTAAAGATGTGAAGTTTGACTTGTTATGGTTGTATGTTTTAGTAGTTGGAATTGGTATTTATGATGTTTTTTTTGAGTAGTTAACCATGATTTTAAGGTTGGATTGAAGAAATAGTTAAGTTTGAGTTGAGTTTGGTGCAGAGAGAAAGAGTTAGGGTCATGTAACATTTGAGTTGTGAATTCAATGTTTTAAATTGTGTAATTTGATTTTAATTGAGTTATTTTGATGTTTAAATAAGTATTTAAAAGTGAAATGATGGATTTGATTGTGTTGGATAGAGTTTGAGAATGGAAGTGGTGATTTAGAGGCTTAAAAGGAAAAAGAAAGATTGTTCAAAGTATGGAAAAGAATGATAACTTTGAATATGTGAGTATTTTATGTTTGTATCAGGATTTTGGCCTGGCAAGCCCAATGACACGACCATGTCATTCGGTGTGTCTACAATTCTATTTTTAGCAGTAGTGACACGCCCATGTCACTGAGCATGTCAAAGCTACTGTGATGCAATAGTAGTGACACGAGCAGTGACATACCCATGTCACTGAACATGTCACAACTACTATGATATAATATGTTTGGCACGGGCAGTGAAACACCCACGTCACTGGGCTTGTTAAAGCTTCAGTGTAGTGGGCATAAGGCATGATCATTGATACACCCATGTTGGTGAGCATGTCATTTGTAGTATTTGCCCAAGATAGCTCTTTTTCTTATTTTTCCTTTGTGGTTTTTGTCTTTGTGTTGAGATATCATGTATATGTATTAAAACGTGATACTAAGTGATTATTTATAATAACATTTGGCTTAAGCTTTGAGGAGATTTAATTTGTCCAATCTAAGAGTTAAAGGGTATCTTGGAAGAAAAGGTTGGGGGTGGTGTTAAGCTTGCTTTTGTTTGTCATTTTGAGGTATGTACAAACTTTGGATGAATTAGTTATATTTGCATTACATTGGGTTTAACACATTTTAGATTGAAAAAATGTGTTAAGATACTTGATACATGGAACATGTGTGAATAATATGTTATGACTTGTGCAATGTCATAGATGTATTAAATGCATTGTGAAAAGCCATTGATAATGGCTAAATTGAGTAAAAAGTAAAAGATGTGCAATATGTGAGAATGACCCATAGTGTTTGGGTAATGTGGTTTATTGAGTATGCATTAAAGATATTATGGATAACCATTGGCTATGGCTAGATTGCATAAAATGTGATACAATGTAATGATATATTGGGATATGAGAAATGATGATTTAAAATAATATGACATTAACATAAATGGGAAAAATGAGAAAAGAGGCAATGTTCCTAATGAATCATGAGAAAATGAGAAAGAGATTGATAATGAGAAATATGAAATAATTGTATGCCTAGTATGTGTGAGCCGGGATTTTCGCCCCCACTCCCATGTGGAATGGTTCTTACGATTTTGGCATTATTAGGATTAGGGCCTTAGAGAACACGGGTCTAAACCTAGATAAAGTGGAGTTGCCACCCGGACGGGTTAGGAAAAAAGAAAAGGGTAGATGACTTGATTTCTAAGGAATCCCTAACCCCCTATTTGGGTTTGGAAAGTTGGGTACGTGTAGGGAATGTAACACCCCGATACTCCATATAACTACTATACATATACCTAGTATACATACAGTACCTATATAAAGCATAAGGATGTCACTTTTTGTCGCCATTTAAGAAAATCCTTTAACAGAGTTCAAATCACACTACATTAATTGAAAGAAACATTTACGAAATCATTATACTTTAATGACCTTACATATATATTAATCTTACATTTATCAAAATTTCCTTTATACAACTGAATATGCTTCATAAAAAGAATTACATTATAATTCAAAAGATATACATGTATGCATCACCCTCTAGTTGGTCTCGACAAACTCATACTCTTCTCGTGGCTTACCGAAAGACTTCATACCTTCCACCTAGTCACCTGCGCGATAATACATCCGCGCTAAGCCCGAAAGCTTAGTAGTACAAATATAAAATATAAACGTACATTATAGAAATTCTAACATATAAAGATATATCAATTTTAAGTACTATTAATTTCTTATCCTGTTTATATTTTCCTTCTTAATTGCACCCTTCATATGTCTCGTTTAATTTCATATATATATATACATATCATTATCACCAATCACAGATCCATCACTAATACTCATCATCAATATATCAACATACACATTACATACCATAATTCATAACATTTCATGTTATTATTCTATTCACAAATCACCAATTATGAATCACATTTCCAACAAAGGCAATCATAAATCTCATTACTCATTTAGTTCAACCTTTAGATAACACATTAAAACAAAGACAGACTCGGGCCCAAAACACACTAATATATTATTCAAAGTTCAGAGTCAACTGCTTTGATCATATTCACAATAATCAAGCCCGTAGGCAACATGTATCATATCTCTATCCATGGATAGTGTAACAGACCCAGTCTCTTGGACCATCAACCCATTAACATGAGGAGATCCTCAACCCGGCTAAACTGTTACAAATGGAAGTGGTTTACGGGCCTCCCATTTCACCATCATTCCATTTTCACATTTCTCATCTGGAATCGGCTTACGGGCCTCCCATTTCGCCTATCCAGGAATTCATATCATAATTACCAATTGGAATCGGTTTACGGGCCTCCCATTTCACCTATCCAATGGTTCATAGGCATGCCATCAAAACAGGACTCTGAAAGTTGAATCAACATATTAGATACACAATTCATTAATTATTTCATTATCAATTTCCATTTCAATTGAATCATCATAGCCAATCACAATGGCATCATATCACATTTGAATCATCATAGCCAATCACAATGGCATCATATCACATTTGAATCATCATAGCCAATCACAATGGCATCATATCACATTTGAATCATCATATTAATATACAACATCAATTACATTAATTAAAAAAATGTATCATCATTCAATCATATCATTCACCTCATTATAACTCAAAACATTAGTTCACATCTCTTTATGTCTCAATTTACACTAAGGTAATTCATTATAAAAGTAATTATAATAATAATAAATTGCATTGCACATACCTTTGTGAATGATCCTCATCTCTTCCACACTATACAAGTCATAATATTAATCACATTATAACACTTCATCACTCAAGTATACATAATCCAACACATTACACATTCATTAAGAATTATCTCTATTGTGATCCTTGACAACTCAATTGGATGATTTATTTAACATGTGTTTGAGGATCTTATTGTAGGATTAGGTTATTTCAAATAAAACAGAACATAACGTTACTCGCGGTCGCTACAAACCAGGGTACGACCGCTATACACAATCGAAAGATGGAACCTTATCACAGTAGGTTTCGCGGTCAGAAGCCCGACCTAAGTCGCGACCGCCCTTCACAATCAAAAGATGAACCCTAACACAGTAGGTTTCGCTGTCAGAAGTCCGACCTAAGTCGCGACCGCACTTCATATAATAGCGACCGCACTTAACATAATAGCGACCGCCCCAAATTACGGGTCTCCCATACAAAACCCTAAACATAGCCACATCTCTTTGCAAGGAACCAAAACACATAACACACAACATAAACTTATTCAAATAGACATCATCAAGCCACTAACACTTATTTTGCATGTATAACACAATATTCACATTAACCATACATTTAATCATTCACCAAATCCAAACCCTAAAACCAACTTCACACTTGATCTTCTACTATCAACATCCCCTTAAGCCTACAATCTTTACAACCAACTCAACACCAATTCAATCTTTTAACATACAATCAATTTTAACACTTGTAAACACATACCAAATCATCACATCAACAATTTATAACTCATCTTAGACACAACTTCCAAATTAACAAAGGAAAACAAGAAAGTACTTACCTTAAATGAAGAAAATCCACAAATCTTTAACCAAATCCCTTGATTCCTTCTTCAATTTGGTTCTAGTATCAAGAACACCTCTCTTCCTCTCTCTTTTCTTCCATGGCCGGCACACCAAAATGAAAGGAAAAGAAATTTCATCCACAAATAAAAGTCAACCTCTCCTTTAATTTCCACCACACAAATCAAAAGAATTATTACTAAAATGCCCTTCATCCTTTTAACTTAACTTTTGTCTCTTATGTGCCCATTCATGTAGTTTCACATATCCCACATAAATATCCTCTTCCACTAACCATCACCTTGACTCTTACTTTGACCAACTTATATGTTATATATATCATCATATAAACAACATATACACTTCTCTCTAAACCCTCTTTTCTTTCCCAAAACACATATGCATAAACATTCTCTTCCAATTTCTTTTCTTATCAAATAACATATACATTCAATCACATTTAAAACCAACTACAAAATCAAAACTTCTAAGGCATACTTGAGGATATTACAGGGAAGGTGAGAATGACCCAACACTCCCACAATGCCTGGTTCATTAGAACTGGCCTCCTTTTTAGGTCTTAATATTATAAAATTCTTAAATATAATGATATTATCCATATTACATGTAATCATAAGAATAAATAAATACTTTATTAAAAATCATAGCAATGTCCAAACAAAATAAATGAATGGACACCCATCCTAGGATGGAAACATGTCCTTACATTGTCCAAGGTCTAAAACTAAGTAGGATACCCACCAAAAGGTGGAAATATATCCTTTACATTAATCCCAAAATATGAAAATAATCTAAATTATATGAAGTTTAATTAATGAGGTACCCACAAGGTGAAAACATACCTCTCACATAATGAAAAAGATAAGGTAAATCAATAAAAAAATATTCAACCATTCATTATGAAAGGAAACCATTCATTATAAGCCAAATAAAGATCAAGATATGAAGATGTAAACTAAATACATAAAGTATAATTTCGATAACAATTAAAGACTAAATACACAAGTTAGGGTTTTATGGATCATGGTTTAAGAAACTAGGGTTTGTGGTTTGGAATTAGGGTTTAGACCTAAATTTGGAAATTGAATTTACTGGAATTAGGGTTTTAGATTTTGGGGTCTTGGTTTGGAATTAAGGATTTTAAGGCTCGTTGACTAGGGTTTGGAACAAATTAGGTTTTAAGTCTACTAGGTTACAGTTTTGGTGTTTTAGGTAGAAAAAGTTGAAAGTAGTGTTTTTAGATAACAAGCCTTAAAAAAGATTAGGGTTTTAATGTATTATTATAGAAAAATAAAGATTTACAGAAATAAATTAAGGTTTTGGAAAAATAATTAGGGTTTTGGGATTTAATTAAACAGTGTAAGGTTTTGGACAAAATAGTTTACGGATTTTAGTTTTAATAAAATAATTTAGGATTTTTGGGATTAATTAGCCACTGGGATATTAGGGTTTAAGGGTTTTAAGGAATTAGAGTTTTGCTTCATAAAACATATAATTTAGATTTAACAATTTCATGCTACTGGACAAATTAATATCAAAACATATTAATGAAATATTTTAAAAGAAAGCATGTTGTGGCTACTGTGAAAAATTATTGGCTAAGATCAAACCTTCATTGTTGGTTCTGTTGCGCTCGAATTAACTCTACCACAAAGCGTCACTCGCAAGTAGATGAGGTAGCTGTAGCAAAGGTGATCGCCCCAAGGTCGTCTCACAAGGAAGCTAAAGTGGCTAATTGATTATCAGATTTAAAATAAAAAGTAATGAAGAAATTTAAATTGCTAACTAATAAAGAAAGTTGTTTAAAGTTTAAAACGAATAAAAGTAAACAAGAACTGGTGTTTTGATTCACTTGATAGAAGAGTCTAGGGTTTGCACTTCTCTACTACTTGTAAGTATGAACGGTTATGTAACACCCCTATATCCCGTATACGTACAAAGCATGCTTATACGATCGTATTATACGTATACTGAATATAGAAATGACACAAATTAAAAATACACAAATCATATTTAAAGTAAAACTACAAATTTAAGAAATACCAAATAAAGAGAAATGAAAATCATAAGACAAAATAGATAAAAACGTTTGTTTATTACGCAATGGAAGTTTCATCCAAAACATACAAGTGTAAATACATTAAACCTCAAAAATTACAAAATATGAAATATATACATGATTGGCAGCTTGACTCTCTGATCTTTAATCTTTAATCCAACTCTTCACAATCAAAACAACCTCAACGAGGTCCAGAGGAATTCTCCGTCTCAACTCTATCACCTCTATCACCTGCGCGATGAATCATAATCGCGCTGAGCCAACAACTCAGTAGTACAAACCATAATGCTATGATGCTTAATCAATAACTATGATATACAATCAAACAATAAAGATCATACTCAATATACAATATTTCATGAATATTACATTATTTCATCACATTATAACTTCATTCACAACATCAACATGACATAGACACCTATGGGCCCAACAAGTGTTTAATATGATATTCAGAATTCAGAGTTACTGCTTTGGTTCATAATCACAATAATCAAGCCCGTAGGCAACATATATATATGTCTCTATCCATGGATAGTGTAACAGACCCAGTCTCTTGGACCATCAACTCAACAAATCGAGGAGATCCTCAACCCGGCAAGACTGTTACCAATCATATATCTCATAATCAAAATTCTCATAATGTAACAGACCCAGTCTCTTGGACCTCAATTCAACTCAAATTGAAGAGATCCTCAACCCGGCAAGAATGTTACTATTCATAATTTCATAGGCATGCCACCCAAATCCAGAACTCTGAAACTGAACAACATATTAAACATACAATTATATCAGTATTCTCTTTCTCAATTTGTATCTCAATATCAAATAGGCAATCATGCCTCAACACTTTCATTTGTATAACCATAGCCACTCACAATGGCTTCTCATCACATTTAAATCATCATGTCTCAATTCACAATATAATACATCATCTTTCACATATTCATAATCAATTACATTGAACATAATCATATATGCATACATGTCTCAATTATCTCATTTCACATTATAAATATAGTACATTTCACAAGATTCACAATGTGCAAAACATAACATTATTCATATATAACAATAATGTCATATCAAGTGAATGTATGCAACAATGCAAGGTTTGTACTTACCTCAATAACAATTCACACAACTCTAAACACTTCCTTTCCAAGATTCTTTTACTTCTTAGATCAATGATAAATCACTTTCTTCAAGACCTAAACCAAAAATAATAACATACACTTGCTTAGGGATACACATGAGATAATCAAATTAAGAGTTAACTAGGGCAAACCCTAAACATGACACGCTCAACCACACGGGCGTGTCCCTGACCGTGCCCTAACTCCACAACATAGAAGCTTTTACACGCTCAGAACCATGGGCGTTTCACTGGGCGTGTAATACATTCTGCCTCTCCAAAAATATCAACACGTCCAACAACGTGAGCGTGCTCATGGCCGTGTAAACTCTCCAATCTCACAGTAGCTATGACACGCTCAATAACTTAAATCACTTAGATCTTCCTTCAATTTGAGCTTAGAACATCAAAATCCTCTGTTGCTCACTTGCTTTCCCTTGTCTATGGAGGAGCCGGCCACAACAAAAAGAAAAGAAGAAAAGAACCATGAAGAAACAAAGTCAACTCCTCTTTAAATCTCCACCAAGTATTTCAACATGAGCAATTACCTAAACACCCTTATACAATTTGTTTTGATTTCCTTTAAAGCACTTGCCCTCTTTTAGTAATTTTACAAAAAAACCAAATAAATATCTTCTTCCCTTGACCACTCTTTTGACTTGCATATATGTTATATATATTATCATATAAACAACATATACACTTCTCTCTATACACTCTTTCCTTTCCCATAACACATATACATTCAATCCAATTTAAAACAACAACAATATTCAAAACTTCTAAGGCATACATTGGGATATTACAATTCTCCCCCTCTAAAAAGAAATTTCATCCTCGAAATTACCTGTCATTGAGTCTAAAACTACTGAGGATATTGATCTCACATTGCTTGTTCACTCTCCCAAGTTGCCTCTTCCTTTGCATGATTCTTCCATAAAATCTTCACAAGTGGCACTTTCTTATTTCTCAATTATTTCACTTCACGTGCCAAAATAGCAATTGGTTCTTCTTCAAATGTCAGATTTGAACTTACTTCGATAGATTCAATTGGCAAAATATGTGATGGATCTGACCTGTACCTTCTCAACATAGAAACATGAAATACATTATGGATCCTATCCAACTCAGGTGGCAAAGCAAGCCGATAAGCAACTGGCCCAACTCTTTCCAAAACTTCATACGGTCCAATGAAACGAGGACTCAATTTCCCTTTCTGACCAAACCTCAATATCTTCTTCCAAGGAGATACTTTCAAAAATACCTTATCTCCAACATCAAACTCTATGTCTCTCCTTTTCAAATCTGAATAAGATTTCTGTCGGTCTGAAGCTGCTTTCAACCTATCTCGAATCACTTTCACTTTCTCTTCAGTTTCTTTAATCAAATTAGGACCAATTAACTTACCTTCTCCAAGCTCATTCCAACATAGAGGTGTTCTACACCGTCTTCCATACAATACTTCGAATGGTGCCATACCAATGCTGGATTGATGACTATTATTGTAAGCAAATTCCACAAGTGGCAAAAATCTATCCCAACTTCCAGAGAAATCAATGACACAGCTTCTCAACATGTCCTCAATAATCTGTATCACTCTTTCTGACTGCCCATCTGTCTGCGGATGAAAAGCAGTGCTAAAGTGTAATCGAGAACCCAAAGCATCATGTAAACTCTTCCAAAACCTTGAAGTAAATCGGGGATTTCGATCAGATACTACAGAAATTGGGACACCATGCAACTTCACAATCTCATGGATATACAGCTCAGCCAACCTTTCCAGAGAATAATCCATCTGAACCAGAAGAAAATGAGCTGTCTTAGTCAACCTATCAACAATCACCCAAATAGCATCATGCTTCCTTTGTGTCAATGGTAAACCAGATACAAAATCCATGGTTACTCTATCCCATTTCCATTCAGGCACCAATAACGGTTGAAGTAACCCTGTTGGAACTTGATGCTCAGCTTTTACCCTCTGACATGTGAGACATTTGGACACAAAATCTGCAATGTCTCTCTTTAAACCAGACCACCAGTAATTTTGCTTCAAATCATGATACATCTTTGTATTGCCCGGATGCATAGCAAATACTAATTGATGTGCTTCTTCTAAAATGATCCTTCTCAAATTAGCATCATCAGGTACACACAATCTGTTTTTAAACCAAAGACTCCCATCACTTCTCACAATAAAATCTCGATTCTTTCCATTCTGGCAATCTAAAACAATCTTTTGAATCTTCTCATCAGCCAATTGAGCCTCTTTAATCTGATTTAACAATACCGGTTTCAATTGCAACTGTGCCAACAATGCACCATCATCACAAGATACAAAGCTAACATGCAATGCTCTCAACTCAACAAGCAACGAGAGCGAATAAACAGTCAAACTTGCTAAAGACTTCCGACTCAAGGCATCAGCAACAACATTTGCTTTACCAGGATGATAATCAATCAAACAGTCATAGTCTTTAATCAACTCCAACCATCTCCTCTGTCGAAGATTGAGCTCTCTTTGGACACCCAAATATTTTAAACTTTTATGATCTGTATAGATAAAACACTTCTCCCCAAACAAATAGTGTCTCCAAATCTTCAATGCAAACACAATGGCTGCTAACTCTAAATCATGGGTCGGATAATTGAGCTCATGCGGTTTCAACTGTCGAGAAGCATAAGCTATAACTTTACCTTCTTGCATCAGAACACACCCCAAACCATTATGTGAAGCATCACTGTAAATTACATATGGTTTATCTTCCACAGGTAAAGTAAGAACAGACGCTTGAGTCAACATTTCTTTCAACTGATCAAAACTAGCTTGACACTGATCTGTCCACAGAAACCTAACTCCCTTTCGAAGTAATCTGGTAAGTGGAGTAGCTATCAAAGAAAATCCTTTCATAAACCGTCAGTAATAGCCTGCCAATCCCAGAAAACTTCTAACTTCAGTCACAGACTTTGGTGGACTCCAATTCAAAATAGCTTCAACTTTACTCGGATCAACTCTAATACCCTCTGCTGAAACTATATGACCGAGAAAAGTCACTTTGTCAAGCCAAAATTCACATTTCGACAGTTTAGCAAACAATTACTTCTCTCTCAAAATCTGCAGCACAATCCGCAAATGCTTGTCATGTTCCTCCTCATTACGCGAATACACCAAAATATCATCGATAAAAACTACCACAAACTGATCCAAATAGGGCCTAAACACCCTATTCATCAAGTCCATAAAAACTGCAGGTGCATTCATCAAACCAAAAGGCATAACTAGAAACTCATAATGCCCATACCTTGTACGAAAGGCTGTCTTAGGAACATCTTCAGCTCTGACTCTTAACTGATGGTACCCTGATCTCAAATCAATTTTGGAAAACACTGCTACACCCTTTAATTGATCAAAGAGATCATCAATTCTAGGCAAAGGATATTTATTTTTAATAGTCACCTTGTTTAATTGCCTATAATCGATACACAATCTCATAGTACCATCCTTCTTCCTCACAAACAAAATAGGAGCTCCCCATGGTGAAACACTAGGGCGAACAAACCCTTTATCTAACAACTCCTGCAATTGCATCTTTAACTCTCTCAGTTCAGCAGGTGCCATTCTATAAGGAGTAATAGAGATAGGAGTGGTACCAGGCAATAATTCAATACCAAACTCCACCTCTCTCTCAGGGGGTAACCCTGGCAACTCTTATGGAAACACATCTGGAAACTCTGCAACTGTAGGTATACTATCAATTTGAGAACCCCTTACTCTAGTATCCATCACATGAGCAAGATAAGCATCACACCCTTTTCTAATCAATCTCCTAGCTGCAACAGCTGAAACAAACAAGGATGCTAACTGTCCCTGCTCACTAGATACTGTCACCTCTCTACCATCACCAGTTCTCAAAGTAACAAGTTTCTTTTGACAGTCTACCACAGCTCCATGTCTAGATAACCAGTCCATGCCTAGGATCAAGTCATATTCCTTAAAAGGCATTTCAATTAAATCTCCAAGGAACTCCTCACCTTGTACCACTACTGCACTGTCTCGATGCACCTTACTAACAATCACACTATGCCCTAAAGGATTTGTCACCAATACATCAAATCCTAGGGATTCAGTATGCAATTCAGACACAGGCAAAACAGATGCACTAATATATGAATGTGTAGATCCTGGATCAATCAAAGCAAGTACTGAAATACCAAATAAAGAGAAAGTACCAGCTATGACTGCCAAAGCATCTGGCTGCCTCTGCATCACATAAACTCGTTGAGAAGGCCCAGCCTCATCTGGTCTAGTATCCCTGGATGAAGATCCTCTCTGACTATACCCAGGTCTACCCCCTCTGCTAAAACTTCTGCCCCCTCGACCACCTCTGACACTAGGTCGAGAAACTACAGAATCTGCTGACCTCTGTTCTCGCATCTCTGGACACTCTCTAATAAAATGATCCGGAGATCCACATCTAAAGCACACAGCTGGTCCACTATTCCTCCAACAAGCACCCCTATGTGTTCCACCACACTGAGCACACACAAGTGGAGGGGATCTCTGAACTACCGGAGTAGGAGCACTCGCTACTGAAGCTGTAGGTCTCGATCTCTGTCTCTGATACTGAACCAACCTACCAGCCTGTCTCTGACTCTGATTGATTCTGGGAACAAAACTTCCCCTACCTCTCTTCACAGAAGAAGACCTTGCCTCAAACTGGGGTCTACTAACCCTGATCTCTTTCTCAGAAGCAGCTGCTACAATATTCTGAGCTCTTTCCACACTCCTAGCTGCTACAACCAGTTGGGAAAAGTCTTGGTATCTAGAACCAACCACAAGACACATAATTGAGGGTCTCAATCCCTCCTCAAACCTTCTACACCTGTCAATCTCGTCAGAAATAATTCCCCCGGCGTAGTGGCTCAACCGAATAAATTCTAACACATACTCCGTCACAGACCGGTGATCTTGCCTCAAGGTCAGAAACTCCATCTTCTTCACATCTTTATACTCCCTTGGGGTATACTTCAATTCAAACTCTCTTAGAAAATCAGCATAGGACAAGGTAGGTGGATCATCCATAGCATGAGGCACTGTCTTCCACCAGTCATATGCATCCTTCTGCAACAATGATCTGGCATAATCAAAATTTTCTTCTAGAGTGGCTTGTAACTGAACAAATATTCTCTGTACTTTATCTAGCCACTACTCAGCTACAGCTGGATCAATAGTACCCAGAAAATCTTCTGCTCCATACTTCCTTAATTTATCATACTGTCTCACTGATACTAAAGGTTGTGGGGGCAGTGGCGGTGGTTGCACTGGTGCTTGCCTCAACAAATCAACCACATGCCTAAACCAAACTTGCGGAACCTCCTCACCAGCTGGTCTCCCCGACACAGAAGCAGGTATCTCTCCAGCACTATCCACTCTTGCTCCCCCTCTAACCTCATCAGGAGCTACACTCTCCGCACTACCCTCTACTGACTGACGTAAGTGAGAATCCATCACAACCTTTATCTGCAAACACAGCAGAATCCATCTCATTAAAGATCAGAGACTGCCAATACCAAACATGTATGTTATTCAAAAACTAACTTTTAAAGTCAAAATATTCTTTTTCTTTCATTTTACCTAGGTTGAGAATCTCAAACCTAGGCTCTGATACCAAAACAATTGTAACACCCCTATATCCTGTATACATACAAAGCATGCTTATACGATCGTATTATATGTATACTGAATATAGAAATGACACAAATTAAAAATACACAAATCATATTTAAAGTAAAACTACAAATTTAAGAAATACCAAATAAAGAGAAATGAAAATCATAAGACAAAATAGATAAAAACATTTGTTTATTACGCAATGGAAGTTTCATCCAAAACTTACAAGTGTAAATACATTAAACCTCAAAAATTACAAAATATGAAATATATACATGATTGGCAGCTTGACTCTCTGATCTTTAATCTTTAATCCAACTTTTCACAATCAAAACAACCTCAACTAGGTCTAGAGGAATTCTCCGTCTCAACTCTATCACCTCTATCACCTGCGCGATGAATCATAATCGCGCTGAGCCAGCAACTCAGTAGTACAAACCATAATGCTATGATGCTTAATCAATAACGATGATATACAATCAAACAATAAAGATCATACTCAATATACAATATTTCATGAATATTACATTATTTCATCACATTATAACTTCATTCACAACATCAACATGACATAGACACCTATGGGCCCAACAAGTGTTTAATATGATATTCAGAATTCAGAGTTACAGCTTTGGTTCATAATCACAATAATCAAGCCCGTAGGCAACATATATATATGTCTCTATCCATGGATAGTGTAACAGACCCAGTCTCTTGGACCATCAACTCAACAAATCGAGGAGATCCTCAACCCGGCAAGACTGTTACCAATCATATATCTCATAATCAAAATTCTCATAATGTAACAGACCCAGTCTCTTGGACCTCAATTCAACTCCAATTGAAGAGATCCTCAAACCGGCAAGACTGTTACTATTCATAATTTCATAGGCATGCCACCCAAATCCAGAACTCTGAAACTAAATAACATATTAAACATACAATTATATCAGTATTCTCTTTCTCAATTTGTATCTCAATATCAAATAGGCAATCATGCCTCAACACTTTCATTTGTATAACCATAGCCACTCACAATGGCTTCTCATCACATTTAAATCATCATGTCTCAATTCACAATATAATACATCATCTTTCACATATTCATAATCAATTACATTGAACATAGTCATATATGCATACATGTCTCAATTATCTCATTTCACATTATACATATAGTACATTTCACAAGATTCACAATGTGCAAAACATAACATTATTCATATATAACAATAATGTCATATCAAGTGAATGTATGCAACAATGCAAGGTTTGTACTTTCCTCAATAACAATTCACACAACTCTAAACACTTCCTTTCCAAGATTCTTTTACTTCTTAGATCAATGATAAATCACTTTCTTCAAGACCTAAACCAAAAATAATAACATACACTTGCTTAGGGATACACATGAGATAATCAAATTAAGAGTTAACTAGGGCAAACCCTAAACATGACACGCTCAACCACACGGGGGTGTCCCTGACCGTGCCCTAACTTCACAACACAGAAGCTTTTACATGCTCAGAACCACGGGCGTGTCACTGGGCGTGTAATACATTCTGCCTCTCTAAAAAATATCAACACGTCCAACAACGTGAGCGTGCTGATGGCCGTGTTACTGGTCGTGTCAAACCTACTGCCTCCAACACAATTGACACGCCTAAAACTCTGGACGTGCTCCCGGGCGTGTCAGGCCAAAAACTCAAATTCCGGTAAAAACCACAAAACACTTCTTTTCACCAACATCCACTTCAAACAAACTTAACAAAACATACCCAAAAACCATCTTAAACTTACAAAAACACCAAAACAACTCCACATCTATAACAAACACAAATCACAAATATCATCACAAAACCCTAAACACAAATGCAACACCATCTCTTTCAACCAACTTACTCTTTTCTTCAATCCATCCTTACAATCCATAATCAATCTAATCAAACACTCTTAAACATATCACAATCAAACAACACACTCTTAAATCATCTATCAATTTCACAACACAACTTCAAATAAGCAAAGATATCAAAAGAGGACTTACCAAAGTTATAAAACTTCTTGAATCACCAACTTGATCACTTAGATCTTCCTTCAATTTGAGCTTAGAACATCAAAATCCTCTCTTGCTCACTTGCTTTCCCTTGTCTATGGAGGAGCCGGCCACAACAAAAAGAAAAGAAGAAAAGAACCATGAAGAAACAAAGTCAACTCCTCTTTAAATCTCCACCAAGTATTTCAACATGAGCAATTACCTAAACACCCTTATACAATTTGTTTTGATTTCCTTTAAAGCACTTGCCCTCTTTTAGTAATTTTACAAAAAACCAAATAAATATATTCTTCCCTTGACCACTCTTTTGACTTGCATATATGTTATATATATTATCATATAAACAACATATACACTTCTCTCTATACACTCTTTCCTTTCCCACAACACATATACATTCAATCCAATTTAAAACAACAACAATATTCAAAACTTCTAAGGCATACATTGGGATATTACAGGTTATTCCTCTTAACTAATTTAATTCAAAGATTAAATCTCAAACAACTTAATTAATTGAGTCAAGGTAATAAACTCTCGCATTCAAACCTCTTACAACTAATCTGGTTATAATTGAAACAATCTTTTTAATAGGTTATATCTCTAATTCACCTAAGTCTCTAATTGAATTGTTCCAGTATTTAACTTCATCTCTCGATCCATCATCTAATACCTTAAAACACATAATTGGTGGCCAATCAATTATATATTAACAATATTTCATTCAATCAAGGCTAAAGAAATTATTAGCTAAGAGAATAACCAATTCATACAATCATAGCAGATCCATACAAACCCTAGACTAGATCAAATTAGTTCCTCATGCTATCAAACATATTCATCTCATTGATGTTCAAAGAAATCAAAATAGACATGATAATATCCATTCAATAAAAATAAAGAGAATAAGTTCGAGAACAAAACCAAGTTACAACTCCTTAAAGTTCTGAAGAATCTCTTGTTCAAATCTTACAAGAAGGATGAAATAATGGCTAGAACAATCTAATCTAACTAGTTTTGATCCAAAGTGAAATCAAAATCAAAGAAAATAAATGTTAAAACCCTAACTTCACTCTTGACGGCTGAAACCTGTCTCCAAAAACTCAACCACCTTAAGAAAAACCCTAATTGATCCTTGAGCGACACGGCCAAGTTAGAGTGAACTTGGCCGTGTTGGAGGTGAATTTGAGGGAGAGACACGGCCAAGTTGATGGTGACACGGCCAAGTTGGACCATTTTGGAGGGACATGGCCAGTGACTTGGCCATGTCGCTTGCATGTGTCACCTACTGTGAGAATTGCTCTTCTTTGCTTTGGATTTAGGTGAGGCACGGCCAAGTTGATGGTGACTTGGCCATGTTTGAGCATAATTGGAGGGACATGGCCATGTTTGAGGTGACTTGGCCGTGTTGGATCATTTTGGAAGGACATGGCCAGTGACTTGGCCATGTCGCTTGTATGTGTCGCCTACTGTGATGATTTCTTCTTCTTTTCCTTTGGAACTAGGTGAGACACGGCCAAGTTGGAGTGACTTGGCCATGTTGGAGCATCTTTGGAGGGACACGTCCACTGACTTTGCCATGTCCCTTGCTTGTGTCCATCACTGTGTCTTGTGGCTTCTTTTCAGCTTGATATGGGACACGGCCAGTGACTTGGCCGTGTCCTCTGCCTGTGTCAGCTACTATCCATTTTTCCTTCAGTCTTGGTTCCTTGGCTTTTTTAACCTAAAACAAAACTCAAACAAACTTAAAAAAAAAGTAAATAAACAATAACCAACAAAACATAAACACCATACTAAAAACTAGATAAAAAACGACATAAACACTGAAATAAACTAAAACTACAAAATTAACAAAAACACTAAATAAACCGATTTAAACTAACAAAATACCTAAATAAAAAAATAATTATTATAATAAACAAGACACAAATCTATAACAAAAACTAACAAAACAACTACCCCACACTTAAAACTTTGCTTGTCCTCAAGCAAATTCACATGGCATAAATTAAAAACTCAAACAACCTTAACTATAATTCCAACATATAAGATGAAATACTTTAAGACTCAGACAAAAATAATTGCAATTTCCTTCAATCAAGATTTTCTTAACTCATTCATTAATTCAGACATACAAATCTCATCTCTCTTCTAAGTGTTTCACTTGATTTCAAAAGTTAATCACTCAAACCACTCATGATTGCATACTACCATAAACTTGCTTAATTATCCAATTGTTGGGATATTATGGTGATTACCACTCTATTCCCTTAGACCAGATTAGTAAGAGAGCGAAAATAAATGCGGAATAATAACACAGAATTTGATAACGGAGTTCGGCCAATTATGCCTACGTCTCCGGAGCTGCTGCAGACTTCTATTAAGGAGAAAATACAATGTGTTTACAAACACTCACAACCCTCACTCAATTATGAACAATAATTTTTCCTCACAAAATTCTCTCAAAGACACTCTCTTCTCTTTACTTCTTCAATTTTTGAGGTGTGTCTTCCAAATGAAGTGGATGGGTTTATATAGGCTTCAAAAACATGGGTTGGTGAAATTAGTCAATAAATTAGGCACCTCCATTTTTGACTTTAACAATTCCCCAAATTTAGGCACCTCCACTTTTGACAATGTCCTAAATTAGGCACCTCCATTTTTGACAATCCCCTTAATTAGGCACCTCCATTTTTGACAAAAAATGGTTGGTGCCTACTTCTTTGACAATCTCCCACTTGAAGACTGATTTCAATCTGTCTTCACACCTTGATCAATGCAACAGCTCTTCTACGACCTTGATACTAGTATAGGCCAACTGAAGCTGAGCACAGCTTCAGTTTATCAATAGTCACCGTCTTCGTCAACATGTCTGCCGGATTTTGAGTTCCACTAATCTTCTCAAGTTTCAAAATCCCATCTTCCAGAAGTGACCTGATAAAGTGATACCGCAACTGTATGTGCTTCGTTCTGGCATGAAAAGACGGATTCTTCGCTAGATGTATGGCACTCTGACTGTCACAATGCAAGATATTGTTTTCTTGCTTCTTGCCCAACTCCTCCAAGAAACCTTGGAGCCAAACCATTTCTTTGCTGGCTTCCGTGACAGCGACATATTCTGCTTCAGTTGTGGAGAGAGCAACTATCTTCTGTAATTGAGAGACCCAGCTCACTGCGGTACCTCCTAGAGTATAGACATACCCTGTAGTGCTCTTTCTAACGTCAACATTTCCAGCTAAGTCAGCATCCACATAACCTGCTAGTGTCGTATCTCCACTTTTAAAACAAAGCGCCTTATCTGTGGTACCTCGAAGATATCTGAGAATCCATTTGACTGCTTCCCAGTGTGCCTTGCCTGGATTATTCATGTACCTGCTAACAGCTCCCACTGCTTGAGCAATATCTGGTCTGGTACAAACCATGGCATACATTAAACTCCCAATTGCTGAGGCATATGGCACCTTCGTCATGTGTGCACGTTCCTCCTCAGTCTTCGGTGACTGTTCTTTGGAGAGTCTGAAATGAACACCTAAAGGTGTGCTCACTGATTTAGCATCTTGCATGTTGAATCTGGCTAGTACTTTGGTTATGTACTCAGCCTGTGATAACATCAAAGTCCCCGACTTCATGTCTCTCTTGATCCTCATTCCAAGAATCTGCTTTGCAGCACCCAGATCTTTCATTGCAAACTGTTTTGACAATTTCTGCTTTAAATTTTTAATCTCTTGCATGTCTGAACCTGCAACGAGCATATCATCGACGTATAACAATAAAATAATAAAGCTATTGTCAAACTTCTTGATGTAGCAACAATGATCTGCTTGGCATCTTGTGAAACTGCTGCTGCTCATAAAACTATCAAACTTTCTGTACCACTGTCTAGGAGCTTGTTTTAGACCATATAAACTCTTCTTCAACTTGCACACTAGATTTTTCTTGTCTGCCTTAATGAAGCCTTCTGGTTGCTTCATGTAGATCTCTTCCTCCAAATCTCCATGAAGGAATGCTGTCTTTACATCTAATTGTTCAAGATGTAAATTTTCTGCGGCTACAATTTTCAATACCAGTCTGATTGTCGTAAGCTTCACGACTGGAGAGAAAATTTCAGTATAGTCAATACCTTCCTTTTGTTGAAAACCTTTTACAACCAATCTTGCTTTGTAGCGTTTACTTCCATCATGCTCTTCTTTGATCCTATAAATCCACTTGTTGTGGAGTGCTTTCTTGCCTTGTGGTAGTTCAACTAATTCCCATGTATGATTTGACATGAGTGAGTCCATCTCATCTTTCATGGCAGACTCCCACTTGATTGAATCCTCCACTTGTATTGCTTCATTGTAGCACTTTGTTAACCATTGTCTGTCAGCAACAAGTAATGCAAAGAAGGCGAGTAACGTTGGATTGGTCTTGTAATTCTGGAGGAGCGCCTCAATTCCGGCATGCTTGGCTCCTCTACTTCAGGACTATTCTGAACATCATTTCCAGAAATATCCTCGAACTCAACAAATTCCTTATTTTCAACATCTATCTTGGAGCTATTTGATTCTGCATTTAATCTGTCTTTGTACATTACATTCTCATTGAATATGACATCCCGGCTTCTAATGATCTTGTGATTTTCATAATCCCAAAATCGGTAACCGAACTCATCACCACCATATCCAACAAAGACACATTTGTTTGACTTGGCATCCAATTTACTTCTTCCAGCAGAATCTATATGTATGTAAGAGATACAACCAAACACTCTTAAGTGTGAAAGGTTTACCTCTTTTTTGCTCCATGCTTCCTCTGGTATTTCACCATCTAAAGGTACTGAAGGCCCACAGTTGATTAGGTAGGCAGCGGTGTTGACAGCTTCAGCCCATAAATTCTTGGGCAAGTCAGCATGTATCCTCATGCTTCTGGCACGTTCATTCAGAGTTCTGTTCATGCGCTCAGCTACACCATTCTGCTGCGGTGTCATGGGAACTGTTTTCTCCATCTTGATTCCGCTGTTTGCGCAAAATTCTCTGAATCTTCTATCTCTGTACTCTCCTCCATTGTCAGACCTCAATCGCTTGACTTTCAAACCAGTTTCATTTTCTACCATGGCCTTCCATTTTCTGAATGTATCAAAGACTTCTGATTTCTTCTTCAGAAAATACACCCATACCTTTCTTGTTGAATCGTCAATGAATGTGACGTAATACAATGAGCCTGCAAGAGATGGAATTGGAGACGGTCCCCATACATCGGTATGGACCAACTCTAATTTTTCTGCCTTGGGTGTCTTGCCAATCTTTGAAAAACTAACCTTCTTTTGTTTTCCAAAGATACAATCTTCACATAGGCCGACATCGATACTTTTCAGTTCCGGCAATTTTCCTTTTGACAAAAGCGTCTTCATCCCTTTCTCGCTCATATGGCCAAGCCTTTGGTGCCATAGGTTTGATTTTTCATCTGCATCTGCTACTGAAATAACATTCTCTAAGTTTGAGGTTACATAGAGAGTGCCAGTCTTCTTACCACGGGCAATGACGAGTGCTCCTTTGGTAATCTTCCATTCACCGCTTTTGAAGGTTGTACCATAACCATCTTCATCAAGTTGTCCTACAGAGAGCAAATTCCTTTTAAGACTAGGAATATGTCTCACTCCTTGCAGCTTCCAGGTATTCCCATTTGACAACTTTAATCGGACGTCCCCTTTTCCTACGATCTTTAAGGTTTCATCATCAGCTAGATGAACCTTCCCGAAATCACCATTGACGTAGTTCTCCATGATTTCTTGGCATGGGGTAGCGTGAAAAGATGCCCCAGAATCTAAAATCCATGATTCAATTGGACTGTTGACACTTAGAATCATGGCATCACCTGCTTCCTCGGTCACATTTGCAGATCCCTGTGCACCGCTATCTTTCTTTGGTGCTCGGCAATCTTTCTTAAAATGACCCTTCTTGCCGCAGTTATAACACTTGAAATCTTTCTTCCCCGATCTAGATTTGTCTCTTCTAGATTTTGATCTGCCACGATATGAACTTTTTTCTAAAGTTCTCCCTCTAGATTCTGTGTGTAAAGCTGAAGAGGTAGATGCTTCACCCAATTCTCTTCGTCGAATATCTTCACTCAACACCAGATCCCGAACATCATCGAATTTCAATTTGGTTTTTCCCGATGAACTGCTAACCGCTGTAACGGTAGCATTCCAACTATCTGGTAGAGATGATAAGAGAATCAAAGCCCGAATTTCAGCATCGAATTCAATTTCTACGGAACTCAACTGGGTTGTGATTGTGTTGAATTCATTCAGGTGTTGGGCCACTGATGCCCCTTCTGCCATTTGCAAATTGAATAACCGCTTCATCAAATGAACTTTGTTTGAAGCTGATGGCTTTTCATACATGTTGGAGAGAGCCGCCATTAGACCTGCTGTGGTCTTTTCTTTGGCGATGTTGAAAGCAACATTTCGTGATAATGTCAATCGAATAACTCCAAGGGCTTGTCTGTCGAGAAGATTCCATTCTTCATCCTTCATGCCTTCTGGCTTTATTCCTGAGAGAGGTTGATATAACTTTTTCTGGTACAGATAATCTTCAATCTGCATCTTCCAGAAGCCAAAGTCCGCACCGTCGAACTTTTCAATTCTCACTTTTCCTTCATCTGCAGCCATCGCTCCCACTCGAATCTGGACTCCTTTGGATCGTTTCTGACTATTTCTGCGAACCACCGTGTACTAGGACACCTTTGTCGACAAATCGAAACTGCCGATAAAATTTTACTATTCACGAAATTCACTATTCACGTGAATAGTAACTTTGCAAAAATTGACAGAATTTATCACCCAAAGCTCTGATACCAGTTGTTGGGATATTATGGTGATTACCACTCTATTCCCTTAGACCAGATTAGTAAGAGAGCGAAAATAAATGCGGAATAATAACACAGAATTTGATAACGGAGTTCGGCCAATTATGCCTACGTCTCCGGAGCTGCTGCAGACTTCTATTAAGGAGAAAATACAATGTGTTTGCAAACACTCACAACCCTCACTCAATTATGAACAAGAATTTTTCCTCACAAAATTCTCTCAAAGACACTCTCTTCTCTTTACTTCTTCAATTTTTGAGGTGTGTCTTCCAAATGAAGTGGATGGGTTTATATAGGCTTCAAAAACATGGGTTGGTGAAATTAGTCAATAAATTAGGCACCTCCATTTTTTACTTTAACAATTCCCCAAATTTAGGCACCTCCACTTTTGACAATGTCCTAAATTAGGCACCTCCATTTTTGACAATCCCCTTAATTAGGCACCTCCATTTTTGACAAAAAATGGTTGGTGCCTACTTCTTTGACACCAATCTCCCTCACTGATTTTCTCAAGAATTAATCCGAAGGTCTTTTATTTGGATGCAATGGGGCTAAGGTGAAGGTGTGAGAAAAGACATTTAAGCTGGAGCATCAAGAAATGGAGTATCTAAATTAGACACTATCTTGCTAAGGCACTCATAACTCCCCCAAATGGCATACTCACAATCCCATTAATACTTCACATACTTGCATACTCAAAGAAAAATACACGAGCCGACATTCCTCTTTTGCAAACAAATGCTAGAACATATGTAAATTTTTGTATACATATATATATATATGCTCTTTTATTTTCTTCTTTTTTTTATTTTCTCTTTTTTCTTTTTCTTTTATTTTATAATTTTTCTTTTATTTTATACATATATATACAAAATATAACATTGCATAGATCATCTAGCTTAACATGTAGAGGAAAAGAATAGTCATCTCTTAATCAAATACAAAGTGCAAAGTATGCATTTCACCCCAAATAGCAATACCATATTCTTATTATTTTTTTATTTTTTTTATTTATTTGCTTACCCCACACTTTGAAATAAACCACCCTATTGTCATATAATAAGAACTCCATTCCTTAATGCAGGTATGATGATAATAAGAGAAAGTTAAGCTGTGAATTGTGTTGATCAAACAAGAAAAGGTCAAAGGCTCAACTTGGCACACTAAGGAATTTAATATTAAGGGAGGTCTTTTTAAGCTAAAGGGCTAACCTAATTTGCCTTCATCACTTTAAACCTTGAGATTAAATCATAATGCGAGTTCAATTAGTATGCAAAAGCAAACTCTAGAGATGCTAAATCATGAAGGTGCACACTTAAGAAAAGAAAATCAATTGACAATAATATCAAATTTATGAGGCTCAAAACTCACACAGGTGGGTTCACAAAGATTATATGTCATGAATTGCAGAATGCGTAAATTGATCCCGAATGAATTCAAATGCTCATTTCTATGCTGATACTAAAGTCTCAACTATAATGCTAGAATCAAAGAAAAGATCAATAAATTTTCAACAATTATGCCATGCACAACACACAATAAAACACACCAAGGCAATCAAAACAAAAATTAAAGAAAAGCTAAAAGATTACCCCACACTTTAGAATTTACATTGTCCTCAATGAAAAACAAGAATAATAAAGAGAAAGAATTAAGTACAATTTGTCTTCCATCGTCCCCTGGTGAGGCAAAACTCAACCTTTTTGTCACAAACACAAATGTTCAAAAACAAGATGCAAGAGAGCTTTAGGGTTTCTATTTATTTAAACTAAACATAAAATATAAATTGCTAAATATAAAATTATAACTATGAAAAAGAAATTCAAACTAATGGGTTGCCTCCCATTTAGCGCTTCTTTAATGTCATAAAGCTGGACATCATGCAAGGCTTAAGGATCATGGATCAAAGTGCTGTCAATGATCCTCACTTCCTGAAATCCTTCATTGTATAATTTAACTCTATGTCTATTTGCTCTAAAAATCTTATTGGTTCTAGAGTTAAGCAATTCAATGGCACCAGAAAGACATACCTTAGTTACCTCGAAAGGACCACTCCATCGAGATTTGAGTTTACCTTGAAACAGATTGAGGCGAGAATTAAAAAGTAAAACTTTCATACCTGGACTCAACGTCTGATGCCCAATACATCTGTCATGAAGTGCTTTAGTGTGATCCTTATAATTCCTCGAGCTCTCATATGCCTTTGGGTTAAGGCATCTTTGGGTCTTCCCCACTAGTTTAGCTCCCTCTTCTAAAGTCAGTGTCAGCTCAAATTTATCTGGGGAGTCTGTCTGCAACACAACATCTGAAACAACTGCTTCAACACTATTAATTAAAGAACATTCCTCATATAAAGCAGTTGTGGGAATAGGAGAAGTGTTAAAAATAGAAAATTCAACAATTTTCCCTAAGACAGTCATTGACAACTTACCATTTTTAACATCTATCAAGGTGTTGGTAGTTGCCATAAAAGGCCTACCCAGCAGAATAGTGTGTGCAGATGGTGAAGAGTTATTTCCTTCCATGTCAAGTACTATGAAATCCACAGGTACTATCAACCCTCCAACTTTAACTAACACATCTTCTATAACCCCTTTTGGGAATCTAAAAGACCTATCAGCTAATTGCAACACCATTTTTGTCGGTTTAAGCTCCCCTAGTTCTAATTTTTTAAACACAGAATAAGGCATTAAATTCACACTAGCTCCTAGATCACACATGCCTTCAGTCCCCTTTCCATTCCCCACAGTAATTTGAATTAGAAAGCTACCAGGATCCTTTAGCTTGGGAGGTAGTTTATGCTGCAGAACAGCACTAGCTACCTCTGAAAATATCACCTTTTCATTCATCTCATACCTCTTTTTCTTGGTGATCAATTCTTTGAAGAACTTGGCATAAGCTGGTATGTTCTTTATTGCCTCAAGTAAAGGTAAGTTAATACTTACCTTAGACAGCATGTTGAAGATGTTAGAAAATTGCTTATCTGGTTTATCATCCTTCAACCTGCTGGGGAATGGGATAGGTGGCTGGTATGGATTGCTTGCCTTATGTAGGTCTGCTGTATGGGACTTCTCCACTGATCTTTCTCCAGCACCTTTGTTCTTTGGTTCTCCTTCCTTCTTATTCTCTTGGTCACCTGTACTCACTGAATTATCTTCAACATTATTGTCAATTACCTTACCACTTCTAAGAACTGTCACTGATTGTGCCTGCTCAGTTTGACTTGGGAATTTCCCCTTCTGTTGAATCTGCATATGTTGTGCAAGTTGTCCTACTTGAGTCTCCACCTTCTTAAAAGATGCTTCTAAGGAATCCAGCCTCTTTTTTGTCATCTCTTGATTTTGAGCACTGACTTTGATGAAAGCTTGTAAACTTTCCTCCAAGCTCTCTATCCTAGACTGCCCTTGATTTGAGGATTGACCCTGCTCTTGGTTCTGTCTTTGGAGCAAATGGAAAGGCTACTGAGAATTATTTGTTGCCCAAGAAAAATTTGGGTGATTCTTCCAACCAGGGTTGTAAGTATTGGAGTAAGGATCATTTCTGGCCCTTGGTTGGAATCCTCCCATAACATTGACCTGCTCAGCTTCATTCCTATAAGTATCATATGCAGAGGGGCATATATTTGCTCCATGCCCGAAAGTTCCACAGATTCCACACGCTTCTTAAGTAGATGAAGAAATATTGTTCTTCATATTCAGCATCTGCACTTGCTTTGTCAACTCAGCTATTTGATTGACCATCTCACTATTTGCTTCTAGTTGATTCACCCCTTTGCTTCTTCCTCTTACACTCTTCTATTGAGAATTAGCTCCCAACATCTCAAAAATATCATAAGTTTCAGCTGCTGTCTTTTCTCCCATGGCTCCCCCAGCTGCATTATCAACAGTGTTCTGAAATTGCTAGGTTAAACCATCATAGAAGAACTGATTAAGAAGTTGAAGCGGGTAATGATGGTGTGGACACTGGATCAATAGCATCTTAAATCTGTCCCAAGCTTCATGAAATGGCTCTCCTTCAAATTGAGAGAATGTAGCAATCTTCCCTCTCAATTCAACTGTCTTTTGATGCGAATAAAACTTTCCCATGAACTTGTTATAAACTTGCTCCCAAGTTGTCAAAGAGTTTTCGAGCAACATCATAAGCCAGCTCTTAGCTCTATCCTTCAAAGTATATGGAAAACACCTCATCCTCAACTGATCCTCTGTTAATCCTCCCAATGGAAAAGTGTTGAGGGTGGAGTAGAAATCCCTAATAAAGTTCAAAGGATCTTCATTTGGAACTCCATAGAATGATGGCAGCATGTTGTAGTGAACGTTCTTCAACCCATAATTTCTTGCTACATCTGTCAGTCTTATGCAAGAGGTGGAAGTTCCAATGATAGGTCTAGCAAAGTCTCTCATCGTTCTTTGCCTTTCTTCAGCCATTTTAACTGATTGTGCAGAATCTGACTCAAATTCAGAAGTGTCCTCCTCTGTATCAAATTCGGCATAGAGCTCAAACTCTTCTCTGCTCCTTTTCACTCTCTGAATTTCTGGAATGAATGGATGTAGCTCTCCTTCGAGTGATCTCCTGCTTTGCATAAACAAAATTTCTAGATAAAGAAATTATTAAAAGCAAAAGACAAAATAAAATAAAAAAATAAACAATGAAAAATAATTTAAAATATTTTTGCCTAATAAACAATTTCGCCAATTAGCCTCCCCGGCAGCGGCGCCAAGAACTTGTTGCGCTCGAATTAACTCTACCACAAAGCGTCACTCGCAAGTATACGAGGTAGCTGTAGCAAAGGTGATCGCCCCAAGGTCATCTCAAAAGGAAGCTAAAGTGGCTAATTTATTATCAGATTTAAAATAAAAAGTAATGAAGAAATTTAAATTGCTAACTAATAAAGAAAGTTGTTTAAAGTTTAAAATGAATAAAAGTAAACAAGAACTGGTGTTTTGATTCACTTGATAGAAGAGTCTAGGGTTTGCACTTCTCTACTACTTGTATGTATGAACGGTTATTCCTCTTAACTAATTTAATTTCAAAGATTAAATCTCAAACAACTTAATTAATTGAGTCAAGGTAATAAGCTCTCGCATTCAAACCTCTTACAACTAATCTGGTTATAATTGAAACAATCTTTTTAATAGGTTATATCTCTAATTCACCTAAGTCCCTAATTGAATTTTTCCAGTATTTAACTTCATCTCTCGATCCATCATCTAATACCTTAAAACACATAATTGGTGGCCAATCAATTATATATTAACAATATTTCATTCAATCAAGGCTAAAGAAATTATTAGCAAAGAGAATAACCAATTCATACAATCATAGCAGATCCATACAAACCCTAGACTAGATCAAATTAGTTCCTCATGCTATCAAACATATTCATCTCATTGATGTTCAAAGAAATCAAAATAGACATGATAATATCCATTCAATAAAAATAAAGAGAATAAGTTCGAGAACAAAACCAAGTTACAACTCCTTGAAGTTCTGAAGAATCTCTTGTTCAAATCTTGCAAGAAGGATGAAACAATGGCTAGAACAATCTAATCTAACTAGTTTTGATCCAAAGTGAAATCAAAATCAAAGAAAATAAATGTTAAAACCCTAACTTCACTCTTGACGGCTGAAACCTGTCTCCAAAAACTCAACCACCTTAAGAAAAACCCTAATTTCCATATTTATACGAAACCTCCGCGCGTCTTTATTGATCCTTGAGCGACACGGCCAAGTTAGAGTTAACTTGGCCGTGTTGGAGGTGAATTTGAGGGAGAGACACGGCCAAGTTGATGGTGACACGGCCAAGTTGGACCATTTTGGAGGGACATGGCCAGTGACTTGGCCATGTTGCTTGCATGTGTCACCTACTGTGAGAATTGCTCTTCTTTGCTTTGGATTTAGGTGAGACACGGCCAAGTTGATGGTGACTTGGCCGTGTTTGAGCATAATTGGAGGGACATGGCCATGTTTGAGGTGACTTGGCCGTGTTGGATCATTTTGGAGGGACATGGCCAGTGACTTGGCCATGTCGCTTGCATGTGTCGCCTACTGTGATGATTTCTTCTTCTTTTCCTTTGGAACTAGGTGAGACACGGCCAAGTTGGAGTGACTTGGCCATGTTGGAGCATCTTTGGAGGGACACGACCACTGACTTGGCCGTGTCCCTTGCCTGTGTCCATCACTGTGTCTTGTGGCTTCTTTTCAGCTTGATATGGGACACGGCCAGTGACTTGGCAGTGTCCTCTGCCTGTGTCAGCTACTGTCCATTTTTCCTTCAGTCTTGGTTCCTTGGCTTTTTTAACCTAAAACAAAACTCAAACAAACTTTAAACAAAAAGTAAATAAACAATAACCAACAAAACATAAACACCATACTAAAAACTAGATCAAAAACGACATAAACACTGAAATAAACTAAAACTACAAAATTAACAAAAAAAACTAAATAAACCGATTTAAACTAACAAAATACCTAAATAAAACAATAATTATTATAATAAACAAGACACAAATCTATAACAAAAACTAACAAAACAGGTTCCACCACAATTGCAATGTTGGAATTCTGGGGAAACCTTGATCAAGACAACACAGCTTGTTACCTTATTGATGGAAGTGTTCTTCTTGTTCTTGGCTGCTTCAGGTTGCTTCAAGATTTAAAAGTCCAATTGTAATCCTAAGTAATTTTTTTTGCCATCCTCCATTCCGTGTTTTAATGCTAGTATTTATAGAATTTTTAAAGTAAAACCTACTATCTTAAGGAAGTTCAAGCTATATAGGAAATTAATTAAACTTTCCGAGTGAAAATCAAATTTTAGCAAAAATTGCCCAATGCGCTGGCACAGGCTGCTGAGATGCGAGCAATGGACGACCAATGGGCTGGGACGCGAACATTTGGGTGAGGGCTTGCGAGGAGCTGCCCCAATTCACCGCAACATGCAGCTGTGGCGAATTGGGGCAGGCCAATTCGTCGCAGCAAGTAGCTGCGGTGAATTGGCCCAAGCCAATTCCCCACAGATTATGCCTGCAGCAAATTGGCACAGGCCAATTCGCTGCAGGTCCTTTCAGCCTACGGTGAATTGCCTTGCCGCGTGTCGCCCACCGATTGGTCCGTGCATTTTTTATTTTTTTATTATATATATATATTAAAAATAAATAAAATAAATATTAAATAGTAAAATAAATATTAAAAATTATAAAAATAAATAATAAATAATAAATGCTAAAATAAATAATAAATACTACAAAAAAATTTTCAAACTTATTTTAAAATATTAGACTGGACTTGGTAAAAAATTAAGGGTCTATAGTTTTGTAGACCCTTAATTTTTTATCCATTCAAATCCGATAGTCCAAAATAATTTTTGTGGTATTTTAGTTATTTTAATAATATTTTAATTACTAATAATATTTAATAGTTATTTTTAATAAAAATAAAAAATATAAAAAAAATAATGATGAAAAAATGAAAAAATAAAAAAATCGCGCGGTAGGGCATTTCACCACATAAAATGTCTACGAAAAAAGTTGGCTTGCCCAATTCTATGACGAGCTGGCTTGCCCAGCTAGCCCGCTACCGATCCTCACAGCAATTTTTGCCAGCGCAGCCCGCGGGCTGCTGCCGATTTTTTGACCAAATCTTGTTTTACCCGGTTTTGTAGTTTTCCTAAATAGTTATTATTTTCTTATTAAAATAGGATTAGGTCTTTATTTTTTCTTATAAATACCACATTAAAACACAAAAGAAAGAAAAAGAGGAAAATGGGAGAAAACCTTAGAGGTCGACAATTAACATTAAGAGAGATTAAAAAACAGCAAAGCAGAAACGGCAAAAATAAATTAGCAACACTCATCAATCATCAATCCATCAAAGGCAGTAACACTATCTTTGTTCTTGTTCAGCCAGAGTCAACTGTGTTGGAACCAACGCAACACAAGTTTGATTATAAATCTTTGATTTGTTTATGTTTATAGCACTCTTATGTTTTTATTCATGAATTGTTTAAGCATATGATAGTATTGCCATATTTTCTTTTAAGTGTTTCTATTATCTATTTTGATATTGAGTCTTTCAGTAACCTAAATTATTAAATATTAAACTCTAATCGTATGTTTTATAAATCAGATTTTCCATTCATCCAGTAGCCTAAGTCATTGATTAAATTATCAAAAACCCTAAACTATTCTTCTGTTTCCAAAACTTTAAAATCCTAAACTATTCTTCTGTTTCCAAAACTTTAAAACCCTAAACTATTCTTCTGTTTCCAAAACTTTAAAATCCTAAACTATTTTTCTCAAAATTATAAACCCTAAATTATTTCATTAAAGTCTCGAAACCTGGATTGTTTTTCAAAATCTTAATTTATTTTTGGAATCAATATTTCTTCTAAAATGATAAATCAAAACCTTAAATTTTCAAACCCTCATCCAGTAAACATACAAACCCTTAAGCCTAAATCCAATGAATCTAGAAATACCCATCTAGTAAACCTAAAAAATCTTAAACCCTAATTCCAATCTTTTAAAATTATAAACCCTAAGTAATTCAAACCCTATATCATAATTAATTTCGTTTTCAAGCCTTCACAGTAGCTATTTTATTATAATTTTATTCATTGAGTTATTTTAATCTTTCAACAATAAATTTAGCTTTCTATGTTTGTTTCATCTAAAAATACTTAAGTAGTTATTATGGTCAATATTAAAACCATACTTAACTTTGATCATGGTAAAGCATCAAATCCTAAATTCAAAATCATAATCTGCAAAATCAAGTTCTCAAACCATAAAAACCTAATATCTTCACTGTGAGCCCAAAAATCTAATTTATGATGTTAGTCCTAAACCCTAATTTGATTAACAAAAAACTTTACTACTTTCTTAAATTTATAAAACCCTAATCGATCCCATTTTTCCAAAAAATTCTCACAGTAGCCTAAATAATAATAACAATAATTCTAAAATTTCAAAACCCTAAATGTTAATTAAAGAATCCTAAATTGAGACATAAACCTAAATTTGTATCTTTATTTGCTTTATTTAATTTTAGAATTGATTATGTAGTTTATTATATGTTTTGATGGTTGATTTATTTAATTTCAATGCTTGATTTATTTAATTTATCATGGATGGATATTTTCTTTATTATTATTATTTGTTTGTTTTAGTATTAAAATTGTAAGATGTATGTTTCCACTTTGTGGGTACCTCATTAGTTAAATTTTATGTAATTTAAATTGCTTTTATATTTTGGACCAATGTAAAGGACATGATTCCACCTTTCAGTGGGTATCCTATTTAGTTTTAGACATGAACTATGTAAGGACATGTTTCCATCCTCGGATGGGTGTCCATTTATTTGTTTTGTTTGGACATTACTTTGATTTAATATAATGATGCTTTATTTTAATTGTTGCATGTAGTATGGATAATATTGTTATATGTAAGAATTTTATAATATTAAGACCTGCAAGGAGGCCGGTTCTAATGAACCGGGCGTTGTGGGGGTGCTGGGAAATTTCTCACCTTCCCCGCACATACCCAACTTTCTGAACCCATTAGGGGGTTGGAAATTCCTTAGGAATCGAGTCATCTACCCCTTTCTTTTTCCTAGCCCGTCCAGGTGGTGACTCCATTTTCTCCAGGCTTAGGCTCGTGTTCTCTAAGGCCCCGAGCCTAAACAATGCTGAAATCGCAAGAATCATTCCACCGGAAGTGGGGGCAAAAATCCCCGCTCACAGTGGGGACTCCATTGGGGATAAGAGAAGTTGATTCCATTGGTCTTTTTATTATTCTATTGTTTCTTATCATGATATTATCCATATCATCATATTAGATTGCATTGTATGCGTGAGTTAGGACGCCCGTGTTACCCGTGTTGTGTTATGTAAGGGATACCATACTTTCACTCAAGGTATGGAGATCGAGCATGGCATAACCACTCATAGCCTTGTACCATTTGGTGTATGCTTGCTATTGGAACCTAAACCTTTTCAACCCAAAGACCAAAGCTCATATAATTGGCCTAGTTACTTTCCTTAGGTTTTTACCCCAAATGCTTGTTGTTTGACTATGGTTAATTTATCTTGGTTTAAATCATGACTTATTTGGTTTGTTCTTTTTTTAATATGACTTAAGTACATTGTAAGCTCAAATTAAATTTTTCCTTAAAATCAAAAAGACCAAAACAATTTTTAAAACTTTTCAAGATGATCTTTGGACGTAAAACTTTTCTAAAAAACAAATCAAAAATTCATTACTCATGACTCAAATACAAAGCCCAAACTCCATTTTTCTAAAATCATTTTGCAATGGGAAATTATTTTCATCCAACCTTTTCTTGCAAAGAGCTTACAAATTATTTAGGTCAATTATGGAAATACCGAAAATCAATTGTGAGCCTAGTTTATACTAAGAATTATTAATCATGGGCTTATTTTTTTTGCATGAATCATAGTTACTTTTTCAAGTGAGAAATCTATTTATAATAAACCTCTTAATTTAGTTTTAATCCAATATAGCATAAAAGCTACTATAGTTGGTTAAATGAATTAAAACCTAATTAATGGGAATTATCTTGAACTGATTTCCATTTTTAAAAATATAACTATTGGTTGAAATGTTCGAGGGAACTTTTCAAAAATAAAATACCCCATGTTGGAATTTTTTTAACCATATTACCTAGGAAAAGAGACTTGCCATTCGTGTGTGGAAGTTATAAGGTTGGAAGAGATGTTCTACTTATTGTTGTCTATTATTTGTGCATACATGCATACATGCATATATTTGCATCTCATATCATTGATCCTCTCTGGCTCACAACCCTGGATTATGATAGTTCAAAAGCTTACGACAATCCGACCTATGCCAAAAATGAAGAATCTAGCAATGACTCAATCTCTTTTTCACCAAAATTAATGGAGCCCGAACAAATTCAAAGAATGGTGGATGACGCCCTCAATGCCAAGATAGAAGAAATAAAAGAGGCCCTGGCTGAGACCATGAAGAACCAATTGGCTGCAATTTTAGGAAAAAATGCCAAAGCATCTGCTAGCACCAAGAAGCCAAAAGACAAAGGGAAGGCTAAGATTGTAGAAGTGGCTTTTGATGATGATCAGGTAGTTCTTGATGATGATGATGACTGGGGTCAATACTTTCAAGATCCTCAAGACAAAAAGGAGTCGAAGATTGTTGAGAAGACAACTATTGAAAAGACCGAGATGTCTGATGTTGAGAAGATGATTACTAATTTAGAAAAGAAATTTGAGAACAAGCTAAAAATCGAAGAGGTGTCCGAGATCGACAAACTATTTGAACAATATGAGGAGGTCCCTTATAAGCTTAAGATGACTTCCTTTGCTAGGTACATTGGTACTGGAAATCCTCATCTTCATGTGAAGCAGTACATCACTGCTATGCCATTTGCCCGAGCTACTCTGAGGTATTTTATGATCTCATTGGACCCTATTGTCCAAAATTGGTTGAACACCTTAGAGGAAAGTACTCAAAAAGAATGGGACATGATGTACAAGGCTTTCATTCAGCAATATGGGTATAATGTCGAGCTGGAAGTAACTTTGATGGAGGTGGAAACCATTAGGCAAAGACCAAATGAGAATTTTGTGGACTATGTAAAAGATGGAGAAATAAGGCTGCACTGCTCAAGAAGAGTCCCGATGAAGCAAATCAAATCAGAATGATAGTCAAAGGCATCCTGCCCAACCTCCATGAAAGGCTATCTCACACCCTTATAAGGGACTTCAAAGATCTTCTCCAAGTTGGTCTACAAATTGAAGAGTGGGAAAGGGAGAAGAACTGTTTTTCGGCAAGAAGGAATGAGAAAGGGAATTATCAGCCTAGCAATCAAAGTACACAAAAAGAAGTTGATGTTAATGCGACTGGTCAAGGAAATAAAAGACAATTCTCAAAATTGGGGAAACCTCTATCTTCGATTTTCAGCAAGTTGCAAAAGAAAGGGTTATTACAATCGTTGGCTCCTCGACCGCTACATAATTCCCGGCCACCAAACTTCAATGCCGAGGCCTTCTGTCAATTTCATCAAATGCAAGAGCATGAGATGGGTAAATGTGCTCGTCTAAGGCATGAGATCCATGATTTGATTGACAGTGGTAAGCTACCCGAGCCAGATAAGCCCAATACCAAAAGCAATCCTCTGCCTAAGTTCAATAGAGTGCCACCACCAACAACTTTCATGGTAGGAGGAGGATTGGAGGAAGATCTTGTCTTATCCTCCTTTCAAGATAGGAATAATGAAGATGTGAAAGGAGAAGAAGCTTAACTCAACAAACTTCCCTTTGCTTGTTTGTTTTTCTTATTTTCTTTATTTGTTGTCTTATGGAACAATCATGTTTTTCAAATTTAAAGTTGTTTGAATAAATTACTTTCATTAAAAAATTTATTGGTCTTTACTCATTTCGGTGCTCAACCGATGACGAATCTAGCTTGATATTTATAAAATCGTGTATTTGTGCATCATGATTTGAATAGCTTTACTAGGTGAGGGAATTACTCTATAGCATTGAGTTATGTATGCTTACTTAGAGAGGGCTCCTGCATAATGACCTTTGTCTGGGTCCTAGTCAGTCTTAGAAAATGCTTTGACAAACTTTCGAGGTGAAATTGAACTCTGCTTATTTTAAGAGAGAAATGATCTAGGCATTGTTTGGTTAGCCAACAACTAGTATCTACCTTATTAAATATCAATCCCTAGTTGTCCTTTTGAGCCTTCATGAAATTTTAGCTTTCTTTTCAATGGCTTACAAACCCCAACAACCTACCCTGAGTTGTTGTGATACTTTTGATAAGTCTTAAGACCACTAAGATGAAGAGGCAAGAAGATCAAAGAATGGAATGCATAGCCAAGGCCATGAGGATAGTTGAAGTTCTCAAGACCATAAGGGTAGTTGAAGTTTACCTGAATTAGACCAAATGTCACAGATAAGTCAAGACTGAAGCAGATTAATACCACACCACTCATCCATTATTAGAAATACAAGTTGGTACAAACAAGACAACTCTTTTAGAGCAAGAACCAAAAAAATAAAATAAAAAAGAAGAGAAAGAAAAGAAAAGAAGAAAGGAAAGAAGAAGAAAAAAAGGGACAAAAGAAAAAAAAAAGAAAAAAGAGACAAAAACAAAAAACCCAAAATGGTTCAAAAAGCCAACTGAGTTCTCTTTTACTTAAAGCAGCAAAAGGCTTCCATTTGTTTATAAGGACAGTTTGACTTGAATTGGTCCAACCCAACTAAAGATTAGATCAAAATCAAAGAAAAAGGAGAAAGATCAACCATTTTTTAGAAGTCCTATACTTAACAATCCTAAAGAGAAGAAGGACAAAATGATAAAATGCTCAAAGAAAGGGAAGAGTAAGAAAAATAAAGAGAAAGAAAAGGGAAAAGAAGAAAAGAAATGAAGACTGTCCCAATCAAGATCCAGATTAATGCTAAGAAGATAGAAGGAATTTGGAGTCTAGCAAGATTGCTCCCAACTGTCTAAAGTTCCAACAAGAAATTTTTAGTGTGAAGATTTGTCCATTGTATCACATCAGCTCCTATCTCAAAATGGCTTTCATTTAACCCGTGTCCCTTATAGACCCCATTTCAAGCCTATCAAAGACCTGTTGATCTCTCTTGGTAGGTAGAGTCTATTAGCGGAGATAGTTTGGATAAGCATGCATATGAGATAGACAATATTCAAACTCAAATGAGATCCTTTGACCAAGTAATGTGTATGTTCTTATCTGAAGTGCAATAATTCTTGCTTAAATAGAAATGATTCTCAAGTTTAGTATGGTAACTAGGGTTGTCATGTTATAAATATGTTAATTTAAGAAATTGAGTCCTGAGGTACAATGACATTGATTTGACAAAGCCAACGTTTGATTTCAAAATCAAAATTCAATATATATATATAATATACAAAGCCTTCAAGTTAAGGGGAGTATGTTGAACTGTCAAATCTGGAAAGACACATTAAGCAAAGTAAATGATTTTTGGCAACGTCATGAAGAAGCTGTCAACTAACATGCTGAAACATAGTTTGAAATGGATGTATCCCCGACTCTGCTGCTTGGGGTCTCCACCACTCATGTTCTCAACATCTTAAAGATAAAAGCCATAAGTGCAAAGCTTTCTATCATTCCAATGCAAAGACTTGAATGAGCGTCAAAAAGGAATCAATGACAACACTTTAGTTGATCACCTCAGTCTGTGAATTGATGGAACCACTGTAAGTATTACTCAGGAATATCATGCATACATGATCATATCATAGTGCATTTTTCTTTGTCAAAGTGAACAACAAACACTCTATGAAGCAATCATAAAGAAGATATTGAATCAGGGGGCACGGAAGAACCATTGCTTGAGGAAGCTCTAGTCATTTCGCAAAAAGAAAGAAGAGATGTGTGAGCAGGGATTTTCATCCCCACTCCCGGTGGAATGGTTCTTGTGACTTTGGCACTGTTTAGGCTCAGGACCTTAGAGAACACAGGCCTAAGTCCGAAGAAAATGGAGTTGCCACCCGGATGGGCTGGGAAAAAGAAAAGGGTGGATGACTCGATTCCTAAGGAATCCCCAACCCCCTAATGGGTTTGGAAAGTTGGGTATGTGTGGGGAAGGTGAGAAATTGCCCAACACCCCCACAACGCCCGGTTCATTGGAACCGGCCTCCTTTGTAGGTCTTAATATTATAAAATTCATAAGTATAACAGTATTATCCATATTACATGCAACAATTAAAATAAAGCATCATTATATTAAAATAAAAGCAATGTCCAAACAATGAAAATAAATGGACACCCATCCGAGGATGGAAACATGTCCTTACATCGTTCATGTCTAAACTAAATAGGACACCCCCCGAAAGGTGGAAACATGTCCTTTACATTGGTCCAAAATACAAAAGCAATTCAAATTACATAATACTTAACTAATGAGGTACCCACAAAGTGGAAGCATAACTCTTACAATTTTAATACTAAAATAAACAAATCATAATAATAAAGAAAATATCCATCCATGATAAATTAAATAAATCAAGCATTGAATTTAAATAAATCAACCATCAAAATATATAATAAACTACATAATCAAATCTAAAATTAAATAAAGTAATAAATATATAAATTTAGGATTTGCATCTTAGAATAGGGTTTTTGGAATTACGGTTTTTGAAATTAGGATTTAATTTGAGGTTTCATCATTTAGGGTTTTGGGATTCTAGAATTATTATTGTTATTTATTTAGGCTACTGTAAAGGTTTTGGAAAATTGGAGTGGATTAGGGTTTTATGAATTTAAGAAAGTAGTAAGGTTTTTTTATTAATCATATTAGGGTCTAGGGGTAACAACATGAAATTTGGGTTTTGGAATCTTAAGACATTAGAGTTTATAATTCATGGTTACTGGATGGATTTAGGATTACTGGATCATGGCTTTAGGATTTAGATTTACTAGATTGAATTTTTAAGTTCACTGGATTAGGGTTTAGGGTGTTGTTGCATTTGTCATAAAATTTTGATGCTTTAAGAATTTAGGGTTTACTGTATTTGGTTTTGATAGAATTAGGGTTTTTCATATTTTGGAAAACATATTTGATTTTAGGATTTAAGAAAACAGTTTAGAGTTTTATAAAAATAATTATGATTTTTAGAAAATGTAAAGAAGATTAAGGTTTGAAGATTTAAAAAAACATTTGGAAATTTTGGACAAAAAGTTAGGGTTTAGATGAAAATAGTTTGGGGAAAACAATTTAGTGTTTTAAAGTTTTTGGAAACAGGAGAGAAACAATTTTAGGGTTTTTAAGGTTTTTGTAAATGGGAGAGAAATACTTTAGGGTTTTAAGGTTTTTTGGAAACAAAAGAAACAATTTAGGGTTTTTAAGGTTTTTGGAAACAGAAGAAACAATTTAAGGTTTTTAAGGTTTTTGGAAACAGAAGAGTAGTTTAGGGTTTTTGATGTTTTGATCACCGATTAAGGTTACTGGATGAACTTATTACCAAGTTTAATAATTTAGGTTACTGAAACAAAAATCAATGATAGATGTACTTAAAAGAAAATAGGGCCATAACATTGTAAATATAATCGAAGCAAAGATTTATAATCAACCCTCCGTTCGTTAGTTCCACCAAAATTGATTCCTTTATGAATAATGACAAAGGTAGTGTTGCTGCCTTTGATGAATTGTTGATTGCTTCTTATTGCTAATGTCTCTTGCTTGCTAGGATTTTTCTGTCTCTCTTTTTTCCTTAGTTAGAAGTCCAAAGTTTTCCTCTAGTAAAAACTAATTTTCGATCCGATCAAAAGTCCCTTAATTCTTTGTTTTAATGTGGTATTTATAGGAAAAATAATAAACCTACTTGTAATTGTTTATGGAATTTAAAACCAATTAGGAAAAGAAACCAAAACCAAATAGAATTTGGTTTCGGAAAAACTACTTGGAAAATTGTGCTGGCGAAAAAATTGCTGTCTAAAACTGTGAGGATTTGCGAGCTGCTATGGACGGGCACTAGGCGGCCAGCCAATTCGCCGTAGGAAATTCCTGCGGGCGAAATGGCCTGGCCAATTCAACCTTTGGCGATGAATTTTTTTGTGTCGCCGATTTTTTCGTCGTCGATTTTTATTTTTATTTTTATTTTTTATTATTTATTTAACTTTACCATTTTTATTTTTATTAAAAATTATAAAAAAATAAATATTATTTAATCAAAATACCATAAAAATTATTTTGGACTATATAAAAAATATCAGACCAGACTGGGTAAAAAATTAAGGGTATACAGTTTGCCACCTGCTTGAACGATCTGAGACTATGGCAAAAGAGAGTGAAAAGCAATGTGATTTTTGACTGATTTAAGATGAGGATGGGTACTTGGATTTGATTGGGGTACTTAGAGCCGAGACTGAACTTGATTTGGGCACTTGGACACGAGACTGGATTGAATTTGGGTACCTAGACCCGAGATTGAATTTGATTTGGGCACTTGGTCCCGAGATTGGGTACTTGGACCCGAGATTGGATTTGATTTGGGTACTTAGACCTGTGACCCAAGACTGAATTTGATTTGGGTACTTTGACCCGAGATTGGGTACTTGGACCCGAGATTGAATTTGATCTGGGTACTTAGACCCAAGATTGAATTTGATTTTGGTACTTGGACCCGCGATTGAATTTGATTTGGGTACTTGGACCCGAGATTGAATTTGATTTGGATACTTGGACCTGAGATTGGGTACTTGGCCCCGAGATTGAATTTGATTTGGGTACTTGGACCCTAGACTGAATTTGATTTGTGTACTTGGACCCGAGATTGGGTACTTGGCCCCAAGATTGAATTTTATTTGGGTACTTGGACCTGAGATTGGGTACTTGGACCCGAGATTGAATTTGAGATTGAATTTGATTTGGGTACTTGGACCTAAGAATGGGTGCTTGGACCCGAGATTGAATTTGATTTGGGTACTTAGACCCGAGACTGGGTACTTGGACCCAAGATTGAATTGAATTTGGGTGCTTGGACCCGAGACTGAGTTTGACTGACCTTTTATCAATTGAGAAGTCTAACTGCTCCGGCTGTTCTATTCTTTAGCGCATTGTGGTTCTTCACCCTCAAAATGGATCTTCATCGTTGGACTTTGGATGTTCATCCTTAGCATCAGATCTTCATCTTTGAAAACAGATCTTCATCCTTGGAGATCGGGTCTTCACCCTTGTAAGTGGATCTTCATCCTTGGAGATCGGCTCTTCACCCTTGAAAATAGATCTTCATCCTTTGAGATCGGGTCTTCACCCTTCAAAATGGATTTTCATCCTTTGGACATTGGGTCTTTACCCTTGAAATATGGATATTTATCCATTGGAGATCGAGTCTTTACCCTTGAAACATGGATCTTTATCCATTGGAGATCGGGTCTTTACCCTTGAAACATGAATCTTTATCCACTGGAGGTCAGGTCTTTACCCTTGAATCATGGATCTTTATCCATTGGAGGTCGGGTCTTTACCCTTGAAACATGAATCTTTATCCATTGGAGGTCGGGTCTTTACCCTGGCTTCATCTCTTTTAGCTGGACTGATCTTTTGTCTTTGCATCTTCATTCTTTTGAGAATTCTAATTTTCTTCTTTTGCACTTTTTGTGAAATAAAAAATTTCAATAATTTTTTTAGCTAGCCTTCATATCATCTCCTTGCCCCCCATGATTTTTCTATGCGGGCTCTAATTGATGTTTGTCTTGTCTAGCTCTTCACACAAACATGTATTTCTTCTTTTGCAAAATGACTGGAGCTTCCTCAAGCAATAGGCTTTCCATGCCCCCCTTGATTCAATATCTTCTTTAGATTCTTTACTTCGCAGGGTATTTGCTGTTTACTTTGACAAAAAATAGACAATACAAGAGAAGAAAGTGCGATGTGATATGCTCATGTATGCATGATATGCATGAATAATACTTATAATGATTCCATCGACTCACAGACTGAGGTGATCAGCTGAAGTGTTCTCATTGACTCCTTCTAGATGCTTATTCAGTTCTTGCTTTTGAATGACAAAATGCTTCACATTTATGGCTTTTATCTTTGAAATGTTAAAAATATGAGTGGTGGATGTTGCGCTAGAATTAACTCTACCACAAAGCGTCACTCGCAAGTATACGAGGTAGCTGTAGCAAAGGTGATCGTCCCAAGGTCGTCTCAAAAGGAAGCTAAAGTGGCTAATTGATTATCAGATTTTTAATAACAAATAATAAAGAAAATTTAAATTGATAACTAATGAAGAAGATTGATTGAAGTTTAAAACGAAGAAAAGTAAAATAAGCTGATATTTTGATTCACTTGATAAAAAGGTCTAGGGTTTGCACTTCTCTACTACTTATATGTATGAACGGTTATTTCTCTTAACTAATTTAATTTCAATGATTAAATCTCAAACAACTCAATTAATCAAGTCAAGGAAATAAGCTCTCGCATTCAAACCTCTTTCAACTAATCTTGTTATAATTGAAATAATCTTTTTAATAGGTTATATCTCTAATTCAACTAAGTCCTTAATTGAATTGTTCCAGCATTAGACTTCATCTCTCAATCCATCATCTAATACCTAAAACACATAATTGGTGGCCAATCAATTATATATTAACAATATTTCATTCAATCAAGGCTAAAGAAATTATTAGCTAAGAGAATAACCAATTCATACAATCATAGCAGATCCATACAAACCCTAGACTAGATCAAATTAGTTCATCATGCTATCAAACATACTCATCTCATTAATGCTCAAAGAAATCAAATTAGACATGATAATATCCATTAATACAATTTCAATGAAAATAAACAGAATAAGTTCGAGAACAAAACCAAGTTACAAACTCCTTGAAGCTTCTGAAGAATCTCTTGTTCAAATATTGCAAGAAGGATGTATCAATGGCTAGAACAATCTAATCTAAACTAGTTTAATCCAAAATGAAATCAAAATCAAAGAAAACAAATGTTAAACCCTAACTTTGCTCTCTGACGGCTGAAACCAGCTCTCCAACTCTCAACAGTCCCAAACCCTAGCTTCCTCTTTTCTTTTATACGAATTCTCCGCTTTAAAAATCCGCTGTGTGTTTGGTTCATGAGGGACACGGCCAAGTCAGAAGTGACTTGGCCGTGTTGGAGTGTATTGGAGGGACACGGCCAGTGACTTGGTCGTGTCCCTTGCATGTGTCACCTACTGCTTGTTTCTCTTCTTTTTCTTCTTTGTTGAGTTACACGGCCAAGTCAGCACTGACTTGGCCGTGTTGGTCCTTTTTGGAGGGACACGGCCACTGACTTGGCCGTGTCCCTTGCCTGTGTCTGCTTCTGTGAGAATTGATCTTTTTTCCTTTGGAACCAAGTGAGACACGGCCAAGTTGGTGTGACTTGGCCGTGTTGGAGCATCTTTGGAGGGACACGGCCAGTGACTTGGCCGTGTCCCTTGCTTGTGTCAGCTACTGTGACTTGCTCCTCTTCTTTAACTTGGTATGGGACACGGCCAGTGACTTGGCCGTGTCCTCTACCTGTGTCAGCTACTGTCTCTTTTTGTCTTCAATTTGGTTCCTTGGCTTTTTTAACCTAAAACAAAACTTGAACAAACTTAAAACAAGAAGTAAATAAACAATAACCAACAAACATAAACACCATACTAAAAACTAGATCAAAAACAACATAAACACTGAAATAAACTAAAACTACCAAAATTAATGGAAACACTAAACAAACCGATTAAAACTAACAAAATACCTAAATAAAACAATAATTATCATAATAAACAAGATACAAATCTATAACAAAAACTAATAAAACAACTACCCCACACTTAAAACTTTGCTTGTCCTCAAGTAAATTCACATGGCATAAATTAAAAACTCAAACAACCTTAACTATAATTCCAACATATAAGATGAAATACTTTAAGAATCAGACATAAAGAATTGCAATTTCCTTCAATCAATATTTTCTTAACTCATTCATTAATCCAGACATACAGATCTTATCTCTCATCTGAGTGTTTCACTCAATTTCATAGGTTAATTCACTCAAACCACTCATGACTTCATGCTACCATAAACTTGCTTAATTATACAATCTCCCTCATTGATTTTCTCAAGAAATAATCTGAAGGTCTTTCATTTGGATGTAATGGGGCTAAGGTAAAGGTGTGAAAAAAAATTTTAAGCTGGAGCATCAAGAAATGGAGTATCTGAATTAGACAATACTCTTGCTTAAGAAATTCATAACTCCCTCAAATGGCATACTCACAATCCATTGATAATTCACACACTTGCATACTTAAAGAGAAATAACGAGTCAACTTTCCTCTAATGCTAGAAAATATATGAATTCTGTATATATATATATATATATCTTTTTTTTTCTTTTATTTTTATCATCATTCATCATTTTTTTTCTTTATATATATATATATAGAAAATATAAACTTGCATGAAACATCTAGCTTAAAATGAAGAGGAAAAGAATAATCAACTCTTAATCCAATATAATGTGCAAAGTATGCATTTCAACCCCAATTAGCAATACCATTTTTTTTTACTTGCTTACCCCACACTTTGAAATAAACCACCCTACTGTCATATCATAAAACTCCATTCCTTAATGCAGGTATGATGATAATAAGAGAAAGTTGAGTTGATAATTGTGTTGATCAAACAATAAAAAGGTCAAAGGCTCAACTTGGCTCACTAAGGAATTAAATATTAAGGGAGGTCTTTTTAAGCTAAAGGGCTAACCTAATTTGCCTTCATCATTTTAAAACTTGAGATTAAATCATAATGTGAGTTCAATTAGCATGCAAAAGCAAACTCTAGAGATGTAAAATCATGAAGGTGCACACTTAAGAAAAGAAAATCAATCATTTAATCTATAAGGCTCAAAACTCACTAAGGTGGGTTCCCAAAGATTTATATGTCATGGACCTCAGAATGTGAAAATTGATCCTGAATGAATTCAAATGCTCATTTCTATGCTGATACTAAAGTCTCAACTATAATGCTAGAATCACAGAAAAGATCAATAAATTTTCAACAATTATACCATGCACAACACAATAAAACATACCAAGGCAAACAAAACATGAATTAAGGAAAAGCTTAAAGAGTACCCCACACTTTAGAATTTACATTGTCCTCAATGGAAAATAAGAATAATAAAGAGAAAGAATTAAGTACAACCTGTCTTCCATCGTCCCCTGGTGAGGCAAAACTCAACCTTTATATCACAAACACAAATGTTCAAAAACAAGATGCAAGAGAGCTTTAGGGTATCTATTTATTTAAACTAAACATAAAATCAAAATTGCAAAATATAAAATTATAACTATGAAAAAGAAATTCAAACTAATGGGTTGCCTCCCATTTAGCGCTTATTTAATGTCATAAAGCTGGACATCATGCAAGGCCTAGGGATCATGGCTCAAAGTGCTATCAATGATCCTCACTTCCTGAAATCCTTCTTTATATGTCTTAACTCTATGTTCATTTACTTTAAAAATCTTATTGGTTCGAGAGTTAAGCAATTCAATAGCACCAGAAGGACATACCTTAATTATCTCGAAAGGACCACTCCATCGAGACTTGCGTTTACCTTGAAATAGACAGAGTCGATAATTAAAAAGTAAAACTTTCATACCTGGACTCAATGTCTTTCGCACAATCAATCTGTCATGAATTGCCTTAGTGCGATCCTTGTAAACTCTCAAGCTCTCATATGCCTTTGGGTTAAAGCACCTTTGAGTCTCCCTCACTGATTTAGCCCCCTCTTCTAAAGTCAGTGTTAGCCCCAATTTATCTGGGGAATCTGTCTGCAACACAACATCTGAAACAACTGCTTCAACACAATTAATTAAAGAACATTCCTCATTTAAAGCAGTTGTAGGAATAGGAGAAGTGTTAAAAATAGAAAATTCAACAGTTTGCCCTAAGACAGTCATTGACAACTTACCATTTTTAACATCTATTAAGGTGTTGGTAGTAGCCATGAAAGGCCTACCCAGCAGAATAGTGTGTGCAGATGATGATGGGTTACTTCCTTCAATGTCAAGTACTATGAAATCCACAGGTACTATCAACCCTCCAACCTTAACTAACACATCTTCTATAACCCCTTTTGGAAATCTAAAAGACTTATCAGCTAATTGCAACACCATTTTTGTCTGTTTAAGCTCCCCTAGTTCTAATTCTTTAAACACAGAATAAGGCATTAAATTCACACTAGCTCCTAGATCACACATGCCTTCAGTCCCCTTTCCATTCCCCACAGTAATTTTAATTAGAAAGCTACCAGGATCCTTTAGCTTGGGAGGTAGTTTATGCTGCAGAACAACACTAGCTACCTCTGAAACTATCACCTTTTCATTTGTCTCATACCTCTTTTTCTTGGTGATTAGGTCTTTGAAGAACTTGGCATAAGCCGACATGTTCTTTATTGCCTCAAGTAAGGGTAAGTTAATACTTACCTTAGACAACATGTTGAAGATGTTAGAAAATTGCTTATCTGGTTTATCATCCTTTAACCTGCTGGGAAATGGTATAGGAGGCCGGTATGGATTGCTTGCCTTATGTAAATCTGCTGAAGAGGACTTCTTCATTGATCTATCTCCAGCACCTTTGTTCTTTGGTTCTCCTTCCTCCTTGTTCTCTTGGTTACCTGCATTCACAGAATCATTTTCAACATTATTGTTAATTTCCTTATCACTTCTAAGAACAGACACTGAATGTGCCTGCTCAGGTTGACTTGGGAATTTCCCCTTTTGTTGAATCTGCATCTGTTGTGCAAGTTGTCCAACTTGTGTCTCCACTTTCTTAAAAGATGCTTCTAAGGAATCTAGCCTCTTGTTTGTTATCTCTTGATTCTTAGCACTGACCTGGATAAAAGCCTGTAAACTTTCCTCCAAACTCTCTATCTTAGACTTCCCTTGATTTGAGGTTTGGCCCTGCTCTTGGTTCTGTCTTTGAAGAAAATGGAAAGGCTGCTGTAACACCCCTTCCCAACCTACATGTGTAAGTCGAGTAGAGGCGCCACACTATCCTAATGTTGCTACCAATTTACTTAGTCAAATTTTAGTTCTGATTTTTACAGAAATTTTGCCATAGTTCCGCCTAGAAATTTGGATCCCAAGTGTCGACAAAACTTGTTTTTTTTTTTATTTTTGAAAACATTTTACACAGACCAATGTGAATAAGAATACCATCAAATTTAATGCACTCCCAATGAATCCACCTTATACCCTCAACTACAAACCTGCACGAAGAGTTCACACTTCTAATATAACATAAAATAAAGATTTATGATTATTACATACTACTAACATACAATTATAACATAGAAAATCTCTTTTATATTTATTCATATACATGCCACAACTATCAACTCATAATGGAACTAAAAGATCTACCCCTGAGATTTGCTGTGGTCTGGTCGTTGCTTCCCCAAGATTTATCTACTGCTCCGAACCTACGAGTCAAGGAAAACTTAACTCGCTGAGCGTTGTCGCTCAGTGGGTACTTTACCAATAAAAATAAAAGTAGTACATGAAAGTATTCGAAGTAAAAAGGAAATAATAAAATCAACAATCAACCAACATTATACCAATAGAAATCGTGATACATTCAGTATGATATGTTTTCAATAATGTAAAATCATAATTCAAATTCATTTGCATTATATAGTTCAACGAAAAATAATATGTCTTTGATCCAGGCTCTACTGGTATATAGGGAACCATAGTGATAAGGCAGTGGCCCTCACCACTGTAACATAGGTGGCCCTCACCACCGATATCAGATCACAGGAATGGCCCTCACCATCCTGGTTATAACCAATGGGCCTCCCCATTGGCTTCAGTGGCCTAACCACTGAATAACATATCATATCACAATAATGAGCAGTACTGCATGCGTTAGTATAGTGCACCATACCCTTATCTACCACTCCCACTATCCAGTAGAGCAAAAAGGTTAAAATGATTCAATTTAAGTCTCAAACCTCATTTTAGAATGACTCGCGAAATCATTTTAAATTTCCATCGCACTTTGCCATTTATGCCGCGCAACACATTCTTTAGTCAAAGCATTCCCCTCTTTCACATATTTAATATCCAAAATAAACATATTAAACATTTCAAAGCATTCCTCAAAAGATCACAAATTGACCAAATGAATAGTGTTGAGGCGAGAAAAATCGGCAACGCAAAATGGCATGACCAAATGAATAGTAAAATCTGGATTTTCGTCAAAATTTCAGTCCACTTCAATCATGCATTTGACCAAGTAAATGATCTTATTTTTGGCTGAAATTTTACAGAAAACTTATTTCATATGTTGACTAATTGCATGTAAAATTTCGTTGAAAAATTCCTTCGTTTGCTGCCTCAAACAATTTCCACAATAAGGTCCAGAAAGCTGTCTTTTTGGGACCATTTCTGCCCAAACACATGAAATGCATAGGATAGTTTATTTTTCTTTTGCAAATCAATATTAAGGCTTCTTTAATGGTAAAGTGAAGATTCAAACACTTCCCTTTGACAACTTTTACATGTTTAACTCAAATCAATATATTTAAGCATCAACAACAAAACTTTCATAAACCAAAGTTTGTAAAGCATCAAACCAAAATTAATTATTCAAAGGTAAAGTACCAAACTAATTATTCAAAGGTAGAGTACCAAACCTTATTTCTTTAATTCCTCTTGGCTTTTCTTTCTTCTCCTTCTTTAATTCTTTATTTCTCCTTCAATCAATTCAAGATACAACATAAACCTTAGAATTTCAAAATAATAAATTATCCTCTATTTCTTTTCCAACCGAAACCCCTAATCCAACCTTATTAATCTTTCTATATCTTGGTTCTTCCATTTAATCAATAAATCTTATTATTATTATGTTTTTCAATTCCATATAAGACTCTAATTCCCAATCTTCCAATAAATATATAACTACCTAAAACTAATACTAAAATTAAAGTCTACACACTTAAAAACCTTAGAACTTACCTTAAAAATCAAAGTTTGGAAAAACTTGGAAGTCCCTTGGTATTTTCTTTTGTTGGCCGAATTTGGTGAGTGGAAAAAGAGAGAATTTGCTCTTCATATCACCTATATTTATATACAAAGGAAGTGATGATCACCTTGACCACTTGTCCACTTTTTCTCTTTCTTCATTTATTACACATTTATTACATATGCTAAATGTTCTCTTTTGATTGGCCAACCTTTGATTTTTATAACTTCCTTTTTCCTTTACTTCTTTCCACTTGTCTCTCTTCCCATTGGATCTCATAAAGTTGTCCCGGGTTACTCATCCGGTCCCGACACGAAACCGGGCCCACATTACGTTCCGGCGATTAATCGATCATATCTTTTAAACCGTATAGCTCCACGAGTCAAACTATATATGGTTTTGATCCTCTCGACCTCTACTTTCTATTTATAAGCTCTATTTTAGGTTTCTAAGTCATTTTAAAAAAATTACCGATAAGCCCTCAACTTTTTACAAAATTCCCTTTAGGTCCTATTTTTGCTCGGGTTTCCTCCGGCTCCGTTTCTACTGGCGATCGTTTCATATTTAACCTCTCGCCATTCTCTACGTACTCACGTCTTTATTTCCTACCCTAAATTCATGTATAACTTTAATTGATAATGACCAAAATGCCCTTAGTCAACATTTCTTCATTTTTTCTTTAACGGGACATTTCCTGGAAAAACCGTTGCACGTCGTTGCGATCCGATTTTTCTCTACATTCCATTTTTGGAATCTGTTATATGCACTATTAAGAATATCCGGTGCAACTTTCTTTGAAATTACATCTACGTCCCCAACTTTATTAAAAATTACAATTATGTCCCTTTTGTCATACAACCTTATCTAAGGCTGTTATCAAGAATTATCTTCTCCTTTTCCCTACTCTCGCTATGCACGTGTCTACACTGCATAAATGCAGTAGGCGGATGTGACAGTTCCTTCCTCGTTAATTTAAGCTTCGTCCCGAAGCTCATCAAGTGAAAACAAATATGGGTATTGCTTCTTCATAGTTTCTTCGCATTCCCATGTAGCTTCTTCTACTTTGTGATTCCTCCAAAGCACTTTAACCAATGGAATCTTCTTATTTCGCAACTCTTTGATTTCACGTGCTAGGATCTCTACCGGCTCTTCCTCATATGTCATTTCAGGCTGAATCTCAATATCTTGAACTTGTATGACGTGGCTTGGATCTGAACGATACCTCCTTAGCATCGAAACATGGAAAACATCATGTATTTTATTTAATTCAGGTGGTAACGCCAACTGGTAAGCTACCGGACCTACCCGTTTAATAATTTCATATGGTCCGATGAATCTAGGGCTTAGCTTGCCTTTTTGTTTAAATCGTAACACTTTCTTCCAAGGAGAGACTTTGAGGAACACTCTGTCACCTACCTCAAACTGTATGTCTTTCCTTTTTAGATCCGCGTATGATTTTTGCCGGTCCGCTGCTGCTTTTAATCGGTCTCGAATGATTTCTACCTTCTCTTCAGTTTCCTTAACTATGTCTGGCCCCAACATCTTTTCCTCACTCAATTCTGTCCAGCAAACTGGAGTTCTGCATTTCCGACCATACAGTGTTTCGTAAGGTGCCATTTGTATGCTGGATTGATAACTGTTGTTGTACGCGAATTCCATTAAGCTTAGGTGTTTGTCCCAACTACCTTTAAATTCTAAAACGCACGCCCTCAGCATATCTTCTAAAATTTGAATCACTCTTTCCGACTGTCCGTCTGTCTGGGGATGAAATGCTGTGCTGTGGTAAGTTCGAGTTCCAAGGGCTGTTTGTAACTTCTGCCAAAAATTTGACGTAAAACGTGGGTCTCGATCGGATATGATCGAAGTTGGAACTCCGTGGAGACGTATAATCTCTTTGATATACAAGTCTGCCAACTTGTCTAGCGAGTAATCCACACGTACTGGTATGAAATGAGCGGACTTAGTAAGCCGGTCTACGATTACCCAAATCACGTCATGTTTGTCCCTTGTCATAGGCAATCCTGTGACAAAATCCATAGTAATACGATCCCATTTCGAGGTTGGAATCGTAATAGGTTGTAGTAGCCCTGAGGGTAGTTGATGTTCCGCCTTCACTTGCTGACAGGTTAGACACTTCGTTACATGATCAACGATATCCCTTTTCATTCCTGGCCACCAATAATACTCCTTCAAGTCCCGATACATTTTCGTTACTCCTGGATGCATTGTATAAGAACTGTTTTGAGCTTCTTGCAAAATCTGTTTCTTCAGCTCCTTGGACTTAGGTACCACCATTCTCTTCTTGTAGTAGAGAATACCATCAGGACTAATTTGATAGTCTCCTGAATAGTTCTCCTGCGCCTGTTGACTCCACTTCTTCACTTGTTCATCTTCCTTCTGAGCCTCACGTATTTGTTGATGTAAATTAGGTCGCACGTGCATTTCTGCAAAGATAGCTCCATCTTCTGTGGGCTTTAACGTTACCCTCATAGCACTTAGCGCTTGCATTGACTTCCTACTAAGTGCATCTGCTACGACATTCGCTTTGCCCGGGTGATAATTAATCGTATAGTCGTAGTTGGCTAACCATTGCATCCATTTTCGCTGTCGCAGGTTTAAATCTTTCTGCGTGGGCAAATATTTCAGGCTTTGATGATCCGTAAAGATGTAACATTTTTCCCCGTATAAGTAATGCCTCCACGTCTTGAAAGCCAAAACAATCGCTGCTAGCTCTAAGTCATGCGTAGGATAATTCTTTTCATGTGGCTTGAGCTGTCGAGAGACATACGCAATGACTTTGCCTTCCTGCATCAATACACAACCTAACCCGATATGGGATGCATCGCTATAAATCACAAAATCTTTTCCTGATTCTGGTTGTGTAAGAATAGGTGCTTCAGTAAGTTTTTGTTTCAGCTTTTCAAAGCTCCGTTGACAAGCGTCGGTCCACTGGAATTTGGCATTCTTCTGAAGTAGCTTGGTCATAGGTACGGCGATCATGGAAAACCCTTTAACGAATCTCCGATAATATCCTGCTAATCCCAAGAAACTACGGACTTCCGTTACTGTCTTAGGTGACTTCCATTCCAATACTGCTTCTATTTTCTTGGGATCGACCCTTATTCCTTCTGCCGATACAATATGTCCCAAGAAAGCTACTTCTTCCAACCAAAATTTGCATTTGCTGAACTTAGCGTATAACTGCTTCTCACGCAGGGTTTGCAAAACAATTCTAAGGTGACGATCATGATCCTCTCGATTCTTTGAATACACCAATATGTCGTCAATAAATACCACCACGAACTGATCCAAATACGGGTGGAAGATTCTATTCATCAGATCCATGAATACTGCAGGTGCGTTCGTTAATCCGAAAGGCATAACAATGAATTCATAATGTCCATAGCGAGTTCTGAATGCGGTTTTTGATATGTCTTCATCTTTAATTCTCAATTGATGATAACCCGATCGTAGATCAATTTTTGAAAAGACTCCAGCACCTTTGAGTTGATCAAACAGATCATCTATGCGAGGTAACGGATACTTGTTTTTGATGGTCAGCTTATTAAGTTGACGGTAATCTACACACAACCTTAAGGATCCGTCTTTCTTTTTCACGAACAATACTGGTGCTCCCCATGGTGACACACTTGGCCTTATGAACCCCTTGTCTAAAAGTTCTTGTAGCTGTACCTTTAATTCTTTTAGCTCCGCTGGCGCCATTCGGTAAGGTGCGATGGATACTGGTGCAGCTCCCGGGTACACGTCTATGATGAATTCCACCTCTCGTTTAGGTGGTAATCCGGGTAAATTATCAGGAAATACGTCGGGAAAATCGCATACAGTAGGTATATCTTGTAACTTTGGTGCCTCTTCTTTCGCTACTAATGCACATACCAGGTATGCCTCGCAACCTTTTTGCACTAACCTCTTAGCCGTCATGGCAGAAAATGATGTTAGTTAGATAGTCCTTCCTTTTTCCTACTAGGGTCACTTCGTCACCGTCTGCAGTATGCAAGGTAACTCTCTTCCGTTTACAGTCAACTAGTGCATCGTGCTTGGCCAACCAATCCATCCCAAGAATAGCATCGAATTCTTGAAATGGTAGTTCAAATAAATCTCCCAAAAAGATATGTCCGTGTATCTCTACGGGGCAATCTTTCACTACCTTCCTAGTAATCACCTCATTTCCTAATGGGTTAGTAACTAATATTCCCTCTTTCTCTAGTTCTACCTTTAGGTCCTCAAGTTTTTCATTTTTCGTGCATATATATGAGTGTGAAGAACCTGGATCTATTAAAACGTAAAGCGGAACCCCAAACATAGACAACTGACCTACAATCACATCTAGCGCTTCTTCATCTTCTCGCCCCCTCATAGCATACATTCTAGCAGGAGCCCTTGCTTCTGGTCGATTCACTGTTTCAGATTGCACACGCGACGGATTTTCACTCCTTCCTCTGCCTCGGCCTCGACCTGCTGCCGCTTGCGATCTCTCAGTATCCCTAGGTAGATTCTGTATTCACCGGGGACACTCTCACATAAGGTGGTCTAAAGATCCACATATATAACATGCAAATGTCCGACCCCAACATTCTCCCGTGTGACGGCGTCCGCATTGATCACAGCGTGGATTATTATTTTCGCCTTCATTACCTCTCGGACCGATAAAGAAGTTACCTCCGCTTCGGCTGAATCCTCTTCCTTGTCCTCTTCCGGATCGTCCCGTACTAGCAACTGAGGTAGTTTGACTTAAGCCACCGCGAATTGATCCCTGACTGTAACCTCGACGTTGACCGCCTCCCGTGGAACCACTGCCGTGGAATCATTTCCTTGATGATTGGTAGTTTCCCGAATAGTTCTGGGTACCTCTCTTCTATTTCATCTTCTGTCGTCTATTCTGTTCATCAGACTGGCATTGCTCTACTTCTAGAGCCCTATTGACCAACTCGGAAAATTCTTTGATATTAGCAGCAATTAGCTACATCCTAATCTCATTATTCAATCCATCCTGGAACTGCTTACATCTATCATGTTCGTCTTCAATTGTCTTCTTGGCATACCTACTCAGTCTAGTAAATTCCCTCTCGTACTCAGCAATGGTCAGTCGACCTTGCTTTAAGTGTAGAAACTCCTTTTTCTTGGCATCTAGGTATGCCGCCGATATAAACTTCCTCTTGAACTCATTCACAAAGAAATCCCATGTTCTCTGTTCCGGTGAAACTCGTTGGTGAACTGTGTCCCACCATATATATGCTTCTTCCACTAATAAGGAAGTAGCACATATCACTCGCTCTTCTGGCGTACACTGTAACTGATCTAAGGCTCGTATTGTTCCTTCCAGCCAATACTCGGCTGTTGAAGAATCATCGTCCCTTCGAGCCTTAAACTCCTTCGCACCATACTTTCTTATCTTTTCTATTGGGGGTTTCCTTTCCCCTCCTACAGCAGGTACTGGTACGGGTGCTGGCGCTGGGGGTGGTGCTGGGGCAACGCCGGCTATCTGCCGAAATACGGCAGCCATTTGTTGCAACATATCATTGGGAATAGGAGCATCAGCGGGTGGTTGCTCCGACGCTGATGTCTCAGATACACGCATTTCTACAACTCGGGAGGCCTGAGACTCGACCTCCTCCTCTATATCACGCTGCGCTGCTTGCGACATCTAAAGAGTAAACATATACCATCCCATCATTATTAACGACCCAGACCAACAGCATTATCTTACCCTAGGTGGCATGTATATAAATATAAAATTCTTAATTAACACATATACAACACAACTTTTATTTATTTCCAAACACAAAGTTTTACAATATTAGGAAGCCCTTATATACATTGCAAAATTTAGGACTCCTCACTATTATATCACCATATTATACTACCATACAATATTTACATGATACCTCTATCTCACACATATATATAACTAAAAGAACCGCCAAACACAATACATCTCAAGACTCAATGAGTAGGTGCCCTAGGTGAAGTGGCACTGTCTGAAAAATATTCTACTATCTCGGGATCAAAATCGGGGTCATGTGATGCTTCACTAGGAAAGTACTGGCCTAGCTCTTGAACCCTCTCCTGTAAAGTTTGAATCTCTTGATGTGCTATCTCGAGGCTTCTACCGACACTATCCAACTCCGCTCTATAACTAAGCCTGTCTTCTTTTAACATCTGCACGTCATCTATCAAGGAGGAAATCATCTCATCTTTTATTCTCAAGTCTTCACGATCTTGTATACTTCTATCGGCCAAAATTTCTATAGTCTCATCTTGCTCCCGCGCTAGCTGTCTCAACCTCTCTACTTCTATCCTTAGCTCCCTCACCTCCTCGTTTAGGTCACCCATTATTACTCCTGGATAAGTTGAATAACATAACTAACAATGACACACATATGTATAGTTATATATTTAAAACCCCTATTCTAACCCTATGTGTCATACATTTAAGGTTTAGTTCGACTAACTAACCAGAACCGGCTAAACCTTTGCTCTGATACCACTAATTGTAACACCCCTTCCCAACCTACATGTGTAAGTCGAGTAGAGGCGCCACACTATCCTAATGTTGCTACCAATTTACTTAGTCAAATTTTAGTTCTGATTTTTACAGAAATTTTGCCATAGTTCCGCCTAGAAATTTGGATCCCAAGTGTCGACAAAACTTGTTTTTTTTTTTTATTTTTGAAAACATTTTACACAGACCAATGTGAATAAGAATACCATCAAATTTAATGCACTCCCAATGAATCCACCTTATACCCTCAACTACAAACCTGCACGAAGAGTTCACACTTCTAATATAACATAAAATAAAGATTTATGATTATTACATACTACTAACATACAATTATAACATAGAAAATCTCTTTTATATTTATTCATATACATGCCACAACTATCAACTCATAATGGAACTAAAAGATCTACCCCTGAGATTTGCTGTGGTCTGGTCGTTGCTTCCCCAAGATTTATCTACTACTCCGAACCTACGAGTCAAGGAAAACTTAACTCGCTGAGCGTTGTCGCTCAGTGGGTACTTTACCAATAAAAATAAAAGTAGTACATGAAAGTATTCGAAGTAAAAAGGAAATAATAAAATCAACAATCAACCAACATTATACCAATAGAAATCGTGATACATTCAGTATGATATGTTTTCAATAATGTAAAATCATAATTCAAATTCATTTGCATTATATAGTTCAACGAAAAATAATATGTCTTTGATCCAGGCTCTACTGGTATATAGGGAACCATAGTGATAAGGCAGTGGCCCTCACCACTGTAACATAGGTGGCCCTCACCACCGATATCAGATCACAGGAATGGCCCTCACCATCCTGGTTATAACCAATGGGCCTCCCCATTGGCTTCAGTGGCCTCACCACTGAATAACATATCATATCACAATAATGAGCAGTACTGCATGCGTTAGTATAGTGGACCATACCCTTATCTACCACTCCCACTATCCAGTAGAGCAAAAAGGTTAAAATGATTCAATTTAAGTCTCAAACCTCATTTTAGAATGACTCGCGAAATCATTTTAAATTCCCATCGCACTTTGCCATTTATGCCGCGCAACACATTCTTTAGTCAAAGCATTCCCCTCTTTCACATATTTAATATCCAAAATAAACATATTAAACATTTCAAAGCATTCCTCAAAAGATCACAAATTGACCAAATGAATAGTGTTGCGGCGAGAAAAATCGGCAACGCAAAATGGCATGACCAAATGAATAGTAAAATCTGGATTTTCGTCAAAATTTCAGTCCACTTCAATCATGCATTTGACCAAGTAAATGATCTTATTTTTGGCTGAAATTTTACAGAAAACTTATTTCATATGTTGACTAATTTCATGTAAAATTTCGTTGAAAAATTCCTTCGTTTGCTGCCTCAAACAATTTCCACAAAAAGGTCCTGAAAGCTGTCTTTTTGGGACCATTTCGGCCCAAACACATGAAAATGCATAGGATAGTTTATTTTTCTTTTGCAAATCAATATTAAGGCTTCTTTAATGGTAAAGTGAAGATTCAAACACTTCCCTTTGACAACTTTTACATGTTTAACTAAAATCAATATATTTAAGCATCAACAACAAAACTTTCATAAACCAAAGTTTGTAAAGCATCAAACCAAAATTAATTATTCAAAGGTAAAGTACCAAACTAATTATTCAAAGGTAGAGTACCAAACCTTATTTCTTTAATTCCTCTTGGCTTTTTTTTCTTCTCCTTCTTTAATTCTTTATTTCTCCTTCAATCAATTTAAGATACAACATAAACCTTAGAATTTCAAAATAATAAATTATCCTCTATTTCTTTTCCAACCGAAACCCCTAATCCAACCTTATTAATCTTTCTATATCTTGGTTCTTCCATTTAATCAATAAATCTTATTATTATTATGTTTTTCAATTCCATATAAGACTCTAATTCCCAATCTTCCAATAAATATATAACTACCTAAAACTAATACTAAAATTAAAGTCTACACACTTAAAAACCTTAGAACTTACCTTAAAAATCAAAGTTTGGAAAAACTTGGAAGTCCTTTGGTATTTTCTTTTGTTGGCCGAATTTGGTGAGTGGAAAAAGAGAGAATTTGCTCTTCATATCACCTATATTTATATACAAAGGAAGTGATGATCACCTTGACCACTTTTCCACTTTTTCTCTTTCTTCATTTATTACACATTTATTACATATGCTAAATGTTCTCTTTTGATTGGCCAACCTTTGATTTTTATAACTTCCTTTTTCCTTTACTTCTTTCCACTTGTCTCTCTTCCCATTGGATCTCATAAAGTTGTCCCGGGTTACTCATCCGGTCCCGACACGAAACCGGGCCCACATTACGTTCCGGCGATTAATCGATCATATCTTTTAAACCGTATAGCTCCACGAGTCAAACTATATATGGTTTTGATCCTCTCGACCTCTACTTTCTATTTATAAGCTCTATTTTAGGTTTCTAAGTCATTTTAAAAAAATTACCGATAAGCCCTCAACTTTTTACAAAATTCCCTTTAGGTCCTATTTTTGCTCGGGTTTCCTCCGGCTCCGTTTCTACTGGCGATCGTTTCATATTTAACCTCTCGCCATTCTCTACGTACTCACGTCTTTATTTCCTACCCTAAATTCATGTATAACTTTAATTGATAATGACCAAAATGCCCTTAGTCAACATTTCTTCATTTTTTTCTTTAACGGGACATTTCCTGGAAAAACCGTTACACGTCGTTGCGATCCGATTTTTCTCTACATTCCATTTTTGGAATCTGTTATATGCACTATTAAGAATATCCGGTGCAACTTTCTTTGAAATTACATCTACGTCCCCAACTTTATTAAAAATTACAATTATGTCCCTTTTGTCATACAACCTTATCTAGGGCTGTTATCAAGAATTATCTTCTCCTTTTCCCTACTCTCGCTATGCACGTGTCTACACTGCATAAATGCAGTAGGCGGATGTGACAGCTGCTGAGAATTATTTGTTGCCCAAGAAAAATTTGGGTGATTCCTCCAACCAGGGTTATAAGTATTCGAATAAGGATCATTCCTGGCCCTTGGTTGAAATCCTCCCATAGCATTGACTTGTTTAGCTTCATTCCCATAGGACTCATATGCGGAAGGGCAAATATTTGCTCCATGCCCCAGAGTTCCACAGATTCCACAAATTTCTTGAGTGGATGAAGAAATATTATTCTTCATATTCAGCATCTGCACTTGCTTTGTCAACTCAGCTATCTGATTGACCATCTCACTGGCTTCTAGTTGATTCACCCCTTTACTTCTTCCCCTTACATTTTTCTGTTGAGAATTAGCTCCCAACATCTCAAAGATCTCATAAGTTTCAGCTGTTGTCTTTTCTCCCATGGCTCCCCCAGCTGCATTATCAACAGTGTTCTGAAATTGCTGGGTTAGACCATCATAGAAAAACTGGTTCAGAAGTTGAAGTGGATAGTGATGATGTGGACACTGGATCAATAACATCTTAAATCTGTCCCATGCCTCATGAAATGGCTCTCCTTCAAATTGAGAGAATGTAGCAATCTTCCCTCTCAATTCAGCTGTCTTTTGATGTGAATAGAACTTGCCCATGAACTTGTTATAAACTTGCTCCCAAGTGGTCAGTGAGTTTTCGGGCAACATCATAAGCCAGCTCTTTGCCCTATCCTTCAAAGTATATGGAAAACACCTCATCCTCAACTGATCCTCTGTTAATCCTCCCAATGGAAAAGTGTTGAGGGTGGAGTAGAAATCCCGAATAAAGTTCAAAGGATCTTCATTTGGAACTCCATAAAATGATGGCAGCATATTGTAGTGAATGTTCTTCAACTCATAATTCCTTGCTGCATCTGTCAGTCTTATGCAAGAAGTGGAAGTTCCAATGACAGGTCTAGCAAAGTCTCTCATTGTTCTTTGCCTTTCTTCAGCCATTTTAACATATTGTGCAGATTCCGACTCATAATTAGAAATGTCCTCCTCTGAAGTATCAAATCCTGAGTACAATTCAAACTCTTCTCTGCTCCTTTTCACTCTCTGAATTTCTGGAATGAATGGATGTAGCTCTCCTTCGAGTGATCTCCTGCCTTGCATAAACAGAATTTTTCTAGAAAAAAGAAATTATTAAAAGCAAAAGACAAAATAAAATAAAAAATACACAATGAAAAATAATTTAAAATATTTTTGCCTAATAAACAATTACGCCAATTAGCCTCCCCGGCAGCGGTGCCAAAAACTTGTTGCGCTCGAATTAACTCTACCACAAAGCGTCACTCGCAAGTATACGAGGTAGCTGTAGCAAAGGTGATCGCCCCAAGGTCGTCTCACAAGGAAGCTAAAGTGGCTAATTGATTATCAGATTTTTAATAACAAATAATAAAGAAAATTTAAATTGATAACTAATGAAGAAGATTGATTGAAGTTTAAAACGAAGAAAAGTAAAATAAGCTGATATTTTGATTCACTTGATAATAAGGTCTAGGGTTTGCACTTCTCTACTACTTATATGTATGAACGGTTATTTCTCTTAACTAATTTAATTTCAAAGATTAAATCTCAAATAACTCAATTAATCAAGTCAAGGAAATAAGCTCTCGCATTCAAACCTCTTTCAACTAATCTTGTTATAATTGAAATAATCTTTTTAATAGGTTATATCTCTAATTCACCTAAGTCCTTAATTGAATTGTTCCAGCATTAGACTTCATCTCTCAATCCATCATCTAATACCTAAAACACATAATTGGTGGCCAATCAATTATATATTAACAATATTTCATTCAATCAAGGCTAAAGAAATTATTAGCTAAGAGAATAACCAATTCATACAATCATAGCAGATCCATACAAACCCTAGACTAGATCAAATTAGTTCATCATGCTATCAAACATACTCATCTCATTAATGCTCAAAGAAATCAAATTAGACATGATAATATCCATTAATACAATTTCAATGAAAATAAAGAGAATAAGTTCGAGAACAAAACCAAGTTACAAACTCCTTGAAGCTTCTGAAGAATCTCTTGTTCAAATCTTGCAAGAAGGATGTATCAATGGCTAGAACAATCTAATCTAAGCTAGTTTAATCCAAAATGAAATCAAAATCAAAGAAAACAAATGTTAAACCCTAACTTTGCTCTCTGACGGCTGAAACCAGCTCTCCAACTCTCAACAGTCCCAAACCCTAGCTTCCTCTTTTCTTTTATACGAATTCTCTACTTTAAAAATCCGCTGCGTGTTTGGTTTATGAAGGACACGGCCAAGTCAGAAGTGACTTGGCCGTGTTGGAGTGTATTGGAGGGACACGGCCAGTGACTTGGCCGTGTTCCTTGCATGTGTCATCTACTGCTTGTTTCTCTTCTTTTTCTTCTTTGTTGAGTGACACGACCAAGTCAGAAGTGACTTGGCCGTGTTGGTCCTTTTTAGAGGGACACGGCCGTGTCCCTTGCTTGTGTCTGCTTCTGTGAGAATTGATCCTTTTTCCTTTGGAACCAAGTGAGACACGGCCAAGTTGGTGTGACTTGGCCATGTTGGAGCATCTTTGGAGGGACACGGCCAGTGACTTGGCCGTGTCCCTTGCTTGTGTCAGCTACTGTGACTTGCTCTTCTTCTTTAACTTGTTATGGGACACGGCCAGTGACTTGGCCGTGTCCTCTACCTGTGTCAGCTACTGTCTCTTTTTGTCTTCAATTTGGTTCCTTGGCTTTTTTAACCTAAAACAAAACTTGAACAAACTTAAAATAAGAAGTAAATAAACAATAACAAACAAAACATAAACACCATACTAAAAACTAGATCAAAAACAACATAAACACTGAAATAAACTAAAACTACCAAAATTAATGGAAACAATAAACAAACCGATTAAAACTAACAAAATACCTAAATAAAACAATAATTATCATAATAAACAAGACACAAATCTATAACAAAAACTAATAAAACAGTGGATACCCCAAGCTGTAGAGTCAGGGATACATCTATTTCAAACTATGTCAGTTGGTAGCTTCTTCATGACCTTTCCAATAATCATTTCCTTTGCCCAATGTGTCCTTCGAGTTTTGATGGTTCAACAAACTTCTCTTAACTTGAAGGCTTCGTGTGACAAAAATATTTTTTTTAAATCAAATGTTGGCTTTGCCAAATCAATGTCAATTTACCTGAGGACTTGATTTTTAAAATTAACATATCTATAACATCACAACCCTAGTTACCGTACTAAACTCGGGAATTATTTCTATTTAAGCAAGAATTGTTGCACTTCAGATAGGCACATACACATTACTTGGTCAAAGATCTCATTTAGTTTAAATATTATCTATCTCATATGCATGCTTATTCAAACTATCTCCACTAATAGACTCTACCTACCAAGAGAGATCAACAGGTCTTTAATAGGCTTGAAATGGGGTCTATAAGGGACATAGGTTAAATGAAGGCCATTTGTAAGTTGGAGCCGATGTGACACAATGGATAAACCCTCACACTACAAATTTCTTATTTGAACTTTAGGCAGCTAGGAGCAATCTTGCTAGACTCTAAATTCTTTCTATCTTCTTGGCATTAATCTGGATCTTCATTAGGACAATCTTTGCCCTTGAAAAAAGTTTGTTATCTAACTTCATTTCTTTTCTTCTTCTCCCTTTTATTTCTTTTTATTTTTCTTATTCTTCCCTTTCTTTGAGAATTTTATCATTTTGTCCTTCTTCCTTGTAGGACTGTCAAGTACAGAACTTTCAAGAACTGGATGGTCTTCCTCCTTTTTTCTCCATTTTTGATTGAATCTTTGGTTGGGTTGGACCAATTCAACTCAAAATGTCCTTATAAACCAAATGGAAGCCTTTTTCTGCTTTAGGTAAAAGAAAACTCAGTTGGCTTTCTGAACCGCCTTTTTAGGTTTTATCTTTCTTTTTTTTTATCTTTTTATCTTTTTTCCTTTTTTCTCTTGTCCCTTTTTTTTCTTTTTTCTTTTTTTTCTTCTTCTTTTCTTTTCTTCTTTTTTTTTGGGTTCTAGCTCTAAAAGAGTTGTCTTGTTTGTACCAACTTGGGTTTCTAATAATGGATGAGTGGAGTGACATAAATCTCCTTTAACAAGGATAAATCATTTGTTACTCTGATGTTATCTTGATAGATTGGAGATATTAGGTGAACTTCAACTATCCTTATGGTCTTGAAAACATCAACTATCCTTATGATCTTGACTATTCATTCCTTTCTTTGATCTTCTTGCCTCTTCACCTTAGTGATCATAAGAATTGTCAAAAGTATCACAATAGCTCAGGGTAGGTTATTGGGGTTTGCAAGCCAATGAAAAGAAGGCTAAAATTTTATGAAGGCTGAAAGGGACAACTAGGGATTGATATTTAATAGTGTGGATACTAGTTGTTGGCTAACCAAACAATGCCTAGATCATTTCTCCCTTAAATATGCAAAGTTCAATTTCACCTCGAAAGTTTGTCAAAGCATACTCTAAGACTGACTAGGACCTAGACAAAGGTAATTATGTAGGAGCCCTCTCTAAGTAAGCATACACAACTCAATGCTATAGACCAATTCCCTCATCTAGTAAAGTCATTCAAATCATGATGCCTAGATACCTTAATTTATGAATATCAACCTAGATTCGTCATTGGTTGAGCACCAAAATGAACAAAGACCAACAAAAATTTTGATGAAAGTAATTTATTCAAACAATCTTAATTTTAAAAATATAATTGTTCCATAAAACAATAAATAAAGAAAATAAAACAAAGAAACAAACAAGCCAAGGGAAGCTTGTTGAGTTAAGCTTCTTCTTCTTTCACATCTTCAACATTCCCGTCTTGAAAAGAAGATAAGACAAAATCTTCTTCTAATCCTTTTCCTACCATGAAGGTTGCTGGTGGTGGCACTCTTCCAAATTTAGGCAAAGGATTGTTCTTGGTATTAGGCTTGTCTGGCTTATGTAGCTTACTGTCATCGATTAGATTCTGGATCTCATGCCTCAACTTCATACAATTGTCCGTTTCGTGTCCTGGCCTTTGATGGAATTGGAAAAATGCATTAGTATCAAAGTTAGGTGGAAGAGGATTAGGCAAAGGACTAGGAGTCAAGGGTTGTAACAATCTCTTCTTTTGTATCTCATTGAGAACCCAAGACAGTGGCTTCCCTAATTCTAAAAACTGCCTCATTCCTCCTTGACTAGCGGCATTAACATTAGCTTCCTTTTATGTACTTTGACTGTTAGGCTGATAATTTTCTCTCTCTCATATTCCTTCTTGCCAAAAAGCTGCTCTTCTCCCTTTCCCACTCTTTGATTTGCAAGCCAGCATGCAAAAGATCTTTGAAATCATGAATGAATGTATGAGACATCCTTTCATGAAGACTAGGCAACACCCCTCTCATAATCATCCTATTTGATCGGATTCATCGAACCTCTTCTTGAGCAAAGCGGCCTTATTTCTCCATCTTTTCACATAGTCCACAAAATTCTCATTTGGCCTTTGTCTAATGGACTCAACTTCCATTAAGGTAACTTCCAACTCGACAATATACCCATATTGCTGAATGAAAGCCTTGTATAACATGTCCCAATCTTTTCGAGTACTTTCCTCTAAGGTATTGAACCAATTTTGGACAACATGGTCTAATGAGAGTATAAAGTACCTTATAGTTTGAGCCTTAGTAGCTCGGGCAGACTGCATGGCAGTGATATACTGCTTCACATGGAGGTGAGGATTTCCGATTCCATCAAACTTTGTAAAGGATGGCATCTTGAACTTGTACGAAATGTCTTCATCTAGCTCAAATAATTTGTCAACTTCGGACATTTCTTCGGTTTTTAGCTTCTTCTCAAATTTCTTTTCTAAGTACGCAATCATCTTTTAAACCTCAGAAGTCTTAGTTTTCTCCATAGCTGATCTTTCAACAATCTTCAGTTCTTTCTTCTTGTCTTAAGGATCATGGAAGTATTGAGCCCAATCATTATCATCATCAATGATCACTTTATCATAATCAAAAACCACTTCACCAACTTTAGTCTTCCCTTTGTCCTTTGGCTTCTTAGTGCTAGCAGAGGCTTCGGCATGATTTCCTAAAATCATAGCCAATTGGTTCTTCATGGTCTCAGCTAGGGCCTCTTTTATTTCTTCCATCTTGGCATTAAGGGCGTCATCCACCATTCTTTGAATTTGTTCAGGTTCCATTGCTTTTAGTGAGCAAGTGATTGAGTTGCTACTAGATTCTTCATCTCCGACGTAGGTCGGATTGTCGTAAGCTTTTAAACTCTCGTAATCCAGGGTTGTGAGCCAGAAGGGATTAATGATATGAGAAGCAAATGTATGCATGTATGTATGTATGCACAAATAATAAACAAACAAGGATAAATAGGACGTTCCTTCCAACCTTATAACATCCACACACGAATGGCGAATCTCTTTTCCTAGGTAATATGGTTAACAAAATACCAACATGGGGTATCTTGTTTTCGAATAATTCCCTCGGATGTTTCAACCAATAGTTATATTTTCAAAAATGGAAATCAGTTCATAATAATTCCCATTAATTAGGTTTTAATCCATTCAACCAACTAAAGTAGCTTTTATGTTATATTGGATTAAAACCAATTTAAGAGGTTTATTATAAATAGATTTCTTAGTTGAAAAAGAAACTAATGATTCATGCCACAAACAAGCCCATGATTAATTATTCTTAGTATAAACTAGGCTCACAATTGATTTTTTGTATTTTGTAATTGACCTAAATAATTTGCAAGCTCTTTGAAAGAAAAGGTTGGATAAAAATAATTTTATTTCTAAGCCCATTGTAAAAAGATTTTAGAAAAAATGGATTTTGGACTTTGTATTTGGGTCATGAAAAAAGAATTTTTGATTCGGAAAAGTTCTATATCCAAAGACCATTGAAAAAAAAAATTTTAAATTGTTTTAGTCTTTTGGACTTTAAAAAAAAATTATTTTGAGCTTACAATGTACTTAGGTCATATTAGAAAAAGAACAAACCAAATAAGCCATGATTTAAACCAAGATAAATTAACCATGGTCAAACAACAAGCATTTGGGGTAAAAACCTAAGGAAAGTAACTAGGCTAATTACATGAGCTTTAGTCTTTGGGTAAAAAGGCTTAGGTCCCCATAGCAAGTATATACCAAATGGTACGAGGCTATGAGTGGTTATGCCATGCTCGATCTCCATACCTTGAGTGAAAGTATGGTATCCCTTACATAACACAACACGGGTAACACGGGCATCCTAACTCATGCACATGATGAAATCTAATATAATGCAATGGATAATATCATTATAAGAAAGAATAGAATAATATAAAGACCAACAAAATCAACTTCGCTTATCCCCCAGTGGAGTCGCCACTGTGAGCGGGGATTTTTGCCCCCACACCCGGTGGAATGGTTCTTACGACTTCAGCACTATTTAGGCTCGGGACCTTAGAGAACACGGGCCTAAGCCCAGAGAAAATGGAGTCACCAACCGGATGAGCCGGGAAAAAGAAAAGGGAGGATGACTCAATTCTTAAGGAATCCCAACCCCCTAATGGGTTCGAAAAGTTGGGTATGTGTGGGGAAGGTGAGAAATGGCCCAGCACCCCCACAACGCCCGATTCATTGGAACCGACCTCCTTTGCAGGTCTTAATATTATAAAATTCTTAAGTATAACAATATTATCCATGGTTACTGAAAATTAAGTTTAGGGGTAACATCATGAAATTAGGGTTTTGGAATCTTAAGACATTGGAGTTTATAATTCATGGTTACTGGATGGCTTTAGGATTACTGGATCATGGCTTTAGGATTTAGATTTACTAGATTGGATTTTTAAGTTCACTTGATTAGGGTTTAGGGTGTTGTTGAATTTGTCATAAAATTTTGATGCTTTAAGAATTTAGGGTTTAGGAAAACTAGGGTTTACTGTATTTGGTTTTGAGAGAATTAGGGTTTTTGGTATTTTGGAAAACACAATTGATTTTAGGATTTAAGAAAAAAATTTAGAGTTTTATAAAAATAATTATGATTTTTAGAAAATGTAAAGAAGATTAGGGTTTGAAGATTTAAGAAAACATTTGAAAATTTTGGACAAAAAGTTAGGGTTTAGATGAAAATAGTTCGGGGAAAACAATTTAGGGTTTTAAAGTTTTTGGAAACAGGAGAGAAAAAATTTTAGGGGTTTTAAGGTTTTTGAAACGGGAGAGAAATACTTTAGGGTTTTATGGTTTTTTGGAAACAGAAGAAACAATTTAGGGTTTTTAAGGTTTTTTGAAATGGGAGAGAAATACTTTAGGGTTTTAAGGTTTTTGAAAAGAGAAGAATAGTTTTAGGATTTTAAGGTTTTTGGAAACAGAAGAAACAATTTAAGGTTTTTAAGGTTTTTGGAAATAGAAGAGTAGTTTAGGGTTTTTGAAGTTTTGATCACCAATTAAGGTTACTAGATGAACATATTACCAAGTTTAACGGTTTAGGTTACAAAAACAAAAATCAATGATAGATGTACTTAAAAGAAAATAGGGCCATAACATTGTAAATATAATCGAAGCAAAGATTTATAATCAAACCTCCATTCGTTGGTTCTACCAAAATTTATTTCTGGATGAACAATGACAAAGGCAGTGTTGCTGCCTTTGATGGTTTGTTGATTGCTTCTTGTTGCTAATGTCTCTTGCTCGCTAGGGTTTTTCTATCTCTCTTTTTTCCTCAGTCAGAAGTCCAAAGTTTTCCTTTAGTAAAAACTAAATTTTGATCCGATCAAAAGTCCCTTAATTCTATGTTTTAATGTGGTATTTATAGGAAAAATAATAAACCTACTTCTAATTGTTTAAGGTATTTAAAACCAATTAGGAAAAGAAACCAAAACAAAATAGAATTTGGTTTTGGAAAAACTGCGTTGGTGAAAAAATTGCTGGCGACAACTGCGAGGATTTGCGAGATGCTGCGTACGGCGAATTGGCTTGGACCCAATTCGCCTCAGGAAATTCCTGCGGCTTATTGGCCCAAGGCCATTTCGCCCACAGAAATTGCCATTTCTTCCTGCGGGCGAATTGGCCTGGCCGATTCAACCTTTGGCGATGAATTTTTTTCGTCGCCGATTTTTCCTTCGCCGATTTTTATTTTTATTATTATTTATTATTATTTATTATTTATTATTTATTTAACTTTACCATTTTTATTTTTATTAAAAATTATAAATAATAAATACTAAAATAAATATCTTTTAATTAAAATACGACAAAAATTATTTTGGACTATATAAAAAATATCTAATTAGACTGGGTCAAAAATTAAGGGTCTACAAGATGCATGCTTATGCAAAGTTAAGACAAAATACAAACATCAATCTGAGTCTGCATGAGAAAAATTATTGGTTTGAGCCTACACAGGGGGCAAAGTTTCTCCATTTTAATTTTTAAGTTTATGCTTATACAAAATATATTCAAACTCACTTTCAAATATTTTGGTCTAGAATCCAAATCCAGTTTAGGATCGAGTATCCAAATCCAGTTTAGGATCGAGTATCCAAATCTAGTTTAGGATTCAATCCTATCCAAATCCAATTTAGGATCGAGCATCCAAATCTAGTTTAGGATCGAGTATCCAAATCCAGTTTAGGATTGAGCATCCAAATCCAGTTTAGGATCGAGTATCCAAATCCAGTTTAGGATCGAGTATCCAAATCCAGTTTAGGATTCAATCCTATCCAAATCCAATTTAGGATCGAGCATCCAAATCTAGTTTAGGATCGAGTATCCAAATCCAGTTTAGGATCAAGCATCCAAATCCAGTTTAGGATCGAGCATCCAAATCCAGTTTAGGATTGATTATTCAAGTCCAGTTTAGGATCGAGTATCCAAGTCTAGTTTAGAATCGAGTATCCCAATTCAATTTAGGATCGAGTATCCAAAACCAGTTTAGGATTGAGTATCCAAATCAAGTTTAGGACTGAGTATCCAAATTTAGTTTAGGACCAAGCATCCAAATCTAGTTTCATGTCGAGCACCCAAAATCTAGCTCGGGTCCAGAACCTAAATTACCCTTAAGTCAAGAACTTAGCTTGGGTCCAGAAGCCAAATTAATTTTAAGTCCAAAACTTAGCTTAGGTCCAGAACCTAAATTCCGTCTTAATTCCAGACTTTGCTTGGGTCTAGAACCCAAATTACTCTTAAGTCCAGAACTTAGCTTAGGTCTAGAACCTAAATTCCCCTTAAGTCCAGAACATAGCTCGGGTCCAGAACCCAAATTATCCTTAAGTCTAGAACTTAGCTTAGGTCCAGAACCTAAATTTCCTCTTAAGTCTAGAACTTAGCTCGGGTTAAGTCCAGAACTTAGCTTGGGTCCAGAACCCAAGTCTTTTCCGAGTCCAAAACTCAAACCGGGTCTAGAACCCAAAACCCAAACCATCTCAAGAAAATTAAGTTTATTTTTGCCAAAATTAAAAGTCTTGTTGCTTTTTGCTCTCTTTTGCCATAGTCTCAGATCCCTCAAGTAGGGAGAAAATTGTAGACCCTTAATTTTTGACCCATTCAAATCCGATAGTCCAAAATAATTTTTGTGGTATTTTAGTTATTTTAATAACATTTTAATTACTAATAATATTTAATAGTTATTTTTAATAAAAATAAAAATTATAAAAATATAAAAATAAATATTAATAAAAAATGAAAAAAATCAAAAATCAAAAGGATCAGAGAACGACGAGCGGCCGCGCTGCCGAACGGTAGGACATTTCACCGCAGAAAATGTCTGCGGTGAATTGGACAGTACTTGACCAGTTTTACGATGATCACAGCAAAGCCCAGCTAGCCCGCCACCAATCCTCACAGCAATATTTGCCAGCGCAGCCTGCGCACGCTATCGATTTTTTGACAAAACCTTATTTTACCCGGTTTTGTAGTTTTTCCAAAATAGTTAGTATTTCCTTATTAAAATAGGATTAGGTCTTTATTTTTTCTTATGAATTCCATATTAAAACACAAAAGAAAGAAAAAGAGGAAAAGGGGAGGAGGTCGGCAATTAACATTGAGAGAGATTAAAAAACAGCAAAGCAAAAATGGCAAAAATAAATTAGCAACACTCATCAATCCATCAAAGGTAGCAACGCTGTCTTTGTTCTTGTTTAGCCAGAGTCAATTGTGGTGGAACCAACGCGATGCAGGTTTGATTATAAATCTTTTATTTGTTTATGTTTACAGCACTCTTATATTTTTTATTAATGAATTGTTTAAGCATACGATAGTATTGCCATATTTTCTTTTAAGTGTTTCTATTATCTGTTTTGATAATGAGTCTTTCAGTAACCTAAATTATTAATTATTAAACTCTAATCGTATGTTTTATAAATTAGATTTTTCATTCATCCAGTAGCCTAAGTCATTGATTAAATTATCAAAAACCCTAAACTATTTTTCTATTTCCAAAACTTTAAAACCCTAAACTGTTCTTCTATTTCCAAAACTTTGAAACCCTAAATTGTTCTTTTGTTTCCAAAACTTTAAAAACCTAAACTTTTTTTCCCAAAATTCTAAACCCTAAATTATTCCATTAAAGTCTCGAAACCCGGATTGTTTTTAAAAATCCTAATTTATTTTTAGAATCAATATTAAATCTAAAATGATAAATCAAAACCTTAATTTTTCAAACCCTCATCCAGTAAACCTACAAACCCTTAAGCCCAATTCCAATGAATCTAGAAATCTTCATCCAGTAAACCTAAAAAATCTTAAACCCTAATTTCAATCTTTTAAAATTATAAACCCTAAGTAATTCAAACCCTATATCATAATTAATTTAGTTTTCAAGCCTTCACAGTAGCTATTTTGTTATAATTTTATTTATTGAGTTATTTTAATCTTTCAACAATAAATTTAGCTTTCTATGTTTGTTTCATCTAAAAAAACTTAAGTAGTTATTATAGTCAATATTAAAACCATACTTAACTTTGTTCACGGTAAAGCATCAAATCCTAAATTCAAAATCATAATCTGCAAAATCAAGTTCTCAAACCATAAAAACCTAATATCTTAACCGTGAGCTCAAAACCCTAATTTTATGATGTTAGTCCTAAACACTAATTTGATTAACCCAAAACCTTACCACTTTCTTAAATTTATAAAACCTTAATCCATCCCATTTTTCCAAAAAATTCTCACAGTAGCCTAAATAATAATAACAATAATTCCAAAATCCCAAAACCCTAAATGTTAATTAAAGAACCCTAAATTGAGACATAAACCTAAATTTATATCTTTATTTTCTTTATTTAATTTTAGATTTGATTATGTAGTTTATTATATATTTTGATGGTTGATTTATTTAATTTTAATGCTTGATTTATTTAATTTATCATGGATGGATATTTTCCTTATTATTATGATTATTATTTGTTTGTTTTGGTATTAAAATTGTAAGAGGTATGTTTCCACTTTGTGGGTACCTCATTAGTTAAATTTTATGTAATTTAAATTGCTTTTATATTTTGGACCAATGTAAAGGACATGTTTCCACCTTTCGGTGGGTGTCCTATTTAGTTTTAGACATGAACGATGTAAGGACATGTTTCCATCCTCGGATGGGTGTCCATTTATTTATTTTGTTTGGACATTGCTTTGATTTTAATCTAATGATCCTTTATTTTAATTGTTGCATGTAGTATGGATAATATTATTATATTTAAGAATTTTATAATATTAAGACCTGCAAAGGAGGCCAGTTCTAATGAACCGAGCATTGTGGGGGTGCTGGGCCATTTATCACCTTCCCCACACGTACCCAACTTTCCAAACCCATTAGGGGGTTGGGAATTCCTTAGGAATCAAGTCATCCACCTTTATTTTTCCCGGCCCGTCTGGGTGGTGACTCCATTTTCTCCTTGCTTAGGCCCGTATTCTCTAAGACCCTGAGCCTAAACAGCGCCGAAGTTGGAAGAACCAATCCACCGAGAGTGGGGGTGAAAATCTTCACTCACAAGTTTGCCTTCTGCTTGAACGATTTGAGACTTTTAGTGAAGAGAGTAAAAAGCAACACGACTTTGAGTAGATTTTGGATGAGGATGGGTTCTCAAACCATGATTTGGGTACTTGGACCCGAGATTGCGTACTAGACTTAAATGTATTTTGGGTTTGGGTACTTGGACCCAAGAATGGGTACTTGGACTCGAGACCGAATTGATTTGGGTACTTTGACTCGAGACTGGTTACTTGGACCTGAGATTAAATTTGATTTGGGTACTTGGATCTGAGATTAAGTTTGATATGGGTACATGGACCCAAGATTGAAAAATAATTTGGTACATGGACTTGAGACTAGGTACTTAGACCAGAGATTGAATTTAATTTGGGTACATGGACCTGAGATTGAGTTGATTTGGGTACATGGACCTGAGATAGAATTGATTTGGATACTTGGACCTGAGACTGGATACTTGGACTCAAGATTGAATTTCATTTGGGTTCAAGACCTGGGATGAGTTCTGGACTAAAAAATAATTTAGGTTCTTGACCTGGGGATGAGTTCTAGACTAAAAAAAGATTTGGGCTCTGGACCCGATGGTGAGTTCTGAACTAAAAAATGATTTGGGTTCTGGACCCAGTGGTGAGTTCTAGAATAAATAATTATTTGGGTTATGGACCCAGAATGAGTTTTTGAACTCAAAAATGATTTAGGTTCGGGACCCGATGGTTAGTTCTGGACTAAAAAATGATGTGGGTTCTTGATCCGGTGGTGAGTTCTAGACTCAAAAATTATTTGGGTTCTGGACCTGATGGTGAGTTCTAGACTAAAAATTGATTTGGGTTTGTGGACCCGAAATGAGTTCTGGAATAAAAAAAAATAGGTTCTGCACCCAATGGTGAGTTCTGCACTAAAAAATGTTTTGGGTTCTGTACCAGTTGGTGAGTTCTGGACTCAAAAATGATTTGGGTTCCGGACTCTGTAGTGAGTTCTGGACTTAAAAATAATTTGGGTTCTGGACCCGAAATGAGTTTTTGAACTCAAAAATTATTTAGGTTCTAGACCCAGTGGTTAGTTCTGGACTAAAAAATGATTTGGGTTCTGGATCCAGTGGTGAGTTTTGGAGTAAAAAATGATTTGGGTTCTAGACCCGGTGGTGAGTTCTAGACTAAAAAATAATTTGGGTTTTGGACTCGGAATGAGTTCTAGACTAAAAAAAAATTGGGTTCTGGACTAAAAAATGATTTAGGTTCTGGACCCGGTGGTGATTTCTGGACTAAAAAATGATTTGGGTTTTGGACCCGGTAGTGAGTTTTGGACTAAAAAATGATTTGGGTTCTAGACCCGAAATGAGTTTTTTAACTAAACAAATACCCGAAATGAGTTTTTGAACTAAAAAATGATTTACGTTCTGGACCCGGTGGTTAGTTCTAGACTAAAAAATGATTTGGGTTATGGATCCAGTGGTGAGTTCTAGACTCAGAAATGATTTGGGTTCTGGACTCGGTGGTGAGTTCTGGACTAAAAAATAATTTGGGTTCTATACCCGGAATGAGTTCTGGACTAAAAAGAAAATTAGGTTTTGGAACTGGAATGAGTTTTGGACTAAAAAAAATTTAGGTTCTGGAACTGGTGCTGAGTTATGGACTCAAAAATGATTTGGGTTCTAGACTCGGTGGTAAGTTTTGGACTTGAAAATGATTTGGGTTCTAGACCCAGTAGTGAGTTATGGACTAAAAAATGATTTGGGTTCTAGACTCGGAATGAGGTTTTGAACTCAAAAATGATTTAGGTTTTGGACCCGGTGGTTAGTTCTAAACTAAAAAATGATTTGGGTTCTGGATCCGGTGGTGAGTTCTAGACTAAAAAATGATTTGGGTTCTGGACCCGGTGGTGAGTTCTGGACTCAAAAATGTACTGAGTTCTGGACCAGGAATGAGTTCTGAACTCAAAAAAAAATTTGGGTTATAGACCCGGTGCTGAGTTTTGGACTAAAAAATGATTTAGGTTCTGGACCTGGTGGCTATAAAAGATAATTGTAGTTAGTAGAGTACTGATAATAAACCTAAAAAATTGTAAAAAAAATTAGCTATGTTTACCATACCTATATCTTCTTGCCCCCTGCGTGGAAAAATAATTTTTAAAAGTAGCAAAAAAATATTTTTATACACGTAAACTATTCACTAATTAGAAAGAATGATTTGAATTTACTATTTAGATATTGTTCAGTACTATTTGATCACTATTCGCCAATAGTATTTTTTATTTTTTTAGTTCACAGAATTACTATTCCTTTTTGTCTTTTTATCTTGTAATTTACCTATATAAAGGCTCTCATTTCCTCCACTTCATTCACTTTTATTTAGTTAAAAGTTATATATAAATTTGAGTACAAAGAGTTTAGCCATCAAATGGAAGGAAGGCATGCTTCAAGATCCGAACCTCGATCTAATGCTGAGTTGCTAGAATTTATTCGACAATATGAACGTGGGTGTAATATCCCAAGGTATGCCCTAGAAGTTTTAAAACAATTATTGTTTGAATTAAATGTATATATGTTGTTGCAAAGGAAATGATTGTGTTAATGGAATGTATATGTTATTTATACTAACATATATACAACATATACATTCCATTAACACAATCATTTCCTTTGCAACAACATATATACATTTAATTCGAACTCTCTTAGAAAATCAGCATAGGACAAGGTAGGTGGATCATCCATAGCATGAGGCACTGTCTTCCACCAGTTATATGCATCATTCTGCAACAAGGATCTTGCATAATCAAAATTTTCTTCTGGAGTGGCTTGTAACTGAACAAATATTCTCTGTACTTCAAAAGACAGACTCGGGCCCAAAAGACACTAATATGCCATTCAATTTTCAGAGTTAATGCTTTGGTTTTGTTATCACATTTATCATTATCATAGACCCAACTAGGCTTCAAGGATTTAGGTTCAACCAAGCTTCAAGGGGAACAAAGCATGCTAAGTATCAACCCAACTTGGCTTCAAGAACCAACCCAACCTAGCTTCAAGGGTTGTAACATCTCAATTAGGCTTCAAGGATCAAATCCAACCTAACTTCAAGAGATTGTTACCATTAGGCATGCCACCAACAACAAAACTCTGAAAATTGAATAACACATTAGACACACAATTCATTTATTATTTCATTCTCAATTCTCATCATCAATTAGGCAAACATGCCTTATGTCTTTCAATTGAATCATCATAGCCAATCACAATGGCTTCACATCATATTTGAGTTATCATAGCCAATCACAATGGCCTTAATTCATATTACACATATAGCATCATTGATATAACATTTCAAAGTACATTATTCATATAACACATTACCATTCCCAAGATGCACAATGCATAAAACATAACATTGTTCATATAGTATCATATATATATACCTAACACTTTACATCATTCATTCATTTGTAATCTTCCACATGCATTTGTTTGGATCATTCTTTGTTTTAAAAGTGTTTAGAGTTGTATAAGTGGTGCTTAAGGTAAGTACAAACTATATTGTTGTATATGTGCATATGATGTTTAAACTTAACACACACTTGTTTGTAAATGTGTTAAGGAATCAAATGTATTGTTAATGTATATTAGTAATGTGAATATTGTGATAAGCATGTAAAGTAAGGGTTAATGATGTTGATTATGTCCATTTGAATAAGGTTATGTGGTGTACAATGTGATATAATTCAACTAAAGGAGATTTGGCTTTGTTTAAAACCTTTAGCCATGAGAGACACGACCAAACTAAAGAAGAGACACGGGCAAGACTAAAGATTTTTGGGAGACACGGCCAAGTTTAAGGAAATTTGGCCGTGTTGGATCAATTTTGGAGAGACACGGCCACTGGCTTGGCCGTGTCCCTTGACTGTGTTTGCTACTGCCTGATTTCTTTCATTTTGGTTTCGTTGGATTTAAGGGAGACACGACCAAGCTAGGGGAGTCTTGGCCGTGTTGAAGCTTGAATTGAGAGACTAGCAGAAATGGTACTGGATTGCGTTCGCTGGCTCTCTTAAGGGAGAGGTCAGGTGTTCGATCCGGGGAGGCTACTTAATTGGAATTTCCCCCCAATTAAGCCAAATAAACAAATCCTGCTGGAGGGCCCGTGAGGGCAGTCCAGTACTGTAGCACAGCCCGTGGACCTGGTGATGCCAGTAGGCCGAGACTGTTACAGTGGGACTATCAATCCACTAGCTAGAATGCAACTTCATCATAGTTCTAGTCTAAAAATTAAGGTGACACTGCAACTTTAGCAGCATAAACATTTATCATATTATTATTATTTTTATCATTTTTATTATAGTTTATAATTTATTATTTTTTAATTATAATTTAGTATATTAGCGAATAAATAGTAAAAAATATTCTAATGCTAAAAATAATAAAATAAAATACAGTAATGAGTAATTCCATACATGGAAACAATAAGAGTTGGGAAATTAAAGACTTACCTCATATTGGCTTACCTTGTTCGGTTTTAGCTTGATCATTGCATTGTCCGGGGCGGAGGGTGTGTCTATAAAGCCTGGCAATGGTATGATGTAGAGCCTTCTCGGATAAAATGGATCATCCGAGAGTGCAATTTTGAAAACATTGTTATGCAATTACCATCCGAGGAATGTCCAATAGACCGTAGTGTAGTTCAAGTGTTATCAGCGCGGTGGATGAACATTACCCATACTTTCCACCTACTTGTGGGAGAAATGACTATTGACCCAATCAATTTTTCAACCATAACTAGTACCTGGTAGCATGGCTTTCCGGTTCCTCTTACCAATGATATCCTGACACACGAAGAGATTCAAAAATTAATTAGTATGGAACCTTCACTCAAAGAGCCCTTCAAGATAAAAAGTGAGCCGATTTAGAGTAATTGGATGAGCTATGATGGACAGGTTCATAGAGAAATAACCAAACAATATGTTCAAGAATTTTTGCTGTATTTGCTTGGGTCTATCATTTTATGCAGCACTGAATCTGACATCCATTTGTCTGTGTTGAGGGCCCTTACTGAAATTGATATGGTACTACTTTACGACTGGAGTGAAGCTGGCTTTGCCTGTCTCTATCATGGCATAGACAAGATTTGCAGGAATAAGAAGTCTTTCATTGGTTTCATGGTGGTTGTCGAGGTGCTCTTCTTCCACCAATGTCAATTCTATTCTTATACTTGCATGAATTTGATTTCCAATGTCATTACAGGTATGGGCTTATGAACATAATCTTGTGAGGGTGCCTGATATTTCTCGAGAGATATTCAAATATCCAAGGTTAAGTTTTTTGTTGTCCGATCTCACAGCAATTCTCAACTCTCATCATGTGCACACCCAGCATTATCACTTTAGTTGCCTAACTAGAGACCAAGTAAAATAGTATTAGTATGCTTTATAGTTTATGTAAAAAGTTTACTTACCTTTTTTCATCCTACAGGTTGACTTGGCTTGGTGCAAAGTTGAAAAGCAGGCGAATTAGACCCCTTTTATGAATGCTGCACTGCCTTGCCAACATTCTTGCTAAATCATTGTTGATCCTGTGTCTAGTGGCTGGTTTCTTAGAGAAAGGGTATATGAATGGTTCCTTGGTCCTGAGCGGCGGAGGGTCCTGATGAACTGCCCAATGTATACTTTGAACATTACATCAATGCTGAAAAATTCATGGCAGCTAGCTCGAAATGGCTATGATGTTGAAGATTATCTTTGTGTACCGGGTGCATCATACGCACAATTCATTCAAACATAACTTTTGAACTTTGATGTGTCTCCTGTTGGCGTTCAGGGACTTTCTGGGGAGGAAGAAGGAGATGACGAGGAAACCAGTGATGAAGAGGAGGAGAGAGGACCTATCTCTTATTCCAAGGCTGGAACCTCTCAGGTAAACATGCGTCATTCTATCATTGCAATTGTTTTTTTCCAACTTATTTTGCTATTCTCTTGATTATTGTAGGCTGTCGATTCATTTAATCATAAGGCTGGACCTTCCTCTATTGTTCCTCCATTTGCTCCTTCTCACCAACCAAAAGTGCCATCTCATCCGCAAGGCTCTGATACGAGTTACATCGTAGGTCATCCTTTTTCATTATGATTTATGTTATATGTGTGCATGATTATGTATGTCCTTACCCTTTCCTTTTCTGACTCACAGTGAATGCTTGAAGAATAAAATAAGAAACTATAGGAAGAGTTAGCCGCTAACCATCAATAGATAGCCCATCTCGAAAGATTGTATCATCAGTCAGAGCAAAACTTTCAAGACTTTTGATTCTAGGGAATGAGGGATCCTAGGGCTTCATCTTCTAGGGGACCCCAAGCTATAGACCATGACATTCTTGCATCTACTCCAAATGATTACTACTATAGGCTTGAATTCAAGGGTAGAGATTCAAGTGCTCCTTCTTCAAGTGGACTTGGGACAGATGATATGCCTCCTCCTCCAACAGGCGATGACTTTCTTAGAGCTTTGTTTGATTATGGACCACCTCCTCCTTCTCAATGATCCTTGTATTAATTGAGGAAACATTGTATTATTAATAACAACAATAATAATAATGACAATGATAATAATAATAATAATAACAATAATTTTTACTTTTATTACAACTTTGACTTTTCTTCTTCTCTTTTTTTTATCATTTTTTTATCATTATTATTATTACAGTATATACGAAAGTTTTCCTCATAATTCAAGATCCTGAAGCACCCCTGATTTGCAAATCCAAACATAACATGGCAACTCAAATCTTTTACATTTCCTTTCCTTATGCATCTCAGCCTGGATTATTGCTCTTTCCTTGTCAAACTAGGTGAACAAAGCAGCTTTCAATGCTATATTTCTCAATGAAAACTAAGAAATTTTCCACGAAATTTTGTTTCAATATTCAAAAATCCCTTTCAACAATTTTATAAATTTTCTTTAATTTCAACAATGACAAAACTCAATTTGAAGAAAATTAAAGGTTTATGTAAAAATATGAAAGCTATTCATTGAGAGAAAATATCTTGGTCTCAAATTAATACTTTGAAGTGCTTTCAAAATGTTAAATTAGACTATTCTTTTCTTCATGCCATGGTTTCCTTTTGGGATGTGTATTCTAGGACATTCAAGGTAAATGACTTTGAGATATGTCCATGATTTAAGAATTTGAGGCCATCCTTGGATATCCAAACAATCAACCAATTGTGTTGCCCGTGTTGATTTCCAAAACTCAACAAAAGATGAAAATGTTGTTTCAAATTTCAAAACCCGAAGTCTTGCAATTGACTGGAGATGAGGAAATTCTGCTTGGTCCCTTGATTGACTTTTGTATTTCTCATGGATCAGAGACATTAGGTTTACACTACTTCAAGACTAAGTCACCGATTCTGAACTTTCTAACCTTAACCCTTCTATTGTTGGCTCGAGCTATCTTCCTTTGGCATAGCTGATGATGATACAGTGCCTTCAACCTCCTCTCTTCTAATAAGGCTACCTGTGTGTATCTGCTTACTACCCACTCCATCTCAGGCAGTTCGGCTTCTAGGACCACTCTTAATGACTTGATCTCTATTTCAATTGGTAACACTGCTTCCATCCCATAAACTAAGAAAAATGGTGTCATTCCAGTAGGCGTCGTACACTTGTTCTGTATCCCCATAAAGTAAAAGGAATCATTTCTGACCAATCTCTGTATGTCTTGACCATCTTATATAGAGTCTACTTAATTGTTTTGTTTATTGCTTCTACTGTATCATTAGCCTTCGCTCTATAAGGAGAGGATCGATGATGATGAATTTGGTACTTCGAGAATAAGTCCTTAACTACTCCTTGAAATTGTACCCCATTGTCCGATATCACACTATGCGAGACCCCATATCTGCAGATGAGATTCTTTTCAATAAATCTTGCCATTTGTCTTGCCCCCAGCTTGTTGAAAGATTTAGCTTCAAACCATTTTGAAAAATAATCCACTGCTACCACGATAAAGAGGTGACAGTTTGAAGCTGTAAGATGTATTTCTTCTATAATGTCAATTCCCCAAGTTGCAAAGGGCCAGGGTGAAGACATAGAATGCAATTCTTTAGGAGGCATGTGATTTAAATTACCATACACCTGACATTGCTGGCACTTCTTCATAAACTTAATGCAATCTCTCTCCATGGTTAACCAGTAGTAACCTTGTCAAATTATATTCTTAACTATGGCTAAACCACTCATGTGTGGACCATAACTTCCTGCATGTATTTCTAACATGATATGCTTAGCTTCAGGCTTTCTCTAGCATCTCAAGTGCACCCCCATCAGGCCATCTTCGATACAACTCTCCATGAATGGTGATGTATTGTAAGGACCATCACCTTATGGTTCTTCTCTCTTCCCTTGTTTCCCCCAACGGGTATTCCGTATTCTCCAAAAGTAGTCTAATGGTGTCATACCATGCATCATAATCTGTATTAGTTTTCATGATTGTCTCATATTCATGGTAAGGAGTTGATGAACTGAACCAGTGGCTTAAGAAATAAATTTTTAGGATTCTCCCATACTGAAGCCAGTGTGGCTAGGGCATCGATCATCTGGTTTTCTTCTCTTGGTAGGTGTATAAACCTGCACTCCTTAGAATTCTTCTTCATCATGGTCAAGTAATGGTGGTATGGTTTTGGCTTCTCTTTTTTCAACTCCCACTCTCCGTTCACTTAGGATACTACTAGACAATGACTTGCACTTTATCTACCTTCATAATCATTAAGGTTTCCAAACCAAAAATACATGCTTCATACTCCACCATATTATTGGTTGCCTTGAATTTCAACTTCTTAGCTAAAGGGATAAACTCCCCTTTGGGTGATTCCAGTATGACTCCCAAACCTGCTCCTTTCCTATTTACTGCTCCATCGAAATACATCTTCCATCCTTGTGTTTCTATGGCCTCTAAATCTTCATTAGGAAATTCCAAGACTACCTCTTCTTTATTAGGTAATGGTTACTGAGCTAGGAATTCTGCCACTGCTCTACCTTTGATTGTTTTCCTAGCTGCATACTCAATCTCACATTCTTCCAAAATTATTAACCATCAACCATATTTCCCAATCAAAGAGGGTGTCTCCCTTAAGTACTTCACTGGATCCAACCTGAAAATTGCTTGCACACTATAAGATTGAAAGTAATGCTGCAACTTCTTAGAAGACCAAACCACAGCTATACAAGTCTTTCCAATGATACTATAATTAATTTAATAAGGTAGGAGCTTTCCACTTAAATAGTTGACTGCGTGCTCAACCCCTGACTCATCTGCTTGGGCTAGCATAGCTCATATTGACTCTTCCTCTACTGCTAAATATAGTAATAAAGGTTTACTGGGTTTAGGTGGTTTCAAAACAGGTGGATTTAGTAAATACTCCTTTATACGTTCAAAGGCATTTTGACATTCTTCATTCCACTCGACCGGTCTGATTCATTTTAAGTAATTTGAAGATAGGTTTGCAGATTGTGGTGAGCTTTGCCATGAACCTGCTAATGTACTATAACCTACCAATAAATCCCTGAACTTCTCTCTCTGTCTTTGGGGCTGAAATATCTCTAATTGCCTTAACCTTATCAGGGTCAATCTCAATGCCATTTGGACTAATCACTTGTCTTTACAATTTGCCTGAAGTAACCCCAAATACACACTTCTTCGGGTTTAACCTTAGCTTATACTTCACTACTTTCTCAAAAAATAACTCTAAGTTTTTGAAGTATTGTTCCCTTGTATCCGATTTTACCATCATATCATCGACGTAGATCTCGACTTCTTTGTGTATCATATCATGAAACAAAGTGGCAGCCGTCCTTTGGTAGGTTGCTCCAGCATTCTTTAACCAAACTACATCACCCTATAACAGAATATACCCTACGTAGTAAATGAAGGCAGTTTTGGCTTTATCCTCTTAGGCCATTAACACTTGGTTGTATTTGGAAAATCCATCATAAACGAGTATAGCATGCTAGAGGCTGCACTATCAATAAGGACATCTATATGGGTAAAGGAAAATCGTCTTTCATATGAGTATAGGAAGGAATCAGATGCTCGGCTATGTCTCAATCTATTCCATACATATCCTCATAAGACCAAGCAAAAACCTCTTCATATTTTTTAAATATTTTTCAAATCTCTCCCTCTCATCAGGAGTATGGTCGGATGTTATACTAATGTGTTTAGGATTATCGGTTGTTCCTAAATTTAAAAATTGTGTAACAACAGAGTTAATATTAAAAGTGCTTATGTAACCACTATTTGGATGTATGCAACCATCAGGAAAAACATCACACAAGTAAGCAAAATCATACTTTATTGCATTCATTTTGGAAAAGAAAACATCATCATCCTCATACAAAGCAGATAAATTAAAATCAAAACCAAAATCATTGTTTTCAAAATCATAATGTAGAACATCTTCAAACTTCTCTTCAACCAGGGCAGCAATCTCCTCTGGAGTCTTCTTGGCTTTCAAGATTGCTTCTTTTGCCTCTTTCGGATTGGGCTCCTTGTTGGTTGGTAGGATGAGCTCTTTCTTCATTTGGTCCACCAATTTGGCAACATCAGCAAAAATCTCAAAACTCGAGATCAACTTTCCCATGAACATGATTCGTTCGGGCTTTCCTTGGAGTGGTCCCATGTCTGGAGCTTTGACAAAAGTCTATTTAAGTGGTGGGAAGCTCATTTTCTCATTCTTCTTTGGCTGAACATCTTTGCTGGCTTCTTCATACCCTAACCCTTTCTTAGAAGTTTGAGTCTTAAAATCTGGAAGCTTTGTCACACCAGCCTTGCCCTTTCCAAGACCAGCACTAGGAAGGTAGCTCATGTTCTTCATCATGTTCAAGACCTTGGAGTCCACTATTTCATCATTAGAAATTGCAATTACTTGGAAACCATTGAGAGGCCTCTCAATCATTAAAGCATTAATCACCTCATTATCTTTGGCCTCGATGACCACCGTCTCATCTCCGTTAGGGAACTTGATCTTTTGATGAAGGGTGGAAGGAACTCCACTAAGAGGATGAACCCATGGTCATCCCAAAAGTAGAGCAAAAGTAACAGGTATGTCCATAACCACAAATTCCACCATGGACTCAATTGGACCAACCTTCACAATAACTTTGAATGTCCCTTCGGTGCGCCTCTTGGTATTGTTATAAGCCCTAATGGTTACCTCGGTTGGGCTTCGATCCCTTGTTGACATAGCTAGCGTTAGCAAAATTTTAAGTGGGCAAACATTTATTGTGGATCCGTCATCAACCATCACACATGGGGTCCTTTTTCCTTTGACTTCTACTTTGATAAAGAGAGGGCGGATGTGATCTCTCCCCTCTTCTGGTAAATCCACATTTGAGAAAGATACCATTCCCATATCAACTTTGCTCTTCTTTTGAATATCTTCACAATTCATCACTCCTTTAACTTTCACATAGTTAACCAGCTCCTTCGGTTTTATAGCGGTGGAAATTGGCATGCTAACCAAGGCCTGGACCATTGTTTCAAGGTGCTTCTTAGAAGTGGCCAATAGGTCCCAAATACTAACAGTTGCTTGGGTTCTCTTCAACTGCTTAAGTACAGTGTCATCTTCCTCTTTTTTGTTCCTAACTTCAAGTTCCTTTCCTTTATTAGCTTCTACTACCTTGGGTGGTGGCATTGCATAAGGCTTACAAGATCTAGTGTTCATCACTACATCTTCCTCGGGCTCGGACCAGGTCCATTCTTCCTTCTTGGGTTCAAGATCATCATCACTATCGCTTGAATCCCAAAACTCATTCACAACACAAATTGCTACTTCTTTTCCAACCACAACTTATTTAATCTTGCTAAACACCACTTCTTCATTGCTTGCTTCTCCATCCACATCTTGGAAAGAAGACATAACAAAACTTTCATGCAAACCTCCTCCAATCATGAAGGTCGCCGGTGGTGGCACTCTGTTGAACCTAGGCAGAGGATTGGTTTTGGTATTAGGCTTATCCGGCTTGGGTAGCTTACCACTGTCAATCAAATCTTGGATCTCATGCCTTAGACAAGCACATTTATCAGTCGCTTGCCCTTACATTTGATGAAATTGACAGAAGGCCTTGGCATTGAAGTTTGGTGGCACAGGATTATGTAGCAATGCAGGAGCCAATGGTTGTAACGTCCCCTTCTTCTGCGGCTTATAGAAAACCCAAGATAGAGGTTTCCCCAACTCTGAGGACTGTCTTCTATTTTCTTGACAAGTTACATCAACATCAACTTCCTTTTGCGTGCTTTGATTAAATGACTGGTAGTTTCCCTTCTCATTCCTCCTTGATGAAAAGTGGTTCTTCTCTCTTTCCCACTCTTCAATTTGTAGACCAGCTTGTAAAAGGTCATTGAAATCCTAGATGAGTGTATGAGACATCCTTTCACGAAGACTTGGCAGCACCCCTCATAACCATTCTAATTTGATCCGATTCATCGGGCCTCATTTTTAGCAATGCGGCGTTGTTCCTCCACCTCTTCACATAGTCCATGAAGTTCTCATTTGGCCTTTGTCTAATGGACTCCACCTCCATTAAAGTAACTTCCAATTCAGCATTGTATCCATATTATTGGATGAAGGCCTTGTATAGCATATCCCAGCACTTTTGAGTGCCATCATTTAAGGTATTGAACCAATTTTGGACCATAGGATCTAATGAGAGCATGAAGTACCTTAGGGTTTGAGCCTTAGTAGCTAGGGCAGACTGTATAGCAGTGATATATTGCTTAACATGGAGGTGAGGATTTCCAGTTCCATCAAACTTGGCAAAGGATGGCATCTTGAACTTGTACGGAACATCTTCATCTAGCTCAAACAACTTGTTGACCTCAAACATTTCTTCAGTTTTTAGCATTTTTTCAAACTTCTTTTCCAGGTCAGCAATCAACTTCTCAACATCTGAAGTTTCAGTCTTTTCCACAGCTGATTTTTCAACATCATTCGGCTCCTTCTTCTTATCTTGAGGATCTGGGAAGTATTGAGCCCATTCGTCATTATCATCAACGACTACCTTGTCATCATCAAAAGCCATTTCACCAACTTTAGCCTTTCCCTTGTCTTTCTTGGTGCTTGCAAATGCTTCAACAGTGTTCCCAAACATTGTAGCCATTTGACTCTTCATGATCTCAGCTAGGGTCCCCTTTAATTCCTCCATCTTGACTTCAAGGCATCATCCAACATATTTTGAATTTTCTCAGGTTCCATTGCTTTTAGTGAGAAGCTAATTGAATTACTGCTGGATTCTTTGTCACCGGTGTAGGTTCCATTATTGTAGGCTTTTGAACTATTATAATCCAGGGCTGTGAGCCAGAAAGGATCAATTATATGTGATGCAAATGTATGTATGCATGTATGCACATATGCACAAATAATAAATAAACAATGATAATTAGGACGTCCCTCCAACCTTATAACTTCCACAAATGAATGGCGAGTCTCTTTTCCTAGGTATATAGTTAACAAAATACCAATATGGGATATTTTATTTTTGAATAATTTCCTCGGATGTTTCAACCAATAGTTATATTTTCAAACATGGAAATCAGTTCATGATAATTCCCATTAATTAGGCTTTAATCCATCCAATCAACTAAAGTAGCTTTTATGCTATATTGGATTCAAACTAAATTAAGAGATTTATTATAAATAGATTTCTCACTTAAAAACGTAACTGCTGATTCATGCTAAAAATAAGCCCATGAATAATAATTCTTAGTATAAAATATTCTCAAAATTGATTTTTAGTATTTCCATAATTGACCTAAATAATTTTTTTTCTAAGCCCACTGTAAAAAGATTTTAGAAAAAATGGATTTTGGGCTTTGTATTTGAGTCATGAGAAAAGAAATTTTTTGAGTTGTTTTTTGAAAAGTTTTATGTCCTAATACCATTTTGAAAAATTTTAAAAATAGCTTTGGTCTTTTGGATTTAGAAGAAAAATTATTTGAGCTCACAATTTAATTAGGTCATATTAGAAAAAGAACAAACCAAATAAGCCATAATTTAAACTAAGATAAATTAACCATATTTAAACAACAAGCATTTGGGGTAAAACCTAAGAAAAGTAACTAGGCCAATTACATGAGGTTTAGTGATAAGAGTGTTTTGATACTTGTTTTTAGTATGATTTTAATGTGTTTTTAGTTAATGTTTCATTTGATTTTGGTTTAAAGTTTGTTTTAAGTGTTTGTTTTAGGTTAAAGTGGAAAAACTCCCTTGGATTATCAAAACAATGAAGAAAGAGCATGAATCAAGCAAGACATGGCCAAGCCAAAGCAAGCTTGGCCGTGTCCCTCAAAATTACTTCAAGGCAGTAGATGACACGCCCAAGAGACACGGCCAAGCCATTGGCCGTGTCTCACCCAAAGAGCAAAAATCAAAGAGACCAAGAAAGGAAAGAAAATTTGGCAGAAGAAGACATTGACAAGTGACAAGGCCACAAGCTTGGCCGTGTCCCATCCAAGCCAAAGAACCAAGAAAGGAAAGAAATGAACCAGAAGCCAACACACGCAGGTGACACGCCCAAGCCAGTGGCCGTGTCACATGACACGGCCACAAGCTTGGCCGTGTCACCCTTGGAAACAAAGAAAGCAAGTTAACGAAGCTAGAAGCAGAAAGTGACACACCCACATGACACGGACAAGCCACTGGCTGTGTCACATGACACGACTAGGAGCTTGGTCTTGTCACCTAGAAGAAAACAAGGAAAGAAAGGGCAGAAGGTGACACGGCCAACAAGCTTGGCCGTGTCACCTAGGGCAACTTTGAAATGTTCAAATTCTTTTGCAGACAAGTGGGGAACAAAGAATAGTTTTTGTCAAAAGTAATATTAGACAAAAGAAAAGCTTGCCTAATTTGAGGAAAAGAAAGATTGAACACAGGGAATGTGGGAGACAAGGTGAGTTGGAAGTGAGTTGGAAGCATGGCTTGAGCTTTGGAGGGAAATAAAAAGAGGAGAAGAGGGGGATTCGGGAGCTTGAAACGTGAGAGCGGGAACAAGGGAGAATGAGCCAACAATTGAAGAAAAGAAGAGGGTTTTGAGTTGAGTTTGAAGAAGGAGATACATCTTGTACAAGCCCTAAACCAAGAATCAAGGATTGAAGTGAAGAAATACAAATTATTCGCCATGGATTGTTTGGTCTCATTTATCTTGCTTTGTTTTTCTGGTTTTGAACATGAACTAATTCCTTCACTATCTAGATATTGATGAACCCTAGCTTATTTGTATGAATTGAATAATTATATTTAGTTGAATCATTTGATTGAGTTGTTTTATTCTTATGATGCTTAATGATTTATTTCCAATTGATAATAGCATGCTTATTGATTGGTTGTCATTTTCATATTATTGACTTGAGAAAGCTTGATATGATTTGAATACTCATAAGGGTTGAGGATTGATTGGGGTGCTAGAGATAGACCTACAAGATCCTTTGGTTTATAGTTCCTTGTTCTTAATGCAAGATCTATTTAATTGTGTTTGAGAAGAGATTCTGGCACTCTACTTAGTAATTAGGGATTAATCCACTCGAGAGGGGTTTTAGTCTAATTTAGAGGAATGCCAACTCAACTCTATTGAATGATTCAATTGAATTGATTGTTCATAAATATCATTGAGGCTAGGGGATTCAATATCTGGATAGTTTTGTTATTATCAATCCTCTTTGCATAACCTTTAATTTCCCATTACTTCCAGTATTAAATTAGTTGTTTTTAATTACAAAGCATCACACAACTCTTAATTTGCTAAACAACAGTTAAGGTTTGCATTAGTACTTGGCCTTGTCCCCAGTGGAACGATAACTCACTCACTACTTTATTACTTGGGCGACCCGTGCACTTGCGGTATTGCAATCGTGCACTAAGCGGCACGCACCATTTAGTGTTTGGGTTGAAAGGCTTAAGTTCCATAACAAGTATATACCAAAGGTATAAGGCTATGAGTGGTTATGCCATGCTCGATCTCCATACCTTGAGTGAAAGTATGGTATCCCTTACATAACATAACACGGGTAACACGAGCGTCCTAACTCATGCACACGATGCAATGGATAATATCATGATAAGAAAGAATAGAATAATATAAAGACCAACGGAATCAACTTCTCTTATCCCCAGTGGAGTTGCCACTGTGAGCGGGGATTTTTACCCCCAGTCCCATGTGGAATGGTTCTTGCGACTTCGGCACTATTAGGCTCAGGGCCTTAGAGAACACGGGCCTAAACTCGGAGAAAATGGAGTCGCCACCCGGATGGGTTGGGAAAAAAGAAAGAGATGAATGACTTAATTTCTAAGGAATCCCCAACCCCCTATTTGGGTTTAGAAAGTTGGGTACATATGGAAAAGGTGAGAATGACCCAGTACCCCCACAACGCCTGGTTCATTGGTTACGTATAGTGAATTGCCTTGCCGCATGTCACCCACTGATTAGTCCGTCTGATTTTTTATTATTTTATTTTATATATATTTTTTAAAAAAATAAAATAAATAATAAAATAAAAAATAAAAAAAATGCTAAAATAAATAATAAATAGCATAAAAATTATTTCATACTTATTTTAAAATATTGGACTGGACTTGGTTAAAAATTAAGGGTCTACAGTATGTTATTCAATTTTTAGAGTTCTATATTTGGCGGCATGCTTATGAGGTTATCCTCATTATTTGCCTTTGGTGCTCCCTTTTTAGCAATTATTGATTTGCCTTCGGGCTAGACGTTGGGCGTTACTTGCCTTCGGGCTAGATGTTGGGCATCACTATGATTTTTCTTCGAGTTAGACGTTGGGTGTCACTTGCCTTCGGGCTAGACACAGGGTGTCAATATGGACCAAAATAGTAACCCTGGGATTTGAATAGCATATTAGGTTCTTTGGGCCCATGCTTGTGTTTGCTTTATATGAATTGTGAATTGTGAAACAATTGAGATATATGTTAAGATGAAATGATATGAGATATGATATCAATATGGATTGTGCATTGGCATTGCATTTGAACATTATTGTTATCAAAGTTTATACTACTAGGCTTTTGGCTTAGTGCAATTGTAATTCATCCCGCAGGAGACAAGGTAGATCCCGTAGAGTAGGAGAGTTCATCTAGACTGAGCTGGGTCTAGATTTGAGATCTTAAGTGTAGAGTTGATTGTTGGACATCAAGATCAGAGACACACTGCCAGCATATACATATTTTATATTATCACACATTTTGACATTATGTATGTTATATTGAGTTTTGATGTATATATATATATTGTAAATTATAAAGAGTGAATTGGATAAAATTTTAGGGGATCTGTCTGTGTTTTTGATAAGTAATATTTTATTTGTTATTTATATATATTTTACATAATTTAAGATTTAAAAATTGGAAAAGTAACAATTTTTACAGGAAATGGGTTGTGATATTGTTATATTGTATATGCATATAATAAATATGTTAGGTGTATGTATTGTACGTATATAAGGTATAAAGGTGTTGCATCCTCAATTAAAGAAACTTTGGATTCAAAGGTCTTCTTTGATCTTAGAGCTCTCAAGATTTTGATGTTGACTTCATCTTGATCATATACCTTGCCATATTTCTTCAATTCATTGACGATGGAAAGAAAGTGATTGGTCATGTTGGTAACATTTTCATTGGGCTTCATCTTGAATAGCTCGTACTCATGTATATGCATTTGCTTCTTGGTGATCCTCACTTGGGTAGTACCCTCATGATAGTTCTTAATAGTTTTCCAAATGCAACGAGCACAAGTGAGATGTTGGACTCTCCCACCTTCTTCTCTTGAAATAGAATTCATCAAGATGGAGGCTGCCCTATGGTTTTTGAATCAATCTCTCACATTGGCATTTGACCATTGTGGTTTGGGAAGAGGAACTTGGACACCATCAACTTCATGAGTAGGAGGCTTCCACTCATTTTCAACATAATCCCAAAGCTCAATTCTTTCACTATCTAGGAATAAGAACATTTTGTGTTTCCAATAGGAATAAGCCATTCCATCAAAGTTGGGTCTAAGAATAAAGTTGAGATTTCAATGAGAATTTGAGGTAGATGAAGAAGAAGTTGCCACTGTGGACCAAATTTCACAATTAAGTTTAAGATATTTTTAAGCTCTGATACTAATTGTTGTCCCAAGATGGCAACCAAGAGGGGAGGGGGTAAATTGGTTGTTTGATAAGTGATGGAAAATTAAAAAATTAAATAAACAAGAATCATAGAAGATGTAGAAGATTGAGTAGAGAGTAGAAGAATGAGCACAATAGATTTATAGTGGTTCGGATTTACCTTGATCCTACATCCACTTCCTTAAAAACTTGTTAAGGTTCCACTAGCTTTGAGTTTTTTACAATCTCAACTCTAACTTGGTGTTTCCATAAGCTCACACCAAACTATACAATGGTTTGAGTAAAATCCTCACAACCCTTACAAGAGCTTTCCCAGGCTCACTCTCACAACCTAAGTATTTTCAGGCTCACACTCAAACTTAAGATGATGTATAATGCTCATACCTAACTCTCAATGAATACAAATGGTAATTTTGATGCAAAGTAAGTAAAGTTATCAATGTAGGCTACTAAAAATTTAATCACTTGTAAAAATAAAGTAACTTATGGTATTATAGCCTACAAGTCATGAAATAGTCGTTTGAGGTGTGGTCCAACATATTTGATTCTTATCTTCCACTAATTTCTTAGTCAGAGCAATGTCATGGTTGGACTTGGTGTGGTCTGGTTGGAATTCATGATTCATGATAGGTAAACTTGCTGATCCGGTCATAATATTTAAAATTCTGGTTAATGCTCTTCCAACTGTTGGTCACGTGGCTTTCACTAATTGAGTGGAGATGCAACGGCTTCTGACTTATGAAATATTTAAATATCCCAGTCGGACTTGCATTAGGCCGGTCAGAACATTGGTGGTCTGGTCAAAATCTGAGCGCACTTCTGGTCGGGAACTCCACTGGATGATTTTAAGAGAATCTTCCTTGAAGGTCCGGTCAGAACATCATTCGGTCTGGTCAAACTTTGTATGGTACTCTAAGAAATTGGTAGTACTTCTGATCATGAAACATTCTATGTGATTTGCTTAAATTCACATGCAATGGTTTGGTCAAAGGATCTCTGGTCCGGTCAGACTTTATGTGGTACGGTGGGATTTTGAGAGTACTGTCCACTGTGAAAACTTCTACTTGAATTTTCTCAATTTTCCATTAAAGGTCTAGTCGGGATCCTCGATGGTCCGATTGGACTTTGATGGTTTCTTCCAAAATATGAGTTCCTACTAAATGTAACTTGATATAAACATTAGTTTAATTAAATTTGATTGCCTAAGATAAAAAATAGAGTAACTGGCTACCAAGTAGTCAATCTAAACTGGAAGAAAATTAACCGATTTTGTTATTCGATCAACAATTACCCAAATTGTATCATGCTTCTTTTGGGTGTTCAGAAGACCAGTCACAAAACCTATGGTGACTTTATCCCACTTCCATTCTGGTATTGATATAGGTTGTAAAAGACTAACTTGTTGACACACTAAGCAATCTTGTTACATATTCAGTAATATCTCTCTTCATATCAGACCACCAATAATGCGACTTCAAATCTTGGTACATCTTATTGCTTCCAGGATGTACAATATAAATAGTGTTATGAGCTTCATCAAGAATACACTTCTTTAGTTCTTACACATTAGGTACACACACATTGACCTCTATAATACAATTCACCATCTTCTAAAACAGCATAATTTGACTTTTCACCTTTATGTACTTGTTCCAACACTTCCAATAACTTTTGATTTTGTTTTTGACCTTCAATGACTTTTTGCTTTATGGTTATTTCAACCCTCAATTCTGCTAACATAGCATATTATATCATTTAAGTTATTTAACTCAAAAATACATATATGTATATCTATATATAATAATTTATACACAACATACCTGCTAAAGTCTTTTGACTTAAACATCGGCTACCATGTTAGTTTTTCCAGGATGATAGTCGATGATACAATCATAATATTTAATCAACTCCATCCACCTCCTTTGCCTTAAGTTAAGTTCTTTATGCGTTGGCAAGTATTTCAAATTTTTATGGTCAGTGAAAATATAACACCTTTCAACATACAAGTAATGTCGCTTGATCTTAAGGGCAAACACAATAGTAGCTAACTCCAAATCATGTGTGGGATAATTCAATTCATGAGATTTTAATTGCCTAGAAGCATAAGAAATTACCTTACCCTCTTGCATCAACACACAACCGAGTCCGTGATGAGAAGCATCACTATAAGTAACATAGTCTTTACCTCTCAACCTGAAGCCTTGAAATAGAGTCCCATCTGTCTCCCCGGCTCCATGCGCCCTTAGTAGTAAAGGCTCCCATTGGGAGAAAGCATAAATTGATGAGTGAGTGATCCAGTCTCTAGCACTTCAATGATGGATTTGTCTTAAAACTCTGACCTCGAACTCCATGGGTGAAAGTAGTTGGTGAGATTGAAGAGCTAGAAAAGACACATATCTCTCATCTTAAAGTGAAAGTAAGTTCACGAATAAGAAATATCAAAATAGAGGAAAGATGCTATACTTAACACTCAAAAGAACTGCTCCTGGTCTTTTGTCCCGGTTGAAAAGCTAGTGTTAGCAAGTTGGAATATCCCTTGTTCTTTGTCAATATAGGCACTTCAGTCAACATAGCCTTCATTTGTTCAAAACTAGCTTGACAGTGATCATTCCACTCAATTTTAGTTTCTTTTCTAAGAAGCTTAGTTAAATGAAGTGCTATCTTCGAAAACCTTTGTACAAATCTTCTATAGTAACCAGCTAACCCAAGGAAATCCAAATTTTTATTATATTCTTTGGTGGTTGCCAATTGAAAATGGTTTCATTTTTGCTCAGATCCACATGGATACCATAAGCTGATACTGTAAAACCTAAAAATGCCACTTTCGTTAACCAAAAATCAGATTTTGATAATTTAGCATACAACTGATTCTCCCTCAGCATTTGTAGTACCTTTCTCAAGTGCTTATCATGCTTCTCCTTATTTTTGGAATAGACCAATATATGAATAATGAAAATAACTATAAACTGGTCTAAATAAGGTTTGAAGACTTGATTGATCAAGTTAATAAAAACCGCTGGGGCATTAGTCAAACCAAAGGGCATAACTAGAAATTCATAATGCCCATATCGTGTTCTGAAAGCTTTCTTTGGAATATCTACCTCTTTAACTTTCATATGATAATAGCCTGATTTAAGATCAATCTTAGAGAAAACACCTGCTCCCTTCAATTTATCAAATAAGTCATCAATCCTAGCCAACAAGTTCTTTTTCTTAATAGTCACTTTATTCAACTGCGATAATCTATACATAGTCTTAGGGTACCACCTTCTTTTTCACAAATAAAATCAGTGCACCATAAGGTGATACACTAGGTCTAATAAAACCCTTTATCAAGCAATTCTTATAGTTGTCCTTTTAACTCTTTTAACTCCGAAGGTGCCATTCTATAAGGTGGAATAGAAATTGGGGACGTATACAGAACTACATCAATAACAAATTCTATCTCCCTCTTTGGCAGTACTCCAAGTAATTACTCCAAAAAAATATTCGAAAACTCACACACTGTAGGTATGTCTCCGAAAGCCTTGCTTGAATGTCTTGTATCAATAACATAAGCAAGGTAAGCTTCACACCTCTTCCTAATCAACCTTCTAGCTTTAGATGCAGAAATTAAACTAGAAGGGTAAAATTGTTTTTCTCCTTGGACCACAATTTCACCATAATTCAAAATCTAAAAAGTCACAACATTATTATAACAATCCATAACTGCTTGATGCCGAGACAACCAATCCATTCCCAAGATAAAATCAAAATCATGGAATGGAATGGAAAGTAGGAAGTTCTATATCATGATCTCTAATTAAACAATTTTGATATATTTTGTTTACCCTCACACTATGGCCTAAGGATTTAGTAACTTCTATTCCATAATCAAGTTATTAGCACACAAATTCTTGTACAAATATAAGAATGTGTAGAACCAGGATCTAACAATGCATACACATCAAGACCAAGTAAAGAAATTTTGAAAACTACAAGATCAAGAGCATCTTGGTCCTCCACTACTCTCATGGCATATGCCCTAGTTGGAGCACTACCTCGAGTTTGAGGTCTGTCCACTGTTTTAGATCCTCTCTACTGACTAACACTGGGTTGACCACCTCTACCTATCTTATGACCTGTTTGAGACTTCTACATAGAACTCTGTCCCTCAACAGCTTTAAGTTCTTTTGTCGTTGGACAATCTCTAATTTTATTCTCTGAAGAACAAAATTTCAAACAAGCCCCTTTTCGATACCAATAATCTTCACTTGCATGACCCTTGCCACAATATTGAGAAGGTGTGGTAACTACACTTGAAGATGAGCCTGTAGCAATTCCAAACCTACCACCTCTAGACCTCTAAAAACTAGCTCTACTTCCTCTACTAGACCCATGAGTTTGGGCTTGAATATTTCTTTACCTTTTCTGGCCACCATATTGTTGTTCACTAGAAAATCCCTTCTTTGGTTGTTGTCTTCATCCATGTTCTTATTTAATCTCATTTTCTATGGCAACTGTAGCATTAATAAGAGTGGAAAACTATTTAATCCTCATGGCCACTAAATACTCTGACTGTTCAAACCCTCTTTAAACTTCTTACGCTTCTCTTCCTCAAATGAAACTAATTTTGGAAAATATTTATTGAGGCAAACAAATTGCCTTTCATATTTAGACATAGATGACTGCCTTTTCTTAAGGTATAAAAACTCCTGACGCTTCTCCTCTAAATAAACCTCACTAATATATTTCTTCTTGTAAAAATGCCCAAGTGAGTCTACCCGTAGGTACACCTTTCTACTTTGTATCCCACCAGGCATAAGCTTGTACTTGCAATAAGGAAACTGCACACTACAATCTTTCCTCTTCAGTATAATACAAAAAATAAAACACTTTCATAATCCTCTCCAGCCAATACTCTGCTACTGAAGACTCATAAGTATCATGAGCTTTAAAATTTTCTGCTCCTAATTTCCTAATTCTCTCTAATAGAGAACTTTGGGGAACTAGTGGTAGAGGTTGTGCAGGAGGAACATCTCATACAATTTTCCTAAGAACTTCTCCCATATTTCTCATAAACTGGGGGTCTAAGGAAATTTTTTCTATGGAAGGTTTCGATGGCTACTGATTCCCCACATTTACTTAACTATGTGAGGACGCAGCTTGTTCCTCCGCACTTTGATGGGATTTGGAGGCCATCTTATACCTGTAATCATTAAAAGATCAACTGCATCAAACACTTATTAAATTATATAGTTAACATAGCAAATGACAATTGTATCTCTCCTTTCTTATAACCCACAAACTTAGGACTATCTAAACTGGGCTCTGATACCACTGAATGTAAAAACCCCTACATAGTCCGTACACTTGACTATATAGATGATGTCACTTAAATATTCAACTTGACTATAAATAAAACCAAAATACATTAATATAGTTAATGTCTTTCAAGAGAAGTACAATAATCATACCTACATTACAAACATACATCCATTTATTATTCAAAGACCCTTATTAATTTTCATCGTACTTATTATTATAATTCTCTCACTACTCACAAATATGTACAACTGTCAATTGATTTACTTATCTATTAATTTAGTATTTGGTCCTTTTAGGACATTAAATAAACATGTTAAGATTCATTTTCATTTATTCACATATAATATGTTCATATTTATGGTCTGATAAAAAATATTTTGGTATGCTCAATTCAGCCTAAGCTAATAAACATCTAATTTTCAGCATTTGAATAGTTTGTATTCATTTAATTGCACATTAAAATTTTCACATTCATTTGTCCTGAATATTAATAACATCCTAAGTGACTTAATTTTAATGAATTTTTAAGTTCATTTACATAGGTAAATAACTAAAACACAGCAGCAAAACTTTCAGTGATGTTCATTTAGGCTATTTTAATGAGCAGCTTATATTCACTTAGTTTTTTACTAATTGTTCTTCATCATTTTGACTTTCTCTTTTACCAAAGTATTCATAACATAAAAATTCACTTTTTTGTAAGGTTTTTATGAATTTTAAAGCTTGTTTACATATTGAAATCAATTAAACACAATGGCTAAATTATTAGAAATTTAAGCAGCTCAGTTGGGGCAGATTTAGGGATTAGGTTTAGCTTTCTCCTTTTTGGTTTCTTTCAATCCAAAAACAATTTACAAAATCCTAAATAGTTAGTTAATATGTATAAATGATAACTTTTAGCTGAGGTTTAATAAATAATAGATTTAAAGTCAAGGAAGCAAGATTGAAAGATCAAGATTCATAATTTTCAGATTTCTTACTTTTAGAAGTTTCTTTTACCTTGTTTGCTTTTTGTATCACCTTATTTTTAACAACCCATACATAGTTCATACACTTGACTATATAGATGATGTCACTTAAACATTCAACTTGACTATAAGTAAAACCAAAATACATTAATGTAATTATTGTCTTTCAAGAGAAGTATCATGATTATGCCTGTATTACATACATACATCCATTTATTATTCAAAGACCCTTATTAAATTACATTGTCCTTATTATTATAATTCTCTCACTACTCACAAATATGTACAACTATCATATAAATTATACAATTTTTCTATGTGAACCACACAAAATATAATATTTTTAATATTGTGCTTTAAACCTTTATGATACAGTTGATTTGAAATGTATATCTCTTACTCTGTAGTCTCAACTCTTCTGGTTTGATCCACACATTAGAAAATAATTCTAACATTCTAAGCCAAGCTTAATGGTGCTTATATATTTATAATTTGCAAGAAATTTAAAGGAAAGAGAACTATACATAAACTAATTTAGAAACAATAGAAATTATCACTTTAGAACATTAATAAAGAAATTAATAAATTCATTGAAGCTTAAAACACTGAACATGATTAAATCCAAAATTTGGTTAGTTTAACAATAACCACATAACACATTATTTTCAATGTAGATAACTTCTTTAAATTTTCCTATGAACACTAAACTCAAATCATAGGTTTGGATAATGGGTTAGTGTTGGCAATTTAATGCCCAATCTCAAGAATGTATAATGGCAAATATGCATACCGCCACTAATGACACAATGTCTCCATTAAAGGCATGATGTGCTCACTATCATAATGGATATTCACCCTCTGTCTAACCATTCAATACCAAGCAAGATCTAAAATCAATATGATTTGGAAAATTCATTAGTTTTTAGTAAACATTAAATTATGCATATCATTTCAATGGAACAATACTTTAATCAACATTTAGTATTAGACATATTTATCACATATCTAAAGTTTGTTACTCTTTTCCATACTTTTAACACATACATGAATTCTTAACACAAGGGTAAGAAACAAAAACATATGTGCCTCATACCACACTTGTATATCACAAAATACAAGCCAAAAACATCATCCAAGTAACCCCACGACCGTGGCATCTTAATCCCACACCCATGGGATACAAAAAGAGGTTGCCAAATACCTTTGTAAACCCCCATGATCCTTGTACGCAAGGGCCACACCCGTGGCATGCAGAATAGCTCTATTTCTTCAAAAAATTTCAAGTAAATGACCTCATTTCCAATTCGAAGGTGTTAGACAAATGATCTCAATTTTGATCCTTTACAACTCAAATGAATGATCCATTTAACATGTGTTTGGAGAATCTTGTTGCAGGCTTAGGTTACTTCAAATAAAGGTGAACAGAACACTTCTAGCGGTCGCACCACACATGAATATGACCGCACCATGCAATTACAGGATGAAACCTTATCACAGCAGGTTTCACGGTCAGAAGCCCGACCTCAGTCGCGACCGCGCCTAAAGAAGAGCGACCGCCCCAATTTATGGACGACCGCTAACCAAGGAACTCAAATCCTTCTAATCACAGTAAGATTCGCGGTGACAAAGACGGTGAATGACACGGCCTCACTTGCTGCTGTAGCGACCACCCATTAAGATTCGCGACCGCTCTACCAATTCAAGAAGAATTTGCTTAAAGAGACAGTAGTGTTCGCGTCCTAAGGTGCATCCAGAAGTTCGACGCGAGAATCTCAATTCGACTGCGAGATGCTACCTAGGGCGATCACGACATTCAAATTTTGGCAGACATCTCTTCTGCCTTGTCATAGAATGCCACGTGACATGACCGTTAAAAACCCACTTCAACATTCAAAAAGGGCGACCGCACCATGGTGATGCGCGACCGTCCCGACAATCGCAGCATGGGCAAGATTCCAGATGCAGAGCACTCAAATTCGACCGTTGAAGCTTATTTTAAATTCAACGACCGTGCCTTGTTCAAGGACGACCGCGTATGACATCAGCGCATCCATCCTTGTATGAAGGACGACCGCGAGAAGCTTTGGACAGTTTAATAAAGAAGGTCTAAACTGCCAAGACTTTATTCTTACTATCAATAACGGCTAGTAAGACCACATTGGCTATAAATACAGTGCTTCTACAAGAAAAGAAAAATAAGAAGCAAGAGAAAACAGATTTTGATAGCCAAGCAACAAACTTTCTTTTACTTAAACTTACATTTGAATTGTAATGAATGTTAGGTGTAAGCATTGAAAACACCATTGTATAAGTTTGAGTGTGAGCTTGGAAAAACACTTGGGTTGTGAGAGTAATCCTTGTAAAACTCTTGTTGGGTTGTGAGAGTGAGCCTCAAAAACTCCTTTAAAGGTTCTTGAGTGTAAGCCTTAGAAAACACTTGTGAAGTTAGGTGTGAACTTGTGAAAACACCAAAGTTGGAAGTGAGCTTGTAAAAACTTCAAAGATTAGTGGAACCTTAACAAGTTGTTAAGGAAGTGGATGTAGGATTGAAGTAAAATCCGAACCACTATAAATCTTATGCGTTCTTTCTTTCTTCCATTACTCAACCATCTCTTAATTCCGCACTTCTATTTTGTTGAGTTTTTTAATTGTCATTATTTCTTGAGGAAACCAATTCACCCCCCCCCCTCTTGGTTTCCGTCTTGGGATAACAATTGGTATCAGAGCCTGAGATTTCTTAAACTTAATTGTGAAATCTAATCCACTATGGCAACTTCTTCTTCATCAAGCTCTCATGGAAATCTTAACACTATTCTCAGACCCTACTTTGATGGAACTGATTATTCATACTGGAAACACAAAATGTATTTGTTTCTAGATAGTGAAGGGATTGAACTATGGGATTTAGTGGAAAGTGAGTGGAAACCTCCCACGTATGAAGTTGACGGTACTCAAGTTCCACTTCCCAAAGCACAATGGTCAGCTAGCAATGTCAAAGATCGATTCAAGAACAATAGAGCCGCTTCTATCTTGATGAATTCCATTTCAAGAGAAGAAGGTGGAAGAGTTCAACATTTAACTTGTGCACATTGCATTTGGAAAACACTCGAAAACTACCATGAAGGTATGACTCAAGTGAGATTTACCAAGAAACAAATGCATGTCCATGAGTACGAGCTATTCAAGATGAAACCAAATGAAAATGTCACCGACATGACCAATCGCTTGCTTGCTATTGTCAATGAACTAAAGAAGTATGGCAAGGTATATGATCAAGGTGATGTGAACAGTAAAATCTTGAGAGCCCTAAGAGCTAGAAAGAACTTTGAATCAAAAGTATCATCCATAGAAGAAGCTCATGATCTCAGCACATTAAGAACCGATGAGCTAGTTGGTAAACTACTCACATTTGAGCTACACAGTGAGAAAGAAGAAGATCAAGGTGAAAAAGAAAAGAGAAAACCAATTGCACTCATAGCAATCAAAGAAGTTGAGAGCTCAAGCAATGAAGGTACTGATGATGAAGATGAAATGGCAATGTTCTCAAAAAGAATCAATGAATGGAAAAGGAAGAAAAGATTACAAGCAAACAAAGGTACTGTAACACCCCGATACTTCATATAAGTACTATACATACACCTGGTATACATACAGTAAGTATATAAAGTATAAGGATGTCACTTTTCGTTACATTTTTTTTAAACCTTTAACAAATTTCAAACCACAATACATCTATTTAAAGAACATTTACAAAATCATTATACTTTTAATGATCATACATATATATATTAATCTTATCTTTATCATAACTTCATTTCTACATATAAATACACTCTTGTCAGAAATACATCATAATTAAAAATCATACATGTATGCATCACCCTCTAGTTGGTCTCGACAAACTCTTACTCTTCTCGTGGCATAACGAAAGACTTCATATCTTCCACCTAGTCACCTGCGTGATTACACATCCGCGCTAAGCCCAAAAGCTTAGTAGTACAAATATAAAATATAAACATACATTATAGAAATTCTAACATAATATATATATCATTATCACCAACCACAATCCATCATTAATACTCACAATCAATATATCAATATACACATTACACATCATACTTCATAACATTGTTTTATTCACAATTCATCAATCATAATCCATCACTAACACTCACAATCAATATATCAATACACACATTACACAACATACTTCATAACATTATATTACTCACAATTCACCAATCATGAATCACATTTCCAACAAAGTCAACCGTAGATCTCACTTATTTCAACATTTGTATATCATATTGACAACAAAGACAGACTCGGGCCCAAAAGACACTAATATGCCATTCGACTTTCAGAGTTAATGCTTTGGTTTTATTATCACATTATCATTATCATTATCCCAACTAGGCTTCAAGGATTTAGGTTCAACCAAGCTTCAAGGGGAACAAAGCATGCTAAGTATCAACCCAACTTGGCTTCAAGAACCAATCCAACCTAGCTTCAAGGGTTGTAACATCTCAATTAGGCTTCAAGGCCTTAGCCAACCTAACTTCAAGAGATTGTTACTATTATTAGGCATGCCACCAACAACAAACTCTGAAAATGGAATAACACATTAGCTACGCAATTCATTTATCAATTTCATTCTCAATTCTCATCATCAATTAAGCAAACATGCCTTATGTCTTTCAATTGAATCATCATAGCCAATCACAATGGCTTCACATCACATTTGAGTTATCATAGCCAATCACAATGGCTTCACATAATACATATATCATCATAGTCAAACACAATGGCTTCACATCACATTTTATCTCAATTCATATTATACGCTTCATCCTTCAAGCATACATAATCAATTTCATTACACATGTATCTTAAATTCATCGTCATCTAAACAACATGTCCCTCTATTTCATTTCAATCATTATTAAAACATTTATCATAATAAATTGCATTGCACATACCTTTTTGGATGATCATTATAGCTTTCACCTTCAAGAACTACTCCCATCAAGCTATACATAATCAATTACCTCATCATATCCTTCACATTTTACATATAGCATCATGGATATAACATTACAAAGTACATTATTCATATAACACATTACCATTCACCAGATTCACAATGTATATAATACATAACCTTGTTCATTTAGTATCATATGCATCATCAAATGTAGGTTCAATCTCAATCATGTAAGAAGAGCAAAAACCAAACACAATAACCAACACACTCAAGGGACACGGCCAAGCTTGTGGCCGTGTCTCTCAACCAAAAGCTTCTCAACCAAAAGCAATAGAAGCCAACATGGGCAAGGGACACGGCCGTGTCCTCTCCAAAAATCACCCAACACGGCCAAATTTCCATGGACTTGGCTGTGTCTCTCAAAAATACCTTAGGTTGGCCGTGTCTCTTCCTTGGTTTGGCCGTGTCTCTCATGTATAAAACTCTAAACATAGCCACAACTCCTTTGATTGAATTTAAACATATTAAGCACAACATAAACTCATTCAAATGGATGTAATCAAAGTCCTTAACACTTATTTTGCATATTTATCAAATATACAAATAAAAATCCATTTAATCATCTACCATTTCAAAACCCTAAAACCAAACATCACTCTTAACTTATTATCTTCAAACCAAAACCAACATCAATTCAACCTTTTTAACTTATAACCAATCTCAACACTTATAAACTCATCTCAAACACACCTATTCATAATCTCAACACATCACAATCCCCCTCAAGCATAACTTCAAAAATAACAAAGATAAATAAGAGAGTACTTACCTTAAATGAAGAAATTTCACAAATCTCCAACCAAGACCTTTGATTCTTCCTTCAATTTGATTCTAGCATCAAGAACACCTCTCTTGCTCTCTCCTCTCTTGAATAGCCGGCACACCAAGGAGAAGAAAAGAAAAATAAACATAAGTCAACTTCTCTTCTTCTTTAAATCTCCACCAAGCAATTCTAACAATGCAATTACCTAAATGCCCTCATCCATTTAACTTAACCTTTGTCACTTATATGCCCATTAAAGTAATTTCACATATCACACATAAATATCCTCTTCCATTGACCATCCCTTTTGACTAATGTATATGTTATATATATAACAATATACCCAACATATACACTTTCTCTCTACACATTACTTTCCTTTTTAAACAATACATAAACATTCTCTTTTCAATTTCTTTTCTTATCAACATAACATATACACATAATTCAAACAAACAACAATTGTATCCAAACTTCTAGGGCACACATTGTGATATTATAGGTACACCTCCAAAATTCTCCTTCAAAGATAAAGAAAAGAAAAATGAGGTAAAATGCTATGAATGTGGAAAAACTGGTCACATTAAATCGGATTGCTTCAAATTAAAGAACAAAAAGAAATGGGATAAAGAAAAGAAAAAGTCTCTCAAAACCACATGGGATGACTCTTCTTCAAGTGGAGAAGAAGAAGAAGAAGGAATTGCAAATCTGTGTCTCATGGCTATTGAAGATGACTCCAATGAGGTAAGTACTCAATCCTTTGATCTAGTAGCACATAATGATACAAATGATATAGATGATAGTGATTTGATTGAGCACATGAACTTTAAAATAGAAAAATATTTTTCTAAAATGATGCTTTATAAAGAGAAAAACTCTAAGTTAGAAAAAGATTTTATATGCTTAAAGAACTCTACCTTAGAATTGAAAACCTCAAATGAACACTTGATGAATACGATAGGAGAGTTAAATAAAAACTCACATGACTTAGAAAAGGTGATTAAAGAAAATGAAACATTGAAGCATGAGCTAAAAGAACTAAAAGAATCAATTTCCAAATTTCATAAAGGAAAGGAAGCATTAAATACATTAATTAATAACCAAAGATCACCTTCCTTAAAATATGGATTAGGATTCAATGGCTCAACCAACATTGCACCAAGTAAACCAACATTTTTAAAAGCATCTACAATTGAAATTTCTGATGATCATATCAAAGATGCTTGCACCAAGTCTAAAAGTACCAAAAGTACTTCTTATGGTTTGCTAGGAGATAAAGCCAAAAATAATTATGCATTGTTGTTCACCAAACTTGCACAAAAGAAATCACATACTTGTACCTGCATGAATAATACGTTAAATACAAAAAGAAAAATGCAGAAGTATAGAATGCCATGGCAATGCACATATTGCATGAAATTCGGACACAAAAATTTCTATTGTTATATAAGAAAGGCTCATCTCAAGTTAGAAGACACTTTTACTACTAACCATCAAGGACCCAACTTCATGTGGGTACCTAAAAGAAGATGATCACTATTGCCTTGCAGGTATGCCTAAAATCTACTATCAACGAAAGCACATGGCTTGTAGATAGTGGATGCTCAAGGCATATGACTGGAAATGCAAAGCTCTTTACAAGTATTACCTACAAACATGGAGGTAATGTAACTTTTGGAAACAATGCTAAAGGTAAAATTCTTGGTGTTGGCTCCATTGGTTCTATTGGTAAGGATTTAATTGAAGATATATGGCTTATTGATGGTTTGAAACATAACTTGCTAAGTGTTAGTCAACTTTGTGATAAAGCATACTTTGTCAATTTTGATTCCAAGGAATGCAAAATCACAAATTCAAATGATATTATCATATTTAAGGGTACTAGAACAAACAACACTTATAATATCAACATTCATTCAAATCATAAATGTTTAATGTCCACTAATAATGATGCATGGTTATGGCATAGAAGACTAGGTCATGCTGGTATGGATCAATTGAAATATATCTGCAATGAAAACTTAGTTGATGGCTTACCTAAGATAAAATATGATAAAGACAGGATTTGTGAACCTTGTCAACATGGTAAGCAACACAAAAGCTCATTTAAAACAAAGAGTGTTATAAGCACTTCTAGACTTTTAGAGCTCATTCATTTGGATTTGTTTGGACCAAATAGAGTTACAAGCTTAGGAGGCAAATCATATGCATTTGTTCTTGTTGATGATTACTCTAGATTCACATGGGTTAATTTCTTAGCTCAAAAGAATGAAGCCTTTAATTACTTCAAAACATTTGCAAAAAGAGTTCAAAATGAAAAAGGATATGTGATCACATCTATTAGAAGTGATCATGGCAAAGAATTTGAGAATGAAAATTTTGAAGGCTTTTGCAATGAACTTTGCATTTCACATAATTTTTCTGCTCCTAGAACTCCACAGCAAAATGGTGTAGTTGAAAGGAAAAATAGAACTTTAATTGAAATGGCTAGAACAATGCTCAATGAATATGATTTACCATCTTATTTTTGGGCAGAAGCCGTTAATACAGCTTGTTACATTGCAAATCATGTTTACAAAAGGCATTTAACTAATAAAACTTCTTATGAGCTATGGAATGGAAGAATACCCAGTATTGGATATTTTAGAGTATTCGGATGCAAATGCTTCATATTGAATACCAAGGATAATCTTGGAAAATTTTCATCCAAATCAGATGAAGGCATATTCTTAGGATATTCATCATATAGCAAAGCATATAGGGTATTTAACATGAAAACTCTAGTTATAGAAGAATCAATGCATGTTGTATTTGATGAATCATCTAATCGTGATCAGAAGAAAGGTATTACTTTCAATGACCCTGCAGGTACTCTTGAACCTCTTGAATCTATTGATGCTCCAAAGATAAATCAGTATGAACTTGAAGAAAAGAATCAAGATCTACCTAAGGATTGGCAATACAAGAAAGATCATCCTAAGGAACTCATCATTGGAGAAATTACTTGATCTAAAATTAATCATGTAGATGTTAATTTTGCTTTTGTTTCTCAAATTGAGCCAAAGACTGTTGAGGAGGCTTTAAATGATGAAAATTGGATAACTGCAATGCAAGATGAACTTAATCAATTTGAAAGAAATAATGTTTGGCAACTTACTCCTAGACCTACAGATCACTCTATAATAGGATGCAAATGGGTCTATAGGAATAAGCTTGATGAAAATGGTCACATTATTAGAAATAAAGCAAGATTGGTAGACAAAGAATATAATCAAGAAGAAGGTATTGACTATGATGAAACTTTTGCCCCTATAGCTAGATTAGAAGCTACTAGAATATTACTTGCTTTTGCATGTCACATGAACTTTAAGCTTTTTCAAATGGATGTTAAAAGTGCATTTCTAAACGGACTTATAAGCGAAGAAGTTTATGTAGAACAACCTCCTGGTTTTGAAAACTACAAATTTCCTTATCATGTTTTCAAACTTACCAAAGCTTTATATGGATTGAAACAAGCACCTAGAGCGTGGTATGATAAACTTAGTGCATATTTACTTGAAAATGGTTTTCAAAACAAAAAGTAGACACAACTCTCTTTGTTAAAAAGGATAAGCATAACATTTTGATTGTACAAATTTATGTGGATGACATAATATTTGGAACTACTAATGAAGCCTTGTGCAAAGAATTTGCTACTTGTATGACTAGGGAATTTGAAATGAGCATGATGGGTGAACTCAAGTTCTTCCTTGGACTGCAAGTCAAGCAATGTGAAGATGGGATCTTCATCAACCAATCCAAATATATGAAAGAACTCATCAAGAAATTTGGAATGGATGGCTGCAAAACTAGCAAAACTCCTATGAGCACATCCTTGAAATTAGGTAAAGATGAAAATGGTAAAGCAGTATATGAGAAGAAATATCGAGGTATCATCTGATCACTACTTTACTTAACTGCTTCTAGGCCTGATATAATGTATAGTGTATGTCTTTGTGCTAGATTTCAAACTAGTCCTAAAGAATCACACTTGAATGCCACTAAGAGAATCTTGAAATATTTGAGTGGCACAATGCATTTAGGACTTTGGTATCCTAAAAACACATCATTTCATATCATAGGCTTTTCAGATGCAGATTATGCTGGTAGTATCTTAGATAGAAAAAGCACTACAGGAGCATGTCACTTTCTTGGTAATTGTCTAGTTTCTTGGCATAGTAAGAAACAAGCATCGGTTGCTTTATCCACAACGGAAGCCAAATATATTGCAGCATGTTTTTGTTGCACACAAGTATTATGGATGAAAAAACAATTGCTTGACTATGGTAAAGTGTTTAACAATATCTCCATTAAATATGACAACACTAGTGCTATCAATTTGTCTAAGAATCCTATCCAACACTCTAGATACAAACATATAGATATTAGACATCACTTCTTGAGAGAAAATGTACAAAATCAGAATATAATCCTAGAATTTATAGATACACAAAATCAACTTGCTGATATCTTTACAAAACCCTTGAATGAAGATAGACTTAACTTCATTAAACATAATTTAGGAATGATTGATGGAATCACTTTGAATTAATTAAACATTTTGCCCTTCAATAAAGTTTCTTTGTCCATATATATATATATATTTGCCTAAACATTAGAAAATTCTTCCATCTTTCCTTGAATCTTTCATTTCTAAGTTAGTCGCGTTCGTTCCAGTGTCCATAGCGACCACTATCATGTCTGCCAGATTCATTCAAACAAATTACTCTGTGCGCGGTCGAGAAAATTTATGCGCGGGCGCAATAATTTGAACAGTTTCGACCGTTACAGACAGACTCTTCACCCGCAAGCATACTGATCTTAATAATGGTCGCTAGACCAAACTTCGCGATCGCACCCTGTTGAATCTGCGACCGCACTCTGTACACTCTGCTCGAAATTTTGTAACCGTTGGCTGTGTGACAGGTCGCAACTCTTAACTTTCAACAGTCATAAACGGCTATTTTCTTAATTTCATCTATTTAAGAGTATGTTACATAAGTTTCTTTGATATTTTGCTTATTAAAACACACAAACTTCCCTCTGAATCTCCAAAAGCTTCTCAAAAACATCTGTTTCTCAATCACCCTCTATTTTCCAATTCTCTTCTGTTTTTCTGTTCTGATGGCTCCCAAAAAGAAAACCACTTCCAAAATAAAAGGACAAGCAAAGAGAGCTCCAGGAATCACAATAAGAGAACCAGTAGTTGATCCTCCATCTCCTCCACAATCTAGAAGAGGTGAGAAAATTCACAAACCTCACCACCAAACTTCTGAGGAAGATGTTAGGTATGCTATGTTGAAGAGAAAGAAGGTTGAGGGAACCAAATATCCTTTTGGTGGGATGCTTTCTGCCCTAAATATCAAGGACGAGATTGAGAGATTACTAGATGTTCTTGGATGGAGAAAGTTTGTATTTTTAGAAGAGGTAGGTTATTCCAGTCTGAGCAAGGAGTTTCTTATGTCTTTTCAAATAGAAAAGAGTGCTAACTCTGCACTAGGATGGTATGGGGTTAGGTTTAAACTCTTTGATCAATACCAATCCTTAACCCTAGAAGATTTTGGCAGCAATTGGAACTTTCCTACTGATGGTATAACCTCCTACAACGAACAAATCTTTTCAAACCAAACTCTCTCTGAATTCTGGCAAGAAATTTCTATGGAAACTTCTTTTGAAAAGGAATCAAAAGCCAGACACATCAAATCTCTCACCCATTGGATGCTCCATAGGATTATCACCTACACCATCCATCAAAGAGCAGATGGGAATGAGAAAGTAACCAAAAGAGACCTCATCTTTTTATATACTTTCACTTACAACATCCAAATGAACACAACCAAGTTCTTGATTGACACCCTCTATCATCATGCTGTTACAAGAATTGGAACTTTCTTCCTATCCTCACAAATTACTCAAATAGCTAGGCACCTAAACCTACTAAATGATTTGAACTTAGCTACTTTGAGAAACCCTTTCAATCTTGCCTCTAGTGCCATCACCATTGACTACTTAGAGCATGCTGGATGTGTAAGGAAGATTGAAGGCTCATATATGTATTACTTTGGCAAGAAAGGAGTTGTGGATAGACAGAAGAAAAGGCCAAGGTACACAATTGAGGAAAAAGGAGACTCTGTGGAAGTTGCTGTGGAATTACCTCCAAAAGCTACTTCATCAAAAGCTGCTCAAGAAACTACCTCATCCTCTACACAACTCATCCTCCATGCTATCAAATCTCTCTCTAGAAAACTCTCTAAGTTCAAGAAAAGTGTCTCCAAAAGATTCCAGCACTTGAACAAGAGAATTGACCTTATATCTCACATGCACCATGACCTCTATGATATGCAAGGCAAACTGGACTTGCCTCAATGCAATCTTGAAGATTGGGATATAAGTGATCATACTCAAAGCCTACCTGAAGAAGAAGAGTCCATTAGCACAAACTCTACCTCTTTTGCTCCTCAAGATAAAGGAAAAGCACCTTTAGTAGAAGAAGAGATAGATGAGGATGATGAATCTGAATAGCTTAACTGTTTAGTCTTAATAGTTTGCATTTTTCATTTTATGTCTTAAATATGTTTGTTGCCTTAATAGTTCTACCTTTGTACTTTCCTTTAATGCTTAATAAACATAATGTTTTAGTATCATTTGATTGTTTTGTTTAAATAAGCATTTGATTGTTTAATCTGCCATTGTCCTTTCACTTTCATTGTTTTATTTTGCCTATGACAATGGAGGAGAAAATAGTATACATAATGGGGGAGAACATATACACAATGGAATGATTGTTTAACCATAACTCAATGCACCAAGATACTCAAAAAGTATCAAATTACTTAACCATGATTTATGCATATGTTAAGGGGGAGCATTTTAGACTTATTATTTTTTATCATTCCATTTGAATTGTCAAAGTCAAAATGGGGGAGATTGATAGACAAATGATCTCTATTTTGATCCTTGACAACTCAAATGAATGATCCATTTAACATGTGTTTGGAGAATCTTGTTGCAGGCTTAGGCTACTTTAAATAAAGGTGAATAGAACACTTCTAGCGGTCGCACCACACATGAATATGACCACACCATGCAATTACAGGATGAAACCTTATCACAGTAGGTTTCGCGGTCAGAAGCCCGACCTCAGTCGCGACCGCGCCTAAAGAAGAGCGACCGTCCCAATTTATGGACGACCGCTAACCAAGGAACTCAAATCCTTCTAATCACAGTAAGGTTCGCGGTGACAAAGACGGTGAATGACACAGCCTCACTTGCTGCTGTAGCGACCGCCCATTAAGATTCGCGACCGCTCTACCAATTCAAGAAGAATTTGCTTAAAGAGACAGTAGTGTTCGCGTCCTAAGGTGCGTCCAGAAGTTCGACGCGAGAATCTCAATTCGACCGCGAGATGCTACCTAGGGCGACCGCGACATTCAAATTTTGGCGAACATCTCTTCTGCCCTGTCAGAGAATGCCACGTGACATGACTGTTAAAAACCCACTTCAACATTCAAAAAGGGCGACCGCACCATGGTGATGTGCGACCATCCCGACAATCGCAGCATGGGCAAGATTCCAGCTGCAGAGCACTCAAATTCGACCGTTGAAGCTTGTTTTAAATTCAGTGACCGTACCTTGTTCAAGGACGACCGCGTATGACATCAGTGCGACCATCCTTGTATAAAGGACAACCTCGAGAAGCTTCGGACAGTTTAATAAAGAAGGTCTAAACTGCCAAGACTTTATTCTTACTATCAATAACGGCTAGTAAGACCACATTGGCTATAAATACAGTGCTTCTACAAGAAAAGAAAAATAAGAAGCAAGAGAAAACAGATTTTGATAGCCAAGCAACAAACTTTCTTTTACTTAAACTTACATTTGAATTGTAATGAATGTTAGGTGTAAGCATTAAAAACACCATTGTATAAGTTTGAGTGTGAGCTTGGAAAAACACTTGGGTTGTGAGAGTAATCCTTGTAAAACTCTTGTTGGGTTGTGAGAGTGAGCCTCAAAAACTCCTTTAAAGGTTCTTGAGTGTAAGCCTTAGAAAACACTTGTGAAGTTAGGTGTGAACTTGTGAAAACACCAAAGTTGGAAGTGAGCTTGTAAAAACTTCAAAGATTAGTGGAACCTTAACAAGTTGTTAAGGAAGTGGATGTAGGATTGAAGTAAAATCCAAACCACTATAAATCTTGTGTGTTCTTTCTTTCTTCCATTACTCAACCATCTCTTAATTTCGCACTTCTATTTTGTTGAGTTTTTTAATTGTCATTATTTATTGAGGAAACCAATTCACCCCCCCCCTCTTGGTTGCCATCTTGGGATAACAGAAGGCCATGGAGCTTATTTGCCACGCCCATGGCATTGATTTTTGTTCTACCTTCAGAATATTTCTTACTCTAGCAGGCCCAACTTCAATACCACGCCCATGGCACCTCTAAAGCATGTCTTGAATATTCATAACATCCTAAGTGACTTAATATTCATGAATTTTTAAGTTCATTTACATAGGTAAATAACTCAAACACAACAGTAAAATTTTCAACGATGTTCATTTAGGATGTTTTAGTGAGCAACTCATATTCACTAAGATTTTTACTCATTTTCCTTGAGCCTTTTAACTTTCTCTTTTGCCAAAGTATTCCTAACATCCAAATGCACTTTTTTGTTAGTTTTTATGAATTTTAAAGCTCATTTAAATATTGAAATAAATGAAAAACAATAGCTAAATTATTGGAAATTTAAGCAGCTCAATTGGGGCAGATTTAGGGATTAGGTTTAGCTTTCTCCTTTTCAATTTCCTTCAATCCAAAAAAATTTACAGAACCCTATATAGTTAATTAACATGTATAAATGATAATTTTTAGCTGAGGTTCAATAAATAATAGATTTAAAGCTGGGGAAACAAAATTGAAAGATCAAGATTCAAAATTTTTAGAGTTCTTACCATTAGAAGTTTTGTTTACCTTTTTTGCTTTTATATCACTTTGTTTATAACAACCCGTACATATTCCATACACTTGAATGTATAGATGATGTCACTTAAACTTTCAACTTGACTATAAATAAAACAAAAATACATTAATGTAATTATTATCTTTCAAGAGAAGTACCATGATTATACTTGTATTATTTACACACATCCATTTATTATAAGTTATATTGTACTTATTATTATAATTCCCTCACTACTCACAAATATGTACAACTATCATATAAATCATAAAGTTTTGCTATGTGAACCATACAAAATGCTATATTTATAATATTGCTCTTTAAACCTTTGTGATGCAGTTGATTTGAAACGTATATCTCTCACTTTGCAGTCTCAATTCTTTTGGTTTGATCTGCGAGTCAAAAAATAATTCTAACATGCTAAGTCAAGCTTAGTTGTGCTTATGTATTTATAATATGCAAGAAATTTAAAGAAAAGAAAACTATACATAAATTAATTTAGAAACAATAGAAATTATCACTTTAGAACATTAATAAAGAAATTAATAAATTCCATGAAGCTTAAAACAACCTCATTTCCAATCCAATGGCCATGTTACTTATTCAAAAAATAACTTTGTTTCTTTAAAAAAAATTCAAGCAAACAACCTTATTTTCAATACGACGGCCATGACACTTATTTGCCACACCTGTGGCATTGATTTTGGTTTTTCCTTCTGAATATTTCTTACTCTGGCAATCCCAACTTCAATGCCACACCCATGGCACCTCTAAACCATGCTCATGGCTTCCCAAAAATGTGTAGTTTGTACATTTAACTCCATAAAACATAAACATTTTGAAGATCTAAGATAAAGATGTATTAAAACCAAATTTTTGGCATAAAAAGGGTTCATATCAAATGCTTTACTCAAACTTCAATTAGTAAAATCTTTAACCATCACTTATGGCTAAAACAACATCAAACCAATTAATTCTTATAAAGATTGAATTACAAATCAAACTCATCGCATATAAGTTCTTTTAATTTATTTTTTAATCATCAATCCATTTAACAAATACTTTTAAGAAATAATTCATTATAGATGACTCAATCGACCAATTCAAACATTAACACTCATATAAATTCAAATATTTACAAATTAAAATACATAAGCACATACCTCTTCAAAAATCCTTTTCTTTCTCCTTTCCCTCTTTCCCTTTGATTGCTTATTGATCACCTTATCTATTTTAGCTAATTTTCTTAAAAATTTGTAACAAGAGATGAATTTTCCTTGATTCTTGATTAATTTGATGAAAAGAAGAAGAAAATAGAGAAGATGGTGATGGTGATGATAGATGGCATGGATGATGGAGAAAGAATAGAAGAGAAAAGAAAATTCCAGGCTATACACATATATATAATAAGTTCAATCAAGTGAGCGCACTATAACTATGGTGCACCCTCACTCTCAACCTTTGATTATAATTTAATTTTTAGTCGCATAAAATTTTAAGATCCACCATATCATTTGTCTAGATTATTTTTATCACTATACACTATCAGTTATCAATATCAGTTAAAAAGTTCATTGTTTAAAATTTTAAACATTACATTGTTGGCTTAATTGTTTACTTTGGAAAACTTTTAGACATAAAGAAATAGCTTAGGAATGGGCTATGGCTGATGGAAAATGAGAGAAAATCGTGAGAGAGAAGAAGATGTTTTGGTAGAAAAAAAAAAGAAAGAAGATATGATGTTTTGACTTTTTCTCTTATTTTAAGTGTAAGTTGTCTGAGCTCTCTTCATATTCAAAGGAGGTGAGTCACCCACTTGGTTTGGCAGAAAAATTGTTGAGAATTAAGTGGACCATTCCATTAGGTGCTTTTCACAAATTTAGAGTTTCTTTTTGTAATTTCACATTCCAACTTGCTACTTACACTTGTAGTAGATTTATTTAAAATTTATTTCACTGATAATTTTTAGTTTGGTTCATATGATATGATTTTAATGTATGTGATTAGGTTAAGATATTTTTAATATGGTTATGGTACATTTGAAGTAAAATATCCCAAGTGGTTTTTAAGCATATGAGTTACCGTAGATAAGGTGTTTTTAGAATTTCCATTTTCATCACTTTAGTGCCTTGTAAATGTCACTTCATTGCATTTCAATGGTCCCATCATCACTCTAGTAAATCACTTCATTTTTTTCTAATAATTTTTGTATAAATATAATTTATTATTTAAAACTTATATTTGGTTTATTTGGTCCACGCTCATTATAAATTGTAGGATTTTCAAATCATTCACTTTAGAGGTTTTGTTTCTATCACTTTGGCCCATTACATATTTTATTTCAATTAAGATTTTTTCTTCACTTTGTTCATTTAATTTACACAATATCATGTGCTAAACTTGCATTTCATCTAGGGTATTACACATATATATTGAGTTACAACATAGATGTTACATAGATGTTGAGTTGCATCCTTTATATGTTCTTAATCAATGCGTAAATTTTGCATAGATGTTGCATAGATATTGAATTACAACCTTTATATATTCTCAATTAATGCATAAATATTGTTTAGATATTGAGTTATAGCTTTTATATATTCTTAATTAATGCATAGATATTGCATATAAATTGTACTCCAACCTCTATATATTCTTAAGAATAGTATAAATATTCTATAGATGTCACACCATTTATATGTTCTTAATTATAGTGTGGATGTTGTGTAGAACATGTGTAAATATTATATTCTAGCCTATAAATATTCTTAAACATAGTGTAAATGTCACATAGATATACTATAAATATTGCATATATGTTAAATTACAGTTTTAATATGTTCTTAAATATAGTATATATGATCTTAACTATAATATCGATGTTTTGCAAATATTGCTTAAATATTGTATTTCAACCATTATATATTTTTAATTAACTTATGGATATTCTATAGATGTTGACTCATAGGATTTATACATTATTAATTAATGCGTATATATTGTGTAGATGTTGAGCAGATACTACATAGATATTATATTAAAATCTTTAATATATACAACACTCATACATCACAAAACAATACAAAAATAAACAAATAAACAAATAAAATTTAGAACAAAAGAGATGTACTCATTTGAAAGAGATATACTCATTTGAAAAATATAAATTGAGAGGAAAAAAAATTAGCAAAGAAAAGAAAATTTTTTCTTTGAAACATTCTATCAAACATCTAAAATACATTGCAATTGGACAACAAAAAGACTCTAACATTACAATTGGAGAAAAAAAAATAAAAAATTAATCATAAAAAATTCAATTTAGTACACTAAAATATAACTCTTTGACTACAATCTGGTAAAAAACTTCTCCAATTTGTGTAGAATCTTTAAACAAACCAACAACATTTTTAACAAATTAGAAACTTCAAAAGAAATAAAATGGAGGAACATGCAAACAAAAAAGAACTAAGAGAAAGAAAGAAAAAAGAGAAAGAAGAAGAAATCATAGCATCAAAATCTAAAAAATAGAGAAAATATAATGAATAAAATGTAAAAAATTGATTAAAAGAAAGAAAGAACAAACATTGAATGAACAATTGAAGGTAAATGTTAAATACAACATAAAAATGAAAAACAAAATAAAGATAAAAGAAAAAAAAAGAAGTAAAACTGAAAAAAAAAAAACAACCATTGTAAATTTTAAAAGGAAAAGTAAACGAAAGATGAACCATATAAACTCCTCAAAAACAAATGTGGAAGCTTGTAATGAGGGACACAAATAAGGTAAAATGCTATAGCTTACTTTTTATTCCATACACTATATATTCTTAATATTTCTTTTTTTATGTTATATATGTAATTTAATTGACTATTTTCTTAAAAAATATTTTTTTACCTTAATATATACATGTAATAATTAAATTTAGTTTCACTACAAAAATATAGCAGATTACCAAAGAAAAGTTACTGAGAGACATCCTGCTATGTCTAATTACCAATTGAAAAATGAGAGGATTGATGGAAAAATTTATTTGGAATATATATCAAGCAATTACCAACAGAATACCAAGCGAAAAGGTTACTAACTACTCAACTATCGATAAACATGGTGCCAAGAAATGGTGCCATTTTTTATCGACAATGATGTTGTATAATTGGTACTTAGTAGAACTATAATTACCGAGATGAAAGATAGTTGTTGATAGTATGTATAACCTAATATGAAAATACAATACTTTTTTCAAGAAATTTATATTATTTTTGGTAATACTGAGGGACACATATTTATGTTTCAGAACATATTTGAAGCGTGAATAAGAGAGGCAATAAATGCATTGACAAATATGTGACAGTTGTCAGGAAAGATGAGAAACCTAAAATGTGAGGGCAATGCAGTTGTTGAGAGATATAAGATTATTATCAATCCTATTAAGGGATAACTCTTCTCTCTCAGTAACTGACCGTAAACTAAATAGTCATAAAGTATACCGAGAGAGGCATTTTGTCTTTCGATAACTAATAAAGAGGCACATGTTTTAAATATTAATAAATTCATTTGCAGACCACTACAGATGCCTCCTAGTCAAACTGAAAAATCTAATTTGAAAAGTCTTAAAGGTTACTGAGAAGCACTTTGTCTCACTGTTCATCAAAATTAAGAGGCATATCTTGTAAATATTATTAAATTCACTTACCAAGAGGAAACATGCATCTCTTGATAAACTAAAAACCCTAAATAGAAAACTCTTAAAGCATACCAAGAGAAGGACTATCTCTCTCGATAAATGAAAATAAGAGACACATCTTTTAATTATTAGTAAATTCATTTAATGAGAGGAGACGTGAATCTCTCAATAAACTAAAAATCCTAAAATACAAGTCTTAAAGTATATCAAAAGATGCACTCTGTCTCTTGGTACAAGAAAATAAAGAGTTAAATCTTTTAAATATTATTTAATTCATTTATAAATTGGAAGCACATATCTCTTTGTAATGTAAAAATCCTAAAATGAAAAAATCTTAATTTTTACCGACATATGTTCATCGTTTCTAATAATTATATTCTTGTATACTAAGAGAATGAAGTGTCTCTCGGTAAAGAATAACATAGGCATATATTCTTCCTTTCTTCTTCCCTATGCCCCCATCCTTATATCCCTTCTCTCTCTTTCTCTTTCTCTCTCTCTCTCTATTCTCTTTCATTGGTGATCAGCGATGCAGTTTTTCTTTGCCCATCACTATAAGTTGTTTATTTTTTTATTTCTTTGCTTCTCTCTCTCTTTCTATTCTCTTCACTAGTAACCGAAAACACAGTTCTTCTATGCCCATCAGGATAAGTTGTTTATTTCTTTATTTCTTTACTTTTCCTTTTTTTTTTGTTTATAAATTTTCTTTTCTTTTTTCAACTTCAATGTTTTTTTCTCTTATCATTATTAGTCAAGTATTTCTCACTGGTATTTGAACTATAAAGTCTTAAAGAATAATGAGAGACTCACTTTGTCTATCAGTTCATGAAAATAAAGAGCCACATTTTTAAATATTACTAAATTCATTTACTAACAAAAGCACACACCTCTCGATAATGAAAAAATACTAAACTGAAAAGTCTTAATATTTTCCAACATATGTTCATTGTAATTGACAATTAAGTATCTCTCGGTAAAGAATAACCTAGGTATATATTCTTTCTTTCTTCTTCCCTGCGCCCCAACCCTTATATCCCTTCTTTCTCTCTCTCTCTCTCTCTCTCTCTCTCTCTCTCTCTCTCTGTGTGTGTGTTATTTTCACTCGTGATCGATGACATAGTTCTTCTTCACCCATCATGATAAGTTGTTTATTTTTTCCTTGTTTTTTCTTTATTTTTGTTTATAAATTTTACTTTATTTTCTTTTTTTAGTATTTGTACTTTTGTTTTCTTCTCCAATCATCACTGTTCGAGTATTATTCACTTGAACTGATCTTCATATTGATAGGCTTTTAAATTTTTTTTTACAATTTAATTTCATTTATTTTTTGCCTATTTTAGTCACTGAATTTTTGGGTTTGTAGATTTGGCCAAATTTTTGGTGAATTGTGGATATAAAGTTGATTATTATGTAAATTTTGGTTAGAAATTAGGTTCTTTTTTTGGAATAATTTTGTGTAATGAAATGTTTGGACCATAAATTTTAATGTAAATTTTTTAATGTAATTTTTTACTGTAAATATTTTATGTAATTTTAATGAAAATTTTTTTAGTAATATTTTATTTTTTCTGTTTAGTTTTTATTCACATGTAAAGTTTTGTTCCCATATAAACTTAAATTTATTGAGGAATTTGAACAATATACCCCTCTTTTAATCTCTTTTTTCTAAAATATTGCCTTGTCTTTTTATTTTCATGTAACATTACTTTTTTCCACTTATTTTTTTATTTTTCTTTTTAGTTTTATGTTATTGAACATAGATAACAGTTCCTCAACACATTTTTATGTTGATTTTTGATTTTTTTTTGGTTTAATTTTTAATATATTGTTATTTAGAAATATTTTTTTTATGTCATATTCACACAAATATAAAATATACATATAACATCCATCACATCTACTAAATACACTAAACATGTACTAAATATCTACAGAAATTATTTATCATTTTTTAATTTTATTTTTTAATTTTTATTTTTAGACAATATTCACACAACACTCACACAATGCCTATATAATATACACACAATGTGCACAACAAAAACTTAATATACAAGCAACATCTGCCAAATATCTATAATATTTACTAAATATCTACCAAGCAATTATCAAACATCTACCAAATATCTACATAATGAAATTAATATTTTTTTTAACTTTATTATGTATTCTTCTAACATACATAAAACATCTATAATATATCAACAATTTTTATTTTGTAATTTTTTAATATATATATACTAAACATCTACCATGCATCCACCATACATCAACACTACATTAATAATTTTTATTTTGTATTCTTCTGACACAGACAATACATATAATACATTAACAATTTTGCTTATGATATTTTTTTTAGTTTCGATTGATGAATCATATCTATTTTTTTCTAAAATTGTGAATATTTGTTGAAAAAAGGATGAAGATTTTGTTGAATAATAAAATGAAGATGAAGATTTAACCATATCATTATTCTTCTTGTATGGTTTTTGTTTTTGAGTTTTTGTATTTGGTTCATTTTTAGAAAGTTTTTGATCTTCGATTTGTAATTTTATTTTGCATCAAAATTTCTTTTTGATTTTTTTCTTTTGTTTTAAGGTTTTGAAGATTTTTGTAAAGAAGATGAAGATTTATTGAATAAAAAAAGATGAAGATGAAGACCTTTTATTGAAAAAGAAAAGCTTTGAAGGAAAAAGATGAAAATGGAGTTTTGTTGAAGAAAAAGTTTGGAGATGAAGATTTTTATTAAAGAAGAAGGTGAAAAAGCTGGTGTCATGTACTTTCTTATATTTTTGTGGTTTTAGAAAATGCTTTTGTAGTTCTATAATTTTTTCCAAAGTTGTCATATTTTTGAAATTAAATTTGTTTTTTTTAATTATTTTATAGAAAGCCCAAAATTAATAACTAACAGTAATTTTAACTCAACTCCACTTTATTCAACAAAGTCTTAATCCTAAGTTACTTAGGGTCAGCCACATGTATACTCTTTTTTCACTTGACATAATTTAGGGCTACATCTTCCAATTGATGTAAAGCCATAAGATTAATATTAATTTTAATTAATATTAATTTTAACTACTTAATAATATTGAAATTCATATTAAAAGTTAATTAATAATATTAAAATTAACACATAAAAAGTAATTAAATTCATCATTTTAATAATTATGTTCCTTAAAAAAAATTTGGGCCAATGCCCATATGTTATTCAAAACACAAATAATAAATTTAATATAAAAAAAGAACACATAAATCATAAACATAATAATAATATCCTTATTCCATGTGAACATTAAAACTAATTGATTTCAAATTTAATAAAATGTCATTCTTACCTCCAAATTTATAGTGCAATGTGATTATTTTTAGAGGATTTTTTGGTTTTTGCATTGCCAAATGGGACCCACTGACATGTTTTTTTTTCCTTTCCAAAACCAATAGCAAAAACAATATTGTTTTTAAAAGTATTTTGGATAATTAAATTTTTTAAAGAGTTAATTTTGTCTTTGTATATATTTGATGTTGCATCTAATTGTGATTATTTAAATCTTCATATGTTCTCTTGAGAGAGCTGAGAGAGAAAAAGTTCATTTAGATATGTATCGAGGGCCAAGTAGAGGATTGGATAGATCTATATCCGATGAAAAATCATCTGGAGGACAAGGCTTCAGGGGATATGTGTTTGTACCAAGAAAATCTAAACCCGAGGGATGAGGAAAAATAGTCTCGAGGACAGATTCCTCCTGGCATCATTTCTCGAGGAAGACAGAGGCTTGAGGAACTAATTTACTAAGGAACATGATATGAGGAGAAAAATTGAGGAAGCATAAACCAAGAACTTTGGAGAATGTAGGCAACCACCAATCTAGTACGTTCGATAGCCAATACCTGAGAGGAACCAACACTTACAACATAAGTATAGAAGCTAGGGTAGAAAAGTATGTGGAGTTAATGGAGCAAGCTATCACTGAGAAAGTAAGAATAGTGCAAATATGTATAGAAGAACTTAGAATAAAAAAATAGGATCAAATTCCAGAAAATAGATCAGCAAATCAAATAACAATGATTTCTCAAAAATCCAGTCACACAACTAGTAGCTTTAGCTTTGCCCTGTCTTTGTATTCCAAATTCAATTAGTTTTTAGTAAATTCATTTGTATTTAGCTTTTATACCTTTAATCTTGTGTAGTCTTACAAGCACATTTGTTTGGTTCATTTATTTTTTCAATCTTGTAAGTTTGTTTTATGTTGATTTCCTCAAGTTTATTTTATGAATTAAGATGAATAGACTATTGTTCACCACAAACATTTGTTTATGTCTTATTTTGGAAGTGCATAATTTATGTCTTAAGTAGTATAATTATTTAGTACTTTATTCCTTAGTTCTAATTATTTTCCCTTTTTATCATTAGAGACATATCGAAAACCCTGTGGTCATTATACTAAATTTTACTTAAAGATTAATTTTCTAAATTAATTTTTCTTAATTAATTTCTATCCAATTAATTTCTTCTCTTAAAATTCAAGTCAAGAAAATTCATCAAGCTTATGGTGGAATTAAGGAGTGGAAAAGAGCTATAACACTTGTTATGATCATTTATGTGTGTGTTTTAGGGCAATTTTTTTGGCTTTTAGTTAATTTTTCCTTAAATGTGTGTTCAAGTTTGCTTAAAGTATTATGATTTAGGCTGAAGCATGAACATATGCAAAATGGAGCTTTAATTCACTTGTCAAAGCCAATTTGGAGGAAAGAGCATTGAACGCGGCAAAGCTATCTTCAATAACTTGGTTGTGCCCCTCATCAAGAAGTTGGAAAATTGAAGCAAAAATTGACACACGTGTCACTAGCCATGTCCCTCCCCAAAGAAACAAAAACTAGCAAAAGCAAACACATGGAGAAGACACAACCATGTCACATGTTGTGTCACACCATGCAACCACTGACTTGGCCATTCTCCACCTAAAGAAAAGAAGAAACAATGCAGGCAGTGTTAGACACACCCAAACTAACTTGGCCGTGTTACTAGCCATGTCACTCCATACAATAAGAGCAAATGAAAAGCATTATTGGACATAGGCACATGACTTGGCCATGTCCAAGATAAGATTAATAGACATGGCTAGGACTAAACTAACCTAGCCCTGTCTCTCAATTAATGAAGCCGAATAAGTGAGCTGTAAAGTGAGATAAAGAATTGTGGAGCAGCAGAATAAGAGGAATGGTGGTTTTTTAAAATGTTTGGTTTTGAAAGAGTGGAGGACAATCGATAATGGCATGAGAAAAATAATTGGTTTTTAATTGAAAAAAAAGGAGACAAGCTTCTGAATAAAAAGATGGATCATTTTCATTTTGGGATGGGGGTGGGACTTTCATTGAGTAATACACCACATGGTAGGTTTTGGTTTTTGGCAAAAGGAAGAGGTTATTTCTAAGGTTTATCATCCATTAACACCTATCATCATTCACCATCTATCACCATCAACATTAGCCATCATCTACATACAAAACAAAAAAAAAAAAGAGAAAAGACAAGGGCTAGAGGTTGATAAGGGAGGAAGCAAGAAGGTCCTTAGCAATGGTATTTTAGAAGAGAAGCCTTAAAGAAGTTCATCCATAACAAGTTCAAGCAAAGACAAGGTTAAATATTCCGATCAACTTCTAAATGGTTCTTTTTTAATTCTCTTAATCAATTAATTTCAAGATTTTGTTATTGTTACATACATTAATATTTCAATGAATATTTGTGATTTGAATTCTATTGAGATGAATTTCTATCTTACTATGATGATGAGCTAAACTATTTGTGCCTAAGATTTGTAGTAGATTTGATTAAATGATTTAATTCAATAAATTCCCTTAATATGCCTTGTCATATGTTGATTGCATTGGAATGAAGTTAGGTTGATAGATTGGCCACCTATTAATCTCTAAATATTGAATGAAGACCTAAGAGGTGAAATTTGATATTGAAACTATGCATGCAACTACCCTATGAATGAATATAAGTTCTAGGGTATACTTAATTTGCAAAAAAAAAAAAACAAATAGTCGATTTTTCATAATTCATGAATGTGAGAACGAGTGAATTGTTAAAAGCTAACTAATCCTAAGGAAGATATTATGTCATAAGGTTATATTAATAGATAATTCATAATTGAACTTTGATCAAATCGATATATAAATCCTAGGCACCCTTTCAAGAATTTGAACCAATCCTAAGCATAATGTTAATTATTCACTAGCAAGTTTACTTTTATTATGATTTCAATAACATTGCAAACATTACATGCTTTGTCTTTAATTTATTTATTTTAATCAAATTATTATGAACAACACCTTCTTTGTGAGATGAACTTGGGGCAATTACCATTACTATAACAACCTCGTATACTTGTGAGTGTCACTTTTAGTTGTGTTAAGTGGAGCGTAACAACTTTTTGGCGTTATTGCTGGGGAAGGTTGTTTAAGTAGTAGTAAATTGATTTTTTATTTAATTGTTTGAGTGTTTCTCTTTGTATTGATAGGTGTTTTATACAAGGATGCAGGTCTCAAAGTGAAGAACTTATTCTATTTGTAGACAACATTCATATACATCTTAGGGCGAAAAGAATAGATCCTTTAGGACAAGAAGAGGAAGAAGTCGAAGAGCAATTTGAAGAAGAAGCCAAAGCGGAGATGGATGACATAGAAGAACCACCCATTAAGGAGTTTGCTGAACCAATTATTGGGGTAACCACATTTTGTATATTGTTGAGCAATGCATCAAGAAATTATGAACTAAAAAATACTCATTATAGCATGATGCCCTCTTTCCATGGAATGCAAAATGAAGACCCTGTAAACTTCATTCGGGATTTTTATTCAACCTTGCACACATTTCCATTGCAAAGGTTGATGGAAGATGAGCTTAGAATGAGGTATTTCCCATACACATTGAAGGATAGGGCTAAGGCATGGTTGATGACCCTTCAAAAAAATTCCTTGACTACATAGACCGAATTCTATAACAAATTCATTATTAAATTCTGATCAGACCAAAAGACAAAAGAGCTTTGGGGAAACATTGCAACATTCACTAAAATAGATAGTGAACCATTCCATCAAGTGTGGGATCACTTCAAACTTTATTTGTTTACTGTCCTCATAATCATTATCCTCCACAATCACTTAATCAAATTTTCTATGATGGGCTCACATAACAAAGTTAGAATACAGTAGAAATGTAACTGGAGGTGCCATGGGCGAAAGGATAGCTACTAAAACTATGAGGTTATTTGAAATGTGTGAGCATGGATTTTCTGCCCCACTCCCATGTGGAATGGGTCTTATGACTTCGGCACATCTAGGCTAAGGGTCTTAGAGAACACAGGCCTAAACTCGCAGAAAATAGAGTAGCCACCTGGACGGGCCAGAAAAAAGAAAGGGGTAGATGACTCGATTCCTAAGAAATCCCCAATCCCTAATGGGTTCAAAAAGTTGGGTACTCATGGGGAAGGTCAGAATGACCCAACACCCTCTTTAATACCCGATTTATTAGAACCGACCTCCTTTTTAGGTCTGAATATTATTAAATTCTTGGCTATTATGGAATTATCCATATTACATACAATTTAAAAGAAATAAACATTATAACTTTATTAAAATAGAAAACAAGCAAGATACACACCCATCTGAGGATGGAAAAATACCTTTACAATGTCCAAGTCCATAAAAAACTAAATAAATAAAATGGGACATCCACCATAGGTAGAAATGTGACCCTTACAATAGTCCCAAAATCCTTAAAAGATAAATTAAATGTCATAACAAAAATCGAGGCACCCACAAATTGGAAACGTACCCCATATATCTTTAGAATCCAAATAAACAAATGACAAAATAAATTAAATCATTCAAGTATGATAATTAAAAATAAATCACCCAATATAAACAAAATAAAATACACCATCCATCATAAAAGCATATAACAAATCAAATAATCAAAACTAGGATTTGAAGCATTAAATATACAAATTTAATATTTACATATTAAACTTAAGGTTTGTAAGGCTAAAAATATCATTTTAGGGTTTTAACTTGAAAATTAAACCTTTGGTTTAGAAATTAAGGTTCTAAATGAATTAGGTTTTTGATTATTTTGGGGGTTATGGCTACTGGATTAGGTTTTAGGTTTTGGGGTTATGGCTACTGGATTATGTATTAGGGTTTTAAGGAAATTAGGTTTTGGCTATTTTAAAAACTAAGGTTCTGGATGTTTTGAAAAAGGATTAGGGTTTTTAATTAATTTCAAAAAAGGATTAAGGTGTAAAATTATTTTGGAAAACAGATTAAGGTTTTAAATTATTTTGGAAAATATATTAAAGTTTTAAATTATTTTAAAGTATAAATTAGGGTTTTAATTATTTAGGAAAAAAATTAGGATTTTAAAAATTGGAAAATAGATTATAATTTTTAATTTGGGAAATGGATTAGGGCTTTGGAGATTGGAAAATAGATTAGGGTTTTGGAAATTGGAAAATAGATTAGGGTTTTAGGTTTTAAGGATTTAGGTTTAGGAATTAGGGTTTTGATAATTATACCAATTGATTTAAACCTTGAACTAATGGATGAGACAAACGGATTGAGTTTAGTTTTATAAATAATGTAATTAGGGTTTAGTAATTAAAATACCGGATTAAAATGGCAATAAAAAAAAGATCAAAATGTTTAAGGGAAAAGAAAACATAGCTACTGTACATTTAAACATGTTAAGTTTAGAAAACGAAACCTGCATTGAAGGTTCCACCAAATTAAATAGAATAATGCAAGCTGCTGCCTGTACCAAACTAAGGTTTTTGGCCTGAGATTGCCTTGTTGTTAATTCCTGCTCAATGTTGTTGGATGATTGTTGCTTATTGCTCTCTAGCTTGATAATTTTTTATTGTTGATGATCGTTCCTCCCCTTTATTAGCATTAAATGTTGTTATTATAGGCAAACAATAACTAAACCCTAAACCTAATCTTCCTAATCCGTAGTTTAAATGAATTCTAGCTTGATTAGGAAATTAAATTACCGGTCAACATTGTTTTAGACTTCGGAGCATGTTTATTTGGCATATCCAAATTGACATGGAGCTAGCCCATGTCGATTTGGCCATCCAAATCGACATGAACAATGCTCATGTCGACTTGGACCTGCTAAGTCGACTTGAGCATTGGATCATGTAGTGTCACGACCCAATTTGTACATATGTACAGTACGTCCATGTACAGTAAGAGGAGCCGTCCCGAGTAATCACCAAAGAACATGAAGTGAAAGGAAGCTTTATAGGACAAAAAGGACCTAACTGAAAAGATTGTAAAAGTTTTGGGGAGGTGACTGTAATTTCAAAAAGTTTTGGGGAGGTAACTGTAATTTCCAAAAGTTGTACTGGAGGTTCTTAATAGTGCATATAACAGACTTCAGAAATGGAAAGTAGAGAAAAATTGGGTCGAAACGGAACACCACGGTTTTTCCCGAAAACGCATAGTTTGAGAGATACAGTGGATTCTTGACCAAAGGTATTTTTGTCATTCTTGTGATAATAATTTATACACTGGAAAACAAGACAAGTAAAGGTATCTGAAGTAAACGGAAGGACTCCGCAGTGATCGATGTTGAAGAATGAACCTAAGTGGAGACCCGAATCACGTAAGGACCTAAAGGGAATTTTTACAAAAGTCAAGGGCATGAGCGTAATTTTTATAAATTAGTTCAAAATCAAGAATGAATGTCGGAAATGGAAACGAGAGGTTGAAAGGAGGAGAACGGTACATTTTACGCGTCGTAAAACCACCCGGTTACGAAGAAAAGGCAAAACCATCCATTGAAGGGTATTTTGGTCTTTTCACTTCCACCCATTTTCTAGAAAAGGGACACATGGCATAGTAATTTTCTAGAAAAGGACACATGGAAAAATTTTGTTTAAAGACACTTTTGGGTTGGATTAATCTTAACCCTCCATATGGCACCATCCTAGTTAAGATACTTTTGTGGTGGTTACATCTTAACCCTCCAAAATGAAATTAATTAAATAAATGGAAAATAGAAAAATATAAAAAGGGAGAGAAGGATGATTAAAGAATTAAGGACACATTTTTTCTCCATTTTTTAGAGGCATGCCGTATTCTCTCCACCAACAAAAGGAAAGGAATTTTTCAAGTGTTCAAGTGGATTTTTGGAAGGAAAAGCTTAATTTTAAGGTAAGGATTCCAATTCTAGCTTTAGTTTATTCATTTGATTGATAGTTTTCAAGTTATCAATGAAAGAAAAGTTGGAAAGATTATGGGAAAGATAAGAAAGTGAAGAGAAATTAGAGTAAATGATTCATACATGTAGAAGTGATGAATAAATGGTAATTAGTAGCTTTAGATAGCAAGAATCAAGGCTTGAACATATGGTTTTTGTCATGTTCTTATTATGGAAGTTATGAAAATTATAGGAAATCAAAGGGATAAAGAAGAAGAAGGGAAGAAAGAATAGGACAAGCAAGGAACAAAGCAAATAAACAAGGTTTGGTACTTAAATCATTGCCTTTTCAATTAATTCACATATTTTGCATTATGGGACTTTTGAAATGGTTTTGAAATAATGTTATTATGTGTGGTAAATATGTGGGAAAGTGCTCTTGAACCATTTGTAATCAATTGATTGTGAAAAGAATGAAAACAAAACAAACTAGCTAAACTTTGCTCAATTATCCATAAACTTTGATGAACTTTTAATCACTCTTTTGGTTTGATTTTTTTAAAGAGGGACCCTTAGTCTTTCAATGGCATCACAAAAGGAGTCTAAAAATCAATTTTGCAAGAAAAAAATGAATTTCCCTCAAATTTTCAAAATTGGGCCGAATGGTCCCTTTTGGGCACCATTCTGCAGCTTTCATTTTGGGCAGTCCGTTGAAGGGGCAAACGAAAGAATTTTTCAACGAAATTTTACATGTATTTAGTTAACTTATGAAAGTGTTTTCCTGCAAAAATTCATCCAAAAATAAGGTTGTTCACTTGGTCAAAAATGTTGCGAAAGTTGACTGATTTTCAGCAGTAAAAACAGATTTTACTATTTAGTTGTTGCGCGCCATTGCGTTGCCGATTTTACGCACCGCGCTACTATTCATTTGGTCATTTTTCTAAATGTGTTAAAACTTGAATATTATGTTATGGATTGATGTTAAATCATATCAAATGACATGAAGGAGAATTGGAAATGATCAGAAAGGCATCATGACAAGCTATTCCGACAATACATGCATTATGGAAAAATCATGGCTTATTGAATATCATGATCAAATTAATTAATAAATTGTTTATGCTATACTTGGTTATGACAGAACCCTTGAGATAAGGGTATGATGCATCATACTATTACTGCAGTACTGCTTATGACATGATATGATATTCCGGCTGAAGGCCGATGATTACAATGACATGATCAATGATGCAATGATAATGGCCATTGGCACATGTGCAAGAATTATGATGAAAGAAAATGAAATATGATCATGACAAGATATGTTTATCATGACCCTTCCTTATCCGTTGATGTTCTGTTAAACCAGTAGAGCAACCAAAATGATAAAAGCAAGAAAAATGATTTAAATTCAAATTATTCAGTCAAGTCTTTTTACCATCTGTGTTTTATATTTATTCCTTTCAAGTATTTAAAGTATATAAATGTATGTTCAAATCATTCTTTCATTTTATTTATTTATTGCAATGATTTAAGTACCCACTAAGCAATTGCTTAGCGAGTTTAGTTTCCTTCTAAACTCGTAGGTTAAATGAGGAGACGAAATTGCAGCATGTCCTGCGCAGCTGGCCTTGACTACTACTTTGGGTAGGAGTTTGGATATGATTGATTGTAGCAATATGGCATGTACATAAGCTTGTATGATCTAGCAAATAAATGTATAATAATGAAAAGCTAGAACACATACACTGCTAGTAATCTAATAAATCTTATTTGGGTTTAGCACTTATGTATGCAAGTATAGAAGTGTGAATTCTTCTTGCAGGATTGTAGTTGAGGTTATAAGGGTGGATTATTGGGAGTGTGCTTGAGTTGAATTGTGAAACAAAATGTTTTTCAAAAAAATAAGAAAAATCAGTTTTGGCGACACTTGGGACCTCCATTTTTAGGGGAGGTTATGGCAAATTTTTTTTTAAAATCTGCACTTAAAATTGGCTAAGTAAAATATTAAGACACAACCACCATGAGATAACAGTCCATCTTGGTCTATAAACGTAGGCTAAGATGGGGTGTTACATGTAGCCTTGAGCCATCCTGACTTAAACCGATCTTAAATTTTTTAGTCCTTGGGCCGAACAAAATCAATTTGTGCCTTCATAAGTTGAACCGATTAAATTTATGCCTTTCAAAATTGGATCAACCTATTTAAAAGTTATAAACTAGGTTTAACCCTTTTAAAGTCAGTTCAAATTTATTTTGGCATTCTTTAATTACTATCGTACTATCTTAGAGACAAAATTAAGGGTCTACAGTTTCCCCCTACTTGAATGATTTTAGATTGATTCAAAGAATGAAAAGCAACATGACTTTTGAACTAATTTTGGCAAAAATGGATTAAACACTTGACCCGAAGCTGGATTCTGGTTCTGGAATAAAAAATAATTTGGATTCTGGACCCGAGTTGGTTAGGGTTCTAGACCTGTATTGAGTTCTAGACTAGAAAAAGATTTGGGTTATGGACTCAAGATGGTTTGGGTTTTGGACCCAGATTGAGTTCTAGACTCAAAAAGGATTTGGTTCTAAACTTGATGTCGTTTGGGTTCTAGACTCGAATTGAGTTTTGGACTCAAAATAATTTGGGTTCTAGACCAGAAATGGTTTGGGTTCTGGACCTGGATTGAGTTCTGGACTAGAAAAAGATTTGGGTTCTAAACCCAAGATGGTTTTGGTTATGGACTAGGATTGAGTTATGGACTCGAAAAGGATTTGGATTCTGGACCCGAGGTAGTTTGAGTTATGCACCCAGATTGAGTTCTGAACTCAAAAAAAAATTAGGTTCTATATAACATCCAGAATTTTTGAAAATAAAATAAAATAAAATAAATTTTAATTGGATAAATTAAATAAATAATTTAAATGGAAAATGAAAGAATTTAAAATGAAAAGTGGAAGGTATATGTAAAATATACATGAAATATGCATAATATATACATGTCAACCAAAAGTCAATATTGTAAAAAAAAAAAGTCAAAAAGTCAAATGACATTTTTGTAATTAAACTTTGGAAATTCAAATTTATAATAATAATTTTAAAATAATTTATTTTTGTATAGAAGATGTAAATTTTGGATTTTATTAAATAAATAATTAATTAATTAATTAAAAATATATTAAAATAATATATATATGGATATAAAAGAAAGTGGAAAGAGAGAGAAATAACTTTGATCTTCATCATCTTCTTCTTCCCCTTGAAGGGCCAAACCTCCATTGATGAAAAGCTCAAGGTTTTTCTTCTCCCATGCTTCAAGAATTGAAGGGTTTACAAGGTTTTAAGTGGATTTTTGGTGATTTCCACCATAATTAGTAAGTTTTCTAACTTTTTCCTTGAAATTCCATGAATTTGAGATTACGTTGATTTTGGGTTTTTGAAGTGCTATGATTTAATTGTCTATTTGGGCATGAATGAAGTTTTTTTAAGTAGTTAACAATGATTTTAAGGTTGGATTGAAGAAATGGTTAAGTTTGAGTGACGTTTGGTGAAGAGAGAGAATTTAGGGTTATGGGAGAATTGGACTTTTGAATTCATGTGATTTAATTATGTAATTTGTTTCTAAATGTGTTTTTTAGAAGCATGAACAAGGATTTTAAAGTCAAATGATAGATTTGGTTATGTTTGGATTGAGTTGGAATGGAGAACCTTCAATGTGGAAGGTTATGCCATTTTAGGGTTTTGAACATAAGCATGTGTTTAACTAATGTAATTACTTTAAACATGTTAAAATATGTTTTTAATGATATTAACAAACTTTAAATATCAATTTAAATTGTTTAATATGGTTTTCCTAAGTTAAAGAAAGGTTATGCTATATTTTGGGGTTTTGATTAAAGTGGTGTATAATTAAGGTTTGATGCTTGAAATGCCTTAAAATATGATATTAAATGATTGTATTTGATCACATTTGGTATAGGCATTGAGGAGAGGTAGTTTGTCCAACCCTAGTGTTGAAGGCCAACTTGGAAGAGGAAGTTGGAGTTTGATTTTAAGCTTGCTTTTGAGAGCTTATAGAGGTAAGTATAAACTTTTGATGAATTAGATATGTTGGCATTAAATTAGGCTTAACACTTTTGATTGAAAAATGTGTTAAGCTACTTTATGCATTGATTAATCATGAACAATGTGCTATGACATGTGTAATGTTATGTATGCATTAAATGCATTGTAAAAAGCCATTGTTAATGGCTAAATTGCATAAAATGTGAATTATATGAAAATAACCCAAAGTGTTTGGGTAATGTGATTTTCATGTGGAATGCGATACATTGTGATGATATATTGAGTTATGATGAAATGTGATAAATTGAAATGAAATGACATTGAGAAAAATGAGAAAATGAGGCAATGTACCTAATTGAAAATGAGAAAAGAGGTAATATGCCTAATTGATTATAGGAAAAAAAGAAAGAAATTGATGATGGAAAATATGAAATAATTGTGTGCCTAGTATGTTATTCAATTTTTAGAGTTTTGTGTTTGGTGTCATGCCTATGAGGTTATCCTCATTATTTGCCTTCGGGGCTAGCTTTTAAGCAATACTTTGATTTGCCTTTGGGGCTAGATGCTCAGCCTCACTATGATATGATTTCCGTTTAGGGATATCTTTTAAGCATTACTATGATTTACTTTTGGGGCTAGACACTTGGTGTCAATTTAGACCAAAACATTAGCTCTGGGATTTGAATAGCATATTAGATCTTTTGAGCCCATGCTTGTGTTTGTGCTTATGTTAATTGTAAAATGATTGAAGAACATGTTTTAAAAAGAAATTATATGAAACGTTGTGACATGATATGCAAGGCATTGTGCATTGACATTGCTTTACAATTTTATTATTATCATAGTTTGCACTGCTAGGCTTTTGGCTTAGCCCGATTGTAACTCATCACACAAGTAACATGGGTGATCCGATTGAGCTGGAGAGTTTTTCTAGACCAGGTCGGGTCTAAATTTGAGATTTTTATAGTAGAGTTGATTTTGGGAATCAAGATTAGAAACACTGCCAGCATGTATACATTTTACATTACATTTTTTATATTATGTATATCATACTATGTTTTGATGTATATTTTGTAAATTATAAAGGATGTTTTGGATAAATTGGGTAACGTGAGTTTTATATGTGTTTTGATATATATATGTATATGTATATGTATAAATGTTTTGAGAAACTTGGAGAAATTGAGGAGTATGGGTGAAATATATGATTGGTTATTTTTGGGAGTGTTTTCTTATGCAGGTTGTGGTTTGTTGAAATTTAGGGATGTCTAAATTACAGATAAAACTGTAGCAAATTTTTCCCAGAGATTTTCATAAAAAACTCTATTTTGAAACCTATAAATTATAAAGAATATTTATTTAGTATTTAATTATACATTTAAAAGTATTTTGGGGTTTAAATTTAAAATGTGAAAATTTTTATTTTTACTGGGTCGTGGTATTTTTATACCTTACGTGTGTATCTTCCATATACTGGGTGTATGTATTATACGTATATAGGGTATAAGGCTGTTAGATTCTAAACCTGAGATGGTTTGGGTTCTAGACCCAGATTGAGTTCTGAACTTAAAAATGATTTGGGTTCTAGACCCGAGATGGTTTATGTTCTGGACTCGGATTGAGTCTAGACTAAAAAATATTTAGATTCTAGACCCGAATTAAGTTTTGGACTCAAAAAATATTTGGGTTCTAGGCTCAGATTGAGTTCTGGAGTCGAAAATGATTTGGGTTCGGGACCTAAGATTGAGTTCTAGACTCAAAAATTATTTGGATTCTGGACCCGAGATTGGATTGGGCTCTTGATCAAAGACTAAATTTAGGTTCTCGACCCTAGATTGGATTTGATTGGATTTGGGTTGTAATATCCCAATATATGCCTAGGAGTTTTAATACAATTGTTGTGTGATTTGAATTAAAGGTATATATATGTTGTGCAAAGAAAATGATTGTGTAATTGGAATGTATATATTGTATATATGTTAGTATATAAAACATATAAGTTGGTCAAATGGAGAGTCAAGGGGAAAAGATATTTATCTTATTGAGTGTGAAAGTACTTAAATGGGCATTTGAGTAATAAGAGAGTTAGAATAAATGGTTAAAGGGCATTGAGGTAATTTTCTTTTGGAAATTATTATTATTATTATTATTATTATTATTATTATATTTGTGTGGCTATCGTGAGAAGAGAAAAGAGATTTGTCTTTCTTCTTCTTCTTCTCCTTTTGGTTCTGGCACGAGAGAGAGAGAGAGAGTTAAAGAGAGGTGATGATCTTCATCAAAATCTTGGGGTTTTAAGAGAATTGAAGGTAGAGATTGAAGAATTGACAAGATATTCAAGTAAGTATTCAATTCTTTGTCTTGATTTCTATTGTTTGAGTTGGATTTGATATGGTTGGTGTGATGGTGATGTTAATGGAAGATTAAGAGTATTGATATGTTGAATTGATAGTTAGATGATATTAATAAGGTTAATTGTGAGGTTGATGATGGATTATTGAAATTGGTTAGTAAGGTTTAATATATATGAGAAGGAGAGTTGATTAAATGATGTATGTTTATGTTTATTGAAGTTGAAATACTTTGAATATATGATTTTGGCCTCGTTGGAAATCTTCATTCTTTGTGAGACACGACCAGGATTAGGGTAGACACGGCCGTGTTGGATCGATTTGGAGAGACACGGCCACTGTCTCGGCCATGTCACTTGCCCGTGTCTGCTACTGGAATTTTGGTGTTGAGAGACACGGCCACTGGCTTGGCCGTGTCCCTTGACCGTGTCTGTCACTGCCTCTTTTGGTTGAGAGACACGGCCAAGCTAAGGAAGTCTTGGCCGTGTTGGAGCATGTGTTGGGTGACACGGCCATAAGCTTGGCTGTGTCCCTTGAGTGTGTTAGCTACTGTGTGAAAGGTAATTGATGGACATGGCCGTGTTGGTGCCCGTGTTGGTGGGCGTGTCTTGTGTTGAGGTTGCTCTAATTGATTATCATTCTTATGTTCTTATGGAAATAACTATCTTTGGATTAGGTTTTGAAGAAATTGTGTTACATTAACCTAATGTGAAGAATTCTTGGGAAAGGAAAGATATAGGTGATGGGAGTAGTTCTTGAGGTAAGTACAAACTTACATAGATGTAATCTTTTATATGATTTTGAGACTTAACACCCTTAGTATAAATGTGTTAAGTAGATTATTATATTGATTAATTCAATGTTACTAATGTTGTCATTGGTATAGTGTGAAAGCTATAATGATCATCCAAAAAGAAAGGTACGTGCAATGCAATTTGTTATGATAAATGTTTGAATAATGAATGGTGTTAATGTGTTTGAGAAATGATGAAATGTGATGTTATCATGATTGACAATGATGGTCAAAATGAAATAAATAGACACATGGATTATATGACAATGAATTTAAGATATATGTGTAATGAAATGGATTATGTATGATTGAGTGACATGATTGAAGTATGCCTATATGGTATGATTGATTAATGACATGTTTGTTTAGCAATGCAATTAATGTTGCATATATCAATGATGAAACATGAAATGTGATTTGAGATATATTGTGATATGAAGCCATTGTTATTGGCAATGATAACTTAAATGGAATATAAAGCCATTGTGATTGGCTATGATGATACAATTGTGATAAATGAGGCATGTTTGCCTAGAGGATGAATCAATTGTGATAAATGAGGCATGCTTGCCTAAATAATGATGAGAATTGAAAATGATATTGATGATGAAATAATCAATGAATTGTGTATCTAATGTGTTATTCATTTTCAGAGTTTTGTTGTTGGTGGCATGCCTAATGGTAACAATCTCTTGAAGTTAGGTTGGGCTTGATCCTTGAAGCCAAGTTGGGTTGAAGTTTAACATGTTTTACTCCCCTTGAAGCTTGGTTGGGTCTAGTCCTTGAAGCCTAATTGAGATGTTACAACCCTTGAAGCTAGGTTGGATTAGTTCTTGAAGCCAAGTTGGGTTGATACTTAGCATGCTTTGTTCCCCTTGAAGCTTGGTTGAACTTAATCCTTGAAGCCTAGTTGGGATATTGATGAATGTGATAATTAAACCAAAGCATTAACTCTGAAAGTCGAATAGCATATTAGTGTCTTTTTGGCCCGAGTCTGTCATTTGTTGTAAATGAGATATATGAATTGTGGATATTAGTGATGGAGGATGGATGATGGTTGATGGCAATAATTGCCTTTGTGGGAAATATGATTTATGATTAGTGAATTGTGAACAAACTAATGTTTTGAAGTATGATATGTGGTGTGTGTATTGATTGTGAGTGGTAATGATGAATTGTGTTTGGTGATAAGAATTGTCTTCTTTGGAAATGTGACTCTTGATTGGTATGATATATAATGTATGTATATTGATATATTGAATATGAGTATTAGTAATGGATTGTGGTTGGTGGTAATGTTTTGTTTAAATGTATATAATATATGAAATTTGTCAATATGTATGAAAGGTGCAATCAAGAAGGAAAAACATGATAAGAACTAATTGTACATTGAATTGATATATTATTATCTATTAGCATATCTATAATGTATGTTTATATTTTATATTTGTACTACTAAGCTTTCGGGCTTAGCGCGGATGTATAATCGCGCAGGTAGCTTGGTGGAATATACAAGTGTTTCGTCATGCCACGAGAAGAGTAAAGGTTTGTCGAGACCAACTAGAGGGTAATGCATACATTTATAACTTTTAATTTTGATGTATTTTTGACAAGAGGATATGTATATGTATAAATGAAGTTTTGATAAAGACAATGATTTTGTAGATATTATGTAAATTAATGTATTATGGTTTGAACTTTGTTACAGGTTTTTAAAAGGTAACAAAAAGTGACATCCTTATACTTTATATACTTACTGTATGTATACAAGGTATATGTACAATACTTATATAGGGTATCTGGGTGTTACAATTATTTTGGTATCAGAGCTTAGGTTCGAGATTCTCGGCCTAAGTGAAATTAAAAAGAAAAAGTTTTGAAAACGTTTAAAATGAATTACAAAGAAGAGTTTTGAAATGTAATTTGTAATACATGTATATGCATTGACACCTATGTTGGTCTCAGATGTGGCATTATGTGATGTGGGATAAATTTGAATTATGAGAGGGATGATAATGTCTGAATGAGGTTTTTACTTGAAAGTAAAAACTAGAGAAAGAAATGATATGAAAACTAAAATAAAATAAAAATATTGGTTAATGTAAGGAAATATAATGGTGTTGTTTGCATTGTTGTTTTAATGCAAATATTGTAAATTTAATGTGATAATGTAATGTAATATGTTAGTGATCAAAGATTGAGTTGATCACTTGAAAATGTAAGGTACGTACAATATTGCATGTTTGTAACCTATATAATTACTTGTCTATTAATGTTGAGAATGATTACGCTTGCATTGATAAACTTGTGCAAAGCTAGGTCACGTGATAAGATTGATAGTGAGAATTGGATTGAGCAACGTTGGTTTAAGAAACTGAGATTTGTGATAACTAGACTTGAAAAGCGTATAAAGGTTATTGGGCTCAATGTGTATATGATTGGATGTAATGTACATATGTATATATATGTGAGTGATATATATATATGTTGAATGGTAAACAAATGGATATGTAAAGTTAAGATTTTGTTTAAAGGAAAAAGAGATGATATGGGTTAAGTAAAAATATACATTGGTATTGTTACCTTAATACGGACATTGTGAATTCAATGTTAGAAATGTGAGATGCTTGGATATTGTGAATTCAATGTAATGGTGGTAATAGGTGATATTTGAATTGTTGAAGTGAGCTTGATAATTGTGAAAAGTATATGTTTTAATATTGCTTTGTGATATATAAATATATAAGATGAGTTTGGCAAATTGAAGTTTAAGTGAGGTAGTAAGTTGAGAAGTTAAAGTTTTAGTGGCATTTGATAAAGATTATTTGGATATTGATGGTTTAATGTGTATGCAATACATGAGCTAAATGAAATGACTAATATGGCATATGAAAGTATTATGAATTGAGTAAAGTGATTGATAGTATAAGAATTTATCTTGAAGTATAAAAGAGAAGTGGATAAGAAAATGAGGATGAGCTATTTTAAGGCATTATATTGAAAAGGGTAAAAATGGATATGGAAATATATTAAATGCTTTTAAAGATGAAAGTGAAAGAAATGTTACATTGGGAATGTGGTTAAGATGGATGTAAAGTGCTATTATAGTCAGTATATATATATGTGTGTTGTATGAATAAATACTTTGCATCATATTGGAAGAGATGGTACTGGATGATTCTCGCTGACTCTCTTAAGGGGGAGGTTAGGTATTCGATCCAGAGTGGCGACTTGCACTCATGTGTCTTGGGTGTAATTCAAATAAGTGAATCCTGTTGGAAGGCCGTGAGGGCAGTTTGGTACTGTAGCAGCCCAGCTCAGAGGCCCTGATGGTTTCTTCGGATAGGAATGGTTTAGCAGGTGGACTGGGACGGTTGTTACAGTTATAAAGGAAAATTTGTATTGAATGTATGATAAATAAGAGTATTTAATTAAGTGTACATATGTATGTGATATGTGAATTGAGTTTTCACTGTGAATGAAATTATATATATCAACAAATGTGTGAATCGCATTATAAAGGTGACTTATAAATATGTATGTGGTATAAATATAAAATTAATGTTATAGAAACAATATTGTATGTAGTATTAGACCTAAGAGAGATTAGGTCTTGAATTATGTAAAGCTAAATGAATTATGTTATGGAAGTGAGAATGGCATAGACTTAAATAATAGTGAACAGTGGAAATTGTTATGGTGAGCACTGAACTTGATGATCATATGATATTTAGAGTTTCAAAGTATTCACATATAAAAAGTTCTATGTAATTATATATCATAAGAGATTGTAAATGGATTAGAAATGAAGTGACGAATAGAAATTTTATAAGAACTGCATATGATTGAATATGTGTATAGTAATATTGTTGAAGCATGAATTAAGTTGATAAAGATCTTTTACTCGAGTGCAAATTGGTTTGAAATGAAATTGGAATGTGTTAATTTCTGATATAGTAGAAATGTAAAGAAGGACTATATAATTCTTAAAATATACCTTAGCCTTGTATTTGTAAAGATTGAGAATAGAATTATAAAAGAACATTATTGATTTGGAAGTCCCAGGCTTGAATATTAATCTCTTAAAGCCATGTGTTTTGTTCAGTATATTGGATCGGTTAATTTGTTATCTATGGATTTGAATCTTAGATATAATGATTGTAATACGGATTTAGTGAGGTTGAAAATTTTGTTTGAAAAGTATAGTTAAAAGCTATGATGGATAAGGTTGTACCTTATTATTATTTTTATGTTAAGAATTTGGTTATAATGGTGAAGATAAGGAAAGAAAAAGGGAAATTATGGAAATGTGGTGAGATATGAATAATATGATAAAAAGGTAATTGAAATAAGTATAACAATGATTTGAAACGTGAAGAGATATTAAAAAGGGAGAAATTCTAAGATATGAATGAAAGTTATACTGAATATGCTTATGATATGTAACTTGAGGTTTAAGGGAATGAACTCAAGGTTTGAGTGAATGAATTATGGATATTAAGCATGATATAACATTTTTATGAGAATTGGTGGAAATTATTACTAAGATAATAGAAAGTAAACTATGTGTATATTTAAAGATAATGGGAAGTGATTTGTTATCATGATGATTTGACTGAAAATGGATTGAAAGAGATTAGAAATTGAATATAAGTTTGCTCCTATGGACTTAAGTTGTTTTTATACTTATATGAAAATTGTGAAATTTCATGATAAGTTAGATTACTTAATCGTTGGTTGGAATTGAACAAAATTGGAACGTGGGTATATTGTGACAGATAAATCAATTGATCTGGATTTGGCTAGGATTATGAATCATTATTGAAATTTAATGTGTATAGTTGTATTAAGAAAATAAGTATTTACATGATAATGTATATGAGGTAAAATTTTAAAGTGTGTTTGGACATGAATGAATAGAGTATAGTGGTTGTTAATCATGATAAAAAGGGAAAAGGTTAAGTATGTATGAAATAAATTGAAAGATAATGTATTATTATGTAAGTTAAGTGAAAAGCATGCTAAAGAAGTAATCCCATTTGTGAAAAATAAGGAATTTGTTATCCATTGGGGTGTGATAAATGTCTATTTAGACAGTGATAGTAATGACAAGATAGTTAATGCTCAGATATAAACCAATGGGTTCTAAGGTTAAAGCTATAAAAGTAATATTAAAGAGATGAAGAAACAATATATTTATTAAATATAAATATTTGACAAAGTATTATTGTGCTATATGATGATCTGATTCTTGTATAAAGATATTAATAGGAAATGTAATGAGATCTTTTGAATATTTGATCAAGAAAGTAATAAAATGTATAGACATATAGAATGATGAACTATGGAATTTAGAGAAGATGGTTGATTCAAAAAGGGAGAGTTGAAGTTATATGATTTGATGAAATAATAACTTAAGCATATAATTAACTTCATATGGAAGTTAAGATAGTAATTTCTTAAAAGCGGATTTTTATGGTATTAATAATTTCGAGGATGAAATTATTTAAGGGGGAGAGAATTGTAATATCCCAATATATGCCTAGGAGTTTTAATACAATTGTTGTGTGATTTGAATTAAAGGTATATATATGTTGTGCAAAGAAAATGATTGTGTAATTGGAATGTATATATTGTATATATGTTAGTATATAAAACATATAAGTTGGTCAAATGGAGAGTCAAGGGGAAAAGATATTTATCTTATTGAGTGTGAAAGTACTTAAATGGGCATTTGAGTAATAAGAGAGTTAGAATAAATGGTTAAAGGGCATTGAGGTAATTTTCTTTTGGAAATTATTATTATTATTATTATTATTATTATTATTATATTTGTGTGGCTATCGTGAGAAGAGAAAAGAGATTTGTCTTTCTTCTTCTTCTTCTCCTTTTGGTTCTGGCACGAGAGAGAGAGAGAGAGTTAAAGAGAGGTGATGATCTTCATCAAAATCTTGGGGTTTTAAGAGAATTGAAGGTAGAGATTGAAGAATTGACAAGATATTCAAGTAAGTATTCAATTCTTTGTCTTGATTTCTATTGTTTGAGTTGGATTTGATATGGTTGGTGTGATGGTGATGTTAATGGAAGATTAAGAGTATTGATATGTTGAATTGATAGTTAGATGATATTAATAAGGTTAATTGTGAGGTTGATGATGGATTATTGAAATTGGTTAGTAAGGTTTAATATATATGAGATGGAGAGTTGATTGAATGATGTATGTTTATGTTTATTGAAGTTGAAATACATTGAATATATGATTTTGGCCTCGTTGGAAATCTTCATTCTTTGTGAGACACGACCAGGATTAGGGTAGACACGGCCGTGTTGGATCGATTTGGAGAGACACGGCCACTGTCTCGGCCGTGTCACTTGCCCGTGTCTGCTACTGGAATTTTGGTGTTGAGAGACACGGCCACTGGCTTGGCCGTGTCCCTTGACCGTGTCTGTCACTGCCTCTTTTGGTTGAGAGACACGGCCAAGCTAAGGGAGTCTTGGCCGTGTTGGAGCATGTGTTGGGTGACACGGCCATAAGCTTGGCCGTGTCCCTTGAGTGTGTTAGCTACTGTGTGAAAGGTAATTGATGGACACGGCCGTGTTGGTGCCCGTGTTAGTGGGCGTGTTTTGTGTTGAGGTTGCTCTAATTGATTATCATTCTTATGTTCTTATGGAAATAACTATCTTTGGATTAGGTTTTGAAGAAATTGTGTTACATTAACCTAATGTGAAGAATTCTTAGGAAAGGAAAGATATAGGTGATGGGAGTAGTTCTTGAGGTAAGTACAAACTTACATAGATGTAATCTTTTATATGATTTTGAGACTTAACACCCTTAGTATAAATGTGTTAAGTAGATTATTATATTGATTAATTCAATGTTACTAATGTTGTCATTGGTATAGTGTGAAAGCTATAATGATCATCCAAAAAGAAAGGTACGAGCAATGCAATTTGTTATGATAAATGTTTGAATAATGAATGGTGTTAATGTGTTTGAGAAATGATGAAATGTGATGTTATCATGATTGATAATGATGGTTAAAATGAAATAAATAGACACATGGATTATATGACAATGAATTTAAGATATATGTGTAATGAAATGGATTATGTATGATTGAGTGACATGATTGAAGTATGCCTATATGGTATGATTGATTAATGACATGTTTGTTTAGCAATGTAATTAATGTTGCATATATCAATGATGAAACATGAAATGTGATTTGAGATATATTGTGATATGAAGCCATTGTTATTGGCAATGATAACTTAAATGGAATATAAAGCCATTGTGATTGGCTATGATGATACAATTGTGATAAATGAGGCATGTTTGCCTAGAGGATGAATCAATTGTGATAAATGAGGCATGCTTGCCTAAATAATGATGAGAATTGAAAATGATATTGATGATGAAATAATCAATGAATTGTGTATCTAATGTGTTATTCATTTTCAGAGTTTTGTTGTTGGTGGCATGCCTAATGGTAACAATCTCTTGAAGTTAGGTTGGGCTTGATCCTTGAAGCCAAGTTGGGTTGAAGTTTAACATGTTTTACTCCCCTTGAAGCTTGGTTGGGTCTAGTCCTTGAAGCCTAATTGAGATGTTACAACCCTTGAAGCTAGGTTGGATTAGTTCTTGAAGCCAAGTTGGGTTGATACTTAGCATGCTTTGTTCCCCTTGAAGCTTGGTTGAACTTAATCCTTGAAGCCTAGTTGGGATATTGATGAATGTGATAATTAAACCAAAGCATTAACTCTGAAAGTCGAATAGCATATTAGTGTCTTTTGGGCCCGAGTCTGTCATTTGTTGTAAATGAGATATATGAATTGTGGATATTAGTGATGGAGGATGGATGATGGTTGATGGCAATAATTGCCTTTGTGGGAAATATGATTTATGATTAGTGAATTGTGAACAAACTAATGTTTTGAAGTATGATATGTGGTGTGTGTATTGATTGTGAGTGGTAATGATGAATTGTGTTTGGTGATAAGAATTGTCTTCTTTGGAAATGTGACTCTTGATTGGTATGATATATAATGTATGTATATTGATATATTGAATATGAGTATTAGTAATGGATTGTGGTTAGTGGTATTGTTTTGTTTAAATGTATATAATATATGAAATTTGTCAATATGTATGAAAGGTGCAATCAAGAAGGAAAAACATGATAAGAACTAATTGTATATTGAATTGATATATTATTATCTATTAGCATATCTATAATGTATGTTTATATTTTATATTTGTACTACTAAGCTTTCGGGCTTAGCGCGGATGTATAATCGCGCAGGTAGCTTGGTGGAATATACAAGTGTTTCGTCATGCCACGAGAAGAGTAAAGGTTTGTCGAGACCAACTAGAGGGTAATGCATACATGTATAACTTTTAATTTTGATGTATTTTTGACAAGAGGATATGTATATGTATAAATGAAGTTTTGATAAAGACAATGATTTTGTAGATATTATGTATGTATTATGGTTTGAACTTTGTTACAGGTTTTTAAAAGGTAACAAAAAGTGACATCCTTATACTTTATATACTTACTGTATGTATACAAGGTATATGTACAGTACTTATATAGGGTATCTGGTGTTACATTGGTTCTCGACCTTAGATTGGATTTGGAATCTTGACTCGATGCTGGATTTGGATTCTCGACCTGAGACTGGATTTGGGTTCTCGACAATAGATTGGTGTTGGGTTCTCGACACAAGATTGGATTTATGTTCTCGACCTGAGATTGAATTTGGGTTCTCAACCCGAGACATGATTTGGGTTTTCACCCCTAGATTGAACTTGGGTTCTCGGCCCAAGACTGAATTCGATTGACCATTTTTCAGTTGAGACATATGACTTTTTTCTAGTCGGTTCGTTCCATTCTTTAATGGATTTACTTTAGCACTTCTGGTTGGACTGACCTTTTATCATTTGAGAGTTCTGGATTTCTTCTATTCAGTTGCTTCAGGCCTTCACCCTTCATAATGGATCTTCATCCTTGGACATTGGGTCTTCACCCTTCAAAACGGATCTTCATCTTTGTAGACTAGGTCTTCACCCTTCAAAATGGATTTTCATCTTAGACATTGTCTGCATTGGCTTCAGCTCTTCTAGCTGGACTTATCTTTTATCTTTTGTATCTTCTTTCTTTTAGGGTTCTTACTTTCTTCTTATTCTATTCTTTTATTCTTCCTTTTGTAAAAAATTCAGCTTTATTTTAGCTAGTCCTTATATCCTCTTTTTGCCCCCTTGTAGACCCTTAATTTTTTACCCAATCCGATCCAATATGCTTTATTTAGTCCAAAATAATTTTTGTTGTCTAATTGGTCCAAAATAATTTTAATGAAATAGTTTTTGCTTTATTATCCAATTTTTAATAATAAAAAATAAAAATAAATAAATAAAAATTAAAAAATAAAAATAAATATAAAATCGAAGTCGGAAAAAAAAATCGGCAGCGACAAGTGGTCGCGCGGGCCCGTGGGTGTTTTGCCCACAGGAATTTCCTGATGGCAGCACTCCCGTAGGCCCAGTGTTTCATCCGCAGGCCTGCGGGCGAGTTATTTCACCTGCAGGAAATTCTTGCGGGTGAAATGGCCACCCGCAGGAATTTCCTGCGGGCTGGCACGCCCACGGGCCCGCTGCCAGCTCAAAATATATATTTTTTTTTACTCAATTTTTGGAAATCTAATCCAATTAGGTTTTAATTTCTTTTTTTGTTAATATTAATTGCCGTGTATAATTAGGAATAAACAACTTAAAAACCATTATAAATAAGGACCAATAGAACCAAATTGAGGGAGGAAAATCCAAAGGCAGTAACTTGATTTTTTGAAACCAAATCAGTGAAGGAAAAGGGAAATTGTAATATCCCAAAGTATGCCCTAGAAGTTTTGATATAATTGTTGTTTTAATTGGATTTATTGTATATGTATATTTGTAAAGAGAAAATAAGTGAAGAGAGTGTATATGTTGTATATATGGAAATATATACAACATATACACAAGTCAAATGGGATGGTCAAATAAAGAAGATATTTTGTTATTTTTATTTTTAATTAAGTAATTAAAGGAAATTAAGTGAATGGAAGAGAGAAATTTGAATAATATATTATTAAAACACTTGGTGGAGGTTTTAAAGAGATTGAGTATTTGACTTTTCCTTCTCATTTTCTCTTCATTTTCTTCTTTTCCAATTGCTTGGCCGGACATCACAAAGACAAGAGAGCAAGAGAGGGTTTTTGATTTCTAAGAGCAAATTGAAGGAAGATTCAAGTGATTAAGTTGGAAAATTGTGAAGTTTCATCAACTTTGGTAAGTTCTCTCTTGATTTCTCTTATTTTAATTGAAGTTGTGTTTGAGTTTGGTAGATTATTATTGATAGTAAGAGTGTGTTGGTTGATTGTGATGTGTTTAAGAGTGTTTGGTTCAATTGATTATGGATGTTGAGGTTGGATTGAAGGAAAGAGTAAGTTTGTTGAAAGAGAAAGTGTTGTGGTTGTGTTTTGAGTTTGTGGTGATGATTACGATTTGTGTTTAATGTATATTTTGTATTGTTTGGTGTTTTTGCAAGTTTATTATGGTTTTTGGGTGTGTTTAGTTAAGTTTGTTTGAAGTGGGAAATGGTGAAAGAAAGTGATTTGTTGGATGTAGTGTTGATGTTGCCGGAATCTGTATTTTTGGCCTGACACGCCCATTAACACGACCAGGTCTTTAGGCGTGTCAATGATTCTGTATTCTTGGATGGATGACACGAGCAGTGACACGCCCATATCACTGAGCGTGTCATAGCTACTGTGATGTTAGTAGATTGACACGGCCATGAGCACTCCCGTGTTATTGGACGTGTCAATGTTTCTGTGAGACAGAATGTATTACACGTCCAGTGACACGCCTGTGGTTTTGAGCATGTCAAATCTTCTGTGTGGTGAATTTAGGGCACGGTCAGGGACACGCCCGTGGTGTTGAGCGTGTCATGTGTAGAGTTTGCCCTAGTTAGCTTTATCTATTTTATCTCATGTGTATTATTTCTTTTAGACAAGGTTGTGAAGAGGTTGAATTGCCTTAACCTAAGTGGTGAAGAGTTCTTGGAAGAGGAAGGGTATAGATTGGTGTGAGTTATCTTAAAGTAAGTACAAGCTACATTATTGCATACATTCATATGATGTTGAGACTTAACATACATTTGATTGTAAATGTGTTAAGAAATCTAATGTATTGTTGATGCTTATTAGTAATGTTATGTTTGATATAATGTGAATATTGATGAGCATCTAAATTGTGTGTTAATGCCATTGACTAAGTACACCTAAATGATGAATTGAATTAATGTGAATTGAGACATAAAGAGATGTGAAACCAATGTGATGGGTTTTAATGATGTAAATGATATGATTAAGGCTTGTTTGCCTAGATGATGTTCAATGCAATTGATGATATATATGTATACTATCTTGATGTGATAAGAAGCCATGATTGTTGACTATGATGATGCAAATGAATTATAATTGAGGCATAGTTGCCTAATTGATTATGAGAATGAAATGAGAAATGAATTGAGAAAGAAGAGTACAAAGATATAAATAAATGAAAAGATTGTGTGCCTAATGTGTTATTCAACTTTCAGAGTTCTGGATTTGGCGGCATGCCAATGAATCACTGGATAGGTGAAAACAATGTGTCGTAAGCCGATTCCATTTGAAAAATGTGAAATGATAAATGTGAAATGTGATGTTTTTGGGGTGAAAAGACTGGGTCGTAAGCCTCAAAAACAGTAATAGTCTAGCCGGGTTGAGGATTTCCTCGGTTCTAACCGGGTTGAGGTCCAAGAGACTGGGTCTGTTACACTATCCATGGATAGGGATATATACATATTGCCTACGGGCTTGATGATTATGATATGGACCAAAGTTGTAACTCTAAAATTTGAATAACATATTAGTTTCTTTTTGGACCCATGCTTGTCTTTGTTTTCAATGTGATTTATAAATGATGAAATAAATAAATAATGAGATCTATGCTTGTTTTGAGTTCAATATGGCCTATGATTGATGAAACAATTGAATGATACAATGAAAGGTAATGTCATGAAATATGAGATTCTTGAGAGTTACTTATATGTTGGAGAATATGACATTGGCATTTCATTATAGCGTCATATCATTGTAGTTAGTTCCACTAAGCCGTTGTCTTAGCGCGATTGAGGTTCATCGCGCAGGTGACAGGGAAGAACCAGAGAGTTCCTCTAGACTGAGTAGAGTCTAGATTTTGAGGTGTTGATAGTGGAGCTTAAAGATCAAAGACATACTGCTAAACATGTATATATTTTATGCTTTGTAAAACTTGAGTTTTGATGTATATATATTTGTAAATATTTGTTACGTTTTCCGCTGCATTTTGAATAAACCTTTTATTTATTGTGTTTTATAAATTTCTTTAAATGTTTTAAATTTGTCCATATTATTATAAAAGAAGTGAGTCATTTGTTTAGTAATCCGTGGCATTTCTATATTCAGTATACGTATATTACGATCGTAATAGCATGCTGTGTACATATACGGGGTATAGGGGTGTTACAATTATTTTGGTATCAGAGCCTAGGTTTGAGATTCTCAACCTAGGTTAATTGTAAGAAAAAGAATATTTTGATTTTAAAAGTTGGTTTTTGAGTAAAATACATGTTTTGGTATGGCAGTCTTTGATCTTTAATGAGGAATATTCTGCTGTGTTTGCATATATAGGTAGAGATGGCATCTCATTCACGATAGTCTGTAGAAGGTAGTGCGGAGAGTGTAGCTCCTGAAGAGGGTAGAGATGGAGCTAGAGTTGATAGAGTTAGTGAGGCACCTATTTCTGTGCCAGAGAGATCAGCTGCTGAGGAGGTTCCGCCGGGTTGATTAAGGCATATGGTAGAACTGTTGAGGGGAGCTCCAGTGCAGCCACCACCACCACCATATAGCCTCAAGTGCCAGTAAGACATTATGATAAGTTGAGAAAGTATGGGGTTGAAGATTTCTTGGGCACTACAGATCCAGCAGTGGCTGAGCAATGGTTGGATAAAGTGCAAAAGATATTTATCCAGTTGCAAGCTACTCCGGATGAGAAATTTGACTATGCCAGATCCCTCCTGCAGAAAGATGCCTATGACTGGGGGAAGACGGTTCCTCATGCCATGAATGATCCACCTACATTATCATATGGTGATTTCCTGAGGGAGTTTGAGCAGAAGTATACTCCGAGGGAGTATAAAGATGTTAAAAAGATGGAATTCTTGAATTTGAGGCAAGACAACCGGACAGTGACAGAATATGAGATTGAGTACATCTGGTTGAGTCGCTATGCCGGGGGGATTATCTCTGATGAAATAGACCGGTGCAGAAGATTTGAGGAGGGATTGAGGCCCTCTATTATGTGCATTGTGGCTGGTTCTCGATACTAGGATTTCTCTCAACTAGTTGCAGCAGCTAGAAGTGTTGAGAGAGCGCAGAGCATTACAGCAGCTGCTACTGAGGAGGAGACTAGGGTAAGGAGACCCCAGTTTAAGGCAGGGTCTTCATCTGTGAAGAGGGGTAGAGGAAGTTTTGTTCCGAGGATCAGTAGGAGTCAGAGACAATCGGGTAGGTCAGTGCAGTATCAGAGGCAGAGACCGAGACCTACAGCTTCTGTAGCCAGTGCTCCGACTCCAGTGATTCAGAGGTCTACTCCACCTACATGTGAGCTTTGTGGTAGAAACCATGTGGGTGTTTGCTAGAAGATTGGTAGATCAGCTGTGTGTTTCAGGTGTGGATCGCTGTAATATCCTCATGTATGCCCTAGAAGTCTTGGTTATGTTGTTGTTATTGTTGATGTTGTTGTTAGTGTTGTTGTTGTTATATATTGGATTGAATATATGTGTTAAATTGTAAGAGAAAAGAAATGGGAAGAGAATGTATATGTATATGTGTTTTGGAGAAGAAATTTAGGGTTTAGAGACAAATGTATATGTTGTGTATATGATGATATATATAACATATAGATTGGTCAAATATAGAGTCAATGCAAGAAGATATTTTTGTGGAATGTGCAATTACATATAAGGGCTTAGATGAGACAAAAGGTTAGTTAAATGGTGAAGGGTGTTTTAGTAATTGCAAGGTTAAAAACACTTGATGGATATAAGAAGCCAAATTTGACTTTGCTCTTCATATTTTCTTCTTCTCTTCATGTGTGGCCGGATTCTCCATAGACAAAGAGAGAAAGAGAGGTGATCTTGAGGTTTGAAGCAAATTGAAGAAGAAATCAAGGGTGTTGGTTAGAGATTTGTGGAATTCTTCATTTAAGGTAAGTTTTCTCTTGATTTCTCTTGTTCTATTTGGAATTTTGTTTGAGTTTGATGGAGTGTGTTTGTGTATGGTGTGTGTAAAAGTGTTGAAATGGAATTAAAGATAAGAAGCTAGGTTGGTGTTGGTGATGGAAGAGTAAGAGTTGTGTTTAGTGAATTTTTTTCTGTTTTACAATTAGTAAAGGCTGTGACTTGTATGATTTTTAATTAATTATAGAAAAATGTTCTTGAAGTAAATTTTTGATATGTTGTGCCTCTATGAGTCTAGAATGCCTGAAAAATATGTTGATTCGATTTTGGAATGGTTATGAGTTTAGAAAGATTATTTTTATTAGACCTGTTCCAGCAGGTACCTTAACTGAGACAGCTATATTTTGGGATTTTTAATAAAAAGTAGAAAAATCTTATCCAATTGAATTTTGGATATGTTGTTGCTTAGTGAGTCTAGTATTTGAGAAAAATAATTTGGAACCACGTTGATTGAATTTGATTTATGGAATTCACAAAGTTCAGAACTGCTGCCAGGATGCAGGGCCATTGGGGCAGTCTGGTTAGGTGAACTATTTGACCAAGCTTTTGTGTTCAGTTTGATCTGAAATTTTAAAGGAATGATTTTAAGATACAAAACTAAATTCTGTAAAAATTTTAGAATTTTTAGTCAAGTAGATTATTTTATACAATTTTTCAAAATAAGGATAAAATGGAGTCTAAAACCAGAATGTACTATTCATATGGTCATTTTGCTAATATTCCTTTTGGATTAGATTGTGAAGAGGTTGAATTGCCCTAACCGTGTCCCTCAAGTGGCTGCCCGTGTCCCTCAATTGTGTGGGTTAGGGTTTTAATTCTTTGTTCTTCTTGCATTACTTTGGTTCTCCAAAGGTAGGTTGGTCCTTAAACCTAACCCTAAACACTTTAAACACACTTGAATCAATGAATGATATAATCAAATGCATGTGTAAGGTCCTAAAACTATGAATCATATCAATTGTTCTTTGCCCTAATTGCATTGTTGAGATTGAACAATGTTATGTTATGTATTGTGAATGGTAATGTGTTTCATGAGTAATATACATTGAAATTGAAATGTATATCAAAGATGCAATGATAATTTAAATAAGACATGATATGAGACAATGCCATTGTGATTGGCTATGATGATGATATTGAAAGAAAGAAGGCATGTTTGCCTAAATGTGATGAGAATTTGAGAATGGAAATGGTAACTATATAATAAATGAATTGTTTGTTTAATATGTTATTCAGTTTCAGAGTTCTGGATTTGGGTGGCATGCCTAAGAAATGATGAAAGGTAACAGTCTTGCAGGGTTGAGGATCTCCTCATATGTGTTGAGTTGATGGTCCAAGAGACTGGGTCTGTTACACTATGAGAATTGTGAATATGAGATATATGATTTGTAACAGTCTTGCCGGGTTGAGGATCTCCTCATATGTGTTGAGTTGATGGTCCAAGAGACTGGGTCTGTTACACTATCCATGGATAGAGATACATGTATATACATTGCCTACGGGCGTGATTATTGTGACTATGAACCAAAGCAGTAACTCTGAACTCTGAATATCGTATTAAATACTTGTTGGGCCCATAGGTGTCAAGTTTATATGAATGTCTTAAATAATGTTATGAGTTAATGAAATGAGATGTTGTTTATTGAGTATGATTGATTAATGTTGAATGTGGTATGCTCATATGACTATGATTTGTGAAATGCATAATTATGTGGTTAACTTTATATTTATGATGTTGATCTTATCAATAACATATGTGACATTGCATTACATTAAAGCATACCATTAGTATGTTTTATCTTACTAAGCTGTTGGCTTAGCGCGATAGTGTTTAATCGCGCAGGTAATAGAGTTGATAGAGTTGAACCCGAGAGTTCATCAATACCAAGTGAGAGTAGACCTTGAAGAATCCATTTTGGGAGCTTAAAGATCAGAGCAGACTTGCCAATCATGTATATTTCTTTATATTTTGTAAAGAAATGTTTAATATGTAAATATGTACATATTTTATAACTTCCGCTGTGTAATATTTGAATGTATATATATATATATATAACTAATATGTTTTGTCTTATAAGTAAATGATCTACTTTTCTATAATGTATAATGATAAGGGTATTGTATCTAGCAGAAATGGTACTGGATGGTTCTCGCTGGCTCTCTTAAGTGGGAGGTCAGGGGTTCGATCCAGGGAGGCGACTCCTTAGGGAGCCAAATAAACAAATTCCTGCTGGGTGGGCCGCGAGGGCTGTCCAGTACTGTAGCGATCGCTTGCCTCCCGCGGACTCCGTGCCCAGGTGGTGAAAAGGCCGGGCCGTAAGCCACTAGTGGGCCGGGCAGCCGACCTGGTCGGGGAGGGTCGTTACAGTTAAAAAGGTGCCTTTTTAACTGTAACGACCCTCCCCGACCAGGTCGGCTGCCCGGCCCACTAGTGGGTTACGGCCCGGCCTTTTCACCACCTGGGCTCGGAGTCCGCAGGAGGCAAGCGATCGCTACAGTACTGGACAGCCCTCGCGGCCCACCCAGTAGGAATTTGTTTATTTGGCTCCCTAAGGAGTCGCCTCCCTGGATCGAACCCCTGACCTCCCACTTAAGAGAGCCAGCGAGAACCATCCAGTACCATTTTCTGCTAGTCTGGGTGGGCCGCGAGGGCTGTCCAGTACTGTAGCAATCGCTTGCCTCCTGCGGACTCCGTGCCCAGGTGGTGAAATGGCCGGGCCGTAAGCCACTAGTGGGCCGGGCAGCCGACCTGGTTGGGGAGGGTCGTTACAATCGCCTAACCATTTCATTAGGGAGTGTCCTGAGATGCAGGAGCATAGACAGGCTGAGTTTGCAGCCTCTCAACCTAGTGTCAGTAGAGGTGGTCGAGGGGGCAGAGGTTTCAGTAGAGGTGGTTGACCTGAGTTTAGTCAGAGAGGAGGATCATCATCCGAAGGCAGTAGGCCAGATGAAGCCGGATCTTCTTAGAGAGTTTATGTGATGCAGAGGCAGCCGGATGCTTCAGTAGTTATAGCATGTACATTTTCTTTATTTGGCATTTCAGTTCTTGCTTTAATTTATCCAGGATCTACTCATTCATACATAAGTGAATCCATATTGCCTGTGTCTGAATTGCATTCAGAATCCTTAGGATTTGATGTCTTGGTGACAAATCCTTTAGGACATAGTGTGGTTGTTAGCAAGGTACACCGAGATAGTGCAGTTGTGGTGCAAGGTGAGGAGTTTCTTGGTGATTTGATTGAAATTCCTTTTAAAGAAAATGATTTGATCTTAGGCATGGATTGGTTGTCTAAGCATGGAGTTGTGGTAGATTGTCAAAAGAAGTGTGTTACTTTGAGAACCAGTGATGGTAGAATTGTGATGGTATCTAGTGAGCAGAGACAACTTGCATCCTTGTTTGTTTCAACTGTAACAGCTAGGAAGTTGATTAAAAAAGGGTGTGGTGCTTATCTTGCTCATGTTGTGGATACTAGAGTAGGGGGTTCTCAACTTGATAATATAACCACAGTTGCAGATTTTCCAGATGTGTTTCCTGAGGAGTTACCAGGGTTACCCCCTGAGAGAGAGGTTGAGTTTGGTATCGAATTGTTGCCTGGTACCACTCCCATCTCTATCACTCCTTATCGAATGGCACCTGCTGAATTGAGAGAGTTGAAGGTGCAGTTGCAGGAGTTGTTGGATAAAGGGTTTATTCGCCCTAGTGTTTCACCGTGGGGAGCTCCTGTGTTGATTGTGAAGAAGAAGGATGGTACTTTGAGGTTATGCATTGATTATAGGCAATTGAACAAAGTGAGTATTAAGAATAAGTATCCTTTGCCTAGAATTGATGATCTCTTTGATCAATTGAAGGGAGCAGCAGTGTTTTCCAAGATTGATTTGAGATCAGGGTACCATCAGTTGAAGGTTAGAGCTGAAGATGTTTCTAAGATAGCTTTTCGCACAAGGTATGGGCATTATGTGTTCTTAGTGATGCCTTTTGGATTGACGAATGCACCTGCAGCCTTCATGGATTTGATGAATAGGGTGTTTAGGCTCTATCTGGATCAGTTTGTGGTAGTTTTCATCGATGATATTTTGGTGTATTCGCGTAATGTGGAGGAGCATGACAGGCATCTACGAATTGTGTTGCAGATCTTGAGAGAGAAGCAGTTGTATGCTAAGCTGTCAAAGTGTGAGTTTTGGCTTGACCAAGTGACTTTTCTGGGTCATATAGTTTCAGCAGATGGTATAAGAGTCAACCCAAGTAAAGTTGAAGCTATTTTGAATTGGAATCCACCGAAGTCAGTGACTGAAGTTAGAAGTTTTCTAGGTTTGGTAGGCTATTATCGACGGTTTATGAAAGGTTTTTCCTTGATAGCTACTCCACTCACTAGATTGCTTCAGAAAGGAGTTAGATTTGTGTGGACGGACCAGTGTCAAGCTAGTTTTGAGCAGTTGAAAGAAATGTTGACACAAGCGCCTGTTCTTACTTCACCTGTGGAAAATAAACCATATGTGATTTACAGTGATGCTTCACATAATGGTTTAGGATGTGTTTTGATGCAAGAGGGTAAAGTCATAGCTTATGCTTCTCGGCAGTTGAAGCCGCATGATCTTAATTACCCGACTCATGATTTGGAGTTGGCAGCTATAGTGTTTGCTTTGAAGATTTGGCGACACTACTTATATGGGGAGAAATGTTTTATCTATACGGATCATAAAAGTTTGAAATATTTGGGTGTTCAAAAGGAGCTGAATCTTCGGCAAAGGCGATGGTTAGAGTTGATCAAAGACTACGACTGCTTGATTGATTATCATCCTGGTAAGGTGAATGTAGTTGCTGATGCCTTGAGTCGGAAGTCTTTGGCAGGTTTGATTGTGTATTCGCTCTCGTTGCTTGTTGAGTTGAGAGCATTGCATGCTAACTTTGAATCATGTGATGATGGTGCACTATTAGCTCAGTTGCAGTTGAGACCAGTATTGTTAGATCAGATTAAAGAGGCTCAATTGGCTGATGAGAAAATTTAGAAGATTGTATCATATTGCTAAAATGGGGAGAGCCGAGATTTCTATGTAAAAAGTGATGGTAGCCTTTGGTTCAAGGATAGGTTGTGTGTTTCTGATGATGATAGTTTAAGAAAGATCATTTTAGAGGAAGCACATCAATCAATTTTTGCTATGCATCCTTGAAGTAAAAAGATGTACCATGATTTGAGACAGCATTATTGGTGGTTGGGTATGAAGATAGACATAGCGAAATTTGTGTCCAAGTGTCTCACATGTCAGATGGTAAAAGCTGAGCATCAAGTTCCAACAGGGTTGCTTCAACCTTTAACAGTGCCTGAATGGAAATGGGAGAGAGTGACAATGGATTTTGTATCGGGGTTGCCATTGACTCAGAAGAAGCATAATGCTATCTGGGCGATTATTGATCGATTGACTAAGACAGCTCATTTTCTTCCAGTTTGGATGGACTATTCTCTTGAAAAATTGGCTGAGCTGTATATAAGTGAGATAGTGAAGTTGCATGGAGTCCCAATTTCTTTAGTGTCTGATCGAGATCCCCGATTTACATCAAGGTTTTGGAAGAGTTTACATGGTGCTTTGGGTTCTCGATTACAGTTTAGTACTGCTTTTCATCCACAGACAGATGGGCAGTTAGAGAGAGTGATACAAATTATTGAGGATATGTTGAGAAGTTGTGTCATTGATTTCTCTGGAAGTTGGGACAGATTTATGCCATTTGTGGAATTTGCTTATAACAACAGTCATCAATCCAGTATTGGTATGGCACCATTTGAGGCATTGTATGGCAGAAGATGTAGAACGCCTTTATGTTGGAATGAACATGGGGAAGGCAAACTAATTGGTCCTGATTTGGTTAAAGAGACTGAAGAAAAAGTGAAGGTAATTCGGGATCGGTTAAAAGCAGCTTCAGACCGACAGAAATCTTATTCAGACTTGAAAGGAGAAACATAGAGTTTGATATTAGAGATAAAGTATTTTTGAAAGTGTCTCCTTGGAAAAAGATTTTAAGATTTGGTCAAAGAGGGAAGCCGAGTCCTCGTTTATTGGTCCGTATGAAATTTTAGAAAAAGTTGGACCAGTTGCTTGTCGTCTTGCTCTGCCGCCTGAGTTGGATAGAATCCATAATGTCTTCCATGTTTCTATGTTGCGGAGATACAGATCAGATCCATCTCATATCTTGCCAGTTGAATCCATTGAGGTGAGTTCGGATTTGACATTTGAAGAAGAACCAGTTGCTATTTTGGCACATGAAGTGAAAGAGTTGAGAAATAAGAAAGTGCCACTAGTAAAGATTCTTTGGAAGAATCATGCAAAGGAAGAGGCAACTTGGGAGAGTGAGCAAGCAATGAGAAAATAATATCCTCAACTGTTTCGGATTTGATATCAGGTAATTTCGAGGACGAAATTTCTTTTTAGAGGGGGAGAATTGTAATATCCCAAAGTGTGCCCTAGAAGTTTTGATATAATTGTTGTTTTAATTGGATTTATTGTATATGTGTATTTGTAAAGAGAAAAGAAGTGAAGAGAGTGTATATGTTGTATATATGGAAATATATACAACATATACACAAGTCAAATGGGATGGTCAAATAAAGAAGATATTTTGTTATTTTTATTTTTAATTAAGTAATTAAAGGAAATTAAGTGAATGGAAGAGAGAAATTTGAATATTATATTATTAAAACACTTGGTGGAGGTTTTAAAGAGATTGAGTATTTGACTTTTCCTTCTCATTTTCTCTTCATTTTCTTCTTTTCCAATTGCTTGGCCGGACATCACAAAGACAAGAGAGCAAGAGAGGGTTTTTGATTTCTAAGAGCAAATTGAAGGAAGATTCAAGTGATTAAGTTTGAAAATTGTAAAGTTTCATCAACTTTGGTAAGTTCTCTCTTGATTTCTCTTGTTTTAATTGAAGTTGTTTTTGAGTTTGGTAGATTATTATTGATAGTAAGAGTGTGTTGGTTGATTGTGATGTGTTTAATAGTGTTTGGTTCAATTGATTATGGATGTTGAGGTTGGATTGAAGGAAAGAGTAAGTTTGTTGAAAGAGAAAGTGTTGTGGTTGTGTTTTGAGTTTGTGGTGATGATTATGATTTGTGTTTAATGTATGTTTTGTATTGTTTGGTGTTTTTGCAAGTTTATTATGGTTTTTGGGTGTGTTTAGTTAAGTTTGTTTGAAGTGGGAAATGGTGAAAGAAATTGATTTGTTGGATGTAGTGTTGATGTTGCCGGAATCTGTATTTTTGGCCTGACACGCCTATTAACACGACCAGGTCTTTAGGCGTGTCAATGATTCTGTATTCTTGGATGGATGACACGAGCAGTGACACGCCCATGTCACTGAGCGTGTCATAGCTTCTGTGATGTTAGTAGATTGACATGGCCATGAGCACTCCCGTGTTGTTGGATGTGTCAATGTTTCTGTGAGACAGAATGTATTACACGTCCAGTGACACGCCCGTGGTTTTGAGCGTGTCAAAGATTCTGTGTGGTGATTTTAGGGCACGGTCAGGGACACGCCCGTGGTGTTGAGCGTGTCATGTGTAGAGTTTGCCCTAGTTAGCTTTATCTATTTTATCTCATGTATATTATTCCTTTTGGACTAGGTTGTGAAGAGGTTGAATTGCCTTAACCTAAGTGGTGAAGAGTTCTTGGAAGAGGAAGGGTATAGATTGGTGTGAGTTATCTTAAAGTAAGTACAAGCTGCATTATTGCATACATTCATATGATGTTAAGACTTAACATACATTTGATTGTAAATGTGTTAAGAAATCTAATGTATTGTTGATGCTTATTAGTAATGTTATGTTTAATATAATGTGAATATTGATGAGCCTCTAAATTGTGTGTTAATGCCATTGACTATGTACACCTAAATGATGAATTGAATTAATGTGAATTGAGACATAAAGAGATGTGAAACCAATGTGTTGGGTTTTAATGATGTAAATGATATGATTGAGGCACGTTTGCCTAGATGATGTTCAATGCAATTGATGATATATATGTATACTATCTTGATGTGATAAGAAGCCATGATTGTTGGCTATGATGATGCAAATGAATTATAATTGAGGCATAGTTGCCTAATTGATTATGAGAATGAAATGAGAAATGAATTGAGAAAGAAGAGTACAAAGATATAAATAAATGAAAAGATTGTGTGCCTAATGTGTTATTCAACTTTCAGAGTTCTGAATTTGGCGGCATGCCAATGAATCACTGGATAGGTGAAAACAATGTGTCGTAAGCCGATTCCATTTGAAAAATGTGAAATGATAAATGTGAAATGTGATGTTTTTGGGGTGAAAAGACTGGGTCGTAAGCCTCAAAAACAGTAATAGTCTAGCCGGGTTGAGGATTTCCTCGGTTCTAACCGGGTTGAGGTCCAAGAGACTGGGTCTGTTACACTATCCATGGATAGGGATATATACATATTGCCTACGGGCTTGATGATTATGATATGGACCAAAGCAGTAACTCTGAACTTTGAATAACATATTAGTTTCTTTTTGGGCCCATGCTTGTCTTTGTTTTCAATGTGATCTATAAATGATGAAATAAATAAATAATGAGATCTATGCTTGTTTTGAGTTCAATATGGCCTATGATTGATGAAACAATTGAATGATACAATGAAAGGTAATGTCATGAAATAAGAGATTCTTGAGAGTTACTTATATGTTGGAGAATATGACATTGGCATTTCATTATAGCATAATATCATTGTAGTTTGTACCACTAAGCCGTTGGCTTAGCGCGATTGTGGTTCATTGCGCTGGTGACAGGGAAGAACCGGAGAGTTCCTCTAGACCGAGTAGAGTCTAGATTTTGAGGTGTTGATAGTGGAGCTTAAAGATCAAAGACATACTGCTAAACATGTATAAATTTTATGTTTTGTAAAACTTGAGTTTTGATGTATATATATTTGTAAATATTTGTTACAATTTCCACTGCATTTTGAATAAACCTTATATTTATTGTGTTTTATAAATTTCTTTAAATGTTTTAAATTTGTTCATATTATTATAAAAGAAGTGAGTCATTTGTTTAGTAATCCGTGGCATTTCTATATTCAGTATACGTATATTACGATCTTAATAGCATGCTGTGTACGTATACGGGGTATAGGGGTGTTATAGAAACTCAATTCAAGTGATCTTTAAAGCAGTAGCATCACGAATTAAGCAATTGAAAAAGGCAACCAAAGCTTGTCTTTGGAGCTAGTTCATCCAAGAAGAAGCAATTTTGGAGCAACTTACAAAAGAAGGTATGAAGTTCTAAATTCTAATTTTTTTTACACAGTAGCTAAACTGGGGTTTTTTGTGTAACACCCCTATACCCCGTATATGCACACTACATACCATCACATTCGTAATATACGTATACTGAATATAGAAATGCTACAGTTTACCAAATACACAAATCATTCCTTTTCAATAATATGGGCAAATTTAAAACATTTAATTTATATTATGAAATACAATAGATAAAACATTCATTTAATACACACCGGAAAATATAACAATATTTACAAATACATATACATCAAAACTCAAGTTTTACAAAACATAAAGTTTATACATGTTTGGCAGTCAATCTTTGATCATTAAGCCCACTATCCACACTTCAGAATCTAAACTCTACTCGGCCTAGAGGAACTCTTCGGTTCCACCCTGTCACTTTCGCAAAGAATCACATTCGCACTAAGCCAACGGCTTAGTAGTACAAACAATATTATTATGCTTCAATGCAATGCCAATGTCACACAATCAAGTTTCATAAACAATTCAAAAGAATATTATATTTCACAATTTTACAATATTCAACAATTAATAAAAACATTCATTAGATAATACTCATAATTTTCCACATACATAAACATATTACACATCATGTTGTCTCTTCATAGTTTCATTACTCAACATAGCTTTCCAAACCACATTCATTTATTTCATCATTCATGATTCACATTGAAAACAAAGACAAGCGTGGGCCCAAAAGACACTAATATGTTATTCAAAGTTCAGAGTTACTGCTTTGGTCCATAATCACAAGCATCAAGGCTGTAGGCGATACATATATCTCTATCCATGGATAGTGTATCAGACCCAGTCTCTTAGACCTCAACCCGGCTAGACCCGAGGGCCCCAGTATCTTGGTCCTCAACCCGGCTAGACTGTAACTGTTTTTGAGGCTTACGACCCAGTCTTTTCACCCAAAAAACATCATATTTCACATTTTTCTGCTGGATTCGGCTTACGACCCGGTCTTTTCACCTATCCAGCAATTCATAGGCATGCTGCCAAACTCAGAACTCTGAAAATTGAATAACATATTAAACATACAATTATTTCATTTATTTCTTTATCATCTCTTTCTCAATTCATTTCATATTTCATAATCAAATAGGCACTCATGCCTCACTTATTTCAATTACATTCTCTTAGCCAACAACAAGTGTTTCATTTCTCATCATGTCTCATATCACATGAAATCAATTCATCATTCAAGTGTACATAACCAAATACATTGAACATCATCATCTAGGCAAACATGCCTCAATTATCTCAATTCATATTAAAACAACTCATCATTGAAATATTCATCATAACCAATTGCATTGCACATACATTTCATATTTCATCATATCATCATATCTTTCACATTTTCAACATACATTCCACAAAGTTCACATTATGCAAAACATAACATTATTAATATGCATCAACAATGCAATAGATTACTTAACACATTTACAATCGAATGTGTTAAGTCTCAAGATCATATAAAGGTATGCAATAATGTAGGGTTTGTACTTAACTCAAAACCAACTCACACCAATCTTTACACTTCCTCCTCCAAGAATCCTCAACACTTAGGTTAGGGCAATCCAACCACTTCACAACCCAATCCAAAAGGAATAATAAACACTTAATTACAAATTCACATGAATTCCAATATAATTATACACCTATTAGTCTCATACTAGACCCAAAGATCATAAATTACAAGGCAACATCTCTCTCTAGGACCCCACGGTCGTGGCCTCCCAACCCCCACGGGCGTGGGTTAACAAATGGTTCTGCCTCCTTGCTCAAAACCCCCACGGCCATGGCTTCCAATGGCCACGGTCGTGGTAGCCAAGGGCCACGGGCGTGGCATCCAAGATGCTTCTGTTTCAGACCAAATTCATGTATTCTATGCTTAAAACTTCCTCAAACACAATTATCATGAAGATCTACAAAAATAGTTAATCAATCTCAACATATACAACAATCACCAATTCAAAAATCTAACACAAACACAACTCATACACTTCCAACACCAACACCAACCTAACTTCTTATCTTCAATTCAATTCCAACACTCTTAAATATACCACTATCAAACATAATCACACTGTCACATATCAACAATCAAACTCAATCACAACTTCAATTAAAACAAAAGAAATCAAGAGGGAACTTACCAAAGTTGATGAAACTTCACAAATTTCCAACTTAATCTCTTGAATCTTCCTTCAATTTGATCTTAGAAACAAAACTCTCTCTTGCTCTCTTTTGTCTTTGGAATACCCGGCCACCCAAGGAGAAGAAAAGAAAATGAAAAACAAAATGAGACAAAGTCAAATATTTATCCTTCACTTAAATCTCCACCAAGCATTTTAATAATAAAATAATCACTTTTCTCTCTTCCACTTATTTTAATTTTCTTTTAATTTATTTAATTTAAAAACAATAAATATCTTCTTTTGACCATATAACAATTTGACTTGTATATGTTGTATATATTTGCATATATACAACATATATACTCTCTCTTTAATTCTTTTCTCTTTCCAATTTATCATATACCTTAAATCCAAATTCAACAATAATTACTTCAAAACGTCTAAGGCATATTTTTGGATATTACAATTCTCCCCCTCTAAAAAGAAATTTTTTCCTCGAAATTACCTGATATCAAGTTTGAAACAACTGAGGATATTGGTCTCGCATCGCTTGCTCACTCTCCCAAGTTGCCTCTTCCTTTGCATGATTCTTCCAAAGAACCTTCACCAGTGGCACTTTCTTATTTCTCAACTCTTTCACATCATGTGCCAAAATAGCAATTGGTTCTTCTTCAAATGTCAGATTCGGACTCACTTCAATAGATTTAACTAGTAAAACATGAGATGGGTCTGATCTGTACCTCCGCAACTTAGAAACATGGAAGAAATTATGGATTCTATCCAACTCAGGTGGCAAAGCAAGACGATAAGCAACTGGTCTAACTCTTTCTAATATCTCATACAGTCCAATAAAACGAGGACTCAGCTTCCCTCTTCGACCAAATCTTAAAATCTTTTTCCAAGGAGACACTTTCAGAAATACTTTATCTCCAACATCAAATTCTATGTCTCTCCTCTTCAAATCTGAATAAGATTTCTGTCGGTCTGAAGCTGCTTTTAATCGATCCCGAATTATCTTCACTTTCTCTTCCATCTCTTTAATCAAATCCGGACCAATCAATTTACTATCCCCAACTTCATTCCAACATAAAGGTGTCGTACATTTTCTACCATACAATGCCTCAAATGGTGCCATACCAATACTGGATTGATGACTGTTGTTGTAAGCAAATTCAACAAGTGGCAAAAATCTGTCCCAACTTCTTGAAAAATCAATAACACAACTTCTCAACATATTCTCTATAATCTGTATCACTCTCTCTGATTGCCCATCTGTCTGCGGATGAAAAGCAGTGCTAAAGTGCAATCGAGAACCCAAAGCACCATGCAAACTCTTCCAAAACCTCAAAGTGAACCTAGGATCTCGATCAGACACTAAAGAAATTGGGATTCCATGCAACTTCACTATCTCACTGATATACAACTCAATCAACTTCTCAAGAGAGTAATCCATCCGAACTGGAAGAAAATGAGCTGTCTTTGTCAACCGATCAACAATCACCCAAATAGCATCATGCTTCTTCTGAGTCAATGGCAACCTAGACACAAAATCCATTGTCACTCTCTCCCATTTCCATTCAGGCACTGTTAAAGGTTGAAGCAACCCTGTTGGAACTTGGTGGTGCTCAGCTTTCACCCTCTGACACGTGAGACACTTGGATACAAACTCCGCTATGTCTCTGTTCATACCTGACCACCAATAATGCTGCTTCAAATCCTGATACATCTTTGTACTCCCAGGGTGCATAGTAAAGACTGACTGATGTGCTTCTTCTAAAATAACCTTTCTCAAACTAGCATCATCAGGAACACACAACCTATCTTTGCACCAAAGGCTACCATCACTTTTCACATGAAAATCTCTATTTTCCCCATTTTGGCAATCTGAAACAATCTTCTGAATTTTCTCATCAGCCAATTAAGCCTCTTTAATATGATCCAACAATACCGGTCTCAAATGCAACTGAGCTAATAATGCACCATCATCACATGATTTAAAACTAGCATGCAACGCTCTCAACTCAACAAGCAACAAGAGCGAATAAGCAGTCAAACCTACTAAAGACTTCCGGCTCAAAGCATCAGCAACAACATTCGCCTTACCAGGATGATAATCAATCAAACAATCATAATCTTTAATTAGCTTCAACCATCGTCTTTGCCGAAGATTAAGCTCTCTCTGAACCCCTAAATATTTCAAACTCTTATGATCCGTGTAGATAAAACATTTCTCCCCATACAAGTAGTGTCGCCAAATCTTCAAAGCAAACACTATGGCTGCTAACTCCAAATCATGCGTCGGATAATTAAGCTCATGCGGCTTCAACTGCTGAGAAGCATAAGCTATGACTTTACCCTCTTGCATCAAAACACATCCTAAACCATTATGTGAAGCATCACTATAAATCACATATGGTTTATCTTCTATAGGTAAAGCAAGAACAGGCGCTTGAGTCAACATTTCTTTCAACTGCTCAAAACTAGCTTGATACTGATCTGTCCACACAAATCTAACTCCCTTTCGAAGTAATCTGGTGAGTGGAGTAGCTATCAAAGAAAAACCTTTCACAAAGCGTCGATAATAGCCTGCCAAACCCAGAAAACTTCTAACTTCAGTTACAGACTTCGGTGAACTCCAATTCAAAATAGCTTCAACTTTACTTGGATCGACTCTTATATCATCTGCTGAAACTATATGACCCAGAAAAGTAACTTGATCAAGCCAAAACTCACACTTCAACAGCTTAGCATACAACTGCTTCTCTCTCAAGATCTGCAACACAATCAGCAAATGCTGGTCATGCTCTTCTTCATTACGCGAATACACCAAAATATCATCAATGAAGACCACAACAAACTGATCCAGATAGGGCCTAAACACTTTATTCATCAAATCCATGAAAGCTGCAGGTGCATTTGTCAATCCAAAAGGCATTACTAAAAACTCATAATGCTCTTACCTTGTGCGAAAAGCTATCTTAGAAACATCTTCAGATTTAACCCTCAACTGATGGTACCTTGATCTCAAATCAATCTTGGAAAACAATGCTGCTCCCTTCAACTGATCAAAGAGATCATCAATCCTAGGCAAAGGATACTTATTCTTGATAGTCACTTTGTTCAATTGCCTATAATCGATGCATAATCTCAAAGTACCATCCTTCTTCTTTACAAACAAAATAGGAGCTCCCCATGGAGAAACACTAGGGCGAACAAACCATTTATCCAACAACTCCTGCAACTGCACCTTCAACTCTCTCAACTCAGCAGGTGCCATTTGATAAGGAGTAATAGAGATGGGAGTAGTACCAGGCAACAAATCGATACCAAACTCAACCTCTCTCTCAGGGGGTAACCCTGGCAACTCTTCAGGAAACACATTTGGAAATTCCGCAACTGTGGGTATACTATCAAGTTGAGAACCCATTACTCTAGTATCCACAACATGAGCAAGATAAGCATCACACCCTTTTCTAATCAACTTCCTAGCTGCAACAGCTGAAACAAATAAGGATGCAAGTTGTCTCTGCTCACTAGACACCATCACATTTCTACCATCACCGGCTCTCAAAGTAACACATTTCTTTTGACAGTCTACCACGGCTCCATACTTAGACAACCAATCCATGCCTAAAATCAAATCATACTCCTTAAAAGGCATTTCAATCAAATCACCCAAAAACTCCTCACCTTGCACCACAACTGCACTATCACGATGCACTTTACTCACCACAACACTATGTCCTAAAGGATTTGTCACCAAGACATCAAATCCTAAGGACTCTCAATACAATTCAGACACAGGCAATATGGATGCACTTATGTATGAATGAGTAGATCCTGGATCAATCAAAGCAAGAACTGGAATATCAAATAAAGAAAATGTACCCGCTATAACTGCTGAAGTATCCGGCTGCCTCTGCATCACATACACTCTCTGAGAAGACCCAGCCTCATCTGGCCTACTGCCTTTGGATGTAGAGCCTCCTCTCTGACTAATCCCGGGTCGACCACCTCTACTAACACCTCTACCACTTCGACCTCCTCTCACACTAGGTCAAGAAACTGCAGAATCTGCTTGCCTATGCTCCTGCATCTCAGGACACTGTCTAATGAAATGGTCAGGCGATCCACATCTGAAACACACATCTGATCCACCAATCTTCCAACAAACACCCCCATGTATCCTACCACAATGAACACATGCAGGTGAAGTAGACCTCTGAACCACTGGAGTCAGAGCACTAGCTACAGAAACTGCAGGTCTCGGTCTCTGCCTCTAATATTGAACTGACCTACCAGACTGCCTCTAGCTCCTACTGATCCTCGGAATAAAACTTCCTCTGCCTCCCTAACTCTGGTCTCTTCCTCAGTAGCAGCTGTTGCAATACCCTGTGCTCTCTCAACACTTTTGGCTGCAGCAACCAATTGAGAAAAATCCTGGTACCGAGAACCAGCAACAATGCACATAATAGAGGGCCTCAACCACTCCTCAAACCTCCTACACAGGTTAATCTCATCTGCAATAATCCCACTGGTATAGTGGCTCAACCGGATAAACTCTACCTCATACTCTATCACAGTCCGGTTATCTTGTCTCATATTCAGAAATTCCATCTTCTTAGCATCCTTATACTCCCTTGGGGTATATTTCTGCTCAAACTCTCGCAGAAAATCACTATACAACAAAGTCGGTGGATCATCCATAGCATGAGGAACTGTCTTCCACCAATCATAAGCGTCCTTCTGCAATAAGGATCTAGCATAATCAAATTTCTCTTTAGGAGTAGCTTGCAACTAAATAAATATCCTATGCACTTTATCCAACCACTGCTCAGCTACTGCAGGATCTGTAGTGCCCAAGAAATCCTCAGCACCATATTTTCTCAATTTATCATAATGCCTCACCGGCACTTGAGGCTGTGGTGGCGGTGGCGGCTACACTGGAGCTTGCCTTAACAAATCTACTACATGCCGTAGCCAAACTGGTGGCATCTCATCAGCAGCTGGTCTCTCTGGCACAGTAGCAGATGCCTCTCCAGCTATCTCAACCCTAGCTCCATCTCTACCCTCTACAGGAGCTACACTCTCAGCACTACCTTCTACGGACTGACGTGACTGAGACGCCATCACTACCTATATCTGCAAACACAGTAGAATATACCTCATTAAAGATCAAAGACTGCCAACACCAAAACAAGTATCTTATTCAAAAACTAACTTTTAAAATCAAAATGTATTTTTTCTTACAATTTACCTAGGTTGAGAATCTCAAACCTAGGCTCTGATACAAAAACAATTGTAACACCCCTATACCCCGTATACGCACACTACATACCATCACATCCGTAATATACGTGTACTGAATATAGAAATGCTATAGTTTACCAAATACACAAATAATTCCTTTTGAATAATATGGGCAAATTTAAAACATTTAAGTTATATTATGAAATACAATAGATAAAACATTCATTTAATACGCAGCGGAAAATATAACAGTATTTACAAATACATATACATCAAAACTCAAGTTTTGCAAAACATAAAGTTTATACAGGTTTGGCAGTCAATCTTTGATCTTTAAGCCCACTATCCACATTTCAGAATCTAAACTCTACTCGGCCTAGAGGAACTCTCCGGTTCCACCCTGTCACCTGCGCGAAGAATCACATTCGCGCTAAGCCAATGGCTTAGTAGTACAAACTACAATATTATTATGCTTCAATGCAATGCCAATGTCACACAATCAAGTTTCATAAACAATTCAAAAGAATATTATATTTCACAATCTTACATTATTCAATAATTAATCAAAACATTCATTAGATAATACTCACAATTTTCCACATCCATAAACATATTACACATCATGTTGTATCTTCATAGTTTCATTACTCAACATAGCTTTCCAAACCACATTCATTTATTTCATCATTCATGATTCACATTGAAAATAAAGACAAGCATGGGCCCAAAAGACACTAATATGTTATTCAAAGTTCAGAGTTACTGCTTTGGTCCATAATCACAATCATCAAGCCCGTAGGTGATACATATATCTCTATCCATGGATAATGTAATAGACCCAGTCTCTTGGACCTCAACCCGGCTAGACCCGAGGGCCTCAGTATCTTGGTCCTCAACCCGGCTAGACTGTTACTATTTTTGAGGCTTACGACCCAGTCTTTGCACCCCAAAAACATCATATTTCACATTTTTCTGCTGGATTCGGCTTACGACCCGGTCTTTTCACCTATCCAGCAATTCATAGGCATGCCGCCAAACTCAGAACTCTGAAAATTGAATAACATATTAAACATACAATTATTTCATTTATTTCTTTATCATCTCTTTCTCAATTCATTTAATATTTCATAATCAAATAGGCAATCATGCCCCACTTATTTCAATTACATTCTCTTAGCCAACAACAAGGGTTTCATTTCTCATCATGTCTCATATCACATGAAATCAATTCATCATTCAAGTGTACATAACCAAATACATTGAACATCATCATCTAGGCAAACATGCCTCAATTATCTCAATTCATATTAAAACAACTCATCATTGAAATATTCATCATAACCAATTGCATTGCACATACATTTCATATTTCATCATATCATCATATCTTTCACATTTTCAACTTACATTCCACAAAGTTCACATTATGCAAAACATAACATTATTAATATGCATCAACAATGCAATAGATTACTTAACACATTTACAATCAAATGTGTTAAGTCTCAAGATCATATAAAGGTATGCAATAATGTAGGGATTGTACTTACCTCAAAACAAAGTCACACCAATCTATACACTTCCTCCTCCAAGAATCCTCAACACTTAGGTTAGGGCAATCCAACCACTTCACAACCTAATCCAAAAGAAATAATACACACTTAATTACAAAATCACATGAATTCCAATATAATTATACACCTATTAGTCTCATACTAGACCCAAAGATCATAAATTACAAGCCAACATCTCTCTCTAGGACCCCACGGTCGTGGCCTCCCAACCCCCACGGGCGTGGGTTAACAAATGGTTCTGCCTCCTTGCTCAAAACCCCCACGACCATGGCTTCCAATGGCCACGGTTGTGGCAGCCAAGGGCCACGGGCGTGGCATCCAAGATGCTTATGTTTCGGACCAAATTCATGTATTCTATGCTTAAAACTTCATCAAACACAATTATCATGAAGATCTACAAAAATTGTTAATCAAACTCAACATCTACAACAATCACCAATTCAAAAATCTAACACAAACACAACTCATACACTTCCAACACCAACACCAACCTAACTTCTTATCTTCAATTAAATTCCAACACTCTTAAATATACCACAATGAAACATAATCACACTATCACATATCAACAATCTAACTCAATCACAACTTCAATTAAAACAAAAGAAATCAAGAGGGAACTTACCAAAGTTGATGAAACTTCACAAATTTCCAACTTAATCTCTTGAATCTTCCTTCAATTTGATCTTAGAAACAAAACTCTCTCTTGCTCTCTTTTGTCTTTGGAATACCCGGCCACCCAAGGAGAAGAAAAGAAAATGAAAAACAAAATGAGACAAAGTCAAATATTTATCCTTCACTTAAATCTCCACCAAGCATTTTAATAATAAAATAATCACTTTTCTTTCTTCCACTTATTTTAATTTCCTTTTAATTTATTTAATTTAAAAACAATAAATATCTTCTTTTGACCATATAACAATTTGACTTGTATATGTTGTATATATTTGCATATATACAACATATACACTCTCTCTTTAATTCTTTTCTCTTTCCAATTTATCATATACCTTAAATCCAAATTCAACATTAATTACTTCAAAACTTCTAATGCATATTTTGGGATATTACATTTTGTGTTTTTCAAAAGTTAAAATCTTAGAACTTTAATTTAGTTTTCCAAATTTAAAACACTAAAACGTGACCTTATTTTCTAAAAAGACTTAAAATTATTATTTTTTTCTTCTTCAAAAGTCTCAAAACCCTAATTGAACAAATTCTTTAACAAAACCAAAACTTGATTCTGTTTCTTTCAAAATTTTAAAATAAGTTCTATTTCATTCAAAAGGCCTTAAAAAAACATCTTTTCTACTTATAAAAACTTCAATTTATTTGTTTAATTCATAAAATTTCATAAAATATCAAATTGATTTTTAAAACCCTAATTCAAATCTTTTGCCCGAGAACCCTAATTTTAAAGCATAAAACTCTAAATCAACTTTTAAACCTAAAATAGTAAACCCTAAACCTTTTAAAACATTAAACCCTAACTTTTTCTAAACTTTAATCCTTTAAGACATAAAAAAACATAAAAATATGAAAATCCAAAAATTGCACAGTAGCTTGAAGTTCAATAAACCAAAAATCACAAATTAAAGTATTTTAAGGTATTTAAAACCCTAGTTTCATGATTTCATCATTCAAACCTTAATTTGCTTAATCAAAAAGTCTTACCAATCTTTTAAAACACAAAACCCTAATTTATTTTAATTCCATAAAAAATCACAGTAGCTTAACTTTAGAATTTCCAAAACCTTAACACATGAGATAAAGAACCCTAAATGTAAATAGTAGCTATACTTGAACTTTTATTTGCTTTATTCAATTCCATACTTGATTATGCTTTAATTTATTTGAATTCAATACTTGATTTATTTAATTTATCATGGATGGATGTTTATTTTATATCTTGATATTTAAATACTTTTAATGAATGATTTATTTATAATGGATGATTATTTACTTTTATCAATTAATTTAGACTTCCAAAAGTTGTAAGACGTATGTTTCCACTTGGTGGGTACCTCATTAGTTAAACATCATGTAATTTAATTTTCTTTTCTATTCTAGAACCTTTGTAAAGGGCATTGTTAGACAAATGATCTCAATTTTGATCCTTGACAACTCAAATTGAATGATCCATTTAACTTGTGTTTGGAGATTCTTGTTGCAGACTTAGGTTACTTCAAATAAAGCTGAACAGAACACTTTTAGCGGTCGCACCAAAGATGAATACGACCGCACCATTCAATTACAGGATGAAACCTTATCACAGTAGGTTTCGCGGTCAGAAACTCGACCTTAGTAGCGACCGCGTATAAAGAAGAGCGACCGTCCCAATTTATAGACGACCGCTAACCAAGGAACTCAAATCATTCTTATCACAGTAAGGTTCGCGGTGACAAGAACGGCGAATGACTCGGCCTCGCTTACCACCTTAGCGACCGCCCATTTAGAGTCGCGACCGCTCTACCAATTTAAGAAGAATTTGCTTAAAGAGACAGTAGTGTTCGCGTCCTCAGGTGCGTCCAGAAGTTCGACGCGAGGACCTCAATTCGACCGCGAGATGCTACCTAGGGTGACCGCGATATTCAAATTATGGCGGACATCTCTTCTGCCCTGTCAGAGATTGCCACGTGACATGACCGTTATAAATCCACTTCAACATTCAAAAAGGGCGACCGCACCTTGGTGATGCGCTACCGTCCCGACAACCACAGTATGGGCAAGATTCCAGCTGCAGAGCACTCAAATTCGACCGTTGAAGCTTTTTTAAATACAGCGACCGCACCATGTCCAAGGACGACCGCGTGAGATATGAGCGCGACCATCCTTGTATGAAGGATGACCGCTAAATGCTTCAGACAGTTTAAGTAAAGTAGGTCTAAGCTGCCAAGACTTCATTCTCACTATCAATAACGGCTAGTAAGACCACATTGGCTATAAATACAGTGTTTCTATGAGAAAACAAATATACAAGAAGCAAGAAATCATATTTTGATAGCCAAGCAACAAATTTTCTTTTACTTAAACTTACATTTGAATTGTAATGAATGTTAGGTGTTAGCATTGAAAACACCATTGTATAAGTTTGAGTGTGAGCTTGGAAAAACACTTGGGTTGTGAGAGTAATCCTTGTAAAACTCTTGTTTGGGTTGTGAGAGTAAGCCTTAAAAACTCCTTTAAAGGTTCTTGAGTGTAAGCCTTAGAAAAACACTTGTGAAGTTAGGTGTGAACTTGTGAAAACACCAAAATTGGAAGTGAGCTTGTAAAAACTTCAAAGATTAGTGGAACCTTAACAAGTTGTTAAGGAAGTGGATGTAGGATTGAAGTAAAATCCAAACCACTATAAATCTTGTGGGTTCTTTCTTTCTTCCATTACTCAACCATCTCTTAATTTCGCACTTCTATTTTGTTGAGTTTTTTAAATTGTCATTATTTCTTGAGGAAACCAATTCACCCCCCCTCTTGGTTGCTATCTTGGGACAACATTTGGTATCAGAGCCTGAGATTTCTTAAACTTAATTGTGAAATCTGATCCACTATGGCAACTTCTTCTTCATCAAGTTCTCATGGAAATCTTAACACTATTCTTAGACCCTACTTTGATGGAACTGATTATTCATACTGGAAACACAAAATGTATTTGTTTCTAGACAGTGAAGGGATTGAACTATGGGATTTCGTGGAAAGTGAGTGGAAACCTCCCACTTATGAAGTTGACGGTATTCAAGTTCCATTTCCCAAAGCACAATGGTCAGCTAGCAATGTCAAAGATCGATTCAAGAACAATTGAGTCGCTTCCATCTTGATGAATTCCATTTCAAGAGAAGAAGGTGGAAGAGTTCAACATTTAACTTGTGCACATTGCATTTGGAAAACACTCAAAAACTACCATGAAGGTACGACTCAAGTGAGATTTACCAAGAAACAAATGCATGTCCATGAGTACGAGCTATTCAAGATGAAACCAAATTGAAATGTCACCTATATGACCAATCGCTTGCTTGCTATTGTCAATGAACTAAAGAAGTATGGCAAGGTATATGATCAAGGTGATGTAAACAGTAAAATCTTGAGAGCCCTAAGAGCTAGAAAGAACTTTGAATCAAAAGTATCATCCATAGACGAAGCTCATGATCTCAGCACATTAAGAACCGATGAGCTAGTTGGTAAACTACTCACATTTGAGCTACACAGTGAGAAGGAAGAAGATCAAGGTGAAAAAGAAAAGAGAAAACCAATTGCACTCAAAGCAATCAAAGAAGTTGAGAGCTCAAGCAATTAAGGTACTGATGATGAAGATGAAATGGCAATGTTCTCAAAAAGAATCAATGAATGGAAAAGGAAGAAAAGATTACAAGCAAACAAAGGTACATCTCCAAAATTCTCCTTCAAAGATAAAGAAAAGAAAAATGAGGTAAAATGCTATGAATGTGGAAAAACTGGTCACATTAAATCGGATTGCTTCAAATTAAAGAACAAAAAGAAATGGGATAAAGAAAAGAAAAAGTCTCTCAAAGCCACATGGGATGACTCTTCTTCAAGTGGAGAAGAAGAAGAAGAAGGAATTGCAAATCTGCGTCTCATGGCTATTGAAGATGACTCCAATGAGGTAAGTACTCAATCCTTTGATCTAGTAGCACATAATGATACAAATGATATAGATGATAGTGATTTGATTGAGCACATGAACTTTAAAATAGAAAAATATTTTTCTAAAATGATGCTTTATAAAGAGAAAAACTCTAAGTTAGAAAAAGATTTTATATGCTTAAAAAACTCTACCTTAGAATTGAAAACCTCAAATGAACACTTGATGAATACAATAGGAGAGTTAAATAAACACTCACATGACTTAGAAAAAGTGATTAAAGAAAATGAAACATTGAAGCATGAACTAAAAGAACTAAAAGAATCAATTTCCAGATTTCATAAAGGAAAGGAAGCATTAAATACATTAATTAATAACCAAAGATCACCTTCCTTAAAGTATGGATTAGGATTCAATGGCTCAACCAACATTGCACCAAGCAAACCAACATTTGTAAAAGCATCTACAATTGAAATTTCTGATGATCATATCAAAGATGCTTGCACCAAGTCTAAAAGTACCAAAAGAACTTCTTATGGTTTGCTAGGAGATAAAGCCAAAAATAATTATGCATTGTTGTTCACTAAACTTGCACAAAAGAAATCACATACTTGTAGCTGCATGCATAATACGTCAAATACAAAAAGAAAAATGCAGAAGAATAGAATGCCATGGCAATGCACATATTGCATGAAATTCGGACACAAAAATTTCTATTGTTATATAAGAAAGGCTCATCTCAATTTAGAAGGTACTTTTACTACTAACAATCAAGGACCCAACTTCATATGGGTACCTAAAAGAAAATGATCACTATTGCCTTGCAGGTATGCCTAAAATCTACTATCAACGAAAGCACATGGCTTGTGGATAGTGGATGCTCAAGGATTATGACTGGGAATGCAAAGCTCTTTGCAAGTATTACCTATAAACATGGAGGTAATGTAACTTTTGGAAACAATGATAAAGGTAAAATTCTTGGTGTTGGCTCCATTGGTTCTATTGGTAAGGATTTAATTGAAGATTTATGGCTTTGTTGATGGTTTGAAACATAACTTACTAAGTGTTAGTCAACTTTGTGATAAAGCATACTTTGTCAATTTTGATTCCAAGGAATGCAAAATCACGAATTCAAATGATATTATCATATTTAAGGGTACTAGAACAAACAACACTTATAATATCAACATTCATTCAAATCATAAATGTTTAATGTCCACTAATAATGATGCATGGTTATGGCATAGAAGACTAGGTCATGCTGGTATGGATCAATTGAAATATATCTGCAATGAAAACTTAGTTGATGGCCTACCTAAGATAAAATACGATAAAGACGGGATTTGTGAACCTTGTCAACATGGTAAGCAACACAAAAGCTCATTTAAAACAAAGAGTGTTATAAGCACCTCTAGACCTTTAGAGCTCATTCATTTGGATTTGTTTGGACCAAATAGAGTCACAAGCTTAGGAGGCAATTCATATGCATTTGTTCTTGTTGATGACTACTCTAGATTCACATGGGTTAATTTCTTAGCTCAAAAAAATGAAGCCTTTAATTACTTCAAAACGTTTGCAAAAAGAGTTCAAAATGAAAAAGGATATGTGATCACATCTATTAGAAGTGATCATGGCAAAGAATTTGAGAATGAAAATTTTGAAGGTTTTTGCAATGAACTTGGCATTTCACATAATTTTTCTGCTCCTAGAACTCCACAGCAAAATGGTGTAGTTGAAAGGAAAAATAGAACTTTAATTGAAATGGCTAGGACAATGCTCAATGAATATGATTTACCATCTTATTTTTGGGCAGAAGCCGTTAATACAGCTTGTTACATTGCAAATCATGTTTACAAAAGGCATTTAACTAATAAAACTTCTTATGAGCTAAGGAATGGAAGAATACCCAGAATTGGATATTTTAGAGTATTCGGATGCAAATGCTTCATATTGAATACCAAGGATAATCTTGGAAAATTTTCATCCAAATCAGATGAAGGCATATTCCTAGGATATTCATCAAATAGCAAAGCATATAGGGTATTTAACATGAAAACACTAGTTATAGAAGAATCAATGCATGTTGTATTTGATGAATCATCTAATCGTGATCAAAAGAAAGGTATTGCTTTCAATGACCCTGCAGGTACTCTTGAATCTCTTGAATCTATTGATGCTCCAAAGATCAATCAGCATGAACTTGAAGAAAAGACTCATGATCTACCTAAGGATTGGCAATACAAGAAAGATCATCATAAGGAACTCATCATTGGAGAAACATCTAAGGGAGTAATTACTAGATCTAAAATTAATCATATAGATGTTAATTTTGCTTTTGTTTCTCAAATTGAGCCAAAGACTGTTGAGGAGGCCTTAAATGATAAAAATTGGATAACTGCAATGCAAGATAAACTTAATCAATTTGAAGGAAATAATGTTTGGCAACTTACTCCTAGACCTACAGATCACTCTATAATATGATGCAAATGGGTCTATAGGAATAAGCTTGATGAGAATGGTCACATTGTTAGAAATAAAGCAAGATTGGTAGCCAAAGGCTATAATCAAGAAGAAGGTATTGACTATGATGAAACCTTTGCTCCCGTAGCCAGATTAGAAGCTATTAGAATATTACTTGCTTTTGCATGTCACATGAACTTTAAGCTTTTTCAAATGGATGTTAAAAGTGCATTTCTAAACGGACTTATAAGCGAAGAAGTTTATGTAGAACAACCTCCTGGTTTTGAAAACTACAAATTTCCTGATCATGTTTTCAAACTTACCAAAGCTTTATATGGATTGAAACAAGCACCAAGAGCTTGGTATGATAAACTTAGTGCATATTTGCTTGAAAATGGTTTTTCAAAAGGAAAAGTAGACACAACTCTTTTTGTTAAAAAGGACAAGCATAACATTTTGATTGTACAAATTTATGTGGATGACATAATATTTGGAGCTACTAATGAAGCCTTGTGCAAAGAATTTGCTACTTGTATGACTAGGGAATTTGAAATGAGCATGATGGGTGAACTCAAGTTCTTCCTTGGACTGCAAGTCAAGCAATGTGAAGATGAGATCTTCATCAACCAATCCAAATATACAAAAGAACTCATCAAGAAATTTGGAATGGATGGCTGTAAAACTAGCAAAACTCCCATGAGCACATCCTTGAAATTAGGTAAAGATGAAAATGGTAAAGCAGTAGATCAGAAGAAATATCGAGGTATAATCGGATCACTACTTTACTTAACCGCTTCTAGGCCTGATATAATGTATAGTGTATGTCTTTGTGCTAGATTTCAAACTAGTCCTAAAGAATCACACTTGAATGCCACTAAGAGAATTTTGAAATATTTGAGTGGTACAATGCATTTAGGACTTTGGTATCCTAAAAATACATCATTTTATATCATAGGTTTTTCAGATGCAGATTATGCTGGTAGTATCTTAGATAGGAAAAGCACTACAGGAGCATGTAATATCCCAATGTATGCCCTAGAAGTTTTAATACACTTGTTGTTTGATTTGAATTGAAGGTATACATATGTTTTTGCAAAGGAAATGATTGTGTTAATGGAATGTATATGTTGTATATATGTTAATATATATAACATATAAGTGGGTCAAAAGAAAAGTCAAGAGAAGGAAAGGTGTGGTGGAGGATTTTTGGAAATAATTGATTATTATTATTATTATTATTATTATTATGTGGTTAACGTGAGAGGAGGAAAGAAATGAAAAGAAGGAAAAGATATTTTCTTTCTTTCTTCTTCTTTTTCTTCTTCTTTTGGTTCTTGCACGATAGAGAGAGAGAGAGATGGAGAGATGTGATGATCTTCATCAAAATTTTAGGGCTTTAAGAGATTTGAAGGAAGAGATTGAAGATTGGACAAGATATTCAAGGTTTGAAATAAAGTGAATTGCCCTAATTTGGGAAGTGAAGAATCTTGGAAAAAGGAAAGTGTTGATAGTGTGTGGAGTGTTATTGAGGTAAGTACAAACTTACCTAGATGTATTCTTTTATATGATTTATATTTAAAACAATGTTAAGAAATTTATTATGTTGTTAATATAATGTGACTTGTATAGTGTGAAAGAGAAGAGGATCATTCAAAAAGGTATGTGCAATGCAATTTATTATGATGGATTACTTTAAGGTAAATTGAGACATAAAGAGATGTGAAACTAATGTTATGAATTATAATAATGTGAGTGATAAGATTGAATAATGATATGTTTGTTTGGTTAATGTAATTGATGTAGTGTATTATAATGATAATGCATATGAACAATGTTATGTTTTATGTATTGTAAATCTTGGGAGTGGTATTGTGCTACATGAATAATGTATTTTGTAATGTTATAGCAATGATGCTATATGTATAATGTGAATGAGGTAATTGGTTATGGATACTTGAATAATGAAATATCATAATATGAGTTGAGACATAATGTGATGTGAAGCCATTGTGATTGGCTATGATAATTCAAATGTGATATGAAGCCATTGTGATTGGCTATGTTGATTCAATTGAAAAAAAAATAGGGCATGTTTTCCTAGATGATGATGAGATTTGAAAATGATATTGATGATGAAATAATCAATGAATTGTGTGACTAATGTGTTATTCTATTTTCAGAGTTTGTTGTTGGTGGCATGCCTAATGATAGTAACAATCTCTTGAAGTTAGGTTGGATTGATCCTTGAAGCCAAGTTGGGTTGAAGTTTAACATGTTTTACTCCCCTTGAAGCTTGGTTGGGTCAAATCCTTGAAGCCTAATTGAGATGTTACAACCCTTGAAGCTAGGTTGAATTGGTTCTTGAAGCCAAGTTGGGTTGATACTTAGCATGCTTTGTTCCCCTTGAAGCTTGGTTGAACCTAATTCTTGAAGCCTAGTTGGGATAATGATAAATGTGATAATGAAAACCAAAGCATTAACTCTGAAAATTGAATGGCATATTAGTGTCTGTTGGGCCCGAGTCTGTCTTTATTATCAATATGATATACAAATGTTGAAATAAATGGTTAATGAGATCTATGGTTGACTTTGTTGGCAATGTGACTTATGATTGGTGAATTGTGAACAAAATAATGCTATGAAGTATGATGTGAAATGTGTATATTGGCATACTAATTATGAGTATTAATGATGGATTGCAAATAATGATTCAATTGAATGGTATAATGATTTAATTGAATGGTGTAATGAAATATAAGGTTATGAAGTATGGAATGATAAGATGGTATAAATGAGTTATTGAAAAGAGATTCGATTTTGAGAAGCTATGTGGAGATATATGATTCTGGAAGTGTAATATAATATGTAATATGTATATGAGGTAGCAATGGTAAGTATAGTTTTGTGAATGTTTTATGTATATATATATATAATCTATGAGATTAGTGGGAGTATATGAAGAATGCACTAAGAAAAGAAAAACAGGATAAGAAAACAATAAAACATGATGCTAAAAATATGAGGTACGATTCTTTTGTAAAGTATATTTTAATATTTATTTGTACTACTAAGCTCTCGGGCTTAGCGCGGATGTGTAATCGCGCAGGTGACTAGGTGGAAGATATGCCGTCCCGCTGTTATGCCACGAGAAGGGTAAGAGTTTGTCGAGACCAACTATAGGGTAATGCATACATGTATAATTTTTAATTATGATGTATTTCTGATGATAGAGTACTTATATGTTTAAATGAAAATTTGATAAAGATAATGATTTTGTAAATGTTATTTAAATTAACGTATTATGGTTTTGAACTCTGTTACAGGTTTTTAAAAGATAACGAAAAGTGACATCCTTATACTTTGTATACTTACTGTATGTATACTAGGTATACGTATAGTACTTATATAGGGTATCGGGGTGTTACAGAGCATGTCACTTTCTTGGTAATTGTCTAGTTTCTTGGCATAGTAAGAAACAAGCATCGGTTGCTTTATCCACAACGGAAGCCGAATATGTTGCAGCATGTTTTTGTTGCACACAAGTATTATGGATGAAACAACAATTGCTTGACTATGGTAAAGTATTTAACAATATCTCCATTAAATGTGACAACACTAGTGCTATCAATTTGTCTAAGAATCCTATCCAACACTCTAGATCCAAACATATAGATATTAGACATCATTTCTTGAGAGAAAATGTACAAAATCAGAATATAATCCTAGAATTTATAGATACACAAAATCAACTTGCTGATATCTTCACAAAACCCTTGAATGAAGATAGACTTAACTTCATTAAACTCAATTTAGGAATGATTGATGGAATCACTTTGAATTAATTAAAACTTTTGCCTTTTAATAAAGTTTCTTTGTGCATATATGTATATTTTTTCCTAAACATTAGAAAAATCCTCCATCTTTCCTTGAATCTTTCAATTTTAAGTCAGTCGCGTTCGCTCCAGTGTCCTTTCGCGATCGCTATCTTGTCTGCCAGATTCACTCAAACAAATAACTCTGTGCGCGGTCGAGAAAATTTATGTGCGGAAGCAAAAACTTGAACAGTTTCGACCGTTACAGATAGTTTCTTCACCCGCGAGCTTATTGATCATGCTAATGGTTGCTAGACCGAATTTCGCGATCGCACCATTCTAAATTTGCGACCGTACTCTGTACACTCTGCTCGAAATTTTGTAACCGTTGGCTATGTGACAGGTCGCAACTCTTAACTTTCAACAATCATAAATGGCTATTTTCTTAATTTCATCTATTTAAGAGTATGTTACATCAGTTTCTTTGATATTTTGCTTATTAAAACATACAAACTTCCCTCTGAATCTCGAAAATCTTCTCAAAATCATCTGTTTCTCAATCACCCTCTGTTTTCCAGTTCTCTTCTGTTTTTTCTGTTCTGATGGCTCCCAAAAAGAAAACCACTTCCAAAATAAAAGGACAAGCAAAGAGAGTTCCAGGAATCACAATAAGTGAACCCATAGTTGATCCTCCATCTCCTCCACAGTCTAGAAGAGGTGAGAAAATTCACAAACCTCACCACTAAACTTATGAGGAAGATGTTAGGTATGCTATGTTGAAGAGAAAGAAGGTTGAAGGAACCAAATCTCCTTTTGGTGGGATGCTTTCTGCCCTAAATTTCAAGGACGAGATTGAGAGATTACTAGATGTCCTTGGATGGAGAAAGTTTGTATTTCAAGAAGTGGTAGGTTATTCCAGTTTAAGCAAGGAATTTCTAATGTCTTTCCAAATAGAAAAGAGTGCTAACTCTGCACTAGGATGGTATGGGGTTAGGTTTAAACTCTTTGATCAATACCAATCCTTAACCCTAGAAGATTTTGGCAGCATTTGGAACTTTCCTACTGATGGTATAACCTCCTACAATGATCAAATCTTCTCAAACCAAACTCTCTCTGAATTCTGGCAAGAAATTTCTGTGGAAACTTCTTTTGAAAAGGAATCAAAAGCCAGACACATCAAATCTCTCACCCATTGGATGCTCCATAGGATTATCACCTACACCATCCATCAAAGAGCAGATGGGAATGAAAAGGTAACCAAAAGAGACCTCATCTTTTTATATGCTTTCACCCACAACATTCAAATGAACACAACCAAGTTCTTGATTGACACCCTCTATCATCATGCTGTTACAAGAACTGGAACCTTCTTCCTATCCTCACAAATTACTCAAATAGCTAGGCACCTAAACCTGCTAAATGATTTGAACTTAGCTACTTTGAGAAACCCTTTCAATCTTGCCTCTAGTGCCATCACTATTGACTACTTAGAGCATGCTGGATGTGTAAGGAAGATTGAAGGTACATATGTATACTATTTTGGCAAGAAAGGAGTTGTGGACAGACAAAAGAAAAGGCCAAGGTATACAATTGAGGAAGAGGGAGACTCTGTGGAAGTTGCTATGGAATTACCTCCAAAAGCTGCTTCATCCAAAGCTACTTAAGAAACCACTTCATCCTCTACACAAACTCATCCTCAATGCTATCAAATCTCTCTCCAAGAAACTCTCCAGGTTCAAGAAAAGTGTCTCCAAGAGATTCCATCACTTGAACAAGAGAATTGACCTTATATCTCACATGCACCATGACCTCTATGATATGCAAGGCAAACTGGACTTGCCTCAATGCAATCTTGAAGATTGGGATATAAGTGATCATACTCAAAGCCTTCCTGAAGAAGAAGAGTCAATAAGCACTAGCTCTACCTCTTTTGCTCCTCAAGATAAAGGAAAAGCTCCTTTAATAGAAGAAGAGATAGATGAGGATGATGAATCTGAATAGTATATTTAAGATGTTTAGTTTCAGTAGTTTACATCTTCATTTTGTGTTATGCTTTGATTTGTTTGTTGCTTTACTTATATCTTTGTACTTTCTTCTACCTTTTAATAAACATAATGTTTAGTATCTTTATTTGTTTAATAGTTTATGCAATGGGGGAAAAATGTTTTGCCTATGACAAAGGGGGAGAAAATAGTACACAAATTGGAATGATTGGAATTCAATGCACCAAGATAATCAAATAAAATAATTTCAAATGCACCTAGATAGACTTAACCATGATTCATGCATATGTTAAGGGGGAGCATTTTAGTTTGTTTAAAAATCATTCAATTTGAATTGTCAAAGTCAAAATGGGGGAGATTGTTAGACAAATGATCTCAATTTTGATCCTTGACAACTCAAATTGAATGATCCATTTAACTTGTGTTTGGAGAATCTTGTTGCAGACTTAGGTTACTTCAAATAAAGCTGAACAGAACACTTCTAGCGGTCGTACCAAAGATGAATACAACCGCACCATTCAATTACAGGATGAAACCTTATCACAGTAGGTTTCGCGGTCAGAAGCTCGACCTCAGTAGCGACCGCATATAAAGAAGAGCGACCGTCCCAATTTATGGACGACCGCTAACCAAGGAACTCAAATCATTCTTATCACAGTAAGGTTTGCGGTGACAAGAACGGCGAATGACTCGGCCTCGCTTACCACCTTAGCAACAGCCCATTTAGAGTCGCGACCGGTCTACCAATTCAAGAAGAATTTGCTTAAAGAGACAGTAGTGTTCGCGTCCTCAGGTGCGTCCAGAAGTTCGACGCGAGAACCTCAATTCGACCGCGAGATGCTACCTAGGGCGACCGCGATATTCAAATTATGGCGGACATCTCTTCTGCCCTGTCAGAGATTGCCACGTGACATGACCGTTATAAATCCACTTCAACATTCAAAAAGAGCGACCGCACCTTGGTGATGCACGACCGTCCCAACAACCACAGCATGGGCAAGATTCCAGCTGCAGAGCACTCAAATTTGACCGTTGAAGCTTTTTTAAATACAGCGACCGCACCTTTTCCAAGGACGACCGCGTGAGATATGAGCGCGACCATCCTTGTATGAAGGACGATCGCTAAATGCTTCGGACAGTTTAAGTAAAGTAGGTCTAAGCTGCCAAGACTTCATTCTCACTATCAATAACGGCTAGTATGACCACATTGGCTAAAAATACAGTGTTTCTATGAGAAAACAAATATACAAGAAGCAAGAAATCAGATTTTGATAGCCAAGCAACAAATTTTCTTTTACTTAAACTTACATTTGAATTGTAATGAATGTTAGGTGTTAGCATTGAAAACACCATTGTATAAGTTTGAGTGTGAGCTTGGAAAAACACTTGGGTTGTGAGAGTAATCCTTGTAAAACTCTTGTTTGGGTTGTGAGAGTAAGCCTTAAAAACTCCTTTAAAGGTTCTTGAGTGTAAGACTTAGAAAAACACTAGTGAAGTTAGGTGTGAACTTGTGAAAACACCAAAGTTGGAAGTGAGCTTGTAAAAACTTCAAAGATTAGTGGAACCTTAACAAGTTGTTAAGGAAGTGGATGTAGGATAGAAGTAAAATCCGAACCACTATAAATCTTGTGTTTTCTTTCTTTCTTCCATTACTCAACCATCTCTTAATTCCGCACTTCTATTTTGTTGTGTTTTTTAAATTGTCATTATTTCTTAAGGAAACCAATTCACCCCCCCTCTTGGTTGCCATCTTGGGACAACAGGCATGTTTCTACCTTTTGGTGGATGTCCTATCTAGGCATGTGATGTAAGGACATGTTTCCATCCTTGGATGGGTGTCCATTTATTTGTTTTGTTTTGTTTGGACATTGCTTTGATTTTAATATAATGATGCTTTCTTTTTATTGTGTGTAATATGGATAATGTTATTATACTTAAGAATTTTATAATATTAAGACCTGCAAAGGAGGCCGGTTCCAATGAACCGGGCGTTGTGGGGGGTGCTGGGCCATTTCTCACCTTCCCCATACGTACCTAACTTTCCGAACCCATTAAGGGGTTGGGGATTCCTTAGGAATCGAGTCATTCACCCCTTTCTTTTTCCCAGCCCGTCCGGGTGGCGACTCCATTTTCTCCAGACTTAGGTTCATGTTCTCTAAGGCCCCGAGCCTAAACAGTGCCGAAGTCGCAAGAACCATTCCACAGGGAGTGGGGGCGAAAATCTCCACTCACAGTTGCAACTCCACTGGGGATAAGAGAAGTTGATTCCGTTGGTTTTTATATTATTTTATTCTTTCTTATAATGATATTATCCATTGCATCATATGAGATTGCATTGTGTGTGTGAGTTAGGATGACCGTGTTACCCGTGTTATGTTATGTAAGGGATACCATACTTTCACTCAAGGTATGGTGATCGAGCATGGCATAACCACTCATGGCCTCGTACCATTTGGTATATACTTGCTATGGAAACCTAAGCCTTTCCACCCAAAGACTAAAGCTCATGTAATTGGCCTAGTTACTTTCCTTAGGTTTTACCCTAAATGCACGTTGTTTGACTATGGTTAGTTTATCTTAGTCTAAATCATGGCTTATTTGGTTTGTTCTTTTTCTAATATGACCCAAGTACATTTGCAAGCTCAAAATAAATTTTTTCTTTAAAATCCAAAAGACCAAAACTAATTTCAAAATTTTTCAAGATGGTCTTTGGACATAAGACTTTTCTAAAACAAATCAAAGATTCTTTGGCCCATGGCCCAAATACTAAGCCTAAAATCCATTTTTCTAAAATCTTTTACAATGGGCTTAGAAACAAAACTATTTTCACCCAATATTTTCTTACAAAGAGCTTGCAAAAATATTTAGGTCAATTATGAAATGCCAAAAATCAATTGTGGGCCTAGTTTACACTAAGAATAAATTAACCATGGGCTTGTTTTTGGCATAAATCATTAGATACCATTTTCAATTGAGAAATCTATTTATAATAAACCTCTTAATTTTGTTTTAATCCAGCATAGCATAAAAGCTACTTTAGTTGGATAAATGGATTAAAACCTAATTAATGGGAATTATTATGAACTGATTTCTATTTTTGAAAATATAACTATTGGTTAAAACGTCCGAGGGAATTATTCGAAAGCAAGGTACCCCATGTTGGTATTTTGTTAACCATATACCTAGGAAAAGAGACTCGGCACTCGTGTGTGGATGTTATAAGGTTGGAAGAAACGTCCTATTTATCCTTATTTGTTGTTGGTGCATACATGCATACATTTGCATCTCATATCATTGATCCTCTCTGGCTCACAGCCTTGGATTACAAAAGTTCAAAAGCTTGCAACAATCCGACCTACGCCGGAGATGAAGTATCTAGCAATGACTCAATCACTTGCTCACCTAAGACAATGGAGCCTGAACAAATTCAAAGAATGGTGGATGAAGCCCTCAGTGCCAAAATGGAAGAGATCAAAGAGGCCATGGCCGAGACCATAAAGAATCAATTACCTGCAATTTTAGGAAACAATGCCGAAGCATCTGCTAGCACCAAGAAAGTCAAGGGGAAGGCTAAAATTGATGAAGTAGCTTTTGATGACGATAAGGTGATCATTGATGATGATGAATGGGCTCAATACTACCAAGATCTTCAAGATAAAAAGGAGCCAAAGGTTGTTGAGAAGGCAACTATTGAAAAGACCAAGACATCCGGTGTTGAAAAGATGATTGCTGATTTAGAAAAGAAATTTGAGAAGAAGCTAAAAATTGAAGAGAAGTCTAAGGTCGACAAACTATTTGAACAAGATGAAGAGGTCCCTTATAAATTCAAGATTCCTTCCTTTGCAAAGTACAATGGCACTGGAAATCCTCATCTCCATGTGAAATAATATATCACTGCCATGCAGTCTGCTCGACCTACTAAGGCTCAAACCCTAAGGTACTTTATGCTCTCATTGGACCCTGTTGTCCAAAATTGGTTTAATACCTTGTATGATGGAACATAAAAGAGTTGGGATATACTTTACAAAGCCTTCATCCAACAATATCGATACAATGTTGAAATGGAAGTTACCTTAATGGAAGTTGAGTCCATTAGGCAACGATCAAATGAAAATTTTGTAGATTATGTCAAGAGATGGAGAAACAAGGCTGCTTTACTCAAGAAAAGGCCCGATGAATCTAATCAAATAAGGATGATCGTGAGAGGTGTCTTGCCCAATCTCCGTGAAAGGATGTCTCATACTCTTATAAGGGATTTCAAAGATCTTCTCCAAGCTGGTCTACAAATTGAAGAGTGGGAAAGGGAGAAGAATCGCTTTTCAATAAAAAGGAATGAAAAAAGGAACTACCAGTCGGGCAATCAAATCACACAAAAAGAAGTTGATGTTAATGCCGCTAGTGAAAGAGGAATGAGGCAGTTTTTAGATATGGGGAAGCCACTATCTTGGGTTCTCAATAAGCTACAAAAGAAGGGATTGTTACAACCCTTGACTCCTCGTCCTTTGCCTAATCCTCTTCCACCTAACTTTGATACTAATGCATTTTTCCAATTCCATCAAAGGCCTGGACACGAAACGGACAATTGCATGAAGTTGAGGCATGAGATTCAGAATTTAATTGATAATGGCAAGTTGCCCAAGCCGGACAAGCCCAACACCAAAGATAATCCATTTCCAAGGTTCAATAGAGTGCCACCACCAGCAACCTTCATGGTGGGAAAAGGATTGGAAGAAGACTTTGTTTTATCATCCTTTCAAGATGGAAATATTGAAGATGTGAAAGGAAAAGATGCCTAACTCAATGAACTTTCCTTAGCTTGAATGTTGCTTTTCAATCTTACTTTCTTTAATATTTTAGAACTATTGTGTTTTTCAAATTTAAATTTGTTTGAATAAATTATTTTTATCATAAATTTTTGTTGGTCTTTGTTCATTTTGATGCTCAACCAATGAGGAATTTAGCTTGATGTTTATAAATTAATGTGTCTAGGCATCATGACGCGAATGACTTTACTAGATGAGGGAATTTCTCTATAACATTGAGTTGTGTATGCTTACTTAGAGAGGGCTCCTGCATAATTATCTTTGTCTAGGCCTTAGTCAGTCTTAGAACATGCTTTGACAAACTTTTGAGGCGAAATTGAACTCTGCTTATTTAAGGGAGAAATGGTCTAGGAATTGTTTGATAAACCAACAACTAGTATCCACCCTATTAAATATCAATCCCTAGTTGTCCCTTTGAGCCTTCATAAAATTTTAGCTTTCTTTTCATTGGCATATAACCTCAACAACCTACCTTGAGCTATTGTGATACTTTTGACAAGTCTTATGATCACAAAGGTGAAAAGGCAAGAAGATCAAACAAAGAAATGAATAGTCAAGACTATGAAGATAGTTGAAGTTCTCAAGACCATAAGGGTAGTTGATGTTTTCAAGACCATAAGGATAGTTGATGTTCTCAAGACCCTAAGGGTAGTTGAAGTTCCCTTAATATCTCCAAGACAACATCAACATTGGAGTAATAAATGATTTATCCCTATTTATTGGAAGACCAAGTTCGTACAAATAAGACAACTCTATTTGAGCTAGAACCAAAAACAAAAATGTAACACCCCTATATCCCGTATACGTACCAAGCATGCTTATACGATCGTAATATACGTATACTGAATATAGAAAATGCCACCGTTTAAAAATACACAACATAAATCTTTGTAAATAAGTGAATCCAATTTCAAACATTTAAAAAAAATCCAAAAGACACCATATATAAAAACATTTATTAAACCACAGCGGAAGTTATTACAAATATTTACAAATACAAATACGTTATAAATCAAAGTTTACAAAACATAGAATATATACATGATTGGCAGCTTTTCTCTAATCTTTAAGTTCCAAAAATAAACTCTTCAATGCCTAGTCTCACTTGGTCTCGAGGAGCTCTCGGGTTCAACTCTGTCACCTGCGCGATCAAACACTATCGCGCTAAGCCAACGGCTTAGTAGTACAAACCATAATAATATTATGCAATGTCAATATCAATGTCAAGTATTCAACCAATCAAGATCATATTTATAAATGTTACATTTCATTATTTCAATAATTATATCATCATTCATTATACTCATTCAAGTTCATCATTATAGCCAACAACCATGGCTTCATATACGAACCTTCCCCCAACCAGGTCGATTGCCCACTGAGCCTCAGGCCACTGCCAATCCCAGGGGTCCGCAGGAGGCAGATAGGCACGTATAAAACTATCAGTAATGAACCTTCCCCCAACCAGGTCGGTAGTCCAAGTTCGGTTGCCCATCCCAATGGGTCCGCATGGTTCCGCAGGAGGCAGATAGGTACGTATAATACTGACTGTATCGAACCTTCCCCCAACCAAGTCGGTAGTCCAAGCTCAGTTGCCCATCCCAATGGGTCCACATGGTTTCGCAGGAGGCAGATAGGTCCGTTCATCAATCTTTAAACATTACTTTCTCAATTCATTTCATTCTCATAATATACAACATCAATTACATTAACTAAACACACATATGATTATTCAGTCATATCATCTAGGCATGCTTCAATCATATCATTCATATCTCTTTATGTCTCAATTTACATTATTCATAGATTTAAAATCTTCCACATACATTTGTTTGGATCATTATTGTTTTAAGTGTGTTTAAAAATGTTTATTTTTATGTATAGGTGCAAAAAAAACCTTAAAGAATCAAAACAATGTAAGAAGAGCAAAGAACAATCATAGTAGCTAGCACACCCAAGGGACACGGCCAAGCTTGTGGCCGTGTCTCTCAACACAAGCTCTAACACAAAAATCCAGTAGCAGACACGGGCAAGGGACACGGCCGTGTCTCTCTAAAAATCATCCAACACGGCCAAATTTCCTTAGACTTGGCCATGTCTCGCAAAAATTCTTTAGTTTGGCCGTGTCTCTTCCTTAGTTTGGTCGTGTCTCTCATGAATAAAAACCCTAAACATGGCCAAATCTCTTTTGATTGAATTTAAACACATTGTGCACAACATAACCTCATTCAAATGGATATAATCAATGTCATTAACACATATTTTGCATATTCATCACAATATTCACATTAATAATACATTAACAACACATTTAATCACTTACCACTTCAAAACCCTTAAAATAACATCACTCTTATCCTTTCAACCTCAACATCCACATAACTTACCATCTTCAAACCAAAACCAACACCAATTTTACTTTCTAACTTACAATCAATTTCAACACTTATAAACACATCTCAAACACACCAAATCATAATAACAACAAATCATAACTCACCTCAAACACAACTTCAAAAATAACAAAGGAAAACAAGAGAGTACTTACCAAAAATGAGGAAATTTCACAAATCTCCAACTTAATCCTTTGATTCTTCCTTCAATTTGATTATAGAATTTAGAACACCTCTCTTGCTCTCTCTTTCCTTTGGTAGCCGGCCACACACATGAGAAGGAAAGAAAATGAACACAAGTCAAACTTCTTTTCTTCTTTAAATCTCCACCATGTATTCCAAAATAAGAATTTACCTAAATACCCCTTTCCATTTGTTTTAACTCTCTTTTCACTTACTTGCCCATTTAGGTAATTTCACATATCACAAATAAAATATCTTCTTCCCTTGACTCTTCATTTGATCAACATATATGTTATATATATATTACCATATACCCAACATATACACTTTCTCTCTACACATTACTTTCCTTTTTAAACAATACCTAAACATTCTCTTTTCCATTTCTTTTCTTATCAACATAACATATACACATAATTCAAACAAACAACAATTATATCCAAACTTCTAGGGCACACATTGGGATATTACAATTCTCCCCCTCTAGAAAGAAATTTCATCCTCGAAATTACCTGATATCAAGTCCGAAACAACTGAGGATACTGATCTCGCATGGTTTGTTCACTTTCCCAAGTTGCCTCTTCTTTTGCATGATTCTTCCACAAAATCTTCACAAGTGGCACTTTCTTATTTCTCAATTCTTTCACATCACGTGCCAAAATAGCAATTGGTTCTTATTCAAATGTCAGATCTAGATTCACTTCAATAGATTCAATTGGCAAAACATGAGATGGATCCGACCTGTATCTCCTTAACATAGAAACATGAAAATACATTATGGATCCTATCCAACTCAGGTGGTAAAGCAAGCCGATAAGCAACTGGCCCAATTCTTTCCAAAACTTCATACGGTCCAATGAAACGAGGACTCAATTTCCCTTTCCGACCAAACCTCAAAATCTTCTTCCAAGGAGACACTTTCAAAAATACCTTATCTCCCACATTATACTCAATGTCTCTCCTCTTCAAATCTGAATAAGACTTCTGTCGGTCTGAAGCTGTTTTCAACCTATCTCGAATCATTATCACTTTCTCTTCAGTTTCTTTAACCAGATCAGGACCAATTATCTTACTTTCTCCAAGCTCATTCCAACATAAAGGTGTCCTACACCGTCTACCATACAGTGCTTCGAATGGTGCCATACCAATGCTGGATTGATGACTGTTATTGTAAGCAAATTCCACAAGTGGCAAAAATCTATCCCAACCTCCAGAGAAATCAATGACACAGCTTCTCAACATGTCTTCGATAATCTGTATCACTCTCTCTGACTGTCCATCTGTCTGCGGATGGAAAGCAGTACTGAAGTGTAATCGAGAACCCAAAACACCATGTAAACTCTTCCAAAATCTTGAAGTAAATTGGGGATCTCGATCAGATACTATAGAAGTTGGGACACCATGCAACTTCACAATCTCATAGATATACAGCTCAGCTAACCTCTCCAAAGAGTAATCCATCCGAACCAGAAGAAAATGAGCTGTCTTAGTCAACCTATCAACAATCACCCATATAGCATCATGCTTCCTTTGTGTCAATGGTAAACCAGACACAAAATCCATTGTCACTCTTTCCCATTTCCATTCAGGCACTGATAAAGGTTGAAGTAACCCTGTTGGAACTTGATGCTCAGCTTTTACCCTCTGACATGTGAGACATTTGGTTACAAACTCTGCAATGTCTCTCTTCATACCGGACCACTAGTAATACTGCTTCAAATCATGATACATCTTTGTATTGCCCGGATGCATAGCAAATACTGACTGATGGGCTTCTTCTAAAATAATCCTTCTCAAATTTGCATCACCAGGTACACACAATCTGTTCTTAAACCAAAGACTCCCATCACTTCTTACAATAAAATCTCTACTCTTTCCATTCTGGCAATCTGAAACAATCTTTTGAATCTTCTCATCATCCAATTGAGCTTCTTTAATCTGATCCAACAAAACTGGTTTCAATTGCAACTGTGCCAACAATGCACCATCATCACAAGATACAAAACTGGCATGCAAAGCTCTCAACTCAACAAGCAACGAGAGCGAGTAAACAGTCAAACCTGCTAAAGACTTCCGACTCAAGGCGTCAGCAACAACATTTGCCTTACCAGGATGATAATCAATCAAATAGTCGTAGTCTTTAATCAACTCCAACCATCTCCTCTGTCGAAGATTAAGCTCTTTTTGAACACCCAAATATTTCAAACTTTTATGGTCTGTATAGATAAAACACTTCTCCCCAAACAAATAATGTCACCAAATCTTCAATGCAAACACAATGGCTGCTAACTCTAAATCATGGGTCGGATAATTGAGTTCATACGGTTTCAATTGTCGAGAAGCATAAGATATCACTTTACCTTCTTGCATCAAAACACAACCCAAACCACTATGTGAAGCATCACTATAAATAACATATGGTTTGCCTTCCACAGGTAAAGTAAGAACAGGCGCTTGAGTCAACATTTCTCTCAACTGTTCAAAGCTAGCCTGACACTGATCTGTCCACACAAATCTAACTCCCTTTCGAAGTAATCTGGTAAGTGGAGTAGCTATCAAAGAAAATCCTTTCACAAACCGTCGGTAATAGCCTGCCAAACCCAGAAAACTTATAACTTCAGTCACAGACTTTGGTGGACTCCAATTCAAAATAGCTTCAACTTTACTCGGATCAACTCTAATACCCTCTGCTGAAACTATATGACCGAGAAAAGTTACTTGGTCAAGCCAAAACTCACACTTCGATAGTTTAGCAAACAATTACTTCTCTCTCAAAATTTGCATCACAATCCGCAGATGCTTATCATGTTCCTCCTCATTAAGTGAATACACCAAAATATCATCAATAAAAACTACCACAAACTAATCCAGATAGGGCCTAAACACCTTATTCATCAAATCCATAAAAGCTGCAGGTGCATTCGTCAGACCAAAAGGCATAACTAGAAACTCATAATGCCCATACCTTGTACGAAAGGCTGTTTTAGGAACATCTTCAGCTCTGACCCTCAACTGATGGTACCCTGATCTCAAATCGATCTTGGAAACACTGCTGCACCCTTCAATTGATCAAAGAGATCATCAATTCTAGGCAAAGGATATTTATTTTTAATAGTCACCTTGTTCAATTGCCTATAATCAATGCACAATCTCATAGTACCATCCTTCTTCTTCACAAATAACACAGGAGCTCCCCACGGTTAAACACTAGGGCGAACAAACCCTTTATCCAGCAACTCCTGCAACTGCACCTTCAATTCTCTCAGTTCGGCAGGTGCCATTCCATAAGGAGTAATAGAGATAGGAGTGGTACCAGGCAATAATTCAATACCAAACTCCACCTCTCTCTCAGGAGGCAACCCTGGCAACTCCTCTGGAAACACATCTGAAAACTCTGCAACTGTGGGTATATTATTAATTTGAGAACCCTTTACTCTAGTATCCACCACATAAGCAAGATAAGCGTCACATCCTTTTCTAATCAATCTCCTAGCTGCAACAGCTGAAACAAACAAGGATGCTAACTGTCCCTGCTCACTAGATACTATCACCTCTCTTCCATCACCAGTTCTCAAAACAACAATTTTCTTTTTACAATCTACCACGGCTCCATGTCTAGATAGCCAGTCCATTCCTAGGATCACATCATATTCCTTAAAAGGCATTTCAATTAAATCTCCAAGGAACTCCTCACCTTGCACCACTACTGCACTATCTCGGTGCACCTTGCTAACAATCACACTATGCCATAAAGGATTTGTCACCAATACATCAAATCCTAGGGATTCAGCATGCACATCAGACACAGGCAAAATAGATGCACTAATATATGAATGAGTGGATCCAGGATCAATCAAAGCAAGTACTGAAATACCAAATAAAGAGAAAGTACCAGCTATGACTGCCGAAGCATATGGCTGCCTCTGCATCACATAAATCCTCTGAGAAGATCCAGCCTCCTCTGGTCTACTCTCCCTAGATGTAGAACCTCCTCTAGAACTGAACCCAGATCTACCTCCTCTGCTGAAACTCCTGCCTCCTCGACCTCCCCTCACACTAGGTCGAGAAGCTGCAGAATCTACCGACATTTGCTCCTGCCTCTCAGGACAATCTCTAACAAAATGATCAGGTGATCCACATCTGAAGCATACAGCTGGTCCACTACTCTTCCAACAAACACCCCTATGATAACCCCCACACTGAGCACATATAGGTGGAGTGGATCTCTAAACTACTGGAGTAGGAGCACTCGCTACTGAAACTGTAGGTCTCGATCTCGGTCTCTGGAACTGAACTGACTTACCAACCTGCCTCTGACTCCTACTGATCCGAGGAACAAAACTTCCTTTACCTCTTTTCACAGATGAAGACCCTACTTCAAACTGGGGTCTCCTAACCCTGGTCTCTTCCTCAAAAACAGTTGCTGCAATGCCCTGGGCTCGCTCCACACTCCGAGCTGCTGCAACAAGCTGGGAAAAATCATGATATCTAGATCCAGCCACAAGACACATGATAGAGGGCCTTAATCCCTCCTCAAATCTCATGCATCTATGTATCTCATTAGATATAATACATCCAGCATAATGGCTCAACCAGATGAACTCTACCTCATACTCTGTCACAGTCCGGTGATCTTGCCTCAAACTCAAAAACTCCATCTTCTTCACATTTTTATACTCCCTCGGAGTATACTTCAATTCAAACTCTCTTAGAAAATCAGTGTAGGACAGTGTAGGTGGATCATCCATAGCATGGGGCACTGTCTTCCACCAATCATATGCATCCTTCTGCAACAATGATCTTGCATAATCAAATTTTTCTTCTGGAGTTGCTTGCAACTGAATGAATATTCTCTGTACTTTATCTAGCCACTACTCAGCTACAGCTGGATCAATAGTACCCAGAAAATCTTCTGCTCCATACTTCCTTAATTTATCATACTGTCTCACTGATACCAAAGGCTGTGGGGATGGTGGCGGTGGTTGCACTGGTGCTTGCCTCAACAAATCAACCACATGCCTAAGCCAAACTGGCGGAACCTCCTCTCCAGCTGGTCTCCCTGACACAGAAGCAGGTACCTCTCCAGCACTATCCACTCTAGCTCCATCTCTAACCTCATCAGGAGCTATACTCTCAGCACTACCCTCGACTGACTGACGTAAGTGAGAATCCATCACAACCTATGTCTGCAAACACAGCAGAATACATCTTATTAAAGATCAGGGACTGCCAATGCCAAACATGTATATTATTAAAAAAATTCACTTTCTAAAATCAAAACATTCTTTTTCTTACACTTGACCTAGGTTGAGAATCTCGAACCTAGGCTCTGATACTAAAATAAATGTAACACCCTTATATCCCGTATACGTACCAAGCATGCTTATACGATCGTAATATACGTATACTGAATATAGAAAATGCCACCGTTTAAAAATACACAACATAAATCTTTGTAAATAAGTGAATCCAATTTCAAACATTTAAAAGAAATCCAAAAGACACCATATATAAAAACATTTATTAAACAACAGCGGAAGTTATTACAAATATTTACAAATACAAATATGTTATAAATCAAAGTTTACAAAACATAGAATATATACATGATTGGTAGCTTTTCTCTGAACTTTAAGTTCCAAAAATAAACTCTTCAATGCCTAGTCTCACTTGGTCTCGAGGAGCTCTCGGGTTCAACTCTGTCACCTGCGCGATCAAACACTATCGCGCTAAGCCAACGGCTTAGTAGTACAAACCATAATAATATTATGCAATGTCAATATCAATGTCAAGTATTCAACCAATCAAGATCATATTTATAAATGTTACATTTCATTATTTCAATAATTATATCATCATTCATTATACTCATTCAAGTTCATCATTATAGCCAACAACCATGGCTTCATATACGAACCTTCCCCCAACCAGGTTAGTTGCCCATTGAGCCTCAAGCCACTGCCAATCCCAGGGGTCCACAGGAGGCAGATAGGCACGTATAAAACTATCAGTAAAGAACCTTCCCCCAACCAGGTCGGTAGTCCAAGTTCGGTTGCCCATCCCAATGGGTCCGCATGGTTCCGCAGGAGGCAGATAGGTACATATAATACTAACTGTATCGAACCTTCCCCCAACCAGGTCGGTAGTCCAAGCTCAGTTGCCCATCCCAATGGGTCTGCATGGTTTCGCAGGAGGCAGATAGGTCCGTTCGTCAATCTTTAAACATTACTTTCTCAATTCATTTCATTCTCATAATATACAACATCAATTACATTAACTAAACACACATATCATTATTCAATCATATCATCTAGGCATGCTTCAATCATATCATTCATATCTCTTTATGTCTCAATTTACATTATTCATAGATTTAAAATCTTCCACATACATTTGTTTGGATCATTATTGTTTTAAGTGTGTTTAAAAATGTTTATTTTTATGTATAAGTGCAAAAAAAAACCTTAAAGAACCAAAACAATGTAAGAAGAGCAAAGAACAATCACAGTAGCTAACACACCCAAGGGACACGGCCAAGCTTGTGGCCGTGTCTCTCAACACAAGCTCTAACATAAAAATACAGCAGCAGACATGGGCAAGGGACACGGCCGTGTCTCTCCAAAAATCATCCAACACGGCCAAATTTCCTTAGACTTGGTCGTGTCTCCCAAAAATTCTTTAGTTTGGCCGTGTCTCTTCCTTAGTTTGGTCGTGTCTCTCATGAATAAAAACCCTAAACATGGCCAAATCTCTTTTGATTGAATTTAAACACATTATGCACAACATAACCTCATTCAAATGGATATAATCAATGTCATTAACACATATTTTGCATATTCATCGCAATATTCACATTAATAATACATTAACAACACATTTAATCACTTACCACTTCAAAACCCTTAAAATAACATCACTCTTATCCTTTCAACCTCAACATCCACATAACTTACCATCTTCAAACCAAAACCAACACCAATTTTACTTTTTAACTTACAATCAATTTCAACACTTATAAACACATCTCAAACACACCAAATCATAATAACAACAAATCATAACTCACCTCAAACACAACTTCAAAAATAACAAAGGAAAACAAGAGAGTACTTACCAAAAATGAGGAAATTTCAGAAATCTCCAACTTAATCCTTTGATTCTTCCTTCAATTTGATTATAGAATTTAGAACACCTCTCTTGCTCTCTCTTTCCTTTGGTAGCCGGCCACACACATGAGAAGAAAAGAAAATGAACACAAGTCAAACTTCTTTTCTTCTTTAAATCTCCACCATATATTCCAAAACAAGAATTTACCTAAATACCCCTTTCCATTTGTTTTAACTCTCTTTTCACTTACTTGACCATTTAGGTAATTTCACATATCACAAATAAAATATCTTCTTCCCTTGACTCTTCATTTGACCAACATATATGTTATATATATATTACCATATACCCAACATATACACTTTCTCTCTACACATTACTTTCCTTTTTAAACAATACCTAAACTTTCTCTTTTCCATTTCTTTTCTTATCAACATAACATATACACATAATTCAAACAAACAACAATTATATCCAAACTTCTAGGGCACACATTGGGATATTACAAAAAAAAAGGAGAGAAAGAAAGAAAAACAAAAAAGAAAAGAAAAAAAGAAAAAATCAATAGAAAAAGAAAAAAGAAAAAAAAAACCCAAAATGGTTCAAAAAGCCAACTGAGTTCTCTTTTACCTAAAGTAGCAAAAGGCTTCCATAAGGATGGTTTGACTTGAATTGGTCCAACCCAACCAAAGATTCAATCAAAATTGGAGAAAAAGGAGAAAGAACATTCAATGCTTAAAAGCTCTATACTTGATAGTTCTACAAGAAAGGAGGACAAAATGATAAAATTCTCAAAGAAAGGGAAGAGTAAGGAAGACAAAGAGAAAGAAAAGGGAAGAGTAAGAGAAATAAAGAAAAGGGAGAAGAAGAAAAGAAATGAATTTGGGAACCAAACTTTTTGCAAGGGCAAGAACTGTCTTAATCAAGATCCAAACTAATGCTAAGAAGATAGAAGAAATTTGGAGTCTAGCAAGATTGCCTCCAAGCCGCTTAAAATTCAAACAAGAAATTTAAGTGTGAAGGCTTGTCCATTGTATCACATCAGCCCCAACTTACAAATGGCCTTCATTTAACCCATGTCCCTCATAGACCCCATTTCAAGCCTATCAAAGACCTGTTGATCTCTCTTGGTAGGTAGAGTCTATTAGTGGAGATAGTTTGGATAAGCATGCATATGAGATAGACAGTATTTAAACTCAAATGAGACCTATGGCCGAATAATGTGTATGTGCCTATCTGAAGTACAACAATTCTTGCTTAATTAGAAATGATTCCTGAGTTTAGTACAGTAACTAGGGTTGTCATGTTATAGATATGTTAATTTGGAAAATCAAGTCCTGAGGTGCATTGACATTAATTTGGCAAAGCCGACATTTGATTTCAAAATTAAAATTCAAAAAATCAAATAAAAAATGTTTTTGTCATACAAAGCCTTCAAGCTAAGGGAAGTCTTTTGAAATGATTATCGGCAAGGTCATGAAGAAGCTATTAGCCGACATGCTGAAAAATAGTTTGAAATGGATACATCCCTGACTCTGCTGCTTAGGGTCTCCACCACTCATGTTTTCAATATCTCAAAGATAAAAGCTACAAATACAAAGCTTTTGATTATTCTAATGCAAGACTTGAACAAGCATCAAAAGGGAACCAATGAGAACACTTATGCTGATCACCTCAGTCTGTGAGTCAATGGAACAACTGTAAGTATTATTCATGCATATCATGCATACATGAGCATATCACATCGCACTTTCTTGTCTTGTGTTCTTTGGCAAAATGAATAGCAAACACCCTATGAAGTAAAGAATCAAAAGAAGATATCAAATCAGGGGGGGCATAGAAAGCCCGTTGCTTGAGAAAGCTCTAGTAATTTTTCAAAGAGAAGAAATGCTTATTTGTGCAAAGAACTAGACAACATGAATTTCAATCAAAGCCAGCAAAGAGCATCTTTGGTTTGAGCCTACACAGGGGGCAAAGTTTCTACTTTTCAATTTTTTGAGTTTATATACCAAATATTTTTAAACTTACTTACAAATATTTTGCCACACAGGGGGGCAAGGAGAGGATATAAGGTTCAATTAAAAATAGCTAAATCTTTGCAAAAAGGAAGAACAAAAGAATGGAACATTAGAACTCTCAAAAGAATGAAGATGCAAAAGACAAAGGACCAATCCAGCTAAAAGAGCTAAAGCCAGGGTAAAGACCCGAACTCCAATGGATAAAGACCCATGTTTCAAGGGTAAAGGCCCAATCTCAAAGGATGAAGATCCATTTGCAAGGTGAAGACCCAATCTCAAAGAATGAAGATCCATTTTTCAAGGGTAAAGACCCGATCTTAATGGATGAAGATCCATTTGCAAAGGTGAAGACCCGATCTCAAAGGATGAAGATTCATTTTTCAAAAGGGTGAAGACCTGATGTCAAAAGATGAAGATTCATTTTCAAGGATGAAGATTCATTTGCAAGGGTGAAGACCCAATCTCCAAGGATGAAGATCCATTCTGAAGGTGAAGAATCACAATGCATAGAACAGCCGGAGCAGTCAGACTTCTCAACTGATAAAAGGTTAGTCAAATTCATTCTTGGGTCCAAGTACCCAATCTTGGGTCCAAATACCCAAATCAAATCAATCTTGGGTCCAAGTACCCAATCCCGGGTCCAAGTACCCAAAATCAAATCAATCTCGGGTCCAAGTACCCAATCCCGGGTCCAAGTACCCAAAATCAATTCAAGCTCAGGTCCAAGTACCCAATCCCGGGTCCAAGTACCCAATCTCAGGTCCAAGTACCAAAATCAAACCCAATTCTGGGTCCAAGTACCCAAATCAAATCAATCTCGGGTCCAAGTACCTAAATCCCGGGTCCAAGTACCCAAATTCAATCAATCTCGGGTCCAAGTACCCAATTTTGGGTCCAAGTACCTAATCTCGGGTTCAAGTACCCAATCTCGGGTCCAAAGACCCAAATTAAATCAATCTCGGGTGCAAGTACCCAATACCGGGTCCAAGTACCCAAATTCAATCAATCTCGGGTCCAAGTACCCGATCTTGGGTCCAAGTACCTAATCCTGGGTCCAAGTACCCAAAATCAATTCAAGCTCAGGTCCAAGTACCTAATCTCGAGTCCAAGTACCCAATCCCAGTTCCAAGTACTTAAATTCAATCAATCTAGGGTCCAAGTACCTAATCTCGGGTCCGGAACCCAAAACAAGTCGTCATATCAAAAATTAAGTCTTATTGCTTTTCACTCTCTTTCACTAAGGTTTCAGATCATTCAAGCAGGGGGCAAACTGTAGACCCTTAATTTTTGACCCAATCCGATCCAATTTGCTTTATTTAGTCCAAAATGATTTTTGTTGTCTAATTGGTCCAAAATAATTTTAATGAAATAGTTTTTTCTTTATTATCTAATTTTTATTAATAAAAAATAAAAATAAAGAAATAAAAATTAAAAAATAAAAATAAAAATAAAATCAAAGTCTGAAAAAAAATCGGAAGCAAAAAGTGGTCGCGCTGGCCCCTGGGCGTTTTGCACGTAGGAATTTCCTGAGGCAGCACGCCCGTAGGCCCAGCGTTTCACCCGTAGGCCTGTGGGTGAGTTATTTCTCCCACAGGAAATTCCTGCAGGTGAAATAGCTGCCCGCAGGAAATTCTTGTGGACGAAATGGCCACCCGCAGGAAATTCCTGCGGGCTGGCACGCCACGGGCCCGCTGCCAGCGCAAATTTTTTTTTTTGACTCAATTTTTGGAAATCTAATCCAATTAGGTTTTAATTTCTTTTTTTTAATATTAATTGCCGTGTGTAATTAGGAATAAACAACTTAAAAACCATTATAAATAAGGACCAATAGAACCAAATTGAGGGAGGAAAATCCAAAGGCAGTAACTTGATTTTTTGAAACCAAATCAGTGAAGGAAAAGGGAAACTCAATTCAAGTGATCTTTAAAGCAGCAACAGCACGAATTAAGCAATTGAAAAAGGCAACGAAAGCTTGTCTTTGGAGCTAGTTCATCCAAGAAGAAGCAATTTTGGAGCAACTTACAAAAGAAGGTATGAAATTCTAAATTCTAATTTTTTTTATGCAGTAGCTAAACTAGGGTTTTTTGTGTTTTTCAAAAGTTAAAATCTTAGAACTTTAATTTAGTTTTCCAAAGTTAAAACACTAAAATGTGACCTTCTTTTCTAAAAAGACTTAAAATTATTGTTTTTTCTTCTTCAAAAGTCTCAAAACCCTAATTGAACAAATTCTTTAACAAAACCAAAACTTGATTCTGTTTCTTTCAAAATTTTAAAATAAGTTCTATTTCATTCAAAAAGCCTTAAACAAATCTTTTCTACTTTCAAAAACTTCAATTTATTTGTTTAAATTCATAAAATTTCATAAAATATCAAATTGATTTTTAAAACCGTAATTCAAATCTTTTACCCGAGAACCCTAATTTTAAAGCATAAAACCCTAAATCAACTTTTAAACCTAAAATAGTAAACCCTAAACCTTTTAAAACATTAAACTCTAACTTTTTCTAAACTTTAATCCTTTAAAACATAAAAAAACATAAAAACATGAAAATCCAAAAATTGCACAGTAGCTTAAGGTTCAATAAACAAAAAATCACAAATTAAAGTATTTTAAGGTATTTAAAACCCTAGTTTCATGATTTCATCATTCAAACCTTAATTTGTTTAATCAAAGAGTCTTACTAATCTTTTAAAACATAAAACCCTAATTTATTTTAATTCCATAAAAAACCACAGTAGCTTAACTTTAGAATTTCCAAAACCTTAACACATGAGATAAAGAACCCTAAATGGAAATAGTAGCTATACTTGAACTTTTATTTGCTTTATTCAATTCCATAGTTGATTATGCTTTAATTTATTTCTTATGCTTTAATTTTTTTAATACTTGATTTATTTAATTTATCATGGATGGATGTTTATTTTATATCTTGATATTTAAATACTTTTAATGAATAATTTATTTATTATGGATGATTATTTACTTTTATCAATTAATTTAGACTTCCAAAAGTTGTAAGAGGTATGTTTCCACTTGGTGAGTACCTCATTAGTTAAACATCATGTAATTTAATTTTCTTTTCTATTCTAGAACCTTTGTAAAGGGCATGTTTCTACCTTTTGGTGGATGTCCTATCTAGGCATGTGATGTAAGGACATGTTTTCATCCATTGATCGGTGTCCATTTATTTGTTTTGTTTTGTTTGGACATTGCTTTGATTTTAATATAATGATGCTTTCTTTTTATTGTGTGTAATATGGATAATGTTATTATACTTAAGAATTTGATAACATTAAGACCTGTAAAAGAGGCCGATTCCAATGAACCGGGCGTTGTGGGGGTGCTGGGCCATTTCTCACCTTCCGCACACGTACCCAACTTTCCAAAACCATTAAGGGGTTGGGGATTCCTTAGGAATCGAGTCATCCACCCCTTTCTTTTTTCCGGCCCGTCCGGGTGGCGACTCCATTTTCTCCGAACTTAGGTCCGTGTTCTCTAAGGCCCCGAGCCTAAACAGTGTCGAAGTTGCAAGAACCATTCCACCGGGAGTGGGGGCGAAAATCCCCGCTCACACCCCTACATGTGAAAATATTGAAAGTGAGTCTGAAAATATTTTGTACACGCATAAAATCAAGAATTGAAAAGAGAACTTTTGCCCCCTTATAGGCTCAAGCCAATGATTTTGTTCCCATGCAGGCTTTGATTGATCTTTGTGTATTGTCTCATTCTTTGAATGAGCATCCATCTCATCTTCTCATGTAATAACCCTTTCATGCCCCCTGATTCCATATCTGATTTTGGTTGTTTACTTCATAGGGTGCCTACTTTTCAAAGAATAGGCAACACAAGATAACAAAATGCAATGCGATATGCTCATGTATGTGTGTATGCATGATATGCATGAGTGATGCTTACAGTGGTTCCAATAACTCTCAAACTGAGATGATAAGCTGAAGTGCTCTGATTAGTTCCTTCCAGATGTCTATTTTGGTGTTGTATTAGATGGAAAGATGATATTGCATCCAAGTCTTTATCTTCAAGGTGTGGGAAATATAAGTGGTGGGGGACCCAAGCAGTATAGCTAGAGATACATCTACTTCAAATCATAAATCAGGATGTCAGTTGGTATCTTCTTTATAACCTTGTAAATGATCATTTCTTTTGCCTAATCTATCCTTTAAGGATCGACAATGCAACATACTTTCCTTAACTTGAAGGTTTTGTATGATAAATTTTTTTTTATTTTAAAATCATATTTTTGCTTTGTTAAATCAGTGTCATTTACCTCGGGACTCAATTTTTCCAAATTAACATAGCTATAACATAACAACCCTAGTTACCATACTAAACTTGGGAATTATTTCCATTTAAGAAAGTACCATTGCACTTCATATAGGCACATACAATTACTTGGCTAAAGGTCTCATTGAGTTTAAATATTATCTATCTTATATACATGCTTATTCAAACTATCTCCACTAATAGACTCTACCTACCAAGAGAGATCAACAGGTCTTTAACAGTGATGCAAATGATACAAATGCCACCGAAGATGGTCAAGAGAGCAAAATAGATGATTTGAAGTTGATTGCAAATAAGGAAACTTTTCCCGACATGGACAGTCTTGTTGGCCCGATCACAAGGTCACATGCAAAAAGCCTAAAAGATCAACTTCAAATTTAAGTACAAAAACATTTTGAATATGGGCTGTCCAAACATAAAAAGTCCATATATGGAAACAATGGGGAGCCCAAATATGTCAACAAAATTGGGCTAGAAGACTTGAATCAAGCTTAGGTGCATTTGGGTTCATTTTTTGGGTTTTTTGAGGTGTTGGCCAAGTTAGCCAAATTTTGCTTATTTTTAAGGTTTAAATATATTTTGTTTTGAACCTCTTCTTCAAAGACCTTTTAAATTCCTTTGAGCATAACCACTAACCATTATAATCAGCCATTAAAATAATGTTCCAGTACCATTTACCCATATTCTGTCTAGATATATCCACTTAAAGAGAGAAATTTCAGTTTTGAATTTAAAGACTTGACTATTCACCATGGGAGTTACAAATGCATTTATGGAGTAGAATTAATCTAGCATTAAGTTGTGTTTTATTTCTGATGTAAACCCCTATAAAAGGGGTTGTTTGCTTTGTGTTTGAGGCATCCAAGAAAATTATGAATTATCATTTTATGAATTAAAAGAGAGTTTTCTTTCTTTGAATTTTTTATGCATAAGGTGTTGATTGAATTATTCATTTGTATTTTAGTTTTAATTCCTATTTCTTGTGTTCTTGAGTGCTTATTTCATTGGGGTTCAAGGGAAACTTCTGTGTATCTTGAGTTCTAATAAGAAAGAGCTCTTGGGTGTAAGAGCAAATTACAATCTGATTGCTTGGGTGTAATTGAAAATTTGATTCGATTGATAAAGAGTTCTAAGAATCGAATTCGGGACTTGGGGTTCCGCATCATTTGGTATCAGATCCAGGTTTACGAAGTAATTATCTTTCTTTATCTATTGTTTTTATTTATTGTTCTTGGTGTTCTTCGGCTATTGAATACCAATTTGAATCCAAAAATTCAAATTCATTCTAATTAGCTCTTTTGCCCAAATCTGTCTGTTTCTTTGTTTTAGGTTATCTAATTTAGCGAAAATCTTTCCTAAGTTATATAATCACATTTAAATTTATATAATAACAAAAAAAATCTACTAAAAAAATTGCAAATTACATCATTCTATTCATTTTTTTGCTTCTTGATAAGTGCACAATTGATGATATTTTGTCCCTAGTTCTTAATATGATTATTATCCAATTGAGTTTAATTTGTTTGTTCAAGTGATTTTTAGGGTTAATTTCAGGAAATCTCTGTATTTTGAGGTTTATGATCATTTTGGAGGAATTACGGATGAAAGTAGAAGAAAACAACAAAATTTTTCAAGTGAAATGCCCATGGACATGGGCGTGTCAATGGACGTGCCCTTGATATGACATACAGAAGCATTGACATGCCTAGTGACATGGGCGTGTCACTTGACGTGCCTTATATTTAAAATCCCAGTGGCAATGACACGGCCAGTGACATGGGCGTGTTAATAGGCATATCAGGCGAAAATATCTGCAATATAAAAGCTGAGCTGAAACACGAATTAAGGATACAATTTTTCATATTTTATAACCTAGATCTAACTTCTAAAGCAAAGAGGGGAGTTTTGGAACTGAGATTGAAGGTGAAGACATATTCAAAACAAGATATAAACCAAGATTCAAGGATTCATGTAACACCCCTATATCCCATATACGTACACAGCATGCTTATATGATCGTAATATACGTATACTGAATATAGAAAATGCCACAGTTTAAAAAATACACAAGTCATATCTCGAAAAGAAATAAAACAAATATCAATCATTTAAAAGAAATTCATAAAATATAATAGATGAAAACGTTTATTAATACACAGCAGAAGTTATAACAAATACTTACAAGTACAAATACATAAAAATTTAAAATTTACAATACATAGAATATATACATGATTGGCAGCTTGACTCTCTGATCTTTAAGCTCTAGGCCCACACTTCGAGCATAAACTCAACTAGGTCTAGAAGAATCCTCCGTCTCAACCCTATCAACTCTATCACCTGCGCGATGAACCACAATCGCGCTGAGCCAACAAGTCAGTAGTACAAACCATAATAATATTATGCGATGTCAATAACAATGTTATGCATTCAACCAATAAAGATCATGCTTATAAATGTTACATTTCATTTTTTTTCAATAATTATATCATTATCCATTATGCTCATTTATCATAGACACATATGGCCCAACAAGTATTTAATATGATATTCAAAGTTCATCATTATAGCCAACAACCTTGGCTTCATATACGAACCTTCCCCCAACAGGTCGGTAGTCCAAGATCGGTTGCCCATCCCATTGGGTCCGCATGGTTCCACAGGAGGCAGATAGGTACGTATAAGACTATCAATAACGAACCTTCCCCCAACCAGGTCGGTAGTCCAAGTTTGGTTGCCCAACTCACTGGGTCCGCATGGTTCCGTAGGAGGCAGATAGCTACGTAATACTGACTGTATCGAACCTTCCCCCAACCAGGTCGGTAGTCCAAGATCGGTTGCCCAGCCCACTGGGTCCGCATGGTTCCGCAGGAGGCAGATAGGTCCGTTCATTTATCTCTTTAAACATTACTTTCTCAATTCATTTCATTTTCATCATTATAACATACAACATCAATTACATTAATTAAACAAACATATCATTATTCAATCATATCATCTCGGCATGCTTCAATCATATCATTCACATCATTATAACTCAATTTACATTAAGGTAATTCATCATAAAAGTTCATATGCATTATCAATGTTCACATTATGTCCCACATTGTACACAACATAACATTATTCATATGCATCATCAATATCATCAAATGTATGTTCCATCTCAACATCATATGAATGTATGCAATAATGTAGTTTGTACTTACCTTAAGCACCACTTAAACAACTCTATACACTTCTTATTTCTAAGAATTCTTCACTTCTCAAATTAGGGCAAATCACCTTCTTCCAAAAACCTAGTCCAAAATGATACAATACATGAATTCCAATACAATTTATCACTTGTTAACCTCATCATGGACCTTTAGATCACAAATAATAATCCAACATTACACATTATAGCCCACGGCCATGGCCACCCCAACCCCCACGGGCGTGGGTTAGAAACCACTTCTGCCTCCTTCGCACCAAACCTCCACGGCCATGGCTGGCCATGGCTACAATTGGCCACGGCCATGGCAATTAAGGCCACGGGCGTGGCATCCCAAATGCTACTGCCTTCGACCAAATTCACATATTCTAAGCTTACAACTCCAACAAACATCAACAACAAGCAAATATATGAAAATAATTAATCAAACTCAAGTTAAACATCACTTACCACTTCAAAACCCTAAAACCAACATTACTCTTACTCTTACAATATCAACATCCACTTAACTTATCATCTTCAAACCAAAACCAACACCATAGTCAATTAAATCAAACATATCCCAATATATAACAATTCACACAACCCTACTTTCAAAAATCTACACTCAAACTTACATAAAACTTAAAATAACAAAAGAAATCAAGAGAAAGAACTTACCAAAATAATGAAACTTCTTGGATTTCCACTTAACCCCTTGAAAACTCCTTCAATTTGCTCTTAAAATTCAAAACCTTTCTCTTGCTCTCTTGTCTTGAGAATGGCCGGCCACCAATTGAGAAGAAAAGAAAATGAAGAAGCAAAGTCAACTTTCTCTTCTCTTTAAATCTCCACCAAGCAATTCAAAATGAAAATTACTTAAATACCCCCTTTAATATAATTTAACTTCATTTCATTAACATACCCTTTTTAGTAATTTCACAAATCACAAATTAAATATCTTCTTCCCTTGACCCACCATTTTGACCAACATATATGTTATATATCTTGCCATATACACAACATATACATTTTCTCTATACATTCTTTCCTTTCCCACTACACATATACATTTGATTCAAACAAAACAACAATTATCTCTAAACTTCTAGGGTACATTTTGGGATATTACAATTCTCCCCCTCTAAAAAGAAATTTCGTCCTCGAAATTACCTGATATTTTCTCTGAAACAGTTGAGGATACTGTTTTTGCATTGCTTGCTTGCTCTCCCAAGTTGCTTCTTCTCTCCCATGATTCTTCCATAGAACCTTCACCAATGGCGCTTTCTTATTTCTCAACTCTTTCACTTCATGTGCCAAAATAGCAACTGGTTCTTCTTCAAATGTCAGATCTGAACTCACTTCAATGGATTCAACTGGCAAGATATGAGATGGATCTGATTTATACCTCCTTAACATAGAAACATGGAATACATTATGGATTCTATCCAACTCAGGTGGTAAAGCAAGACGATAAGCAACTGGCCCGATTCTTTCTAATACTTCATATGGACCAATGAAACGAGGACTCAGTTTTCCTCTTCGGCCAAATCTCATAATCTTTTTCCAAGGAGATACTTTCAAAAATACTTTATCTCCAACATCAAATTCTATGTCCCTTCTTTTCAAATCTGAGTAAGATTTCTGTCGGTCTGAAGCTGCTTTCAACCGAACCCGAATTATCTTTACTTTCTCTTCTGTTTCTTTAATCAAATCAGGACCAATTAACTTGCCCTCTCCAATCTCATTCCAACATAAAGGCGTTCTACATCTTCTACCATACAATGCCTCAAATGGTGCCATACCAATACTAGATTGATGACTGTTGTTGTAAGCAAATTCCACAAGTGGTAAAAATCTGTCCCAACTTCCAGAGAAATCAATAACACAGCTTCTCATCATATCCTCAATAATCTGTATTACCCTCTCTGACTGCCCATCCGTCTATGGATGAAAAGCAGTGCTAAAGTGTACTCGAGAACCCAAAGCACTCTGTAAACTCTTCCAGAACCTTGAAGTAAATCTAGGATCTCGATCAGACACTAAAGAAGTAGGGATTCCATGCAACTTCACTATTTCACTGATATACAGCTCAGCCAATTTCTCAAGAGAGTAGTCCATTCTAACAGGAAGGAAATGAGCTGTCTTTGTCAACCGATCAACAATCACCCAAATAGCATCATGCTTCTTTTGAGTCAATGGCAATCCCGATACAAAATCCATTGTCACTCTCTCCCATTTCCATTCAGGCACTGCTAAAGGTTGAAGCAACCCTGTTGGAACTTGATGTTCAGCTTTCACCCTCTGACAAGTGAGACATTTGGACACAAATTCCGCTATGTCTCTCTTCAAACCAGACCACCAGTAGTGTTGTTTCAAATCATGATACATCTTTGTATTGCCTGGATGCATAGCAAAAACTGACTGGTGTGCTTCTTCTAAAATAATCCTTCTCAAATTAGCATCATCAGGTACACATAATCTGTCCTTGAACCAAAGACTACCATCACCTTTCACAAGAAAATCTCGGCTCTCTCCTTTTTGACAATCTGAAACAATCTTTTGGATTTTCTCATCAGCCAACTGAGCCTCCTTAATCTGGTCTAACAATACTGACCTCAACTGCAATTGCGCCAAAAATGCACCATCATCACAAGGTACAAATTTAGCATGCAACGCTCTCAACTCAACAAGCAATGAGAGCGAATAAACAGTCAACCCTGCCAAAGACTTCCGACTCAAGGCATCAGCCACAACATTTGCTTTACCAGGATGATAATCAATTAAGAAATCATAATCTTTAATTAATTCCAACCATCACCTCTGTCGAAGATTGAGCTCTTTCCGAACCCCCAAATATTTCAAACTCTTATGATCAGTGTATATGAAACACTTCTCTCCAAACAAGTAATGTCACCAAATATTTAAAGCAAATACTATAGCTGCTAATTCCAAATCATGCGTCGGATAGTTAAACTCATGCGGCTTCAACTGCCGAGAAGCATAAGCTATGACTTTACCCTCTTGCATCAAAACACACCCTAAACCATTATGTGAAGCATCACTGTAAATCACATATGGTTTATCTTCCACGGGTAAAGTAAGAACAGGTGCTTGTGTCAACATTTCTTTCAACTGTTCAAAACTAGCTTGACACTGATCCGTCCACACAAATCTAACTCCCTTCCGAAGCAATCTGGTGAGTGGAGTAGCTATCAAAGAAAACCCTTTCACAAATCGTCGGTAATAGCCTGCCAAGCCCAGAAAACTTCTAACTTCAGTTACAGACTTCGGTAGACTCCAATTCAAAATAGCTTCAACTTTACTTGGGTCGACTCTAATACCATCTGCTGAAACTATATGACCCAGAAAAGTCACTTGGTCAAGCCAGAACTCACACTTCGATAACTTAGCATACAATTGCATTTCTCTCAAGATCTGCAACTTAATCCACAAATGCTTGTCATGCTCCTCTTCATTACGCTAATACACCAAAATATCATCAATAAAAACTACCACAAACTGATCCAGATAGGGCCTGAATACCCTATTTATCAAATCCATAAAAGCTGCAGGTGCATTCGTTAATCCAAAAGGCAACACTAAAAACTCATAATGCCCATACCTTGTGCGAAAGGCTGTCTTAGGAACATATTCAGCTCTGACCCTCAACTGATGGTACCTTGATCTCAAATCAATTTTAGAAAACACTGCTGCTCCCTTTAATTGATCAAAGAGATCATCAATTCTAGGCAAAGGATATTTATTCTTGATCGTCACTTTATTCAATTGCCTATAATCGATACACAATCTCATAGTACCATCCTTCTTCTTCACAAACAAAACAGGAGCTCCCCATGGTGAAACACTAGGGCGAACAAACCCTTTATCTAACAACTCCTGTAACTGCACCTTCAACTCTCTCAATTCAGCAGGTGCCATGCAATAAGGAGTGATAGAGATGGGAGTGGTACCAAGTAGCAAATCGATACCAAACTCAACCTCTCTCTCATGGGGCAACCCTGGCAACTCCTCTGGAAACACGTCTGGAAAATTTGCAACTGTGGTTATATCATCAAGTTGAGAACCCCTTACTCCAGTATCCACAACATGAGCAAGGTAAGCATCACACCCTTTTCTAATCAACTTCCTAGCTGTTACAGCTGAAACAAACAAGGATGCAAGCTGTCTCTGCTCACTAGATACCAATACAATTTTACCATCATTAGTTCTCAAAGTAACACATTTCTTTTGACAATCTACCACAGCTCCATGTCTAGACAACCAGTCCATGCCCAAAATCAAATCATACTCTTTAAAAGGCATTTCAATCAAATCTCCATGAAACTCCTCACCTTGCACTACAACTGCACTATCTCGGTGCACCTTGCTAACAATCACACTATGCCCTAAAGGATTTGTCACCAACACATCAAATCCTAGGGACTCAGAATGCAATTCAAACATAGGCAATATGGATGCACTAATATATGAATGAGTAGATCCAGGATCAATTAAAGCAAGAACTGAAATGCAAAATAAAGAGAAAGTACCAGCAATGACTGCTGAAGCATCTGGTTGTCTTTGCATCACATATACTCGTTGAGAAGGCCCAGCCTCATCTGGTCTACTATCCCTAGATGAAGATCCTCCTCTCTGACTATACCCGGGTCTACCCCCTCTGCTAAAACCTCTGCCCCCTCGACCACCTCTAACACTAGGTCGAGAAACTGCAGAATCTGCCGGCCTCTGCTCCTGCATCTCTGGACATTCTCTAATAAAATGATCAGGAGATCCACATCTGAAGCATACAGCTGGTCCACTACTCTTCCAACAAACACCTCTATGAAAACCCCCACACTGAGCACATATGTGTGGAGTGGATCTCTGAACTACTGGAGTCGGAGCACTCGCTACTGAAACTGTAGGTCTCGATCTCGGTCTCTGAAACTAAACTGACCTACCAACCTGCCTCTGACTCCTACTGATCCTAGGAGCAAAACTGCCTCTACCTCTTTTCACAGATGAAGACCCTGCCTCAAACTGGGGTCTTCTAACCCTAATCTCTTCTTCAGAAGTAGCTGCTGCAATACCTTGGGCTCTCTCCACACCTCTAGCCGCTGCAACCAGCTGAGAGAAATCCTGATATCTAGAGCCAGCCACAATACACATAATTGAGGGTCTCAATCCCTCCTCAAACCTTCTACACCGGTCGATCTCATCAGAAATAATCCCCCCGGCATAGTGGCTCAACCGGATGAACTCTAACTCATATTCTATCACAGTCTGGTGATCTTGCCTCAAAGTCAAAAACTCCATCTTCTTCACATCTTTATACTCCCTCGGAGTATATTTCAACTCAAACTCCTTAAGAAATCACCATAGGATAATGTTGGTGGATCATCCAAAGCATGGGGCACTGTCTTCCACCAATCATATGCATCCTTCTGCAACAGTGATCTGGCATAATCAAAATTTTCTTCTGGAGTGGCTTGCAACTAAATGAATATTCTTTGTACTTTATCCAGCCACTGCTCAGCTATTGCTGGATTAATAGTACCCAGAAAATCTTCTGCTCCATACTTTCTTAATTTATCGTAGTGCCTCACTAGTACCATTGGCTGTGGTGGTGGTGGCGGTGGTTGCACTGGTGCTTGCCTCAATATTTCAACCACATGCCTAAGCCAAACTGGTGGAACCTCGTCACCAGCTGGTCTCCCTGACACAGAAACAGGTATCTCTCCAGTTCTATCCACTCTAGCTCCATCTCTACCATCATCAGGAGCTACACTCTCAGCACTACCCTCAACAGATTGACATGAATGAGGATCCATTATAACCTATATCTGCAAACATAACAGAATACACCTCATTAAAGATCAGAGACTGCCAATACCAAACATGTATTTTATTCAAAAACCAACCTCTTAAAATCAAAGTATTACTTTTCTTACAATTGTCCTAGGTTGAGAATCTCAAACCTAGGCTCTGATACCAAAATAATTGTAACACCCCTATATCCCATATACGTACACAGCATGCTTATATGATCGTAATATATGTATACTGAATATAGAAAATGTCACAGTTTAAAAAATACACAAGTCATATCTCGAAAAGAAATAAAAAAATATCAATCATTTAAAAGAAATTCATAAAATATAATAGATGAAAACGTTTATTAATACACAGCGGAAGTTATAACAAATACTTACAAGTACAAATACATAAAAATTTAAAATTTACAATACATAGAATATATACATGATTGGCAGCTTGACTCTCTGATCTTTAAGCTCTAGGCCCACACTTCGAGCATAAACTCAACTAGGTCTAGAAGAATCCTCCGTCTCAACCCTATCAACTCTATCACCTGCGCGATGAACCACAATCGCGCTGAGCCAACAAGTCAGTAGTACAAACCATAATAATATTATGCGATGTCAATAACAATGTTATGCATTCAACCAATAAAGATCATGCTTATAAATGTTACATTTCATTTTTTTTTTTCAATAATTATATCATTATCCATTATGCTCATTTATCATAGACACATATGGCCCAACAAGTATTTAATATGATATTCAAAGTTCATCATTATAGCCAACAACCATGGCTTCATATATGAACCTTCCCCCAACCAGGTCGGTAGTCCAAGATCGGTTGCCCATCCCATTGGGTCCGCATGGTTTCGCAGGAGGCAGATAGGTACATATAAGACTATCAGTAACGAACCTTCCCCCAACCAGGTCGTTAGTCCAAGTTTGGTTGCCCAACTCACTAGGTCCGCATGGTTCCGCAGGAGGCAGATAGGTACGTAATACTGACTGTATCGAACCTTCCCCCAACCAGGTCGGTAGTCCAAGATCGGTTGCCCAGTCCACTGGGTCCGCATGGTTCCGCAGGAGGCAAATAGGTCCGTTCATTTATCTCTTTAAACATTACTTTCTCAATTCATTTCATTTTCATTATTATAACATACAACATCAATTACATTAATTAAACAAACATATCATTATTCAATCATATCATCTGGGCATGCTTCAATCATATCATTCACATCATTATAACTCAATTTACATTAAGGTAATTCATCATAAAAGTATTCATATGCATTATCAATGTTCACATTATGTCCCACATTGTACACAACATAAAATTATTCATATGCATCATCAATATCATCAAATGTATGTTCCATCTCAAGATCATATGAATGTATGCAATAATGTAGTTTGTACTTACCTTAAGCACCACTTAAACAACTCTATACACTTCTTATTTCCAAGAATTCTTCACTTCTCAAATTAGGGCAAATCACCTTCTTCCAAAAACCTAGTCCAAAATGATACAATACATGAATTCCAATACAATTTATCACTTGTTAACCTCATCATAGACATTAGATCATAAATAATAATCCAACATTACACATTATAGCCCACGGCCGTGGCCACCCCAACCCCCACGGGCGTGGGTTAGAAACCACTTCTGCCTCCTCTGCACCAAACCTCCACGGCCATGGCTACAATTGGCCACGGCCATGGCAATCAAGGCCACGGGCATGGCATCCCAAATGCTACTGCCTTCGACCAAATTCACATATTCTAAGCTTACAACTCCAACAAACATCAACAACATGCAAATCTATGAAAATAATTAATCAAACTTAAGTTAAACATCACTTACCACTTCAAAACCCTAAAACCAACATTACTCGTACTCTTACAATATCAACATCCACTTAACTTATCATCTTCAAACCAAAACCAACACCATAGTCAATTAAATCAAACATATCCCAACATATAACAATTCACACAACCCTACTATCAAAAATCTACACTCAAACTTACATACAACTTAAAATAACAAAAGAAATCAAGAGAAGGAACTTACCAAAATAATGAAACTTCTTGGATTTCCACTTAATCCCTTGAAAACTCCTTCAATTTGCTCTTAAAATTAAAAACCTTTCTCTTGCTCTCTTGTCTTGAGAATGGCCGGCCACCAATTGAGAAGAAAAGAAAATGAAGAAGCAAAGTCAACTTTCTCTTCTCTTTAAATCTCCACCAAGCAATTCAAAATGAAAATTACTTAAATACCCCCCTTTAATATAATTTAACTTCATTTCATTAACATACCCTTTTTAGTAATTTCACAAATCAGAAATTAAATATCTTCTTCCCTTAACCCACCATTTTGACCAACATATATGTTATATATCTTGCTATATACACAACATATACATTTTCTCTATACATTCTTTCCTTTCCCACTACACATATACATTTGATTCAAACAAAACAACAATTATCTCTAAACTTCTAGGGTACATTTTGGGATATTACAATTCAAGTGAAGAAACATGAATTATTTGCAATGGATTTTTTGGATTCTTTTCTTATTTCTCTTGTTCTGGTTTTCTTATTTTGAACATGAACTAACTCATTCTCTATCTAGATATTGATGAACCCTAGCTTTATTGTATGGATTGAATAATTTTATTTAATTAAATCATTTTATTGCATTGATTTATTCTTATGATGCTTAATAATTTATTTCCAATTGATAATAGCATGCTTATTGATTGGTTGCAATTTTCATATTATTGACTTGAGAAAGCTTGATATGAATTGAATACTCATAAGGATTGAGGATTGATTGGAGTACTAGAGATAGACTGACATGATCCTTTGGTTTATAATTCCTTATTCTTAATGCAAGATCTATTTAATTATGTTTGAGAAGAGATTCCAGCATTGTACTTAGTAATTAGGGATTAATTCACTTAAGAAAGGTTTTAGTCTAATTTAGAGGAATACCAATTCAACTCTATTATTTGTTTAATTGAATTGATTTTCATAAATATAATTATGGCTAGGGGGATTCAATATCTGGATAGTATTTTCATCATCAATCAATTCATTCAACACTCAATCTCTCTCTATTTTCAGTTATTAAGTTAATTATCTTTAATTACAAAACATTACAAAACTATTGATTTGCTAAACAACGGTTAAAATTTGCACTAATACTTGGCCTTGTCCTTAGTGGAACGATAACTCACTCACTACTTTATTACTTGAGTGACCCCGTGCACTTACGGTACTGCAATAGCATAGGTTCTTGCCATCAAGTTTTTGGCGCCGCTGCCGGGGACAACTATTTTCAATATTAGTAATATAATTAAGACTGTTGATTTAGTTTTTATTTATTTTGTTTTAACATAAGTTCTTACTTTTTGATTGTCATTCTAGGTACTTCTTCCTGTTTATGACCCAAGCTAGTTCTTCCCAACTTTTTGAATTGGATCAAGAGTTAGAGAGAACATTGAGGAGAAGGCGAAAGGAAGAAGAGAAAACGGTTCTAGTAGAGATGGATCCGAACTTTAAAGATCTCATCTTAGAAGAAGAAATGGCAGAAAATGAGCCAAGGACAATGCAAGAGTTTGCTAGGCCTACTCTTAATGGGGCTGAATCAAGTATACAAAGACCGGTGATTACTGCCAATAAATTCGAGATAAAGACAAATGTCATTCAAATGGTGCATCAGACTTGTCAGTTTGATGGATTTCCGGACGAAGATCCTAATGCACACATTGAAACTTTTTTGGAAATATGCAACACATTCAAGATATAGAATTGTGAGCGGTGATTTTCGCCCCCACTTCCGGTGGAATGGTTCTTGTGACTTCGGCACTGTTTAGGCTTGAGGCCTTAGAGAACATGGACCTAAGCTCGAAGAAAATGGAGTCGCCACCCGGACAAGCCGGGAAAAAAGAAAGGGGTGGATGACTCGATTCCTAAGGAATCCCCAACCCCTTAATGGGTTCGAAAAGTTGGGTACGTGTGGTGTAACACCCCTATACCCCGTATACACGCACTACATACTACTACACCTGTAATATACATATACCGAATACAAGAGTGCCACGATTTATATTAGACAACCCAATTTTTCTCTTCTACAATAATGTGAGGAAAATTTAAAACATTTCATATATATATATATTGGAACATAACAAGTAAAACATTTATTTATTAAGCAGCAAAAAATGTAGCGGTATTTACATATACATATATATCAAAATAAATATTTACAAAACATAAAGTTTATACATGTTTGACAGTTCATCTCTGATTTTTAAGCCCACAATCAATACTTCAGAGTCTAGACTCGACTCGGTCTAGCTGAACTCTCCGGCTCCACCCTGTCACCTGTGCGATGAACCACAATCGCGCTAAGCCATAGGCTTAGTGGTACAAATCACAATAACAATATGGTTTAATGAAATGCTAATGTCACACATTCATATTTAATAAATAATACATAAGAATATCATATTTCAAAACCTTACATTAAATCTTATAATTCATTTGTTTCACCATTTATGATTCATATTTAAACAAAGACAAGCATGGGCCTAAAAAGGATCTAATATGTTATTCAAAGTTCAGAGTTACTGCTTTGGTCCGTAGGCGATACATATATATCTATCCATGGATAGTGTAACAGAACCAGTCTCTTGGACCTCAACCCGGCTAGACCCTAGGGCCCCAGTATCTTGGTCCTTAACCCAGCTAGACTGTTACTATTTTTGAGGCTTACGACCCAGTCTTTTCACCCCAAAAACATCATATTTCACATTTTTCAGCTGGACTCGGCTTACGACCCGGTCTTTTCACCTGTCCAGCAATTCATAGGCATGCCGCCAAACCCAGAACTCTGAAAATTGAATAACATACTAGGCACACAATTAATTCATTTATCTCATTATCAATCTCTTTCACAATTCATTTCTCATTTCATTTCTTATAATTAAACTAGGCAATCATGCCCCAATAATTTCATTTGCATCACTATAGCCAACACCATGGCTTCACATCTCATTATTAGAGTATCCACAACCAATTACATTGGATATACAATTTGAATGATCATCATATCTTTCACATTATACAATTCATAGCATTAATCAAATGAATTAACAATGTAATAACTTACTTAACACATTTAGAACCAAATGTGTTAAGTCTCAAAGTCATGTAAATGTATGCAATAATGTAGAGTTTGTACTTACCTCAAGAGCAACTCACTCCACACCAAACTCCTCTTCCAAGAATCCTTCAACACTTGGATTATGGCAACTCAACTCTCTTCAAAATCTAAACCAAAGGTGATCATACACACTCACTTAGAAATACACATGAGATAATAAGGCTAAGAATCAACTAGGGCAAACTCTACACAAGACACGCTCAAGAACACGGGTGTGTCCCTGACCGTGCCCTAAACTTACAACACAGAAGCTTTGACACGCTTAGAACCACGGGCGTGTCACTGAATGTAACAATCCTCCCTCAACATAGTAGCTATGACATGCTCAGTGACATGGGCGTGTCACTGGACGTGTCAATGCTACTACAACACAGAAGCTGTGACACGCTCAGTGACATTGGCGTGTCACTGCTCTTGTCACCCATACAAGAACACAGAACCATTGACACGCCTAAAAACCTAGCCGTGCTCATGGGCGTGTCAGGCCAAAAATCCTGATTTCGGCAACAACAACAACACATCCAACAAACCTCTTACATCCACCATTTTCCACTTCAAACAAACTTAACTAAACACACCCATAAACCATAATAACTTGTTAAAACACCAAAACAATTCAAAACATACATCAAACACCAATTCACAACCATCACATACACACAACTCAAACACAACACTTGCTCTTCCACCAAACCTAACACTTTCTCTTCAATCCAACCCCAAAAATCAAAATCAAATAAACCAATTACTCTCAAACACCCCACAATCAAACATACTCATACCATCAATAATCAACCATCAAACTCAAATACAACTTAAAAGAAAACTAAGGAATCAAGTGGAAACTTACCAAAAATGATGAAACTTCTTAGATTTCCAACTTGATCACTTGAAACATCCTTCAATCTTGAGCTTGGAAAGTCAAAAACTCTCTTTCTCTCTTGCTTTGGAAGGTGCCGGCCATGAAGGAAAAGAAAAGAAGAAGAAGAAGAACAATAAGAGCCAAAGTCAACTCCTCAACCTCCTTAAACCTCCACTAAGCAATTTAATATTAAAATAATATAAAATATCTTCTTCCACTAATTCAATTTCCTTTTAATTAATTTAATTAATTAATTAATCTTCTTTTGATTTCCATTTCTTTGACTTGTATATGTTGTATATATCACAATATATATAACATATACACTCTTCCCTTACCTCATTTCTCTTTCCATTTAAATATATACACTTATAACACTTAATCCAAATACAACAATAAATATTCCAAAACTTTTACGGTATACTTTGGGATATTACATGTGGGGAAGGTGAGAAATGGCCCAGCACCCCCACAACACCCGGTTCATTAGAACCGGCCTCCTTTACAGGTCTTAATATTATAAAATTTTAAAGTATAACAACATTATCCATATTACACACAATAATTAAAAGAAAGCATCAATATATTAAAATTAAAGCAAGGTCCAAGCAAAACAAATAAATGGACACCCATCCGAAGATGGAAACAAGTCCTTACATCACATGCCTAAATAGGACACCCACCGAAAGGTAGAAACATGTCCTTTACATAGGTTCTAAAATAGAAAAGCAAATTAAATTACATGATTTTTAACTAATGAGGTATCCAACAACTGGAAACATACTTCTTACAACATTTGAAAATCTAAATAAATTGATAAAAGTAAATAATCATTCATCATAAATAAATCATTCATCAAAGATATTAAATATCAATAGAAAGTAAACATCCATCCATGATAAATTAAATGAACCAAGCATTAAACTTAAATAAATTAAAGCATAAGAAATAAATCAAAGCATAATCAAATATAGAATTGAAAAAGGCAAATAAAATTCCAATTATAGCTACTGTTTCCATTTAGGGCTCTTTATTTCATGTGTTTAAGGTTTTGGAATTAATGGAATTTGGCTACTGTGACTTTAAGAGAATTAAAAAAGATTGAGGATTTTATGTTTTAAAAGGTTGATAAAATTCTTTGATTAACCAAACTAGGGTTTGTTATGTAAAATCATGAAACTAGGATTTGGACTCTTTAAAATACTTTTGATTTATGGTTTCAAGTTTACTGTGTGAAATTAAAATATTTGTGTTTTTATGGTTTTTAAAGTTTTAAAGGATTAGGGTGTAGAAAAATTAGGGTTTAAGGTTTTAATTGGGTTAGGGTTTACTATTTAAGGTTTGGAAGTTGCATTTGGTTTTAGTGTTTTAGAATTAGGGTTTCGGTGAATGCTTAGGTTTTTTAGAATTTGGAAAAAAGCAATTGATAATTTTATGAAAGTAGACCAACGATTTAAGGTTTATATAAATAGAAAAGGTGTTTTTAGGGTTTGTTGTAAGAAACAAAATCAAATTTTGGTTTTATTGAAAAACATGTTCAATTAGGGTTTTAAGATTTTGAAGAAGTAAAAATAACAATTTTAAATCTTTTTGGAATATAAAGCAACAAATTAGTGTTTTTAACTTTAGAAAAACTAAATTAAAGTTCTAGGATTTTTTATTTTGAAAGACGCAATTTCATAATCTTAGCTACTGTGAAAAAATATAACAATTAATACATACCTCCTTTTGATGGTTCCTCCAAAAATAATTCTTCTTGGATGAACAAAAACAAAGGCAGTTGCTGCCTTTGATCATTTGTTAATGGCTTTTGCTTCTTCTCCTCTCAAAAGGTCGGATTGATTTCGCTACTTTCCCACTCAATTTCGGTTTCAAACTCTCTCAATTTTCATTCCAATTTCTGATCCCCTTTTTCTCTCCCGATTTCTTCCTTATTTATAGAAGAATTCTATTATTAATCCTAGTTACTCACGGCATATAATATTGAATAAGAAAAGGAAACCAAAATCTAATTGTATTAGGTTTCGAAAAATTTGCATCGAAAAATTTCGCTGGCAAAAAAAAATTGCTGCGGAAAAATTGCACTAGCGAAAAAAATCCGTTTCGCCTGTAGGAAACACCTGCGGGCGAAATGGCTTGGGCCATTTCGCGCAGCCGACCCCCCTTTTTTATTTTTTATTATTCATTTTTCGTTTATTATTATTATTTTTTACTTTTTATTAATAAAAATTAGACACTAAACCAAATATTATTTAATTAAGATAACAAAATTATTTTGGACTAATTAAAATATATTGGACCGGACCGGGTCAAAAATTAAGGGTGTACAGTTTGCCCCCTGCTTGAACGATCTGAGCCTTTAGTGAAAGAGAGTGAAAAGCAATAAGACTTATTTTTTGAGATGGTTATTTAAATTTGTTTTGGGTACTTAGACCCGAGACTGAACTTGATTTGGATACTTGGACCCGGGATTGGGCACTTGGACCCGAGATTGGGTACTTGGACCCGAGCTTGAATTTGATTTGGGTACTTGGACTCGAGATTGTGTACTTGGACCAGAGCTTGAATTTGATTTGGGTACTTGGAACCGAGATTGATTTGATTTTGGTAAATGGGTACTTGGACCCAAGATTGGATTGAATTTGGGTACTTGGACCTGAGATTGATTTGATTTGGGTACTTGAACCCGAGATAGGGTACTTGGATCTGAGATTGATTGAATTTGGGTACTTAGACCCAAGATTTCTTTGATTTAGGTACTTGGACCCGAGATTGGGTACTTGGACCCGGGATTGATTTTGATTTGACTAATCTTTTATCAGTTGAGAACTCTGGCATAACTGGTTGTTCCATTTTTACGAATTGTAGATCTTTATCTATTAGAAACTTGGTCTTTAACCTAGGAACATGGATCTTTATTGATTGGAGATTGGATTTTTACCCGTGAAACATGGATCTTTTATCCATTGGAAATCAGGTCTTTACCCTTGAAATATGGATCTTTATCCATTTGAAATTGGGTCTTTACCCCTGAAACAAGGATTTTTATCCTTTGGAAATCGGGTCTTTACCCTTGAAACATGGATCTTTATCCATTGGAAATCGAGTCTTTACCCTTGAAACATGTATCTTTATCCATTGAAAATTGGGTCTTTACCCTTGGAACATGGATCTTTATCCATTAGAGATCTGGTCTTTACCCTTGAAACATGGATATTTATCCATTGGAAATCAGGTCTTTACCCTTTAAACATGGATTTTTATCCATTGGAAATAGGGTCTTTACCCTTGAAACATGGATCTTTATCCATTGTAAATCGGGTATTTACCCTTGAAACATGGATCTTTATCCATTGGAGGTCAGGTCTTTACCCTGGCTTCAGCTCTTTTAGCTGGATTGATCTTTTGTCTTTTGCATCTTCATTCTTTTGAGAATTCTAATTTTCTCTTTTTTTTTCCCATTCTTTTTTGTTCTTCCTTTGCACTTTTACAAAAAATTCAGCCCTTTTTAGCTAGCCTTCATATCCTCTCCTTTTCCCCCTGTGTGGCGAGATATTTGCAAGTGAGTTTGAAAATGTTTTATAAATAAACTCAAAAAATTGAAAAGGAGAAACTTTGCCCCCTGTGTAGGCTCAAACCCATGATTTTTCTATGCGGGCTCTGTCTAGTTCTTCTCACAAGCACGTATTTCTTCTTTTGCCAAATGACTGGAGCTTCCATAAGCAAATAGGCTTTCCATGCCACCCTTGATTCAATATCTTCTTTTGATTCTTTAGTTTGCAAGGTATTTGTTGTTCACTTTGATAAAGATTAGACAATACATGACAAGAAAGTGTGTTGTGATATGCTCATATATGCATGATATGCATGAATGATACTTACAATGGTTTCATTGACTCACAGACCGAGGTGATCAGCAGAAGTATTCTCATTAACTCCTTTCAGATGCTCATTCAGGTCTTGCATTGGAATGATAGAAAGCTTTGCATTTATGGCTTTTATCTTCAAGATGTTGAAAACATGAATGGTGGAGACCCTAAGCAGTAGAGACAGGGATTCATCTATTTCGAACTATGTTTTAGCATATCAATTGATAGCTTCTTCATGACCTTACCAATGATCATTTCCTTTGCCAAATGTGTCCTTTAGAGGTTTCAACATACTTCCCTTAACTTGAAGGCTTTGTATGACAAAACTCTTTTTTTTTCTTTGAATTTTAATTTTGAAATCAATTGTTGGCTTTGCCAAATTAATGTTAATGTACCTCAGGACTTGATTTTTCCAAATTAACATATCTATAACATGACAACCCTAGCTACCATACTAAACTCGGGAATCAATTCTATTTAAGCAAGAATTGCTGTAATTCAGATAGGCACATACACATTACTTGGCCAAAGGTCTCATTTGAGTTTAAATATTGTCTATCTCATATGCATGCTTATTCAAACTATCTCCACTAATAGACTCTACCTACCAAGAGAGATCAACAGGTCTTTGATAAGCTTGAAATGGGGCCTATAAAGGACACAAGTTTAAGTGAAGGCCATTTTTGAGATTGGAGCTGGTGTGACACAATGGACAAACCCTCACACTACAAATTTCTTGTTGGAACTTTAGACAGTTGGGAGAAATCTTTCTAGACTCCAAATTCCTTCTGTCTTCTTGGCATTAATCTGGATCTTGATTAGGACAGTCTTTTCCCTTGCAAAAAGTTTAAGACCCAAATTAGTTTCTTTTCTTCTTTTCCCTTTTCTTTCCTCTTTATTTTTCTTACTCTTCCTTTTTCTTTCTCTTTCCTTACTCTTCCCTTTCTTTTATCATTTTGTCCTTCTTTCTTGTAGGACTATCAAGTACAGAACTTTCAAAAACTGGATGGTCTTCCTCCTTTTTTCTCCAATTTTGATTGAATCATTGGTTGGGTTGGACCAATTCAAGTAAAAATGTCTTTATGAACCAAATGGAATCCTTTTGCTACTTTAGGTAAAAGAGAACTCAATTGGCTTTCTGAACCGCCTTTTTAGGTTTTATTTTTTATTTTTTCTTTTCCTTTTTTTTTTCTTTTGTCTTTGTCTTTTTCTTTTGTCTTTTTTGTTTTCTTTTCTTCTCTTTTTTTTCGGTTCTAGCTCTAAAAGAGTTGTCTTGTTTGTACCAACTTGGGCTTCCAATAATAGATAAATGGAGTAACATAAATCTTCTTTAATAGGGATAAATCATTTGTTACTCTGATGTTTATGTTGATATATTGGAGATATTAGGAAAACTTCAACTATCCTTATGGTATTGAGAACTTCAACCACCATTATTGTTTTGAGAACTTCAACTATCTTCATGGTCTTGAGAACTTCAACTATCCTCATGATCTGGACTAATCATTGTTTTCTTTGATCTTCTTGCCTCTTCATCTTAGTGATCATAAGACTTGCCAAAAGTATCACAACAGCTCAGGGCAGGTTGTTGGGGTTATATGCCAATGAAAAGAAAGCTAAAATTTTATGAAGGCTCAAAGGGACAACTAGGGATTGATATTTAATTGGGTGGATACTAGTTGTTGGCTAACCAAACAATGCCTAGATCATTTCTCTCTTAAATAAGCAAAGTTCAATTTTGCCTCAAAAGTTTGTCAAAGCACGTTCTAAGATAGACTAGGACCTAGACAAAGGTAATTATGCAGGAGCCCTCTCTAAGTAAGCATACACAACTCAATGCTATAGAGCAATTCTATCTCCTAGTAAAGTCATTCAAGTCATGATGCCTAGACACATTAATTTATAAACATCAAGCTAAATTCCTCATTGGTTGAGCACCAAAATGAACAAAGACCAATAAGATTTTGATGAAAGTAATTTATTCAAACAAACTTAAATTTGAAAAACACGATAGTTCCAATTAAATATTAAAGAAAGTAAAATTGAAAAGCAACGTTCAAGCTAGGGAAAGTTTGTTGAGTTTAAGCTTCTTTTCCCTTCACATCTTCAATATTTCCATCTTGAAAGGATGATAAAACAAAATCTTCTTCCAATCCTTTTCCCACTATGAAGGTTGCCGGTGGAGGTACTCTATTGAACTTTAGTAATGGATTGTCTTTGGTGTTGGGCTTATCCAGCTCGGGTAGCTTGCCACTATTAATCAAATCTTGGATCTCATGCCTTAATCGGGTACATCTATCAGTCTCATGTCCTTGAGTCTGATGAAATTGACAAAACGCCTCAGTATCAAATTTTAGGGGTAAAAGATTAGGCAAAGGTCGAGGAGCCAATGGTTGTAACAACCCCTTCTTTTGTAGTTTGTTGAAGACCCAAGACAAAGGCTTCCCCAAATCTGAAAACTGCCTCATTCCTCCTTGACTAGTGGCATTAACATCAACTTCTTTTTATGTGCTTTGATTGCCCGACTGGTAGTTCCCTTTCTCATTCTTTTTTATTGAAAAGTGATTCTTCTCTCTTTCCCACTCTTCAATTTGTAGACCAGCTTGGAGAAGATCTTCGAAGCCCCTTATAAGGGTGTGAGACAGCCTTTCACGGAGGTTGGGAAGGACGTCTCTCACGATCATTCTTATTTGATCAGATTCATCGGGCCTCTTCTTGAGCAAAGTGGCCTTGTTTCTCCATCTCTTCACATAGTCCACAAAATTCTCATTTGGCCTTTGCCTAATGGACTTAACTTCCATTAAGGTAACTTCCAACTTGACATTATACCCATATTGTTGGATGAAGGCCTTGTATAGCAGATCCCAACTCTTTTGTGTTCCTTCATCTAAGGTATTGAACCAATTTTTGACAATAGTGTCCAATGAGAGCATAAAGTACCTTAGAGTTTGAGCCTTAGTAGCTCGGGCGGACTGCATAGCAGTGATATACTGCTTCACATGGAGATGAGGATTTTTAGTTCCATCAAACTTTGCAAAAGATGGCATCTTGAACTTGTACGAAACTTCTTCATCTAGCTCAAATAATTTGTCAACTTCAGACATCTCTTCGGTTTTCAGTTTCTTCTCAATTTTCTTTTCTAAATCAGCAATCATCTTTTCAGTATCGAAAGTCTTGGTCTTTTTAATAGTTGCCTTCTCAACAACCTTCGGCTCCTTTTTGTCCTGAGGATCTTGGTAGTATTGAGCCCAATCATCATCATCAATGATCACCTTATCATCATCAAAAGCTACTTCATCAACTTTAGCCTTCCCCTTGACTTTCTTGGTGCTAGCAGATGCTTCGGCATTGTTTCCTAAAATTACAGCTAGTTGATTCTTTATGGTCTCGACCATGGTCTCTTTTATTTCTTCCATCTTGGCATTGAGGGCATCATCCACCATTCCTTGAATTTGTTCGGGATCCATTGTTTTTGGTGAGCAAGTGATTGAGTCGTTGCTAGATTATTTGCTTTTGGCATAGGTCGGATTGTCGTAAGCTTTTGAACTATCATAATCCAGGGTTGTGAACCAGAGAGGATCAATGATATGAGATGCAAATATATGCATATATGCATGTATGCATGAACAATTAACAAACAAGGACAAATAGGACTGTAGACCCTCAATTTTGACACAATCCGATCCAATATGTTTTATTTAATCTAAAATGATTTTTGTTGTCTAATTGGTCCAAAATAATTTTTGCTTTAGTATCTAATTTTTATTAATAAAAAAAATAAAAATAAACAAATAAAAGTCAAAAAATAAAAATAAAAATAAAAATCGGAGTCGGAAAAATCGGCGACGAAAAAATTGTCCCGTGGGCATTTCGCCCGCAGGAAATTCCTGCAGGAGAAATCACTTTGCTATTTAGCACGCAGTACTTTTCTGCCTGCGAAATAGCTTATGGGCCTGCTCCACGCGCGCTGCCGCAGCAGATTTTTTCGCCAGCGCAGTTTTTTCGCAACAGTTTTTTTTCGGCAGCGCAAATTTTCCGATGCAAATTTTTTGAAACCTAATCCAATTAGGTTTTGGTTTCTTTTTTTTTTTATTAATATTACTTATCTTAACTAATTTGGAATAAACAACCTCAAACCACTATAAATAAGGACCAAAGGCAATTAATTTAGGGGAGGCAAAAATCCAAGAGTAGTTTGGAAAATTTGAAACCAAATCAAGGAAGGAAAAGAAGAAATTCAATTCAACTCTTTTCTGGAACAGCAGTAGCACGATTTAGAGGATTCAAAGGCAAAAAAAAGCTTGTCTTTGGAGCTAGTTCATCTAAAAAAAATTATTTTTGGAGAAATCATCAAAAGAAGGTATGTGTTAATTAATTTTCTTTAATTATTTTTTTTTACACAGTAGCAAATTTATGAAATCAAAATTAAAAACCTTTGAACTTTAATTTAGTTTTTCTAAAGCAAAAAAAAACCTTATTTCTTTGGTTTATCTTCCAAAAGGCTTAAAATTGTTATTTTTTCTTCTTAAAAACCTTAAAACTCTAATTGAACATATTTTTCAACAAAACTAAGATGTAAATTCTGCTTCTTTTAAAATCTTAAAGTAAGTTCTATTTCATTCAAAAAGTCTTCTAAAACATCTTTTCTACTTATAAAAACTTTAATTTATTTGTTTAAATTCATAAAACTTCTTAAAATTATCAAATTGATTTCTAAAACCCTAAAAATTATTCACCACCCGTGACCCTACTTCTAAATCCTAAAATCCAAAATTCAATTTTTAAACCCAAAATAATGAACACTAACCCTTTTAAACCTTAAACCCTAATTTTTATGAACCCTAATCCTTTTAAAACATTAAAAAACATAAAAACATAAATTTTACACAGTAGCTTATGAACCCAATAACCAAAAATCACAAATTAAAGTATTTTAAAGTGTTTAAAACCCTAGTTTCATGATTTCATCATTCAAACCTTAATTTGGTTAATCAAAGTGTCTTACCAACCTTTTAAAACATAAAACCCTAATCTATTTTAATTCCATAAAAAGTCACAGTAGCCATAATTGGACTTTTATTTTCTTTATTCAATTCCATACTTGATTATGCTTTGATTTATTTCTTATGCTTTAATTTATTTAATTTTAATACTTGATTTATTTAATTTATCACGGATGGTGTTGATTTTCTATTTTGATTAATACCTTTGATAAATGATTTATTTATGATGAATGATTATTTATTTTTATCAATTAATTTAGATTTCCAAAAGTTGTAAGAGGTATGTTTCCACTTGGTGGGTACCTCATTAGTTAAAAATCATGTAATTTAATTTTCTTTTCTATTTTAGAACCTATGTAAAGGGCATGTTTCTACCTTTTGGTGGGTGCCCTATTTAGGCATGTGATGTAAGGACATGTTTCCATCCTTGGATGGGTGTCCATTTATTTGCTTTGTTTGGACATTGCTTTGATTTTAATATATTGATGCTTTCTTTTAATTATTGTGTGTAATATGGATAATGTTATTATATTTAAGAATTTTATAATATTAAGACCTGTAAAGGAGGCCGGTTCCAATGAACCGGGCATTGTGGGGGTGTTGGGCCATTTCTCACCTTCCCCACGTGTACCCAACTTTTCGAACCCATTAGGGAGTTGGGGATTCCTTAGGAATCGAGTCATCTACCCCTTTCTTTTTTTCGGCCTGTCCGGGTGGGGACTCCATTTTCTCTAAACTTAGGTCCGTGTTCTCCAAGGCCCCGAGCCTAAACAGTGTCGAAGTCGCAAGAACCATTCCACCGGGAGTGGGGTCGAAAATCCCCGCTCATAAGGATGCTATTTCCAACCTTATAACATCCACACACGAATGGCGAGTCTCTTTTCCGAGGTATATGGTTAACAAAATACCAACATGGGGCATCTTGTTTTTGAATAATTCCCTCAGACATTTTAACTAATACTTATATTTTCAACAATGGAAATCAATCCATGATATTTCCCATTAATTAGGTTTTAACCCATTCAACCAGCTAAAGTAGCTTTTATGCTATATTGGATTAAACCTAAATTAAGAGGTTTATTATAAATAGATTTCTCACTTGAAAAAGTAACTAATGATTCATGCCAAAAACAAGCCCATGATTAATTATTCCTTAGTATAAGCTAGGCTCATAATTGATTTTTGGTATTTAGTAATTGACCTAAATAATTTGTAAGCTCTTTGTAGAAAGATTGGATAAAAACAATTTTGTTTCTAAGCCCATTGTAAAAAGATTTTAGAAAAAACATATTTTGGCCTTAGTATTTGGGCCAAGAGCAAAAGAATTTTTGATTTATTTTTAGAAACGTTTTATGTCCAAAGTCCATCTTGAAAAATTTTGAAAATAGCTTTGGTATTTTGGATTTTCTAAAGAAAAACTTACAATGTACTTAGGTCATATTAGAAAAAGAACAAACCAAATAAGCCATGATTTAAGCCAAGATAAATAAACCATAGTCAAACAACATGCAATTGGGGTAAAAACATAAGGAAAGTAACTAGGCCAATTACATGAGTTTTAGTCTTTGGGTTAAAAGGCTTAGGTTCCCATAGCAAGTATGTACCAAATGGTACAAGGCTATGAGTGGTTATGCCATGCTCGATCTCCATACCTTGAGTGAAAGTATGGTATCCCTTACATAACATAACACGGGTAACACGGGCGTCCTAACTCACGCACACGATGCCAACTAATATGATGCAATGGATAATATCATTATAAGAAAGAATAGAATAATATAAAGACCAACGGAATTAACTTCTCTTATCCCCAGTGGAGTCGCCACTGTGAGCGGGGATTTTCGCCCCCACTCCCGGTGGAATGGTTCTTGTGACTTCGGCACTATTTAGGCTCGGGGCCTTAGAGAACACGGACCTAAGTCTAAAGAAAATGGAGTCGCCACCCGGACGGGCCTGGAAAAAAGGAAGGGGTGGATGATTCAATTCCTAAGGAATCTCCAACCCCTTAATGGTTCAAAAAGTTAGGTACGTGTGGGGAAGGTGAGAAATGGCCCAGCACCACCACAACGCCATGTTCATTGGAACCGGCCTCCTTTACAGGTCTTAATATTATAAAATTCTTAAGTATAACAACATTATCCATATTACACACAATAACTAAAAGAAAGCATTAATATATTAAAATTAAAGCAAGGTCCAAGCAAAACAAATAAATGGACACCCATCCGAAGATGGAAACATGTCGTTACATCACATGCCTAAATAGGACACCCAACGAAAGGTAGAAACATGTCCTTTACATAGGTTCTAAAATAGAAAAGCAAATTAAATTACATGATTTTTAACTAATGAGGTATCCAACAAGTGGAAACATACCTCTTACAACATTTGGAAATCTAAATAAATTGATAAAAGTAAACAATCATTCATCATAAATAAATCATTCATCAAAGATATTAAATATCAATAGAAAGTAAACATCCATCCATGATAAATTAAATGAACCAAGCATTGAACTTAAATAAATTAAAGCAAAAGAAATAAATCAAAGCATAATCAAATATAGAATTGAATAAGGCAAATAAAATTCCAATTATAGCTACTGTTTCCATTTAGGGCTCTTTATTTCATGTGTTTAAGGTTTTGGAAGAATTAATGGAATTTGGCTACTGTGACTTTAAGAGAATTAAAATAGATTGAGGATTTTATGTTTTAAAAGGTTGATAAAATTCTTTGATTAACCAAACTAGGGTTTGTTATGTAAAATCATGAAACTAGGATTTGGACTCTTTAAAATACTTTTGATTTATGTTTTCAAGTTTACTGTGTGAAATTAAAATATTTGTCTTTTTATGGCTTTTAAAGTTTTAAAGGATTAGGGTTTAGAAACAATTAGGGTTTAAGGTTTTAATGGGGTTAGGGTTTACTATTTTAGGTTTGGAAGTTGCATTTTGGTTTAGTGTTTTAGAATTAGGGTTTCGTTGAATGCTTAGGTTTTTTAGAATTTAGAAAATAGCAATTGAGAATTTTATGAATGTAGACCAACGATTTAAGGTTTATATAAATAGAAAAGGTGTTTTTAGGGTTTGTTGTAAGAAACAGAATCAAATTTTGGTTTTGTTGAAAAACATGTTCAATTAGGGTTTTAAGATTTTGAAGAAGTAAAAATAACAATTTTAAATCTTTTTGGAAAATAAAGCAATGAATTAGTGTTTTTAACTTTAGAAAAACTAAATTAAAGTTCTATGATTTTTTATTTTGAAAGACACAATTTCATAATCTTAGCTACTTTGAAAAAATATAACAATTAATACATACCTCCTTTTGATGGTCCTCCAAAAATAATTCTTCTTGGATGAACAAAAACAAAGGCAGTTGCTGCCTTTGATCATTTGTTAATGGCTTTTGCTTCTTCTCTTCTCAAAAGGTCAAATTGATTTCACTACTTTCCCACTCAATTTTGATTTTAAACTCTCTCAATTTTCATCCCAATTTATGATCCCCTTTTTCTCTCTCGATTTCTTCCTTATTTATAGAAGAATTTTATTATTAATCCTAGTTACTCACGGCATACAATATTGAATAAAAAAAGGAAACTGAAACCTAATTGTATTAGGTTTCAAAAAATTTGCGTCGGAAAATTTCGCTGGCAAAAAAAAATTGCTGCGGAAAAATTGAGCTAGCGAAAAAAATTGCCGCAGGAAAAATTGTGCTGGCGAAAAAAGCTGCCACAACTGCGGGTGAAACCGGCCTGCGGGCCATTTCGCGCAGCTGACCCCCTTTTTTTGTTTTTTATTTTTTATTATTCATTATTCATTTATTATTACTATTTTTCATTTTTTATTAATAAAAATTAGACACTAAACCAAATATTATTTAATTAAGATAACAAAAATTATTTTGGACTAATTAAAATATATTGGATCAGACCGGGTCAAAAATTAAGAGTCTACAAGAATGTTTATGAAGATGGAATTAGGCTGAGGTTGTTTCCATTCACGCTCAGAGACCGACCAAAGAAGTGGCTGAAGTCTTTCCCTCCTAACACTTTCACTACATGGGGCCAACTAGCAGAAAAATTCTTAGAGAAGTATTTTCCACCATCCAAGACTGCTAAGTTGAGGAATGATATTTCCTATTTTTTCCAGCTAGATGGTGAAACCCTGTATGATGCTTGGGAAAGATTTAAGGATTTATTGAGAAGATATCCTCACCATGGGATTCCGTTGTGGCTTTAGATCCAAACTTTCTACAATGGATTGAGTTACTCAAGTAAGCAGTCCATCAATGCAGCAGGCGGAGGTACCATAAATAATAAAACACCTGAAGAAGCAAGGGATTTGATTAAAGACATGGCCCTTACAAATTATCAGTGGCAAACCCCAAGGGAACAAGGAAGATTAAGGGTTGCTGGTTCACATCAATTGGATCCCATAGTTGCTCTGCCAGCACAGTTGGAAGCAATGAATAAAAAGATTGATTCTTTAGCTTCTTCTTCTTCGGGGAAAGTGATGCAGGTGATGTCCTGTGAATGATGTGGGGGTGGACATCAAAGTCAAGATTGTCAAAGTGGCAACATGTTTGCTAAGCAAGAGAAGTAGATTATTTTGGGAACATGCCAAGGCAACAGCAGATTAACCCCTATAGCAACACGTACAATCCGGGGTGGAGAAATCATCCTAACTTCTCATGGAATAATCAAAATAATCCACGACCTCCCCCTGGATTCCAGCAGCCCCAACATCAACAAGCTACCCCCCCCCCCCAAGAAAGAGTAATTTGGAGGACATGATGGAGAAATTTATAGCAGCTTCTGAAACCAGGTTCCAATCAACTGAAACAACCCTAAGAAATCAGCAAGCCTCTATTCATAATTTGGAGAATTAGGTGGGGCAAATTTCTAAGTTGCTTAGTGAGAGACCACAAGGAAGTTTGCCTAGCAACACTGAGGCAAATCCTAAAGAGCATCTTAAGGCAATTACACTAAGGAGTGGAAAAGAGATCAAGGGTAATGCAGATGAGAAAAGAAGAGAAGTGGCAGAGAAAAGGGCTAAAGTACAAGAAAAATAAAAAGAAGATGATCCTTCTGTCACTTCAGGAGAGAAAGCTGCACTTGAAAGTGAAAAAGAGAAGCAACCACAAGACAGCAACCCCATAATGAAGGAATACCGACCTAGAGTACCATATCCGGAGAGGTTGAATAAGGACAAGATTGATGCTTAGTTCGATAAGTTTCTTGAACTTTTTAAACAATTGCACATTAACATCCCATTTGCTGAAGCTTTGTCACAGGTGCCTAAATATGCTAAAATTTTGAAAGATATCCTTTCTAACAAAAGGAAACTTGAGGAAGTGTCTTTAGTGCATTTATCTGAAAAGAGTTCGGCAATTTTGCAAAAGAGGTCACCTAAGAAGTTCAAAGATCCAGGTAGTTTTACCATTCCATGTTTCATAGGTAACCTTAAGGTTAAAAGTGCATTAGCTAATTTAGGGGCTAGCATAAATGTTATGCCCTATAAAATGTTTAAAGATTTAGGCATTAGTAAACCTAAACCAACACTTATGACCATCCAACTTGCTGATAAGTCAGTACTCCACCCTCGTGGCATTAACTTTGAGAGTGGGTGGTGAGAAAGTTATTTTTAGGATACATGATGCTATGAAACATTCACTTTCACTTGATGAGGTGGAATAATGCAATGATGTTATTGAGCATGAGATCGTAAATTGTGTTACTAACTGTAGACCCTTAATTTTTGACCCAGTTCGGTCCAATATATTTTGTTTGGTCTAAAATAATTTTTGTGTTGTCTAATATATTTTAATTGGTCCAAAATAATTTTTGTTTTCTTAACTAAATAATTTTTGCTTTAGTATCTAATTTTTATTATTAAAAAAATAAACAAATCAAAATCAAAAAATAAAAATAAAAATCGGCGACGAAAAAATCGTCGCCGAAAACCACCATCGCGGGCTTGGCCGTGGGCCATTTCGCCCATGGGAGTTTCCTGCGGGCGAAATGGCCCACAGGCAGTTTCGTAGCCAACTACGGCAGATTTTTTTCGCCAGCGCAATTTTTCTGACTTAAATTTTCCGAAACCTAATACAATTAGGTTTCGGTTTCCTTTTCTTATTAAATATTGTATGCCATGAGTAATTAGGAAAGAAGATAAAAACTTTTATAAATATGGACTAAACAACACATAATAAGGGGGGAGAAAAGAGGGAAAGAAATCCGAGAGGAAAGAGGAACAAATTTTGATCCAAAACTGAGTGGGAAAGGCAGTAATTCAATTCAATTTTTTGAGGGAGCTGAAAAACAATTCAATTTAATTCAAAGGCAGCAAAGCTTGCCTTTGTTTTAATTCATCCAAGAAGAATTATTTTTGGAGGAACCATCAAAAGGAGGTATGTATTAAATTCCTTTTTTGTTATATTTTTTACAGTATCTAAAACTAGGAAATTGTGTCTTCAAAATCAAAAACCCTAGAACTTTAATTTATCTTTTCTAAAGTTAAAAAGACTAATTCGTTGCTTTATTTTCTAAAAAATTTAAAGTTATTAATTTAGTTTCTTCAAAACCCCAAAACCCTAATTTACTTTCCAAATTATCAAAACCCTTAAATTATATTATGTTTCTTTCCAAAAGCTTTAAAAACTTATTTTTTGCTTTTATAAACTTTAAATCGTTTGTTTATTTTCATAAAACCTCATAAAAGTATCAAATTGATTTTCAAACCCTAAAAGCTTCATGCATCCACCGAAACCCTAATTTTAGAAAAGATAAATTAACTCTAACTTAACTCCAATAGTAAAACCCTAGCCCTTTAAAGCCTTAAACCCTAATTTTTTTATAAACCCTAATCCTTTAAAACCTTAAAAATCATATAAACACAAATATTTTAATTTTACACACTAAGCTTGAAATCATCATTTAAAACCACAAATCAAAAGTATTTTAAAGTGTCCAAAACCCTAGTTTCATGATTTCACCATTCAAACCTTAATTTGGTTAATCAAAGTGTCTTACCAACCTTTTAAAACATAAAATACTTAATCTATTTTAATTCTTTAAAAAGCCACAGTAGCTTAAACCCATGAAAATCCAAAACCCTAAACACATGAAATAAAGGATCCTAAATGGAAACAGTAGCTATAACTTAGATTTTTTTATTTGCCTTATTCAATTTTATATTTGATTATGCATTGATTTATTTTATATGCTTTAATTTATTTAAGTTCAATACTTGGTTTATTTAATTTATCATGGATGGATGTTTATTTTCCATTGATATTTAATACTTTTAATGAATGATTTATTTATGATGAATGATTATTTACTTTTATAAATTTATTTAGGTTTCTAAATGTTGTAAGAGGTATGTTTCCATTTGGTGGGTACCTCATTAGTTAAATATCATGTAATTTAATTTGTTTTTTCTATTTTAGAACCTATGTAAAGGGCATGTTTCTACCTTTTGGTGGGTGTCCTATTTAGGCATGTGATGTAAGGACATGTTTCCATCTTCGGATGGGTGTCCATTCATTTGTTTTACTTGGACCTTGCTTTGATTTTAATATATTGATGCTTTCTTTTAATTATTGTGTGTAATATGGATAATGTTGTTATATTTAAGAATTTTATAATAATAAGACCTGTAAAGGAGGCCGGTTCCAATGAACCGGGCGTTGTGGGGGTGCTGGGCCATTTCTCACCTTCCCCACACGTACCCAATTTTTCAAACCCATTAGAGGGTTGTGGATGAGATTCCTTAGGAATCGAGTCATCCACCCCTTTCTTTTTCCGGGCCCGTCCGGGTTGCGTCTCCATTTTCTCCAGACTTAGGTCCGTGTTCTCTAAGGCCCTGAGCCTAAACAGTGCCGAAGTCGCAAGAATCATTCCACCAGGAGTGGGGGCAAAAATTTCCGCTCACAATGGCGACTCCACTGGGGATAAGAGAAGTTGATTCCGTTGGTCTTTATATTATTCTATTCTTTCTTATAATGATATTATCCATTGCATCATATTAGATTGCATTTTGTGCGTGAGTTAGGACGCCCGTGTTACCCATGTTGTGTTATGTAAGGGATACCATACTTTCACTCAAGGTATGGAGATCGAGCATGGCATAACCACTCGTAGCCTCATCCCATTTGGTATATACTTGCTATGGGAACCTAAGCCTTTTTACCCAAAGACTAAAGCTCATGTAGTTGGCCTAGTTACTTTCCTTAGGTTTTACCCCAAATGCATGTTGTTTGACTATGGTTAGTTTATCTTAGTCTAAATCATGGCTTATTTGGTTTGTTCTCTTTCTAATATGACCTAAGTATATTGTAAGCTCAAAATAAAATTTTCTTTCCAAAAGACCAAAGCTATTTTTAAAACTTTTCAAGATGGTCTTTAGACATAAGGCTTTTCTAAAAAAAAAATCAAAATTTCTTTTGCTCATGGCCCGAATACTAAGCCCAAAATCCATTTTTCTAAAATCTTTTACAATGGGCTTAGAAACAAGATTATTTTCACCCAATCTTTTCTTGCAAAGAGATTGCAAAATATTGAGGTTAATTATGAAATACCAAAAATCAATTGTGGGCCTAGTTTATACTAAGAATAAATCAATCATGGGCTTGTTTTTGGCATGAATCATTAGTTACCTTTTTCAAGTGAGAAATCTATCTATAATAAACCTCTTAATTTAGTTTTAATCCAATATAGCATAAAGGCTACTTTAGTTGGATAAATGGATTAAAACCTAATTAATGGGAATTATTATGAACTGATTTCCATTTTTGAAAATATAACTATTGGTTGAAATGTCCGAGGGAATTATTCGAAAACAAGATGCCCCATGTTGGTATTTTATTAACCATATACCTAGGAAAAGAGACTCTCCATTCGTGTGTGGATGTTATAAGGTTGGAAGGAACGTTCTAATTATCTTTCTTCATTGATTGTTCGTGCATACAAGCATACATGCATACATTTGCATCTCATATCATTGATCCTCTCTGGCTCACAGTGTAATATCCTTATGTATACCTTAGAAGTTTTGATTATGTTATTGTTGTTGTTGTTATAAATTGGATTGAATATATATGTGTCAAATTGCAAGAGAAAAGAAATTGAGAAGAGAATGGTTATGTATTTGTGTTTTGGGAAAGAAAAGAGGGTGTAGAGAGAAGTGTATATGTTGTTTATATGGTTGTATAATTAACATATACATAAGTCAAAGGTGGAGTCAATGCAAGAGGATATTTTTGTGTGACATGTGTAATGACTATAATGGGCACATATGAGACAAAAGGTTAATTAAATGGATGAGGGCATGTTGGTAATTGTTTTGTTAAATTGGGCGGTGGAGATTTAAAGAAGAAGAAATGGTTGATTTGTATTCATTCTTCTTCTCTTCTCATGTGTGTGCCGGCCATTGAAGAAAAGAGAGAGCAAGAGAGGTGTTCTTGAAGCTAGAACCAAATTGAAGGGGCAATCAAAGGGATTGGTTAGAGATTTGTGAAATTTCTGTATCTAAGGTAAGACTTCTCTTGTTTACCTTTGTCAATTTTGAAGTTGTGTCTAAAAGAAATTGTGATTTATTGATGTGATGATTTGGTGTGTTTGATATGTGTTTATAAGTGTTTAAAGTGATTGTAAGTTAAAAGATGGAATTGGTGTTGGTTTGGTTGTGAATATGGTAAGATATGTGAAGGTTGATTGTGGAAGTTCAAGTGGGAAGTTGGTTTTAAGGTTTGGTATTGGTGAATGTTGTAATGTAATGTTTATGTGTTGTTTAAGTGGTTAATGTGATGAATATGTAAGATATGTGTTAATAACATTGATTAGAACAAATTGAATGAAGTTATTGTTGTGCAAAGGGTGTGAAAATGCATTTGGAAGAGTGTTGGTTTTGATTAGGGTTGTGTTCTTGAGTGACACGGCTAGAATCGATGAGAAACACGGCCAAGACTTGAGAAATTTGGGTGACACGGCCAAGTTGGAGGGATTTTGGCCGTGTTGGTTATGTTTTGGGGTGACACGGCCACTGGATTGGCCGTGTCCCTTGAGTGTGTTTGCCACTGCCTGAGTTGTGTTGAGAGACACGGCCGTGTCCTTGCCCGTGTCTGCCTCGGGAAGTTTTGGTTTTGAGAGACACGGCCACAAGCTTGGCCGTGTCCCTTGGGTGTGTTTGCTACTGTGATGGTTTTGGTTCTTCATGCATTGTTTGATTCTTCAAAAGTCTTGTGCTCGTAAACATTTTATATACACCCTAAGTACTTTGTAATCAAAGAATGACCTAAACAAATGTATGTGGATGATTCTAAACCTTTAAATAATGATCTTTGGATTAGGTTTTGAAGAGATTGTGTTGCATTAACCTAAATGTTGAGAATTCTTGGAAGAGGAAATGTATAGAGGAATGGGAATAGTTCTTGAGGTAAGTACCAATACATATGATTGTATTTAATTACATAATTTGAGGCTTAACACATTTGTTTGCAAATGTGTTAAGTGATCTATTATATTGTTAATATAATTGGACTAAGGTGATGATTGAATGATGTGAAGGATGTGAAGATCATTAACAAGGTAAGCATAAAACTCTATTTGATTGTATATCCTTATATGTCTTTGAACATTAACACATTGGGATGAAAGTGTTAAATAAGCTATTATATTGTGAATGTAAATGAAGAATGTAAATTGCTATATATATAGATATATATAAAGGATGAAATATGAAATGGGAAAGGTAGGAAGAAATGAGGATCATTCTTAAGGTATGTGCAATTTGTTATGATAAATGCTCTAGTAATGAGTGATGTTAATGTGTTTTGAGAAGTGAGAAAATGTTATGTTATATGCATTGTGAATCTTGTGTATGGCAATGTATTATATGAATAATATACTTTGAAATGTGATATCAATGATGCCATATGTATCATATGGATTGAGATATGATATGATATGAAGCCATTGTGATTGGCTATGATGATTCAATTGAAAGAGATAAGGCATGTTTGCCTAATTGATGATGAGATTGATAATGAAATAATAAATGAATTGTGTAACTAATGTGTTATTCGATTTCAGAGTTCTGGGTTTGGAGGCATGCCTATAAAATGAAAAAGGTAACAGTCTTGCCGGGTTGAGGATCTCTTCATTTTGAGTTGAATTGAGATCCAAGAGACTGGGTCTGTTACACTATGAGAAATTGTCATTATGAGATATATGATTGGTAACAGTCTTGCCGGGTTGAGGATCACCTCGAGTTTAGCCGAGTTGATGATCCAAGAGACTGGGTCTGTTACGCTATCCATGGATAGAGATATTGATATATGATGCCTACGGGCTTGATAATTATGATTATAGACCAAAGTAGTAACTCTGAACTTTGAATAACATATTAGTTGTTTGGGCCCGAGTCTGTCTTTATTGTCAATGTGAAATGCAAGTATTGAAATATTGGTTGTGAGTATTAATAATGAATTATGCTTGGTGAATTGTGAATAATATAATGTTATTAAGTGTAATATGTAAATGAATTGTGGTTGATGATAAAGGTTGTCTTTATTGGAAATGTGATTTATGATTTGTATGATATGTAATTTGTGTATTGCAATAATGAGTGATATGATGTGTAATGTGTGTATTGCAATAATGAGTGTATGATATGTAATGTGTGTATCGCAATAATGATTGGTATGGTATATATAATGTAGGGGTATTAATATATTGGTTTTGAGTATTGGTGATGCATTGGGGTTGGTGATAATATTATGTATATATGTGCATCATATATGAAATTAGCTAGGATATATTAAAGATGAAATTAAAAAGAAAAGAAGATATGATAAGAACTAATTATATATTGAATTGATGTATCATTATATGTCAATACTTCTATACTATATGTTTATATTTTATAGTTGGACTACTAAGCTCTCGGGCTTAGCGAGGGTGTTTATTCGCGCAGGTATATAGATGGAAGATATGAAGTCTTTTATTATGCCACAAGAAGAGTAAAGTTTGTCGAGACCAACTAGAGGGTAATGCATACATGTATAAATTTTTAATTATGATGTATTTCTGATGAGAGAGTATTTATATGTATAAATGAAGTTTTGATAAAGATAGTGATTTTGTAAATGTTATTTAAATTAATGTATTATGGTTTGAACTCTGTTACAGGTTTTTAAAAGGTAACGAAAAGTGACATCCTTATACTTTATATATTTACTGTATGTATACTAGGTATACGTATAGTACTTATATAGGGTATCGGGGTGTTACAATTATTTTGGTATCAGAGCTTAGGTTCGAGATTCTAGGCCTAAGTGAAAAAAAAAGTTTTGAAAAGTTTAAATAAAAGTAAAAAGGAAAAGTTTTGAAATGAAATTTGTAATACATGCATATGCATTGACACCTAGGTTGGTCTCGGATGTGGCATTATATGAATTATAGAATATTTGTGTTATATGAGATGTTCAATATAGTTGATGGTATATGTGTATACTATTTTGATGTGATGAGAAATTATGATTGTTGACAATGATGTTGGAAATGAATTATAATTGAGGCATAGTGCCTAATTGATTATGAGAAACTAATTGTGAAATATAATGTGATATATGTATATTGATGATGCATATGAAAAATGTCATGTTATGTGCAACATGGAATGTAATGTTGATGTTTATGAGCAATATTATGTAGGACATAATATGAATTGAAACATAAAGAAATGAAAAGGAGAATAAATTTGAAAATGAGTTGAAAATCAAATCAAGATAAGAGTATGTACTTTTTCTTCTATACTTTGAACCTCTTTATAATAAAGTTTATGTTGGTTTTGTTAATGTTGAATTTGCTAGACAGCGGAAATGATATCGAATTGTTAAAATTGAAAGTTATGTTATTTAAATGAGGAGAGTATGGTGGAATGTTGAATGAGTTGTTTAGTAGAGACAAAGTGTGATTATGTAAAGTTGGGATGTGTATACAGTTAAGGTCGTGTTTAAAGGAAAAAGAGATGATATTGGTTAAGTAAGAAAATAAGTTGATATAAAAAAAAAGATGAGTTTGGCGAGTTGAAGCTTAAGTGAAATAGTAAGTTGAAAAGTTAAAGTTTTAGTCAAATTTGATATAGATTTTTGGGATATTGATAGTTAACTGTATATGCAATGCATGAGCTAAGTGAAATGACTAGTATTGCATATGAAAGTATTATGAATTGAGTAATGTGATTGATAGTATGAGAATTTGTGTTGAAATAATCAAGGAAGTGGATAAGTAAATAGAAATGAGTTATTTTAAGTCATTTTACTGAACAGGGTAAGAATGAATATGGGAGTGTATTAAATATTTTTAAAGACGAAAGTGAAAGAGATGTCACATTGGGAATGTGACTGAGATGAATATGAAGTGTTACTATAGTCGGAATATATATGTTTGTAGTGTGAATAAATACTTTATATCATATTGGAGGAATGAGAAGGATAGTGTTTAAAAGAAAATGATAAACACTAAATTTGTATTGAATGTATGAAAAAGGAAAATACTATAAGAGCATATAAATTAAGTGTGTACATGTATATGACATGTGAATGAAATTATATATATATATACATAAAGGTGTGAATCATGTTTTGTAGATGACCTATGAAGATGTATGTGGTATAATTATAGAATTTGTGATATGGAAAAACAATGTTATATGTATTAGTGGACCTAAGAGAGATTAGGTCTTGAACTGTGTAAAGCTAGATGGATTATGTGATGGAAGTGAGAATGGAAAGAACTTGAGTAATATTGGACAGTGGAAATTGTTATAATGAGTATTGAACTTGATGATTATATTATATTTAGAGTTTCAAAGTATTCACATATGAAAAGTTCTATGTAATTATATTATAAGAGATTGTAAATGGATTAGAAATGAAGTGATGAATAGAAATTGTATAAGAACTGTATATGATTGAATATGTATATAGTAATATTGTTGAAGCATGAGTTAAGTTGATAAGGATCATATAAGCGAGTACAAATTGGTTGAAACGAAGTTGGAATGTGTTAACTTCTGTTATACTAAAAATGTAAAGAAGGACTATATAATTTTTTAAAATACACCTTAGCTTTGTATTTGTAAAGATTGAGAATAGAATTATAAAAGAACAATATTGATTTGAAAGTTCTAGGTTTGAATATTAATCTCTTAAAGTCATGTGTTTTGTTCAGTATTTTGGATCGGTTAATTTGTTATCCATGGATTTGGATCTTAGATATAATGATTGTAATACGGATTTGGTGAGGTTGACAATTTTGTTTGAGAAGTATAGTTAAAAGTTATGATGAATAAGGTTGTACCTTATTATTATTTTTTATGTTAAGAACTTGGTTATAATGGTGAAGATAAAGAAAAAAAAAAGAAATTATGGAAATATGGTGAGTTATGAATAATATGAAAAGGTAATTGAAATCAGTATAACAATAATTTGAAATGTGAAGAGATATTAAAAAGGGAGAAATTCTAATATATGAATGAAAGTTATACTGAATATGTTTATGGTATGTAACTTGAGGTTTAAGGGAATGAACTCAAAGTTTGAGTGAATGAATTATAGATATTAAGTATGATATAACATTTTTATGAAAATTGGTGGAAATTATACTAAGATAAGAAAGAGTAAACTATGTGTATATTAAAAGATAATTGGAAGTGATTTGTTATCATGATGAATTGACTGAAAATGGATCGGAAGAGTTCAGGAATTGAAAATAAGTTTGCCCTAATGGAATTAAGTTATATATATACATATATGAATATGGTGAAATTTTATGATGAGTCAAATACATTAATTGTTGGTTGGAGTTGAATAAGATTTGAATATGGATATATTGTGACAGATAGATCAATGGATCTAGAATTGGCTAAGATTATGAATCATTATTGAAATTTATTGTGTATAGTTGTATTAAGAAAATAGGTATTTACATGATAATGTATATGATGTAAATTTTAAAGTATGATTGGACATGAATGAGTGGAATATAGTAATTGTTAATCATGATAAGAAGAGAAAAAGATTGGTTATCTATAAAATAAGTTGAAAGATAATGTATTAATATGTAAGTTAAGTGAAAAGCGTGCTAAAGAAATAACTCCATTTATGAAAAATCAGGATTTTGTTATCTATTGAGAGTGATAAATGTCTATTTAGACAGTGATTGTAATGAAGGGATAATTAATGTTCAGATATAAGTCAATGTTTTTAATGTTAAAGTTAAGAGAGTAATTATACAGAAGTGAAAGAACAAAATATATTAAATATAAAGATTTGACAAAGTATTATTGTGCTATATGATGATCTGATTCTGGTATAAAGATATTAATAGAAAATGTAATGTGATCTTTTGAATGTTTGATTAAGGAAGTAACCAGATGTATAAACATATAGAATGATGAGTTATAGAATTTAAAGAAGGTGGTTGATTCTAAAGAGGAGAGTTGGAGTTATATGATTTGATGATATAATGACTTAAGCGTATAATTAAATTCATATGGAAGTTAAGATGGTATGGTATTATGAACGGATTGCAATTATACTAGATAATTTCGAGGACGAAATTATTTAAGGGGGAGAGAATTGTAATATCCTCATGTATACCTTAGAAGTTTTGATTATGTTATTGTTGTTGTTGTTATAAATTGGATTGAATATATATGTGTCAAATTGCAAGAGAAAAGAAATTGAGAAGAGAATGGTTATGTATTTGTGTTTTGGGAAAGAAAAGAGGGTGTAGAGAGAAGTGTATATGTTGTTTATATGGTTGTATAATTAACATATACATAAGTCAAAGGTGGAGTCAATGCAAGAGGATATTTTTGTGTGACATGTGTAATGACTATAATGGGCACATATGAGACAAAAGGTTAATTAAATGGATGAGGGCATGTTGGTAATTGTTTTGTTAAATTGGGTGGTGGAGATTTAAAGAAGAAGAAATGGTTGATTTGTATTCATTCTTCTTCTCTTCTCATGTGTGTGCCGGCCATTGAAGAAAAGAGAGAGCAAGAGAGGTGTTCTTGAAGCTAGAACCAAATTGAAGGGGCAATCAAAGGGATTGGTTAGAGATTTGTGAAATTTCTTTATCTAAGGTAAGACTTCTCTTGTTTTCCTTTGTCAATTTTGAAGTTGTGTCTAAAAGAAATTGTGATTTATTGATGTGATGATTTGGTGTGTTTGATATGTGTTTATAAGTGTTTAAAGTGATTGTAAGTTAAAAGATGGAATTGATGTTGGTTTGGTTGTGAATATTGTAAGATATGTGAAGGTTGATTGTGGAAGATCAAGTGGGAAGTTGGTTTTAAGGTTTGGTATTGGTGAATGTTTTAATGTAATGTTTATGTGTTGTTTAAGTGGTTAATGTGATGAATATGTAAGATATGTGTTAATAACATTGATTAGAACAAATTGAATGAAGTTATTGTTGTGCAAAGGGTGTGAAAATGCATTTGGAAGAGTGTTGGTTTTGATTAGGGTTGTGTTCTTGAGTGACACGGCTAGAATCGATGAGAAACACGGCCAAGACTTGAGAAATTTGGCTGACACGGCCAAGTTGGAGGGATTTTGGCCGTGTTGGTTATGTTTTGGGGTGACACGGCCACTGGCTTGGCCGTGTCCCTTGAGTGTGTTTGCCACTGCCTGAGTTGTGTTGAGAGACACGGCCGTGTCCTTGCCCGTGTCTACCTCGGGAAGTTTTGGTTTTGAGAGACACGGCCACAAGCTTGGCCGTGTCCCTTGGGTGTGTTTGCTACTGTGATGGTTTTGTTTCTTCATGAATTGTTTGATTCTTCAAAAGTCTTGTGCTCCTAAACATTTTATATACACCCTAAGTACTTTGTAATCAAAGAATGACCTAAACAAATGTATGTGGATGATTCTAAACCTTTAAATAATGATCTTTGGATTAGGTTTTGAAGAGATTGTGTTGCATTAACCTAAATGTTGAGAATTCTTGGAAGAGGAAATGTATAGAGGAATGGGAATAGTTCTTGAGGTAAGTACCAATACATATGATTGTATTTAATTACATAATTTGAGGCTTAACACATTTGTTTGCAAATGTGTTAAGTGATCTATTATATTGTTAATATAATTGGACTAAGGTGATGATTGAATGATGTGAAGGATGTGAAGATCATTAACAAGGTAAGCATAAAACTCTATTTGATTGTATATCCTTATATGTCTTTGAACATTAACACATTGGGATGAAAGTGTTAAATAAGCTATTATATTGTGAATGTAAATGAAGAATGTAAATTGCTATATATATAGATATATATAAAGGATGAAATATGAAATGGGAAAGGTAGGAAGAAATGAGGATCATTCTTAAGGTATGTGCAATTTGTTATGATAAATGCTCTAGTAATGAGTGATGTTAATGTGTTTTGAGAAGTGAGAAAATGTTATGTTATATGCATTGTGAATCTTGTGTATGGCAATGTATTATATGAATAATATACTTTGAAATGTGATATCAATGATGCCATATGTATCATATGGATTGAGATATGATATGATATGAAGCCATTGTGATTGGCTATGATGATTCAATTGAAAGAGATAAGGCATGTTTGCCTAATTGATGATGAGATTGATAATGAAATAATAAATGAATTGTGTAACTAATGTGTTATTCGATTTCAGAGTTCTGGGTTTGGAGGCATGCCTATAAAATGAAAAAGGTAACAGTCTTGCCGGGTTGAGGATCTCTTCATTTTGAGTTGAATTGAGATCCAAGAGACTGGGTCTGTTACACTATGAGAAATTGTCATTATGAGATATATGATTGGTAACAGTCTTGCCGGGTTGAGGATCACCTCGAGTTTAGCCGAGTTGATGATCCAAGAGACTGGGTCTGTTACGCTATCCATGGATAGAGATATTGATATATGATGCCTACGGGCTTGATAATTATGATTATAGACCAAAGCAGTAACTCTGAACTTTGAATAACATATTAGTGTTTTGGGCCCGAGTCTGTCTTTATTGTCAATGTGAAATGCAAGTATTGAAATATTGGTTGTGAGTATTAATAATGAATTATGCTTGGTGAATTGTGAATAATATAATGTTATTAAGTGTAATATGTAAATGAATTGTGGTTGATGATAAAGGTTGTCTTTATTGGAAATGTGATTTATGATTTGTATGATATGTAATTTGTGTATTGCAATAATGAGTGCTATGATGTGTAATGTGTGTATTGCAATAATGAGTGTATGATATGTAATGTGTGTATCGCAATAATGATTGGTATGGTATATATAATGTAGGGGTATTAATATATTGGTTTTGAGTATTGGTGATGCATTGGGGTTGGTGATAATATTATGTATATATGTACATCATATATGAAATTAGCTAGGATATATTAAAGATGAAATTAAAAAGAAAAGAAGATATGATAAGAACTAATTATATATTGAATTGATGTATCATTATATGTCAATACTTCTATACTATATGTTAATATTTTATAGTTGGACTACTAAGCTCTCGGGCTTAGCGCGGGTGTTTATTCGCGCAGGTATATAGATGGATGTTATGAAGTCTTTTATTATGCCACAAGAAGAGTAAAGTTTGTCGAGACCAACTAGAGGGTAATGCATACATGTATAAATTTTTAATTATGATGTATTTCTGATGAGAGAGTATTTATATGTATAAATGAAGTTTTGATAAAGATAGTGATTTTGTAAATGTTATTTAAATTAATGTATTATGGTTTGAACTCTGTTACAGGTTTTTAAAAGGTAACGAAAAGTGACATCCTTATACTTTATATATTTACTGTATGTATACTAGGTATACGTATAGTACTTATATAGGGTATCGGGGTGTTACACACAGCCCTGGATTACGACAATTCAAAAGCTTACAACAATCCGACCTACGCCGGAGATGAAGTATCTAGCAACGACTCAATCACTTTCTCACTAAAAACAATGGAGCCTGAACAAATTCAAAGGATGGCGGATGAGGCCCTCAATGCCAAGATGGAAGAAATAAAAGAGGCCTTATCTGAGACCATGAAGAACCAATTGACTGCAATCTTGGAGAATCATGCGAGGCATCTGCTAGCACTAAGAAGCCAAAGGACAAAGGGAAGACTAAAAATGGTGAAGTGGTTTTTGATGATGAAAAGGTGATCATTGATGATGATGATGATTGGGATCAATACTACCAAGATGCTCAAGAGAAGAAAGAACAGAAGATTGTTGAGAAAGCAACTATTGAAAAGACCGAGACATCCGATGTTGAAAAGATGATTGCTGATTTAAAAAAGAAATTTGAGAAGAAGTTGAAAACCAAAGAGATGTCCGAGATTGGTAAACTATTTCAACAAGATGAAGAAGTCCCGTACAAGTTCAAGATGCCATTCTTTGCAAAGTACAATGGCATCGAAAATCCTCATCTCCATGTGAAGCAGTATATCACTGCCATGCAGTCTGCCCGAGCTACTAAGGCTCAAACCCTAAGGTACTTTATGCACTCATTGGACCTTGTTGTCCAAAATTGGTTCAATACCTTAGATGATGGAACACAAAAGAGTTGGGATCTACTTTACAAAGCCTTCATCCAACAATATGGATATAATTTTGAGTTGGAAGTTACCTTAATGGAAGTGGAGTCCATTAGGCAAAGGCCGAATGAGAATTTTGTAGATTATGTCAAGAGATGGAGAAACAAGGCTGCTTTGCTCAAGAAGAGGCCAGATGAATCCGATCAAATAAGGATGATTGTAAGAGGGGTACTGCCTAGTCTTCGTGAGAGAATGTCTCATACACTCATCCGTGATTTCAAAGACCTTCTCCAAGATGGTTTGCAAATTGAAGAATGGGAAAGGGAGAAAAGCCGTTTTGTAACAAAAAGGAACGAGAAAGGGAGCTATCAATGTAATATCCCAAAATGTGCCCTAGAAGTTTTGAGATAATTGTTGTTTTGTTTGAATCAAATGTATTTGTGTAATTGGAAAGGGAAGAGTGTATAGAGAGAATGTATATGTTGTGTATATGGCAAGATATATAACATATATGTTGGTCAAAATGGAGAGTCAAGGGAAGAAGATATTTATTTTGTTGATTGAGAAATTACTAATAAGGGCATGTAAGTGAAAGGAAGTAAAACAAATGAGAAGAGGGTATTTGGGTAATTGTCTTTTTAGAATGCTTGGTGGAGGTTTAAAGAGATGCAAAGTTTGACTTTGTCTCTAATTTCATTTTCATTTCTTTTCTTTTCCTTTCTTGGCCGGCTATCAAGAAGACAAAAGAGAGCAAGAGAGGTTTTGAGTTTTATAAACCAAATTCAAGGAGATTTCAAGAAGATAAGTTGAAATTCAAGAAGTTCCTCTTTGTTGGTAAGTTATCTCTTGTTTTCTCTTGCTTTTATTGAAGTTGTGTTTGAGTTTGATAAGTTGTTGTTGATAGTAAGAGAGTATTGTTTGATTGTGATATGTTTAGGAGTGTTTGATTGATTTGATGATGGATTTTGAGGATGTATTGAAGGATAGAGTAAGGTTGTTGGAAGAGATGATGTTGAGGGTGTGTTTAGGGTTTGTGATGATATTGATGATTTGTGGTTAATGTATATTTTGCCTTGTTTTGGTGTTTGTGCAAGTTTAAGATGGTTTTTGGATGTGTATAGTTGAGTTTGTTTGAAGTGGATGTTGGTGGAAGAAGTGATTTGTTGGGTGTTCTATTGTTTTGGCTGGAATTTGAGTTTTTGGCCTGACACGCCCACGAGCACGTCCAGGATTTTGGGCGTGTCCATGGTATTGTGTTTTGGATGGGTGACACGAGCAGTGACATGCCCATGTCACCGAGCGTGTCATAGCTTCTGTGTGGCAGTAGGATTGACACGGCCAGTAACACGCCCGTGTTATTGAGCGTGTCATAGCCACTGTGTTATTGGGGTATTGACACTGCCATGAGCACGCTCATGTTGTTGGACGTGTCAAAGTTTCAGAGAGGCAGAATGTATTACATGCCCAGTGACACGCCCGTGGTTATGAGCGTGTAATAGCTTCTGTGTTGTAAAGTTAGGACACGGTCAGGGACACGCCCGTGTTGTTGAGCGTGTCATGTTTAGAATTTGCCCTAATTGGTTCTTAGCCTTATGATCTTATGTGGGTTTCATCTTTCTTTTGGAATAGGTTGTGAAGAAGGTGAATTACCCTAATTCCAGTGGTGAAAGATTCTTGGAAGAAGAAGTGTTTAGAGTTGTGTGGGTTGCTTTTGAAGTAAGTACAAACCTTGCATTGTTGCATACATTCATTTGATATGGCAATGTTGATATATATGAACAATGTTATGTTTTGCACATTGTAAATCTTGTGAAATGTAATGTGCTATATGTATAAGGATGAATTGCTTTGATGTTAATGTGATTGATATTGTATATTATAATGATGAAAATGAAATAAGAAATGATTTGAGAAAGTAATGTTTAAAGATATAAATGAACGGACCTATCTGCCTCCTGCGGAACCATGCAGACCCAGTGAGCTGGGCAACCAAACTTGGACTACCGACCTGGTTGGGGGAAGGTTCAATACAGTCAGTATTATACATACCTATCTGCCTCCTACGGAACCATGCGGACCCAGTGGGCTGGGCAACCGAACTTGGACTACCGACCTGGTTGGGGGAAGGTTCGTTACTGATAGTCTTATACGTACCTATCTGCCTCCTGCGGAACCATGCGGACCCAGTGGGCTGGGCAACCGAACTTGGACTACCGACCTGGTTAGGGGAAGGTTCGTATATGAAGCCATGGTTGTTGGATATAATGATGAACTTTGAATATCATATTAAATACTTGTTGGGCCCATAGGTGTCTATGTTGAATGAGTATAATGGATGATGATATAATTATTAAAATAATGAAATGTAACATTGATAAGTATGATCTTTATTGGTTGAATGCATGATATTGATATTGACATTGCATATTATCATTATGGTTTGTACTACTGAGTTGTTGGCTCAGCGCGATTGTGGTTCATCGCGCAGGTGATAGAGTTGATAGGGTTGAGACGGAGGATTCCTCTAGACCTAGTTGAGTTTATGCTTGAAGAGTTGGACTAGAGCTTAAAGATCAGAGAGTCAATGTAATATCCCCATATATGCCCTAGAAGTTTTGAATGTTGTTGTTGTTGTTGTTGTTGTTGTTGGGATTGAATGTATATGTTGATTTGAAAGAAAAAAAAAGAGAATTGGAAAGTGAATGCTTATGTATATGTGTTTTGGGAAAGAAAAGAGGGTTTAGAGAGAAATGTATATGTTGTTTATATGATAATATATATAACATATAAGTTGGTCAAGGGAGAGTCAATGCAAGAAGATATTTTCATTTGTGATAGGTGAAATTACTTATATGGGCATATAAGAGACAAGAGGTTAGTTTAATGGATAAGGGTATATAGGTAATCGTTTGGTTAAAAGCTCTTGGTGGAGATTTAAAGAAGAATTGACTTTGTTTTCTTCATGATTTCTTCTTCTTCTTCTCCATTGTTGGCCAGCTCCTCCATAGACAAAGGAAAGCAAGAGACAAAGAGAAGATCTTGAAGAGTTAAGCTCAAATTAAAGGAAGATTAAGTGATCAAGTGATGATTCAAGAAGTTTATAACTCAGGTAAGTTCTTTTCTTTGATTTCTTTTATTCTTTTGAAGTGGTATTTGAAGTTAATTAGGGTTTGTTGATTTGATGATGAGATGTGTTTGTAATGTGTTTTCAAGTTTTAAATTTGGTTTTAAGTTAAGAGTTTAAATAGGTGTTGTTGTTGGAAGTGGTGGATGTTGATTTTGGAAGATGGAGAAGGATGTTGGTTTTAGGGTTTTGAGATAGTATGTGTTTAAATGTTTTGTGGATGTGTTTTTAATAAGGTGAATATTGTGATAAACATGTAGAATTTGTGTTTAGAACATTGATTCCATTCATTTGAACTATGCTATTTTGTGTATGATGAGTTTGAGTGCAATTAGAGGAGACTTGTGTATGTTAGGGTTTCAATCCATGAGTGACACGGCCAAAAGCAAGGAGAGACACGGCCAATTCATGAGAGACACGGCCAAGTCAAGGGAATTTTGGCCGTGTTGGGTGGATTTTGAGGAGACACGGCCGTGTTCTATGCCAGTGTTGGTCACTGCCAATTTGTTTTGAGAGACACGGCCACAAGCTTGGCCGTGTCCTGTGCCCGTGTTTGCTACTGAAGTGTTGGATTGAGAGACACGGCCACAAGCTTGGTCGTGTCCCTTGGGTGTGTTGGTTACTGTGTTTGGTTTTTGTTCTTCTTAAATGATTGGAATTGAACTTACATTTGATAATGCATATGATATTATATGAACAAGGTTATGTACTATGCATTGTATGTCTTGTGAATGGTGATGTGTTATATTAATAATGTATTTGAAATGTGATACTAATGATGCTATATGTATAATGTGAGTGATATGATGGGGTAATTGATTATGTATACTCGAATAATGAAAGGTTATAACATAAATTGAGATATGAAGCCATTGTTATTGGCTATGATGATTCAAATGACATGTGAAGCCATTGTTATTGGCTATGATGATTCAAATGACATGTGAAGCCATTGTTATTGGCTATGATGATTCAAATGACATGTGAAGCCATTGTTATTAGTTATGATAATTCAATTGAGAATGAAATTGATAAATGAATTGTATAGCTAATGTGTTATTCCATTTTCAGAATTTGTTATTGGTGGCATGCCTAATATGAGTAACAATCTCTTGAAGTTAGGTTGGACTTGATCCTTGAAGCCAAGTTGGGTTGAAGTTTAACATGTTTTACTCCCCTTGAAGCTTGGTTGGGTCAAATCCTTGAAGCCTAACTGAGATGTTACAACCCTTGAAGCTAGGTTGGATTGGTTCTTGAAGCCAAGTTGGGTTGATACTTAGCATGCTTTGTTCCCCTTGAAGCTTGGTTGAACCTAAATCCTTGAAGCCTAGTTGGGATAATGATAAATGTGATGATTAAACCAAAGCATTAACTATGATAATGGAATGGCATGTTAGTGTTTTGTTTGGGCCCGAGTCTGTCTTTGTTGTTAATGTGATATCCAAATGTTGAACTAAATGAGTAATGAGATCTATGGTTGCTTTTGTTGGAAGTGTGTTTCATGATTAATAAATTTGTGAATAAAATAATGTTATGAAGTATGATTTGGTAATGTGTGTAATGATATATTTAAAATGAATATGGCTTGAGGAGTTTTGTTGAGATATGAGTTTATGAGAATATAGTATGATGTGTAAAATGTTTATGAATGTGGAATTTGTGAGAGTTGTTCTCATGAAGGTTTGGATAGATCATTGAATAGTGATTTGTTAAAATGATGTATATGTATATGTATATGAGATAGAAATGGTAAGTATAGTTTTGTGAATGTTCTATGTAAATATGTGTATGATTTATGAGATCAGTGGGAATATATGAAGAATGCTTTGAGAAAGGAAAACAGGGTAAGAAAACAATAAAACATGATGCTAAAAGTATATGGTATGATCTTTATGTAAAGTATATATATATTTTATATTTATTTGTATTACTAAGCTCTCGGGCTTAGCGTGGTGGTGTAATTGGGCAGGTGGTTATACGGTTGATCTGGAAGTCCAGCTGTTATGCCACGAGAAGGGTAAGAGTGTCTCGAGACCAACTAGAAGGTGATGCATACATGTGTGACTTTAATTATGTTGTATTTTTTATAAGAATAATGATTTTTGTAAATGTTATTTTAATGCAATATTGCTTAAACTTGGATAAAGATTTTTAATTGGAAACGAAAAGTGACATTCTTATACTTCATATACGTATTATATGTATACTTGGTATATGTATAGTACTTATATAGAGTATGGGGGTGTTACAGTCAAGCTGCCAATCACGTATATATTCTATGTTTTGTAAATTACAAATTTTTATGTATTTGTACTTGTAAGTATTTGTTATAACTTCCTCTGTGTATTAATAAACGTTTTCATCTATTATATTTTATGAATATCTTTTAAATGATTGATATTTGTTTTATTTCTTTTTCGTGATATGACTTGGGTATTTTTAAACTGTGGCATTTTCTATATTCAGTATACGTATATTACGATCGTGTAAGCATGCTGTGTACATATACGAGATATAGTGGTGTTACAATCAATCTGGTAGCCAAAGCATGCAAAAGGCCATCGGTGTTAATGCTACTAACCAGGGAACGAGGAGACAATTTTCGAAATTAGGAAAACCGATGTCTTGGGTTCTCAATAAGCTTCAAAGAAAGGGATTGCTACAACCCTTAAATCCTCATCCTTTGCCTAACCCTCTCCCACCTAATTTTGACACTAAAGCATTTTGTCAATTTCACCAAATGCAAGGGCATGATACAGATAGATGTGTGATGTTGAGACATGAGATCCAAAATCTAATTGATAATGGGAAGCTACCCGAGACCAATAAGCCAAACACCAAAGACAACCCATTACCAAAATTCAATAGAGTACCACCACTAGCAACCTTCATGATTAGAGGAGGTTTGCATGAGGATTTTGTCATGTCTTCTTTTCAAGATGTGGGTGGAGAAGCAACCAAAGAAGAAGAGGTATTTGGTGAAATTAAACAAGTTGTGATAGGTTGAGAAGTAACAATTTGTGTTGTCAACGGGTTTTGGGATTCAAGTGATAGTGATGATGATATTGTATCTGTTTTATTAGTTTTTGTTATAGTTTTGTGTCTTGTTTGTTATGTTAATTATTGTTTTATTTAGGTATTTTGTTAGTTTTAATCGGTTTGTCTAGTGTTTTCTTTAATTGTGGTAGTTTTAGTTTATTTCAATGTTTATGTCGTTTTTGATGTAGTTTTTAGTATTGTGTTTATGTTGTGTTGGTTATTGTCTATTGATTTCTTGTTAAGATTTGTTTTGAGTTTTGTGTTAGGTTAAAAAGGCAAGGAAGCAAATTTGAAGGAGAAAGTGGCAGTGGCTGACACAGGCAGAGGACACGGCCAAGTCACTGGCCGTGTCCCATACCAAGATTAAATTGAAGAACAAGTCCCAGTAGCAGACACATGCAAGGGACACGGCCAAGTCACCTGGCCGTGTCCCTCCAAAAAGACCCAACACGGCCAAGTCAAGCTTCACTTGGCCGTGTCTCACTTGGTTCCACAGGAAAGAGATCAAAATTGCACAGAGGTGAACACCTGCAGGGGACACGGCCGTGTCTTGTGGCCGTGTCCCTCAAACATGGTGTAACACGGCCTAGTCACTTCTGACTTGGCCGTGTCACTTAACCAAAGAAGAAGAGAGGAGAGAAACAAACAGAGTTGGACACCTGCAGGGGACACGACCGTGTCTTGTGGCCGTCTCCCTCCAACAAGCTCTCACACGGCCGTGTCCCTCATGACTTGGCCGTGTCCCTCATGAACCAAACGCGCACCGAATTTTAAAGTGGACGTTTCGTATAAAAGGAAAGAAGAGAGCTAGGTTACGACGGTTGACGATTTGGAGAATTATTTGAGCCGTCAGAGAGAGTGAAGTTAGGGTTTAGCTTTGTTTTCTTGATTTTGATTTCACTTTTGATTACTTTAGCTTAGATTAGATTGTTCTAGCCATTGTTTCATCCTTCTTGCAAGATTCGAACAAGAGATTATTCAGAAGCTTCAAGGAGTTGTAACTTGGTTTTGTTCTTGAACATATTCTCTTTATTTTTATTGAATGGATATTATCATGTCTATTTCGATTTCTTTGAACATTAATGAGATGAATATGTTTGATTGCATTATGAACTAATTCGATCTAGTCTAGGGTTTGTATGGATTTGCTATGATTGTATGAATGGCTTATTCTCTTAACTAATGATTTCTTTAACCTTTATTGAATGAAATATTGTTAACATGTAATTGATTGGCCACCAATTGTGTGTTTTAGGTATTAGATGATGGATTGAGAGATGAAGTCTAATGCTGGAACAATTCAATTAAGGACTTAGGTGAATTAGAGATATAACCTATTAAAAAGATTGTTTCAATTATAACAAGATTAGTTGTAAGAGGTTTGAATGCGAGAGCTTATTACCTTGACTCAATTAATTAAGTTGTTTGAGATTTAATCTTAGAAATTAAATTAGTTAAGTGGAATAACCGTTCATACATACTAGTAGTAGAGAAGTGCAAACCCTAGACCCTTTTATCAAGTGAATCAAAACATCAGCTTTTGTTTATTTTTATCGTTTTCAACTTAAATCAATCTTCTTCATTACTTTGCAATTTAAATTTCTTTACTAATTGTTACTTTTAATTTGATAATCAATTACCCACTTTGGCTTCCTTATGAGACAACCTTGGGGCGATCACCTTTGCTACAGCTACCTCGTATACTTGCGAGTGACGCTTTGTGGTAGAGTTAATTTGAGCGCAACAAGTTTTTGGCGCCGCTGCCGGGGAGGCTAATTGGCGTAATTGTTTATTTAAAATAAATAAATAAAAATATTTCAGATTATTTTCATTGTTTTTCATTTTATTTTATTTGTCTTTTGCTTTTGATATTTCTTTTTCTAGAAATTTTTGTTTATGCAAGGCAGGAGATCACTCGAAGGAGAGCTACATCCATTCATTCCAGAAATTCAAAGAGTGAAAAGGAGAAGAGAAGAGTTTGAGCTCTACACCGGATTTGATACTTCAGAGGAGGACATTTCGGATTTTGAGTCAGAATCTGAAAAATCTGTAAAGATGGCTGAAGAAAGGCAAAGAACCATGAGAGATTTTGCTAGACCTATCATTGGAACTTCCACTTCTTGCATAAGACTGACAGAAGCAGCAAGGAACTATGAGTTGAAGAACATTCATTACAACATGCTGCCATCATTCTATGGAGTTTCAAATGAAGATCCTTTGAATTTTATTCGGGATTTCTACTCCACCCTCAACACTTTTCCTTTGGGAGGACTAACAGAAGATCAGTTGAGGATGAGATGTTTCCCTTATACTTTAAAGGATAGGGCAAAGAGCTGGCTCATGATGTTGCCTGAAAATTCACTGACAACTTGGGAGCAAGTTTATAACAAGTTCATGGGCAAGTTCTATTCACACAAAAAGACAGCTGAGTTGAGAGGGAAGATTGCTACATTCTCTCAATTCGAAGGAGAGCCATTTCATGAGGCTTGGGACAGATTCAAGATGTTATTGATCTAGTGTCCACATCATCACTACCCACTTCAACTCCTTAATTAGTTTTTCTATGATGGTCTCACCCAGCAATTTCAGAACACAGTTGATAATACAGCTGGGGGAGCCATGGGAGAAAAGACAGCTGATGAGACTTACGAGATCTTTGAGATGTTGGGAGCTAATTCTCAACAAAAGAGTGTAAGGGGAAGAAGCAAGGGGGTGAATCAACTTGAAGCCAATACTGAAATGGTTAGTCGAATAGCTGAGTTGACAAGGCAGGTTCAGATGCTAAACATGAAGAACAATATTTCTTCATCTACTCAAGAAGTGTGTGGAATCAGTGGGACATTTGGGCATGGAGCAAATATATGTCCCTGTGCATATGAGTCTTTTGGGAATGAAGCTGAGCAAGTTAATGCTATGGGGGGATTTCAACCAAGAGCCAGGAATGATCCTTACTCCAACACTTACAATCCTGGTTGGAGGAGTCACCCCAATTTTTCCTGGACAACAAATAATGCTCAACAGCCTTTCCATTTGCTCCAGAGACAGAACCAACAGCAGGGCCAATCCTCAAATCAAGGTTAGCCTAAAAGAGAGAGTTTGGAGGAAAGTTTACAAGCTTTCATCAAAGTCAGTGCTCAAAACCAAGAGATGAACAACAAGAGACTGGATTCCTTAGAAGCATCTTTTAAGAAGGTGGAGACCCAAGTGGGGCAACTTGCACAACAGATGCAGATTCAACAAAAGGGGAAGTTCCCAAGTCAACCTGAGAAGGCACAAGCAGTGACTGTTCTTAGGAGTGGCAAGGTAATTAATAATAATGTTGAAAATAACTCTGTGAATGCAGGTGAGCAAGAAAAGAAAAAGGAAGGAGAATTAGAGAACAAAGGTGCTAAAGAAGGATCAATGGAGAAGTCCCCTACACCAGATTTGCACAAGGCAAGCAATCCATACCGGCCACCTATACCATTCCCTAGCAGGTGGAAGGATGATAAAAAAGATAAGCAGTTTTCAGATATCTTCAACATGCTATCTAAGGTAAGTATTAACTTACCCTTACTTGAAGCAATTAAGAACATGCCGGCTTATGCTAAATTCTTCAAAGAACTGAATACCAAGAAAAAGAGGTATGAGCCGAATGAAAAGGTGATAGTTTATGAGGTAGCTAGTGCTGTTTTGCAGCATAAAGTACCTCCTAAGCTAAAGGATCCTGGAAGCTTTATTATTCAAATTACTATGGGGAATGGAAAAGGTACTGAGGGCATGTGTGATTTTGGAGCTAGTGTGAATTTAATGCCTTATTCTGTTTATCTTGATTTGGAATTAGGGGAACTTAAACCAACAAAAATGGTGTTGCAATTAGCTGATAGATCTCTTAGATTCCCGAAAGGGGTTATAGAAGATGTGTTAGTTAAAGTTGGTGGTTTGATAGTACCTGTTGATTTCATTGTTCTTGACATGGAAGTAGGTAATTCTTCACCATCTGCACACACCATTCTGCTGGGTAGGCCTTTTATGGCAACTACCAACACTTTGATAGATGTTAAGAATGGAAAATTATCAATGACTGTTTTGGGACAAACTGTAGAATTTTCTATTTTTAACACTTCTCCTATTCCTACAACTGCTTTATATGAGGATTGTTCTTTCATTGATTGTGTTGATGCAGTTGTTTCAGATGTTTTCTTGCAGACAGGTTCCTCTGATAAATTGGAGCTGGCATGGACTTTGGATAGTGATTTGGAAATTTTTGATGCAGAAATAGCCAGTTGTCTTGAGACCTTAGGAAGTGCTGAAGTAGAGGAACTTAAGGAGGACCCAATTTGTGAGCTTCCCACCATTCAAAAAGAAGAGAAAAACTCCTCACTAGAGTTAGAGCTGAAAGAATTGCCTAAGAACCTGAAATATGTGTTTTTAGGAGATCACAACACTTTACCTGTAATAATATCTAGTGAACTTAGTGAAGGGGAGGAGATGAGGTTGGTGAGTGAGCTTAAAAGATTAAAGAGAGCAATAGGCTGGGGATTGAGTGACATCAAGGGTATTAGCCCTTCTATGTGCATGCATAGAATCACTTTAGAAGAGGGAGCTAAACTTGTGAGGGAGACCCAAAGGCGACTTAACCCAAATATGAGTGAAGTGGTTAAGAAAGAAGTGCTCAAATTACTGGATGAAGGAGTAATATATCCAATTACTAATAGTGAGTGGGTGAGCCCAGTACATGTAGTTCCTAAGAAATCTGGAATCACTGTGGTGAAAAATGAGAATAATGAATTGGTTCCTACTAGGACTACTACTGGGTGGACAATGTGCATTGATTATAGGAAGTTGAACAATGCTACAAAGAAAGATCATTTTCCTCTTCCTTTTATTGATCAGATGTTAGATAAACTTTCTAGGCACTCACATTATTGTTTTCTGGAGGGCCTTTCAGGTTACTATCAGGTGCCAATAGCTCCAGAGGATCAGTCAAAGACAACCTTTACTTGCCCTTTTGGGACTTATGCATTTCGACATATGCCCTTTGGCTTGTGCAATGCACCTGCAACTTTTCAGAGATGCATGATGTCTGTCTTCTCAAATATGATCGACGATTTTATTGAGGTATTTATGGATGATTTTTCTGTTTTTGGTAATTCTTTTGATAATTGCCTCGATAAACTTGTTCGTGTGCTTGAGAGATGCATTGAATGTAACCTCACTTTAAGTTGGGAAAAGAGTCATTTTATGGTTACTCAGGGCATTGTCTTAGGTCATGTGGTGTCAAGTAAAGGGATTGAGGTGGATAAGGCTAAAATTGAATTGATTGCTAAGTTACCCCCACCTACCTCTGTTAAGGGAATAAGTAGTTTTCTAGGGCATGCAGGATTTTACAGGAGGTTTATTAAGGATTTTTCCAAAATAAGCCAACCATTGTGCCATTTGTTGGGAAATGATGTTCCATTTGAATTTATAGCACAATGCATGCAAGCTTTTAATTCCCTTAAAGAAAAATTGACTAGTGCACCAGTAATTGTAGCTCCTGTCTGGTCTTTACCTTTTAAAATCAGGTGTGATGCCTCTAATCATGCAGTTGGAGCTGTTCTTGGGCAAAGGGTTGATAAATACTTGAGAGTAATATATTATGCTAGTTTAACCCTGAATAGTGCACAAATGAACTACACCACAATTGAGAAGGAAATGTTAGCTGTTGTTTTTGCTTTAGACAAATTTAGAGCTTATTTAATTGGGTCAAAAATTATTGTGCATTCTGACCATGCAGCTCTTAAATATCTTTTAACAAAACAGCATGCTAAACCGCGCTTAATTAGATGGGTGTTGTTATTGCAAGAGTTTGATTTCCAAATCAAGGATACTAAGGGTAGTGAGAATGTTGTTGCTGATCATTTATCCAGATTACCCTTCTTTAGTGAAAACCTTGCATCTGATAGCATTCATAAAAATTTAGAGGTATTTCTTGATGAGCATTTGTTTGTGGTAATTAATGCACCTTGGTTTGCAGATATTGCTAACTATCTTGCCTGTGGTATTTTGCTATCTAACATGTCCTTTCAGGAAAAGAAAAGGTTTCTACACTTGAGTAAGTTTTATTTTTGGGATGAACCTTATCTATTCCAGATATGCAAAGATGAGATAGTTCGCAGGTGTGTATCTGAGGAAGAACAACTGAGTGTTCTTCAATTTTGTCATGACCTTCACTGTGGGGGTCATTTTGGAGGAAGAAAGATTGCAGAAAAGGTGCTTCAAAGTGGTTTTTACTGGCCTACTTTATTTAAAGATGCTCAAGACTATTGTAAGCACTGTGATCGTTGCCATAGAGTAGGTAACATTGGGAGGAGGAATGAAATGCCCCTTTAGTCATATATTGTTGTTGAACTGTTTGATGTGTGGGGAATAGACTTCAAGGGTCCTTTCCCCAAGTCCTTTGGTTATGAATACATTTTAGTTGCTGTTGATTATGTTTCCAAATGGGTGGAGGCAATCCCCACCCGTACTAATGATGCTAATATTGTTGGTAAATTTGTGAAGGAAAACATTCTTAGCAAGTTTGGCACACCAAGGGTGATAGTCAGTGATGGGGGGAGTCATTTTTGCAACAGGCTTTTTGAGAAGTTAATGCACAAATATGGCGTGAAGCACAAGGTGTCAACTCCATACCATCCACAGACTTCTGGGCAAGTGGAAACATCGAACAAGCAGCTAAAAGGAATTCTGGAGAAAACAGTCAACACATTCAGGAAGGATTGGACAAACAGATTGCACGATGCACTATGGGCATATGGGACTGCTTTCAAAACTCCTCTAGGTATGAGTCCATATCGATTGGTGTTTGGAAAAGCTTGTCACTTACCAGTGGAGTTGGAGCACAGAGCATATTGGGCAATCAAGACTCTGAATTTGGACTTGGACAAAGCAAAGAGAGAAAGATTTCTGCAATTTTCAGAGTTAGATGAGCTGAGGAATGAGGCTTATGAGAGCTCGAGAATTTACAAGGATCGCACTAAAGCACTTCATGACAGAATTATAGTGCGAAAGACATTGAGTCCAGGTATGAAGGTTTTACTTTTTAACTCGCGACTCCGTCTTTTTCCAGGTAAACTCAAGTCTCGATGGAGTGGTCCTTTCGAGATAACTCATGTATATCCTTCTGGTGCAATTGAATTACTTAACTCTAGAACAGGTGAGACTTTCAAAGTGAATGGACAGAGAGTTAAGCCATACAATGAAGGATTTCAGGAAGTGAGGGTCATTGACAGTACTTTGATTCATGATCCCTAGGCCTTGCATGATGTCCAGCTATATGACATTAAAGAAGCGCTAAATGGGAGGCAACCCATCGGTTTGCATTTATTTTTCATAGTTGTAATTTTAAATTTAGCGAGTATTGATTTAATGTTCGGTTTAAATAAATGGACTGTGCTTTGATCGGTTTTTCTTTACTTTGTTTTTCAGGGTGTTTAACGAAGAAGGGTTGCAAAATCATTGAAAAAAAAAGTGTTTAAAGTTAATAAAAGGCAGTAGGTGACACGGCCAAAGGACTTGGCCGTGTCCCTTGGCCGTGTCACACACTGGACACGGCCAAAACTTCTTCAAAAATTTGAACGATTTTGCAATTTTGTACAGAATAGGACACACCCAGGGGACACGGCCAAGTCACCTGGCCGTGTCCCCCAAGATCATTAGACATGGCCGTGTGCTCTCCACTTGGCTGTGTCCCTCCACTTTCACACACCAACACGGCCAAGTCAACACACACACGGCCGTGTCACTCCAATTTTACACTTTTAAAAACCCGATCTAGCCCAGTTTCTTTTCATAAATCCCTAATTTCCTATTCTTCGTCTCTTTCGTTCTCTCGCTCTCTGTAACACCAAAACCATAGCTTTTGATTTCAAAACTCCACCTCTTCCATTAAAACTTCAAATTACTTCAACAAAACTTGAGATAATCACCTAAAACTTCCTCTTTACTCGTATTATTTTGATTTAATTCAGTTTTGGGTGTTAATTTTTCAGATCTCAAGATGCCAAGAACTAAAACTGTCTCACACCGTAAGAAGAAGAAATCTAATACCGAAGGAGCTTCTTCCTCTTCCTCCACTTTATCTTTTAAGAGGGCAAGTCTTTTGGCTCGGGGTTTTTTTCCCGACAAGGTATGTGAATGACAAATCTCTAGATGCTTTGCAAATTAGAACTGCTTTTTATAGATATGTGCAATATCTTGGGTGGGAGACTTTTGTCTCATTGAGACCTTTGCAGTTTGAGGAGCTTACCCTAGAATTTTTGACAACTCTTAAGGTGGAAAGAGATGATAAGAAAATCTGCAGGAGACTGTTGTTTAAATTAATGGGTAGATCATTTGTGCTTACTATTGATTAGTTGAATGATATCTATGGTTTTCATCAGCATGGGGAAAGATCGATACCCAAAGATTTTAGACAACAATTTGCTCAGGTACTTAGGCTCGGGTACTTATGTGGCCAAATCGGCCAAAGCATCTAAATTACAGAACCCTACTTTGAGATATTTGCACAGGTTTATGTCATGTGGGTTCTTTGCTCGGAAGGAGAGCCCGGGTGTGGTTGAGTCGAGTGGGCTATTTTTCTTGGATTGTGTTTTGAATGAAATGAATATTAGTGCCGGCTATTGTTTAACCGATATTTTTGATACTGTAGCTAATAAAAGGAGGGGGGCTATTTGTGTTAGAGGATTGATCACTACATTAGCAGTAGCCCTTGTTGAGGATTTTGACCCGAGTACTACTCGGATGACTCGAATTTTGGGTAATGATTCCTTGGATTTAGCTACCCTTGAGAAGATGCACATGGTGGTGCATAGGAGAGGGACTTTTGTGATGCCTTCAGCTGAGCCTGAAGCACCGGGGGACAGGCAGAAGAGAGCCCGGGTTGAAGAGGAGTCAGACTCGGATTCTTTAGGTCTAGATGAGGATGCTCCAGTCTCGGAACATCAAGAGGTACTTCTGAGGATTGAGGCCCTGGAGGGCAAAGTGGATCGACTGGATAGCAAGGTGGACCGTAACCATGCTGAGATCTTACAGCAGATGGAACAGATTAACAGTAACCTTGCGACGATCTTGAGTCCCCATCCCTCAGCTGCATCATCTTCCCGCCCACATTTTCCATAGATTTTCAGTCCTTGCTTTATTTTATTTAGTGTACTTTTGTTTTATTTTTCGTTTTTGTTTTAATGTTAACATTTTGTATTTGGATATTTTATTTTTATTATTTTTGAACTTTTGTGTTTGTGATGGAAAGCTAGGATTTTGCCTCACCAGGTACGATGGAAGACAGGTTGTCCTTTGACTCTTTTTATTTATTATTCTTGTTTTACATTGAGGACAATGTAATTTTTAAGTGTGGGGTACTCTTTAAGCTTTCCTTTAATTCTTGTTTTGCTTATTGTGGTTGTTTTGTTTATTGTGTTTGTTGTGCATGGCATAATTGTTGAAAATTTATTGATCTTTTTCTTTAATTCTAGCATTATAGTTGAGACTTTGGTATCAGCATAGAAATGAGCATTTGAATTCATTCGGGATTAATTTTCGCATTCTGCAATTCATGACATATAAATCTTTGTGAACCCACCTGTGTGAGTTTTGAGCCTCATAAAATTTGATATTTTTGTCAATTGATTTTCTTTTCTTAAGTGTGCACCTTCATGATGTTGCATCTCTAGAGTTTGCTTTTGCATACTTATTGAACTCACATTATGATTTAATCTCAAGTTTTAAAATGATGAAGGCAAATTAGGTTAGCTCCTTTAGCTTTAAGAGACTTCCCTTAATATTGATTTCCTTAGTGAGCCAAGTTGAGCCATTGACCGTTTCTTGTTTGATTAACACAATTCTCAACTTAACATGTTCTTATTATCATCATACCTATGCATTAAGGAATGGAGTTTTATGATTTGACAATAGGGTAGTTTAAAAAAAATAATAAATAAATAATATGGAATTCCTAATTGAGGGTTGAAATGCATACTTTGCATATTGTATTTGATTAAGAGTCATTCTTTTCCTCTACATTTTAAGCTCGATGTTCCATGTAAGTTTATACTTTGTATATTTATATTATTAAAAAAAATGCTGATAAAAATAACAAAATATAATAATAAAAAAAAGAGAAGAAGAAGAAAAAGAAAAAGTGAAAAAAAAGAAAAAAAGGGAGATATATATATATACAAAGTTCATATATTTTCTAGCCTTAGAGGAATTTTGACTCATTACTTTTCTTTTAGTGTGCAAGTATGTAAGATTGTTAAGGGTTGGTGAGTATGCTATTTGAAGGAGTTATGAAATTCTTAGCAAGAATAGTGTCTAATTTAGATACTCCATTTCTTGATGCTCCAGCTTAAATGTCTTTTCTCACACCTTACCTTAGCCCCATTACATCCAAATAAAAGACCTTCGGATTATTTCTTGAGAAAATCAGTGAGGGAGATTGGATAATTAAGCAAGTTTATGGCAGTATGCACTCATGAGTGGTATGAGTGATTAACCTTTGAAATCGAGTGAAACACTTAGTTGAGAGATAAGATTTGTATGTTTGGATTAATGAATGAGTTAAGAAAATCCTTGATTGAAGGAAATTGCAATTATTTATGTCTGACTCTTTAAGTATTTCATCTATATGCTGGAATTTTAGTTAAGGTTGTTTGAGTTTTAATTTATGCCATGTGAATTTGCTTGAGGACAAGCAAAGTTTTAAGTGTGGGGTAGTTGTTTTATTAGTTTTTGTTATAGTTGTGTGTCTTGTTTGTTATGTTAATTATTGTTTTATTTAGGTATTTTGTTAGTTTTAATCGGTTTGTCTAGTGTTTTCTTTAATTGTGGTAGTTTTAGTTTATTTCAATGTTTATGTCATTTTTATGTAGTTTTTAGTATTGTGTTTATGTTGTGTTGGTTATTGTCTATTGATTTCTTGTTAAGATTTGTTTTCAGTTTTGTGTTAGGTTAAAAAGGCAAGGAAGCAAATTTGGAGGAGAAAGTGGCAGTGGCTGACACAGGCAGAGGACATGGCCATGTCACTGGCCGTGTCCCATACCAAGATAAATTGAAGAACAAGTCCCAGTAGCAGACACATGCAAGGGACACGGCCAAGTCACTTGGCCGTGTCCCTCCAAAAAGACCCAACACGGCCAAGTCAAGCTTCACTGGCCGTGTCTCACTTGGTTCCACAGGAAAGAGATCAAAATTGCACAGAGGTGAACACCTGCAGGGGACACGGCCGTGTCTTGTGGCCGTGTCCCTCAAACATGGTGCAACACGGCCAAGTCACTTCTGACTTGGCCGTGTCACTTAACCAAAGAAGAAGAGAGGAGAGAAACAAATAGAGGTGGACACCTGCAGGGGACACGGCCGTGTCTTGTGGCCGTGTCCCTCCAACAAGCTCTCACACGGCCGTGTACCTCATGACTTGGCCGTGTCCCTCATGAACCAAACGCGCACCGAATTTTAAAGCGGACGTTTCATATAAAAGGAAAGAAGAGAGCTAGGTTACGATGGTTGACGATTTGGAGAATTGTTTGAGCCGTCAGAGAGAGTGAAGTTAGGGTTTAGCTTTGTTTTCTTGATTTTGATTTCACTTTTGATTACTTTAGCTTAGATTAGATTGTTCTAGCCATTGTTTCATCCTTCTTGCAAGATTCGAACAAGAGATTATTCAGAAGCTTCAAGGAGTTGTAACTTGGTTTTGTTCTTGAACTTATTCTCTTTATTTTTATTGAATGGATATTATCATGTCTATTTTGATTTCTTTGAACATTAATGAGATGAATATGTTTGATTGCATTATGAACTAATTCGATCTAGTCTAGGGTTTGTATGGATTTGCTATGATTGTATGAATGGCTTATTCTCTTAACTAATGATTTCTTTAACCTTTATTGAATGAAATATTGTTAACATGTAATTGATTGGCCACCAATTGTGTGTTTTAGGTATTAGATGATGGATTGAGAGATGAAGTCTAATGCTGGAACAATTCAATTAAGGACTTAGGTGAATTAGAGATATAACCTATTAAAAAGATTTTTTCAATTATAACAAGATTAGTTGTAAGAGGTTTGAATGCGAGAGCTTATTACCTTGACTCAATTAATTAAGTTGTTTGAGATTTAATCTTAGAAATTAAATTAGTTAAGTGGAATAACCGTTCATACATACTAGTAGTAGAGAAGTACAAACCCTAGACCCTTTTATCAAGTGAATCAAAACATCAGCTTTTGTTTATTTTTATCGTTTTCAACTTAAATCAATCTTCTTCATTACTTTGCAATTTAAATTTCTTTACTACTTGTTACCGTTAATTTGATAATCAATTACCCACTTTGGCTTCCTTGTGAGATGACCTTGGGGCGATCACCTTTGCTACAGCTACCTTGTATACTTGCGAGTGACGCTTTGTGGTAGAGTTAATTTGAGCGCAACAGTATCCAAGAAGGAGGAGTGGACTTGGTCCGAGCCCGAAGAAGATGAATTGATGAACACTAGATCTGGTAAGCCTTATGTAAGGCCACCACCTAAGGAGGTAGAAACTAATAAGGGGAAGGAAGTTGAAGTAGAAGAAGATGATGTTGTGCTCAAGCAATTGAAAAGAACCCAAGCAAGTGTTAGCATTCGGGACTTATTAGCTACTTCTAAAAAGCACCGAGAAACTATGGCCAAAGCCTTAGCTAGCATGCCCATTTCTACCTCCACAACACCGAAGGAGCTGACCAACTTCATAAAAATTGGAGGGGTAATGAAATGTGAAGAGGTTCAAGAGAAGAGCGAAGTTAATATGGGAGCATTTTCTTTTTCAGATGCGGACTTACCAGAGGAGGGGAGAGACCACATCCGCCCTCTCTTTATCAAAGTAGAAGTCAAGGGTAAGAGGACTCCTTGTGTAATGGTCGATGATGGGTCTGCCATAAATGTTTGTCCACTTAAGATACTGCTAAAGCTAGCCATGTCGACAAGAGATTTAAACCCGACCGAGGTAACAATTCGGGCTTATGACAACACCAAGAGACATGCCGAAGGGAATTTCAAAACTGCTGTCAAGGTTGGTCCAATTGAATTTATTGTTGAGTTTGTTGTTTTAGACTTGCCAGTTACCTTCGCCTTACTCTTGGGGTGACCATGGTTTCATCCTCTTGGTGGAGTTCCTTCCACCCTTCATCAAAAGATCAAGTTCCCCAAGGGAGACGAGACAGTGGTCATTGAAGCTGATGATAATGAGATTGTTAACGCTCTAATGGTTGAGAAGCCTCTCAGTGGTTTTCAAGTAGCCGCAATTTTTCATGATGAAGTAGTAGACTCCAAAGTCTTGAATATGATGAAGAACATGAACTACCTTCCCGGAGCTGGTCTTGGAAAGGGTAAGGTCGGTTTGACAAAGTTGCTAGATTTTAGAACTATAACTTCCAAGAAGGGGTTGGGATATGATGAAGACAATGATGTTCAGCCAAATAAGAGTGAGAAGATGAGCTTCCCACCACTTGAAGAGATTTTTTTCAAAGCTCCAGATATAGGACCACTCCAAGGAAAGCCTGAGCCAATCATGTTCATGGGCAAGTTAATCCCAGGTTTTGAAATTTTTGCAGATATTGCCGAGCTAGTGGAGCAAGTGAAGAAAGAACTCACCTTGCCAACCAGCAAAGAATCCAATCCAAAAGAGAAGAATGAAGCTGTCATGAAAGCCGAGAAGACTCCGGAAGAGATTGCTGCCCTGGTCGAAGAAAAGTTTGAAGACATCCTGCCTTATGATTCTGAGAACAATAATTTTAATTTTGATTTTAATTTGTCTACTTTGTATGAGGATGATGATGTTTTCTTTTCCAAAATGAATGCAATAAAGTCTGATTTTGCTTACTTGTGTGATGTTTCTCCTGATGGTTGCATACATTCAAATAGCAGTTACATGAGCATCTTTAATATTAATTCTGTTAACACACAATCATTAAATTTGGGAACAACTGAAAATCCTAAAAACATTAGCATAGCATCCGACCTTACTCCTGATGAGAGAGAGATTTTAAAAAATATTCAAAAAATATGAAGAATTATTTGCTTGGTCTTATGAAGATATGCCGGGGATAGATCGAGACATAGCCGAGCATCATATTCCTACTTACACTCACATGAAACCTGTCAAACAAAAGCTTAGGCAATTAAGACCTGAGTGGGCTGATTTGGTTAAAGAAGTGGTCACTAAGCAAATACAAGTGAAGTTCCTTGAAGTGCTAGAATATCCAGATTAGTTAACCAACATAGTACCCGTGCCAAAGAAAGATGGAAGAATAAGGGTCTGTGTAGACTATAGAGATTTAAACAAGGCTTCCCCTAAGGATGATTTTCCTTTACCTCATATAGATGTCCTCATTGATAGTGCAGCCTCTAGCGTGCTTCACTCGTTTGTAGATGGATTTTCTTGATACAACCAAGTGTTAATGACCCAAGAGGATAAAACCAAAACTGCTTTCATTACTACATGGGGTATATTTTGTTATAGGGTGATGCCGTTCGGCTTAAAGAATGCTGGAGCAACCTACCAAAGGATGGCCACCACATTATTTCATGACATGATACACAAAGAAGTTGAAGTATATGTTGATGATATGATGGTTAAATCGGACACAAGGGAGCAACACTTCCAAAACTTAGAATTATTCTTCGATAGAGCTTTAAAATATAAGCTAAGATTAAACCCAAGGAAGTGTGTATTTGGTGTTACCTCAGGTAAATTATTGGGACATGTAATTGGTCTGAATGGCATTGAGATTGATCCTGACAAAGTCAAAGCAATCAGGGATATGCCAGCCCTTAAGACGGAGAGAGAAGTTTGGAGATTCATAAAATGCAATACATTAGCAGATTTATAGCAAAGCTCACAACAATCTGTGAGCCTATCTTCAAATTGCTTAGAAAGAATCAGCCGGTCATATGGAATGAAGAATGTCAAAAGGCCTTTGAGTGAATAAAAGAGTATTTGTTGAATCACCTAAACCCAGCAAACCTCTATTACTATACTTAGCAGTAGAAGAAGATTCGATAGGAGCCATGCTAGCCCAAGCAGATGAATCAGGGATTGAGCATGCAGTTTACTATTTGAGTAGAAAGCTCCTACCTTATGAAATTAAGTATAGTATCATTGAAAAGACATGTATAGTCGTGGTTTGGTCTTCTAAGAAGTTGCGGCATTACTTTCAATCGTATAGTGTGCCAGCAATTTCCAGGCTGGATCCAATAAAGTACATGAGGGAGACTCCCTCTTTAATTGGGAAATATGGTCGATGGTTGATAATATTAGAAGAATTTGAGATTGAGTATGTAACCAGGAAAATAATCAAAGGTAGAGCGGTGGCAGAATTCCTGGCCCAACAACCATTATCAGATAGTGAAGAGGTAATCTTGGAATTTCCAGATGAACATTTGGAAGCAATTAAAGTACAAGGGTGGAAAATGTATTTTGATGGAGCAGTGAACAGGAAAGGAGCAGGTTTGGGAGTTATACTAGAATCGCCCGAAGGCGAACTCATCCCTTTAGCCAAGAAATTGAAATTTAGGGCAACCAATAATATGGTGGAGTACGAAGCTTGTATTTTTGATTTGGAAACCCTAATGATTATGAAGGTGGATAAGGTGGAAGTTTATGGGGATTCATTGCAAGTTGTATCCCAAGTAAATTGAGAATGGGAGTTGAAATAAGAAATATTGAAACCATACCACCATTACTTGACCATGATGAAGAAGAACTTTAAGGAGTGTAGGTTTATACACCTATCAAGGCAAGAAAATCAGATGGCTGATGCCCTAGCTACATTGGCTTTGGTATGGGAAAACCCTGTTAGCCTATTCCTTAAGCCTCCCAGTTCATCAACTCCTTGCTATGAATATGAGACAATCATGGAAGATGATACAGACCATGATGCATGGTATGATACTATAAGATAATTTTTGGAGGAAAGAGAATACCTGCCGGGGGCAACGAAGAAAGAGAGAAGAGCCATAAAGAGGTGGTCATTGCAATACATCACCTTCCATGGAGACTTATATCAAAGATGGCCTGATGGAGTGCATTTAAGATGTTTAAGAAAACCTGAAGTGGAGCATATCATGTCAGAAATACATGCGGGAAGTTGTAGTCCGCACATGAATGATTTGCCCCTAGTTAAGAAGATTATTCGACAAGGTTACTATTGGTTGACCATGGAGAGAGATTGTATTTTGTTTGTCAAGAAGTGCCAACAAAGTCAAATGTATGGTAACTTGAATCACATGCCTCCTGAAGAACTGCATTCAATGTCTTCACCCTGGACATTTGCCACCTGGGGTATCGACATTATAGGAGAGATACATCCGACTGCTTCAAATGGTCACCGATTCATTGTGGTAGCAGTAGATTATTTTTTCAAAATGGGTCAAAGTCGAACCCTTCAATAAACTGGGTGCAAGCCAAATGGCTAGGTTTATTGAAAAGAACCTCATCTGCAGATACGGGGTACCGCATAGTGTGATATCTGACAATGGGGCACAGTTTCAAGGAGCAGTTAAGGATTTATTCTCGAAGTACCAAATTCGTCATCATAGATCCTCTCCTTATAGACCAAAGTCTAATGGTGCCGTGGAAGCAACAAACAAGACAATTAAGCAAATTCTGTCCAAGATGACCAAGACTTACAGGGATTAGTCAGAGAGGCTTCCCTTTGCTTTATGGGGATATAGGACAAGTGTGCGAACACCTATTGGAATGACACCGTTCTCTTTGGTTTATGGGATGGAAGCAGCTAAGAGTAGTCTTGGAAGATGAACTGCCTAAAATGGAATGGGTAGCAAGCAGATACACACAGTTAGCTCTACTAGAAGAGAGAAGATTAAAGGCATTATATCATCACCAACTTTATCAAAAGAAGATAGCTCGGGCCTACAAACAGAAGGGTTAAAATAAGAAAATTCAGAGTTGGGGATTTGGTGTTGAAGCAATGTAAGCCTAATGTATCTAATCCAAGAGGGAAGTTCAGACCTAGCTGGGAAGGGAGATATGTCGTGAAACAAGTCATGAATAAAGGTGCGGTGAAGTTATCAAACATGGACGGGAATGAATTTAGTGAGCCAGTAAACATTGACAGGTTGAAGACATTTTATGTATGATAGAAAAAAAAAGGAAAAAAGAGCTCGCTAGGTTGAAAACCCAAAAAGGGCAGCCTAGGCAAAAGTTAGAGCAGTCCGCTAGTTTTGAAAACCTGAAAGGGCGGGCTAGGCAACAATTAGGGCTAAATGAGAGAAAATCGTCAATTAGAAAACCCAAAAGGCCTAATTGGCAACGGGAGTAATCTTGTGTATGCTAGCTTTATGTTTGGTTGTTACCCAATTTAATAAAATAGAATTAATGTTAAAATTATTCTATGTGCACTGTTATAAGTATTCGACCAGATATGGATGAAATAAATAAACACAATAGCAAAAGATGATGACAAATTATAAATTGAAAAGAAGCATCTTTTATTACTTTAATTATTTTTTCATCATAACAATCCACTTTCTAAATTGACAAAAGTAAAATCTATGGCAGTCAATAAGTGTAACGTGTAGGCCAGCTTTGTCTTAGCTGATCCAAGTACGCTTCAGTCAAGCAAGGCATGTCTAAGTCGGGAGCAAAGTCAGAATCACGAAGCTCAACTCCATACTGACGCCCAAGTCGGCGAGGATCATAGCATGTACCTTGACGAATAGTGGCAAGGGGAACATGCATAAAGTATGTGCGCATGGTGATACGAGAAATCTTCCACCAAGGTACCAGCCAATGGATATTGACTTCAGAGCGTGAGTGGATCCAGTCAACCCAGTCATCATATGAAGAAGCAGGATGGAGTAGCTTCCTAGCAGAATGATGACGTGGCAGGTATCTAGCAAAGTCCATGGATGAAGTATCAATCAAACAAAGACGCTCCTGAAGCCAAATCTGTGAAGAAAGAGTTAAATAAAAAAAAGATAAAAAAAAAGAAGAATCCGCTAAGTTGAAAACCCGCAAGGGCAGCTTAGGCAAAAATTAGGACAGCTCGCTAGTTCTGAAAACCCGCATGGGTGAACTAGGCAAAAGTTAGAGCAATAAAAAGAAAAAGAAAACCTAAATTGAAAACCCGAAAGGACAGTTTAGGTAATTACCTGAAGCAGCAATGGACTCCCAGCAAGTCTCTTTGACAATCCTGATTTAAATCGGTCTAATCAAACTAAGGTCTCGGCTAAGATCACAGGTACCAGCGACAAGCCTCCTTCCATTTGGTCCATAATATCCAATACTCGTGGATCAATATCGCCGTAAGAAGAAACACGCAAGAATTAGCCAAGTAAGCAAAAACAAAGCATGCATCCCCATGCCTTAGTAGGAGCCAAATGAAAGAAACAAAAGTCAATCAAAGGGGCAAGTAGAATTTTTTCACCTGTCATCAACCAAAAAACTTCGGGTTTAGGAATTTGAAATAACATCTACATCTTCTGTTGAGTCTTGGAAATCAATGTGGGTAACGCCATTTGTTGATTACTTGGATATCCAAGGATGGCATCAAATTCTTCAATCAAGGGACATATTTCAAAGCCATTAATTCTAAATATCCTAGAATCCGTATTCCAAAAGGAAGCCACGGCATGTAAGAAGGAGTGGTCCAATTTAACATTTTGAAATCATTTTAAAACATCAAGCTTTGACCATGAAATTTTCTTCCAATGAATGGCATCCATATTCTTAAATAGAATTTTTATTCTCTTTAAATGATGCTCGGTCATGGTGAATGAATGAAGGAAAAATTAAAATTGTTAAAGGGAGTCTTCACATTGAAAGAGAAAGAATTTTGGTTTATGTATTAAAATATGGCATGAAGGGTGATTTATATAGAAGAAACAAACCTTTTCCAAAAGTGAAAAGGAAAAGATGATGGGAAAGAATAAGACCATATGGCATAAGGAAAGGAATTTTCTATGAATTTTCTTTACCACGTTGGATTTGGTTTAGCAAATGAAGTGGATGTAAATTATGGTGTACTGTAACAAAAAAAAAGTGGTGCAGTAACGTAGAAAAAAAAGAGTTACAGTAAAGAGGAAAATTGTATTTTTTTTCATTATTGTACAAGATTTTACAATTGCTACAATATTTACATATCACTAAGAGGGTGGTGGTAGGTCATCAAATAAAGCCTTAAAAAAGTCATCGCCTGTTGGAGGAGGGGGCAAATCACTCGTCCTGAGTCCGCCCAAAGCAGGAGCACCAAAACATGGCAAATTACTCGTCCTGGGATCACTCGAAGTGGGAACATCAAAATCCCTATTACTTTGAGATTCCGATCCGCCATGGTCCTCATCAGAAGCAGACGAAAGGATCTCATGGTCATCAGTCTGGGGGCCTCTTGATGAAGAAGCACCGGGATCCCTCATTCCTCAAAATTGGAAGTCTCGAAAATGTTGTTCGGATTGATGATATAAACTTTCAAAATGAGAAGCCTGCTGACGACTTGCAGCCAACTCTTGTTGAAGTTTCTTATTTTGTTCTTCAAGCATCCGCTATGAGCCAAGAAGGAAAAATGTAAGAGCATACATAATCATACATACATATAGCATAAACTACTATGAAATAAGAAACGTACCAGGTAGTACATATCAATGCCTTGCGGATGAGATGGCATATCTGGCGGGCTAGAATGAGCAAATGAAGGGGCAGTAAAAGAAGGTCCAGCCTCATGATCAAACGAGAAAACAGCCTGCAGCAATCATTAAAGAGTCAAAAAAGAAAGAAGCAGTTACAAGGGAAAAGTGGTAAAAGTTTTACCTGAGAAGTACTAGCCCTGAGATGTGGAACAGACTCTCCTGCATCTCCATGATGTTCCTCCTCATCTCTACCCTCATTTTCATCGAAAATCTCCCGCACACCAACAGGAGATACATCAAAGTTTAAGAGTCTTATTTGAATAAAATGGGCATAAAATGGACCCGGTAAATGGAGAAATGACTCGGCATCATAACCATACCGGGCCGACCACCATGCTTCCTCCGGCAATGACATAATATTTAAAGTATATTTCAGGATTTGCATCGAAAACCTCCGCTACTCTGGACCGAGAAACCATTCATAAACTCTCTCCCTAAGAAACCAGGTACTAGATACTGGGCCAGCAATAATTTGACGAGAATGTTGGAAAGACAGTGCAGCCCTCATCAAAGGAGACCAGTTTGCTCGCTCTTCTGGGCTCCACTAGGCCAAATTCACCTTCAAAATAACATAAGGTAAGTAAACTTTCACATAAATATTAAAGCATATTAATGTTATTTTACCTGGTCCCAGGTTAAGCGGCTCAACACATAGCGGTGACTATGCACATGATGAGAGCCGGGAACGTCCACACGATCGGACAACCAGAAATTTAATCTCGAATACCTGGCTCTCTCTCGGGAAGTACCGGGTACCCTCATGAGGTTATGTTCATATGCCCATACCCACAACAATGATAGTAAAGATCAAATTCATGCAAGAAAAGAGTGGAAATAACATTGGTGAAGGAAAAGAATACCTCGACAACCGCCATCAAGCCGACAAAAGACTTCTTGTTTCGGCAAAGCTTATCAAGACCATGGTAAAGACACGCGAGACCAGCTTCACCCCAACCAGAAGATGGTACCATTCTGAGATAAGAAAGGGCACTCAACAATGTCAAGTGAATGGAGGATTCAGTGATGCCTAAGATGGTCGACCCGAGTAGATATAACAAAAATCCTCGAGCATACTGTTCGGTTGTGTCTCTGCCAACCTGTCCTTCGTAATTCATCCAATAACTACGAATTGGCTCAATTTTTTTCTTAAAAGACCTTTATATGATGGTTCCATACCAATTAATTCCTGAATTTCTTCAAATGTTAAAATATCATTGGTTAGAGGAACCGGAACACCATCATATCGAAGGCCGGTTATGACGGTAAAATCGACCGGACCAATTGTCATCTCTCCAATGGGAAAGTGAAAAGTGTGGGTTGTAATATCCCAAAGTATACCCTAAAAGTTTTAGAATTATGGTTGTATTTGGATTTAATGTATATGTTTTATAGAAAAAGAAAAGAAGTAAAGAGAGAGTGTATATGTTGTATATATAGATATATATATAACATATACAAGTCCAAGAAATGGAAGTCAAAAGAAGATAAGTTAATTAAAAGGAAATATTATAAGAGATAAATGTATATGAAGGATGATATGTATATATATGGTATTTGAAAAATATGGGAAATATAAATACAATATATAAGAGATATTCATATAGCAACATATACATCACATATACATGATGTATATATTGGAGTAGGAAAAGTAAGTGTATATAATTAAATAATAATAATAATAATAATAATAATAATAATAATGATGATAGTAATGACAAAAGAAAAAGAAGAAAAGAAAGTCAAAGGGAAGAATAATTGTGGTGGAGGATTTTTGGGATATTTTATTATATTATTATTATATATATATATGATAAGTGAATAAAGAAAGAAGATTTTCTTTCTTTCTTCTTCTTCTTCTTGTTCTTAACATGGAGAGAGAGAGAGAGAGAGAGAGAGACATCAAATTCATAAGGGTTTTGAGAGAATTGAAGGTGGATATTGAAGATTTGGCAAAATATTCAAGTAAGTATTCATTTCCTTGTATTGATTTCTATTGATTGAGCTTATAATTGATATGGTTAGTGTGTGAAGATGATGATAATGAAAGATTGAAGTATATAGATATGTTGAATTGGTATTTAAATGATGATAATATGGTTAGTTTGTGAGGATGATGATGGATTGTTGGAATTGTTTAGTAAAGGTTTAATATAAATGAGTTGGGAAATTGAATAATTGATATATGGATGATGTATATAATGATTATTATTATGATATGTTGAAGTTATATAAGTGTTAGGTTAATTGGTAATTGATGTATGTGATGAGTTTGATCAACTATTACCTTGAATTTTCTATATGTTTGTGTTTATTGAAGTTAAAAATACAAAATACATGAGTTTGGTCCGAAACAGAGGAAAAATGGATGCCACAGTCGTGGCAAGTGAGGGACACGACCGTGGGGGTTTAGAGAAAAGTGGGCAGATTCGGTTGCTAACCCACGACTGTGGGGTTGTGAGGCCACGACCGTGGGGACTTAGATAAGGGTTTTGGTTTGTAATTTGTGATCTATGGGTCTAGTATGAGACTAATAGGTGAATAAGTGTTTTGGAATTCATGTGTATTTATAAGTAAGTGTGTATTCTTCCTTTTGGATTAGGTTGTGAAGAGGTTGAGTTACCTTAACCTAGATGTGAAGAATTCTTGGAAAAGGAAGTGTATAGATTGATGTGAGTTACTCTTGAGGTAAGTACAAACTTACATGGATGCATTCTTTTACATGATTTTGAGACTTAACACATTTAGTTATAAATGTGTTAAGTAATTTACTATATTGTTAATACAATGTGACTAATGTTATGATTTGTATAGTGTGAAAGATATGATGATCATTCAAAAAGGTATGTGCAATGCAATTTGTTATGATAAATACTTTAATGATGAATTGCTTTAATGTGGCTTGAGAAATGATGAGATGTGATGCCATTGTGGTTGGCTACAATGATTAAAATGAAATAAATGGGGCATGTTTGCCTAGATGATGATGAATTCAAAATATATGTTCAATGTAATTGGTTATGTATATTCTATTGATGAGATGTGAAGCCATTATTGTTGGCTATAATGATGCAAATGAGATGATTGAGGCATGGTTGCCTAAATGATGATAAGAAAATGAGAATGAAATTGATAATGAAATAATGAATTGTGTGTCTAATATGTTATTCCATTTTCAGAGTTTTGTTGTTGGTGGCATGCCTAATGGTAACAATCTCTTGAAGCTAGGTTGGGCTTGATCCTTGAAGCCAAGTTGGGTTGAAGTTTAACATGTTTTACTCCCCTTGAAGCTTGGTTGGGTCTAGTCCTTGAAGCCTAGTTGAGATGTTACAACCCTTGAAGCTAGGTTGGGTTTGGTTCTTGAAGCCAAGTTGGGTTGATACTTAGCATGCTTTGTTCCCCTTGAAGCTTGGTTGAGCCTAATCCTTGAAGCCTAGTTGGGATAATGATAATGATAAATGCGATAATTGAACCAAAACATTAACTCTAAAAGTTGAATGGCATATTTGTGTCTTTTGGGCCCATGCTTGTCTTTGCTTTAATATGAACTATGGAGTGAGATGTAATGTTATGAGATGATTATAATACATAAGTAACTTAATGAAAATGAATGTGGCTTGGAAAGCTATGTTGAGTAATGAAACTATGAAGATACAACATGATGTGTAATAAGTTTATGGATGTGGAAAATTGTGAATATTACCTCATGAATGTTTTGATAAGTTATTGAATAATGCAAGGTTGTGAAATATAATATTCTTTTGAAATGAAATGTAATGAAGTATGATATGATTACAATACATAAGCAAATGAATGAAAAGATATATGGCCTAAGAAGTTATGTTGAAAGATGAGATTTTGAAAGTATAATATGGTATGTATTATGTATATGGATGTGGATATTGTGAGTATTATTTTATGAATGTTCTAATAAGTTATGAAAAGGTGGTTTATGTTAATGATATATGTATATATATGTATATAATTATGAGATTGGTAGAAACATATAAAAAGTGTAATTGAAATGAGGAAAACATGATAAGAAAATAATGATACATGAATTTAATATATAAGTATGATTTTTTGTAATATATGTTTATAATATTTATTTGTACTACTAAGCTTTCTAGCTTAGCGCGGTTGTGTAAATCGCGCAGGTGAGTAGGTGGTTGATCTGAAGTCAAGTCGTTATGCCACGAGCAAGGTAAGAGTATTTCGAGACCAACTAGAAGGTGATGCATACATGTACAATTTTAATTATGTTGTATTTTGATAAAAATGTTTTCATATGTATAAATGAATTTTGGTAAAGACAAGATCATTATATATATATATATATGTAATATCATTAAAAGTAAAATGAGTTTGTAAATGTTCTTTAAATAAAATGTGTTACTGTTTGGAACTAAAGGAAAGGTTTTTAATCTAAAACGAAAAGTGACATTCTTATACTTTATATATGTACTGTATGTATATGAGGTATACGTATAGTACTTATTTAGAATATGGGGGTGTTACATGGGTTGTATCCAACCATCGCTCTGCAAGCGCCTGGACTACGCTACGGTCTATCTGATATTCCTCGGATGGCAATTGTAAGATGAACTTCTCAAAGCCGCAATCTCGGATAATCTGCCTTAACTAAGAAGGCACTACATCGTACCATTGTCGGGCTTTTTAAATACATCCTCCAGCCCGAACAACACAACAATCATGCTAACACAAACCCAGGTAAGTTAATACCAAGTAAGTACATATTATCCTATCTACTTAAATTAATTTATTTTTCCTAAAAAAGAATAATATAAAATAATAATAAAAATAAACAAAACATAAAAAATAAAAGTAAACAATAAATAAAAATTAAAATTATCAAAAATATAAAAAATAAAAATAAAAATAAAAAACAACGAAAAAATCAAGAGAAATAAAAAAGGGAAAAAAATAATTATCTCGCTCTTTTGATTGGAACTGTGATGGAGCGGCATCCCGGCCAGTATATCTAAATTTTCATCTTCATGATGCCGGATAAACTCTAATAACTCGGCATTAGAATGAGTCCCTGACCTCGAAGAATGCAATTTTTTTGAAAAATATGTGTTAAAATTGAAAGAAATTTGAGAGAATTATGAAATTGAAATCGTGCTGTGAAATGAAATGAAGGAATGGTGGCTTTTTATAGAGAAACGGCAAGCAAAAAAACAAAATTCAAAACTGTTCATCAATAGTAAGTTACTATTGATGAATAGTAAGAGTATTATTTCCAATAGTAAATACTATTTGATACTATTTTTGACTAGTAAATTTATTATTTATGAATAGTAAATAGTGCATAAACAGTGATTGCACAGTAAATAAACAGTAAATTCAATTATTCACTTTAATCATTCAAATAATTGCGGGTATATAAGTACTTTTACACGCATGGGGCAATAAGAAGACATATGCATAAAAATTAACCAAACCTTTATAAATTAAAAAAAATTATTATTAGCTCGGGTCCAGAACCCAAATTTTTCTTAGGTCCAGAACCTAGAATCTCTTCTAAGTCCGAAACTTAGCTCGGGTCTAGAACCCAAATTATTATTAGGTCCAAAACCTAGAATTATTTCTAAGTCTAGAACTTAGCTTGGGTCCAGAACCCAAATTACCATTAGGTCCAGAACCTAGAATTATTCCTAAGTCCAGAACTTAGCTCGGGTCCAGAACCCAAATTTTCCTTAGGTCCAGAACCTAGAATCTATTCAAAGTCCAGAACTTAGCTTCGGTCCAGAATCCAAATTACCATTAGGTCCAGAACCTAGAATTATTCCTAAGTCCAGAACTTGGCTCGGGTTCAAAACCCAAATTTTACTTAGGTCCAGAACCTAGAATCTCTTCTAAGTCCAGAAATTAGCTCGGGTCCAGAACCCAATTTTACCATTAGGTCCAGAACCTAGAATTATTTCTAAGTCCAGAACTTAGCTCGGGTCCAGAACCCAAATTTACCATTAGGTCTCGGGTCCAGAACCTAGCTCGGGTCCAGAACCCAAATTTTCCTTAGGTCCAGAACCTAGAATTATCCTTGAGTCCAGAACTCGAACCGGGTCCAGAACCCAAAACCTCCACCATCTCAAAAATTAATTCTTGTTGCTTTTGTTGCGCTCGAATTAAGTACTACTACAAAGCGTCACTCGCAAGTATACGAGGTAGCTGTAGCAAAGGTGATCGCCCCAAGGTCGTTTCCCCAAGAAGGTGTGGTTCGTAATAGCTTAATTGACAATTTATTTAAATGCGAGAGTTTGTTGTTTGGAGTGGTGCGAGAATAATTAAACCTAAATTTAACCGTGCGTAGAGATTAATGTGTGTGGGTGTATAAGATCAAATTGGTTCTTGGGAAGGTGCCTAGGGTCATAGGTCCATCCAATCAAAGCTCAATTCTCAATTGTCCATTAACATAACCTTGTAAATTAATTTGTTCCTTAAGATTAATTAGTCAATTACCAACCCATTAGTTCTCACATTCATGAATTAACAATGACCAATTCTTTTACATTGCCAAATTAACGAAACCCTAGAACTTATATTTCTAATTCATTCATAGGGTGGTCGATTATATAGTTCCGATATCGGATTTCACCTCTCGGTCCGTCATCCAATATTCAAAGATCAATAGGTAGCTAATCTATCAATCTAGCATTTAATGCAATACAATCAACCAATCAACAAGGAACATCAATGTAAATATCAAATCAAGACATTCAACCAAATATACTATAAACCCTAGGCATGGGTATTTAGCTCAACATCATCAATTTATAACAAATATTCATCTCAATACAAAACAATTACAAATTGTTCATTGCAATATCAATCTCTTAATACAATAACAACAATAAGAATTGAATTAAAAGAGAGAATAGAAAAACCCCTTGTGAAGATGCCAAGAGTAGGATTGCTAGTCTTCCTCCTAGCTCCACTTGATGTATTTGATGAAGAACTCAAGCCCTCTTCCATGGTTGATTTCCCTTTGCAATGTGGAATGGAGCTTTCTCAAGTCACCAAACCTTTGGATGGAGCTTTCTCAAGTCACCAACTCTTCAATTGATTTTGCCTTTGGAAGATGGAATGGAGCTTTCTCAAGTCACCACTCTCTTCAATGAAGCTTCTTCAACCTTTGAGAACTTGTAACCCAATTTATCCCAAAGAACTTCAAAGATCCTATCAATGGAAGATGGAGAAGGTGGAGAGGATGGAAATGGAGGTTGGAGGTAAAGGGACAAGGGAGAGTGTCACTCTCTCCCTCTCCCACGTTTTGCAGAAATTTGGCTCCAAGAAGCCTAGAACTCCCCCCATTTTCCTCTTCAATCCCTTTTAATTCATTCAAAAATCAACACCCATGCCTTCCAACTCATCCCATTACCGTTTGTCCCCCACTTTTTATTTGTTTTCTATTTCTTTTGGCAAGCAATAGTGTTTGTCTCCCACTTTGTCCCCCACTTTGTTGAAAGAAATTTGACTTTTCAGGTGGGACATGGCCAAGCCAAGACAAGCTTGGCCGTGTCTCTTGCAATTTTTTTTTCTTTTCCATGAGGTGACACGGTCGTGTCCCTCACTGGACCTCTTTCTTTCTTTCTTTCTTCTCTTTGGTTGTGAGAGGTGACACGGCCAAGCCATGTGGAGCTTGGCCGTGTCTCTTGATTTTTTTCTTTGGGGCATGGCCAAGCTCCTGGTCGTGTCCCTCACTCTCTTTGATACAGAATGAGACACGGCCAGAGGACACGGCCGTGTCATGTGACACGGACTGTGTCCTGGCCGTGTCCCTTGACAGTGTCAGTCTCTGCCTCTTTTTGCTTGCTCTTTAGTTCTTTGGTATGAATGGGACACGGCCATGCCATTTTTGTCCTGGCCGTGTCACCTGGGTGTGTCTCTTCCTGTCTTCATTTTTGCTCTTTCTTTCTTTGTTCTTTGTTTTTCCTTTTGAATGAGACACGGCCAGAGGCTTGGCCGTGTCTCTGGGTGTGTCAGCTACTGCCTTGAAGAAATTTTGAGGGACATGGCCATATCTTGCTTGGCTTGGCCATGTCTTGCTTGGTTCATGCTTTTCTTGCCCGGTTTTGATCTTCCAAGGGTGTTTTTGCACCTAAACCTAAAACAAACAATTTAAACAAACTTAAGACAAAAATCAATCAAAACATTAACTAAAACACACATAAAATCATACTAAAAACAAGTACAAAAATGAACTAAACAACTTTTCACTTCTTTCACTAAAGTTTCAGATCATTCAAGCAGGGGGCAAACTGTAGACCCTTAATTTTTGACCCAGTCTGATCCAATATATTCTGTTTGGTCCAAAATAAATTTTGTGTTGCCTAATATATTTTAATTGGTTCAAAATAATTTTTGTTATCTTAATTAAATAATTTTTGCTTCAATATCTAATTTTTATTAATAAAAAATAAAAATAAACAAATAAAAATATAAAACTAGCAGTGCGGGCTTGATCGTGGGCCATTTCGGCCGCAGGAGTTTCCTGCGGGCGAAATGGCCCTAAGGCCGTTACTCGTCCCCTGCCGCAGCCAACTGCGGCAGATTTTTTTCGCCACCGCAATTTTTTCGACGCAAATTTTTCGAAACCTAATACAATTAGGTTTCGGTTTCCTTTTCTTATTAAATATTGTATGCCGTGAGTAAGTAGGAAAGAAGATAAAAACTTTTATAAATATGGACTAAACAACACAGAATAAAGGGGGAGAAAAGAGGGAAAGAAATCCGAGAGGAAAGAGGAACAAATTTTGATCCAAAACTGAGTAGGAAAGGCAGTAATTCAATTCAATTTTTTGAGGGAGCCGAAAAACAATTCAAGGCAATTCAAAGGCAGCAAAGCTTGCCTTTGTTTTCATTCATCCAAGAAGAATTATTTTTGGAGGAACCATCAAAAGGAGGTATGCATTAAATTCCTTTTTTGTTATATTTTTTACAGTAGCTAAAACTAGGAAATTGTGTCTTTCAAAATCAAAAACCCTAGAACTTTAATTTATCTTTTCTAAAGTTAAAAACACTAATTCGTTTCTTTATTTTCCAAAGAATTTAAAGTTATTAATTTAGTTTCTTCAAAACCCCAAAACCCTAATTTGCTTTCCAAATTATCAAAACCCTAATTTGCTTTCCAAATTATCAAAACCCTTGAATTGGTCCAACCCAACTAAAGATTCAAAGTTCAGAGTTACTGCTTTGGTCCATAATCACATTTATCAAGCCCGTAGGCGATATATATATATCCATGGATAATGTAACAGATCTAGTCTCTTCGACCTCAACCTGGCTAGACCCTAGGGCCCCAGTATCTTGGTCCTCAACTCGGCTAGACTATTATAGTTTTTGAGGTTTACGACCCGGTCTTTTCACCTTAAAAACATCACATTTATCAGCTGGGCTCGGCTTACGACCTGGTCTTTTCACCTGCCCAGCAATTCATTTCATAGGCATGCCGCCAAACCCAGAACTCTGAAAATTGAATAACATACTAGGCACACAATTAATTCATTTATCTCATTATCAATCTCTTTCACAATTCATTTCTCATAATAAAACTAGGCTCATTGCCTTAGTATATCATCTTTTCTCATTCTTCTATTTCATCTCAATATTGATTGGTTACATTATGTTTTCACATCTCGTATCATATTTCTTTTCATATACAATACATTACTCAATTGCATGGATACATCAACATAATTCACATTATGCATATCATAACATATAACTCATTCATCAGCAATATATCAAGTAACTTAACACATTTCTCAACTAAATGTGTTAAGTCCCAATGTCATATAAATGTATCCAATCACTCAAAATTTGTACTTACCTCAAGAGAAACTCACACCAATCTAACCACTCCTCTTCCAAGATAAGTCTCAACACTTGGATTAGGGCAACCCAATCTCTTCAAAACCTAATCCAAAAGTGATCATACACACTCACTTAGAGATACACATGAGATAATATGGATAAGAACCAACTAGGGCAAATTCTACCTATGAAACGCTCAACAACATGGGCGTGTCCCTCACCGTGCCCTAAACTCACTACACAGAGGCTTTGACATGCTCAGTGACATGGGCGTGTCACTGGCCATGTCAATTCTCTCCTAACACAGTGGCTATGTGTAGACCCTTAATTTTTAACCCAGTCCGGTCCAATATATTTTAATTAGTCCAAAATAATTTTTATTATCTTAATTAAATAATTTTTGCTTTAGTGTCTAATTTTTATTATAAAATAATAAATATAAACAAAAAAAATAAATAATAATAAATAAAATAAAATAAAAATCGACGACGGAGAAATCGGCAACGAAAAAATCATCGCTGAAAACTAGCGCGGGACCAATGGCAGTGGGCCATTTCACCTGCGGCAGTTTCCTGTGGGCGAAATGGCCTGCAAGCCAATTCGCCTCCCGCTGCCGCTACCCAATGCGGTAGCTTTTTAGCCAGCGCATTTTTTCCATAGCAGTTTTTTTTCGCCAGCAAAATTTATCCGACGCAAATTTTTCTGAAACCTAATACATTAGGTTTCGGTTTCCTTTTCTTAATGAATGTTATATTATGTGAATAACTAAGATTAATCAAAAAATCTTCTATAAATAATACCAAAAACAACACAAAAAGTATCAAGAAATTGGGATGGAAATCTAAAGAAAAATTGAAACCGAAACTGAGGAGGAAAAGCTTTGAATCAATATGATTTTCTTGAGAGAGCTAACAATAATTCAATCCATCAAAGGCAGCAAAGCTTGCCTTTGTTTATGTTCATCCAAGAAGCAATTTTTGGTGTAACCTACGAACGAAGGTTTGAGTTCTTAATTTCTTTTTGTTTCTTACAGTAGCTTCGTCCTTTATTTAATTCATAAGATTACACACTTAAAACTTCAATCTTTGAAGATGTGATAACTTGATCTTTGTTTCTAGAAACCTTAAGAGAATTCATCTATTTATAGATACCTTTAAAAACTTTAATCTGTTTCTTTGTTTTTTCCAAAAAAACTTAAATCGTTCTAAAACACTAAAAATCATCTTTCTGTTTCCCTAAAACCTCAGAAACCTAATTTATTCATTCTGTCCCTAAAAACCCTAAATTGTCTCTTTTGTTTTTATAAACTTTAAATCATTTTCTCTATTTTCAAAAAACCCTAAATTACTTTTTCTGTTTCTTTAAAAATCAAAACCCTAATCTATTTTCCAATGTTTCAAAACCTTAAAACCCTAAAATTCACTTTACAACTTCTAAAAAATACATAAAGTTTTATAAAACAATAAATTGTTTTCTCAAACTCTAAAAAAAATTCATTCTCCGAAACCCTAATTCTAAAACACTAAACAATAATTCAACTCCAAAACCCAAAACATTGAACCCTAACTCCCTTAAAACCTAAACCCTAAAGTTTTCTAAACCCTAATTTTTTAAACCTTAAAACCCTATAAACATAATCAAACACAGTAAGCTTTCAAACATAATCCAATGACCGTAAATCATAAATCTAAATGTTTTAAAGTGTGTAGACCCTTAATTTTTAACCCATTCAAATCTGATAGTCTAAAATAATTTTTTTGTGGTATTTTATTTATTTTAATAATATTTTAATTACTAATATTATTTCATAGATATTTTTAATAAAAATAAAAATTATAAAAATTATAAAAAATTATAAAAAATGAAAAAAATAAAAAATCAGACGGATCGGCAAGCGTCACACGGTAGCGTTGCTGCACTGGCGCGCGGCAGCCCAATTCGCTGCGGAAATGAACTGGCTGTGAATTGGGACACCAATTTCGCAGCCAGATGCCACTGGCTGCGAAATTGGCCCGATGCGCCCATTTTTGCCAGCGCAATTGCTGCCAGTACAGCCCACGGGCCTGACAGCTCGCGCGCTGTCAATTTTTTGACCAAAACTTTTTATATTTGCTTTAGTATCTAATTTTTATTAATAAAAAATAAAAATAAACAAATTAAAATGAAAAAATAAAAATAAAATAAAAATAAAAATAAGCGACGGAAAAATCGGCAATGAAAAAATTGTCTCCGAAAACCAACGCACGGGGCATGGCCGTGGGCCATTTCGCCCACAGGAGTTTTTTGCGGGCGAAATGGCCAAGCCATTTAGCCCGCAGGAATTTCATGTGGGTGAAATGGCCTTCGCCCGCCCGCAGGCCAGCTTGCAAGCCAGCGAATTTTTTCCACAACAGTTTTTTTTTCACAAGCGAAATTTTTTCGACGTAAATTTTTCGAAACCTAATGCAATTAGGTTTCGGTTTCCTTTTCTTAATGAATAATAGATGCCATGAATAACTAGAATTAGTCATATAAAACTTCTATAAATAAGATCAAAAAACCAATAAAAAGGGGGGAAGAAAAAAGGAGAAATCGGGCAGAAGCTTGGAGGAAAAATTGGATCTGAAACTAAGAAGGAAAGAGGTGAATCAATCTAATTTTTTGAGAGACTAGAAAAACAATTCAAGCAATTTAAAGGCAGCAAGCTTGTCTTTGATTTTGTTCATCCAAGAAGAAATTTTTGGTGGAACCAACAAACCAAGGTATGCATCAATTGTTTAAAATTTTCTTCACAGTAGCTTAAATTATCAAATTATGTCTTTTAATTCAAAAACATAATAACCTCAATTCACTTTTTTTAAAGTTTAAAAACCTTAATTCGTTGCTTTGTTTTCCAAAAAGTTTAAAGTTGTTAGTTTTTTTTCTTCAAAACCCCAAAACCTTCATTTGCTTTCCAAATTTCCAAAATCCAAAATTGAGATCTGTTTCTTTCTAAAAGCCCTAAAAACTTCTTTTTTGCTTCTATAAACTTTAATTCGTTTGATTTATTTTCATAAAGTTTCATAAAATTATCAATTGTTTTTCGAAATTCTAAAAACTAATTCATTGTCCGAAACCCTAATTCAAAAATCCTAAAACCCTAATTCAACTCCAAAACTCAAATAGTGGACCCTAACAACTTTAAAACCTAAACCCTAAAGTTTTCTAAACCTTAATCCTTTAAAACTTTAAAAACCATATAAACTTGATTTTACACAGTAAGCTCAAAACGATAATTCATTAACCGTAAATTACAATCTAAGTGTTTTGAAGAGCCTAAACTCTAAATTCATGATTTTACATCACAAACCCTAATTTGGTTAATCAAAGAATTTTACCAACTTCTTGAATCATAAAACTTTAATTTATTTTAATTCCTTTAAAAACTCAAAGCAGCCTAATTCCACAAAATCTAAAACCCTAAACACATGAAATAAATAATCCTAAATGGAAAGAGTAGCCATAATTTAGAATTTTATTTGCCTTATTCAATATTATATTTGATTATGCTTTGATTTATTTTATATCCTTTAATTTATTTAAGTTCAATGCTTGGTTTATTTAATTTATCATGGATGGATGTTTACTTTCTATTGATATTTAATACCTTTGATGAATGATTTATTTATGATGAATGGTTATTTACTTTTATCAATTTATTTAGATTTCCAAATGTTGTAAGAGGTATGTTTCCACTTGGTGGGTACCTCATTAGTTAAATATCATGTAATTTAAATTGCTTTTCTATTTTAGAACCAATGTAAAGGGCATGTTTCTACCTTTCGGTGGGTGTCTTATTTAGGCATGGGATGTAAGGACATGTTTCCATCTTCGGATGGGTGTCCATTTATTTGTTTTGTTTTTTTTGGACATTGCTTTGATTTTAATATAATGATGCTTTCTTTTTATTGTGTGTAATATGGATAATGTTGCTATATTTAAGAATTTTATAATATTAAGACCTGTAAAGGAGGCCGGTTCCAATGAACCGGGCGTTGTGAGGGTGCTGGGCCATTTCTCACCTTCCCCACATGTACCCAACTTTCCCGGCCCATCCGGGTGGCGACTCCATTTTCTTCGGACTTAGGTCCATGTTCTCTAAGGACCCGAGCCTAAACAGTGCCGAAGTAGCAAGAACCATTCCACCGGGAGTGGGGGCAAAAATCCCCGCTCACAGTGGCGACTCCACTGGGATAAGAGAAGTTGATTCCGTTGGTCTTTTTATTATTCTATTCTTTCTTATAATTATATTATCCATTGCATCATATTAGATTGCATTGTGTGCGTGAGTTAGGACGCCCGTGTTACCCGTGTTGTGTTATGTAAGGGATACCATACTTTCACTCAAGGTATGGAGATCAAGCATGGCATAACCACTCATAGCCTCATACCATTTGGTATATACTTGCCATGGGAGCCTAAGCCTTTTAACCCAAAGACTAAAGCTCATGTAATTAGCCTAGTTACTTTCCTTAGGTTGTACCCCAAATGCATGTTGTTTGACTATAGTTAATTTATCTTGGCTTAAATCATGGCTTATTTGGTTTGTTCTTTTTCTAATATGAACTAAGTATATTGTAAGCTCAAAATAAATTTTTCTTTAAAGTCCAAAAGACCAAAGCTATTTTCAAAACATTTCAAGATGCTCTTTGGACATAAAATTTTTCTAGAAATAAATCAAAAATTCTTTTTGCTCATGGCCCAAATACTAAGCCCAAAATCCATTTTCCTAAAATCTTTTTGCAATGGGCTTAGAAACAAAATTATTTTCATCCAACCTTTTCTTATAAAGAGCTTGCAAATTATTTAGGTCAATTACGAAATACCAAAAATCAATTGTCGGCCTAGTTTATACTAAGAATAAATTAACAATGGGCTTGTTTTTGGCATGAATCATTAGTTACCTTTTTCAAGTGAGAAATCTATTCATAATAAACCTCTTATTTTAGTTTTAATCCAATATAGCATAAAAGCTACTTTAGTTGGTTGTATGGATTAAAACCTAGTTAATAGGAATTATCATGGATTGATTTCCATTTTAAAAAATATAACTATTGGTTGAAACGTCTGAGGGAATTATTCCAAAATAAGATACCCCATGTTATTATTTTGTTAACCATATACCTAGGAAAAGAGACTCGCCATTCGTGTGTGGATGTTATAAGGTTGGAAGGAACGTCCTATTTATCCTTGTTTGTTTATTGTTTGTGCATGCATACATGCATACATTTGCATCTCATATCCTTGATCCTCTCTGGCTCACAGACCTAGAGTATGATAATTCAAGAGCATACAACAACACCACCTACAACATTTCAAGGATGGATGCAAACCAGCTAAGGGACATAGTTGATGAAGTTGTCAAAGCTAGGATGGCCGAACTACAAGACCAATTGGTTGAAATTCTGAAGACCCAATTGATTGAAATTCTGGAGATCATCAACAATTCTAATAAGGCATCTCCCATTGACATAAGAAAGAAGGAAAAGGCAGCATTAACAAGGAACATGTCTACTGATAGAGATCGAATGAAAAATAAGAGATCAATCCCTATTCTACAAGACCAACCGAACCATGTGCTATCTAAGTGGAGCAATAAGAGCGGTTATCACCCTAGTGGGCAAAGTTAAAGGGAAAGAGGAGGTGTTGAGAAAGATGCCACAACTAAGCCAACAAAGAAGCGTAAATTTTCAAACTTAAGGGAGCCTTTGTAAAAAATGTTAGAAAATCTAATGAAAATGGATTTGCTACAAACATTGGCACCTCGGCCTCTACATAAGCCTCTACAGTCAAATTTTGATGCCAAGGTCTTCTGTCAATTCCATCAAATGCAAGGGCATGAGACAGATAAATGCATTTGATTAAGGCATGAAATCCAAGATTTGATTGACAGTGGAAAGCTGCCTGAGCCTGATAAGCCCAACACTAAGAATAATCTTCAGCCTAAATTTGGAAGGGCATCATCGCTTACAACCTTCACGAAGAGTTTTATCTTATCACCTTGTCATGATATGGATAGAGAAGCTGCTAAAGATGATGATGAAGCAATGATCCTTGATGGTGGAGAAAATCCATATCCTTGAGATGTCAAAATAAATGAAGTATCTTCAACTCCAACTCACTGAACTTTCTTTAGCTTTAATGTTGCTTTTCAATTTTACTTTCTTTTTGGAACTATTGTGTTTTTCAAATTTAAAGTTACTTGAAATAAATTACTTTCATCAAAATTTTTTGGTCTTTGTTCATTTTGGTGCTCAACCAATGAGGAATCTAGCTTGATAATTCATGAATTAATATATTTATGCATCATGACTTGAATGACTTTACTGGGTGAGGGAATTGCTCTATAGCATTGAGTTGTGTATGCTTACTTAGAGAGGGCTCCTGCATAATTATCTTTGTCTAGGTCCTAGTCAATCTTAGAACATGCTTTGATGAACTTTCGAGGTGAAATTGAACTCTGTTTATTCAAGGGATAGATGATCTAGGCATTGTTTGGTCAGTCAACAACTAGTATCCACCCATTAAATATCAATCCCTAGTTGTCCCTTTGAGCCTCCACAAAATTTTAGCTTTCTTTTAATTGGCATATAACCCCAACAACCTACCCTGAGCTGTTGTGATACTTTTGACAAGTCTTATGATCACTAAGATGAAGAGGCAAGAAGATCAAAAGAAATCAATGATTAGTCAAGATCATGAAGATAGTTGAAGCTCTCAAGACCATAAGGATAGTTGATGTTTTCAAGACCATAAGGATAGTTGATGTTCTCAAAACCATAAGGGTAGTTGAAGTTCCCTTAATATCTCCAATATATCAAGACAACATCAACATCAGAGTAACAAATGATTTATCCCTATTAAAGAAGATTTATGTTACTCCACTTATCCATTATTGGAAGCCCGAGTTGGTACAAAAGGACAACTCTTTTAGAGCTAGAACAAAAAAAAAAACAAATAAACCAACTAAAAAAATAAAAAAGAGAAGAAAAGTAAACAAGAGAAATGAGAGCAAAGAAAAAAGAAGAAGAAAAGCAAAAAAAAAAAAAGAAAAGAGAAAAGAAAAAAAAGAAAAGAAAACCCAAAATGGTTCAAAAAGCCAACTGAGTTCTCTTTGACCTAAGACAACAAAAGGCTTCCATTTGGTTTATAAGGATGGTTTTACTTGAATTGGTCCAACCCAACTAAAGATTTCATCAAAATCAAAGAAAAAGGAGAAAGGCCATTCAGTTGAAAGTCCTGTACTTGACAGTCCTACAAGGAAAAAGGACAAAAATGATAAAATGCTCAAAGAAAGGGAGGAGTAAGAAAAATAAAAGGAAAGAAAAGGGAAAAGAAGAAAGGAAATGAATTTGGGAACCAAACTTTTTGCAAAGGCAAAAACTATCCTAATCAAGATCCGGATTAATGCCAAGAAGATAGAAGGAATTTGGAGTCTGGCAAGATTGTCTCTAAGCTGTCTAAAATTCACACAAGAAATTTGTAGTGTGAAGGTTTGTCCCTTGTATCACATCAGCTCCTATCTCAAAATGGCCTTCATCTAAACCCGTGTCCCTTATAGACCCCATTTCAAGCCTATTAAAGACTTGTTGATCTCTCTTGGTAGGTAAAGTCTATTAGTGGAGATAGTTTGGATAAGCATGCATATGAGATAGATAATATTTAAACTCAAATGAGACCTTTGGCCAAGTAATGTATATGTGACTATCTGAAGTGAAACAATTCTTGCTTAAATAGGAATGATTCTCGAGTTTAGTATAGTAACTAGGGTTGTCATGTTATAGATATGTTAATTTGGAAAAAACAAGTCCTGAGGTACATTGACATTAATTTGGCAAAGCCAACATTTGATTACAAAATTAAAATTCAAAAATTCAAAAAAAAAATGTTTTGTCATACAAAGCCTTCAAGTTAAGGGAAGTATGTTGAACCTCCAAAGGACACATTAGGCAAAGGAAATGATTATTGGCAAGGTCATGAAGAAGTTATCAACCGACATGTTAAAACATAATTCGAAATAGATGAATCCCTGACTCTGCTACTTGGGGCCTCCATTATTCATGTTTTCAACATCTTGAAGATAAAAGCCACTAATGCAAAGCTTTTGATCATTCCAATGCAAGACTTGAACAAGCGTCAAAACAGAACCAATGAGAACACTTCTACTGATCACCTCGGTCTGTGAATTGATGGAACAACTGTAAGAATTATTCATGCATATCATGCATATATGAGCATATCACATCACAATTTCTTGTCTTGTGTTGTCTATTCATTGGCAAAATGAACAACAAACACCCTGTGAAGTAAAGAATCAAAAGAAGATATCAAATCAGGGGGGCATAAAAAGCCCATTGCTTGAGAAAGCTCCAGTAATCTTGCAAAGAGAAGAAATGCGTGCTTGTGCGAAGAACTAGACGGCAAAAACATCAATCAGAGCATGCATAGAAAAATCATGGGTTTGAGCCTACATAGGGGGCAAAGTTTCTCCTTTTCAATTTTTTGAGTCTATATATAAAATGTTTTCAAACTCACTTACAAATATTTTGCCACACAGGGGGGGCAAGAAGAGAGTATAAGGTCCAATTAAAAATAGCTGAATTTTTGCAAAAAGGAAGAACAAAAGAATGAAACATTAGAACTCTCAAAAGAATGAAGATGCAAAAGACAAAAGATCAGTTCAGCGAAAAGAGCTGAAGCCAGGGTAAGGACCCGACCTCCAATGGATAAAGATCCATGTTCCAAGGGTGAAGATCCGATCTCAAAGGATGAAGATCCATATTTTTAAGGGTGAAGACATGATCTCAAAGTATGAAAATCCATTTACAAAGGGTGAAGACCCGAAGTCTCAAAGGATGAAGATCCATTTTTCAAGGGTGGAGACCCGGTCTCAAAGGATGAAGATCCATTTTCAAGGGTGAAGACCCGATCTCAAAGGATGAAGATCCATTTTTCAGGGTGAAGACCCGATCTCAAAGGACAAAGATCCATTTTCAAGGGTGAAGACCCAATCTCTAAGGATGCAGATCCATTTTCCAAGGGTAAAGACCCGATGCCAAAGATGAAGATCCAGTTCAAAAGATGAAGATCCATTTTCAAGGGTGAAGACCCGATCTCAAAGGATGAAGATCCATTTTGATGGTGAAGAATCACAATGCATAAAAAAGCCGGAGCAGTCAGACTTCTCAAATGATAAAAGGTCAGTCAAACTCAGTCTCGGGTCCAAGTACCCAAATTCAAATTCAATCCAATCTCGGGTCCAAGTACCCAAATCAAATCCGATCTCGGGTCCAAGTGCCCAATCTCGGGTCCAAGTACCCAATCTCGGGTCCAAGTACCCAATTCAAATCAATTTTGGGTCCAAGTACCCAATCCTAGGTCTAAGTACCCAAATTCAATCAATCTCGTGTCCAAGTACCCAAATCAAATCAATTTCGGGTCCAAATACCCAAATCAAATCTAATCTCAGGTCCAAGTACCCTAATCAAATTCAATATGGGGTCCAAGTACACAATCCTTGGTCCAAGTACCCAAATTCAATCCATTCTTGGGTCCAAGTACCCAAATCAAATCCAATCTCGGGTCCAAGTACCCAAAACAAATTTAAATTGCCATCTCAAAAATTAAGTCTTATTGCTTTTCACTCTCTTTCACTAAAGTTTCAGATCATTCAAGCAGGGGGCAAACTTTAGACCCTTAATTTTTGACCCATTCAAATCTGATAATCTAAAATAATTTTTTGTGGTATTTTATTTATTTTAATAATATTTTAATTACAAATATTATTTCATAGTTATTTTTAATAAAAATAAAAATATAAAAAATATAAAAAAATATAAAAAATTAAAAAAATAAAAAATCAGACGGATCGGCGAGCGTCGCGTGGCAGCACTGCCGCACTGGCGCGCGGCAGCCCAATTCGCCGCAGAAATGAACTGGCTGTGAATTGGGACACCAATTTTGCAGCCAGATGCCAATGGCTGCGAAATTGGCCCGCTGCGCCTATTTTCGCCAGTGCAATTGCTGTCAGCACAGCCCACGGGCCCGACAGCTCACGAGCTGCCAATTTTTTGACCAAAACTTTTTATATTTGCTTTAGTATCTAATTTTTATTAATAAAAAATAAAAATAAACAAATAAAAATCAAAAAGAAAAAATAAAAATAAAAATAAAAAATCGGCGACAGAAAAATCGGCGATGAGAAAATTGTCTCCGAAAACCAGCTTATAGGGCATGGCCGTGGGCCATTTCGCCCGCAGGAGTTTCCTGCGATGGCCAGGCAAATTTTTTTTCCGCAGCGTACAATGCATTTTTTCCGCAGCAGTTTTTTTTCTCCAGCGAAATTTTTTCGACTCAAATTTTCCGAAACCTAATGCAATTAGGTTTCGGTTTCCTTTTCTTAATGAATAATAGATGCCGTGAATAACTAGAATTGTTCATATAAAACTTCTATAAATAAGATCAAAAAACCAAAAAAAAAGGGGGGAAGAAAAAAGGAAAAATCGGGCAGAAGCTTGGAGGAAAAATTGGATCCAAAACTAAGTAGGAAAGAGGTGAATCAATCTAATTTTTTGAGGGAGTAGAAAAACAATTCAAGCAATTCTAAGGCAGCAAGCTTGTCTTTGATTTTGTTCATCCAATAAGAAATTTTTGGTGGAACCAACAAACCAAGGTATGCATCAATTGTTAAAATTTTTCTTCACAGTAGCTTAAATTATCAAATTGTCTTTTAATTCAAAAACCTAATAACTTCAATTCACTTTTTCTAAAGTTTAAAAACCTTAATTCGTTGCTTTGTTTTCCAAAAAGTTTAAAGTTGTTAGTTTTGTTTCTTCAAAACCCCAAAACCTTAATTTGCTTTCCAATTTTACAAAATCTAAAATTGAGTTCTGTTTCTTTCCAAAAGCCCTAAAAACTTCTTTTTTGCTTGTATAAACTTTAATTCGTTTGATTTTTTTTATAAAGTTTCATAAAATTATCAATTGTTTTTCAAAATTCTAAAAACTAATTCACTGTTTGAAACCCTAATTCAAAAATCCTAAAACCCTAATTCAACTCTAAAACTCAAACAGTGGACCCTAACACCTTTAAAACCTAAACCCTAAAGTTTTAAAATTTTTATAAACCTTAATCCTTTAAAACTTTAAAAACCATATAAACATAATTTTACACAGTAAGCTCAAAATGAAAAATTCATTAATCGTAAATTACAATCTAAGTGTTTTGAAGAGCCCATACTCTAAATTCTTGATTTTACATCACAAACCCTAATTTGGTTAATCAAAGAATTTTACCAACTTCTTGAATCATAAAACTTTAATTTATTTTAATTCCTTTAAAAACTCACAGTAGCCTAATTCCACAAAATCCAAAACCCTAAATACAAGAAATAAAGAATCCTAAATGGAAACAGTAGCTATAATTTAGATTTTTATTTGCCTTATTCAATTCTATATTTGATTATGCATTGATTTATTTTATATGCTTTAATTTATTTAAGTTCAATGTTTCGTTTATTTAATTTAGCATGGATGGATATTTACTTTCTATTGATATTTAATACCTTTGACGAATGATTTATTTATGATGAATGGTTATTTACTTTTATCAATTTATTTAGATTTTCAAATGTTTTAAGAGGTATGTTTCCACTTGGTGGGTACCTCATTAGTTAAATATCATGTAATTTAAATTTCTTTTCTATTTTAGAACCAATGTAAAGGGCATGTTTCTACCTTTTGGTGGGTGTCCTATTTAGGCATGGGATGTAAGGACATGATTCCATCTTCCGATGGGTGTCCATTTATTTATTTTGTTTTGCTTGAACATTGCTTTGATTTTAATATAATGATGCTTTCTTTTTATTGTGTGTAATATGGATAATGTTGTTATATTTAAGAATTTTATAATATTAAGACCTGTAAAGGAGGCCGGTTCCAATGAACCGGGCATTGTGGGGGTGCTGGGCCATTTCTCACCTTCCTCACACGTACCCAACTTTCCGAACCCATTAGGGGGTTGGGGATTCCTTAGGAATCGAGTCATCCACCCCTTTCTTTTTCCCAGCCCGTCCGGGTGGTGACTCCATTTTCTCCGGACTTAGGTCCGTGTTCTCTAAGGCCCCGAGCCTAAACAGTGCCGAAGTCGCAAGAACCATTCCACTGGGAGTGGGGGCAAAATTCCCCGCTCACAAAGTGTCTAAAACCTAATTTCATGATTATACATCTCAAACCCTAATTTGGTGAATCAAAGAACTTTACCAACTTTTTAAATTATAAAAACTTTATTCCATTTTAATTCCATTAAAACTCGCAGTTGCTTAAGCTCATGAATTCCAAACACATGAAATAAAGAAACTTAAATAGAAACAGTAGCCCTAATTTGAATCTTTATTTGCCTTATTTAATTTTATATTTGATAATGCTTTAATTTATTTTATATGCTTTAATTTATTTAAGTTCAATGCTTGGTTTATTTAATTTATCATGGATGGATGTTTACTTTCTATTGATGTTTAATACCTTTGATGAATGATTTATTTGTGATGAATGGTTATTAACTTTTATCAATTTATTTAGATTTCTAAATGTTGTAAGAGGTATGTTTCCACTTGGTGGGTACCTAATTAGTTAAATATCATGTAATTTAAATTGCTTTTTCTATTTTAGAACTAATGTAAAGGACATGTTTCTACCTTTCGAGTGGATTGTGGATATTTGATAGTATGATTAGGTTTGATTGTGGTGTGTTGGTATGTGTTGGAATTGAGTTAAAGATAAGAAGTTAAGTTGGTGTTTGTGTTGGAAGAGTTAAGTTGTGTTTGTGTTAGGGTTTTGAATTGGTGATTTTTGTTGTAGATGTTGAAGTTGGTTAATTGTTTTTAGTTTATCTTCATGATATTTGTGTTTGATGAAGTTAGAAACATAGAATATGTGATTTTGGTCCGAAACAGAAGCATCTTGGATGCCACGCCCGTGGCCCTTGGTTGCCACGACCGTGGCCATTTGGAAGCCATAGCCGTGGGGTTTTGAGCAAGGGAGACAGAATCATTTCTTAACCCACGCCCGTGGGGGTAGGGAGGCCACGATCCTAGGGTCCACAAGAGAGATGTTGATTTGTAATTTGTAATCTATGGGTCTAATATGATGTTAATAAGTGATTAATTGCATTGGAATGCATATGTTTTTGTATTAAGTGTGTATGATTCATTTTGGAATAGGTTGTGAGGAGGTTGATTTGCCCTAACCTAAGTGGTGAAGAATTCTTGGAAGAGGAAGGTTGTAGATTGGTGTGAGTTATCTTAAGGTAAGTACAAACTACATGGTTGCATGCATTTACATGATTTTGATACTTAACATATTTGATTGTACATATGCTAAGTAATTGATTACATTGTTAATACATTTGATGAATGTTATGATTGGTATAATGTGAATTGAGATATAATGAGATGTGAATCTAATGTGGTTGGTTATAATGATGTAAATGACATAATTGAGGCATGGTTGCCTAGATGATGAGATTCAACGTAATTGATTATGTATACTCTATTAATGAGATACGAAGCCATTATTGTTGGCTAAAATAATGCAAATGAGAGGATTGAGGCATGTTTGCCTAAATGATGATGAGAAAATGAGAATGAAATTGATAATGAATTAATAAATGAGTTGTGTGGCTAATGTGTTATTCTATTTTCAGAGTTTTAATTTTGGTGGCATGCCAAATAGTAACATTCTCTTGAAGTTAGGTTGGGCTTGATCCTTGAAGCCAAGTTGGGTTAAAGTTTAGCATGCTTAACTCCCCTTGAAGCTTGGTTGGGTCTAGTCCTTGAAGCCTAATTGAGATGTTACAACCCTTGAAGCTAGGTTGGGTTTGGTTCTTGAAGCCAAGTTGGGTTGATACTTAGCATGCTTTGTTCCCCTTGAAGCTTGATTGAGCCTAATCTTTGAAGCCTAGTTGGGATAATGATAATGATAAATGTGATAATTAAACCAAAACATTAACTCTGAAAGTTGAATGGCATATTAGTGTCTTTTGGGCCCATGCTTGTCTTTGTTTAAATGTAATTCATGAATGGTGAAACAAATGAACAATGAAATTCAATGTAAGATTTTGAAATGTAATATTCTTATGTATTGATTATAATGTGAGAACATATAACATGAATTGTTTATAATGTTTGAGTGCAATGTTGTGAGATGAATATATAATACATAAGTAACTTAATGAAAATGAATGTGGCTTGGGAAGCTATATTGAATAATGAAACTATGAAAATACAACATGATGTGTAATATGTGTATGGAAATTGTGAGTATTACTTTTGGAATGTTTTGATAAGTTATTGAACAATGTAAGGTGTTAAAATATAATATTCTTTTGAATGGTTTATGAAACTTGATTGTGTGACATTGGCATTGCATTAAAGCATAATATTATTATAGTTTGTACCACTAAGCCGTGTGCTTAGCGCGATTGTGGTTCATCGCGCAGGTGATAGGGAAGAACCGGAGAGTTCCTCTAGGCCGAGTAGAGTCTAGATTTTGAGTGTTGATAGTTGAGCTTAAAGATCAAAGACATACTGCCAAACATGTATATATTTTATGTTTTGTAAAACTTGAGTTTTGATGTATATGTATTTGTAAATATTTGTTATATTTTCCGCTGCATTTTGAATAAACGTTTTATCTATTATATTTTATGATATAACTTAATTGTTTTGAGTTTGCTTATACTATTGTATAAGAATTGAGTCATTTGTTTAATAAACAGTGGCATTCCTATATTCAGTATACGTATATTACGATCGTAATAGCATGCTGTGTACGTATACGGGGTATAGGGGTGTTACAATTATTTTGGTATCAGAGCCTAGGTTTGAGATTCTCAACCTAGGTAAATTGTAAGAAAAAGAATATTTTGATTTTAAAAGTTGGTTTTCAATTAAGATACATGTTTTGGTATTAGCAGTCTTTGATCTTTAATGAAGTATATTCTGCTGTGTTTGCAGATATAGGTAGTGATGGCATCCCAGTCACGTCAGTCTATAGAAGGTAGTGCTGAGAGCGTAGCTCCTGAAGAGAGTAGAGATGGAGCTAGAGTTGAGAGAGCTAGTGAGGCCCCTGCTTCTGTGCCAGGGAGATCAGCTGCTGATGAGGTACCGCCGGGTTGGTTAAGGCATATGGTAGAACTGTTGAGGGGAGCTCCAGTGCAGCCACCACCGCCACCACAGCCTCAAGTGCCGGTGAGGCATTATGATAAATTGAGAAAATATGGGGCTGAGGATTTCTTGGGCACTACAGATCCTGCAGTAGCTGAACAGTGGTTGGATAAAGTACTGAGGATATTTATCCAGTTGCAAGCCACTTCTGAAGAAAAATTTGATTATGCTAGATCTTTACTGCAGAAAGATGCTTATGACTGGTGGAAGACGGTTCCTCATGCCATGGATGATCCACCTACATTATCTTATGGTGATTTTCTGAGGGAGTTCGAGCAGAAATATACTCCAAGGGATTATAAAGATATTAAGAAGATGGAATTCTTGAATTTGAGGCAAGACAACCGGATAGTGACAGAATATGAGATTGAGTACATCCGGGTGAGTCACTATGCCGGTGGGATTATTGCTGATGAGATTGACCGGTGTAGGAGGTTTGAGGAGGGGTTGAGGCTCTCTATCATGTGCATTGTTGCTGGTTCTTGGTACCAGGATTTTTCTCAATTGGTTGCAGCAGCCATAAGTGTTGAGAGAGCACAGGGCATTGCAGCAGCTGTTACTGAGGAAGAGACCAGAGTTAGGAGACCCCAGTTTGAGGCAGGGTCTTCATCTATGAAGAGAGGCCGAGGAAGTTTTGTGCCGAGGATTAGTAGGAGCCAGAGGTAGTCGAGTAGTTCAGTTCAATATCAGAGACAGAGACCGAGACCTACAGTTTCTGTAGCTAGTGCTCCGACTCCAATAGTTCAGAGGTCTACTCCACCTGTATGTGTTCATTGTGGTAGGACCCATGGGGGTGCTTGTTGGAAGACGGGTGGATCAGGAGTATGCTTTAGATGTGGGTCACCAGCTCATTTTATTAAAGATTGCCCTGAGATGCAGGATGATAGACAGACTGATACTGCAGCTTCTTGACCCAGTGTTAGCAGAGGTGGTCGAAGGGGGCAAAGGATTCAGTAGAGGTGGTAGACCTGGGTTTAGTCAGAGAGGAGGATCTTCATCCAGAGGTAGTAGGCCATATGAGGCTGGATCTTCTCAGAGAGTATATGTGATGCAGAGGCAGCCAGATGCTTCAGCGGTTATAGAGGGTACATTTTCTTTATTTGATATTCCAGTTCTTGCTTTGATTGATCCAGGATCTACTCATTCATACATAAGTGCATCCATATTGCCTGTGTCTGAATTGCATTCAGAGTCCTTAGGATTTGATGTCTTGGTGACAAATCCTTTAGGACATAGTGTTGTGGTGAGTGAGGTGCATTGTGATAGTGCAGTGGTAGTGCAAGGTGAAGAGTTTCGTGGTGATTTAATTGAAATGCCTTTTAAGGAATATGATCTGATCTTAGGCATGGATTGGTTGTCTAAGCATGGAACTGTGGTAGACTGTCAAAAGAAATGTGTTACTTTGAGAACCAGTGATGGTAGAAATGTGATGGTGTCTAGTGAGCAGAGACAACTTGCATCCTTGTTTGTTTAAGCTGTAACAGCTAGAAGGTTGATTAGGAAAGGGTGTGATGCTTATCTTGCTCATGTTATGGATACCAGAATAGTGGGTTCTCAACTTGATAGTATACCCACAGTTGTAGATTTTCCAGACGTGTTTCCTGAGGAGTTGCCAGGGTTACCCCCTGAGAGAGAAGTTGAGTTTGGTATCGAGTTGTTGCCTGTTACCACTCCCATCTCTATTACTCCTTATCGAATGGCACCTGCTGAGTTGAGAGAGTTGAAGGTGCAGTTGTAGGAGTTGCTAGATAAAGGGTTTATTCGCCCTAGTGTTTCACCGTGGGGAGCTCCTGTTTTGTTTGTGAAGAAGAAGGATGGTACTTTGAGACTGTGCATTGATTATAGGCAATTGAACAAAGTGACTATCAAGAATAAATTTCCTTTGCCTAGGATTGATGATCTCTTTGATAAATTGAAGGGAGCAGCAGTGTTTTCCAAGATTGATTTGAGATCAGTGTACCATCAGTTGAGGGTTAGAGCTGAAGATGTTTCTAAGACAGCTTTTCGCACAAGGTATGGGCATTATGAGTTCTTGGTGATGCCTTTTGGGTTGACGAATGCACCTGCAGCTTTCATGGATTTGATGAATAGGGTGTTTAGGCCCTATCTAGATCAGTTTGTAGTGGTTTTCATTGATGATATTTTGGTGTATTCGCGTAATGTGGAAGAGCATGACAAGCATCTACGGATTGTATTACAGATCTTGAGAGAGAAGCAGTTGTATGCTAAGCTGTCAAAGTGTGAGTTTTGGCTGGACCAAGTAATTTTTCTCGGTCATATAGTTTCAGCAGATGGTATAAGAGTCGATCCAAGTAAAGTTGAAGCTATTTTGAATTGCAGTCCACCAAAGTCAGTGACTGAAGTTAGAAGTTTTCTGGGTTTGGCAGGCTATTATCGACGCTTTGTGAAAGGTTTTTCTTTGATAGCTACTCCACTCACCAGATTGCTTCGGAAGGGAGTTAGATTTGTGTGGACAAATCAGTGTCAAGCTAGTTTTGAGCAGTTGAAAGAAATTTTGACTCAAGCGCCTGTTCTTACTTTACCCGTGGAAGATAAACCATATGTGATTTACAGTGATGCTTCACATAATGGTTTAGGATGTGTTTTGATACAAGAGAGTAAAGTCATAGCTTATGCTTCTCGGCAGTTGAAGCCGCATGAGCTCAATTATCCGACACATGATTTGGAATTGGCAGCTATAGTATTTGCTTTGAAGATTTGGTGACACTACTTGCATGGGGAGAAATGTTTTATCTATATGGATCATAAAAGTTTAAAATATTTGGGTGTTCAGAGGGAACTGAATCTTCGGCAAAGGCGATGGTTAGAGTTGATCAAAGACTACAACTATTTGATTGATTATCATCCTGGTAAGGTGAATGTAGTTGCTGATGCCTTGAGTCGGAAGTCTTTGGCAGGTATGACTGTGTATTCGCTCTCGTTGCTTGTTGAGTTGAGAGCATTGCATGCTAGTTTTGAATCATGTGATGACGGTGCATTGTTGGCTCAGTTGCAATTGAGACCGCTATCATTGGATCAGATTAAAGAGGCTCAATTGGCTGATGAGAAAATCCAGAAGATTGTGTCAGATTGCCACAATGGAGAGAACCAAGATTTCCATGTGAGAGGTGAGGGTAGTATGTGGTTTAAAGATAGGTTGTGTGTTCCTGATGATGCTAGTTTGAGAAAGATTATTTTACAGGAAGCACACCAATCTGCTTTTGCTATGCATCCTGGAAGTACAAAAATGTATTCAGATTTGAAGCAGCATTATTGATGGTCAGGAATGAAGAGAGACATAGCGGAATTTGTATCCAAGTGTCTCACGTGTCAGAGGGTGAAAGCTGAGCACCAAGTTCCAACAGGGTTGCCTCAACCTTTAACAGTGCCTGAATGGAAATGGGAGAGAGTAACAATGGATTTTATATCTGGTTTGCCATTGACTCAGAAGAAGTATGATGCTATTTGGGTGATTGTTGATCGGTTGACAAAGACAGCTCATTTTCTTCCAGTTATAATGGACTATTCTCTTGAGAGACTGGCTGAGCTGTATATTAATGAGATAGTGAAGTTGCATGGAGTCCCGATTTCTTTAGTGTCTGATCGAGATCCCCGGTTCACTTCAAGGTTTTGAAGAGTTTGCATGGTGCATTGGGTTCTCGATTGCACTTTAGTACTGCTTTTCATCCGCAAACAGATGGGCAGTCAGAGAGAGTGATACAGATTATTGAAGATATGTTGAGAAGCTGTGCCATTGATTTCTCTGGAAGTTGGGACAGATTTTTGCCACTTGTGGAATTTGCTTACAACAACAGTCATCAATTCATTATTGGTATGGCACCATTCGAGGCATTGTATGGTAGACGATGTAGGATGCCATTGTGTTGGAATGAACTTGGAGAAGGTAAATTGATTGGTCCTGATTTGGTTAAAGAGACTGAAGAGAAAGTGAAAATAATTCGGGATCGGTTAAAAGCAGTTTCAGACCGATAGAAATCTTATTCAGATTTGAAGAGTAGAGACATAGAGTTCAATGTTGGAGATAAAGTATTTCTGAAAGTGTCTCTTTGGAAGAAGATTTTAAGATTTGGTCGAAGAGGGAAGCTGAGTCCTCGTTTTATTGGTCCGTATGAGATATTAGAAAGAGTTGTACCAGTTGCTTATCATCTTGCTTTGCCGCCTGAGTTGGATAGAATCCATAATGTCTTCCATGTTTCTATGTTGCGGAGGTACAGATCAGATCCATCTCATATTTTGTCAATTGAATCTATTGAGGTGAGTCCGGATCTGACATTTGAAGAAGAACCAGTTGCTATTTTACCACATGAAATGAAAGAGTTGAGAAATAAGAAAGTGCCACTGGTAAAGGTTCTTTGGAAGAATCATGGTAGAGAAGAGGCAACTTGGGAGAGTGAGCAAGCAATGCGAGAGCAACATCCTCAACTGTTTCAGACTTGATATCAGGTAATTTCAAGGACGAAATTTCTTTTTAGAGGGGGAGAATTGTAATATCCCAAAGTGTGCCCTAGAAGTTTTGATATAATTGTTGTTTTATTTGGATTTATTGTATATGTTAAATTGAGAAGAGAAAAGAAGTGAAGAGAGTGTATATGTTGTATATATGGAAATATATACAACATATACACAAGTCAAAGTATAGATAGTCAAAGAAGATATTTATTTGTTTTAAATTAATTAAGTAATTAAAGGGAAATTTAAATAAGTGGAAGAGAGAAATTGGATTATTTTAATATTAAAACACTTGGTGGAGATTTGAGAGGAGACAAAATATTTGACTTTGCTTCATTTGTCTTTTTCATTTTCTTCTTCTCCATTTGTGGTCGGCTCACCCAAAGACAAAAGAGAGCAAGAGAGGGTTTTTGATTTCTAAGAGCAAATTGAAGGAAGAATCAAGTGATTATGTTGGAAAATTGTGAAGTTTCATCAACTTTGGTAAGTTCTCTCTTGATTTCTCTTGTTTTAATTGAAGTTGTGTTTGAGTGGATTGTGGATATTTGATAGTATGATTAGGTTTGATTGTGGTGTGTTTGTATGTGTTGGAATTGAGTTAAAGATAAGAAGTTAAGTTGGTGTTTGTGTTGGAAGAGTTAAGTTGTGTTTGTGTTAGGGTTTTGAATTGGTTATTTTTGTTGTAGATGTTGAGTTTGGTTAATTGTTTTTGGTTTATCTTCATGATATTTGTGTTTGATGAAGTTAGAAGCATAGAATATGTGATTTTGGTCCGAAACAAAAGCATCTTGGATGCCATGCCGGTGGCCCTTGGTTGCCAAGACCGTGGCCATTTGGAAGCCATGGCCGTGGGGTTTTGAGCAAGGGAGACAGAATCATTTCTTAACCCATGCCCGTGGGGGTAGGGAGGCCACGACTGTGGGGTCCAAAAGAGATATGTTGATTTGTAATTTGTGATCTATGGGTCTAATATGATGTTAATAAGTGATTAATTACATTGGAATGCATATGTTTTTGTATTAAGTGTGTATGATTCATTTTGGAATAGGTTGTGAGGAGGTTGATTTGCCCTAACCTAAGTGGTGAAGAATTCTTGGAAGAGGAAGGTTGTAGATTGGTGTGAGTTATCTTAAGGTAAGTACAAACTACATGGTTGCATGCATTTACATGATTTTGATACTTAACATATTTGATTGTACATATGTTAAGTTGTAATATCCTCATGTATGCCCTAGAAGTTTTGATTATGTTGTTATTGTTGTTGTTATTGTTGTTGTTGTTGGTTTAAAATGTGATTGAATGTATATGCTGTGTGATAAAAAAATTGAAAAGAGAATGTTCATGTGTTATTTGAAAGAAAAGTGATGTGTAGAGAAGATGTATATGTAATGTATATGGCAATATATATAGCATATATGTTGGTCAAAGGGAGAGTCAAGGTGTTGGATATAGTGGAAGAAGATATTTAGTTGTTGTTATTGAAATTACTATAAAGGGCATGCTAAATAAAAGGAAGTGTAATTATGTTTAAGAGGGCATTTTGGTAATTCTTCTTTTGGAAATTGTGTGGTGGAGGCTAAAAGAGGATTTGACTTTTGTTTGATCAATTTCTTTTCTTCTTTTCACGTGTGGCCGGCCAACTTAGAGAGCAAGAGAGAAAACAAGAGTTGATGATATTTGAAGCTCAAATTGAAGAAGTTTTCAAGTGGTTAAGTGGAAATCCAAGAAGATTCATTATTTTTGGTAAGTCTCTCTTGATTCTCTTAGTTTATTTAAGTTGGTTGTGAGTTTGGTTGTGGATTTTTGATGGTAGGGTTGTGTTGATTATTATATGTTAGATTTAATTGGTTGTGGTGTTGGTTTTGGATTTGAAGATGATAAGTTAAGAGTGATGTTGGTTTTAGGGTTTTGGAAATGGTAAGTGATAAATTATATTGTGTTATTTTGGATTAGGTTTTGGAAGAAGGTGATTTGCTCTAATTTGAGAAGTGAAGAATTCTTGGAGAAAAGAAAGTGTTTAGAGTTGTATAATTGGTGCTAAAGGTAAGTACAAACTATATGGTTACAAACATGCATATATTGTTTAATCTTAAAACACTTTTGTTTGTAAATGTGATAAGGTATCAAATGTATTGTTAATGAATGTTGGTGATGAAAATATTGTGATGAGCATGTAAAATAATTGCTAATGATGTTGATTATGTCCATTTGAATGAGGTTATGTTGTGTACAATGTGTTTTAAGTTAACCAAAAGAAATTTGGCTACATTTAGGGTTTATGCATGAGAGACACGTAATTTGGGACGGTCGCTATTATTCATGTGCGGTCGCGACTTAGGTCAGGCTTCTGACCTCGAAACCTACTGTAATAAGGTTTCATCTTTTGATTGTGAAGTGCGGTCGCGACTTAGGTCGGGCTTCTGGCCGCGAAACCTACTGTAATAAGGTTTCATCTTGTAATTGTATGGAGCGGTCGTATTCAGGTGAGGTGCGACCTCTAGAAAGGTTCTGTTCACCTTATTGGAAGCAACCTAATCCTGCAACAAGATTCTCAAATACATGTTAAATAGATCATCCATTTGAGTTGTCAAGGATCAAAATAGAGATCATTTGTCTAACATCATTGTTGAATCATGAAATGTGAGATGTTATGGAATGTGATTTAAAGCCATTGTGATTGGCTATAATGATTTAATTGAATGAAACAAGGCATGGTTGCCAATATGATAATGAGAAGTGATAATGGAATTGATAATGCATATGATATTACATGAACAAGGTTATGTATTGTGTATTGTGAGACTTGTGAATGGTGATGTGTATTATGAATAATGTACTTTGAAATGTGATACCAATAATGCTATATGCACAATATGAATTGAGATATGAAATGCTATAAAGCCATTGTGATTGGCTATGATGATGCAATTGAAAGAAATAAGGCATGTTTCCTTAAATGTTGATGAGAATTGAGAATGGAAATGATAACTAAATAATAAATGAATTGTGTGGCTAATGTGTTATTCCATTTTCAGAGTTTGTTGTTGGTGGCATGCCTAATAAGTGTAACAATCTCTTGAAGTTAGGTTGGATTGAATCCTTGAAGCCTAATTGAGATGTTACAACCCTTGAAGCTAGGTTGGGTTGGTTCTTGAAGCCAAGTTGGGTTGAAGCTTAGCATGCTTTGCTCCCTTTGAAGCTTGGTTGAACCTAATCCTTGAAGCCTAGTTGGGTATATGATATTGATAAATGTGATAACAAAACCAAAACATTAACTCTGAAAATTGAATGGCATATTAGTGTGTCTTGGGCCCAATGCTTGTCTTTGTTTAGTGTTGTTCATGAATGGTTTAATGAGTAACTAATGAGGTATATGAAAAGATGTTGAAATGTGATATGTCTACTTATATTGGATTATGAAATGTAATGGTATGTGGTTTGCTTTGCATATATGATGTTACATGTATAATATGGATTGACAATTTACATTGCATTGCACTAAAGCATAACATTAGCATGAATTATCTTACTAAGCCTTTGGCTTAGCGCGATAGTATTTAATCGCGCAGGTGATAGAGTTGATAGAGTTGAACCCGAGAGCTCTTCGAGATCGAGTGAGAGTAGACGTTGAAGAGTTGATTTTGGGAACTTAAAGATCAGAGCAGACTTGCCAATCATGCATAACTCTTTTATATTTTGTAAATATTGTTTATAGTGTGAATATATGTATATTTGTAAATATGAATTTAAATGTTTTCATATATGTAAATATTTTCTATATTCCGCTGCGTATTAAGTAAATGTATTTATATCTATTTTGTTTTATATTACAAGTAATTACTTATTTTTCTCTAATGTATAATGGGAAAGCTTATAGTATCATTTAAAATGTTTTGAATGTTAATAAAAATCCTTGGCATTCCTATATTCGATACATGTATACTACATTGTGGTGTATGTAGTGTGTATGTATTGGGTGTGGGGGTGTTACATAAGTAATTGATTACATTGTTAATACATTTGATGAATGTTATGATTGGTATAATGTGAATTGAGATATAATGAGATGTGAATCTAATGTGGTTGGTTATAATGATGTAAATAACATAATTGAGGCATGGTTGCCTAGATGATGAGATTCAACGTAATTGATTATGTATACTCTATTAATGAGATATGAAGCCATTGTTGTTGGCTAAAATAATGCAAATGAGAGGATTGAGGCATGTTTGCCTAAATGATGATGAGAAAATGAGAATGAAATTGATAATGAATTAATAAATGAGTTGTGTGGCTAATGTGTTATTCTATTTTCAGAGTTTTGTTATTGGTGGCATGCCTAATAGTAACATTCTCTTGAAGTTAGGTTGGGCTTGATCCTTGAAGCCAAGTTGGGTTGAAGTTTAGCATGCTTAACTCCCCTTGAAGCTTGGTTGGGTCTAGTCCTTGAAGCCTAATTGAGATGTTACAACCCTTGAAGCTAGGTTGGGTTTGGTTCTTGAAGCCAAGTTGGGTTGATACTTAGCATGCTTTGTTCCCCTTGAAGCTTGGTTGAGCCTAATCCTTGAAGCCTAGTTGGGATAATGATAATGATAAATGTGATAATTAAACCAAAACATTAACTCTGAAAGTTGAATGGCATATTAGTGTCTTTTGGGCCCATGCTTGTCTTTGTTTAAATGTAATTCATGAATGGTGAAACAAATGAACAATGAAATTCAATGTAAGATTTTGAAATGTAATATTCTTATGTATTGATTATAATGTGTGAACATATAACATGAATTGTTTATAATGTTTGAGTGCAATGTTGTGAGATGAATATATAATACATAAGTAACTTAATGAAAATGAATGTGGCTTGGGAAGCTATATTGAATAATGAAACTATGAAAATACAACATGATGTGTAATATGTGTATGGAAATTGTGAGTATTACTTCTGGAATGTTTTGATAAGTTATTGAACAATGTAAGGTGTTAAAATATAATATTCTTTTGAATGGTTTATGAAACTTGATTGTGTGACATTGGCATTGCATTGAATCATAATATTATTGTAGTTTGTACCACTAAGCCGTGAGCTTAGCGCGATTGTGGTTCATTGCGCAGGTGACAGGGAAGAACCGGAGAGTTCCTCTAGGCCGAGTAGAGTCTAGATTTTGAGTGTTGATAGTGGAGCTTAAAGATCAAAGACATACTGCCAAACATGTATATATTTTATGTTTTGTAAAACTTGAGTTTTGATGTATATGTATTTATAAATATTTGTTATATTTTCCGCTGCATTTTGAATAAATGTTTTATCTATTGTATTTTATGATATAACTTAAATTTTTTGAGTTTTCTTATACTATTGTAAAAGAAGTGAGTCGTTTGTTTAATAAACAGTGGCATTCCTATATTCAGTATACATATATTATGATCGTAATAGCATGCTGTGTACATATACGGGGTATAGGGGTGTTACAACTCCACTGGGATAAGAGAAGTTGATTCCGTTGGTCTTTATATTATTCTATTCTTTCTTATAATGAAATTATCCATTGCATCATCTTAGATTGCATCGTGTGCATGAGTTAGGACGCTCGTGTTACCCGTGTTGTGTTATGTAAGGGATACCATACTTTCACTCAAGGTATGGAGATCGAGCATGGCATAACCACTCATAGCCTCGTACCATTTGGTATATACTTGCTATGGAAACCTAAGCCTTTTTACCCAAAGACTAAAGCTCATGTAATTGGCCTAGTTACTTTCCTTAGGTTTTACCCCTAATGCATGTTGTTTGACTATGGTTAGTTTATCTTAGGCTAAATCATGGCTTATTTGGTTTGTTCTTTTTCTAATATGACGTAAGTATATTGTAAGCTCAAAATAAATTTTTCTTTAAAGTCCAAAAGACCAAAGCTATTTTCAAAATTTTTCAAGATGGTCTTTGGACATAAAACATTTCTAAAAACAAATCAAAAATTCTTTTGCTCATGGCCCAAATACTAAGCCCAAAATCCATTTTTTCTAAAATCTTTTTACAATGGGCTTCGAAACAAAATTATTTTCATCCAACCTTTTCTTACAAAGAGCTTGCAAATTATTTAGGTCAATTACGAAATACCAAAAATCAATTGATTGAATGGATTAAAACCTAATTAATGGGAATTATCATAAGTTGATTTTCGTTTTTGAAAATATAACTATTGGTTGAAACGTCTGAGGGATATATTCGAAAATAAGATACCCCATGTTGGTATTTTATTAACCATATACCTAGGAAAAGAGACTCGTCATTCATGTGAGGATGTTATAAGGTTGGAAGGAACGTCCTAATTATCCTTGTTTGTCTATTGTTTGTGCATACATGCATACATTTGAATCTCATGTCATTAATCCTTTCTGGCTCACAGCCCTGGATTACGATAGTTCAAAATCTTATGACAATTCGACCTACGCCGGAGATGAAGTATCTAGCAACGACTCAATCACTTGCTCACCAAAAATAATGGATCCTGAACAAATTCAAAGAATGGTGGATGATGCTCTCAACGCCAAGATGGAAGAAATAAAAGAGGTCCTAGCAGAGACTATGAAGAACCAATTGACTGCAATATTAGAAAATCATGCCGAGGCATCTGCTAGCACTAAGAAGCCAAGGGACAAGGGGAAGACTAAAGTTGGTGAAGTGGTTTTTGATGATGAAAAAGTGATCATTGATGATGATGATGATTGGGCTCAATACTACCAAGATGCTCAAGACAAGAAGAAAGAACCGAAGATAGTTGAAAGATCAACTATAGAGAAGACCGAAACTTCTGATGTTGAGAAGATGATTGCTGATTTAGAAAAGAAATTTGAGAAGAAATTGAAAAATCAAAGAAATGTCCAAAGTCGACAAACTGTTTGAGCTAGACGAAGAAGTTCCATACAAAATCAAGTTGCCATCTTTCGCAAAGTTTGATGGAATTGGAAATCCTCACATCCATGTGAAGCAACATATCACTACCATGCAGTCTACCCGAGCTACTAAGGCTCAAATCCTAAGGTACTTTATGCTCTCATTGAACCCTGTTGTCCAAAATTTGTTCAATACCTTAGATGATGGAACACAAAAGAGTTGGGATCTGCTTTACAAAGCCTTCATCCAACAATATGGATATAATGTCGAGATGGAAGTTACCTTAATGGAGGTAGAGTCCATTAGGGAAAGGTCGAATGAGAACTTTGTGGATTATGTGAAGAGATGGAGAAACAAGGCTGCTTTACTCAAGAAGAGGCCTGATGAATCCGATCAATTAAGGATGATTGTGAGAGGGGTGTTGCCTAGTCTTCATGAGAGGATGTCACATACACTCATCCGTGATTTCAAAGACCTTCTCCAAGCTGGTTTGCAAATTGAAGAATGGGAAAGAAAGAATAACCATTTTTCAACAAGAAGGAATGAGAAAGGGAACTATCAATCTGGTAGCCAAAGCATGCAAAAGGCAGTCGGTGTTAATGCTACTAACTAAGGAACAAGGAGAAAATTTTTGGAATTGGGGAAACCAATGTCTTGGGTTCTCAATAAACTTCAAAGAAAGGGATTGCTACAACCCTTAAATCCTCGCCCTTTGCCTAACCCTCTCCCACCTAATTTCGACACTGAAGCATTTTGTCAATTTCACCAAATGCAAGGGCATGACATGGACAGATGTGTGAGGTTGAGGCATGAGATCCAAAATCTAATCGATAATGGGAAGCTGCCCGAGCCCAATAAGCCAAACACCAAAGACAACCCATTACCAAAGTTCAATAGGGTGCCACCACCAGCAACCTTCATGATTGGAGGAGGTTTACATGAGGATTTTGTCATGTCTTCTTTTCAAGATGTAGGTGGAGAAGCAACCAAAGAAGAAGAGGTACTTGATGGAATTAAACAAGCTATGATGGGTGAAGAAGTAACAATTTGTGCTGTCAATGGGTTTTGGGATTCAAGCGATAGCGATGATGATCTTGTATCCAAGAAGGAGGAGTGGACTTGGTCCGAACCCGAAGAAGATGAAGTAATGAACACTAGATCTGATAAGCCTTATGCAAGGCCACCACTTAAGGAGGTAGAAACTAATAAGGGAAAGGAAGTTGAAGTAGGAAATAAAGAAGAAGAAGATGGTGCTGTGCTCAAGCAATTGAAAAGAACCCAAGCAAGTGTTAGCATTTGGGACTTATTAGCTTCTTCTAAAAAGCACCGAGAAACTATGGCCAAAGCCTTGGCTAACATGCCAATTTCTACCTCCACGACACTGGAGGAGCTGATCAACTTCATAAAAATTGGAGGGGCAATGAAATGTGAAGAGGTTCAAGAAAAGAGTGAGGTTAATATGGGAGCAGTTTCTTTTTAGGATGCGGACTTACTGGAGGAGGGGAGAGACCACATTCGCCCTCTCTTTATCAAAATAGAAGTCAAAGGAAAGAGGACTCCATGTGTAATGGTCAATGATGGGTCTGCCATAAATGTTTGTCCAGTTAAGATATTGCGAAAGCTAGTCATGTCAACAGGAGATCTAAACCCGATCGAGGTAACAATTTAGGCTTATGACAACACTAAGAGGCATGCCGAAGGGACTTTCAAAGCAGCTGTCAAGGTTGGTCCAATTGAATCTATTGTCAAATTTGTGGTTTTAGACATACCAGTTACCTTCGCCTTACTCTTGGGGTGACCATGGTTTCATCCTCTTGGTGGAGTTCCTTCCACCCTTCAAAAGATCAAGTTCCCCAATGGAGATGAGACAGTGGTTATTGAAGCTGAAGATAATGAGATTGTTAACGCTCTAATGATTGAGAGGCCTCTCAATGGTTTCCAAGTAGCTACGATTTCTAATGATGAAGTAGTGGACTCTAAAGTTTTAAATATGATGAAGAACATGAACTACCTTCTCAGAGCTAGTCTTGAAAAGGGTAAGGTCGGTTTGACAAAGTTGCCAGACTTTAGAACTCAAACTTCCAAGAAGGGGTTGGGATATGATGAAGACAATGATGTCCAGCCAAACAAGAGTGAGAAGATGAGCTTCCCGCCACTTGAAGAGATCTTTGTCAATGCTCCAGATATGGGACCACTCCAAGGAAAGCACGAGCCAATTATGTTCATGGGTAAGATGATCCTAGGTTTTGAAATTTTTGCAGATGTGGCCGAGCTAGTTGGCCAAGTAAAGAAAGAGCTCACCTTGTTAGCCAACAAAGAATCCAATCCAAAAGAGAAGAATGAAGCTGTCCTGAAAGCCGAGAAGACTCCAGAGGAGATTGCTGCCCTGGTTGAAGAAAAGTTTGAAGACATCCTGCCATATGATTTTGAGAACAATGATTTTGATTTTGATTTTAATTTGTCTGCTTTGTATGAGCATGATGATGTTTTCTTTTCCAAAATGAATGCAATAAAGTCTGATTTTGCTTACCTGTGTGATGTTTCTCCTAATGGTTGCATACATTCAAATAGCAGTTACATGAGCATCTTTAATAATAATTCTGTTAACACATAATCATTAAATTTGGGAACAACCGAAAATCCTAAAAACATTAGCATAGCATCCGACCTTACTCCTGACGAGAGAGAGAGATTTGAAAAAATATTCAAAAAATATGAAGAAGTGTTTGCTTGGTCTTATGAGGATATGCCTGAAATAGATCAAGACATAGTCGAGCATCATATTCCTACTCACACTCACATGAAACCTGTCAAACAAAAGCTTAGGCGATTAAGACTTGAGTGGGCTGAATTGGTTAAAGAAGAGGTCACTAAGCAAATACAAGTGAAGTTCCTTGAAGTGATAGAATATCCAGATTGGTTAGCCAACATAGTACCCGTGCCAAAGAAAGATGGAAGAATAAGGGTCTGTGTGGATTATAGAGATTTGAAAAAGGCTTCCCCTAAAGATGATTTTCCTTTACCTCATATAGATGTTCTCATTGATAGTGCAGCCTCTAGCGTGCTACACTCATTTGTAGATGGATTTTTCGGATACAACCAAGTGTTAATTGTAACACCCCCACACCCGGTACAAGCAAACTACTACACCACAATGTATCATACGTGCACCGAACATAGGGATGCTACTGCTTTCCTTAACAATCAAAACATTTTAGAAGATACTATAATCTTTATCATATCTATTATAGAAAATAGGTCATTAACTTGTAATATAAAACAAATTAGATATACAGATACATTTAATTTCATATTTACAAATATGAATATATTTACATTCTAAACAATATTTTACAAAACATAATGAAATTATACATGATTGGCAGCTTTCTCTGATCTTTAAGTTCCAAATAAACTCTTCAATTTCTACTCTCACTCGGTCTCAAGGAGCTCTCAGGTTCAACTCTGTTACCTGCGTGATTAAACACTATCGCGCTAAGCCATCGGCTTAGTAGTACAAATCATGCCAATATTATGTTTAATGCAATGCAATGCCACACAAATTATCAATAAAGGCCACTTCATAAGTGAAAAGCTAACATCACACCTTTGCATTTCACAAATCATAATCATATGAGCACACCACATTTCAACATTTTTCCATAACCCTATTAGTCAACCATTTTACCATTCATGACTCACATTAAACAAAGACAAGCATGGGCCCAAAACACACTAATATACCATTCAATTTTCAGAGTTAATGCTTTGGTTTTATTATCACATTTATCAATATCATCAACCCAACTAGGCTTCAAGGATTAGGTTCAACCAAGCTTCAAGGGGAGCAAAGCATGCTAAGCATCAACCCAACTTGGCTTCAAGAACCAACCCAACCTAGCTTCTAGGGTGGTAACATCTCAATTAGGCTTCAAGGATCCAATCCAACCTAACTTCAAGAGATTGTTACACTTATTAGGCATGCCACCAACAACAAACTCTGAAAATGGAATAGCACATTAGCCACACAATTCATTTATTATTCAATTATCATTTCCATTCTCAATTCTTATCATCATTTAGGCAAACATGCCTTATTCCTTTCAATTGAATCATCATAGCCAACCGCAATGGCTTTACAACTCAATTCACAATATATCACTCTTCATTATTCAAGTACACATTTATAACAACAATTATATTTGACATCAATGAAGTCAACATGGCATTGAACATTCTTTAAGCAAACATACCTCAATCATATCATTTCCATTGTTATAACTCATAACATTAATTCCATATTAAGGTAAATCATCATCAATAATCACATTATATTCCACATAGCATCATTCATAATATCAACATCTCATTCCACATTATACACAACATATCATTATTCATATGCATCATCAATATGAGCAAATGTAGGTTAAATCCCAACATTATATGATTGAATGCAATTATGTAATTTGTACTTACCTCAATCACAATTCAAATAACTCTAAACACTTCCCTTTTCCAAGATTCTTCACTTTCCAAAATTAGGGCAAATCACCTTCTTTCAAAACCTAATCCAAGGAATGATACAATCCATCAATTCCAATACAATTTACCACTTAATAACTTCTTACAAAACCCTTAAATCTCAAAATTACACTTCAACATCATACATTAGAGACCACAGTCGTGGCCACCACAACCCCCACGGGCGTGGGGTACAAAACTGTTCTGCCCTTTTTTCTTCACTCCACCACGGCCATGGCTACAATTGGCTATGGATGGCCACGGCCATGGCACCCCAAGGCCACGGGCGTGGCATCCAGAAGGCTACTGCCTTCGGCCAACTTCTCACTTCCAAAGCCTACAACTCCACCAAACACCAACAACAAGCAAGGCTATGAAAATAAACAAGCAAACTCAAGTTAAACTTCATATAACACTTCAAAACCCTAAAACCAATTCAACTTCAACACTTCCAAAATCAACAACAATCCAACTTCTTAACTTAAAACCAATTTAAACACTTGAAAACACATCACAAACACATCTCATCATCAAATCAACAAACCCTAATTCATTTCAAACACCACTTCAAAAGAATAGAAGAAATCAAGGAAAAGATCTTACCTCAAATGAAGAAATTTCACAAATCTTTAACCAAATCCTTTGGTTCCTCTTCAAGTTGCTTCTAGCATCAAGAACACCTCTCTCACTCTCTCCTTTCTTGAATGGCCGGCCAAGAATGCAAAGAAAAGACAAAATGAAGACAAGTCAACCTCTTCTTCTTCTTTAAATCTCCACCATGCAATCCAACAAGGAGAAATTACTTAATTGCCCTTAACCATTAAACTAATCTTTTGTCTCTTATATGCCCAAATAAGTAATTTCACATGCCACATAAAAATATCCTCTTCCATTGACTCCTAATTTGACCAACTTATATGTTATATATATTAAAATATAATCAACATATACACTTTCCTTTAATTTCTTTTCTCTTGCAATAAGACACCTACATTCATTCCAATTTAAAACAACAACAACAATAGCAACATTCAAAACTTCTAGGGCATATATGGGGATATTACAATTCTCCCCCTCTAAAAAGAAATTTCATCCTCGAAATTACCTGATATCAAGTCTGAAATAACTGAGGATATTGATCTCGCATGGTTTGCTCACTTTCCCAAGTTGCCTCTTCCTTTCCATGATTCTTCCATAAAATCTTCACCAATGGCACTCTCTTGTTTCTCAACTCTTTCACATCACGTGCCAAGATAGCAACTGGTTCCTCCTCAAGTGTCAAATCTGGGCTCACTTCGATAGATTCAATTGGCAGCACATGAGATGGATCTAACCTGTATCTCCTCAACATAGAAACATGAAATACGTTATGAATCCGATCCAACTCAGGTGGCAAAGCAAGCCGATAAGCAACTGGCCCAACTCTTTCCAAAACTTCATACGGTCCGATGAAACGAGGACTCAATTTCCCTTTTCGACCAAATCTCAAGATCTTTTACCAAGGAGACACTTGCAAAAATACTTTATCTCCCACATTATACTCAATGTCTCTCCTTTTTAAGTCTGAATAAGATTTTTGTCGGTCTGAAGCTGCTTTTAACCTGCCTCGAATCAACTTCACTTTCTCTTCAGTTTCTATAATCAAATCAGGCCCAATTAACTTACTTTCACCAAGCTCATTCCAACACAGAGGTGTCCTACACCGTCTACCATACAGTGCTTCGAATGGTGCCATACCAATGCTGGATTGGTGACTGTTATTGTAAGCAAACTCCACAAGCGGTAGAAATCTGTCCCAACTTCCAGAGAAATCAATGACACAGCTTCTCAACATGTCCTCGATAATCTGTATCACCCTCTCTGACTGTCCATCCGACTGTGGATGAAAAGCAGTGCTGAAGTGCAGTCGAGAACCCAAAGCTCCATGCAAACTCTTCCAAAACCTGGAAGTAAACCGGGGATCTCGATCAGACACTATAGAAGTTGGAACACCATGCAACTTTACAATCTCATGGATATACAGCTCAGCTAATCTCTCCAAAGAGTAATCCATTTGAACCGGAAGAAAATGAGCTGTCTTAGTCAATCTATCCACAATCACCCAAATAGCATCATGTTTCCTTTGTGTCAATGGTAAACCAGACACAAAATCCATGGTTACTCTCTCCCATTTCCATTCAGGCACTGACAAAGGTTGAAGCAACCCGGTTGGAACTTGATGCTCTGCTTTTACCTTCTGACAGGTAAGACATTTCGATACAAACTCCGCTATGTCTCTCTTCATACCAGACCACCAGTAATGTTGCTTCAAATCATGATACATCTTGGTATTGCCCGGATGAATAGCAAACACTGACTGATGTGCTTCTTCTAAAATGATCCTTCTCAAATTAACATCATCCGGCACACACAATCTGTTCTTAAACCAGAGACTCCCATCATCTCTCACAACAAAATCTCTACTCTTTCCATTCTGGTAATCTGAAACAATCTTCTGAATCTTCTTATCAGTCAACTGAGCCTCTTTAATCTGGTCCAACAAAACTGGTTTCACATGCAACTGTGCCAACAATGCACCATCATCACAAGATACAAAACTGGCATGCAATGCTCTCAACCTAACAAGCAACGAGAGCAAATAAACAGTTAAACCAGCTAAAGACTTCCGACTCAAGGCATCAGCAACAACATTTGCTTTACCTGGATGATAATCAATCAAACAGTCGTAGTCTTTAATCAATTCCAACCACCTCCTCTGTCGAAGATTGAGCTCTTTTTGGACACCCAAATATTTCAAACTTTTATGATCAGTGTAGATAAAACATTTCTCCCCAAACAAATAGTGTCGCCAAATCTTCAATGCAAACACAATGGCTGCTAGCTCCAAATCATGGGTCGGATAATTAAGCTCATGCGGTTTCAACTGCCGAGAAGCATAAGCTATCACTTTACCTTCTTGCATCAGAACACAACCCAAACCACTATGTGAAGCATCACTGTAGATCACATATGGTTTGCCTTCTACAGGTAAAGTAAGAACAGGCGCTTGAGTCAACATCTCTCTCAACTGTTCAAAGCTAGCCTGACATTGATCTGTCCACACAAATCTAACTCCCTTTCGAAGCAATCTGGTGAGTGGAGTAGCTATCAAAGAAAATCCTTTCACAAACCGCCGGTAATAGCCTGCCAAACCCAGAAAACTTCTAACTTCAGTCACAGACTTTGGTGTACTCCAATTCAAAATAGCTTCAACTTTACTCGGATCAACTCTAATACCCTCTGCTGAAACTATATGCCCGAGAAAAGCTACTTGGTCAAGCCAAAACTCACACTTCGACAATTTAGCAAACAATTGCTTCTCTCTCAAAATTTGCAGCACAATCCGCAAATGCTTGTCATGTTCCTCCTCATTACGCGAATACACCAGAATATCATCAATAAATACTACTACAAACTGATCCAAATAGGGCCTAAACACCCTATTCATCAGATCCATAAAAGTTGCAGGTGCATTCGTCAAACCAAAAGGCATTACTAGAAACTCATAATGCCCATACCTGGTCCGAAAAGTAGTCTTAGGAACATCTTCAACTCTAATCCTCAGCTGATGGTACCCAGATCTCAAATCAATTTTAGAAAACACTGTTGCACCCTTCAACTGATCAAAGAGATCATTGATTCTAGGCAAAGGATATTTATTTTTTATAGTCACCTTGTTCAATTGCCTATAATCGATACACAATCTCATAGTACCATCTTTCTTCTTTACAAATAAAACAGGAGCTCCCCACGGTGAAACACTGGGGTGAATAAATCCTTTATCCAACAACTCTTGTTAGTGCACTTTCAACTCCCTCAATTTTGCTGGTGCCATTCTATAAGGAGTAATAGAGATAAGAGTGGTATCAGGCAACAATTCAATACCAAACTCCACCTCTCTCTCCGGAGGCAACCCTGGCAACTCCTCCGGAAATACATCTGGAAACTCTGCAACTGTGGGTATATCATTAAGTTGAGAACCCTTCACTCTAGTATCTACCACATGAGCAAGATAGGCATCACACCCTTTCCTAATCAACCTCCTGGCTGCAACAGCTGAAACAAACAAAGATGCTAACTGTTCCTGCTCATTAGATACTATCACATCTCTACCATCAACAGTTCTCAAAGTCACAACTTTCTTTTTACAATCCACCACAGCTCCATGTCTGGATAACCAATCCATGCCTAGGATCACATCATATTCCTTAAATGGCATTTCAATCAAGTCTCCAAGAAATTCCTCACCCTGCACCACTACTGCACTATCCCGGTGCACTTTACTAACAATCACACTATGCCCTAACGGATTTGTCACCAATACATCAAATCCTAGGGACTCAGCATGCATATCAGACACAGGCAAAATAGATGCACTAATATATGAATGCGTGGAACCCGGATCAATCAAAGCAAGTACAGAAAAACCAAATAAAGAAAAAGTACCAGCTATGACTGCCGAAGCATCTGGCTGCCTTTGCATAACATAAATCCTCTGGGAAGATCCAGCCTCCTCTGGTCTACTCTCCCTGGATGTAGAACCTCCTCTAGCACTGAACCCAGATCTTCCTCCTCGGCTGAAACCCCTTCCTCCTCGACCTCCCCTCACACTAGGTCGAGAAGCTGCAGTATCAACTGACATTTGCTCTTACCTCTTAGGACAATCTCTCACAAAGTGATCTGGTGATCCACACCTGAAACATACCCCTACTACCCCTGTCTTCCAACAAGGACCACCATGTGGCCTACCACAATGAATGCAAATGGTTAGGGTGGATCTCTGAGTCACTGGGGTCGGAGCACTCGCCACTGAAGCTGCAGGTCTAAATCTCTGCCTCTGAAACTGCACTGACCTACCAGCTGGCCGCTAACTCCTACTGACCCTAGGAACAAAGCTTCCTTTACCTCTCTTTGCAGATGAAGACCCTGCCTCAAACTGGGGCCTTCGAATCCTAACCTCTTCCTCAGAAGCAGCTGCAATATTCTGGGCTTTTTCCACACTCTGAGCTGCTGCCACAAGCTGGGAAAAATCATGATATCTGGATCCAGCTACTAGACACATGATAGAGGGCCTCAATCCCTCCTCAAATCTCCGGCATCTATCTATATCATCACATATAATGCCCCCAGCATACTGGCTCAACCGAGTAAACTCTAACTCATACTCAGTTACGGTCCGGTTATCTTGCTTCAAGCTCAAGAACTCCATCTTCTTCCCATCTTTGTACTCCCTCGGAGTATACTTCAATTCAAATTCTCTTAAAAAATCAGCATAGGACAGTGTTGGTGGATCTTCCATAGCATGGGGCACTGTCTTCCACCAGTTATATGCATCCTTCTGCAACAAGGATCTTGCATAATCAAACTTTTCTTCGGGAGTGGCTTGCAATTGAATAAATATTCTCTGAACTTTATCAAGCCACTGCTCAGCTACAGCGGGATCAGTAGTGCCTACAAAATCCTCTGCTCCATACTTCCGTAGTTTATCATATTGCCTCACTGATACCAAAGGCTGAGGGGGTGGTGGCTGTGGTTGCACTGGTGCTTGCCTCAAAGCCTCTACCACATGCCTAAGCCAAGCTGGCGGAACCTCCTCACCAGTTGGTCTCCCCGACACCGAAGCAGGTGCCTCCCCAGCACTATCAACTCTAGCTCCCTCTCTTACATCATCAGGTGCCACACTCTCGGCACTACCCTCAATTGACTGACGCGAATGAGGATCCATCACAACCTATGTCTGCAAACACAGCAGAATACATCTTATTAAAGATCAGAGACTGCCAATCCCAAACATATATTTATTTCAAAACCCACTTTTAAATTCAAAATATACTTTTTTCTTACATTGTACCTAGGTTGAGAATCTCAAACCTGGCTCTGATACCAAAACAACTGTAACACCCCCACACCCGGTACAAGCACACTACTACACCACAATGTATCATACGTGCACCGAACATAGGGATGCTACTGCTTTCCTTAACAATCAAAACATTTTAGAAGATACTATAATCTTTATCATATCTATTATAGAAAATAGGTCATTAACTTGTAATATAAAACAAATTAGATATACAGATACATTTAATTTCATATTTACAAATATGAATATATTTACATTCTAAACAATATTTTACAAAACATAATGAAATTATACATGATTGGCAGCTTTCTCTGATCTTTAAGTTCCAAATAAACTCTTCAATTTCTACTCTCACTCGGTCTCGAGGAGCTCTCAGGTTCAACTCTGTTACCTGCGCGATTAAACACTATCGCGCTAAGCCATCGGCTTAGTAGTACAAATCATGCCAATATTATGTTTAATGCAATGCAATGCCACACAAATTATCAATAAAGGCCACTTCATAAGTGAAAAGCTAACATCACACCTTTGCATTTCACAAATCATAATCATATGAGCACACCACATTTCAACATTTTTCCATAACCCTATTAGTCAACCATTTTACCATTCATGACTCACATTAAACAAAGACAAGCATGGGCCCAAAACACACTAATATACCATTCAATTTTCAGAGTTAATGCTTTGGTTTTATTATCACATTTATCAATATCATCAACCCAACTAGGCTTCAAGGATTAGGTTCAACCAAGCTTCAAGGGGAGCAAAGCATGCTAAGCATCAACCCAACTTGGCTTCAAGAACCAACCCAACCTAGCTTCAAGGGTGGTAACATCTCAATTAGGCTTCAAGGATCCAATCCAACCTAACTTCAAGAGATTGTTACACTTATTAGGCATGCCACCAACAACAAACTCTGAAAATGGAATAGCACATTAGCCACACAATTCATTTATTATTCAATTATCATTTCCATTCTCAATTCTTATCATCATTTAGGCAAACATACCTTATTCCTTTCAATTGAATCATCATAGCCAACCGCAATGGCTTTACAACTCAATTCACAATATATCACTCTTCATTATTCAAGTACACATTTATAACAACAATTATATTTGACATCAATGAAGTCAACATGGCATTGAACATTCTTTAAGCAAACATACCTCAATCATATCATTTCCATTGTTATAACTCATAACATTAATTCCATATTAAGGTAAATCATCATCAATAATCACATTATATTCCACATAGCATCATTCATAATATCAACATCTCATTCCACATTATACACAACATATCATTATTCATATGCATCATCAATATGAGCAAATGTAGGTTAAATCCCAACATTATATGATTGAATGCAATTATGTAATTTGTACTTACCTCAATCACAATTCAAATAACTCTAAACACTTCCCTTTTCCAAGATTCTTCACTTTCCAAAATTAGGGCAAATCACCTTCTTTCAAAACCTAATCCAAGGAATGATACAATCCATCAATTCCAATACAATTTACCACTTAATAACTTCTTACAAAACCCTTAAATCTCAAAATTACACTTCAACATGATACATTAGAGACCACGGTCGTGGCCACCACAACCCCCACGGGCATGGGGTACAAAACGGTTCTGCCCTTTTTTCTTCACTCCACCACGGCCATGGCTACAATTGGCTATGGATGGCCACAGCCATGGCACCCCAAGGCCACGGGCGTGGCATCCAGAAGGCTACTGCCTTCGGCCAACTTCTCACTTCCAAAGCCTACAACTCCACCAAACACCAACAACAAGCAAGGCTATGAAAATAAACAAGCAAACTCAAGTTAAACTTCATATAACACTTCAAAACCCTAAAACCAATTCAACTTCAACACTTCCAAAATCAACAACAATCCAACTTCTTAACTTAAAACCAATTTAAACACTTGAAAACACATCACAAACACATCTCATCATCAAATCAACAAACCCTAATTCATTTCAAACACCACTTCAAAAGAATAGAAGAAATCAAGGAAAAGATCTTACCTCAAATGAAGAAATTTCACAAATCTTTAACCAAATCCTTTGGTTCCTCTTCAAGTTGCTTCTAGCATCAAGAACACCTCTCTCACTCTCTCCTTTCTTGAATGGCCGGCCAAGAATGCAAAGAAAAGACAAAATGAAGACAAGTCAACCTCTTCTTCTTCTTTAAATCTCCACCATGCAATCCAACAAGGAGAAATTACTTAATTGCCCTTAACCATTAAACTAATCTTTTGTCTCTTATATGCCCAAATAAGTAATTTCACATGCCACATAAAAATATCCTCTTCCATTGACTCCTAATTTGACCAACTTATATGTTATATATATTAAAATATAATCAACATATACACTTTCCTTTAATTTCTTTTCTCTTGCAATAAGACACCTACATTCATTCCAATTTAAAACAACAACAACAACAACAACAACAATAGCAACATTCAAAACTTCTAGGGCATATATGGGGATATTACATTAATGGCCTAAAAGGATAAAGCCAAAACTGCTTTCATTACTACATGGGGTATATTTTGTTATAGGGTAATGTCGTTCAGCTTAAAGAATGCTGGGGGCAACCTACCAAAGGATGGCCACACTATTTCATGACATGATGCACAAAGAAGTTGAAGTATATGTTGATGATATGATGGTTAAATCAGATACAAGAGAACAACACTTCCAAAACTTAGAATTATTCTTCGATAGAGCTTTGAAATATAAGCTAAAATTGAACTCGAAGAAGTGTGTGTTCAGTGTTACTTCAGGCAAATTATTAGGACATGTGATTGGTCCAAATGGCATTGAGATTGATCCTGACAAAGTTAAAGCAATCAGGGATATGCCAACCCCTAAGATAGAGAGAAAAGTTCGGTGATTCATTGGTAAATTACAATACATTAGCAGATTTATAGCAAAGCTCACAATAATCTGTGAGCCTATCTTCAAATTTCTTAGAAAAGAATCAGCAGGTCATATGGAATGAAGAGTGTCAAAAACCCTTTGAGCAAATAAAAGAGTATTTGCTGAATCCACCTGTTTTAAAACAACCTAAACTCGGCAAACCTCTATTACTATACTTAGTAGTAGAATAAGAGTCGATAGGAGCCATGCTGGCCCAAGCAGATGAGTCAGGGATTGAGCATGCAGTTTACTTTTGGGCAGAAAGCTCCTACCTTATGAAATTAAGTATAGTATCATTGAAAAGACCTGTATAGCCGTGGTTTGGTCTTCTAAGAAGTTACGACATTACTTTCAATCGTATAGTGTGCAAGCAATTTCCAGGTTGGACCCAATGAAGTACTTAAGGGAGACACCCTCTATGATTGGGAAATATGGTCGATGGTTGATAATATTAGAAGAATTTGAGATTGAGTATGTAACCAGGAAAACAATCAAAGGTAGAGCAGTGGCAGAATTGCTGGCCCAACAACCATTACCAGAAAGTGAAGAGGTAATCTTGGAATTTTCGGATGAACATTTAGAAGCAATTGAAGTACAAGGGTGGAAAATGTATTTTGATGCAGCAGTAAACAGGAAAGGAGCAGGTTTGGGAGTTATACTAGAATTGCCCGAAGGGGAACTTGTCCCTTTAGCCAAAAAGTTGAAATTTAGGGCAACCAATAATACGGTGGAATACGAAGCTTGTATTTTTGGTTTGGAAACCCTAATGATTATGAAGGTGGATAAGGTGGAAGTCTATGGTGATTCATTGCTAGTAGTATCCCAAGTAAATGGAGAGTGGGAGTTGAAAGAAGAAAAATTGAAACCATACCACCATTACTTGACCATGATGAAGAAGAACTTTAAGGAGTGTCGTTTATACACCTATCGAGAGAAGAAAATCAGATGGCTGATGCCCTATCCACATTGGCTTCGGTATGGGAAAACCCTATCAGTTTATTCCTTAAGCCTCTAATTTTGACCAGTTCATCAAATCCTTGCTATGAATATGAGACAATCATGGAAATTGACACAGACCATGATGCATGGTATGATACTATAAGGAGATTTTTGGAGGAAAGAGAATACCCGCCGGGGGCAACAAAGAAAGAGAGAAGAGCCATAAAGCAGTGGTCATTGCAATACATCACCTTCCATGGGGAGTTATATCGAAGATGGCCTGATGGGGTGCATTTGAGATGTTTAAGAAAGCCTGAAGTGGAGCATATCATGTCAGAAATACATGCTGGAAGTTGCAGTCCGTATATGAGTGGTTTGGCCCTAGTTAAGAAGATTATTCGACAAGGTTACTATTGGGTGACCATGGAGAGAGATTGTATTGAGTTTGTCAAGAAGTTTCAACAATGTCAGATGTATGGTAACTTGAATCACATGCCTCTTGAAGAATTGCATTCTATGTCTTCACCTAGCCATTTGCCACTTGGGGTATCGACATTATAGGAGAGATATATCCGACAGCTTCAAACAGTCACCATTTCATTGTGGTAGCAGTAGATTATTTTTCAAAATGGGTCAAAGCTGAATCCTTCAAAAAACTGGGTGCAAGTCAAATGGCTAGATTTATTGAAAAGAACCTCATCTGTCGATACGGGGTCCCGCACAGTGTGATATCAGACAATGGTATATAGTTTCAAGGAGCAGTTAAGGATTTATTCTCGAAGTACCAAATCCATCATCATAGATCCTCTCCTTATAGACCAAAGGCTAATGGTGCGGTAGAAGCAACAAATAAAATAATTAAGCAAATTCTATCCAAGATGACCAAGACTTACAAGGATTGGTCGGAGATGCTTCCCTTTGCTTTATGGGGATATAGGATAAGTGTGCGAACACCTACTGGAATGACACCGTTCTCCTTGGTTTACGGGATGGAAGCAGTATTGCCAATTGAAATTGAGATCAAGTCATTGAGAGTAGTCTTGGAAGCCAAACTGCCTGAAATGGAATGGTAGCGATCAGATACACACAGTTAGCTTTACTAGAAGAGAGAAGGTTAAAAGCACTGTATCATCACCAACTGTATCAAAAGAAGGTAGCTCGGGCCTACAATAAAAGGGTTAAAATTAGAAAATTTAGAGTTGGGGATTTGGTGTTGAAGCAATGTAAGCCTAATGTATCTGATCCAAGAGGGAAGTTCACACCTAGCTGGGAGGGGCCATATGTCATGAAACAAGTCATGAACAAAGGTGCGGTGAAGTTATCAGATATGGACAGGAACGAATTTAGTGAGCCAGTGAACATTGACAGGTTGAAGAGGTTTTATGTATGATATAAAAAAAAGGGAAGCTCGCTAGGTTCAAAACCCAAAAAGGGCGGCCTAGGCAAAAGTTAGAGCATTCCGGTAGTTTTGAAAACCCGAAAGGGCAGGCTAGGCAACAATTAGGGCTAAATGAGAGAAAATAGTCAATTAGAAAACCCGAAAGGGCTAGTTGGCAACAAGAGTAATCTTGTGTATGCTGGCTTTATGTTTGGCTGTTCCCCAATTTAATAAAACAGAATTAATGTTAAAATTGTCCTATGTGCACTGCTATAAGTATTCGACCAGATATGGATGAAATAAATAAACACAATAGCAAAAGGTGATGACAAATTATAAATGGAAAAGAAGCATCTTTTATTACTTTAATTATTTTTCATCCTAACGATACACTTTCTGAATTGATAAATGCGAAATCTATGGCAGTCAATAAATGTAACGTTCAGGCCAACTTTGTCTCAGCCGATCCAAGTAGGCTTCAGTCAAGCAAGGCATGTCTAAATCGGGAGTAAAGTCAGAATCACGAGGCTCAGCTTCATACTGACGGCCAAGTCGGTGAGGATCATTGCATGTACCTTGACAAAGAGCAGCAAGGGGAACATACATCAAGTGTGTCCGCATGGTGATACGAGAAATCTTCCACCAAGGTACCAACCAACGGATATTGACTTCAGAGCATAAGTGGATCCAGTCAACCCAATCAACATATGAAGAAGCAGGATGGAGTAGCTTCCTAGCATAATGATGACGTGGCAAATATCTAGCAAAATCCATGGATGGAGTATCAAGCAAACAAAGACACTCCTCAAGCCAAATATGTGAAGAAAGAATTAAAGTAAATAAAAAAAAAGAAAAAAGGTCCGCGAGGTTGAAAACCCGCAAGGGCAGCTTAGGTAAAAATTAGGACAGCTCGCTAGTTCCGAAAACACACATGGGCGGACTAGGCAAAAATTAGAGCAATAAAAAATATATAACAAAAAAGAAAAAGGTCCGCTAAGTTGAAAATCCGTGAGGGCAGCTTAGGCAAAAATTAGGACAGCTCGCTAGTTCTGAAAACCCACATAGGCGGACTAAGCAAAACTTATAGCAATAAAAAGAAGGAAAAGGAAAACCTAAATTAAAAACCCGAAAGGGAAGTTTAGATAATTACCTGTAGCATTAACGGGCTCCCAGTCAGTCTCTTTGTCAATCCTGATTTGAGTCGGTCTAATCCAACTAAGGTCTTGGCTAAGATCACAGGTATCGGCGACAAGCCTCCTTCCATTTTGTCCATAATATCCAACACTCGTGGATCAATATCACCGTCAGAAGAAACAAGCAAGAATTGGCCGACCAAGCAAAGACAAAGCATTAGTCCCCATACCTTAGTAGGAGCCAAATGAGAAAGACAAAAATCAATCAAGGGAGCAAGTACAATTTTTTCACCTCTCATCAACCGAAGAACTTCAGGTTTTGGAATTTGAAATAACATCTGCATCTTCTGTTGAGTTTTGGAAATCAATGTGGGTAACGCCATTTGTTGATTATTTGGATATCCAAGGATGGCCTCAAATTCTTCAATCAAGGGACATATTTCAAAGCCATTAATTTTAAATACCCTAGAATTCATATTCCAAAAGGAAGCCACAGCATGTAAAAAGGAGTGGTCCAATTTAACATTTTGAAAACATCAAGTTTTGACCACGAAATTTGCTTCCAGTGAATAGCATCCATATTTTTTAACAGAATTTTTATCTTCTTTCAATGATTTTCGGTCATGGTGGATGAATAAAGAAAAATTAAAAATGTTAAAGGGAGTTCTTTCCGTGGGAATGAAAAATATTTTGGCTTCTATATTAAATTAGGCATGAAAGGTGATTTATATAGAGGAAATAACATTTTCCAAAGGTGATGAGGAAAAGGTGATTGGAAAGAATAAGACCATATGGCATAAGGAAAGGAATTAGCAATGAATTTCCTTTACCGCATTGGATTTGGTTTTAGCAAATGGTGTGGCTATGAAAAGGAAGTTGTGATGCACTGTTTATGATGTGATATATAAAAAAAAGTGGCGTAGTTAAAAAAAAGTGGCAATAAAGATGGAAATTGTATTTTTTCATTATTGTACAATATTTATACAATAGATACAATATTTATACATCACTAAGAGGGTGGTGGTAGGTCATCAAATAAAGCCTTGAAAAAGTCGTCACCTGTTGGAGGAGGGGGCAAATCACTCATCCCGAGTCCGCCCAAAACGGGAGCACCAAAATTCGACAAATTACTCATCCTGGGATCACCCGAAGCGGGAGCACCAAAATCCCTATTACCGTGAAGTTCCAATCCATCATGATCCTCATCAGAAGTAGACAAAAGGATCTAATGGTCATCAGTTCGGGGGCCTCTTGATGAAGAAGCGCCAGGATCCCTCATCCCCTGAAATCAGAAGTCTCAGAAATTTTGTTCGGATTGATGATATAAACTTTCAAAATGAGAAGCCTGCTGATGACTTGCAGGCAACTCTTCTTAAAGTTTCCTATTTTGTTCTTCGAGCATCCGCTGTGAGCCAAAAAGGAAAAAGGTAAGAGCATACATAATCATGCACACATATAACATAAATTACCATGAAATAAGAAACGTACCAGGTAGTTCACATCAATGCCCTGCGGATGAGATGGCATATGTGATGGGCTAGAACGAGCAAATGAAGGGGCAGTAAAAGAAGGTCCAGCCTCATGATCAAATAAGCCAACAACCTGCAACAATCATTAAAGAATCAAAGAAAGAAAGAAGCAGTTCCAAGGAAAAAATGGTAAAAGTTTTACCTGAGAAGTACTAGCCCCGAGATGTGAAACAGACTCTCCTGCATCTTCGTGATGTTCCTCTACATCTCTACCCTCGTTTTCTTCGGGAATCTCCTGCACACCAACAGGGGATACATCAAAGTTCAAGAGCCTCATTTGAATAAAATGGGCATAAAATGCACCGGGTCGATGAAGAAATGACTCAACACCATAACCGTACCTGGCCCACCACCATGCATCCTCCGGCATCGACATAATATTTAAAGTATATTCTGGGATATGCATCGGGACCCTCCACTGCTCTGGACTGAGAAACCATTCATAAACTCTATCCCCAAGAAACCAGCCACTAGACACTGGACCAGCGATGACTCGGTAAGAATGTTGGAAAGATAGCACATCCCTCATCAAAGGAGACAAGTTTGCTCGCTCTTCTGGGTTCCACCAGGCCAAATTCACCTGCAAAATAACATAAGGTAAGAAACCTTCACATAAAATTTAAAGCATACTAATGTTATTTTACCTGATCCCAGGTTAAGCGGCTCAACACAAAGCGATGAGTACGCACATTGCGAGAGCCAGGGATGTCCACACGATCTGACAACCAGAAATTTAATCTCGAATACCCAACCCTATCTCAAAAAATACCGGGTACCCTCACAAGATTGTGTTCATATGCCAATACCTACAATAATGGTAAAGATCACATTCATACAAGAAAAGAGTGGAAATGACATTGGTGGAAGAAGAATACCTTGACAATCGCCATCAAGCCGACAAAGGACTTCTTATTTTGGCAAAGTTTATCAAGACCATGGTAAAGACACGCGAGACCAGCTTCACCCCAGCCAGAAGACGGTACCATTCTGAAATAAGAAAGGGCACTCAACACTGATAAGTGGATGGATGATTCAGTGCTGCCTAAGATGGTAGACCCAAGTAGATATAACAAAAATCCTCAAGCATACTGTTCGGCCATGTCTCTGCCAACCCGTCCTTCGTAGTTCATCCAATAACTACGAATTGGTTCAAATTTTATCTTAAAAGGCCCTTTATATGACGGTTCCATACCAATTAATTCCTAAATTTCTTCAATTGTTAATATATCGTTGGTCAGAGGAACCGGGACACCATCATATCGAAGGCCGGTTATAGTAGTAAAGTCGACCGGACCAATTGTCATCTCTCCAATGGTCAAGTGAAAAGTGTGGGTTGTGTCCAACCATCCTTCTACAAGTGCCTGGACTACGCTCTGGTCTATCTGATATTCCTCGGATGGCAATTGTAAGATGAACTGCTCAAAGCTGCAATCTCGGATAATCCGTCTTACCCGAGAATGCACTACATCGTACCATTGTCGGGCTTTGTAAATACACCCTCCAACCCGAACAACGCAATGATCATGCTAACACAAAGCCGGGTAATTTAATACCAAGTAAGTACATATTATCATATCTGCTTAAATTAATATATTTTTCCTAAATTTTCTAAGAAAGATAATAATATCAGAAAAAAAATAAAAACAAAATAATAAAGGCAAACATAATAATAAAAAAATTATAAATTAAATTAATATTAAAAAATAATCAAAAATAATCAAACAAAAATAAAAAAATAATCATAAATATAAAATAAAAAATAATAAAGTAAAAAAATAAATAAAAAATAAAAACAAAAAAAATAACAAACAGAAAGACGAAAAATCAAGAAAGAGAAAGAGAAAAATAATTACCGTGCTCTTTTCGTTGGAACTGCGATGAAGCAGCATCCCAGCTAGTATATCTATATTTCCATCTTTATGATGCCAACTCTAATAATTCGGCATTAGAATGAGTCCCTGACCTTGAAGCATGCATTTTTTTTGAAAACTATGTGCTAAATTTAAAAGAATTTAAGAGAATTATAGAAATTGAGATTTAGCTGTGAAATAAAATGAAGGAGTGGTGGGTTTTTATAGAGAAACGGCAAGGAAAAAAATTTAAAAGTAAGTTTTACTGTTCATGAATAGTAGACTTTACTATACATGTATAGTATATTTTACTATTTATGAATAGTAAATTACTATTGTTTAATAGTAAGTTACTGTTTCCAATAGTAAATACTATTTGTTACTATTTTTGAATAGTAAATTTAGTATTTATGAATAGTAATAGTGCATCAATAGTGACTACACAGTAAATAAATAGCAAATTCAATTATTCACTTTAATCAATCAAATAATTTCGTGTATATAAATATTTTTACACGCATGGGGAAAGAAGAAGACATGCATAAAAATTAGCCAAACTTTTTGAAATAAAAAATTATTAGCTTGGGTCCAGAACCCAAATTTTCCTTAGGTCCAGAACCTAGAATCTTTCCTAAGTCCAGAACTTAGCTCGGGTCCAGAACCCAAATTTTATTTAGGTCCATAACCTAGAATCTCTTCTAAGTCCAGAATTTAGCTTGGGTCTAGAACCCAAATTTTCCTTAGGTCTAGAACCTAGAATTTTTTCTAAGTCCAAGAACTTAGCTCGGGTCCAAAACCCAAATTTTTCTTAGGTCCAAAACCTAGAATTATCCTTGAGTCCATAACTCGAATCAGGTCCAGAACCCACATTTTTCTTAGGTCCTGAACCTAGAATTATCCTTGAGTCTAGAACTCGAACCGGGTCTAGAACCCAAAAGCTCAACCATCTCAAAAATTAAGTCTTATTGCTTTTCACTCTCTTTCACTAAAGTCTCAGATCATTTAAGCAGGTGGCAAAATGTAGACTCTTAATTTTTGACACAGTCTGGTCCAATATATTTTAATTAGTCCAAAATAATTTTTGTTATCTTAATTAAATAAATTTTGCTTTAGTATCTAATTTTTATTATAAAATAATAAATATAAACAAAAAATAAATAATAAAAAAATAAAAATCGGCGACATAGAAATCGATGACGAAAAAATCGTCGCCGAAAACCAGCGCGGGACGAATGGCCGTGGGCCATTTCGCCCGCAGGAAACTCCTACGGGAGAAATGGCTTGTAGGCCAATTCGCCCCCCACTGCGATAGCTTTTTTGCCAACTCATTTTTTTCGCAGCAGTTTTTTTTTGCCAGCAAAATTTTTTCGACGTAAATTTTTTTGAAACCTAATACATTTAGGTTTCGGTTTCCTTTTCTTAATGAATGTTATATTCATTGAATAACTAAGATTAATTAAAAAAAATCTTCTATAAATAATAACAAAATAACACAAAAAAGTGTCTAGAAATTTGGATGGAAATCTGAAGAAAAATTGAAACCGAAACTGAGGAGGAAAAGCTTTGAATCAATCTGATTTTCTTGAGAGAGCAAACAACAATTCAATCCATCAAAGGCAGCAAAGCTTGCCTTTTTTTTGGTTCATCCAAGAAGCAATTTTTGGTGTAACCTAAGAATGAAGGTTTGAGTTCATAATTTCTTTTTGTTTCTTATAGTAGCTTCGTCCTTTATTTAATTCATAAGATTACACACTCAAAACTTCAATCTTTGAAGATGTGATAACTTGATCTTTGTTTCCAGAAACCTTAAGAGAATTCCTCTATTTATAGATACCTTTAAAAACTTTAATCCGTTTCTTTGTTTTTTCCAAAAAATCTTAAATCGTTCTAAAACACTAAAAATCATCCTTCTGTTTCCCTAAAACCTCAAAAACCTAATTTATTTATTCTGTCCCCAAAAACCCTAAATTGTCTCTTTTATTTTTATAAACTTTAAATCATTTTCTCTATTTTCAAAAAACCCTAAATTACTTTTTTTGTTTCTTCAAAATATCAAAACCCTAATCTATTTTCCAATGTTTCAAAACCTTAAAACCCTAAACTTCACTTTACAGCTTCTAAAAAATCACATAAAGTTTTATTAAACAATAAATTGTTTTCTCAAACTCTAAAAAAAATTCATTCTCCGAAACCATAATTCTAAAACACTAAAACCTAATTCAACTCCAAAACCCAAAACAGTGAACCCTAAATCTCTTAAAACCTAAACCCTAAAGTTTTCTAAACCCTAATCTTTTAAACCTTAAAACCCTATAAACATATTCAAACACATTAAGCTTTCAAACACAATCCAGTGACCGTAAATCATAAATCAAAATGTTTTAAAGTGTCCAAAACCTAATTTCATGATTATACATCTCAAACCCTAATTTGGTGAATCAAAGAACTTTACCAACTTTTTAAATCATAAAAACTTTAATCTATTTTAATTCCATTAAAACTCACAGCAGCTTAAACTCATGAATTCCAAAGACATGAAATAAAGAAACTTAAATAGAAACAGTAGCCCTAATTTGAATCTTTATTTGCCTTATTTAATTTTATATTTGATTATGCTTTGATTTTTTTTTATGTTTTAATTTGTTTAAGTTCAATGCTTGGTTTATTTAATTTATCATGGATGGATGTTTACTTTCTATTGATGTTTAATACCTTTGATGAATGATTTATTTTTGATGAATGGTTATTAACTTTTATCAATTTATTTAGATTTCTAAATGTTGTAAGAGATATGTTTCCACTTGGTGGGTACCTCATTAGTTAAATATCATGTAATTTAAATTGCTTTTCTATTTTAGAACTAATGTAAAGGACATGTTTCTACCTTTTGGTGGGTGTCTTATTTAGGCATGTGATGTAAGGACATGTTTCCATCCTCGGATGGGTGTCCATTTATTTGTTATGTTTGGACATTGTTTTGATTTTGATATAATGATGCTTTCTTTTAATTATTGTGTGTAATATGGATAATATTATTATATTTAAGAATTTTATAATGTTAAGACCTGTAAAGGAGGCCGGTTCTAATGAACCGGGCATTGTGGGTGTGCTGGGCCATTTCTCACCTTCCCCACACGTACCCAACTTTTCGAACCCATTAGGGAGTTGGGGATTCCTTAGGAATCGAGTCATCCACCCCTTTCTTTTTCCCAGTCCATCAGGGTGGCGACTCCATTTTCTCTGGACTTAGGTCCATGTTCTCTAAGGCCCCGAGCCTAAACACTGCCAAAGTCGCAAGAACCATTCCACCGGGAGTGGGGGCGAAAATCCCCGCTCACACTATGACACGCTCAGTGACATGGGCATGTCACTGGATGTGTCAATCCACCAACATCACAGTAGCTATGACACGTTCAGTGACATGGGCGTGTCACTGGCCATGTCAATGCTACTACAACACAGAAGCTGTGACAAGCTCAGTGATATGGGCATGTCACTGGTCTTGTCACCCCTCAAGAAAATAGAACCATTGACATGCCCATAGACTTGGCCGTGTTCATGGGCGTGTCAGGGCAAAAAATCTTGATTCCGACAAGAACAACACCACATCCAACAAACCTCTTATGTTCACCATCTTCCACTCCAAACAAACTTAACCAAACACATCTATAAGCCATAATAACTTGCAAAAACACCAAAACAACTCAATACATAAATCAAACACAAATCACAACCATCATCACAACTCATCACATACCCAAAACACAACACTTGCTTTCCAACACCAAACTTAACCTTTCCTTCAAACCAATCCCAAAATCAACACCAATAAGACTAAACACTCTCAAATACACCAACATCAAATATTCACATACCATCAACAATCAAACACCAAACTCAAAACACAAACTTAAAAGAAAACTAAGGAATCAAGTGGAAAACTTACCAAAAGTGATGAAAACCCTTAGAATTCCAACTTGATCACTTGAAACACCCTTCAATCTTGAGTTTGGATGAGCAAAATCTCTCTTTCCTCTCTTTCTATGGTGATAGTCGGCCAAACAAGGAAAGAAGAAGAAGAAGATGAAGAAAAAAGAGCAAAGTCAATCACAACCACTCTTAACCATACAATTCTCTCTTTAAATCTCAACCAAGCAATTTTAATAATATAATATATAAATATCCACTTCCACTTAACTCAATTTCCATTTCAATTAATTTAATTACAATTAAATATTTCTTTTGACCAATTCATTAATTGACTTGTATATGCTGTATATATCTCTATATATACAACATATACACACTTCTCTTTTGATCTTTTATCTTCCCACTTAAACATTTATACCTTATATCATTAATCCAATCTCAACAATAATCATTCCAAAAATTTTAGGGTATAGTTTGGGATATTAGAATTCTCCCCCTCTATAAATAAATGTCATCCTCGAAATTACCTGATCTCAAGTCTGAAACAATTGAGGATATTGATCTCGCATCACTTGCTCACTCTCCCATGTTGCCTCTTCCTTTGCATGATTCTTCCAAAGAACCTTCACAAGTGGCACTTTCTTATTTCTCAACTCTTTCACTTCATGTGCCGAAATTGCAACTGGTTCTTCTTCAAAAGTCAGATCCACACTCACCTCTATAAATTCAACCGACAAGACATGAGATGGGTCTGATCTGTACCTCCGCAGCATAGAAACATGGAAGACATTGTGAATTCTATCCAACTCAGGCGACAAAGCGAGTTGATAAGCAACTAGTCCAACTCTCTCCAATACCTCATAAGGTCCAATAAAATGGGGACTCAACTTCCCTTTTTGGACAAATCTCAAAATCTTCTTCTAAGGAGACACTTTCAGAAATACTTTATCTCCAACATCAAACTCTATGTCCCTCCTCTTCAAATCTGAATATGATTTCTGTCGGTCTGAAGCTACTTTCAACCGATCCCGAATTATCTTCACTTTCTCTTCCATTTCTTTAATCAAATCGGGACCAACCAATTTGCCTTCTCCAATCTCATTCCAACATAGAGGCATTCTGCATCTTCTACGATACAATGCCTCATAAGGTGCCATTTTAATACTAGACTGATGTCTGTTGTTATAAGCAAATTCCATCAATGGCAAAAATCTATCCCAACTTCCAGAGAATTCAATGACACAGCTTCTCAATATATCCTCCAAAATCTGTATCACTCTCTCTGACTGCCCATCTGTCTATGGATGAAAAGCAGTGCTAAAGTGCAATCGAGAACCTAAAGCAGCATGCAAACTCTTCCAAAACCTTGAAGTAAACGGGGATCTCTATCAAATACCAAAGAAATTGCGACTCCATGCAACCTCACTATCTCACTGATATACAGCTCAGCTAACTTCTCCAGAGAATAGTCCATTCTAACTGGAAGAATGAGCTGTCTTTGTCAACCGATCAACAATCACCCAGATGGCATCATGCTTCTTCTGAGTCAACGACAAACCAGTCACAAAATCCATCGTTACACGTTCCCATTTCCATTCGGGCACTGATAAAGGTTGGAGCAACCCTGTTGGAACTTGATGCTCAGCCTTCACCCTCTGACAAGTGAGACATTTGGATACAAACTCCGCTATGTCCCTCTTCATACCTGACCACCAATAATGCTGCTTCAAATCATAATACATCTTGGTACTTCCAGGGTGCATAGCAAAAACCGATTGATGTGCTTCCTCTAAAATAATCTTTCTCAATCTTGCATCATCAGGAACCAACAATCTATCTTTGTACTAAAGACTGCCATTATCTCTCACAAGAAAATCTCGGCTCTCTCCTTTTTGGCATTCCGACACAACTTTCTGAATTTTCTCATCTGCCAACCGAGCTTCTTTAACCTGATCCAACAACACCGGTCTCAATTGCAAATGAGCTAACAAAGCACCATCATCACAAGGTTCGAAACTAGCATGCAGCGCTCTCAACTCAACAAGCAAGGAGAGCAAATAAGCAGTCAAACCTGCTAAAGACTTCCGACTCAAGGTATTAGCAACAACATTTGCCTTACCAGGATGATAATCAATCAAACAGTCATAGTCTTTGATCAATTCCAACCACCGTCTTTGCCTAAGATTCAGTTCTCTCTGAACCTCCAAGTATTTAAAATTCTTGTGATCTGTATAAATAAAACACTTCTCATCATACAAGTAGTGTCACCAAATCTTTAAAGCAAACACTATAGCTACCAACTCCAAATCATGTGTCGGATAATTAAGCTCATGCGGCTTCAACTGTCGAGAAGCATAAGCTATGACTCTACCCTCTTGCATCAAAATGCAAACTAAACCATTATGTGAAGCATCACTGTAAAACACATATGGTTTATCTTCCACAGGCAAGGTAAGAACAGGAGCTTGAGTCAACATCTCCTTCAACTGCTCAAAACTTACTTGACACTGATCTGTCCACACAAATCTAACTCCCTTTCGAAGTAATCTGGTGAGTGGAGTAGCTATCAAAGAAAAACCCTTCACAAACCATCGATAATAGCCTGCCAAACCCAGAAAACTTCTAACTTCAGTCACTGATTTCGGTTGACTCTAATTCAAAATGGCTTCAACTTTACTCAAATCAACTCTTATACCATTTGCTGACACCACATGACCCAGAAAAGTCACTTGATCAAGCCAAAACTCACACTTCGATAGCTTAGAATACAATTGCTTCTCTCTCAAGGTCTGTAATACTATCTGCAAGTGCTCGTCATGCTTCTCCTTATTATGCGAATACACCAAAATGCCATCGATAAAGAGCACCACAAACTGATCTAGATAGGGTCTAAACACCCTATTCATCAAATCCATAAAAGCTGCTGGTGCATTCATCAATCCAAAAGGCATTACCAAAAACTCATAATGCCCATACCTTGTGCGGAAAGCTGTCATAGGAACATCTTCAGCTCTGACTCTCAACTGATGGTACCCTGATCTCATATCAATCTTGGAAAACACTGCTGCTCCCTTCAATTGATCGAAGAGATCATCTATCCTAGGCAAAGGATACTTATTCTTGATAGTTACCTTATTCAAATGCCTATAATCAATGCACAGTCTCATAGTACCATCCTTCTTCTTTACAAACAAAACAGGCGCTCCCCACAGAGACACACTAGGGCGAACAAACCCTTTATCCAACAACTACTGCAACTGCACTTTCAACTCTCTCAACTCAGCAGGTGCCATTCGATAGGGAGCAATAGAGATATGAGTGTTACCAGGTAACAAATCAATACCAAACTCAACCTCTCTCTCAGGGGGTAACCCTGGCAACTCCTCAGGAAAAACATTTGAAAATTCTACAACTATGGGTATACTATCAGGTTGAGAACCCACCACTCTAATATCTACCACATGAGCAAGATAAGCATCACACCCTTTCCGAATCATTCTCCTAGCTGGAACAGCTGAAACAAACATGGATGCTAGATGTCTCTGCTTACTAGATACCATCATCGGTTCTCAGAGTAACACACTTCTTCTGACAGTCTACCACAGCTCCATGCTTAGACAATAAATCCATTCCTAAGATTAAATCATACTCCTTAAAAGGCATTTCAATCAAATCACCAAGAAACTCCTCACCTTGTACCACAACTGAACTATCATGATGCACCTTGCTAACTATCACACTATGCCCTAAAGGATTTGTCACCAAGACATCAAATCCTAGGGACTCAGTATGCAATTCAGTCACAGGCAAAATAGATGCACTTATGTATGAATGAGTAGATCCTGGATCAATCAAAGTAAGAACTAAAATGCCAAATAAAGAAAATATACCCGCAATGACTGCTGAAGCATCCGGTTGCCTCTGCATCACATACACTCGCTGAGATAACCCAGCCTCATCTGGCCTACTACCTCAGGATGTAGAGCCTCCTCTCTGACTAATCCTGGGTTGACCACCTCTACTAACACCTCTATCCCCTCGACCTCCTCTGCTGACACTAGGTCGAGAAACTGCAAAATCTGCCTGTCTATGCTCCTGTAGCTTAGGAGAATCTCTGATGAAATGGTCAGGCGATCCACATCTGAAACACACAGCTGATCCACCAATCTTTAAACAAACACCCCCATGTATCCGACCACAATGGACACATGTAGGTGGAGTAGACCTTTGAGCCACTGGGGTCGGTGCACTATCCGCAGAAACTGTAGGTCTTGATCTCTGCCTCTGATGTGGTACTGACCTAACAGGCTACCTCTGACCCCTACTGAACCTTTGAAAATGACCTCCTCGAACTCTCTTTGCAGATGAAGACTCTACCTCAAACTGGGGTCTCCTAACTTTGGTCTCTTCCTCAGAAGCAGCTACTGCAATAGCCTGTGCCCTCTCAACACTTCTAGCTGCTGCAACCAATTGAGAAAAATCTTGGTACCGAGAACCAACAATAATACACATAATAGAGGGCCTCAATCCCTCCTCAAATCTCCTGCACCGGTCAATCTTATCTGAAATAATCCCACCAGTATAGTGACTCAACCGAATAAACTCTATCTCATACTCTATCGCTGTCCGGTTATCTTGCCTCAGACTCAAAAATTTCATCTTCTTGGCATCCTTATACTCCCTCGGAGTATACTTCTGCTCAAACTCCAGCAGAAAATCACCATAAGACAAAGTTGGTGGATCATCCATGGCATGTGGAACTGTCTTCCACCAATCATAAGCATCTTTCTGCAGAAGAGATCTAGCATAATTAAATTTATCTTCAGGAGTAGCATGCAGTTGAAAAATATCCTCTGCACTCTATCCAACCACTGTTCAGCTACTGCAAGATCTGTAGTACCAACGAAATCTTCAGCCCCAAATTTTCTCAATTTATCATAATGCCTCACAGGCACTTGTGGCTGTGGTTGCGGTGGCGGCTGCTGCACTGGAGCTTGCCTCAATAATTCTACCACATGTCGTAACCAAACCGGCGGAATCTCATCAGCAGCTGGTCTCTCTCGCACAGGAGCAGGTACCTCTCTAGCTCTCTCAACCCTAGCTCCATCTCTACCCTCTTTAGGAGCTACATAGCACTACCTTCTATGGACTGACATGACTGAGACGCCATCACTACCTATATCTGCAAACACAGCAGAATACCCCATTAAAGATTAGAGACTGCCATTGCCAAAGCATGTATCTTATTCAAAAACCATATTTTAAAATCAAAATTTTCTTTTTCTTACAATTCACCTAGATTGAGAATCTCAAACCTAGGCTCTGATACGAAAACAGATGTAACACCCCTATACCCCATATACGCACACTACATACAGGAGTGTCACAGTTTATTAAACAAACCGATCTTTCATAATTTCAATATGAGAAAACTTAAAACATTTAAGTCTTATTATAGAACATAATAAATAAAACATTTGTTTATTAAGCAGCGGAAAAAGTAGCGGTATATACATATATATATACACCAAAATCAATATTTACAAAACATAAAGTTTATACATGTTTGGCAGTTTATCTCTGATCTGTATGTCCACAATCAACACTTCAAAGTCTAGACTCGACTGGGTCTAGCTGAACTCTCCGGTTCTACCTTGTCACCTGCGCGATGAACCACAATCGCGCTAAGCCAACGACTTAGTGGTACAAGCCATGATAACAATATGCTTTAATATAATTCAAATGTCATACTTTCAAATATTATAAACAATTCACAAGAACATCATATTTCATAACATTACATTTCATTATATCATTCAATTGTTTCATCGTTCATGATTCACATTTAAGCAAAGACAAGATTGGGCTCTAAAGAAACTAATATGCTATTCAAAGTTCAGAGTTACTGCTTTGGTCCATAATCACATTTATCAAGCCCGTAGGCGATATATATATATCCATGGATAATGTAACAGACCCAGTCTCTTGGACCTCAACCTGGCTAGACCCTAGGGCCCCAGTATCTTGGTCCTCAACCCGGCTAGACTGTTATAGTTTTTGAGGCTTACGACCCGGTCTTTTTACCTCAAAAACACACATTTATCAGCTGGGCTCGTCTTACGACCCGGTCTTTTCACCTGCCCAACAATTCATTTCATAGGCATGCCGCCAAACCCAGAACTCTGAAAATTGAATAACATACTAGGCACACAATTAATTCATTTATCTCATTATCAATCTCTTTCACAATTCATTTCTCATAATCAAACTAGGCTCATTGCCTTAGTATATCATCTTTTCTCATTCTTCTATTTCATCTCTATATTGATTGGTTACATTATGTTTTCACATCTCGTATCATATTTCTTTTCATATACAATACATTACTCAATTACACGGATACATCAACATAATTCACATTATGCATATCATAACATATAACTCATTCATCAATAATATATCAAGTAACTTAACACATTTCTCAACTAAATGTGTTAAGTCCCAATGTCATATAAATGTATGCAATCACTCAAAATTTGTACTTACCTTAAGAGCAACTCAGACCAATCTAACCACTCCTCTTCCAAGATAACTCTCAAAACTTGGATTAGGGCAACCCAATCTCTTCAAAACCTAATCCAAAAGTGATCATACACACTCACTTAGAGATACACATGAGATAATATGGATAAGAACCAACTGGGGCAAACTCTACCTATGACACACTCAATAACACGGGCGTGTCCCTGACCGTGCCTTAAACTCACAACACAGAGGCTTTGACACGCTCAGTGCCATGGGTGTGTCACTGGCCGTGTCAATTCTCTCCCAACACAGTGGCTATGACATGCTCAGTGACATGGGCGTGTCAATCCACCAACATCACAGTACCTATGACACGCTCAGTGAGATGGGCGTGTCACTGGCCGTGTCAATGCTACTACAACACAGAAGTTGTGACAAGCTTAGTGACATGGGCGTTTCACTGGTCGTGTCACCCCTCCAAAAAACAGAACCATTGACACACCCAAAGACTTGGCCATGTTCATGGGCGTGTTAGGGAAAAAATCTTGATTCCGGCAACAACAACACCACATCCAACAAACCTCTTACTTTCACCATCTTCCACTCCAAACAAACTTAACCAAACACATCAATAAACCATAATAACTTGCAAAAACACCAAAACAACTCAATACATAAATCAAACACAAATCAAAACCATCATCACAACTCATCACATACCCAAAACACAACACTTTCTTTCCAACGCCAAACTTAACCTTTCCTTCAAACCAATCCCAAAATAAACACCAATAAGACCAAACACTCTCAAATGCACCAAATTCAAATATTCACATACCATCAACAATAAAACACCAAACTCAAAACACAAACTTAAAATAAAACCAAGGAATCAAGCGGAAAACTTACCAAAAGTGATGAAAACCCTTAGAATTCCAACTTGATCACTTGAAACACCCTTCAATCTTGAGTTTGGATGAGCAAAATCTCTCTTTCCTCTCTTGCTATGGTGATAGTCAGCCAAACAAGGAAAGAAGAGCAAAGTCAACTACTCACAACCACTCTTAACCATACAATTCTCTCTTTAAATCTCAACTAAGCAATTTTAATAATATAATATATAAATATCCACTTCCACTTAACTCAATTTCCATTTGAATTTATTTAATTACAATTAAATATTTCTTTTGATCAATTCATTAATTGACTTGTATATGTTGTATATATCTCTATATATACAACATATACACACTTCTTTTTTCATCTTTTATCTTCCCACTTAAACATTTATACCTTATATCATTAATCCAATCTCAATAATAATCATTCCAAAAATTTTAGGGTATAGTTTGGGATATTACAAGCACATCCAATGAACACGCCCAACCTCTTTAGGAGAGATTCTCAATCTCGATTTGCATTTTTTGTGTAGATTTGCTCGATTTCCGTTTGAATTTACTCGATCCATGCGATTTTCGCATTTTCCAGGTACGAATTTTCATTTTTTGCAATTTTTGTTGGATTTCTTTCATTTTGCTTTCATTTTTCTTATGGATTCCTTGTATTTTCTTTTCTTTTCCTTAGAATTGCAAGATTTATGATGTGTTTGCTTTATTTTGCTTCATTTTGGTTTATCATGATTTTTGCGGCATTTGATTAATTTTTCTTTTGTTTCTTTTTAATTCCGTTTTGATTCAGCGTTTGATTTATTTTTGAATTAGTTTGTGTTTGAGTTATAAATTGATTGATTCGCTTGTTGGGTTTTTGTTAATCATTATTTTTGGAAAATGGTATTGTTATTGTTGGAATTTTCGTCATTCGAATTGGTTCGTCGCTTTTGTTGTTTAAGTGTGTGTTGATATAGGTTGATTACATTTAGTTTAAATTGGCTGTTAGCATTAATTTTATTGGGGTATACATTATGCTTCATCGTTATAATGCCATTATTTCGGTAACTTTGTGCCGGTCTTTTGTGGGTGTTTGGTATCGTGCTATACTTTTGTTGTTATTGAGGAATTTTTTTTGTTTTGCAGACAATCAAACAATGGCCCTCGAAAACATTCATCCTCCCAGCTTCCCACCAAACGTGCATGAGGGGAAGGCAGTTCTAGCTAACCCGCTACACGTCCAACTTCTAAATTCATGGCAACCCACAAATGCCTTAGATTTTCGAATGCCGAGGAAAGGAGGCAATTCGAACTTTTCGGCAACAAAGAATGGTCCCCACCTCGTGTTTTAGATTGGGACGCTACGGAACTGGTAAATATTGTAGCAGATATCCAGGAACTGATCAATCAACCAGGCTGGGACCAACTGTTCTCTATCAATGAGCCTTCCTATAGAGAGCTGACATTGGAAGTTTACTGCACCTTTCAGTTAAGGTTTCAATTACTGAGCCAACAATTAAATTCAGACTGGGAGGGCAGAGATTTCACATGAGCATTAATGACGTTTGGGTGCATCTCGGGTTATATACTGCAGAGGAGGTAAAGACTTTCGATTATCTAAATTCCGAGGAGGATTTTGTCAAGTATGAGTGTAGACCCTTAATTTTTTACCCAGTCCGGTCCAATATATTTTAATTAGTTCAAAATAAATTTTGTGTTATCTTAATTAAATAATATTTGTTTTAGTATTTATTTTTTATAATTTTAAAAAAATTAATAATAATAAATAAATAAACAAAAATAAAAATAAAAATCGCCGAAGAAAAAATTCATCGCCGAAAAGTTAGGACGAAATGGCCTTGGGCCATTTTGCCCGCAGGAGTTTCCTGTGCCCAGCTCGCAGGTTCCCATGGCAATCCTCGTAGCAACCAGCAGCAGCTTTTTCTCCAGTGAAATTTTTCCGCAGTAGTTTTTTTTCCACCGAAATTTTTTCGACGTAATTTTTTTTTTAAACTAAATTATATTTTTTTTCAGTTTCCTTTTCTTAATTAATGTTAGTTTCCATAAACAAGTTGAATTAATAATCTAAATTTCCTATAAATAAGACTAAAAACAACACAGAAAGGAAGGACAATCGAGTGGAGGAATTTTTGAAAGGAAGAGAGGACTTTGGACGATTGGACTGGATTTTAAACTTTGAATTTAGACTTGAACTATGGAACTTCAGATTTGAGAGGGATAAGCAAGCCAGCAATCAAGCCATCAAAGGCAGCAATCCTGCCTTTGTTCTTGTTCATCCAAGAAGCAATTTTTGCTGGAACCAATAAACGAAGGTATGAATATCTAATCTCTTTTTTCCTTACAGTGGCTTGAATCATTCAATTGTTTCTTTTGATTCAAAAAACCCTTGAACCCTAATTTACCTTTTCTAAACCTTAGAACCTTAAATCGTCTCCTCTATTTTCAAAAACCTTAAATTTACTTTTTTGTTTCTTCTAAAATCTACGAACCCTAATTTATTTCCTCAAAATCTTAAAACCCTAATCTACTTTCCAACTTTCCAAAACCTTAAATCATTTTATTAATTCCCCAAAACCCTAATCTATTTTCCAATTTTTCAAAACCTTAAAACCCTAAATTTACCTTAGAGCTTCTAAAAATCACACAAAGCTTTATAAAACTATAAATTATTTGTCCAAATCCTAAAATCAAATACATTCTCCGAAACACTAAAAACCCTAATTCAACTTCAAAACCAAGACAGTAACCCCAAACTAGCTAATCTAAAACCTAAGTTTTCTCAAACCCTAAACTCCCCCAAAATCGTAAACCCTAATATTCCTAAACCCTAATCCTTAAAACTCTAAAACCTTATAAACCTAAATATTAAAATTCAAACACAGTAAGCCTAAAAACAACAATCCAGTAGCTAATAATCATAAACCTAATGTTTTAAAGTGTCCAAACTCTAATTTCATGATTTTACTCCTCAAACACTAATTTGGTTAATCAAAGAACTTTATCAATCTCTTAAATTATGAAACTTTAATCCATTTCAATTCCTTTAAAACTTACAGTAGCATAAACCTTAATATACTAAAATCCCAAAATCTTAAATATTGATTAAAGAACTTTAAATGGAAATAGTAAACGACAATTTGTATCTTTACTTGCTTTAGTTGATTATGTAGTTTATTATATCCTTTGATTCAATGCTTGGTTTATTTAAATTATCATGGATGAAGGTTTATATTTTGATTGATGTTTAATATCTTTGATGAATGATTTATTTATGTTGAGTGGTTATTTACTTTTATCGATTTATTTTGATTTTCAAATGTTGTAAGAGGTATGTTTCCACTTTGTGGGTACCTCATTAATTAAGTTTTTATGTAATTTAAATTGCTTTTATATTTTGGACCAATGTAAAGGACATGTATCTACCTTTTGGTGGGTGTCCTATTTAGCTTAGACATGGATGATGTAAGGGCATGTTTCCATCTTCGGATGGGTGTCTATTTATTTATTTTGCTTGGACATTGTTTTGATTTTTAATATATCGATGCTTTATTTCAATTTTGCATGTAATATGGATAATATTGTTATATTTAAGAACTTTATAATATTAAGACTTGAAAAGGAGGGTGGTTCCAATGAACCGGGCATTATGGGGGTGCTGGGCCATTTCTCACCTTCCCCACACGCACCCAACTTTTTGAACCCATTAGGGGGTTGGGGATTCCATAGGAATCGAGTCATCCATCCCTTTCTTTTTCTTGGCCCGTCCGGGTGGTGACTCCATTTTCTCCAGAATTAGGTCCGTGTTCTCTAAGGCCCCGAGCCTAAATAGTGCCAAAGTCGTAAGAACCATTCCACCGGGAGTTGGGGCAAAAATCCCCGCTCACAGTGGCGACTCCACTAGGGATAAGAGTAGTCGATTCCGTTGGTCTTTATATTATTCTATTATTTCTTATAATGATATTATCCATTGCATCATATTAGATTGCATCGTGTGCGTGAGTTAGGACGCCCGTGTTACCCATGTTGTGTTGTGTAAGGGATACCATACTTTCACTCAAGGTATGGATATCGAGCATGGCATAACCACTCATAGCCTCATACCATTTGGTATATATTTGCTATAGGAACCTAAACCTTTTAACCCAAAGACTAAAGCTCATGTAATTGGCCTAGTCACTTTCCTTAGGTTTTTACCCCAAATGCATGTTGTTTGACTATGGTTAATTTATCTTTGCTTAAATCATGGCTTATTTGGTTTGTTCTTTTTCTAATATTTCCTAAGTACATTGTAAGCTCAAAATAAATTTTCTTTATAAGTCCAAAAGACCAAAGCTATTTTCAAAATTTTTCAAGATGGTCTTTGGACATAAGACTTTTCGAAAAACAAATCAAAAATTATTTTGCTCATAACCCAAATGTAAAGCCCAAAATACATTTTTTCTAAAATCTTTTTACAATGGGCTTAGAAATAAAATTATTTTCATCCAACCTTTTCTTATAAAGAGCTTGCAAATTATTTAGGCCAATTACGAAATACGAAAAATCAATTGTGAGCCTAGTTTAAACTAAGAGTTATTAATCATGGGCTTGTTTTTGGCATGAATTATTAGTTACTTTTTCAAGTGAGAAATTTATTTATAATAAACATCTTAATTTATTTTTAATCCAATATAGCATAAAAGCTATTTTAGTTGGATAAATGGATTAAAACCTAATTAATGGGAATTATCATGGATTGATTTCCATTTTTGAAAATATAACTATTGGTTGAAACGACCGAGTGAATTATTTGTATTTTATTAACCATATACCTAGGAAAAGAGACTCACCATTAGTGTGTGGATGTTATAAGGTTGGAAGGAATGTCCTATTTGTCCTTGTTTGTTAATTGTTTGTGCATACATGCATACATGCATGCATTTGCATCTCATGTCATTAATCCTTTATGGGTCACAGCCCTGGATTATGATAGTTAAAAAGTTTACGACAATCCGACCTACGCCAGAAGTGAAGAATCTAGCAATGGCTCAATCACTTACTCACCAAAAGCAATGGAGCCCGAACAAATTCAAAGAATGGTGGATGAAGCCCTCAATGCCAAGATGGAAGAAATTAAAAAGGCCATGGCCGAGACAATAAAGAATCAACTGGCTGCAATTTTAGGAAATAATGTGGAAACGTCTGCTAGCTCCAAGAAGACAAAGGACAAAGGGAAGACTAAAGTTGGTGAAGTAGTTTCTGATGATGATAAGGTGATCATTGATGATGATGATTGGGCTTAGTACTACCAAGATCCTCAAGACAAAAAGGAGCCAAAGGTTGTTGAGAAGACAACTTTTGAAAAGACTAAAAATTTTGATGTTGAGAAGATGATTGCTGACCTAGAAAAGAAATTTGAGAAGAAACTAAAAACCAAAGAGATGTCCGAGATCGATAAACTATTTGAACAAGATGAGGAGGTCCCTTATAAGTTTAAGATTCCATCCTTTGCAAAGTTCAATGGTACTAGAAACCCCCATCTCCATGTAAAGCAGTACATCACTGCTATGCAATCTGCTCGAGCTACTAAGGCTCAAACTCTGAGATATTTCATGCTCTCATTGAACCCTGTTGTCCAAAATTGGTTCATTACCTTAGAGGAAAGTACTCAAAAAGATTGGGACATGTTATACAAGGCTTTCATTCAGTAATATGGATACAACATTGAGATGGAAGTTACCTTAATGGAAGTTGAGTCCATTAGACAAAGGCCAAATGAAAATTTTGTGGACTATGTGAAAAGGTGGAGAAATAAGGCAGCTTTGCTCAAGAAAAGGCCCGATGAATCTGATTAAATAAGGATGATTGTGAGAGGGGTGTTGCCTAGTCTTCGTGAAAAGATGTCTCATACACTCATCCATGATTTCAAAGATCTTCTCCGAGCTGGTCTGCAAATTGAAGAATGGGAAAGGGAGAAGAATCGCTTTTCAATAAAAAGGAATGAGAAAGGAAATTATCAGCCTAGCAATCAAAGCACACAAAAGGAAGTTGATGTTAATGTCACTAGTCAAGAAGGAATGAGGTAGTTTTTAAAATTAGGGAAGCCTTTGTCTTAGGTCTTCAACAAACTAAAAAAGAAGGGACTATTACAGCCATTGGCCCCTCGACCTTTGCCGAATCCTTTACCCCCAAAATTTAATACTAAAGCCTTTTGTGAGTTTCATCAAATACAAGGACACGAGATAGACAAATGCTTGCGACTAAAACATGAGATATAAAATTTAATTGACAGTGGTAAGCTGCTTGAGCCTGATAAGACCAGCACAAAAGACAATCCTTTGCCAAAATTCAATAGAGTGCCACCACCAGCAACCTTCATGGTAAGAAAAGGATTGGAAGAAGATTTTGTTTTATCATCCTTTCAAGATGGGGATATTGAAGATATGAAAGGAAAAGAAGCTTAACTCAATAAACTTTCCTTAGCTTGAATGTTGCTTTTCAATTTTGCTTTCTTTAATATTTAATTGGAACAATCTTGTTTTTCAAATTTAAATTTATTTGAATAAATTACTTGCATCAAAAATTTTGTTGGTCTTTGTTCATTTTGGTGCTCAACCAATGAGGAATCTAGCTTGATGTTCATAAATTAACGTGTCTAGGCATCATGACTTGAATGGCTTTACTAGATAAGGGAATTGCTCTATAGCATTGAGTTGTGTATGCTTACTTAGAGAGGGCTCCTGCATAATTACCTTTGTCTAGGTCCTAGTTAGTCTTAGAACATGCTTTGACAAACTTTCGAGGCAAAATTGAACTCTGCTTATTTAAGAGAGAAATGATCTAAGCATTGTTTGGTTAGCAAACAACTAGTATCCACCCTATTAAATATCAATCCCTAGTTGTCCCTTTGAGTCTTCATAAAATTTTTAGCTTTCTTTTCATTTGACTTATAATCCCAACAACCTACCCTGAGCTGTTGTGATACTTTTGACAAGTCTTATGATCACTAAGATGAAGAGGCAAGAAGATCTAAGAAAGAAATGAATACCATGAAGATAGTTGAAGTTCTCAATACCATGAAGTTCTCAAGACCATAAGGGTAGTTGAAGTTCACCTAATATCTCCAATATATCAAGACAACATCATAGTAATAAATAATTTATCCCTGTTAAAGAAGATTTGTCACTCCACTCATCCATTATTGGAAGCCCAAGTTGGTAGAAACAAGACAACTCTTTTAGAGCTAGACCCAAAAAATAAATTAAAAAATTAAAAAAGAGAAGAGAAAAAGAAAAAGAAAAAGAAAAGAAAAAAGGACAAAAGAAAAAAAAGAGAAAAAAAAAAGAAAGGAAAAAAAAAAAGAAAAAGGGTAAAGCCTAAAAAGGTAGTTCAGAAAGCCAACTGAGTTCTATTTTACCTAAAGCAGCAAAAGGCTTCCATTTGGTTCATAAGGATAGTTTGGCTTGAATTGGTCCAACCCAACCAAAGACTCAATCAAAATCAAAGAAAAAGGAGAAAGACCATTCAGTTCTTGAAACTTTTGTATTTGACAGTCCTACAGGAAAGAAGGACAAAATGATAAAATGCTCAAAGAAAGGGAAGAGCAAGGAAAATAAAGAGAAAGTAAATGGAAAAGAAGGAAAAAACAAATTTGGGTAACAAACTTTTTACAAGGGCAAAGACTGTCATAATCAAGATCCAAATTAATGCCAAGAAGATAGAAGGAATTTTGAGTCTAGCAAGATTGCTCCCAGCTGCCTAAAGTTCAAACAAGCAATTTGTAGTGTGAGGGGTTGTCCATTGTGTCACATCGGCTCCCACTTACAAATGGCCTTCATTTAAACCCGTGTCCCTTGTAGACCCCATTTCAAGCTTATTAAAGACCTGTTGATCTCTCTTGGTAGGTAGAGTCTGTTAGTTGAGATAGTTTGAATAAGCATGCATATGAGATAGACAATATTCAAACTCAAAAGAGACCTTTGGCCAAGTAATGTGTATGTGCCTATCTGAAGTGCAATAATTCTTGCTTAAATAGAAATGATTCTCTAGTTTAGTACGGTAACTAGGGTTGTCATATTATAGATATGTTAATTTGGAAAAATCAAGTCCTGAGGTACATTGACATTGATTTGGCAAAGCCAACATTTGATTTCAAAATCAAAATTCAAAATCAAAAATAAAAAATGTTTTTGTCATACAAAGCCTTCAAGTTCCTTCAAGTTAAGAGAAGTTTGTTGCACCATCAAAATTAGAAGGACACATTGGGCAGTGGAAATGATTACTGGCAAGGTCATGAAGAAGCTATCATCTGACATGTTGAATCCTAATTTAAAATAGATGTATCTCTACTGCTTGGGGTCTCCACCACTCAAGTTCTTAATATCTTGAAGATAAAAGCCATAAATGCAAAGCTTTCTATCATTCCAAGTACAAGAAATGAACGAGCATCTGGAAGGAACCAATAAGAACACTTCTGCTGATCACCTCGGTCTGTGAGTCAATGGAACCACTGTAAGTATTATTCATGCATATCATGCATACATGAGCATATCATATCGCACTTTCTTTTCTTGTATTTGTCCATTCTTTGTCAAAGTGAACAGCGAATACCCTGTGAGGTAAAGAATTAAAAGAAGATATTGAATCAAGGGGGCATAGAAAGCCCATTGCTTGAGAAAGTTCCAGTAATTTTGCAAAGAGAAGAAATGGGTGCTTTTGCAAAGAACTAGACAACAAAAAATCAATCAGAACCCGCATAGAAAAATCATGGGTTTGAGCCTACACAGGGGGCAAAGTTTTCCCATTTCAATTTTTGAGTTTATGCATAAATAAAATATTTTGAATATCTTGCCTCGCAAATATGAAGGCTAGCTAAAGGGGCTTAATATTTTGTTCATGTATAATTAATGAATAAGAAAAAGAATTCTCAAAAGAATAAAAAAAATCAATCAAAAGAGAAAATTAGAATTCTTAAATGCAAAAGACAAAAGGTCAGTCCAGCTAAAAGAGCTGAAGCCATGATAAAGACCCAATTTTCAATGGATAAAAATCCATGTTTCAAGGGTAAAGACCCAATTTCCAATGGATTAAGATCCATGTTTCAAGGGTAAAGACCCAATATCTAATGGATAAAAATCCATGTTTCAAGGGTAAAGACCTGATCTTTAATGGATAAAGATCCATGCTTCAAGGGTAAAGACCCGATTTCCAATGGATAAAGATCCATGTTTCAAGGGTAAAGACCCGATTTCCAATGGATAAAGATCCATGTTTCATGGGTAAAGACCCAATCTCCAATGGATAAAGATCCATGTTCCTAGGTTAAAGACCCAATTTCAAATAGATAAAGTTCTATTTTTGGAGGGTAAAGACCCACAATTCATAAAAATGGAACAACCAGTTAAGCCAGAATTCTCAACTGATAAAAGGTTAGTCAAATCAAATTCTATATCGGGTATAAGTACCCAAATCAAATCCAAGAACCCAAAACCTCAACCATCTCAAAAATTAAGTCTTATTGGTTTTCACTCTCTTTTACTAAAATCTCAGATCGTTCAAGCAGAGGGCAAATTGTAGACCCTTAATTTTTTACCCAGTCCGGTCCAATATATTTTAATTAGTCCAAAATAATTTTTGTGTTATCTTAAATAAATAATATTTGTTTTCGTATTTATTTTTTATAATTTTTTAAAAAATTAATAATAATAATAAATAATAATAATAATAAATAAATAAACAAAAATCAAAATAAAAATAAAAATTGGCGACGAAAAAATTGGCAACAAAATTTTTTGTCATCGAAAAGTTAGGAGCAAATGGCTGGTAGCCAATTTTGCTCGCCCAGCTCGTAGGTTCCCACGGCAATCCTTGCAGCAGCCCGCAGCAGCTTTTTCCCCAGTGAAATTTTTCCGCAGCTGTTTTTTTTGCCAGCGAAATTTTTTCGACGCAATTTTTTTCGAAACCAAATTCTATTTGGTTTCGGTTGCCTTTTCTTAATTAATGTTAGTTTCCATAAACAAGTTGAATTAACAATCTAAATTTCCTATAAATAAGGTTAAAAACAACACAGAAAGGGAGGACAATCAAGTGGAGGAATTTTTGAAAGGAAGAGAGGACTTTGGACGATCGGAATGGATTTTGAACTTTGGATTTAGACTTGAACTGTGGAACTTTAGATTTGAGAGGGATAAGCAAGCCAGCAATCAAGCCATCAAAGGCAGCAATCCTACCTTGGTTCTTGTTCATCCAAGAAGCAATTTTTGGTGGAAACAATAAACGAAGGTATGAATATCTAATCTCTTTTTTCTTTACAGTAGCTTGAATCATTCAATTGTTTCTTTTGATTCAAAAAACCCTAGAACCCTAATTTACCTTTTCTAAACCTTAGAACCTTAAATCGTCTCCTTTATTTTCAAAAACTTTAAAATTACTTTTCTGTTTCTTCTAAAATCTAAGAACCCTAATTTATTTCCTCAAAATCTTAAAACCCTAATCTACTTTCCAACTTTCCAAAACCTTAAATCATTTTATTAATTCCCCAAAACCCTAATCTGTTTTTAAAATTTTCAAAACCTTAAAACCCTAAATTTACCTTATAGTTTCTAAAAATCACATAAAGCTTCATAAAACTATAAATTGTTTTTCTAAATCCTAAAATCAAATACATTCTCTGAAATACTAAAAACCCTAATTCAAATTCAAAACCAAGACAGTAACCCCAAACTAGCTAATCTAAAACCTAAGTTTTCTCAAACCCTAAACTCCCCCAAAATCGTAAACCCTAATATTCCTAAATCCTAATCCTTAAAACTCTAAAACCTTATAAACCTAAATATTAAAATTCAAACACAGTAAGCCTAAAAACAACAATCCAATGGCTAATAATCATAAACCTAATGTTTTAAAGTATCCAAACCCTAATTTCATAATTTTACTCCTCAAACACTAATTTGGTTAATCAAAGAACTTTATCAATCTCTTAAATTATAAAACTTTAATCCATTTCAATTCCTTTAAAACTTACAGTAGCATAAACCTTAATATATTAAAATTCCAAAATCTTAAATATTGATTAAAGGACTTTAAATGGAAACAGTAAACGTCAATTTGTATCTTTACTTGCTTTATTTGATTATGTAGTTTATTATACACTTTGATTCAATGCTTGGTTTATTTAAATTATCATGGATGAAGGTTTATATTTTTATTGATGTTTAATATCTTTGATGAATGATTTATTTATGATGAGTGGTTATTTACTTTTATCGATTTATTTTGATTTTCAAATGTTGCGAGAGGTATGTGTCCACTTTGTGGGTACCTCGTTAATTAAGTTCTATGTAATTTAAATCGCTTTTATATTTTGGACCAATGTAAAGGACATGTTTCTACCTTTTGGTGGGTGTCCTATTTAGCTTAGACATGGATGATGTAAGGGCATGTTTCCATCTTCGGATGGGTGCCCATTTATTTGTTTTGCTTGGACATTGTTTTGATTTTTAATATATCGATACTTTATTTCAATTATTGCATGTTATATGGATAATATTGTCACGACCCAATTTGTACATATGTACAGTACGTCCATGTACAGTAAGAGGAACCCTCCCGAGAAGCTACTCAAAAGCGCGAAGTGAAGGGAAGTTCTGTAAAATTGAAAGGACCTATTTGAAAAGATTGTAAAGTTTTGGGGAGGTGACCGTAATTACCAAAAGTTGTTCCGGAGGTCCTTAATAGTGCACATAACAGACTCCATAAATGGAAAGTAGAGAAAAATCGGACAGTAACGGTGCGACACGGTTTTTCCCGAAAAAGCACGGTTTGGAAGATATAGGGGATTTTGACCAGGGGCATCATGGTCATTTTTAAAAGTGTCTCGAAAGTAATAAAGGATCTCAAAAATGAAAAGTAGAGGAAAAACTGAGTCAAAAAGTGTACCACAGCATTCGGCGAAAGTGCGCGGTTTAAAAGTTACGAACGAGTAACCGCCGGAGGGTATTTTGGTCTTTTCACACCTTAGAGCATAAAATTACAGCACAATGAGGTTGAGGGGCCAAAATATAATTAAGATGAAGTCCAAGGGCTTGGGTTGTAAATAAATTAAAGAAGGAGACATTTGGACCAATGAGAATTGGCCATTTTCTCACATATGTGTACCAATGGGAAATCAACATCTACACCATGACCTATCAACCTCTCTTGGCTGCCATTTGGAGGAGAGAACACCACAAAAATAAAGCCAAGAACTCTCTTTGTTCTTGCTTGGCCGAAAATAGGAGGAAGGAAAAAGAGAGAGAGATTGTTTTTCTTTTCACGTAGCCAAATTTGGAGAATTGGGAGAGATTGCAAACTTTGGTGGAGAATAAGATTTTGAGGTAAGGAAATTCATCTATGGTTCTATTTCTTTCATTGGTTATAGTATTTGTAAGATAAAAATGAAAGAATAAATATGATGATTATAGAAAATTTAAGAAGTTGAGGAAAAGTGAAAGAGGTGATTTGCACATATAAGATTAAGGATAAAAAGGATGACTAGTAGTTTAGTTAGCAAAAGAAGGCATGAAGCACTTAAATTTTATTATGTTCTTGACATGGATTTTATGAAAATTATAGGAAATCAAGAAGTGAGAGAGAAGGAAGCAAAGAAGACATAAAAGAACTAGAAACAAGTAAAAAGAATTAAGGTTTGGTACTTAAATCATTGCCTTTTCAATTAATTCACATATTTTGCATTATGGGATTTTTGAAATGGTTTTGAAATGATGTTATTATGTGTGGTAAATATGTGGGAAAGTGCTCTTGAACCATTTGTAATCAATTGATTATGAAAAGAATGAAAACAAAACAAACTAGCTAAATTTATGCAATTATTCATAAACTTTGATGAGTTTTTAATCACTCCTTTGGTTTGATTTTTGGAAGAGGGACCCTTAGTCCTTCAATGGTATCACAAAAGGATTCTAAAAATCAATTTTGCAAGAAAAAAATGAATTTCCCTCAAGTTTGGAAAATTGGGCCGAATGGTCCCTTTTGGGCACCATTCTGCAGCTTTCATTTTGGGCAGTCCGTTGAAGGGGCAAACGAAAGAATTTTTCGACAAAATTTTACATGCATTTAGTCAACTTATGAAAGTGTTTTCCTGCAAAAATTTAGCCAAAAATAAGTTTGTTTACTTGGTCAAAACCGTTGCCAAAGTTGACTGATTTTCAGCAGTAAAAACAGATTTTACCATTTAGTGGTCGCGTGCCATTGCGTTGCCGATTTTACGCGCCGCGCTACTATTCCTTTGGTCATTTTTCTAAATGTGTTAAAACTTGAATATTATGATATGGATTGATGTTAAATCATATAAAATGACATGAAGGAGAATTGGAAATGATCAGAAAGGCATTATGACAAGCTATTCCGACAATACATGCATTATGGACAAATCATGGCTTATTGAATATCATGATCAAAGTAATTTAATAAATTATTTATGCTCTACTTGGTTATGACAGAACCCTTGAGATAAGGGTATGATGCATCATACTATTACTGCAGTACTGCTTATGACATGATATGATATTCCGGCTGAAGGCCGATGATTACAATGACATGATCAATGATGCAATGATAATGGCCATTGGCACATGTGCAAGAATTATGATGAAAGATAATGAAATATGATCATGATGAGATATGTTTATCATGACTCTTCCTTATCCGCTGATGTTCTGTTAGACCAGTAGAGCACCTAAATTGATAAAAGCAAAATGAGTAATTTATAAATTCAGAATATGGGATTTAATCTTTTATCATTATGTTTATATCTTATTCATTTAATTAAAGTATTCAAATGCATGTTTTGAATTACTCATTTATTTTATTTATGAAATGCAATGATTTATGTACCCACTAAGCAAACGCTTAGCGAGTTTAGTTTCCTTTCTAAACTCGTAGGTTGAGCAAGAAGCTGGTTTCTACAGTGTTCCGAGCAGCTGGTGTTGGCAACTCTTCGGATAGAAAGATATTATAAGTAATGTAACTAGAATGGCATGTACATATGTTAGTGTAACTAAGAATTGTATGTATGACTAGTAAAAGACCAAAGTACGTGTGCTAAGTATATTAACTAATGTATGTGGTATGAATTAGTGTGTATGGATGTGTGTATAGAAGTGTGAAACTTTAATGCAGGTTGTAGTGGAGGGTATAAGGAGTTCGACTATGGAAGTGTTTGAGATTGATTGAGATTGTTGGATTGAGAACAAAATTGTTTTTAAAAAAAAATCAGTTTTGGCGACACTTGGGACCCCTAAATATAGGGGAAACTCTGGCAAAATTTTTTAAAAATCTACACTTAAAATTGGCTAAGTAAAATATTAAGACACAATCATTATGAGATAACAGTCCATCTTGGTCTATAAACGTAGGCTGAGATGGGGTGTTACATTTAGTGGTATCAGAGCATAGGTTTAGTCGATTCTGGATAGTTAGTTGAATCAAACTGTGAATGCATGACACATAGGCTTAGGAAGGGAATTTTAATAAGCTGATGTTTATGTTTATGATACTTATTAGTGGTATTGTGTTATTGAGAACAGGAGTGAAGATGAGTGATTCGAAGCAACCAGCTAAATTGGTTTTAGGTCCTAAACCTTATTCTCGGGCCAGCACAAGTGAGGAACAAGCCATAGATAAGAAGCTTTTTGAATTGGAAAAGGAGAATCTGCGCCAGAAAATTAAAATAGAAGCCAGAGAGCGGGAAATAGCAGAGTTGAAAATGGAAGTATTTAGAATGAAGAGGAAACAGGAGGAGCAAGAGGAAGTAATAGATCAGCTGAGAGACTTGAGACTTCAGGACCGGGAAGACTTAGTGTTAGCCCTGGATAATGTTAGGCTCTTGATAGAAGATGTTAGGGCGTTACAAGTGGATAAGAGGCAAACTACAGTAGAGCTTGAGAATGTGAATCGTTTGGCTAGGACCTTGCAAGGAAGGGTAGAGATGTTACAGGATAGAATGGACGAACTCCCTCGTAACCTTCCTGGAGTTCAGTCTAACGAGGTAGATCCAGATCCGATGGAGTTTGCTTCAGATAGTGCTACCTTTCCCCTAGCTCCTACTTATTGAGCTGTGATGGGCTGATGATTTTGCTACCCCTTTGGGTTATGTATATAAGCGGATAAAAATGCAACAGTAGATAGGCCATTTTGTTGTAAATAGATATAAATAGGCCATAAGTAGGAGTATGTGATGATGTATGTTAAATATGTATGAAACGCGATTATGTGAATAAATAAGGTTATGTTTATATTAAGTGTATGATCTGAAATTACGATTGGAATTTATCTATGTACATGCCATATAGGAAATTTTATAGGTCAAGCCAAACCAGCTGCTAACTTTATTATGATATACATGTATATGATTGTAGAATGTCGCAAGAAGTTGAATCACAGAGAGCCGTAGACGAGGAGGGCGAGTCACGTGCCTCCGTGCCTATAAATGTAGAGGAGAATTTTGAAAATATGCCACAACCAGCAGCGGTGGCCGCGGAAGGCCCCGATGCTTATTTACGACAAATGGCAGCAGCATTTCAACGAATGGCAGGAATGGTACCTGCTGCTGCTGAAAGAGAGAAAAAGCCCCCAATCGAGAAATTAAGGAGATATGGAGCTAAGGAATTTAAAGCTAGTAGGGAAGAAGGATCTGAAGAAGCGGAATACTGGTTAGATAGTACTATTAGAGCATTGGATCAATTAAGGTGCACGCCAGAGGAAAGATTTATTTGTGCCACATCTCTTTTGGTTGAAGAAGCGTACATTTGGTGGGAGACTACGCAGCAGCGAGTGCCACCAGAACAGCAGACATGGGAATTTTTCCAAACCGAGTTTAGGAAGAGATATATCACCGAGGCATACTTAAATGCAAAAAGAAATGAATTCACGTACTTAAAGCAAGGAAGAATGACGGTATCCGAGTATGAAAAAGAGTTCACTCGTCTTAGTAAGTACGCGAGGAGAATGATAGAAACAGAACAGGAAAGATGCCAGAGATTCTTAGAAGGATTAAACAATGAAATCAAAGTGCAATTGGTAGTCATAGATATATCAGAATTTTCCAAGCTTGTTGCAAAGGCTTTGGACGTTGAGAAAGTACAAGTGGATGAGAGGAATAGGCACCAGCGCATGCAGCAAAAAAGAACACAAACTCGAGGCCTAGGGGGACCTCAGCAAGCCCGAAAGAGATTCAAGGGAGGAAGTAGTTCTATGCAACAAGGCGGGCGATTTCAGAATCAGAGGTCAGGCCGAGGTATGAGTTATCAAACATCTGTAGCCAGTGCACCGGGGTCATTTGGAAGAGGCTTCGGAAGAGGATTAAGTAGAGGACGAGGAAGAAGTAACAATCCAGGAATTAGTGAAGGATTTGGAAGAAACACGAGTTTTGAAAGATATACTTTTCCTCTATGTGAACATTGTGGACGGAAACATGGAGGCGAATGTTGGTATTTAACTGAAGGATGCTGGGAGTGTGGAGACCTAGACCATATAAAGGTGAACTGCCCTAAAATACAGATGACTACTCCTGCACCAACAGAGAGGTCACAGCTTATCTTTGGCAGAGGCCGAGGTAGAGGAAGAGGAGGTAATCCAAATTTTCAAAAGGTACAATTAGAGACTATTAACCAGCCTAGTACAAGTGCACCAGCAAGGGTATATGCGATGAGAACCCGAGAAGAAGAAGAAGCACCGGACGTCATTGTTGGTACGTTTTATATGTTCAACAAACCTGTACATGCTTTAATTGATCCCGGATCCACACATTCGTACATATGCATGCATAGTGAGAATTTAGAAGGATTACCAGTAGAATATGTCAAGTCCGGTATACTAGTTACAAACCCTATAGGAGATGAAATAGTTACGAACAAAGTAATCAAAGAATGCCCTATAGGGATACACGGAAGGGTATTTCCTGGAAATTTGATGGAATTACCATTTCGGGAATTTGACATAATTTTAGGAATGAACTGGTTAGCAAAGCATAAAGCAATAGTTGACTGTGAGAAGAAAAGAGTGACGCTCCATACCCCTTGCGGAGAGGAAGTGACAGTAGTCGGAAAAAGAGGCGACTATTTGAACAACATAATATCGGCAGTGACGGCAAGGAAGCTAATACAAAAAGGATGCGAGGCATATCTAGTAAGCGCCATGGAAGCAAAGAAAGACGCTACTAGGATCCAAGACATACCATCGGTGCGTGATTTTCCCGATGTTTTCCCAGATGAGCTACCCGGATTACCACCTAAGAGAGAAGTGGAATTCACCATAGATGTTTATCCGGGAGCTGCACCAGTGTCGATTGCCCCATACCGAATGGCGCCAGCGGAACTCAAGGAATTGAAGACACAATTACAAGAGTTACTCGACAAAGGCTTTATACGACCAAGTGTGTCCCCATGGGGTGCACCAGTACTTTTCGTCAAAAAGAAAGATGGATCTTTAAGGCTATGCGTGGATTATCGACAGTTGAACAAACTCACAATCAAGAACAAGTATCCACTACCACGCATTGACGATTTATTCGATCAACTCAAAGGAGCCAGTGTATTTTCAAAGATAGATCTCCGATCGGGATACCATCAGCTGCCAATTAAGGAGGGGGACATTTCAAAGACTGCTTTCAGAACTCGGTACGGACATTATGAGTTTCTTGTAATGCCTTTTGGGCTTACAAATGCACCAGCGGTATTTATGGATTTGATGAATCGAATTTTCCATCCGTACCTTGACCAATTCGTAGTGGTGTTTATAGATGACATTCTTGTGTATTCAAAGAACAAAGAAGAGCATGATCGACACCTCCGCATTGTATTGCAAACATTGAGAGAAAAACAACTATATGCCAAGCTCAATAAGTGTGAATTTTGGCTGGAAGAAGTGACATTCTTGGGACACATTGTAACTGCTGAGGGCATCAGAGTGGATCCTAAGAAAATAGAAGCTATTTTGGACTGGAAACCGCCAAGGACAGTAAAAGAAGTGAGAAGTTTCCTAGGATTGGCAGGATACTATCGACGATTCGTGAAAGGATTTTCCATTATCGCCACCCCAATGACCAAGTTGCTTCGGAAGAATGCTAGATTTCAGTGGACAGATGAATGTCAAAGAAGCTTTGAGAAACTAAAAGGAAAGCTAACAAATGCCCCGATACTCACGCAACCAGTGTCCGGTAAGGACTTTGTGATATACAGCGATGCATCGCACATTGGCTTAGGTTGTGTACTCATGCAAGAAGGTAAAGTGGTCGCGTATGTTTCCCGGCAACTTAAACCATACGAGAAGAATTATCCAACACACGATTTAGAATTGGCAGCTATTGTATTGGCATTCAAGACATGGAAACATTACCTGTATGGAGAAAAATGCTACATTTATACAGATCACAAAAGCTTGAAGTATCTGCCAACACAAAAGGACCTCAATTTGCGACAAAGGAAATGGATCCAAATTTTGGCAAAATATGACTATATCATAAACTATCATCCAAGAAAGGCGAACGTCGTTGCTGACGCACTTAGTAGGAAATCAATGCAAGCTTTAAGGGCTATGAGGATCAGTTTGAGACCAACCAAAGAAGGAGCACTGCTAGCAGAAATGCAAACACGACCCACATTTTTTCAGGAAATCCACCAAGAACAACAAAAAGATAAACAAGTCCAAAAATGGATCAAGCAAGTACAAGAAGGAAAAAGTACAAAGTTTCAAATTTCAAGAGACGGTAGTTTATATTACGAAAGTCGGACAATAATACCAGCAACAGGAGATATAAAAAAGAAGATTCTTCATGAAGCCCACAGTAGTTCTTACGCAATGCACCCAGGGGCTACAAAAATGTACCAAGACTTGAAGAAATTCTATTGGTGGCCAGGAATGAAGGGAGACATCGTAGATTTCGTAACTAAGTGTTTGACATGCCAGCAAGTGAAAGCAGAACATCAAGTGCCATCAGGACTATTACAGCCAATTACAATTCCGACATGGAAATGGGATCGCATCACTATGGATTTCGTCACAGGATTGCCAATGACGAGAGATAAACATGACGCTGTATGGGTAATTGTCGATCGATTAACTAAGTCAGCTCATTTTCTGTCTGTGCGAATGGACTATTCAATGGATAAATTGGCAGAAATATACGTCAAAGAGATTGTACGATTGCATGGAGTCCCGACATCCATTATTTCGGACAGAGATCCACGGTTCACTTCGAACTTTTGGAGAAAGCTCCAAACAGCCCTCGGAACCCAAGCAAGCTATAGCACTGCTTTTCATCCTCAAACGGATGGGCAATCTGAAAGAGTAATTCAGATTTTGGAAGACATGATGAGAGCGTGTGTTATGGATTTTAAAGGCAGCTGGGATAAGTACCTAAGCCTAATGGAATTCGCATATAACAACAGCTACCAATCCAGCATACAGATGGCACCCTATGAAGCATTGTACGGAAGAAAGTGTAGAACGCCAGTATGTTGGACAGAACTAAGTGAGGAAAAAGTTCTTGGACCCGACATTGTAAAGGAGACTCAGGAGAAAGTTAACATCATTCGAGACAGACTAAAGGTTGCATCAGATAGACAGAAGTCGTACGCAGACCTGAAACGAAAAGACATAGAATTTGCAGTAGGGAACAAAGTTTTCCTTAAAGTTTCTCCATGGAAGAAAGTACTGAGATTTAAGCAGAAAGGCAAGTTAAGTCCCAGATTCATTGGACCATACGAAGTCATCGAACGTATAGGCCCAGTAGCTTATCGGTTAGCCCTACCACCCGAACTGGATAGGATACATAATGTTTTTCATGTTTCAATGTTACGACGATATCGTTCAGACCCTGCACACATCATCAAGACACAAGATATCGAGGTCCAGCCCGACTTGACTTATGAAGAGGAGCCAGTGAAGATTTTGGCACGAGAGGTTAAAGAATTGAGAAATAAGAAAATTCCTCTGGTTAAAGTATTGTGGAGAAATCATAAGATAGAAGAGGCAACCTGGGAAAGAGAAGAAACTATGAAGCAGCAATACCCGCATTTGTTTACAACTGACTAGCTTCGGGACGAAGCTTAAATTTTAGAGGGGAAGAAATGTCACGACCCAATTTGTACATATGTACAGTACGTCCATGTACAGTAAGAGGAACCCTCCCGAGAAGCTACTCAAAAGCGCGAAGTGAAGGGAAGTTCTGTAAAATTGAAAGGACCTATTTGAAAAGATTGTAAAGTTTTGGGGAGGTGACCGTAATTACCAAAAGTTGTTCCGGAGGTCCTTAATAGTGCACATAACAGACTCCATAAATGGAAAGTAGAGAAAAATCGGACAGTAACGGTGCGACACGGTTTTTCCCGAAAAAGCACGGTTTGGAAGATATAGGGGATTTTGACCAGGGGCATCATGGTCATTTTTAAAAGTGTCTCGAAAGTAATAAAGGATCTCAAAAATGAAAAGTAGAGGAAAAACTGAGTCAAAAAGTGTACCACAGCATTCGGCGAAAGTGCGCGGTTTAAAAGTTACGAACGAGTAACCGCCGGAGGGTATTTTGGTCTTTTCACACCTTAGAGCATAAAATTACAGCACAATGAGGTTGAGGGGCCAAAATATAATTAAGATGAAGTCCAAGGGCTTGGGTTGTAAATAAATTAAAGAAGGAGACATTTGGACCAATGAGAATTGGCCATTTTCTCACATATGTGTACCAATGGGAAATCAACATCTACACCATGACCTATCAACCTCTCTTGGCTGCCATTTGGAGGAGAGAACACCACAAAAATAAAGCCAAGAACTCTCTTTGTTCTTGCTTGGCCGAAAATAGGAGGAAGGAAAAAGAGAGAGAGATTGTTTTTCTTTTCACGTAGCCAAATTTGGAGAATTGGGAGAGATTGCAAACTTTGGTGGAGAATAAGATTTTGAGGTAAGGAAATTCATCTATGGTTCTATTTCTTTCATTGGTTATAGTATTTGTAAGATAAAAATGAAAGAATAAATATGATGATTATAGAAAATTTAAGAAGTTGAGGAAAAGTGAAAGAGGTGATTTGCACATATAAGATTAAGGATAAAAAGGATGACTAGTAGTTTAGTTAGCAAAAGAAGGCATGAAGCACTTAAATTTTATTATGTTCTTGACATGGATTTTATGAAAATTATAGGAAATCAAGAAGTGAGAGAGAAGGAAGCAAAGAAGACATAAAAGAACTAGAAACAAGTAAAAAGAATTAAGGTTTGGTACTTAAATCATTGCCTTTTCAATTAATTCACATATTTTGCATTATGGGATTTTTGAAATGGTTTTGAAATGATGTTATTATGTGTGGTAAATATGTGGGAAAGTGCTCTTGAACCATTTGTAATCAATTGATTATGAAAAGAATGAAAACAAAACAAACTAGCTAAATTTATGCAATTATTCATAAACTTTGATGAGTTTTTAATCACTCCTTTGGTTTGATTTTTGGAAGAGGGACCCTTAGTCCTTCAATGGTATCACAAAAGGATTCTAAAAATCAATTTTGCAAGAAAAAAATGAATTTCCCTCAAGTTTGGAAAATTGGGCCGAATGGTCCCTTTTGGGCACCATTCTGCAGCTTTCATTTTGGGCAGTCCGTTGAAGGGGCAAACGAAAGAATTTTTCGACAAAATTTTACATGCATTTAGTCAACTTATGAAAGTGTTTTCCTGCAAAAATTCAGCCAAAAATAAGATTGTTTACTTGGTCAAAACCGTTGCCAAAGTTGACTGATTTTCAGCAGTAAAAACAGATTTTACCATTTAGTGGTCGCGTGCCATTGCGTTGCCGATTTTACGCGCCGCGCTACTATTCCTTTGGTCATTTTTCTAAATGTGTTAAAACTTGAATATTATGATATGGATTGATGTTAAATCATATAAAATGACATGAAGGAGAATTGGAAATGATCAGAAAGGCATTATGACAAGCTATTCCGACAATACATGCATTATGGACAAATCATGGCTTATTGAATATCATGATCAAAGTAATTTAATAAATTATTTATGCTCTACTTGGTTATGACAGAACCCTTGAGATAAGGGTATGATGCATCATACTATTACTGCAGTACTGCTTATGACATGATATGATATTCCGGCTGAAGGCCGATGATTACAATGACATGATCAATGATGCAATGATAATGGCCATTGGCACATGTGCAAGAATTATGATGAAAGATAATGAAATATGATCATGATGAGATATGTTTATCATGACTCTTCCTTATCCGCTGATGTTCTGTTAGACCAGTAGAGCACCTAAATTGATAAAAGCAAAATGAGTAATTTATAAATTCAGAATATGGGATTTAATCTTTTATCATTATGTTTATATCTTATTCATTTAATTAAAGTATTCAAATGCATGTTTTGAATTACTCATTTATTTTATTTATGAAATGCAATGATTTATGTACCCACTAAGCAAACGCTTAGCGAGTTTAGTTTCCTTTCTAAACTCGTAGGTTGAGCAAGAAGCTGGTTTCTACAGTGTTCCGAGCAGCTGGTGTTGGCAACTCTTCGGATAGAAAGATATTATAAGTAATGTAACTAGAATGGCATGTACATATGTTAGTGTAACTAAGAATTGTATGTATGACTAGTAAAAGACCAAAGTACGTGTGCTAAGTATATTAACTAATGTATGTGGTATGAATTAGTGTGTATGGATGTGTGTATAGAAGTGTGAAACTTTAATGCAGGTTGTAGTGGAGGGTATAAGGAGTTCGACTATGGAAGTGTTTGAGATTGATTGAGATTGTTGGATTGAGAACAAAATTGTTTTAAAAAAAAAATCAGTTTTGGCGACACTTGGGACCCCTAAATATAGGGGAAACTCTGGCAAAATTTTTTAAAAATCTACACTTAAAATTGGCTAAGTAAAATATTAAGACACAATCATTATGAGATAACAGTCCATCTTGGTCTATAAACGTAGGCTGAGATGGGGTGTTACAAATATTGTTATATTTAAGAACTTTATAATATTAAGACCTATAAAGGAGGCCGGTTCCAATGAACCGGGTGTTGTGGGAGTGCTGGGCCATTTGTCACCTTCTCCACAATTACCTAACTTTCCGAACCCATTAGGGGGTTGGGGATTCCTTAGGAATTGAGTGATCCACCCCTTTCTTTTTCCCATCTTGTCCGGGTGGCGACTCCATTTTTTTCAGACTTAGGTCCGTGTTCTCTAAGGCCCCGAGCCTAAACAGTGCCGAAGTCGCAAGAACCATTCCACCGAGAGTGAGGGCGAAAATTCCCTCCTCACAATGAGGTTGCTCCTCCTTGGGTTTGCGGACCTTTGCACCCACTGCAGATAGATATCAACCCAAGGTTTCTAAGGCATCCAACTTCAAGTCCTTCCCCTGCCGAGTGGTGCACAACCTATTAGTTCACATTCTTACAGCTTGACTGAGCAGCACTGGGGTGGTAAGCCTGCGAGATCTGTTTTTCTTGCACTGCATGGTACAGAAAACCCGGTGCAATGTCGTACACGCCATCACACATTTTTTTACGAGCAGTCTAAAAAGGGAGCATCTGGTACTTTACATGGTGGTATGTATGTCACACGGCTCGCTTGTAGCCTGGGTGTTTTAGATGGCTGCCTCCCTATGACGGTGGATGATTTGCCCAAGTTGTTGGGTATGGACATATTGAAGAGACTAAATCGGGAGAAGGTAGCTAGGCTGCAGGCAACTCCTATAGTTTCAGATATACCAGAGGCAGTTTCTTTTGCTCCTCCTTCGAATATACCACCACCTCCACCGATAGATTTTTTTGCCGCTGGGCCTTCGACCACTGCTGCTAGGCCTTCTTCCACTGCTGCACCATCTTCTTATGCTGGACCTTCTTTTGTCCAGACTCCTGCATTTCGAGATTGGCGCCAGTCGGTTAATATTGAGTGGGATGATGACAGGAAATCCAAAGATTCAGAGCGTCAGATTTGTAGGATCAAAGGGAAGATAGGGAATATCGAGCTGAAGTAGAATAAGATCTTAACTCAGCAGGACCAGATGCAGCAATTCATACTTAAACAGACTACTTCTTTCTAAGCCCAGCTGAATCACGAGATCTTGAGAAGGCAATGGCTGGAACAATCCATGTTAGAGTTCTGGCGGTATCAAGGGTTTCACCCTTCGCAACCGCCACCTCCACCATACCAGCCACCTGCACCTGTGCCTCCAGTTGATGTCTCTGATGATGAGACCAGCAGTGATGATATTTTGCCCCTAGTTCTTAATATGATTATTATCCAATTGAGTTTAATTTGTTTGTTCAAGTGCTTTTTAGGGTTAATTTCAGGAATTCTCTGTATTTTGAGGTTTTTGGTCATTTCGAAGGAATTACGGATGAAAGTAGAAGAAAATAGAAAAATTCTTCAAGTGACACGCCCATGGACATGGGTGTGTCAATGGACGTGCCCTTGATACTGCATACAGAAGCATTGACATGCCCAGTGACATGGGCATGTCACCGAGCTTGCCTATTGCAATGATTCACAGTAGCTGTGACACGCCTAGTGATATGGCCGTGTCACTGGACGTGCCTTATATTCAAAATCCTAGTGGCAATGACATGCCCAGTGACATGGCCGTGTTAGGCGAAAATATTTGCATTATAAAAGCTGAGCTAAAACACGAATTAAGGATCCGATTTTCAAATTTTATAACCTAGAGCTGACTTCTAAAGCAAAGAGGAGAGTTTTGGAACTGAGTTTGAAGGTGAAGACATATTCAAAACAAGATCTAAACCAAGATTCAAGGATTCAAGCGAAGAAATATGAATTATTTGCAATGGATTGTTTGGATTCTTTTCTTATTTCTCTTGTTCTGGTTTTCTGATTTTGAAAATGAACTAACTCATTCTCTATCTAGATGTTGATGAACCCTAGCTTTATTGTATGGATTGAATAATTTTGTTTAATTAAATCATTTGATTGAGTTGTTTTATTCTTATGATGCTTAATAATTTATTTCTAATTGATAATAGCATGCTTATTGATTGGTTACAATTTTCATATTATTGATTTGAGAAAGCTTGATATTAATTGAAAACTCATAAGGATTGAGGATTGATTGGAGTACTAGAGATAGACTGACAAGCTCCTTTGGTTTATAATTCCTTATTCTTAATGCAAGATCTATTTAATTATGTTTGAGAAGAGATTCTAGCATTCTACTTAGTAATTAGGGATTAATTCACTTGAGAAAGGTTTTAGTCTAATTTAGAGGAATACCAATTCAACTCTATTATTTGTTTAATTGAATTGATTTTCATAAATATAATTGTGGCTAGGGGGATTCAATATCTGGATAGTATTTTCATCATCAATCAATTCATTCAACACTCAATCTCTCTCTATTTTTAGTTATTAAGTTAATTATCTTTAATTACAAAACTTCCCAAAACTATTGATTTGCTAAACAATGGTTAAAATTTGCACTAATACTTGGCCTTGTCCTCAGTGGAATGATAACTCACTCACTACTTTATTACTTGAGCGACCCGTGTACTTGCGGCACTGCAATAGCATAGGTTCTTGCCATCACTCCTTTTGTGTTAATTAAGTTCTCCTTTTGCTATTCTAACGTGATTATCATCTTCAAGTTTAGTTATTTTTGGTCAAAATATGAAAAAATATAAGGGAAAATCATTTCTAAACTAGTTCTTTTCAATTAGTGTTATTTTAAGAATTTGGGGCTGTTTGGAATCAACTCATGTCAATTGAGTTTGGTTTCTTACAAAAACCATTTATTTCACATTATTTGATTGTTTGGTGTGATAATTTGTGTTTCCACTAGGGAATTACAAGTTTCATTCATTAAATTTCCAATTCGTCATATTGTTTGCATCTTTAGTTGTCATTTGTTAATTCTGCCCATTTGACTCTTATATCTTCAATAGGTAACAATATTGAATCATTGCTGCCTAAATAACATACAAAAAAAATCATTATACACTTAATTCTAATTCAAGTGTGTTCCTTTATTTTGTTTGGTTGTGTTATTTGCCTCTATGTGAGCAGGGATTTTCACCCCCACTCCCGGTGGAATGGTTCTTGCAACTTCGACACTATTTAGGCTCGGGGTCTTAGAGAACACGGGCCTAAGCCTGTAGAAAATGAAGTCACCACCCGGATGGGCGGAGAAAAAGAAAGGGGTGGACGACTCAATTTCTAAGGAATCCCCAATCCCCTAATGGGTTCGAAAAGTTTGGCATGTTTAGGAAAGGTGAGAAATGGCCCGGCACCCCCATAATGCCCGGTTCATTGGAACCGGCCTCCTTTGCAGGTCTTAATATTATAAAATTCTTAAATATAATAATATTATCCATATTACATGCAATAATTAAAATAAAGCATCATTATATTAAAATGAAAATAATGTCCAAAAGAAGCTAATAAATGGACACCCATCCAAGGATGGAAACATGTCCTTACATCATCCATGTCTAAACTAAATAGGACACCCACCGAAAGGTGGAAACATGCCCTTTACATTGATCCAAAATATAAAAGCAATTTAAATTACATAAAAATTAATTAATGAGGTACCCACAAAGTGGAAACATACCTCTTACAATTTTAATACCAAAACAAACAAATAATAATCATAATAATAAAGAAAATATCCATCTATGATAAATTAAATAAATCAAGCATTGAAATTAAATAAATCAACCATCAAAACATATAATAAACTACATAATCAAAACTAAAATTAAATGAAGCAATAAATATATAAATTTAGGGTTCACATCTTAAAATAGGATTCTTTAATTAACATTTAGGGTTTTGGGATTTTGAAATTATTATATTTATTATTTAGGCTACTATGATGACTTTTGAAAAAATAGAGTGGATTAGGGTTTTATAAATTTAAGAAAGTAGTGAGGTTTTTGGTTAATCAAATTAGGGTTTAGGGCTAACATCAAGAAATTAGAATTTTGGAATCTTAAGACATTAGGGTTTATAATTTTAAAAGATTGGGTTTTAGGTTCATTGGATTATGGCTTTAGGGTGTTGATAAACTTGTCATAAAGTTTTGTTGTTTTAAGAATTAGGGTTTAGGAAAACTAGGGTTTACTGGATTGAGTTTTGAGAATTAATAAGATAGTTTAGGGTTTTTGATATTTTTGAAAACATTTTCGATCTTAGGATTTAGTAAAACAGTTTAGAGTTTTATAGAAACAATTATAATTGAAGTTTTTAGAAACTGTAAAGAAGATTAGGGTTTGGAGAATTAAGAAGACCTTATGAAGTTTTGGACAAAAAAAGGTTAGGGTTTAGATGATTAAGAAAATAGTTCAGGGAAAATTAATTTAGGGTTTAAAATTTTGGAAATAGAAGAACAATTTTAAAGTTTTGGAAACAAAAGAATAATTTAGGGTTTTTGAAGTTTTGGAAACAGAAGAATAATTTAGGGTTTTTGATAATTTAATCAATGATTTAGGCATCTGGACGATTTTAAGTTTTAGTTTTTATAAAATATGCAAGTGGAGTTTTAAAAACTAACTTATTAATGTATGAACTAAAGTAAACAATTAAGGTTAAAGTTATTAAAACAATGATCAAGTTATTGCATATTCTTATTAATAAAAGAAAACAAAGCTACTATGAATATATAATTTATGATTAAAGATCAATCCTGCGTAGTTGGTTCCACCAAAAAATTGATTTCTGGAAAAACAATAATGAAGGCAATGTTGCTGCCTTAGATGGATTGATGATTGATGAATGCTGCTAATTCCTTTTTACCGTCTCTTCTCCTAGGGTTTTCTGTCTCCTTCTTTCTTCCCAAGTCAAAAGTCCAAAGTCCAGCTCCAGATCCCTAATTCTGTGTTTTAATTTGGTATTTATAGGAAAAATAAAAAATCTACTTTTAATTGTCTAAGGAAATTAAAACCATTTAGGAAAAGAAATCAAAACCAAATAGAATTCGGTTTTGGAAAAAACTGCGCTGGAAAATTGCGCTGGCGAAAAAACTACTGCGGGCTATGAAAATTGCGAGCGAAAGCTGGGGCGGGCTAACCAATTCACCTAGGAATTTCCTGTGGTGAATTGGCCCAAGCCAATTCACTTTTGGCGACAAAATATTTCATCACTGATTTTTCCGTCGCCGATTTTTATTTATTTATTCATTTATTTTTTGTTATTGTTTTTTATTTTTTTAACTTTACTAATATTACCTTTTTTATAAATACTAAAATAAATATTATTTAATTAAAATACCAAAAAAAATTATTTTGAACTATATAAAAAATATTGGACAAGAGTGGGTCAAATATTAAGAGTCTACAGTTTGCCCCCTGCTTGAGCGATCTAAGATTACGACAAAAGAGAGTGAAAAACAATGTGATTTTTGACTGGGTTTGGAGCCATACTGGACTTCCAAGGTTGGTTCGAGCTCTGGACTCAAAAATAATTTGAGTTCTAGACCCGAGCTAAGTTCTGGACTTAAGGGTAATTTTGGTTCTATACCCAAGCTAAGTTCTGGACTTAATGGTAATTTGGATTCTAGACCCGAGCTAAGTTCTGGACTTAAGGGTAATTTGGGTTCTGGACCCAAGCTAAGGTCTAGACTTAAGAGAGATTTTAGGTTCTGGACCTAAGCTGAGAGATATTTAATTTTCTGCAAAAAATAATTGTAGTCAGTAGGATACTAAAGGAATTTACAAAAAAATTTAGCTAATTTTGACCATGCACATATTTTCTTGCCCCCTACGTGTAAAAATATTTTAAAAGTGCAAAAATATTTATATACATGCAAATATCTGAATGATTGAATTGAATAATTGAATTTTTTATTTATTTACTGTGCAGTTACTATTTATGCACTATTCACCAACTATTCATTTACTATTTGTAAATAGTCATTTACTATTTATCAATAGTAATATTTACTTTTTTTTTCAGGAGAACACTATTTTCCTCTTTTTATTTTTTGTCTTTTTCCTTTGTAACTTTTCTATATAAACCTCGGCTCATTTCTTCATTTAATCCATACTCATATAAATTTTATATCAGAGAGTTTAGAGAGTTTAGCATAGAGTTGAGGAGAAAATGCATGATTCAAGATCAGGAACTCGATCTAGTGCTGAGTTATTGGAGTTTATTCGGCAGCATCAAAATGGAAATATAAGTCTACTAGCCGGGATGCAGCTTCATCGCAGTTCAAATCAAAAGACCAAGGTAATAATTCAATTTTTTTTAACAACAAATTATTTTTTGCTTTATTCTTTTTTTAATTTTTTAATTTTTTCTTTATTCTTTTTATTCTTTTTTTAATTTTTTTTATTTTTTGCTTTGTTCTTTTTTTATTATTTTTATTATTTTGTTTGTTTTTTTTTCTTTTTTAAGATTTTAGGATAAATAAATTAATTAGATGAGTATATTTAAGAATTTAACAAACAAGTAAATAGATAGACTAAAAATAGAACATAAATAAATTTAGCCTTAAAATCAGCGGTATTGATATGATGATATACTTACCTTGTGTTAACTTACCTGGCTCCGTGTTAGCATGATCATTGCGTTATTCGGGGCAGAGGGTGTGTCTATAAAGCCCGACAATGGTATGATGTAGCACCTTCTCGGGTAAGACGGATTATTCGAGATTGCAATTTTGAAAGCTTTATCTTATAATTACCATATCGAGGAGTGTCCGATAGATCGGAGTGTAGTTCAAGCATTGTCAGAATGGTGGATGGACATGACCCATACTTTTCACCTACCTATAGGAGAAATGACCATTGGCCCGGTCGATTATACAACCATAACTTGTATCTGGTACTATGGCCTTTCGGTCCTCTTACCAATGATATTCTAACATTCAAAGAAATCCAACAGTTAATCAGTATGGAACCATCATTTAAAGGGCCTTTCAAGATAAAAATTTAACCAATTCAGAGTTATTGGATGAACTACAAAGGACGGGTTCGTAGAGAAACAACTAAACAATATGCTCGAGGATTTTTACTGTATTTGCTAGGATCGACCATTTTTGTAACACCCCCATACCCCATATACGCACACCGCATACATCCACACAACATGTGATATACGTATAGAGGATATAAGGGTGTCACAGTACATTTTAAACAAACCAAACTTCACTACAAAAATATTCGGTATTTGCAACGGAAATCTGCGACGGACATGTTTCCGTCGCAAATTTGCTACGGATCTGTGACGGATTTGCGACGGAAGGACAAGTCAGAGGAATTTTGAGAAATTGGTCGCAAATTCGTTGCAGATTTGCGACGAAAATCATTCCGTCGCAAATAATCGTCGCAAAAGTTGGCGCGAGAGAGAAAACACTAAAAAAACCAATTTGCAACGGAGATCTGCTACCGTCTATTGCCGTCGCAAATTTCACTATAAAAATATTCAGCATTTGTGATGGAAATCTGCGACGAACATGTTTCCGTCGCAAATTTGCTACGGATCTGCGATGGATTTGCAACGGAAGGATGAGTCAGAGGAATTTTGAGAAATTGGTCGCAAATCTGTTGCAAATCCGTCGCAGATATGCGATGAAAATCATTCCGTCGCAAATAATCGTTGCAAAAGTTGGCGCGGAAACTTGGCGCGAGAGAGACCCGGGTATATTTTTTAGCAAAATTTTTTTTCCGTCGCAGATTGGTTGTAGAAAACACTAAAAAAAATTTGCAACGGAGATCTTCAACCGTCTATTGCCGTCGCAAATTTCACTATAAAAATATTCGGAATTTGCGATGGAAATCTGCAACGAAAAATTTTCGTCGCAAATGTGCGACGGATCTGCAACGCATTTGGGACAGAATAATAAGTTGTAGGAATTTTGAGAAAGCCGTCGCAAATCGGTTGCAAATCCGTAATAAATCTGCTACAGATTTTTGTTCGTCACAAATTTCGTCGTTAAAGTTGGCGGGATTACTCCCGCCGAGAATTTTTGCGAAAAATTCTTACCGTCGCAGATTGGTCGCATATTCATTGCAAATTTGCTACCCATTTGCTACGGATTTGAGACGAAAATAAAATTTGACTATATATATGTATCCGTCGCAAATCGGTGGCAAATCTGTAGCAAATTTGAGACAGAAAATAGCCGTCAAAAATTTTAGTCGTAAAACTAAAAGGAAATTTTTAGTGGGAGCCCAAAAAAGAAATTATAATTATTTGAAATAAGTTAGAAGACTTATTTTATAAAAAAAAATACTAATTTTTATTTTTTACATAATTTCGTTATAGGCATTTTATTTTATCTCATTTCTCTGCATTTATCGTATAGCATGAATGATATATTTGAGTATCTGTTTAATTATTTTAAAGCATATTTTGATTTCAACAAATTGATTTATTTGTATAGCTTCATTTAAATATTTTATATATTACATTGATATTAATTTAATAATTTATAATGACAAATTAAATTTTAGTTATTATCACTAATATAAAATTTTAAATTAGTATTTAATTTTTTTAGTGCAATTCATTATCTTAAAGTGGAGTATGATAGAATCATATTCGTAATTCAAATTTACGAATATTTTATTAAATTAAAATGGTATTTTTATTAAGTGATCTACGTATTTAGTGGTTATAATAAATACTTATTAGTTATTAAGCAATAAACAGTACTAATAGTACTAATAATATAATGAATTGTGTTTTGTAAATTAAAATAGTAAAATTAATAGTATAACATATTAATAGTAAAAAATTATATTTACTAATTACTAATTTACTGTCTAATATTTATCATCATATAAATAATTAAAATATATTTTAATTTAACTTTAAAATAAAATAAATATAAATATAGATAATTCTGATTTTTTTAAGAAACTATATTGTATAACACAATTTTTATTTTTTTTAAAAAAATATTATTTTTTTTATATGCACTTGATATACTAAATATATAATCTATGTTTATTTAAAAATAAAATATATTTTTAATATATTAAATATATATTAAAAAATTGATATTTTTAAAATTAACAAAGAAAATTGAATTTGGGAAATATTTTCGAAGGGTAATGTATCAAATGTTTTACTGCCTAACCTAATCTCAGAATCCTCACTCTCCTATTTGCGCCGCTCCCTCTCTTCTCCTCTCTGCAGTAACCATCGCAGCATCGCCATCTTCGTCTCAGCCTCCTCTCGCCTTCACAGAGAGGTCACCGCCATCATCGCCACCTCCATCTTCATCTCAGCCTGCTGGTATGTCCTCCACACACCCCCCCACACACACACATTTTTAATCATTTGGATTGTAACAGTACAAATCTCCATTTCGAATCTGACTCTTTATTAGCATGCGGTTGCAGCAATTGTGTATCTCCTCTTAAATGCTTCTTAACGTACTCTCTTCATTCTAATCGCCGTCTTCTTTTTCTTCATCGCAGCTCTCAAAATTTCTCTTCTCAGTTTTCTACTGTCTCTTCTTTTAATTTCCCCAATAAACTTGACTGTCTCGTCATGGGGAACACTAACTCTCTATTCTTCAGGATGGAGGTAACTGCTTTTATGTTGTTTTGTTTGGTTTTTGTAGATTTAATGCTGTTTTGTTTATTTATTTATTTGTTGTTTGAATCTTGCTGAGAAACTTGGTTCAAATCAAGTGTGTTGCACTGATTCTGTTTGTTTTTCAAATTCTATACCAATTTTCTTCCGTTTAGCATCCTGATTTCTCTTTTTAAAACATTTTAAGGATTAAGATTGTTTCAGAGTGTAAAATTTGTGTAACTATGCTAATTTTGGGAGATCGAAACTTATAGGGATTATGCTAATTCAACCACTGATGGAGCGAATCTAATGAGTTGTAATTAGTGATGTTCTTAGAGTATGTAAATGGAAATGGACCCGGGGGTCAAGACCCTTAGAACAACAATTCATGCTTTCTCGAGGAATTGTTTCTACTTTGGCCGGTTCAATATGTGAAGACATGTTTTACGATAATTTAGGGTTCCGTTTAAGCTAATCACTGAGATATTCCTTCAACAAACTATTCACAATATTGAACTGTGATAATCAATAACAGCTGTTTGAACAGTGGTTTAGTTCTGTTTGGGTGGTTTTATGTGTGTTTCCAGGGGAATTTATCTCAAGTTGGGTGGACATGGTGTATTCTACTGGCTGTTGTAGCTGGAGCTGATTGCTTTATCAATTACACTCAAATTTGCACAAGCCTGAGGGGCTTGGACCTCCAAACTCTGCCCATAGCCACATATCCTGTGGAGGTCATGCATGAGAAAATACCAACCTTGAATATCTCATTTCCATGTTTTCCGACAGATTTCATTGCATTCGTGTGATTTTTCTTTGCAATGGTGGTGAACTGGTGATTATGTTTATATGCATCCTTGTGTGTAGCATCACCAGTGGTTGTAATTATTGTTTCTAGTTTCTGATGATTATGCATCGCTTTCTTAAAATTGCATCATAATTCTGTTAGACTTGGTGTGAGCTTTATTTTTCTCTTTTTATGTGAACTTTGCATTGAAGTTCTTTCGATAATTGCCAGCGATTCTGGGCTGGAAATGGAATCAATAAAAACAAAGCAATGGTAGAGAATTTACAGCATTATGGAGTGATCAGCTCGAAAAAGGTGTCTGAAGTAATGGAAACAGTTGATCGGGGTTTATTTGTACCAGATGGGACTCTAGCTTATGTCGATAGCCCCATGGCAATAGGTTACAATGCCACTATTTCTGCGCCTCACATGCATGCGACTTGCCTTCAGTTGCTGGAGGAGTATCTGAAACCTGGCATGCATGCTTTAGATGTTGGCTTAGGTTCTTATTCTCACCATCCATTAAATTCTTATTAGTATTTGATTATTTCATGGAGGGAGTTGATGGTTGTATGTATTGGCTGTGAAAGCTTTTTAGGATGATTTTGAACATCAGTGACGTCAATTTTCTTTCTTTTCCTCCCTCTCTCTCGCTTTCTGTTTTTTTATATCACCTGGAGCACAACGCTATCTGAGAATAATACAATGTTTACATCCTGTGATTTTTCCATCTCTCTGCAGCCAACAGAATTTAGCTTTTCTTTGTTGTTCTCCTAATAGGGACTGCATATTTGACAGCATGCTTTGCCCTGATGGTTTGGAACATATTCCGGAATTGACTACTTCTTCAATCAAGAATATTGAAAAAAGTGCAGCAGCACCATTATTGAAAGAAGGTTTTCTCTCAATGCATGTTGGTGGTATGCTTTCAGAACTTTTCTTAAGGAAGAGAATTTTGGTTTTTGACTGCGTAGTTTTAAATGATTATGAAGTGGCTGAACATAAAAATTTCTGGCATTCTTGCATGCAGCCACCCACCTCCTAGGTTCTTTAGGTCAGGATTAATGTACTTTCCCATACCCTTCCAATACACAAAATTTCTGCGTAGTTTTGTGTTTGTAATTAATAGCAAATATTCAAATACAGATCTGTATTTGTGATTAATGTTGATTAAATTTGCGATTAAGTTTTTACAAAGGATTTGATTTTTGACCTTCTTTTTTAAATAAATTCATTCTTCATGACTTACTGTAGCTTTTTTGAACTTGGAAAGGATATGCTATATTCTATTTTGGGATGCTTCGAACCAGCACAGATTTTGTACTTCATGATGCCTCTCTTTATATATTTCAAGTAATTGAAGTATCCACTTTTATCTTAAAATCATTACTTGGTCTTTCTTGAATTTTCAGAATGGCCAGTGCTGTATTTCACCAATCTATCTGGACTTTGCAATCCCATCAACAGCTCCACAACTCTGGATTTCACCAGAAGTTTGGAAGTGTTTCAGTGAAATACATATCAAAAAGTTTTAAGATTAATATAATTTAGTTCTCTCCTTCTTGTTCTTGTTCTTTTAGTGGTTATCTCATGGACCACTGAAAGGAACCCATCATGGATTGGTAATTGTTGATTCCATGAAAGTAGTTGTTTGCTTTTAAGGTCTGGAATTATGTGTAGAACACTAAATTTTCAGTTCTTTGTGAACCAAGTGATCTTATGTCTCCTTATTTGCTTCTTTGTCTAGCCAATTTTGGTTTATCTTTTTTGGATGTTTGAATTCAAAGGCTAACTAGAAGTCTTTCATTACTAAATTCACGTGTGAAAGTTTATAACTTGGGTTTTCTTGCTTGGACATTCAATATTAAATCTTGCTATTTCTTGCAATTCTATCCTTTTTGTTTAGGAATTGTTATCTTAGGATATCTGCTAATATGCTTCCTTTGAACAATTAATTTTGGTTTGAAGTACTGATTTTAGATTCATTTCAGAATGTAAAGTTAAAACCTTTTTTTTGCTTTTCTTCATTTATTTGCATATTTCCTTTCTTTTGCATCTGTTGATTTGTGCTTCTCATCTAGAATATCCTTTGACTCTGCAAATTATAACCAAAATTTGGGTTCTTGCTGCTGCCATGGATTGTCAGGGTTTCATTCCTTTTTTGGGTTCCATTTGGTTAGTTTTTCTCCTTCTAGTTAAAGTTTGCATGGCTGGTTTTCAAACTACTGGAGAGATTCCTCCTGGGTTTCAAGGGTCTCAGATGAACTGGATTGATTAAAATGGCCTTTTTCTTTTATCTAATAATTCCAGTTTTGCTTTTGGCTTCCAACCCATGAAAGATACCACATTGTATCTATTAGTTATCTTGCACATCAAAAGTTTAAATGTTATATGGTCTGCAAACAAAGGCTCTCCAGTAGCAAATTATGATAATTTCTCCTTTGGTGAAGATGGTAAAGTGTCTTTGCACAAGAGGGAAACAGCGATTTGGACACCTGATACTGGTGGTAGAAGGGTTTCTGCAATAAAATTGCAGGATTCAGGAAATTTGGTTTTGTTTACTTCTTGTGAATTGTGTATTAATTAGTTACTTGTCAATTAAAAATTTACTTGTTAACATACTTTTTTATGAATATTGCTTGTGAATTGTGTGTATTGGCTACTGGATTCTTTTGACTCTAACGTTGTTTTGATTTTCTTTTTTAGGAAAGCCTTCAGAAATTGAAAGAATCACAATCTACAGAAGAGGCAAATGGAGAGGAAGTTCAATCTTGTACTAAGGATGATGATGATTTATTTGTTGAAGCGGCAGGAGGAACAAAGAAGGCCAGATTATATGGGTTGGGGAATTTAGCGATTTCTCACATCTTTAAGGGCAGTGGAAGTACATCTCAACAAGTGAATGAGAATATGTTAACTGAGATATGTGATGAGATAAGCAATAAAGTCAGTCATATAGAGAGCAAATTAGAGACCAAAATTGCAGATATGACTCGATTTTTGGTTGAGAACCAGACTTGGATTCAGAATATGTTACTAGGATGGCCAACTGAACCTCCTAGATGGGCTCCAACAGAACCAACCCCACCAGCAGAAGATCAAGTAACAGCAGAACATCCAGATGATGACTAGTGTATGCCTTCGGCTTAGTTTTTACTTTTGAAAGTGTTCATACTTTAATACTTTAAAATGTTTAAAACTTATATATTGTAATGACTTTTGAATTATGTTAGTTTAACTAACTATTGCATTTTATATGAAAATTGGTGTAAATTTAGATTTATGTAATTAAATTGTAAATATTATTACTACAGGTGTGTATTTTATATATAAAATCCATATAATGACACAAAAATTGTAAATTCATTGCATCTGCGACAGCATCTGCGACGGCATCTGCGACGGAAAACACCACGGCATATATACTCCAGAACATCTGCGACGGCATCTGCGACGGAATTTGCGACGAAAAATACCACGGCATATATACTCCAGAACATCTGCGACGGCCTTTGTGACGGATTTGCGACGAGTTTTGCGATGAAATCTGCGATGGAAAATCTGCAACGACAATCTACGATGGTTTTTGTGACTAATTTGCGACGGTTACTGTTTGCCCGCGAAAATTTGAGTGGCAAATTTGCAACCGCCTAGTGGTAGTAAATCGGTCGCAATCTGCGATGGCCTGTCGCAAAATTGAAAATTGCGACGCCTTTTTTATTAACGGATCGTATCCGTCGCAGATCGGTCTCAAATCTTGATTTGCGACAGATTTGCGACGGATCTGCGACGGATTCTGTCCGTTGCAGATAGCATTTTTTTTGTAGTGCTTTAATCTTTAACATATAATCATCATAAGTCAGTTCGAGTAAACTTAAAACATTTAACATATATTATAAATAGTAATAGATAAAACATTCCTTCGTTAAAATGCATATATATATAATATTAGTACCCAAAAGTTTATCCAAAATAGTCTGTTCAAAACATTTGTTAAATAAGCAGCAAAAAATACATATGTATATATATATATATCAAAATCAATGTTTACAAAATTATAGAATTTATACATGCTGGCAATTCATCTCTGATCTTAATGTCCAGAACTCAAAACTGCTCTCACAAACTCAAGCCTAGACTCAACTTGGTCTAGACGTGCTCTCCGGCACAACCGGATCTACCCTGTCACCTGCGAGATGAACCACAATCGCACTAACCAGATAGCTTAGTGGTACAAACTTTGATTCAATATAGATCAATGCGATGCTCATGCACAATATATATGAATATATCAACTCATTGCATTATATCTCAACATTTTAATCATTTGCATCACATTTCATAATTCACATTTAAGTAGAGACAAACATGGGCCCAAAATGAAACAATATACTATTCAAAGTTCAAAGTTACTGCTTTGGTCCATATTGACACCTTGTCTCTAGCCCCATAGGCAATATATATATCCATGGATAATGTAATAGACCCAGTTTATTGGACCTCAACCCGGCTAGACCCTTGGTCCTAGTATCTTGGTCCTCAACCTGGCTAGACTGTTACAGTTTTTGAGGCTTACGACCCGATCTTTTCACCCCAAAAACAACACATTTATCAGCTGGGCTCAGCTTACGACCCGGTCTTTTCACCTGCCCAGCAATTCATAGGCATGCTGCCAAACCTAGAACTATAAAAATTGAATAACATACTAGGCACACAATTTATTCATTTATCTCATTATCAATCTCTTTCATGATTCCATTCTCATTTCATTACTCATAATCAAACTAGGCTCATTGCCTTAGTATATCAACATTTTTCTCATCTTTTCTCATGCTTCTCCTTTATATCAATATCAATTTGTTCCATTTTGTTTTCACATATCTCATCACATCATTCAACATTTCTTTTCATTTACAACACATTACTCAATTGCTTTGATACATCATCATAACATATATCTCATTCATTAATAATATATCAAGTAATTTAACACATTTCTCAATTAAATGTGTTAAGTCTCAATGTCATGTAAATGTATGCAATCATTCAAAGTTTGTACTTGCCTCTTAAGGCAACAACACCACTCTATCAACTTCCTCTTCCAAGATATCTATGAGCAGGGATTTTTGCCCCCACTCCCGGTGGAATAGTTCTTGCGACTTCAGAACTGTTTAGGCTCGGGGCCTTAGAGAACACGGACCTAAATCCGAAGAAAATGGAGTCGCCACCCGGACGGGTCGAAAAAAGAAAGGGGTGGATGACTCAATTCTTAAGGAATCCCCAACCCCCTAATAGGTTCGGAAAGTTGGGTACGTGTGGAGAAGGTGAGAAATGGCTCAGCACCCCCATAATGCCCGGTTCATTGGAACCGGCCTCCTTTACAGGTCTTAATATTATAAAATTCTTAAATATAACAATATTTTCCATATTACACCCAACAATTGAAACAAAGCATCGATATATTAAAATCAAAGCAATGTCCAAACAAAGCAAATAAATGGACACCCATCCGAAGATGGAAACATGCCCTTACATCATCCATGTCTAAACTAATAGGACACCCACCAAAAGGTAGAAACATGTCCTTTACATTTGTCCAAAATATAAAAGCAATTTAAATTACATGATATTTAACCAATGAGGTACCCACAAAGTGGAAGCATACCTCTTACACTTTTAGAAATCAAAATAAATCGATAGAAGTAAATAACCATTCAGCATAAATAAATCATTCATCAAAGATATCAATCAAAATATAAAATAAACATCCATCCATGATAAATTAAATAAATCAAGCATTGAAATAAATCAAAGCATATAATGAACTACATAATCAAATAAAGCAAGTAAAGATATAAATTGAGGTTTACTGTTTCCATCTAAAGTTCTTTAATTAATATTAAGGGTTTTGGAACCTTAAGATACTATTATTGTTATTATTAAGGCTACTGTAAGTTTTAAGAGAATTGAAATGGATTAGGATTTTATAATTTAAGAAATTAATAAGGTTATTTGATTAATCAAATTAGGGTGATCAAATTAGGGTTTGAGGGGTAAAATTATAAAATTAGGGTTTGGACACTTTAAAATAATTAGTTTTGTAATTCTTAGCTACTGGATTATTATTTTGGATTTACTATATTGGGTTTGACTATTTAGGTTTATAAGGTTTTAAGTTTTTAAGGATTAGGGTTTAGGAAAATTAGGGTTTACGGTTTTAGGGGAATTAGGGTTTAAGAAAACTTAGGGTTTAGATTAACTTGTTTGAGGTTTACTGTTCTGGTTTTGGAGTTGAAGAAAATAGTTTAGTTTTATAAAGTAATTATGATTTTTTAGAAACTATGAAGTGAGTTTAGAGTTTGGATATTTAACAAAACATTTGGAAATTTAGGAAAAAAGGTGAAAGGAAAACAATTTAGGGTTTTTAAAAGCTTTTGGAAATAAGAAAAACGTTTTAAGGTTTTTGGAAACACAAGAGTATCTTTTAGGGTTTTTGGAAATAGAAGGAATGATTTAAGGTTCTAAGGTTTTGAAGAAATAGAAAAGTGCTCTTAAGTTTTATAATAAACAGAAAAATAATCTTTAGGATTTTTGAAAATAGAAAAGAAGATTTAGGGTTTTTAAGGTATTTGGAAACAGAAAAGTATTTTTCGGGTTTTTTAAGGTTTAGAAGAAACAAAAAAGACCATTTATGTCATTGAAACGAAGATCAACGTTACTACATATTTATAGATCAAGGTTTTGTGTGTATAATCTTATGAATAAAAAAAACAAAGCTACTGTAAGAAAATAAAAAAGAAATTAAAGATTCAAATCTTCGTTCGTTGGTTCCACCAAAAATTGCTTCTTGGATGAACAAGGACAAAGGAAAAGTTGCTGCCTTTGATGAATTCTGAATTGCTTGCTTCTTGCTCCTTTCAAATCTCAAGTCCTAAATTCAATGTTTTAATCCTCCAAGTCCCGACCCCTTTTTCTGTCTTTTTAGTGTTATTTATAGGAAACTTTGGAAGCTTAATTCCAATTATTTAAGGAAATTGTCATTAATTAGGAAAAGGAAACCGAAACCAAATAGAATTTTATTTCGGAAAAATTGCATTGGAAAAAAAAAATTCACTGGCGAAAACTGCTGTGGGCCTCGAGGGAATTTGTGAGAAACCATGTGGAAAATTTGCGCGCTGGGCTGCCACGGATTGCAAGCGAAATTGGCTGCCAGGCCATTTCGTCAAATACATTTGGCGACGAAAAAAATCATCGCCGATTTTTATTTTTATTTATTTATTTTATTATTATTATTTTTATTACTATAATAAGTTTTAAAAATTATAAAAAGTAAATGCTAAAATAAATATTATTTAATTAAGATAACACAAAAATTATTTTGGACTAATTAAAATATATTGGACTGGATTGCGTCAAAAATTAAGGGTCTACAATATCCCTCAAACCTTGGCTCGGGTAACTCAATTCTCTTCAAACCTAATCCAAAGGTGATCATACACACTCACTTAGTGATACACATAAGAGAATAAGGAAGAGAACTATCTAGGGCAAACTCTACACTTGACACGCTCAACAACACGGGTGTGTCCCTGACCGTGCCCTAAACCCACAACATAGATGCTTTGACACACTCAGTGTAATATCCTAAACTATACCCTAAAATTTTGGAGTGTTAATTGTTGTATTGGATTAAATAATTTAAAGTGTGTGTGTTATGTATATGGAGATAAAAATAATATATACACAAGATTATGTCTTTTTGTTCAAAAGAGATATTTTGATTAATTAAATGGATTTGTTTAATGTTAGTGGAAGATGATGTAGTGGATTTAATATTATATAGCTTAAATGTATGGTGGAGAGTAATTTGGGGAAAAGTGGTTTGGTTAAAAGAGAATAGTGTTGACTTTCTTTCTTTCTTCTTCTTTTTTCATCTTCATCTTCTTCTTTTCTTCTCTTTGGCCAGCCACCCTTAGCAACCAAAGGAAAAGAGATTTTGTTGCTTCCAAGCTCGACAGATTGAAGGTTTTCAAGAGATCAAGTTGAAATTTTAAGGATTTTCTTCACTTTTGGTAAGTTTCCAACTTGTTTCTTGGTTTTCTTTTGAGTTTGTGTTCTTGGGTTTGTTGGATGGTTGTTGTAGATGTTTTTATGGTTATTTTGGTGTGTTTGAAGTGTTTTGTCTTGGTAACTTTGATTTTGGGGTTGGATTGAAGAGAGAAAAGGGATGAATTTGGTGAAAGAGGCAAGTGTGTGGATTGTGTGATTTTTGAGTTGTGAATATGGTGGTGTTTGTGTTTGATGCATGGAATTGAGTTTTTTTGATGTTATGCAAGTCTAGTATGGTTTATTGATGCTTTTGGGTAAGATTGTTTGGAGTGGAAAAGGGTAAAGTATGTTGTTTGCTGGATGTGGTGTTGTTGGTGATGAAATCAGGATTTTTGGCCTGACATGCCCAGGAACACGACCATGTCTTTGCATGTGTCATTGGTTCTATTTTCTGGATTGGTGACACGAGCAGTGACACGCCCATGTCACTGAGCGTGTCACAGCTTCTGTGTAGTAGTAGCATTGACACGCCCATGTCATTGAGCATGTCATAGCTAGTGTGTTGTTGGTTGATTAACACGTCCAGTGACACGCCCATGTCACTGAGAGTGTCATAGCTTTTGTGTTGGAGGAGGATTAACATGGCCAGTGACACGCCCATGTCATTGAGCGTGTCAAAGCTTCTGTGTTGTGGGTTTAGGGCACGGTCAGGGACATGCCCATGTTGTTGAGCGTGTCAAGTGTAAAGTTTGCCCTAGATAGTTTCTTCCTTATTTTCTTCTTGTGTATCACTAAGTGAGTGTGTATGATCACCTTTGGATTAGGTTTTGAAGAGATTTGATGTAATATCCCAAAGTATACCATAAAAGTTTTGAAATTTTTGTTGTATTTGGATTTAATGTATATGTTTAATGGAAAGAGAAAAGAAGATAAATTAATTAAAAGAAAATATTATAAGAGATAGAGGTGTATGAAGAATGATAAATATATATTGTAATTGTAAAATATGGGAAATATAAATACAATATATAAGAGATATACATATAGCAACATATACATCACATATACATGATGTATATATTGGTGTAGGAAAAGTAAGTGTATATAATTAATTAATTAATAATAATGACAATGACAATAGAAAAAGGAAGAAAAGAAAGTCAAAGGGAAGAATAATTGTGGTGGAGGATTTTTGGGATATTTTATTATATTTTTATTATTATATATATATAAGATAAGTGTGAATAAAGAAAGAAGATTTTCTTTCTTTCTTCTTCTTCTTCTTCTTGTTCTTGAACGTGGAAAGAGAGAGAGAGAGAGAGAGAGAGAGAGAGAGAGAGCGAGAGATGGGATTTTATTTACATACACATCAAATTCTTAAGGTCTTTAAGAAAATTGAAGGTGGATATTGAATATTTGGAAAAATATTCAAGTAACTATTCATTTCCTTGTATTGATTTCTATTGATTGAGCTTATCTTTCATATGGTTAGTGAGTGAAGATGATGATAATGAAAGATTGAAGTATATAGATATGTTGAATTGGTATTTAGATGATGATAATATGGTTATTTGTGAGGATGATAATGGATTATTGAAATTGTTTAGTAAGGGTTTAATATAAATGAGTTGGGGAATTGAATAATTGATATATGGATGATGTATATAATGATTATTTTTATGAGATGTTGAAGTTATATAAGTGTTAAAGTAATTGGTAATTGATGTATGTTATGAATTTGATCAATTATTATCTTTGATTTTCTATATGTTTGTGTTTATTGAAGTTAAAAACACAAAATACATGAGTTTGGTCCAAAACAGAGGCAAAATGGATGCCACGGTCTTGGCAAATGAGTGCCACGGTCGTGGCAAGTGAGGGACACGACCGTGGGGGTTTAAAGAAAAGTGGGCAGATTCGGTTTCTAACCCACGGCCGTAGGGTTGTGAAGCCACGACCGTGGGGACTTAGATAATGGTTTTGGTTTGTAATTTGTGATCTATGGGTCTAGTATGAGACTAATAGGTGAATAAGTATATTGGAATTCATGTGTATTTGTAAGTAAGTGTGTATTCTTCCTTTTGGATTAGGTTGTGAAGAGGTTAAGTTGCCTTAACCTAGATGTGAAGAATTCTTGGAAGAGGAAATGTATAGATTGATGTGAGATGCTCTTGAGGTAAGTACAAACTTACATGGATGCATTCTTTTACATGATTTTGAGACTTAACACATTTAGTTATAAATGTGTTAAGTAATTTACTATATTGTTAATATAATGTGATTAATGTTATGATTTGTATAGTGTGAAAGATATGATGATCATTCAAAAAGGTATGTGCAATGCAATTGGTTATGATAAATACTTTAATGATGAATTGCTTTAATGTGAATTGAGATATGATGAGATATGATGCTATTGTTGTTGGTTATAATGATACAAATGAGATGATTGAGGCATGGTTGCCTAAATGATGATGTCCAATACACACTCTATTGATGAGATGTGATGCCATTGTGATTGACTATAATGATTCAAATGAAATAAATGGGGCATGTTTGCCTAGATGATGATGAAATCAAAATATATATGTTCAATGTAATTAGTTATGTATACTCTATTGATAAGATGTGAAGCCATTGTGGTTGGCTATAATGATGCAAATGAGATGATTGAGGCATGGATGCGTAAATGGTGATGAGAAAATGAGAATGAAATTGATAATGAATTAATGAATGAATTGTGTGTCTAATGTGTTATTCCATTTTCAGAGTATGTTGTTGGTGGCATGCCTATAGTAACAATCTCTTGAAGTTAGGTTTGGCTTGATCCTTGAAGCCAAGTTGGGTTGAAGTTTAGCATGCTTAACTCCCCTTGAAGCTTGGTTGGGTCTAGTCCTTGAAGCCTAATTGAGATGTTACAACCCTTGAAGCTAGGTTGGGTTTGGTTCTTGAAGCCAAGTTGGGTTGATACTTAGCATGCTTTGTTCCCCTTGAAGCTTCGTTGAACCTAAATCCTTGAAGCCTAGTTGGGATAATTGTTGCGCTCAAATTAACTCTACCACAAAGCGTCACTCGCAAGTATACGAGGTAGCTGTAGCAAAGGTGATCGCCCCAAGGTCGTCTCTCAAGGAAGCTAAAGTGGCTAGTTGATTATTAGATTATAAATAAAAAGTAAAAAAGAAATTGAAATTGCTAACAACTAATGAAAAAGATTGATTGAAGTTTAAAACGAATAAAAGTAAATTAAGCTGAGTGTTTTGATTCACTTGATAGAAAAGTCTAGGGTTTTCACTTCTCTACTACTTATTTGTATGAACGGTTATTCCTCTTAACTAATTTAATTTCAAAGATTAAATCTCAAACAACTTAATTAATTGAGTCAAGGAAATAAGCTCTCGCATTCAAACCTCTTACAACTAATCTTGTTATAATTGAAACAATCTTTTTAATAGGTTATATCTCTAATTCACCTAAGTCCTTAATTGAATTGTTCCAGCATTAGACTTCATCTCTGAATCCATCATCTAATACCTAAAACACATAATTGGTGGCCAATCAATTATATATTAAAATATTTCATTCAATCAAGGCTAAAGAAATTATTACCTAAGAGAATAACCAATTCATACAATCATAGTAGATCCATACAAACCCTAGACTAGATCAAATTAGTTCATGATGCAATCAAACATATTCATCTCATTAATGTTCAGAGAAATCAAAATAGACATGATAATATCCATTCAATAAAAATAAAGAGAATAAGTTCAAGAACAAAACCAAGTTACAACTCCTTGAAGCTTCTGAATCAATCTCTTGTTCAAATATCGCAAGAAGGATATAACAATGGAATGAACAATCTAATCTAGCTAGTTTTAATCCAAAGTGAAATCAAAATCAAGAAAACAAAATGTTAAAACCCTAGCTCTTTTCTCTAACGGCTCAAATTCTGCTCAAAATCGTCAACAACCCCTAACCTAGCTTCCTTCTTTCCTTTTATACGAAACGTCCGCTTTAAAATTCGGTGCACGTTTGGCTCATGAGGGACACGGCCAAGTCATGAGGGACACGGCCGTGTGAGAGCTTATTGGAGGGACACGGCCAGGTGACTTGGCCGTGTCCCTTGCCTGTGTCTGCCTCTGCTTGTTTCTCTCCTCTTTCTTCTTTAGTTTAATGACACGGCCAAGTCAGAGGTTACTTGGCTGTGTTGGACTATGTTTGAGGGACACGGCCAGGTGACTTGGCCGTGTCCCTTGCTTGTGTTCACCTCTGTGCAATTTTGATCTCTTTCCTGTGGAACCAAGTGAGACACGGCCAAGTGAAGCTTGACTTGGCCGTGTTGGGTCTTTTTGGATGGACACGGCCAGATGACTTGGCCGTGTCCCTTGCTTGTGTCTACTACTGGGACTTGTCTTCTTTTTAACTTGGTATGGGACACGGCCAGTGACTTGGCCGTGTCCTCTGCCTGTGTCAGCCACTGCCTTTTTCTTTAATTTGTTTCCTTGCCTGTTTTATCCTAACACAAAACTCAAAACAAACTTTAAACAAGAAGTAAATAGACAATAACCAACAAAACATAAACACAATATTAAAAATTAGGTCAAAAACAACATAAACACTTAAATAAACTAAAACTACTACAATTAAAGAAAACACTAAACAAACCGAGTAAAACTAACAAAATACCTAAATAAAACAATAATTAACATAACAAACAAGACACAAAACTATAACAAAAACTAACAAAACAACTACCCCACACTTAAAACTTTGCTTGTCCTCAAGCAAATTCACATGGCATAAATTAAAAATTCAAACAATCTTAACTATAATTCCAGCATATAGATGAAATACTTCAAGACATCAGACATAAATAATTGCAATTTCCTTCAATCAAGATTTTCTTAACTCATTCATTGATCCAGACATACAAATCTTATCTCTCATCTAAGTGTTTCACTCGATTTTAAAAAGGTTGATCACTCAAACCATTCATAACTGCATACTGCCATAAACTTGCTTAATTATCCAATCTCCCTCACTGATTTTCTCAAGAAATAATCCGAAGGTCTTTCATTTGGATGTAATGGGGCTAAGGTAAAGGTGTGAGAAAAGACATTTAGGCTGGAGCATCAAGAAATGGAGTGTCTAAACTAAACACTACTCTCGCTAAGAAACTCATAACTCCTTCAAACAGAATACTCACCAACCTTAATACTTTCATATACTTGCATACTTAAAGAATAATAGATGAGTCGACATTCCTCTTTTTATGACCAATGCTAGAACATATATGAATTTTGTATATATATATATAACTTTTCTTTCTTATTTTCTTTATTTATTTTTTTATTTTTTTTTATAATAAACATATATATATATATTTTAAATACATATATACAAAATATATCATTGCATAGATCATCTAGCTTAACTTGTAGAGGAAAAGAATAGTCAACTCTTAATCTAATACAATGTGCTAAGTATGCATTTCAACCCCAAATAGCAATACCAAAAACAATTTTTATCGCTTACCCCACACTTTGAAATAAACCACCCTATTGTCATATCATAAAACTCCATTCCTTAATGCAGGTATGATGAAAATAAGAACATGTTAAGTTGAGAATTGTGTTGATCAAACAAGAAAAGGTCAAAAGCTCAACTTGGCTCACTAAGGAAATCAATATTAAGAGAGGTCTTTTTAAGCTAAAGGGCTAACCTAATTTTCCTTCATCACTTTAAAACTTGAAATTAAATCATAATGTGAGTTCAATTAGTATGCAAAAGCAAACTCTAGAGATGCTAAATCATGAAGGTGCACACTTAAGAAAAGAAAATCAATTGACAATAATATCAAATTTATGAGGCTCAAAACTCACACAGGTGGGTTCACAAAGATTATATGTCATGGATCGCAGAATGCGAAAATTAATCCCGAATGAATTCAAATGCTCATTTCTATGCTGATACTAAAGTCTCAACTATAATGCTAGAATCAAAGAAAAGATCAATAAATTTTCAACAATTATGCCATGCATAACACAATACAACACACAGCGACAAACAAAACACGAATTAAAGAAAAGCTTAAAGAGTATCCCACACTTAAAATTGACATTGTCCTCAATGGAAAACAAGAATAATAAATAATAAGAGTTAAAGGACATCCTGTCTTCCATGTACCTGGTGAGGCAAAAACCCTAGCTTTCCATCACAAACACAAAAGTTTTATAACAAAAGTACAATAAAATATCCAAACACAAAATGTTAACATGAAAAACAAAAATGAAAAATAAAACAAAAGTACACTAAATAAAATAAAACAAGGACTGAAAATCTATGGAAAATGTGGGCGGGAAGATGATGCAGCTGAGGGATGGAGACTCAAGATCGTCGCAAGGTTACTGTTAATCTGTTCCATCTGCTGTAAGATCTCAGCATGGTTACGGTCCACCTTGCTATCCAGTCGATCCACTTTGCCCTCCAGGGCCTCAATCCTCAGAAGTACCTCTTAATGTTCCGAGACTGGAGCATCCTCATCTAGGTCAAGAGAATCCGAGTCGGACTCCTCTTCGACCCGTGCCCTCTTCTGCCTATCCCCCGGTGCTTCAGGCTCAGCTGACGGCATCACATAAGTCCCTCTCCTATGCACCACCATGTGCATCTTCTCAAGGGTAGCTAAATCCAAGGAATCATTACCCAAAATTCGAGTCATCCGAGTAGTACTCGGGCCAAAATCCTCAACAAGGGCTACTGCTAAAGTGGTGATCAAACCTCCAACACAAATTGCCCCCCTCCTTTTATTAGCTACAGTATCAAAAATATCGGCTAACCAATAGCCGATACTAATATTCATTTCATTCAAAACACAATCCAAGAAAAATAGCTCACTCGACTCAACCACTCCCGGGCTCTCCTTCTGAGTAAAGAACCCACATAACATAAACCTGTGCAAATATCTCAAAGTAGGGTTCCGTAATTTAGATGCTTTGGCCGATTTGGCCACATAAGTACCCGAGCCTAAGGCTCCCCAAGCAAATTTTTGTCTAAAATCTTTGGGTATCGATCTTTCCCCATGCTGATGAAAACCATAGATATCACTCAACTGATCAATAGTAAGCACAAATGATCTACCCATTAATTTTAACAACAGTCTCCTACAGATTTTCTTATCATCTCTTTCCACCTTAAGAGTTGTCAAAAATTCTAGGGTAAGCTCCTCAAACTGCAAAGGTCTCAATGAGACAAAAGTCTCCCACCCAAGATATTGCACATATCTATAAAAAGCAGTTCTAATTTGCAAAGCATCTAGAGATTCGTCATTCACATACCTTGTCGGGAAAAAACCCCGAGCCAAAAGACTTGCCCTCTTAAAAGATAAAGTGGAGGAAGAGGAAGAAGCTCCTTCTGTATTAGATTTCTTCTTCTTACGGTGTGAGACAGTTTTAGTTCTTGGCATCTTGAGATCTGAAAAATTAACACCCAAAACTGAATTAAATCAAAATAATACGAGTAAAGAGGAAGTTTTAGGTGATTATCTCAAGTTTTGTTGAAGTAATTTGAAGTTTTAATGGAAGAGGTGGAGTTTTGAAATTAAAAGCTATGGTTTTGGAGTTACAGAGAGCGAGAGAACGAAAGAGACGAAGAATAGGAAATTTGGGATTTATGAAAAGAAACTGGGCTAGATCGGGTTTTTAAAAGTGTAAAATTGGAGTGACACGGCCGTGTGTGTGTTGACTTGACTTTGTTGGTGTGTGAAAGTGGAGGGACACGGCCAAGTGGAGAGCACACGGCCGTGTCTAATGATCTTGGGGGACACGGCCAGGTGACTTGGCCGTGTCCCCTGGGTGTGTCCTATTCTGTACAAAATTGCAAAATTGTTCAAATTATTGAAGAAGTTTTGGTCGTGTCTAGTGTGTGACACGGCCAAGGGACACGGCCAAGTCCTTTGGCCGTGTCACCTACTGCCTTTTATTAACTTTAAACACTTTTTTTTCAATGATTTTGCAACCCTTCTTCGTTAAACACCCTGAAACACAAAGTAAAGAAAAACCGATCAAAGCACAATCCATTTATTTAAACCAAACATAAAATCAATACTTGCTAAATTTAAAATTACAACTACGAAAAATAAATGCAAACCGATGGGTTGCCTCCCATTTAGCGCTTCTTTAATGTCATATAGCTGGATATCATGCAAGGCCTAGGGATCATGAATCAAAGTACTGTCAATGACCCTCACTTCTTGAAATCCTTCATTGTATGGCTTAACTCTCTATCCATTCACTTTGAAAGACTCACCTATTCTAGAGTTAAGTAATTCAATTGCACCAGAAGGATATACCTGAGTTATCTCGAAAGGACCACTCCATCGAGACTTTAGTTTACCTGGAAAAAGACGGAGTCGTGAGTTAAAAAGTAAAACCTTCATACCTGGACTCAATATCTTTCGCACTATAATTCTATCATGAAGTGCTTTAGTGCGATCCTTGTAAATTCTCGAGCTCTCATAAGCCTCATTCCTCAGCTCATCTAACTCTGAAATTTGCAGAAATCTTTCTCTCTTTGCTTTGTCCAAGTCCAAATTCAGAGTCTTGATTGCCCAATATGCTCTGTGCTCCAACTCCACTGGTAAGTGACAAGCTTTTCCAAATACCAATCGATATGAACTCATACCTAGAGGAGTTTTGAAAGCAGTCCGATATGCCCATAGTGCATCGTGCAATCTGTTTGCCCAATCCTTCCTGGATGTGTTGACTGTTTTCTCCAGAATTCCTTTTAGCTGCTCGATGTTTCCACTTGCCCAGAAGTCTGTGGATGGTATGGAGTTGACACCTTGTGCTTCACGCCAGATTTGTGCATTAACTTCTCAAAAAGCATGTTGCAAAAATGACTCCCCCCATCACTGACTATCACCCTTGGTGTGCCAAACCTGCTAAGAATGTTTTCCTTCACAAATTTAACAACAATATTAGCATCATTAGTACGGGTGGGGATTGCCTCCACCCATTTGGAAACATAATCAACAGCAACTAAAATGTATTCATAACCAAAGGACTTGGGGAAAGGACCCATGAAGTCTATTCCCCACACATCAAACAGTTCAACAACAATATATGACTGAAGGGGCATTTCATTCCTCCTCCCAATGTTACATACTCTTTGGCAACGATCACAGTGCTTACAATAGTCTTGAGCATCTTTAAATAAAGTAGGCCAGTAAAAACCACTTTGAAGCACCTTTTCTACAGTCTTTCTTCCTCCAAAATGACCCCCACAGTGAAGGTCATGACAAAATTGAAGAACACTCAGTTGTTCTTCCTCAGCCACACACCTGCGAACTATCTCATCTTTGCAAATCCAGAATAGATAAGGTTCATCCCAAAAATAAAACTTACTCAAGTGTAGAAACCTTTTCTTTTCCTGAAAGGACATGTTAGATCTCAAAATACCACAAGCAAGATAGTTAGCAATATCTGCAAACCAAGGTGCATTAATTACCACAAACAAATGCTCATCAGGAAATTCTTCTAAATTTTTATGAATGCTATCAAATGCAAGGTTTTCACTAAAGAAGGGTAATCTGGATAAATGATCAGCAACAACATTCTCACTACCCTTAGTATCCTTGATTTGGAAATCAAACTCTTGCAATAACAACACCCATCTAATTAAGCGCGGTTTAGCATGTTGCTTTGTTAACAGATATTTAAGAGCTACATGATCAGAATGCACAATAATTTTTTACCCAATTAAATATGCTCTAAATTTGTCTAAAGCAAAAACAACAGCTAACATTTCCTTCTCAGTTGTGGTGTAGTTCATTTGTGCACTATTCAGAGTTAAACTGGCATAATAAATTACTCTTAAGTATTTATCAACCCTTTTCCCAAGAACAGCTCCTACTGCATGATTAGAGGCATCACACATGATTTCAAAAGGTAAAGACCAAACAGGAGCTACAATCACCGGTGCACTAGTCAATTTTTCTTTAAGGGAATTAAAAGCTTGCATGCATTGTGCTGTAAATTCAAATGGAATATCTTTCCCTAACAAATGGCACAATGGTTGGCTTATTTTGGAAAAATCCTTAATAAACCTCCTATAAAAACCTGCATGCCCTAGAAAACTTCTTATTCCCTTAACTGAGGTAGGTGGGGGTAACTTAGCAATCAGTTCAATTTTAGCCTTGTCCACCTCAATCCCTTTACTTGACACCACATGATCTAAGACAATGCCCTGAGTAACCATAAAATGACTCTTTTCCCAACTTAAAGTGAGGTTACATTCAATGCATCTCTCAAGCACACGAACAAGTTTATTGAGGCAATTATCAAAAGAATTACCAAAAACAGAAAAATCATCCATAAATACCTTAATAAAATCATCGATCATATCTGAGAAAACAGACATCATGCATCTCTGAAAAGTTGCAGATGCATTGCACAAGCCAAAGGGCATACGTCGAAATGCATAAGTCCCAAAAGGGCAAGTAAAGGTTGTCTTGGACTGATCCTCTGGAGCTATTGGCACCTGATAGTAACCTGAAAGGCCATCCAGAAAATAATAATGTGAGTGTCCAGAAAGTTTATCTAACATCTGATCAATAAAAGGAAGAGGGAAATGATCTTTCTTTGTAGCATTGTTCAACTTCCTATAATCAATGCACATTCTCTACCCAGTAGTTGTCCTAGTAGGAACCAATTCATTATTCTCATTTTTCACCACAGTGATTCCAGATTTCTTAGGAACTACATGTACTGGGCTCACCCACTCACTATTAGCAATTGGATAAATTACTCCTTCATCTAGCAGTTTGAGCACTTCTTTCTTAACTCATATTTGGGTTAAGTCGCCTTTGGGTCTCCCTCACAGGTTTAGCTCCCTCTTCTAAAGTGATTCTATGCATGCACATAGAAGGGCTAATACCCTTGATGTCACTCAATCCCCAGCCTATTGCTCTCTTTAATCATTTAAGCTCACTCACCAACCTCATCTCCTCCCCTTCACTAAGTTCACTAGATATTATCACAGGTAAAGTGTTGTGATCTCCTAAAAACACATATTTCAGGTTCTTAGGTAACTCTTTCAGCTCTAACTCTAATGAGGGGTTCTTCTCTTCTTTTTCAATGGGAGAAGGTTCAAAAATTGGGTCCTCCATAAGCTCCTCTACTTCAGCACTTCCTAAGGTCTCAAGACAACTGGCTATTTCTGCATCAAAAATTTCCAAATCACTATCCAAAGTCAATGCCAGCTCCAATTTATCAAAGGAACCTGTCTGCAAGAAAACATCTGAAACAACTGCATCAACACAATCAATGAAAGAACAATCCTCATATAAAGCAGTTGTAGGAATTGGAGAAGTGTTAAAAATAGAAAATTCCACAGTTTGTCCCAAAATAGTCATTGATAATTTTCCATTTTTAACATCTATCAAAGTGTTGGTAGTCGCCATAAAAGGCCTACCCAGAAGAATGGTGGTGCAGATGGTGAAGAATTACCTACTTCCATGTCAAGAACAATGAAATCCACAGGTACAATCAAACCACCAACTTTAACTAACACATCTTCTATAACCCCTTTCGGGAATCTAAGAGATCTATCAGCTAATTGCAACACCATTTTTGTTGGTTTAAGTTCCCCTAATTCCAAATCAAGATAAACAGAATAAGGCATTAAATTCACACTAGCTCCTAAATCACACATGCCCTTAGTACTTTTTCCATTCCCCATAGTTATTTGAATAATAAAGCTTCCAGGATCCTTTAGCTTAGGAGGTAGTTTATGCTGCAAAACAGCACTAGCTACCTCAGAAACTATCACCTTTTCATTCGGCTCATACCTCTTTTTTTTGGTTTTCAGTTCTTTGAAGAATTTAGCATAAGCTGGCATGTTCTTAATTGCTTCAAGTAAGGGTAAGTTGATACTTACCTTAGATAGCATGTTGAAGATATCTGAAAACTGCTTATCTTTTTTATCATCCTTCAACCTGCTAGGGAATGGTATAGGTGGCCGGTATGGATTGCTTGCCTTGTGCAAATCTGGTGTAGGGGACTTCTCCATTGATCCTTCTTCAGCACCTTTGTTCTCTAATTCTCCTTCCTTTTTCTTTTCTTGCTCACCTGCATTCACAGAGTTATTTTCAATATTATTATTAATTACCTTGCCACTCCTAAGAACAGTCACTGCTTGTGCCTGCTCAGGTTGACTTGGGAACTTCCCCTTTTGTTGAATCTGCATCTGTTATGCAAGTTGCCCCACTTGGGTCTCCACCTTCTTAAAAGATGCTTCTAAGGAATCCAGTCTCTTGTTGTTCATCTCTTGGTTTTGAGCACTGACTTTGATGAAAGCTTGTAAACTTTCCTCCAAACTCTCTCTCTTAGGCTGGCCTTGATTTGAGGATTGGCCCTGCTGTTGGTTCTGTCTCTGGAGCAAATGGAAAGGCTGTTGAGCATTATTTGTTGTCCAGGAAAAATTGGGGTGACTCCTCCAACCAGGATTGTAAGTGTTGGAGTAAGGATCATTCCTGGCTCTTGGTTGAAATCCCCCCATAGCATTAACTTGCTCAGCTTCATTCCCAAAAGACTCATATGCAGAGGGACATATATTTGCTCCATGCCCGAATGTCCCACAGATTCCACACACTTCTTGAGTAGATGAAGAAATATTGTTCTTCATGTTTAGCATCTGAACCTGCCTTGTCAACTCAGCTATTTGACTAACCATTTCAGTATTGGCTTCCAGTTGATTCACCCCTTGCTTCTTCCCCTTACACTCTTTTGTTGAGAATTAGCTCCCAACATCTCAAAGATCTCGTAAGTCTCATCAGCTGTCTTTTCTCCCATGTCTCCCCCAGCTGCATTATCAACTGTGTTCTGAAATTGCTCGGTAAGACCATCATAGAAAAACTGATTAAGGAGTTGAAGTGGGTAGTGATGATGTGGACACTGGATCAATAACATCTTGAATCTGTCCCAAGCCTCATGAAATGGCTCTCCTTCGAATTGAGAGAATGTAGCAATCTTCCCTCTCAACTCAGCTGTCTTTTGGTGTGAATAGAACTTGCCCATGAACTTGTTATAAACTTGCTCCCAAGTTGTCAGTGAATTTTTAGGCAACATCATGAGCCAACTCTTTGCCCTATCCTTCAAAGTATAAGGGAAACATCTCATCCTCAACTGATCTTCTGTTAGTCCTCCCAAAGGAAAAGTGTTAAGGGTGGAGTAGAAATCTCGAATAAAATTCAAAGGATCTTCATTTGGAACTCCATACAATGATGGCAGCATGTTGTAGTGAATGTTCTTCAACTCATAATTCCTTGCTGCATCTGTCAACCTTATACAAGATGTGGAAGTTCCAATGACAGGTCTAGCAAAATCTCTCATGGTTCTTTGTCTTTCTTCAGCCATTTTAACTGATTGTGCAGAATCTGACTCAAATTCAGAAGTGTCCTCCTCTGTATCAAATCCGGTGTAGAGCTCAAACTCTTCTTTGCTCCTTTTCACTCTTTGAATTTCTGGAATGAATGGATGTAGCTCTCCTTCGAGTGATCTCCTGCCTTGCATAAACAAAAATTTCTAGAAAAAGAAATATCAAAAGCAAAAGACAAATAAAATAAAATGAAAAACAATGAAAATAATCTGAAATATTATTTTTTTTTATTTTTTTAAATAAACAATTACGCCAATTAGCTTCCCCGGCAGCGGCGCCAAAAACTTGTTGCGTTCAAATTAACTCTACCACAAAGCGTCACTCGCAAGTATACGAGGTAGCTGTAGCAAAGGTGATCGCCCCAAGGTCGTCTCTCAAGGAAGCTAAAGTGGCTAGTTGATTATTAGATTATAAATAAAAAGTAAAAAAGAAATTGAAATTGCTAACAACTAATGAAAAAGATTGATTGAAGTTTAAAACGAATAAAAGTAAATTAAGCTGAGTGTTTTGATTCACTTGATAGAAAAGTCTAGGGTTTGCACTTCTCTACTACTTATTTGTATGAACGGTTATTCCTCTTAACTAATTTAATTTCAAAGATTAAATCTCAAACAACTTAATTAATTGAGTCAAGGAAATAAGCTCTCGCATTCAAACCTCTTACAACTAATCTTGTTATAATTGAAACAATCTTTTTAATAGGTTATATCTCTAATTCACCTAAGTCCTTAATTGAATTGTTCCAGCATTAGACTTCATCTCTCAATCCATCATCTAATACCTAAAACACATAATTGGTGGCCAATCAATTATATATTAAAATATTTTATTCAATCAAGGCTAAAGAAATTATTAGCTAAGAGAATAACCAATTCATACAATCATAGCAGATCCATACAAACCCTAGACTAGATCAAATTAGTTCATGATGCAATCAAACATATTCATCTCATTAATGTTCAAAGAAATCGAAATAGACATGATAATATCCATTCAATAAAAATAAAGAGAATAAGTTCAAGAACAAAACTAAGTTACAACTCCTTGAAGCTTCTGAATCAATCTCTTGTTAAAATATCGCAAGAAGGATATAACAATGGAATGAACAATCTAATCTAGCTAGTTTTAATCCAAAGTGAAATCAAAATCAAGAAAACAAAATGTTAAAACCCTAGCTCTTTTCTCTGACGGCTCAAATTCTGCTCAAAATCGTCAACAACCCCTAACCTAGCTTCCTTCTTTCCTTTTATACGAAACGTCCGCTTTAAAATTCGGTGCGCGTTTGGTTCATGAGGGACACAGCCAAGTCATGAGGGACACGACCTTGTGAGAGCTTATTGGAGGGACACGGCCAGGTGTGTCCCTTGCCTGTGTCTGCCTCTGCTTGTTTCTCTCCTCTTTCTTCTTTAGTTGAGTGAAGTCAGAGGTGACTTGGCCGTGTTGGACTATGTTTGAGGGACACGGCCAGGTGACTTGGCCATGTCCCTTGCCTATGTTCACCTCTGTGCAATTTTGATCTCTTTCCTGTGGAACCAAGTGAGACACGGCCAAGTGAAGCTTGACTTGGCCGTGTTGGGTCTTTTTGGAGGGACACGGCCAGATGACTTGGCCGTGTCCCTTGCTTGTGTCTGCTACTGGGACTTGTCTTCTTTTTAACTTGGTATGGGACATGGCCAGTGACTTGGCCGTGTCCTCTGCCTGTGTCACCCACTGCCTTTTCCTTCAATTTGTTTCCTTGCCTGTTTTAACCTAACACAAAACTCAAAACAAACTTTAAACAAGAAGTAAATAGACAATAACCAACAAAACATAAACACAATATTAAAAATTAGGTCAAAAACAACATAAACACTGAAATAAACTAAAACTACTACAATTAAAGAAAACACTAAACAAACCGATTAAAACTAACAAAATACCTAAATAAAACAATAATTAACATAACAAACAAGACACAAAACTATAACAAAAACTAACAAAACAATAATGATAATGATAAATGTGATAATTAAACCAAAACATTAACTCTGAAAGTTGAAAGGCATATTAGTGTCTTTTGGGCCCATGCTTGTCTTTGTTTTCAATGTGAATCATGAATGGTGAAATGATTGAATACTGAGACCCATGCTTGTCTTTGTTTTCAATATGAATCATGAATGGTGAAATGATTGAATAATGAGACCCATGCTTGTCTTTGTTTTCAATGTGAATCATGAATGGTGAATAATGATTGAATAATTATTTCATGTATGATGAAATAATTGAATAAAGTAATGAAATGTAATGTTATGAAGTATGTTATGATTACAATACATAAGTAAATTATTGAAAAGAAATATGGCCTGACAAGCTATGTTGAAAGATGAGATTTTGAATGTATAATATGACATGTAATATATATATGGATGTGGTATATAATATGACATGTAATATATATAAAGATGACATTATGAATATCAATAAGTTATGGAATTGTGGTTTATGTTAATGGTATATGTATATAGGTATACAATTATGAGATTAGTAGAAACATATAAAAAGTGTAATTGAAATGGGGAAAACATGATAAGAAAATAATGATACATGAATTTAATATACGAATATGATTTTTTTTTTGTAATGTATGTTTATAATATTTATTTGTACTACTAAGCTCTCGAACTTAGTGCGGTTGTGTAAATCGCGCAGGTGAGTAGGTGGTTGATCTGGAAGTCAAACTGTTATGCCACGAGAAGGGTAAGAGTATTTCGAGACCAACTAGAAGGTGATGCATACATGCACAATTTAATTATATTGTATTTTGATAAAAATGTGTTCATATGTATAAATGAATTTTGGTAAATACAAGAGTATTTATATATATGTAAGATTATCGAAAGTATAATGATTTTGTAAATGTGCTTTAAATAAAATGTATTATAGTTTGGAACTAGAATTAAGGTTTTTAATCTGAAATGAAAAGTGACATTCTTATACTTTATATATGTACTGCATGTATACAAGGTATATGTATAGTACTTATGTAGAGTATGGGGGTGTCACAATTATTTTGGTATCAGAGCATAGGTTTGAGATTCTCGGCCTAAGTAGATTTAAAACGAAAAGAGGAAAATTTTTGAAAAGTGAAATTATGATACATGCATATGCATTAACACCTAGGTTGGTCCCGGATTTGGCATTATGTGATTTGCAGTATATCTGAATTATATGAGATGGATGATAGTATGTGAATGAGGTTTTATATGAAAGTAAAGCTAGAGAAAAAAATGATATAGGAAAATTTGTACAAGTATAATTGATAAATTAAAGAATTGAAGTTTACTTAAGTAAAGTAAATTTTGAAATTTTTGATTATGGAAGTGTGTTTGTGAAAAAGGTCATAAAGAAATGAATAGGAGAATAAAGTTGGAAATGAGTTAAAAACAAAATCAAGATTAAAGTATGTACTCTTTCCTCTACAATTTGAATCTCTTTCTAATAAACCTTATGTTTGGATTACTAGAGAGAGGAAATATTGTTGGATGGATAAAATGAATAGATATGTTATTAAAATGAAGAAAGTATGGTGGAATAATGAGTGAGTTGATGGGTATAGACAAAGTGTGACAATTTAAGGTTTGGGTATGTAAAGTTAAGGTTTTTAAAAGAAAAAGAGATGATGTTGGTTAAGTAAGGAGATATAATGGTGTTGTTTGTATTGTTATTTTAATGCAAACATTGTGATTTCAATGTTAGAAATATGATATGCTTGAGTGATGTTAAAGCTCATGTTAATGGTGGTAATATGTGACATTTGGATTTTTGAAATGAGCTTTAATAATTATGAAAATTATATGTTTTGATGTTGTTTTGTGATATATATATGAGATGTTTTTAAAGTTGATATTAAGAAAGATGAGAATAGTAAATTGAAGTTTAGGTAAAGTAGTAATTTGAGAATTTAGAGTTTTAATGGAATGTTGATAAAGATTATTTAGATATCGATAGTTTAATGTATGTTAAATATATGAACAAATTGCAATGAATATTATTGCATATGAGAATACTATGAAGTGGGTAATGTGATTGATAATACGAAAATATGTTTTGGGAAATAAAGGGAAAACGAATAAGCAAGTGAAAATGAGTTACTTAAGTAATTTGACTGGAAATGATGAAAATGGATATGAAGGGTATACTAAATGCTTTTAAAAAAAATGTGAGAGAGATGTCACATTAGAAATGTGACTAGGATGTATGTGAAGTGTTATTATGGTTAGAATATATATATATTTGTTGTGTTGACGAATAATTTAAGTCATGTTAAAAGAATGATAATGATGATGTTCAAAGAAAAGTAATAAACATTAAATTTGTATAGATTGTATGCAAAAGAGAAATTAAATAGAATTGCATGATTATGTGTATACATGTATAGGATATGTGAGATGAGTTTTTCTATATGAATGTAATTGTATTATGTAAGAAATGTGGAAAGTAAGTCACAATGTGAATGTGACCTATGAATGTGTATATGGTATAACTACTGGTCTAGTGGTGCTGAGAATAATATTGCATGTGTTAGTGAATCTAAGAGAGATTAGGTTCTGACCTGCACAGAGCTAAACTATATGATAAAATTGAGAGTGGGAATGGACTCGAGTAATACTGGACAGTGAAATTGTTATGGTAATCACTGAACTTGATGATCATATACTATTTTAAGTTCCAAAGTATTTACATGTGGAAAGGTTCTATGTATATGTGTATAATGATAAATGTGATAATTAAACCAAAACATTAACTCTGAAAGTTGAATGGCATATTAGTGTCTTTTGGGCCCATGCTTGTCTTTGTTTTCAATGTGAATCATGAATGGTGAAATGATTGAATAATGAGACCCATGCTTGTCTTTGTTTTCAATGTGAATCATGAATGGTGAAATGATTGAATAATTATTTCATATATGATGAAATAATTGAATAAAGTAATGAAATGTAATGTTATGAAGTATGTTATGATTACAATACATAAGTAAATTATTGAAAAGAAATATGGCCCGAGAAGCTATGTTGAAAGATGAGATTTTGAAAGTATAATATGACATGTAATATATATATGGATGTGGACATTGTGAATATCAATAAGTTATGGAATTGTGGTTTATGTTAATGATATATATATATAGGTATACAATTACGAGATTAGTAGAAACATATAAAAAGTGTAATTGAAATGGGGAAAACATGATAAGAAAATAATGATACATGAATTTAATATACGAGTATGATTTTTTTTTTGTAATGTATGTTTATAATATTTATTTGTACTACTAAGCTCTCGAGCTTAGCGCGGTTGTGTAAATCGCGCAGGTGAGTAGGTGGTTGATCTGGAAGTCAAACTGTTATGCCACGAGAAGGGTAAGAGTATTTCGAGACCAACTAGAAGGTGATGCATACATGCACAATTTAATTATATTGTATTTTGATAAAAATGTATTCATATGTATAAATGAATTTTGGTAAATACAAGAGTATTTATATATATGTAAGATTATCGAAAGTATAATGATTTTGTAAATGTGCTTTAAATAAAATGTATTATAGTTTGGAACTAGAATTAAGGTTTTTAATCAGAAATGAAAAGTGACATTCTTATACTTTATATATGTACTGCATGTATACAAGGTATATGTATAGTACTTATATAGAGTATCAGGGTGTTACGTTTGAGCTACCTTAATTCAAGTGTTAAAAGTTATCTTGGAAGAGGAGTTGATAGAGTGGTGTTGTTGCTCTTAGAGGTAAGTACAAATTTTGATTGATTGCATACATTTATATGACATTGGGACTTAACACATTTAGTTGAGAAATGTGTTAAGTTACTTGATACATTGTTGATGAATGAGTTATATGTTGTGATATGCATAATGTGAAATATTTTGATGTATTAATGCAATTGAGTAAAGTATTATATATGAAAAGAAATGTTGAAATATGTGATATGAGATGTGAAAACATAATGTAACCAATCGATATTGAGATGAAATAGAAGAATGAGAAAAAAAAAGAGAAAAGATGATATATTAGGGCAATGAGCCTAGTTTGATTATGGGAAATGAAATGAGAAATGAATTGTGAAAGAGATTGATAATGAGATAAATGAATTAATTGTGTGCCTAGTATGTTATTCAATTTTTAGAGTTCTGGGTTTGGCGGCATGCCTATGAATCGCTGGGCAGGTGAAAAGACTGGGTCGTAAGCCGACCCCGGCTAAAAATTGTGAAATATGATGTTTTTGAGGTGAAAAGACCGGGTCGTAAGCCTCAAAAACTGTAACAATCTAGCCAAGTTGAGGACCAAGATACTGGGGCCCTAGGGTCTAGCCGGGTTGAGGTCCAAGAGACTGGATCTGTTACATTATCCATGGATATATATATCACCTACAGGCTTGATAAATGTGATTATGGACCAAAGCAGTAACTCTGAACTTTGAATAGCATATTAGATCCTTTTTGGGCCCATGCTTGTCTTTGCTTTAATGTGAACTATGAAATGTGATGCAAATGATTAAAATGTTGAGATATAATGCAATGAGTTAATATATTCATATATATTATGCATGAGCATCGCATTGATCTATATTGAATCAAAGTTTGTACCACTAAGCTTTCTGCTTAGCGCGATTGTGGTTCATCACGTAGGTGACAGGGTAGATCCGGTTGTGCCGAAGAGCTCGTCTAGACCGAGTCGAGTCTAGGCTTGAGTTTGTGATCGCAGTGTTGAGTTGTGGACATCAAGATCAAAGACCAATTGCCAGCATGTATAAACTTCATATTTTTGTACTTATTGATTGTGATGTAGACATATGTATTTTCCGCTGCTTATTTAACAAATGTTTTGAACAGACTGTTTGGATAAACTTTTGGGTGCTAATGTTATATGTATATGTATTTTAAAAAGGAATGTTTTCTCTATTGATTTCTATAACATGAGTTAAATGTTTTAAGTTTACTCAGACTGACTTATGATGCTTATATGTTAAAGATTAAAGTTTGGTTTGTTTAGAAATGAACTGTGACACCCCTTTATCCGGTATGCGTATATTGCATGTTGTGCAGGCATATGCGGTATGGGTATATTGGGGTATGGGGGTGTTACAATTGTTTTTGGTATCAGAGCCTAGGTTTGAGGTTCTCAAACTAGGTAAATTGTAAGAAAAAGAAAGTTTTGATTTTAAAATATTATTTTTAAATAAGATACGTGCATTGGCACTGGTAGTTTCTGATCTTTGATGAGTTATTTTTTGCTGTGTTTGCAGATATAGGTAGTGATGGCGTCTCACTCATGTCAGTCTGTAGAAGGTAGTGCTGAGAGTGTAGCTCCTGTTGAGGGTAGAGATGGAGCTAGGGTTGAGTTAACTGGAGAGGCACCTGCTCCTGTGCCTGAGAGACCAGCTGCTGATGAGATGTTGTCTGTTTGGTTATGGCATATAGTAGATTTGTTGAGGCAGGCTCCAGTGCAGCAACCGCCACCGCCACCGCCACCACAGCCGCAGGTACCGGTGAGGCAGTATGATAAATTAAGGAATTTCGGAGCTAAGGGCTTCTTTGGTACTACATATCCTGCAGTAGATGAGCAATGGTTGGATAGAGTTCAGAGGGTATTTATCCAGTTGCAAGCCACTCCTAAAGAGAAGTTTGATTATGCTAGATCTCTTCTGCAGAGAGATGCATATGATTAGTGGAAGACGGTTCCCCATGCCATGGATGATCCACCGACCTTATTTTATGGTGATTTTCTGCGGGAGTTTGAGCAGAAGTATACTACGAGGGAGGGTAAGGATGTTAAGAAGATGGAGTTTTTGAATCTGAGGTAGGATAACGAGACAGTGACAGAGTATGAGATTGAGTTTATTCGATTGAGTCACTATGCTGGTGGGATTATTTCAGATGAGATAGACCGGTGTAGGAGATTTGAGGAGGGGTTGAGGCCCTCTATTTTGTGTATTGTTGCTGGTTCCCGGTATCAGGATCTTTTTCAGCTTGTTGCAGTGGTCCGGAGTGTTGAGAGAGCGCAGGCTATTGCAGCAGCTGCTACTGAGGAAGAGACCACAGTTAGGAGACCCCAGTTTGAGGCAGGGTCTTCATCTGCAAAGAGAGGCCGAGGAGGTCATTTTCAGAGGTTCAGTAGGGGTGAGAGGCAGCCTATTAGGTCAGTACCACATCAGAGTCAGAAATCGAGACCTACAGTTTCTGTGGCTAGTGCACCGACCCCAGTGGCTTAGAGGTCTACTCCACCTACATGTGTCCATTGTGGTAGGATACATGAGGGTGTTTGTTGGAAGATTGGTGGAACAGCTGTATGTTTCAGATATGGATCGCCTGACCACTTCATTAGAGATTGTCCCGAGCTACAGGAGGATAGGCAGGTAGATTTTGCAATTTCTCGACCTAGTGTGAGAGGAGGTCAAAGTGGCAGAGGTTTTAGTAGAGGTGGTAGACTTGGGTTCAGTCAAAGAGAAGGCTCGACATCAGGAGGTAGTAGGCCAGATGAGGCTGGGCCTTCTCAACGAGTGTACATGATGCAGCGGCAACCGGATGCTTCAACCGTCATTGCGGGTATATTTTTCTTTATTTGGCATTTCAGTTCTTGCTTTGATTTATCTAGGATCTACTCATTCATATATAAGTGCATCTATTTTTCATGTGATTGAATTACATTATGAGTCCCTAGGATTTGATGTCTTGGTGATAAATCCTTTAGGTCATAGTGTTGTGGTGAGTAAGGTTCACCAAGATGGTCCAGTTGTTGTTCAGGATGAGGGGTTTCTTAGTGATTTGATTGAAATGCCTTTTAAGGAGTATGATTTGATCTTAGGCATGGATTGGTTATCTAAGCATGGAGCTGTGGTAGATTGTCAGAAGAAGTGTGTTACCCTGAGAACCGGTGATGGTAGAAGTGTTATGGTATCTAGTGAGCAGAGACAACTTGCATCCATGTTTGTTTCAGCTGTTGCAGCTAGGAGGTTGATTCGGAAGGGATGTGAGGCTTATCTTGCTCATGTTGTAGATACTAGAGTAGTGGTTTCTCAACTTGATAGTATACCCAAAGTTGCTGAATTCCCAGATGTGTTTCCCGAGGAGTTTCCAGGGATACCCCCTGAGAGAGAGGTTGAGTTTGGTATCGATTTGTTGCCTTAATAAGGAAATAAGATTTTGTTGTTGTATAATGATAATATTAAATTAATATGCGGTGCATATATATACTAAAGAGATGAATTAATTTTGTCTAATGACAATTCGGTTAAAGATATGATAATCTATTGTGATTGTTTGATTAAATAGAAAGTATAATGATGGGTTATGAAATTGTAAAAAGGTAATTAAGAATGATCCTAAGGGGGAGAGTAGAAATTATAATTTGATGAAATAATAATTTGATGAGATGATTAATGTCATAAGAGATTTTAAAATTATATTTAAATTTGGATGGTTTATTACATTACTGGATAATTTCGAGGACGAAATTTTCTTAAGGGGAGAGAATTATAACATCCCTAATTTTTTTGAAATTAAATAATTTAATTAAAATTAAATTAAATAAATTATTTAAATGGGAAATGAAAGGTTTAGAAGTAAGAATATGGGATGTATATGTGAAATATACATAAAATATATAAAAGTCAACTAAAAGTCAAGTGGCAATATGGTAAATATACTTTAGAAATTAAAATTATTTAAATAATTTAAAAATAAATTATATATGAATGGAAGATATAATTTATGATTTTTTATTCAATAAATAAATAAATAATTAAATAATTAAAAATACAATTAAATATAATATATATAATACATATAAGGTATATTTGATGTGTATATGGGATACACATTATATGCACATATGAGCATTTAAATACATTAAATATATTTTATACATATATAGTATATACATTATATAAATATGTATATAATGATATATGAGAAATATAAGCAATATATATATGACGTATACATGTACTTAGAGTATATACAACATATAAATTGGATATAAATTTATATATATATATATATAGATATTTATGGATGGGGAAGATGAAAAATAAATAAATAAATAAATAAGAAAAATCAAAGATGGAATGCTTGGTGGAGAATTAAAACAAATTAATTAATTAATTTAATATATATGGATAGGAAAAGTGGAAATATACATAACATGGACTTTTTCTTCTTTCCTTCCAAGCCATGGCCGTGAGTTCCATTTAGAAAGAGAGAGTGAATTATTCCTATATAGTCCAAATTAATTAGGAAATCAAAGGTTTCAAAGAAATTTTAAAGAAAAAATCAAGATTCAAGTAAGTACATAATCTCTAAAGCTTGGTTTTCTTTCTTTTTTTAAGATTATGTTTGGATTTCTAGTGGGAGAAAATAATGTTTAATTGCTTAATTGGGTATGAATGAAGTTATTTTGAGTAGCTAATAATGATTTTTAAGTTGGATTGAAGAAATGGTTAAGTTTGAGTAAAGTTTGGTGAAGAGAGAGAATTTAGGATTATGGAACTTTTGGATTTTTTTAATTGATGTAATTTAATTATGCAATTTGGTTCTAAATATGTTATTTTGATGCATAAACAAAGATTTTAGAGTCAAATGATGAATTTAGTTAAGTTTGGATAGAGATTGGATGAGGTAGCGTTGATTTAGAATTTTGAAAATGTGAATTTTCAAAGAATGATAAATTATTTGATTTTAATGCTTAAATCATGTTCTTTAATGATATAAGTGATGGAAATAAGATTAAAATGATAATTAGATTGAGTTGGAATGGAGAGCCTTTAATGGTGAAGGTCATGCCATTTTAGGGTTTTTAATAAAAATGCGTCTTTATTTAATGTAATTGGTTTAAACATGTTAAAATATGTTTATAATTATATAAATAAACTTAAAATACCAATTTAAGTGATTTAATATGATTTTTCTAAGTTAAAAAAGGTTAGGCCTAACTTTGGTGTTTTGATGAAAGTGGTGCTTAATTAAGGTTTGGTGCTTGACATGTCTTAGAATGTGATATTAAATGATTATATTTGATCATATTTGGTATAGGCATTAAGGAGTGGTGATTTGCCTAACCCTAGTGTTGAAGGGCAACTTGGAAGTGAAGGTTGGAGGTTGGTTTTGAGCTTGCTTTTGAGTGCTCTTTAAGGTAAGTATAAACTTTGGATAAATTGGATATGTTTGCATTACATTGGGCTTAATACATTTTGATTAGAAAATGTGTTAAGCTACTTGATACATGGATCATTCATGAATAATGTGTTATGACATGTATAATGATATGTTTGCATTACGTGCATTATGAAAAGCCATTGTTAATGATTAAATTGAATAGAATGTGAAATAAGTGCATTATGTGAAAATGGCCCAAAGTGTTTGGGTAATGTGATTTTGAAGTGGAATGTGATACATTATGATGATATATTGGGATATGATGAAATGAAATGAATTGACATTGATGAAATAAAAAAAAAAGAGAAAATGAGGCAATGTGCCGAATTGATAAAGAGAAAAGAGGCAATGTGTGTAGTTGATTATTACAAAAATGAGAAATAAATTGATAATGGAAAATATGAAATAATTGTGTGCCTAGTATATTATTTAATTTTCAGAGTTCTGTGTTTGGTGGCATGCCTATGAGGTTATCCTCATTATTTGCCTTTGGGGCTACCTTTTGAGTAGTACTTTGATTTGCCTTCGAGGCTAGACGCTTAGCGTCACTGTGATGTGATTTGCCTTCGGGGCTAGCTTTTGAGCATTACTATGATTTGCCTTCGGGGCTAGACACTTGGTGTCAATTTGGACCAAAACAGTAACTCTGGGATTTAAATGGCATACTAGATCCTTCAGGCCATGCTTGTGTTTATGCTTATGTGAATGGTAAAATGATTGAAGAATATATTTTAAAATGAAATTATATGACACAATGCGACATGATATGTAAAAGCATTTTGTATTGGTATTGTTTTACAGTTTTATTATTATCAAAGTTTGTACCGCTAAGCTTTTAGCTTAGCGTGATTATAATTCATCGTGCAGGTGACAGGGGTGATCTGGTAGAACCAGAGAGTTCTGCTAGACATGGTCGGATCTAGGCTTATGTTTATATACATGCAAATATCTGAATAATTGAATTGAATAATTCAGTTTCCTATTTATTTACTGTGTAGTTACTATTTATACACTATTCACCAACTACTCATTTACTATTTGTAAATAGTTATTTACTATTTATCAATAGTAACATTTACTTTTTTTTTTCACGAGAATACTGTTTTTCTCTTTTTATTTTTATCTTTTTCCCTTGCAATTTTTCTATATAAACGTCGGCTTATTTCTTCATTTCATCCATGCTCATATATATTTTGAAATTAGAGGGTTTAGAGAGTTTAGCATAGAGTTGAGGAGAAAATGCATGCTTTAAGATCAGGAACTCAATCTAATGCTGTGTTATTGGAGTTTATCCGATAGTATGAAAATGGAAATATAAGCAGCTTCATCGTAGGAATGTAGAGTTATTTGGAGTCTGCTAGCCGGGATGCACTTTATTACAGTTCAAATCAAAAGACCAAGGTAATAATTCAATTATTTATTTTAACTGCAAATTATTTTTCGTTTTTGTGTTTTTGTGTCTTTTTTATTATTTTTTTGTTTTGTTCTTTTTTTATTTTATTTCTTTTTATTTTATGTTTATTTTTTATTGTTGTTTTTATTTTATTTTTCTGTTTCTTTTAAGATTTAGGAAAAATAAATTAATTAGATGAATATATTGAAGAATTTAACAAATAAGTAAATAGATAGGCTAAAAATAGAACATAAATAAATTTAGCCTAAAAATCAGTAGTATTGATATGATGATATACTTACCTTGTGTTAACTTACCTGGCTCCGTGTTAGCGTGATCGTTGTGTTATCCGAGGCGGAGGGTGTGTCTATAAAGCCCGACAATGGTATGATGTAGTACCTTCTCGGGTAAAATGGATTATTCGAGATTGCGGTTTTGAAAGCTTTATCTTGCAATTACCATCTGAGGAGTGTCGATAGACAGGAGTGTAGTTCAAGCATTGTCAGAGCGGTGGATGGACACGACCCATACTTTTCACCTACCTATAAGAGAAATGACCATTGGCCAGTCGATTATACAACCATAACTGGTATTCGGTACTATGGCCTTCCGATCCCTCTTACCAATGATATTCTAACATTCGAAGAACTCTAACAGTTAATCGGTATGGAACCATCATTTAAAGGGCCTTTCAAGATAAAAATTAAGCCGATTTGGAGTTATTGGATGAACTACGAAGGACATGTTCGTAGGGAAACAACCAAGCAATATGCTCGAGGATTTTTACTGTATTTGCTCGGGTCGACCATTTTAGGCAGTACTGAATCTGCCATCCATTTGTCGATGTTAAGGGCCCTTACTGATATGAGTATAGTACCGCTTTATGGCTGGGGTGAAGTTGGCCTTGCTTGTCTTTACCATGGACTTGATAAGATTTGTAGAAATAAGAAGTCTTTTGTTTGTTTTATGGTGGTTGTCGAGGTACTCTTCTTCCACCATTGTCAATTCTATTCTTATCTTTGCATGAATTTGATTTTTATTATTGTTGTAGGCATGGGCATATGAGCATAATCTTGTGAGGGTGCCTGGCATTTCCTGAGAGAGAGTCGGGTATCCAAGATTAAATTTTTAGTTGTCAGATCGTGTAGAAGTTCCTGGCTCTCACCATGTGCACACCTAGCGCTATCTCTTAAGTTGGTTATCCTGGGCCAGGTAAAATAGCATTAGTATACTTTAAAATTTAGATAAAAGTTCACTTGCCTTATATCATTTTATAGGTCAATTTGGCCTAGTGGAACACAGAAGAGCGGACGAACTGGACTTCTTCCATGAATGCCGCACTGACTTTTCAACATACCTGCCGAGTCATTGCCGGCCCTGTGTCTAGTGGCTGGTTTCTTGGGGAAAGAGTGTATGAGTGGTTTCTTGGTCCCTAGCAGTGAAGGATTCTGATGCATTGCCCATAATATAGTTTAAATATCACATCAATGCCGGAGAATGCATGGTGGTTGGCTCGGCATGGTTATGATGTTGAAACCTTTCTCTATCCATCGGGTGCATCTTATATCTAGTTTATTCAAGTAGGACTCTTGAACTTTGATGTATCCCCTGTTAGTGTGTGGGAGATTCCCGAGGAAAATGAGGATAGAGATGAAGAGGAGTATCACGGAGAGGGAAGAGAGTCTGCCTCACATCTCGGGGCTAGCACTTCTCAGGTAAACTTTTACCATTTTTCCATTGCAATCGTTTCTTTCTTATCTTGTTTTGACTTTTTTAATGATTGTTGCATGCTGCTGGCTTGTTTGGTCATGAGGCTAGACCTTCTTTTACTGCTCATCGATTTACTCATTCTAATCAACCGGAGATCCCATCTCATCCACAGGGCATTGATATGAATTGCCTGGTAGGTTTTCTTGTTCCATGATAATTTATGCTATATGTATGCATGATTATGTATGCTCTTACTCTTTTCCTTTCTAGCTCACAGTGGATGCTTGAGGAACAAAACAAGAAACTTCAAGAAGAGTTTGCTGCTAGTCATCAACAGGTTGTCCATTTTGAGATATTGTATCACCAGTCAGAGCCAGATTTTTGAGACTTCCGGTTTCAGGGGATGAGAGATCCTGGTGCTTCTAGATGACCCCAAACTGATGACCATGAGATCCTTTCATCTATTTCGGATGAGGACCGTTACAGATCTAAATTCCAGGGTAATAAAGATTCAGGTCCTCCTACTTCAGACTGACCCGGGATAGGTGATATGCCTCCTTCTTCAATAGGCGATGACTTTTTTAACGTTTTGTTTGATCATGATCCACCACCGCATTCTTAGTGATCTATGAGTATTGTATGAATTGAGGAAATATTATATAATAAGTATAATGATAAAAAGAATAATGATGAACTTTTTTTTATCATCATTATTACTACGATACAAATATTGGCCTTTCCTCATCACATTTAATATTTCCACAGTATCACTAACCTTCAAAACCAAAGGCAACGCGGCAATTCAAGATCCTTTCGTCGCCAATTCCCTATCCTCGTGTATCTTGGTCTCACACTTTTCCTTGTCAATTTTGGAATACCCAATCCTCCCATATAAATTTTTTTTGACGCCACGATTTCATATAGAAACCAGGAGATTTTATACTACAACGTAAAAACTCCTTTTAACAATTCCAATTTTCCTTCAGTCGTCAACAATGACCGAACTCCATTTAAAGAAAACAAAAGTTCTATTTAAAAATATGAATGCCATTCATTGGAAACAAATATCTTGGTCAAAAATCAATACTTTGAAGTGTTTTCAAAATATTAAATTGAACCATTCTTTTTTACATGCCATGGCTTCTTTTTGGAATGTGAATTCTAGTATATTTAAAATTAATGGCTTTGAAATATGTCCCTTGATTGAAGAATTTGAGGTCATCCTTGGACATCCAAGCAATCAAAAAATGGCATTACCTATATTGATTTCCAAAACTCAACAAAAGATGCAAATGTTATTTCAATTGTCAAAGCCCGAAGTTCTACAATTGATGAGAGGTGAGAAAATTCTGCTTGGTCCTTTAATTGACTTTTGCCTTTCTCATTTGGCTCCTACTAAGGCATGGGGACGTATGCTTTTTCTATGCTTGCTTGGCCAATTCTTGCTTGTTTCTTCTGATGGCTATATTGATCCATGAATATTAGATACCATGGACCAAATGGAAGGAGGTTTATCGCCGATACCCATGATCTTAGCTGAGACTTTCGTTGGATTAGACCAACTTAAATCAGGATTGTTAAAGAGACTGACTGGGAGTCCATTCTTGCTTCAGATAATTACCTAAACTGCCCTTTCGGGTTTTCAATTTAGATTTTTCTTTCTTTTTTTTATTGCTCTAATTTTTGCCTAGTCTACCCATGCTGGTTTTTGGAACTAGCGAGCTATCCTAATTTTTGCCTAAGCTGCCCTTGCGGGTTTTCAACTTAGTGGACCCCTTCTTTATATATATATATATATATTTTATATTGCCTAGTCTGCCCATGTAGGATTTCGGAACTAGTGAGTTGTCCTAATTTTTGCCTAAGCTGCCCTTGCGGGTTTTCAACTTAGCAGAACCCTTTTTTTTTTAATTTTTAATTTTTCCTCACAGATTTGGCTTCAGAAGTGTCTCTGCTTGCTTGATACTCCATCTATGAATTTTGCCAGATATCTGCCACGACATCATTCTGTTAAGAAACTACTCCATCCTGCTTCTTCGTATGTTGACTGGATCCACTCAAGCGCTGAAGTCAATATCCGTTAGTTAGTACCTTGGTGGAAGATTTCTCATATCACCATGCGAACATACTTGATGTATGTTCCTCTTGCTGCTCTTCGTAGAGCTACTTGTTATGATCCTTGCTGGCTTAACTGTCAGTATGGAGCAGAGCTTTGAGGTTCTAAATTCACTTCCAATTTAGACATGCCTTGTCTGACTGAAGCCTACTTGGATCGGCTGAAGCAAAGTTGGCCTACACGTTACACTTATCGTTTGCCATAGATTTTACATTTGTCAATTTCTTTAGAAAGTGTATTGTTAGGATGAAAAAATAATAAAAGTAATAATAAGAGATGTTTCTTTTCCTTTTATTATTTGTCATCACCTTTTGCCATTGTGTTTATTTATTTCATCCATATCTGGTCAAATACTCATAACAGTACACATAAAAGAATTTTAATATTAATTATGTTTTATTAAATTGGGGAATAACCAAACAAAAAGCCAGCATACACAAGATCACTCATGTTGCCAACTAGCCCTTTTGGGTTTTCTAATTGACGATTTTCTCTCATTTAGCCCTAATTGTTGCCTAGTCTGCCCTTTCGAGTTTTTAGAACTAGCGAACCGCTCTAACTTTTGCCTAGGCCGCCATTTTCGGGTTTTCAACCTAGCGAGCTCTTTTTCTCTTTTTCTTTTTTTATACATAAAACCTCTTCAACCTGTCAATGTTCACTGGCTCACTAAACTCATTCCCGTCCATGTCTGATAACTTTACTGCACCCTTGTTCATAACTTGTTTCATAACATATGACCGTTCCCAACTAGGCCTAAATTTTCCTCTTGGATCAGATACATTAGGCTTACATTGTTTCAACACAAAATCACTGATTTTGAGTTTTCTGATCATAACCCTTCTATTATAAGCCTGAGCTATCCTCCTTTGATACAATTGATGATGATACAGTGCTTTTAACCTTCTCTCCTCTAGTAAAGCAAATTGTGAATATCTACTCACTACCCATTCCGTTTTAGGTAGTTCAGCTTCCAAGACCACTCTTAACGACTTGATCTCAATTTTAATTGGCAACACTGCTTCCATCCAGTAAACCAAAGAGAATGGTGTCATTTCAGTCGGTGTTCGCACACTTGTTCTATATCCCCACAAAGCAAAAGGAAGCATCTACAACCAATCCTTGTGTGTCTTGGTCATCTTGGACAGGATCTGCTTAATTGTTTTGTTTGTTGCTTCTACTGCACCATTAGCCTTTGGTCTATAAGGAGAGGATCGGTGATGATGGATTTGGTACTTTGAGAATAAGTCCTTAACTGCCCCTTGAAACTGTACCCCATTGTTTGATATCACACTGTGCGGGACTCCATATCTGTAGATGAGGTTCCTTTTAATAAATCTTGTAACACCCCTGCTGTAACACCCCTATACCCAATATATGTACATCACATACACCCACATCTGTAATATACATATACCGGATGCAAGAATGTCACAGGCTACTTTAAACAAACATTCTTTATGAGAAAACTTACAGTATTTAAATTATATTATAGAACATAATAGATAAAACATTTGTTTATTATGCAGCAGAATATACATATATATATAACAAAAACAATATTTACAAAATATAGAGTTTATACATGCTTGGCAGTTCATCTCCGGATCTACCCTGTCACCTGCGTGATGAACCACAATTGCGCTAAGCCATAGGCTTAGTGGTACAAACCACAATAACAATATGCTTTAATGTAATGCCAATGTCATACTTTCAAGAATTAGAAACAATGCACAAGAATATCATATTTCTTAACATTAAATTTTATTATATTATTCAATTATTTCATCATTCATTATTCACATTTAAGCAAAGACAAGCATGGGCCCAAAAGAAACTAATATGTCATTCAAATTCCAGAGTTACTGTTTTGGTCCAATAATCACATTTATCAAGCCCGTAGGCAAATCATTATCACAATGAGAAACATCTCATATGTAACATCCCAACTAGGCTTCAAGGATTAGGCCCAACCAAGCTTCAAGGGGAGCTAAGTATCAACCCAACTTGGCTTCAAGGACCAAGCCCAACCCAGCTTCAAGGGATTGTTACTTTTAGGCATGCCACCAATAACAAAACTCTGAAAATTGAATAACACATTAGGCACACAATTCTTTTATTATTTCATTATCAATTCCATTCTCATTTTCTCATAATCATCTAGGCAACCATGCCCCAATTATTTCATTTGCATCATTATAGCCAAAAACAATGGCTTCACATCTCATCATTAGGGTATACATAACCTATTGCATTGTACATACATTTTGAATGATCATTATATCTTTCACATTATGCAAATCATAGCATTAATCAAATGTATCAACAATGTAATATATTACTTAACACACTTACAACCAAATGTGTTCAGTCCCAAAGTCATGTAAATGTATGCAACCATGTAAGGTTTGTACTTACCTCAAGAGCAACTCACACCAATCTAACCACTTCCTCTTCCAAGAATCCTTAAACACTTGGATTAGGACAACTCTATCTCTTCAAAACCTAATTGTGAGCGGGGATTTTCGCGCCTACTCCCGGTGGATTGGTTCTTGTGACTTTAGCACTGTTTAGGCTAGGACCTTAGAGAACACGGACCTAAGTCCGGATAAAATGGAGTCGCCACCCGGACAGGCCGGGAAAAAGAAAGGGGTGGATGACTCGATTCCTAAGAAATCCCCAACCCCCTATTGGGTTTGGAAAGTTGGGTACGTGTGGGGAAGGTGAGAAATGGCCCAACACCCCCACAATGCCCGGTTCATTGGAATCGGCCTCCTGTACAGGTCTTAATATTATAAAATTCTTAAATGTAACAATATTATCCATATTACACACAATAATTAAAATAAAGCATCGATATATTGAAAATCAAAACAATGTCCAAGCAAAACAAATAAATGGACACCCATCCAAAGATGGAAACATGCCCTTACATAATCCATACCTAAATAGGACACCCTCCGAAAGGTAGAAACATGTCCTTTACATTGGTTCTACAATAGAAAAACAATTTAAATTACATGATATTTAACTAATGAGGTACCCACCAAGTGGAAACATACCTCTTACAACATTTGGAAATCTAAATAAATCGATAAAAGTAAATAACCATTCATCATAAATAAATCATTCATCAAAGATATCAATCAAAATATAAAATAAACATCCATCCATGATAAACTCAATAAATCAAGCATTGAACATAAATAAGTTAAAGCAAATAAAGTATATCAAAGCATAATCAAATATAACATTGAATAAAGCAAATAAAGATTCAAATTAGGGCTACTGTTTCTACTTAAGATTCTTTAATTAATATTTAGAATTTTGGAGATTCAAATTAGGGCTACTGTGATTTTAAAGGAATTACAATGGATTAAAGTTTTATGATTTAAAAAGTTTGTAAAGTTCTTTGATTAACCAAATTAGGGTTTGAGATGTAAAATCATGAAATTAGGGTTTTGACACTTTAAAACATCGGATTTATGATTATTAGCTACTGAATATGGTTTTTAGGTTTACTGTGTTTGAATTTTAATATTTATGTTTATAAAGTTTTAATGTTTAAAGATTAAAGGGTTAGGGTTTAGGAAAACTAGGGTTTAAGGTTAACTAATTTGGGGTTGCTGTTTTGAGTTTTGGAATTGAATTAGGGTTTTAGAATTTTTGATTTAGGGTTTCGAAGAATGTATTAGGTTTTTAGGATTTGAAAATCAATTTATAATTTTATAAAACTTTATGAAAATAAACCAAACGATTTAAAGTTTATAGAAATAGAAAAGATGTTTTTTAGAGTTTTTCTTGGAAAGAAACAGATTTAAATTAGGATTTTGAAATTTTGGAAATAAATTAGGGTTTTGAGATTTTGAAGAAACAAAAATAATAATTTTAAGCTTTTTGGAAAACAAAGCAAAGAATTAAGGTTTTTTAACTTTAGAAAAGGAGAATTAAGGTTCTAGGGTTTTTGAATTAAAAGAAACAATAGGATGATTTTAAGCTACTGTGAAGAAATTAGACAATTGATGCATACCTCCGTTTGTTGGTTCCACCAAAAATTTCTTCTTACATGAACAAAAACAAAGACAAGCTTTGCTGCCTTTGATGGATTGAATTGTTGTATGCTCTCTCCAAAAAAAAATCAGATTGATTCAAAGCCTTTCCTACTCCGTTTCAGTCTTAATTTTTCTCCAAATTTCCATCCCAATTTCTTCCTCCTTTTTGTGTTGTTATTGTCCTTATTTATAGAAGAATTTTATGGTTAATTCTATTCATTCACGAAATATAACATTGATTAAGAAAAGGAAACCGAAACCTAATTATATTAGGTTTTGAAAAAATTTGCGTCGGATTAAAACTGCTGCGGAAAAATTATGCTGGCGATAAACTGCTGCAGCTGGCTGCGGGTTGCAGGTGCGAATTGGCCTAATTAAGGCCATTTCGCCGCAGCTCCTTTAGGCGACAAAATTTTTGTTAATTTTTATTTTTTTATTAATAAAAATTAGATACTAAAGCAAAAATTATTTAATTAAGATAACAAAAAATTATTTTGGACTAATTAAAATATATTGGACTAGACTGGGTAAAAAATTAAGGGTCTACAGTTTTCCCCATACTTGAATGATCTGAGACTTTAGTGAAAGAGAGTAAAGAGCAATAAGACTTAATTTTTTAGATGGTTGAGGTTTTGGGTTCTGGACCCGGTTCGAGTTCTGGACTCAAGGATAATTCTAGGTTCTGGACCTAAGGAAAATTCGGGTTCTGGACTCGAGCTAAGTTCTGGACTTAGGAAAGATTCTAGGTTCTGGACCTAAGGAAAATTTGGATTCTGGACCCGAGTTAAGTTCTGGAATTAAAAGAGATTCTAGGTTCCGGACCTAAGGGTAATTTGGGTTCTAGACCCGAACTAAGTTCTGGACTTAGAAATAATTATAGGTTCTAGACCTATGGAAAATTTAGGTTCTGGACCCGAGCTAAGTTCTAGACTTAAAAGAGATTCTAGGTTCTGGACCTAAGGATAATTGGGGTTCTGGATCTGAGCTAAGTTTAGGACTTAAAAGAGATTCTAGGTTCCGGACCTAAGGAAAATTTAGGTTCTGGACCCGAACTAAGTTCTGGACTTAAAAGAGATTCTAGGTTCTGGACCTAAGGATAATTTGGATTCTGGACCCGAGTTAAGTTCTGAACTTAGAAATAATTCTAGGTTCTAGACCTAAGGATAATTTGGGTTCTGGACCTGAGCTAAGTTCTGGACTTAGGAAAGATTCTAGGTTCTGGACCTAAGGATAATTTGGGTTCTGGACCTGAGCTAATAAAAATTTTTATTTCAAAAAGTTTGGCTAATTTTTATGCATATATCTTCTTCTTTGCCCCTTGCAAGTAAAAACATTTAAACACACACAAGTATTTGAATGATTAAAGTGAATAATTAAATTTACTGTGTTTTTACTGTGTAGTCACTGTTCATGCATTATTTACTATTCATAAAAAGTAAATTTACTATTCAAAAATAATAGTAAATAGTATTTACTATTTATAAATAGTAATTTACTATTCATAAATAGTAAAATTGTAATATCCCAAAATACACCCTAAAAGTTTTGGAATCATTATGGTTCTATTTAGATTTAATGTGTATGTATGATGGAAAGAGAAAAGAAGTAAAAAGAAAGTGTATATGTTGAATATATATGGATGTACATATAACATATACATAGTATATAAATGGGTGTAGGAAAATAAGTGTATATAATAATAATAATAATAATAATAATAATAATAAAGATAAAGAAGAAAAGAAAAGTCAAAGGATGAAGTGGTGGTGGAGGATATTTTAGTAAATATCTAATTATATTATAATTAATATATATATATAAGATAAGTATGAAAAGAAAGAAAGGAGGATTTTCTTTCTTCCTATCTTCTTCTTCTTCTTCTTCTTGAACGAGAGAGAGAGAGAGAGAGAGAGAGAGAGAGAGAGAGAGAGAGAGAGAGAGATGTGATTTTGGTTGATTTTTACACCAAATTCTTAAGGGTTTTAAGAGAGTTGAAGTTGGAGATTGAAGATTTGGCATAATATCCAAGTAAGTGTTCATTTCTTTGAGTTGATTCTATTGATTGTGTATCCAAGTAAGTATTCATTTTCTTGTATTGATTTCCTTTGATTGAGGTTATAGTTGATATGGTTTGTGTGTGAGATGATAATAATGAAAGATTGAAGTATATAGATGTGTTGAATTGGTATCTAAATGATGATAAGTAGGGTTATTTGTGAGGATGATGATGAATTATTAAAATTGTTGAGTAAGGGTTTAGTATAAATGAATTGGGGATTTGAGTAGTTTATTTATAGTGATGTATATAATGATTATTATTATGATATATTGAAGTTTTATAAGTGTTAAATTGATAGGTAATTGATGAATATAACCAATATGTTGATTAAGGGTGTTGTAATATGGATTTTGGAGTGTTTGTGTTGTCAAGGATGACAATTAGGAATACATGATTTTTGACACGGCCAGTGACACAACCGTGTTGTTGGGCGTGTCATCGGTACTGAGTCTGACGTTTGTGACATGACCAATAACACGGCCATGTTACTGAGCGTGTCATAGCTACTGTGAGAAAAAGTAATTGACATGGCCATGAACACGCCCGTGTTGTTGGGCGTGTCAATGTTTCTGTAAGGCAAAATGAATGACACGTCTAGTGACACGTCCGTGTTACTGAGCGTGTCAAAGCTTCTGTATTATTGTTTAGGGCACGATCAGGGACACGCCCGTGTTGGTGAGCGTGTCATGTGTTGAGTTTGCCCTAGTTGGTTATCATTATTATTTTCTTATATGAATAATTACCTTTGGATTAGGTTTTGAAGAGATTGTGTTACCATAACCCAAGTGTTGGAGGATTCTTGGAAAGAGGAATTTAGATTTGTTGTGAGTTCTCTAGAGGTAAGTATAAACTTACATAGATGCATTCTTTTATATGATTTTGAGACTTAACACATTTAGTATAAATGTGTTAAGTAAATTACTATATTGTTAATATAATGTGACTAATGTTATTATTTGTATAGTGTGAAAGATATGATGATCATTCAAAAAGGTATGTGCAATGCAATTTGTTATGATAAATGTTTTAATAATAAATAGTGTTAATGTGTCTTGAGAAATGGTGAAATGTGATGTCATTATGGTTGATAATAATGATTGAAATGAAATAAATGGACATGTTGTCTATATGATGATGAATTTAAGATACATGTGCAATGAACTTGATTATGTATACTTGAATGATGAAGTATTATAATGTGAATTGAGATATGATGATTCAAATGAGATGTGAAGCCATTGTGATTGGCTATGATGATTCAAATGAGATGTGAAGCCATTGTGATTGGCTATGATGATTCAATTGAGATAAGTGGGGCATGTTTGCCTAGATAATGATGAAATTGATAATGAAATAATAAATGAATTGTGTGGCTAATGTGTTATTCTATTTTCAGAGTTCTGGGTTTGGCGGCATGCCTATAAAATGAAAAAGGTAACAGTCTTGCCGGGTTGAGGATCTCTTCAATTTGAGTTGAATTGAGGTCTAAGAGACTGGGTTTGTTACACTATGAGAATTATGAATATGAAATATGTGAAAGGTAACAGTCTTGCCAGATTGAAGATCTCCTCGATTTAGTCAGGTTGATGGTCCAAGAGACTGGGTCTGTTACAGGTAACAGTCTAGCCGGGTTGAGGATCTCCTCAAGTTTAGCGAGTTGAGGTCCAAGAGACTGGGTCTGTTACCCTATCCATGGATAGAGATATATATATTGCCTACGGGCTTGATTATTGTGATTATAGACCAAAGCAGTAACTCTGAACTTTGGAATAACATAGTAGTGTCTTGTGGGCCCATGTTTGTCTTTGTTTTCAATGTGATTTATGAATGTGAAATAGATGGATAATGAGACCTATGTTTGTCTTTGTTGAATATGTGATTTATGACTGGTGAATTGCGAATAATGAATTAATTGAATAAAATAAGGACATGTAATGTTATGAAGTATGATATGTAATATGTGTATGGATATATTCATTGTGAGTATCAGTGATAGAATTGTGGCTGGTGTTAATAATATGTATATATATATATAAATTAGAGATATATGAAAGGTGTAATTAAAAAGGGAAAAAGTGATAAGAAACTAATGGTAAATGAAGTTAATATATATATATATATGTTTATATTATTTATTTGTGCTAATAAGCTCTCTGGCTTAGCGTGGTTGTGTAATCGCGCAGGTGAGTAGGTGATAGATCTAAAGTCAATCGGTATGCCACGAGAAAGGTAAGAGTGTTCTGAGACCAACTAGAAGGTGATGCATGCATGTAAGATTTAATTACGTTGAATTTTGATAAGTAAAAATGTATTATTGTTTGGAACTCAGTTAAAGGTTTTACATTGTAATGAAAAGGTGACATTCTTATACTTTATATATGTACTATATGTATGCTCCGTATATGTATAGTACTTATATAGAGTATGGGGGTGTTACAATTATTTTGGTATCAGAGCTTAGGTTCGAGATTCTAGGCCTAAGTGAAATTAAAAAGAAAAAGTTTTGAAAAGCTTGAATAAAAAAGAAGTTTTGAAATGAAATTTGTAATACATGCATATGCATTAACACCTAGGTTGGTCTCGGATGTGGCATTATGTGAATTGTACTGTGATTGAATTAGAGGAGATGGATGGAATTATGTGGATGAAGTTCTACATGAAAGTAAAAGAGTAGAAAAAGAAATGATATGGAAACATTTATACAAGTTTAATTGATAAATTAAAGAATGGGAATATATTCAAGTAAAGTAAAGTAAATTGTTAAATGTGTTGGAAGTATAAAGAAATGAATAGAAGAATAAAGTTGGAGTTGAGTTAAAAATAAAATCAAGATTAAAGTATGTACTCTCTCCTCTACAGTTTGGATCTCTTTCTATTAAACCTCATGTTTGGATTATTAGAGGAAGGAAATATTGTTGGATTGTTAACATGGAAAAATATGTTATTGAAATGAAGAGAGTAGGATGGAATATTGAGTGAGTTGATTGGTATAGACAAAGTGTGATTATTTAAGATTTAGGTATATAAAGTTAAGGTTTTATTTAAAAGAAGAAGAGATGATGTTGGGTAAATAAGAAGATATATTAGTGTTGTTTGTATGGTTATTTTAATGCAAACATTGTGTTTTCAATGTTAGAAATGTGATATGTTTAAATATTGTGAAAACTCATGTTAATGGTGGTAATATGTGACAGTTGAATTGTTGAAATAAGTTTAATAATTGTGGAAATTATATGTTTTGATGTAGCTTTGTGGTACATATACATAAGATGTTTTTAAAGCTGATATTAAGAAAAGATGAGATTGGTAAATCAAAGTTTAGGTAAGATAGTGATTTGAGAATTTAGAATGTTAATGGAATATTGATAAAGATTATTTATATAGTGATAGTTTAATGTATGTTAAACATACGAGTTATTTGCAATGAATATTATTGCATATGAGAATACTACGAATTGGTTAATGAGATTGATAGTATGAGAATTTGTTTCGAAGTAAAAGAAAGTGAAAATGAGTTATTTTAAGTTATTTGAATAGAAAGGGTAAAAGTGGATATGGAAATATATTAAATGCTTTTAAAGACAAAAGTGAAAGAGATGTCACATTAAGAATGTGACTAAGATGTATGTGAAGTGTTATTATGGTTAGAATATATATTGGTTGTGTTGATAAATACTTTACATCATATTAAAAGAATGAGAATGATAATGTTCAAAGGAAGTAATAAATATTAAATTGGTATAGAATGTATGAAAAAGGGGAATTAAATAAGATCATATAATTAAGTGTAAACATGTATAGGATACGTGAACTGAGTTTTTCGATATGAAAGAAATTGTATTATGTAAGGAATGTGGGAAGTGAGTCACATTTTGGAGGTGGCCTATGAATGTGTATATAGTATAACTATATGATTAAAAATATTAAGAATGATATTGCATGTATCAGTGGACCTAAGAAAGATTAGGTCTTGACCTGAGTAAAGTTAAATAAATTATGTGACGGAATTGAGAATGGGAATGAACTCGAGTAATATTGAACTGTGAAATTTTTATGGTACTCATGGAACTTGATAATCATATAATATTTGAGTCCCAAAGTATTCGCATGTGGAAAGGTTCTATGTATATGTGTAAAATAAGAGATTGTAAGGACAAAGGAAAAAGTATAAAAAAAAATTAGAAAAGATAAATTAGAAATGGAGTAACAAATGGAATTAGTATAAGATTTATATATGATCGAATATGTATACGCAAGAGATGTTAATAATACTGTTGAAACATGAATTAAACTAATGATGAGCATATAATTGAGTACAAATTGGGTTGAAACGGAGTTGGAATGTGTTAACTTTTGGTGTAGCCAAAGTTTAGAAGTGAATATGTAATTCTTGCAATACAACTCAGCAGGGTAATTGGAAAAGTTTGAAGCAAAATAATAGAAGGACAGTAATGATTTATAAGTCACAGGCTTGATTATTAATCTCTTAAGGCCATAGATTTTGTTTAGTATATCTGGCCGGTTAGTTTTGTTATTCACAGATTTGAGACTGAAATAATATGACTGTAATACAGATTTGGTGAGATTGATAATTATGTTTTAGAAGTATAGTTAAGAGTTATGTTGGGTAAAATTGTACTTTACCATTTTATGTTAGAAATTTGGTTATATTTATGAGAAGTAAGGAAAGAGAAGAGTAATGTAAATATTTTGAGTTATGGATAATGTGGTAAAAAGGTAATTATTATAATAATAGTAGTGGTATGAAATGTGAAGAGATATTATGGGAAAAATTATAAAATGTGATTGAAAATTTTACTGAATAAATAGATGGGTTTAAGGTTTCAGTGAATTAACTATGGAAAATAAATATGGTATGATATAATCATGAGGATTTTATGGAAATTGTACTAAGAGAATTTGAAGTGATTTGTTATTAATGATCATAGTCTCAACCGAAGAGATTAGAATTTGAATATAAGATTGACCTAATGGAATTAGGTTATATATATATATTGTGAAATTTGATGCTAAATTTAAATAAGTTAATTGTTGGTTTAAATTGACTAAGATTGAGATGTTAGTATATGGTGGCAGATAGATCAATTGATCTAGATTTTGCTAAAGTTGCAAATCAATATTGAGATTTAATATGTATAGTTGTACTGAGAGTGTAAAATTTAAATGATAATGTATATGATGTAAAATTCTAAAATGAGAATGGACAAGAATGAATGGAGTTATATCAGTTGTAAATAATGATAGAAGGGAAAAGATTGATTATCTATAAATAAGTTGAAGGGCATTGTATTAATATGTATGTTAAGTGAAAAACATGTTAAAGAAGGAGTTAAGTGTATGAAAAATAAGGATATTGTTATCAATTAAGGTTTGATAAATGTCTATTTTGAAAGTGATTGTAATGACAGGATAATCAATATTAAGATTTAACTCGATGATTTTTAAGGTTAGATTAAAAGAGTAATTATAAAGAGATGAAGTAATAAAATATCTTGAAGATAATGATTTGATGAAGTATAAGTATATTATAAGATGACCTGATTTTTGTATAAAAGTAAATTCATTGGGAATGTGAGGAATTATCTTGATTGTTTTGTTGAGAAAGTAATAAGATATATATACAGATATAATGATGAATTATGAAATTAAAATAAGATGATTGACTCTAAGGGGGAGAGTAAAAGTTATGTGATTTGATGACATAATAACTTAATAATATAATTAACTTTATATGTAAGTTAAGATATTATTGTGTTAAGAATGGATTGTTACTGTATTAGATAATTTCGGGGACGAAATTATTTAAGGGGGAGAGAATTGTAACATCCCAAAATACACCCTAAAAGTTTTGGAATCATTATGGTTGTATTTAGATTTAATGTGTATGTATGATGGAAAGAGAAAAGAAGTAAAAAGAAAGTGTATATGTTGAATATATATGGATGTACATATAACATATACATAGTATATAAATGGGTGTAGGAAAATAAGTGTATATAATTAATAATAATAATAGTAATAATAATAATAAAGATAAAGAAGAAAAGAAAAGTCAAAGGATGAAGTGGTGGTGGAGGATATTTTAGTAAATATGTAATTATATTATTATTAATATATATATATAAGATAAGTATGAAAAGAAAGAAAGGAGGATTTTCTTTCTTCCTATCTTCTTCTTCTTCTTCTTCTTGAACGAGAGAGAGAGAGAGAGATGTGATTTTGGTTGATTTTTACACCAAATTCTTAAGGGTTTTAAGAGAGTTGAAGTTGGAGATTGAAGATTTGGCATAATATCCAAGTAATTGTTCATTTCTTTGAGTTGATTCTATTGATTGTGTATCCAAGTAAGTATTCATTTTCTTGTATTGATTTCTTTTGATTGAGGTTATAGTTGATATGGTTGGTGTGTGAGATGATAATAATGAAAGATTGAAGTATATAGATTTGTTGAATTGGTATCTAAATGATGATAAGTTGGGTTATTTGTGAGGATGATAATGATTTGTTAAAATTGTTGAGTAAGGGTTTAGTATAAATGAATTGGGGATTTGAGTAGTTGATTTATAGTTATGTATATAATGATTATTATTATGATATATTGAAGTTATATAAGTGTTAAATTGATAGGTAATTGATGAATATAACCAATATGTTGATTAAGGGTGTTGTAATATGGATTTTGGAGTGTTTGTGTTGTCAAGGATGAGAATTAGGAATACATGATTTTTGACACGGCCAGTGACACGACCGTGTTGTTGGGAGTGTCATCGGTACTTTGTCTGACATTTGTGACACGACCATTAACACGGCCATGTTACTGAGCGTGTCATAGCTACTGTGAGAAAAAGTAATTGACACGGCCATGAACACGCTCGTGTTGCTGGGCGTGTCAATGTTTCTGTAAGGCAGAATGAATGACACGTCCAGTGACACGCCCGTGTTACTGAGCGTGTCAAAGCTTCTGTATTGTTGGTTTAGGGCACGATCAGGGACACGCCCGTGTTGGTGAGCGTGTCATGTGTTGAGTTTCCCCTAGTTGGTTATCATTATTATTTTCTTATATGAATAATTACCTTTGGATTAGGTTTTGAAGAGATTGTGTTACCATAACCCAAGTGTTGGAGGATTCTTGGAAAGAGGAATTTAGATTTGGTGTGAGTTCTCTAGAGGTAAGTACAAACTTACATAGATGCATTCTTTTATATGATTTTGAGACTTAACACATTTAGTATAAATGTGTTAAGTAAATTACTATATTGTTAATATAATGTGACTAATGTTATTATTTGTATAGTGTGAAAGATATGATGATCATTCAAAAAGGTATGTGCAATGCAATTTGTTATGATAAATGTTTTAATAATGAATGGTGTTAATGTGTCTTGAGAAATGGTGAAATGTGATGTCATTATGGTTGATAATAATGATTGAAATGAAATAAATGGACATGTTTTCTATATGATGATGAATTTAAGATACATGTGCAATGAACTTGATTATGTATACTTGAATGATGAAGTATTATAATGTGAATTGAGATATGATGATTCAAATGAGATGTGAAGCTATTGTGATTGGCTATGATGATTCAAATGAGATGTGAAGCCATTGTGATTGGCTATGATGATTCAATTGAGATAAGTGGGGCATGTTTGCCTAGATAATGATGAGAATTGTGAATGAAATTGATAATGAAATAATAAATGAATTGTGTGGCTAATGTGTTATTCCATTTTTAGAGTTCTGGGTTTGGCGGCATGCCTATAAAATGAAAAAGGTAACAGTCTTGCCGGGTTGAGGATCTCTTCAAGTTTAGCGAGTTGAGGTCCAAGAGACTGGGTATGTTACCCTATCCATGGATAGAGATATATATATATTGCCTACGGGCTTGATTATTGTGATTATAGACCAAAGCAGTAACTCTGAACTTTGGAATAACATAGTAGTGTCTTGTGGGCCCATGTTTGTCTTTGTTTTCAATGTGATTTATGAATGTGAAATAGATGGATAATGAGACCTATGTTTGTCTTTGTTGAATATGTGATTTATGACTGGTGAATTGCGAATAATGAATTAATTGAATAAAATAAGGATATGTAATGTTATGAAGTATGATATGTAATATGTGTATGGATATATTCATTGTGAGTATCAGTGATAGAATTGTGGCTGGTGTTAATGATATGTATATATATATAAATTAGAGATATATGAAAGGTGTAATTAAAAAGGGAAAAAGTGATAAGAAACTAATGGTAAATGAAGTTAATATATATATATATATGTTTATATTATTTATTTGTGCTAATAAGCTCTCTAGCTTAGCGTGGTTGTGTAATCGCGCAGGTGAGTAGGTGATAGATCTAAAGTCAATCGGTATGCCACGAGAAAGGTAAGAGTGTTCTGAGAATTGGTAGTTTCCCTATTAGTTGGGATGGACCTGAGGTACCTGCAAAATATTATTTTTACTATACCTATATACTCTTGCCCCCTACGTGAAAAAATATATTTTATTGCTAAACAAAAATAAATGTTTAGACACGCATAAAATATCTTTTACTATTTTGATTTTGTCCTGCATCCAAAAAACCAATAATAAGACATCTAGTATTATAAAAGTACTTACCTTTTTGAATTATTGGATAAAACACATGTAATAAATGTCAGAAATAGGAGTCTTGACTTTAAAGCAAAGCAACAAATTTGTACAACATCTTATATCAGTGCCATGCCTTACTTATCCATCAGTTATAATTCTGCACTATTCTTTTAATTACTTTTACTTTTTGCTATTTGTCCTTTTATGAATCACTTTGGCTATTTAAACTTTCACAAGTTTATAAAATTGTAATTCATTTATTTCAAATTTCATCTTCATCATTTAAAACTTCCAGTGCTCTCTAAGCTCCTTTCCCCTGCATCATTAAACTTTCAGTATTCATCAACTGGTTTAACTTACAAATGGAAAACGTGCAACATGTTTGAAGGACTGGGTCTCGGTCTGATGCTGACCTACTAGACTATATCCGAGCACATGAGAATTGGTAGTTTCCCTATTAGTTGGGATGGATCGCCAACGTAGTACAATTGAACAGTCTGAGGTAGGTATTATTTCACTACAATTTAAATACTTAATTGTACAAAATTAATTAATGACTTTAAATTTTTTTCAAGAAAGAGTAAATAAATATGCATAAATTTACATAATGAATGTACTGAATATTTATGTATGGATTTAAGAAAATGACAACATAGAATTTACTTAGAAAGTACTTAAATATATAAAAGTTTAACTTGTACATACACAAATGTATAATGTTTTAAATGAAAATATTTTTATTTAATGATGAGAATAACTTTATACATAAAAATAAATTCACGAATTTTTTTTATGAAAAGAAATTTATAAAAATTATGTAAAAGATAATGAAATGCAATTCTTCTTGCAGCGAACGACACAAGGTTCATGTTGCAAGGTTCATTACATAAAAATAATGCTACTTATCTTGAATGTGGAGGGTCTTTATCATGGACTCGACAAACTATGTAGAAGGAAGATATCATTTACTGGCTTCATGGTCATTGTCGAGGTATAATTGATGGCACAAATATTGCATGTTTGCATATGAATATGATTTTGTCATTACCTCTGCAGGTTTGGGTGTATGAGCATAACCTTGTGAGGGGACCCATATTTGATGGACCAAAAGTTGGATATCCAAGACTGAATGTTTTGCTATCAGGACATAGGAAAGTGCTGGGCAGCCACCACATGCATACCCAATAGTATTGTCTGAGTCATCTAACCTCGGACAAGGTAAGAAACAAAATTAGTATTTAAAAATTTATGAAATGGATAACTTACCATTTGCATGATTATATAGGTGGATATTGCTTGGTGGAGAGATGATGAAAGGACTGAATGGGCCCCGGTTATGAGTATCGCACTAATTTTGCAAAATTCTTCATGAGTTATTGTGGGACCAATTTCCAATGTTGGTATCTCGGTGAGTGAGTATATAATTGGTTCCTTGGTCCATATCAGCAAAGAGTTCCTATGAATATACCGAGATACACTGTGGACATCACTTCCATGCCGGATGATTCTTAGAGGTGTGTGTGACATGGATGCAAGATTGACCCTTTATTGTTTCCACTAGATGTATCGTTTACCCAATTTATCCAAAATCAGCTTCTGAATTTTAAAGTTTCTGCAATCGGGATTGAGGGTATGGAAGAAGAAGATGATGAAGAATATGATGAGGAATAAGAAGAAGAATAAGAGAGAAAGAGAGAGAGAGAGTGAAGATGAGGGTGATGATGATGAGGAGGATGAAGGCGAGGGTGAGGGAGAGAGTAAAGATGATGGTGGTGATGATGAGGAGGATGAAGGCGAGGGTGAGGATGCCACTGTTGTTTCATCGCAGGTTGATCAAATATGTTCTCTTGTTTATTCAGGATCACTATTCGTGGCACTTTTCTAATCTTGAATTTTTACAGGTGATTGAGTAATCAAGTGGTCCTTACCAGGACGTCGCCGGTCCATCTCATGCTGTCCCGATTCAGCCATATGATCTATCTCTCCCATATGTTTCGTCCATAGTGCCTTATGCTGATCCATCTTTTGGGCTTTAGGAATTTGATCTGAATTACCTGGTTTGGATTTTAAAAAAAAAAAGATGTATGTTCAGATCTCTCATGTCCTAAAATTGAACATACATCCTTTTTTTAAAAACAAATCATTCAAGATAAGTAGGATTCAGCGGGTGGCAGTCAATTCTTCTTGCAACTTCATGTTCTATTCTTCAAACATTCATTATGAGCTAGATAAAGAGAAAAAAAAAGATGTGTGCATGAACTTACTTTCTCTTTATCTGGCTCATAGCGAATGCTCGAAGAACAAAACATGAAGATGCAAGAAGAATTGACTGCCACCCGTTGAATGCTACTTATCTTGAAGGTCTATATCGTTAATCAAAATAATTTTTTGAGACTTTTGATTTTAGGACATGAGAGATCCCAATGCTTCTTCCTCTAGGGGGCCACGGACTGACGACCATGATATACCTCTCCCTTTTTCATCCGACTACTTTTATAGACCCACCATTCAGAGTGACTAGGATTCAAATATACCACCTCCTCCCTCAGGCGATGATTTTTTCAGGGATTTTTTTTTATTGTGGATCGCCTCCTCCTCCCCATTAATCAGCTTGTAATAAATTTAAAAAAAAAAAATTATGTACATTCACTCTCATTACAATAATAATAATAATAATAATAATAATAATAATAATAATAATAATAACAACATTATTAGTAGCAAGTTTCTGTAACTTTGACTTTTCAAATTTTTTTACTTTTTTTATTGTGTTTTTTTTTAAATGATATGTATACAGAGAGAGTCCATGATGAATCCAATATTTTGGTTTCATCATGGACTAAAGTTTCCAAGTCCCTAATGTATTCGGCATTCTACCCAATCAAATAAAACTTCGTTCCTTACTCGGCTTGGAAAAATCATCACCCATTCCTTCCGCGATTCGGCATACAATCCAACAATTATATAAATTAGCTATAATTCTTCATTCAAAACATTCTAAGCAATAATTCTTCGACAGGGATAAACCCTTGTACAATCTTCAATTTGCCTTCAAAAACCATCATAATTGATTCAAAACAATTTCAAAACCCTTAATTTCATTTTCTGCCATTATCATCTTGAATTCACTATGAGTATTGGGCGCAATAATGATCGAGGCTAATTTGAGAAAAATGAAGAATTTATTCAAAAGCATTAATGCAACACATTCGAAACAACTATCATGGGCTCAATTCAATGTTTTGAAATGTTTTCAAAATGTCAGATTGGATCAACCATTCTTACATGCCATGGCTTCTTTTTGGGATATAAAAACTAGGATTTCACGAAAAATAACTTTGAGATATGTCCTATGATCGAAGGATTTGAAGATATTCTTGGATACCCAAGCAATCAGCAATGGCATTGGCCATATTGACCTCCAAAACTCAATAAAAGATACAGATGTTTTTTCAATTTTCAAAACTCGAAGTTCTGCAATTAACAAGAGGTGAGAAAATTTTGCTCAATCCCTTGATTGACTTTTGCACTTTCCATATAGCTCCCACAAAAGCTCGGGAATGCATGTTCTACTTATGCTTGCTTGGTCAATTATTGCTTGTTTATGGTGATAGTGACATTGATCCTGTGAGCGGGGATTTTCACCCCCATTCCCGGTGGAATGGTTCTTGCGACTTTGGCACTATTTAGGCTCGGGGCCTTAGAGAACATGTGCCTAAGCCTGGAGAAAATGGAGTTTCCACCCAGACGGGCTGAAAAAAAAAGAAAGGGGTGGATGACTCGATTCCTAAAGAATCCCCAACCCCCTAATGGGTTCGAAAAATTGGGTACGTGTGGAGAAGGTGAGAAATGGCCCAGCACCCCCACAATGCCCGGTTCATTGGAACCAGCCTCCTTTATAGATCTTAATATTATAAAATTCTTAAGTATAACAATATTATCCATATTACATGCAACAATTAAAATAAAACACCATTATATTAAAATCAAAGCAATGTCGAAACAAAGAAAACAAATGGACACCCATGCTAGGATGGAAACATGTCCTTACATCGTCCATGTCTAAACTAAATCGGACAACCACCGAAAGGTGGAAACATGTCCTTTACATTGGTCCAAAATATAAAAGCAATTTGAATTACATGAAAATTAATTAATGAGGTACCTACAAAGTGGAAACATGCCTCTTACAATTCTAATACTAGAACAAACAAATAATAATCATAATAAAGAAAATATCCATCCATGATAGTTTAAATAAATCAAGCATTGAAATTAAATAAGTCAGCCTTCAAAATATATAATAAACTACATAATCAAATCTAAAATTAAATAAAGCAATAAATATGTAAATTTAGGGTTCATGCATTAATTAGGTTTCTAGGGTTTTATGTTCAATAACTAGGGTTTTGCATATACTAGTTTAATTAGTTGAGAAATATTTTAAGGTAATAACATAGCTACATGATGTTTTAAAGATTTAGGGTTTTGGAGGTTTTGGATTTGAGCTTAAGGGTTTGTAGGTTTACTGGATGAGGGTTTGAAAAATTAAGGTTTTTGATTTATCATTTTAGAAGAAATATTGATTCGGGAAATAAATTAAGATTTTAGAAAACAATTAGGGCTTCAAGACTGTAGACCCTTATTCTCGGGTCCAAGTACCCAAATTAAATTCAATCTCGAGTCCAAGTACCCAAATCCAATTCAATCACAGGTCCAAGTTGTAACACCCCTATATCCCGCATACATACACAGCATGCTAATACGATCGTAATATACGTATACTGAATATAGAAATGCCACGATATACTTAACAAATGACTCATCTCTTTACAAAAATATGAACAAATTTAAATCATTTAAAAGAAATTATAAAAGACAAAAGATAAAATGTTTATTTAAAAGCAGCGGAAAATATAACAAATATTTATAAATACTTGTAAATCAAACTCAAGTTTTACAAAACATAAAATATATATACATGTTTGGCAGTATGTCCTTGATCTTTAAGCTCCACTATCAATGCCTCAAAATCTAGACTCTACTCAGTCTAGCGGAACTCTCCGGTTCTTCCTTGTCACCTGTGCGATGAATCACAATAGCGCTAAGCCAACGGCTTAGTGGTACAAACTACAATAACAATATGCTTCTATGCAATGCCAATGTCACACATTTCTACAATTAATATAATATTCACAAATGATATTTTTATATTGTTTATAAGACTTCATTTCATTATTTTATTGATTTATTTCATCACTTATAATTTGCATTGATGCAAAGACACATATGGGCCCAAAAGACACTAATATGTTATTCAAAGTTTAGAGTTACTGCTTTGGTCCATAATCATAATCATCAAGCCCGTAGGCGATACACATATATCTCTATCCATGGATAGGGTAACAGACCCAGTCTCTTGGACCTCAACCCAGCTAAACTCGAGGAGATCCTCAACCTGGCTAGACTGTTACCGGTTTTTGAGGCTTATGACCCGGTCTTTTCACCCCAAAAACATCACATTTCACATTTATCATTTAATATTTTTCAACTGGAATCGGCTTACGACCTGGTCTTTTCACCTATCCAGTAATTCATTGGCATGCCACCAAACTTAGAACTCTGAAGGTTGAATAACACATTAAACACAAAATCTTTTCATTTATACCTTTATACATTTCTTTCTCAATTCATTTCTCATAATCAAAATAGGCTACCATGCCTCAATTATAATTCATTTGCATCATCATAGCCAACAATCATGGCTTCTCATCGCATCAAGATAGTATACATCTATATCATCAATTTCATTGAACATTATCGAGGCAAACATGCCTCAATCATATCATCATTATAACCCATCACATTGGTTTCACATCTCATTATATCTCAATTCACATTTAAGTGTACATAGTCAATGGCATTAACACACAATTTAGATGCTCATCAATATTCACATTATATCAACCATAACATTATTAATAAGTATCAACAATATGTTAGATTTCATAACATATTTACAATCAAATGTATGTTAACTCTCAATATCATATGAATGTATGCAATAATGTAACTTGTACTTACCTTAAGCACCACTTATACAAATCTATACACTTCCTTTTCCAACACTTCTTCACCACTTAAGTTAGGGCAAATCAACCTCTTCACAACCTAATCCAAAAGGAATAGTACATATGAGATAAAATAGATAAGGCTAACTAGGGCAAACTATACTCATGACACGCTCAACAACACGGGAGTGTCCCTGACTGTGCCCTAATCTCACAACACAGAAGCTTTGACACGCTCAGAACCACGGGCGTGTCACTGAACGTGTAATACATTCTGTCTCACAGAAACATTTACACGTCCAACAACATGGGCGTGCTCATGGCCGTGTCAATTCCTTACCAACCCAGTAGCTATGACACGCTCAGTGACGTGGGCGTGTCACTTGACGTGTAAATACTACTACTACACAGAAGCTGTGACACGCTCAGTGACATGGGCGTGTCACTGCTCGTGCCACTCATCCAAAAACACAAAACCATTGACACGCCTAAAACCTGGTCGTGCTCATGGGCATGTCAGGCCAAAAATACAGATTCCGGCCACAACAACACTACTTCTAACAAATCACTTCCTTTCACCAAAAACCACTTCAAATAAACTTAGGTCAACATACCCAAAAATCATAACAAACTTGCAAAAACACTAAAACAACTCAAAACATATATCAATCACAAATCATAATCATCACCACAAACCCTAAACACAATCACACACTTTCTCTTCCAACCAACTTACTCTTTTCTTCAATCCAAATTCAAAAATCCAAAAATCAAATGAATCAAACACTCTTAAACATAACACAATCAAAACACACTCCTATCATCAACAATAATCCCTCAAACTCAAACATAAATCCAAAATAAACAAGAGAAATCAAGAGAGAACTTACCAAAGTTGATGATACTTCTCAAATTCAACTTCTTCACTTGAATCTTCCTTCAATTTGAGCTTGGGTCACAAAACTCACTCTCTCTCTCTCTCTTGCTTTAGATGGCCGGCCAATAAAAGAAAAGAAAAGGAAATAGAGAAGAAATGAAGACAACAAGTCAAACACTTATCTCTTTAAACCTCCACCAAGTCATTTTAATATTTAAAATAATCCAAATTAATCTCATCCATTCATAATTTCCTTATTAATTAATTCCATAAATCATAACATAAATATCTTCTTCCATTAACTTTCTTTGACTTTGACTTGTGTATATGTTGTATATACTTTCATATACACAACATATACACTCTCTCTATAATTCTTTTCTCTTCCCAAAGAATCATATACATTACTCCAAATAAAATAATACTAATATCAAAACTTCTAGGGCACACTTTGGGATATTACAATTCTCCCTCTCTAAAAAGAAATTTCATCCTCGAAATTACCTGATATCAAGTCTGAAACAGTTGAGGATATTGATCTCGCATTGCTTGCTAACTTTCCCAAGTTGCCTCTTCTCTACCATGATTCTTCTAGAGAACCTTCACCAGTGGCACTTTCTTATTCCTCAACTCTTTCACTTCATGTGCCAAAATAGCAACTGGTTCTTCTTCAAATGTCAGATCCGAACTCACTTCAATGGATTCAACTGGCAAGATATGAGATGGATCCGATCTATACCTCCTCAACATAGAAACATGGAATACATTATGGATTCTATCCAACTCAGGTGGCAAGGCAAGATGATAAGCAACTGGCCCAACTCTTTCCAAAACTTCATACGGTCCAATGAAACGAGGACTCAGCTTCCCTCTTCGACCAAATCTCAATATCTTCTTCCAAGGAGACACTTTCAAAAATACTTTATCTCCAACATCAAATTCTATGTCTCTTCTTTTTAAATCTGAATAAGATTTCTGTCGGTTTGAAGCTGTTTTTAACCGATCCCGAATTATCTTCACTTTCTCTTCAGTCTCTTTCACCAAATCAGGACCAATTAACTTGCCCTCTCCAATTTCATTCCAACATAAAGGTGTTCTGCATCTTTTACCATACAATGCCTCGAATGGTGCCATACCAATACTGGATTGATGACTGTTGTTGTAAGCAAATTCCACAAGTGGCAAAAATTTGTCCCAACTTCCAGAGAAATCAATGACACAACTTCTCAACATATCCTCAATAATCTGTATCACTCTCTCTGACTGCCCATTTGTCTGTGGATTAAAAGCAGTACTAAAGTGTAATCGAGAACCCAATGCCCCATGTAAACTCTTCCAAAACCTCGAAGTAAACCGGGGATCTCGATCAGGCACTAAAGAAATTGGGACTCCATGCAACTTTACTATTTCACTTACATACAGCTCAGCCAATTTTTCAAGAGAGTAGTCCATTCTAACAGGAAGGAAATGAGCTGTCTTTGTCAAACGATCAACAATCACCCAAATAGCATCATGCTTCTTCTGAGTCAATGGCAACCCTGATACAAAATCCATTGTAACTCTTTCCCATTTCCATTCAGGCACTGTTAAAGGTTGAAGCAACCCTGTTGGAACTTGATGCTCAGCTTTCACCCTCTGACAAGTGAGACATTTGGACACAAATTCCGCTATGTCTCTCTTCATACCAGACCACCAATAATGTTGTCTCAAATCATGGTACATCTTTGTACTTCCCAGATGCATAGCAAAAACCGATTGGTGTGCTTCTTCCAAAATGATCTTTCTCAAACTATCATCATCAGAAACACACAACCTATCCTTGAACCAAAGACTACCATCACTTTTCACATGAAAATCTCGGCTCTCCCCATTTCGGCAATCTAATACAATCTTCTGAATTTTCTCATCCGCCAATTGAGCCTCCTTTATCTGATCTAACAATACTGGTTTCAACTGTAACTGAGCCAATAATGCACCATCATCACATACTTCAAAACTAGCATGCAACGCTCTCAACTCAACAAGCAACGAGAGCGAATAAACAGCAAAACCTGCCAAAGATTTCCGACTCAAGGCATCAGCAACTACATTCGCCTTACCAGGATGGTAATCAATCAAACAGTCGTAGTCTTTAATCAGTTCTAACCATCGCCTTTGCCGAAGATTCAGCTCCTTCTGAACACCTAAATATTTCAAACTTTTATGATCCGTATAGATAAAACATTTCTCCCCATATAAGTAATGTCGCCAAATCTTCAAAGCAAACACTATAGCTGCCAACTCCAAATCATGAGTCGGATAGTTAAGCTCATGCGGCTTCAACTGCCGAGAAGCATAAGCTATGACTTTACCCTCTTGCATCAAAACACATCCTAAACCTGTAATATCCTCATGTATGCCCTAGAAGTTTTGATTATGTTGTTGTTGTTGTTGTTGTTGTTGTTGTTGGTTTAAAATGTGATTGAATGTATGTGTTGTGTGATAAAAAAATTTAAGAGAGAATGTTCATGTGTTATTTGAAAGAAAAGTGATGTGTAGAGAAGATGTATATGTAGTGTATATGGCAATATATATAGCATATATGTTGGTCAAAGGGAGAGTCAAGGTGTTGGATATAGTGGAAGAAGATATTTAGTTGTTGTTATTGAAATTACTATAAAGGGCATGCTAAATAAAAAGAAGTTTAACTATGTTAAAGAGGGCATTTTGGTAATTCTTCTTTTGAAATTGTGTGGTGGAGATTAATAGAGAGTTTGACTTTTATTTTGATCAATTTCCTTTCTTCCTTTCACGTGTGGCCGGCCAACCTAAAGAACAAGAGAGAAAGCAAAGGTTTGATGATATTTTGAGCTCAAATTGAAGAAGTTCTAAGTGGTTAAGTGGAAATCCAAGAAGATTCACTATATTTGGTAAGTTTCTTTTGATTCTTTTAAGTTATTTAAGTTGTTTTTGAGTTGATTGTGGATTTTAAAGTGGGGTTGTATTGATTATTATATGTTGGATTTAATTGGTTGTGGTGTTGATTTTGGATTTGAAGATGATAAGTTAAGAGTGATGTTGGTTTTAGGGTTTTGGAAATGGTAAGTGATAAATTATATTATGTTATTTTGGATTAGGTTTTGGAAGAAAGTGATTTGCTCTAATTTGAGAAGTGAAGAATTCTTGGAGAAAAGAAAGTGTTTAGAGTTGTATATTTGGTGCTAAAGGTAAGTACAAACTATATGGTTACAAACATGCATATGTTGTTTAATCTTAAAACACTTTTGTTTGTAAATGTGATAAGGTATCAAATGTATTGTTAATGAATGTTGGTGATGAAAATATTATGATGAGCATGTAAAATAATTGCTAATGATGTTGATTATGTCCATTTGAATGAGGTTATGTTGTGTACAATGTGTTTTGAGTTAACCAAAAGAAATTTGGCTACATTTAGGGTTTATGCATGAGTGACACGTAATTTGGGGCGGTCGCTTTTATTCATGTGCGGTCGCTATTATTCATGTGCGGTCGCGACTTAGGTCGGGCTTCTGACCGCGAAACCTACTGTAATAATGTTTCATCTTGTAATTGTATGGGGCGGTCATATTCAGGTGAGGCGCGACCGCTAGAAAGGTTCTGTTCACCTTTTTGGAAGTAACCTAATCCTGCAAAAAGATTCTCAAATACATGTTAAATAGATCATTCATTTGAGTTGTCAAGGTTCAAAATAGAGAACATTTGTCTAACATCATTGTTGAATCATAAAATGTGAGATGATATGGAATGTGATTTAAAGCCATTGTTATTGACTATGATGATTCAATTGAATGAAACAAGGCATGATTGCCAAAATGATAATGAGAAGTGATAATGGAGTTGATAATGCATATGATATCACATGAACAAGGTTATGTTTTATGCATTGTGAATCTTGGGAATTGCAATGATGCTATATATATATTGTGAAGGATATGATGAAGTAATTGCTTATGTATAATTGAATAATGAAATATTATGATATGATTTGAGATATCATATAATGTGAAGTCATTGTTATTGACTATGATGATTCAAATATAATGTGAAGTCATTGTTATTGACTATGATGACTCAAATATGATGTGAAGCCATTGTGATTGGCTATGATGATTCAAAGGAAATGTGAAGCCATTGTTATTGGCTATGATAATTCAATTGAGAATAAAATTGATAAATGAATGGTATAGCTAATATGTTATTCCATTTTCAGAGTTTGTTGTTGGTGGCATGCCTAATAAGTGTAACAATCTCTTGAAGTTAGGTTGGATTGAATCCTTGAAGCCTAATTGAGATGTTACCACCCTTGAAGCTAGGTTGGGTTGGTTCTTGAAGCCAAGTTGGGTTGAAGCTTAGCATGCTTTGCTCCCCTTGAAGCTTGGTTGAACCTAATCCTTGAAGCCTAGTTGGGTCTATGATATTGATAAATGTGATGATAAAACCAAAGCATTTACTCTGAAAATTGAATGGCATATTAGTGTGTTGTTTGGGCGCGAGTCTGTCTTTGATGTCAATGTGATATTCTAATGTTGAAATAAATGAGTAATAAGATTATGGCTGCCTTTATTGGAAGTGTGATTCGTGAATGATGCATTGTGAATAAAATGATATTATGAGATATGATTTTATAATATGTGTATTGATATATTAAGAGTGAATATGGCTTGAGGAACTTCGTTGAGATATGAGCTTATGAAAATGTAGTATGATGTATATGTATATGTATATGAAATAGAAGGAGTAAGAATTGTGTTATGAATGTTTTATGTAATTATGTATCTAACTTATGAGTTTAGTGGGAACATATGAAGAAATGCTTTGAGAAAGGAAAACATGGTAAGAGATCAATAAAACATAATGCTAAACATATGAGGTATGATAATTTTGGTAAAGTGTATTTTATTATTTAGTTGTACTACTAAGCTTTCGGGCTTAGCGCGGATGTTTAATCGCGCAGGTATTTATGCGGTTGATCTGGAAGTCTAGCTGTGATGCCACGAGAAGGGTAAGAGTGTCTCGAGACCAACTAGAAGGTGATGCATAAATATGTGATTTTAATTATGTTGTATTTTTATAAGAATAATGATTTTCGTAAATGTTCTTTAATTTAATGTAATATCGCTTGAACCTGAATAATGGTTTTTAAAGTAAAACGAAAAGTGACATTCTTATACCTTATATACGTATTATATGTATACCAGGTATATGTATAGTACTTATATAGAGTATGGGGGTGTTACAATTATTTTGGTATCAGAGCTTAGGTTTGAGATTCTCAGCTTGAGTGAAATTAAAAAGAAAATTTTTGAATAATTTAAATACGAATTAAAAAGAAGAGTTTTGAAATGCAATTGGTAATACATGCATATGCATTCACATCTAGGTTGGTCTCGAACGTGGCATTATGTGAATTGTGATGTATTTGAATTTCATGAGATAAATAATAGTATGTAAATGAGGTTTCATATGAAAGAAAATTTTAAAATGTTGAAAATTGAGAGGTGATTGTGATATAAAGAAATGATATGGAATTTATAAGCAAAAAGTTTGATTATCGATATGTGTTTGACATGTAAAGAAATGACTAGAAGAATAAAGTTGGGAACAAATTAAAAAAAATAATAATAAAATTGAGATTAAAGTATGTAATCTTTTCTTTATCATTTGAACCTCTTTCTAATAAACCTTATGTTTGGATTTCTAGAAAGAGGTGGTTGTATGGGTAATATGGAAAGATATATTATTTAAATGAAAAGATTATGGTGGAATATTGAATGAGAGGATTGGTATAGGTTAAGTGTGACAATTTAAGGTGTGGATATATAAAGTTAAGGTTTTGTTTAAAAAGGAAACAGAGATGATGTTGGTTAGGTACAAAGAGATAGTGGTGTTGTTTGTATTGTTCTTTTAATACAAATATGGGGATTTTAATGTTAGAAATGTGATATGTTTGAATATTGTAAAAGCTCTTGGGAATGGTGGTAATATGTGATATTTCGATTTTTGGAATGAGCTTAGTAGATGTGAAACATATATGTTTGATGTTACTTTATGGTATATACATATAAGATGTTATAAGGTTGATATTAAGAGAATGAGATGAATAAATTGAAGTTTAAGTAAATTAGTAAGTCGAGAATTTATGGTTGTAATGGAATGTGGATAAAGATCATTTAGATATTGATAGTTTAATGTATTCAATACATGAGATATATGAAATGAATAGTAGTGCACATGAAAGTATTATGAATTGGGAGATGATATTGATAGTAGGAAAATTTGGTTAGGAATAAAAGAAAAAGGATTGAGTAAATGGAAATAAGTTACTTTAAGGAATTTAATTGGAAAGGATGAAAATGAATATGAAAGGTATGTTAAAGGTATTTAAAAACAAATGTGAGAGAGATATCACATTGGAAATGTGATTAAGCTCCTTGTAAAATGATGTTAGTCAGAGGAAAGTGATAAATATTAAATTTGTATAAACTATATGCAAAAGAGAAATTTAATTAATTGCATGATTATGTGTCTATATAAAGAAGATATGTGAAATGAACTTATCAATATGAATGTAATGGTTATATGTAAGAAAGGTGGGAAGTGAGTCACATTATAGCGTGACCTATGAATGTGTATATAAAATGTTTATTATTTTATACCATTATATGTTTAATGGTAATAGAAAGTGAGAATGGACTTGGATAATATTGAACAGTGAAATTGTTATGTCAATAACTAAATGAGGCTATCATAAGATGTTTTGGAGCTCAAAGTATTTGTGTGTGGAGATGTTTTATGTATAAGTATATAATAAGAAATTATAAGGAAAGAATATTGTATTTGAAAATTTTTAGAAGAAATGGTTTGGAAATGGAGTAATGAATGAAACTTGTGTAAGATTTGTATTTGATTGAAGGTTGGCGTAGAAAATGTTAAAGATAATATTATTGAATATGAGTTAGGTTAATGATGATCAAATAATCAAAAGCAAACTGTTTTGAGATGGAGTTAAAAGGTGTTAATTCTTGGTGTAATAAAAATTGGAGAATATATATACATATATATAATTTTTGTGATACATTCTAGCATTATAGTTGTAAAGGCTGGAAATCAAATAATAGAAGAACAATATTGAATTACAATCTCTAAATGTGATTATAAATATATTATGGTCATATGACTTGGTTAGTTTTATTATCTTCAGAGTTTGATCTGAGATGATATGATTGTAATACAGATTTGGTGAGATTGAAAATTTTGTTTGAAAAGTATAGTTAAAAGTTATGGTAGATAAAGTTGTACCTTAACATTTTATGTTAACAATTTGGTTATAAATTATGAAGGTAAAGAGAGAAAAAGGAAATTATGGAAATGTGTTGAGTTATGGATAGTATGACAAAAAGGTAATTGAAATAAATATAACAATGTTTTGCAATTAACTATATTGTTAATATAATATGATTAGTGTTATGACTTATATAGTGTAAAAGAGGCGAGGATCATTCAAAAAAAAAAATACATGCAATGTGATTTGTTATGATAAATGTTTTAATAATAAATGATGTTAATGTGTTTTGAGAAACAATAATGAAATGTGATATCATCATGGTTGATAATAATGATTGAAATGAAATAAATGGACATGTTGTTTATATGACGATGAAATTAAGACACATATGCAACGAAATGATTATGTATGCTCTAATAATGAAGTGTGTGATGTGAATGATATGATTGAAGCATGCCTAGATGATATGAATGAATAATGAGATGTTCAATATAGTTGATGATATATGTGTATATTATTTTAATGTGATGAGAAACCATGATTGTTGACAATGATGTTGGAAATAAATTATAATGGAGGTATAATGCCTAATTGAAAAAAAAAAATGAATTGTGAAAAGATAATTGAGCGGACTTATTTGCCTCCTGCGGAACCATGCGGACCCATTGTGTTGGGCAACCGAACTTGGACTACCGACCTGGTTGGGGGAAAGTGCGTTTATGAGGTTATAGTTGTTGGCTATATTGATAAACTTTAAATGAGTATGAGAGATGATGATATAATTATAATAATAATAATGAAATGTATATTTATAAGCATAATTCTTATTAATTGAATATATGAATCTGAAAAGATTAGAATTTGAACGTAAGTTTGATCTAATGAAATTAGGTTATATCTATGTGTATATTGTGAAATCCAATGATAAATTCTGATAAGTTAATTGTTGATTTGAATCGAATAAGGTTGAAATGTTAGTATATTGTGATAGATAGATCGATTGATCTAGATTTCGCTAAAGTTGCGAGTCAATATTGAGATTTAATATGTACAGTTGTGCTGAGAGTGTAAAATTTAAATAGTAATGTGTAAGATATAATATTTTGACTTATGAATGAACTTAAATAAATTGAATTATATTATTTGTATATAATGAGGAAAAAGGAAAATGTTGTTTACTTGTTGAGTAAGTTTAAAGGTATTGTATTGATAATTATCTTAAGTGAGAAGCAAGCTAAAGAAAGTAGGGATATTGTTATCCAATGAGGTTTGGTAAATGTTTATTTTGAAAGTGATTGTAAGAATGGAGTAAACAATGCTAAGATATTAGTCAATGATTTTGAGGTTAAGGTTAAGAAAGTATCTATAAAGAGATAAAGTGATAATCTGACTCTAGTACAAAGATAAAATTCATTGGAAATGTTATGAGTTATCTTGATTGCTTTGTTGAGAAAGTAATAAGATACAAAGATATATATATACCTATACAATGATGAATTATGAATTTCAGAAAAGATGAGTATCTCTAAGGGGGAGAGTAGAAGTTATGAATTTGATGAAATCATAGTGTAAGAATATGATTGTCTTCATATGAAAATTTAAAATAGTAATTTGGTTTAAATGGGTTGTTGTTGTGCTGGATAATTTCGAGGACGAAATTATTTAAGGGGGGAGAGAATTGTAATATCCTCATGTATGCCCTAGAAGTTTTGATTATGTTGTTGTTGTTGTTGTTGTTGTTGTTGGTTTAAAATGTGATTGAATGTATGTGTTGTGTGATAATAAAATTTAAGAGAGAATGTTCATGTGTTATTTGAAAGAAAAGTGATGTGTAGAGAAGATGTATATGTAGTGTATATGGCAATATATATAGCATATATGTTGGTCAAAGGGAGAGTCAAGGTGTTGGATATAGTGGAAGAAGATATTTAGTTGTTGTTATTGAAATTACTATAAAGGGCATGCTAAATAAAAAGAAGTTTAACTATGTTAAAGAGGGCATTTTGGTAATTCTTCTTTTGAAATTGTGTGGTGGAGATTAATAGAGAGTTTGACTTTTATTTTGATCAATTTCCTTTCTTCCTTTCACGTGTGGCCGGCCAACCTAAAGAACAAGAGAGAAAGCAAAGGTTTGATGATATTTTGAGCTCAAATTGAAGAAGTTCTAAGTGGTTAAGTGGAAATCCAAGAAGATTCACTATATTTGGTAAGTTTCTTTTGATTCTTTTAAGTTATTTAAGTTGTTTGTGAGTCGATTGTGGATTTTAAAGTGGGGTTGTGTTGATTATTATATGTTGGATTTAATTGGTTGTGGTGTTGATTTTGGATTTGAAGATGATAAGTTAAGAGTGATGTTGGTTTTAGGGTTTTGGAAATGGTAAGTGATAAATTATATTATGTTATTTTGGATTAGGTTTTGGAAGAAAGTGATTTGCTCTAATTTGAGAAGTGAAGAATTCTTGGAGAAAAGAAAGTGTTTAGAGTTGTATATTTGGTGCTAAAGGTAAGTACAAACTATATGGTTACAAACATGCATATGTTGTTTAATCTTAAAACACTTTTGTTTGTAAATGTGATAAGGTATCAAATGTATTGTTAATGAATGTTGGTGATGAAAATATTGTGATGAGCATGTAAAATAATTGCTAATGATGTTGATTATGTCCATTTGAATGAGGTTATGTTGTGTACAATGTGTTTTAAGTTAACCAAAAGAAATTTGGCTACATTTAGGGTTTATGCATGAGTGACACGTAATTTGGGGCGGTCGCTTTTATTCATGTGCGGTCGCTATTATTCATGTGCGGTCGCGACTTAGGTCGGGCTTCTGACCGCGAAACCTACTGTAATAATGTTTCATCTTGTAATTGTATGGGGCGGTCGTATTCAGGTGAGGCGCGACCGCTAGAAAGGTTCTGTTCACCTTATTGGAAGTAACCTAATCCTGCAACAAGATTCTCAAATACATGTTAAATAGATCATTCATTTGAGTTGTCAAGGTTCAAAATAGAGAACATTTGTCTAACATCATTGTTGAATCATAAAATGTGAGATGATATGGAATGTGATTTAAAGCCATTGTTATTGACTATGATGATTCAATTGAATGAAACAAGGCATGATTGCCAAAATGATAATGAGAAGTGATAATGGAGTTGATAATGCATATGATATCACATGAACAAGGTTATGTTTTATGCATTGTGAATCTTGTGGATTGCAATGATGCTATATATATATTGTGAAGGATATGATGAAGTAATTGCTTATGTATAATTGAATAATGAAATATTATGATATGATTTGAGATATCATATAATGTGAAGTCATTGTTATTGACTATGATGATTCAAATATAATGTGAAGTCATTGTTATTGACTATGATGACTCAAATATGATGTGAAGCCATTGTGATTGGCTATGATGATTCAAAGGAAATGTGAAGCCATTGTTATTGGCTATGATAATTCAATTGAGAATAAAATTGATAAATGAATGGTATAGCTAATATGTTATTCCATTTTCAGAGTTTGTTGTTGGTGGCATGCCTAATAAGTGTAACAATCTCTTGAAGTTAGGTTGGATTGAATCCTTGAAGCCTAATTGAGATGTTACCACCCTTGAAGCTAGGTTGGGTTGGTTCTTGAAGCCAAGTTGGGTTGAAGCTTAGCATGCTTTGCTCCCCTTGAAGCTTGGTTGAACCTAATCCTTGAAGCCTAGTTGGGTCTATGATATTGATAAATGTGATGATAAAACCAAAGCATTTACTCTGAAAATTGAATGGCATATTAGTGTGTTGTTTGGGCCCGAGTCTGTCTTTGATGTCAATGTGATATTCTAATGTTGAAATAAATGAGTAATAAGATTATGGCTGCCTTTATTGGAAGTGTGATTCGTGAATGATGCATTGTGAATAAAATGATATTATGAGATATGATTTTATAATATGTGTATTGATATATTAAGAGTGAATATGGCTTGAGGAACTTCGTTGAGATATGAGCTTATGAAAATGTAGTATGATGTATATGTATATGTATATGAAATAGAAGGAGTAAGAATTGTGTTATGAATGTTTTATGTAATTATGTATCTAACTTATGAGTTTAGTGGGAACATATGAAGAAATGCTTTGAGAAAGGAAAACATGGTAAGAGATCAATAAAACATAATGCTAAACATATGAGGTATGATAATTTTGGTAAAGTGTATTTTATTATTTAGTTGTACTACTAAGCTTTCGGGCTTAGCGCGGATGTTTAATCGCGCAGGTATTTATGCGGTTGATCTGGAAGTCTAGCTGTGATGCCACGAGAAGGGTAAGAGTGTCTCGAGACCAACTAGAAGGTGATGCATACATATGTGATTTTAATTATGTTGTATTTTTATAAGAATAATGATTTTCGTAAATGTTCTTTAATTTAATGTAATATCGCTTGAACCTGAATAAAGGTTTTTAAAGTAAAACGAAAAGTGACATTCTTATACCTTATATACGTATTATATGTATACCAGGTATATGTATAGTACTTATATAGAGTATGGGGGTGTTACAAAACCATTATGTGAAGCATCACTGTAAATCACATATAGTTTATCTTCCACGGGTAAAGTAAGAACAGGTGCTTGAGTCAACATCTCTTTCAACTGTTCAAAACTAGCTTGACACTGATCCGTCCACACAAATCTAACTCCCTTCCGAAGCAATCTGGTGAGTGGAGTAGCTATCAAAGAAAAACCTTTCATAAACCGTCGGTAATAGCCTGCCAAACCCAGAAAACTTCTAACTTCAGTTACAGACTTTGGTGGACTCCAATTCAAAATAGCTTCAACTTTACTTGGGTCAACTATTATACCATCTGCTGAAACTATATGACCCAGAAAAGTCATTTGGTCAAGCCAAAACTCACACTTTGACAGCTTAGCATATAATTGTTTCTCTCTCAAGATCTGCAACACAATCCGCAAATGCTTGTCATGCTCCTCTTCATTACGCGAATACACCAAGATATCATCGATGAAAACTACCACAAATTGATCCAGATAGGGCCTAAACACCCTATTAAACAAATCCATGAAAGTTGCAGGTGCATTCATCAACCCAAAAGGCATTACTAAAAACTCATATGCCCATACCTGGTGCGGAAAGCTGTCTTAGAAACATCTTCAGCTTTAACCCTCAACTGATGGTACCCGGATCTCAAATCAATCTTGGAAAACACTGATGCTCCCTTCAATTGATCAAAGAGATCATCAATCCTAGGCAAAGGATATTTATTCTTGATAGTCACCTTATTCAATTGCATATAATCAATACATAACCTCATAGTACCATCCTTCTTCTTCACAAACAACACAGGAGCTCCCCAAGGAGAAACACTAGGGCGAATAAACCCTTTATCCAATAACTCCTGTAACTGCACCTTTAACTCTCTCAATTTAGCAGGTGCCATTCTATAAGGAGTGATAGAGATGGGAGTGGTACCAGGCAACAGATCGATACCAAATTCAACCTCTCTCTCAGGGGGTTACCCTGGCAACTCCTCAGGAAACACATCCGGAAAATCTGCAACTGTAGTGATATCATCAAATTGAGAACCTCCTACTCTAGTATCCATAACATGAGCAAGATAAGCATCACACACTTTTCTAATCAACCTTCTAGCTGTTACAGCTGAAACAAATAAGGATGCAAGTTGTCTCTGCTCACTAGATACCATCACATTCCTACCAACACTGGTTCTCAAGGTGACACACTTCTTTTGACAATCTACCACAGCTCCATGCTTAGACAGCCAATCCATGCCTAAAATCAAATCATATTCTTTAAAAGGCATTTCAATTAAATCTCCAAGAAACTCCTCGCCTTGCACCACAACTGCACTATCTCGGTGCACCTTGCTAACAACTACACTATGTCCTAAAGGATTTGTCACCAAGACATCAAATCCTAAGGATTTTGAATGCAATTCAGACACAGGCAATATGGATGCACTAATATATGAATGAGTAGATCCTGGATCAATCAAAGCAAGTACGAAAATGCCAAATAAAGAAAATGTACCCACTATCACTGCTGAAGCATTTGGTTGCCTCTGCATCACATACACCCTCTGAGAAGATCCAGCTTCATCAGGCCTACTGCCTCCGGATGATGATCCTCCTCTCTGACTATACCCGGGTCGACCCCCTCTACTGAAACCTCTGCCTCCTCGACCACCTCTGCTGACATTGGGTCGAGAGGCTGCAGACTCAGCCGGCCTATACTCCTGCATCTCAGGACACTCCCTAACAAAATGATCAGGCGATCCACACCTGAAACACACAACTGACCTACCAAACCTCCGGCAAACACCCACATGATTTCTACCACAAAGCTCACATGTAGGTGGAGTAGACCTCTGAATCACTGGAGTCAGAGCACTGGCTACAGAAGCTGTAGGTCTCGGTCTCTGTCTCTGATACTGCACTGACCTACCCGGCTGTCTCTGACTCCTACTGATCCTCGGAACAAAACTTCCTCTACCCCTCTTCACAGATGAAGACCCTGCCTCAAACTGGGGTCTCCTTACCCTGGTCTCCTCCTCAGTGGTAGCTGCTGCAATGCTTTGCGCTCTCTCAACACTTCTAGCTGCTGCAACAAGCTAAGAGAAATCCTGGTATCTAGAACCAGCCACGATGCACATAATAGAGGGCCTCAATCCCTCCTCAAACCTTCTGCACCGGTCTATTTCATCAGAGATAATTCCCCTGGCATAGCGACTCAACCGGATGTACTCAATCTCGTATTCTGTCACCGTCCGGTTGTCTTGCCTCAAATTCAGGAATTCCATCTTCTTAAAATCTTTATACTCCCTCGGAACATATTTGTGCTCGAACTCCCTCAGAAAATCCCCATATGATAATGTAGGTGGATCATCCATAGCATGAGGAACCGTCTTCCACCAATCATAGGCATCTTTCTGTAAGAGGGATCTGGCATAGTCAAACTTCTCATCCGAAGTGGCTTGCAACTGAATGAATATTCTCTGTACCTTATCCAACCACTGCTCAGCCACTGCAGGATCGGTAGTGCCTAAGAAATCTTCAGCCCCGTATTTTCTCAACTTGTCATAATGTCTTACCGGCACTTGAGGCTGTGGTGGTGGTGGTGGCTGCACTGGAGCTTGTCTAAATAACTCCACCATATTCCTTAACCAACCTGGTGGAGCCTCATCTGTAGCTGATCTCTCTGGCACAGAAACAGGTGCCTCACTAACTCTCTCAACCCTAGCTCCCTCTCTACTCTCTCCTGGAGCTACACTCTCGGCACTTCCTTCTACAGTCTGACGTGAATGGGACTCCATTACTACCTATATCTGCAAACACAGCAGAATATACTTCATTAAAGATCAAAGACTGCCATACCAAAACATGTATTTTACTCAAAAACCAACTTTTAAAATCAAAATATTCTTTTTCTTACAATTCACCTAGGTTGAGAATCTCAAACCTAGGCTCTGATACCAAAATAAATGTAACACCACTATATCCCATATACGTACACAGCATGCTAATACGATCGTAATATACGTATACTGAATATATAAATGCCACGATATACTTAACAAATGACTCATCTCTTTACAATAATATGAACAAATTTAAATCATTTAAAAGAAATTATAAAAGACAAAAGATAAAATGTTTATTTAAAAGCAGCGGAAAATATAACAAATATTTATAAATACATGTAAATCAAACTCAAGTTTTACAAAACATAAAATATATATACATGTTTGGCAGTATGTCCTTGATCTTTAAGCTCCACTATCAATGCCTCAAAATCTAGACTCTACTCGGTCTAGCGGAACTCTCCGGTTCTTCTCTGTCACCTGCGCGATGAATCACAATCGCGCTAAGCCAATGGCTTAGTGGTACAAACTACAATAACAATATGCTTCTATGAAATGCCAATGTCACACATTTCCACAATTAATATAATATTCACAAATGATATTTTTATATTGTTTATAAGACTTCATTTCATTATTTTATTCATTTATTTCATCACTTATAATTTGTATTGACACAAAGACACATATGGGCCCAAAAGACACTAATATGTTATTCAAAGTTTAGAGTTACTACTTTGGTCCTTAATCATAATCATCAAGCCCGTAGGCGATACACATATATCTCTATCCATGGATAGGGTAACAGACCCAGTCTCTTGGACCTCAACCCGGCTAAACTCGATGAGATCCTCAACCCGGCTAGACTGTTATCGGTTTTTGAGGCTTACGACCCGGTCTTTTCACCCCAAAAACATCACATTTCACATTTATCATTTCATATTTTTCAACTGGAATCGGCTTACGACCCGGTCTTTTCACCTATCCAGTAATTCATTGGCATGCCACCAAACTCAGAACTCTGAAGGTTGAATAACACATTAAACACAAAATCTTTTCATTTATACCTTTATACATTTCTTTCTCAATTCATTTCTTATAATCAAAATAGGCAACCATGCCTCAGTTATAATTCATTTGCATCATCATAGCCAACAATCATGGCTTCTCATCACATCAAGATAGTATACATCTATATCATCAATTTCATTGAACATTATCTAGGCAAACATGCCTCAATCATATCATCATTATAACCCATCACATTGGTTTCACATCTCATTATATCTCAATTCACATTTAAGTGTACATAGTCAATGGCATTAACACACAATTTAGATGCTTATCAATATTCACATTATATCAACCATAACATTATTAATAAGTATCAACAATATGTTAGATTTCATAACACATTTACAATCAAATGTATGTTAACTCTCAATATCGTATGAATGTATGCAATAATGTAACTTGTACTTACCTTAAGCACCACTTATACAAATCTATACACTTCCTTTTCCAACACTTATTCACCACTTAAGTTAGGGCAAATCAACCTCTTCACAACCTAATCCAAAAGGAATAGTACATATGAGATAAAATAGATAAGGCTAACTAGGGCAAACTCTACTCATGACACGCTCAACAACACGGGCGTGTCCCTGACCGTGCCCTAACCTCACAACACAGAAGCTTTGACATGCTCAAAACCACGGGTGTGTCACTGAATGTGTAATACATTTTGTCTCACATAAATATTTACACGTCCAACAACATGGGCGTGTTCATGGCCGTGTCAATTCCTTACCAACCCAGTAGCTATGACACGCTCAGTGACATGGGCGTGTCACTGGACGTGTAAATACTACTACTACACAGAATCTGTGACACACTCAGTGACATGGGCGTGTCACTGCTCGTGCCAATCATCCAAAAACACAAAACCATTGACACGCCTAAAACCTGGTCGTGCTCATGGGCATGTCAGGCCAAAAATACATATTCCGGCCACAACAACACTGCTTCCAACAAATCATTTCCTTTCACCAAAACCCACTTCAAATAAACTTAGCTCAACATACCCAAAAATCATAACAAACTTGCAAAAACAGTAAAACAACTCAAAACATATATCAATCACAAATCATAATCATCACCACAAACCCTAAACACAATCACACACTTTCTCTTCCAACCAACTTACTCTTTTCTTCAATCCAAACTCAAAAACCCAAAAATCAAATGAATCAAACACTCTTAAACACAACACAATCAAAACACACTCCTATCATCAACAATAATCCCTCAAACTCAAACATAACTCCAAAATAAACAAAAGAAATCAAGAGAGAACTTACCAAAGTTGATGATACTTCTCAAATTAAACTTCTTCACTTGAATCTTCCTTCAATTTGAGCTTGGATCACAAAACTCACTCACTCTCTCTCTTGCTTTAGATGGCCGGCCAACAAAAGAAAAGAAAAGGAAATAGAGAAGAAATGAAGACAACAAGTCAAACACTTATCTCTTTAAACCTCCACCACGTCATTTTAATATTTAAAATAATCCAAATTAATCTCATCCATTCATAATTTCCTTATTAATTAATTCGATAAATCATAACATAAATATCTTCTTCCATTAACTTTCTTTGACTTTGACTTGTGTATATGTTGTATATACTTTCATATACACAACATATACACTCTCTCTATAATTCTTTTCTCTTCCCAAAGAATCATATACATTACTCCAAATAAAACAATACTAATATCAAAACTTCTAGGGCACACTTTGGGATATTACACAAGTACCCAAAACAAATTTAGCCTTGGGTCCAAGTACCTAATCTCGGGTTCAAGTACCCAAATAAGATTCAGTATTGATCCCAAGTACCCAATCTCGGGTCCAAGTACCCAAATTAAGTTCAGTCTCTGGTCCAAGTACCCAAATCAAATCCAAGTACCCATCCTCATAAAAAACAATCAAAGATCTTATTACTTTTCACTCTCTTTTGCCGTAGTCTTAGATCGTTCAAGTAGGGGGCCAACTGTAACCCTTAATTTTTGACCCATTCAAATCCAATAGTCTAAAATAATTTTTGTGGTATTTTATTTATTTTAATAATATTTTAATTACTAATAATTTTTAATAGTTATTTTTAATAAAAATAAAAAATATAAAAAAGTACAAAATAAAAAATAAAAAAATCGGACGGATCGGCTAGCGCTGCGGGGCATCAGATTTCACTGTATATAGCAATATGGGGTGAATTGGGCATTTCCCAATTTGCTGCAGCTAGTTCTGTGATGAATTGGTTGCCAGCTAGCCCGCCGCAACCGTTTTTGCCAGCGTAGCCTGCGCGCTACCAATTTTTTGACCAAATCTTATTTTACCCAGTTTTCTAATTTTTCCTAAACAATTGATATTTCCTTATTAAAATAGGATTAGGAATCTTTATTTTCCTATAAATACTAGCATTAAACACACGGATGAGGGGAGGAGAAAAAAACCTATAGGACGACAATCAAAGAACATTAAGGGAGATTGAAAATAACAAAGCAGAAAGAGCAAAATAAGAAAAAGAGAAAGCAGCAACAAGTATCAATCATCAATCATCAATCCATCAAAGGTAGCAATGATGCCTTTGTTCATTGTTCATCCTGAAGTCAATTGTGGAGGAACCAATGAACATAGGTTTGATTATAAATCTTTGATTTTATTATATTTACAACATTCTTATGTTTAGATTCATGGATTGTTAAAGCATATGATAGTATTGCCATATTTTATTTTAAATGTTTATGTTATTTATTTTGATGTTGAGTCTTCCAGTAACCTAAATTATTAAACCTTAATAGTATTTTTATAAATTAGATTTTCCATTCATCCAGTAGCCTACTTCATTGATTAAATTATCAAAAACCCTAAACTATTCTTCTGTATCTTAAACTTCAAAAACCCTAAACTATTCTTCTGTTCTTAAACTTCAAAAATCCTAAACTGTTCTTCTATTTTCAAAACCTTAAAACTGTTATTTTATTTTTAAAACTTTTAAACCCTAAATTATTCCGTTAAAGTCTCACAATCCTAATTGTTTTCCAAATTCTCAATTTATCTCCAGAATCAATATTTCTTCCAAAAAGATAAATCAAAACCTTAATTTATTTTAAAGCTTGTCACCCCGTAACCCTTTCCCCAAACTATTCTACCTAAAGCCACTAAAATCCTTAACTATTAAAACCCTATCTTCCTAAAACCCTAATCCCCAAACCTCAATTCCAGAAACCATAAACATGAGTTTGCAAATAGTTTAAGTATTAAAATTGATCTAATAAGCCGAATTTCTAAACTCTAACTCTAGTAAACTCTAAGAACCAAACCCTAATTTGCCTTATATTTCCTAAAACCCCAAAATAGCTTTTCAATTATCAAAACCCTAAATTATTTTCTTAAATTCTAAAATTCAAAGTTGCTATATTGAATCCTAATTTGTTTTCCAAATATCCAGTAACCCTAAAAATTAACTTTCAAACCTTAGATCTCAAATTCTTAAGTTCTTCTTCCAAAACTACAAATTATTCTTCAAACAAACTCTAAAGTGCTTTATTTTTCAAAAAACCCTAAAACCTTATTTCCTCAAACCTTAAATTATAAACCCTAATGTCTTAAGATTCCAAAACCCTAATTTCATGATGTTAGCCCTAAACCCTAATTTGATTAACCAAAAACCATACTACTTTCTTAAATTTATAAAACCCTAATCCATTCCATTTTTCCAAAAAGTCTCACAGTAGCCTAAATAATAATAATGATAATTCCAAAATCTCAAAACCCTAAATGTTAATTAAAGAACCCTAAGTTGAGACATAAACCTAAATTTGTATCTTTATTTGCTTTATTTAATTTTAAATTTGATTATGTAATTTATTATATGTTTTGATGGTTGATTTATTTAATTTCAATGCTTGATTTATTTAGTCTATCAAGGATAGATATTTTCTTTATTATTATGATTATTATTTGTTTGTTTTGGTATTAAAATTGTAAGAGGTATGTTTCCATTATTGGGTACCTCGTTAATTAATTTTCATGTAATTTAAATCGGTTTTAAATTTTGGACCAATGTAAAGGACATGTTTTCATCTTTCGGTGGGTGTCCTATTTAGTTTAGACATGGACGATGTAAGGACATGTTTCCATCCTCGGATGGGTGTCCATTTATTTGCTTTGTTTGGACATTGATTTGATTTTTATGTAATGATGCTTTATTTTAATTGTTGCATATAGTATGGATAATATCATTATATTTAAGAATTTTATAATATTAGGACCTGCAAAAGAGGCCGGTTCCAATGAACCGGGCGTTGTGGGGGTGCTGGACCATTTCTCACCTTCCCCACATGTACCCAACTTTTCGAACCCATTAGGGGGTTGGGGATTCTTTAGGAATCGAGTAATCCAACCCTTTCTTTTTTCTGTCCCATCCGGGTGGCAACTCCATTTTCTCCGGGCTTAGGCTCGCGTTCTCTAAGGCCCCGAGCCTAAACAGTGCTGAAGTCGCAAGAACCATTCCACGTGGAGTGAGGGCGAAAATCCCCGCTCATAGTGCCGACTCCACTAGGGATAAGAGAAGTTGATTCTATTGATCTTTATATTATTTTATTCTTTCTTATCTTGATATTATCAATTGCATCATATTAGATTGCATTGTATGCGTGAGTTAAGACGCCCGTGTTTCCCGTGTTATGTTATGTAAAGGATACAATACTTTCACTCAAGGTATGGAGATCGAGCATGGCATAACCACTCATAGCCTTGTACAATTTGGTATATACTTGCTATAGGAACCTAAGCCTTTTAACCCAAAGACTAAAGCTCATATAATTGGCCTAGTTACTTTCCTTAGGTTTTACGCCAAATGCTTATTATTTGACTAAGGTTATTTTATCTTGGCTAAATCATGGATTATTTGGTTTGTTCTTTTTCTAATATGACCTAAGTACATTGTAAGCTCAAAATAAATTTTTTCTTTAAAGTCCAAAAGACCAAAGCTATTTTCAAAACTTTTTAAGATGGTCTTTGGACATAAAACTTTTCTAAAAACAAATCAAAAATTCTTTTGCTCATGACCCAAATACTAAGCCCAACATCTATTTTTTCTAAAATCTTTTTTACAATGGGCTTAGAAACAAAATTATTTTCATCCAAAAGAGCTTACAAATATTTAGGTCAATTGTGGAATACCAAAAATCAATTGTGAGCCTAGTTTATACTAAGAGTTATTAATCATGGGCTTGTTTTTGGCATGAATCATTAGTTACTTCTTTAAGTGAGAAATCTATTTATAATAAACCTCTTAATTTAGTTTTAATCCAATATAGCATAAAAGCTACTTTAGTTGGTTAAATGGATTAAAACCTAATTAATGGGAATTATCATGAACTGATTTCCATTTTTTAAAATATAACTATTTGTTGAAACATCCGAGGAAATTATTTGAAAAACAAGATACCCCATGTTGGTATTTTGTTAACCATATACCTCGGAAAAGAGATTTGCCATTCGTGTGTGGAAGTTATAAGGTTGGAAGGGACGTTCTACTTATCTTTGCCTATTGTTTGTGCATACACACATACATGCATCTCATATCATTAATCCTTTTTGGCTTACAACTCTGGATTACGACAGTTCAAAAGCTTACAACAATCTGACCTATGCCGAAGATAAAGAATCTAGCAACGAATCAATCACTTGCTCACTAAAAGTAATGGAGCCCAAACAAATTCAAAGGATGATGGATGAGGCCCTCAACGCCAAGATGGAAGAAATAAAAGAGGCCCTAGCTGAGACCATGAAGAACCAATTGACTACAATCTTAGAGAATCATGCCGGGGCATCTGTTCACACTAAGAAACCAAGGGACAAAGGGAAGACTAAAGTTGGTGAAGTGGTTTTTGATGATGAAAAGGTGATCATTGATGATGATGATGATTGGGCTCAATACTACCAAGATGTTCAAGAGAAGAAGAAAGAACCAAAGGTTGTTGAGAAAACAACTATTGAAAAGACCGAGACATCCAAGGTTGAAAAGATGATTGCTGATTTAGAAAAAAAATTTTGCAAAGTACAATGGCATCGAAAATCCTCATCTCCATGTGAAGCAGTATATCACTGCCATGCAGTCTGCCCGAGCTACTGAGGCTCAAACCCTAAGGTACTTTATGCTCTCATTGGACCCTGTTATCCAAAATTGGTTCAATACCGTAGATGATGGAACACAAAAGAGTTGGGATCTACTTTACAAAGCCTTCATCCAACAATATGGATATAATGTTGAGTTGGAAGTTACCTTAATGGAAGTGGAGTCCATTAGGCAAAGGCTGAATGAGAATTTTGTAGATTATGTCAAGAGATGGAGAAACAAGGCCGCTTTACTCAAGAAGAGGCCCGATGAATCCAATCAAATAAGGATGATTGTGAGAGGGGTGTTGTCTAGTCTTCGTGAGAGGATGTCTCATACACTCATCCGTGATTTCAAAGACCTTCTCCAAGCTGGTTTGCAAATTGAAGAATGGGAAAGGGAGAAGAACCGTTTTTCAATAAAAAGGAACGAGAAAGGGAACTATTAATCTGGTAGCCAAAGCATGCAAAAGGTCGTCGGTGTTAATGCTACTAACCAAGGAACAAGGAGACAAATTTCAGAATTGGGGAAGCTGATGTCTTGGGTTCTCAATAAACTTCAAAGAAAGGGATTGCTACAACCCTTAAATCCTCATCCTTTGCCTAACCCTCTCCCACCTAAATTTGACACTAAAGCATTTTGTCAATTTCACCAAATGCAAGGGCAAGACATGGATAGATGTGTGAGGTTGAGACAATAGATCCAAAATCTAATTGATAATGGGAAGCTACCCGAGCCCAATAAGCCAAACACCAAAGACAACCCATTTCCAAAATTCAATAGGATACCACCACCAGCAACCTTCATGATTGGAGGAGGTTTGAATGAGGATTTTGTCATGTCTTTTCTCAAGATGTGGATGGAGAAGCAACCAAAGAAGAAGAGGTATTTGGTGAAATTAAACGAGCTATGATGGGTGGAGAAGTAACAATTTGTGTTGTCAACGGGTTTTGGGATTCAAGTGATAGTGATGATGATATTGTATCCAAGAAGGAGGAGTGGACTTGGTCTTATCCCGAAGAAGATGAAGTAATGAACACTAGATCTGGTAAGCCTTATGCAAGGCCACCACTTAAGGAGGTAGAAACTAATAAGGGAAAGGAAGTTGAAGTAGAAGAAGATGATGTTGTGCTCAAGCAATTGAAAAGAACCCAAGCAAGTGTTAGCATTTGGGACTTATTAGCTACTTCTAAAAAGCACCGAGAAACTATGGCCAAAGCTTTAGCTAGCATGCCAATTTCTACCTCCACAACACTGGAGGAGTTGATCAACTTCATAAAAATTGGGGAAGTAATGAAATGTGAGGAGGTTCAAGAAAAGAGTGAAGTTAATATGGGAGCAGTTTCTTTTTCGGATGCGGACTTACCGGAGGAGGGGAGAGACCACATCCGCCCTCTCTTTATCAAAGTAGAAGTCAAGGGGAAGAGGACTCCTTGTGTAATGGTCAATGATGGGTTTGCCATAAATGTTTGTCCACTTAAGATATTGCCAAAGCTAGCTATGTCAACAAGAGATCTAAACCCGACCGAGGTAACAATTCGTGCTTATGACAACACTAAGAGGCATGCCGAAGGGACTTTCAAAGCGGTTGTCAAGGTTGGTCCAATTGAATCTATTATTGAGTTTGTTGTTTTAGACATACCAGTCACCTTCGCCTTGCTCTTGGGACTACCATGGTTTCATCCTCTTGGTGGAGTTCCTTCCACCCTTCATCAAAAGATCAAGTTGCCCAATGGAGGTGAGACAGTGGTCATTGAAGCTGAAGATAATGAGATTGTTAACGCTCTAATGATTGAGAGGCCTCTCAATGGTTTTCGAGTAGTTGCAATTTTTGATAATGAAGTAGTGGACTCTAAAGTTTTGAATATGATGAAGAACATGAACTACCTTCCCGGAGCTGGTCTTGGAAAGGGTAAAGCCGGTTTGGCAAAGCTGCCGGACTTTAGAACTCAAACTTCCAAGAAGGGGTTGGGATATGATGAAGACAACGATTCCAGCCAAAGAAGAGTGAGAAGATTAGCTTCCCACCACTTGAAGAGATCTTTGTCAAAGCTCTAGATATGGGACCACTCCAAGGAAAGCCCAAGCCGATCATGTTCATGGGTAAATTAATCCCAGGTTTTGAAATTTTTGCAGATGTGGCTGAGCTAGTCGACCAAGTGAAGAAAGAGCTCACCTTGCCATCCAACAAAGACTCTGATCCAAAAGAGAAGAATGAAGCTGTCCTGAAAGTTGAGAAGACTCCGAAGGAGATTGCTGCCCTGGTTGATGAGAAGTTTGAAGTCATCCTGCCTTATGATTTTGAGAACAATGATTTTGATTTTAATTTGTCTGCTTTCTATGAGGATGATGATGTTTTCTTTTCCAAAATGAATGTAATAAAGTCTGATTTTGCTTACTTGTGTGATGTTTCTCCTGATGGTTGCATACATTCAAATAGCAATTACATGGGCATCTTTAATATTAATTCTGTTAACACACAATCATTAAATTTGGGAACAACTGAAAATCCTAAAAACATTAGCATAGCATACAACCTTACTCCTGATGAGAGAGAGAGATTTGAAAAAATATTAAAAAAATATGAATAAGTGTTTGCTTGGTCTTATGAAGATATGCCGGGGATAGATCGAGACATAGCCGAGCATCATATTCCAACTCACACTCACATAAAACCTGTCAAACAAAAGCTTAGGTGATTATGACCTGAGTGGGCTAAATTGGTTAAAGAAGAGGTCACTAAGCAAATACAAGTGAAGTTCCCCAAAGTGATAGAATATCCAGATTGGCTAGCAAACATAGTACCTGTGCCAAAGAAAGATGGAAGGATAAGGGTCTGTGTGGATTATAGAGATTTGAACAAGGCTTCCCCTAAGGATGATTTTCCTTTACCTCATATAGATGTTCTCATTGATAGTGCAGCCTCTAGTGTGCTACACTCGTTTGTAGATGGATTTTTTGGATACAATCAAGTGTTAATGGCCCAAGAGGATAAAGCTAAAACTGCTTTCATTACTATATGGGGTATATTTTGTTATAGGGTGATGCCGTTTGGCTTAAAGAATGCTAGAGCAACCTACCAAAGGATGGCCACCACATTATTTCATGACATGATGCACAAAGAAGTTGAAGTATATGTTGATGATATGATGGTCAAATCGGATACAAGGGAACAACACTTCCAAAACTTAGAATTATTCTTCGATAGTGCTTTGAAATATAAGCTAAGACTAAACCCGAAGAAGTGTGTGTTCGGTGTTACTTCAGGCAAATTATTAGGACATGTGATTGGTCCAAATGGCATTGAGATTGATCCTGACAAAGTTAAAGCAATCAGGGATATGCCAGCCCCTAAGACGGAGAGAGAAGTTTAGGGATTTATTGGTAAATTACAATATATTAGCATATTCATAGCAAAACTCACAACAATTTGTGAACCTATCTTCAAATTGCTTAAAAAGAATCAGCCGGTCATATGGAATGAAGAGTGTCAAAAGGCCTTTGAGCGAATAAAAGAGTATTTGTTGAATCCACCTATTTTAAAACCACCTAAACCCAGCAAACCTCTATTACTATACATAGCAGTAGAAGAAGAGTCAATAGGAGCCATGCTAGCCTAAGCAGATGAGTAAAGGATTGAGCATGCCGTTTACTATTTAAGTATAGTATTATTGAAAAGACCTGTATAGCCATGGTTTGGTCTTCTAAGAAGTTGCGGCATAACTTTCAATCATATAGTGTGTAAGCAATTTTCAGGTTGGATCCAATGAAGTACTTAAGGGAGACACCCTCTTTAATTGGGAAATATGGTTAATGGTTGATAATATTAGAAGAATTTGAGATTGAGTATGTAACCAGGAAAACAATCAAAGGTAGAGCGGTGGCAGAATTCCTGGCCCAACAACCATTACCAGAAAGGGAAGAGGTAATCTTGGAATTTTCGGATGAACATTTAGAAGCAATTGAAGTACAAGGGTGGAAAATGTATTTTGATGGAGCAGTAAACAGGAAAGGAGCAGGTTTGGGAGTTATACTAGAATCACCCGAAGGGGAACTCATCCCTTTAGATAAAAAAATTGAAATTTAGAGCAACCAATAATATGGTAGAGTATGAAGCTTGTATTTTCAGTTTGGAAACCCTAATGATTATGGAGGTGGATAAGGTGGAAGTTTATGGCGATTCATTGCTAGTAGTATCCCAAGTAAATGGAGAATGGGAGTTGAAAGAAGAAAAATTAAAACCATACCACCATTACTTGACCATAATGAAGAAGAACTTTAAGGAGTGTAGGTTTATACACCTATCAAGAGAAGAAAATCTGATGGCTGATGCCCTAGCCACATTGGCTTCGGTATGGGAAAACCCTGTCAGCTTATTCCTTAAGCCTCTGATCTTGACCAGTTCATCAACTCCTTGTTATGAATATGAGACAATCATGGAAATTAATACAGACCATAATGCGTGGTATGATACTATAAGGCAATTTTTAGAGGAAAGAGAATACCCGCCGGGGGCTACAAAGAAAGAGAGAAGAGCCATAAGGAGGTGGTCATTGCAATACATCACCTTCCATGGAGAGTTATATCGAAGATGGCCTGATGGAGTGCATTTAAGATATTTAAGAAAGACTGAAGTGGAGCGTATTATGTTAGAAATACATGCGGGAAGTTGCGGTTTGCACATGAGTGGTTTGGCCCTAGTTAAGAAGATTATTTGACAAGGTTACTATTGGTTTACCATGGAGAAAGATTGTATTGAGTTTGTCAAGAAGTGCCAACAATGTCAGATGTATGGTAACTTGAATCACATACCTCCTAAAGAATTACATTCTATGTCTTTACCCTGGCCATTTGCCACCTGGGGTATCGACATTATAGGAGAGATACATCTGATAGCTTCAAACAGTCACCGATTCATTGTGGTAGCAGTAGATTATTTTTCAAAATGGGTCGAAGCTGAATCCTTCAATAAACTGGTTGCAAGCCAAATGGCTAGGTTTATTGAAAAGAACCTCATCTACAGATACGGGGTCCCGCACAGTGTGATATTAGACAATGGGATACAGTTTAAAGGAGCAGTTAGGGATTTATTCTCAAAGTACCAAATCAATCATCATAGGTCCTCTCCTTATAGACCAAAGGCTAATGGCGCAGTAGAAGAAACAAACAAGACAATTAAGTAAATTCTGTCCAAAATGACCAAGAATTACAGGGATTGGTCAGAGATGATTCCCTTTGCTTTATGGGGATATAGGACAAGTGTGCGAACACCTACTGGAATGACACCATTCTCTTTGGTTTACGAAATGGAAGCAGTGTTGATAATTGAAATTGAGATCAAGTCGTTAAGAGTAGTCTTGGAAGCCGAACTGCCTGAAACAGAATGTGTAACTAGTAGATACACACAGTTAGCTTTACTAGAAGAGAGAAGGTTAAAAGAACTGTATCATCATCAACTGTATCAAAAGAAGTTAGCTCGGGCCTACAACAAAAGGGTTAAAATAAAAAAATTCAGAGTTGGGGACTTGGTGTTAAAGCAATGTAAGCCTAATGTATCTGATCCAAGAGGGAAGTTCAGGCCTAGCTGGGGAGGGCCATATGTCGTAAAACAAGTCATGAACAAAGGTGCAGTGAAGTTATCAGACATGGACGAGAATGAATTTAGTGAGCCAGTAAACATTGACAGGTTAAAGAAGTTTTATGTATGAACAATAAAAAAAGAAAGAGCTCGCTAGGTTGAAAACCCAAAAAGGGCGGCCTAGGTAAAAGTTAGAGCAGTCCGCTAGTTCTAAAAACCGAAAGGGCAGGCTAGGCAATAATTAGGGCTAAATGAGAGAAAATCGTCAATTAGAAAACCCGAAAGGGCTAATTGGCAACGGGAGTGATCTTGTGTATGCTGGCTTTATGTTTGGTTGTTCCCTAATTTAATAAAATAGAATTAATGTTAAAATTGTTCTATATGCACTGTTATAAGTATTTGACCAGATATGGATGAAATAAATAAACACAATAGCAAAAGGTGATGACAAATTATAAATGGAAAAGAAGCATATTTTATTACTTTAATTATTTTTCATCCTAATGATACTTTTTTGATAAATGCAAAATCTATGGCAGTCGATAAATGTAACGTGCAGGCCAGCTTTGCCTTAGCTGATCCAAGTAGGCTTCAGCTCCGTACTGACGACCAAGTTGGCGAGGATCATAGCATGTACCTTGACGAAGAGCGGCAAAGGGAACATACATCAAGTATGTCCGCATGGTGATACGAGAAATCTTTCACCGTGGTACCAGCCAATGGATATTGACTTCAGAATGTGAGTGGATCTAGTCAACCCAGTCTGCATATGAAGAAGCAGGATGGAGTAGCTTCCTAGTAGAATGATGATGTGGCAGGTACCTGGCAAAGTCCATGGATGGAGTATCAAGCAAACAAAGACGCTCCTAAAGCCAAATCTATGAAGAAAGAGCTAAATAAAAAAAAGGTCTGCTAAGTTGAAAACCCGCGAGGGTAGCATAGGCAAAAATTAGGAAAACTCGCTAGTTTCGAAAACCCACATGGGCGAACTAGGCAAAAATTAGAGCAATAAAGAAAAGAAGAAAAAAGAAAACCTAAATTGAAAACCCGAAAGGGTAGTTTAAGTAATTACCTGAAGCAGTAACGGACTCCCAGTCAGTCTCTTTGACAATCTTGATTTAAATCAGTCTAATCCAACTAAGGTCTCGGCTAAGATTACAGGTACCGGCGACAAGCCTCCTTCCATTTGGTCATAATATCCAATACTCGTAGATCAATATCGCCATCGGAAGAAACAAGAAAAAATTGGCCGAGCAAGCAAAGACAGAGCATGCGTCCGCATGCCTTAGTAGGGGCAAATGAGAGAGACAAAAGTCAATCAAAGGAGCAAGTAGACTTTTTTCACCTCTCATCAACCGAAGAACTTCGGGTTTTGAAATTTGAAATAACATCTGCATCTTCTGTTGAGTCTCAGAAATCAATGTGGATAATGCCATTTGTTGATTATTTGGATATCCAAGGATGGCCTCAAATTCTTCAATCAAGGGACATATTTCAAAGCCATTAATTCTAAATACCCTAGAATCAGTATCCCAAAAGGAAGCCACGGCATGTAAGAAGGAGTGGTCCAATTTAACATTTTGAAAATATTTTAAAACATCAAGTTTTGACCATGAAATCTGATTCCAATGGATGGCATCCATATTCTTAAATAGAATTTTTATCTTCTTTGAATGATGCTCGGTCATGGTGAATGAATAAAGAAAAAATTTAAAATTGTTAAAGGGAGTCTTCACGTTGAAAGAGAAAGAATTTTGGTTTCTATATTAAAATAGGGCATGCAAGGTGATTGTAATATCCCAAAGTGTGCCCTAGAAGTTTTGATATTAGTATTGTTTTATTTGGATTAATGTATATGATTCTTTGGGAAGAGAAAAGAATTATAGAGAGAGTGTATATGTTGTGTATATGAAAATATATACAACATATACACAAGTCAAAGTCAAAGAAAGTTAATGGAAGAAGATATTTATGTTATGATTTATGGAATTAATTAATAAGGAAATTATGAATGGATGAGATTAATTTGGATTATTTTAATTATTAAAATGACTTGGTGGAGGTTTAAAGAGATAAGTGTTTGACTTGTTGTCTTCATTTCTTCTCTATTTCCTTTTCTTTTTCTTTTGTTGGCCGGCCATCTAAAGCAAGAGAGAGAGAGAGTGAGTTTCATGATCCAAGCTCAAATTGAAGGAAGATTCAAGTGAAGAAGTTGAATTTGAGAAGTATCATCAACTTTGGTAAGTTCTCTCTTGATTTCTCTTGTTTATTTTGCAGTTATGTTTGAGTTTGATGGACTATTGTTGATGATAGGAGTGTGTTTTGATTGTGTTGTGTTTAAGAGGGTTTAATTCATTTGATTTTTGGATTTGTGAGTTTGGATTGAAGAAAAGAGTAAGTTGGTTGGAAGAGAAAGTGTGTGATTGTGTTTAGGGTTTGTGGTGATGATTATGATTTATGATTGATATATGGTTTTGAGTTGTTTTAGTGTTTTTGCAAGTTTGTTATGATTTTTGGGTATGTTGAGCTAAGTTTATTTGAAGTGAATTTTTGTGAAAGGAAGTGATTTGTTGGAGGTAGTGTTGTTGTGGCCAGAATCTGCATTTTTGGCCTAACACGCCCATGAGCACGACCAGGTTTTAGGCGTGTCAATGGTTCTATGTTTTTGGTTGAGTGACACGAGCAGTGACACACCCATGTCACTGAGCGTGTCACAGCTTCTGTGTAGTTGTAGTATTTACACGTCCAGTGACACGCCCATGTCACTGAGCGTGTCATAGCTACTGTGTTGGTGAGGAATTGACACGGCCATGAACACGCCCATGTTGTTGGACGTGTAAATGTTTCTGTGAGACAGAATGTATTACACGTTTAGTGACACGCCCATGGTTCTGAGCGTGTCAAAGCTTCTGTGTTGTGAGTTTAGGGCACAGTCAGGGACACGCCCGTGTTGTTGAGCGTGTCATGTGTAGAGTTTGCCCTAGTTAGCCTTATCTATTTTATCTCATTTGTACTATTCCTTTTGGATTAGGTTGTGAAGAGGTTGATTTGCCCTAACTTAAGTGGTGAAGAAGTGTTGGAAAAGGAAGTGTATAGATTTGTATAAGTGGTGCTTAAGGTAAGTACAAGTTACATTATTGCATACATTCATATGATATTGAGACTTAACATACATTTGATTGTAAATGTGTTATGAAATCTAATGTATTGTTGATACTTATTAATAATGTTATGGTTGATATAATGTGAATATTGATGAGCATCTAAATTGTGTGTTAATGCCATTTACTATGTACACTTAAATGTGAATTGAGATATAATGAGATGTGAAACCAATGTGATGGGTTATCATGATGATATGATTGAGGCATGTTTGCCTAGTTAATGTTCAATGAAATTGATGATATAGATGTATATTATCTTGATGTGATGAGAAGCCATGATTGTTGGCTATGATGATGCAAATGAATTATAATTGAGGCATGATTGCCTATTTTGATTATGAGAAATGAATTGAGAAAGAAATGTATAAAGATATAAATGAAAAGATTTTGTGTCTAATGTGTTATTTAACCTTCAGAGTTCTGAGTTTGGTGGCATGCCAATGAATTACTGGATAGGTGAAAAGACCGGGTCGTAAGCCGATTCCAGTTGAAAAATATGAAATGATAAATGTGAAATGTGATGTTTTTAGGGTGAAAAGACCGGGTCGTAAGCCTCAAAAATAGGTAACAGTCTAGCCGGGTTGAGGATCTCCTCGAGTTTAGCCAGGTTGAGGTCCAAGAGACTGGGTTTGTTACCCTATCCATGGATAGAGATATATGTGTATCGCCTACGGGCTTGATGATTATGATTATGGACCAAAGCAGTAACTCTGAACATTGAATAACATATTAGTGTCTTTTGGGCCCATGTGTGTCTTTGTGTCAATACAAATTATAAATGATGAAATAAATGAATAAAATAATGAAATGAAGTCTTATAAACAATATAAAAATATCATTTGTGAATATTATATTAATTGTTGAAATGTGTGACATTGGCATTGCATAGAAGCATATTGTTATTGTAGTTTGTACCACTAAGCCATTGGCTTAGCGCGATTGTGATTCATCGCGCAGGTGACAGAGAAGAACCGGAGAGTTCTGTTAGACCGAGTAGAGTCTAGATTTTGAGGCATTGATATTGGAGCTTAAAGATCAAGGACATACTGCCAAACATGTATATATATTTTATGTTTTGAAAAAGCTTGAGTTTGATGTACAAGTATTTGTAAATATTTGTTATATTTTCCGCTGCTTTTAAATAAACATTTTATCTTTTGTCTTTTATAATTTCTTTTAAATGATTTAAATTTGTTCATATTTTTGTAAAGGGATGAGTCATTCATTAAGTATACCGTGGCATTTCTATATTCAGTATACGTATATTACGATCGTATTAGCATGTTGTGTACGTATACGGGATATAGGGGTGTTACAGTGATTTATATAGAAGAAAATAAACCTTTTCCAAAAGTGAAAATGAAAAGGTGATGAGAAAGAATAAGACCATATGGCATAAGGAAAGGAATTGGTGGCAATTTCCTTTACCACATTGGATTTGGTTTAGCAAATGATGTGGATTGTGAAATTATGATGTACTGTGATAAAAAAAAAAAAAGTGGTGCAGTAACGAAAAAAAAAAGTTACAGTAAAGAGGAAAATTGTATTTTTTTCATTATTGTACAATATATTACAATTGCTACAATATTTACATATCACTAAGAGGGTGGTGGTAGGTCATCAAATAAAGCTTTGAAAAAGTCATCGCCTGTTGAAGGAGGGGGCAAATTACTCGTCCCGGGATCACCCGAATAGGGAGCACCAAAACCCAACAAATTACTCGTCCCGGGATCACTCAAAGCAGGAGCACTAAAATCTTTATTACGTTGAAGTTCCAATCCGTCATGGTCCTCAGTAGAAGTGGACAAAAGGATCTCATGGTCATCAGTCTGGGGGCCTCTTGATGAAGATGTGCAGGGATCCCTCATCCTCTGAAATCGAAAGTCTCGGAAGTGTTGTTCGGATTAATGATATAAATTTTCAAAATGAGAAGCCTGCTGACGATTTGCTGCCAACTCTTCCTGAAGTTTCCTATTTTGTTCTTCAAGTATCCGTTGTGAGCCAAGAAGGAAAAGGTAAGAGCATACATAATCATGCATACATATAGCATAAATTACCATGAAATAAGGAACGTACCAGGTAATTCAAATCAATAACCTGCGGATGAGATGGCATATCTGGCGGGCTAGAGCGAGCAAAAGAAGGGGTAGTAAAAGAAGGTCCAGCCTCATGATCAAATGAGCCAATAGCATGCAACAATCATTAAAGAATCAAGGAAAGAAAAAGCAGTTGCAAGGGAAAAGTGGTAAAAGTTTTACCGGAGAAGTACTGGCCTCGAGATGTGGAACAGACTCTTCTGTAGCTCCATGATGTTCTTCTTCATCTCTACCCTTATTTTCGTTGAAAATCTCCCGCACACCAACAAGAGATACATCAAAGTTCAAGAGTCTTCTTTGAATAAAATAGGCATAAAATGGACCCGATAATGGAGAAATGACTCGGCACCATAACCATACCGGGCCGGCCACCATGCATCCGCCGGCATTGACATAATATTTAAAGTATATTTTGGGATTTGCATCAGAACCCTCCGCTGCTCTGGACCGAGAAACCATTCATAAACTCTCTCCCTGAGAAACCAGCCACTAGACAATGGGCCAGCAATAACTCGACGAGAACGTTGGAAAGACAGTGCAGCCCTCATCAAAGGAGACAAGTTTGCTCGCTCTTCTGGGCTCCACCAGGCCAAAATCACTTGCAAAATAACATAAGGTAAGTAAAATTTTCTCATAAAATTTAAAGCATACTAATGTTATTTTACCTGATCCCAGGTTAAGCGGCTCAACAAAAAGCGGTGAGTATACAAATGATGAGAGCCGGGAATGTCCACACGTTCGGACAACCAGAAATTTAATCTCTGATACCCGGCCCTATCTTGGGAAATACCGGGTACTCTCACGAGGTTGTTTTCATATGCCCATACCTACAATAACAATAAAGATCACATTCATACAATAAAAGAGCAGAAATGACATTGGTAGAAGAAGAATACCTCGATAACTGCCATTAAGCCGACAAAAGACTTCTTGTTTCGGCAAAGCTTATCAAGACCATGGTAAAGACACGCGAGACCAGCTTCATCCCAGCCAGAAGATGGTACCATTCTGAGATAAGAAAGGGCACTCAACACTGACAAGTGGATGGAGGATTCAGTGCTGCCTAAGATGGTCGACCCAAGCAGATATAACAAAAATCCTCAAGCATACTGCTCAGCTGTGTCTCTGCCAACCCGTCCTTCGTAGTTCATCCAATAACTACGAATTGGCTCAATTTTTATCTTAAAAGGCCCTTTATATGATGGTTCCATACCAATTAATCCCTGAATTTCTTCAAATGTTAAAATATCGTTGGTCAAGGGAACCGGAACACCATCATATCGAAGGCCGGTTATGGCAGTAAAATCGACTAGACCAATTGTCATCTCACCAATGGGCAAGTGAAAAGTGTGGGTTATGTCCAACCATCACTCTGCAAGCGCCTGGACTGCGCTCCGGTCTATCTGATATTCCTCGGATGGCAATTGTAAGATGAACTGTTCAAAGCCGCAATCTCGAATAATCCGCCTTACCCGAGAAGGCACTACATCATACTATTGTCGGGCTTTGTAAATACACTCTCCAGCCCGAAACACCCAACGATCATGCTAACACAGACCCAGGTAAGTTAATACCAGGTAAGTACATATTATTCTATCTGCGTAATTTAATTTATTTTTCTAAAAAATAATAATACAAAATAAACATACAAAAAAACAAAGGCAAACGCAATAATAATAAAAGAGTATAAGAATATAAATAAAAAAATCAAAAATAATGAAAAATAACAAAATATATATAACAATAAAAAAACAACGAAAAAATCAAGAGAAATAAAAAAGGAAAAAATAATCACCTCGCTTTTTTGATTGGAACTGCGATGGAACGGCATCCCGGCCAGTATATCTAAATTTCTGTCTTCATGATGCCGAATAAACTCTAATAACTCGGCATTAGAATGAGTCCCTGACCTCGAAGCATGCATTGTTTTTAAAAAATATGTGCTAAAATTGAAAGAAATTTGAGAGAATTATAATGTGAAAGTTTTGTTGTGAAATAAAATGAAGAATCAGTTCCTTTTTATAGAGAAACGACAAGCAAAAAAAAAATTCAAAACTGTTCATGAATAGTAAATTTTACTATTTATGAATAGTAAACTTTTACTATTGATGAATAGTAAATTTTATTATTCATGAATAGTATTTCTATTGATGAATAGTAAAAGTACTATCTCCAATAGTAAATACTATTTGCTACTATTTATGAATAGTAAATTTACTATTTATGAATAATAAATAGTGCATGAACAATGATTACACAGTAAATAAACAGTAAATTCAATTATTCACTTTAATCATTCAAATAGTTACGTGTGTATATATATTTTTACACGCATGGGGGCAATAAGAAGACATATGCATAAAAATTAGGCAAACTTTTTATAATAAAAAAATTATTAGCTCAGGTCCAGAACCCAAATTACCATTAGGTCTAGAACCTAGAATTTATTTCCAAGTCCAGAACTTAGCTCGGGTCCAGAACCTAAATTTTCTTTATGTCCAGAACCTATAATTTTTTCTAAGTCCAGAACTTAGCTAGGGTCCAGAACCCAAATTTTCCTTAGGTCCAGAACCTAGAATCTCTTCTAAGTCTAGAGCTTAGCTCGGGTCCAGAACCCAAATTTTCCTTTGGTCTAGAACCTAGAATCTCTTCTAAGTCCAGAGCTTAGCTCGGGTCCAGAACCCAAATTACCCTTTGGTCCATAACCTAGAATTTATTTCTAAGTCCCAGAACATAGATTGGGTCCATAATCCAAATTTTCCTTAGGTCCAGAACCTAGAATTATTTTTGAGTCCAGAACTCGAACTAGGTCCAGAACCCAAAACCTCCACCATCTCAAAAATTAAGTCTTATTGCTTTTCACTCTCTTTCACTAAAGTTTCAGATCATTCAAACAGGGGTTAAACTGTAGACCCTTAATTTTTGACCCAGTCTGGTCCAATATATTTTATTTAGTCCAAAATAATTTTTGTGTTGTCTAATATATTTTAATTGGTCCAAAATAATTTTTGTTATCTTAATTAAATAATTTTTGCTTTAGTATCTAATTTTTATTAATAAGAAATAAAAATAAACAAATAAAAATAAAAATCGACGACGGAAAAATTGGCAACGAACAAATCATCGCTGAAAACCAGCGCGGGGCATGGCCCGCAGACCGGTCCTCGCCCTCTGCCGCAGCCAACTGTGGCAAATTTTTTCGCTAGAGCATTTTTTCCGCAGCAATTTTTTTCGCCAGCAAAATTTTTCCGACTCAAATTTTTCGAAACCTAATGCAATTAGGTTTTGGTTTCCTTTTCTTAATGAATAATGTATGCCGTGAGCAACTAGAATTAATCAAGAATTCTTCTATAAATAAGATCAATTACAAAACAAAAAATCAATGAGAAATAACGAAGAAATTGGATAGAAACTTGGAGCAAAAGTGGAGACCGAAACTGTGAAGGAAAACCTTGAACCAAGCTGATTTTTTGAGAGAGCAGAAAAACAATTCAAGGAATTCAAAGGCAAAAAGGCTTGTCTTTGACCTTGTTCATCCAAGAAGCAATTTTTGGTGAAATTTACAAAATAAGGTTTGAATTCTTAATTTCTTTTATTTTGTCACAGTAGCTAGATCATACAATTGTTTCTTTTAATTTAAAAATCTGATAACCTTAATTCATATTTTTTGAAGTATGAAAATCTTAAATCGTTGCTTTATTTTCCAAAAAGTTTAAAGATTTTAGTTTTATTTCTTCAAAACCCCAAAGCCAAGATTTGCATTCCAAATTATCAAAACCCTAAATTGTGTTCTGTTTCCTTGCAAAAGCTTTAAAAACATCTTTTTTGCTTTTTAAAACTTTAAATCGTTTGTTTACTTTCATAAAATTATCACTTACTTTTTTCCAAATTCTAAAAATCCTAAGCATTCACCGAAACCCTAATTCTAAAACACTAAACCCTAATGCAACTTTCAAACCTAAAACAGTGAACTCTAACCCCTTTAAAACCCTAAGCCCTAATTTTTCTAAAACCCAAATCCTTTAAAATTTAAAAACTTTATAAACATAAATGTTATACTTTTTACACAGTAAGCTCAAAATGATAATTCATTAACCGTAAATTACAATCTAAGTGTTTTGAAGAGCCCAAACTCTAAATTCATGATTTTACATCACAAAACCTAATTTGGTTAATTAAAGAATCTTACCAACTTCTTGAATCGTAAAACTTTAATTTATTTTAATTCCTTTAAAAACTCACAGTAGCCTAATTTCACAAAATCCAAAACCCTAAACACATGAAATAAAGAACCCTAAATGGAAACAGTGGCTATAATTTATATTTTTATTTGCCTTATTTAATTCTATATTTGATTAATCTTTGATTTATTTTATATGCTTTAATTTATTTAAGTTCAATGCTTGGTTTATTTAATTTTTCATGGATGGATGTTTACTTTCTATTGATGTTTAATACCCTTGATGAATGATTTATTTATGATGAATGATTATTTACTTGGTGGGTACCTCATAAGTTAAATGTCATGTAATTTAAATTGCTTTTCTATTTTAGAACCAATGTAAAGGACATGTTTCTACCTTTCGGTGGGTGTCCTACTTAGGCATGGGATGTAAGGACATGTTTCTATCTTCGGATGGGTGTCCATTCATTTGTTTTTCTTGGACATTGCTTTGATTTAATATATTGATTCTTTCTTTTAATTGTTGTGTGTAATATGGATAATATTGCTATACTTAAGAATTTTATAATATTAAGACATGTAAAGGAGGCCGGTTCCAATGAATCGAGTGTTGTGGGGGTGCTGGGCCATTTCTCACCTTCCCCACACGTACCCAACTTTCCAAACCCATTAGGGGGTTGGGGATTCCTTAGGAATCGAGTCATCCAGCCCTTTCATTTTCCCAGCCCGTCCGGGTGGCGACTCCATTTTCTCTGGACTTAGGTCTATGTTCTTGAAGGCCTTGAGCCTAAACAGTCTCCTGTGGGGGCAAAAATCCCCGCTCACATAGGGTTTTCTGTCTCCTTTTTCCTCCCAAGTCAGAAGTCTCAAGTCTCGATCAAGTAAAATAATTTTTCCCCTCTTAATTCTGTGTTTTAATCTGGTATTTATAGGAAAAATAAAATACCTACTTCTAATTATCTAAGGAAATTAAAACTATTTAGGAAAAGAAATCAAAACCAAATGGAATTCGGTTTCGAAAAAACTGCGCTGGAAAATTGTGCTGGCGAAAAATTACTGCGGACGAAGAAATTGCGAGAGCTGGCGGGCCAACCAATTCGCTGCGGGAATTTCTTGCTACAAATTGGCCCAAGGTCATTTCGCCGCAGGAAATTCCTGCGGCAAATTGGGCCAAGCCAATTCACTTTCGGCGATGAAAAATTTCGTCGCCGATTTTTATTTATTTATTTATTATATATATTTAACTTTATTAATATTACCTTTTTATTTTTATTAAAAATTATAAATAATAAATACTAAAATAAATATTATTTAATTAAAATACCACAAATTATTTTGGACTATATAAAAAATATTGGACCGGACTGGGTCAAAAATTAAGGGTCTACAGTTTGCCCCCCTGCTTGAGCGGTATGAGACTATGGAAAAAGGGAGTGAAAAGCAATGTAATTTGTGATTGGGTTTGGAGCCATGCTGGACTCTCTGGACTCAAAAATAATTTAGGTTCTGGACCCAAGCTAGATTTAGTATTTGGGTTCTAGACCCGGAGTAAGTTCTGGACTTAAGGATAATTTGGGTTCTGGACCCGAGCTAAGTTCTAGACTTAAGGGTGATTTGGGTTTTGGACCCGAGCTAAGTTCTGGACTTAAAAGTAATTTGGGTTCTGGACCCGAGCTAAGTTCTGAACTTAAGGGTTATTTGGGTTCTGGACCCGAGCTAAGTTCTGGACTTAAGGGTAATTTGGGTTCTGGAGCCTAGCTAAGTTCTTGACTTAAGGGTAATTTTGGTTCTGGACCCAAGCTAAGTTCTGGACTTAAGGGTGATTTGGGTTCTGGAACCGAGCTAAATTTTGGACTTAAGGGTGATTTGAGTTCTGGACCCGAGCTAAGTTCTAGACTTAAGGGTGATTTGGGTTCTGGACACGAGCTAAGTTCTAGACTTAAGGGTAATTTGGGTTTTGGACCCGAGCTAAGTTCTGGACTTAAGGATAATTTGGGTTATAGACCCGAGCTAAGTTCTGGACTTAAGGGTGATTTGGGTTCTAGACTCGAGCTAGGTTTTGGACTTAATGGTAATTTGGGTTCTAGACCCGTGCTAAGTTATGGACTTAAGGATAATTTGGGTTCTGGACCCGAGCTAAGTTCTGGACTTAAGTTGGAATTTAGCTTCTCGACCTAAGCTAAGATAGATGTAACTGTCTGCAAAAAATAATTGTAGTCAGTAGGATACTAAAGAAATTTGCAAAAAATTTAGCTAATTTTTACCATGCCCATATCTTTTTCCCCCTGTGTGTAAAAATATTTTAAAAGTACAAAAATATTTATATACACAAATATCTAAATGATTGAATTGAATAATTGAGTTTCCTATTTATTTATTGTGTAGTTACTATTTATGTACTATTTACCAACTATTCTTTTACTATTTTAAAATAGTAATTTACTATATATCAATAGTAACATTTACTTTTTCTCTCTTTTTTTGTGAGAATACTATTTTTCTCTTTTCGATTTTTGTCTTTTTCCTTTGCCATTTCTCTATATAAACCTTACAGCTCATTTCTTCATTTCATTCATAGTTATACATTTTTTATATCAGAGAGTTTAGAGAGTTTAGCATAGAGTTTGAGGAGAAAATGCATGCTTCAAGATCAGGAACTCGATCTAATTCTGAGTTATTGGAGTTTATTCGGCAGCATGAAAATGGAAATATAAGTCTATTAGCCAGGATGCCACTTCATCGTAGTGAGCAAGGTAATTATTTATTTTAACAGCAAATTATTTTTTGTTTTTTTTTTGTGTTTTATTATTATTATTATTATTTTGTTTTGTTTTTTTGTTATTTTTTTTGTTTTTTTTCTTTTTTGTTTCTTTTTTTTCTTTTGTTTTCTTTTACTTTTTCATTGTTTGTTTTTTTAGGTTTTAGGAAAATAAATAAATTAGATGAATATATATAAGTAAATAGATAGACTAAAAATAGAACATAAATAAATTTAGTTCTAAAAATCAGTGGTATTGATATAATGATATACTTAACTTGTGTTAACTTACCTGGCTCCGTGTTAGCATGATCATTGCATTATCCGGGGCGGAGGGTGTGTCTATAAAGCCCGACAATGGTATAATATAGCGCCTTCTTAGGTAAGATGGATTATCCGAGATTGCAGTTTTGAAAGCTTTATCTTGCAATTACCATCCGAGGAGTGTTCGATAGACCGGAGTGTAGTTCAAGCATTGTCAGAACGGTGGATGGACACGACCCATACTTTTCACCTACCTATAGGAGAAATGACCATTGGCCCAGTCGATTATACAGCCATAACTGGTATTCGATACTATGGCCTTCCGGTCCCTCTTACCAATGATATTCTAACATTCGAAGAAATCCAACAGTTAATCGGTATGGAACCATCATTTAAAGGGCCTTTCAAGATAAAAATTGAGCCAATTTAGAGTTATTGGATGAACTATGAAGGACGGGTTCGTAGGGAAACAGCGAAGCAATATGCTCAAAGATTTTTACTGTATTTTCTCGGGTCGACCATTTTAGGCAGCACTGAATCCGCCATCCATTTTTCGGTGTTGAGGGCTCTTACTGATATGAGTATGGTACCACTTTATGGCTGGGGTGAAGCTGGTCTTGCCTGTCTTTACCGTGGACTTGACAAAATTTGCAGAAATAAGAAGTCTTTTGTTGGCTTTATGGCGGTTGTCGAGGTATTTTACTTCCACCAATGTCAATTCCATTCTTATTCTTGCATGAATTTGATTTTTATTATTGTTATAGATATGGGCATATGAGCACAACCTTGTGAGGGTGCCTGGTATTTCCCAAGAGAGAGTCGGATATCCAAGATTAAATTTTTAGTTATAAGATCATGTAAAAGTTTCCGACTCTCACCATGTGCACACCCAACGCTATCTCTTGAGCTGCTTAACTTGGGGCTTGGTAAAATAGCATTAGTTGTAATATCCCAAAGTATACCCTAAAAGGTTTGGAGTTATTGTTGTATTTGGATTTAAAGTATATGTTTAATGGAAAGAGAAAGGAAGATAAATTAATAACAAAGGAGATTATAAGAGATAGAGGTATATGGAGGATAATATGTATACATATGGTATTAGGAAAATATGGAAAATATCAATGTAATATAAAAGAGATATACATATACCAACATATACATCACATATACATAATGTATAGAGTGGTGTAGGAAAAGTAAGTTTATATACTAATAATAATAATAATAATAAAAGAAAAAGAAGAAAGGAAAGTCAAAGGGAAGGTTTTGTGGTGAAGGGTTTTTGTGATATTTATTTTATTATTATTATATATATATATATATGATAAGTATGAGAAAGAGAAGAAATGATCTTCTTTCTTCTTCTTCTTCTTCTTCTTCTTGCACGAGAGAGAGAGAGAGAGAGAGAGAGAGAGAAAGAGATGTGATTTTATCCTCATACACATCAAATCCATAGGGATTTTAAGAGAATTGAAGATGGTTATTGAAGATTTGGCATAATATTCAAGTAAGTATTCATTTCCTTGCATTGATTCCTATTGTTTGAGTTTGGATTTGATATGGTTGGTGTGTGATGATGATGTTAATGAAAGATTGAAGTATATAAATATGTTGAATTGGTATTTAGATGATGATAATTTGGGGTATTTGTGAGGATGATGATGAATTGTTGAGATTGTTGAGTAAGGGTTTAGTATAAATGAATTGGGGATTTGAGTAGTTGATTCATGGTGATGTATATAATGATTATTATTATGATATATTGAAGTTATATAAGTGTTAAATTGATGGGTAATTGATGATTATAACCAAGATGTTCATTAAGGGTGATGAAGTGTGAGTTTTGAAGTATTTGTGTTTTCATGGATGAGAATTCGAAATTCATGATTTTTGTCGTACATGGCCAATGACACGGCCGTGTGGTTGGGCGTGTCATCGGTACTGAGTTTGACGTTTGTGACACGACCATTAACACGGCCATGTTATTGAACGTGTTATAGCTACTGTGAGAAAAAGTAATTGACACGGCCATGAACACGCCCGTGTTGTTGGGCGTGTCAATGTTTCTGTAAGGCAGAATGAGTGACACATCCAGTGACACGCCCGTGTTACTGAGCGTGTCAAAGCTTCTGTATTGTTGGTTTAGTGCACGATCAGGGACACGCCCGTGTTGGTGAGCGTGTCATGTGTTGAGTTCGCCCTAGTTAGTTATCATTCTTATTTTCTTATATGAATAATTACCTTTGGATTAGGTTTTGAAGAGATTTTGTTGCCATAATCCAAGTGTTGGAGGATTCTTGGAAAAAGGAATTTAGATTTGGTGTGAGTTCTCTAGAGGTAAGTACAAACTTACATGAATGCATTCTTTTACATGATTTTGAGACTTAACACATTTAGTTATAAATGAGTTAAGTAATATACTATATTGTTAATACCATGTGGCTAATGTTATGATTTGTATAGTATGAAAGCTATGATGATCATTCAAAAGGTATGTGCAATGCAATTTGTTATGACAAATATTTTAATGATGAATTTAAGATATATGTTCAATGCAATTGATTATGTATACTTGAATAATGAAGTATTATAATGTGAATTGAGATTTGATGATATGTGAAGCCATTGTGATTCGCTATGATGATTCAAATGAGATGTGAAGCCATTGTGATTGGCTATGATGATTCAAATAAGATATGTGGGGCATGTTTGCCTAGATGATGATGAGCATTGAGAATGAAATTGATAATGAAATAATAAATAAATTGTGTGTCTAATATGTTATTCATTTTCAGAGTTTTGTTGTTGGTGGCATGCCTAATAGTAACAATCTCTTGAAGTTAGGTTGGGCTTGATCCTTGAAGCCAAGTTGGGTTGAAGTTTAACATGTTTTACTCCCATTGAAGCTTGGTTGGGTCTAGTCTTTGAAGCCTAATTGAGATGTTACAACCCTTGAAGCTAGGTTGGATTGGTTCTTGAAGCCAAGTTGGGTTGATACTTAGCATGCTTTGTTCCCCTTGAAGCTTGGTTGAACCTAATCCTTGAAGCCTAGTTGGCATAATGATAATGATAAATGAGATAATTAAACCAAAACATTAACTCTGAAAGTTGAATGGCATATTAGTGTCTTTTGGGCCCATGCGTGTCTTTGCTTAAATGTGAATTATGGAATGAAAAATGTATTGTTATGTGATATATGATGATAATCATGGAATGAGATGTGTACAATACATAAGTAAATTATTGAAAGTGAATATGGCTTGAGGAGCTATGTCGAGAAATGAGTTTATGAAAATATAATATGATGTGTATAATGTATATGAATGTGGAACTTGTGAGTATTGTTTTCACGAAGGTTTGGATAAGTCATTGAATGGTGATTTGTTGAAATGATGTATATGTATATGTATATATAATATATGAGATTAGTAGAGATATATGAAAGGTGTAATTGAAAAGGGAAAAACCATGATAAGAAACTATTGGTACATGAAGTTTATATATATATATATGTTAGAATTTATGTAATATATGTTTATACTATTTATTTGTACTACTAAGCTCTCGGGCTTAGCACGGATGTGTAATCGTGCAGGTGAGTAGGTGGTAGATCTGAAGTCTTTTGTTATGCCATGAGAAGATTAAGAGTTTGTCGAGACCAACTAGAAGGTGATGCATACATGTATAAGTTAATTATGCTGTATTTCTGACAAGAATGTATTCATATGTATAAATGAAGTTTTGATAAAGATAAGATTATTATATATGTAAGATCATTAAAAGTATAATGATTTTATAAATGTTCTTGATATTAATGGAATAATGTTTGAACTCAGTTAAAGGTTTTTAATTGGTAACAAAAAGTGACATTCTTATACTTTGTATACGTACTGTATGTATAAAAAAAAATTTGGTACAAGTTTAATTGGTAAATTCAAGAATGGGAGTTTACTTAAGGAAAGTAAATTTTGAAATATTGATTATTGAAAAGTGATTGTAAAAATAAAGAAATGAATAGGAGAATAAAGTTAAAAATGAGTTGAAAACAAAATCAAGATTAGAGTATGTACTCTTTCCTTTACACTTTGAATCTCTTTATAATAAAGCTTATGTTTGGTTTGTTAGAAAAGAGGAAATATTGTTGAATTGTTAATATGGAAAGATATGTTATTAAAATAAAGAGAGTATGGTGGAATATAGAATGAGTTGATTAGTATAGACAAAGTGTGACTATTTAAAGTTTGGGGTATATAAAGTTAAGGTTTTGTTTAAAAGAAAAAGAGATGATATTGGTTAAGTAAGAAGATAAATTGGTATAGTTTAGATTATTTTTTTTAATGCAAACATTGTGATTTCAATGTTAGAAATGTGAGATGTTTGAATATTGTGAAAGCTCATGGTAATGGCGGTAATATTTGACATTTGGATTTCTGAAATGAGCTTAATAATTGTGAAAATTATATGTTTTGATGTTGCTTTGTGGTATATATATAAGATGTTTTTAAAGTTGATATTAAGAAAAGATGAGTTTTGCAAATTAAATTTTAGGTGAGATAGTGATTTGAGAATTTAGAATTTTAATGGAATATTGATAAAGATTATTTATATATTGATAGTTCAATGTACGTTGAATGTATGAGTTATTTGCAATGAATATTATTTCATTTGAGAATATTACAAATTGTGTAATGAGATTGATAGTATGAAAATTGCTTGTGAAATAATAAGGGAAATGAATAAACAAATGCAATTGAATTATTTTAAGTCATTTGACTGGAAAGGGTTAAAATGGATATGGAAGTATATTAAATGCTTTTAAAGACAAAAGTGAAAGAGATGCCACATTAGGAATGTGACCAAGATGTATGTGAAGAGTTATTATGGTTAGAATTTATATATATTTGTTGTGTTGATAAATATTTTTTTATCATATTGAAAAAATGAGAATGATAATGTTCAGAGGAAAATAATAAACATTAAATTTGTATAGAAAGTATGAAAAAGGGAAATTTAACAAGATCGTATAATTAAGTGTATACATGTATAGGATATATGAGAGAAGTTTTTCGATATGAATGTAATTGTAATATGTAAGGAATGTGGGAAGTGAGTTACATTTTGGAGGTGACCTATGAATGTGTATGTGGTATAACTATATGTTTAAAAATATTAAGAATGATGTTGCATGTATTAGTGGACCTAAGAGAGATTAGGTCTTGAACTATGTAAAGCTAGGTGGATTATGTGACGGAATTGAAAGTGGAATGGACTTGAGTAATGTTGGACAGTGGAAATTGTTATGGTGATTACTGAACTTGATAATCATATAATATTTTGAGTTCCAAAGTATTTATATGTGGAGAAGTTCTATGTATTTGGATATAATAAGAGATTGTAAATGGATTAGAAATAAAGCAACAAATGGAATTTTTGTAAGATTTGCATATGATTGAATATGCGCATAGTAAGAAATGTTAATAGTAATATTGTTGAAAAATGAATTAAGTTAATAATGATCATATAATCAAGTGCAAATTGGGTGATAACGGAGTTGAAATGTGTTACTCTTGATGTAGCAAAAGTTTAGAGAATGAATATGTAATTCTTGAGATACAATTTAGCATGGTAATTGGAAAGATTGAAAATAGAATAATAGAAGAACAGTATTGATTTATAAGTCCCAGGCTTAGTTATTAATCTCTTAAGGCCATATGTTCTGTTTAATATAACTGGCCGGTTAATTTTATTATCCGTAGATTTGAGACTAAGATAATCTGACTGTAATATAGATTTGGTGAGATTGAAAATTTTGTTTTAGAAGTATAGTTAAGAGTTATGATGGGTAAAGTTGTACCCTATCATTTTATGTTAGAAATCTGTTTATAATTAAGAGAAGAGAAGTATGAAAATGTTTTGAGTTATGGATAATGTGATAAAAAGGTAATTAATGTAAATATAGTAATGATATGATATGTGACGAGATTTTGAAAAGGGAGAAATTACAAAATGTGAACGAAAGTTATACTGAATATGTTTATGGTATAAAGTGAATAAATGAATGGAATTGAGGTTTAAATGAATGAACTAGAGATAGTAAATATGGTATAAAATTTTCATGAGAATTTTATGGAAATTATACTAAGACAATAGAAAATAAATTATGTGTATAATGAAAGATAATTTGAAATGATTTGTTATCCTGATAATTGGACTGAATATAGATCTGAAGAAATTAGAATTTGAATATAAATTTGACCTAATGAAATTAGGTCATATGAAATTTGTGAAATTTAATGATAAGTTTAAATAAATTAATAGTTGGTTTGAATTGAACAAGATTGAAACATGGGTATATTGTGACAGATAGATCGATTGATCTAGTTTTCGCTAAGATTGCAAATTATTGTTGAGATTTCATATGTACAGTTGTGCTAGGAGTATAAGATTTGAGTGATAATGTATATGAGGTAATATTTTGATATATGAATGGACATGAATGAATTGAGTTATATCAGTTGTAAATGAGGATATAAAGGGAAAAGGTTAATTATCTGTAAGGTAAGTTTAAAGGCATTGTACTAATATTTATATTAAGTGATAAGCATCCTAAAGAAAGAATTAAGTGTGTGACAAATAAGGATCTTGTTATCAATTAAGGTTTGATCAAAGTCTATTCTAAAAGTGAGTGTAATGACGAGATAAACAATAATATGATATAAATCAATGTTTTGTAAAGTTAAAGTTAAGAAAGTAATTATGAAGAGATGAAGTAATAAAATATCTTGAAGATAACGATTAGACGAACTATAAGCATATTATAAGATGATCTGATTTTTGTATAAAGGTAAATTCATTGGGAATGTGAGGAATTATCTTGATTGCTTTGTTAATAAAGTAATAAGATATATAAATATATATAATGATGAGCTATGAAATTTAAAGAAGATGATTGACTCTAAGGGGGAGAGTAAAAGTTATATGATTTGATGACATAATAACTTAAGAATATAATTAACTTCATATGGAAGTTAAAATGGTATTGTGATAGGAAAGGATTACTATTATATTAGATAATTTTGAGGACGAAATTATTTAAGGGGGAGAGAATTGTAATATCTCAAAGTATACCCTAAAAGGTTTGGAGTTATTGTTGTATTTGGATTTAAAGTATATGTTTAATGGAAAGAGAAAGGAAGATAAATTAATAACAAAGGAGATTATAAGAGATAGAGGTATATGGAGGATAATATGTATACATATGGTATTAGGAAAATATGGAAATATCAATGTAATATAAAACAGATATACATATACCAACATATACTTCACATATACATAATGTATAGAGTGGTGTAGGAAAAGTAAGTTTATATACTAATAATAATAATAATAAAAGAAAAAGAAGAAAGGAAAGTCAAAGGGAAGATTTTGTGGTGAAGGGTTTTTGTGATATTTATTTTATTATATATATATATATATATGATAAGTGTGAGAAAGAGAAGAAAGGATCTTCTTTCTTCTTCTTCTTCTTCTTCTTGCACGAGAGAGAGAGAGAGAGAGAGAGAGAAAGAGATGTGATTTTATCCTCATACACATCAAATCCATAGGGATTTTGAGAGAATTGAAGATGGTTATTGAAGATTTGGCATAATATTCAAGTAAGTATTCATTTCCTTGCATTGATTCCTATTGTTTGAGTTTGGATTTGATATGGTTGGTGTGTGATGATGATGTTAATGAAAGATTGAAGTATATAAATATGTTGAATTGGTATTTAGATGATGATAATTTGGGGTATTTGTGAGGATGATGATGAATTGTTGAGATTGTTGAGTAAGGGTTTAGTATAAATGAATTGGGGATTTGAGTAGTTGATTCATGGTGATGTATATAATGATTATTATTATGATATACTGAAGTTATATAAGTGTTAAATTGATGGGTAATTGATGAATATAACCAAGATGTTGATTAAGGGTTATGAAGTGTGAGTTTTGAAGTATTTGTGTTTTCATGGATGAGAGTTCGAAATTCATGATTTTTGCCGGACATGGCCGTGTGGTTGGGCGTGTCATCGGTACTGAGTTTGACGTTTGTGACACGACCATTAACACGGCCATGTTATTGAACGTGTTATAGCTACTGTGAGAAAAAGTAATTGACACGGCCATGAACACGCCCGTGTTGTTGGGCGTGTCAATGTTTCTGTAAGGCAGAATGAGTGACACGTCCAGTGACACGCCCGTGTTACTGAGCGTGTCAAAGCTTCTGTATTGTTGGTTTAGGGCACGATCAGGGACACGCCCATGTTGGTGAGCGTGTCATGTGTTGAGTTTGCCCTAGTTAGTTATCATTCTTATTTTCTTATATGAATAATTACCTTTGGATTAGGTTTTGAAGAGATTTTGTTGCCATAATCCAAGTGTTGGAGGATTCTTGGAAAAAGGAATTTAGATTTGGTGTGAGTTCTCTAGAGGTAAGTACAAACTTACATGAATGCATTCTTTTACATGATTTTGAGACTTAACACATTTAGTTATAAATGTGTTAAGTAATATACTATATTGTTAATTCCATGTGACTAATGTTATGATTTGTATAGTATGAAAGCTATGATGATCATTCAAAAGGTATGTGCAATGCAATTTGTTATGACAAATATTTTAATGATGAATTTAAGATATATGTTCAATGTAATTGATTATGTATACTTGAATAATGAAGTATTATAATGTGAATTGAGATTTGATGATATGTGAAGCCATTGTGATTGGCTATGATGATTCAAATGAGATGTGAAGCCATTCTGATTGGCTATGATGATTCAAATAAGATATGTGGGGTATGTTTGCCTAGATGATGATGAGCATTGAGAATGAAATTGATAATGAAATAATAAATAAATTGTGTGTCTACTATGTTATTCATTTTCAGAGTTTTGTTGTTGGTGGCATGCCTAATAGTAACAATCTCTTGAAGTTAGGTTGGGCTTGATCCTTGAAGCCAAGTTGGGTTGAAGTTTAACATGTTTTACTCCCCTTGAAGCTTGGTTGGGTCTAGTCCTTGAAGACTAATTGAGATGTTACAACCCTTGAAGCTAGGTTGGATTGGTTCTTGAAGCCAAGTTGGGTTGATACTTAGCATGCTTTGTTCCCCTTGAAGCTTGGTTGAACCTAATCCTTGAAGCCTAGTTGGGATAATGATAATGATAAATGAGATAATTAAACCAAAACATTAACTCTGAAAGTTGAATGGTATATTAGTGTCTTTTGGGCCCATGCGTGTCTTTGCTTAAATGTGAATTATGGAATGAAAAATGTATTGTTATGTGATATATGATGATAATCATGGAATGAGATGTATACAATACATAAGTAAATTATTGAAAGTGAATATGGCTTGAGGAGCTATGTCGAGAAATGAGTTTATGAAAATATAATATGATGTGTAAAATGTATATGAATGTGGAACTTGTGAGTATTGTTTTCACGAAGGTTTGGATAAGTCATTGAATGGTGATTTGTTGAAATCATGTATATGTATATGTATATATAATATATGAGATTAGTAGAGATATATGAAAGGTGTAATTGAAAAGGGAAAAACCATGATAAGAAACTATTGGTACATGAAGTTAATATATATATATATGTTAGAATTTATGTAATATACGTTTATACTATTTATTTATACTACTAAGCTCTCGTGCTTAGCGCGGATGTGTAATCCCGCTGGTGAGTAGGTGGTAGATCTGAAGTCTTTTGTTATGCCACGAGAAGAGTAAGAGTTTGTCGAGACCAACTAGAAGGTGATGCATACATGTATAAGTTAATTATGCTGTATTTCTGACAAGAATGTATTCATATGTATAAATGAAGTTTTGATAAAGATAAGATTATTATATATGTAAGATCATTAAAAGTATAATGATTTTATAAATGTTCTTTATATTAATGGAATAATGTTTGAACTCAGTTAAAGGTTTTTAATTGGTAACAAAAAGTGACATTCTTATACTTTGTATACGCACTGTATGTATACCCGGTATATGTATAGTATTTGCATAAGGTATGGGAGTGTTACATTAGTATACTTTTAAAATTTATATAAAAGTTCACTTACCTTATGTCATTTTGTAGGTCAATTTGGCCTGATGGAACACAGAAGAGCAGATGAATTGGACTTCCTCTATGAATGTCGCACTGCCTTTTCAGCATACCCGCCGAGTCATTGCCGGCCCTATGTCTAGTGGCTGGTTTTTCGAATAGAGAGTATATGAGTGGTTTCTTAGTCCCGAGCAGTGGAGGATCCCGATGCATTGCTCGAAGTATACTTTAAATATCACATCAATGCCAGAGAATGCATGGTGGTTGGCTCGGCATGGTTATGATGTTGAAACCTTTCTTTATCTACCAGGTGCATCTTATACCCAGTTTATTCAAATAGGGCTCTTGAACTTTAATGTATTTCCTGTTGGTGTATGGGAGATTCCTAAGGAAAATGAGGATAGAGATGAAGAGGAGTATCATAGAGAGGGAAGAGGGTTTGTCTCAAATCTCGGGGCTAGCACTTCTCAGGTAAACTTTTACCATTTTTCCATTGCAAACGCTTCTTTCTTAACTTGTTTTGACTTTTTTAATGATTATTGTAGGCTGCTGGCTCATTTGGTCATGAGGTTGGACCTTCTTTTACTGCTCCTCAATTTGCTCATTCTAATCAACCAGAGATGCCATCTCATCCACAAGGCATTGATATAAATTACCTGGTAAGTTTTCTTGTTCCATGATAATTTATGCTATATGTATGCATGATTATGTATGCTCTTACTCTTTTCCTTTTTGGCTCACAGCGGATGCCTGAGGAACAAAATAAGAAACATCAAGAAGAGTTGGCTGCTAGTCATCAACAGGTTTCCCATTTTGAAAAATTTTATCACCAGTCAGAGCAAGATTTTTGAGACTTCCGATTTCAGGGGATGAGAGATCCTGGTGCTTCTTCATCTAGAGGCCCCCAAGCTGACGAACATGAGATCCTCTCGTCTACTTCGGATGAGGACTATTACAGATATGAATTTCAAGGTAATAGAGATTCAAGTGCTCCTACTTTAGGCGGACTCGAGATGGGTGATATGCCTCCTTCTTCAATAGGCGATGACTTTTTTAGGGCTTTGTTTGATCATGATCCACCACCTCATTCTTAGTGATGTATGAATATTGTATCAATTGAGGAAATATTGTATAATAAGTATAATATATGATTTTTATTGTTACTGCAACTCTATTTTTTGTTTCAATCATCATTATTATTAATACGATACAATTATTTATTTTTTCCTTTTCACATTCAATATTTTCACAGTCATACCAATTTACCAAAACCAAATGCAACGCGGCAATTCAAGACCTTTCGTCGTCGATTCCCTATCCTCGTGCATCTCGGTCTCACACTTTTCCTTATCAATTTTGGAATAGCATAATCATCCTATATAAATCACTTTTCATGCCATAATTTCATACAGAAGCCAGGAGATTTTCTACTTCAACGTAAAAACTCCTTTTAACAATTCTAATTTTCCTTCAGTCGTTAACAATGACCGAACTCCATTTGAAGAAAACAAAAGTTCTATTTAAAAATATGAATGCCATTCATTGGAAACAAATATCTTGGTCAAAAATTTATACTTTAAAGTGTTTTCAAAATGTTAAATTGGGCCATTCTTTTTTACATGCCATGGCTTGTTTTTGGAATGTGGATTGTAGGACATTTAAAATTAATGGCTTTGAAATATGTCCCTTGATTGAAGAATTTGAGGCCATCCTTGGATATCCAAGCAATCAACAAATGTCGTTACCTATATTGATTTTCAAGACTCAACAAAAGATGCAGATGTTATTTCAAAGGCCGAAGTTCTACAATTGATGAGAGGTGAGAAAATTTTGCTTGGTCCCTTAATTGACTTTTGCCTTTCTCATTTGGCTCCTACTAAGGCATGGGGACATAAATCTAGCCATTTGACTTGCCCCCAGTTTGTTGAAGGATTTGGCTTTGACCCATTTAAAAAATAATCTATCACTACTATAATAAAACGATGACCGTTTGAGGCTGTCTGATGTATCTCTCCTATAATGTTGATACCCCAAGTGGCAAAGGGCCAGGGTGAAGACATAGAATGCAATTCTTCAGGAGGCATATGATTCAAGTTACCATACATCTGACATTGTTGGCACTTCTTTACAAACTCAATACAAACTCTCTCCATGGTCAACCAGTAGTAACTGTGAGCGGGGATTTTCGCCCCCACTCCCGGTGGAATGGTTCTTGCGACTTCGGCACTATTTAGGCTCAGGGCCTTAGAGAAAACCGACCTAAGTATGGAGAAAATGGAGTCGCCACTCGGACGGGCCGAGAAAAAGAAAGGGGTGGATGACTCGATTCCTAAGGAATCCCCAACCCTCTAATGGGTACATGTGGGGAAGGTGAGAAATGGCCCAGCACCCCCACAATGCCCGGTTCATTGGAACCAACCTTCTTTACAGGTCTCAATATTATAAAATTCTTAAATATAATAATATTATCCATATTACATGCAACAATTGAAATAAAACATCATTATATTAAAATCAAAGCAATGTCCCAACAAAGCAAATAAATGGACACCCATCCGAGGATGGAAACATGCCCTTACATCATCCATGCCTAAACTAATAAGACACCCACTGAAAGGCAGAAACATGTCCTTTACATTGGTTTAGAATATAAAAGCAATTTAAATTACATGATATTTAACTAATGAGGTACCCACCAAGTGGAAACATACCTCTTACAACATTTGGAAATCTAAATAAATCGATAAAAGTAAATAACCATTCATATCAATCAAAATATAAAATAAACATCCATCCATGATAAATTAAATAAATCAATCATTGAAATTAAATAAACCAACAAAGCATTGAAAATAAATTAAAGCATATAATAGACTACATAATCAAATATAAAATTAAATAAAGCAAGTAAAGATTCAAATTAGGGCTACTGTTTCTATTTAAGATTCTTTATTTAATATGTTTAGGGTTTTGGAATTTATGGGTTTAAGCTACTGTAAGTTTTAAAGGAATTGAAATGGATTAAAGTTTTATAATTTAAGAGGTTGATAAAGTTCTTTGATTAACCAAATTAGTGTTTGAGGAGTGAAATCATGAAATTAGGGTTTGGACACTTTAAAACATTAGATTATCAGCTACTAAATTTTTGTTTTTAGGCTTACTGTATTTGAATTTTAATATTTAGGTTTATAATTTTTTAAAGTTTAAAGGATTAGGGTTCAGAAAAAATTAGGGTTTAAGGTTTTAAGGGAGTTAGGGTTTAAGAAAACTAGGGTTTAATGTTAGCTAGTTTGAGGTTACTGTCTTAGTTTTAAAGTTGAATTAGGGTTTTTAGTGTTTCAGAGAATGTATTTGATTTTAGAATTTGGGAAAACAATTTATAGTTTTATAAAGCTTTATGAAAATAAACAAAATGATTTAAGGTTTATAGAAATAGAAAAGATATTTTTTAGGGTTTTTGGAAAGAAAATGATTCAATTTAGGGTTTTGGAAAATTGGAAAGCAAATTAGGGTTTTGGTAAATTAATGAAACGATTTAAGGTTTTGAAAAGTTAGAAAGTAGATTAGGATTTTAAGATTTTGAAGAAAAATAAATAACAATTTTAAGATTTTTGGAAAACATAGAAATAAATTAAGGTTTTTAAAATCAAAAGAAACAATTAGAGGATTGAAGCAGTAACACCCCTATACCCCGTATACGCACACTACATACAACTACACCAGTAATATACGTATACCGAATACAGGAGTGCCACGGTTTATATAAGATAAACTAATTTTTTCTTTTCTACAATAATATGAGGAAAATTTAAAACATTTCATATATATATATATTATAGAACATAACAAGTACAAGTAAAACATTTATTCATTTAGCAGCGGAAAATGTAGTGGTATTTACATATATAAATACATAAAAATCCATGTTTACAAAACATAAAATTTATACATGTTTGACAGTTTGTCTTTGATCTTTAAGCGTACAATCAACACTTCAAAGTCTAGACTCGACTCGGTCTAGCTGAACTCTCCGGTTCTACCCTGTCACCTGCGCGATGAACCACAATCGCGCTAAGCCATAGGCTTAGTGGTACAAACCACAATAACAATATACTTTAATGCAATTACAATGTCATACTTTCAATAATAGAAATCATATTCAAAAATACTATAATTCATAACATTACATTTCATTATCTTATTCAATTGTTTTACCATTTATGATTCACATTGAAACAAAGACAAGCATGGGCCCAAAAAGGATCTAATATGTTATTCAAAATTCAGAGTCACTGCTTTGGTCCATAATCACATTCATCAAGCCCGTAGGGGATACATATATATCTATCCATGGATAGTGTAACAGACCCAGTCTCTTGGACCTCAACCCGGCTAGACCCGAGGGCCCCAATATCTTGGTCCTCAACCCGGCTAGACTGTTACTATTTTTGAGGCTTACGACCCGGTCTTTTCACCTCAAAAATATCATATTTCACATTTTTCTACTGGACTCGACTTCCGACTCGGTCTTTTCACCTATCCAGTGATTCATAGGCATGCCACCAAACTCAGAACTCTGAAAATTGAATAACATATTAAGTACACAATTATTTCATTTATCTCTTTATCAATCTCTTTCTCAATTCATTTCTCATTTCATTTCTCATAATCAAACTAGGCAATCATGCCCCAATTATTTCATTTGCATTACTATAGCCAACATAATGGCTTCACATCTCATCATTAAAGTATACATAGCCAATTGCATTAGACATACATTTTAAATGATCATCATATCTTTCACATTATGCAAATTATAACATTAATCAAATATATTAACAATGTAATAACTTACTTAACACATTTACAACCAAATGTGTTAAGTCTCAAGTCATGTAAATGTATGTAATAATATAGGGTTTGTATGTAACACTCCTATACCCCGTATACGCACACTACATACTACTACACCTGTAATATACGTATACCGAATACAGAAGTGTCACGGTTTATAAAAAAAACAAACCCATCTTTCAATTTAACAACATTATAAGAAAACTTAAAACATTCAAATCATTTTATAAAATACAATAGATAAAACATTTATGTGATACTCAGCGGAAAATATAATGGTATTTACAAATACATATACATATCAAAATCCATGTTTTACAAAACATAACATTTATACATGTTTGGCAGTTTGTCTTTGATCTTTAAGCCCACTATCAACACCTCATAATCTAAACTCAACTTAGTCTAGCTGAACTATCCGGTTCTATCCTGTCACCTGCGCGATGAACGACAATCGCGCTAAGCCAACGGCTTAGTGGTACAAACCACAATAACAATATGCTATAATGAAATGCAAATGTCATACTTTCAAACATCATAAACAATTCTCAAGAACATCATATTTCATAACATTACCTTTCATTTTATCATTCAATTGTTTCATCATTCATAAATCACATTTAAGCAAAAACAAACATGGGCCCAAAAAAGATTTAATATGATATTCAAAGTTCAGAGTTACTGCTTTGGTCCATAATCACAATCATCAAGCCCGTAGGTGATATATATATTTATCCATGGATAATCAACTAGATTTGAGCTTACGACCCAGTCTTTTCACTCAATCTGTAACACCCCTATATCCCGTATATGTACACAGCATGCTTATACGATCGTAATATACGTATACTGAATATAGAAAATGCCACTGTTTAAAAATACACAAGTCATATCTCGAAAAAGAAATAAAATCAATATCAATCATTTAAAAGAAATTCATAAAATATAATAGATAAAAACGTTTATTAATACGCAGCGGAAATTATAATAAGTACCTACAAGTACAAATACATAAAAATCAAAATTTACAAAACATAGAATATATACATGATTGGCAGCTTGACTCTCTGATCTTTAAGCTCTAGGCCAACTCTTCAAGCATAAACTCAACTAGGTCTAGAAGAATCCTCCGTCTCAACCCTATCACCTGCGCAATGAACCACAATCGCGCTGAGCCAACAACTCAGTAGTACAAACCATAATGATATTATGCAATGTCAATATCAATGTCATGTATTCAACCAATAAATATCATACTTATAAATGTTACATTTCATTATTTCAATAATTATATCATCATCCATTATACTCATTCAACACAGATACATATGGGCCCAACAAGTATTTAATAGGATATTCAAAGTTCAGAGTTACTGCCATGGTTCATAATCACAATAATCAAGCCCGTAGGCAACATATATATATATCTCTATCCATGGATAGTGTAACAGACCCAGTCTCTTGGACCATCAACTCAACAAGCTTGAGGAGATCCTCAACCCGGCAAGACTGTTACCTGTAACAGACCCAGTCTCTTGGACCATCAACCCGACTAAATCGAGGAGATCCTCAACCCGGAAAGACTGTTACCATTCATATATTTCATATTCACAATTATTATAGTGTAACAGACCCAGTCTCTTGGACCTCAATTCAACTCTAATTGAAGAGATCCTCAACCCGGCAAGACTGTTACCTTTTTCATTTTGTAGGCATGCCGCCAAACCCAGAACTCTGAAATTGAATAACATATTAAACATACAACCAAGTTATTCACTTCTTTACTATTCTCTTTCTTAATTCATATCTTATAAACACATAGGCAATCTTGCCTTAACAATTTCATTTTGCATAACCATAGCCAACAATAATGGCTTCATTATATCTCAATCTCACATTTCATATATCATCATCAATATACATATAACACATTGCATTTCACCAAATTAACATTATTCATATATATATATATCAACAATGCAATAAGATTTCTTAGTACATTCATATCCAAATGTATAAATTCCATAATCACATGAATGCATGCAAAAATACAAGGTGTGTACTGACTTCAAAAGAAACCTTCACAACTCTAAACACTTCTTCTTCCAAGAATCTTTCACCACTTGAACTAGGGCAATTCACCTTCTTCACAACCTATTCCAAAAGGAAGATGAAACTCACATAAGATCATAAGGCTAAGAACCAACTAGGGCAAACTCTAAACATGACACGCTCAACAACACGGGCGTGTCCTTGATCGTGCCCTAACTCCCCAACACAGAAGCTTTTACATGCTCAGAAACACGGGCGTGTCACTGGGCATGTAATACATTCTGCCTCTCAGAAACATTGACACGTCCAACAACATGAGCGTGCTCATGGCCGTGTCAATTCCCTAATAACACAGTGGCTATGACATGCTCAATAACACGGGCGTGTTACTGGCCGTGTCAATCCTACTGCCACACAGAAGCTGTGACACGCTCAATGACATGGGCGTGTCACTGCTCGTGTCACCCCTCCAAAACACAAAACCATCAACACACCCAAAATCCTGGTCGTGCTCGTGGGCGTGCCAGGCCAAAAACCCAAATTCCGGCCAAAACAAAAGAACACCCAACAAATCACTTCTTCCACCAACATCCACTTCAAACAAACTCAACTGCACACATCCAAAAACCATCTTAAACTTGCACAAACATCAAAACAAGGTAAAATAAACATTAACCACAAATCATCAATATCATCACAAACCCTAAACACACCTTCAACACTATCTCTTCCAACAACCTTACTCTTTCCTTCAATCCATCCTCAAAATCCATAATCAAATCAACCAAACACTCCTAAACATATCACAATCAAACAACACTCTCTTACTATCAACAATAATCTATCAAACTCAAACACAACTTCAATAAAAACAAGAGAAATCAAGAGATAACTTACAAAAGTTAATGAAACTTCAAAACTTTCCAACTCAATCACTTGATTCTCCTTTGAATTTGATCTAAGAACCCAAAACTCTCCTCTTGCTCTCTAGTCTTGAGGATGTCTGGCCACCAAGGAAGAAGAAAAGAAAATGAAGAAACAAAGTCAAACTTTTCATCTCTTTAAACCTCCACCAAGTATTCCAAAATAAGAAATTACCTAAACACCCTCTTCTTAATTGTTTTAACTTCCTTTCACTTACATAACCTTTTTTAGTAATTTCATACTTAACAAAATAAATATCTTCTTCCCTCGACCCTCCATTTTGACTTGCATATATGTCATATATATTGCCATATACACAACATATAGATTCTCCCTATACACTCTTCCTTTTCCAATTACACATATACATTTGATTCAAACAAAACAACAATTATCTCAAAACTTCTAGGGTACATTTTTGGATATTACACAATCTAGTTTCAAAGATTTGTTTTTGAGGCTTATGACCCAGTCTTTACACCCCAAAAACATCACATTTCACATTTTTCAGCTGGACTCGGCTTACGACCCTGTCTTTTCACCTGTCCAGCAATTCATAGGCATGCCGCCAAACCCAGAACTCTGAAAATTGAATAACATATTAATCACACAATTATTTCATTTACCTCTTTATCATCCTCTTTCTCAATTCATTTCACATTTCATATTCCATAATCAAATAGGCAACCATGCCCCAATTATTTCATTTGCACTATCATAGCCAACAACAATGGCTTCACATTTCATCATATCTCAATTCACATTAAAGCAATTCATAGCATAAATCAAATTTATTAACAATGTAATAAATTACTTAACACATTCACAACCAAATGTATGCAATCATGCAAGTTTGTACTTACCTCAAGAGCAACTCACTCCACACCAAACTCCTCTTCGAAGAATCCTTCAACACTTGGATTAGGGCAACTCAACTCTCTTCAAAATCTAAACCAAAGGTAATCATACACATAAGATAATAAGACTAAGAACCAACTAGGGCAAACTCTAAACATGACACGCTCAACAACACGGGCGTGCCCCTGACCGTGCCCTAACTCCACAACACAAAAGCTTTGACACGCTCAAAACCACGGGCGTGTTCATGGCCGTGTCAATCCTTCACCCACACAGTAGCTATGACACTCTCAGTGACATGGGCGTGTCAATACTACTACAACACAGAAGCTGTGACACGCTCAGTGACAAGGGCATGTCACTACTCGTGTCACACATCCAAGAATACAGAACCATTGACACGCCTAAAGACCTGGCCATGCTCAAGGGCATGTCAGGCCAAAAATCCTAATTCCGGCAACAACCACAACACATCCAACAAACCTCTTACTTCCACCATTTTCCACTTCAAACAAACTTAACTAAACACACCTAAAAACCATAACAAACTTGCAAAAACATCAAAACTGTAATATCCCAAAATGTACCCTAGAAGTTTTGAGATAATTGGTTTTTTGCTTGAATCAAATGTATATGTGTAGTGGGAAAGGAAAGAATGTATAGAGAAAATGTATATGTTGTGTATATGGCAAGATATATAACATATATGTTGGTCAAAATGGTGGGTCAAGGGAAGAAGATATTTAATTTGTGAACTGTGAAATTACTAATAAGGACAAGTGAATATAAGGGAGTTAAGATTTATAAAGGGGGTATTTAAGTAATTTTCATTTTGAATTGCTTGGTGGAGATTTAAAGAGAAGAGAAAGTTGACTTTTCTTTATTTTTCTTTTCTTCTCTTCTCCATTGTTGGCCGGCCACTCAAAGCAATAGAGAGAGCAAGAGTGAGTTTTGTGTTCAAGCTCAAAATTGAAGGAGTTTTCAAGTGATTAAGTGGAAATCCAAGAAGTTTCATTATTTTGGTAAGTTCTCTTTCTTGATTTCTCTTGTTAATTGAAGTTGTGTAAAAGTTTGATTGTTGATCTTTGGAAGTAGGGTTGTGTTGATTGTTATATGTTGGATTATGTTTGATTTAATTGATTGTGGTGTTGGTTTTGGTTTGAAGATGATAAGTTAAGTGGAGGTTGGTATTGAAAGAGTAAGAGTGATGTTGGTTTTAGGGTTTTGAAGTGGTAAGTGGTGTTTAACTTGAGTTTGATTAATTATTTTCATAGATTTTCATGTTGTTTGCGTTTGTTGGAGTTGTAAGCATTAAACATGTGAATTTGGTCGAAGGTAGTAGCATTCTGGATGCCACGCCCGTGGCCCTTTGGTGCCATGGCCGTGGAGGTGTTGGATAATTTGGGCAAAATTGGTTTCTACCCCACGCTCGTGGGGGTTGGGGTGGCCACGGCCGTGGGCTATTTCATGTATTGTTGAGTTGTAATGTGTGTTATAGAGGTCTAAGATGAGGTTAATAAGTGATAAATTGTATTGGAATTCATGTATTGTATCATTGTGGATTAGGTTTTGAAAGGAAGTGAATTGCCCTAAATTGAGAAGTGAAGAATTCTTAGAAGAAGGAAGTTTATAGAGTTGTATAAGTGTGGCTTAAGGTATGTACAAACTACATTATTGCATACATTCATATGATGTTGAGATTGAACATACATTTGATGATATTGATGATGCATATGAATAATGTTATGTTCTGTATAATGTGGGACATAATGTGAACATTGATGATGCATATGAATACTTTTATGATGAATTACCTTAATGTAAATTGAGACATAAAGAGATGTGAAATTAATGTTATGAAGTATGACATGTAATATGTGTATTGAAATAGACATTGTGAGTATTAGTTATGGAAGTATAGTTGGCATTAATGATATGTATAATGATGAATTGCTTTGATATGAATGTATATTATAATGATGAAAATGAAATGAGAAATGAATTGAGAAAGTGATGTTTAAAGATATATATGAACGGACCTATTTGCCTCCTGCGGAACCATGCGGACCCAGTGGGCTGAGCAACCGAACTTGGACTACCGACCTGGTTGGGGGAAGGTTCGATACAGTCAGTATTACGTACCTATCTGCCTCCTGCGGAACCATGCGGACCTAGTGGGCTGGGCAACCGAACTTGGATTACCGACCTGGTTGGGGGAAGGTTCGTTACTGATAGTCTTATACGTGCCTATCTACCTCCTGTAGAACCATGCGGACCTAGTGAGCTGGGCAATCGAACTTCGACTACCGACCTGGTTGGGGGAAGGTTCGTATATGAAGCCATGGTTGTTGGCTATAATGATGAACTTTGAATATCATATTAAATGAGTATAATGGATAATGATATAATTATTGAAATAATGAAATGTAACATTTATAAGTATGATCTTTATTGGTTGAATGTATGACATTGATATTGACATTGCATAATATCATTGTGGTTTGTACTACTGAGTTGATGGCTCAGTGTGATTGTGGTTCATCGCGCAGGTGATAGAGTTGATAGGGTTGAGACAAAGGATTCTTCTAGACCTAGTTGAATTTATGCTTGAAGAGTTGGATTAAAGCATAAAGATCAGAGAGTCAAGCTGTCAATCATGTATATATTCTATGTTTTGTAAATGTCAAATTTTTATGTATTTGTACTTGTAAGTATTTGTTATAACTTCTGCTGTGTATTAAGAAATGTTTTCATCTATTATATTTTATGAATTTCTTTTAAATGATTGATATTTGTTTTATTTCATTTTGAGATATGACTTGGGTATTTTTAAACTGTGGCATTTTCTATATTCAGTATACGTATATTACGATCGTATAAGCATGTTGTGTACGTATACGGGATATAGGGGTGTTACAATTATTTTGGTATCAGAGCCTAGGTTTGAGATTCTCAACCTAGGACAATTGTAAGAAAAGTAATATTTTGATTTTACAAGGTTGGTTTTTAATAGAATACATGTTTGGTATTGGCAGTCTCTGATCTTTAATGAGGTGTATTTTGCTGTATTTGCAGATATAGGTTATAATGGATCCTCATTCACGTCAATCTGTTGAGGGTAGCGCAGAGAGTGTAGCTCCTGATGATGGTAGAGATGGAGCTAGAGTGGATAGAACTGGAGAGGCCCCTGTTTCTGTGTCGGGGAGACCAGCTGGTGAGGTGGTTCCGCCAGTTTGGGTTAGGCATGTGGTTGAATTATTGAGGCAGGCACCAGTGCAACCACCGCCACCCCCACCTCAGCCAACGGTACCAGTGAGACATTACGATAAATTAAGAAAGTATGGAGCAGAAGATTTTCTGGGTACTATTGATCCAGCAATAGCTGAGCAGTGGCTGGATAAGGTACAAAGGATATTCATTCAGTTGCAAGCCACTCCAGAAGAAAATTTTGATTATGCTAGATCACTGTTGCAGAAGGATGCATATGATTGGTGGAAGACAGTTCCTCATGCTATGGATGATCCACCTACATTGTCTTACAGTGATTTCTACGGGAGTTTGAGCTGAAATATACTCCGAGGGAGTATAAAGATGTGAAGAAGATGGATTTCCTGACCTTGAGGCAAGATCACCGGTCTGTTACAGAGTATGAGCTAGAATTTATCCGGTTGAGCCACTACGTCGGGGGAATTATCTCTGATGAGATTGATAGGTGTAGAAGGTTTGAGGAGGGATTGAGGCCCTCAATTATGTGTATTGTGGCTGGCTCTAGATATCAAGATTTCTCTCAGCTGGTTGCAGCGGCTAGAGGTGTGGAGAGATCCCAAGGTATAGCAGCAACTACTTCTGAAGAGGAGATCAGGGTTAGAAGACCCCAGTTTGAGGCAGGGTCTTCATCTGTGAAGAGAGGTAGGGGAAGTTTTGTTCCTAGGATCAGTCGGAGCCAGAGGCAGGCTGGTAGGTCAGTTCAGTTTCAGAGACAGAGATCGAGACCTATAGTTTCAGTAGTGAGTGCTCCTACTCAAGTAGTTCAGAGATCCACTCCACCTGTGTGTGTTCAGTGTGGTGGAACACATAGGGGTGCTTGTTGGAAGAATAGTGGACTAGCTGTGTGCTTTAGATGTGGATCTCCTGATCATTTTATTAGAGAGTGTCCAGAGATGCAGGAGCAGAGGCCAGCATATTCTGCAGTTTCTCGACCTAGTGTCAGAGGTGGTCGAGGGAGCAGAGGTTTTAGTAGAGGGGGTAGACCTGGGTATAGTTAGAGAGAAGGATCTTCATCTAGGGATACTAGGCCAGATGAGGCTGGGCCTTCTCAACGAGTAAATGTGATGCAAAGACAACCTAATGCTTCTGCAGTTATTGCGGGTACTTTCTCTTTATTTGGCATTTCAGTTCTTGCTTTAATTGATCCAGGCTCTACTCATTCATATATTAGTGCATCTATTTTGCCTGTATCTGAATTGCATTCTGAGTCCCTAGGATTTGATGTGTTAGTGACAAATCCTCTAGGGCATAGTGTGATTGTTAGCAAGGTGCACCAAGATAGTGCAGTTGTGGTGCAAGATGAAGAGTTTCATGGAGATTTGATTGAGATGCCTTTTAAATAGTATGATTTGATTTTGGGTATGGACTGGTTGTCTAGGCATGGAGCTGTGGTAGATTGTCAAAAGAAATGTGTCACTTTGAGAACTAGTGATGGTAGGAGTGCGATGGTGTCTAGTGAGCAGAGACAGCTTGCATCCTTGTTTGTATCAGCTGTAACAACTAGAAGGTTGATTAGAAAAGGGTGTGATGCTTATCTTGCTCATGTTGTGGATACTAGAGTAGGGTGTTCTCAACTTGATGATATAATCACAGTTGCAGATTTTCCAGATGTGTTTCCAGAGGAGTTGCCAGGGTTGCCCCCTGAGAGAGAGGTTGAGTTTGGTATCGAATTGTTGCCTGGTACCACTCCCATCTCTATCACTCCTTACCGTATGGCACCTGCTGAATTGAGAGAGTTGAAGATGCAGTTACAGGAGTTGTTGGATAAAGGGTTTATTCGCCCCAGTGTTTCACCGTGGGGAGCTCCTGTTTTGTTTGTGAAGAAGAAGGATGGTACTATGAGATTATGTATCGATTATAGGCAATTGAATAAAGTGACTATTAAGAATAAATATCCTTTGCCTAGGATTTATGATCTCTTTGATCAGTTGAAGGGAGCATAAGTGTTTTCCAAGATTGATTTGAGATCAGGGTACCATCAGTTGAGGGTTAGAGCTGAAGATGTTTCTAAGACAGCTTTCCATACCAGGTATGGGCATTTTGAGTTTTTAGTAATGCATTTTGGGTTGACGAATGCACCTGCAGCTTTCATGGATTTGATGAATAGGGTGTTTAGGCCCTATCTGGATCAATTTGTGGTGGTTTTCATTGATGATATTTTGGTGTATTCACGTAATGAAGAGGAGCATGACAAGCATTTGCGGATTGTGTTACAGATCTTGAGAGAAAAGCAATTGTATGCTAAGCTGTCAAAATGTGAGTTTTGGCTTGACCAAGTGACTTTTCTGGGCCATATAGTTTCAGCAGATGGTATAAGAGTTGATCCAAGTAAAGTTGAAGCTATTTTGCATTGGAGTCCACCAAAGTCTGTGACTGAAGTTAGAAGTTTTCTCAGTTTGGCAGGCTATTACCGACGGTTTGTAAAAGGTTTTTCTTTGATAGCTACTCCACTCACCAGATTGCTTCGAAAGGGAGTTAGATTTGTGTGGATGGATCAGTGTCAAGCTAGCTTTGAGCAGTTGAAAGAAATGTTGACTCAAGCACCTGTTCTTACTTTACCCGTTGAAGATAAACCATATGTGATTTACAGTGATGCTTCACATAATGGTTTAGGATGTGTTTTAATGCAAGAGGGTAAAGTCATAGCTTATGCTTCTCGGCAGTTGAAACCGCATGAGCTTAACTATCCGACACATGATTTGGAATTAGCAGCTATAGTGTTTGCTTTAAAGATTTGGCGACACTACTTGTTTGGAGAGAAGTGTTTCATATACACGGATCATAAAAGTTTAAAATATTTGGGCAGTTAGAAAGAGTTGAATCTTCGGCAAAGGCGATGGTTAGAATTGATTAAAGACTATGACTGCTTAATTGATTACCATCCTGGTAAGGTGAATGTAGTTGCTGATGCCTTGAGTCGAAAGTCTTTAGCTGGTTTGGCTATGTATTCGCTTTCGTTGCTTGTTGAGTTGAGAGCGTTACATGCTAATTTTGAAGCATGTAATGATGGGGCATTGCTAACTCAGTTACAGTTGAGACCAGTATTATTGGATCAGATAAAGGAGGCTCAGATGGCTGATGAGAAAATTCAAAAGATTGTTTCAGATTGTCAAAAAGGAGAGAGCCGAGATTTTCTTGTGAAAGGTGATGGTAGTCTTTGGTTTAAGGACAGATTATGTGTACCTGATGATGCTAATTTGAGAAGGATTATTTTAGAAGAAGCACACCAATCAGTTTTTGCTATGCATCCAGGCAATACGAAAATGTACCATGATTTAAGACAACATTATTGGTGGTTTGGTATGAAGAGAGACATAGGGGAATTTGTGTCCAAATGTCTCACTTGTCAGAAGGTAAAAGCGGAGCATCAAGTTCCAACAGGGTTGCTTCAACCTTTATCAGTGCCTGAATGGAAATGGGAGAGAGTGACAATGGATTTTGTATCGGGGTTGCCATTGACTCAAAAAAAGCATGATGCTATTTGGGTGATTGTTGATCGGTTGACAAAGACAGCTCATTTCCTTCCTGTCAGGATGGATTATTCTCTTGAAAGGTTGGCTGAGCTGTATATTAATGAAATAGTGAAGTTGCATGGAGTCCCAATGTCTTTAGTGTCTGATCGAGATCCTCGGTTTACTTCAAGGTTTTGGAAGAGTTTACATGGTGCTTTGGGTTCTCGATTGCACTTTAGTACTGCTTTTCATCCACAGACAGATGGGCAGTCAGAGAGAGTGATACAAATTATTGAGGATATGTTAAGAAGCTGTGTCATTGATTTCTCTGGAAGTTGGGACAGATTTTTGCCACTTGTGGAATTTGCTTATAACAACAGTCATCAATCCAGTATTGGTATGGCACCATTCGAGGCACTATATGGTAGAAGATGTAGAACTCCTTTAGGTTGGAATGAAATTGGAGAGGGCAAGTTAATTGGTCCTGATTTGATTAAAGAAACTGAAGAGAAAGTAAAAATAATTCGGGATAGATTGAAAACAGCTTCAGACCGACAAAAATCTTATTCAGACTTGAAAAGGAGAGACATAGAATTTGATATTGGAGATAAAGTATTTTTGAAAGTGTCTCCTTGGAAGAAGATCTTGAGATTTGGTCGGAGAGGAAAGCTGAGTCCTCGTTTCATTGGACGATATGAAGTTTTGGAAAGAATTGGACCAGTTGCTTATCGTCTTGCTTTGCCGCCTGAATTGGATAGAATCCATAATGTCTTCCATGTTTCTATGTTGAGAAGGTATATATCAGATCCATCTCATATCTTGCCAGTTGAATCCATTGAAGTGAGTTCGGATCTGACATTTGATGAAGAACCAGTTGCTATTTTAGCACATGAAGTGAAAGAGTTGAGAAATAAGAAAGTGCCATTGGTAAAGGTTCTATGGAAGAATCATGGGAGAGAAGAAGCAACTTGGGAGAGCGAGCAAGCAATGCAAAATCAATATCCCAAAATGTACCCTAGAAGTTTTGAGATAATTGTTGTTTTGCTTGAATCAAATGTATGTGTAGTGGGAAAGGAAAGAATGTATAGAGAAAATGTATATGTTGTGTATATGGCAAGATATATAACATATATGTTGGTCAAAATGGTGGGTCAAGGGAAGAAGATATTTAATTTGTGAATTGTGAAATTACTAATAAGGACAAGTGAATATAAGGGAGTTAAGATTTATAAAGGGGGTATTTAAGTAATTTTCATTTTGAATTGCTTGGTGGAGATTTAAAGAGAAGAGAAAGTTGACTTTTCTTTATTTTTCTTTTCTTCTCTTCTTCATTGTTGGCCGGCCACTCAAAGCAATAGAGAGAGCAAGAGTGATTTTTGTGTTCAAGCTCAAAATTGAAGGAGTTTTCAAGTGATTAAGTGGAAATCCAAGAAGTTTCATTATTTTGGTAAGTTCTCTTTCTTGATTTCTCTTGTTAATTGAAGTTGTGTAAAAGTTTGATTGTTGATCTTTGGAAGTAAGGTTGTGTTGATTGTTATATGTTGGATTATGTTTGATTTAATTGATTGTGGTGTTGGTTTTGGTTTGAAGATGATAAGTTAAGTGGAGGTTGGTATTGAAAGAGTAAGAGTGATGTTGGTTTTAGGGTTTTGAAGTTGTAAGTGGTGTTTAACTTGAGTTTGATTAATTATTTTCATAGATTTTCATGTTGTTTGTGTTTGTTGGAGTTGTAAGCATTAAAAATGTGAATTTGGTCGAAGGCAGTAGCATTCTGGATGCCACGCCCGTGGCCCTTTGGTGCCATGGCCGTGGAGGTGTTGGATAATTTGGGCAGAATTGGTTTCTACCCCACGGCCGTGGGGGTTGGGGTGGCCATGGCCGTGGGCTATTTCATGTATTATTGAGTTGTAATGTGTGTTATAGAGGTCTAAGATGAGGTTAATAAGTGATAAATTGTATTGGAATTCATGTATTGTATCATTGTGGATTAGGTTTTGAAAGGAAGTGAATAACCCTAAATTGAGAAGTGAAGAATTCTTGGAAGAAGGAAGTTTATAGAGTTGTATAAGTGTGGCTTAAGGTAAGTACAAACTACATTATTGCATACATTCATATGATGTTGAGATTGAACATACATTTGATGATATTGATGATGCATATGAATAATGTTATGTTGTGTATAATGTGGGACATAATGTGAACATTGATGCTGCATATGAATACTTTTATGATGAATTACCTTAATGTAAATTGAGACATAAAGAGATGTGAAATTAATGTTATGAAGTATGACATGTAATATGTGTATTGAAATAGACATTGTGAGTATTAGTTATGGAAGTATAGTTGGCATTAATGATATGTATAATGATGAATTGCTTTGATATGAATGTATATTATAATGATGAAAATGAAATGAGAAATGAATTGAGAAAGTAATGTTTAAAGATATATATGAACGGACCTATCTGCCTCCTGCGGAACCATGAGGACCCAGTGAGCTGGGCAACCAAACTTGGACTACCGACCTGGTTGGGGGAAGGTTCGATACAGTCAGTATTACGTACCTATCTGCCTCCTGCGGAACCATACGGACCCAGTGGGCTGGGCAACCGAACTTGGACTACCGACCTGTTTGGGGGAAGGTTTGTTACTGATAGTCTTATATGTGCCTATCTGCCTCCTGCGGAACCATGCGGACCCAGTGAACTGAGCAACCGAACTTCGACTACCGACCTGGTTGGGGGAAGGTTCGTATATGAAGCCATGGTTGTTGGCTATAATGATAAACTTTGAATATCATATTAAATGAGTATAATGGATAATGATATAATTATTGAAATAATGAAATGTAACATTTATAAGTATGATCTTTATTGGTTGAATGTATGACATTGATATTGACATTGCATAATATCATTATGGTTTGTACTACTGAGTTGTTGGCTCAGCGCGATTGTGGTTCATCGCGCAGGTGATAGAGTTGATAGGGTTGAGACAGAGGATTCTTCTAGACCTAGTTGAGTTTATGCTTGAAGAGTTGGATTAAAGCTTAAAGATCAGAGAGTCAAGCTGCCAATCATGTATATATTCTATGTTTTGTAAATTTCAAATTTTTATGTATTTTTACTTGTAAGTATTTGTTATAACTTCCGCTGTGTATTAAGAAACGTTTTCATCTATTATATTTTATGAATTTCTTTTAAACGATTGATATTTGTTTTATTTCATTTTGAGATATGACTTGGGTATTTTTAAATTGTGGCATTTTCTATATTCAGTATGCGTATATTACGATCGTATAAGCATGCTGTGTACGTATACGGGATATAGTGGTGTTACAAAAACAACTCAAAACATACATCAAACACAAATCATAATCATCACCACAAACCCAAAACACAACCACAACACTTTCTCTTCCAACAAACTTACTCTTTCTTTCAATCCAACCCCAAAATCCAAAATCAATTGAACCAAACACTCTTAAACACACCACAATCAAACAAACACATATCAACCACAATCTCAACTCACAAACTCAAAGAAAATCAAAGAATCAAGTGGAAAACTTACCAAAGATTAAGAAACTCTTAAATTTCCAACTTGATCACTTGAAAACTTCCTTCAATCTTGAGCTTGGAAGATCAAATCTCTCTCTTGCTCTGTTGCTATGGAGGGCAGTCAAAACAAAGAAAAGAAAAGGAAAGAAAATGAGCCACGAAGAAGAAAGAAGGAAAGAAGAAAGCAAAGAAAGCAAAGTCAACTCTCTCAACAACTCTCTTCCTCAAAACCCTCTCCACCAAGCAAAATACAATAAAATATTCAAAATATCTCCATGCACTTCCACTTACTCAAATTCCACTTAATTAATTTCCTTATAATTAATTAATAAAAATTAACTCTTTCTTTGACTTTTCACTTCTTTTGACTTATATATGTTGTATATATCTCAATATATACAACATATACACTCTCCTCAATACCTCATTTCTCTTCCCATTTACACATATACATTAAATCCAAACACAACAATAATACCAAAACTTTTAGGGTATACTTTTGGGATATTACAATTCTCCCCCTCTAAAAAGAAATTTCGTCCTCGAAATTACCTAATATCAATTCTGAAACAACTGAGGATACTGTTCTCACATCGCTTGCTATTCTCCCAAGTTGACTCATCTCTACCATGATTCTTCCAAAGAACCTTCACGATTGGCACTTTCTTATGTCTCAACTCTTTCACTCCATGTGCCAAAATAGCAACTGGTTCTTCTTCAAAAGTTAAATCAAAATTCACTTCAATAGATTCAACAGACAAAACATGAGATGGATCTGATCTGTACCTCCGCAGCATAGAAACATGGAAGACATTGTGAATTCTATCCAACTCAGGCGGCAAAGCAATTCGATAAGCAGCTGGTCCAACTCTTTCTAAAACTTCATAAGGTCCAATAAAACGAGGACTTAGCTTCCCTTTTTTGCCAAATCTCAAAATCTTTTTCCAAGGAGACACTTTCAGAAAAAACTTTATCTCCAACATCAAACTCTTTGTCTCTCCTCTTCAAATTTGAATAAGATTTCTACCGATTTGAGGCTGCTTTCAACCGATCTCGAATTATCTTCACTTTCTCTTCTGTTTCTTTAATCAAATCAGGACCAACCAACTTGCCTTCTCCAACTTCATTCCAACATAGAGGTGTCCTACATCTTCTACCATACAATGCCTCATGTGGTGCCATTCCAATACTGGATTGATGACGGTTGTTGTAAGCAAATTCCACAAGTGTCAAAAATCTATCCCAACATCTTGAAAAATCAATGACACAGCTTCTCAACATATCCTCTATAATCTGTATCACTCTCTCTGACTGCCCATCTATCTGCGGATGAAAAACAGTGCTAAAGTGCAATCGAGAACCCAAAGTACCATGTAAACTTTTCCAAAACCTTGAAGTAAACTGGGGATCTAGATCAGACACTGAAGAAATTGGAACTCCATGTAACTTTACTATCTCACTGATATACAGCTCAGCTAACTTCTCAAGAGAATAGTCCATCTGAACTGGAAGAAAATGAGCTGTCTTTGTCAACCGATCAACAATCACCCAAATAGCATCATGCTTCTTCTGAGTCAACAGCTAACCAGACACAAAATCCATTGTCACACGTTCCCATTTCCATTCAGGCACTGATAAAGGTTGAAGCAACCCAGTTGGAACTTGATGCTCAGCTTTCACCCTCTGACAAGTGAGACACTTGGATACAAATTCCGCTATGTCTCTCTTCATACCTGACCACCAATAAAGTTGTTTCAAATCCTGATACATCTTTGTACTCCCAGGGTGCATAGCAAAAACCGACTAGTGTGCCTCCTCTAAAATAATCTTTCTCAACCTTGCATCATCAGGAACACACAATCTATCTTTGCACCAAAGGCTACCATCACTTTTCACATGGAAATCTCGGCTCTCCCCATTTTGGCAATCTGAAACAATCTTCTGAATTTTCTCATCTGCCAATTGAGCCTCTTTAATCTGATCCAACAATACCGGTCTCAAGTGCAACTGAGCTAACAACGCACCATCATCACATAATTCGAAACTAGCATGCAACGCTCTCAACTCAACTAGCAACGAGAGCGAATAAACAGACAAACCTGCTAAAGACTTCCGACTCAAGGCATCCGCAACAACATTCGCCTTACCAGGATGATAATCAATCAAACAGTCGTAGTCTTTGATCAACTCTAACCACCGTCTCTGCCGAAGATTCAGCTCTCTTTGCACACCCAAATATTTCAAACTCTTATGATCTGTGTAAATAAAACACTTCTCCCCATACAAGTAGTGTCGCCAAATCTTCAAAGCAAAAACTATGGCTGCTAACTCCAAATCATGCGTAGGATAATTAAGCTCATGCAGCTTCAACTGCCGAGAAGCATAAGCTATAACTTTACCCTCTTGCATCAAAACACAACCTAAACCATTATTTGAAGCATCACTGTAAATCACATATGGTTTATCTTCCACAGGCAAAGTAAGAATAGGAGCTTGAGTCAACATCTCCTTCAACTACTCAAAGCTTGCTTGACACTGATCTGTCCACACAAATCTAACTCCCTTTCGAAGTAATGTGGTGAGTGGAGTAGCTATCAAAGAAAAACCTTTCACAAAGCGTCGATAATAGCCTGCCAAACCCAGAAAACTTCTAACTTCAGTCACTGACTTCAGTGGACTCCAATTCAAAATGGCCTCAACTTTACTTGGATCAACTCTTATACCATCTGCTGAAACTATATGACTGAGAAAAGTCACTTGATTAAGCCAAAACTCACACTTCAACAGCTTAGTATACAATTGCTTCTCCCTCAAAGTCTGCAATACAATCCGCAGATGCTTATCATGTTCCTCTTCATTACGTGAATACACCAAAATATCATCAATAAAGACCACCACAAACTAATCTAGATAGGGCCTAAACACCCTATTCATCAAATTCATGAAAGTTGCAGGTGCATTCGTCAACCCAAAAGGCATTACTAAGAATTCATAATGCCCATACCTTGTGCGGAAAGCTGTCTTAGGAACATCTTCCTCTCTAACCTTCAATTGATGGTACCCTGATCTCAAATCAATTTTGGAAAACACTGCTGCTCCCTTCAACTGATCAAAGAGATCATCAATCCTAGGCAAAGGATACTTAATCTTGATAGTCACTTTGTTCAATTGCCTATAATCGATGCACAACCTCAAAGTACCATCCTTCTTCTTCACAAACAAAATAGGAGCTCCCCACGGAGAAACACTAGGGCGAACAAACCCTTTATCCAACAACTCCTGCAACTGCACCTTTAACTTTCTCAATTCAGCAGGTGCCATTTGATAAGGAGTAATAGAGATGGGAGTGGTACCAGGCAACAAATCGATACCAAACTCAACCTCTCTCTCAGGGGGTAACCCTAGCAACTCCTTAGGAAACACATCTGGGAATTCCGCAACTGTGGGTATATTATCAAGTTGAGAACCCACTACTCTGGTATCCACAACATGAGCAAGATAAGCATCACACCCTTTTCTAATCAACTTCCTAGCTGCTACAGTTGAAACAAACAAGGATGCAAGTTGTCTCTGCTCACTAGATACCATCACCGGTTCTCAAGGTAACACACTTCTTTTGACAATCTACCACAGCTCCATGCTTAGACAACCAATCCATGCCTAAGATCAAATCATACTCCTTAAAAGGCATTTCAATCAAATCACCCAAAAATTCCTCACCTTGCACCACAACTGAACTATCACGATGCACCTTGCTAACTACCACACTATGCCCTAAAGGATTTGTCACCAACACATCAAATCCTAAGGATTCTGAATGCAATTCAGACACAGGCAAAATAGATGCACTTATGTATGAATGAGTAGATCCTGGATCAATCAAAGCAAGAACTGAAATGCCAAATAAAGAAAATGTACCCGTAATGACTGCTGAAGCATCCGGCTGCCTCTGCATCACATATACTCACTGAGAAGACCCGACCTCCTCTTGCCTACTAATCCTCGGAATAAAACTTCCTCTGCCTCTCTTCATAGATGAAGACCCTACTTCAAATTGGGGTCTCCTAACTCTGGTCTCCTCTTCGGTAGCAGCTGCTGCAATACCCTGTGCTCTCTCAACACTTCTAGCTGCTGCAACCAACTGAGAAAAATCCTAGTATCGAGAACTAGCAACAATACACATAATAGAGGGCCTCAACCCCTCCTCAAATCTCCTACACCGGTCAATCTCATCAGAGATAATCCCCCCGACATAATGACTCAACCGGATGAACTCCAGCTCATACTCTGTCACAGTCCGGTTATCTTGTCTTAAATTCAGAAATTCCATCTTCTTAACATCCTTATACTCCCTCGGAGTATATTTCTGCTCAAATTCCCGCAGAAAATCATTATAAGACAAAGTCGGTGGATCATCCATAGCATGAGGAACCGTCTTCCACCAATCATAAGCATCTTTCTGCAGAAGGGATCTAGCGTAATCAAATTTCTCTTCAGAAGTAGCTTGTAACTGAATAAATACCCTCTGCACTCTATCCAAACACTGCTCAGCTATTGCAGTATCTATAGTACCAAAGAAATCCTCAGCCCCACACTTCCTCAATTTATTATAATGTTTCACCGGCACTTGAGGCTGTGGTGGCGGTGGCGGCTGCACTGGAGCTTGCCTCAATAGTTCTACTACATGTCTTAGCCAAACTGGCGGAACCTCATCAGCAGCTGATCTCTCTGGCACAGGAACAGGTGCCTCACTAACTCTCTCAACCCTAGCTCCATCACTACCTATATCTGCAAACACAGCAAAATTTACCTCATCAAAGATCAGAGACTGCCAATACCAAAGCATGTATCTTATTTAAAAACCATATTTTAAAAATCAAAATTTTCTTTTTCTTACAATTGACGTAGGTTGAGAATCTCAAACCTAGGCTCTGATACCAAAACAATTGTAACACTCCTATACCCTGTATACGTATACTACATACTACTACACCTGTAATATACGTATACCGAATACAGAAGTGCCACGGTTTATAAAAAAAAAAACCCATCTTTCAATTTAACAACATTATAAGAAAACTTAAAACATTCAAATCATTTTATAAAATACAATAGATAAAACATTTATGTGATACGCAGTGGAAAATATAATGGTATTTACAAATACATATACATATCAAAATCCATGTTTTACAAAACATAACATTTATACATGTTTGGCAGTTTGTCTTTGATCTTTAAGCCCACTATCAACACCTCAGAATCTAGACTCAACTCAGTCTAGCTGAACTCTCCGGTTCTATCCTGTCACCTGTGCAATGAACCACAATCGCACTAAGCCAACGGCTTAGTGGTACAAACCACAATAACAATATGCTATAATGAAATGCAAATGTCATACTTTCAAACATCATAAACAATTCTCAAGAACATCATATTTCATAACATTACCTTTCATTTTATCATTCAATTGTTTCATCATTCATAAATCACATTTAAGTAAAAACAAACATGGGCCCAAAAAAGATTTAATATGATAGTCAAAGTTCAGAGTTACTGCTTTGGTCCATAATCACAATCATCAAGCCCGTAGGCGATATATATATTTATCCATGGATAATCAACTAGTTTTGAGCTTACGACCCAGTCTTTTCACTCAATCTAGTTTCAAAGATTTTTTTTGAGGCTTATGACCCAGTCTTTTCACCCCAAAAACATCACATTTCACATTTTTCAACTGGACTCGGCTTATGACCCGGTCTTTTCACCTGTCCAGCAATTCATAGGCATGCCGCCAAACCCAGAACTCTGAAAATTGAATAACATATTAATCACACAATTATTTCATTTACCTCTTTATCTTCCTCTTTCTCAATTCATTTCATATTCCATAATCAAATAGGCAACCATGCCCCAATTATTTCATTTGCACTATCATAGCCAACAACAATGGCTTCACATTTCATCATATCTCAATTCACATTAAAGCAATTCATAGCATAAATCAAATTTATTAACAATGTAATAAATTACTTATGTAATATCCTCATTTATGCCCTAGAAGTTTTGCATGTTGTTGTTGTTGTTGTTATTGGATTGTTGGTTTAAATTGAGAAAGAAAAGTATAAGTGTTTTGGGAAAGAATTTAGGGTTTAGAGACAAGTTTATATGTTGTGTATATTGTGATATATATAACATATAAAATGGTCAAAGGGAGAGTCAAAGTGTTGGTTAGTGGAAGAAGATATTTTCTTGTTGAGTGTGAAAGTTCATATATGGGCTCATATAAGACAAAAGGTTAGTTATATGGTTAAGGGCCTTGAGGTAATTTACTTTTGGAAATTTTGTGGTGGAGATTAAAAGGAAGATTGACTTTGTGATTCTTGATCATTTTCTCTTCCTCTTGATGGTAGTGGCCGGCTCTCCATTAGCAAAAGGGAAGGAGAAGTGTTCTTGATAGTAAGATCAAGATTGAAGGGAGAATTGAAGAATCAAGTTGAAGATTTGTGGAATTTCTTCACTTTAGGTAAGTAATTTCTTGTTTTCTTTTATTAATTTGGAAATTGTGGTTAAGGTGTATTGAGAATTGTTGAGATGATGATTTAGTGTGTTGATGTGTGTTTATAAGTGTTAGAGTTGATTGTAAGTTAAAAATTGGAGGTTGTGTTGGTTTGGTTGTGATTATGGAAAAATAAGTGAAGATTGATAGTGGAAAATCAAGAGTAGAGTTTGAGTTAGGGTTTTGAGATGGTGTTTGTTTAATTGTGATATTAAGGTGTTTTAAAGTGATTATTGTAATGAATATGTATTTAGAACATTGATGATGTTCATTTGAAGCATGTGGTATGATGTATATTGAGTTTTAATGCATTTGGAAGAGAGTTGGTTACAATTAGGGTTTTGGTTTTGGGAGACACGGCCAAAGGCCATGTGAGACACGGCCAAGTCATATGATTTTGGACGTGTTGGATTAATTTTTGGGTGACACAGCCGTGTTCCCAAGCCGTGTGAGCTACTGTGAGTTTTGGTTGAAGAGACACGGCCGTGTCCCTAAGCCGTGTTTGCTACTGCCAAAGTTGAATTGAGAGACACGGCCACAAGCTTGGCCGTGTCCCTCATGTGTGCTGCCCGTGTCCATCAAATGAGTTGGTTAGGGTTTTGTTTCTTTGTTCTTTTTGCATTGTTTTGGTTCTTCAAAGGTGGGTTGGTTCTTAAACCTAACCCTAAAACACTTTAAACACACTTGAATCAATGAATGAACTAATCAAATGCATATGGAAGATCCTAAAGCTATGAATCATATAAGTTGTTCTTTGCCCTAATTGCATTGTTGAGATTTAAACAAGGTTATGTTATGCATTGTGAAAGGTATTGTATTTTATGAGTAATGTACCTTGAAATGTTGTATCAAAGATGAAATGATAATTCAAATAAGATATGATATGAGACAATGCCATTGTGTTTGGCTATGATGAATGATGCTATATGAGATATAATGTGATCATGGATGAGATAAGTATACACTTGAATAATGAAGTGTTATATTGTGAAATGAAATGTGAGGCCATTGTTATTGGCTATGATGATAATATTAAGAGAATGAAGGCATGTTTGCCTAAATGTTGATGAGAATTGAGAATGGAAATGATAATTGATATGTAAATGAATTGTGTGGCTAATGTGTTATTCCATTTTCAGAGTATGTTATTGGTGGCATGCCTAATGATAGTAACAATCTCTTGAAGTTAGGTTGGATTGAATCCTTGAAGCCTAATTGAGATGTTACCACCCTTGAAGCTAGGTTGGGTTAGTTCTTGAAGCCAAGTTGGGTAGAAGCTTAGCATGCTTTGCTCCCCTTGAAGCTTGGTTGAACTTAATCCTTGAAGCCTAGTTGGGTCTATGATATTGATATTGATAAATGTGATGATAGAACCAAAACATTAACTCTGAAAATTGAATGGCATATTAGTGTGTCTTGGGCCCATGCTTGTCTATGGTTAATGTGAGTCATGAATGATGTTTGTTTTGCTTTGTATTGATGATTAAATGAATACTAATGAGGTATATGAAAAGATAATAAAATGTGATATGTAATGTGAAAGTATATTGTTAATTTTGCATATATGATGTTACATATATATTATGGTTTGAGAAATGACATTGCATTGCACGAAGTCATATCATTAGCATGATTATCTTACTAAGCCCTTGGCTTAGCGCGATAGTGTTTAATCGCGCAGGTGATAGAACTGTTAGAATCGAACCCGAGAGCTCTTCGAGACCGAGTGAGGGTAGACATTGAAGAGTTGATTTTGGAGACTTAAAGATCAAAGGGGATTTGCCAATCATGTATAACTCTTTTTATATTTTGTAAAGTATTGATTAAATGTACATATTTGTATATTTGTAAATATGGAATTAAGTGTTTTCAAATATGTAAATATTTTATGACTTCCGCTGTGAAATAACTATATGTATGTATATATATATCTAATGTGTTTTATTTTAAAAGTAAATGATCTACTTTTCTATATTATATAATGATAATAGTATTGTATCTATTTAAATGTTTTGAATGTTGAAGAAAACCGTAGCATCCCTATGTTTGGTGCACTTATGCTACATGGTTGTAGTTGTAGTGTGTGTGCATTGGATGTGGGGGTGTTACAACTTAACACATTCACAACCAAATGTATTGAATCTCAAAATCATATGAATGTATGCAATCATGCAAGTTTGTACTTACCTCAAGAGCAACTCACTCCACACCAAACTCCTCTTCCAAGAATCCTTCAACACTTGGATTAGGGCAACTCAACTCTCTTCAAAATCTAAACCAAAGGTAATCATACACATAAGATAATAAGACTAAGAACCAACTAGGACAAACTCTAAACATGACACGCTCAACAACACGGGCGTGCCCCTGACCGTGCCCTAACTCCACAACACAGAAGCTTTGACACGCTCAGAACCGCGGGCGTGTTCATGGCGGTGTCAATCCTTCACCCACACAGTAGCTATGACACTCTCAGTGACATGGGCGTGTCACTGCTTGTGTCACCCATCCAAGAATACAAAACCATTGACACGCCTAAAGACATGGCCGTGGTCAAGGGCGTGTTAGGCCAAAAATCCTTATTCCGGCAACAACCACAACACATCCAACAAACCTCTTACTTCCACCATTTTCCACTTCAAACGAACTTAACTAAACACACCCAAAAACCATAACAAACTTGCAAAAACACAAATCATAATTATAATCATCACCACAAATCAAAACATACTCTTTCTCTTCATAACATACATCAAACACAAATCATAATCATCACCACAAACCCAAAACACAACCACAACACTTTCTCTTCCAACAAACTTACTCTTTCTTTCAATCCAACCCCAAAATCCAAAATCAATTGAACCGAACACTCTTAAACACACCACAATCAAACAAACACATATCAACCATAATCTAAACTCCGAAACTCAAAGAAAATCAAAGAATCAAGTGGAAAACTTACCAAAGATTAAGAAACTCTTAAATTTCCAACTTGATCACTTGAAAACTTCCTTCAATCTTGACCTTGGAAGATCAAATCTCTCTCTTGCTATGGAGGGCCGGCAAAACAAAGAAAAGAAAAGGAAAGAAAATGAGCCACGAAGAAGAAAGAAGGAAAGAAGAAAGCAAAGAAAGCAAAGTCAACTCTCTCAACAACTCTCTTTCTCAAAACCCTCTCCACCAAGTAAAATACAATAAAATATTCAAAATATCTCCATCCACTTCCACTTACTCAAATTCCACTTAATTAATTTACTTATAATTAGTTAATAAAAATTAACTCTTTCTTTGACTTTTCACTTCTTTTGACTTGTATATGTTGTATATATCTCAATATATACAACATATACACTCTCCTCAATACCTCATTTCTCTTCCCATTTACACATATACATTAAATCCAAATACAACAATAATACCAAAACTTTTAGGGTATACTTTTGGGATATTAGATTGTACTTACCTCAAGAGCAACTCACTCCACACCAAACTCCTCTTCCAAGAATCCTTCAACACTTGGATTATGGTAACTCAACTCTCTTCAAAATCTATACCAAAGGTGATCATACACACTCACTTAGAGATACACATGAGATAATAAAGCTAAGAACCAACTAGGGCAAACTCTACACATGACACGCTCAACAACACGGGCGTGTCCCTAACCGTGCACTAAACTCACAACACAGAAGCTTTGACACACTCAGTACCACGGGCGTGTCACTGAACGTGTAATACATTCTGTCTCACAGAAATATTGACACGTCCAACAACACGGGCGTGCTCATGGCCGTGTCAATCCTTCACCAACACAGTAGCTATGACACGCACAGTGACATGGGCGTGTCACTGTTCGTGTCACCCATCAAAGAACACAGAACCATTGACACGCCTAAAGACCTGGCCGTGCTCATGGGCGTGTCAGGCCAAAATTCCAGATTCTGGAAACATCAATAACACATCCAACAAACCTCTTACTTCCACCATTTTCCACTTCAAACAAACTTAACTAAACACACCCATAAACCATAATAACTTGCAAAAACACCAAAACAATTCAAAATATACATCAAACACCAATACACAACCATCACATACACACAACTCAAACACAACACTTGCTCTTCAATCCAACCTCAAAAATCAACACCAAGAAGATTACACACCCTCAAATACACCAAATACTCTCAAACACCCCACAATCAAATATACTCATACCATCAACAATCAACCAAGAAACTCAAATACAACTTAAAAGAAAATCAAAGAATCAAGTGGAAACTTACCAATGATGAAGAAACTCTTAAATTTCCAACTTGATCACTTGAAAACTTCCTTCAATCTTGAGCTTGGAAAATCAAAAACTGTCTTTCTCTCTTGCTTTGGAAGGTGCCAGCCATGAAAGAAAAGAAAAGAAGAAGAAGAAGAACAATAAGAGCCAAAGTCAACTCCTCAACCTCTTTAAACCTCCACCAAGCAATTTAATATTAAAATAATATAAAATATCTTCTTCCACTTCCACTAACTCAATTTCCAATTAATTAATTTAAAATAATTAATTATCTTCTTTTGACTTTCATTCCTTTGACTTGTATATGTTGTATATATCACAATATATACAACATATACACTCTTCCCTTACCTCTTTCTCTTTCCAATTAAACATATACACTTAATCCAAATACAACAATAAATATTCCAAAACTTTTAGGGTATACTTTGGGATATTACAGAAGCTACTATGAAAAAATTAGATATTCATACTTTCATTTGTTGGTTCCACCAAAAATTACTTCTTGGATGAATAAGAACAAAGGCAAGATGGTTGCCTTTGATGGATTGAATTGCTTGTTTGCTCTCTCAAAAGTCCGATTGATTTCACTGCCAAAGGTTTCTCCTAATGCAATTGATTCAAAGTTTTCTCAGTTCACTCGATTTTCCTCCTTTTCTCGTCCCCTTTCTATGTTGTTTTTAGTCTTATTTATAGAAAATTTTGGTGATTAATCTTAATTGCTTATGGAATCTAACTTTAATTAAGAAAAGGAAATCAAAACCAAATAGAATTTGGTTTCGGAAAAAATTACGTCGGAAAAATTTCGCTGGCAAAAAAAAACTGTTGCGGAAAAATTTTGCTGGCGAAAAAGTTGCTGTAGGAACCTGCGAGTTGGCCGAGCAAAATTGTGTACAAGCCATTTCGTCTGACCCCAATTTCGTCGCCGATTTTTATTTTTATTTATTTGTTTATTTTTATTTTTTATTAATTATAAAAACTAAATACTAAAGTAAATATTATTTAATTAAGATAACAAAAATTATTTTGGACTAATTAAAATATATTGGACAACACAAAAATTATTTTGGACTAATTAAAATATATTGGACCGGACTGCGTAAAAAATTAAGTGTCTACAGTTTGCCCCCCTGCTTGAATGATCTGAGACTTTAGTAAAAGTGAGTGAAAAGCAATAAGACTTAATTTTTGAGATGGTTGAGGTTTTGGGTTCTGAAACCCGGTTCGAGTTCTGCACTCAAGGATAATTTTAGGTTCTGGACCTAAGTGTAATTTTAGGTTCTAGACCTAAGGATAATTTGGGTTCTGGACCCAATGCGAGATCAATATCCTCAACTATTTCGAACTTGAGATCAGGTGATTTCGAGGATGAAATTTCTTTTTAGAGGGGGAGAATTGTAATATCCCAAAGTGTGCTCTAGAAGTTTGATATTATTGTTGTTTTAATTGAATTTAATGTATATGTGTAATTGGAAAGAGAAATGAAGTGAAGAGAGAGTGTATATGTTGTATATATAGTGATATATACAACATATACAAGTCAAAATGTGAAGTCAAAAGATGGTTAGTTAATGATTTTAAATTAATTAAGTTAATTAAGTGGAATTTGAGTTAGTGGAAGTGGAAGAAGATATTTTATTATTTAATATTAAATGCTTGGAGGAGAGGGTTTTGAGGAGTTAGTGGATGGAATTTGACTTTGATTTCTTTCTTTTCTTCTTTCTTTCTTTCTTCCTCCGTGGTTCATTTTCTTTTCTTTCCTTTTCTTTTCTTTTGGCCAGCTATCAAAGAATCAAGAGAGCAAGAGAGAGATTTGATCTTCTAAACTTAAGATTTAAGGAAGTTTTCAAGTGATCAAGTTGGAAATTTAAGAGTTTCTTCATCCTTGGTAAGTTTCCTCTTGATTCCTTGATTTTCTTTTAAGATGTGCTTGAGTTTGTTGGTTGATTGTTGATGGTATGTGAATATGTTTGATTAATATGTATTTGAGAGTGTTTGGTTTTATTGATTTTGATGTTGGTGTTGGATTGGAAAGAAGGAGTTAGGTTTGATGTTGAAAGAGTAAGAGTTGTGTGTATGTGATGGTTGTAAAGTGGTGTTTGATGTATGTTTTGAGTTGTTTTGTGTTTTTGCAAGTTTGTTATGGTTTTTGGGTATGTTTAGTTAAGTTTGTTTGAAGTGGAAAATGGTGGAAGAAAGTGGTTTATTGGTTGTGTTGTTGATGTTGCCGGAATCTGGATTTTTGGCCTGACACGCCCATGAGCACGGCCAATTCTTTGGGCATGTCAATGGTTCTGTGTTGCAGTAGCATTTACACTTCCAGTGACATGCCCATGTCACTGAGCGTGTCATAGCTACTGTGTTGGTGAAGGATTGACACGGCCATGAACACGCCCATGTTGTTGGACGTGTCAATGTTTCTGTGAGACAGAATGTACTACACGTTTAGTGACATGCCCGTGGTTCTGAGCGTGTCAAAGCTTCTGTGTTGTGAGTTTAGGGCACGGTCAGGGACACGCCCGTGTCGTTGAGCGTGTCATGTGTAGAGTTTGCCCTAGTTAGACCTTAGTCTTATTATCTCATGTGTATTATTCCTTTTGGATTAGGTTGTGAAGAGTTTGAGTAGCCCTAATCCAAGTATTGAAGGATTCTTGGAAGAAGAGTTTAGTGTTTTATGTGAGTTGCTTTTGGAGGTAAGTATAAACTACATTGTTGCATACACTCACATGATTTGATACTTAACATATTTGATTATACATATGTTAAGCAATTGATTACATGGCTAAAACATTTGATGATATGATGACATATGAAACGTATGTTAATGCAATTGGTTATGCATACTTGAATTAATGTGATTTGAGATACAATGAGATATAAAACCAATGTGATTGGCTATGATGATGGTGTTAATGCAATTGATATTGTATATTATCTTGATGAGATATGAAGCCATGGTTGTTGGCTATAATGATGCAAATGAGATGATTGAGGCATGGTTGCCTATTTGATTATGGAATATGAAATGAGAAATGGATTGAGAAAGAGATTGTTAAAGATGTAATTGAAATAATTGTGTGATTAATATGTTATTCAATTTTCAGAGTTTTGGGTTTGTCGGCATGCCTATAAAGTACTGGATAGGTGAAAAGACCGGGTCATAAGCCGATTCCAGTTGAATAATATGAAATGTGAATATAGTAACAGTCTTGCCGGGTTGAGGATTTCCTCGGGTTTACCCGAGTTGAGGTCCAAGAGACTGGGTCTGTTACAGGTAACAGTCTTGCCAGGTTGAGGATTTCCTCGAGTTTAGTCTGGTTGAGGTCCAAGAGACTGGGTCTGTTACCCTATCCATGGATAGAGATATATGTGTATCGCCTACAGGCTTGATGATTATGATTATGGACCAAAGCAGTAACTCTGAATTCTGAATAATATATTAATGTATTTTGGGGCCCATGTTTGTCTTGGTTTGTAATGTGAATTATGAACGGTGAAATAAATGAATGTGGCTTTGGAAAAATTGTGATGAGTAATGAAACTATGAAGATACTACATGATGTGTAATATGTTTATGGATGTGATAAATTGTGAAAAATAATATTCTTTGAATTGTTTATGAAATTTGATTGTGTGACATTGGAATTTCATTGAAGCATAATATTATTGTAGTTTGTACCACTAAGCCGTTGGCTTAGCGCGATTGTGGTTCATCGCGCAGGTAACAGGGAAGAACCGGAGAGTTCCTCTAGGCTGAGTAGAGTCTAGAGTTTGAGGTGTTGATAGTGGAGCTTAAAGATCAAAGACATACTGCCAAACATGTATATATATTTTATGTTTTGTAAAACTTGAGTTTTGTTGTATAAGTATTTGTAAATATTTGTTATATTTTCTGCTGCATTTTAAATAAATATTTTATCTATTGTGATTTAAAATATAATTTAAATGCTTTAAATTTGTTCATATTATTGTAAAAGAAATGAGTCGTTTGGTTAGTAAACCGTGGCATTCCTATATTCAGTATACGTATATTACGATTGTAATAGCATGCTGTGTACGTATACGGGGTATAGGGGTGTTACAATTATTTTGGTATCAGAGCCTAGGTTTGAGATTCTCAACCTAGGTCAATTGTAAGAAAAAGGAAATTTTGAGTTTTAAAATATGGTTTTTAAATAAGATACATGTTTTGGTATGGCAGTCTTTGATCTTAATGAGGTATATTCTGCTATGTTTGCAAATATAGGTAGTGATGGCATCTCAGTCACGTCAGTCTGTAGAAGGTAGTGCTGTGAGTGTAGCTCCTGACGAGGGTAGAGATGAAGCTAGAGTTGATAGAGTTAGTGAGGCACATGCTCCTATGCCAGGGAGATCAGCTGCTGATGATGCACCGCCGGGTTGGTTAAGGCATATGGTAGATTTGTTGAGGGGAGCTCCAATGCAGCCGCCACCGCCACCACAGACACAAGTGCCGGTGAGACACTATGATAAGTTGAGGAAATATGGGACTGATGTTTCTTGGGCACTACAGATCCAGCAGTGGCTGAGCAGTGGTTGGATAAAGTACAAAGGATATTTATCCAGTTGCACGCTACTCTAGATGAGAAATTTGATTATGCTAGATCCCTTCTTCAGAAAGATGCTTATGACTGGTGGAAGACGGTTCCTCATGCCATGGATGATCCTCCTACATTATCTTATAGGGATTTTCCGAGGGAGTTCGAGCAGAAATATACTCCGAGGAAGTATAAAGATATTAAGAAGATGGAATTCCTGAATTTGAGGCAAGAAAACCGGACAGTGACAGAATATGAGATTGAGTTCATCCGGTTGAGTCACTATGTCGGTGGGATTATCTCTGATGAGATTGACCGGTACAAAAGATTTGAGGAGGGATTGAGGCCCTCTATTATGTGCATTGTTGCTGGTTCTCGGTACCAGGATTTCACTCAGCTAGTTGCAGCAGCTAAAAGTGTTGAGAGAGCACAAGGTATTGCAGCAGCTGCTACCGAGGAGGAGACCAGAGTGAGAAGATCCCAGTTTGAGGCAGGGTCTTAATTTATGAAGAGGGGCCGAGGAAGTTTTGTACCAAGGATCAGTAGGAGCCAGAGATAGTCGGGTAGGTCAGCTCAGTATCAGAGGCAGAGGTTGAGACCTACAACTTCTGTAGCTAGTGCTCCGACTCCAGTGATCTAGAGATCTACTCTACCTGCATGTGAGCTTTGTGGTAGGAACCATGGGGGTGTTTGTTAGAAGGTTGGTAGTTCGACTGGGTGTTTCAGATGTGGGTCACCAGCTCATTTTATTAAAGATTGTCCTGAGATGCAGGAGCATAGGCAGGATGAGTCTGCAGTTTCTCGACCTAGTGTCAGCAGAGGTGGTCGAGGGTGTAGAGGTTTCAGTAGAGGTGGTAGACCTGGGTTTAGTCAGAGAGGAGGATCTTCATCCAGAGGCAGTAGGCCAGATGAGGCCGGATCTTCTCAGAGAGTTTATGTGATGCAGAGGCAGCAGGATGCTTCAGTAGTTATAGCAGGTACATTTTCTTTATTTGGCATTTCAGTTTTTGCTTTGATTGATCCAGGATCTACTCATTCATACATAAGTGCATCCATATTGCCTGTGTCTGAATTGCATTATATTTCTAAGACAGCTTTCCGTACAAGGTATGGGCATTATGAGTTTTTGGTGATGCCTTTTGGGTTGACGAATGCACCTGCAGCTTTCATGGATTTGATGAATAGGGTGTTTAGGCCCTATCTGGATCAGTTTGTGGTGGTCTTCATTGACGATATTTTGGTGTGTTCGCGTGATAAAGAGGAACATGACAAGCATTTGCGGATTGTGTTGCAGATCTTGAGAAAGAAGCAGTTGTATGCTAAGCTGTCGAAGTGTGAATTTTGGCTTGACCAAGTAACTTTTCTTAGTCATATAGTTTCAGCAGATGGTATAAGAGTTGATCCGAGTAAAGTTGAAGCTATTTTGAATTGGAGTCCACCAAAGTCAGTAACTGAAGTTAGAAGTTTTCTGGGTTTGGCAAGCTATTATCGACGCTTTGTGAAAGGTTTTTCTTTGATAGCTACTCCACTCACCAGATTACTTCGAAAGGGAGCTAGATTTGTGTGGACAGATCAATGTCAAGCTAGTTTTGAGTAGTTGAAAGAGATGTTGACTCAAGCGCCTGTTCTTACTTTACCCGTGGAAGATAAACCATATGTGATTTACAGTGATGCTTCACATAATGGTTTAGGATGTGTTTTGATGCAAGAGGGTAAAGTTGTAACTTATGCTTCTCGGCAGTTGAAGCTGCATGAGCTTAATTATCCGACGCATGATTTGGAGTTGGCAGCTATCGTGTTTGCTTTGAAGATTTGGCGACACTACTTGTATGGGGAGAAATGTTTTATCTATACGGATCATAAGAGTTTGAAATATTTGGGAGTTCAAAGAGAGCTTAATCTTCGACAGAGACGTTGGTTGGAGTTGATCAAAGACTATGACTGTTTGATTGATTATCATTTGGGTAAGGTGAATGTTGTTGCTGATGCCTTGAGTCGGAAGTCTTTGGCAGGTTTGTCTGTTTTTTCGCTCTCGTTGCTTGTTGAGTTGAGAGCATTGCATGCTAGTTTTGAATCATGCGATGATGGTGCGTTGTTGGCTCAACTGCAGTTGAGACCAGTGTTGTTGGATCAGATTAAAGAGGCTCAATTGCCTAATGAGAAAATTCAGAAGATTGTTTCAGATTGCCAACATGGAGAGAGCCGAGATTTCTATATGAGAAGTGATGGTAGCCTTTGGTTCAAAGATAGGTTGTGTGTTCCTGATGACGCTAGTTTGAGAAAGATTATTTTAGAAGAAGCACACCAATCAGTTTTTGCTATACATCCGGGAAGTACAAAGATGTACCATGATTTAAAGTAGCATTACTGGTGGTCAGGTATGAAGAAAGACATAGCGGAGTTTGTATCCAAATGTATCACATGTCAGAGAGTGAAAGCTGAGCATCAAGTTCCAACAGGGTTGCTTCAACCTTTAACAGTGCCTGAATGGAAATGGGAGAGAGTGACAATGGATTTTGTATCTGGTTTTCCATTGACTCAGAAGAAGCATGATGTTATTTGGGTGATTGTTGATCGGTTGACAAAGACAGCTCATTTTCTTCCAGTTCGGATAGACTATTCTCTTGAGAGATTGGCTGAGCTGTATATCAGTGAGATAGTGAAGTTGCATGGAGTCCCAATTTCTTTAGTGTCCGATCGAGATCCTCGGTTTACTTCGAGATTTTGGAAGAGTTTGCATGGTACTTTGGGTTCCCGATTGCACTTTAGTACTGCTTTTCATTCACAGACAGATGGGCAGTCAGAAAGAGTGATACAAATTATTGAGGATATGTTGAGAAGTTGTGTCATTGATTTTTCAGGAAATTGGGACAGATTTTTGCCACTTGTAGAATTTGCTTATAACAACAGTCATCAATCCAGTAGTGGAATGGCACCATTTGAGGCATTGTATGGTAAAAGATGTGGAACGCCTTTATGTTGGAATGAACATGGAGAAGGTAAATTGATTGGTCCTGATTTGGCTAAAGAGACTGAAGAGAAAGTGAAAATAATTCGGGATCGGTTAAAAGCAGCTTCAGATCAGCAGAAATCTTATTCAGATTTGAAGAGGAGAGACATAGAGTTTGATGTTGGAGATAAAGTATTTTTGAAAGTGTCTCCTTGGAAAAAGATTTTAAGATTTGGTCGAAGAGGGAAGCTGAGTCCTCGTTTTATTGGACCTTACGAGGTATTGGAAAGAGTTGGACCAGTTGCTTATCGTCTTGCTTTACCGCCTGAATTGGATAGAATTCACAATGTCTTCCATGTTTCTATGCTAAGGAGGTACAGATCAGACCCATCTCATGTTTTACCAGTTGAATCTATTGAGGTGAGTCCGGATTTAACATTTGAAGAAGAACAATTGCTATTCTGGCACATGAAGTAAAAGAGTTGAGAAATAAGAAAGTGCCATTGGTGAAAGTTCTTTGGAAGAATCATGGTAGAGAAGAGGCAACTTGGGAGAGTGAGCAAGCAATGCGAGATCAATATCCTTAACTATTTCGAACTTGAGATCAGGTAATTTCGAGGATGAAATTTCTTTTTAGAGGGGGAGAATTGTAATATCCCAAAGTGTGCCCTAGAAGTTTTGATATTATTGTTGTTTTAATTGAATTTAATGTATATGTGTAATTGGAAAGAGAAATGAAGTGAAGAGAGAGTGTATATGTTGTATATATAGTGATATATACAACATATACAAGTCAAAATGTGAAGTCAAAAGATGGTTAGTTAATGATTTTAAATTAATTAAGTTAATTAAGTGGAATTTGAGTTAGTGGAAGTGGAAGAAGATATTTTATTATTTAATATTAAATACTTGGAGGAGAGGGTTTTGAGGAGTTAGTGGATGGAATTTGACTTTGATTTCTTTCTTTTCTTCTTTCTTTCTTTCTTCCTCCGTGGTTGTAACACCCCCATATCCAATGCACACACACTACAATCACAACAATGTAGCATAAGTGCACCAAACATAGGGATGCTACGGTTTCCTTAACATTCAAAACATTTTAAAACTTGATACCATATCCATATCATTATATCTTATTAACAAAATAGATCATTTACTTATAAAACAAAACATATTAGTTATCTATATATATATACATTTATATATTACACAGCGGAAATTATAAAATATGTATATATATGAAAACATTTGAATACATATTTACTATTATACATATATTTACATTATCAACAAAACTTTGCACAATATAAAAGATTTATACATAATTGGCAAGTCAGCTCTGATCTTTAAGCTCCCAAAATCAACTCTTCAATGTCTACTCTCACTCGGTCTCGAAGAGCTCTCGGGTTCGATTCTATCAGTTCTATCACCTGCGCGATTAAACACTATCGCGCTAAGCCAAGGGCTTAGTAAGATAAAACATGCAATAGACATGCTTAAATGTTATACAATGCCAATTTTAATTTATATCATACATGTAACAACATAGATGGAAAGCTAACAACATACATTTACATTTCATAACCTAGCGTACATATATGTATATCACATTTCAACATTCTTGCATATACTTTATTAGTTAATCATTTAATCATCCATGAACAACACTAAGCAAAGACAAGCATGGGCCCAAGACACACTAATATGCCATTCAATTTTCAGAGTTAATGCTTTGGTTTTGTTATCACATTTATCAATATCAATATCATATACCCAACTAGGCTTCAAGGATTAAGTTCAACCAAGCTTCAAGGGGAGCAAAGCATGCTAAGCATCAACCCAACTTGGCTTCAAGAACTAACCCAACCTAGCTTCAAGGGTTGTAACATCTCAATTAGGCTTCAAGGATTCAATCCAACCTAACTTCAAGAGATTGTTACTATCATTAGGCATGCCACCAATAACAAACTCTGAAAATGGAATAACACATTAGCCACACAATCCATTTAGTTCTCATTCTCAATTCTCATTATCATTTAAGCAAACATGCCTCATTTATCTCCATTGAATCACCTTAGCCAATAACAATGGCTTCACATTTCATTTCACAATATAACACTTCATTATTCAAGTGTATATTTATCTCCATAGCATCATTCATAAATATCAACATTTCATTCCATATTAATCATAAAACACATTACCATTCAAAGTGCATAACATAACATTGTTAATTCTCAACAATGCAATTAGGGCAAAACACAATTGACATAATTCATAGCTTTAGGACCATCCACATTCATTTGATTAAATCATTCTTGTGTTTGAAACATGTTTATAATATTCATGTTTAAGTTTAGGAATAATGGAACTTTTGAAGAATTTAAACCATGCAAAGAGAACCAAGAAATCAAACAATGTTCAAATCATTTGAAAGGCACGCCCAACTCACTTGATTGACACGCCCAACCAGCTTGAGTGACACGCCCGTGTCCTTAAAAAGAAAAGAGGCAGTAGCTTCCTCAAATAAATGACACGCCCAACCAACTTGAGTGACACGCCCGTGTCCTTAAAAAGAAAAGAGGCAGTAGCTAATTCAAACAATTGACACGCCCACTCCCCTAAGGGACACGCCCACTCCCCTAAATTGCTTTTGGCCGTGTCACCAAATCACAAAACCTTAACTAAAACCAACCCTTTCTCAATTGCACTCAAACACAATATTCATCATATAACATATTTCACATGAACATAATCAATGTTCTAACCACATATTCATCACAAAAACTACTTCACCACACATTAATATCACAATAAAACACATATTAACTCAAAACCCTAAAATCAACATCCTTCATTTCCAACAACAACCTTCAATTAAACTCATAACTTACAATCAATTTAACACTTGAAAACACAACTAAACACATCTCAAATCCACCAAATCACAAAATCATCAAACCCTACTTTACTTCCAACACAACTTCCAAATAAGTAAAGAAAACAAGAAAATACTTACTTGAAAAGAAGAAATTCCACAAATCCTTTGTCAAAACCTTGGATTGCTTCATCAATTTGCTTCTTGCCTCAAGAACACTTCTCTTTTCCTTTTGCTAATGGAGAGCCGGCCACTTCATGAAGAAAGAAGACAATGATTAAGATAAAAAGTCAAATTTTGCTTTTAATCTCCACCAAGTATTCTTATCCAAGCAATTACTAAAACACCCTCAATCATATAACTAACCTTTGTCTCATATAAGTCCTTACATGTAATTTCATTAACAACCAAAAATATCTTCTTCCACTTAACCATCACCTTGACTCTTCATTTGACCACTTAATATGTTATATATATCATCATATACACAACATATACATTTGTCTCTAAACCCTAATTCTTCCTCCAAAACACATATGCACAAGCATTCACTTTCCAATTTCTTTTCTTACCCCATCATATACATTCAATCCAATTTAACAATAACAACAACAACAACAACAACAATATAATCAAAACTTCTAAGCCACATATGAGGATATTACAATTCCCCCCCTCTAAAAAGAAAATTTCGTCCTCGAAATTACCTGAAATTAACTCTGAAACAACTGAGGATATTGCTCTCGCATCGTTTGCTCATTTTCCCAAGTTGCTTCTTCTTTCCCATGGTTCTTCCAAAGAATCTTCACCAATGGCACTCTCTTGTTTCTCAAATCTTTCACATCACTCGCCAAGATAGCAACTGGTTCCTCTTCAAAAGTCAAGTCTGGGCTCACTTCAATTGATTCAAATGGCAACACATGAGATGGATCCGACCTGTACCTCCTCAACATAGAAACATGGAATACATTATGAATACGATCCAACTCAGGTGGTAAAGCAAGTCGATAAGCAACTGGCCCAACTCTTTCTAACACTTCATACGGCCCAATGAAACGAGGACTCAATTTTCCCTTCCGACCGAACCTCAAAATCTTTTTCCAAGGAGACACTTTCAAAAATACCTTATCTCCAACATCAAACTGAATGTCTCTCCTTTTCAGATCTGCATACGACTTCTGTCGGTCAGAAGCTGCTTTTAACCTGCTTCGAATTAACTTTACTTTTTCTTCAGTTTCTTGAATCAAATCAGGACCAACCAACTTATTATCTCCAAGCTCATTCCAACAAAGAGGTGTCCTACACCGTCTGCCATACAATGCTTCAAACGGTGCCATACCAATGCTGGATTGGTGACTGTTGTTGTAAGCAAACTCCACAAGAGGTAAAAATCTATCCCAACTTCCAGAGAAATCGATGACACAACTTCTCAACATATCTTCAAGAATCTGTATCACCCTCTCTGACTGTCCATCCGTCTGTGGATGAAAAGCAGTACTGAAGTGCAGTCGAGAACCCATAGCATAATGCAAACTCTTCCAAAATCTTGAAGTAAACCTGGGATCTCGATCAGACACTAAAGAAGTTGGAACACCATGCAGTTTCACAATCTCCTGGATATACAGCTCAGCCAATCTCTCCAAAGAGTAATCCATCCGCACCGGAAGGAAATGAGCTGTCTTAGTCAATCTATCCACAATCACCCAAATGGCATCATGTTTCCTTTGTGTCAATGGCAAACCAGACACAAAGTCCATTGTCACTCTTTCCCACTTCCATTCAGGCACTGACAACGGCTGAAGCAACCCGGTTGGAACTTGATGCTCTGCTTTAACTTTCTGACAAGTGAGACATTTCGATACAAACTCAGCAATGTCTCTCTTCAACCCCATCCACCAATAATGTTGTCTCAAATCATTATACATCTTCGTACTACCCGGATGCATAGCAAACACTGACTGATGAGCTTCTTCTAAAATAACTCTTTTCAAATCAGCATCATCGGGCACACACAATCGATTCTTAAACCAGAGACTCCCATCATCTCTCACAACAAAATCTCTAGTCTTCCCAATCTTGCAATCTGAAATAATCTTCTGAATCTTCATATCAACCAACTAAGCCTCTTTGATCTGATCTAACAAAATTGGCTTCAATTGCAACTGTGCCAACAATGCACCATCATCACAAGGTACAAAACTGGCATGCAATGCTCTCAACTCAACAAGCAACGAGAGCGAGTAAACTGTTAAACCAGCTAAAGACTTCTGACTCAAAGCATCAGCAACAACATTTGCTTTACCTGGATGATAGTCAATTAAGCAATCGTAGTCTTTAATCAATTCTAACCATCTCCTCTGACGAAGATTGAGTTCTTTCTGGACACCCAAATACTTCAAACTCTTGTGATCAGTGTAGATGAAACATTTTTCCCCAAATAAATAATGGCGCCAAATCTTTAATGCAAACACAATGGCAGCCAATTCCAAATCATGGGTCGGGTAGTTAAGCTCATGCGGTTTCAACTGTCGAGATGCATAAGCTATAACTTTCCCTTCCTACATCAATACACATCCCAAACCTCTATGTGAAGCATCACTGTAGATCACATATGGTTTGCCTTCAACAGGTAAAGTTAAAACAGGCGCTTGAGTCAACATTTCTCTCAACTGCTCAAAGCTAGCCTGACACTGATCCGTCCACACAAATCTCACTCCCTTACGAAGTAATCTGGTGAGTGGAGTAGCTATTAAAGAAAACCCTTTTACAAACCGCCTGTAATAGCCTGCTAAACCCAGAAAACTTCTAATCTCTGTCACAGACTTGGGTGGACTCCAATTCAGAATAGCTTCAACTTTACTTGGATCAACTCTAATGCCTTCTGCTGAAACAATATGTCCGAGAAAAGCTACTTGATCCAACCAGAACTCACATTTCGACAACTTGGCAAACAACTGCTTCTCTCTCAAAATCTGCAACACAATCCGCAGATGCATATCATGTTCCTCTTCATTCCGTGAATACACCAGAATGTCATCGATGAAGACCACAACAAACTGATCCAGATAGGGCCTAAACACCCTATTCATCAAATCCATAAAAGCTGCAGGTGCATTCGTCAGACCAAAAGGCATAACTAAAAATTCATAGTGCCCATACCTAGTCCTGAAAGTTGTCTTCGGAACATCTTCAGCTCTGACTCTCAGCTGATGGTATCCTGATCTCAGATCAATTTTAGAAAATACAGCTGCACCCTTCAACTGATCAAAAAGATCATCGATTCTAGGCAAAGGATATTTATTTTTAATAGTCACTTTATTCAATTGCCTATAATCGATACATAACCTCATAGTACCATCCTTCTTCTTCACAAATAACACAGGAGCTCCCCAAGGAAAAACACTGGGGTGAATAAATCCTTTGTCCAACAACTCCTGTAATTGCACTTTTAACTCCCTCAATTCTGCTGGTGCCATTCTGTAAGGAGTAATAGAGATAGGAGTGGTACTAGGTAACAATTCAATACCAAACTCCACCTCTCTCTCCGGAGGCAATCCAGGCAACTCCTCTGGAAACACATCAGGGAACTCAGCAACTGTGGCAATGCTATCAATGGGAGAGCCCTTCACTCTAGTATCTATCACATGAGCGAGATAGGCTTCACACCCCTTTCTAATCAACCTCCTGGCTGCAACAGCTGAAACAAATAAGGAGGCTAGCTGTTCCTGCTCATTAGATACTATCACTTCTCTACCATCAACGGTTCTCAAAGAAACAATTTTCTTTTTACAATCCACCACAGCTCCATGTCGAGATAGCCAATCCATACCTAAGATCACATCATATTCCTTAAATGGCATCTCAATCAAATCTCCAAAGAACTCCTCACCCTGCACCCTCACTACACTATCCCGGTGCACCTTACTCACAACCACACTATGCCCTAACGGATTTGTCACCAACACATCAAATCCTAGGGACTCAGCATGCACATCAAATACAGGCAAGACAGATACACTAACATAAGAATGCGTGGAACCCGGATCAATCAAAGCAAGTACTGGAGTATTAAATAAAGAAAAAGTACCAGCTATGACTGCCGATGCATCTGGCTGCCTCTGCATAACATACATCCTCTGGGAAGAACCAACCTCCTCTGGTCTACCCTCTCTGGATGCAGCACCTCCTCTAGAACTGAACCCTGGCCTACCTCCTCGGCTGACACCTCTTCCTCCTCTACCTCCTCTCACACTAGCTCGAGAAGCAGCAGAATCAACTGGCATCTGCTCCTGCCTCTCAGGGCAATCTCTCACAAAGTGGTCCGGTGATCCACACCTGAAGCATACCCCTGCAACACCAGCCTTCCAACAAGGACCACCATGTGGCCTCCCACAATGGATGCAGATGGGAAGAGTGGATCTCCGAATCATCGGGGTCGGAGCACTTGCCACTGAAGCTGCAGGTCTAAATCTCTGCCTCTGGAACTGCACTGACCTACCTGCTGGTCTCTGGCTCCTACTACTCCGAGGAACAAAACTTCCTCTACCCCTCTTCGCAGAAGAAGACCCTGCCTCGAACTGGGGCCTTCTCACTCTAACCTCCTCTTCAGAAGCAGCTGTAACTATGGCCTGAGCTCTCTCTACACTCCTAGCTGCTGCAACTAGCTGGGAGAAATCCTGATACCTGGAGCCAGCCACATGACAAATAATTGAGGGCCTCAATCCCTCCTCAAATCGCCGACATCGATCAATCTCATCAGCAATGATACCCCCAGCATACTGACTCAGTCGAATAAACTCAACTTCATACTCAGTAACAGTCTTGCTGTCTTGTTTCAAGCTTAAGAACTCCATCTTCTTCATGTCCTTATACTCCCTAGGAGTATACTTCAACTCAAATTCCCTCAGAAAATCAGTGTAAGACAGTGTTGGAGGATCATCCATAGAGTGTGGCACTGTCTTCCACCAGTCATATGCGTCCTTCTGCAATAATGACCTGGCATAATCAAACTTTTCCTCAGGGGTGGCTTGTAACTGAATAAAGATTCTCTGCACTTTGCCTAACCATTGCTCAGCCACTGCTGGATCAGTGGTTCCCATAAAATCTTCCGCCCCAAACTTCCTCAATTTATCATACTGTCTCATCTGAACCTGAGGCTGGGGTGGTGGTGGAGGTGGCTGTACTGGTGCTTGTCTCATTACTTCCATCATATGCCTAAACCAGGCTGGCGGAACCTCCTCTCCAGCTGGTCTACCCGACACCGAAGCAGGTGCCTCCTCAACACTATCAACCCTAGCTCCCTCAGCAGGAGCAATGCTCTCGGCACTACCCTCAACTGACTGTCTTGAGTGAGGATCCATCAACACCTAATACTGCAAACACAGCAGATTACATCTTATTAAAGATCAGGGACTGCCAATCTCAAACGTATATGTTATTCAAAACCACTTTTTTTAAGTAAAAATATTATTTTTATTTTATTTTACCTAGATTGAGAATCTCAAACCTAGGCTCTGATACCAAAACAATTGTAACACCCCCATATCCAATGCACACACACTACAATCACAACAATGTAGCATAAGTGCACCAAACATAGGGATGCTACGGTTTCCTTAACATTCAAAACATTTTAAAACTTGATACCATATCCATATCATTATATCTTATTAACAAAATAGATCATTTACTTATAAAACAAAACATATTAGTTATCTATATATATATATATACATTTATATATTACACAGCGGAAATTATAAAATATGTATATATATGAAAACATTTGAATACATATTTACTATTATACATATATTTACATTATCAACAAAACTTAACACAATATAAAAGATTTATACATAATTGGCAAGTCAGCTCTGATCTTTAAGCTCCCAAAATCAACTCTTCAATGTCTACTCTCACTCGGTCTCGAAGAGCTCTTGGGTTCGATTCTATCAGTTCTATCACCTGCGCGATTAAACACTATCGCGCTAAGCCAAGGGCTTAGTAAGATAAAACATGCAATAGACATGCTTAAATGTTATACAATGCCAATTTTAATTTATATCATACATGTAACAACATAGATGGAAAGCTAACAACATACATTTACATTTCATAACCTAGCATACATATATGTATATCACATTTCAACATTCTTGCATATACTTTATTAGTTAATCATTTAATCATCCATGAATAACACTAAGCAAAGACAAGCATGGGCCCAAGACACACTAATATGCCATTCAATTTTCAGAGTTAATGCTTTGGTTTTGTTATCACATTTATCAATATCAATATCATATACCCAACTAGGCTTCAAGGATTAAGTTCAACCAAGCTTCAAGGGGAGAAAAGCATGCTAAGCATCAACCCAACTTGGCTTCAAGAACTAACCCAACCTAGCTTCAAGGGTTGTAACATCTCAATTAGGCTTCAAGGATTCAATCCAACCTAACTTCAAGAGATTGTTACTATCATTAGGCATGCCACCAATAACAAACTCTGAAAATGGAATAACACATTAGCCACACAATCCATTTAGTTCTCATTCTCAATTCTCATTATCATTTAAGCAAACATGCCTCATTTATCTCCATTGAATCACCTTAGCCAATAACAATGGCTTCACATTTCATTTCACAATATAACACTTCATTATTCAAGTGTATATTTATCTCCATAGCATCATTCATAAATATCAACATTTCATTCCATATTAATCATAAAACACATTACCATTCAAAGTGCATAACATAACATTGTTAATTCTCAACAATGCAATTAGGGCAAAACACAATTGACATAATTCATAGCTTTAGGACCATCCACATTCATTTGATTAAATCATTCTTGTGTTTGAAACATGTTTATAATATTCATGTTTAAGTTTAGGAATAATGGAACTTTTGAAGAATTTAAACCATGCAAAGAGAACCAAGAAATCAAATAATGTTCAAATCATTTGAAAGGCACGCCCAACTCACTTGATTGACACGCCCAACCAGCTTGAGTGACACGCCCGTGTCCTTAAAAAGAAAAGAGGCAGTAGCTTCCTCAAATAAATGACACGCCCAACCAACTTGAGTGACATGCCCGTGTCCTTAAAAAGAAAAGAGGCAGTAGCTAATTCAAACAATTGACACGCCCACTCCCCTAAGGGACACGCCCACTTCCCTAAATTGCTTTTGGCCGTGTCACCAAATCACAAAACCTTAACTAAAACCAACCCTTTCTCAATTGCACTCAAACACAATATTCATCATATAACATATTTCACATGAACATAATCAATGTTCTAACCACATATTCATCACAAAAACTACTTCACCACACATTAATATCACAATAAAACACATATTAACTCAAAACCCTAAAATCAACATCCTTCATTTCCAACAACAACCTTCAATTAAACTCATAACTTACAATCAATTTAACACTTGAAAACACAACTAAACACATCTCAAATCCACCAAATCACAAAATCATCAAACCCTACTTTACTTCCAACACAACTTCCAAATAAGTAAAGAAAACAAGAAAATACTTACTTGAAAAGAAGAAATTCCACAAATCCTTTGTCAAAACCTTGGATTGCTTCATCAATTTGCTTCTTGCCTCAAGAACACTTCTCTTTTCCTTTTGCTAATGGAGAGCCGGCCACTTCATGAAGAAAGAAGACAATGATCAAGATACAAAGTCAAATTTTGCTTTTAATCTCCACCAAGTATTCTTATCCAAGCAATTACTAAAACACCCTCAATCATATAACTAACCTTTGTCTCATATAAGTCCTTACATGTAATTTCATTAACAACCAAAAATATCTTCTTCCACTTAACCATCACCTTGACTCTTCATTTGACCACTTAATATGTTATATATATCATCATATACACAACATATACATTTGTCTCTAAACCCTAATTCTTCCTCCAAAACACATATGCACAAGCATTCACTTTCCAATTTCTTTTCTTACCCCATCATATACATTCAATCCAATTTAACAATAACAACAACAACAACAACAACAACAATATAATCAAAACTTCTAAGCCACATATGAGGATATTACAGTGGTTCATTTTCTTTTCTTTCCTTTTCTTTTCTTTTGGCCGGCTATCAAAGAATCAAGAGAGCAAGAGAGAGATTTGATCTTCTAAACTCAAGATTTAAGGAAGTTTTCAAGTGATCAAGTTGGAAATTTAAGAGTTTCTTCATCCTTGGTAAGTTTCCTCTTGATTCCTTGATTTTCTTTTAAGATGTGTTTGAGTTTGTTGGTTGATTGTTGATGGTATGTGAATATGTTTAATTAAGATGTATTTGAGAGTGTTTGGTTTTATTGATTTTGATGTTGGTGTTGGATTGGAAAGAAGGAGTTAGGTTTGATGTTGAAAGAGTAAGAGTTGTGTGTATGTGATGGTTGTAAAGTGGTGTTTGATGTGTGTTTTGAGTTGTTTTGTAACACCTCTATACCCTGTATACGTACCAAGCATGCTTAAACGATCGTAATATACGTATACTGAATATAGAAAATGCCACGGTTTAAAAAGACACAACAAATATCTTTGTAAATAAGTGAAACCAATCTCAAACAAATAAAAGAAATCCAAAAGACACTATATACAAAATGTTTAATAATTCACAGCGGAAGTTATTACAAATTTGTTATAAATCAAGGTTTACAAAACATAGAATATATATATACATGATTGGCAGCTCTTCTCTGATCTTTAAGTTCCAAAATAACTCTTCAATGTCCACTCTCACTCGGTTTTGAGGAGCTCTCAGGTTCAACTCTGTTACCTGCACGATCAAACAATATCGCGCTAAGCCAACGGCTTAGTAGTACAAAATATACCAACACTATACTATAAGGAAATGCAATGTTACACATTTGATTACTCAAATCAAGATCATAGATGAAAGGATAACCACATACCTTTATATTTCATAAACCACATATATAAACATATCACATTTCAATATCCTTCCATATATCTCATTAGTTAATCATTTTACCATTCATGAATCACATTAAACAAAGACAAGCATGGGCCCAAGACACACTAATATGCCATTCAACTTTCAGAGTTAATGCTTTGGTTTTGTTATCACATTTATCATTATCATAAACCCAACTAGGCTTCAAGGATTTAGGTTCAACCAAGCTTCAAGGGGAACAAAGCATGCTAAGTATCAACCCAACTTGGCTTCAAGAACCAATCCAACCTAGCTTCAAGGGTTGTAACATCTCAATTAGGCTTCAAGGATCAAATCCAACCTAACTTCAAGAGAATGTTACCAATAGGCATGCCACCAACTACAAAACTCTGAAAGTGAATAACACATTAGACACACAATTCATTTATTTTTTCATTCTCAATTCTCATCATCAATTAGGCAAACATGCCTTATGTTCTTTCAATTGAATCATCGTAGCCAAACACAATGGCTTCACATCACATTTGAGTTATCATAGCCAATCACAATGGCCTCATATCATGTTGTATCTCAATTCATATTATTCACCTAGCATCATCATATTATATCTCAATTCATATTATTCACATAGCATCATTGGTATAACATTTCAAGATACATTATTTATATAACACATTGCCATTCACAAGTTTCACAATGCACAATACCCAACCTTGTTCATATAATATCATATGCATTATCAAGTGTAAGTTCAATCTCAACCATGTAAGAAGAGAAAGGAAAAATCACAGTAGCCAACACACTCAAGGGACACGGCCAAGCTTGTGGCCGTGTCTCTCAACCAAAAGCCTCTCAACCAAAAGCAACAGAAGCCAACATGGGCAAGGAACACGGTCGTGTCTCCTCCAAAAATCACCCAACACGGCCAAATTTCCATGGACTTGGCCGTGTCTCTCATGAATTGGCCGTGTCTCTCCTTGCTTTTGGCCGTGTCTCTCATGAATTGAAACCCTAACATGTTCAAGTCCCCTTTGGTTGCACTCAATTACATTATACACAATTTAGCATAATTCAAATGAATGTAATCCATGTTCTAAACACATATTTCGCATGTTTACCACAATATTTACCTTAACAACCCATCATCAACACATTTAATCACGTTCCACTTCAAAACCCTAAAAAAAACAACATCACTTTTAACCTACCATCTTCAACCAAAACCAAACCAACACTAAATTAACTCACAATCAATTTCAACATTTAGAAACTCATCTCAAACATACCAAATCATAATATTATCAAATCACAACACACTTCAAACACATCTTCAAAATACCAAAGGAAAACAAGAGAGTACTTACCTTAGATGAAGAAATTTCACAAATCTCCAACCAAATCCTTTGATTCCTCCTTCAATTTGAAACTTGAATAAGCAAATCTCACTTTTGCTCTCTTCCTTTGAAATGGCCGGCTATACCAAGAAAAGAAAAGAAATGAAGACAATTCAACCTTCTTTTCTTCTTTAAATATCCACCAAGCAATTCCATCAACACAATTACTTAAATGCCCTTTTCTATTTGTTCACACTTCCTTTAAAACTCTTGCCCTCTTAAGTAATTTCACTCATCCCAAATAAAAATATCTTCTTCCCTTGACTTTACACTTGACCAACATATATGTTATATATATTAACATATATACAACATATACATTCCATTAACACAATCATTTCCTTTGCTAAAACATATGTACATTTAATTCAAATCAAACAACAATTGAATTAAAACTTCTAGGGCACACATGGGGATATTACATGTTTTGTGTTTTTGCAAGTTTGTTATGGTTTTTGGGTATGTTTAGTTAAGTTTGTTTGAAGTGGAAAATGGTGGAAGAAAGTGGTTTATTGGTTGTGTTGTTGATGTTGCCGGAATCTGGATTTTTGGCCTGACGCCTATGAGCACAGCCAAGTCTTTAGGCGTGTCAATGGTTCTGTGTTGCAGTAGTATTTACACGTCCAGTGACACGCCCATGTCACTGAGCGTGTCATAGCTACTGTGTTGGTGAAGGATTGACACGGCCATGAACACACCCATGTTGTTGGACGTGTCAATGTTTCTGTGAGACAGAATGTACTACACGTTCAGTGACACGCCCGTGGTTTTGAGCATGTCAAAGCTTCTGTGTTGTGAGTTTAGGGCACGGTCAGGGACACGCCCGTGTTGTTGAGCGTGTCATGTGTAGAGTTTGCCCTAGTTAGACCTTAGTCTTATTATCTCATGTGTATTATTCCTTTTGGATTAGGTTGTGAAGAGTTTGAGTTGCCCTAATCCAAGTATTGAAGGATTCTTGGAAGAAGAGTTTAGTGTTTTATGTGAGTTGCTTTTGGAGGTAAGTACAAACTATATTGTTGCATACACTCAAATGATTTGATACTTAACATATTTGATTATACATATGTTAAGCAATTGATTACATGGCTAAAACATTTGATGATATGATGACATATGAAATGTATGTTAATGCAATTGGTTGTGTATACTTGAATTAATGTGATTTGAGATATAATGAGATATAAAACCAATGTGATTGGCTATGATGATGGTGTTAATGCAATTGATATTGTATATTATCTTGATGAGATATGAAGCCATGGTTGTTGGCTATAATGATGCAAATGAGATGATTGAGGCATGGTTGCCTATTTGATTATGGAATATGAAATGAGAAATGGATTGAGAAAGAGATTGCTAAAGATGTAATTAAAATAATTGTGTGATTAATATGTTATTCAATTTTCAGAGTTTTGGGTTTGTCGGCATGCCTATAAAGTACTGGATAGGTGAAAAGACCGGGTCATAAGCCGATTCCAGTTGAATAATATGAAATGTGAATATAGTAACAGTCTTGCCGGGTTGAGGATTTCCTCAGGTTTACCCGGGTTGAGGTCCAAGAGACTGGGTCTGTTATAGGTAACAGTCTTGCCCGGTTGAGGATTTCCTCGAGTTTAGTCGGGTTGAGGTCCAAGAGACTGGGTCTGTTACCCTATCTATGGATAGAGATATATGTGTATCGCCTACGGGCTTGATGATTATAATTATGGACCAAAGCAGTAACTATGAATTCTGAATAATATATTAATGTATTTTGGGGCCCATGTTTGTCTTTGTTTGTAATGTGAATTATGAATGGTGAAATAAATGAATGTGGCTTCTGAAAAATTGTGATGAGTAATGAAACTATGAAGATACTACATGATGTGTAATATGTTTATGGATGTGATAAATTGTGAAAAATAATATTCTTTAAATTGTTTATGAAATTTGATTGTGTGACATTGGAATTTCATTGAAGCATAATATTATTGTAGTTTGTACCACTAAGCCATTGGCTTAGCGCGATTGTGGTTCATCGCGCAGGTAACAGGGAAGAACCGGAGAGTTCCTCTAGGCAGAGTAGAGTCTAGAGTTTGAGGTGTTGATAGTGGAGCTTAAAGATCAAAGACATACTGCCAAACATGTATATATATTTTATGTTTTGTAAAACTTGAGTTTTGATGTATAAGTATTTGTAAATATTTATTATATTTTCCGCTGCGTTTTAAATAAATATTTTATCTATTGTGATTTAAAATATAATTTAAATGTTTTAAATTTGTTCATATTATTGTAAAAGAAGTGAGTCATTTGGTTAGTAAACCATGGCATTCCTATATTCAGTATACATATATTACGATCGTAATAGCATGCTGTGTACGTATACGGGATATAGGGGTGTTACATAAGTTCTGGACTTAGAATAGATTCTAGGTTCTGGACCTAAGGATAATTTGGGTTTTGGACCAGAGTTAAGTTCTGAAAAGATTCTAGGTTCTGGACCTAAGGAAAATTTGGATTCTAGACCTGAGCTAAGTTCTAGACTTAGAAGAGATTCTAGGTTCTGGACCTAAGGATAATTTGGGTTCTGGACCCGAGCTAATAAAGATTTAATTATCTGCAAAAAATAATTTTTTGGGTTCAAAAAGTTTGACTAATTTTTATGCACGTCTTCTCCTTTGCCCCCTGCATGTAAAAATATTTATACACACGCAGGCATTTGAATGATTAAAGTGAATAATTGAATTTACTGTTTATTTACTGTGTAGTCACTGTTCATGCACTATTTACTATTCATAAATAGTAACTTACTATTAGTAAATATTAGTAAATAGTATTTACTATTGAAAATAGTAATTTAATATTCATAAATAGTAAATTTTACTATTCATCAATAGTAAAGTTTACTATTCATAAACAGTAAAACTTACTTTTGAATTTTTTTTTCCTTGCCGTTTCTCTATATAAACCAATGAATTCATTCATTTCATTCACAGCAAAATCTATAATTTCTATAATTCTCTCAAATTCTTTCAAATTTAGCACATAGTTTTTAAAAAAATTCATGCTTCAAGGTCAGGAACTCATTCTAATGCTTAGTTATTAGAGTTTATTCGGCATCATGAAGACGGAAATATAGATATACTAGCCGGGATGCCACTTCATCGTAGTTCAAACCAAAAGAGCGCGGTAATTATTTTCCCTTTCTTTTTTGTTTGATTTTTTCGTCTTTTTTTTTGCTTTTTTATTTTTATTTTTTTATTATCTTTTTCTGTTATTTGTTTATATTATTATTTTTTATTTGTTATTATTTTATTTATGTTTTTATATTATGCTCTTTTATTATTATTGTGTTGGCCTTTATTTTTATTTTTATTTTTATATTATTATTCTTTAGAAAATTTAGGAAAAATAAATTAATTTAAGCAGATAGAATAATATGTACTTACCTGGTATTAACTTACCTGGCTCCGTGTTAGCGTCATCGTTGCATTGTTCGGGCTGGAGGGTGTATCTACAAAGCCCGATAATGGTATGATGTAGTGCCTTCTCGGGTAAGGCAGATTATCCGAGATTGCGGCTTTGAGAGCTTCATCTTACAATTGCTATCTGAGAAGTATCTGATAGACCAGACCGTAGTCCAGGCAGTTGCAGGACGATGGTTGGACACAACTCATACTTTTCACTTGCCCATTGGAGAGATTACAATTGGTCCAGTCGATTTTAGTGCTATAACCAATCTTCGATATGATGGTGTTCCGGTTCCTCTAACCAATGATATTTTAACATTTGAAGAAATTTAGCAATTAATTGGTATAGAACCATCATATAAAGGGCCTTTTAAGATAAAAATTGAGCCAATTCGTAGTTATTGGATGAACTACGAAGGACGGGTTCACAGAGACGCGGCCAACAGTATGCTCGAGGATTTTTTTTATATTTGCTTGGGTCGACCATCTTAAGCAGCACTGAATCCTCGATCCACTTGTCAGTGTTGAGGGCCCTTTCTTATTTTAGGATGGTACCATCTTTTGCCAAAATAAGAAGTCTTTCGTCGGCTTGATGGTGGTTGTCGAGGTACTCTTCTTCCACCAATGTTATTTCCACTCTTTTCTTGCATGAATGTGATCTTTATTATTGTTGTAGGTATGGGCATACGAGCATAATCTTGTGAGGGTACCTGGTATTTTTCGAGAGAGGGTCGGCTATCCGAGGTTAAATCTCTGGCAATCAGATCATGTGAATGTTCCCGGCTCTCACTATGAGCACACTCACAGCTTTGTGTTCAGCAGCTTAACCTGGGACCAGGTAAAATGGCATTAGTAAGCTTTAAATTTTATGTGAAAGTTTACTTACCTAATGTTATTTTGCAGGTGAATTTGGTCTGGTGGAACCTAGAAGAGAGGACAAACTGGTCTCCCTTCATGAAGGCTGCGCTATCTTTCCAACATACTCGCCGAGTCATCGCTGGCCTAGTGTCTAGTGGTTGGTTTCTCATAGAGAGAGTTTATGAGTGGTTTCTTGGTCTAGAGTAGTGGAGGGTCCCGATACATTGCCCATAATATACTTTAAATATTATGTCAATGCCGGAGGATGCATGGTGGTTGGCTCGATACGGTTATGGTGTAGAGTCATTTCTCCATCTACCAGGTCCATTTTATGCCCATTTTATTCAAAGAAGGCTCTTGAACTTTGATGTATCTCCTATTGGCATACGGGAGATTCCCGAAGAAAATGAGGTTAGAGATGAAGAGGAACATCATGGAGATGCAGGAGAATTCATTCCACATCTTATGGCTAGCACTTCTTAAGTAAACCTTTTTTCATTTTCCCCTTGCAACTGCTTCTTTCTTTTTCGCAGGCTGTTGGCTCATTTGATTATGAGGCTGGACCTTCTTTTACTGCCCCTTCATTTGCTCATTCTAGCCCACCAGATATGCCATCTCATCCGTAGGGCATTGATATGAATTAACTGGTAAGTTCTCTTATTTCATGGTAATTTATGCTATATGTATGCATGATTATGTATGCTCTTACCTTTTTCCCTTCTGGCTCACAGCGGATGCTTGAAGATCAAAATAAGAAACTTCAAGAAGAATTGGCTACAAGTCATTAGCAGGCTTCTCATTTTGAAAATTTATATCATCAATCCGAACATAATTTTTGAGACTTTCGATTTCAGGGGATGAGGGATCCTGGCGCTTCTTCATCGAGAGGCCCTAAGACTAATGACCATGAGATCCTTTCATCTACTTCCGATGAGGACCGTGACAGATCAGAACTCCAAGGTAATAGGGATTTTGGTGCTCCCACTTTAGGAGAACTCGGGATTAGCAATTTGCCTCCTCCTCCAACAGGCGACGACTTATTCAGGGCTTTATTTGATGACCTACCACCACCCTTTTAGTGATGTATAAATATTGTATCAATTGTATAAACATTGTATAATAAACATAAAAATAATAATACATAATTTCTGCCTTGACTGTAACTAACTTTTTTTTTCACTTTTCATCGTTACTGCATCATAATTATTATACTTTCTTTTATGTTTCAATATTTACACAGCATCACCACAAAAGCCAAATGCAACACAATAAAGGACTTTTGTTGCTAATTCTTTTCCTTATACAACATGGTTCTGCCCTTTTCTCATCACCTTTTCCTTATCAATTTTGGAAAAGCTTATTTTCCCTATATAAATCACCTTTTACGCCTACTTTCATACATAAGCTAAAAGACTTTCCATTTCAACGTAAAAAACTCTCTTTAACAATTTTGATTTTCTTTCATTCATCAACCATGACCGAACATCATTTAAAGAAGATAAAAATTCTATTTAAGAATATGGATGCCATTCACTAGAAACAAATTTTGTTGTCAAAACATGATATTTTAAAGTGTTTTCAAAATGTTAAATTGGACCACTCCTTCTTACATGCCATGTCTTCCTTTTGGAATTTGGATTCTATGGCATTTAAAATTAATGGCTTTGAAATATGCCCCTTGATTGAAGAATTTGAGGCCATCCTTGGATATCCAAATAATCAACAAATGGCGTTACCCACATTGATTCCCAAAACTCAACAGAAGATGCATATGTTATTTAAAATTCTAAAACCCGAAGTTCTTCAGTTGATGAGAGGTGAAAAAATTCTACTAGTTCCCCTGATTGATTTTTGTCTCTCTCATTTGGCTCCTACTAAGGCATGGGGATGCATGCTCTGTCTTTGCTTGCTTGGCCAATTCTTGCTTGTTTCTTCTGACGGTGATATTGATCCACGCGTATTGGATATTATAGACCAAATGTAAGGAGGCTTGTCCCCTATACCTGTGATCTTAGCCGAGACTTTAGTTGGATTAGACCGACTTAAATCAGGATTGTCAAAGAGACTGACCGGGAGTCCATTGCTGCTTTAGGTAATTACTTAAACTACCCTTTCGGGTTTTCAATTTAGTTTTTCTTTTTTTTTCTTATTGCTCTAATTTTTGCCTAGTTCCTCCATGTAGGTTTTCGATACTAGCGAGCTGTCATAATTTTTGCCTAAGCTGCCCTTGCGGGTTTTCAGCATAGCGGACTCTTTCTCTTATATATATATATATATTTTATTGCTCTAATTTTTTCCTAGTCTGCCCATGTGGGTTTTTGGAACTTGCGAACTGTCCTAATTTTTGCCTAAGCTGCCCTCGCGGGTTTTCAACATAGCGGATTTTTTTTAATTTAATTCTTTCTTCATAGATTTGGCTTCAGGAGCATCTTTGTTTGCTTGATACTCCATCCATGGATTTTGCTAGATATCTGCCATGTCATCATTCTGCTAGGAAACTATGCCATCCTGCTTCTTCATATGCTGACTTGGTTGACTGGATCCACTCACGCACTAAAGTCAACGTCCGTTGGTTCGTACCTTGGTGGAAGATTTCTTGTATCACCATGTGGACATATTTGATGTATGTTACCCTTGCTGCTCTTCGTCAAGGTACATGCTATGATCCTCGCCGACTTGGCCGTCAGTACCGAGCTGAGCCTCGCGATTCTAACTTTACTCCTAATTTAGACATGCCTTGCTTGACTGAAACCTACTTGGATCGGCTGAGGCAAAGCTGGCCTACACGTTACATTTATCGACTGCCATAGATTTTACATTTGTGAATTCAGAAAGTGTATTGTTAGGATAAAAAAATAATTAAAGTAATAAAAGATGCTTCTTTTCCATTTAAAATTTGTCGTCACCTTTTGCTATTGTGTTTATTTATTTCATCCATTTCTGGTAAAATACTTATAATAGTGCACATAGAACAATTTTAACATTAATTCTATTTTATTAAATTGGGGAACAACTAAATATAAAGCCAGCATACACAAGATCACTCCTATTCCCAACTAACCCTTTCGGGTTTTCAACCTAGCGAGCTCTCTCTCTCTCTCTCTCTCTCTTTTATATCATACATAAAACCTCTTCAACCTGTCAATGTTTACTGGCTCAATAAATTCGTTCCCGTCCATGTTTGATAACTTCACCACACCTTTGTTCATGACTTGTTTCACGACATATGGCCCTTCCCAGCTAGGCCTGAACTTCCCTCTTGGATCAGATACATTAGGCTTACATTGCTTCAACACCAAATCCCCGACTCTGAGTTTTCTGATTTTAACCCTTCTATTGTAGGCCCGAACTATCTTCTTTTGATACAGTTGGTGATGATACAGTGCCTTTAACCTTCTCTCTTCTAGTAAAGCTAACTGTGTGTATCTGCTCGCTACAAAGACCAACGGAATGTCCAAACAAAGCAAATAAAGCAAATAAATGGACACCCATCCAAGGATAGAAACATGTCCTTACATCGTCCATGTCTAAACTAAATAGGACACCCACCGAAAGGTGGAAACATGTCCTTTATATTGGTCCAAAATATAAATGCAATTTAAATTGCATAAAATTTAACTAATGAGGTACCTACAAAGTGGAAACATACCTCTTACAATTTTAATACCAAAAGAAACAAATAATAATTATAATTATAAAGAGAATATCCATCCATGATAAATTAAATAAATCAAGCTTTGAAATTAAATAAATCAAAACATATAATAAACTACGTAATCAAATCTAAAATTAAATAAAATAGTAAGCATATAACTTTAGGGTTCATATATCAATTAGGGTTTCTTGGGTTTTGGAATTATTATTATTATTATTTAGGCTACTGTGAGAATTTTTGGAAAAATGGAATGGATTTGGGTTTTATAAATTTAAGAAAGTAATAAAGTTTTTGGTTAATCAAATTAGGGTTTAGGGCTAACATCATGAAATTAGGGTTTTGGAACCTTAAGATATTAGTGCTTAGGGCTCACGGTTAAGATAATAGGGTTTAAGGCTCACGGTTAAGATATTAGGATTTTATGGTTTGAAACCTTGAGTTTGAAGATTATGATTTAGGATTTGATGCTTTACCATGATCAAAGTTAAGTATGGTTTTGTAGACCTTCAATTTTGACCCAATCCGGTCCAATATGTTTTATTTAGTCTAAAATTATTTTTGTTGTCTAATTGGTCCAAAATAATTTTTATTAAATAATTTTTGCTTTAGTATTTAATTTTTATTAATAAAAATAGAAATAAACAAATAAAAGTCAAAAAATAAAAATAAAAATCAGAGTCGGAAAAATCGGCGACGAAAAAATCATCACGCGGGCCCGTGGGTAATTTCCTGCGGGCGAAATCACTATGCTATTTCGCACGCAGAAATTTTCTGCCTGTGAAATAGCCACGCAGAAATTTTCTGCCTGCGAAATAGCTTACGGGCCCGCTCAGCACGCGCTGCCGCAGCCAGCTGCAGCAGATTTTTTCGCCAGCGCAATTTTTCCGCAGCAGTTTTTTTCGGCAGCGCAAATTTTCCGACGCAAATTTTTCGAAACCTATTCCAATTAGGTTTTGGTTTCTTTTTTTATTAATATTACTTACCTTAACTAATTAGGAATAAACAACCTCAAACCACTATAAATAAGGATCAAAGACAATTAAAAAAGGGGAGGCAAAAATCCAAGAGTAGTTTGGAAAATTTGAAACCAAATCAAGGAAGGAAAAGAAGAAATTCAATTCAACTCTTTTCTGGAACAGTAGCTGCACGATTTAGAGGATTCAAAGGTAAAAAAAGGCTTTTCTTTGGAGCTAGTTCATCCAAGAAGAATTGTTTTTGGAGAAATCATCAAAAGAAGGTATGTGTTAATTAATTTTCTTTAATTTTTTTTTACACAGTAGCAAATTTATGAAATCAAAATTAAAAACCTTTGAACTTTAATTTAGTTTTTCTAAAGCCAAAATAAAACCTTATTTCGTTGGTTTATCTTCCAAAAGTCTTAAAATTGTTATTTTTTCTTCTTAAAAACCTTAAAACTCTAATTGAACATATTCTTCAACAAAACCAAAATCAAATACTGTTTCTTTCAAAACTTTAAACTTGGTACCTTTTCCTTCAAAAAGTCTTCTAAAACATATTTTCTAGTTATAAAAACTTTAATTTATTTGTTTAAATTCATAAAACTTCATGAAATTATCAAATTGATTTCCAAATTCTTAAGAATTATTCACCACCCGTGACCTTACTTCCAAAATATCAAATCCAAATTCAACTTCCAAAATTCAAAATAATGAACACTAACCCATTTAAAACCTTAAACACTAATTTTTATGAACCCTAATCCTTTTAAAACATTAAAAAAATAAAAACCTAAAAACCTAAATTTTACACAGTAGCTTAGGAACCCAATAACCAAAAATCAAAAATTAATGTATTTTAAAGTGTTTAAAACCCTAGTTTCATGATATCATCATTCAAACCTTAATTTTGTTAATCAAAGAGTCTTACCAACCCTTTAAAACATAAAACCCTAATTTATTTTAATTCCGTAAAAAGTCACAGTAGCCATAATTGGACTTTTATTTGCTTTATTCAATTCCATACTTGATTATGCTTTGATTTATTTCTTATGCTTTAATTTATTTAATTTCAATACTTGATTTATTTAATTTATCATGGATGGATGTTTATTTTCTATTTGATTAATAGCTTTGATGAATGATTTATTTATGATGAATGATTATTTACTATTATCAATTAATTTAGATTTTCAAAAGTTGTAAGAGGTATGTTTCCACTTGGTGGGTACCTCATTAGTTAAACATCATGTAATTTAATTTGCTTTTCTATTTTAGAACCTATGTAAAGGGCATGTTTCTACCTTTTGGTGGGTGTCCTATTTAGGCATGTGATGTAAGGACATGTTTCCATCCTTGGATGGGTGTCCATTTATTTGCTTTGTTTGGACATTACTTTGATTTTAATATAATGATGCTTTCTTTTAATTATTGTGTGTAATATGGATAATATTGTTATATTTAAGAATTTTATAATATTAAGACCTGTAAAGGAGGCCGGTTCCAATGAACCGGGCGTTGTGGGGGTGCTGGGCCATTTCTCACCTTCCCCACACGTACCCAACTTTCCGAACCCATTAGGGGGTTGGGAATTCCTTAGGATTCGAGTCATCCACCCCTTTCTTTTTCCCAGCCCGTCCGGATGGCGACTCCATTTTTCTTCGGACTTAGGTCCGTGTTTTCTAAGGCACCGAGCCTAAACAGTGCCGAAGTAGCAAGAACAATTCCACCGGGAGTGGGGGCGAAAATCCCCGCTCACAGTGGCGACTCCACTGGGGATAAGAGAAGTTGATTCCGTTGGTCTTTATATTATTCTATTCTTTCTTATAATGATATTATCCATTGCATCATCTTATATTGCATTGTGTGCGTGAGTTAGGATGCCCGTGTTACCCGTGTTATGTTATGCAAGGGATACCATACTTTCACTCAAGGTATGGAGATTGAGCATGGCATAACCACTCATAGCCTCGTACCATTTGGTATATACTTGCTATGGGAACCTAAGCCTTTTAACCCAAAGACTAAAGCTCATGTAATTGGCCTAGTTACTTTCCTTAAGTTTTACCCCATATGCATGTTGTTTGACTATGGTTAATTTATCTTGGCTTAAATCATGGCTTATTTGGTTTGTTCTTTTTCTAATATGACCTAAGTATATTGTAAGCTCAAAATAATTTTTTCTTTAAAATCCAAAAGACCAAAACTATTTTTAAAATTTTTATGATGGTCTTTGGACATAATACTTTTCTAAAAAATAAATAAATTCTTTGGCCCATGGCCTAAATACTAAGCCCAAAATCCATTTTTCTAAAATCTTTTACAATGGGCTTAGAAACTAAATTATTTTCACCCAACCATTTTTTACAAAGAGCTTGCAAAAATATTTAGATCAATTGTGAAATACCAAAAATCAATTGTGGGCCTAGTTTACACTAAGAATAAATTAACCATGGGCTTGTTTTTGGCATGAACCATTAGTTACTCTTTCCGAGTGAGAAATCTATTTATAATAAACTTCTTAATTTTGTTTTAATCCAACATAGCATAAAAGCTACTTTAGTTGGTTAAAACCTAATTAATGCGAATTATCATGGATTGATTTCCATTTTAAAAAATATAACTATTAGTTGAAACGTCCGAGGGAATTATTCCAAAGCAAGATACCCCGTGTTGGTATTTTGTTAACCATATACCTAGGAAAAAGAGACTCGCCATTCGTGTGTGGATGTTATAAGGTTGGAAGGATCGTCCTAATTACACTTGTTTATTGGTTGATTGTGCATACATGCATACATGCATACATTTGCATCTCATATCATTGATTCTCTCTGGCTCACAGCCCTGGATTACGAAAGTTCAAAAGCTTACGACAATCCGACCTACGCCGGAGATGAAGTATCTAGCAATGACTCAATCACTTGCTCACCTAAAACAATGGATCCCGAACAAATTCAAAGGATGGTGGATGAAGCCCTTAATGCCAAAATGGAAGAAATCAAAGAGGCCCTAGCTAAGACCATGAAGAACCAATTGACTGCAATCTTAGAAAACCATGCCAAGGCATCTGTTAGCACTAAGAAACCAAAGGACAAAGGGAAGACCAAAGTTAGTGAAGTGGTTTTTGATGATGAAAAGGTGATCATTGATGATGATGATGATTGGGCTCAATACTACCAAGAGGTTCAAGAAAAGAAGAAAGAATCGAAGGCTGTTGATAAGGCAACTATTGAAAAGACCGAGACATCCGATGTTGAAAAGATGATTGCTGATTTAGAAAAGAAATTTGAGAAGAAGTTGAAAACCGAAGAGATGTCTGTGATCGACAAACTATTTGAACAAGATGATGAGGTCCCGTATAAGTTCAAAATGCCTTCCTTTGCTAAGTACAATGGCACTGGAAATCCCCATCTTCGTGTGAAGCAGTATATCACTGCCATGCAATCTGCCCGAGTTACTAAGGCTCAAACCCTAAGGTACTTTATGCTCTCATTGGACCCTGTTGTCCAAAATTGGTTTAATACCTTAGATGATGGAACACAAAAGAGTTGGGATCTACTTTACAAAGCCTTCATCCAATAATATGGATATAATGTTGAGTTAGAAGTTACTTTAATGGAAGTGGAGTCCATAAGGCAAAAAACCAAATGAGAATTTTGTGGACTATGTGAAGCGATGGAGAAACAAGGCCGCTTTACTCAAGATGAGGCCCGATGAATCCGATCAAATAAGGATGATTGTGAGAGGGGTGTTGCCTAGTCTTTGTGAGAGGATGTCTCATAAACTCATCCGTGATTTCAAAGACCTTCTCCAAGCTTGTTTACAAATTGAAGAATGGGAAAGGGAGAAGAGCCGCTTCGCAACAAAAAGGAACGAGAAAGGGAGCTATCAACCTGGTAGCCAAAGCATGCAAAAGGCCGTCGGTGTTAATGCTACTAACCAAGGGACAAGGAGACAATTTTCAGAATTGGGAAAGCCGATGTCTTATGTTCTCAACAAGCTTCAAAGAAAAGGATTACTACAACCCTTAAATCCTCGTCCTTTGCCTAACCATCTCCCACCTAATTTTGACACCAATGCATATTGTCAATTTCACCAAATGCAAGGGCATGACACGGATAGATGTGTGAGGTTAAGACATGGGATTCAAAATCTAATTGATAATGGGAAGCTACCCGAGCCCAACAAGCCAAACACCAAAGACAACCCATTACCAAAATTCAATAGGATACCACCACCGGCGACCTTCATGATTGGAAGAGGTTTACATGAGGACTTTGTCATGTCTTCTTTTCAAGATGTGGATGAGAAAGAAATCAAAGAAGAAGAGGCATTTGTCAAAATTGAATAAGCTATGATGGGTGGAGAAGTAGCAATTTGTGTTGTCAACGGGTTTTGGGATTCAAGTGATAGTGATGATGATATCATACCCAAGAAAGAGGAGTGGTCTTGGTCCGAGCCCGAAGAAGATGAGGTGATGAATACTAGATCCGGTAAGCCTAACGCAAGGCCACCACCTAAGGAGATAGAAACGAATAAGGGAAAGGAAGTTGAAGTGGAAGAAGATGATACTGTGCTAAAGCAATTGAAAAGAACCCAAGCAAGTGTTAGCATTTGGGACTTGTTAGCTACTTCTAAAAAGCACCGAGAAACTATGGCCAAAGTCTTAGCTAGCATGCCCATTTCTACCTCCACAACACTGGAGGAGTTGATCAACTTCATAAAAATTGGGGAAGTAATGAAATGTGAAGAGGTCCAAGAAAAGACTGGAGTTAATATGGGAGCAGTTTCTTTTTCTGATGAAGACTTACCGGAGGAGGGAAGAGACCACATCCGCCCTTTCTTTATCAAAATAGAAGTCAAGGGGAAGAGGACTCCATGTGTAATGGTAGATGATGGGTCTGCCATAAATGTTTGTCCACATAAGATATTGCCAAAGCTAGCCATGTCAACAAGAGATCTAAACCCAACCGAGGTGATAATTCGTGCTTATGAAAACACTAAGAGGCATGCCGAAGGGACTTTCAAAGCTTCTGTCAAGGTTGGTCCAATTGAATCTATTGTTGAGTTTGTTGTTTTAGACATACAAGTTACCTTTGCCTTACTCTTGGGGCGACCATGGTTTCATCCTCTTGGTGGAGTTCCTTCCACCCTTCATCAAAAGATCAAATTTCCCAACGGAAATGAGAGTTGTCATTAAAGCTGAAGATAATGAGATTGTTAATGCCCTAATGGTTGAAAGGACTCTCAATGGTTTTCAAGTGGTTGCAATTTCTGATGATTAAGTAGTGGACTCCAAAGTCTTGAATATGATGAAGAACATGAACTACCTTTCCGGAGCTGGTCTTGGAAAGGGTAAGGCCGGTTTGACAAAGTTGCCAGATTTTAAACTCAAACATCCAAGAAGGGGTTAGGATATGATGAAGACGACAATGTCCAGCCAAAGAAGAGTGAGAAGATGAGCTTCCCACCACTTGAAGAGATCTTTATCAAAGCTCCAGATATGGGACCACTCCAAGGAAAGCCTGAGCCAATCATGTTCATGGGTAAGTTAATCCCCGGTTTTGAAATTTTTGCAGATGTTGCTGAGCTAGTGGAGCAAGTGAAGAAAGAGCTCACCCTGTCAATCAATAAAGAGAAGAATGAAGCTGCCCTGAAAGCTGAGAAGACTCCAGAAGAGATTGCTGCCCTGGTCGAGGAATAGTTTGAAGACATCCTGCTTTATGATTCTGAGAACAATGATTTTGACTTTGATTTTAATTTGTCTGCTTTGTATGAGGATGATGATGTTTTCTTTTCCAAAAAGAATGCAATAAAGTCTAATTTTGCTTACTTGTGTGATGTTTCTCCTGATGGTTGCATACATTCAAATGGCAGTTACATGAACATCTTTAATATTAATTTTGTTAACACACAATTATTAAATTTGGGAATAACTGAAAATCCTAAAAACATTAGCATAGCATCCGACCTTACTCCTGATGAGAGAGAGAGATTTGAAAAAATATTAAAAAAATATGAAGAAATGTTTGCTTGGTCTTATGAGGATATGCCTGGGATAGATCGAGACATAGCCGAGCATCATATTCCTACTTACACTCACATTAAGCCTGTCAAACAAAAGCTTAGGCGACTAAGACCTGAGTGGGCTGAATTGGTTAAAGAAGAGGTCACTAAGCAAATACAAGTGAAGTTCCTTGAAGTGATAGAATACCCATATTGGCTAGCCAACATAGTACCAGTGCCAAAGAAAGATGGTAGGATAAGGGTCTACGTGGACTATAGAGATCTAAACAAGGCTTCCCCTAAGGATGATTTTCCTTTACCTCATATAGATGTTCTCATCGATAGTGCAGCCTCTGGCGTGCTACACTCGTTTGTAGATGGATTTTCTAGATACAATCAAGTGTTAATGGCCCAAGAGGATAAAGCCAAAACTGTCTTCACTACTACATGGGGTATATTTTGTTATAGGGTGATGCCTTTCGGCTTAAACAATGCTGGAGCAACCTACCAAAGGATGGCCAGCACACTATTTCATGACATGATGCATAAAGAAGTTGAAGTATATGTTGATGATATGATGGTGAAGTCGGATACAAGGGAGCAACACTTCCAAAACTTAGAATTATTCTTCGATAGAGCTTTGAAGTAAAAGCTAAGATTAAACCCGAAGAAGTGTGTATTCGGTGTTACTTCAGGCAAATTGTTGGGACATGTAATTAGTCCGAATGGTATTGAGATTGATCCTGACAAAGTCAAAGCAATCAGGGATATGCTAGACCAAAGACGGAGAGAGAAGTTCAGGGATTTATTGGTAAACTGCAGTACATTAGCAGATTTATAGCAAAACTCACAACAATCTGTGAGCCTATCTTCAAGTTGCTTAGAAAGAATCAGCCGGTCGTATGGAATGAAGAATGTCAAAAGGCCTTTGACCGAATAAAAGAGTATTTGTTGAATCCACCTATTTTGAAACCACCTAAACCCGAAAAACCTCTATTACTATACTTAGCAGTAGAAGAAGAGTCGATAGGAGCCATGCTAGCCCAAGCAAATGAGTCGGGGATTGAGCATGCCTTTTACTATTTGAGTAGAAAGCTCCTACCTTATGAAATTAAGTATAGTATCATCGAAAAGACATGTATAGCCGTAGTTTGGTCTTCTAAGAAGTTGCGGCATTACTTTCAATTGTATAGTGTGCAAGCAATTTCCAGGTTGGATCCAATGAAGTACTTAAGGGAGACTCCCTCTTTAATTGGGAAATATGGTCGATGGTTTATAATATTAGAAGAATTTGAGATCGAGTATGTAACCAAGAAAACAATCAAGGGTAGAACGGTGGCAGAATTCCTGGCTCAACAACCATTACCAGAAAGTGAAGAGGTAATCTTGGAATTTCCAGATGAACATTTAGAAGTAATTGAAGTACAAGGGTGGAAAGTGTATTTTGATGGAGCAGTAAACAGGAAAGGAGCAGGTTTGGGAGTTATACTAGAATCGCCCGAAGGGGGAACTTATCCCTTTAGCCAAGAAGTTGAAATTTAGGGCAACCAATAACATGGTGGAGTATGAAGCGTGTATTTTCAGTTTGGAAACCCTAATGATTATGAAGGTGGATAAGGTGGACGTTTATGGCGATTCATTGCTAGTAGTATCCCAAGTAAATGGAGAGTGAGAGTTGAAAGAGGAAAAATTAAAACCATACCACCATTACCTGACCATGATGAAGAAGAATTTTAAGGAGTGTAGGTTTATACATCTGTCAAGAGAAGAAAATCAGATGGCTGATGCCCTAGCCACATTGGCTTCGGTATGTGAAAATCTTGCCAACCTATTCCTTAAGCCTCTGATCTTGACCAGTTCATCAACTCCTTGCTATGAATATGAGACAATCATGGAAGTTGATACGGACCATGATGCATGGTATGATACTATAAGGTGATTTTTGGAGGAAAGAGAATACCCGCCGGGGGCAACAAAGAAAGAGAGAAGAGCCATAAGGAGGTGGTCATTGCAATACATCACCTTCCATGGAGAGTTATACAGAAGATAGCCTGATGGAGTGCATTTGAGATGTTTAAGAAAGCCTGAAGTGGAGCGCATCATGTCTAAAATACATACGGGAAGTTGCAGTCCGCACATGAGTGGTTTGGCCCTAGTTAAGAAGATTATTCGACAAGGTTGCTATTGGTTGACCATGGAGAGATACTGTATTGAGTTTTTCAAGAAGTGCTAGCAATGTCAGATGCATGGTAACTTGAATCACATGCCTCCTGAAGAACTACATTCAATGTCTTCACCCTGGCCATTTGGCACCTGGGGTATCGACATTATAGGAGAGATACATCCGACAACCTCAAACGGTCACCGTTTCATTGTAGTAGCAGTTGATTATTTTTCAAAAAGGGTCGAAGCCGAATCCTTCAACAAGCTGGGTGCAAGTCAAATGGCTAGGTTTATCGAAAAGAATCTCATCTACAGATATAGGGTCCCGCACAGTGTGATATCAGACAACGGGGTGCAGTTTCAAGGAGCAGTTAAGGATTTATTCTCCAAGTACCAAATCCATCATCATCGGTCCTCTCCTTATAGACCAAAGGCTAATGGTGCCGTGGAAGCAACAAACAAGACAATTAAGCAAATTCTGTCCAAGATGACCAAGACTTACAGGGACTGGTCAGAAATGCTTCCCTTTGCTTTATGGGGATATAGGATGAGTGTACGAACACCTACTGGGATGACACCGTTCTCTTTGGTTTATGGGATGGAAGCGGTATTGCCAATTGAGATTGAGATCAAGTCGTTAAGAGTAGTCTTGGAAGCTGAACTGCCTGAAACGGAATGGGTAACAAACAGATACACACAATTAGCTCTATTAGAAGAGAGAAGGTTAAAAGCACTGTATCATCACCAACTGTATCAAAAGAAGATAGCTCGGGCCTGCAATAGAAGGGTTAAAATCAGAAAATTCAGAGTTGGGGATTTGATATTGAAGCAATGTAAGCCTAATGTATCTGATCCAAGAGGGAAGTTTAGACCTAGCTGGGAAGGGCCATATGTCGTGAAACAAGTCATGAGCAAAGGTGCAGTGAAATTGTCAGACATGGATGGGAACAAATTTAGTGAACCAGTAAACGTTGACAGGTTGAAGAGGTTTTATGTATGATAGGAAGAAAAAGAAGAAAAAAGAGCTCGCTAGGTTGAAACCCCAAAAAGGGCAGCCTAGGCAAAAGTTAGAGCAGTCCGCTAGTTTCGAAAACTAGAAAGTGTAACACCCCTTCCAGACCTATGAATAAGTCGAGGAGGAATGCTACATCGGGATACGAGCTCTGGTTATGTCAGCTTACTTAATGTTCCTTATAAAAGTTTTCCAAAAATTTTGACGGAGTCTCCCTTAAAATTCTAGGTCCCAAGTTTCGACAAAACTGATTTTTCTTATTTTTGAAAAACATTTTGTTTCATAATTCAACTCAAGCACACTCCCAATAATCCACCCTTATAACCTCAACTACAATCCTGCAAGAAGAATTCACACTTCTATATTCACAACCCAACTCAATTTAAAACCATACAGTTATTATACATTACTAGATTTATATGCTACATCAAGTTATCTCTTTGTATTGTTCAAATAAGTACATGCCAGTTTCTAATACCAAAATACAAAATGAAGAGCACCACCTAAGTTTATTGATGACCGACAGATCGCAGGACTCCTCTGCTCGCTACTGGCACTTTGCTAATAGCCTACGAGTTTAGAAGAAACTAGACTCGCTAAGCATTGCTTAGTGGGTACTTTAACTAATTACGGAAAATAAATAATAAAAGCATAATGCACTTTTAAAAGCAATGAGTCGCATTGAAAAATAATATCACAGTAAAAACAATCCATACATGTCATATATTCAGTTATTATCATTTTATCAGTTCGCTCCACAAGGTAATTTGGCAGACTAACGTATGGTAAGGAACTAACTGAAACAACTGTATATATATTCTGTGGCTGTGGCCCTAAAAAATTACGGACCAAGCCCTGTGGAATCTATGGCCGAAGCCCTTGGACCGGAGTCCTATATAACTCGGGCGATTGCCCTATATAACTCGGACCGAAGTCCTATATAGCTCGGGTCGTCACCCTATATAACTCAGACCGAAGTCCTATATTAAAGCAGCACTGCATATAGTATGATAAATCATACCTTTACCCTACTCAGTACTATCCCAGATACCTAGTGGAGCCAAAATTTTAATGCTATTTCTTAATCGAATATGCATTATAAAATTTTACTTATGTTTCTTATATTATTTCAACGTGAAATATCATTTTGTCATTTTAATAACATATTATGCTCATTTATATGCATAAGGAATCAATTGGATTACTTTTGAAAAATGACCAAATGAATATTAGCAAAATGACCATATGAATAATAAATTCTGGTTTTGGACTCAACTTGATCCTTATTTTGAAAAATTGTATAAAATAATATACTAGACTAAAAACTCTAAAATTTTTACAGAATTTAGTTTTACATCTTAAAATCATTCCTTTAAAATTTCAGATCAAACTAGACACAAAATCTTGGTCAAGTAGTTCACCCAACCAGACTGCTCCAGTTGCCCTGCATCCTGGTAGCAGTTCTGAATTTTGTGAATTCCGTAAATTAAATTCAATCAATGTGGTTCCAAATTATTTTTCTCAAATACTAGACTCACTAAAAAACAACATATCCAAAATTCAATTGAATAACATTTTCTATATTTAATTCAAAATCATACAAGTCACAGCATTTCACTAATTCTAAAACAGAAAAATTTCAAGAAAATGAACAAACAATTAGTTAAAGTACCAAACCTTGCTATTTCTTAGTCCTTTATCTATATCACTTCCTTTCCTTCCTTGTCTCCTTGATTTCCTATGAAATTTAACATCACATATACAAAGGTAAGAACCCTAGGTATAGACATAGTCTTATCTTATGATTTTTCTAATGGTTGCTAGCTTATTTTCACCATTAAACACCATTATTTCTTTCATCAAATCCTTCAAATAATTATTTCTTGAAATTTCTCCAAATCTAGCTACATGAACCCTAATTTCAATCTCTTAAATTAACCATTAATCCATGAAATTAAAACTAGAGATAGGTTTCTCTTACCTTATAATCTTGTTTGTCACCAAAATCTTCAACCAAAAGCCTTAAACTTTGGAAAAATCACCTCCTTCTTCCTTCTCTTATGGTTTGGACGAGTTCACCAAGTAAGAGAGGGCTTTTATATTCTTTCCTTAGCTTATTTTGATCCAAATGGCAGCCAAGAGAAGTTAAGATGTGTAACACCCCATCTTAGCCTATGTTTATAGACCAAGATGGACTGTTAACTCATGGTGGTTGTGTCTTAATATTTTACTTAGCCAATTTTAAGTGTAGATTTAAAAAAAAAATTTGCTATAACCTCCCCTAAAAATGGAGGTCCCAAGTGTCGCCAAAACTGATTCTTTAATTTTTGAAAAACATTTTGTTTCACAATTCAACTCAAGCACACTCCCAATAATCCACCCTTATAACCTCAACTACAATCCTGCAAGAAGAATTCACACTTCTATACTTGCATACATAAGTGCTAACCAAAATAAGATTTATTAGATTACTAGCAGTGTACGTGTTCTAGCTTTTCATTATTATACATTTATTTGCTAGATCATACAAGCTTATGTACTTGCCATATTACTACAATCAATCATATCCAAACTCCTACCCAAGGTAGTAGTCAAGGCCAGCTGCGCAGGACATGCTGCAATCTCGTCTCCTCGTTTAACCTACGAGTTTAGAGGGAAACTAAACTCGCTAAGCAATTGCTTAGTGGGTACTTAAATCATTGCAATAAATAAATAAAAAGAAAGAATGATTTGAACATACATTTATATACTTTAAATACTTGAAAGGAATAAATACAAAACACAGATGGTAAAAAGGCTTGACTGAGTAATTTGAATTTAAATCATTTTTCTTGCTTTTATCATTTTTGTTGCTCTACTGGTTTAACAGAACGTCAGCGGATAAGGAAGGGTCATGATAAACATATCTTGTCATGATCATATTTCATTATCATTCATCATAATTCTTGCACATGTGCCAATGGCCATTATCATTGCATCATTGATCATGTCATTGTAATCATCGGCCTTCAGCCGGAATATCATATCATGTCATAAGCAGTACTGCAGTAATAGTATGATGCATCATACCCTTATCTCAAGGGTTCTGTCATAACCAAGTAGAGCATAAATAATTTATTAAATTACTTTGGTCATGATATTCAATAAGTCATGATTTTTCCATAATGCATATATTATCAGAATAGCTTGTCATGATGCCTTTCTAATCATTTCCAATTCTCCTTCATGTCATTTGATATGATTTAACATCAATCCATAACATAATATTCCAGTTTTAACACATTTAGAAAAATGACCAAATGAATAGTAGCGCGGTGCGTAAAATCGGCAACGCAATGGCGCGCGACAACTAAATAGTAAAATCTGTTTTTACTGCTGAAAATCAGTCAACTTTGGTAACGGTTTTGACTAAGTAAACAACCTTATTTTTGGATAAATTTTTGCAGGAAAACACTTTCATAAGTTAACTAAATGCATGTAAAATTTCGTCGAAAAATTCTTTCGTTTGCCCCTTCAACGGACTGCCCAAAATGAAAGCTGCAGAATGGTGCCCAAAAGGGACCATTCGGCCCAATTTTCAAAATTTGAAGGAAATTCATTTTTTTCTTGCAAAATTGATTTTTAGACTCCTTTTGTGATACCATTGAAAGACTAAGGGTCCCTCTTTCAAAAATCAAACCAAAGGAGTGATTAAAAGTTCATCAAAATTTATGGATATTTGAGCAAAGTTTAGCTAGTTTGTTTTGTTTTCATTCTTTTCACAATCAATTGATTACAAATGGTTCAAGAGCACTTTCCCACATATTTACCTCACATAATAACATTATTTCAAAACCATTTCAAAAGTCCCATAATGCAAAATATGTGAATTAATTGAAAAGGCAATGATTTAAGTACCAAACCTTGTTTATTTGCTATGTTCCTTGCTTGTCCTATTCTTTCTTCCCTTATTCTTCTTTATCCCTTTGATTTCCTATAATTTTCATAACTTTTCTTTCATTGATAACTTGAAAACTATCAATCAAATGAATAAACTAAAGCTAGAATTGGAATCCTTACCTTAAAATTAAGCTTTTCCTTCCAAAAATCCACTTGAACCCTTGAAAAATTCCTTCCCTTTTTGGTGGAGAGAATTTCGGCCATACCTCTCAAAAATGGAGAAAAAATGTGTCCTTAATTCTTTAATCATCCTTCTCTCCCTTTTTATATTTTTCCATTTTCCATTTATTTAATTAATTTCATTTTGGAGGGTTAAGATGTAACCACCACAAAAGTATCTTAACTAGGATGGTGCCATATGGAGGGTTAAGATTAATCCAACCCAAAAGTGTCTTTAAACAAGATTTTTCCATGTGTCCTTTTTCTAGAAAATTACTATACCATGTGTCCCTTTTCTAGAAAATGGGTGGAAGTGAAAAGACCAAAATACCCTTCAATGGAAGGTTTTGCCTTTTCTTCGTAACCGGGAGGTTTTACGATGCGTAAAATGTACTATTCTCCTCCTTTCAACCTCTCGTTTCCATTTCCAACATTCATTCTTGATTTTGAACTAATTTATAAAAATTACGCTCATGCCCTTGACTTTTGTAAAAATTCCCTTTAGGTCCTTACGTGATTCGGGTCTCCACTTAGGTTCGTTCTTCAACATCGATCACTGCAGAGTCCTTTAGTTTACTTCAGATACCTTTATGTGTCTTGTTTTCCAGTGTATAAATTATTATTACAAGAATGACAAAAATACCCTTGGTCAAGAATCCACTGTATCTCTCAAACTATGCGTTTTCGGGAAAAACCGTGGTGTTCCGTTTCGACCCAATTTTTCTCTACTTTCCATTTCTGGAGTCTGTTATATGCACTATTAAGAACCTCCAGTACAACTTTTGGAAATTACAGTTACCTCCCCAAAACTTTTTGAAATTACAGTCACCTCCCCAAAACTTTTACAATCTTTTCAGTTAGGTCCTTTTTGTCCTATAGAGCTTCCTTTCACTTCTTGTTCTTTGGTGATTACTCGGGACGGCTCCTGTTACTGTACGCGGATGTACTGTACATGGATGTACTGTACATATGTACAAATTGGGTCGTGACATTTCTTCCCCTCTAAAATTTAGGCTTCGTCCCGAAGCCGATCGGGTGTAAAATTTAGGCTTCCATTCTCATTATTCCTTCTCTTTCCCAAAATATCTCTTCCATTCTATGGTTCCTTCGCCGCACTTTAACTGGAGGAAATCTCTTATTTCTTAATCCTTTGACTTTTCATGCTAAAATTTCTATTGGTTCTTCTTCATAATTTAGGTCAGATTGGACTCTAATGTTTGTGTCTTTATATCGTGTGTGAAGTTCAAACGATATTGCCTTATCATTGAAACGTGAAAAACATTATGTATTTTGTTCAGTTCTAGTAATAGAGTTAACCGATAGGCTATTAATCTATGCGTTCGATAATCTCATATAGTCCAATAAGCCTAAGGCTTAACTTACTTTTCTGCTTAAATCTTAATACCATCTTTCATGGAAAAGTCTTAAGAAAAACCTTGTCTTCCACTTAGAGTTCTATGTCCCTTCGTTTCGAGTCCACATATGATTTTGCTCCTACCTACTCGCATATGATTTTATCTTGTCTTTACTTAATTCTGTCCAACACTCTGGTGTTCCATGTTTTCTTTTGTATAATTCTTTATAGGGCGTCACCTTATGCTGAATTAATAGTCGTTGTTATATGCATATTCAATTAAACTCAAATACCTATTCTAGCCACCCTTAAATTCTATAACACATACTCTTAATATGTCCTCCCAAAATTTTGATTACTCTTTCAAATCGTCCATCAGTTTACGGGTGAAAGGCAGTGCTATAATTTGTTTGGGTTTCAGAAGCTGTTTGCTACTTCTATCATAAATTCATGATGAACTGTGGACCTCTGCCTAAAATGATAGACGTTGGAATCCTGTGTAATTGTATAATTTCCTTAGCGTACATTTCCACCAATTTATCTATTGAATAATCCATTTGTAAAAGTAGAAAATGAGCTAACTTAGTTAGGCAGTCAACAATTATCCGAACAACGTCATGCTAGCCTCGTGTCATTGGTAGTTCTATGACGAAATCCATAGTGATATGTTCCCATTTTCATACCAGAGTGGAAATTAGTTGTAACAGTCCAGATAGTATTTGATATTTCACTTTTGCTTGTTGACATATTAAACATTTGGTCATAAAATCAACAACATCTCTCTTCATTCTAGGCTACCATTAAAACTTCTTTAGATATTGATACATTTGTAACTCCTGGATGCATTGTGTAGAGGCTAATATATGCTTTTCGAAAAAAATTTCTTTCTTATGTCTCCCATTGTTAGTATCATTACTCTATTGTCATAATACAAACTACTGTTCTTAGAAATTTAGAATTTTATATTTTTTCCTCTTTGCACTTGCTTGATCCATTTTTGTATTTGTTTGTTTTCCTTTTGCACTTGATGAATTTCTTGAAAAGAAACATAGTTTATGCTTGCATTTATACTACTAGTACTTCCTCTTCCATTGATCTTAAACTGATCTTTATAGCGCCTAAGGCTGGTATCAATTTTCCACCAAGTGCGTCGGCCACCACATTAGCTTTTCCTAGATGATAATTTATAACTTAGTTGTTATTTCCAAAACTTGGGTTTACTTTCCTTACCATAAATTGAGATCCTCATGGGTTGGCTGATATTTTAAACTTTTGCGTCTATATAAATATAACACTTTTCTCCATATAAATCATATCTCCAAATCTTGAAAGCCAATACGATAACTGTTAATTCCAAACAGTGTGCCGGGTTATCATTATTATTATTATTTTTTTCGTATGGGTTAAATCATCAAAAGACTTATGCGACTATTTTATCCTTTTTGCATAAGCATATAACCTTAACCGATGTGTGAAGCATCACTATATATCACAAATTCTTTGTTGGACACGGGCCGTATGGGTATTGAAGCATTCATTAACTTTTCCTTTAGTTTCTCAAAGTTCCTCTAACATTTATCAGTCCATTGAAGTTTGGCATTCCTTTGAAACAACCTTATCATTGGAATGATAATAATGTAAAACCCTTTTATAAAACATTAGTAGTACCCAGCCAGTCCTAAGAAGATTCTTACTTCTATTACTGTCTTTGGTGTTTTCCATTCCAAAATGGCTTTTGTTTTATTAAGACCTACTTTAATGCCTTATGCTAATATGGTGTGTTCTAATAATGTCATTTTTTTCCAATCAAAACTTGCATTTGTAATGTTTGACGTACAACTGCTTCTCTCGCAACATTTGCAATACTATGCAAAAGTATCGATTGTATTCTTCTTTGTTCCTTAAATAAACGAAGGTGTCATCTATGAACACCATTTACAAATTGGTCAAAATATGGATGAAAGATATGATTCATTAAATCCATGAACACTACTAACACATGTGTGGGCTCAAAAGGCATTACAAGGAACTTATAACGTCCGTATCGAGTTCTAGATGTAGTCTTTGGAATGTCTTTTCCTTTGATCCGTAGCTGCTGATATCCCAGTTGGTGATCTATATTTTTTTTAAAAGACCTTGGTTCCTTTAAGTTGTCAAATACATCATCGATGGACGGTAATGGATATTTATCCTTAATCGTAAGCTCATTCAACTACTTATAGTTCACATATGACCTTAAGGATTTATCTTTCTTCTTGCCGAAGAGTACTGGCGTGCCCCATGAAGAAATACTTGGCCATATAAGACCCTTGTCGAGTAGCTCCTATAATTGGGTTTTCATTTCTCTGGGTTTCGCTGGTACCATTTGGTATGAGGCAGCCGACACCGGTGCAATTCCCGGATATACATTTATAGTGAATCCTACTTTTCTCTTAGGTGATAATCCGGGTAGCTCGTCTAAGGAAACATCGAGAAAATCACACATTGTAGATACCTCTTGAATCTTTATTACATTCTTCTTTGCTTCCATAGTGCTTACCAAGTATGCCTCACATCCGTTTGTATGGAACGCCTTGTTGTAACTACTGCTGTTACATTATTTAGGTAATCGGCTCTCTTTCCTACTGCCGTCACTTCCTCCTTGTGGGGAGTATGAAGTATTACTCTCCACCTTCTTATAACCAACCACTATTTTATGCCTTGTTAGCCAATCCAATACCAACATTACGTCAAATTCTCGGAATGGTAACTCTATTAAATTTTCTAAAAATGCATTTTCATGTACTATATAGAACATTCTTTAATCACTTGTGTGTAACTACCTCATCTCTTATCGGATTTATAACTAATGTTTCAAACTTAACATATCCTACTGGTAATTCTTCTAAGTTTTCATCACGTAGGCTCTGGTTGGTGTACTTGAATTGAGCTAGTCAACGGTCTCTGATTGTGCTCTTTGAAAATTTGAATCACTTTCCTTTCCCCTGCTTAGGCCTCGGCCAAAAGCGGGCCATGATTTTTCTGTCGGTGCGGGTGCATTCACTTGTCTTTCTGACAGTTTACCCTAACACGATTTGGTGCCCCGCATTCCCAGCATCCATCTGTTAAATACTAGCATTCACTCTTATATCTTCATCCACAGTGTTTGCATAGAGGAGTAATATATCCTTCAAATCTATATTTCTTTCCAATCCTCTAGTAATTTTTGTATTGTTACTTTTTCCTTTTTCCTTTACCTAGTCCTTGTGTTGTTATTACTTTCATTCTTTCCTTTTTAATCTGATTTTAATTCTGCACTTTCTACCTCTTTGGTTGTTAATTTCTCTCTTTCTCTTCTCTCTCTTTTTTTTTTCCATCATTTCCTGAATTCATAAATCTCATATATCTTCTTCTTATAATTTCTTAATTTTGATGATTACATTGGGGCATTTTCAGGAGAAATCACAATACAGTGTTTTGATTAGATTTCGTCTAGTTTCTACTCATATAGTACGTCACCTACCTTATTAAGACTTCACGGGATGGTCACCCATCATCATTGGTTGAGCACGTTTAACTCTGATTTCTTGCTAAATTTCAACATGACCTTCTTAGTGCGCTTACTTCATCTGCTTATGTGAATATTGTACATGGGGTTACTGTACATATTCTATAGTGGCCGGACATGAGAATTTCTCATATACTTATTTCTGTTCACTCATCTTTGTTATCTAAGTTCTATCTCTTTTATCTCTTACCGTTTGGTCTTAACATTTTACGTACTTTTCTTTTATCCTCTTATTATGTTCCTCTTTTTATTCCATTTTTCAAATTTCATTTTCTTATATACATTTTCATTTTTACATTCATATACGCCTATCTAACCTTCTCCTAGAACCCCCTTATAAGGACCCCGGTATACTGGCTACAGATGTCTGGCGCCTTGAACCTCGGCCGGATCCCTGGCTTCACTGTGCAAAACTATCTTCACTTCTAAACTTCTTCTCAACTTGTCAAAATCTTCCCAAGCTTTAAGTTTGTACTCTCTTTTGTTGCATACGTTGGTGTCTACTTCTCTAATCTATGTATAACCTCTCAATACCTAAAACTTTCATAACCAATCTTGAAAATTCAAACACATCCATGACTACTAATTGTACTTGAATTCCATTATTTAATCCTTCCAAAACCTTTGACATCTTTCTTGCTTTGTTTCTATCATTTTCTTTGCATACTTACTGAGTCAGGTGAACTCTTTATCATACTCAGATACTGTCATTCTTCCTTGCTGTAGATATATAAACTCATTTCTCCTTGCGTTTAAGTATGTTTTACCAAGTGTATGTTTCTTCTACCCAAAGGGACATGGCATAAATATATCTTTTATCTGGCGTGCATCTCAGTTGTTCCAATGCCCTACTGGTACTAACCAAACAGTACTCAACTTCTTCAAATCCTTCTTCTCTACTAGCCTTAAATTCTTTAGCCCCATATTTCCTTAACTTCTCGATTGGGGACTTCCTTTCTCTTTTGGTAGCAACAGGTACCATTCTTGCCATTTATTGCAGTGGTACTATCATCTATCTTAAATAAACTTCGGGGCCTTCCACAGCCACCGTTGCGGGTCGTGGCATAAGTCCGAGACCCATTTCTACATTTATGGGTATGAAAGCGTGTGATTCCTTCTCTTGATCTATAACTCTTTGTGATTCTACCTCTTGCAACCTTATACCGTATACATATATCGTGATAAGAATTAGCAGCTGGCTTGACTCAACACATTAACTTTCCTATATGGCATGTACGTAAGCACTGTTAGATTTTCCTTTATCACATGTACCTTATATACTTATGTATTTATAATATTCTTTCTACTATACTGACATTTCGTACCTAAATGATATATGCTCTCATTTCTTATCTGCTATAGGATATCCCATTTTACATTGGTAATGGCCACTCCCAACATAAAATGTGTATCCTCCTATGTTGAATTTTCCAGGACCGGCTAAACCGGTGCTCTGATACCACTAAATGTAACACCCCATCTTAGCCTATGTTTATAGACCAAGATGGACTGTTAACTCATGGTGGTTGTGTCTTAATATTTTACTTAGCCAATTTTAAGTGTAGATTTAAAAAAAAAAATTTGCTATAACCTCCCCTAAAAATGGAGGTCCCAAGTTTCGCCAAAACTGATTCTTTAATTTTTGAAAAACATTTTGTTTCACAATTCAACTCAAGCACACTCCCAATAATCCACCCTTATAACCTCAACTACAATCCTGCAAGAAGAATTCACACTTCTATACTTGCATACATAAGTGCTAACCAAAATAAGATTTATTAGATTACTAGCAGTGTACGTGTTCTAGCTTTTCATTATTATACATTTATTTGCTAGATCATACAAGCTTATGTACTTGCCATATTACTACAATCAATCATATCCAAACTCCTACCCAAGGTAGTAGTCAAGGCCAGCTGCGCAGGACATGCTGCAATCTCGTCTCCTCGTTTAACCTACGAGTTTAGAGGGAAACTAAACTCGCTAAGCAATTGCTTAGTGGGTACTTAAATCATTGCAATAAATAAATAAAAAGAAAGAATGATTTGAACATACATTTATATACTTTAAATACTTGAAAGGAATAAATACAAAACACAGATGGTAAAAAGGCTTGACTGAATAATTTGAATTTAAATCATTTTTCTTGCTTTTATCATTTTGGTTGCTCTACTGGTTTAACAGAACGTCAGCGGATAAGGAAGGGTCATGATAAACATATCTTGTCATGATCATATTTCATTATCATTCATCATAATTCTTGCACATGTGCCAATGGCCATTATCATTGCATCATTGATCATGTCATTGTAATCATCGGCCTTCAGCCGGAATATCATATCATGTCATAAGCAGTACTGCAGTAATAGTATGATGCATCATACCCTTATCTCAAGGGTTCTGTCATAACCAAGTAGAGCATAAATAATATATTAAATTACTTTGGTCATGATATTCAATAAGTCATGATTTTTCCATAATGCATATATTATCAGAATAGCTTGTCATGATGCCTTTCTAATCATTTCCAATTCTCCTTCATGTCATTTGATATGATTTAACATCAATCCATAACATAATATTCCAGTTTTAACACATTTAGAAAAATGACCAAATGAATAGTAGCGCGGTGCGTAAAATCGGCAACGCAATGGCTCGCGACAACTAAATAGTAAAATCTGTTTTTACTGCTGAAAATCAGTCAAATTTGGTAACAGTTTTGACTAAGTAAATAACCTTATTTTTGGATGAATTTTTGCAGGAAAACACTTTCATAAGTTAACTAAATGCATGTAAAATTTCGTCGAAAAATTCTTTCGTTTGCCCCTTCAACGGACTGCCCAAAATGAAAGCTGCAGAATGGTGCCCAAAAGGGACCATTCGGCCCAATTTTCAAAATTTGAAGGAAATTCATTTTTTTCTTGCAAAATTGATTTTTAGACTCCTTTTGTGATACCATTGAAAGACTAAGGGTCCCTCTTTCAAAAATCAAACCAAAGGAGTGATTAAAAGTTCATCAAAATTTATGGATATTTGAGCAAAGTTTAGCTAGTTTGTTTTGTTTTCATTCTTTTCACAATCAATTGATTACAAATGGTTCAAGAGCACTTTCCCACATATTTACCACACATAATAACATTATTTCAAAACCATTTCAAAAGTCCCATAATGCAAAATATGTGAATTAATTGAAAAGGCAATGATTTAAGTACCAAACCTTGTTTATTTGCTATGTTCCTTGCTTGTCCTATTCTTTCTTCCCTTATTCTTCTTTATCCCTTTGATTTCCTATAATTTTCATAACTTTTCTTTCATTGATAACTTGAAAACTATCAATAAAATGAATAAACTAAAGCTAGAATTGGAATCCTTACCTTAAAATTAAGCTTTTCCTTCCAAAAATCCACTTGAACCCTTGAAAAATTCCTTCCCTTTTTGGTGGAGAGAATTTCGGCCATACCTCTCAAAAATGGAGAAAAAATGTGTCCTTAATTCTTTAATCATCCTTCTCTCCCTTTTTATATTTTTCCATTTTCCATTTATTTAATTAATTTCATTTTGGAGGGTTAAGATGTAACCACCACAAAAGTATCTTAACTAGGATGGTGCCATATGGAGGGTTAAGATTAATCCAACCCAAAAGTGTCTTTAAACAAGATTTTTCCATGTGTCCTTTTTCTAGAAAATTACTATACCATGTGTCCTTTTTCTAGAAAATGGGTGGAAGTGAAAAGACCAAAATACCCTTCAATGGAAGGTTTTGCCTTTTCTTCGTAACCGGGAGGTTTTACGATGCGTAAAATGTACTGTTCTCCTCCTTTCAACCTCTCGTTTCCATTTCCAACATTCATTCTTGATTTTGAACTAATTTATAAAAATTACGCTCATGCCCTTGACTTTTGTAAAAATTCCCTTTAGGTCCTTACGTGATTCGGGTCTCCACTTAGGTTCGTTCTTCAACATCGATCACTGCGGAGTCCTTTCGTTTACTTCAGATACCTTTACGTGTCTTGTTTTCCAGTGTATAAATTATTATTACAAGAATGACAAAAATACCCTTGGTCAAGAATCCACTGTATCTCTCAAACTATGCGTTTTCGGGAAAAACCGTGGTGTTCCGTTTCGACCCAATTTTTCTCTACTTTCCATTTCTGGAGTCTGTTATATGCACTATTAAGAACCTCCAGTACAACTTTTGAAAATTACAGTTACCTCCCCAAAACTTTTTGAAATTACAGTCACCTCCCCAAAACTTTTACAATCTTTTCAGTTAGGTCCTTTTTGTCCTATAGAGCTTCCTTTCACTTCTTGTTCTTTGGTGATTACTCGGGACGGCTCCTGTTACTGTACGCGGATGTACTGTACATGGATGTACTGTACATATGTACAAATTGGGTCGTGACAAGATGTGTTGGTGTAAGTGTTGATTTCCCATTGGTACACTTAAGTGGGAAAATGGCTAATTTTCATTGGTCCAAATGTCTCTTTCTTTTATTTATTTAAAACCCAAGCCATTGGGCTTTCTTTTATTCTTATTTTGACCCCCCTCAACTTTCTTGTGCTGTAATTTTATAGTCTAGGGTGTGAAAATACCAAAATACCCTCCAGCGATTAATCGATTGTAACTTTTAAACCGTGCGTTTTGGGTAAAAATTGAAACCCACGGTTATGACCCGATTAATATCGAGAATATTCTTTCGGGGTCGGATATGGGCACTATTAAGAACTTCCGACACTTAATTTTTAAGTTTACATAGTTGCCCCTAACTTTTGAGAAATTTTCACTTAGGTCCTCGGCCTTTCAAAAAATTACCTTTAGGTCATGTCGACTTCACGGGCCTCCTTTGCACACCGATTTTGTTTTTGACTATCTTGAGCCTCTATTTGAACACTTATTTATGTCCTTCTTGCCTAATACTCGACTACCTAAATTTGAGATGTGACAGAAAGGGTGGGCTAGGCAACAATTAGGGCTAAATGAGAGAAAATCGTCAATTAGAAAACCCGAAAGGGCTAATTGGCAACAGGAGTGATCTTGTGTATGCTGGCTTTATGTTTGGTTGTTCCCCAATTTGATAAAATAGAATTAATGTTAAAATTATTCTATGTGCACTGTTATAAGTATTTGACCAGATATGGATGAAATAAATAATCATAATTGAAAAAGGTGATGACAAATTATAAATGGAAAAGAAGCATCTTTTATTTTAGTTATTTTTCATCCTAACAAAACACTTTCTAAATTGACAAATGTAAAAGTTATGGCAGTCGATAAGTGTAACATGCAGGCCAGCTTTGCCTTAACCGATCCAAGTAGGCTTCAGTCAAGCAAGGCATGTCTAGGTCAGGAGCAAAGTCAAAATCACGAGGCTCAGCTCCATACTGACGCCCAAGTCGGCGAGGATCATAGCATGTACCTTGACGAAGTGCAGCAAGGGGAACGTACATCAAGTATGTCAGCATGGTGATACGAGAAATCTTCCACCAAGGTACCAACCAACGGATATTGACTTCAGAGCATGAGTGAATCGAGTCAACCCAGTCAGCATATGAAGAAGCAGGATGGAGTAGCTTCCTAGTAGAATGATGACATGGCAGGTATCTGGCAAAATCCATGGATGGAGTATAAAATAAAGAAAGATGCTCCTGAAGCCAAATCTATGAAGAAAGAATTAAATTTAAAAAAAAAAGAGTCCGCTAAGTTGAAAACCCACAAGGGCAGCTTAGGCAAAAATTAGGACGGCTCGCTAGTTCTGAAAACCCGCATGGGCGGACTAGGCAACAGTTAGAGTAATAAAAAAAAAGAGAAGAAGAAGAAGGATTACAGTAAAGAGGAAAATTGTATGTTTTTCATTATTGTACAATGTTTTACAATTGCTACAGTATTTGCATATCACTAAGAGGGTGGTGGTAGGTCACCAAATAAAGACTTGAAAAAATTGTCGCCTGTTGGAGGAGGGGGCAAATTACTTGTCCCGGGATCATCCGAAGTAGAAGCACTAAAATCCCTATTGCCTTGGAGTTCCGATTTATCATGGTCCTCATCAGAAGCAGATGAAAGGATCTCATGGTCATCAGTCTGGGGGCCTCTCGATGAAGAAGCACCGGGATCCCTCATTCCTTGAAATCGAAAGTCACAGAAATTTTGTTCGGATTGATGATATAAGCTTTCAAAATGAGAAGCTTGCTGACGACTTGTAGCCAACTCTTCTTGAAGTTTCTTATTTTGTTCTTCAAGCATCCGCTGTGAGCCAAGAAGGAAAAGGTAAGAGCATACATAATCATGCATACATATAGCATAAACTATTGTGAAATAAGGAACGTACCAGCTAGTTCACATTGATACCCTGCGGATGAGATGGCGTATCTGGCAGGCTAGAATGAGCAAACGAAGGGGCAGTGAAAGAAGGTCTAGCCTCGTGATCAAATGAGCCAACAACCTACAACAATCATTAAAGAATCAAAGGAAGGAAAAGCAGTTGCAAGGGAAAAGTGGTTAAAGTGCAAAAAACTCCCATGGAAGATCAAAACAAGGAAAGAAGAGCATGAATCAAGCAAGACATGGTCAAGCCAAATCGAGCTTAGCTGTGTCACCTCAAAAGAAATTTGGCAGAATATGACCCGGGCAGGCGACACGGCCAAGCCACTGGCCGTGTCTCACCTAAAGGACAAAGTCAAGAAGGACCAAGCAAAGAAAGAAAAGAAACAGTAGGTGACACCGGCAAGCAACACGGCCAAGCCACTGGCCGTGTCCCATCCTAACCCAAGAACAAAGAAGAACCAAAGAAAATACAAAGAAGCTGACACACCCAGGAAACACGGCCAAGCCACTGGCCATGTCACTCCCATTTTCAAAGAACAAAGAAGATCCCAATCTCCAAGGATGAAGATCCATTTTCAAGGGTGAAGACTCGATCTCCGAGGGTGAATATCCATTCTGAGGATGAAGAATCACAATGCATAGAACATCTGGAGCAGTCAGACTTCTCAACTGATAAAAGGTTAGTCAAATTCATTCTCGAGTCCAAGTACCCAAATCAAATCAATCCCGGGTCCAAGTACCCAAGTTAATTCAAGCTTGGGTCCAAGTACCCAATCTTGGGTCTAAGTGCCCGATCTCGAATCCAAGTACCCAATTCAAATCAATTTAGGGCCGAGTATCCCAATACAGTTAGGATCGAATATCCCAATCCAGTTAGGATCAAGTATCCAAATCCAGATAGGATCGAGTATCCGAGTCTAGTTTAGGATCGAGTATCCAAATCAAACCAGGTCCAGAACCCAAATTTTTCTTAGGTCTAGAACCTAGAATTTCCCTTGAGTCCAGAACTCAAACCGGGTCCAAAACCCAAATTTTCTTTAGGTTGAGAACCTAGAATTATCCTTGAGTCCAGAACTCGAACCGGGTCCAAAACCCAAATTTTTCTTAGGTCCAGAACCTAAATTTTTCTTAGGTCCAGAACCTAGAATTTCCCTTGAGTCCAGAACTCGAACCGGGTCCAGAACCCAAATTTTCATTAGGCCCAGAACCTAGAATTATCCTTGAGTCCAGAACTCGAACCAGGTCCAGAACCCAAATTTTCTTTAGGTCGAGAATCTAGAATTATCCTTGAGTCTAGAACTAGAATCGAGTCCAGAACCCAAATTTTCCTTAGGTCTAGAACCTAGAATTATCCTTGAGTCCAGAACTCAAATCGGGTCCAGAACCCAAATTTTCCTTAGGTCCAGAACCTAGAATTATCCTTGAGTCCAGAACTCGAACCGGGTCCAGAACCCAAATTTTCCTTAGGTCCAGAACCTAGAATTATCCTTGAGTCCAAAACTCGAACTGGGTCCAGAACCCAAAACCTCAACCGTTTCATCAAAAATTAAGTCTTATTGCTTTTCACTCTCTTTCACTAAGGTTTTAGATCATTCAAGCAGGGGGCAAACTGTAGACCCTCAATTTTGACCCAATCCGGTCCAATATGTTTTATTTAGTCTAAAATGATTTTTGTTGTCTAATTAGTCCAAAATAATTTTTATTAAATAATTTTTGCTTTAGTATTTAATTTTTATTAATAAAAAATAGAAATAAACAAATAAAATTCAAAAAATAAAAATAAAAATAAAAATAGAAGTCGAAAAAATCAGCGAAGAAAAAATCATCGCGCGGGCCCGTGGGCATTTCGCCCGCAGGATATTCCTGCGGGCGAAATCACTGTGCTATTTCGCACGCAGAAATTTTTTGCCTGTGAAATAGCTTATGGGCCCACTCCGAGCGCGCTGCCGCAGCCAGCTGCAGCAGATTTTTTTGCCAAAGCAGTTTTTCCGCAGCAGTTTTTTTTCGGCAGCGCAAATTTTCCGACGAAAATTTTTTGAAACCTAATCTAATTAGGTTTTGGTTTCTTTTTTTTTATTAATATTACTTACCTTAAATAATTAGGAATAAAAAACCTCAAACCACTATAAATAAGGATCAAAGACAATTAAAAAAGGGGAGGCAAAAATCCAAGAGTAGTTTGGAAAATTTGAAACCAAATCAAGGAAGGAAAAGAAGAAATTCAATTCAACTCTTTTCTGGAACAGCAGCAGCACGATTTAGAGGATTCAAAGGCAAAAAAAAGGCTTGTCTTTGGAGCTAGTTCATCCAAGAAGAATTGTTTTTGGAGAAATCATCAAAAGAAGGTATGTGTTAATTAATTTTCTTTAATTTTTTTTACACAGTAGAAAATTTATGAAATAAAAATTAAAAACCTTTGAACTTTAATTTAGTTTTTCTAAAGCAAAAAAAAAAAACCTTATTTCGTTGGTTTATCTTCCAAAAGGCTTAAAATTGTTATTTTTTCTTCTTAAAAACCTTAAAACTCTAATTGAACATATTCTTCAACAAAAACAAAACCAAATTCTATTTCTTTCAAAACTTTAAACTTGGTACTTTTTCCTTCAAAAAGTCTTCTAAAACATCTTTTCTAGTTATAAAAACTTTAATTTATTTGTTTAAATTTATAAAACTTCATGAAATTATCAAATTGATTTCCAAATTCTTAAAAATTATTCACCACCCGTGACCCTACTTCCAAAATATCAAATCCAAATTCAACTTTCAAAATTCAAAATAATGAACACTAACCCTTTTAAAACCTTAAACCCTAATTTTTATGAACCCTAATCCTTTTAAAACATTAAAAAACATAAAAACATAAAGACCTAAATTTTACACAGTAGCTTAGGAACCCAATAACCAAAAATCACAAATTAAAGTATTTTAAAGTGTTTAAAACCCTAGTTTCATGATATCATCATTCAAACCATAATTTTGTTAATCAAAGAGTCTTACCAACCCTTTAAAACATAAAACCATAATTTATTTTAATTCCATAAAAAGTCACAGTAGCGATAATTGGACTTTTATTTGCTTTATTCAATTCCATACTTGATTATGCTTTGATTTTATTTCTTATGCTTTAATTTATTTAATTTCAATACTTGATTTATTTAATTTATCATGGATGGATGTTTATTTTCTATTTTGATTAATAGCTTTGATGAATGATTTATTTATGATGAATGATTATTTACTTTTATCAATTAATTTAGATTTCCAAAAGTTTTAAGAGGTATGTTTCCACTTGGTGGGTACCTCATTAGTTAAACATCATGTAATTTAATTTGCTTTTCTATTTTAGAACCTATGTAAAGGGCATATTTCTACCTTTTGGTGGGTGTCCTATTTAGGCATGTGATGTAAGGACATGTTTCCATCCTTGGATGGGTGTCCATTTATTTGCTTTGTTTGGACATTGCTTTGATTTTAATATAATGATGCTTTCTTTTAATTATTGTGTGTAATATGGATAATATTGTTATATTTAAGAATTTTATAATATTAAGACCTGTAAAGAAGGCCGGTTCCAATGAACCGGGCGTTTTGGGAGTGCTGGGCCATTTCTCACCTTCCCCACACATACCCAACTTTCCGAACCCATTAGGGGGTTGGGGATTCCTTAGGAATCGAGTCATCCACCCCTTTCTTTTTCCCAGCCCGTCCGGGTGGTGACTCCATTTTTCTCCGGACGTAGGTCCGTGTTCTCTAAGGCCCCGAGCCTAAATAGTGCCGAAGTCGCAAGAACCATTCCACCGGGAGTGGGAGCAAAAATCCCCGCTCACAGGTTTTAATATTGACTATAATAACTACTTAAGAATTTTTAGATGAAACAAACATAGAAAGTCTTTAATGGAGTTACTGAAAGATTAAAATATAGCAGTGAATAAAATTATAAAAAGCTACTGTGAAGATTTGAAAATCGAATTAGGATTTATGGTTTGAATAAATTAGGGTTTAGGTTTGTATTTTGAATAAAGCTACCGTATTTTGAATAATCATAATAAAGGAAGTTAAATATAAAGGCTTATAATACACAAAAAAATATTGACCTGAGCCCATACGGCGGTCTTACTAGCCGGTTAGTGAGCGGGGGTCAAGGGGGCAACGCCCCTTCGGAAGATTTTGAAAATTGGCTTTTAGGGTTGTAGGTTTTAGTGTTCAAAATTAAGATTTTAGGGTTTATGATTTAGAAAATAGGGTTTTGAGATTTTAAGAAACTTATGTTATTTTTAAAAGAATAATGCTACTATGTGATTTTGGAAAGAAGAATTAATTAGGGTTAAAGCTTTTGATACATGAAAAAATTGGGCTACCGGATGTTTGAATTAGAGATTAAGTTTGAAATAAGTTAGGGTTTTAAGAAAAATAGATTATTGTTGCGTGGTTTTAAAAAAAGTGTAATTAGGGTTTTAGATTTTAGAAATTAGTTTTACGGGTATTAAGCTTTTTAGGGTTTTTCATAGAGTTTAGATGGTAAACAGAATAATTGGTCAAATAACAAAAATGTATATGTTCAAACAATTGATTAAATTGTATGATGAAGCTACTGTGAACATAAATAAGTCAACAGAAAATCAAAACTTCGTTGTTGGTTCCACCAAAACTTGAATTCTGGTTGAACAGTAGCAAAGGCAATGTTGATGCCTTTGATGGATTGATGAATGCTTCTTGTTACTAACTTTTGCCTTTTCTTGTGGCTAGGGTTTTTGTCTTCTTTTTCCTTCTAAGTCAGAAGTCCAAAGTCTCGATCAAGTAAAACAATTTTCCTCCCTTAATTCTGTGTTTTGATGTGGTATTTATAAGAAAAATAATAAACCTACTTCTAATTGTCTAAATAAATTAAAATCATTTAGGAAAAGAAACCAAAACCAAATAGAACTTGGTTTTGTAAAAAACTACGCTGAAAATTGTGCTGGCAAAAAACTGCTGCGGCTGGAATTGCAAGAGCTGGAAAATTGTAGGCGAAAAATTGGGCGGCCAACCAATTCGCCGCAGGAATTTCCTCCAGCGAATTGGCCCAAGCCTTGGGTTCTGGACCCGGGATGGTTTTTCCGTCACCTAATTTTTATTTCTTTATTTATTTATTATATATATATTTATTTATTTATTTTTTAAACTTTACTAATATTATTTTTTATTTTTATTTTTATTAAAAATTATAAATAATAAATAATAAATACTAAAATAGATATTATTTAATTAAAATACAACAAAAATTCTTTTGGACTATATAAAAAATATCGGACCAGAGTGGGTCAAAAATTAAGGGTGTACAATTTGCCCCCTGCTTGAGCGATCCGAGACTATGGCAAAAGAGAGTGAAAAGCAATGTGATAGACTTAATTTTTCTGAGATGGTTAAGGTTTTGGGTTCTGGACCCGGTTTGAGTTTTGGACTCAGAAAAGACTTGGGTTCTGGACCCAGGATGGTTTGGGTTCTGGACCCGGGATGATTTGGGTTCTGGATCTGGTTTGGGTTCTGGACTCGAAAAAGACTTGGGTTCTGGACCTTGGATGGTTTGGGTTCTATACCCGATTTGAGTTCTGGACTTGAAAAAGACTTGGGCTATGGACCCGAGCTAGGTTCTGGTACTTAAGGGTAATTTGGTTCTTAACATGAAACTAGATTTGGATACTCGATCCTAAACTGGATTTGGATACTCGATCCTTAAGTGGATTTTGATACTCGATCCTAAACTGGATTTGGATTCTCGATCCTAAACTGGATTTGAATGCTTGATCCTAAACTGGATTTGGATGCTCGATCCTACACTAGATTTGGATACTCGATCCTAAACTCAATTTGGATACTCGACCCTAAACTGAACTTGGATTCTCAATCCTAAACTTGATTTGGATACTCGATCCTAAACTGGATTTGGATACTCGATCCTAAACTAGATTTGGATGCTTGATCCTAAACTAGATTTGGATGCTCGATACTACACTGGATTTGGATGCTTGATCCTACACTGGATTTGGATTCTGGACCAAAATATTTTAAAGTGAGTTGGAAAATATTTTGTATACGCATAAACTCGAAAATTAAAATAGAGAAACTTTGCCCCTGCGTAGACTCAAACCAATAATTTTTCCTATGCAGACTTTGATTGATGTTTGTATTTTGTCTTGTTCTTTACATAAGAATGCATCTCGTCTTTCTTTTGCAAAATGACTAAAGCAATGGTCCTTCCATGCCCCCCTGATTCAATATCTTCTTTATGATTGCTTCATAGGGTGTATGCTGTTCACTTTGATAAAGAACAGACAATACAATACAATACAAGAAAATGCAATGTGATATGCTCATGTATGCATGATATGCATGAATAATACTTACAGTGATTCCGTTGACTCACAGACCAAGGTGATCAGCAGAAGTGTTATCATTGACTTCTTGCAAATGCCCATTCAAATCTTTCTTTGGAATGACAGGATGCTTCACATTTATGGCTTTTATCTTCGAGATATTGAAAACATGAATAATAGAGGCCCCAAGCAGCAGAGATACATCCATTTCATACTAGAATTCTACACGCCAGTTGGTAACTTTTCATATCCTTACCAATAAATATTTACTTTGCCCAATGTGTCCTTTGAGGCTCGATAGTTCAATATACTCCCCTCAACTTGAAGGCTTCGTGTGACAAAAATATTTTATTTTTATTTTTATTTTTAAATGAAATGTTGGCTTTGCCAAATCAATGTCAATGTACCTCAGGACTTGATTTTTCCAAATTAACATATCTATAATATGACAACCCTAGTTACAGTACTAAACTCGGGAATTATTTCTATTTAAGCAAGAATTATTGCACTTCAGATAGGCACATACACATTACTTAGTCAAAGGTCTTATTGAGTTTGAATATTGTCTATCTCATATGCATTCTTATCCAAACTATCTCTACTAATAGACTCTACATACCAAGAAAGATCAACAGGTCTTTGTTAGGCTTGAAATGGGGTCTATAAGGGGCATGGGTTAAATGAAGGCCATTTGTAAGTTGGAGTCAATGTGACACAATGGACAAACCCTCACACTACAAGTTTCTTGTTTGAACTTTAGGCAGCTGGGAGAATGAAAAGATAGACCTTTGAGTGTTCTCCCATCTTCTTGGCATTAATCTAGATCTTAATTGGGATAGTCTTTGCCTTTACAAAAAGTTTGGTATCCAAATTCATTTCTTTTCTTCTTCTCCCTTTTCTTTCTTTTTATTTTTCTTACTCTTCCCTTTCTTCAAGCATTTTATCATTTTGTCCTTCTTCCTTGTAGGACTGTCAAGAATAGAACTTTCAAGAACTGGATGGTCTTTCTCCTTTTTCTTTGATTTTGATCGAATCTTCGGTTAGGTTGGACCAATTCAAGTCAAACTATCCTTATAAACCAAATGGAAGCCTTTTGCTGCTTTAGGTTAAAGAGAACTTAGTTGGCTTTCTGAACCGCCTTTTTAGGTTTTATCTTTCTTTTTTTTTCTTTTCTTTTTTTTGTTTTTTTCCCATTTTTGTTTTCTTTTTTTCTCGTTTTTTTTTCTTTTTTTCTTATTTTTTTTCTAGCTCTAAAAGAGTTGTCTTGTTTGTACCAATAATGGATGAGTGGAGTGACATAAATCTTCTTTAATAGGGAAAATCATTTATTACTCTAATGTGACCTTGATAGATTGGAGACATTAGGTGAACTTCAACTCCCCTTATGGTCTTGACTATTCATTCCTTTCTTTGATCTTCCTGCCTCTTCATCTTAGTGGTCATAAGACTTGTCAAAAGTATCACAACAACTCAAAGTAGGTTGTTGGGGTAATATGCCAATGAAAAGAAAGCTAAAATTTTATGAAGGCTCAAAGGGACAACTAGGGATTGATATTTAATAGGGTGGATACTAGTTGTTGGCTAACCAAACAATGCCTAGATCATCTCTCCCTTAAATAAACAGAGTTCAATTTCTCCTCGAAAGTTTGTCAAAGCATGTTCTAAAACTGACTAGGACCTAGACAAAGGTAATTATGCAGGAGCCCTCTCTAAGTAAGCATACACAACTCAATGCTATAGAGCAATTCCCTTATCTAGTAAAGTCATTCAAGTCATGATGCATAAATATATTAATTCATGAATCATCAAGCTAGATTCCTCATTGGTTGAGCACCAAAATGAACAAAGATCAACAAAATTTTTTATGAAAGTAATTTATTCAAATAAATTTAAATTTAAAAAACACGATTGTTCCAATTAAATATTAAAGAAAGCAAAATTGTAAAGCAATATTCAAGCTAAGGAATGTTTGTTGAGTTAAGATTCTTTTTCTTTCATATCTTCAATTTTTCCATCTTGAAAGGATGATAAAACAAAATCTTCTTCCAATCCTTTTCCCACCATGAAGGTTGCTGGTGGTGGCACTCTGTTGAACTTAAGCAGAGGATTGCTTTTGGTATTGGGCTTATTCGGCTCAGGTAGCTTACCACTGTCAGTCAAATCTTGTATCTCGTGTCTTAAATGAGCACATTTATCCATCTCATGCCCTTGCATTCGATGAAATTGATAGAAGGCCTCGGCATTGAAGTTTGGTGGTAGAGGATTATGTAGCGGTCGAGGAGACAACGGTTGTAATAACCCTTTTTTTTGTAGCTTGTTGAAAATTGAAGATAGAGGTTACCCCAATTTTGAGAATTGTCTTTTATTTCCTTGACTATTCTCATTAACATCAACTTCTTTTTCTATGCTTTGATTGCTAGGCTGGTAGTTTCCTTTCTCATTCCTTCTTATTGAAAAGTGATTCTTCTCCAATTTGCAGACTAGCATGGAGAATATCTTTGAAATCACGGATGAGTGTATGAGACATTCTTTCACGAAGACTAGGCAATACCCCTCTCATAATCATCCTTATTTGATCAGATTCATCGAGCATCTTCTTGAGCAAAGCAGCCTCATTTCTCCATCTTTTGACATAGTCTACAAAATTCTCATTTGGCCTTTGTCTAATGGTCTCAACTTCCATTAAGGTAACTTCCAGCTCGACATTGTACCCATATTGCAGAATGAAAGCCTTGTACAACATGTCCCAATATTTTTGAGTACTTTCCTCTAAGGTGTTAAACTAATTTTGGACAATAAGGTCTAATTAGAGCATAAAATATCTTAGAGTTTGAGCCTTAGTATCTCGGGCTAACTACATAGCAGTGATATACTGCTTCACATGGAGGTGAGGATTTTCGGTTCCATCAAACTTTGCAAAGGATGGCATCTTGAATTTGTACTGAACTTCTTCATCTAGCTCAAACAATTAGTCAACTTCGAACAATTCAATCGATTTTCAGCTTCTTCTCAAATTTCTTTTCCAAATCCGCAATCATCTTTTCAACATTAGAAGTTTCATTTTTCTCCATAGCTGATCTTTCAATAATCTTTGGTTCTTTCTTCTTGTCTTGAGGATCTTGGAAGTATTGAGCCCAATCATCATCATCATCAATGATCACCTTATCATTATCAAAAACCACTTCACCAACTTTAGCCTTCCCCTTATCCTTTGTCTTCTTAGTGCTAGCAGATGCTTCGGCATTATTTCCTAAAATTACAGCCAATTGGTTCTTCATGGTCTCAGCTAGGGCCTCTTTTATTTCTTCCATCTTTGCATTGAGGGCGTCGTCCACCATTCTTTGAATTTGTTCGGGCTCTATTGCTTTTGGTGAGCAAGTGATTGAGTTGCTACTAGATTCTTCATCTCCGGCATAGGTTGGATTGTCGTAAGCTTTTGAACTGTTGTAATCCAGGGCTGTGAGCCAAAAGGGATCAATGATATGAGATGCAAATGTATGCATGTATGCATGTATGCACAAACAATAAACAAACAAGGATAAATAGGATGTTCCTTCCCACCTTATAACTTCCTCACATGAATGGCAAGTCTCTTTTCCTAAGTATATGGTTAACAAAATACCAACATGGCGTATCTTATTTTTTGAATAATTCCCTCGGACGTTTCAACCAATAGTTATATTTTTGAAAATGGAAATCAGTTCATGATAATTCCCATTAATTAGGTTTTAATCCATTTAACCAACTAAAGTAGCTTTTTATTCTATATTGGATTAAAACTAAATTAAGAGGTTTATTATAAATAGATTTCTCACTAGAAAAAGTAACTAATGATTCATGCCAAAAACAAGCCCATGATTAATTATTCTTAGTATAAACTAGGCTTACAATTGATTTTTTGGTATTTTCATAATTGACCTAAATAATTTGTAAGCTCTTTTAAAGGTTGGATGAAAATAATTTTATTTCTAAAGATTTTAGAAAAGATAGAGTATGGGCTTTGTATTTGAGTCATGAGAAAAGAATTTTTAATTTTGTTTTTAGAAAAGTTTTATATCCAAAGACCATCTTAAAAAGTTTTTGAAAATAGCTTTGGTCTTTTGGATTTTAAAGAAAAATTTATTTGAGCTTACAAATGTACTTGGGTCATATTAGAAAAAGAATAAACCAAATAAGCCATGATTTAAGCCAAGATAAATTAACCATAGTTAAACAACAAGCATTTGGGGTAAAACCTAAGGAAAGTAACTAGGCCAATTACATGAGCTTTAGTCTTTGGATTAAAAGGCTTAGGTTCCCATAGCAAGTATATACCAAATGGTACGAGGCTATGAGTGGTTATGCCATGCTCGATCTCGACACCTTGAGTGAAAGTATGGTATCCCTTACATAACATAACATGGGTAATATGGGCATCCTAACTCACACACACGATGCAATCAAATATGATCCAATGGATAATATCATGTTAAGAAAGAATAGAATAATATAAAGACCAGCGGAATTAACTTCTCTGGTCCCAGTGGACTCACCACTGTGAGCGGAGATTTTTGCCCCCACTCCAGGCGGAATGGTTCTTGCGACTTCGGCATTGTTTAGGCTAGGGGCCTTAGAGAACACGAGCCTAAGCCAGGAGAAAATGAAGTCACCACCCTGACGGGACGGGAAAAAGAAAGGGGTGGATGACTCGATTCCTAAGGAATCCCCAACCCCCTAATGGGTCAGAAAGTTAGGTACATGTGCGGAAGGTGAGAAATGGCCCTACACCCCTACAACGCCCAGTTCATTGGAACCGGCCTCCTTTGCAGGTCTTAATATTATAAAATTCTTAAATATAACAATATTATCCATACTACATGCAACAGTTAAAATAAAGCATCATTATATTAAAATCAAAGCAATGTCCAAACAAAGCAAATAAATGGACACCCATCCGAGGATGGAAACATGTCCTTACATCGTCCATGTCTAAACTAAATAGGACATCCACTGAAAGGTGGAAACATGTCCTTTACATTGGTCTAAAATATAAATACAATTTCAATTACATAAAATTTAACTAATGAGAAACCCATAAAATGAAAACACACCTCATACAATTTTAATACCAAAAGAAACAAATAATAATTATAATAATAAAGAGAATATCCATCCATGATAAATTAAATAAATCAAGCTTTGAAATTAAATAAATCAAAACATATAATAAACTACGTAATCAGATCTAAAATTAAATAAAACAGTAAGTATAAAACTTTAGTGTTCATATATCAATAAGGGTTTCTTGGGTTTTGGAATTATTATTATTATTATTTAGGCTACTGTGAGAATTTTTAGAAAAATGGAATGGATTTGGGTTTTATGAATTTAAAAAAGTAATAAGGTTTTTGGTTAATCAAATTAGGGTTTAGGGCTAACATCATGAAATTAGGGTTTTGGAACCTTAAGATATTAGGGCTTACGGTTAAGATAATAGGGTTTAAGGCTCACGGTTAAGATATTAGGATTTTATGGTTTGAAACCTTGATTTTGTAGATTATGATTTAGGATTTGATGCTTTACCGTGGTCAAAGTTAAGTATGGTTTTAATATTGACTATAATAACTACATAAGTATTTTTAGATGAAACAAGCATACAAAGTCTTTAATGGAGTAATTGAAAGATTAAAATATCCCAGTGAATAAAATTATAAAAAGCTACTGTGAAGATTTGAAAACATAATTAGGATTTATGGTTTGAATAAATTAGGGTTTAGGTTTGTATTTTGAATAAAGCTATTGTATTTTGAATAATCATAATAAAGGAACTTAAACATAAAGACTTATAATGCACAAATAAATATTAACCCGAGCCCATACGACGGTCTCGCTAGCCGGTTAGCGAGCAGGGGTCAAAGGGGCAGCGCCCCTTACGAAGATTTTGAAAATTGGCTTTTAGGGTTGTAGGTTTTGGTTTTGAAAATTAAGATTTTAGGGTTTAAGTTTTAAAAAATAGGGCTTTGAGATTTTAAGGAACTTTTGTTATTTTTAAAAGAATAATGCTACTGTGCGATTTTGGAAAGAAGAATTAATTAGGGTTAAAGCTTTTGATACTTGAAAAACTAGGGCTACTAGATGTTTGAATTAGAGATTAAGTTTGAAATAAGTTAGGGTTTGAAGAAAACAGATTATTGTTTTGTTGTTTTAGAAAAGTGTTGTTAGGGTTTTAGATTTCAGAAATTAGTTTGAGGGGTATTAAGGTTTTTAGGGTTTTTCATAGAGTTTAGATGGTAAACAGAATAAATGATCAAATAACAAAAATGTATATGTTCAAACAATTGATTAAATTGTATGATGAAGCTACTGTGAACATAAATAAGTCAATAGAAAATCAAACTTCCATTGTTGGTCCCACCAAAACTTGAATTCTGGTTGAACAATAGCAAAGGCAATGTTGATGCCTTTGATGGATTGATGAATGCTTCTTGTTACTAACTTTTGCCGTTTCTTGTGGCTAGGGTTTCTGTCTTCTTTTTCCTCCTAAGTCAGAAGTCCAAAGTCTCAGTCAAGTAAAACAATTTTCCTCCCATAATTCTGTGTTTTAATGTGGTATTTATAGGAAAAATAATAAACCTAATTCTAATTTTCTAAGAAAATTAAAACCATTTAAGAAAAGAAACCAAAACCAAATAGAATTTGGTTTCAGAAAAAAGTGTGTTGGAAAATTACGATGGCGAAAAAACTACTACGGGCTGGAATTGCGAGAGCTGTAAAATTACGGGTGAAAAATTGGGCGGCCAGCCAATTCACTTCAGCGACGAAAAATTTCGTCGCCAATTTTTTCGTCGCCCGATTTTTATTTCTTTATTTATTTATTCATTCTTTATGTATATATATTTTTAAACTTTACTAATATTACTTTTTTATTTTTATTAAAAATTATAAATAATAAATAATAAATACTAAAATAGATATTATTTAATTAAAATATCACAAAAATTATTTTGGACTATATAAAAAATATCGGACCAGACTGGTCAAAAATTAAGGGTCTACAGATGCCACTAATAAAGAGTCACCAAAGACCTGTATCTTATCCACCTTCATGATCAACAGGGTTTCTAGGCCAAAAAGGCAAGCTTCGTATTCCACCATATTATTGGTTGCCCTAAACTTCAACTTCTTAGCTAGGGGAATGAGCTCCCCTTCGGGCAATACCAAAATTAACCCTAGGCCTGCTCCCTTTCTATTTACTGCTCCATCAAAGTACATCTTCCATCCTTGTACTTCTATGGCCTCTAAATGTTCATCAAAAAATTATAGAATCACTTCCTCACTGTCTGATAATGGTTGTTAGGCCAGAAATTCTGCTACTGCTCTACCTTTAATCGTTTTCCTAGTTATATACTCGATTTCAAATTCTTCCAAAATGATCAACCATCTACCATATTTCCCGATCAACGAAGGTGTTTCTATTAGATATTTTACTAGATCCATCCTGGAAATCACTTGCACACTATAAGATTAAAAGTAATGCCAAAACTTCTTAGACGACCAAACCATAACTATGCATGTTTTTTCAATGATACTATACTTAATTTCATAAGATAGCAGCTTTCTACTTAAATAGTAAATTGCATACTCGATGCCCGATTCATCAGCTTGTGCCAACATTGCTCCTATTGACTCTTCTTTAACTACTAAGTATAGTAGTAATGGTCTGCAGGGTTTAAGTGGCTTTAAAATAGGTGGATTCAGTAAATATTCTTTCATATGCTCAAAGGCCTTTTGACATTCATCATTTCACTTAACTGGCTGGTTCTTTTTAACATTAGCTATGCTATGTTTATGGATTTTTTGGTGGGATCCAAGGGATTGGTGAGAGTTGCTTTGTTGCTTGGTGTTAGAGCACCAACATATTTGGAAATTTGGGTCACTTCTGAAGAGAGAAGAATAAGTCCAGATTTTCTTTTCCTATGGTGGAGGAAAGTGTCAATGAGGAATTTTCTGATTTGGATTGGTTGATCTCTAAGCATACAAGAAAGAAAGAGTAGATCCTTTTGGGTAACTTTCTCATTGCTCTCAAGAAAGAGTATATCCTTTTGGGTTACTTTCTTATTGCTCTCACCCCTAGCACTAATAGTATATGTGATAGTCCTATGCAACATCGAATAGGTAAGGGTGCTTAGCATTGGATAGTTTGTGGAGATTAGTTTCTATGGAAATTTTAGTCCAAAACTCCTTATGTCTTTTTGTAGTAAGAATGGTGTTGGTTATATGAGAAATCCCTTCTAATGGGAAACCCCAAATGGAAGAAAAATCTTCAAATGTGAGGCCATACTCTTGATTAAAAAGTCTAAAAGAAATCCCATAATAACCTAATGGATTAGTGCTCTTCTTACTTACTACCAAGGTGGTGAGAAATTCTTTGGTCAAGGTTTCCTAACTAAGATCATCATGCTCTAAGAAAATGAATTTTTTCCAACCCAAAGTTATAAGAGATCCCCTAATGTCATTCTCAATTCTAGAGTGAGGGTACAGAAGAGATAGTTAGGTTCTACGGTTTTGTCTTTGATGATTTCATACCTTTACCTTTCTTCATTGTCTTTAAATCTTACCTTGTGGCTACTTCTAGGAGGTTCTTCTTATTGAGAAAGGGCAACAATTTCCTTCCCTTTCTCAGCCCTTGAAGCCTTCTGCTTATGTTCTTGAGGAGCCATTAAGTTGATTAAGAAAAAAGATGAAAAGAAGATTTTAATTTGAGATAGTTTGAATGCTTTTGAAAGTTTAGATGTTTAGAGTTTGATAAAAAAAAATTGTAAATTTTGATATTGGGGGGCTATTTATAGTGCTTAAGGTGAAAAATAGCCTTTTATAGTTGTTCAGACAAAATATGTACATTTTGATTGAGTTCCAATGACTAAAAATTTTTGAATTCAAAGTGAAAGTTCGGTCGGACTATGTGAAGTCTGGTGGTGAACATTACAAAATTTAAAAAGTGTAGTCAGACTATCGAAAGTCCGAATGACATTTCATTTTTAGGAACAACGGTCTAAAAATTTAAAAAATTTTGGTCATACCTTTAAGAGTATGGTCATACTTTTATGAAAAATTTTAAAACCAAGAATGTTCAAAAAGTACAGTCATACTTATAGTTGGTCCGATTGGGAACCATTCAAAAAATAGAATTTTTTGGAGAAAACAAGTGCTTTTGATTTAAGATACAAAGGTTTGATTAAAAAAAATAGATATCAATAAGAAATTTTAATGAAATGAAGTTAGCTTTCATGCAATTTCAAGCCTAAGATATGGTTCTTCCATCCATCATTCCTAAATGTTGGTTTATGAAGTTCATTCTATCTTCATTCAAGGGTTTTGTGAATATGTCAGCAAGTTGGTTTTGTGTATCAATGAAATCTAAGACAACATTTTGGTTTTGGACATTGTCTCTTAAGAAATGGTGCCTAATATCTATATGTTTTGACCTAGAATGTTTAATTAGGTTTTTGGATAGATTTATGGCACCAGGGTTATCACATTTAATAGGAATATGATCAAATGTTTTCTATAATAAAAAAATTATTGTTTCATCCAAAGGACTTAAGTACAACAAAAACAAGCATCAACATATTAGGCTTCTATGGTAAACAAAGCAACTGATACTTGTTTCTTGTTAAACCAAGAAACTAGGCATTCACCAAGAAAATGACATGCCTCGACTGTGCTTTTTCTATCCAAAAGACTATCTGCATAATCAGCATCCGAAAATCCTAAAATATTAAGTGATGTGTTCCTAGGATACCAAAGTCCTAAATGAAATGTACCATTCAAGCATTTCAAAAGTTTTTTAGTGCCATTAAAGTGTGATTCTTTAGGGCAAGATTGAAACCTAGCACATAAGCATACATTGTACAATATATCAGGTATAGAAGCGGTTAAGTAAAGTAGTGATCTGATAATACCTCAATATTTTGTCTCATCTACTACCTTAACACTTTCATCTTTGTAAAGTTTTAATGATGCGCCCATGGGAGTCTTGTAAGTCTTGCAACCATCCATTTCATATTTCTTTAGGAGTTTCTTTGTGTACTTGGATTGGTTGATGAAGATCCCATCCTTGCATTACATGAATTGTAATCCAAGGAAAAATTTGAGTTCACCCATCATGCTCATTTCAAATTCCTTAGTCATACAAGAAGTAAATTCTTGCACAAAGATTCATTAGTAGCACCAAATATAATGTCATCAACAGAAATTTGTACAATTAAGATATTATGCTTATTCTTTTTAACAAAAAGAGTTGTATCAAATTTCCCTTTAGAAAATCCAGTTTTAATCAAATATGCACTAAGTCTATCATACCAAGCTCTTGGAGCTTGTTTCAATCCATATAGTGCCTTGGTGAGTTTAAAAACATGATTTGGAAGTTTATAATCTTCAAAGCCAGGAGGTTGTTCAACAAACACTTCCTCATTTATAAATCCATTTAGAAATGCACTTTTAACATCCATTTGAAAAACTTTAAAGTTCATATGACTTGCAAATGCAAGTAAAATTCTAATAGCTTCTAATCTAGCAACGGGAGCAAATGTTGCATCATAGTCAATGCCTTCCTCTTGGTTATACCCTTTTTCTACCAATTTAGCTTTATTTCTAGTAATGAGACAATTTTTATCAAGCTTATTCCTATATACACATTTACATCCTATAATTCAATGATCTTTAGGTCTAGGAACAAGTTCCCACACATTGTTCCTTTCAAATTGGTTGAGTTCATCTTGCATTACAATCACCCAACATTCATCAATAAGAGCCTCCTCAGTAGTACTTGGCTCAATTTGAGAAACAAAAGCAAAATTAACATCTAATTATTTAATTTTGGATCTAGTAGTTACTCCCTTTGATGTTTCACCAATGATGAGTTCTTTTGGATGATCTTTCTTGTATTTCCATTCCTTTGATGTTTCACCAATGATGAGTTCTTTTGGATGATCCTTCTTGTATTTCCAATCCTTGGGTAGCTCTTGAGTCCCTTCTTCAAGTTCATCATGATTGTTCTTTGGAACATCAATTATTTCTTGTTGTTCAAAAGTACCTACAAAATCATCAAGTGTACTTCCTTTCCTTTGATCATGTTTAAAAGATTCATTAAAAACAACATGTATTGATTCTTCAACTACTAGAGTTTTCTTGTTAAATACCCTATGTGCTTTTCTAGATGATGAATATCTTAAAAATATGTCTTCATTCGATTTGGATGAAAATTTTCCAAGATTATCCTTGGTATTCAATATGAAGTATTTGCATCCAAATGCTCTAAGATATGAAATTTTGGGTATTCTTCCATTCCACAACTCATAAGAAGTTTTGTTTATTAAAGGCCTTTTGTAAACTTGGTTTGAAATATAATAAGCAGTATTAACGGCTTCCACCTAAAAATAAGATGGTAAATCATTTTCATTGAGCATTGTTCTAGCAATTTCAACCAAAGTTCTATTTTTCCTTTCAACCACACTATTTTGTTGTGGTATTCTAGGACCTGAAAAGTTATGTGATATACCAAATTCATTACAAAAGTTTTCAAAATTTTCATTTTCAAATTCTTTGACATGATCACTTCTAATAGACGTGATCACACAACTTTTTTCATTTTGAACTCTTTTTGCAAATATTTTGAAATGATTAAAAGCTTCATTCTTTTGAGCTAAGAAATTAACCCATGTAAATCTGAGTAATCATCAACAAGAATAAATGCATATAACTTTCACCTAGGCTAGCAACTCTATTTGGTTTAAATAAATCCAAGTGAATGAGTTCCAAGGGAAGTGCTTACATCATTTTTATACTTAAATGAACTTTTATGTTGCTTTCCAAGTTGACAAGGTTCACAAGTTCTATTTTTGTCAAATTTAATTTTAGGGAGACCATCAACTAGTTCTTCATTTCTAATGCATTTTAAATGATCCATACTAGCATGTCCTAGCCTTCTATGCCATAGCCAAGCATCATTATTAATGGAAATCAAACATTCAAATGCATCATTGGAATGTATGCAAATTTTATATGTGTTGCTAATTCTAGCTCCTTTGAATGCAATTTCACCATTTGAATTAGTAACCTTGCATCCTTTGGAATCAAAATTTACATCATATCCTTTACCAAACAATGACTAACACTAAGCAAATTATGCTTCAATCTATCCACAAGCCATACATTTTAAATCAAACTCTTACCAAGTATGCCAATGGAACCAACACCAATGATTTTACCTTTAGCATTTTTTCCATAGGTAACACTACCTCCAAGCTTGTAAGTAAGAGCTTTGCATTCCCCGTCATATGCCTTAAGCATCTAATATCCACAAGCCATGTGCTTTCATTAATAGTAGGTTTTAGACATACCTACAAGAATATTCACCTTCTTTTAGGTACCCAAATGAACTTGAGTCCTTGGGGCTTAGTAGTAGAAGGATCCTCTAACTTGAGATGAGCCTTCCTAATATAGCAAAAAAGTACTCTTATGCCCAAATTTCATGCAATATATACATTGAAACAAAGTTCTATATTTATGCACTTTCCTATTGGCATTCACACAATTGTAAATATGAGTTTGTTTTTTAGCATTTTTGTGTTGGTGTACATGTCTAGTATACATGAATGCATGTTTTGCTCTTGGAACCTTAGTTCTAGAGTCTTGTGAACTTAATGTAATCCTTATTGGATTTTTGGTTTTGGTTTGTGCATTAGTATTTTTTACAACTTCAACACTAGAGAATTTAGTTGTAGATGCTTTCACAAATGTTGGTTTACTAGAAGTAGCATTGGATGAGCCATTGAATCCTAAACCATGTTTCAAGGAGGGTGACCTTTGATTATCTATCAATGTGTCTAATGACTATTTTCCCTTATGAAATTTTGAAATTGACCCTTTTAGTTCTTTTAGTTCATTCTTCAAAATTTCATTTTCCTTGGCCACATTTTCTAAGCTATGTGAAATTTTATTCAAATCATCTATTGATTTCAGCAAATGTTCATTTGAGGTTTTTAGCTCTAGTGTATAATTTTTTAAGCATACAAAATCTTTCTCTAGCTTAAAGCATTTATCCTTATAAAATTTCATCTTAGAAAAATACTTTTTTAGTCTAAGATTCATATGTTCAATCATATCATCATCATCCAAATTAACGTTATCATCATCCTCATATGCAATTACATTTAAAGATTGAGTACCTACCTCATTGGAGTCATCTTCAATAGCCATTAGGCATAGATTGGCAATTCCTTCTTCCTCTTCTTCTTCTTATTCACTTGAGGAAGAGTCATCCCATATAGCTTTGAGAGATTTCTTCTTTTCTTTGTGCCATTTCTTCTTGTTTTTCAACTTAAAGCAATCCTATTTGATATGAATGGATTTGCCACATTCATAACATTTCACTTCATTATTTTCAACTTTATCTTTAAAAGAGAATTTTGAGAATTTACCTTTGTTAGCTTGCAATCTTCTCTTTCTTTTCCAATCATTCATCCTTTTTGAAAATAATGCCATTTCTTCTTCATCATCACTTTCTTCATTGCTTGAGCTCTCAATTTCATTAATTGCTTTGAGAGCTATCAGTTTCCTCTTCTCTTTTTCACCTTGTTCTTCTTCTCTTTCGGTGTGCAACTCAAAGGTGAGTAGTTTTCTAACAAGTTCATTAGTTCTCAAAGAGTTAAGATCATGTGCTTCTTCTGTAATATCCCAAAATTTTGAAATTTATAATTTTTGGGAAATTTGATAAAATAAATTATAAGTTAATTGGATAAATTAAATAAATGATTTAAAAAAAAGATGAAAAGATTTTAAGTAAAAAAGTAAAATGTATATGTGATATATATGTAAATATATATAACATATACAAATTAATTTTTAAAGTCAAAGTGTATTTTAATAATTCAAAATTAAATTATAATGTTAATGGAAGATTATATTTTGGTTATAATTAAATAATAATATATATACTTGGCTATAATTAAAGGTGGGAAATATATGGTTAAGAGTGAAAGTAGGTGGAGAGAGATTTGTACTTAGTCTTCTTCTTCTTCTTCTTTCTCCTTTAGCCAGTTTCCATGGATGGTGAAGAAAGGATTTTTGCTTCTTCTAAGCTTCCTAAAGTGAAGGATTTTCAAGGTTTCAAGGGAAGATTTGGTGATTTCCACTTGAGTTGGTAAGTTTCTAACTTGTTTCCTTGGATTTTCTTAAAGATGTAAAGTTTAACTTGTTATGGTTGTATGTTTTAGTAGTTGGAATTGGTATTTATGATGTTTTTTTGAGTAGTTAACCATGATTTTAAGGTTGGATTGAAGAAATAGTTAAGTTTGAGTTGAGTTTGGTGCAGAGAGAAAGAGTTAGGGTCATGTAACATTTGAGTTATGAATTCAAAGTTTTAAATTGTGTAATTTGATTTTAATTGAGTTATTTTGATGCATAAATAAGTATTTAAAAGTGAAATGATGGATTTGATTGTGTTGGATAGAGTTTGAGAATGGAAGTGGTGATTTAGAGGCTTAAAAGGAAAAAAGAAAGATTGTTCAAAGTATGGAAAAGAATGATAACTTTGAATATGTGAGTATTTTATGTTTGTATCAGGATTTTGGCCTGGCAAGCCCAATGACATGACCATGTCATTCGGTGTGTCGACGATTCTATTTTTAGCAGTAGTGACATGCCCATGTCACAGAGCATGTCAAAGCTATTGTGATGCAATAGTAGTGACATGAGCAGTGACATACCCATGTCGTGGAACATGTCACAGCTACTATGATATAATATGTTTGGCACGGGCAGTGAAACACCCACGTCACTGGGCATGTTAAAGCTTCAGTGTAGTGGGCATAAGGCGTGATCATTGATACACCCATGTCGGTGAGCATGTCATTTGTAGTATTTGCCCAAGATAGCTCTTTTTCTTATTTTTCCTTTGTGGTTTTTGTCTTTGTGTTGAGAGATCATGTATATGTATTAAAACGTGATACTAAGTGATTATTTATAATAACATTTGGTTTAAGCTTTGAGGAGATTTGATTTGTCCAATCTAAGAGTTAAAGGGTATCTTGGAAGAAAAGGTTGGAGGTGGTGTTAAGCTTGCTTTTGTTTGTCATTTTGAGGTATGTACAAACTTTGGATGAATTAGTTATATTTGCATTACATTGCGTTTAACACATTTTAGATTGAAAAAATGTGTTAAGATACTTGATACATGGAACATGTGTGAATAATATGTTATGACTTGTGCAATGTCATAGATGTATTAAATGCATTGTGAAAAGCCATTGATAATGGCTAAATTGAGTAAAAAGTAAAAGATGTGCAATATGTGAGAATGACCCATACTGTTTGGGTAATGTGGTTTATTGAGTATGCATTAAAGATATTATGGATAACCATTGGCTATGGCTAGATTGCATAAAATGTGATACAATGTAATGATATATTGGGATATGAGAAATGATGAGTTAAAATAATACGACATTAACATAAATGGGAAAAATGAGAAAAGAGGCAATGTGCCTAATGAATCATGAGAAAATGAGAAAGAGATTGATAATGAGAAATATGAAATAATTGTATGCCTAGTATGCGTGAGCCGGGATTTTCGCCCCCACTCCCATGTGGAATGGTTCTTGCGATTTTGGCATTGTTAGAATTAGGGCCTTAGAGAACACGGGTCTAAACCTAGATACAGTGGAGTTGCCACCCGGACGGGTTAGGAAAAAAGAAAAGGGTAGATGACTCGATTTCTAAGGAATCCCTAACCCCCTATTTGGGTTTTGAAAGTTGGGTACGTGTAGGGAAGGTGAGAATGACCCGACACTCCCACAATGCCTGGTTCATTAGAACTGGCCTCCTTTTTAGGTCTTAATATTATAAAATTCTTAAATATAATGATATTATCCATATTACATGTAATCATAAGAATAAATAAATACTTTATTAAAAATCATAGCAATGTCCAAACAAAATAAATGAATGGACACCCATCCTAGGATGGAAACATGTCCTTACATTGTCTAAGGTCTAAAACTAAGTAGGATACCCACCAAAAGGTGGAAATATATCCTTTACATTAATCCTGAAATATGAAAATAATCTAAATTATATGAAGTTAAATTAATGAGGTACCCACAAGGTGAAAACATACCTCTCACATAATGAAAAAGATAAGGTAAATCAATAAAAATTATTCAACCATTCATTATGAAAGGAAACCATTCATTATAAGCCAAATAAAGATCAAGATATGAAGATGTAAACTAAATACATAAAGTAAAATTTCGATAACAATTAAAGACTAAATACACAAGTTAGGGTTTATCATGGTTTAAGAAACTAGGGTTTGTGGTTTGGAATTAGGGTTTAGACCTAAATTTGGAAATTGAACTTACTGGAATTAGGGTTTTAGATTTTGGGGTCTTGGTTTTGGTAATCACAGTTTAAGGATTTTAAGGCTCTTTGACTAGGGTTTGGAAAAAATTAGGTTTTAAGTCTACTAGGTTACAATTTTGGTGGTTTAGGTAGAAAAAGTTGAAAGTAGTGTTTTTAGATAACAAGCCTTAAAAAATATTAGGGTTTTAATGTATTATTATAGAAAAATAAAGATTTGCAGAAATAAATTAAGGTTTTGGAAAAATAATTAGGGTTTTGGGATTTAATGAAACAGTGCAAGGTTTTGGACAAAAATAGTTTACGGATTTGAGTTTTAATAAAATAATTTAGGGTTTTTGGGATTAATTAGCCACTGGGACATTAGGGTTTAAGGGTTTTAAGGAAATAGAGTTTTGCTTCATAAAACATATAATTTAGATTTAACAATTTTATGCTACTGGACAAATTAATATCAAAACATATCAATGAAATATTTTAAAAGAAAGCATGTTGCGGCTACTGTGAAAAATTATTGGCTAAGATCAAACCTTCATTGTTGGTTCCACCACAATTGCAATGTTGGAATTCTGGGGAAACCTTCATCAAGACAACATAGCTTGTTACCTTATTGATGGAAGTGTTCTTCTTGTTCTTGGCTGCTTCAGGTTGCTTCAAGATTTAAAAGTCCAATTGTAATCCTGAGTAATTTTTTTTCCGTCCTCCATTCCGTGTTTTAATGCTAGTATTTATAGAATTTTTAAAGTAAAACCTACTATCTTAAGCAAGTTCAAGCTATATAGGAAATTAATTAATCTTTCCAAGTGAAAATCAAATTTTAGCAAAAATTGCCCAATGCGCTGGCACAGGCTGCTGAGATGCGAGCAATGGGCGACCAATGGGCTGGGACGTGAACATTTGGGTGAGGGCTTACGAGGAGCTGCCCCAATTCACCACAACATGCAGCTGTGGCGAATTGGCCCAGGCCAATTCGCTGCAGGTCCTTTCAGCCTACGGCAAATTGCCTTGCCGCGTGTCGCCCACCGATTGGTCCTTGCGATTTTTAATTTTTTATTATATATATATTTTAAAAAAATAAATAAAATAAATATTAAATAGTAAAATAAATAATAAAAAAATATAAAATAAATAATAAATGCTAAAATAAATAATAAATACTACAAAATTTTTTTTCAGACTTATTTTAAAATATTAGGCTGGACTTGGTAAAAAATTAAGGGTCTATAGTTTTGTATACCCTTAATTTTTGATCCATTCAAATCCGATAGTCCAAAATAATTTTTGTGGTATTTTAGTTATTTTAATAATATTTTAATTACTAATAATATTTAATAGTTATTTTTAATAAAAATAAAAAATATAAAAAAATAATGATGAAAAAATGAAAAATAAAAAAATCGGACGGATTAGAGAGCGACGCGCGGCCGCGCTGCCGCGCGGTAGGGCATTTCACCACATAAAATGTCTATGGCAAAAGCTGGGCTTGCCCAATTCTGTGACGAACTGGCTTGCCCAGCTAGCCCACTACCGATCCTCGCAGCAATTTTTGCCAGCACAGCCCGCGCGCTGCCGATTTTTTTACCAAATCTTGGTTTACTCGGTATTGTAGTTTTTCCTAAATAGTTATTATTTTCTTATTAAAATAGGATTAGGTCTTTATTTTTTCTTATAAATACCACATTAAAACACAAAAGAAAGAAAAAGAGGAAAGGGGGAGAAAACCTTAGAGGTCGGCAATTAACATTAAGAGACAATAAAAAACAGCAAAGCAAAAACGGAAAAAATAAATTAGCAACACTCATCAATCATCAATCCATCAAAGGCAGTAACACTATCTTTGTTCTTGTTCAGCCAGAGTCAATTTTGATTATAAATCTTTGATTTGTTTATGTTTACAGCACTCTTATGTTTTTATTCATGAATTGTTTAAGCATATGATAGTATTGCCATATTTTCTTTTAAGTGTTTCTATTATCTATTTTGATATTGAGACTTTCAGTAACCTAAATCCTAAGTCATTGATTAAATTATCAAAAACCCTAAACTATTCTTCTGTTTCCAAAACTTTAAAATCCTAAACTATTTTTCCCAAAATTATAAACCCTAAATTATTTCATTAAAGTCTCGAAACCCGGATTGTTTTTCTAAAATGATAAATCAAAACCTTAAATTTTCAAACCCTCATCCAGTAAACATACAAACCCTTAAGCCTAAATCCAATGAATCTAGAAATCCCCATCCAATAAACCTAATGTAACACCCCTTCCCGGCCTACATGTGTAAGCTGAGTAGAGGCGCCACACTATCCTAATGTTGCTACAAATTTTACTTAGTCAAATTTTAGTTCCGATTTTACAGAAATTTTGCCAGAGGTTCGCTTAGAAATTTGGGTCCCAAGTGTCGACAAAACTGATTTTTCTTTTTTTTGAAAAATATTTTATTTTACAATTCAACTCAAGCACACTCCCAATAATCCACCCTTATAACCTCAACTACAATCCTGGAAGAAAAGTTCACACTTCTATATCATTTCTCAAGATTACATATCATTTGCTAAGTTTCATTACCATACCACTGTTTATTCTCTTGTTACATACACCATAATACTTAATATGTTAACAAACCTTTACAATAGATATAACGTACATGCCATACTACTATTTTATGTCAAAAGTCCTATCCTAATCACCGTCGAGCTGATGCGAGCCGCTGCAGAAATGCTGATCTTCTATACACTACCTGCGAGTTAGACATATAACTCGCTGAGCAACTTATTGCCCAGTGGGTACTTTAACCATTTCATACAATCATCACATTTATATTTTCTAATTAAGTTAAGATTCACATTCTGTATGTAAACAACATGTAATATAACTTCATTATAATTACGAGTTAATATGCTCCACTCGGTAATTATGAATACAACAATCTCGAAATGAGGCCTCATATAGAGTTACGCGTGGTCTTGACTTCACACGAATAATTGTCATGGTCTTGGTCTCACACGATATAGAATAACTGCGTGGTCTTGGTCTCACACGACTAGTTGCCATGATCTTGACCTCACACGATATAACCGCGCGCGCGTAAGTAATATCCCGACTGAAGCCGTTAAGACAGTACTGCCGGTAGGATGGCATGCCAAACCCCCATTCTAGACCGGTTTTACCCATTTACCGAGTAGAGCATATATAACATTTCATATATACCCATTCACTTCGTATATATACCACATATTCTCCATGTATATACAATATATATTTACACAAATATCACATATACTCACATATGTATCATATGTATTCACATATTTTCCATCTTAATTTATTCTTCATATCATAATTAAACACAATACCAAAAATAAAATAATAAAACACCCACACCAAGTTTTTGACCAAATTAATAATGAAAATTTACCATATGAACAATAAACTCTGGTTCTTGACCCAACTTGATCCTTGTTTTAGAAAATTTGTATAAAATAATCCACTTGGCTAAAGACTCTAAATTTTTACAGAATTTAGTTTTACATCTTAAAATCATTCCTTTAAAATTTCAGATCAAACTGGACACAAAAGCTTGGTCAAGTAGTTCATCCAACCTGACTGCTCCAGTTGCCCTGCATCCTGGCAGCAGTTCTGAATTTTATAAATTCCGTAAATTAAATTCAATCAATGTGGTTCCAAATTATTTTTCTCAAATACTAGACTTATTATAAAACAACATATCCAAAACTCAACTCAAGATAATTTTTCTATATTTAATTAAAAATCATACAAGTCACAGCATTTTACTAATTGTAAAACAAAAAATTTTCAAAAAGAGTTCAATGGTTAAAGTACCAAACCTTGCTCTTTAATTCCCTTTTGCTTTTCCTATTGTGGCCGAAAATTGTAAGTGGAAAAGAGAGAGTTTGTTCTTCATTTCATGATATATATATATATAAGGGAAATGATGATCACCTTATGTGTTGGATAAATCCTTTAAGACCACTTGTCCACCTTTCTCTTTCTTCATTTAATACTCATGCTAAATGGTTACTTTTGATTGGCCAACAAGAGATTTTTTATAGTTTTCTTTCCCATTACTTCTTCCCACTTGTCCCTCTTCTCATTGGATACCCTAAAGTTGTCCCGTGTTACCCATACGGTCCCGACACGAAACCGGGCCCAATTTACGTTCCGGCGATTAATTGATCATATCTCTTAAACCGTACAGTTTTCCGAGTCAAACTACATATAGTTTTGATCCTCTCGACCTCTACTTTCTATTTGTAAGGTCCATTTTAGGTTTCCAAGTCATTTTGAAAAATTACCAATAAGCCCTCAACTTTTTACAAAATTCCCTTTAGGTCCTTTCTTTTCTCGGGTTTTGCCCGGGTTCCGTTTCTACTGACGATCATTTCATATTCAACCCCTCGACGTCCTCTACTTACTCTTATGTTTATTTTCTACTTTGGATTCATGTATAAATCTTAATAAAAATGACCAAAATGCCCCTAGTCTACATGTCTTCATTTCTCTTTAACGGGGCATTTTCTGGAAAAACCGTTACACGTAGTTGTGACCCGATTTTTCTCTACTTTCCATTTTTAGAATATGTTATGTGCACTATTAAGAACCTCCAGTACAACTTTTTGGAAAATTACTCTTAGGTCCTCGGCCTTTCGAAAAATTACCTTTAGGTCCCGTCGACTTCACAGGCCTCCTTTGCACACCGATTTTTGTTTTTGACTATCTCGAGCCTCTATTTGACCACTTATTTATATCTTTCTTGCCTAATACTCGACTACCTAAATTTTGGGATGTGACAATTCTACCTCCCTTAATTTAAGTTTCGCCCCGAAACTTGCTTGTTCATACATGTAAATACATTGCTAATAATAGTCATACATATATATATATACTTAAAACACAAATTTTAAATTTAAATACCTTCCTTTTCTTCTCTTGTTTTATTCTCCTCTGCCCTCATGCAATATACTCTAGCTGGTGCTCTTGGTTCGGGGCGATCTACTGATTCCGAGTACGTTCCTGCTTGGTTGTTACTACTTGCTCTACCTCTGCCTCTGCCTGTAACTCTACTTCCAATTACAGATGGTTGTTCCTGTGCACTAGGTACTGTTATAACTTTCTTTGGGCAATCCTTTCTCAAATGGCCCCTTTCACCACAGCCCCAACATACTCCATCTATTGCAAACCAACAATTTCCAAGATGTTTCTTTCCACAAATTTCACAGGTTGGATATTCCACTCTATTAGTTCCTACCGAACTCACCATTGGTGAAGTTGAATAACCTGACCTCTGTACTGCTCCCTGGCTTTGTATTTGTCTTAGGGGTCCAGAAAATCCACTCCTAGATTTCTTACTAGCAGGCTGATAACTACTTGGGGTGCTCTGAACCTGTTCCCTTTTTTGCTGGATTTTCTGTTGACTATTTTTCAGATTCACTTGTACCTTCTCAACATCTAATGCTTTTGCTACTAATCTTGAAAAATCATTATTCTCCAGCACTACTAATTGGATCTTAATTTCATCATTAAGTCCTTCCAAAAATTTCTCACATCGTTCAGCTTCAGTTTCTATTAACTTCCTCCCATACTTACTGAGGCGCGTAAATTCTTTCTCATACTCTAATACCGTCATTCTACCTTGCTTCAAATGGATGAACTCATTGCGCCTTGCAGCTAAATATGCATCAATTATATATCTCTTTTTGAACTCGCTCTTGAAAAATTCCGAAGTCCGTTGTTCCAGTGGAACCCGTTGCTGAGTGGTATCCCACCATATGTATGCCTCCTCCGTCAGGAGTGACGTAGCACAAATTACTATTTCTTCCGAAGTGCATCGAAGCTGGTCAAGAACTCTAATGATACTATCTAACCAATATTCCGCTTCCTCAGATCCCTCTTCATGACCAGCCTTAAATTCTTTTGCACCATATTTCCTCAGCTTCTCAATCGGGGGTTTCCTATCCCCTCAGCAGCAGGGCCCCTTCCGGCCATTTGTTGGAATGCTGTTGCTATCTGCCTAAGGTAAGTTTCCGGACCGGGTACTTTGGCTGCTGCTGGCCCTAGTCCTAGTCCATGACTTCCTCAACACCTATTAGTGTGGAGTCTTGGGATTCTGTCTCCTGTTCCATAGCTTGTTGCGTGTCTAGAGACATCCTATAATATAAAAATAATCAGCAGTCTACACAGCTCGACATATAGCCTTTTTCATATATGGCATGTACATTAGACTCAATAACTCATGCTTAATTATTCTCGACTCTTTCCTTTCATATATAACTGTTTTACAAATACCATAACTACTACAGGGTATCCCGTTTTACGTTGGTAATGGCCACTCCCAACATAAAACGTATATCCTTCTATATTTTCCTCTTCCTATCAAAAGTCTTTCCAACTCACTTCGGTTAACTATCTCCCGATATCTAATTATCATACACTTTCCTATGTCTAACCGCCCAGGAACGGCTAAACCTATGCTCTGATACCACAAATTGTAACACCCCTTCCCGGCCTACATGTTTAAGCTGAGTAGAGGCGCCACACTATCCTAATGTTGCTACAAATTTTACTTAGTCAAATTTTAGTTCCGATTTTACAGAAATTTTGCCAAAGGTTCGCTTAGAAATTTGGGTCCCAAGTGTCGACAAAACTGATTTTTCTTCTTTTTGAAAAATATTTTATTTCACAATTCAACTCAAGCACACTCCCAATAATCCACCCTTATAACCTCAACTACAATCCTGCAAGAAAAGTTCACACTTCTATATCATTTCTCAAGATTACATATCATTTGCTAAGTTTCATTACCATACCACTGTTTATTCTCTTGTTACATACACCATAATACTTAATATGTTAACAAACCTTTACAATAGATATAACGTACATGCCATACTACTATTTTATGTCAAAAGTCCTATCCTAATCACCGTCGAGCTGATGCGAGCCGCTGCAGAAATGCTGATCTTCTATACACTACCTGCGAGTTAGACATATAACTCGCTGAGCAACTTATTGCCCAGTGGGTACTTTAACCATTTCATACAATCATCACATTTATATTTTCTAATTAAGTTAAGATTCACATTCTGTATGTAAACAACATGTAATATAACTTCATTATAATTACGAGTTAATCTGCTCCACTCGGTAATTATGAATACACCGATCTCGAAATGAGGCCTCATATAGAGTTACGCGTGGTCTTGACCTCACACGAATAATTGTCATGGTCTTGGTCTCACACGATATAGAATAACTGCGTGGTCTTGGTCTCACACGACTAGTTGCCATGATCTTGACCTCACACGATATAACCGCGCGCGCGTAAGTAATATCCCGACCGAGGTCGTTAAGACAGAACTGCCTGTAGGATGGCATGCCAAACCCCCATTCTAGACCAGTTTTACCCATTTACCGAGTAGAGCATATATAACATTTCATATATACCCATTCACTTCGTATATATACCACATATTCTCCATGTATATACAATATATATTTACACAAATATAACAAATACTCACATATGTATCATATGTATTCACATATTTTCCATCTAATTTTATTCTTCATATCATAATTAAACTCAATACCAAAAATAAAATAATAAAACACCCACACCAGGTTTTTGACCAAATTAATAATGAAAATTTACCATATGAACAATAAACTCTGGTTCTTGACCCAACTTGATCCTTGTTTTAGAAAATTTGTATAAAATAATACACTAGGCTAAAGACTCTAACATTTTTAAAGAATTTAGTTTTACATCTTAAAATCATTCCTTTAAAATTTCAGATCAAACTGGACACAAAATCTTGGTCAAGTAGTTCACCCAACCTGACTGCTCCAGTTGCCCTGCATCCTGGCAGCAGTTCTGAATTTTATAAATTCCGTAAATTAAATTCAATCAATGTGGTTCCAAATTATTTTTCTCAAATACTAGACTTATTAAAAAACAACATATACAAAATTCAACTCAAGATAATTTTTCTATATTTAATTAAAAATCATACAAGTCACAGCATTTTACTAATTGTAAAACAGAAAACTTTCAAAAAGAGTTCAATGGTTAAAGTACCAAACCTTGCTCTTTAATTCCCTTTTGCTTTTCCTATTGTGGCCAAAATTTGTAAGTGGAAAAGAGAGAGTTTGTTCTTCATTTCATGATATATATATATATATATAAGGGAAATGATGATCACCTTATGTGTTGGATAAATCCTTTAAGACCACTTGTCCACCTTTCTCTTTCTTCATTTAATACTCATGCTAAATGGTTACTTTTGATTGGCCAACCAGAGATTTTTTATAGTTTTCTTTCCCATTACTTCTTCCCACTTGTCCCTCTTCTCATTGGATACCCTAAAGTTGTCCCGTGTTACCCATACGGTCCCGACACGAAACCGGGCCCACTTTACGTTCCGGCGATTAATTGATCATATCTCTTAAACCGTACAGTTCCCCGAGTCAAACTACATATAGTTTTGATCCTCTCGACCGCTACTTTCTATTTGTAAGGTCCATTTTAGGTTTCCAAGTCATTTTGAAAAATTACCAATAAGCCCTCATCTTTTTACAAAATTCCCTTTAGGTCCTTTCTTTGCTCGGGTTTTGCCCGGGTTCCGTTTCTACTGACGATCGTTTCATATTCAACCCCTCGACGTCCTCTACTTACTCTTATGTTTATTTTCTACTTTGGATTCATGTATAAATCTTAATAAAAATGACCAAAATGCCCCTAGTCTACATGTCTTCATTTCTCTTTAACGGGGCATTTTCTGGAAAAACCGTTACGCGTAGTTGTGACCCGATTTTTCTCTACTTTTCATTTTTAGAATATGTTATGTGCACTATTAAGAACCTCCAGTACAACTTTTTGGAAAATTACTCTTAGGTCCTCGGCCTTTCGAAAAATTACCTTTAGGTCCCGTCGACTTCACGGGCCTCCTTTGCACATCGATTTTGTTTTTGACTATCTCGAGCCTCTATTTGACCACTTATTTATATCCTTCTTGCCTAATACTCGACTACCTAAATTTTGGGATGTGACAGCTAAAAAATCTTAAACCCTAATTCCAACCTTTTAAAATTATAAACCCTAAGTAATTCAAACCCTATATCATAATTAATTTCGTTTTCAAGCCTTCACAGTAGCTATTTTGTTATAATTTTATTCATTGAGTTATTTTAATCTTTCAATAATAAATTTAGCTTTCTATGTTTGTTTCATCTAAAAAAACTTAAGTAGTTATTATAGTCAATATTAAAACCATACTTAACTTTGATCATGGTAAAGTATCAAATCCTAAATTCAAAATCATAATCTGTAAAATCAAGTTCTCAAACCATAAAAACCTAATATCTTCACTGTGAGCCCAAAAATCTAATTTATGATGTTAGTCCTAAACCCTAATTTGATTAACCAAAAACTTTACTACTTTCTTAAATTTATAAAACCCTAATCGATCCCTTTTTTCCAAAAAAATTCTCACAGTAGCCTAAATAATAATAACAATAATTCTAAAATTTCAAAACCCTAAATGTTAATTAAAGAATCCTAAATTGAGACATAAACCTATAATTGTATCTTTATTTGCTTTATTTAATTTTAGAATTGATTATGTATTTTATTATATGTTTTGATGGTTGATTTATTTAATTTCAATGCTTGATTTATTTAATTTATCATGGATGGATATTTTCTTTATTATTATTATTATTGTTTGTTTGTTTTAGTATTAAAATTGTAAGAGGTACGTTTCCACTTTGTGGGTACCTCATTAGTTAAATTTTATGTAATTTAAATTGCTTTTATATTTTGGACCAATGTAAAGGACATGTTTCCACCTTTCGGTGGGTATCCTATTTAGTTTTAGACATGAACTATGTAAGGACATGTTTCCATCCTCGGATGGGTGTCCATTTATTTGTTTTGTTTGGACATTACTTTGATTTTAATATAATGATGCTTTATTTTAATTGTTGCATGTAGTATGGATAATATTGTTATATGTAAGAATTTTATAATATTAAGACCTGCAAAGGAGGCCGGTTCTAATGAACCGGCGTTTTGGGGGTGCTGGGACATTTCTCACCTTCCCCGCACATACCCAACTTTCTGAACCCATTAGGGGGTTGGAAATTCCTTAGGAATCGAGTCATCTACCCCTTTCTTTTTTCTGGCCCGTCCGGGTGGTGACTCCATTTTCTCCAGGCTTAGGCTCGTGTTCTCTAAGGCCCCGAGCCTAAACAATGCTGAAATCGCAAGAATCATTCCACCGGGAGTGGGGGCAAAAATCCCCGCTCACAGTGGCGACTCTATTGGGGATAAGAGAAGTTGATTCCGTTGGTCTTTTTATTATTCTATTCTTTCTTATCATGATATTATCCATTGCATCATATTTGATTGTATTGTATGCGTGAGTTAGGACGCCCGTGTTACCCGTGTTGTGTTATGTAAGGGATACAATACTTTCACTCAAGGTATGGAGATCGAGAATGGCATAACCACTCATAGCCTTGTACCATTTGGTGTATGCTTGCTATTGGGACCTAAGCCTTTTCAACCCAAAGACCAAAGCTCATATAATTGGCTTAGTTACTTTCCTTAGGTTTTTACCTCAAATGCTTGTTGTTTGACTATGGTTAATTTATCTTGGTTTAAATCATGGCTTATTTGGTTTGTTCTTTTTCTAATATGACTTAAGTACATTGTAAGCTCAAAATAAATTTTTCTTTAAAATCAAAAATACCAAAGCAATTTTTAAAACTTTTCAAGATGATCTTTGGGCGTAAAACTTTTCTAAAAAACAAATAAAAAATTCATTACTCATGACTCAAATACAAAGCCCAAACTCCATTTTTTTCTAAAATCATTTTGAAATGAGCTTAGAAACAAAATTATTTTCATCCAACCTTTTCTTACAAAGAGCTTACAAATTATTTAGGTTAATTATGGAAATACCGAAAATCAATAGTGAGCCTAGTTTATACTAAGAATTATTAATCATGGGCATATTTTTTTTGCATGAATCATAGTTACTTTTTCAAGTGAGAAATCTATTTATAATAAACCTCTTAATTTAGTTTTAATCCAATATAGCATAAAAGCTACTATAGTTGGTTAAATGAATTAAAACCTAATTAATGGGAATTATCATGAACTGATTTCCATTTTTAAAAATATAACTATTGGTTGAAACGTCCGAGGGAACTTTTCAAAAATAAAATACCCCATGTTGGTATTTTTTTAACCATATTACCTAGGAAAAGAGACTTGCCATTCGTGTGTGGAAGTTATAAGGATGGAAGGGATGTTCTACTTATTGTTGTCTATTGTTTGTGCATACATGCATACATTTGCATCTCATATCATTGATCCTCTCTGGCTCACAACCCTGGATTATGATAGTTCAAAAGCTTACGATAATCCGACCTATGCCGAAAATGAAGAATCTAGCAATGACTCAATCTCTTCTTCACCAAAAGTAATGGAGCCTGAACAAATTCAAAGAATGGTGGATGACGCCCTCAATGCCAAGATAGGAGAAATAAAAGAGGCCCTGGCTGAGACCATGAAGAACCAATTGGTTGCAATTTTAGGAAAAATGCCAAAGCATCTGCTAGCACCAAGAAGCCAAAAGACAAAGGGAAGGCTAAGATTGTAGAAGTGGCTTTTGATGATGATGAGGTAGTTCTTGATGATGATGATGACTGGGGTCAATACTTTCAAGATCCTCAAGACAAAAAGGAGTCGAAGGTTGTTGAGAAGACAACTATTGAAAAAACCGAGATGTTTGATGTTGAGAAGATGATTACTAATTTAGAAAAGAAATTTGAGAACACGCTAAAAACCGAAGAGGTGTCCGAGATCGACAAACTATTTGAACAAGATGAGTAGGTCCCTTATAAGTTTAAGATGCCTTCCTTTGCTAGGTACATTGGTACTGGAAATCCTCATCTCCAGGTGAAGCAATACATCACTGTTATGTAGTCTGCCCGAGCTACTAAAGCTCAAACTCTGAGGTATTTTATGATCTCATTGGACCCTATTGTCCAAAATTGGTTCAACACCTTAGAGGAAAGTACTCAAAAAGAATGGGACATGATGTACAAGGCTTTCATTCAGTAATATGGGTATAATGTCGAGCTGGAAGTAACCTTGATGGAGGTGGAAACCATTAGGCAAAGACCAAATGAGAATTTTGTGGACTATGTAAAAGATGGAGAAATAAGGCTGCACTGCTCAAGAAGAGTCCCGATGAATCAAATCAAATCAGAATGATAGTCAGAGGCATCCTGCCCAACCTCCATGAAAGGCTATCTCACACCCTTATAAGGGACTTCAAAGATCTTCTCCAAGTTGGTCTACAAATTGAAGAGTGGGAAAGGGAGAAGAACTGCTTTTTGGCAAGAAGGAATGAGAAAGGGAATTATCAGCCTAGCAATCAAAGTACATAAAAAGAAGTTGATGTTAATGTGACTGGTCAAGGAAATAAAAGACAATTCTCAAAATTGGGGAAACCTCTATCTTGGGTTTTCAGCAAGTTGCAAAAGAAAGGGTTATTACAACCGTTGGCTCCTCGACCGCTACATAATTCTCGGCCACCAAACTTCAATGCCAAGGCCTTCTGTCAATTTCATCAAATGCAAGGGCATGAGATGGGTAAATGTGCTCGTCTAAGGCATGAGATCCATGATTTGATTGACAGTGGTAAGCTACCCGAGCCAGATAAGCCCGATACCAAAAGCAATCCTCTACCTAAGTTCAATTGAGTGCCACCACCAGCAACTTTCATGGTAGGAGGAAGATTGGAGGAAGATCTTGTCTTATCCTCCTTTCAAGATGGGAATAATGAAGATGTGAAAGGAGAAGAAGCTTAACTCAACAAACTTCCCTTTGCTTGTTTGTTTTTCTTATTTTCTTTATTTGTTGTTTTATGGAACAATCGTGTTTTTCAAATTTAAAGTTGTTTGAATAAATTACTTTCATTAAAATTGTTATTGGTCTTTACTCATTTCGGTGCTCAACCGATGATGAATCTAGCTTGATATTTATAAATTAATGTATCTATGCATCATGATTCGAATAACTTTACTAGGTGAGGGAATTACTCTATAGCATTGAGTTATGTATGCTTACTTAGAGAGGGCTCCTGCATAATGACCTTTGTCTGGGTCCTAGTCAGTCTTAGAATATGCTTTGACAAACTTTTGAGGTGAAATTGAACTCTGCTTATTTTAAGAGAGAAATGATCTAGGCATTGTTTGGTTAGCCAACAACTAGTATCTACCTTATTAAATATCAATCCCTAGTTGTCCCTTTGAGCCTTCATGAAATTTTAGCTTTCTTTTCAATGGCTTACAAACCCCAACAACCTACCCTGAGTTGTTGTGATACTTTTGATAAGTCTTAAGACCACTAAGATGAAGAGGCAAGAAGATCAAAGAATGGAATGCATAGCCAAGACCATGAGGATAGTTGAAGTTCTCAAGACCATAAGGGTAGTTGAAGTTTACCTGAATTAGACCAAATATCACAGACAAAGTCAAGACTGAAGCAGATTAATACCACTCCACTCATCCATTATTAGAAATACAAGTTGGTACAAATAAGACAACTCTTTTAGAGTAAGAACCAAAAAAAAAGAAAACAAAAAAAAAGAGAAAGAAAAGAAAAGAAGAAAGGAAAGAAGAAGAAAAAAAAGAAAAGAAAAAAAGGGACAAAAGAAAAAAAAAGAGACAAAAACAAAAAACCCAAAATGGTTCAAAAAGCCAACTGAGTTCTCTTTTACCTAAAGCAGCAAAAGGCTTCCATTTGTTTATAAGGACAGTTTGACTTGAATTGGTCCAACCCAACTAAAGATTAGATCAAAATCAGAGAAAAAGGAGAAAGATCACCCATTTTTTGGAAGTCCTGTACTTAACAATCCTAAAGAGAAGAAGGATAAAATGATAAAATGCTCAAAGAAAGGGAAGAGTAAGAAAAATAAAGAGAAAGAAAAGGGAAAAGAAGAAAAGAAATGAAGACTGTCCCGATCAAGATCCAGATTAATGCTAAGAAGATAGAAGGAATTTGGAGTCTAGCAAGATTGCTCCCAACTGTCTAAAGTTCCAACAAGAAATTTTTAGTGTGAAGATTTGTCCATTGTATCACATCAGCTCCTATCTCAAAATGGCTTTCATTTAACCCGTGTCCCTTATAGACCCCATTTCAAGCCTATCAAAGACCTGTTGATCTCTCTTGGTAGGTAGAGTCTATTAGTGGAGATAGTTTGGATAAGCATGCATATGAGATAGACAATATTCAAACTCAAATGAGACCTTTGACCAAGTAATGTGTATGTTCTTATCTGAAGTGCAATAATTCTTGCTTAAATAGAAATGATTCTCAAGTTTAGTGTGGTAACTAGGGTTGTCATGTTATAGATATGTTAATTTAAAAAATCGAGTCCTGAGGTACAATGACATTGATTTGACAAAGCCAACATTTGATTTCAAAATCAAAATTCAATATATATATATAATATACAAAGCCTTCAAGTTAAGGGGAGTATGTTGAACTGTCAAATCTCGAAACACACATTAAGCAAAGTAAATGATTTTTGGCAACATCATGAAGAAGCTATCAACTAATATGCTGAAAGGTAGTTTGAAATGGATGTATCCCCGACTCTGCTGCTTGGGGTCTCCACCACTCATGTTCTCAACATCTTGAAGATAAAAGCCATGAATGTAAAGCTTTCTATAATTCCAATGCAAAGACTTGAACGAGCGTCAAAAAGGAATCAATGACAACACTTCAGCTGATCACCTTAGTCATTGAGTTGATGGAACCACTGTAAGTATTACTCATGCATATCATGCATACATGATCATATCATAGTGCATTTTTCTTTGTCAAAGTGAATAACAAACACTCTATGAAGCAATCATAAAGAAGATATTGAATCAGGGGGCATGGAAGAACCATTGCTTGAGGAAGCTCTAGTCATTTTGCAAAAAGAAAGAAGAGATGTGTGAGCGGGGATTTTTGTCCCCACTCCCGGTGGAATGGTTCTTGTGACTTTGGCACTGTCTAGGCTTAGGGCCTTAGAGAACACAGGCCTAAGCCTAGAGAAAATGGAGTTGCCACCCGGATGGGCCAGGAAAAAGAAAGGGGTGGATGACTCGATTCCTAAGGAATCCCCAACCCCTAATGGGTTTTGAAAGTTGGGTATGTGTCGGGAAGGTGAGAAATGGCCCAACACCCCCCACAACGGCCGGTTCATTGGAACCGGCCTCCTTTGCAGGTCTTAATATTATAAAATTCTTAAGTATAACAGTATTATCCATATTACATGCAACAATTAAAATAAAGCATCATTATATTAAAATCAAAGCAATGTCCAAACAATGCAAATAAATGGACACCCATCTGAGGATGGAAACATGTCCTTACATCGTTCATGTCTAAACTAAATAGGAAACCCCCCCCCCCCCCCCCGAAAGGTGGAAACATGTCCTTTACATTGGTCCAAAATACAAAAGCAATTTAAATTACATAATACTTAACTAATGAGGTACCCACAAAGTGGAAGCATAACTCTTACAATTTTAATACTAAAATAAACAAATCATAATAATAAAGAAAATATCCATCCATGATAAATTAAATAAATCAAGCATTGAATTTAAATAAATCAACCATCAAAATATATAATAAACTACATAATCAAATCTAAAATTAAATAAAGTAATAAATATATAAATTTAGGATTTGCATCTTAGAATAGGGTTTTTGGAATTAGGGTTTTTGAAATTAGGATTTCATTTGAGGTTTCGTCATTTAGGGTTTTGGGATTTTAGAATTATTATTGTTATTTATTTAGGCTACTGTAAAGGTTTTGGAAAATTGGAGTGGATTAGGGTTTTATGGATTTAAGAAAGTAGTAAGTTTTTTTATTAATCATATTAGGGTCTAGGGGTAACATCATGAAATTTGGGTTTCGGAGTCTTAAGACATTAGAGTTTATAATTCATGGTTACTAGATGGATTTAGGATTAGTGGATCATGGCTTTAGGATTTAGATTTACTAGATTGAATTTTTAAGTTCACTGGATTAGGGTTTAGGGTGTTGTTGCATTTGTCATAAAATTTTGATGCTTTAAGAATTTAGGGTTTAGGAAAACTAGGGTTTACTGTATTTAGTTTTGAGAGAATTAGGGTTTTGCATATTTTGGAAAACATATTTCATTTTAGGATTTAAGAAAATAGTTTAGAGTTTTATAAAAATAATTATGATTTTTAGAAAACGTAAAGAAGATTAAGGTTTGAAGATTTAAGAAAACATTTGGAAATTTTGGACAAAAAGTTAGGGTTTAGATGAAAATAGTTTGGGGAAAAAAATTTAGGGTTTTAAAGTTTTTGGAAATAGGAGAGAAACAATTTTATGGTTTTTAAGGTTTTTGTAAATGGGAGAGAAATACTTTAAGGTTTTAAGGTTTTTTGGTAACAAAAGAAAAAATTTAGGGTTTTTAAGGTTTTTGGAAATGGGAGAGAAATACTTTAGGGTTTTAAGGTTTTTGAAAAGAGAAGAATTATTTTAGGGTTTTAAGGTTTTTGGAAACAGAAGAAACAATTTAAGGTTTTTAAGGTTTTTGGAAACAGAAGAGTAGTTTAGGGTTTTTAATGTTTTGATCACCGATTAAGGTTACTGGATGAACTTATTACCAAGTTTAATGATTTAGGTTACTGAAACAAAAATCAATGATAGATGTACTTAAAAGAAAATACGGCCATAACATTGTAAATATAATCGAAGCAAAGATTTATAATCAACCCTCCGTTCGTTAGTTCCACCAAAATTGATTCCTGGATGAACAATGACAAAGGCAGTGTTGCTGCCTTTGATGGATTGTTGATTGCTTCTTGTTGCTAATGTCTCTTGCTTGCTAGGATTTTTCTGTCTCTCTTTTTTCCTCGGTTAGAAGTCCAAAGTTTTCCTCTAGTAAAAACTAATTTTTGATCCGATCAAAAGTCCCTTAATTCTTTGTTTTAATGTGGTATTTATAGGAAAAATAATAAACATACTTCTAATTGTTTAAGGAATTTAAAACCAATTAGGAAAAGAAACCAAAACCAAATAGAATTTGGTTTCGGAAAAACTGCTTGGAAAATTGCGCTGGCGAAAAAATTATTGTCTAAAACTGCGAGGATTTGCAAACTGCTGCGGGCGGGCACTAGGCCGCCAGCCAATTCGCCGTAGGAAGTTCCTGCGGGCGAAATGGCCTGGCTGATTCAACCTTTGGCGATGAATTTTTTTTGTCGCCGATTTTTTCGTCGTCGATTTTTATTTTTATTATTATTTTTTATTATTTATTTTTATTTTTATTAAAAATTATAAATAATAAATACTAAAATAAATATTATTTAATCAAAATACCATAAAAATTATTTTGGACTATATAAAAAATATCATACCAGACTGGGTCAAAAATTAAGGGTATACAGTTTGCCACCTGCTTGAATGATCTGAGACTATGGCAAAAGAGAGTGAAAAGCAATGTGATTTTGACTAATTTAAGATGATTTTGACTAACTTAGACCTGAGACTGAACTTGATTTGGGCACTTGGACACGAGACTGGATTGAATTTAGGTACTTGGACCCGAGATTGAATTTGATTTGGGCACTTGGTCCCGAGATTGGGTACTTGGACTCGAGATTGGATTTGATTTGGGTACTTAGACCTGTGACCCAAGACTAAATTTGATTTGGGTACTTGACCCGAGATTGAATTTGATTTGGGTACTTGGACCAAAGATTGGGTACTTGGACCCGAGATTGAATTTGATTTTGGTACTTGGACCCGAGATTGAATTTGACTTGGATACTTGGACCTGAGATTGGGTACTTAGCCCCGAGATTAAATTTGATTTGGGTACTTGGACCTGAGACTGGGTACTTGGACCCTAGGCTGAATTTGATTTGTGTACTTGGACCCGAGATTGGGTACTTGGCCCCAAGATTGAATTTGATTTGGGTACTTGGACCTGAGATTGGGTACTTGGACCCGAGATTGAATTTGAGATTGAATTTGATTTGGGTACTTGGACCCAAGAATGGGTGCTTGGACCCGAGATTGAATTTGATTTGGGTACTTAGACCCGAGACTGGGTACTTGGACCCAAGATTGAATTGAATTTGGGCGACCCGAGACTAGGTACTTGGACCCAAGATTGAATTGAATTTGGCCACCTGGACCCGAGACTGAGTTTGACTGACCTTTTATCAGTTGAGAAGTCTAACTGCTCTGGCTGTTCTATTCTTTAGCGCATTGTGGTTCTTCACCCTCAAAATGGATCTTCATCGTTGGACCTTGGATGTTCATCCTTAGCATCAGATCTTCATCTTTGAAAATAGATCTTCATCCTTGGAGATCGGGTCTTCACCCTTGTAAATGGATCTTCATCCTTGGAGATCGGTTCTTCACCCTTGAAAATAGATCTTCATCCTTTGAGATCGGGTCTTCACCCTTGAAAATGGATTTTCATCCTTTGGACATTGGGTCTTTACCCTTGAAATAGGGATCTTTATCCATTGGAGATCGGGTCTTTACCCTTGAAACATGGATCTTTATCCATTGGAGATCGGGTCTTTACCCTTGAAACATGAATCTTTATCCACTGGAGGTCAGGACTTTACCCTTGAATCATGGATCTTTATCCATTGGAGGTCGAGTCTTTACCCTTGAAACGTGGATCTTTATCCATTGGAGGTCGGGTCTTTACCCTGGCTTCATCTCTTTTAGCTGGACTGATCTTTTGTCTTTGCATCTTCATTCTTTTGAGAATTCTAATTTTCTTCTTTTTCCATTCTCTTTGTTCTTCTTTTGCACTTTTTGCAAAATAAAAAATTTCAATAATTTTTTTAGCTAGCCTTCATATCATCTCCTTGCCCCCCATGATTTTTCTATGCGGGCTCTAATTGATGTTTGTCTTGTCTAGCTCTTCACACAAACATGTATTTCTTCTTTTGAAAAATGACTGGAGCTTCCTCAAGCAATAGGCTTTCCATGCCCCCCTTGATTCAATATCTTCTTTAGATTCTTTACTTCGCAGGGTATTTGCTGTTTACTTTGGCAAAAAATAGACAATACAAGACAAGAAAGTGCGATGTGATATGCTCATGTATGCATGATATGCATGAATAATACTTACAATGATTCCATCGACTCACAGACTGAGGTGATCAGCTGAAGTGTTCTCATTGACTCCTTCCAGATGCTTGTTCAGTTCTTACTTTTGAATGAAAAAATGCTTCACATTTATGGCGTTTATCTTTGAAATGTTAAAATTATGAGTGGTGGATACCCCAAGCTATAGAGTCAGGGATACATCCATTTCAAACTATGTCAGTTGGTAGCTTCTTCATGACCTTGCCAATAATCATTTCCTTTGCCCAATGTGTCCTTTAAGTTTTGATGGTTCAACAAACTTCTCTTAACTTGAAGGCTTCGTGTGACAAAATCATTTTTTTTAAAATCAAATGTTGGCTTTGCCAAATCAATGTCAATTTACCTGAGGACTTGATTTTTAAAATTAACATATCTATAACATCACAACCCTAGTTACCGTACTAAACTCGGGAATTATTTCTATTTAAGCAAGAATTGTTGCACTTCAGATAGGCACATACACATTACTTGGTCAAAGATCTCATTTAGTTTAAATATTATCTATCTCATATGCATGCTTATTCAAACTATCTCCACTAATAGACTCTACCTACCAAGAGAGATCAATAGGTCTTTAATAGGCTTGAAATGGGGTCTATAAGGGACATAGGTTAAATGAAGGCCATTTGTAAGTTGGAGCCGATGTGACAAAATGGATAAACCCTCACACTACAAATTTCTTGTTTGAACTTTAGGCAGCTAGGAGCAATCTTGCTAGACTCTAAATTCTTTCTATCTTCTTGGCATTAATCTGGATCTTCATTAGGACAATCTTTGCCCTTGCAAAAAGTTTGTTATCTAAATTCATTTCTTTTCTTCTTCTCCCTTTTATTTATTTTTATTTTCTTACTCTTCCCTTTCTTTGAGCATTTTATCATTTTGTCTTTCTTCCTTGTAGGACTGTCAAGTATAGAACTTTCAAGAACTGGATGGTCTTCCTCCTTTTTTCTCCATTTTTGATTGAATCTTTGGTTGGGTTGGACCAATTCAACTCAAAATGTCCTTAAAAACCAAATGGAAGCCTTTTTCTGCTTTAGGTAAAAGAAAACTCAGTTGGCTTTCTGAACCTCCTTTTTAGGTTTTATCTTTCTTTTTTTTATCTTTTTATCTTTTTTCCTTTTTCTCTTGTCCTTTTTTTATCTTTTTTATTTTTTTTCTTCTTCTTTTCTTTTCTTCTTTCTTTTTTTTTGGGTTCTAGCTCTAAAAGAGTTGTCTTGTTTGTACCAACTTGGGTTTCTAATAATGGATGAGTGGAGTGACATAAATCTCCTTTAACAAGGATAAATCATTTGTTACTCTGATGTTGTCTTGATAGATTGGAGATACTAGGTGAACTTCAACTATCCTTATCGTCTTGAAAACATCAACTATCCTTATGATCTTGACTATTCATTCCTTTCTTTGATCTTCTTGCCTCTTCATCGTAGTGATCATAAGACTTGTCAAAAGTATCACAATAGCTCAGGGTAGGTTATTGGGGTTTGTAAGCCAATGAAAAGAATGCTAAAATTTTATGAAGGCTGAAAGGGACAACTAGGGATTGATATTTAATAGTGTGGATACTAGTTGTTGGCTAACCAATCAATGCCTAGATCATTTCTCCCTTAAATATGCAAAGTTCAATTTCACCTCTAAAGTTTGTCAAAGCATGTTCTAAGACTGACTAGGACCTAGACAAAGGTAATTATGTAAGAGCCCTCTCTAAGTAAGCATACACAACTCAATGCTATAGACCAATTCCCTCATCTAGTAAAGTCATTCAAATCATGATGCCTAGATACCTTAATTTATGAATATCAACCTAGATTCGTCATTGGTTGAGCACCAAAATGAACAAAGACCAACAAAAATTTTGGTGAAAGTAATTTATTCAAACAATCTTAATTTTAAAAATATAATTGTTCCATAAAACAATAAATAAAGAAAATAAAACAAAGAAACAAACAAGCCAAGGGAAGCTTGTTGAGTTAAGCTTCTTCTTCTTTCACATCTTCAACATTCCCGTCTTGAAAAGAGGATAAGATAAAATCTTCTTCTAATCCTTTTCCTACCATGAAGGTTGCTGGTGGTGGCACTCTTCCAAATTTAGGCAAAGGATTGTTCTTGGTATTAGGCTTGTCTGGCTTACATAGCTTACTGTCGTCGATTAGATTCTGGATCTCATGCCTCAACTTCATACAATTGTCCGTTTCGTGTCCAGGCCTTTGATGGAATTGGAAAAATGCATTAGTATCAAAGTTAGGTGGAAGAGGATTAGGCAAAGGACTAGGAGTCAAGGGTTGTAATGTAGCACCCCGATACTCCATATAAGTACTATACATATACCTGGTATACATACAGTAAGTATATAAAGTATAAGGATGTCACTTTTCGTTATAATTTAAAAACTTTTAACCGAGTTTAAACCACAATACATTAATTTAAAGAATATTTACCAAATCATTATACTTTTAATGACCTTGAAAATATATAATAATCTTATCTTTATAATAACTTCATTTATACATATAAATGCACTCTTGTAAAAAATACATCATAATTAAAAATTATACATGTATGCATTACCCTCTAGTTGGTCTCGATAAACTCTTACTCTTCTCGTGGCATAACGAAAGACTTCATATCTTCCATCTAGTCACCTGCGCGATTACACATCCGCGCTAAGCCCAAGAGCTTAGTAGTACAAATAAATATTAAAATATAAACTTACAAAAGAATCATACCTCATATTTTTAGCATCATGTTTTATTGTTTTCTTATCCCGTTTTTCCTTTCTTAGTGCATTCTTCATATATTCCCACTAATCTCATGGATTATATACATATTTAAATAGAACATTCACCAAATGATACTTACCATTGCTACCTCATATACATATTACATTTTATATTATACTTCCAAAATCATATATCTCAACATAACTTCTCAAAATCAAATCTCTTTTCAATAACTCATTTATACAATATTATCATGCCATACTTCATAACCTTACATCTCATTACACCATTCAATTAAATCATTATCCACAATTCAACATTCATGAATCACATTTTCAACAAAGGCAATCATTATATCATTCAATTGAATCATTATCAGTAATCCATCATTAATACTCACAATCAATATATCAATGTACACATTACACATCATACTTCATAACATTGTTTTGTTCACAATTCACCAATCATGAGTCACATTGCCAATAAAGTCAACCATAGATCTCATTACTCATTTATTTCAATATTTGTATATCATATTGACAACAAGGACAGACTCGGGCCCAAAAGACACTAATATGCCATTCAATTTTCAGAGTAAATGCTTTGGTTCAATCATCACATTTATCATTATCCCAACTAGGCTTCAAGGATTAGGTTCAACCAAGCTTCAAGGGGAACAAAGCATGCTAAGTATCAACCCAACTTGGCTTCAAGAACCAATCCAACCTAGCTTCAAGGGTTGTAACATCTCAATTAGGCTTCAAGGATTAGACCTAACCATGCTTCAAGGGGAGTAAAACATGTTAAACTTCAACCCAACTTGGCTTCAAGGATTAATCCAACCTAACTTCAAGAGATTGTTACTAATATTAGGCATGCCACCAACAACAAACTCTGAAAATGGAATAACACATTAGCCACACAATTCATTTATTATTTCATTAGCACTTTCATTCTCAATTCTCATCATCATCTAGGCAAACATGCCTCATTTATCTCAATTGAATCATTATAGCCAATCACAATGGCTTCACATCACATTTGAATCATCATAGCCAAACACAATGGCTTCACATCACATTTGAATCATCATAGCCAAACACAATGGCTTCACATCACATTTTATCTCAATTCACATTATACACTATATCACCCAAACATACATAATCAATTACATTGCACATGTATCTTAAATTCATTGTCATATAAACCATAAGTCCATTTATTTCATTTTGATCATTATTATCAACCATGATAACATCACATTTCATCATTTCTCAAGACACATTTACACCATTCATTATTAAAACATTTATCATAACAAATTGCATTACACATACCTTTTTAGATAATCATTATAGCTTTCACACTATACAAATAACAACATTAGTCACATTGTATTAACAATATAATAATCTACTTAACATTGTTTTAAGTTCAAAATCATATAAAAGAATGCATCTAGGTAGATTTGTACTTACCTCAAGAACTACTCCCATCAAGCTATACATAATCAATTACCTCACCATATCCTTCACATTTTACCTATAGCATCATTGATATAACATTACCAAGTATATTATTCATATAACACATTACCATTCACAAGATTCACAATGCATAAAACATAGCATTGTTCATATAGTATCATATGCATCATCAAATGTATGTTCAATCTTAACTATCATATGAATGTATGTTCCACATATATTTGTTTAGGTCATCCTTGGTTTTCAAAGGGTTTAGAGTGTTTATGTTTAGGTTTAGGTACAACAAAACCTTTGAAGAATCAAAACAATGTGAGAAAGTCAAGAACCATCACAGTAGCTAACACCCTCAAGGGACACGGCCAAGCTTGTGGCCGTGTCTCCCAACACAAGCTCCAACACGGCCAAGACTTCCCTAGCTTGGCCGTGTCTCTCAACCAACATCAGGCAGTGGCAGACACGGGGAAGGGACACGGCCAAGCCAGTGGCCGTGTCTCTCCAAATTGATCCAACACGGCCGTGTCTCCTATCATCCTGGCCGTGTCTCACAAGGACAAAACCCTAAACATAGCCACACTTCTTTTGATTGAATTAAAACACCTTGTACACAACATAACCACATTCCAATGAACATAATCAAGATCATTAACACTTATTTTACATGTTCAATCACAATATTCACATTAACCATACATTAACAACACATTTAATCACTTACCACTACAAAACCCCAAAACCAAACATCACCCTTAACTTACCATCTTCAAACCAAAACCAACACCAATTCAACCTTTTTAACTTACAATCACTTTTAATGTAATATCCCAAGGTACACCCTAAAAGTTTTGGAATAATTATTGTGGTATTTGGATTTAAGGAGTATGTTTAATGGAAGGAGAAAAGAAGTGAAGGTATATATAACATATATAAGTTGAACTAATGAAAGTCAAAAGAAGATAAATGAATTAATTTAATACCCGATTTTGGTGTACATTGGAATGGTAGTTGTGAGAAGATATGTTGGTAAAATATGTAAGGAAAATATTATAAGAAATAGGTGTATATGAGGGATGATATATATTTATGTGGTATTTGAAAAATATGGAAAATATAAAGGAAATATAAAAGAGATATACATATACCAACATATATATTACATATACATAATGTATAAAGTGGTGTAGGAAAAGTAAGTTTATATAATTAATTAATAATAATAATAATAATAATAATAATAATAATAATAATAATAATAATAAAAGAAAAAGAAGATATTTATTTTGGTTATGTATGAAATTACTAAAAAGGGCAAGTAAGTGAAAGGGAGTTTAATTGTATAGAAGAGGGTATTTAGGTAATTTTCTTTTTAAATTGCTTGGTGGAGGTTTAAAGAGAGGGGAAATTTGACTTTGTTTCTTTTGTCTCTTTCATTTTTCTTCTTTTCTTTTGGGGCGGCCGGGTATCACTTAGTCAAGAGAGCAAGAAGTTGTTTTGAGTTCCAAGTTTCAAATTGAAGGAAGATTTCAAGGAAACAAGTTAGAAATTCAAGAAGTTTATCATTTTTGGTAAGTTTTCTCTTGATTTCTCTTGTTCTATTTGGAATTTTATTTGAGTTTGATGGAGTGTGTTTGTGTATGGTGTGTGTAAAAGTGTTGAAATGGAATTAAAGATAAGAAGTTAGGTTGGTGTTGGTGATGGAAGAGTAAGAGTTGTGTTTAGTGAAATTTTTCCTGTTTTACAATTAGTAAAGGCTGTGACTTGTGTGATTTTTAATTAATTATAGAAAAATGTTCTTGAAGTGAATTTTTTTATATGTTGTGACTCTATGAGTCTAGAATGACTGAAAAATATGTTGATTCGATTTTGGAATGGTTATGATTTTGGAAAGATTATTTTTATTAGACCTGTTCCAGCAGGTACCTTAACTGAGACAGCTATCTTTCGGGATTTTTAATAAAATGTAGAAAAATCATATCCAATTGAATTTTGGATATGTTGTTTCTTAGTGAGTCTAGTATTTGAGAAAAATAATTTGGAACCACGTTAATTGAATTTGATTTATGGAATTCACAAAGTTCAGAACTGCTGCCAGGATGCAGGGCAATTGGGGCAGTCTGGTTAGGTGAACTATTTGACCAAGATTTTGTGTTCATTTTGATCTGAAATTTTAAAGGAATGATTTTAAGATGTAAAACTAAATTCTGTACAAAATTTAGAATTTTTAGTCAAGTATATTAATTTATAAAACTTTTCAAAATAAGGATAAAATGGAGTCTAAAACCAGAATGTACTATTCATATGGTCATTTTGCTAATATTCCTTTTGGATTAGGTTGTGAAGAGGTTGAATTGCCCTAACCTACGTGTTGAGGATTCTTTGAAGAGTAAGTGTATATATTGGTGTGAGTTGGTTTTAAGGTAAGTACAAACTACATTATTGCATACATTCATATGATATTGAGATTTGACACACATTTTATTGTAAATGTGATAAGGAATCTAATGCATTGTTGATGTATATTAATAATATCATATTTGGTTATAATGTGAATGTTGTGATGAGCATGTAAAATATGTTTTAATGCCATTGATTATATCCATTTGAATAATGAATTAATTAATGTGATTTGAAATATAACAAAATGTGAAATGTGCAAGATGTGATGATGAAATGTAATGTGAAAGATATGATGTTATGAAGAGTTGCTTCATTGTGATTTGAGATCATATGAGATATGAGGCCATGATTGTTGGCTATGATGATGCACATGAGATTATTGAGACATGGTTGCCTAATTTGCTTATGAAATATAAAATGAATTGAGAAAGAGATTATGAAGAGATGAATGAAATGTTTGTGTGTTTAATATGTTATTCAGATTTCAGAGTTCTGGGTTTGGCGGCATGCCTATGAAATATGAATGTGAAATATATGAAAAATAGTAATAGTCTTGCCGGGTTGAGGATCTCCTCGAGATTTGTCGGGTTGAGGTCCAAGAGACTGGGTCTGTTACACTTGTTTTGGTAACAGTCTTGCCGGGTTGAGGATCTCCTTGAGTCTAGCCAAGTAGAGGTCCAAGAGACTGGGTCTGTTACCCTATCCATGGATAGATATATATATGTGTATATCGCCTACGGGCTTGATGATTATGATTATGAACCAAAGCAGTAACTCTGAACTTTGAATAACATATTAGTGTCTTTTGGCCCCATGCTTGTCTTTGTTTAAATGTGATTCATGAAATGTGAAATGAATGAATAATGAGACCAATGATTATTTTTGTTTAAATGTGAATTATGGAATAAGATGTAATGATATGAGATATATGATGATAATTATGAAATGAGATGATTACAATGTATAAGTAAATTATTGAAGGTGAATGTAGATTGAAAAACTATGTTGAATGATGAGATCTGAAGGTACTACGTGAAAATACAATATGATGTATAATATGGAATTGTGGGTTGTATTATTGAAATACGTGCATATGTATATAATTATGAGATTAGTAGAAATATAAATAAGGTGTAATTGAAATGGGAAAATATGATAAGAAAATAATAATATATGAAGTTAACATAAGTATGATTGTCTGTTATGTATGTTTATAATATTTATTTGTACTACTAAGCTTTCGGGCTTAGCGCGGTTGTATATATCGCGCAGGTGAGTAGGTGGTTGATCTGGAAGTCAAACTGTTATGCCACGAGTAGGGTAAGAGTATTTCGAGACCAACTAGAAGGTGATGCATACATGTATAATTTCATTATGTTGTATTTCTGACAAGAATGTATTCATATGTATAAATGAAATTTTGGTAAAGACAAGATTATCATATATATATATAAGATTATTGAAAGTATGTGATAATAATAAACCTCTACTTATTTTGTACTAGAAGTGTAAATCCTTTTTGCAGGTTGTAGTTGAAGTTATAAGGGGGATTTATTGGGAGTGTACTGAGAATGATTTTGTTTGCATTGGTTTGTGTAAAATGTTTTTTTTTTAAATCAGGAAAAAACCAGTTTTGTCGACACTTGGGACTCAATTTTTAGGCGAAACTATGGCTAAATTTCTGTAAAACCGGAACTAAAATTCAAATTAAGTAAAATTGGTAGCAACATTAGGATAGTGTGGCGCCTCTACTCGGCTTACACATGTAGACTGGGAAGGGGTGTTACAATTTTTGGTATCAGAGCTTAGGTTCGAGATTCTCGGCCTAAATAAAATTAAAAAGAGAAAGTTTTGAAAAGCTTAAAGAGAATTAAAAAAGAAAAGTTTTGAAATGAAATTTGTAATACATGCATATGCATTAACACCTAGGTTGGTCTCGGATGTGGCATTATGTGAATTGTAATGTATTTGAATTAGATGAGATGGATGATAGTGTGTGGATGAAGTTCTACATGAAAGGAAAAAAAATGATATGGAAATATTCATATGAGTTTAATTGATAAATTAAAGAATGGAAATTTATCCAAGTAAAGTAAATTGTTAAATTTTTTATTTTTGAAATGTGTTTGAAATATAAAGAAATGAATAAGAGAATAAAGTTGAAAATGAGCTAAAAACAAAATCAAGATTTAAGTAGGTACTCTTTCCTCTGCAATTTGAATCTCTTTCTAATAAAGCTTATGATTGGATTATTAGAGAGAAGAAATATTATTCGGATGTTAAAATGAATAAATATGTTATTAACTTGAAGGAAATATGGTGGAACATTGAGTAAGTTGATTGGTATAGACAAAATGTGATCATTTAAGGTTTGGGTGTATAAAGTTAAAGTTTTGTTTAAAAGAAAAAGAGATGATGTTGGTTAAGTAAAAAGATATATTGGTATTGTTTGTATTGTTATTTTAATGCAACATTGTGATTTCAATGTTAGAAATATGATATGTTTGAATATTGTGAAAGCTCATGTTAATGGTGGTAATATGTGACATTTGGATTTTTGAAATGAGCTTAATAATTGTGAAAACTATATGTTTGGATGTTGCTTTGTGGTATATATATAAGATGTTTTTAAAGTTGATATTAAGAAATGATGAGAATTGTAAGTTGAAGTTTAGGTGAAATAGTGATTTGAGAATTTAGAATTTTAATGGAATGTTGATAAAGATTATTTAGATATTAAACATATGAGCTATTTGCAATGAATATTCTTGCATATGAGAATACTACGAATTGGGTAATGAGATTGATAGTATGAGAATTTGTTTTGAAATAAAAGAAAATGATTGAGCGAGTGAAAATGAGTTACTTTAAGTCATTTGACTGGAAAGGGTGAAAATGGATATGAAGGTACATTAAATGCTTTAAATATATATATATATATATATATAAAATGAGAGAGATGTCACATTAGAAATGTGACTTGAATATATATTTGAAGTGTTATTATGGTTATAATGTATATATTTGTTGTGTTGATGAATAATTTAAATCATGTCAAAAGAATGAGTATGAAAATATTCAAAGAAAAATGATAAACATTAAATTTGTACAGATTGTATGCAAAAGAGAAATTAAATAAAATTACATGCTTAAGTGTATACATGTATAGGATATGTGAGATGAGTTTTTCGATATGAATGTAATTGTATTATGTAAGAAATGTGAGAAGTGAGTCACATTATGGATGTGGCCTATGAATATGTAGGTGGTATAATTATTGGTATAATGATATTAAGAACGATATTGCATGTATTAATGGACTTAAGAGAGATTAGGTCTTGAACTGTGCAAAGCTAGATGGATTATGTAACGAAATTAAGAGTGAGAATGGACGAGTAATATTGGATGGTGAAATTGTTATGGTAAACACTGAACCTGATGATCATATAATATTTTGAGTCCCAAAGTATCCACATGTGGGAAGGTTTTATGTATATGTGTATAATAAGATATTGTAAATGGATTAGAAGTAGATTCGAAATGGAATAACAGAAGGGAAATTGTGTAAGAATTGCATATGATTGAATATGTATACATAAGAGATGATAATAATAATAATATTGTTGAGCAGGAGTTAGACTAATGATGAACATAATCGAGTGCAAATTGTTTTGAGATAGAGTTGAAATGTGTTAACTCTTGGTGTAACAAAAGTTTAGAGAATGAATATGTAATTCTTGTGATATAATTTAGCATTGTAATTAAAAAGGTTAGAAGTTGAATAATAAAGAACAATATGGATTTATAAGCTTCAGGCATGACCATTAATCTCTTATGATTTGTTTAGTATATTTTGGTCGATTAATTTTGTTATCCACAGATTTGAAACTGAGATAACATGACTGTAGTGCAGTTTTGGTGAGATTGATAATTATGTTTCTAGAAACATGGTCAAGAATTATGACTGGTAAAGTTATACTTTATCATTTTATGTTAGAAATTTGGTTATAATTATGAAAAGTAAGGAAAGAAAAGAGAAATGTAAAATGTTTTGAGTTATGGCTAATGTGATAAAAAGCTGATTGTGTAAATATCGTAATGGTATGAAATGTGAGGAGATATTAAAAAGGGGAAATTACAAAATGTGACTGAAAGTTATACTAAATATGTTTATGGTATAAAGTGAATAAATGAATGGACTTAAGATTTAAGTGAGTGAACTATGGATAGAAAGTATGGTATGAGATTATCATGAGAATTGGTGGAAATTATACTAAGATAGTAGGAAATAAACTATGTGTATATTGAAAGATAATTTAAAGTGATTTGTAATCATGATAATTTTACTGAATATGGATCTGAATAGATCAGGATTTGAATATAAGTTTTCTCTAATGGAATTAGGTTATATATATATATTGTGAATTTCATGATAGTTTAAATAAATTAATTGTTGATTGAATTAAACAAGATTGAAACGTGGGTATATTGTGACAGATAGATCAATTGATCTAGATTCTATGAAGATTATGAATCATTATTGAAATTCAATGTGTACAGTTGTACTAGGAGCATAAGATTTAAATGATAATGTATGTGATGTAATATTCTGACAAATGTATGGACGTGAATGTATTGAGTTAAATAATTTGTAAATGAAGATAAAAGGGAAAAAAAATTAATTACCTGTAAAGTAAGTTGAAAGGCATTGTACTAAAATTAATTACCTGTAAAGTAAGTGAGAAGCATGCTAAAGAAAAAAAAAATTAAGTGTAGGAAAAATAAGGATATTGTTATCAATTAAGGTGTGATAAATGTCTATTCTAGAAGTGATTTTAATGATGAGATATTTTGAATGTTTGGATAAGAAAGTAATAAGATATATAAATGGATCTAATGATGAGTTATGAAATTTAGAGAAAATGATTGACTCTAAGGGAGAGAGTAAAAGTTATATGATGTGATGACATAATAACTTAAAAATATAATTAACTTCATATGAAAGTTAAGCTGGTATTATGTTAAGAGTGGATTGCTATTATACTAGATAATTTCGAGGACGAAATTATTTAAGGGGGAGAGAATTGTAATATCCCAAGGTACACCCTAAAAGTTTTGGAATAATTATTGTGGTATTTGGATTTAAGGAGTATGTTTAATGGAAGGAGAAAAGAAGTGAAGGTATATATAACATATATAAGTTGAACTAATGAAAGTCAAAAGAAGATAAATGAATTAATTTAATACCCGATTTTGGTGTACATTGGAATGGTAGTTGTGAGAAGATATGTTGGTAAAATATGTAAGGAAAATATTATAAGAAATAGGTGTATATGAGGGATGATATATATTTATGTGGTATTTGAAAAATATGGAAAATATAAAGGAAATATAAAAGAGATATACATATACCAACATATATATTACATATACATAATGTATAAAGTGGTGTAGGAAAAGTAAGTTTATATAATTAATTAATTAATTAATAATAATAATAATAATAATAATAATAATAAAAGAAAAAGAAGATATTTATTTTGGTTATGTATGAAATTACTAAAAAGGGCAAGTAAGTGAAAGGGAGTTTAATTGTATAGAAGAGGGTATTTAGGTAATTTTCTTTTTAAATTGCTTGGTGGAGGTTTAAAGAGAGGGGAAATTTGACTTTGTTTCTTTTGTCTCTTTCATTTTTCTTCTTTTCTTTTGGGGTGGCCGGGTATCACTTAGTCAAGAGAGCAAGAAGTTGTTTTGAGTTCCAAGTTTCAAATTGAAGGAAGATTTCAAGGAAACAAGTTAGAAATTCAAGAAGTTTATCATTTTTGGTAAGTTTTCTCTTGATTTCTCTTGTTCTATTTGGAATTTTATTTGAGTTTGATGGAGTGTGTTTGTATATGGTGTGTGTAAAAGTGTTGAAATGGAATTAAAGATAAGAAGTTAGGTTGGTGTTGGTGATGGAAGAGTAAGAGTTGTGTTTAGTGAAATTTTTCCTGTTTTACAATTAGTAAAGGCTGTGACTTGTGTGATTTTTAATTAATTATAGAAAAATGTTCTTGAAGTGAATTTTTTTATATGTTGTGACTCTATGAGTCTAGAATGACTGAAAAATATGTTGATTCGATTTTGGAATGGTTATGATTTTGGAAAGATTATTTTTATTAGACCTGTTCCAGCAGGTACCTTAACTGAGACAGCTATCTTTCGGGATTTTTAATAAAATGTAGAAAAATCATATCCAATTGAATTTTGGATATGTTGTTTCTTAGTGAGTCTAGTATTTGAGAAAAATAATTTGGAACCACGTTGATTGAATTTGATTTATGGAATTCACAAAGTTCAGAACTGCTGCCAGGATGCAGGGCAATTGGGGCAGTCTGGTTAGGTGAACTATTTGACCAAGATTTTGTGTTCATTTTGATCTGAAATTTTAAAGGAATGATTTTAAGATGTAAAACTAAATTCTGTACAAAATTTAGAATTTTTAGTCAAGTATATTATTTTATAAAATGTTTCAAAATAAGGATAAAATGGAGTCTAAAACCAGAATGTACTATTCATATGGTCATTTTGCTAATATTCCTTTTGGATTAGGTTGTGAAGAGGTTGAATTGCCCTAACCTACGTGTTGAGGATTCTTTGAAGAGTAAGTGTATATATTGGTGTGAGTTGGTTTTAAGGTAAGTACAAACTACATTATTGCATACATTCATATGATATTGAGATTTGACACACATTTTATTGTAAATGTGATAAGGAATCTAATGCATTGTTGATGTATATTAATAATATCATATTTGGTTATAATGTGAATGTTGTGATGAGCATGTAAAATATGTTTTAATGCCATTGATTATATCCATTTGAATAATGAATTAATTAATGTGATTTGAAATATAACGAAATGTGAAATGTGCAAGATGTGATGATGAAATGTAATGTGAAAGATATGATGTTATGAAGAGTTGCTTCATTGTGATTTGAGATCATATGAGATATGAGGCCATGATTGTTGGCTATGATGATGCACATGATATGATTGAGACATGGTTGCCTAATTTGCTTATGAAATATAAAATGAATTGAGAAAGAGATTATGAAGAGATGAATGAAATGTTTGTGTGTTTAATATGTTATTCAGATTTCAGAGTTCTGGGTTTGGCGGCATGCCTATGAAATATGAATGTGAAATATATGAAAAATAGTAATAGTCTTGCCGGGTTGAGGATCTCCTCAAGATTTGTCGGGTTGAGGTCCAAGAGACTGGTTCTGTTACACTTGTTTTGGTAACAGTCTTGCCGGGTTGAGGATCTCCTTGAGTCTAGCCAAGTAGAGGTCCAAGAGACTGGGTCTGTTACCCTATCCATGGATAGATATATATATGTGTATATCGCCTACGGGCTTGATGATTATGATTATGGACTAAAGCAGTAACTCTGAACTTTGAATAACATATTAGTGTCTTTTGGGCCCATGCTTGTCTTTGTTTAAATGTGATTCATGAAATGTGAAATGAATGAATAATGAGACCAATGATTATTTTTGTTTAAATGTGAATTATGGAATAAGATGTAATGATATGAGATATATGATGATAATTATGAAATGAGATGATTACAATGTATAAGTAAATTATTGAAGGTGAATGTAGATTGAAAAACTATGTTGAATGATGAGATCTGAAGGTACTACGTGAAAATACAATATGATGTATAATATGGAATTGTGGGTTGTATTAATGAAATACGTGCATATGTATATAATTATGAGATTAGTAGAAATATAAATAAGGTGTAATTGAAATGGGAAAATATGATAAGAAAATAATAATATATGAAGTTAACATAAGTATGATTGTCTGTTATGTATGTTTATAATATTTATTTGTACTACTAAGCTTTCGGGCTTAGCGCGGTTGTATATATCGCGCAGGTGAGTAGGTGGTTGATCTGGAAGTCAAACTGTTATGCCACGAGTAGGGTAAGAGTATTTCGAGACCAACTAGAATGTGATGCATACATGTATAATTTCATTATGTTGTATTTCTGACAAGAATGTATTCATATGTATAAATGAAATTTTGGTAAAGACAAGATTATCATATATATATATATAAGCTTATTGAAAGTATGTGATAATAATAAACCTCTACTTATTTTGTACTAGAAGTGTAAATCCTTTTTGCAGGTTGTAGTTGAGGTTATTAGGGGGATTTATTGGGAGTGTACTGAGAATGATTTTGTTTGCATTGGTTTGTGTAAAATGTTTTTTTTTAAATCAGGAAAAAACCAGTTTTGACGACACTTGGGACTCAATTTTTAGGCGAAACTATGGCTAAATTTCTGGAAAACCGGAACTAAAATTCGAATTAAGTAGAATTGGTAGCAACATTAGGATAGTGTGGTGCCTCTACTCGGCTTACACATGTAGACTGGGAAGGGGTGTTACATTTAACACTTATAAAGACATCATAAACACACTTATTCACAAAATCAACAATTCATAAATCACCTCAAACACCATTTCAAAATAACAAGGAAAACAAGAGAGTACTTACCAAAATTAAGGAAATTCCACAAATCTCCAACTTAATCCTTTAATTCTTCCTTCAATTTGAGCTTAGAACATCACAATCCTCTCTTGCTCTCTTGCTTTCTCTTGTCTTTGGGTGAGCCAGCCAACACAAGAAAGAAAGAAGAAAATCTCCTCAAAAATCAAAGTCAATTTCTCTTTAAATCTCCACCAAGAATTTCACATTAAGCAATTACTTAAACACCCTTCTTTACATTGTTTTAACTTCCTTTAAAAATAATTGCCCTTTTTTGTAATTTCACATATCACAAGTTAAAATATCTTCTTACCTTGACTCCCCAATTGACCACTTATATGTTATATATATTACAATATACACAACATATACATTCTCTTAACACACTCATTTCCTTTGCAAAAACATATATACATTTAATTCAAATCAAAACAACAATTGTATCAAAACTTCTAGGCACACTTTGGGATATTACATGTAATAATCTCTTCTTTTGTAGCTTAATGAGAACCCAAGACAGTGGCTTCCCTAATTCTAAAAACTGCCTCATTCCTCCTTGACTAGCGGTATTAACATTAGCTTCCTTTTATGTACTTTGACTGTTAGGCTGATAATTTTCTCTCATATTCCTTCTTGCCGAAAAGTGGCTCTTCTCCCTTTCCCACTCTTTGATTTACAAGCCAGCTTGGAAAAGATCTTTGAAATCACGAATGAATGTATGAGACATCCTTTCACGAAGACTAGGCAACACCCCTCTCATAATCATCCTTATTTGATCAGATTCATTGGACCTCTTCTTGAGCAAAGCGGCCTTATTTCTCCATCTTTTCACATAGTCCACAAAATTCTCATTTGGCCTTTGTCTAATGGACTCAACTTCCATTAAGGTAACTTCCAACTCGACAATATACCCATATTACTGAATGAAGGCCTTGTATAACATGTCCCAATCTTTTCGAGTACTTTCCTAAAAGGTGTTGAACCAAATTTGGACAACAGGGTCCAATGAGAGTATAAAGTACCTTAGAGTTTGAGCCTTAGTAGCTCGGGCAGACTGCATGGTAGTGATATACTGCTTCACATGGAGGTGAGGATTTCCGGTTCCATTAAACTTTGTAAAGGATGGCATCTTGAACTTGTACGAAATGTCTTCATCTAGCTCAAATAATTTGTCAACTTCGGACATTTTTTCGGTTTTCAGCTTCTTCTCAAATTTCTTTTCTAAGTACGCAATCATCTTTTCAACCTCAAAAGTCTCAATTTTCTCTATAGCTGATCTTTCAACAATCTTCAGTTCTTTCTTCTTGTCTTAAGGATCTTGGAAGTATTGAGCCCAATCATTATCATCATCAATGATCACCTTATCATCATCAAAAACCACTTCACCAACTTTAGTCTTCCCTTTGTCCTTTGGCTTCTTAGTGCTAGCAGATGCTTCGACATGATTTCCTAAAATCATAGCCAATTGGTTCTTCATGGTCTCAGCTAGGGCCTCTTTTATTTCTTCCATCTTGGCATTAAGGGCGTCATCCACCATTCTTTGAATTTGTTCAGGTTCCATTGCTTTTAGTGAGCAAGTGATTGAGTTGCTACTAGATTCTTCATCTCTGGCGTAGGTCAGATTGTCGTAAGCTTTTAAACTCTCGTAATCCAGGGCTGTGAGCCAGAAGGGATTAATGATATGAGATACAAATGTATGCATGTATGTATGTATGCACAAATAATAAACAAACAAGGATAAATAGGACGTTCCTTCCAACCTTATAACATCCACACACAAATGGTGAGTCTCTTTTCCTAGGTAATATGGTTAACAAAATACCAACTTGGGGTATCTTGTTTTCGAATAATTCCCTTGGATGTTTCAACCAATAGTTATATTTTCAAAAATGGAAATTAGTTCATAATAATTCCCATTAATTAGGTTTTAACCCATTCAACCAACTAAATTAGCTTTTATGTTATATTGGATTAAAACTAAATTAAGAGGTTTATTATAAATAGATTTCTCACTTGAAAAAGAAACTAATGATTCATGCCACAAACAAGCCCATGATTAATTATTCTTAGTATAAACTAGGCTCACAATTGATTTTTTGTATTTTGTAATTGACCTAAATAATTTGCAAGCTCTTTGAAAGAAAAGGTTGAATAAAAATAATTTTATTTCTAAGCCCATTGTAAAAAGATTTTAGAAAAAATGGATTTTGGGCTTTATATTTGGGTCATGAAAAAAGAATTTTTGATTTGGAAAAGTTCTATATCCAAAGACCGTTGAAAAAAATTTTTTTTAAATTGTTTTAGTCTTTTGGACTTTAAAAAAAATTTATTTTGAGCTTACAATGTACTTAGGTCATATTAGAAAAAGAACAAACTAAATAAGCCATGATTTAAACCAAGATAAATTAACCATGGTCAAACAACAAGCATTTGGGGTAAAAACCTAAGGAAAGTAACTAGGCTAATTACATGAGCTTTAGTCTTTGGGTAAAAAGGCTTAGGTCCCCATAGTAAGTATATACCAAATGGTATGAGGCTATGAGTGGTTATGCCATGCTCGATCTCCATACCTTGAGTGAAAGTATGGTATCCCTTACATAACACAACACGGGTAACATGGGCATCCTAACTCACGCACACGATGCAATCTAATATAATGCAATGGATAATATCATTATAAGAAAGAATAGAATAATATAAAGACCAACGAAATCAAATTCTCTTATCCCCAGTGGAGTCGCCACTGTGTGCGGGGATTTTTGCCCCCACTCCCGGTGGAATGGTTCTTGAGACTTCGGCACTATTTAGGCTCGGGGCCTTAAAGAGCACGAGCCTAAGCTCGGAGAAAATGGAGTCACCAATCGGATGAGCCGAGAAAAAGAAAAGGGAGGATGACTCAATTCCTAAGGAATCCCCAACCCCCTAATGGGTTCGGAAAGTTGGGTATGTGTGGGGAAGGTGAGAAATGGCCCAGCACACCCACAAAGCCCAGTTCATTGGAACCGGCCTCCTTTGCAGGTCTTAATATTATAAAATTCTTAAGTATAATAATATTATCCATATTATATGCAACAATTAAAATAAACCATCATTATATTAAAATGAAAGCATTGTCCAAACAAAGCAAATAAATGGACACCCATCCGAGGATGGAAACATGTCCTTATATCGTTCATGTCTAAACTAAATAGGAAACCCACCGAAAGGTGGAAACATTTCCTTTACATTAGTCCAAAATATAAAAGCAATTTAAATTACATAATACTTAACTAATGAGGTACCCACAAATTGGAAACATACCTCTTACAATTTTAATACTAAAATAAACAAATCATAATAATGAAGAAAATATCCATCCATGATAAATTAAATAAATCAAGCATTGAATTTAAATAAATCAACCATCAAAATATATAATAAACTACATAATCAAATCTAAAATTAAATAAAGTAATAAATATATAAATTTAGGATTTGCATCTTAGAATAGGGTTTTTGGAATTAGGGTTTTTGAAATTAGGATTTAATTTGAGGTTTCATCATTTAGGGTTTTGGGATTTTAGAATTATTATTGTTATTTATTTAGGCTACTGTAAAGGTTTTGAAAAATTGGAATGGATTAGGGTTTTATGAATTTAAGAAAGTAGTAAGTTTTTTTTTTAATAAAATTAGGGTTTAGGGGTAACATCATGAAATTAGGGTTTTGGAATCTTAAGACATTAGAGTTTATAATTCATGGTTACTGGATGGCTTTAGGATTACTGGATCATGCCTTTAGGATTTAGATTTACTAGATTGGATTTTTAAGTTCACTGGATTAGGGTTTAGGGTGTTGTTGAATTTGTCATAAAATTTTGATGCTTTAAGAATTTAGGGTTTAGGAAAACTAGGGTTTACTGTATTTGGTTTTGAGAGAATTAGGGTTTTTGGTATTTTGGAAAACGCAATTGATTTTAGGATTTAAGAAAACAATTTAGAGTTTTATAAAAATAATTATGATTTTTAGAAAATGTAAAGAAGATTAGGGTTTGAAGATTTAAGAAAACATTTGGAAATTTTGGACAAAAAGTTAGGGTTTAGATGAAAATAGTTCGGGGAAAACAATTTAGGGTTTTAAAGTTTTTGGAAACAGGAGAAAAACAATTTTAGGGTTTTTAAGGTTTTTGGAAACGGGAGAGAAATACTTTAGGGTTTTAAGGTTTTTGAAAAGAGAAGAATAGTTTTAGGATTTTAAGGTTTTTGGAAACAGAAGAAACAATTTAAGGTTTTTGGAAACAGAAGAGCAGTTTAGGGTTTTTGAAGTTTTGATCACCAATTAAGGTTACTGGATGAACATATTACAAAGTTTAATGGTTTAGGTTACAAAAACAAAAATCAATGATAGATGTACTTAAAAGAAAATAGGGCCATAACATTGTAAATATAATCGAAGCAAAGATTTATAATAAATCCTCCATTCGTTGGTTCCACCAAAATTGATTTCTGGATGAACAATGACAAAGGCAGTGTTGTTGCCTTTGATGGATTGTTGATTGCTTCTTGTTGCTAATGTCTCTTGCTTGGTAGGATTTTTCTGTCTCTCTTTTTTCCTCGGTTAGAAGTCCAAAGTTTTCCTCTAGTAAAAACTAATTTTCGATCCGATCAAAAGTCCCTTAATTCTTTGTTTTAATGTGGTATTTATAGGAAAAATAATAAACCTACTTCTAATTGTTTAAGGTATTTAAAACCAATTAGGAAAAGAAACTAAAACCAAATAGAATTTGGTTTCGGAAAATCTGTGTTGGTGAAAAAGTTGCTGGCGAAAACTGCGAGGATTTGCGAGATGCTGCGTGTGGCGAATTGGCTTGGGTTTAGGTTTTGGACCCGGTGGTTAGTTTTAAACTAAAAAATGATTTGGGTTCTGGATCCGGTGGCGAGTTCTAGACTCAAAAATGATTTGGGTTCTGGACCCGGTGGTGAGTTCTAGGCACAAAAACGATTTGGGTTCTGGATCCGGTGGTGAGTTCTGGACTAAAAAATGAACTGAGTTCTGGACTAGGAATGAGTTCTGAACTAAAAAAAATTTGGGTTCTAGACCCGGTGCTGAGTTTTGGACTCAAAAATGATTTGGGTTCTGGACCTGATGGCTGTAAAAGATAATTGTAGTTAGTAGAGTACTGATAATAAACCTGCAAAATTGTAAAAAAAATTAGCTATTTTTACCATACCTATATCTTCTTGCCCCTTGCGTGGAAAAATAATTTTTAAAAGTAGCAAAAAAATATTTTTAAACACGCAAACTATTCACTAATTAGAAAGAATGATTTGAATTTACTATTTAGATATTGTTCAGTACTATTTGATCACTATTCGCCAATAGTATTTTTTCTTTTTTTAGTTCACAGAATTACTATTCCTTTTTGTCTGTTTATCTTGTAATTTACCTATATAAAGGCTCTCATTTTTCCTCCACTTCATTCACTTTTATTCAGTTAAAAGTTATGTATAAATTTGAGTACAAAGAGTTTAGCCATCAAATGGAAGGAAGGCATGCTTCAAGATCCGGACCTCGATCTAATGCTGAGTTGCTAGAATTTATTCGACAATATGAACATGGGACTATCAATCCCCTAGCTGGAATGCAACTTCATCATAGTTCTAGTCTAAAAATTGAGGCGACACTACAACAGCATAAACATTTATCATTTTATTATTATTTTTATCATTTTTATTATAGTTTATAATTTATTATTTTTTAATTATAATTTAGTATATTAGCGAATAAATAGTAAAAAATATTCTAATTCTAAAAATAATAAAAGAAAATACAGTAATGAGTAATTCCAAACATGGAAACAATAAGAGTTGTGAGATTATAGACTTACCTCATATTGGCTTACCTTGTTCGGTTTTAGCGTGATCATTGCATTATCCGGGGCGGAGGGTGTGTCTATAAAGCCCGGCAATGGTATGATGTAGAGCCTTCTCGGATAAAATGGATCATCCAAGAGTGCAATTTTGAAAACTTTGTTATGCAATTACCATCCGAGGAATGTCCAATAGACTGTAGTGTAGTTCAAGTGTTATCAGCGCGGTGGATGAACATGACCCATACTTGCCACCTACCTGTGGGAGAAATGACTATTGACCCAGTCAATTTTTCAACCATAACTAGTACCTGGTAGCATGGCTTTCCGGTTCCACTTACCAATGATATCCTGACACATGAAGAGATTCAACAATTAATCAGTATGGAACGTTCACTCAAAGAGCCCTTCAAGATAAAAAGTGAGCCGATTCAGAGTTATTGGATGAGCTATGATGGACGGGTTCATAGAGAAATAACCAAACAATATGCTCGGGAATTTTTGCTTTATTTGCTTGGGTGTATCATTTTATGCAGCACTGAATCTGACATCCATTTGTTTGTGTTGAGGGCCCTTACTGAAATTGATATGGTACTACTTTACGACTGGGGTGAAGCTGGCTTTGCCTATCTCTATCTGTAACACCCCTATACCCCGTATACACACACTACATATCACCATATCTGTAATATACGTATACTGAATATAGGAATGCTACGGTTTACTAAACAACAACTCATTCCTTTTAACAATAATATGAGCAAACTTAAACATTTAAGTTATATTATAAAACACAATACATAAAACGTTCATTTAAATACGCAGCGGAAAATGTAGAGGTATTTACAAATACATAAACATCAAAAATCAAAATTTACAAAACATAAAGTTTATACATGTTTGGCAGTCAGTCTTTGATCTTTAAGCTCACAATCTACACTTCAGAATCTAGATTCAACTCGGTCTAGAGGAACTCCCTGGTTCTACCCTGTCACCTGCGCGATGAACCACAATCTCGCTAAGCCAACGGCTTAGTGTTACAAACCACAATAACAATATGCTTCTATGCAATGCCAATGTCACACATTTCAACATATAAGACAATATTCACAAATGATATCTTTATATTGTTCATAACACTACATTTCATTATTTTATTCAATTATTTCATCACTTATGATTTACATTGAAACAAAGACAAACATGGGCCCAAAAGACTCTAATATGTTATTCAAAGTTCAGAGTTACTGCTTTGGTCCATAATCAGCATCATCATGCCCGTAGGCGATATATACATTTATCCATGGATAATCAACTAGATTTGAGCTTACGACCCAGTCTTTTCACTCAATCTAGCTTCATCAATTTGTTTTTGAGGCTTACGACCCAGTCTTTTCACCCTAAAAACATCACATTTATCAGCTGGACTCGGCTTACTGTTTTATTAGTTTTTGTTATAGTTTTGTGTCTTGTTTGTTATAATAATTAATGTTTTATTTAGGTATTTTGTTAGTTTTAATCAGTTTGTTTAGTGTTTTCTTTAATTATGTAGTTTTAGTTTATTTATGTGTTTCTGTCATTTTTGATTTAATTTTTAGTATGTGTTTATATTTTGTTGGATATTGTTTATTTAATTCTTGTTTAAGTTTTGTTTGCCAGTTTTGTGTTAGGTTAAAACAGCAAGGAAACAAATTGAAGATGAAATGGGCAGAAGCTGACACAGGTAGAGGACACGGCCAAGTCACTGGCCGTGTCCCATACCAAGATTAAATTGAAGAGCAAGTCCCAGTAGCAGACACAAGTAAGGGACACGGCCAAGTCATGTGGCCGTGTCCCTCCAAAGAAGAGCAACACGGCCAAGTCACCTTCACTTGGCCGTGTCTCACTTGTTACCAAAGGAAAGGAAGAAAAAAAAATTAAACAGAAGCGGACACAGGCAAGGGACACGGCCAAGTCATGTGGCCGTGTCCCTCAATCATGGTGCAACACGGCCAAGTCACTCATGACTTGGCCGTGTCACTCAACCAAAAGAAGAAGAAAGACAAGAATGCAACAGAGGTGGACACCTGCAGGGGACACGGCCATGTCTTGTGGCCGTGTCCCTCCAACAAGCTCTCACACGGCCGTGTCCCTCATCACCTGGCCATGTCCCTCATGAACCAAACGCGCACCGAATTTTTAAAGCCGGCGTTTCGTATAAAAGCAAAAAGAAATTTAGGGTTTTAAAGGTGTGGAGATTTTGAGCAAACTTTGAGCCGTCAAGAGAGTGGAGCTAGGGTTTAACTTAGTTTTCTTTATTTTGATTTCACTTTTTGGATTAAACTAGCTAGATTAAATTGTTCTTTCCATTGTTATATCCTTCTTGCAAGATTCGAACAAGAGATTATTAAGAAGCTTCAAGGAGTTGTAACTTGGTTTTGTTCTTGAACTTATTCTCTTTATTTTTATTGAATGGATATTATCATGTCTATTTCGATTTCTTTAAACATTAATGAGATGAATATGTTTGATTGCATTATGAACTAATTTGATCTAGTCTAGGGTTTGTATGGATCTGCTATGATTGTATGAATTGGTTATTCTCTTAACTAATAATTTCTTTTGCCTTTATTGAATAAAATATTGTTAACATATAATTGATTGGCCACCAATTGTGTGTTTTAGGTATTAGATGATGGATTGAGAGATGAAGTCTAATGCTGGAATAATTCAATTAAGGACTAAGGTGAATTAGAAATATAACCTATTAAAAAGATTGTTTCAATTATAACAAGATTAGTTGTAAGAGGTTTGAATGCGAGAGCTTATTTCCTTGACTCAATTAATTAAGTTGTTTAGATTTAATCTTAGAGATTAAATTAGTTAAGTGGAATAACCATTCATACATATAAGTAGTAGAGAAGTGCAAACCCTAGACCCTTTTATCAAGTGAATCAAAACATCAGCTTTTGTTTATTTTTATTGTTTTCAAATTAAATCAATCTTCTTCATTACTTTGCAATTTAAATTTCTTTAATTACTTGTTACTTTTAATTTGATAATCAATTACCCACTTTGGCTTCCTTGTGAGACGACCTTGGGGCGATCACCTTTGCTACAGCTACCTCGTATACTTGCGAGTGACGCTTTGTGGTGGAGTTAATTTGAGCGCCAACACTTACGACCCGGTCTTTTCACCTATCCAGCGATTCATAGGCATGCCGCCAAACTCCGAACTCTGAAAATTGAATAACATATTAAGCACACAAATATTTCATTTATCTCTATCATTCTCTTTCTCCATTCATTTCTCATTTCATATTCCATAATTAAATAGGCAATTATGCCCCAATTATTTCATTTGCATTATCATAGCCAACAACAATGGCTTCACATTTCATCATATCTCAATTCACATTAAAGCAATTCATCATTAAAGTATACTTAACCAAGTGCATTGAACATACATTTTGTATGATCATTATATCTTCCACATTATGCAAATCATAGCATTAATCAAATGTATTAACAATACAATAAATTACTTAACACATTCACAACCAAATGTGTTGAATCTCAAAATCATATGAATGTATGCAATCATGCAAGTTTGTACTTACCTCAAGAATAATTCACACCAATCTATACACTTCCTCTCCCAAGAATTCTTCACTACTAGGGTTAAGGCAATTCAACCTCTTCACAACCTAATTCAAAAGGAAAATACACACTTATATAAACATACACATGAATTCCAATACAACTATTCACTCACTAGCCTCATACTAGAACCATAGATCACAAATTACAAACCAAAACCACTAACTAAGGCCCACGGTCGTGGCCTCACAACCCCACGGTCGTGGCCTCACAAACCCCCACGGTCGTGGGTTAGAAAACGAATCTGCCCAATTGCTTAACACCCCCACGGTCGTGGCATCCAAAATGCTTCTGTTTCCAATTAAGCTCATGCATTCAGTGCTTTCAACTTCATTAAACACACACATCATGAAGATCTACAAAAATAATTACTCAAACTCACAACATACATCAACTACCAATTCAAAACCATAACATAAACACAACTCTTACTCTTCCAATCAACTCCAAAATCACAATCCACTAAATCCAACACTCTCAAACACACCACAATCAAACATACTCATTCTCTTGACAATCAATCATCAAACTCAAATACAACTTAAAATAAAACAAGAGAATCAAAAGGAAACTTACCAAAGTTGATGAAATTTCTCATATTTCCAACTTAATCACTTGAATCTTCCTTCAATTTTGAGCTTGGAAAAATAATCAAAAACTCTCTTCTCTCTTGCTTTGGATGGCCGGCCAAGAAGGGAAAAGAAAAGAAAATGAAGAAGAAAAAGAGACAAAGTCAAACTCTTATTCTCCACTTAAACCTCCACCAAGAAATTAATATTAAAATACTTTGAAATATCCTCTTCCACTCAATTATTTTCCCATTTTTCATTAATTAATTAATTTGATAAATAAATAATCTTCTTTTGGCCATATAATAATTTGACTTGTATATGTTGTATATATCTCTATATATACAACATATACACATCTCTCTTTACTTCTTTTCTCTTCTCACTTAACATTTACACTTAATCCAAATACAACAATAAATACTCCAAAACTTCTAGGGCATACTTTGGGATATTACAATTCTCCTCTCTAAAAAGAAATTTTGTCCTCGAAATTACCTGATATCAAGTCTAAAACAGCTGAGGATACTGAACTCGCATCGCTTGCTCACTCTCCCAAGTTGCCTCTTCCTTTGCATGATTCTTCCAAAGAACCTTCACTAGTGGCACTTTCTTATTTCTCAACTCTTTCACTTCATGTGCCAAAATAGCAATTGGTTCTTCTTCAAATGTCAGATCCGAACTCACCTCAATAGATTCAACTGGTAAAACATGAGATGGATCTGATCTGTACCTCTGCAGCATAGAAACATGGAAGACATTGTGGATTCTATCCAACTCAGGTGGCAAAGCGAGTCGATAAGCAACTGGTCCAACTCTTTCTAATACTTCATAAGGTCCAATAAAACGAGGACTTAGCTTCCCTTTTCTGCCAAATCTCAAAATCTTTTTCCAAGGTGACACTTTCAAAAATACTTTATCTCCAACATCAAACTCTATGTCTCTCCTCTTCAAATTTGAATAAGATTTCTGCCGATCTGAAGCTGCTTTCAACCGATCCCGAATTATCTTCACTTTCTCTTCTGTTTCTTTAATCAAATCAGGACCAACCATTTTGCCTTCTCCAACTTCATTCCAACATAGAGGCGTTCTGCATCTTCTACCATACAATACCTCAAATGGTGCCATTCCAATACTGGATTGATGACTGTTGTTGTAAGCAAATTCCACAAGTGGCAAAAATTTGTCCCAACTTCCAGAGAAATCAATGACACAGCTTCTCAATATATCCTCCAAAATCTGTATCACTCTCTCTAACTGCCCATCTGTCTATGGATGAAAAGCAGTGCTAAAGTGCAATCGAGAACCCAAAGCACCATGTAAACTTTTCCAAAACCTTGACGTAAACTGTGGATCTCGATCAGACACTCAAGAAATTGGAACTCCATGCAACTTCACTATCTCACTGATATACAGCTCAGCCAACTTTTTAAGAGAATATGAGCTGGAAGAAAATCCATCCGAACTGGAAGAAAATGAGCTGTCTTTGTCAACCGATCAACAATCACCCAAATAGCATCATGCTTCTTCTGAGTCAATGGCAAACCAGACACAAAAATCCATTATCACACGTTCCCATTTCCATTCAGGCACTGATAAAGGTTGAAGCAACCCTGTTAGAACTTGGTGCTCAGCTTTCACCCTCTAACAAGTGAGACATTTATATACAAAATCCGCTATGTCTCTTTTCATACTTGACCTCCAATAATGTTGCTTCAAATCCTGATACATCTTTATACTTCCAGGGTGCATAGCAAAAACTAACTGATGTGCTTCTTCTAAAATAATCTTTCTCAAACTAGCATCATCAGGAACACACAATCTATCTTTGCACCAAAGGCTACCATCGCTTCTCATATGGAAATCTCGGCTCTCCCCATTTTGGCAATCTGACACAATCTTCTGAATTTTCTCATCTGCCAATTGAGCTTCTTTAATATGATCCAACAACACCGATCTCAAATGTAACTGAGCCAACAATGCACCATCATCACATGATTCAAAACTAGCATGCAACGCTCTCAACTCAACAAGCAATGAGAGCGAATAAGCAGTCAAACCTGCCAAAAACTTCCGACTCAAGGCATCTGCAACAACATTCGCCTTATCAGGATGATAATCAATCAAACAGTCGTAGTCTTTTATCAGCTCTAACCATCGTCTTTGCTGAAGATTAAGCTCCCTCTGAACACCCAAATATTTCAAACTCTTATGATCCGTGTAGATAAAACACTTCTCTCCATACAAATAATGTCGCCAAATTTTCAAAGCAAATACTATAGCTGCCAGTTCCAAATCATGTGTCGGATAATTAAGCTTATGCGGCTTCAACTTCCGAGAAGCATAAGCTATGACTTTACCCTCTTGCATCAAAACACAACCTAAACAATTATGTGAAGAATCACTATAAATCACATATGGTTTATCTTCCATAGGTAAAGCAAGAACAGGCGCTTGAGTCAACATTTCCTTCAACTGCTCAAAACTAGCTTGACACTGATCTGTCCACACAAATCTAACTCCCTTTCGAAGTAATCTGGTGAGTGGAGTAGCTATCAAAGAAAAACCTTTCACAAAGCGTCGATAATAGCCTGCCAAACCCAGAAAACTTCTAACTTCAGTCACTGACTTCGGTGGACTCCAATTCAAAATAGCCTCAACTTTACTTGGATCAACTCTTATATCATCTGCTGACACTATATGACCGAGAAAAGTCACTTGATCAAGCCAAAACTCACACTTCGACAGCTTAGCATACAATTGATTCTCTCTCAAAGTCTGCAACACAATCCGCAAATGCTTGTCATGATCCTCTTTATTATGCGAATACACCAAAATATCATCAATAAAGACCACCACAAACTGATCTAGATAGGGCCTAAACACCCTATTCATCAAATCCATGAAAGCTGCAAGTGCATTCGTCAATCCAAAAGGCATCACTAAGAACTCATAATGCCCATACATTGTGCGAAAAGCTGTTTTAGGAACATCTTCCTCTCTGACCCTCAACTGATGGTACCCTGATCTCAAATCAATCTTGGAAAACACTGCTGCTCCCTTTAATTGATCAAAGAGATCATCAATCCTAGGCAAAGGATACTTATTCTTGATAGTCACCTTGTTCAATTGCCTATAATCAATGCACAACCTCAAAGTACCATCCTTCTTCTTCACAAACAAAATAGGAGCTCCCCACGGAGAAACACTAGGGCGAACAAACCCTTTATCCAACAACTCCTGCAACTGCACCTTCAACTCTCTCAACTCAGCAGGTGCCATTCGATAAGGAGTAATAGAGATGGGAGTGGTACCAGGCAACAAATCGATACCAAACTCAACCTCTCTCTCAGGGGGTAACCCTGGCAACTCCTTAGGAAACACATCTGCGAATTCAGCAACTGTGGGTATACTATCAAGTTGAGAACCCACTACTCTGGTATCCACAACATGAGCAAGATAAGCATCACACCCTTTTCTAATCAACTTTCTAGCTGCTACAGCTGATACAAACAAGGATGCAAGTTGTCTCTACTTACTAGACACCATCACACTTCTACCATCACCGGTTCTCAAAGTAACACACTTCTTTTGACAATCTACCACAGCTCCATGTTTAGACAACCAATCCATGCCTAATATCAAATCATACTCCTTAAAAGGCATTTCAATCAAATCACCCAAAAATTCCTCACCTTGCACCACAACTGAACTATCTCGGTGCACCTTGCTAACAACCACACTATGCCCTAAAGGATTTGTCACCAACACATCAAATCCTAAGGACTTTGAATGCAATTCAAACACATGCAAGATAGATGCACTTATGTATGAATGAGTAGATCCTGGATCAATCAAAGCAAGAACTAAAATGCCAAATAAAGAAAATGTACCCGCAATAACTGCCGAAGCATCCGGCTGCCTCTGCATCACATACACTCGCTGAGAAGACCCGGCCTCATCTAGCCTACTGCCTCCAGATGTAGAGCCTCCTCTCTGACTGATCCCAGGTCGACCACCTCTACTGAAACCTCTGCCCCCTCGACCTCCTCTGCTGACACTAGGTCGAGAAGCTGCAGTATCCGTCTGTCTATCCACTTATAACTCAGGGCAATCTCTAATGAAATGATCAGGTGATCCACATTTGAAACACACAATTGATCCACTAATCTTCCAACAAACACCCCCATGTATCCTACCACAATGGACACATGTAGGTGGAGTAGACCTCTTAACCACTAGAGTCAGAGCACTAGCTACAGAAACTGTAGGTCTCGGTCTCTGCCTCTGATACTGAACTGACCTGCCCGACTGCCTCTGGCTCCTACTAATCCTCAGAATAAAACTTCCTCTGCCTCTCTTCATAGACGAAGACCTTGCCTCAAACTGGGGTCTCCTAACTCTGGTCTCCTCTTCAGTAGCAGCTGCTGCAATACCCTGTGCTCTCTCAACACTTCTAGCTGCTGCAACCAACTGAGAAAAATCCTGGTATTGAGAACCAGCTACAATACACATGATAGAGGGCCTCAACCCCTCCTCAAATCTCCTACACCGGTCAATTTCATCAGAGATAATCCCCCCGGTATAATGACTCAACCGGATGAACTCTACCTCATACTCTGTCACAGTCCGGTTATCTTGTCTCAAATTCAGAAATTCCATCTTCTTAACATCCTTATACTCCCTCGGAGTATATTTCTGCCCAAATAGGTGGATCATCCATGGCATTAGGAACCATCTTCCACCAATCATAAGCATCTTTCTGCAGAAGGGATCTTGCATAATCAAATTTCTCTTCAGAAGTAGCTTGCAACTGAATAAATACCCTCTGCACTCTATCCAACCACTGCTCAGCTATTGCAGGATCTATAGTACCAAAGAAATCCTCAGCCCCATACTTCCTCAATTTATCATAATGTCTCACCGGTACTTGAGGCTGTGGTGGCGGTGGCGGCTGCTGCATTGGAGCTTGCCTCAACAGTTCTACCACATGTCTTAGCCACACTAGCGGAACCTCATCCGTAGCTGATCTCTCTGGCACAAGAGCAGGTGCCTCACTAACTCTCTCAACCCTAGCTCCATCTCTACCCTCCTCAGGAGCTACACTCTCAGCACTACCTTCTATGGACTGACGTGACTAAGACACCATCACTACCTATATCTGCAAACACAGCAGAATATACCTCATTAAAGATCAGAGACTGACAATACCAAAACATGTATTTTATTCAAAAACCAACTTTTAAAATCAAAATATTCTTTTTCTTACAATTTACCTAGGTTGAGAATCTCAAACCTAGGCTCTGATACCAAAACAATTTTAACACCCCTATACCCCATATACGCACACTACATATCACCATATCTATAATATACGTATACTGAATATAGGAATGCTACGGTTTACTAAACAACAACTCATTCCTTTTAACAATAATATGAGCAAACTTAAACATTTAAGTTATATTATAAAACACAATACACAAAACGTTCATTTAAATACGCAGCGGAAAATGTAGAGGTATTTACAAATACATAAACATCAAAAATCAAATTTTACAAAACATAAAGTTTATACATGTTTGGCAATCAGTCCTTGATCTTTAAGCTCACAATCTACACTTCAGAATCTAGACTCAACTCAGTTTAGAGGAACTCCCTGGTTCTACCCTGTCACCTGCGCGATGAACCATAATCGCGCTAAGCCAACGGCTTAGTGGTACAAACCACAATAACAATATGCTTCTATGCAATGCCAATGTCACACATTTCAACATATAAGACAATATTCACAAATGATATCTTTATATTGTTCATAACACTACATTTCATTATTTTATTCAATTATTTCATCACTTATGATTTACATTGAAACAAAGACAAGCATGGGCCCAAAAGACACTAATATGTTATTCAAAGTTAAGAGTTACTGCTTTGGTCCATAATCACAATCATCAAGCCCGTAGGCGATATATACATTTATCCATGGATAATAAACTAGATTTGAGCTTACGACCCAGTCTTTTCACTCAATCTAGCTTCATCAATTTGTTTTTGAGGCTTACGACCCAGTCTTTTCACCCCAAAAACATCACATTTATCAGCTGGACTCAGCTTACGACCCGATCTTTTCACCTATCCAGCGATTCATAGGCATGCCGCCAAACTCAGAACTCTGAAAATTGAATAACATATTAAGCACACAAATATTTCATTTATCTCTATCATTCTCTTTCTCCATTCATTTCTCATTTCATATTTCATAATTAAATAGGCAATCATGCCCCAATTATTTCATTTGCATTATCATAGCCAACAACAATGGCTTCACATTTCATCATATCTCAATTCACATTAAAGTAATTCATCATTAAAGTATACTTAACCAAGTGCATTGAACATACATTTTGTATGATCATTATATCTTCCACATTATGCAAATCATAGCATTAATCAAATGTATTAACAATACAATAAATTACTTAACACATTCACAACCAAATGTGTTGAATCTCAAAATCATATGAATGTATGCAATCATGCAAGTTTGTACTTACCTCAACAATAATTCACACCAATCTATACACTTCCTCTTCCAAGAATTCTTCACTACTAGGGTTAAGGCAATTCAACCTCTTCACAACCTAATTCAAAAGGAAAATACACACTTATATAAACATACACATGAATTCCAATACAATTATTCACTCACTAGCCTCATACTAGACCCATAGATCACAAATTACAAACCAAAACCACTATCTAAGGCCCACGGTCTTGGCCTCACAAACCCCCACGGTCGTGGGCTAGAAAATGAATCTGCCCAATTGCTTAACACCCCCACGGTCGTGGCATCCAAGGGCCACGGTCGTGGCATCCAAAATGCTTCTATTTCCAATTAAACTCATGCATTCAATGCTTTCAACTTCATTAAACACAAACATCATGAAGATCTACAAAAATAATTACTCAAACTCACAACATACATCAACTACCAATTCAAAACCATAACATAAACACAACTCTTACTCTTCCATTCAACTCCAAAATCACAATCCACTAAATCCAACACTCTTAAACACAACACAATCAAACATACTCATGCTCTTGACAATCAATCATCAAACTCAAATACAACTTAAAATAAAACAAGAGAATCAAAAGGAAACTTACCAAAGTTGATGAAATTTCTCAAATTTCCAACTTAATCACTTGAATCTTCCTCCAATTTTGAGCTTGGAAAAATAATCAAAAACTCTCTTCTCTCTTGCTTTGGATGGCCAGCCAAGAAGGGAAAAGAAAAGAAAATGAAGAAGAAAAATAGACAAAGTCAAACTCTTATTCTCCACTTAAGCCTCCACCAAGCAATTAATATTAAAATACTTTGAAATATCCTCTTCCACTCACTTATTTTCCCATTTTCCATTAATTAATTAATTTGATAAATAAATAATCTTCTTTTGACCATATAATAATTTGACTTTTATATGTTGTATATATCTCTATATATACAACATATACACATCTCTCTTTACTTCTTTTCTCTTCTCACTTAACATTTACACTTAATCCAAATACAACAATAAATACTCCAAAACTTCTAGGGCATACTTTGGGATATTACACTATCATGGCATAGACAAGATTTGCAGGAATAAGAAGTCTTTCATTGGTTTCATGGTAGTTGTCGAGGTACTCTTCTTCCACCAATGTCAATTCTATTCTTATACCTGCATGAATTTGATTTCCAATGTCATTACAGGTATGGGCTTATGAACATAATCTCATGAGGGTGCCTGATATTTCTTGAGAGATATTAAAATATCCAAGGTTAAGTTTTTTGTTGTCCGATCTCACAGCAATTCTCAACTCTCATCATGTGCACACCCAACATTATTACTTGAGTTGCCTAACTAGAGACCAAGTAAAATAGTATTAGTATGCTTTATAGTTTATGTAAAAAGTTTACTTACCTTTTTTCATCCTAGAGGTTGACTTGGCTTGGTGCAAAGTTGAAAACAGGCGAATTAGACCCCTTTTTTGAATGTTGCATTGCCTTGCCAACATTCTCGCTAAATCATTGTTGATCCTGTGTCTAGTGGCTGGTTTCTTAGAGAAAGGGTATATGAATGGTTCCTTGGTCCTGAGCGGCGGAGGGTCCTGATGAACTGCCCAATGTATACCTTGAACATTACATCAATGCCAAAAAATTCATGGCAGCTAGCTCAAAATGGCTATAATGTTGAAGATTATCTTTGTGTACCGGGTGCATCATGCGCACAATTCATTCGAACATAACTTTTGAACTTTGATGTGTCTCCTGTTGGCATTCAGGGACTTTCTGGGGAGGAAGAAGGAGATGATGAGGAAACCAGTGATGAAGAGGAGGAGAGAGGACCTATCTCTTATTCCAAGGCTGGAACCTCTCAGGTAAACATGCGTCATTCTATCATTGCAATTGTTTTTTTTTCAACTTATTTTGCTATTCTCTTGATTATTGTAGGCTGTCGATTCATTTGATCATGAGGCTAGACCTTCCTCTATTGTTCCTCCATTTGCTCCTTCTCACAAACCAAAAGTGCCATCTCATCCGCAAGGCTCTGATACGAGTTACATCGCAGGTCATCCTTTTTCATGATGATTTATGTTATATGTGTGCATGATTATGTATGTCCTTACCCTTTCCTTTTCTGACTCACAGTGAATGCTTGAAGAATAAAATAAGAAACTACAGGAAGATTTAGCCGCTAACCATCAATAGATCGCCCATCTCGAAAGATTGTATCATCAGTCGGAGCAAAACTTTCAAGACTTTTGATTCTAGGGAATGAGGGATCCTAGGGCTTCATCTTCTAGGGGGCCCCAAGCTATAGACCATGAGATTCTTGCATCTACTCGAAATGATTACTACTATAGGCCTGAATTCAAGGGTAGAGATTCAAGTGCTCCTTCTTCAAGTGGACTTGGGACAGATGATATGCCTCCTCCTCCAACAGGCGATGACTTTCTTAGAGCTTTGTTTGATTATGGACCACCTCCTCCTTCTCAATGATCCTTGTATTAATTGAGGAAAAATTGTATTATTAATAATAACAATAATAATAATGACAATGATAATAATAATAATAATAATAACAATAATTTTTACTTTTATTACAACTTTGACTTTTCTTCTTATCTTTTTTTATCATTTTTTATCATTATTATTATTACAGTATATATGAAAGTTTTCCTCATAATTCAAGATCCTGAAGCACCCCTGATTTGCAAATCCAAACATAACACGGTGACTCAAATCTTTTAAATTTCCTTTCCTTTTGCATCTCAGCCTGGATTGTTGCTCTTTCCTTATCAAACTCGGTGAACAAAGCAGCTTTCAATGTTATATTTCCCAATGAAAACTAAGAAATTTTCCACAAAATTTTTTTTCAATATTCAAAAATCCCTTTCAACAATTTTATAAATTTTCTTTAATTTCAACAATGACAAAACTCAATTTGAAGAAAATTAATGGTTTATGTAAAAATATGAAAGCTATTCATTGGGAGAAAATATCTTGGTCTCAAATTAATACTTTGAAGTGCTTTCAAAATGTTAAATTAGACTATTCTTTTCTTCATGCCATGGTTTCCTTTTGGGATGTGAATTCTAGGACATTTAAGGTAAATGACTTTGAGATATGTCCCATGATTTAAGAATTTGAGGCCATCCTTGGATATCTAAACAATCAACCAATGGTGTTGCCCGTGTTGATTTCCAAAACTCAACAAAAGATGCAAATGTTGTTTCAAATTTCAAAACCCGAAGTCTTGCAATTAACTGGAGATGAGAAAATTCTGCTTGGTCCCTTGATTGACTTTTGTATTTCTCATTTGGCTCCTACTAAGTCAAGGGGATGCATGTTGTGTCTATGCTTGCTTAGATAATTCTTGCTTGTTTCACCTAATGGGGATATCGATCCATGAATATTGGAAATCATGGACCAAATTGAAGGAGATTTATCGCCAATACCTGTGATCTTGGCTGAGACCTTAGTGGGATTGGATCAATTCAAATTAGAATCTTCATGGAGATTGGCCAGAATTCCCTTACTGCTACAGGTAATTACCTAAACTGCTCTTTCGAGTTTTCAATTTAGGACTTTTTCTTTTTATTTTTATCGCTCTAATTTTTTCCTAGTCCCCCCTTGCGAGTTATTAGAACTATCGAGATGTCCTAACTTTTGCCTAGGTCGCCCTTGCAGGTTTTCAACTTAGCGGACCCTTTTTCTTATTATTTTATTATTGGTTCTAATTTTTGCCTAGTCCACCCTTGCGGTTTTTCAAAACTAGTGAACCACCCTAATATTTGCTTAGGTCATCCTTGCAGATTTTCTACCTAACAGGCTTTTTTTTTTATATTGGTTCTAATTTTTGCATAGTCTGCCCTTGCAGATTTTCGAAACTAGTAAACAACCCTAATTTTTACTTAGGTCATCCTTATGGATTTTCTACCTAGCGAGCTTTTTTTATGTTCATTTTAATTTTTTCCTAGACCACCCTTACGAGTTTTCGAAACTAGCGAACCTCCCTAATTTTTTTCTTAGGCTGTCCTTGCAGATTTTCCACCTAACTTGCTTTTTTCCCTTATAGAATTGGCTTCAGGAGCGTCTCTGCTTACTCGACACTCCATCCATGGATTTTGCCAGACACCTGCCATGACATCATTCTACCAGGAAACTACTCCATCCTGCTTCTTTATATGTTGACTATGCTACAGTCAACATCCGTTGGTTAGTACCTGGGTGGAAGATTTCACGCATCACCATTTGGACGTATTTGATGTATGTTCCTCTCACTGCTCTTCGTTGAGGTACTTGGTATGATCCTCGCCAGCTTTACTATCAGTATGGAGCCGAGCCTCAAGGTTCTGAGTTTACTCCTAACTTCGACATGTCTTGTCTGACTGAAGCCTTCTTGGATAGGCTGAAGTAAAGCTAGCCTGCACGCTACACTTATCATCTGTCATAGATTTTACATTTTATTAATACTTTAGAAAGAACAATGTTGGATGAAAATTAATGAGCATAATAAAAGATGTTTCTTTTCCTTTTATAATTTGTCATCACCTTTTGCTATTGTGATATTTATTTTACCATATTTGGTGAAATACTTGAAACAGTGCACATAGAATAATTTTAATATTAACTATATTTTATTAAATTGGGGAATAATCAAACATAAAGCCAGCATACACAAGATCACTCCTATCACCAACCAGCCCTTTTGGGTTTTCTAATTGACAATTTTCTCTCGTTTAGCCCTAATTGTTGCCTAGTTCACCCTTTTGGGTTTTTGGAATTAGCGGACTGCTCTAACTTTTTTCTAGGCCTCCCGTTTTGGGTTTTCAACCTAGCGAGCTCTTTTCTTTTTTTATTTACACATAAAATCTCTTCGACCTATCCATGTTCACCAGCTCACTAAACTCTTTCCCATCCATGTCTGATATTTTGACTACACCCTTGCTCATGGCTTGGACTAAATTTTCCTCTTGGATCAGAGACATTAGGTTTACAGTGCTTCAAGACTAAGTCACCGATTCTGAACTTTCTAACCTTAACCCTTCTATTGTAGGCTCGAGCTATCTTCCTTTGGTATAGCTGATGATGATACAGTGCCTTCAACCTCCTCTCTTCTAATAAGGCTAACTGTGTGTATCTGCTTACTATCCACTCCATCTCAGGCAGTTCAGCTTCTAGGACCACTCTTAATGACTTGATCTCTATTTCAATTGGTAACACTGCTTCCATCCCATAAACTAAGAAAAACGGTGTCATTACAGTAGGCGTCGTACACTTGTTCTGTATCCCCATAAAGTAAAAGGAATCATTTCTGACCAATCTCTGTATGTCTTGACCATCTTATATAGAGTCTACTTAATTGTTTTGTTTATTGCTTCTACTGTACAATTAGCCTTCGCTCTATAAGGAGAGGATCGATGATGATGAATTTGGTACTTCGAGAATAAGTCCTTAACTGGTCCTTGAAACTGTACCCCATTGTCCGATATCACACTATGCGAGACCCCATATCTGCAGATGAGATTCTTTTCAATAAATCTTGCCATTTGCCTTGCCCCCAACTTGTTGACAGATTTAGCTTCAAACCATTTTGAAAAATAATCCACTGCTACCATGATAAAGAGGTGACAGTTTGAAGTTGTCGGATGTATCTCTCCTATAATGTCAATTCCCCAAGTTGCAAAGGGCCAGGGTGAAGACATAGAATGCAATTCTTTAGGAGGCATGTGATTCAAATTACCATACACCTGATGTAATATCCCAATGTATGCCCTAGAAGTTTTGAATATTATTGTTGTTTTAATTGGATTGAATGTATGTGTTAAATTGAAAGAGAAAAGAATTTTTAAAGGAAGTGTATATGTTGCATATATGGTAGTATAAATAACATATACATAAGTCAAAAGGGATGGTCAATGGAAGAGGATATTTATTTGTGATATGTGAAATTACTTAAATGGGCATATGACTGACAAGAGTTAAGTTTAAATGGATGAGGGCATTTAAGTAATTGTTGTGTTAGAATTGCATGGTGGAGATTTAAAGAAGAAGAGAAGTTTGACTTGTCATTATTTCTTTTCTTCTCTTTTCTTTTGGTGTGGCCGGCTATCAAAGGAAAGGGAGAGGAAGAGAGGTGTTCTAAGTTCTAAACATCAAATTGAAGGGAGAATCAAAGGATTAAGTTGGAGATTTGTGAAATTTCTTCAATTGAGGTAAGTACTCTCTTGTTTTCTTTTTTTATTTGTGAGGTTGTGTTTGAGGTGAGTTATGATTTGTAGTTATTATGATTAAGTGTGTTTGAGATGTGTTTATAAGTGTTGAAATTGATTGTAAGTTACAAAGTTAAATTGGTGTTGGTTTTGGTTTGAAGATGGTAAGTTAAGTGGATGTTGATATGGAAAGAATAAGAATGATGTTGGTTTTAGGGTTTTGAAGTGGTATATGTTTAAATGTATTGTTAATGTGATTATTGTGATGAACATGTAAAATAAGTGTTAAAGACATTGATTATATCCATTTGAATAAGGTTATGTTGTGTATAATGTGTTTTAATTCAATCAAAAGAAAATTGGCCATGTTTAGGGTTTTTGTTTATGAGAGACACGGCCAAACTAAGGAAGAGACACGGCCAAAACTAAAGATTTTTGGGAGACACGACCAAGTTTAAGGAAATTTGGCCGTGTTGGATGATTTTTGGGGAGACACGGCCACTGGCTTGGCCGTGTCCCTTGCCCATGTTTGCCACTGCCTGATTTTTGTTGAGAGACACGGCCGTGTCCCTTGCCCGTGTCTGCCTCGGTTGATTTGGTGTTGAGAGATATGGCCACAATCTTGGCCGTGTCCCTTGAGTGTGTTGGCTACTGTGATTGTTCTTTGCTCCTCTTGCATTGTTGAGAAAGAACATACATTTGATGATGCATATGATACTATATGAACAATGTTATGTTATATACATTGTGAATCTTGTGAATGGTAATGTGTTATATGAATAATATACTTCATAATGTTACATCAATGATGCTATATGTAAAATGTGAAGGATATGATGAGGTAAATGATTATGTATAGCTTGCTGGGAGTGGCTCTTGAGGTAAGTACAAACCCTAATCCACATTATTGCATATCAATAATATTATGTTTGGCATAATATGAGCTTTATGAAATGTGAATTGAGATAATTGAAGCATATTTGCTTGGATGATAATGTTCAATGTAACTGATTATGTATACTTGAATAATGAAGTATTAATATGTGAATTGAAATATAATGTGATGTGAAGCCATTGTGATTGGCTATGATAACTCAAATGAGATGTGAAGCCATTGTGATTGGCTATGATAACTCAAATGTGATGTGAAGCCATTGTGATTGGTTATGATGATTCAACTGAAAGACATAAGGTATGTTTGCCTAATTGATGAAGAGAATTGAGAATGAAATTGATAAATGAATGGTGTGGCTAATGTGTTATTCCATTTTCAGAGTTTGTTATTGGTAGCATGCCTAATGATAGTAACAATTTCTTGAAGTTAGGTTGGGCTTGATCCTTGAAGCCAAGTTGGGTAGAAGTTTAACATGTTTTACTCCCTTGAAGCTTGGTTGGGTCTAGTCCTTGAAGCCTAATTGAGATGTTACAACCCTTGAAGCTAGGTTGGGTTGTTTCTTGAAGCCAAGTTGGGTTGATACTTAGCATGCTTTGTTCCCCTTGAAGCTTGGTTGAACCTAAGTCCTTGAAGCCTTGTTGGTTCTATGATAATGATAAATGTGATAACAAAACCAAAGCATTAACTCTGAAAATTGAATGGAATATTAGTGTCTTTTGGGCCCGAGTCTGTCTTTGTTGTCAATGTGTTATACAAATGTTGAAATAAATGAGTAATGAGATCTATGATTGCCTTTGTTGAAAATGTGATTCATGAATGGTGATAATGATTGCCTTCATTGGAAATGTGATTCATGATTGGTGAATTGTGAATAAAATAATGATATGAAGTATGTATATTGATATAATGATGGTGAGTATTAGTGATGGATTGTGGTTGGTGTTAATGATATGTATATATGTATATATAATATATGAGATTAGTAGAGATATTTGAAAGGTGCAATTCAAAAGGAAAAACATGATAAGAAACTAATGGCACATGAAAGTGGTATTTCATTATATGCTAGAATTTCTATAATGTATGTTTATATGTTATATTTGTACTACTAAGCTCTCGGGCTTAGCGCGGATGTGTAATCGCGCAGGTGACTAGGTGGAAGATATGAAGTCTTTCGTTATGCCAAGAGAAGAGTAAGAGTTTATCAAGACCAACTAGAGGGTGATGCATACATGTATAATTTTTAATTATGATGTATTTCTAACAAGAGTATATTTATATGTATAAAGGAAGTTTTGATAATGATAAGATGATGATATATATGTAATATCATTAAAAGTATAATGATTCTGTAAATGTTCTTTAAATTTATGTATTGTGGTTTGAACTCTGTTAAAGGTTTTAAAAATGTAACGAAAAGTGGCATCCTTATACTTTATATACTTACTGTATGTATACTAGGTGTATGTATAGTACTTATATGGAGTATCGGGGTGTTACAATTATTTTGGTATCAGAGCTTAGGTTCGAGATTCTCGGCCTAAGTGAAATTAAAAAGAAAAAGTTTTGAAAAGTTTAAATAGAAGTAAAAAAGGAAAAGTTTTGAAATGAAATTTGTAATACATGCATATGCATTGACACCTAGGTTGGTCTCGGATGTGGCATTATATGAATTGTAAAATATTTGTGTTATATGAGATGGATGCTAGTGTGTGAATGATGTTTTACATGAAAGAAAAGCTAGAGAAAGTAATGATATGGATTTATATAAGTTTAATTGAAAAAAAAAATGGAAATTTATGCAAGTAAAGTGAATTGTTAAATGTGTTGAAGTATAAAGAAATGAAAAGGAGAATAAAGTTGAAAATGAGTTGAAATCAAATCAAGATAAGAGTATGTACTCTTTCCTCTACACTTTGAATCTCTTCATAATAGAGTTTATGTTGGGTTTGCTAGACAGAGGAAATATTGTTGAAGTGTTAATATTGAAGGATATGTTATTAAAATGAGGAGAGTGTGGTGGAATATTGAATGAGTTGATTAGTATAGACAAAGTGTAACTATTTAAAGTTTGGGGTATATATATATATAAAGTTAAGGTTTTGTTTAAAGGAAAAAGAGATGATATTGGTTAAGTAAGAATATAAATTGGTATTGTTATTTTAATGCAAACATGGTGAATTCAATGTTAGAAATGTGAGATGCTTGAATATTGTGAAAGCTCATGGTAATGGTGGTAATATGTGACATTTGGATTTTTGAAATGAGCTTGATAATTGTGAAAATTATATGTTTTGATATTGCTTTGTGATATATATACATAAGATGTTTTTAAAGTGATATTAAGAAAAGATGAGTTTGGCAAATTGAAGTTTAAACAAAGTAGTAAGTTGAAAAGTTAAAGTTTTAGTGGAATTTGATAAAAAAATTATTTGGATATTGATAGTTAAATGTATAATCAGTACATGAATTAGGTGAAATGACTAATATTGCACATGAAAATATTATGAATTGAGTAATGTGATTGATAGCATGAGAATTTGTTTTGAAGTAATAAGGGAAGTGGATAAGCAAATGAAAATGAGCTATTTTAAGTCATTTTACTGCTAAGGGTAAAAATGGATATGGAAGTATATTAAATGCTTTTAAAGACAAAAGTGAAAGAGATGTCACATTGGGAATGTGACTAACATGGATGTGAAGTGCTATTATAGTCAGAATATATATATATATATATATGTTGTGTGAATAAATACTTTACATCATATTGGAAGAATGAGTATGATAGTGTTTAAAAGAAAGTGATAAACATTAAATGTGTATTGAATGTATGAAAAAGGAAAATAAAATAAGAGCATATAATTAAATGTGTACATGTATATGAATGTGGTATAATTATAGAATTAGTGATGTGGAAATGATGTTGTATGTATTAGTGGACCTAAGAGAGATTAGGTCTTGAACTGTGTAAAGCTAAATGAATTATGTGATGGAAATGATTATAGAATGGACTTGAGTAATAGTGGACAGTGGTATCGTTATAGTGAGTATTGAACTTGATGATCATATGATATTTAGAGTCCCAAAGTATTCGCATATGGAAAGTTCTATGTAATTATATATTATAAGAAATTGTAAATGGATTAGAAATGAAGTAACGAATAGAAACTGTATGAGAACTGTATATGATTGAATATGTATATAGTAATATTGTTGAAACATGAATTAAGTGGATAAAGATTATATAATCGAGTGCAAATTGGTTTGAAACGGAGTTGGAATATGTTAATTTCTAATATAGCAAAAATGTAAAAAAGGAATATGTAACTCTTGAGATACACCTTAGCTTTGTATTCGTAAAGATTGAGAATAAATTATAAAAAGAACAGTATTGATTTGAAAGTCCCAGGCTTGAATATTAATCTCTTAAAGCCATGTGTGTTGTTCAGTATATTTGATCGATTAGTTTGTTATCCATAGATTTGGGTCTTAGATAAAATGATTGTAATACAGATTTGGTGAGATTGAAAATTTTGTTTGAAAAGTAGAGTTAAAAGTTATGATGGATGAAGTTGTACCTTAACATTTTATGTTAAGAATTGGGTTATAATTATGAAGATAAAGGGATAAATTATAAAATGTGACTGAAAGTTATACTGAATATGTTTATGGTATGTAATGAATAAATGAATGAACTTGAGGTTTAAATGAATGAGCTATAGATAGTAAATATGGTATAAATTTTTTTATGAGAATTGGTGGGAATTATATGAAGATAATTTGAAGTGATTTGTTATCATGATAATTTGATTGAATATGGATCGGAAGAGATCAGGAATTGAATCTAAGTTTGCCCTAATGGAATTAGGTTATATATATGCATATAGGAATATTGTGATTTCATGATAAGTTTAAATAAATTAATTGTTGGTTGGAATTGAACAAGATTGGAACGTGGGTATATTGTGACAGATAGATCAATTGATCTGAATTTGGCTAAGATTATGAATCATTATCAAGATTTAACATATATAGTTGTACTAAGAGTGTAATTATTTGCATGATAATGGATATGATGTAAAATGTTAAAGTGTGAATGGACATGAACGAATGGAGTTTTAGTAGTTATAAATCATGATAAAAAGGGAAAAGATTGGTTATTTATAAAATAAAGTGAAAGGAAATGTATTAATATGTAAGTTAAGTAAAAAGCATGCTAAAGAAGTAACTCCATTTGTGAAAAATAAGGATTTTGTTATCCATTGAGATTTGATAAATGTCTATTTAGACAGTGATTATAATGACGGGATAATTAATGCTATGATATAAACCAATGATTTTAAGGTTAAAGTTAAGAGAATAATTACAAAGAGGTGAAGGAAAACAATATATTAAATATAAAAATTGAATGAAGTATAAGTGTACTATAAAATGACCTGATTATTGTATAAAGATATTAATAGGAATGTAATGAGTTCTTTTGAATGGTTGATCAAGGAAGTAATAAGATATATAAACATGTAGAATGACGAGTTATGGAAGTTAAAGAAGGTGATTGATTCTAAAGGGGAGAGTTGAAGTTATATGATTTGATGACATAATAACTTAAGCATATAATTAACTTCATATGGAAGTTAAGACAGTATTTTGTTAAGAATGAATTTATATGGTACTGATAATTTTGAGAACGAAATTATTTAAGGGGGAGAGAATTGTAATATCCCAATGTATGCCCTAGAAGTTTTGAATATTATTGTTGCTTTAATTGGATTGAATGTATGTGTTAAATTGAAAGAGAAAAGAATTTTTACAGGAAGTGTATAAGTTGCATATATGGTAGTATAAATAACATATACATAAGTCAAAAGGGATTGTCAATGGAAGAGGATATTTATTTGTGATATGTGAAATTACTTAAATGGGCATATGAGTGACAAGAGTTAAGTTTAAATGGATGAGGGCATTTAAGTAATTGTTGTGTTAGAATTGCATGGTGGAGATTTAAAGAAGAAGAGAAGTTTGACTTGTCATTATTTCTTTTCTTCTCTTCTCTTTTGGTGTGGCCAGCTATCAAAGGAAAGGGAGAGGAAGAGAGGTGTTCTAAGTTCTAAACATCAAATTGAAGGGAGAATCAAAGGATTAAGTTGGAGATTTGTGAAATTTCTTCAATTGAGGTAAGTACTCTCTTGTTTTCTTTTGTTATTTGTGAAGTTGTGTTTGAGGTGAGTTATGATTTGTTGTCATTATGATTAAGTGTGTTTGAGATGTGTTATAAGTGTTGAAATTGATTGTAAGTTACAAAGTTAAATTGGTGTTGGTTTTGGTTTGAAGATGGTAAGTTAAGTGGATGTTGATATGGAAAGAATAAGAATGATGTTGGTTTTAGGGTTTTGAAGTGGTATGTGTTTAAATGTATTGTTAATGTGATTATTGTGATGAACATGTAAAATAAGTGTTAAAGACATTGATTATATCCATTTGAATAAGGTTATGTTGTGTATAATGTGTTTTAATTCAATCAAAAGAGAATTGGCCATGTTTAGGGTTTTTGTTTATGAGAGACACGGCCAAACTAAGGAAGAGACACGGCCAAAACTAAAGATTTTTGGGAGACACGGCCAAGTTTATGGAAATTTGGCCATGTTGGATGATTTTTGGAGAGACACGGCCACTGGCTTGGCTGTGTCCCTTGCCCATGTTTGCCACTGCCTGATTTTTGTTGAGAGACACGGCCGTGTCCCTTGCCCGTGTTTGCCTCGCTTTATTTGGTGCTGAGAGACACGGCGACAAGCTTGGCCGTGTCCCTTGAGTGTGTTGGCTACTGTGATTGTTCTTTGCTCCTCTTGCATTGTTGAGAAAGAACATACATTTGATGATGCATATGATACTATATGAACAATGTTATGTTATATACATTGTGAATCTTGTGAATGGTAATGTGTTATATGAATAATATACTTCATAATGTTACATAAATGATGCTATATGTAAAATGTGAAGGATATGATGAGGTAAATGATTATGTATAGCTTGATGGGAGTGGCTCTTGAGGTAAGTACAAACCCTAATCCACGTTATTGCTTATCAATAATATTATGTTTGGCATAATATGAGCTTTATGAAATGTGAATTGAGATAATTGAAGCATATTTGCTTGGATGATAATGTTCAATGTAATTGATTATGTATATGTAACACCCCTTCCCAGCCTACATGTGTAAATTGAGTAGAGGCGCCACACTATCCAAATGTTGCTACCAATTTTACTTAATTCGAATTTTAGTTCTGGTTTTACAGAAATTTTGCCAGAGGTTCACCTAGAAATTTGATCCCAAGTGTCGACAAAACTGATTTTTTTTTTCTGATTTTTGAAAACATTTTTACATAGACCAATGCAAATGCAACCAGTTTCAATACACTCCCAATGAATCCACCTTATACCCTCAACTACAAACCTGCAAGAAGAGTTCACACTTCTAATACAAAATAAGTAGATGTTTATTATTATCACATACTTTTAATAATCTTATATATATATGATAATCTTGTCTTTACCAAAATTTCATTTATACATATGAATACATTCTTGTCAGAAATACAACATAACGAAATTATACATGTATGCATCACCTTCTAGTTGGTCTCGAAATACTCTTACCCTACTCGTGGCATAACAGTTTGACTTCCAGATCAACTACCTACTCACCTGCGCGATATATACAACCGCGCTAAGCCCGAAAGCTTAGTAGTACTAATAAATATTATAAACATACATAACAGACAATCATACTTATATGTTAACTTCATATATTATTATTTTCTTATCATATTTTCCCATTTCAATTACACCTTATTTATATTTCTACTAATCTCATAATTATATACATATGCACGTATTTCATTAATACAACCCACAATTCCATGACTTATTAAAACATTCATAAAATAATACTCACAATGTCCACAACCACCTCCATATTATTCATCATATTGTATTTTCATGTAGTACCTTCAGATCTCATCATTCAACATAGTTTTTCAATCTACATTCACCTTCAATAATTTATTTATACATTGTAATCATCTCATTTCATAATTATCATCATATATCTCATATCATTACATCTTATTCCATAATTCACATTTAAACAAAAACAATCATTGGTCTCATTATTCATTCATTTCACATTTCATGAATCACATTTAAACAAAGACAAGCATGGGCCCAAAAGACACTAATATGTTATTCAAAGTTCAGAGTTACTGCTTTGGTCCATAATCATAATCATCAAGCCCGTAGGCGATATACACATATATATATCTATCCATGGATAGGGTAACAGACCCAGTCTCTTGGACCTCTACTTGGCTAGACTCAAGGAGATCCTCAACCCAGCAAGACTGTTACCAAAACAAGTATAACAGACCCAGTCTCTTGGACCTCAACCCGACTAATCTCGAGGAGATCCTCAACCCGGCAAGACTGTTACTATTATTCATATATTTCATAGGCATGCCGCCAAACCCAGAACTCTGAAATCTGAATAACATATTAAACACACAAACATTTCATTCATCTCTTCATAATCTCTTTCTCAATTCATTTTATATTTCATAAGCAAATTAGGCAACCATGTCTCAATCATCTCATTTGCATCATCATAGCCAACAATCATGGCCTCATATCTCATATGATCTCAAATCGCAATGAAGCAACTCTTCATAACATCATATCTTTCACATTACATTTCATCATCACATCTTGCACATTTCACATTTCATTATATTTAAAATCACATTAATCAATTCATTATTCAAATGGATATAATCAATGGCATTAACACATATTTTACATGCTCATCACAACATTCACATTATAACTAAATATGTCACAAGTCTCAATATCATATGAATGTATGCAATAATGTAGTTTGTACTTACCTTAAAACCAACTCACACCAATCTATACACTTACTCTTCCAAGAATCCTCAACACTTAGATTAGGGCAATTCAACCTCTTCACAACCTAATCCAAAAGGAATATTAGCAAAATGACCATATGAATAGTAAATTCTGGTTTTAGACTCCACTTTATCCTTATTTTGAAAAATTGTATAAAATAATCTACTTGACTAAAAATTCTAAAATTTTTACAGAATTTAGTTTTACATCTTAAAATCATTCCTTTAAAATTTCAGATCAAACTGAATACAAAATCTTGGTCAAATAGTTCACCTAACCAGACTGCCCCAATTGCCCTGCATCCTGGCAGCAGTTCTGAACTTTGTGAATTCTGTAAATTAAATTCAATCAACGTGGTTCCAAATTATTTTTCTCAAATACTAGACTCACTAAGCAACAACATATCCAAATTTCAATTGAATATGATTTTTCTACATTTTATTAAAAATCCCGAAAGATAGTTGTCTCAGTTAAGGTACCTGCTGGAACAGGTCTAATAAAAATAATCTTTCCAAATTCATAACCATTCCAAAATCGAATCCACATATTTTTCAGTCGTTCTAGACTCATAGAGGCACAACATATCAAAAATTCACTTCAAGAACAGTTTTCTATATTTAATTAAAAATCATACAAGTCACAGCCTTTACTAATTGTAAAACAGAAAAAATTTCACTAAACACAACTCTTACTCTTCCATCACCCACACCAACCTAACTTCTTATCTTTAATTCCATTTCAACACTTTTACACACACCATACACAAACACACTCCAACCATCAACAACACTCCATCAAACTCAAACAAAATTCCAAATAGAATAAGAGAAATCAAGAGAAAACTTACTTGAATATTATGCCAAATCTTCAACATCCCTCTTCAATTCTCTCAAAATCCCTATGGATTTGATGTGTATAAGCAAAATCACAACTCTCTCTCTCTCTCTCTCTCTCTCTCTCTCTCTCTCTCTCTCTCTCTCTCTCTCTCTCTCTCTCTCTCTCTCTCTCTCTCTCTCTCTCTCTCGTGTAAGAAGAAGAAGAAGAAGAAAAAATATCTTTTTCCTTCTTCTTTTCATGTTTATCATATATATATATAATAATAATAATAATATAATATAATATAATAAATTATTTCAACCTCCACCACACACTTTCTCCCTTTGACTTTTCTTTCTTCTTTTTCTTTTATTATTATTATTATTATTATTATTATTATTATTATTAATTAATTAATTAATTAATTAATTATATAAACTTACTTTTCCTACACCACTTTATACATTATGTATATGTAATATATATGTTGGTATATGTATATCTCTTTTATATTTCCTTTATATTTTCCATATTTTTCAAATACCACATAAATATATATCATCCCTCATATACACCTATTTCTTATAATATTTTCCTTACATATTTTACCAACATATCTTCTCACAACTACCATTCCAATGTACACCAAAATAGTGTATTAAATTAATTCATTTATCTTCTTTTGACTTTCATTAGTTTAACTTATATATGTTATATATATATACCTTCACTTCTTTTCTCCTTCCATTAAACATACTCCTTAAATCCAAATACCACAATAATTATTCCAAAACTTTTAGGGTGTACCTTGAGATATTACAATTCTCTCCCCCTTAAATAATTTCGTCCTCGAAATTATCTAGTATAATAGCAATCCACTCTTAACATAATACCATCTTAACTTTCATATGAAGTTAATTATATTCTTAAGTTATTATGTCATCACATCATATAACTTTTACTCTCTCCCTTAGAGTCAATCATCTTCTCTAAATTTCATAACTCATCATTAGATCCATTTATATATCTTATTACTTTCTTATCCAAACATTCAAAATATCTCATTACATTCCCAATTAATTTATCTTGATGTAAGAATCAGATCATCTTATATTATACATGTACTTTGTCTAATTATTACATTCAAGATATTTTATTACTTCATCTCTTTATAATTACTCTCTTAACTTCAACCTAAAAAAAAAATCATTGATTATCCCATCATTAAAATCACTTCCAGAATAGACATTTATCACACCTTAATTGATAACAATATCCTTATTTTTCCTACACTTAATTTTTTTTCCTTTTTTCTTCATTTACAACTGATTTAACTCAATACATTCACATCCATACATTTGTCAGAATATTACATCACATACATTATCATTTAAATCTTATGCTCCTAGTACAACTGTACACATTAAATTTTAATAATGATTCATAATCTTCATAGAATCTAGATCAATTGATCTATCTGTCACAATATAGCCACGTTTCAATCTTGTTTAATTCAAATCAACAATTAATTTATTTAAACTTATCATGAAATTTCACAATATATATATATAACCTAATTCCATTAGAGCAAACTTATATTCAAATCCTGATCTCTTCAGATCCATATTCAGTAAAATTATCATAATTACAAATCACTTTAAATTATCTTTCAATAGACACATAGTTTATTTCCTACTATCTTAGTATAATTTCCACCAATTCTCATGATAATCTCATACCATACTTTCTATCCATAGTTCACTCACTTAAACCTTAAGTCCATTCATTTATTCACTTTATACCATAAACATATTTAGTATAACTTTCAGTCACATTTTGTAATTTCCCCTTTTTAATATCTCCTCACATTTCATACCATTACGATCTTTACATAATCAGCTTTTTATCACATTAGCCATAACTCAAAACATTTTACATTTCTCTTTTCTTTCCTTACTTTTCATAATTATAACCAAATTTCTAACATAAAATGATAAAGTATAACTTTACCAGTCATAATTCTTGATCATGTTTCTAGAAACATAATTATCAATCTCACCAAAACTGCACTACAGTCATGTTATCTCAGTTCCAAATCTGTGGATAACAAAATTAATTGACCAAAATATACTAAACAAATCATAATAGATTAATGGTCATGCCTGAAGCTTATAAATCCATACTGTTCCTTTATTATTCAACTTCCAACCTTTCTAATTACAATGCTAAATTATATCATAAGAATTACATATTCATTCTCTAAACTTTTGCTACACCAAGAGTTAACACATTTCAACTCTATCTCAAAACAATTTGCACTCGATTATGTTCATCATTAGCCTAACTCCTGCTCAACAATATTATTATTATTATCATCTCTTATGTATACATATTCAATCATATGCAATTCTTACACAATTTCCCTTTTGTTACTCCATTTCGAATCTACTTCTAATCCATTTACAATCTCTTATTATACACATATACATAAAACCTTCCCACATGTGGATACTTTGGAACTCAAAATATTATATGATCATCAGGTTCAGTGATTACCATAACAATTTCACCATCCAATATTACTCGAGTCCATTCTCACTCTAATCCATCTAGTTTTGCACAGTTCAAGACCTAATCTCTCTTAGGTCCACTAATACATGCAATATCATTCTTAATATCATTATACCAGTAATTATACCACCTACATATACATAGGCCACATCCATAATGTGACTCACTTCCCACATTTCTCACATAATACAATTACATTCATATCGAAAAACTCATCTCTCATATCCTATACATGTATACACTTAATCATGTAATTTTATTTAATTTCTCTTTTGCATACAATCTGTACAAATTTAATGTTTATCATTTTTCTTTGAACATTATCATACTCATTCTTTTGACATGATTTAAATTATTCATCAACACAACAAATATATACATTCTAACCATAATAACACTTCACATATATTCAAGTCACATTTCTAATGTGACATCTCTCTCATTTTTTTTATATATATTTTTAAAGCATTTAATGTACCTTCATATCCATTTTCAACCTTACTAGTCAAATGACTTAAAGTAACTCATTTTCACTCGCTCAATCACTTTCTTTTATTTCAAAACAAATTCTCATACTATCAATCTCATTACCCAATTCGTAGTATTCTCATATGAAAGAATGTTCATTGCAAATAGCTCATATGTTTAATATCTAAATAATCTTTATCAACATTCCATTAAAATTCTAAATTCTCAAATCACTATTTCACCTAAATTTCAACTTACAATTCTCATCTTTTCTTAATATCAACTTTAAAAACATCTTATATATATACCACAAAGCAACATCCAAACATATAGTTTTCACAATTATTAAGCTCATTTCAAAAAAATCCAAATGTCACATATTACCACCATTAACATGAGCTTTCACAATATTCAAACATATCATATTTCTAACATTGAAATCACAATGTTGCATTAAAATAACAATGCAAACAATACCAATATCTTTTTACTTAACCAACATCATCTCTTTTTCTTTTAAACAAAACTTTAACTTTATACACCCAAACCTTAAATGATCACATTTTGTCTATACCAATCAACTCACTCAATGTTCCACCATATTTTCCTTCAAGTTAATAACATATTTATTCATTTTAACATCCGAATAATATTTCTTCTCTCTAATAATCCAATCATAAGCTTTATTAGAAAGAGATTCAAATTGTAGAGGAAAGAGTACCTACTTAAATCTTGATTTTGTTTTTAGATCATTTTCAACTTTATTCTCTTATTCATTTCTTTATATTTTAGACACATTTCAAAAATCAAAAATTTAACAATTTACTTTACTTGGATAAATTTCCATTCTTTAATTTATTAATTAAACTTATATGAATGTTTCCATATCATTTTTTTTTCTAATTTTTTTTTCCTTTCATGTAGAACTTCATCCACACACTATCATCCATCTCATCTAATTCAAATACATTACAATTCACATAATGCCACATCCGAGACCAACCTAGGTGTTAATGCATATGCATGTATTACAAATTTCATTTCAAAACTTTTCTTTTTAATTCTCTTTAAGCTTTTCAAAACTTTCTCTTTTTAATTCTATTTAGGCCGAGAATCTCGAACCTAAGCTCTGATACCAAAAATTGTAACACCCCTTCCCAGCCTACATGTGTAAGCCGAGTAGAGGCGCCACACTATCCAAATGTTGCTACCAATTTTACTTAATTCGAATTTTAGTTCTGGTTTTACAGAAATTTTGCCAGAGGTTCACCTAGAAATTTGATCCCAAGTGTCGACAAAACTGATTTTTTTTTTTTCTGATTTTTGAAAACATTTTTACACAGACCAATGCAAATGCAACCAGTTTCAATACACTCCCAATGAATCCACCTTATACCCTCAACTACAAACCTGCAAGAAGAGTTCACACTTCTAATACAAAATAAGTAGATGTTTATTATTATCACATACTTTTAATAATCTTATATATATATGATAATCTTGTCTTTACCAAAATTTCATTTATACATATGAATACATTCTTGTCAGAAATACAACATAACGAAATTATACATGTATGCATCACCTTCTAGTTGGTCTCGAAATACTCTTACCCTACTCGTGGCATAACAGTTTGACTTCCAGATCAACCACCTACTCACCTGCGCGATATATACAACCGCGCTAAGCCCGAAAGCTTAGTAGTACTAATAAATATTATAAACATACATAACAGACAATCATACTTATATGTTAACTTCATATATTATTATTTTCTTATCATATTTTCCCATTTCAATTACACCTTATTTATATTTCTACTAATCTCATAATTATATACATATGCACGTATTTCATTAATACAACCCACAATTCCATGACTTATTAAAACATTCATAAAATAATACTCACAATGTCCACAACCACCTCCATATTATTCATCATATTGTATTTTCATGTAGTACCTTCAGATCTCATCATTCAACATAGTTTTTCAATCTACATTCACCTTCAATAATTTATTTATACATTGTAATCATCTCATTTCATAATTATCATCATATATCTCATATCATTACATCTTATTCCATAATTCACATTTAAACAAAAACAATCATTGGTCTCATTATTCATTCATTTCACATTTCATGAATCACATTTAAACAAAGACAAGCATGGGCCCAAAAGACACTAATATGTTATTCAAAGTTCAGAGTTACTGCTTTGGTCCATAATCATAATCATCAAGCCCGTAGGCGATATACACATATATATATCTATCCATGGATAGGGTAACAGACCCAGTCTCTTGGACCTCTACTTGGCTAGACTCAAGGAGATCCTCAACCCGGCAAGACTGTTACCAAAACAAGTATAACAGACCCAGTCTCTTGGACCTCAACCCGACTAATCTCGAGGAGATCCTCAACCCGGCAAGACTGTTACTATTATTCATATATTTCATAGGCATGCCGCCAAACCCAGAACTCTGAAATCTGAATAACATATTAAACACACAAACATTTCATTCATCTCTTCATAATCTCTTTCTCAATTCATTTTATATTTCATAAGCAAATTAGGCAACCATGTCTCAATCATCTCATTTGCATCATCATAGCCAACAATCATGGCCTCATATCTCATATGATCTCAAATCGCAATGAAGCAACTCTTCATAACATCATATCTTTCACATTACATTTCATCATCACATCTTGCACATTTCACATTTCATTATATTTAAAATCACATTAATCAATTCATTATTCAAATGGATATAATCAATGGCATTAACACATATTTTACATGCTCATCACAACATTCACATTATAACTAAATATGTCACAAGTCTCAATATCATATGAATGTATGCAATAATGTAGTTTGTACTTACCTTAAAACCAACTCACACCAATCTATACACTTACTCTTCCAAGAATCCTCAACACTTAGATTAGGGCAATTCAACCTCTTCACAACCTAATCCAAAAGGAATATTAGCAAAATGACCATATGAATAGTAAATTCTGGTTTTAGACTCCACTTTATCCTTATTTTGAAAAATTGTATAAAATAATCTACTCGACTAAAAATTCTAAAATTTTTACAGAATTTAGTTTTACATCTTAAAATCATTCCTTTAAAATTTCAGATTAAACTGAACACAAAATCTTGGTCAAATAGTTCACCTAACCAGACTGCCCCAATTGCCCTGCATCCTGGCAGCAGTTCTGAACTTTGTGAATTCTGTAAATTAAATTCAATCAACGTGGTTCCAAATTATTTTTCTCAAATACTAGACTCACTAAGAAACAACATATCCAAAATTCAATTGAATATGATTTTTCTACATTTTATTAAAAATCCCGAAAGATAGTTGTCTCAGTTAAGGTACCTGCTGGAACAGGTCTAATAAAAATAATCTTTCCAAATTCATAACCATTCCAAAATCGAATCCACATATTTTTCAGTCATTCTAGACTCATAGAGGCACAACATATCAAAAATTCACTTCAAGAACATTTTTCTATATTTAATTAAAAATCATACAAGTCACAGCCTTTACTAATTGTAAAACAGAAAAAATTTCACTAAACACAACTCTTACTCTTCCATCACCCACACCAACCTAACTTCTTATCTTTAATTCCATTTCAACACTTTTACACACACCATACACAAACACACTCCAACCATCAACAACACTCCATCAAACTCAAACAAAATTCCAAATAGAATAAAAGAAATCAAGAGAAAACTTACTTGAATATTATGCCAAATCTTCAACATCCCTCTTCAATTCTCTCAAAATCCCTATGGATTTGATGTGTATAAGCAAAATCACAACTCTCTCTCTCTCTCTCTCTCTCTCTCTCTCTCTCTCGTGTAAGAAGAAGAAGAAGAAGAAGAAATATCTTTTTCCTTCTTCTTTTCATGTTTATCATATATATAATAATAATAATAATATAATATAATATAATAAATTATTTCAACCTCCACCACACACTTTCTCCCTTTGACTTTTCTTTCTTCTTTTTCTTTTATTATTATTATTATTATTATTATTATTATTATTATTATTATTAATTAATTATATAAACTTACTTTTCCTACACCACTTTATACATTATGTATATGTAATATATATGTTGGTATATGTATATCTCTTTTATATTTCCTTTATATTTTCCATATTTTTCAAATACCACATAAATATATATCATCCCTCATATACACCTATTTCTTATAATATTTTCCTTACATATTTTACCAACATATCTTCTCACAACTACCATTCCAATGTACACCAAAATAGGGTATTAAATTAATTCATTTATCTTCTTTTGACTTTCATTAGTTTAACTTATATATGTTATATATATATACCTTCACTTCTTTTCTCCTTCCATTAAACATACTCCTTAAATCCAAATACCACAATAATTATTCCAAAACTTTTAGGGTGTACCTTGGGATATTACAGTATACTTGAATAATGAAGTATTAATATGTGAATTGAAATATAATGTGATGTGAAGCCATTGTGATTGGCTATGATAACTCAAATGAGATGTGAAGCCATTGTGATTGGCTATGATAACTCAAATGTGATGTGAAGCCATTGTGATTGGTTATGATGATTCAATTGAAAGACATAAGGCATGTTTGCCTAATTGTTAAAGAGAATTGAGAATGAAATTGATAAATGAATGGTGTGGCTAATGTGTTATTCCATTTTCAGAGTTTGTTGTTGGTGGCATGCCTAATGATAGTAACAATCTCTTGAAGTTAGGTTGGGCTTGATCCTTGAAGTCAAGTTGGGTAGAAGTTTAACATGTTTTACTCCCCTTGAAGCTTGGTTGGGTCTAGTCCTTGAAGCCTAATTGAGATGTTACAACCCTTGAAGCTAGGTTGGGTTGGTTCTTGAAGCCAAGTTGGGTTGATACTTAGCATGCTTTGTTCCCCTTGAAGCTTGGTTGAACCTAAATCCTTGAAGCCTAGTTGGGTCTATGATAATGATAAATGGGATAACAAAACCAAAGCATTAACTCTGAAAATTGAATGGCATATTAGTGTCTTTTGGGCCCGAGTCTGTCTTTGTTGTCAATGTGTTATACAAATGTTGAAATAAATGAGTAATGAGATCTATGATTGCTTTGTTGGAAATGTGATTCATGAATGGTGATAATGATTGCCTTCATTGGAAATGTGATTCATGATTGGTGAATTGTGAATAAAATAATGATATGAAGTATGTATATTGATATAATGATGGTGAGTATTAGTGATGGATTGTGGTTGGTGTTAATGATATGTATATATGTATATATAATATATGAGATTAGTAGAGATATTTGAAAGGTGCAATTCAAAAGGAAAAACATGATAAGAAACTAATGGCACATGAAAGTGGTATTTCATTATATGCTAGAATTTCTATAATGTATGTTTATATGTTATATTTGTACTACTAAGCTCTCGGGCTTAGCGCGGATGTGTAATCGCGCAGGTGACTAGGTGGAAGATATGAAGTCTTTCGTTATGCCAAGAGAAGAGTAAGAGTTTATCAAGACCAACTAGAGGGTGATGCATACATGTATAATTTTTAATTATGATGTATTTCTAACAAGAGTATATTTATATGTATAAAGGAAGTTTTGATAAAGATAAGATGATGATATATATGTAAGATCATTAAAAGTATAATGATTCTGTAAATGTTCTTTAAATTTATGTATTGTGGTTTGAACTCTGTTAAAGGTTTTAAAAATGTAACGAAAAGTGGCATCCTTATACTTTATATACTTACTGTATGTATACTAGGTGTATGTATAGTACTTATATGGAGTATCGGGGTGTTACAATTATTTTGGTATCAGAGCTTAGGTTCGAGATTCTCGGCCTAAGTGAAATTAAAAAGAAAAAGTTTTGAAAAGTTTAAATAGAAGTAAAAAGGAAAAGTTTTGAAATGAAATTTGTAATACATGCATATGCATTGACACCTTGGTTGGTCTCGGATGTTGCATTATATGAATTGTAAAATATTTGTGTTATATGAGATGGATGCTAGTGTGTGAATGATGTTTTACATGAAAGAAAAGCTAGAGAAAGTAATGATATGGATTTATATAAGTTTAATTGAAAAAAAAAATGGAAATTTATGTAAGTAAAGTAAATTGTTAAATGTGTTGAAGTATAAAGAAATGAAAAGGAGAATAAAGTTGAAAATGAGTTGAAATCAAATCAAGATAAGAGTATGTACTCTTTCCTCTACACTTTGAATCTCTTCATAATAGAGTTTATGTTGGGTTTGCTAGACAGAGGAAATATTGTTGAAGTGTTAATATTGAAGGATATGTTATTAAAATGAGGAGAGTGTGGTGGAATATTGAATGAGTTGATTAGTATAGACAAAGTGTGACTATTTAAAGTTTGGGGTATATATATATATATAAAGTTAAGCTTTTGTTTAAAGGAAAAAGAGATGATATTGGTTAAGTAAGAATATAAATTGGTATTGTTATTTTAATGCAAACATGGTGAATTCAATGTTAGAAATGTGAGATGCTTGAATATTGTGAAAGCTCATGGTAATGGTGGTAATATTTGACATTTGGATTTTTGAAATGAGCTTGGTAATTGTGAAAATTATATGTTTTGATATTGCTTTGTGATATATATACATAAGATGTTTTTAAAGTGATATTAAGAAAAGATGAGTTTGGCAAATTGAAGTTTAAGCAAAGTAGTAAGTTGAAAAGGTAAAGTTTCAGTGGAATTTGATAAAAAAATTATTTGGATATTGATAGTTAAATGTATAATCAATACATGAATTAGGTGAAATGACTAATATTGAACATGAAAATATTATGAATTGAGTAATGTGATTGATAGCATGAGAATTTGTTTTGAAGTAATAAGGGAAGTGGATAAGCAAATGAAAATGAGCTATTTTAAGTCATTTTACTGGTAAGGGTAAAAATAGATATGGAAGTATATTAAATGCTTTTAAAGACAAAAGTGAAAGAGATGTCACATTGGGAATGTGACTAACATGGATGTGAAGTGCTATTATAGTCAGAATATATATATATATATATGTTGTGTGAATAAATACTTTACATCATATTGGAAGAATGAGTATGATAGTGTTTAAAAGAAAGTGATAAACATTAAATGTGTATTGAATGTATGAAAAAGGAAAATAAAATAAGAGCATATAATTAAATGTGTACATTTATATGTATGTGGTATAATTATAGAATTAGTGATGTGGAAATGATGTTGTATGTATTAGTGGACCTAAGAGAGATTAGGTCTTGAACTGTGTAAAGCTAAATGAATTATGTGATGGAAATGAGTATAGAATGGACTTGAATAATAGTGGACAGTGGTATTGTTATAGTGAGTATTGAACTTGATGATCATATGATATTTAGAGTCCCAAAGTATTCGCATATGGAAAGTTCTATGTAATTATATATTATGAGAAATTGTAAATGGATTCGAAATGAAGTAACGAATAGAAACTGTATGAGAACTATATATGATTGAATATGTATACAGTAATATTGTTGAAACATGAATTAAGTGGATAAAGATTATATAATCGAGTGCAAATTGGTTTGAAACGGAGTTGGAATATGTTAATTTCTGATATAGCAAAAATGTAAAGAAGGAATATGTAACTCTTGAGATACACCTTAGCTTTGTATTCTTAAAGATTGAGAATAAATTATAAAAAGAACAGTATTGATTTGAAAGTCCCAGGCTTGAATATTAATCTCTTAAAGCCATGTGTGTTGTTCAGTATATTTGATCGATTAGTTTGTTATCCATAGATTTGGGTCTTAGATAAAATGATTGTAATACAGATTTGGTGAGATTGAAAATTTTGTTTGAAAAGTAGAGTTAAAAGTTATGATGGATGAAGTTGTACCTTAATATTTTATGCTAAGAATTTGGTTATAATTATGAAGATAAAGGGAGAAATTATAAAATGTGACTGAAAGTTATACTGAATATGTTTATGGTATGTAATGAATAAATGAATGAACTTGAGGTTTAAATGAATGAGCTATAGATAGTAAATATGGTATAAATTTTTTTATGAGAATTGGTGGGAATTATATGAAGATAATTTGAAGTGATTTGTTATCATGATAATTTGATTGAATATGGATCGGAAGAGATCAGGAATTGAATATAAGTTTGCCATAATGGAATTAGGTTATATATATGCATATAGGAATATTATGAAATTTCATGATAAGTTTAAATAAATTAATTGTTGGTTGGAATTAAACAAGATTGGAATGTGGGTATATTGTGACAGATAGATCAATTGATCTGAATTTGGCTAAGATTATGAATCATTATCGAGATTTAACATGTATAGTTGTACTAAGAGTGTAATTATTTGCATGATAATGGATATGATGTAAAATGTTAAAGTGTGAATGGACATGAACGAATGGAGTTTTAGTAGTTATAAATCATGATAAAAAGGGAAAAGATTGGTTATTTATAAAATAAAGTGAAAGGAAATGTATTAATATGTAAGTTAAGTAAAAAGCATGCTAAAGAAGTAACTCCATTTGTGAAAAATAAGGATTTTGTTATCCATTGAGATTTGATAAATGTCTATTTAGACAGTGATTATAATGACGGGATAATTAATGCTATGATATAAACCAATGATTTTAAGGTTAAAGTTAAGAGAATAATTACAAAGAGGTGAAGGAAAACAATATATTAAATATAAAAATTGAATGAAGTATAAGTGTACTATAAAATGACCTGATTATTGTATAAAGATATTAATAGGAATGTAATGAGTTCTTTTGAATGGTTGATCAAGGAAGTAATAAGATATATAAACATGTAGAATGATGAGTTATGGAAGTTAAAGAAGGTGATTGATTCTAAAGGGGAGAGTTGAAGTTATATGATTTGATGACATAATAACTTAAGCATATAATTAACTTCATATGGAAGTTAAGATAGTATTTTGTTAAGAATGAATTGATACGGTACTGATAATTTCGAGGATGAAATTATTTAAGGGGGAGAGAATTGTAATATCCCAATGTATGCCCTAGAAGTTTTGAATATTATTGTTGTTTTAATTGGATTGAATGTATGTGTTAAATTGAAAGAGAAAAGAATTTTTAAAGGAAGTGTATATGTTGCATATATGGTAGTATAAATAACATATACATAAGTCAAAAGGGATGGTCAATGGAAGAGGATATTTATTTGTGATATGTGAAATTACTTAAATGGGCATATGACTGACAAGAGTTAAGTTTAAATGGATGAGGGCATTTAAGTAATTGTTGTGTTAGAATTGCATGGTGGAGATTTAAAGAAGAAGAGAAGTTTGACTTGTCATTATTTCTTTTCTTCTCTTCTCTTTTGGTGTGGCCGGCTATCAAAGGAAAGGGAGAGGAAGAGAGGTGTTCTAAGTTCTAAACATCAAATTGAAGGGAGAATCAAAGGATTAAGTTGGAGATTTGTGAAATTTCTTCAATTAAGGTAAGTTCTCTTTTGTTTTCTTTTGTTATTTGTGAAGTTGTGTTTGAGGTGAGTTATGATTTGTTGTTATTATGATTAAGTGTGTTTGAGATGTGTTTATAAGTGTTGAAATTGATTATAAGTTACAAAGTTAAATTGGTGTTGGTTTTGGTTTGGAGATGGTAAGTTAAGTGGATGTTGATATGGAAAGAATAAGAATGATGTTGGTTTTAGGGTTTTGAAGTGGTATGTGTTTAAATGTATTGTTAATGTGATTATTGTGATGAACATGTAAAATAAGTGTTAAAGACATTGATTATATCCATTTGAATAAGGTTATGTTGTGTATAATGTGTTTTAATTCAATCAAAAGAGAATTGGCCATGTTTAGGGTTTTTGTTTATGAGAGACATGGCCAAACTAAGGAAGAGACACGGCCAAAACTAAAGATTTTTGGGAGACACGGCCAAGTTTAAGGAAATTTGGCCGTGTTGGATGATTTTTGGAGAAACACGGCCACTGGCTTGGCTGTGTCCCTTGCCCATGTTTGCCACTGCCTGATTTTTGTTGAGAGACACGGCCGTGTCCCTTGCCCGTGTCTGCCTCGGTTGATTTGGTGTTGAGAGACACGGCCACAAGCTTGGCCGTGTCCCTTGAGTGTGTTGGCTACTGTGATTGTTCTTTGCTCCTCTTGCATTGTTGAGAAAGAACATACATTTGATGATGCATATGATACTATATGAACAATGTTATGTTATATACATTGTGAATATTGTGAATGGTAATGTGTTATATGAATAATATACTTCATAATGTTACATCAATGATGCTATATGTAAAATGTGAAGGATATGATGAGGTAAATGATTATGTATAGCTTGATGGGAGTGGCTCTTGAGGTAAGTACAAACCCTAATCCACATTATTGCTTATCAATAATATTATGTTTGGCATAATATGAGCTTTATGAAATGTAAATTGAGATAATTGAAGCATATTTGCTTGGATGATAATGTTCAATGTAATTGATTATGTATACTTGAATAATGAAGTATTAATATGTGAATTGAAATATAATGTGATGTGAAGCCATTGTGATTGGCTATGATAACTCAAATGAGATGTGAAGCCACTGTGATTGGCTATGATAACTCAAATGTGATGTGAAGCCATTGTGATTGGTTATGATGATTCAATTGAAAGACATAAGGCATGTTTGCCTAATTGTTGAAGAGAATTGAGAATGAAATTGATAAATGAATGGTGTGGCTAATGTGTTATTCCATTTTCAGAGTTTGTTGTTGGTGGCATGCCTAATGATAGTAACAATCTCTTGAAGTTAGGTTGGGCTTGATCCTTGAAGCCAAGTTGGGTTGAAGTTTAACATGTTTTACTCCCCTTGAAGCTTGGTTGGGTCTAGTCCTTGAAGCCTAATTGAGATGTTACAACCCTTGAAGCTAGGTTGGGTTGGTTCTTGAAGCCAAGTTGGGTTGATACTTAGCATGCTTTGTTCCCCTTGAAGCTTGGTTGAACCTAAATCCTTGAAGCCTAGTTGGGTCTTTGATATTGATAAATGTGATAACAAAACCAAAGCATTAACATTGAAAATTGAATGGCATATTAGTGTCTTTTGGGCCCGAGTCTGTCTTTGTTGTCAATGTGTTATACAAATGTTGAAATAAATGAGTAATGAGATCTATGATTGCCTTTATTGGAAATGTGATTCATGAATGGTGATAATGATTGCCTTCATTGGAAATGTGATTCATGATTGGTGAATTGTGAATAAAATAATGATATGTAATATGTATATTGATATAATGATGGTGAGTATTAGTGATGGATTGTGGTTGGTGTTAATGATATGTATATATGTATATATAATATATGAGATTAGTAGAGATATTTGAAAGGTGCAATTCAAAAGGAAAAACATGATAAGAAACTAATGGCACATGAAAGTGATATTTCATTATATGCTAGAATTTCTATAATGTATGTTTATATGTTATATTTGTACTACTAAGCTCTCGGGCTTAGCGCGGATGTGTAATCGCGCAGGTGACTAGGTGGAAGATATGAAGTCTTTCATTATGCCACGAGAAGAGTAAGAGTTTATCGAGACCAACTAGAGGGTGATGCATACATGTATAATTTTTAATTATGATGTATTTCTAACAAGAGTATATTTATATGTATAAAGGAAGTTTTGATAAAGATAAGATGATGATATATATGTAAGATCATTAAAAGTATAATGATTGTGTAAATGTTCTTTGAATTTATGTATTGTGGTTTGAACACTGTTAAAGGTTTTAAAAATGTAACGAAAAGTGGCATCCTTATACTTTATATACTTACTGTATGAATACTAGGTGTATGTATAGTACTTATATGGAGTATCGGGGTGTTACACCTGACATTGCTGGCACTTCTTCATAAACTTAATGCAATCTCTCTCCATGGTTAACCAGTAGTAACCTTGTCAAATTATCTTCTTAACTATGGCTAAACCACTCATGTGTGGACCATAACTTCCTGCATGTATTTCTAACATGATATGCTTAGCTTCAGGCTTTCTCTAGCATCTCAAGTACACCCCATCAGGCCATCTTTGATACAACTCTCAATGAATTGTGATGTATTGTAAGGACCATCGCCTTATGGTTCTTCTCTCTTCCCTTGTTTCCCCCAATGGGTATTCCGTATTCTCCAAAAGTAGTCTAATGGTGTCATACCATGCATCATAATCTGTATTAGTTTTCATGATTGTCTCATATTCATGGCAAGGAGTTGATGAACTGAACCAGTGGCTTAAGAAATAAATTTTTAGGATTCTCCCATAATGAAGCCAGTGTGGCTAGGACATCGATCATCTGGTTTTCTTCTGTTGGTAGGTGTATAAACCTGCATTCCTTAGAATTCTTCTTCATCATGGTCAAGTAATGGTGGTATGGTTTTAGCTTCTCTTTTCTCAACTCCCACTCTCCGTTCACTTGGGATACTACTAGCAATGAATCATCAATGACTTGCACTTTATCTACCTTCATAATCATTAAGGTTTCCAAACAAAAAATACATGCTTCATACTCCACCATATTATTGGTTGCCTTGAATTTCAACTTCTTAGCTAAAGGGATAAACTCCCCTTTGGGTGATTCCAGTATGACTCCCAAACCTGCTCCTTTCCTATTTACTGCTCCATCGAAATACATCTTCCATCCTTGTGTTTCTATGGCCTCTAAATGTTCATTAGGAAATTCCAAGACTACCTCTTCTTTATTAGGCAATGGTTGCTGAGCCAGGAATTCTGCCACTGCTCTACCTTTGATTGTTTTCCTAGCTACATACTCAATCTCACATTCTTCCAAAATTATTAACCATCGACCATATTTCCCTATCAAAGAGGGTGTCTCCCTTAAGTACTTCACTAGATCCAACCTGATAATTGCTTGCACACTATAAGATTGAAAGTAATGCTGCAACTTCTTAGAAGACCAAACCACAGCTATACAAGTCTTTTCAATGATACTATAATTAATTTAATAAGGTAGGAGCTTTCCACTTAAATAGTTGACTGCGTGCTCAACCCCTGACTCATCTGCTTGGGCTAGCATAGCTCATATTGACTCTTCCTCTACTGCTAAATATAGTAATAAAGGTTTACCGGGTTTAGGTGATTTCAAAACAGGTGGATTTAGTAAATACTCCTCTATACGTTCAAAGGCATTTTGACATTCTTCATTCCGCTCGACTGGTCTGATTCATTTTAAGTAATTTGAAGATAGGTTTGCAGATTGTGGTGAGCTTTGCCATGAACCTACTAATGTACTATAACCTACAAATAAATCCCTGAACTTCTCTCTCAGTCTTTGGGGCTGACATATCTCTAATTGCCTTAACCTTGTCAGGGTCAATCTCAATGCCATTTGGACTAATCATGTGTCTTTACAATTTGCCTGAAGTAACCCCAAATACACACTTCTTCGGGTTTAACCTTAGCTTATACTTCACTACTTTCTCAAAAAATAACTCTAAGTTTTTGAAGTATTGTTCCCTTGTATCCGACTATACCATCATATCATCGACGTAGACCTCGACTTCTTTGTGCATCATATCATGAAACAAAGTGGTAGCCATCCTTTGGTAGGTTGCTCCAGCATTCTTTAACCAAACTACATCACCCTATAACAGAATATACCCTATGTAGTAAATGAAGGCAGTTTTGGCTTTATCCTCTTGGGCCATTAACACTTGGTTGTATTTGGAAAATCCATCATAAATGAGTATAGCATGCTAGAGGCTGCACTATCAACAAGGACATCTATATGGGTAAAGGAAAATCGTCTTTAGGGGAAGCTTTGTTCAAGTCTCTATAGTCTACACAGACCCTAATTCTTCCATCTTTCTTTGGCATGGGTAGTATGTTGGCTAGCCAATTTGGATAATCTATCACTTCAAGGAACTTTACTTGTATTTTTTTAGTGACCTCTTCTTTAACCAATTTAGCCCATTCTAGTCTTAACCGTCTAAGTTTTTGTTTGACAGGTTTCATATGAGTATAGGTAGGAATCAGATGCTCGGCTATGTCTCAATCTATTCCAGACATATCCTCATAAGACCAAGCAAAAACCTCTTCATATTTTTTAAATATTTTTCAAATCTCTCCCTCTCATCAGGAGTAAGGTCGGATGTTATACTAATGTGTTTAGGATTATCAATTGTTCCCAAATTTAAAAATTGTGTAACAACAGAGTTAATATTAAAAGTGCTTATGTAACCACTATTTGGATGTATGCAACCATCAGGAAAAACATCACACAAGTAAGCAAAATCATACTTTATTGCATTCATTTTGGAAAAGAAAACATCATCATCCTCATACAAAGCATATAAATTAAAATCAAAACCAAAATCATTGTTCTCAAAATCATAACGTAGAATATCTTCAAACTTCTCTTTAACCAGGGCAGCAATCTCCTCTGGAGTCTTCTTGGCTTTCAAGATTGCTTCCTTTGCCTCTTTAGGATTGGGCTCCTTGTTGGTTGGTAAGATGAGCTCTTTCTTCACTTGGTCAACCAATTTGGCAACATCAGCAAAAATCTCAAAAATCGAGATCAACTTTCCCATGAACATGATTGGTTCGGGCTTTCCTTGGAGTGGTCCCATGTCTGAAGCTTTGACAAAAGTCTATTTAAGTGGTGGGAAGCTCATCTTCTCATTCTTCTTTGGCTGAACATCTTTGCTGGCTTCTTCATACCCTAACCCTTTCTTAGAAGTTTGAGTCTTAAAGTCTGGAAGCTTTGTCAAACCGGCCTTGCCCTTTCCAAGACCAGCACTAGGAAGGTAGCTCATGTTCTTCATCATGTTCAAGACCTTGGAGTCCACTATTTCATCATTAGAAATTGCAATTACTTGGAAACCATTGAGAGGCCTCTCAATCATTAGAGCATTGACCACCTCATTATCTTTGGCCTCGATGACCACCGTCTCATCTCCATTAGGGAACTTGATCTTTTGATAGAGGGTGGAAGGAACTCCACTAAGAGGATGAACCCATGGTCATCCCAAAAGTAGAGCAAAAGTAAAAGGTATGTCCATAACCACAAATTCCACCATGGACTCAATTGGACCAACCTTCACAATAACTTTGAATGTCCCTTCAGCGTGCCTCTTAGTATTGTTATAAGCCCTAATGGTTACATCGGTTGGGCTTAGATCCCTTGTTGACATAGCTAGCGTTAGCAAAATTTTAAGTGGGCAAACATTTATGGTGGACCCGTTATCAACCATCACACATGGGGTCCTTTTACCTTTGACTTCTACTTTGATAAAGAGAGGGCGGATGTGATCTCTCCCCTCTTCCGATAAATCTGCATCTGAGAAAGATACCATTCCCATATCAACTTTGCTCTTCTTTTGAATATCTTCACACTTCATCACTCCTTTAACTTTTACGTAGTTAACCAGCTCCTTCGGTTTTATAGAGGTGGAAATTGGCATGCTAGCCAAGGCCAAGTGTGAGCGGGGATTTTCGCCCCCACTCCCGGTGGAATGGTTCTTGCGACTTCGGTACTGTTTAGGCTCGGGGCCTTAGAGAACAAGGACCTAAGTCCGGAGAAAATGGAGTCGCCACCGGGACGGGCTGGGAAAAAAAGAAAGGGGTGGATGACTCGATTCCTAAGGAATCCCCAACCCCTTAATGGGTTAGGAAAGTTGGGTACGTGTGGGGAAGGTGAGAAATGGCCCAGTACCTCCACAACGCCCAGTTCATTGGAACTGGCCTCCTTTACAGGTCTTAATATTATAAAATTCTTAAGTATAATAACATTATCCATACTACACACAATAAAAAGAAAGCATCATTATATTAAAATCAAAGCAATGTCCAAACAAAACGAAACAAACAAATGGACACCCATCCAAGGATGGAAACATGTCCTTACATCACATGCCTAGATAGGACACCCACCAAAAGGTAGAAACATGCCCTTTACATATGTTCTAAAATAGAAAAGCAAATTAAATTACATGATGTTTAAATAATGAGGTACCCACCAAGTGGAAACATACCTCTTACAACTTTTGGAAATCTAAATTGATTGATAAAAGTAAATAATCATAAATAAATCATTCATCAAAAGTATTAATTAAGATATAAAATAAACATCCATCCATGATAAATTAAATAAATCAAGTATTGAATTTAAATAAATTAAAGCATAAGAAATAAATCAAGGTATAAGTGAATATGGAATTGAATAAAGCAAATAAAAGTTCAATTATAGCTACTGTGACTTTTTATGGAATTAAAATAGATTAGGGTTTTAATTTTTAAATGGTTGGTAAGACTCTTTGATTAACCAAATTAAGGTTTGAATGGTGAAAACATGAAACTAGGGTTTTGAATACCTTAAAATACTTAAATTTGTGATTTTTGGTTTATTGAACTTTGAGCTACTGTGCAATTTTTGGGTTTTCATATTTTTATGTTTTTTATGTTTTAAAGGGATTTGGGTTCATAAAAATTAGGGTTTAAGATTTTAAAAGGTTTAGGGTTTACTATTTTAGATTTAAAAGTTGAATTAGGGTTTTAGGGTTTTGAAATTAGGGTTCTCGGGTAATGAAGAATTTCTAGGGTTTTAGAAATCAATTTGATATTTTATGAAGTTTTATGAATTTAAGTAAAAGGATTGAAGTTTTTATAAGTAGAAAAGATGTTTTTTAAAGCTTTTTGAATGAAATATAACCTACTTTAAAATCATAAAAGAAACAGAATATGATTTTGGTTTTGTTAAAGAATTTGTTCAATTAGGGTTTTGAGACTTTTGAAGAAGAAAAAATAACAATTTTAAGTCTTTTTAGAAAAGAAGGTCACGTTTTAGTGTTTTAACTTTGGAAGAATTAAACTAAAGTTCTAAAGTTTTTTATTTAAAGAAACCCTAATTCTACTGTAAAACATAGATCAAAAAGAATTTAACATACCTTCTTTTGTTGAATCTCCAAAAAATAACTCTTCTTGGATGAACTAGCTCCAAAGACAAGACTTTTTTGCCTTTCCATTGCTTTATACTGCTGCTTTAAAGATCAATTGAATTGTGTTTCCCTTTTCCTTCCTTGATTTGGTTTCAAGAAAAATCAAGCTACTGTAAAAATTTTTCCTCCTTTGATTTGGTTTAATTAGTCCTTATTTATAGTGGTTTTAAGGTTGTTTATTCCTAATTCCCCACGGCAATTAATATTAATAAAAAAAGAAATTAAAACCTAATTGAATTAGGTTTCAAAAATTTGGAAAACAAATTTTGCGCGCGGGCCCGTGGCTGGGGCCAGTCTGCGTGCCAGCCTGCAGGAAATTCCAGCGGGCGACTGTGTGCCAGCCCGCAGGAAATTCCCGCGGGGAATTATTTCGCCCGTGCGACCACTTTTCGCTGCCGATTTTTTTTTCGACCCCGATTTTTATTTTTATTTTTATTTTTTTGATTTTGATTTGTTTATTTTTTTTTATTAATAAAAATTAGATAATAAAGCAAAAACTATTTAATTAAAATTATTTTGGACCAATTAAACAACAAAAATCATTTCAAACCAAATAAAACATAATGGACCGGATTGGGTCAAAAATTAAGGGTCTACAGTTTGCCCCCTGCTTGAATGATCTGAAACCTTAGTAAAAGAGAGTGAAAAGTAATAAGGCTTAATTTTTGATATGGTGACTTGTTTTGGGTTCTGGACCCAAGATTAGGTACTTGGACCCAAGATTGATTGAATTTAGGTACTTGGACCCGGGATTGGGTACTTGGACCCAAGATCGGGTACTTTGACCCGAGATTGATTGAGTTTGGGTACTTGGACCAGGGATTGGGTACTTGGACCCGATATTGATTTAATTTGGGTCCTTAGACCCGAGATTGGGTACTTGGACCCGGGATTAGGTACTTGGACCCAAGATCGGGTGCTTGGACCTGAGATTGATTGAATTTGGATACTTGGACCCGAGATTGGGTGGAATTTGGGTTCTTGGACCCAGAATTGGGTACTTGGACCCGAGATTGGGTACTTGGACTCGAATTGGGTACTTGGACCCGGGATTGGGTACTTAGACCCGAGATTGATTTGATTTGGGTACTTGGACCCGAGATTGGGTACTTGGACCCGAGCTTGATTTGATTTGGGTACTTGGACCCTGGATTGGGTACTTGGACCCGAGATCGGGTACTTGGAGCCGAGATTAATTGAGTTTGGGTACTTGGACCCGAGATTGGGTGGAATTTGGGTTCTTGGACCCAGAATTGGGTACTTGGAACCGAACTTGGGTACTTGGAATCGGGGTTGGGTACTTGGATCGGAACTTGGGTACTTGGACCCGGGATTGGGTACTTGGACCCGAGATTGATTTGATTTGGGTACTTGAACCCGAGATTGGGTACTTGGACCCGAGCTTTATTTGATTTGGGTACTTGGACCCTGGATTGGGTACTTGGACCCAAGATCGGGTACTTGGACCCGAGATTGATTGAGTTTGGGTACTTGGACCCGAGATTGGGTGGAATTTGGGTTCTTGGACCCCGAATTGGGTACTTGGACTCGAGATTGGGTACTTGGACCCGAACTTGGGTACTTGGACCCGGGATTGAGTACTTGGACCCGAGATTGATTTGATTTGGGTACTTGAGCCCGAGATTGGGTACTTGGACCTGAGCTTGATTTGATTTGGTTACTTGGACCCGGGATTGGGTACTTGGACCCAAGATCGGGTACTTGGACTCGAGATTGATTGAGTTTGGGTACTTGAACCCGGGATTGATTTCATTTGGGTACTTGGACCCGGGATTTGGGTGCTTGGACCCGAGATTGATTTGATTTTGGTACTTGTGTAACACCCCGATACCCTATATAAGTACTATGCATATACCTAGTATACATACAGTAAATATATAAAGTATAAGGATGTCACTTTTTGTTACCTTTTAAAAACCTGTAACAGAGTTCGAACCATAATACATTAATTTAAATAACATTTACAAAATCATTATCTTTATCAAAAACTTCATTTATACATATAAATACTCTCTCGTCAGAAATACATCATAATTAAAGTTTATACATGTATGCATTACCCTCTAGTTGGTCTCGACAAACTTTACTCTTCTTGTGGCATAACAAAAGACTTCATATCTTCCATCTATATACCTGCGCGAATAAACACCCGCGCTAAGCCCGAGAGCTTAGTAGTCCAACTATAAAATATAAACATATAGTATAGAAGTATTGACATATAATGATACATCAATTCAATATATAATTAGTTCTTATCATATCTTCTTTTCTTTTTAATTTCATCTTTAATATATCCTAGCTAATTTCAAATATGATGTACATATATACATAATATTATCACCAACCCCAATGCATCACCAATACTCAAAACCAATATATTAATACCCCTACATTATATATACCATACCAATCATTATTGCAATACACAAATTATATATCATACAAATCATAAATCACATTTACAATAAAGACAACCTTTATCATCAACCACAATTCATTTACATATTACACTTAATAACATTATATTATTCACAATTCACCAAGCATAATTCATTATTAATACTCACAATCAATATTTCAATACTTGCAATTCACATTGACAATAAAGACAGACTCGGGCCCAAAACACTAATATGTTATTCAAAGTTCAGAGTTACTGCTTTGGTTCATAGTCACAATCATCACGCCCGTAGGCAATGTATATACATGTATCTCTATCCATGGATAGTGTAACAGACCCAGTCTCTTGGACCATCAACTCAACACATATGAGGAGATCCTCAACCCGGCAAGACTGTTACAAATCATATATCTCATATTCACAATTCTCATAGTGTAACAGACCCAGTCTCTTGGACCATCAACTCAACACATATGAGGAGATCCTCAACCCGGCAAGACTGTTACCTTTCATCATTTCTTAGGCATGCCACCCAAATCCAGAACTCTGAAACTGAATAACATATTAAACAAACAATTCATTTATTATTTCATTATCAATCTCATCATCAATTAGGCCAACATGCCTTATCTCTTTCAATTGAATTATCATAGCCAATCACAATGGCTTCATATCATATCATATCTCAATCCATATGATACATATAGCATCATTGATATCACATTTCAAAGTATATTATTCATATAATACATTGCCATACACAAGATTCACAATGCATATAACATAACATTTTCTCACTTCTCAAAACACATTAACATCATTCATTACTAGAGCATTTATCATAATAAATTGCACATACCTTAAGAATGATCCTCATTTCTTCCTACCTTTCCCATTTCATATTTCATCCTTTATATATATTCTTCATTTACATTCACAATATAATAGCTTATTTAACACTTTCATCCCAATGTCTTAATGTTCAAAGACATATAAGGATATACAATCAAATAGGGTTTATGCTTACCTTGTTAATGATCTTCACATCCTTCACATCATTCAATCATCACCTTAGTCCAATTATGTTAACAATATAATAGATCACTTAACACATTTGCAAACAAATGTGTTAAGCCTCAAATTATGTAATTAAATACAATCATATGTATTGGTACTTACCTCAAGAACTAGTCCCATCAATCTATACATTTCTTTTCTTTCCAAGAATTCTCCACATTTAGGTTAATGCAACCCAATCTCTAAGTTGTTGAATTCCACAAATCTTCAATTAAATCCTTTGATTCTCCCTTCAATTTGATGTTAGAATTAAACAAATCTCACTTTGCTCTCTCTTGTCTAAGGAGGAGCCAACCAACGTGGAGAAGAGAAGAAGAAGAAGAAGGAAATGAAGAAAAGACAAAATATCACCTCTTTAAATCTCCACCAAGTGATTCAACAAGAGTAATTACCTAAACACCCTTATACCATTTGTCTTGATTACCATTCATTACATGCCCTTTATAGTAACTTCACACTTAACAAAAATAAATATCTTCTTTCCTTGACTCTTCATTTTGACCAACTTATATGTTATATATATCATCATATACACAACATATACCATTCTCTCTAAACCCTAAATTCTTTCCCAAATCACATATACATAAACATTCTTTTCTCTATTTATTTTCTCTTGTAATGTAACACATATATTCAATCCAATTATATAACAACAACAACAACATAATCACAACTTCTAGGGCATATATGAGGATATTACAATTCTCTCCCCCTTAAATAATTTCGTCCTCGAAATTATCAGTACCATAACAATTTATTCTTAACAAAATACTATCTTAACTCCCATATGAAGTTAATTATACGCTTAAGTCATTATATCATCAAATCATATAACTCCAACTCTCCTCTTTAGAATCAACCACCTTCTTTAAATTATATAACTCATCATTCTATATGTTTATACATCTGGTTACTTTCTTAATCAAACATTCAAAAGATCACATTACATTTTCTATTAATATCTTTATACCAGAATCATATCATCATATAGCACAATAATACTTTGTCAAATCTTTATATTTAATATATTTTGTTATTTCACCTCTGTATAATTACTCTCTTAACTTTAACATTAAAAACCATTGACTTATATCTGAACATTAATTATCCCTTCATTACAATCACTGTCTAAATAGACATTTATCACTCTCAATAGATAACAAAATCCTGATTTTTCATAAATGGAGTTATTTCTTTAGCATGCTTTTCACTTAACTTACATATTAATACATTATCTTTCAACTTATTTTATAGATAACCAATCTTTTTCTCTTCTTATCATGATTAACAATTACTATACTCCACTCATTCATGTCCAATCATACTTTAAAATTTACATCATATACATTATCATGTAAATACCTATTTTCTTAACACAACTATACACATTAAATTTTATTAATGATCCATAATCTTAGCCAAATCCAGATCAATTAATCTATCTGTCACAATATACCCACGTTCCAATCTTGTTCAATTCCAACCAACGATTAAGTAATCTAACTTATCATGAAATTTCACAATTTTCATATAAGTATAAATATAACTTAATTCCATAAGAGCAAACTTATATTCAATTTCTGCTCTCTTTCAATCTATTTTCAGTCAAATCATCATGATAACAAATCACTTCTAATATCTTTTAATATACACATAGTTTATTCTTTATTATCTTAGTATAATTTCCACCAATTCTCATAAAATTGTTATATCATACTTAATATCTATAATTCATTCACTCAAACTTTGAGTTCATTCCCTTAAACCTCAAGTTACATACCATAAACATATTCAGTATAACTTTCATTCATATAATATAATTTCTCCCTTTTACTAACTCTTCACATTTCCTATCATTGGTATATTTATTTTGATTACCTTTTTGTCATATTATCCATAACTCAACACATTTCAAAATTTTTTTATTTTTTTTTTAATTTTTTTTTCACAGTTATAACCAAATTCTTAACATAAAAAAAAATAAGGTACAACTTTAACCATCATAATTTTTAACTATACTTCTCAAACAAAATTGTCAACCTCACCAAATCTGTATTACAATCATTATATCTAAGATCCAAATCCATGGATAACAAATTAACCGATCCAAAATACTGAACAAAACAAATGACTTTAAGAGATTAATATTCAAACCTAGAACTTTCAATTCAATACTGTTCTTTTATAATTCTATTCTCAATCTTAACATTTTTAGTATAACAGAAGTTAACACATTCCAACTTCGTTTCAACCAATTTGTATTCGCTTATATGATCCTTATCAACTTAACTCATGCTTTAACAATATTACTATATACATATTCAATCATATACAGTTCTTATACAATTTCTATTCATCACTTCATTTCTAATCCATCTACAATCTCTTATAATATAATTACATAGAACTTTTCATATGTGAATACTTTGAAACTCTAAATATAATACAATCATCAAGTTCAATACTCATTATAACAATTTCCACTGTCCAATATTACTCAAGTTCTTTCCATTCTCACTTCCATCACATAATCCATCTAGCTTTACACAGTTCAAGACCTAATCTCTCTTAGGTCCACTAATACATATAACATTGTTTTTCCATATCACTAATTCTATAATTATACCACATATATCTTCATAAGCCATCCTCATAATGTGATTCACAAATGTGTTTATATATCATAATTTCATTCATATTGGAAAACTCAATTCACATATCATATACATGTATACACTTAATTATATGCTCTTATAGTATTTTCCTTTTTCATACATTCAATACAAATTTAGTGTTTATCATTTTCTTTTAAACACTATCCTTCTCATTCTTCCAATATGATATAAAGTATTTATTCACACTACAAACATATATATTTCGACTATAATAACACTTCATATTCATCTCAGTCACATTCCCAATGTGACATCTCTTTCACTTTCGTCTTTAAAAATATTTAGTACACTCCCATATTCATTCTTACCCTGTTCAGTAAAATGACTTAAAATAACTCATTTCTATTTACTTATCCACTTCCTTGATTATTTCAAAACAAATTCTCATACTATCAATCACATTACTCAATTCATAATACTTCCATATGCAATACTAGTCATTTCACTTAGCTCATGCATTGCATATACAGTTAACTATCAATATCCCAATAATCTTTATCAAATTCCACTAAAACTTTAACTTCTCAATTTACTACTTCGTTTAAGCTTCAATTTGCCAAACTCATCTTTTCTATCATCACTTTAAAAACATCTTACAAATATATATCACAAAGCAATATTAAAACATATAATTTCCACAATCATAAAGCTCACTTCAAAAATCTCAAATATCACATATTATCACCATTACCATGAGCTTTCACAATATCCAAGCATCTCACATTTCTAACATTGAATTTACTATGCTCGCATTATAGTAACAATACTAAGTTATATTCTTACTTAACCACTATCATCTCTTTTTCCTTTAAACACAACCTTAACTGTATACACATCCCAACTTTACATAATCACACTTTGTCTCTACTAAACAACTCATTCAACATTCCACCATACTCTCCTCATTTAAATAACATAACTTTCAATTTTAACAATTCGATATCATTTCCGCTGTCTAGTAAATTCAACATTAGCAAAACCAACATAAACTTTATTATAAAGAGGTTCAAAGTATAGAAGAAAAAGTACATACTCTTATCTTGATTTGATTTTCAACTCATTTTCAAATTTATTCTCCTTTTCATTTCTGTATGTTTCAATTCATATTATGTCCTACATAATATTGCTCATAAACATCAACATTACATTCCATGTTGCACACAACATGACATTTTCATATGCATCATCAATATACATATATCATATTACATTTCACAATTAGTTTCTCATAATCAATTAGGCACTATGCCTCAATTATAATTCATTTCCAACATCATTGTCAACAATCATAATTTCTCATCACATCAAAATAGTATACACATATATCATCAACTATATTGAACATCTCATATAACACAAATATTCTATAATTCATATAATGCCACATCCGAGACCAACCTAAGTGTCAATGCATATGCATGTATTACAAATTTCATTTCAAAACTTTTCCTTTTTACTTTTATTTAAACTTTTCAAAAAAAAATTTTTTTTTCTCACTTAGGCCGAGAATCTCGAACCTAAGCTCTGATACCAAAATAATTGTAACACCCCGATACCCTATATAAGTACTATGCGTATACCTAGTATACATACAGTAAATATATAAAGTATAAGGATGTCACTTTTTGTTACCTTTTAAAAACCTGTAACAGAGTTCGAACCATAATACATTAATTTAAATAACATTTACAAAATCATTATCTTTATCAAAAACTTCATTTATACATATAAATACTCTCTCGTCAGAAATACATCATAATTAAAGTTTATACATGTATGCATTACCCTCTAGTTGGTCTCGACAAACTTTACTCTTCTTGTGGCATAACAAAAGACTTCATATCTTCCATCTATATACCTGCGCGAATAAACACCCGCGCTAAGCCCGAGAGCTTAGTAGTCCAACTATAAAATATAAACATATAGTATAGAAGTATTGACATATAATGATACATCAATTCAATATATAATTAGTTCTTATCATATCTTCTTTTCTTTTTAATTTCATCTTTAATATATCCTAGCTAATTTCAAATATGATGTACATATATACATAATATTATCACCAACCCCAATGCATCACCAATACTCAAAACCAATATATTAATACCCCTACATTATATATACCATACCAATCATTATTGCAATACACAAATTATATATCATACAAATCATAAATCACATTTACAATAAAGACAACCTTTATCATCAACCACAATTCATTTACATATTACACTTAATAACATTATATTATTCACAATTCACCAAGCATAATTCATTATTAATACTCACAATCAATATTTCAATACTTGCAATTCACATTGACAATAAAGACAGACTCGGGCCCAAAACACTAATATGTTATTCAAAGTTCAGAGTTACTGCTTTGGTTCATAGTCACAATCATCACGCCCGTAGGCAATGTATATACATGTATCTCTATCCATGGATAGTGTAACAGACCCAGTCTCTTGGACCATCAACTCAACACATATGAGGAGATCCTCAACCCGGCAAGACTGTTACAAATCATATATCTCATATTCACAATTCTCATAGTGTAACAGACCCAGTCTCTTGGACCATCAACTCAACACATATGAGGAGATCCTCAACCCGGCAAGACTGTTACCTTTCATCATTTCTTAGGCATGCCACCCAAATCCAGAACTCTGAAACTGAATAAGATATTAAACAAACAATTCATTTATTATTTCATTATCAATCTCATCATCAATTAGGCCAACATGCCTTATCTCTTTCAATTGAATTATCATAGCCAATCACAATGGCTTCATATCATATCATATCTCAATCCATATGATACATATAGCATCATTGATATCACATTTCAAAGTATATTATTCATATAATACATTGCCATACACAAGATTCACAATGCATATAACATAACATTTTCTCACTTCTCAAAACACATTAACATCATTCATTACTAGAGCATTTATCATAACAAATTGCACATACCTTAAGAATGATCCTCATTTCTTCCTACCTTTCCCATTTCATATTTCATCCTTTATATATATTCTTCATTTACATTCACAATATAATAGCTTATTTAACACTTTCATCCCAATGTGTTAATGTTCAAAGACATATAAGGATATACAATCAAATAGGGTTTATGCTTACCTTGTTAATGATCTTCACATCCTTCACATCATTCAATCATCACCTTAGTCTAATTATGTTAACAATATAATAGATCACTTAACACATTTGCAAACAAATGTGTTAAGCCTCAAATTATGTAATTAAATACAATCATATGTATTGGTACTTACCTCAAGAATTAGTCCCATCAATCTATACATTTCTTTTCTTTCCAAGAATTCTCCACATTTAGGTTAATGCAACCCAATCTCTAAGTTGTTGAATTCCACAAATCTTCAATTAAATCCTTTGATTCTCCCTTCAATTTGATGTTAGAATTAAACAAATCTCACTTTGCTCTCTCTTGTCTAAGGAGGAGCCAACCAATGTGGAGAAGAGAAGAAGAAGAAGAAGGAAATGAAGAAAAGACAAAATATCACCTCTTTAAATCTCCACCAAGTGATTCAACAAGAGTAATTACCTAAACACCCTTATACCATTTGTCTTGATTACCATTCATTACATGCCCTTTATAGTAACTTCACACTTAACAAAAATAAATATCTTCTTTCCTTGACTCTTCATTTTGACCAACTTATATGTTATATATATCATCATATACACAACATATACCATTCTCTCTAAACCCTAAATTCTTTCCCAAATCACATATACATAAACATTCTTTTCTCTATTTCTTTTCTCTTGTAATGTAACACATATATTCAATCCAATTATATAACAACAACAACAACATAATCACAACTTCTAGGGCATATATGAGGATATTACAACTTGGACCCGGGATTGGGTACTTGGACCCGAGATTGATTTGATTTGGGAACTTGGACCCGAGAATGGGTACTTGGACCCGAGCTTGGGTACTTGGACCCGAGAATGGGTGCTTGGACCCGAGATTGAGTTTGACTGACCTTTTATCATTTGAGAAGTCTGACTGCTGCGGCTGTTTTATGCATTGTGATTCTTCACCATTAGAATGGATCTTCATCCTTGGAGATCATGTCTTTACCTTTGCAAATGGATCTTCATCCTTTGAGATCGGGTCTTCATCCTTAAAAATGGATCTTCATCCTTTGAGATCGGGTCTTCACCCTTGAAAATGGATCTTCATCCTTTGAGATTGGGTCTTTACCCTTGAAAATGAGATTGGGTCTTTACCCTTGAAACTTGGGTCTTTATCCATTGGAGTTCGAGTCTTTACCCTGGCTTTAGCTCTTTTAGCTGGATTGGTCTTTTGTCTTTTGCATCTTCATTCTTTTGAGAGTTCTATTGTTCCATTCTTTTGTTCTTCCTTTATGCAAAGATTTAGCTATTTTTAATTGGACCTTATATCCTCTCCTTGCCCCACTATGTGGCAAAACATTCATAAGTGAGTTTAAAGACATTTGGTATATAAACCCAAAAAACTGAAAAGGAGAAACTTTGCCCCCTGTGTAGGCTCAAACCAAATATTTTATCCATGCAAGCTTTGATTGATGTTTTTGCCATCTAGTTCTTCTCACAAGCACGTATTTCTTCTCTTTGCAAATTTACTGGAGCTTTCTCAAGCAATGAGCTTTCCATGCCCCCCTGATTTGACATCTTCTTTTGATTCTTCACTTCACAGAGTGTTTGCTGTTCACTTTGATAAAGAATAGACAATACAAGATAAGAAAGTATGATGTGATATGCTCATGTATGCATGATATGCATGAATAATACTTACAGTTGTTCCATCAACTCATAGACCGAGGTGATCAACAGAAGTGTTCTCATTGGTTCCGTTTTGACACTTGTTCAAGTCTTGCATTGGAATGATCGAAAGCTTTGCATTTGTGGCTTTTATCTTCAAGATGTTGAAAACATGAATAATGGTAGAGACCCCTAATGGTAGAGTTAGGGATGTATCCATTTCAAACTATGTTTCAGCATGTCAATTGGCAGTTTCTTCATGACCTTGCCAATAATCAATTCAACATACTTCCCTTAACTTGAAGGCTTTGTATGACAAAACACTCTTTTAAAAAAAAAAATTGAATTTTCATTTTGAAATCAAATGTTGGCTTTGCCAAATTAATATCAATGTACCTCAGGACTTGATTTTTCAAATTAACATATCTATAATATGACAACCCTAGTTACTGTACTAAACTCGAGAATCATTTCTATTTAAGCAAGAATTGTTGCACTTCAGATAGGCACATACACATTACTTGGCCAAAGGTCTCATTTGAGTTTAAATATTGTCTATCTCATATGCATGCTTATCCAAACTATCTCCACTAATAGACTCTACCTACAAAGAGAGATCAACAGGTCTTTGATAGGCTTGAAATGGGGCCTATAAGGGACATAGGTTTAAGTGAAGACCATTTTGAAATAGGAGCTGGTGTGACACAATGGACAAACCTTCACACTACAAATTTCTTGTTTGAACTTTAGGCAGCTGGGAGCAATCTTGCTAGTCTCTAAATTCTTTTAATCTTCTTGACATTAATCTGGATCTTGATAGGGACAGTCTTTGCCCTTGCAAAAAGTTTGGTACCCAAATTTGTTTCTTTTCTTCTTCTCCCTTTTCTTTATTTCTCTTACTCTTCTCTATCATTTTGTCCTTCTTCCTTATAGGACCGTCAAGTACAGAACTTTCAAGAATTGGATGGTCTTTCTCCTTTTCCTCTGATTTTGATTGAATCATTGGTTAGGTTGGACTAATTAAAGTCAAACTGTCCAATTGGAAGCCTTTTGCTGCTTAGGTAAAAGAGAACTCAGTTGGCTTTTTGAACCACCTTTTTATATTTTATCTTTCTTCCTTTTCTTTTTTTTCTTTTTTTTTCTTTTTCTTTTCTTTTATTTTCTTTTGTTTTTCTCTTTTTTTATTTTTTTTAGCTCTAAAAAGAGTTGTCTTGGTTTGTACTAATTTGTGCTTCCAATAATGGATAAGTGGAGTAACATAAATCTTTAATAGGGATAAATCATTTGTTACTCTGATGTTGATGTTGATAGATTAGAGATATTAGGAAAACTTCAACTACCCTTATGGTTTTGAGAACATCAAATATCCTTATGATCTTGAGAACTTCAACTATCTTCATGGTCTTGAGAACTTCAACTATCCTCATGATCTTGACTAATCATTGCTTTCTTTGATCTTTTTGCCTATTCATCTTAGTGATCATAAGACTTGTCAAAAGCATCACAATAGCTCAGGTAGGTTATTGGGGTTTGTAAGCCAATGAAAAGAAAGCTAAAATTTTATGAAGGCTTAAAGGGACAACTAGGGATTAATATTTAATTGGGTGGATACTAGTTGTTGGCTAGGCAAACAATGCCTAGATCATCTCTCCCTTAAATAAGCAAAGTTCAATTTCGCCTCGAAAGTTTGTCAAAGCATGTTCTAAGACTGACTAAGACCTAGACAAAGATAATTATGCAGGAGCCCTCTCTAAGTAAGCATACACAACTCAATGCTATAGAGTAATTCCCTCACCTAGTAAAGTCATTCGAGTCATGATGCATAAATATATTAATTCATGAATTATCAAGATAGATTCCTCATTGGTTGAGCACCAAAATGAACAAAGACCAACAAAAATTTTGATGAAGGTAATTTATTCAAACAACTTTAAATTTGAAAAACACGATTGTTCCAATTTAAATATTAAAGAAAGCAAAATTGAAAAGCAATATTCAAGCTAAGGAAAGTTCATTGAGTTAGGCTTCTTTTCCTTTCACATCTTCAATATTTCCATCTTGAAAGGATGATAAAACAAAGTCTTCTTCCAATCCTTTTCCCACCATGAAGGTTGCTGGTGGTGGCACTCTGTTGAACCTTGGAAATGGATTATCTTTGGTGTTGGCTTGTCCGGCTTGGGCAACTTTCCATTATCAATTAAATTCTGGATCTCATGCCTCAACTTCATGCAATTGTCCGTTTCGTGTCCAGGCCTTTGATGGAATTGGCAAAATGCATTAGTATCAAAGTTAGGTGGAAGAGGATTAGGCAAAGGACAAGGAGTCAAGGGTTGTAACAATCCCTTCTTTTGTAGCTTATTGAGAACCCAAGACAGTGGCTTCCCCAGATCTGAAAATTGTCTTTTATTCCCTTGACCAGTTATATTAACATCAACTTCTTTTTGCGTGCTTTGATTTTCGGACTGGTAATTCCCTTTCTCATTCCACTTTATTGAAAAAGCGATTCTTCTCTCTTTCCCACTCTTCAATTTGTAGACCAGCTTGGAGAAGATATTTAAAGTCCCTTATAAGGGTGTGAGACATTCTTTCATGGAGATTGGGCAGGACCCCTCTCACAATCATCCTTATTTGAACAGATTCGTCGGGCCTCTTCTTGAGTAAAGCGGCCTTATTTCTCCATCTCTTCACATAATCCACAAAGTTCTCATTCGATCTTTGCCTAATGGACTCCACTTCCATCAAGGTAACTTCCAACTCAACATTATATCCATATTGTTGGATGAAGGCTTTGTAAAGTAGATCCCAACTCTTTTGTGTTCCATCATCTAAGGTATTGAACCAATTTTGGACAGCAGGATCCAATGAGAGCATGAAGTACCTTAGAGTTTGAGCCTTAGTAGCTCGGGCAGACTGCATGGCAGTGATATATTGCTTCACATGGAGATGAGGATTTCCAGTGCCATTGTACTTAGCAAATGATGGCATCTTGAATTTATAAGGGACTTCTTCATCTTGTTCAAATAACTTGTCAACTTCGGACATCTCTTCGGTTTTCAGCTTCTTCTCAAATTTCTTTTCTAAATCAGCAATCATCTTTTCAACATCAGATGTCTCGGTCTTTTCAATAGTTGCCTTCTCAACAACCTTTGGTTCTTTTTTGTCTTGAAGATCTTGGTAGTATTGAGTCCAGTCATCATCATCAATGATCACCTTATCATTTTCAAAAGCTAATTCACTAACTTTAGTCTTCCCTTTGTCCTTTGGCTTCTTAGTGCTAGCAGAAACCTCGGCATGATTCTCTAAGATTGCAGTCAATTGGTTCCTCATGGTCTCAGCTAGGGCCTCTTTTATTTCTTCCATCTTGGCATTGAGGGCCTCATCCACCATCCTTTGAATTTGTTCGGGCTCCATTGTTTTTGGTCAGCAAGTGATTGTAAGCTTTTGAACTATCGTAATCCAGGGCTATGAGCCAGAGAGGATCAATGATATGAGATGCAAATGTATGCATGTATGCATGTATGCACAAACAATCAACAAATAAGGATAAATAGGACGTTCCTTCCAACCTTATAACATCCACACACGAATGGCGAGTCCCTTTTTCCTAGGTATATGGTTAACAAAATACCAACATGGGGTATCTTGCTTTCGAATAATTCCCTCGGACATTTCAACCAATAGTTGTATTTTCAAAAATGGAAATCAATCCATGATAATTCCCATTAATTAGGTTTTAATCCATTCAATGAACTAAAGTAGCTTTTATGCTATATTGGATTAAAACAAAATTAAAAGGCTTATTATAAATAGATTTCTCACTTGAAAAGAGGTAACTAGTGATTCATGCCAAAAACAAGCCCATGGTTAATTTATTCTTTGTGTAAACTAGGCCCACAATTATTTTTGGTATTTCATAATTGACCTAATTATTTTTGCAAGCTCTTTGTAAAAAATGGTTGGGTGAAAATAGTTTTGTTTCTAAGCCCATTGTAAAAGATTTTAGAAAAATGGATTTTGGGCTTAGTATTTGGGCCATGAGCCAAAGGATTTTTGATTTATTTTTAGAAAAGTCTTATGTCCAAAGACCATCTAAAAAAGTTTTGAAAATAGTTTTGGTCTTTTGGATTTTAAAGAAAAAATTTATTTTGAGCTTGCAAATGTACTTGGGTCATATTAGAAAAAGAACAAACCAATTAAGCCATGATTTAGACTAAGATAAACTAACCATAGTCAAACAACATGCATTTAGGGTAAAACCTAAGGAAAGTAACTAGGCCAATTACATGAGCTTTAGTCTTTGGGTGGAAAGGCTTAGGTTCCCATAGCAAGTATATACCAAACGGTACGAGGCTATGAGTGGTTATGCCATGCTCGATCTCCATACCTTGAGTGAAAGTATGGTATCCCTCACATAACACAACACGGGTAACACGGGCGTCCTAACTCACGCACACAATGCAATCTAATATGATGCAATGGATAATATCATTATAAAAAAGAATAGAATAATATAAAGACCAACGAAATCAACTTCTCTTGTCCCCAGTAGAGTCGCCACTGTGAGCGGGGATTTTCGCCCCCAATCCCGGTGGAATGGTTCTTGCGACTTCGGCACTGTTTAGGCTCGGGGCCTTAGAGAACACGGACCTAAGTCCGAAGAAAATGGAGTCGCCACCTGGACGGGCAGGGAAAAAAAGAAAGGGGTGGATGACTCGATTCCTAAGGAATCCCCAACCCCCTAATGGGTTCGAAAAGTTGGGTACGTGTGGGGAAGGTGAGAAATGGCCCAACACCCCCACAACGCCCGGTTCATTGGAACCGGCCTCCTTTACAGGTCTTAATATTATAAAATTCTAAAGTATAATAACATTATCCATACTACACACAATAAAAAGAAAGCATCATTATATTAAAATCAAAGCAATGTCCAAACCAAATGAAACAAATAAATGGACACCCATCCAAGGATGGAAACATGACCTTACATCGCATGCCTAGATAGGACACCCACCAAAAGGTAGAAACATGCCCTTTACATAAGTTCTAAAATTGAAAAGCAAATTAAATTACATGATGTTTAAATAATGAGGTACCCACCAAGTGGAAACATACCTCTTACAACTTTTGGAAATCTAAATTGATTGATAAAAGTAAATAATCATAAATAAATCATTCATCAAAAGTATTAATTAAGATATAAAATAAACATCCATCCATGATAAATTAAATAAATCAAGTATTGAATTTAAATAAATTAAAGCATAAGAAATAAATCAAGGTATAAGTGAATATGGAATTGAATAAAGCAAATAAAAGTTCAATTATAGCTACTGTGACTTTTTATGGAATTAAAATAGATTAGGGTTTTAAGTTTTAAATGGTTGGTAAGACTCTTTGATTACCAAATTAAGGTTTGAATGGTGAAAACATGAAACTAGGGTTTTGAATACCTTAAAATACTTAAATTTGTGATTTTTGGTTTATTGAACTTTAAGCTACTGTGCAATTTTTGGGTTTTCATATTTTTATGTTTTTTATATTTTAAAGGGATTAGGGTTCATAAAAATTAGGGTTTAAGATTTTAAAAGGTTTAGGGTTTACTATTTTAGATTTAAAAGTTGAATTAGGGTTTTAGGGTTTTGAAATTAGGATTCTTGGGTAATGAAGAATTTCTAGGGTTTTTGAAATCAATTTGATATTTTATGAAGTTTTATGAATTTAAGCAAAAGGATTGAAGTTTTTATAAGTAGAAAAAGATGTTTTTTAAAAGCTTTTTGAATGAAATAGAACCTACTTTAAAATCTTAAAAGAAACAGAATTTGATTTTGGTTTTGTTAAAGAATTTGTTCAATTAGGGTTTTTTAGACTTTAGAAGAAGAAAAAATAACAATTTTAAGTCTTTTTAGAAAAGAAGGTCACATTTTAGTGTTTTAACTTTGGAAGAATTAAACTAAAGTTCTAAAGTTTTTGATTTAAAGAAACCCTAATTCCATAATTTAGCTACCGTAAAACATAGATCAAAAAGAATTTAACATACCTTCTTTTGTTGATTCTCCAAAAAATAACTCTTCTTGGATGAACTAGCTCCAAAGACCAGACTTTGTTGCCTTTCCATTGCTTTATACTGCTGCTTTAAAGATCAATTGAATTGTGTTTCCCTTTTCCTTCCTTGATTTGGTTTCAAGAAAAATCAAGCTACTGTGAAAATTTTTCCTCCTTTGATTTGGTTTAATTAGTCCTTATTTATAGTGGTTTTTAGGTTGTTTATTCCTAATTCCCCATGGCAATTAATATTAATAAAAAAAGAAATTAAAACCAAATTGAATTAGGTTTCAAAAATTTGGAAAAAAAATTTTGCGCGCAGGCCCGTGGCTGGGGCCAGTCTGCGTGCCAGCCCACAGGAAATTCCTGCGGGCGACTGCATGCCAGCCCGCAGGAAATTCCTGCAGGAAAGTTATTTCGCCCACAGGAATTTCCTATGGGCGAAATAACTCGCCCGCAGGAATTTCCTGCGGGCGAAATAACTCGCCCGCTGTAATATCCCAATGTATGCCCTAGAAGTTTTGAATATTATTGTTGTTTTAATTAGATTGAATGTATATGTTGATGTGTAAGAGGAAAGAAATTGGAAAGAGAATGTTTATGTATTGTTTAAAAAGGAAAGAAATGTGTAGAGAGAAAGTGTATATGTTGGGTATATGGTTATATACATAACATATACATTAGTCAAAAGGGATGGTCAATGGAAGAGGATATTTATTTGTGACATGTGAAATTACTTAAATGGGCATATAAGTGACAAAGGTTAAGTTAAATTGGTAAGGGCATTTAGGTAATTGCTTTGTTAAAATTGCTTGGTGGATATTTAAAGAAGAAGAGAAATTTGACTTGTGATTATTTTTCTTTTCTTTTCCTTTGTGTGCCGGCTATTCAAGAGAGGAGAGAGCAAGAGAAGTGTTCTTGATGCTAGAATCAAATTGAAGGAGAAATCAAAGGAGTTGGTTGGAGATTTGAAGGAGAAATCAAAGGAGTTGGTTGGAGATTTGAAGGAGAAATCAAAGGAGTTGGTTGGAGATTTGTGAAATTTCTTCATTTAAGGTAAGTACTCTCTTGTTTATCTTTGCTATTTTTGAAGTTATGTTTGAGGTGGGTTGTGATGTGTTGAGATTATGAATAGGTGTGTTTGAGATGAGTTATAAGTGTTGAGATTAATTATAAGTTAAAAAGGTTGGATTGATGTTGGTTTTGGTTGGAAGATGATAAGTTAAGAGTGATGTTTGGTTTTAGGGTTTTGAAATGGTAGATGATTAAATGGATTGTTGATGTATGGTTAATGTGAATATTGTGTTAAACATTCAAAACAAGTGTTAATGACTTTGATTACATCCATTTGAATGAGTTTATGTTGTGTATATTGTGTTTTTATTCAATCAAAAGAGAGTTGGCCATAGTTAAGGTTTGTATACATGAGAGACACAGCCAAACCAAGGAAGAGACACGGCCAACCTAAAATATTTTTGAGAGACACGGCCAAGTTCATGGAAATTTGGCCGTGTTTGGTGATTTTTGGAGAGGACACGGCCGTGTCCCTTGCCCATGTCTGCTTCTGTTGCTTTTGGTTGAGAGACACGGCCACAAGCTTGGCCGTGTCCCTTGAGGGTGTCCCTTACTGTGATTTGTTTCTTGCTTTTCTCACATTGTTGAATCCATCCAAGATCTTTTTGTATTTCCACTTTGAATATACTTAAAACAAAGATGACCTAAACAAATGTGTATTGAGGATTCTAAATTTAAGGATAAGGTGAATTATATATGTGTATATATATATATCAATGATGATTATTTTTAATTGATGTTTAATGTGTTTGATTATGTACATTTCAATAATAATGTACTTTGAAATGTTGTATCAATGATGCTATATGAATAATATGATTTGAGATATAATATGATATGAGGCCATTGTAATTGGCTATGATAACTCAAATGTGATTTGAAGCCATTGTGTTTGGCTATGATGATTCTATTGGAAGAACATAAGGCATGTTTGCCTAATTGATGATGAGATGTGAGAATGAAATAATAAATGAATTGTGTGTCTAATGTGTTATTCATTTTCAGAGTTTTGTTATTGGTGGCATGCCTATTGGTAACATTCTCTTGAAGTTAGGCTGGATTGGATCCTTGAAGCCTAATTGAGATGTTACAACCCTTGAAGCTAGGTTGGATTGGTTCTTGAAGCCAAGTTGGGTTGATACTTAGCATGCTTTGTTCCCCTTGAAGCTTGGTTGAACCTAAATCCTTGAAGCCTAGTTGGGTTTATGATAATGATAAATGTGATAACAAAACCAAAGCATTAACTCTGAAAATTGAATGGCATATTAGTGTGTTTTGGGCCCATGCTTGTCTTTGTATATAATGTGATTCTTGAATGGTAAATCAATGGAACTATGAAGATGTAATATGAATATTGTTATGACATTGAATGTAATATGATGTGGTAATGTGATGTGCTTCTATGTGTATGGTTTATGAAATATAAAGGTGTGATGTTAACTTTATGATTTAGATGTGTAACATTATTTTGCTTTAAAATATAATGTTGTTATATTTTGTACTACTAAGCCGATGGCTTAGCGCGATAGTGTTTGATCGCGCAGGTAACAGAGTTGAACCTGAGAGCTCCTCGAGACCGAGTGAGAGTAGACATTGAAGAGTTGTTTTGGAACTTAAAGATCAGAGAAGAGCTGCCAATCATGTATATATATATTCTATGTTTTGTAAACCTTGATTTATAACATATTTGTAATAACTTCCGCTGTGAATTATTAAACATTTTGTTTATAGTGTCTTTTGGATTTCTTTTATTTGTTTGAGATTGGTTTCACTTATTTACAATGATATTTGTTGTGTCTTTTTAAACTGTGGCATTTTCTATATTCAGTATACGTATATTACGATCATTTAAGCATGCTTGGTACGTATACAGGGTATAGAGGTGTTACACCCGCAGGAAATTCCTGCGGGCGAAATGCCCGCAGGCCTGCGGGTGAGACTGGTGGGCCTACGGGCGTGCTGCCCACAGGAAATTCCTGAGGGTAAAACGCCCAAGGGCCCGTGAGACCACTTTTCGTTGCAGATTTTTTTTTCGACCCCGATTTTTATTTTTATTTTTATTTTTATTTTTTTGATTTTTATTTTTATTTTTTATTAATAAAAATTAGATAATAAAGCAAAAACTATTTAATTAAAATTATTTTGGACCAATTAAACAACAAAAATCATTTTAAACCAAATAAAACATAATGGACCGGATTGGGTCAAAAATTAAGGGTCTACACCTGGGCCATAGTTTCACGGTGCTTCTTAGAAGTGGCCAATAGGTCCCAAATACTAACAGTTGCTTGGGTTCTCTTCAACTGCTTAAGCACAGTATCATCTTCCTCTTTTTTGTTCCTAACTTCAACTTCCTTTCCTTTATTAGCTTCTACTACCTTGGGTCGTGGCATTGCATAAGGCTTACAAGATCTAGTGTTCATCACTACATCTTCCTCAGGTTCGGACCAGGTCCATTCTTCCTTCTTGGGTTCAAGATCATCATCACTATCGCTTGAATCCCAAAACTCATTCACAACACAAATTGCTACTTCTTTTCCAACCACAGCTTGTTTAATCTTGCTAAACACCACTTCTTCATTGCTTGCTTCTCCATCCACATCTTGGACAAAAGACATAACAAAACTTTCATGCAAACCTCCTCCAATCATGAAGGCCGCCGGTGGTGGCACTCTGTTGAACCTAGGCAAAGGATTGGTTTTGGTATTGGGCTTATCCGGCTTGGGTAGCTTACCACTGTCAATCAAATCTTGGATCTCATGCCTTAGACAAGCACATTTATCAGTCGCATGCCCTTCCATTTGATGAAATTGACAGAAGGCCTCGGCATTGAAGTTTTGTGGCAGAGGATTATGTAGCAATCCAGGAGCCAATGGTTGTAACATCCCCTTCTTCTGTGGCTTATTGAAAACCCAAGATAGAGATTTCCCCAACTCTGAGGACTGTCTTCTATTTTCTTGACAAGTTGCATCAACATCAAATTCCTTTTGCGTGCTTTGATTAAATGACTGGTAGTTTCCCTTCTCATTCCTCCTTGATGAAAAGTGGTTCTTCTCTCTTTCCCACTCTTCAATTTGTAGACCAGCTTGTAAAAGGTCATTGAAATCCCAAATGAGTGTATGAGACATCCTTTCATGAAGACTTGGCAGCACCCCTCTCATAATCATTCTAATTTGATCCGATTCATCGGGCCTCATTTTGAGCAATGCGGCGTTGTTCTTCCACCTCTTCACATAGTCCATGAAGTTCTCAATTGGCCTTTGTCTAATGGACTCCACCTCCATTAAAGTAACTTCCAATTTAGCATTGTATCCATATTATTGGATGAAGGCCTTGTATAGCATATCCCAGCACTTTTGAGTGCCATCATTTAAGGTATTGAACCAATTTTGGACCACAGGATCTAATGAGAGCATGAAGTACCTTAGGGTTTGAGCCTTAGTAGCTCGGGCAGACTGTATAGCAGTGATATTTGCTTAACATGGAGGTGAGGATTTCCAGTTCCATCAAACTTTGCAAAGGATGGCATCTTGAACTTGTACGGAACATCTTCATCTAGCTCAAACAACTTGTTGACCTAAGACATTTCTTCAATTTTTAGCGTCTTTTCAAACTTCTTTTCCAAGTCAGGGATCAACTTCTCAACATCTGAAGTTTCAGTCTTTTCCACAGCTGATTTTTCAACATCCTTCGACTCCTTCTTATCTTGAGGATCTGGGAAGTATTGAGCCCATTTGTCATTATCATCAACGACTACCTTGTCATCATCAAAAGCCACTTCACCAACTTTAGCCTTTCCCTTGTCTTTCTTGGTGCTTGCAAATGCTTCAATAGTGTTCCCAAACATTGTAGCGATTTGACTCTTCATGATCTCAGCTAGGGTCCCCTTTAATTCTTCCATCTTGACTTCAAGGTATCATCCAACATCTTTTGAATTTTCTCAGGTTCCATTGCTTTTGGTGAGAAGCTAATTGAATTACTGCTAGATTCTTTGTCACCGGTGTAGGTTGGATTATCATAGGCTTTTGAACTGTTATAATCCAGGGCTGTGAGCCAAAAAGGATCAATTATATGTGATGCAAATGTATGTATGCATGTATGCATATATGCACAAATAATAAATAAACAATGATAATTAGGACGTCCCTCCAACCTTATAACTTCCACAAATGAATGGCGAGTCTCTTTTCCTAGGTATATAGTTAACAAAATACCAATATGGGATATTTTATTTTTGAATAATTTCCTCGGATGTTTCAACCAATAGTTATATTTTCAAACATGGAAATCAGTTCATGATAATTCCCATTAATTAGGCTTTAATCCATCCAATCAACTAAAGTAGCTTTTATGCTATATTGGATTCAAACTAAATTAAGAGATTTATTATAAATAGATTTCTCACTTAAAAATGTAACTACTGATTCATGCTAAAAATAAGCCCATGAATAATAATTCTTAGTATAAACTAGGCTCAAAATTGATTTTTAGTATTTCCATAATTGACCTAAATATTCGTAAGGTCTTTAAAAAGGTTGTGAAAATAATTTTGTTTCTAAGCCCATTGTAAAAAGATTTTAGAAAAAATGGATTTTGGGCTTTGTATTTGAGTCGTGAGAAAAGATATTTTTTTACTTGTTTTTTGAAAAGTTTTATGTCCCAATACCATTTTGAAAATTTTAAAAATAGCTTTGGTCTTTTGGATTTAGAAGAAAAAATTATTTGAGCTCACAATGTAATTAGGTCATATTAGAAAAAGAACAAACCAAATAAGCCATAATTTAAACTAAGATAAATTAACCATATTTAAACAACAAGCATTTGGGGTAGAACCTAAGAAAAGTAACTAGGCCAATTACATGAGGTTTAGTGATAAGAGTGTTTTTATACTTGTTTTTAGTATGATTTTAATGTATTTTTAGTTAATGTTTCATTTGATTTTGGTTTAAAGTTTGTTTTAAGTGTTTGTTTTAGGTTAAAGTGGAAAAACTCCCTTGGATTATCAAAACAATGAAGAAAGAGCATGAATCAAGCAAGACATGGCCAAGCCAAAGCAAGCTTGGCCATGTCCCACAAAATTACTTCAAGGTAGTAGATGACATGCCCAAGAGACACGGCCAAGCCACTGGCCGTGTCTCACCCAAAGAGCAAAAATCAAAGAGACCAAGAAAGGAAAGAAAATTTGGCAGAAGAAGACACTGGCAAGTGACACGGCCATAAGCTTGGCCATGTTCCATTCAAGCCAAAGAACCAAGAAAGGAAAGAAATGAACCAGAAGCCAACACACCCAGGTGACACGCCCAAGCCAGTGGCCGTGTCACATGACACGGACACAAGCTTGGCCGTGTCAACCTTGGAAACAAAGAAAGCAAGTTGACTAAGCTAGAAGCAGAAAGTGACATACCCACATGACACGGTCAAGCCACTGGCCGTGTCACATGACACGACCAGAAGCTTGGCCGTGTCACCTAGAAGAAAACAAGGAAAGAAAGGGCAGAAGGTGACACTGCTAGCAAGCTTGGCCGTGTCACCTAGGGCAACTTTGAAATGTTCAAATTCTTTTGCAGACAAGTGGGGAACAAAGACTAGTTTTTGTCAAAAGTATTATTAGAAAAAAGAAAAGCTTGCCTAATTTGAGGAAAAGAAAGATTGAACACAGGGAATGTGGGAGACAAGGTGAGTTGGAAGTGAGTTGGAAGCATGGCTTGAGCTTTGGAGGGAAATAAAAAGAGAAGAAGAGGGAGTTTTTAGGGGATTCGGGAGCTTGAAACGTGAGAGTTGGAACAAGGGAGAAGGAGCCAACAACTGAAGAAAAGAGGAGGGTTTTGAGCTGAGTTTGAAGAAGGAGATACAAGCCCTAAACCAAGAATCAAGGATTGAAGTGAAGAAATTCAAATTATTCGCCATGGATTGTTTGGTTTCTTTTACTCATTTATCTTGCTCTGTTTTTCTGGTTTTGAACATGAACTAATTCCTTCCTATTTAGATATTGATGAACCCTAGCTTATTTGTATGAATTGAATAATTATATTTAGTTGAATCATTTGATTGAGTTATTTTATTCTTATGATGCTTAATTATTTATTTCCAATTGATAATAGCATGCTTATTGATTGGTTGTGATTTTCATATTATTGACTTGAGAAAGCTTGATATGATTTGAATACTGTTGTCCCAAGATGGCAACCAAGAGGGGGGGGGGGTGAATTGGTTTCCTCAAGAAATAATGACAATTAAAAAACTCAACAAAATAGAAGTGCGAAATTAAGAGATGGTTGAGTAATGGAAGAAAGAAAGAGCACACAAGATTTATAGTGGTTCGGATTTTACATCAATCCTACATCCACTTCCTTAACAACTTGTTAAGGTTCCACTCATCTTTGATGTTTTTACAAGCTCACTTCCAACTTTGGTGTTTTCACAAGTTCACACCTAACTTCACAAGTGTTTTCTAAGGCTTACACTCAAGAACCTTTAAAGGAGTTTTTAAGGCTTACTCTCACAACCCAAACAAGAGTTTTACGAGGATGACTCTCAGAACCCAAGTTTTTTCCAAGCTCACACTCAAACTTATACAATGGTGTTTTCAATGCTTACACCTAACATTCATTACAATTCAAATGTAAGTTTAAGTAAAAGAAAATTTGTTGCTTGGCTATCAAAATCTATTTTCTTGCTTCTCGTTCTTCTTTTCTTGTAGAACCATTGTATTTATAGCCAATGTGGTCTTACTAGCCGTTATTGATAGTGAGAATAAAGTCTTGGCAGCTTAGACCTTCTTTACTTAAACTGTTCGAAGCATTTTGAGGCCGTCCTTCATACAAGGATGGTCGCGCTGATGTCACACGTGGTCGTCCTTGAACAAGGCACTGTCGCTGAATTTAAAAAAGCTTCAACGGTCGAATTTGAGTGCTCTGCAGCTGGAATCTTGCCCATGCTGCAATTGTTAGGACGGTCGCGCATCACCAAGTTGCGGTCGCCCTTTTTGAATGTTGAAGTGGGTTTTTAACGGTTATGTCACGTGGCATTCTCTGACAAGGCAGAAGAGATGTTCGCTAAAATTTGAATGTCGTGGTCGCCCTAGGTAGCATCTCGAGGTCGAATTGAGATTCTAGCGTCGAACTTCTGGACTCACCTGAGGACGCGAACACTACTGTCTCTTTAAACAAATTCTTCTTGAATTGGTTGAGCGGTCGCGACTCTGAATGGGCGGTCGAGAAGGTAGTAAGCGAGGCCGAGTCATTCGCCGTTCTTGTCACCGCGAACCTTACTATGATTAGAATGATTTGAGTTCCTTGGTTAGCGGTCGTCCATAAATTGGGACGGTCGCTCTTCTTTAGGCTCGGTCACGACTGAGGTCGGGCTTCTGACCGTGAAACCTACTGTGATAAGGTTTCATCCTGTAATTGAATGGTGCGGTCGTATTCATGTTTGGTGCGACTCCTAGAAGTGTTCTGTTCACCTTTATTTGAAGTAACCTAAGCCTGCAACAAGATTATCCAAACACATGTTAAATGGATCATTCATTTGAGTTGTCAAGGATCAAAATAGATATCATTTGTCTAACAATCTCCCCCATTTTGACTTTGACAATTCAAATGGAATGATAAAAAATAATAAGTCTAAAATGCTCCCCCTTAACATATGCATAAATCATGGTTAAGCAATTTGATATTATTTGAGTATCTTGGTGCATTGAGATTGAGTTATGGTTAAACAATCATTCCATTGTGTATACTATGTTCTCCCCCATTATAGATACTATTTTCTCCCCCATTGTCATAGGCAAAATAAAACAATGAAAGTGAAAGGACAATGGTTAAACAAATGCTTTATTAAACAAAACAATCAAAGGATACTAAACATTATGTTTATTAAGCATTAAAGGAAAGTACATAGGCAGAACAAATAAAGCAACAAACATATTAAGACATAAAATGAAAATGCAAACTATTAAGACTAATCAGTTAAGCTATTCAGAGTCATCATCCTCATCTATCTCTTCTTCTACTAAAGGAGCTTTTCCTTTATCTTGAGGAGCAAAAGAGGTAGAGCTAGTGCTAATGGACTCTTCTTCTTCAGGTAGGCTTTGGGTATGATAACTTATATCCCAATCTTCAAGATTGCATTAAGGCAAGTCCAGTTTGCCTTGCATATCATATAGATCATGATGCATGTGAGATATAAGGTCAATTCTCTTGTTCAAGTGCTGGAATCTCTTGGAGACACTTTTCTTGAACCTAGAGAGTTTCCTGGAGAGAGATTTGATAGCATGGAGGATGAGGTAGTTTCTTGAGCAGCTTTGGATGAAGTAGCTTTTGGAGGTAATTCCACAGCAACTTCCACAGAGTCTCCCTCTTCCTCAATTGTGTACCTTGGCCTTTTCTTTTGTCTATCCACAACTCCTTTCTTGCCAAAGTAATACACATATGATCCTTCAATCTTCCTTACACATCCAGCATGCTCTAAGTAGTCAATAGTGATGGCACTAGAGGCAAGATTGAAAGGGTTTCTCAAAGTAGCTAAGTTCAAATCATTTAGTAGGTTTAGGTGCCTAGCTATTTGAGTAATTTGTGAGGATAGGAAGAAAGTTCCAGTTCTTGTAACAGCATGATGATAGAGGGTGTCAATCAAGAACTTGGTTGTGTTTCATTTGGATGTTCTGGGTGAAAGCATATAAAAAGATGAGGTCTCTTTTGGTTACTTTCTCATTCCCATCTGCTCTTTGATGGATGGTGTAGGTGATAATCCTATGAAGCATCCAATGGGTGAGAGATTTGATGTGTTTGGTTTTTGATTCCTTTTCAAAAGAAGTTTCCACAAAAATTTCTTGCTAGAATTCAGAGAGAGTTTGGTTTGAGAAGATTTGATCATTGTAGGAGGTTATACCATCAGTAGGAAAGTTCCAAATGTTATCAAAATCTTCTAGGGTTAAGGCTTGGTATTGATCAAAGAGTTTAAACCTAACCCCATACCATCCTAGTGCAGAGTTAGCACTCTTTTCTATTTGAAAGGACATAAGAAACTCCTTGCTTAAACTGGAATAACCTACCTCTTCTGGAAATACAAACTTTCTCCATCCAAGGACATCTAGTAATCTCTCAATCTCTTCCTTGATATTTAGGGCAGAAAGCATCCCACCAAAAGGATATTTGGTTCCCTCAACCTTCTTCCTCTTCAACATAGCATACCTAACATCTTCTTCAGAAGTTTCGTGGTGAGGTTTGTGAATTTTCTCACCTCTTCTAGACTGTGGAGGAGATGGAGTGTAACACCCCGATACCTTATATACGTACTATGCGTATACCTAGTATACATACAGTAAATATATAAAGTATAAGGATGTCACTTTTTGTTACCTTTTAAAAACCTGTAACAGAGTTCAAACCATAATACATTAATTTAAATAACATTTACAAAATCATTATCTTTATCAAAACTTCATTTATACATATAAATACTCTCTCGTCAAAAATACATCATAATTAAAATTTATACATGTATGCATTACCCTCTAGTTGGTCTCGACAAACTTTACTCTTCTTGTGGCATAATAAAAGACTTCATATCTTCCATCTATATACCTGCGCGAATAAACACCCGCGCTAAGCCCTAGAGCTTAGTAGTCCAACTATAAAATATAAACATATAGTATAGAAGTATTGACATATAATGATACATCAATTCAATATATAATTAGTTCTTATCATATCTTCTTTTCTTTTTAATTTCATCTTTAATATATCCTAGCTAATTTCAAATATGATGTACATATATACATAATATTATCACCAACCCCAATGCATCACCAATACTCAAAACCAATATATTAATACCCCTACATTATATATACCATACCAATCATTATTGCAATACACAAATTACATATCATACAAATCATAAATCACATTTCCAATAAAGACAACCTTTATCATCAACCACAATTCATTTACATATTACACTTGATAACATTATATTATTCACAATTCACCAAGCATAATTCATTATTAATACTCACAATCAATATTTCAATACTTGTAATTCACATTGACAATAAAGACAGACTCGGGCCCAAAACACTAATATGTTATTCAAAGTTCAGAGTTACTGCTTTGGTCTATAATCATAATTATCAAGCCCGTAGGCATCATATATCAATATCTCTATCCATGGATAGCGTAACAGACCCAGTCTCTTGGATCATCAACTCGGCTAAACTCGAGGTGATCCTCAACCCGGCAAGACTGTTACCAATCATATATCTCATAATCACAATTTCTCATAGTGTAACAGACCCAGTCTCTTGGATCTCAATTCAACTCAAAATGAAGAGATCCTCAACCCGGCAAGACTGTTACTTTTTTTTTTATAGGCATGCCTCCAAACCCAAAACTCTGAAATCGAATAACACATTAGTTACACAATTCATTTATTATTTCATTATCCATTTCATTCTCAATTGAATCATTATCTAGGCAAACATGCCTCATTTATCACAATTGAATCATCATAGCCAATCACAATGGCTTCACATCTCATTTGAATCATCATTGCCAATCACAATGGCTTTATATCACATTTAAATCATCATTGCACATTTGAATCATCATATCACATTTCATTCATTATATCACATTTGAATCATCATAGCCAATCACAATGGCTTCACATCATACACATCATTATTGATATATATATATATACAACACCAATTACATTAACTACACGAACATGTCATTATTCGAACATACATCATTAATTTCATTGCATATGTATCTTAAATTCATCGTCATATAAACAATATGTCTATTTATTTCATTTCAACCATTTCTCAAGACACATTAACATCATTCATTATTAAAACGTTTATCATAACAAATTACATTGTACATACCTTTTTGAATGATCATCGCCTCTTTCGCGCTATATAAGTCATAACACTAGTCACGTTATGCAAACAATATAATACATTACCATTCACAATACATAATATAACATTGTTCAATCTCAACAATGATGTTAGACAAATGATCTCTATTTAACATGTATTTGAGAATCTTGTTACAAAATTAAATTGCTTCAAATAAAGCAGAACAGAACACTTCTAGCGGTCGCGCCTCACCTGAATACGACCGCGCCATACAGTTACACGATGAAACCTTATCACAGTAGGTTTCGCGGTCAGAAGTCCGACCTAAGTCGCGACCGCACATGACTAAATAGCGACCGCCCATGACTAATAGCGACCGTCCCAAATTACGTCTCTCATACATAAACCCTAAATGTAGCCAAACTTCTTTTGGTTAACTTAAAACTCATTGTACACAACATAACCTCATTCAAATGGACATAATCAACATCATTAGCAATTATTTTACATACTCATCACAACATTTTCATCACCAACATATAACAATCAAACTTTCAAACAACTTCAATTAGCAAGAGAAACAAATGTGTACTTACCTTAAGCACCACTTCTAAACACTTCCTTTTCCAAGACTTCTTCACTTCCCAAATCAATGACAATTCACTTCCTTCAAAACTTAATACTTAAAAACACATCACAAACACACCTAATCAACCATCCATATCAACTCACCAATCCCAAACACAATTTCAAAAGAACAAAGGAAAATCAAGAGAAAGAACTTACCTAAGTTGTTGAATTCCACAAATCTTCAATTAAATCCTTTGATTCTCCCTTCAATTTGATGTTAGAATTAAACAAATCTCACTTTGCTCTCTCTTGTCTAAGGAGGAGCCAACCAACGTGGAGAAGAGAAGAAGAAGAAGAAGGAAATGAAGAAAAGACAAAATATCACCTCTTTAAATCTCCACCAAGTGATTCAACAAGAGTAATTACCTAAACACCCTTATACCATTTGTCTTGATTACCATTCATTACATGCCCTTTATAGTAACTTCACACTTAACAAAAATAAATATCTTCTTTCCTTGACTCTTCATTTTGACCAACTTATATGTTATATATATCATCATATACACAACATATACCATTCTCTCTAAACCCTAAATTCTTTCCCAAATCACATATACATAAACATTCTTTTCTCTATTTCTTTTCTCTTGTAATTTAACAAATATATTCAATCCAATTATATAACAACAACAACAACATAATCACAACTTCTAGGGCATATATGAGGATATTACATGGAGGATCAACTATGGGTTCTCTTATCGTGATTCCTGGAACTCTCTTTGCTTGTCCTTTTATTTTGGAGGTGGTTTTTTTTTTGGGAGCCATCAGAACAGAAAAAATAGAAGAGAACTAAAAAACAGAGGGTGATTGAGAAACAGATGATTTTGAGAAGATTTTAGAGATTCAGAGGGAAGTTTGTATGTTTTAATAAGCAAAATATCAAAGAAACTGATGTAACATACTCTTAAATAGATGAAATTAAGAAAATAGCCGTTTATGACTGTTGAAAGTTAAGAGTTGCGACTTGTCACACAGCCAACGGTTACAAAATTTCGAGCAGAGTGTACAGAGTGCGGTTGCAGATTCAACAGGGTGAGATCGCGATGCTTGGTCTAGCGACCATTATCAAGATCAGTACGCTCGCGGGTGAAGAATCTATCTGTAACGGTCGAAACTGTTCAAATTTTTGCGTCCACGCATAAATTTTCTCGACTGCGCACATAGTTATTTATTTGAATGAATTTGGCAGACAAGATAGCGGTCGTTATGGACACTGGAGCGAATGCGACTGACTTAGAAATGAAAGATTCAAGGAAAGATGGAGGAATTTTCCAATGTTTAGGCAAAAAAAATATATATATATATGTTCAAAGAAACTTTATTGAAAGGCAAAAGTTTTAATTAATTCAAAGTGATTCCATCAATCATTCCTAAATTTATTTTAATGAAGTTAAGTCTATCTTCATTCAAGGGTTTTGTAAAGATATCAGCAAGTTGATTTTGTGTATCTATAAATTCTAGGATTATATTCTGATTTTGTACATTTTCTCTCAAGAAATGATGTCTAATATCTATATGTTTGGATCTAGAGTGTTGGATAGGATTTTTAGACAAATTGATAGCACTAGTGTTGTCACATTTAATGGAGATATTGTTAAATACTTTTACCATAGTCAAGCAATTGTTGTTTCATCCATAATACTTGTGTGCAACAAAAACATGCTGCAACATATTCGGCTTCCGTTGTGGATAAAGCAACCGATGCTTGTTTCTTACTATGCCAAGAAACTAGACAATTACCAAGAAAGTGACATGCTCCTGTAGTGCTCTTTCTATCTAAAATACTACCAGCATAATCTGCATCTGAAAAGCCTATGATATGAAATGATGTGTTTTTAGGATACCAAAGTCCTAAATGCATTGTACCACTCAAATATTTCAAGATTCTCTTAGTGGCATTCAAGTGTGATTCTTTAGGATTAGTTTGAAATCTAGCATAAAGACATACACTATACATTATATCAGGTCTAGAAACGGTTAAGTAAAGTAGTGATCCGATGATACCTCGATATTTCTTCTCATCTACTGCTTTACCATTTTCATCTTTACCTAATTTCAAGGATGTGCTCATAGGAGTTTTGCTAGTTTTGCAGCCATCCATTCCAAATATCTTGATGAGTTCTTTCGTATATTTGGATTGGTTGATGAAGATCCCATCTTCACATTGCTTGACTTGCAGTCCAAGGAAGAACTTGAGTTCACCCATCATGCTCATTTCAAATTCCCTAGTCATACAAGAAGCAAATTCTTTGCACAAGGCTTCATTAGTAGCTCCAAATATTATGTCATCCACATAAATTTGTACAATCAAAATGTTATGCTTACCCTTTTTAACAAAGAGAGTTGTGTCTACTTTTCCTTTTGCAAAACCATTTTCAAGTAAATATGCACTAAGTTTATCATACCAAGCTCTAGGTGCTTGTTTCAATCCATATAAAGCTTTGGTAAGTTTGAAAACATGATCAGAAAATTTGTAGTTTTCAAAACCAGGAGGTTGTTCTACATAAACTTCTTCGCTTATAAGTCCGTTTAGAAATGCGCTTTTAACATCCATTTGAAAAAGCTTAAAGTTCATGTGACATGCAAAAGCAAGTAATATTCTAATAGCTTCTAATCTGGCTACGGGGGAAAAGGTTTCATCATAGTCAATACCTTCTTCTTGATTATAGCCTTTGGCTACCAATCTTGCTTTATTTCTAATAATGTGACCATTTTCATCAAGCTTATTCCTATAGACCCATTTGCATCCTATTATAAAATGATCTGTAGGTCTAGGAGTAAGTTGCCAAACATTATTTCTTTCAAATTGATTAAGTTCATCTTGCATTGCAGTTATCCAATTTTCATCATTTAAAGCCTCCTCAACAGTCTTTGGCTCAATTTGAGAAACAAAAGCAAAATTAACATCTACATGATTAATTTTAGATCTAGTAATTACTCCCTTAGATGTTTCTCCAATGATGAGTTCCTTAGGATGATCTTTCTTGTATTGCCAATCCTTAGGTAGATCTTGAGTCTTTTCTTCAAGTTCATACTGATTTATCTTTGGAGCATCAATAGATTCAAGAGGTTCAAGAGTACCTGCAGGGTCATTGAAAGTAATACCTTTCTTCTGATCACGATTAGATGATTCATCAAATACAACATGCATTGATTCTTCTATAACTAGAGTTTTCATGTTAAATACCCTATATGCTTTGCTATATGACGAATATCCTAGGAATATGCCTTCATCTGATTTGGATGAAAATTTTCCAAGATTATCCTTGGTATTCAATATGAAGCATTTGCATCCGAATACTCTAAAATATCCAATTCTGGGTATTCTTCCATTCCATAGCTCATAAGAAGTTTTATTAGTTAAATGCCTTTTGTAAACACGATTTGCAATGTAACAAGCTGTATTAACGGCTTCTACCCAAAAATAAGATGGTAAGTCATATTCATTGAGCATTGTTCTAGCCATTTCAATTAAAGTTCTATTTTTCCTTTCAACTACACCATTTTGCTGTGGAGTTCTAGGAGCAGAAAAATTATGTGAAATGCCAAGTTCATTGCAAAAGCCATCAAATTTTTCATTCTCAAATTCTTTGCCATGATCACTTCTAATAGATGTGATCACTTATCCTTTTTCATTTTCAACTCTTTTTGCAAACGTTTTGAAGTAATTAAAGGCTTCATTCTTTTGAGCTAAGAAATTAACCCATGTGAATCTAGAGTAATCATCAACAAGAACAAATGCATATGATTTGCCTCCTAAGCTTGTAACTCTATTTGGTCCAAACAAATCCAAATGAATGAGCTCTAAAGGTCTAGAAGTGCTTATAACACTCTTTGATTTAAATGAGCTTTTATGTTGTTTACCATGTTGACAAGGTTCACAAATCCTATCTTTATCATATTTTATCTTAGGTAAGCCATCAACTAAGTTTTCATTACAAATATATTTCAATTGATCCATGCCAGCATGTCCTAGTCTTCTATGCCATAACCATGCATCATTATTAGTGGACATTAAACATTTATGATTTGAATGAATGTTGATATTATAAGTGTTGTTTGTTCTAGTACCCTTAAATATGATAATATCATTTGAATTTGTGATTTTGCATTCCTTGGAATCAAAATTGACAAAGTATGCTTTATCACAAAGTTGACTAACACTTAGCAAGTTATGTTTCAAACCATCAACAAGCCATACATCTTCAATTAAATCCTTACCGATAGAACCAATGGAGCCAAAACCAAGAATTTTACCTTTAGCATTGTTTCCAAAAGTTACGTTACCTCCATGTTTGTAGGTAATACTTGTAAAGAGCTTTGCATTTCCAGTCATATGCCTTGAGCATCCACTATCTACAAGCCATGTGCTTTTGTTGATAGTAGATTTTAGGCATACCTGCAAGGCAATAGTGATCATCTCCTTTTAGGTACCCACATGAAGTTGGGTCCTTGATGGTTAGTAGTAAAAGTGCCTTCTAACTTGAGATGAGCCTTTCTTATATAACAATAGAAATTTTTGTGTCCGAATTTCATGCAATATGTGCATTGCCATGGCATTCTATACTTCTACATTTTTCTTTTTGTATTTAATGTATTATGCATGCAGCTACAAGTATGTGATTTCTTTTGTGCAAGTTTAGTGAACAACAATGCATAATTATTTTTGGCTTTTTCTCCTAGCAAACCATAAGAAGTACTTTTGGTACTTTTAGACTTGGTGTAAGCATCTTTGATATGATCATCAGAAATTTCAATTGTAGATGCTTTTACAAATGTTGGTTTGCTTGGTGCAATGTTGGTTGAGCCATTGAATCCTAATCCATACTTTAAGGAAGGTGATCTTTGGTTATTAATTAATGTATTTAATGCTTCCTTTCCTTTATGAAATCTGGAAATTGATTCTTTTAGTTCATTTAGCTCATGCTTCAATGTTTCATTTTCTTTAATCACCTTTTCTAAGTCATGTGAGTTTTTATTTAACTCTCCTATCGTATTCATCAAGTGTTCATTTGAGGTTTTCAATTCTAAGGTAGAGTTCTTTAAGCATATAAAATCTTTTTCTAACTTAGAGTTTTTCTCTTTATAAAGCATCATTTTAGAAAAAAAAAATTCTATTTTAAAGTTCATGTGCTCAATCAAATCACTATCATCTATATCATTTGTATCATTATGTGCTACTAGATCAAAGGATTGAGTACTTACCTCATTGGAGTCATCTTCAATAGCCATGAGACACAGATTTGCAATTCCTTCTTCTTCTTCTTCTCCACTTGAAGAAGAGTCATCCCATGTGGCTTTGAGAGACTTTTTCTTTTATTTATCCCATTTCTTTTTGTTCTTTAATTTGAAGCAATCCGATTTAATGTGACCAGTTTTTCCACATTCATAGCATTTTACCTCATTTTTCTTTTCTTTATCTTTGAAGGAGAATTTTGGAGGTGTACCTTTGTTTGCTTGTAATCTTTTCTTCCTTTTCCATTCATTGATTCTTTTTGAGAACATTGCCATTTCATCTTCATCATCAGTACCTTCATTGCTTGAGCTCTCAGCTTCTTTGATTGCTTTAAGTGCAATTGGTTTTCTCTTTTCTTTTTCACCTTGATCTTCTTCTTTCTCACTGTGTAGCTCAAATGTGAGTAGTTTACCAACTAGCTCGTCAGTTCTTAATGTGTTGAGATCATGAGCTTCTTCTATGGATGATACTTTTGATTCAAAGTTCTTTCTAGCTCTTAGGGCTTTCAAGATTTTACTGTTTACATCACCTTGATCATATACCTTGCCATACTTCTTTAGTTCATTGACAATAGCAAGCAAGCGACTGGTCATGTCGGTGACATTTTCATTTGGTTTCATCTTGAATAGCTCATACTCATGGACATGCATTTGTTTCTTGGTAAATCTCACTTGAGTTGTACCTTCATGGTAGTTTTCGAGTGTTTTCCAAATGTAATGTGCACAAGTTAAATGTTGAACTCTTCCACCTTCTTCTCTTGAAATGGAATTCATCAAGATGGAAGCGGCTCTATTGTTCTTGAATCGATCTTTGACATTGCTAGCTAACCATTGTGCTTTGGAAAGTGGAATTTGAATACCGTCAACTTCATAAGTGGGAGGTTTCCACTCACTTTACATGAAATCCCATAGTTCAATCCCTTCACTGTCTAGAAACAAATACATTTTGTGTTTCCAGTATGAATAATCAGTTCCATCAAAGTAGGGTCTAAGAATAGTGTTAAGATTTCCATGAGAGCTTCATGAAGAAGAAGTTGCCATAGTGGATCAAATTTCACAATTAAGTTTAAGAAATCTCAGGCTCTGATACCAATTGTTGTCCCAAGATGGCAACCAAGTGGGGGGTGAATTAGTTTCCTCAAGAAATAATGACAATTAAAAAACTCAACAAAATAGAAGTGCAGAATTAAGAGATGGTTGAGTAATGGAAGAAAGAAAGAGCACACAAGATTTATAGTGGTTCGGATTTTACTTCAATCCTATATCCACTTCCTTAACAACTTGTTAAGGTTCCACTAATCTTTGAAGTTTTTACAAGCTCACTTCCAACTTTGGTGTTTTCACAAGTTCACACCTAACTTCACAAGTGTTTTCTAAGGCTTACACTCAAGAACCTTTAAAGGAGTTTTTAAGGCTTACTCTCACAACCCAAACAAGAGTTTTACAAGGATTACTCTCACAACCCAAGTGTTTTTCCAAGCTCACACTCAAACTTATACAATGGTGTTTTCAATGCTTACACCTAACATTCATTACAATTCAAATGTAAGTTTAAGTAAAAGAAAATTTGTTGCTTGGCTATCAAAATCTGTTTTCTTGCTTCTCGTTCTTCTTTTCTTGTAGAACCATTGTATTTATAGCCAATGTGGTCTTACTAGCCGTTATTGATAGTGAGAATAAAGTCTTGGCAGCTTAGACCTTCTTTACTTAAACTGTCCGAAGCATTTCGCGGTCGTCCTTCATACAAGGATGGTCGCGCTGATGTCACACGCGGTCGTCCTTGAACAAGGCACTATCGCCGAATTTAAAAAAGCTTCAACGGTCGAATTTGAGTGCTCTGCAGCTGGAATCTTGCCCATGCTGCGATTGTCGGGACGGTCGTGCATCACCAAGGTGCGGTCGCCCTTTTTGAATGTTGAAGTGGGTTTTTAACGGTTATGTCACGTGGCATTCTCTGACGGGGCAGAAGTGATGTCCGCCAAAATTTGAATGTCGCGGTCGCCCTAGGTTGCATCTCGCGGTCGAATTGAGATTCTAGCGTCGAACTTTTGGACGCACCTGGGGACGCGAACACTACTGTCTCTTTAAACAAATTCTTCTTGAATTGGTTGAGCGGTCGCGACTCTGAATGGCCGGTCGCGAACGTAGTAAGCGAGGCCGAGCCATTTGCCGTTCTTGTCACTGCAAACCTTACTGTGATTAGAATGATTTGAGTTCCTTGGTTAGCGGTCGTCCATAAATTGGGACGGTCGCTCTTCTTTAGGCGCGGTCGCGACTGAGGTCGGGCTTCTGACCATGAAACCTACTGTGATAAGGTTTCATCCTATAATTGAATGGTGCGGTAGTATTCATGTTTGGTGCGATTGCTAGAAGTGTTTTGTTCACCTTTATTTGAAGTAACCTAAGCCTGCAACAAGATTCTCCAAACACATGTTAAATGGATCATTCATTTGAGTTGTCAAGGATCAAAATAGAGATCATTTGTCTAACAAATACTCATAAGGGTTGAGGATTGATTGGGGTGCTAGAGATAGACCTACAAGATCCTTTGGTTTATAATTCCTTGTTCTTAATGCAAGATCTATTTAATTGTGTTTGAGAAGAGATTCCGGCACTCTACTTAGTAATTAGGGATTAATCCACTCGAGAGGGGTTTTAGTCTAATTTAGAGGAATGCCAACTCAACTCTATTGAATGATTCAATTGAATTGATTGTTCATAAAAATCATTGAGGCTAGGGGGATTCAATATCTGGATAGTTTTGTTATTATCAATCCTCTTTGCATAACCTTTAATTTCTCATTACTTTCAGCATTAAATTAGTTGTTTTTAATTACAAAGCATCACAAAACTCTTAATTTTCTAAACAACGGTTAAGGTTTGCACTAGTACTTGGCCTTGTCGCCAGTGGAACGATAACTCACTCACTACTTTATTACTTGGGCGACCCGTGCACTTGTGGTATTGCAATCGTGCACTAAGTGGCACGCACTATTTAGTCTTTGGGTTGAAATGCTTAAGTTCCCATAACAAGTATATACCAAAAGGTATAAGGCTATGAGTGGTTATGCCATGCTCGATCTCCATACCTTGAGTGAAAGTATGGTATCCCTTACATAACATAACACGGGTAACACGAGCGTTCTAACTCATGCACACGATGCAATATAAATGATGCAATGGATAATATCATGATAAGAAAGAATAGAATAATATAAAGACCAACGGAATCAACTTCTCTTATCCCCAGTGGAGTCGCCACTGTGAGCGGGGATTTTTGCCCCCAGTCCCATGTGGAATGGTTCTTGCGACTTTGGCACTATTAGGCTCAGAGCCTTAGAGAACACGGCCTAAACTCGGAGAAAATGGAGTCGCCACCCGGATGGGCTGGGAAAAAAGAAAGAGATGAATGACTCAATTTCTAAGGAATCCCCAACCCCCTATTTGGGTTCAGAAAGTTAGGTACATATGGAAAAGGTGAGAATGACCCAGTACCCCCACAACGCCTGGTTCATTGGTTACGTATAGTGAATTGCCTTGCCGCGTGTCACCCACCGATTAGTCCATCTGATTTTTTATTTTTTTATTATATATATATTTTTAAAAATAAAATAATTAATAAATAATAAAATAAATAATAAATGCTAAAATAAATAATAAATACCATAAAAATTATTTCATACTTATTTTAAAATATTGGACTGGACTTGGTCAAAAATTAAGCGTCTACAGTATGTTATTCAATTTTTAGAGTTCTATATTTGACGGCATGCGTATGAGGTTATCCTCATTATTTACCTTTGGTGCTCCCCTTTTAGCAATTATTGATTTGCCTTCGGGCTAGACGTTGGGCGTTACTTGCCTTCGGGCTAGATGTTGGGCATCACTATGATTTTCCTTCGGGTTAGACGTTGGGTGTCACTTGCCTTCGGGCTAGATACAGGGTGTCAATATGGACCAAAATAGTAACCCTGGGATTTGAATAGCATATTAGATTCTTTGGGCCCATGCTTGTGTTTGCTTTATATGAATTGTGAATTGTGAAACAATTGAGATATATGTTAAGATGAAATGATATGAGATATGATATCAATATGCATTGTGCATTGGCATTGTATTTGAACATTATTGTTATCAAAGTTTATACTGCTAGGCTTTTGGCTTAGTGCAATTGTAATTCAAACCCACAGGAGGCAAGGTAGATCCCGTAGAGTAGGAGAGTTCATCTAGACCGAGCTAGGTCTAGATTTGAGATCTTAAGTGTAGAGTTGATTGTTGGACATCAAGATCAGAGACACACTGCCAGCATATACATATTTTATATTATCACACATTTCGACATTATGTATGTTATATTGAGTTTTGATGTATATATATATAGTAAATTATAAAAAGTGAATTGGATAAAATTTTAGGGGATTTGTCTGTGTTTTTGATAAGTAATATTTTATTTGTTATTTATATATATTTTAAAGAATTTAAGATTTAAAAATTGGAAAAGTAACAATTTTTACAGGAAATGGGTTGTGATATTTTTATACCGTATATGCATATAATAAATATGTTAGGTGTATGTATTGTACGTATATAAGGTATAAAGGTGTTGCATCCTCAATTGAAGAAACTTTGGATTCAAAGGTCTTCTTTGCTCTTAGAGCTCTCAAGATTTTGCTGTTGACTTCATCTTGATCATATACCTTGCCATATTTCTTCAATTCATTGACGATGGCAAGAAAGTGATTGGTCATGTTGGTAACATTTTCATTGGGCTTCATCTTGAATAGCTTGTACTCATGTATATGCATTTGCTTCTTGGTGATCCTCACTTGGGTAGTACCCTCATGATAGTTCTTAATAGTTTTCCAAATGCAACGAGCACAAGTGAGATGTTGGACTCTCCCACCTTCTTCTTTTGAAATAGAATTCATCAAGATGGAGGCTGCCCTATGGTTTTTGAATCAATCTCTCACATTGGCATTTGACCAGTGTGGTTTGGGAAGAGGAACTTGGACACCATCAACTTCATGAGTAGGAGGCTTCCACTCATTTTCAACATAATCCCAAAGCTCAATTCTTTCACTATCTATGAATAAGAACATTTTGTGTTTCCAATAGGAATAATCCATTCCATCAAAGTTGGGTGTAAGAATAGAGTTGAGATTTCAATGAGAATTTGTGGTAGATGAAGAAGAAGTTGCCATTGTGGACCAAATTTCAAAATTAAGTTTAAGATATTTTTAAGCTCTGATACTAATTGTTGTCCCAAGATGGCAACCAAGAGGGGAGGGGGTGAATTGGTTGTTTGATAAGTGATAGAAAATTAAAAAATTAAATAAACAAGAATCATAGAAGATTGAGTAGAGAGTAGAAGAATTAGCACAATAGATTTATAGTGGTCCGGATTTACCTTGATCCTACATCCACTTCCTTAAAAACTTGTTAAGGTTCCACTAGCTTTGAGTTTTTTACAATCTCAACTCTAACTTGGTGTTTTCATAAGCTCACACCAAACTATACAATGGTTTGAGTAAAATCCTCACAACCCTTACAAGAGCTTTCCCAGGCTCACTCTCACAACCTAAGTATTTTCAAGCTCACACTCAAACTTAAGATGATGTATAATGCTCACACCTAACTCTCAATGAATACAAATGGTAATTTTGATGCAAAGTAAGTAAAGTTATCAATGTAGGCTATTACAAATTCAATCACTTGTAAAAATAAAGTAACTTATGGTATTTATAGCCTACAAGTCATGAAATAGTCGTTTGAGGTGTGGTCCAACATATTTGATTCTTATCTTCCACTAATTTCTTAGTCAGAGCAATGTCATGGTTGGACTTGGTGTGGTCTGGTTGGAATTCATGATTCATGATAGGTAAACTTGCTGATCCGGTCATAATATTTAAAATTCTGGTTAATGCTCTTCCAACGGTTGGTCCATGTGGCTTTCACTAATTGAGTGGAGGTGCAACGGCTTCTGACTTGTGAAATATTTAAATATCCCAGTCGGACTTGCATTAGGCCAGTCATAACATTGGTGGTCTGGTCAAAATCTGAGCGCACTTCTGGTCGGGAACTCCACTGGATGATTTTAAGAGAATCTTCCTTGAAGGTCCGGTCAGAACATCATTCGGTTTGGTCAAACATTGTATGGTACTCTAAGAAATTGGTAGTACTTCTGATCATGAAACATTCTATGTGATTTGCTTAAATTCACATGCAATGGTTTGGTCGAAGGATCTCTGGTCCGGTCAGACTTTATGTGGTACGGTGAGATTTTGAGAGTACTATCCACTGTGAAAACTTCTACTTTAATTTTCTCAATTTTCCATTAAAGGTCTAGTCGGGATCCTCGATGGTCCGATTGGACCTTTGATGGTTTCTTCCAAAATATAAGTTCCTACAAAATGTAATTTGATATAAACATTAGTTTAATTAAATTTGATTGCCTAAGATAAAAAAAATAGAGTAACTGGGCTACTGTCAATCTAAATTGGAAGAAACCGATTTTGTTATTCATTCAACAATTACCCAAATTGTATCATGCTTCTTTTGGGTGTTCAGAAGACCAGTCACAAAACCTATGGTGACTTTATCCCACTTCCATTCTGGTATTGATATAGGCTGCAAAAGACTAACTTGTTGACACACTAAGCAATCTTGTTACATATTCAGTAATATCTCTCTTCATATCAGGCCACCAATAGTGCAACTTCAAATCCTGGTACATCTTATTGCTTCTAGGATGTACAATATAAATAGTGTTATGAGCTTCATCAAGAATACACTTCTTTAGTTCTTACACATTAGGTACACACACATCGACCTCTATAATACAATTCACCATCTTCTAAAACAACATAATTTGACTTTTCACCTTTATGTACTTGTTCCAACACTTCCAATAACTTTTGATTTTGTTTTTGACCTTCAATCACTTTTTGCTTTATGGTTGTTTCAACCCTCAATTCTGCTAACATAGCATATTATATCATTTAAGTTATTTAACTCAAAAATACATATATGTATATCTATATATAATAATTTTTACACAACATACCTGCTACAGTCTTCTGACTTAAACATCGGCTACCATGATAGCTTTTCCAGGATGATAGTTGATGATACAATCATAATATTTGATCAATTCCATCCACCTCCTCTGCCTTAAGTTAAGTTCTTTATGCGTTGGCAAGTATTTCAAAATTTTATGGTCAGTGAAAATATAACACCTTTCAACATACAAGTAATGAAGCTAGATCTTAAGGGCAGACACAATAGTAGCTAACTCCAAATCATGTGTGGGATAATTCAATTCATGAGATTTTAATTGCCTAGAATCATAAGAAATTACCTTACCCTCTTGCATCAATACACAACTAAGTCCATGATGAGAAGCATCACTATAAGTAACATAGTCTTTACCTCTCGACCTGAAGCCTTGAAATAGAGTCCCATCCGCCTCCCCGGCTCCATGCGCCCTTAGTAGTAAAGGCTCCCATTGGGAGAAAGCAAAAATTGATGAGTGAGCGATCCAGTCTCTAGCCCTTCAATGATGGATTTGTTTTAAAACTCTGACCTCGGACTCCGTGGGTGAAAGTAGTTGGTGAGATTGAAAAGCTAGAAAAGACACATATCTCTCATCTTAAAGAGAAAGTAAGTTCGCAAATAAGAAATATCAAAATAGAGGAAAGATGCTATACTTAACACTCAAAAGAACTGCTCTTGGTCTTTTCTCCCGGTTGAAAAGCCAGTGTTAGCAAGTTGGAATATCCCTTGTTCTCTGTCAATATAGGCACTTCAATCAACATAGCCTTCATTTGTTCAAAACTAGCTTGACACTGATCATTCCACTCAAATTTAGTTTCTTTTCTAAGAAGCTTAGTTAAATGAAGTGCTATCTTTGAAAACCTTCGTACAAATCTTCTATAGTAACCAGCTAACCTAAGGAAATCCAAATTTTTGTTATATTCTTTGGTGGTTGCCAATTCAAAATGGTTTCATTTTTTCTCAGATCCAAATGGATACCATAAGCTGATACTGTAAAACCTAAAAATGCCACTTTCGTTAACCAAAAATCAGATATTGATAATTTAGCATACAACTGATTCTCCCTCAGCATTTGTAGTACCATTCTCAAGTGCTTATCATGCTTCTCCTTATTTTTGGAATAGACCAATATATCAATAATGAAAATAACTATAAACTAGTCTAAATAAGGTTTGAAGACTTGATTCATCAAGTCCATAAAAGCCGCTGGAGCATTAGTCAAACCAAAGGGCATAACTAGAAATTCATAATGCCCATATCGTGTTCTGAAAGCTTTCTTTGGAATATCTACCTCTTTAACATTCATATGATAATAGCCTGATTTAAGATCAATCTTAGAGAAAACACCTGCTCCCTTCAATTTATCAAACAAGTCATCAATCCTAGCCAACAAGTTCTTTTTCTTAATAGTCACTTTATTCAACTGCCGATAATCTATACATAGTCTTAGGGTACCACCTTCTTTTTCACAAATAAAATCAGTGCACCATAAGGTGATACACTAGGTCTAATAAAACCCTTTATCAAACAATTCTTATGGTTGCCCTTTTAATTCTTTTAACTCAAAAGGTGCCATTTTATAAGGTGGAATAGAAATTGGGGACGTATACAGAACTACATCAATAAAAAATTCTATCTCCCTCTTTGGCAGTACTCTAAGTAATTGCTCCAAAAAAATATTCAAAAACTCACACACTGTAGGTATGTCTCTAAAAGCCTTGCTTGAATGTCTTGTATCAATAACATAAGCAAGGTAAGCTTCACACCTCTTCCTAATCAACCTTCTAGCTTTAGATGCAGAAATTAAACTAGAAGGGTAAAATTGTTTTTCTCCTTGGACCACAATTTCACCATAATTCAAAATCTAAAAAGTCACAACATTATTATAACAATCCATAACTGCTTGATGCTGAGACAACCAATCCATTCCCAAGATTAAATCAAAATCATGGAATGGAAAGTAGGAAGTTCTATATCATGAACTCTAATTAAACAATTTTGATATATTTTGTTTACCCTCACACTATGGCCTAAGGGTTTAGTAACTTCTATACCATAATCAAGTTATTAGCACACATATTCTTCCATGAAGCTATCGTTGTACAAATATAAGAATGTGTAGAACCAGGATCTAACAATGCATACACATCAAGACCAAGTAAAGAAATTTTGCAAACTACAAGATCAAGAGCATCTTGGTCCTCCACTACTCTCATGGCATATGCCCTAGTTGGAGCACTACCTCGAGTTTGAGGTCTGTCCACTGTTTTAGATCCTCTCTACTGACTAACACTGGGTTGACCACCTCTACATATCTTATGACATGTTTGAGACTTCTGCATAGAACTCTATCCCTCAACAGCTTTAAGTTCTTTTGTCGTTGGACAATCTCTAATTTTATTCTATAAAGAATAAAATTTCAAACAAGCCCCTTTTCGATACTAATAATCTTCACTTACATGACCCTTTCCACAATATTGAGAAGGTGTGGTAACTACACTTGAAGATGAGCCTGTAGCAATTCCAAACCTACCACCTCTAGACCTCTAAAAACTAGCTCTACTTCCTCTGCTAGACCCATGAGTTTGGGCTTGAATATTTCTTTATCTTTTCTGGCCACCGTATTGTTGTTCACTAGAAAATCCCTTCTTTGGTTGTTGTCTTCATCCATGTTCTTGTTTAATCTCATTTTCTATGGCAACTGTAGCATTAATAAGAGTGGAAAACTATTTAATCCTCATGGCCACTAAATACTCTGACTGTTCAAACCCTCTTTAAACTGCTTACACTTCTCTTCCTCAAATGAAACTAATTTTGGAAAATATTTATTGAGGCAAACAAATTGCCTTTCATATTCAGACATAGATGACTGCCTTTTCTTAAGGTATAAAAACTCCTGACGCTTCTCCTCTAAATAAACCTCACTAATATATTTCTTCTTGTAAAAATGCTTAAGTGAGTCTACCCGTAGGTACACCTTTCTACTTTGTATCCCACCAGGCATAAGCTTGTACTTGCAACAAGGAAACTGCACACTACAATCTTTCCTCTTCAGTGCAATACAGAAAATAAAACACTTTCATAATCCTCTCCAGCCAATACTCTACTACTAAAGACTCATAAGTATCATGAGCTTTAAAATTTTCTGCTCCTAATTTCCTAATTCTCTCTAATAGAGATCTTTGGGGCACTAGTGGTAGAGGTTGTGCAGGAGGAACATCTCATACAATTTTCCTAAGAACTTCTCCCATATTTCTCATAAACTGGGGGTCTAAGGAAATTTTTTCTATGGAAGGTTTCGATGGCTACTAATTCCCCACACTTACTTGACTATGTGAGGACGCAGCTTGTTCCTCCGCACTTTGATGGGATTCGGAGGCCATCTTATACCTGTAATCATTAAAAGATCAACTGCATCAAACACTTATTAAATTATATAGTTAACATAGCAAATGACAATGGTATCTCTCCTTTCTTATAACCCACAAACTTAGGACTGCCTAAACCGGGCTCTGATACCACTGATAGTCCGTACACTTGACTATATAGATGATGTCACTTAAATATTCAACTTGACTATAAATAAAACCAAAATAAATTAATATAGTTAATGTCTTTCAAGAGAAGTACAATAATCATACCTGCATTACAAACATACATCCATTTATTATTCAAAGACCTTATTAATTTTCATCGTACTTATTATTATAATTCTCTCACTACTCATAAATATGTACAACTATCAATTGATTTACTTATCTATTAATTTAGTATTTGGTCCTTTTAGGACATTAAATAAACATGTTAAGATTCATTTTCATTTATTTTCACATATAATATGCTCATATTTATGGTATGATAAAAAATATTTTGGTATGCTCAATTCAGCCCAAGCCAATAAACATCTAATTTTCAGCATTTGAATAGTTTGTATTCATTTAATTGCACATTAAATTTTTCACATTCATTTGTCCTGAATATTAATAACATCCTAAGTGACTTAATTTTCATGAATTTTTAAGTTCATTTACATAGGTAAATAACTAAAACACAGCAGCAAAACTTTCAGTGATGTTCATTTAGGCTATTTTAATGAGCAGCTTATATTCACTTAGTTTTTTACTCATTTTTCTTCATCATTTTGAATTTATCTTTTACCAAAGTATTCATAACATAAAAATTCACCTTTTTGTAAGGTTTTTATGAATTTTAAAGCTTGTTTACATACTTAAATCAATTAAACACAATGGCTAAATTATTAGAAATTTAAGCAGCTCAGTTGGGGCAGATTTAGGGATTAGGTTTAGCTTTCTCCTTTTTGGTTTCTCTCAATCCAAAAACAATTTACAAAATCCTAAATAGTTAGTTAATATGTATAAATGATAACTTTTAACTGAGGTTTAATAAATAATAGATTTAAAGTTAGGGAAACAAGATTGAAAGATCAAGATTCATAATTTTCAGATTTCTTACTTTTAGAAGTTTCTTTTACCTTGTTTGCTTTTTGTATCACCTTATTTGTAAAAACCCATACGTAGTTCGTACACTTGACTATATAGATGATGTCACTTAAACATTCAACTTGACTATAAGTAAAACCAAAATACATTAATGTAATTATTGTCTTTCAAGAGAAGTATCATGATCATGCCTGTATTACATACATACATCCATTTATTATTCAAAGACCCTTATTAAATTACATTGTCCTTATTATTATAATTCTCTCACTACTCACAAATATGTACAACTATCATATAAATTATATAATTTTTCTATGTGAACCATACAAAATATAATATTTTTAATATTGTGCTTTAAACCTTTATGATGCAGTTGATTTGAAATGTATATCTCTTACTCTGCAGTCTCAACTCTTCTGGTTTGATCCACATGTCAGAAAATAATTCTAACATTCTAAGCCAAGCTTAATGGTGCTTATGTATTTATAATATGCAAGATATTTAAAGGAAAGAGAACTATACATAAACTAATTTAGAAACAATAGAAATTATCACTTTAGAACATTAATAAAGAAATTAATAAATTCATTGAAGCTTAAAACACTGAACATGATTAAATCCAAAATTTGGTTAGTTTAACAATAACCAAATAACACATTATTTTCAATGTAGATAACTTCTTTAAATTTTCCTATGAACACTAAACTCAAATCATAGGTTTGGATAATGGGTCAGTGTTGGCAATTTAATGCCCAATCTCAAGAATGTATAATGGCAAATATGCATACCGCCACTAATGACACAATGTCTCCACTAAAGGCATGATGTGCTCACTATCACAATGGATATTCACCCTCTTTCTAACCATTCAATCCAAAGCTAGATCTAAAATCAATATGATTTGGGAAATTCATTAGTTTTTAGTAAACATTAAATTATGCATATCATTTCAATGGAACAATACTTTAATCAACATTTAGTATTAGACATATTTATCACATATCTAAAGTTTGTTACTCTTTTCCATACCTTTAACACATATACATGAATTCTTAACACAAGGGTAAGAAACAAAAACATATGTGCCTCATACCACACCTATATATCACAAAATACAAGCCAAAAACATCATCCAAGTAACCCCACGACCGTGGCATCTTAATCCCACACCCATGGAATACAAAAAGAGGCTGCCAAATACCTTTGTTGACCCCCATGATCATGGTACGCAAGGGCCACACCCGTGGCATGCATAATAGCTCTATTTCTTCAAAAAATTTCAAGTAAACAACCTCATTTCCAATTCGAAGGCCATGGAGCTTATTTTCCATGCCCATGGCATTGATTTTGGTTCTACCTTCAAAATATTTCTTACTCTAGCAGGCCCAACTTCAATACCACGCCCATGGCACCTCTAAAGCATGTCTTGAATATTCATAACATCCTAAGTGACTTAATAATCATGAATTTTTAAGTTCATTTACATAGGTAAATAACTCAAACACAACAGTAAAATTTTCAACAATGTTCATTTAGGATGTTTTAGTGAGCAACTCATATTCACTTAGATTTTTACTCATTTTCCTTGATCATTTTAACTTTCTCTTTTGCCAAAGTATTCCTAACATCCAAATGCACTTTTTTGTTAGTTTTTATGAATTTTAAAGCTCATTTAAATATTGAAATAAATGAAAAACAATAGCTAAATTATTGGAAATTTAAGCAGCTCAATTGGGGCAGATTTAGGGATTAGGTTTAGCTTTCTCCTTTTCAATTTCCTTCAATCCAAAAAAATTTACAAAAACGTATATAGTTAATTAACATGTATAAATGAAAAATTTTAGCTGAGGTTCAATAAATAATAGATTTAAAGCTGGGGAAACAAAATTGAAAGACCAAGATTCAAAATTTTTAGAGTTCTTACCATTAGAAGTTTTGTTTACCTTTTTTGCTTTTATATCACTTTGTTTATAACAACCCTACATATTCCATACACTTGAATGTATAGATGATGTCACTTAAACTTTCAACTTGACTATAAATAAAACCAAAATACATTAATGTAATTATTATCTTTCAAGAGAAGTACTATGATTATACTTGTATTATATACACACATCCATTTATTATAAGTTATATTGTAGTTATTATTATAATTCCCTCACTACTCACAAATATGTACAACTGTCATATAAATCATAAAGTTTTGCTATGTGAACCATACAAAATGATATATTTATAATATTTCTCTTTAAACCTTTGTGATGCAGTTGATTTGAAACGTATATCTCTCACTCTGCAGTCTCAATTCTTTTGGTTTGATCTGCGCGTCAAAAAATAATTCTAACATGCTAAGTCAAGCTTAGTTGTGCTTATGTATTTATAATATGCAAGAAATTTAAAGGAAAGAGAACTATACATAAATTAATTTAGACACAATAGAAATTATCACTTTAGAACATTAATAAAGAAATTAATAAATTCCATGAAGCTTAAAACAACCTCATTTCCAATCCAATGGCCATGTTACTTATTCAAAAAATAACTTTGTTTCTTTAAAAAAAATATTCAAGCAAACAACCTTATTTTCAATTTGATGACCATGACACTTATTTGCCAGTCCTGTGGCATTGATTTTGGTTTTTCCTTCTAAATATTTCTTACTCTGGCAATCCCAACTTCAATGCCACACCCATGGCACCTCTAAACCATGCTCGTGGCTTCCCAAAAATGTGTAGTTTGTACATTTAACTCCATAAAACATAAACATTTTGAAGATCTAAGATAAAGATGTATTAAAACCAAATTTTTGGCATGAAAAGGGTTCATATCATATGCTTTACTCAAACTTCAATTAGTAAAATCTTTAACCATCACTTATGGCTAAAACAACATCAAACCAATTAATTCTTATAAAGATTGAATTACAAATCAAACTCATCGCATATAAGTTCTTTTAATTTATTTTTTACTCATCAATCCATTTAACCAATACTTTTAAGAAATAATTCGTTATATATATGACTCAATCGACCAATTCAAACATTAACACTCATAGAAATTCAAATATTTACAAATTAAAATACATAAGCACATACCTCTTCAAAAATCCTTTTCTTTCTCCTTTCCCTCTTTCCCTTTGATTGCTTATTGATCACCTTATCTATTTTAGCTAATTTTCTTAAAAATTTGTAACAAGAGATGAATTTTCCTTGATTCTTGATTAATTTGATGAAAAGAAGAAGAAAATAGAGAAGATGGTGATGGTGATGATAGATGGCATGGATGATGGAGAAAGAAGAGAAGAGAAAAGAAAATTACAGGCTATACACATATATATAATAAGTTCAATCAAGTGAGGGCATGCGCACTATAACTATGGTGCACCCTCACTCTCAACCTTTGATTATAATTTGATTTTTAGTCGCATAAAATTTTAAGATCCACCATATCATTTGTCTAGATTATTTTTATCACTATACACTATCAGTTATCAATATTAGTTAAAAAGTTCATTGTTTAAAATTTTAAACATTACATCATTGGTTTAATTGTTCACTTTGGAAAACTTTTAGACATAAAGAAATAGCTTAGGAATGGGCTATGGCTGATGGAAAATGAGAGAAAATCGTGAGAGAGAAGAAGATGTTTTGGTAGGAAAAAAAAAAGAAAGAAGATATGATGTTTTGACTTTTTCTCTTATTTTAAGTGTAAGTTGTCTGAGCTCTCTTCATATTCAAAGGAGGTGAGTCACCCACTTGGTTTGGCAGAAACATTGTTGAGAAATAAGTGGACCATTCCATTAGGTACTTTTCACAAATTTAGAGTTTCTTTTGGTAATTTCACATTCCAACTTGCTACTTACACTTGTAGTATATTTATTTAAAATTTATTTCACTGATAATTTTTAGTTTGGTTCATATGATATGATTTTAATGTATGTGATTAGGTTAAGATATTTTTAATATGGTTATGGTACATTTCAAGTAAAATATCCCAATTGGTTTTTAAGCATATGAGTTACCGTAGATAAGGTGTTTTTAGAATTTCCATTTTCATCACTTTAGTGCCTTGTAAATGTCACTTCATTGCATTTCAATGGTCCCATCATCACTCTAGTAAATCACTTCATTTTTTTCTAAAATTTTTTATATAAATATAATTTATTATTTAAAACTTATATTTGGTTTATTTGGTCCACGCTCATTATAAATTGTAGGATTTTCAAATCATTCACTTTAGAGGTTTTGTTTCTATCACTTTGGCCCATTACATATTTTATTTCAATTAAGATTTTTTCTTCACTTTATTCATTTAATTTACACAATATCATGTGCTAAACTTGCATTTCATCTAGGGTATTACACATATATATTGAGTTACAACATAGATGTTGCATAGATGTTGAGTTGCATCCTTTATATGTTCTTAATCAATGCGTAAATTTTGCATAGATGTTGCATAGATATTGAATTACAACCTTTATATATTCTCAATTAATGCATAAATATTGTGTAGATATTGAGTTATAGCTTTTATATATTCTTAATTAATGCATAGATATTGCATATAAATTGTACTCCAACCTCTATATATTCTTAAGAATAGTATAAACATTCTATAGATGTCACACCATTTATATGTTCTTAATTATAGTGTGGATGTTGTGTAGAACATGTGTAAATATTATATTCTAGCCTATAAATATTCTTAAACATAGTGTAAATGTCACATAGATATACTATAAATATTGCATATATGTTAAATTACAGTTTTAATATGTTCTTAAATATAGTATATATGATCTTAACTATAATATCGATGTTTTGCAAATATTGCTTAAATATTGTATTTCAACCATTATATCTTTTTAATTAACTTATGGATATTCTATAGATGTTGACTCATAGGATTTATACATTATTAATTAATGCGTATATATTGTGTAGATGTTGAGCAGATACTACATAGATATTATATTAAAATCTTTAATATATACAACACTCATACATCACAAAACAATACAAAAATAAAAAATAAACAAATAAAATTTAGAACAAAAGAGATGTACTCATTTGAAAGAGATATACTCATTTGAAAAATATAAATTGAGAGGTAAAAAAATTCGCAAAGAAAAGAAAATTTTTTCTTTGAAACATTCTATCAAACATCTAAAATATATTGCAATTGGACAACAAAAAGACTCTAACATTACAATTGGAGAAAAACAAAATAAAAAAATAATCATAAAAAATTCAATTTAGTACACCAAAATATAACTCTTTGACTATACAATCTGCTAAAAAACTTCTCCAATTCGTGTAGAATCTTTATACAAACCAACAACATTTTTAACAAATTAGAAACTTCAAAAGAAATAAAATGGAGGAACATGCAAACAAAAAAAAAACTAAGAGAAAGAAAGAAAAAAGAGAAAGAAGAATAAATCATAGGATCAAAATCTTAAAAATAGAGAAAATATAATGAATAAAATGTAAAAAATTGATTAAAAGAAAGAAAGAATAAACATTGAATGAAAAATTGAAGGTAAATGTTAAATACAACATAAAAATGAAAAACAAAATAAAGATAAAAGAAAAATAAAAAAAAGAAGTAAAACTGAAAAAAAAAAAAAACAACCATTGTATATTTGAAAAGGAAGAGTAAAGGAAAGATGAACCATATAAACTCCTCAAAAACAAATGTGGAAGCTTGTAATGAGGGACACAAATAAGGTAAAATGCTATAGCTTACTTTTTATTCCATACACTATATATTCTTAATATTTCTTTTTTTATGTTATATATGTAATTTAATTGACTATTTTCTTAAAAAATATTTTTTTACCTTAATATATACATGTAATAATTAAATTTAGTTTCACTACAAAAATATAGAAGATTACCAAAGAAAAGTTACTGAGAGACATCCTGCTATGTCTAATTACCAATTGAAAAATGAGAGGATTGATGGAAAAATTTATTTGGAATATATATCAAGCAATTACCAACATAATACCAAGCGAAAAGGTTACTAACTACTCAACTATCGATAAACATGGTGCCAAGAAATGGTGCCATTTTTTATCGACAATGATGTTGTATAATTGGTTCTTAGTAGAACTATAATTACCGAGATGAAAGACAGTTGTTGATAGTATGTATAACCTAATATGTAAATACAATACTTTTTTTAAGAAATTTATATTATTTTTGGTAATACTGAGGGACACATGTTTATGTTTCAGAACATATTTGAAGCGTGTAACATCCCGAATTCCAGATTGGTAAGAAACGGACATAGAGGATATGATTTAGGCTTAGAACAAAGGAGTTTAGAACATGACCTATAACTTGAGCTCGAATTTCATCCAAGTTAATGACAGAATTAGAGAGTCTCAAAGAAGACTTAATTGTTTATTTGTGTCTTAGCTAGATGTATAACTTGAAATCACACAATTTAGAGTTGTAAAGAATAAGATATGATGGATTTAGTAGACAATGTGCAAGCTGCCTCAGGACAGAATAGTAGGCTTGACTTCAAAGGACCGTCAAAAATCAGATATAGTTTAGATCGACCTGAAATTTTGACACAATATAGCCCCGGATGTCTAGTTTCAGTGGGAATAAGAATTACTTAATTTGGAGTTGTGAATAAAACGATATTAATAAAGAAAGACAGCAAGGTCAGGAAGGGATATCAAAAGGACCTAAGTGGAAATTTCTGAAAAATTAGGGGCAACTATGTAAACTTAAAAATTAAGTGTCGGAAGTTCTTAATAGTGCCCATATCTGACCCTGGAAGAATATTCTCGAGATTAATCGGGTCATAACCATGGGTTTCAATTTTTCCCAAAAATGCACGGTTTAAAAGTTACAATCGATTAATCGTTGGAGGGTATTTTGATATTTTCACACCCTAGACTATAAAATTACAGCACAAGAAAGTTGAGGGGGTCAAAATATGAATAAAAGAAAGCCTAAGGGCTTGCCAAATAAATAAGATAAAAGAAGGAGGCAAGTGGGCCAATCATAAGTAGCCATTTAGCATTTATTAAAAGAAGAAAAGAAAAAGAGATGGACAAATGGCCCTAAGGCATTCATCCACCCCAAAAGTGGATCATAATTAGCCATATAGCATTTATTAAAAGAAGAAGGCAAGTGGACCAATTAAAAGTGGCCATTTTTGCTATAAGGTGTACTAATTAGAAGAAGGCAAATGGACCAATTAAAATAGCCATTTTTGCTATAAGGTGTACCAATTAGAAGAAGGCAAATGGACCAATTAAAAGTAGCCATTTTTTCTATAAGGTGTACCAATTGGAAGAAGGCAAATGGACCAATTAAAAGTGGCCATTTTTGCTATAAGGTGTACCAATTGGAAGTCAACATCTATTCACCACTTATGGCTTCCATTTGGATCAAAATAAGCTAAGGAAAGAAAGTATAAAAGCCCCCTCTTGCATGGTGAATTCGTCCAAACCATAAGAGAAGGAAGAAGGAGGTATTTTTCCTAAGTTTAGGGCTTTTGATTTAAAGAGTTTGGTGACAAACAAGATTATAAGGAAATCAAGGAGACAAGGAAGGAAAGGAAGTGATATAGAATAAGGACTAAGGAAAAGCAAGGTTCGGTACTTTAACATAAAAGAAATTTTATTTTTACAAACTTTTGTTCATATGGTATATATATGCGTGTATATGATATATATTTGAATACATATGATACATATGTGAGTATATGTGGTATTTGTGTAAGTATATATTGTATATACATGGAGAATATGTGGTATATATATACGAAGTGAATGTGTATATATGAAATGTTATATATGCTCTACTCGGTAAATGAGTAAAACCGGTTTGGAATGGGGATTATATCGTGTGAGGTCAAGATCATGGCAACCAGTCGTGTGAGACCAAGACCACGCAGTTATATCGTGTGAGACCAAGACCATGGCAATTAGTCGTGTGAGGTCAAGACCACGCAGTTATATCGTGAGACCAAGACCATGGCAATTAGTCGTGTGAGGTCAAGACCATGCAGTTATATAGTGTGAGACCAAGACCATGGCAATTAGTCGTGTGAGGTCAAGACCACGCAGTTATATCGTGTGAGACCAAGACCATGGAAATTAGTCATGTGAGGTCAAGACCACGCGTAATTCTATACGAGGCCTCATTTCGAGATCGGTGTATTCATAATTACCTTGTGGAGCAAACTGATAAAATGATAATAACTGAATATATGACATGTATGGATTGTTTTTACTGTGATATTATTTTTCAATATGATTCATTGCTTTTAAAAGTGCATTATGCTTTTATTATTCATTTTCCGTAATTAGTTAAAGTACCCACTAAGCAATGCTTAGCGAGTTTAGTTTCTTCTAAACTCGTAGGTTATTAGCACGGAGCCAGTAGCGAGCAGAGGAGTCCTGCGATTTGTCGGTCATCAACAAACTTAGATGGTGCTCTTTATTTTGTATTTTGGTATTAGAAACTGGCATGTACTTATTTGAACAATACAAAGAGATAACTTGATGTAGCATGTAAATCTAGTAATGTATAATAACTGTATGGTTTTGAATTGAGTTGGGTTGTGAATATAGAAGTGTGAATTCTTCTTGCAGGATTGTAGTTGAGGTTATAAGGGTGGATTATTGGGAGTGTGCTTAAGTTTAATTGTGAAACAAAATGTTTTTTAAAAATAAGAAAAATTAGTTTTGTCGACACTTGGGACCACCAATTATAGGGGAAACTCTAGCAAAAGTTTTTAAATTCTGCACTTAAAATTGGCTAAGTAAAATATTAAGACACAACCACCATAAGATAACAGTCCATCTTGGTCTATAAACGTAGGCTAAGATGGGGTGTTACAAAGCGTGAGTAAGAGAGGCAATAAATGCATTGATAAATATGTGACAGTTGTCAGAAAAGATGAGAAACCTAAAATGTGAGGGCAATGCAATTGTTGAGAGATATAAGATTGTTATCAATCCTATTAAGGGATAACTCTTCTCTCTCAGTAACTGACCGTAAACTAAATAGTCATAAAGTATACCGAGAGAGGCATTTTGTAACACCCCTATACCCCGTATACGTACACTGCATGCTACAACGATCGTAATATACGTATACTGAATATAGGAATGCCACAGTTTCCTAAATAAACAAATCATCCTTTTATACAATAACATGAGCAAACTTAAAAAAAATAAGTTATATTATAAACGCAATAGATAAAAATGTTCATTCAATACGCAGCGGAAACTATAGTTATATTTACATATATATAGACATCAAATCAAATTTTTACAAAAACATAAAGTTTATACATGTTTGGCAGTTTGTCTCTTATCTTTACGACCACAATCAACACCTTAAAGTCTAGACTCGACTCGGTCTAGATGAACTCTCTGGCTCTACCCTGTCACCTGCGCGATGAACCACAATCGCGCTGAGCCAACGGCTTAGTGGTACAAACCACAATAACAATATGCTTCAATGCAATGCCAATGTCACACATTTCAACAATTAAGACAATATTCACAATTGATATCTTTATATTGTTCATAACACTACATTTCATTATTCTATTCAATTGTTCCATCATTTATGAATTACATTGAAACAAAGACAACCATGGGCCCAAAAGACACTAATATGCCATTCCACTTTCAGAGTTAATGTTTTGGTTCAATTATCACATTTATCATTATCATTATCCCAACTAGGCTTCAAGGATTAGGTTCAACCAAGCTTCAAGGGGAACAAAGCATGCTAAGTATCAACCCAACTTGGCTTCAAGAACCAAACCCAACCTAGCTTCAAGGGTTTGTAACATCTCAACTAGGCTTCAAGGACTAAATCCAGCCTAGCTTTAAGAGATTGTTACCATTAGGCATGCCACTAATAACAAAACTCTGAGAATGGAATAACACATTACACACACAATTCATTCATTATTTCATTATCAATTTCATTTTCATTTTCTTATCATCATTTAGGCATCCATGCCTCAATCATCACATCTGCAACATTATAGCCAACAACAATGGCTACACATCTCATCAATAGAGTATACATAACCAATTGCTTTGAACATATATTTTGAATTCATCATCATTTAGGCAAACAGGCCCCACTTATTTCATTTGAATCATTATAGCCAACCACAATGGCATCACATCTCATCATATCTCAATTTACATTAAAGCAATTCATCATTAAAGTATTCATCATAATCAATTGCATTGCACATACCTTTTAAATGATCACCATATCTTTCACATTATACAAATCATAACATTAACCAAATAATAATAATAATAATATAGTAGATTACTTAACACATTTATAACCACTAATAAAGAGGCACATGTTTTAAATATTAATAAATTCATTTGCAGACCACTACAGATGCCTCCTAGTCAAACTGAAAAATCTAATTGGAAAAGTCTTAAAGGTTACTAAGAAGCACTTTGTCTCACTGTACATGAAAATGAAGAGACATATCTTTTAAATATTATTAAATTCACTTACCAAGAGGAAACATGCATCTCTTGATAAACTAAAAACCCTAAATAGAAAAGTCTTAAAGCATACCAAGAGAAGGACTATCTCTCTCGATAAATGAAAATAAGAGACACATCTTTTAATTATTAGTAAATTCATTTATTGAGAGGAGACGTTAATCTCTCAGTAAACTAAAAATCCTAAAATGCAAGTCTTAAAGTATATTGAAAGATGCACTCTGTCTCTTGGTACAAGAAAATAAAGAGTTAAATCTTTTAAATATTATTTAATTCATTTATAAATTGGAAGCACATATCTCTTTGTAATGTAAAAATCCTAAAATGAAAAATCTTAATTTTTACCGACATATGTTCATCGTTTCTAATAATTTTATTCTTGTATACTAAGAGAATGAAGTGTCTCTCGGTAAAGAATAACATATGCATATATTCTTCCTTTCTTATTCCCTATGCCCCCATCCTTATGTCCCTTCTCTCTCTTTCTCTTTCTCTCTCTCTCTCTCTCTCTCTCTCTCTCTCTCTATTCTCTTCATTGGTGATCAGCGATGCAGTTTTTCTTTGCCCATCACTATAAGTTGTTTATTTTTTTATTTCTTTGCTTCTCTCTCTCTCTTTATATTCTCTTCACTAGTAACCGAAAACACAATTCTTCTATGCCCATCAAGATAAGTTGTTTATTTCTTTATTTCTTTACTTTTCCTTTTTTTTTCTTTTCTTTATAAATTTTCTTTTCTTTTTTTAGCTTCAATGTTTTTTTTTCTCTTATCATTATTAGTCAAGTATTTCTCACTGGTATTTGAACTATAAAGTCTTAAAGAATAATGAGAGACTCACTTTGTCTATCAGTTCATGAAAATAAAGATGTAATATCCTCATTTATGCCCTAGAAGTTTTGCATATTGTTGTTGCTGTTATTGTTATATATTGGATTGAATATATGTGTTAAATTGTAAGAGAAAAGAAATTGAGAAGAGAAAGTATATGTATATGTATTTTGGGAAGAAATAGGGTTTAGAGACAAATTTATATGTTGTGTATATGTTAATATATATGACATATAAAGTGGTCAAAAGGCTTGGTCAATGCAAGAGAAGATATTTATTTGAGATTGGTAAATTACTTAATTGGGCACATATAAGACAAAAAGATAATTATGTGAATAAGGGCACTTTGGTAATTGCTTGGATAAAATAATATGGTGGATATTTAAAGAAGGTTTGACTTGTGTTTTCTTCATCATTTCTTCTTCTTCTTCTTGTTGATGGCCGGCCCTCCATAGCCAAAGAGAAAGAAAGAGACAAGTGATGGTTTTGATGATTTCAAGCTTAAATTGAAGAAAGATTAAGTGTTCAAGTGTTGATTTAAGAAGTTTTTAACTAAGGTAAGATCTTTTCTCTAATTTCTTCAATTCTTTTGAAGTGGTATGATTAAGTTGCTTATGGTATGATTGTAAGTATTGATTTTGCTTGATAGATGAGAAGTTGGGTTGGTGTTGGTGATGGAAGAGTAAGATTGGTGTTTAGTGAAATTGTTTCTGTTTTAGGATTAGTAAAGGCTGTGACTTGTATGATTTTTAATTAATTTTAGAAAAATATTCTTGAAGTGAATTTTTGATATGTTGTGCCTCTATGAGTCTAGAATGACTGAAAAATATGTTGATTCGATTTTGGAATGGTTATGAGTTTAGAAAAATTATTTTTAGTAGAACTGTTCCAGCAGGTACCTTAACTGAGACAGCTATATTTCGGGATTTTTAATAAAATGTAGAAAAATCATATCCAATTGAATTTTGGATATGTTGTTGCTTAGTGAGTCTAGTATTTGAGAAAAATAATTTAGAACCACGTTGATTGAATTTGATTTATGGAATTCACAAAGTTCAGAACTTCTGCCAGGATGCAGGGCATTTGGGGCAGTCTGGTTAGGTGAACTATTTGACCAAGATTTTGTGTTCCGTTTGATCTGAAATTTTAAAGGGATGATTTTAAGATACAAAACTAAATTCTGTAAAAATTTTAGAATTTTTAGTCAAGTAGATTATTTTATACAATTTTTCAAAATAAGGATAAAATGGAGTTTAAAACCAGAATGTACTATTTATGGTTAGGGTTTTAATTCTTTGTTCTTCTTGCATTGCTTTGGTTTTCCAAAGGTAGGTTGGTCCTTAAACCTAACCCTAAATACTTTAAACACACTTGAATCAATGAATGTTATAATCAATTGTTCTTTGCCCTAATTGCATTGTTGAGATTGAACAATGTTATGTTGTGCATTGTGAATGGTAATGTGTTTCATGAGTAATGTGGAATGAAATGTTGATATTTATGAATGATGCTATGTGAGATATAATGTGATCATGGATGAGATATATATATATATATATATACTTGAATAATGAGATGTTATATTGTGAAATGAAATGTGAAGCCATTGTTATTGGCTAAGATGATGTAAATGAAAGAAAGAAGGCATGTTTGCCTAAATGTGATGAGAATTGAGAATGGAAATGAATTGTTTGTTTAATATGTTATTCAGTTTCAGAGTTCTGGATTTGGGTGGCATGCCTAAGAAATGATGAAAGGTAACAGTCTTGCCGGGTTGAGGATCTCCTCAAATGTGTTGAGTTGATGGTCCAAGAGACTGGGTCTGTTACACTATGAGAATTGTGAATATGAAATATATGATTTGTAACAGTCTTGCCGGGTTGAGGATCTCCTCAAATGTGTTGAGTTGATGGTCCAAGAGACTGGGTCTGTTACACTATGAGAATTGTGACTATGAACCAAAGCAGTAACTCTGAACTCTGAATATCGTATTAAATACTTGTTGGGCCCATAGGTGTCAAGGTTATATGAATGTCCTAAATAATGTTATGAGTTAATGAAATAAGATGTTGGTTATTGAGTAATGTTGAATGTGGAAAGATGTTGAAATGTGGTATGCTCATATGACTATGATTTGTGAAATGCATAATTATGTGTTAACTTTATATTTATAATGTTGATCTTATCAATAGCATATGTGGCATTGTATTGCATTAAAGCATACTATTAGCATGTTTTATCTTACTAAGCCGTTGGCTTAGCGCGATAGTGTTTAATCGCGCAGGTAATAGAGTGGATAGAGTTGAACCCGAGAGTTCTTCAAGACCAAGTGAGAGTAGACCTTGTTGAATCCATTTTGGGAGCTTAAAGATCATAGCAGACTTGCCAATCATGTATAAATTTTATGTGTTGTAAAACTTGAGTTTTGATGTATATGAATTTGTAAATATGTAAATATTTTATAACTTCCGCTGTGTAATATTTAAAAATGGGGGATTGTCACAAAACCTTTATTTTATGTTGTACTAGAAGTGTAAATTCTTTTTGCAGGTTGTAGTTGAGGTTACAAGGGGGATTTATTGGGAGTGTACTGAGAATGATTTTGTTTGCATTGGTTTGTGTAAAATGTTTTTAAAAATAAGAAAAAAACTGGTTTTGTCGACACTTGGGACTCAATTTTTAGGCGAAACTATGGCAAAAATTTTGTAAAAATCGGAACTAAAATTTGACTAAGTAAAATTGGTAGCAACATTAGGTTAGTGTGGCGCCTCTACTCAGCTTACATATGTAGGTCGGGAAGGGGTGTTACAATTGTTTTGGTATCAGAGCCTAGGTTTGAGATTCTCAACCTAGGTAAAATGTAATAAAAAGAATATTTTTACTTAAAAAGTGGTTTTGAATAACATATACGTTTGAGATTGGCAGTCTCTGATCTTTAATAAGATATAATATGCTGTGTTTGCAGTGTTAGGTTGTGATGGATTCTCACTCACGTCAGTCGATTGAGGGTAGTGCCGAGAGTATTGCTCCTGCTGAGGGAGCTAGGGTTGATAGTGTTGAGGAGGCACCTGCTTCGGTGTCGGGTAGACCAGCTGGGGAGGAGGTTCCGCCAGCCTGGTTTAGGCCTATGATGGAAGCTATGAGACTAGCACCTGTGCAACCACAGCCACCGCCACCACCCCCTCAGCCTTCAGTACCAGTAAGGCACTATGATAAGCTAAGGAAATATGGAGCAGAGGATTTCTTTGGTACAGTTGATCCGGCTGTAGCAGAACAGTGGCTTGATAGAGTTCAGAGGGTATTTGTGCAGTTGCAAGCCACTTCAGAGGAGAAGTTTGACTATGCAAGATCTTTGCTACAGAAGGATGCCTACGACTGGTGGAAGACAGTGCCCCATTCTATGGATGATCCTCCAACACTGTCTTACACTGATTTTCTGAGGGAATTTGAGTTGAAGTATACTCCTAGGGAGTATAAAGATGGGAAGAAAAGAGAGTTTCTAGATTTGAAGCAAGATCATCGGACCGTAACTGAATATGAAGTTGAGTTTATTCGACTGAGTCAGTATGCTGGGGGTATCATTGCTGATGAGATTGATAGATGTCGGCGATTTGAGGAGGGATTGAGACCCTCGATCATGTGCTTAGTGGCTGGATCCAGATATCAGGATTTCTCACAGCTTGTGGCAGCAGCTCGAAGTGTAGAGCGAGCTCAAGTTATTGCAGCTGCTTCAGAGGAAGAGGTTAGGGTTAGGAGGCCCCAGTTTGAGGCAGGGTCTTCTTCTGCAAAGAGGGGTAGAGGAAGTTTTGTTCCTCGGAGTAGTAGGAGCCAGAGACCAGCGGGTAGGTCAGTGCAGTTCCAGAGGCAGAGATTTAGACCTGCAGCTTCAGTAGCGAGTGCTCCTACTCCTGGAGTTCAGAGATCCACCTTACCTGTGTGTAACCAGTGTGGTGGAAGACATGGGGGCGTTTGATGGAGGTATAGTAGATCAGGGGTATGCTTCAGGTGTGGATCACCTGATCACTTTGTGAGAGACTGTCCTGAGAGACAGGAACAGATGTCAGTTGATACAGCAGCTTCTCGACCTAGTGCGAGGGGAGGCCGAGGAGGCAGAGGTGCCAGCCGAGGAGGTAGACCAGGGTTCAGTTCTAGAGGAGGTGCTACATCCAGGGAGGGTAGACCAGAGGAGGTTGGATCTTCCCAGAGGATATATGTTATGCAGAGGCAGCCAGATGCATCGGCAGTCATAGCTGGTACTTTTTCTTTATTTGATATTTCAGTACTTGCTTTGATTGATCCGGGTTCCACACATTCATATATTAGTGCATCTGTTTTGCCTGTGTTTGATGTGCATGCTGAGTCCCTAGGATTTGATGTGTTGGTGACAAATCCGTTAGGGCATAGTGTGATGGTTAGTAAAGTGCACCGGGATTGTGCAGTGAGGGTGCAGGGTGAGGATGTTCCGAAGACCGCCTTTCGGACCAGGTATGGGCATTATGAATTTCTAGTTATGCCTTTTGGTCTAACGAATGCACCTGCAGCTTTTATGGATTTGATGAATAGGGTGTTTAGGCCCTATTTGGATCAGTTTGTAGTGGTCTTCATTGATGATATACTGGTGTATTCGCGGAATGAAGAGGAACATGATATGCATCTGCGGATTGTGTTGCAGATTTTGAGAGAAAAGCAGTTATTTGCCAAATTGTCGAAATGTGAGTTCTGGTTGGATCAAGTAGCTTTTCTCGGACATATAGTTTCAGCAGAGGGTATTAGAGTTGATCCGAGCAAAGTTGAAGCTATATTGAATTGGAGTCCACCCAAGTCTGTGACTGAGATTAGAAGTTTTCTGGGTTTGGCAGGCTATTACATGCGGTTTGTGAAAGGGTTTTCTTTGATAGCTACTCCACTCACCAGATTGCTTCGTAAGGGAGTGAGATTTGTGTGGACGGATCAGTGTCAGGCGAGTTTTGAGCAGTTGAGAGAATTGTTAACTCAAGCGCCTGTTCTTACTTTACCTGTTGAAGGTAAACCTTATGTGATCTACAGTGATGCTTCACATAGAGGTTTGGGGTGTGTATTGATGCAAGAAGGTAAAGTTATAGCTTATGCATCTCGACAGTTGAAACCGCATGAGCTTAACTATCCGACCCATGATTTGGAATTGGCTGCCATTGTTTTTGCATTGAAGATTTGGCGCCATTATCTGTTTGGGGAGAAATGTTTCATCTACACTGATCACAAGAGTTTGAAGTATTTGGGTGTCCAGAAAGAACTCAATCTTCGTCAGAGGAGATGGTTAGAATTGATTAAAGACTACGACTGTTTGATTGACTATCATCCAGGTAAAGCAAATGTTGTTGCTGATGCCTTAAGTCAGAAGTCTTTAGCTGGTTTAACAGTTTACTCGCTCTCGTTGCTTGTTGAGTTGAGAGCATTGCATGCCAGTTTTGTACCTTGTGTTGATGGTGCATTATTGGCACAGTTGCAATTAAAGCCGATTTTGTTAGATCAGATCAAAGAAGCTCAGTTGGCTGATAAGAAGATACAGAAGATTGTTTCAGATTGTCAGAGTGAAAAGGGTAGAGATTTTATTGTGAAGAGCGATGGGAGTCTCTGGTTTAAGAACCGATTGTGTGTACCCGATGATGCTGATTTGAAAAGGGTCATTTTGGAAGAAGCTCATCAGTCTATGTTTGCTATGCATCCGGGTAATATGAAGATGTATCATGATTTGAGACAGCATTATTGGTGGATTGGTTTGAAGAGAGACATTGCAGATTTTGTGTCGAAATGTCTCACTTGTCAGAAGGTTAAAGCAGAGCATCAAGTTCCAACCGGGTTGCTTCAACCGTTGTCAGTGCCAGAATGGAAGTGGGAAAGAGTGACAATGGACTTTGTGTCTGGGTTGCCATTGACACAAAGGAAACATGATGCCATATGGGTGATTGTGGATAGATTGACTAAGACAGCTCATTTCCTTCCGGTGCGGATGGATTACTCTTTGGAGAGATTGGCTGAGCTGTATATCCATGAGATTGTGAAACTGCATGGTGTTCCAACTTCTTTAGTGTCTGATCGAGATCCCAGGTTTACTTCCAGATTTTGGAAGAGTTTGCATAGTACTTTGGGTTCTCGACTGCACTTCAGCACTGCTTTTCATCCACAGACGGATGGACAGTCAGAGAGGGTGATACAGATTATTGAGGACATGTTGAGAAGCTGTGTCATTGATTTCACTGGAAGTTGGGATAGATTTTTACCTCTGGTGGAGTTTGCATACAACAACAGTCACCAATCCAGCATTGGTATGGCACCGTTTGAAGCATTGTATGGCAGACGGTATAGGACACCTCTTTGTTGGAATGAGCTTGGAGATAATAAGTTGGTTGGACCTGATTTGATTCAAGAAACTGAGGAAAAAGTGAAGTTGATCCGAGGTAGGTTAAAAGCAGCTTCAGACCGACAGAAGTCTTATGCAGATCTGAAGAGGAGAGACATTCCGTTTGATGTTGGAGATAAGGTGTTTTTGAAAGTATCTCCTTGGAAGAAGATTTTGAGGTTCGGTCGGAAAGGAAAATTGAGTCCTCGTTTCATTGGGCCGTATGAAGTGTTAGAAAGAGTTGGGCCAGTGGCGTATCGACTTGCTTTGCCACCTGAGTTGGATCGTATTCATAATGTATTCCATGTTTCTATGTTGAGGAGGTACAGGTCAGATCCATCTCATGTGTTGCCATTTGAGTCTATCGAAGTGAGCCCAGATTTGACATTTGAAGAAGAACCAGTTGCTATCTTGGCACGTGATGTGAAAGAATTGAGGAACAAGAAAGTGCCATTGGTGAAGATTCTTTGGAAGAATCATGCAAAAGAAGAAGCAACTTGGGAAAGTGAGCAAACTATGCGAGAGCAATATCCTCAACTATTTCATAGTTGATATCAGGTAATTTCGAGGACGAAATTTCTTTTTAGAGGGGGAGAATTGTAATATCCTCATTTATGCCCTAGAAGTTTTGCATATTGTTGTTGCTGTTATTGTTATATATTGGATTGAATATATGTGTTAAATTGTAAGAGAAAAGAAATTGAGAAGAGAAAGTATATGTATATGTATTTTGGGAAGAAATAGGGTTTAGAGACAAATTTATATGTTGTGTATATGTTAATATATATGACATATAAAGTGGTCAAAAGGCTTGGTCAATGCAAGAGAAGATATTTATTTGAGATTGGTAAATTACTTAATTGGGCACATATAAGACAAAAAGATAATTATGTGAATAAGGGCACTTTGGTAATTGCTTGGATAAAATAATATGGTGGATATTTAAAGAAGGTTTGACTTGTGTTTTCTTCATCATTTCTTCTTCTTCTTCTTGTTGATGGCCGGCCCTCCATAGCCAAAGAGAAAGAAAGAGACAAGTGATGGTTTTGATGATTTCAAGCTTAAATTGAAGAAAGATTAAGTGTTCAAGTGTTGATTTAAGAAGTTTTTAACTAAGGTAAGATCTTTTCTCTAATTTCTTCAATTCTTTTGAAGTGGTATGATTAAGTTGCTTATGGTATGATTGTAAGTATTGATTTTGCTTGATAGATGAGAAGTTGGGTTGGTGTTGGTGATGGAAGAGTAAGATTGGTGTTTAGTGAAATTGTTTCTGTTTTAGGATTAGTAAAGGTTGTGACTTGTATGATTTTTAATTAATTTTAGAAAAATATTCTTGAAGTGAATTTTTGATATGTTGTGCCTCTATGAGTCTAGAATGACTGAAAAATATGTTGATTCGATTTTGGAATGGTTATGAGTTTAGAAAAATTATTTTTAGTAGAACTGTTCCAGCAGGTACCTTAACTGAGACAGCTATATTTCGGGATTTTTAATAAAATGTAGAAAAATCATATCCAATTGAATTTTGGATATGTTGTTGCTTAGTGAGTCTAGTATTTGAGAAAAATAATTTAGAACCACGTTGATTGAATTTGATTTATGGAATTCACAAAGTTCAGAACTTCTGCCAGGATGCAGGGCATTTGGGGCAGTCTGGTTAGGTGAACTATTTGACCAAGATTTTGTGTTCCGTTTGATCTGAAATTTTAAAGGGATGATTTTAAGATAAAAAACTAAATTCTGTAAAAATTTTAGAATTTTTAGTCAAGTAGATTATTTTATACAATTTTTCAAAATAAGGATAAAATGGAGTTTAAAACCAGAATGTACTATTTATGGTTAGGGTTTTAATTCTTTGTTCTTCTTGCATTGCTTTGGTTTTCCAAAGGTAGGTTGGTCCTTAAACCTAACCCTAAATACTTTAAACACACTTGAATCAATGAATGTTATAATCAATTGTTCTTTGCCCTAATTGCATTGTTGAGATTGAACAATGTTATGTTGTGCATTGTGAATGGTAATGTGTTTCATGAGTAATGTGGAATGAAATGTTGATATTTATGAATGATGCTATGTGAGATATAATGTGATCATGGATGAGATATATATATATATATATACTTGAATAATGAGATATTATATTGTGAAATGAAATGTGAAGCCATTGTTATTGGCTAAGATGATGTAAATGAAAGAAAGAAGGCATGTTTGCCTAAATGTGATGAGAATTGAGAATGGAAATGAATTGTTTGTTTAATATGTTATTCAGTTTCAGAGTTCTGGATTTGGGTGGCATGCCTAAGAAATGATGAAAGGTAACAGTCTTGCCGGGTTGAGGATCTCCTCAAATGTGTTGAGTTGATGGTCCAAGAGATTGGGTCTGTTACACTATGAGAATTGTGAATATGAAATATATGATTTGTAACAGTCTTGCCGGGTTGAGGATCTCCTCAAATGTGTTGAGTTGATGGTCCAAGAGACTGGGTCTGTTACACTATGAGAATTGTGACTATGAACCAAAGCAGTAACTCTGAACTCTGAATATCGTATTAAATACTTGTTGGGCCCATAGGTGTCAAGGTTATATGAATGTCCTAAATAATGTTATGAGTTAATGAAATAAGATGTTGGTTATTGAGTAATGTTGAATGTGGAAAGATGTTGAAATGTGGTATGCTCATATGACTATGATTTGTGAAATGCATAATTATGTGTTAACTTTATATTTATAATGTTGATCTTATCAATAGCATATGTGGCATTGTATTGCATTAAAGCATACTATTAGCATGTTTTATCTTACTAAGCCGTTGGCTTAGCGCGATAGTGTTTAATCGCGCAGGTAATAGAGTGGATAGAGTTGAACCCGAGAGTTCTTCAAGACCAAGTGAGAGTAGACCTTGTTGAATCCATTTTGGGAGCTTAAAGATCATAGCAGACTTGCCAATCATGTATAAATTTTATGTGTTGTAAAACTTGAGTTTTGATGTATATGAATTTGTAAATATGTAAATATTTTATAACTTCCGCTGTGTAATATTTAAAAATGGGGGATTGTCACAAAACCTTTATTTTATGTTGTACTAGAAGTGTAAATTCTTTTTGCAGGTTGTAGTTGAGGTTACAAGGGGGATTTATTGGGAGTGTACTGAGAATGATTTTGTTTGCATTGGTTTGTGTAAAATGTTTTTAAAAATAAGAAAAAAACTGGTTTTGTTGACACTTGGGACTCAATTTTTAGGCGAAACTATGGCAAAAATTTTGTAAAAATCGGAACTAAAATTTGACTAAGTAAAATTGGTAGCAACATTAGGTTAGTGTGGCGCCTCTACTCAGCTTACATATGTAGGTCGGGAAGGGGTGTTACAAAAGAGCCACATTTTTAAATATTACTAAATTCATTTACTAACAAAAGCACACACCTCTCGATAATGAAAAAATACTAAACTGAAAAGTCTTAATATTTTCCAACATATGTTCATTGTTATTGACAATTAAGTATCTCTCGGTAAAGAATAACCTAGGTATATATTCTTTCTTTCTTCTTCCCTGCGCCCCAACCCTTATATCCCTTCTTTCTCTCTCTCTCTCTCTCTCTCTCTCTCTCTCTCTCTGTTCTTTTCACTCGTGATCGATGACATAGTTCTTCTTCACCCATCATGATAAGTTGTTTATTTTTTTCCTTGTTTTTTCTTTATTTTTCTTTATAAATTTTACTTTATTTTCTTTTTTTAGTATTTGTACTTTTGTTTTCTTCTTCGATCATCACTGTTCGAGTATTATTCACTTGAACTGATCTTCATATTGATAGGCTTTTAATTTTTTTTTTTACAATTTAATTTCATTTATTTTTTGCCTATTTTAGTTACTGAATTTTTGGGTTTGTAGATTTGGCCAAATTTTTGGTGAATTGTGGATATAAAGTTGATTATTATGTAAATTTTGGTTAGAAATTAGGTTTTTTTTTTTTTGGAATAATTTTGTGTAATGAAATGTTTGGACCATAAATTTTAATGTAAATTTTTTAATGTAATTTTTTACTATAAATATTTTATGTAATTTTAATGAAATTTGTTTTAGTAATATTTTATTTTTTTTTGTTTAGTTTTTATTCACATGTAAAATTTTGTTCCCATATAAACTTAAATTTATTGAGGAATTTGAACAATATACCCCTCTTTTAATCTTTTTTTTTCAAAAATATTGCCTTGTCTTTTTATTTTCATGTAACAATACTTTTTTCCACTTATTTTTTTATTTTTCTTTTTAGTTTTATGTTACTGAACATAGATAACAGTTCCTCAACACATTTTTATGTTGATTTTTGATTTGTTTTTGTTTAATTTTTAATATATTGTTATTTAGAAATATTTTTTTTGATGCCATATTCACACAAATATAAAATATACATATAACATCCATCACATCTACTAAATACACTAAACATGTACTAAATATCTACAGAAATTATTTAACATTTTTTTTAATTTTATTTTTTAATTTTTATTTTCACACAATATTCACACAACACTCACACAATGCCTATATAATATACACACAATGTGCACAACAAAAACTTAATATACAATCAACATCTGCCAAATATCTATAATATTTACTAAATATCTACCAAGTAATTATCAAACATCTACCAAATATCTACATAATGAAATTAATATTTTTTTTAACTTTATTATGTATTCTTCTAACATACATAAAACATCTATAATATATCAACAATTTTTATTTTATAATTTTTTAACATATATATATACTAAACATCTACCATGCATCCACCATACATCAACACTACATTAATAATTTTTATTTTGTATTCTTTTGACACAGACAATACATATAATACATCAACAATTTTGCTTATGATATTTTTTTTAGTTTCGATTGATAAATCATATCTATTTTTTTCTAAAATTGTGAATATTTGTTGAAAAAAGGATGAAGATTTTGTTGAATAATAAGATGAAGATGAAGATTTAACCATATCATTCTGCTTCTTGTATGGTTTTTGTTTTTGAGTTTTTGTATTTGGTTCATTTTCAGAAAGTTTTTGATCTTCGATTTGTAATTCTATTTTACATCAAAATTTCTTTTTCATTTTTTCTTTTGTTTTAAGGTTTTGAAGATTTTTGTAAAGAAGATGAAGATTTATTGAATAAAAAAGATGAAGATGAAGACCTTTTATTGAAAAAGAAAAGATTTGAAGGAAAAGATGAAAATGGAGTTTTGTTGAAGAAAAAGTTTGGAGATGAAGATTTTTATTAAAGAAGAAGGTGAAAAAGCTGATGTCATGTACTTTCTTATATTTTTGTGGTTTTAGAAAATGCTTTTGTAGTTCTATAATTTTTTCCAAAGTTGTCATATTTTTGAAATTCAATTTGTTTTTTTTCATTATTTTTATAGAAAGCCCAAAATTAATAACTAACAGTAATTTTAACTCAACTCCACTTTATTCAACAAAGTCTTAATCCTAAGTTACTTAGGGTCAGCTACATGTATACTCTTTTTTCACTTGACATAATTTAGGGCTACATCTTCTGATTGATGTAAAGCCATAAGATTAATATTAATTTTAACTACTTAATAATATTGAAATTCATATTAAAAGTTAATTAATAATATTAAAATTAACACATAAAAAGTAATTAAATTCATCATTTTAATAATTATGTTCCTTAAAAAAAATTTGGGTCAATGCCCATATGTTATTCAAAGCACAAATAATAAATTTAATATAAAGAAAAGAACACATAAATCATAAACATAATAATATTATCCTTATTCCATGTGAACAGTAAAACTAATTGATTCCAAATTTAATAAAATGTCATTCTTACCTCCAAATTTATAGTGCAATGTGATTATTTTTAGAGGATTTTTTGGTTTTTGCATTGCCAAATAGAAAAAACAATATTTTTTTTAAAAGTATTTTGGATAATTAAATTTTTTAAAGAGTTAATTTTGTCTTTGTATATATTTGATGTTGCATCTAATTGTGATTATTTAAACCTTCATATGTTCTCTTGAGAGAGCTGAGAGAGAAAAAGTTCATTTAGATATGTATCGAGGGCCAAGTAGAGGATTGGATAGATCTATATCCGATGAAAAATCATCTGGAGGACAAGGCTTCAGGGGATATGTGTTTGTACCAAGAAAATCTAAACCCGAGGGATGAGGAAAAATACTATTGAGGACAGATTCCTCCGGGCATCATTTCTCGAGGAAGACAGAGGCTTGAGGAACTAATTTACTAAGGAACATGATATGAGGAGAAAAATTGAGGAAGCATAAACCAAGAACATTGGAGAATGTAGGCAACCACCAATCTAGTACGTTCGATAGCCAATACCTGAGAGGAACCAACACTTACAAAACAAGTATAGAAGCTAGGGTAGAAAAGAATGTGGAGTTAATGGAGCAAGCTATCACTGAGAAAGTAAGAATAGTGCAAATATGTATAGAAGAACTTAGAATAAAAAAAATAGGATCAAATTCCAGAAAATAGATCAGCAAATCAAATAACAATGATTTCTCAAAAATCCAGTCACACAACTAGTAGCTTTAGCTTTGCCCTATCTTTGTATTCCAAATTCAATTAGTTTTTAGTAAATTCATTTGTATTTAGCTTTTATACCTTTAATCTTGTGTAGTCTTACAAGAACATTTGTTTGGTTCATTTATTTTTTCAATCTTGTAAGTTTGTTTTATGTTGATTTCCTCAAGTTTATTTTATGAATTAAGATGAATAAACTATTTTTCACCACAAACATTTGTTTCTGTCTTATTTTAGAAGTGCATAATTTATGTCTTAAGTAGTATAATTATTTAGTACTTTATTCCTTAGTTCTAATTATTTTCCCTTTTTATCATTAGAGACATATCGAAAACCCTGTGGTCATTATACTAAATTTTACTTAAAGATTAATTTTCTAAATTAATTTTTCTTAATTAATTTCTATCCAATTAATTTCTTCTCTTAAAATTCAAGTCAAGAAAATTCATCAAGCTTATGGTGGAATTAAGGAGTGGAAAAGAGCTATAACACTTGTTATGATCATTTATGTGTGTGTTTTAGGGCAATTTTTTTGGCTTTTAGTTAATTTTTCCTTAAATGTGTGTTCAAGTTTGCTTGAAGTATTATGATTTAGGCTGAAGCATGAACATATGCAAAATGGAGCTTTAATTCACTTGTCAAAGCCAATTTGGAGGAAAGAGCATTGAACTCGGCGAAGCTATCTTCAATAACTTGGTTGTGCCCCTCATCAAGAAGTTGGAAAATTGAAGCAAAAATTGACACACGTGTCACCAACCATGTCCCACCCAAAAGAAACAAAAACTAGCAGAAGCAAACACATGGAGAAGACACAACCATGTCACATGTTGTGTCACACCATGCAACCACTGACTTGGCCATTCTCCACCTAAAGAAAAGAAGAAACAATGCAGGCAGTGTTAGACACACACAAACTAACTTGGTCGTGTTGCTAGCCATGTCACTCCATACAATAAGAGCAAATGAAAAGCATTATTGGACATAGGCACATGACTTGGCCATGTCCAAGATAAGATTAATAGACATGGCTAGGACCAAACTAACCTAGCCCTGTCTCTCAATTAATGTAGCCGAATAAGTGAGCTGTAAAGTGAGATAAAGAATTGTGGAGCAGCAGAATAAGAGGAATGGTGGTTTTTTAAAATGTTTGGTTTTGAAAGAGTGGAGGACAATCGATAATGGCATGAGAAAAATAATTGGTTTTTAATTGAAAAAAAAGGAGACAAGCTTCTGAATAAAAAGGTGGATCATTTTCATTTTGGGATGGGGATGGGACTTTCATTGAGTAATACATCACATGGTAGGTTTTTGTTTTTGGCAAAAGGAAGAGGTTATTTCTAAGGTTTATCATCCATTAACACCTATCATCATTCACCATTTATCACCATCAACATTAGCCATCATCTACATACAAAACAAAAAGAAAAGAAAAGACAAGGGCTAGAGGTTGATAATGGAGGAAGCAAGAAGGTCCTTAGCAATGGTATTTTAGAAGAGAAGCCTTAAAGAAGTTCATCCATAACAAGTTCAAGCAAAGACAAGGTTTTTTTTTCAATTCTCTTAATCAATTCTCTTAAATACTCTGATCAACTTCTAAATGGTTTTTTTTTCAATTCTCTTAATCAATTAATTTCAAGATTTTGTTATTGTTACATACATTAATATTTCAATGAATATTTGTGATTTGAATTCTATTGAGATGAATTTCTATCTTACTATGATGATAAGCTAAACTATTTGTGCCTAGGATTTGTAGTAGATTTGATTAAATGATTTAATTCAATAAATTCCATTAATATGCCTTGTCATATGTTGATTGCATTGGAATGAAGTTAGGTTGATAGATTGGCTACCTATTAATCTCTAAATATTGAATGAAGACCTAAGAGGTGAAATTTGATATTGAAACTATGCATGCAACTACCCTATGAATGAATATAAGTTCTAGGGTATACTTAATTTGCAAAAAAAAAAAAAACAAGTAGTCGATTTTTCATTATTCATGAATGTGAGAACTAGTGAATTGTTAAAAGCTAACTAATCCTACGGAAGAAATTATGTCATAAGGTTATATTAATAGATAATTCATAATTGAACTTTGATCAAATTGATATATAAATCCTAGGCACCCTTTCAAGAATTTGAACCAATCCTAAGCATAATGTTAATTATTCACTTGCAACTTTACTTTTATTATGATTTCAATAACATTGCAAACATTACATGCTTTGTCTTTAATTTATTTATTTTAATCAAATTATTATGAACAACACCTTCCTTGTGAGATGAACTTGGGGCAATCACCATTACTATAACAACCTCGTATACTTGTGAGTGTCACTTTTAGTTGTGTTAAGTGGAGCGTAACAACTTTTTGGCGTTATTGCTGGGGAAGGTTGTTTAAGTAGTAGTAAGTTGATTTTTTATTTAATTGTTTGAGTTTTTCTCTTTGAATTGCTAGGTGTTTTATGCAAGGATGCAGGTCTCAAAGTGAAGAACTTATTCCATTTGTAGACAACATTCATATACATCTTAGGGCGAAAAGAATAGATCGTTTAGGAAAAGAAGAGGAAGAAGTCGAAGAGCAGTTTGAAGAAGAAGCCAAAGCAGAGATGGGTGACTTAGAAGAACCACCCATGAAGGAGTTTACTGAACCAATTATTGGGGGTAACCACATTTTGTATATTGTTGAGCAATGCAGCAAGAAATTATGGACTAAAAAAATACTCATTATAGCATGATGCCCTCTTTCCATGGAATGCAAAATGAAGACCCTGTTAACTTCATTCGGGATTTTTATTCAACCTTGCACACATTTCCATTGTAAAGGTTGATGGAAGATGAGCTTAGAATGAGGTATTTCCCATACACATTGAAGGATAGAGCTAAGGCATGGTTGATGACCCTTCAAAAAAATTCCTTGACTACATAGACCGAATTCTATAACAAATTCATTATTAAATTCTGATCAGACCAAAAGACAAAAGAGCTTTGGGGAAACATTGCAACATTCACTAAAATAGATAGTGAACCATTCCATCAAGTGTGGGATCACTTCAAACTTTATTTGTTTAGTGTCCTCATAATCATTATTCTCAATAATCACTTAATCAATTTTTCTATGATGGGCTCACATAACAAAGTTAGAATACAGTATAAATGTAACTGGAGGTGCCATGGGCGAAAGGATAGCTACTAAAACTATGAGGTTATTTGAAATGTGTGAGCATGGATTTTCTCCCCCACTCCCATATGGAATGGGTCTTATGACTTCGGCACATCTAGGCTAAGGGTCTTAGAGAGCACAGGCCTAAACTCGCAGAAAATAGAGTAGCCACCCGGACGAGCCAGAAAAAAGAAAGGGGTAGATGACACAATTATGAAGGAATCCCCAATCCCTAATGGGTTCAAAAAGTTGGGTACTCATGGGGAAGGTGAGAATGACCCAACACCCTCTATAATACCCGGTTCATTAGAACCGGCCTCCTTTTTAGGTCTGAATATTATTAAATTCTTGGCTATTATGGAATTATCCATATTACATACAATTTAAAAGAAATAAACATTATAACTTTATTAAAATAGAAAACAAGAAAGATAGGCACCCATATGAGGATGGAAAAATACCTTTACAATATCCAAGTCCATAAATAAATAAATAAATAAAATGGTACATCCACCATAGGTAGAAATGTGAACCTTACAATAGTCCCAAAATCCTTAAAAGATAAATTAAATTTCATAACAAAAATCGAGGCACCCACAAATTGGAAACGTACCTCATATATCTTTAGAATCCAAATAAACAAATGAATAAATAAATTAAATCATTCAAGTATGATAATTAAAAATAAATCACCCAATATAAACAAAATAAAATACATCATCCATCATAAAAGCATATAACAAATCAAATAATCAAAACTAGGATTTGAAGCATTAAATATACAAATTTAATATTTACATATTAAACTTAAGGTTTGTAAGGCTAAAAATATCATTTTAGGGTTTTAACTTGAAAATTAAACCTTTGGTTTAGAAATTAAGGTTCTAAATGAATTAGGTTTTTGATTATTTTGGGGTTATGGCTACTGGATTAGGTTTTAGGTTTTGGGGTTATGGCTACTGGATTATGGATTAGGGTTTTAAGGAAATTAGGTTTTGGCTATTTTAAAAACTAAGGTTTTGGATGTTTTGAAAAAGGATTAGGGTTTTTAATTAATTTCAAAAAATGATTAAGGTGTAAAATTATTTTGGAATACAGATTAAGGTTTTAAATTATTTTGGAAAATAGATTAAAGTTTTAAATTATTTTAAAGTACAAATTAGGGTTTTAATTATTTAGGAAAAAATTAGGATTTTAAAAATTGGAAAATAGATTATAATTTTTAATTTGGGAAATGGATTAGGGTTTTGGAGATTGGAAAATAGATTAGGGTTTTGGAAATTGGAAAATAGATTAGGGTTTTAGGTTTTAAGGATTTAGGTTTAGGAATTAGGGTTTTGATAAGTATACCAATTGATTTAAACCTTGAACTAATGGATGAGACAAACGGATTGAGTTTAGTTTTATAAATAATGTAATTAGGGTTTAGCAATTAAAATACCGGATTAAAATGGCAATAAAAAAAAGATCAAAATGTTTAAGGGAAAAGAAAACATAGCTACTGTACATTTAAACATGTTAAGTTTAGAAAATGAAACCTGCATTGAAGGTTCCACCAAATTAAATAGGATGATGCAAGCTGCTGCCTGTACCAAACCAAGGTTTTTGGCCTGAGATTGCCTTGTTGTTAATTCCTGCTCAATGTTGTTGGATGATTGTTGCTTATTGCTCTCTAGCTTGATAATTTTTTATTGTTGATGATCGTTCCTCCCCTTTATTAGCATTAAATGTTGTTATTATAGGCAAACAATAACTAAACCCCAAACCTAATCTTCCTAATCTGTAGTTTAAATGAATTCGAGCTTGATTAGGAAATTAAATTACCGGTCAACATTGTTTTAGACTTCGGAGCATGTTTATTTGGCATATCCAAATTGACATGGAGCTAGCCCATGTCAATTTGGCCATCCAAATCGACATGAACAATGCTCATGTCGACTTGGACCTGCCAAGTTGACTTGAGCATTGGATCATGTAGCCTTGAGCCATCCTGACTTAAACCGATCTTAAATTTTTTAGTCCTTGGGCCGAACAAATTCAATTTGTGCCTTCATAAGTTGAACAGATTAAATTTATGCCTTTCAAAATTGGATCAACCTATTTAAAAGTTATAAACTAGGTTTAACCCTTTTAAAGTCAGTTCAAATTTATTTTGGCATTCTTTAATTACTATCTTACTATCTTAGAGACAAAATTAAGGGTCTACAGTTTCCCCCTACTTGAATGATTTTAGATTGATTCAGAGAATGAAAAGCAACATGACTTTTGAACTAATTTTGGCAAAAATGGATTAAACACTGGACCCGATGCTGGATTCTGGTTCTAGAATAAAAAATAATTTGGATTCTGGACCCGAGTTGGTTAGGGTTCTAAACCTGTATTGAGTTCTAGACTAGAAAAAGATTTGGGTTATGGACTCAAGATGGTTTGGGTTCTGGACCCAGATTGAGTTCTAGACTCAAAAAGGATTTGGTTCGAAACTTGATGTGGTTTGGGTTCTAGACTCGAATTGAGTTTTGGACTCAAAATAATTTGGGTTCTAGACCCGATATGGTTTGGGTTCTGGACTAGAAAAAGATTTGGGTTCTAGACCCAAGATGGTTTTGGTTATGGACTAGGATTGAGTTATGGACTCGAAAAGGATTTGGATTCTGGACCCGAGGTAGTTTGAGTTATGCACCCAGATTGAGTTCTAAACTCAAAAAAAATTTGGGTTCTATATAACATCCAGAATTTTTGAAAATTAAATAAATTAAATAAAATTTTAATTGGATAAATTAAATAAATAATTTAAATGGAAAATGAAAGAATTTTAAATGAAAAGTGGAAGGTATATGTAAAATATACATGAAATATGCATAATATATACATGTCAACCAAAAGTCAATATTGTAAAAAGAAAAGTCAGAAAGTCAAATGACATTTTTGTAATTAAACTTTGGAAATTCAAATTTATAATAATAATTTTAAAATTATTTATTTTTGTATAGAAGATGTAAATTTTGGATTTTATTAAATAAATAAATAATTAATATATATTAAAATATTATATATATATATGGATATAAAAGAAAGTGGAAAGAGAGAGAAATAACATTGATATTCATCATCTTCTTCTTCCCCTTGAAGGGCCGAACCTCCATTGATGACAAGCTCAAGGTTTTGCTTCTCCCATGCTTCAAGAATTGAAGGGTTTTTAAGGTTTTAAGTGGATTTTTGGTGATTTCCACCATAATTAGTAAGTTTTCTAACTTTTCCCTTGAAATTCCATGAATTTGAGATTACGTTGATTTTGGGTTTTTGAAGTGCTATGATTTAATTGTCTATTTGGGCATGAATGAAGTTTTTTTGAGTAGTTAACAATGATTTTAAGGTTGGATTGAAGAAATGGTTAAGTTTGAGTGAGGTTTGGTGAAGAGAGAAAATTTAGGGTTATGGGAGAATTGGACTTTTGAATTCATGTGATTTAATTATGCAATTTGTTTCTAAATGTGTTTTTTTGAAGCATGAACAAGGATTTTAAAGTCAAATGATAGATTTAGTTATATTTGGATTGAGTTGGAATGGAGAACCTTCAATGTGGAAGGTTATGCCATTTTAGGGTTTTGAACATAAGCATGTGTTTAACTAATGTAATTACTTTAAACATGTTAAAATATGTTTTTAATGATATTAACAAACTTTAAACATCAATTTAAATTGTTTAATATGGTTTTCCTAAGTTAAAGAAAGGTTATGCTATATTTTGGGGTTTTGATTAAAGTGGTGTATAATTAAGGTTTGATGCTTGAAATGCCTTAAAATATGATATTAAATGATTGTATTTGATCACATTTGGTATAGGAATGTGTAATGTTATGTATGCATTAAATGCATTGTAAAAAGCCATTGTTAATGGCTAAATTGCATAAAATGTGAATTATATGAAAATAACCCAAAGTGTTTGGGTAATGTGATTTTGATGTGGAATGCGATACATTGTGATGATATATTGAGATATGATGAAATGTGATAAATTGAAATGAAATGACATTGAGAAAAATGAGAAAATGAGGCAATGTACCTAATTGAAAATGAGGAAAGATGTAATATGCCTAATTGATTATAGGAAAAAAAGAAAGAAATTGATGATGGAAAATATGAAATAATTGTGTGCCTAGTATGTTATTCAATTTTTAGAGTTTTGTGTTTGGTGTCATGCCTATGAGGTTATCCTCATTATTTGCCTTCGGGGCTAGCTTTTAAGCAATACTTTGATTTGCCTTTGGGGCTAGATGCTCGGCATCACTGTGATATGATTTCCCTTTGGGGATATCTTTTAAGCATTACTATGATTTACCTTTGGGGCTAGACACTTGGTGTCAATTTAGACCAAAACAATAGCTCTGGGATTTGAATAGCATATTAGATCTTTTGAGCCCATGCTTGTGTTTGTGCTTATGTTAATTGTAAAATGATTGAAGAACATGTTTTAAAAATAAATTATATGAAACGTTGTGACATGATATGCAAGGCATTGTGCATTGACATTGCTTTACAATTTTATTATTATCATAGTTTGCACTGCTAGGCTTTTGGCTTAGCCCGATTGTAACTCATCACACAGGTAACATGGGTGATCCGATTGAGCTGGAGAGTTCTTCTAGACCAGGTCGGGTCTAGATTTGAGATTTTTCTAGTAGAGTTGATTTTGCGAATCAAGATTAAAAACACTGCCAGCATGTATACGTTTTACATTACATTTTTTATATTATGTATATCATACTATGTTTTGATGTATATATTGTAAATTATAAAGGATGTTTTGGATAAATTGGGTAACGTGAGTTTTTTATGTGTTTTGATATATATATATGTATATGTATAAATATTTTGAGAAACTTAGAGAAATTGAGGAGTATGGGTGAAATATATGATTGGGTTTTTTTGGGAGTGTTTTCTTATGCAGGTTGTGGTTTGTTGAAATTTAGGGATGTCTAAATTACAGGTAAAACTCTAGCAAATTTTTCCTAGAGATTTTCACAAAAAACTCTATATTGAAACCTATAAATTATAAAGAATATTTATTTAGTATTTAATTATACATTTAAAAGTATTTTGGGGTTTAAATTTAAAATCTGAAAATTTTTATTTTTACTGGGTCGTGGTATTTTTATACCTTACGTGTGTATCTTCCATATACTGGGTGTATGTATTATACGTATATAGGGTATAAGGCTGTTAGATTCTAAACCTGAGATGGTTTGGGTTCTGGACCCAGATTGAGTTCTGAACTCAAAAATGATTTGGGTTCTAGACCCGAGATGGTTTATGTTCTGGACTCGGATTGAGTTCTAGACTCAAAAAATATTTAGATTCTAGACCCGAATTAAGTTTTGGACTCAAAAAATATTTGGGTTCTGGGCTCAGATTGAGTTCTGGAGTCGAAAATGATTTGGGTTCAGGACCTAAGATTGAGTTCTAGACTCAAAAATTATTTGGATTCTGGACCCGAGATTGGATTGGGCTCTTGATCCAAGACTAAATTTAGGTTATGGACCCTAGATTGGATTTGGGTTCTTGGCCTGAGATTGGATTTGGGTTCTCGACCTTAGATTGGATTTGGAATCTTGACTCGAGGCTGGATTTGGATTCTCAACCTGAGACTGGATTTGGGTTCTCGACCTGAGACTGGATTTGGGTTCTCAATCCTAGATTGGTGTTGGGTTCTCGACGCAAGACTGGATTTAGGTTCTCGACCTGAGATTGGATTTGGGTTCTCAACCCGAGACTTGATTTGGGTTTTCGCCCCTAGATTGAACTTGGGTTCTCAGCCCAAGACTAAATTCGATTGACCATTTTTCAGTTGAGACTTATGACTTTTTTCTAGTCGATTGGTTCCATTCTTTAATGGATTTACTTTAGCTCTTCTGGTTGGACTGACCTTTTTTCATTTGAGAGTTCTGGATTTCTTCTATTCAGTTGCTTCAGGCCTTCACCCTTCATAATGGATCTTCATCCTTGGACATTGGGTCTTCACCCTTCAAAATGGATCTTCATCTTTGTAAACTAGGTCTTCACCCTTCAAAATGGATTTTCATCTTAGACATTGTCTGCATTGGCTTTAGCTCTTCTAGCTGGACTGATCTTTTATCTTTTGTATCTTCTTTCTTTTAGGGTTCTTACTTTCTTCTTATTCTATTCTTTTATTCTTCCTTTTGTAAAAAATTCAGCTATATTTTAGCTAGTCTTTATATCCTCTTTTTGCCCCCTACATGTCAAAATATTGAAAGTGAGTCTGAAAATATTTTGTACATGCATAAAATCAAGAATTGAAAAGAGAACTTTTGCCCCCTTATAGGCTCAAGCCAATGATTTTTATCCCATGTAGGCTTTGATTGATCTTTGTGTATTGTCTCATTCTTTGCATGAGCATCCATCTCATCTTCTCATGTAATAGCCCTTTCATGCCCCCAGATTCCATATCTGATTTTGGTTGTTTACTTCATAGGGTGCCTACTTTTCAAAGAATAGGCAACATAAGATAACAAAATGCAATGCGATATGCTCATGTATGTGTGTATGCATGATATGCATGAGTGATGCTTACAGTGGTTCCAATAACTCTCAAACTGAGATGATAAGCTAAAGTGCTCTGATTAGTTCCTTCCAGATGTCTATTTTGGTCTTGTATTAGATGGAAAGATGATATTGCATCCAAGTCTTTATCTTCAAGTTGTGGGAAATATAAGTGGTGGGGGACCCAAGCAGTATAGCTAGAGATACATCTACTTCAAATCATAAATCAGGATGTCAGTTGGTATCTTCTTTATAACCTTGTAAATGATCATTTCTTTTGCCTAATCTATCCTTTAAGGATCGACAATGCAACATACTTTCCTTAACTTGAAGGTTTTGTATGATAAAATTTTTTTTATTTTAAAATCATATTTTTGCTTTGTCAAATTAGTGTCATTTACTTCGGGACTCAATTTTTCCAAATTAACATAGCTATAACATAACAACCCTAGTTACCATACTAAACTTGGGAATTATTTCCATTTAAGAAAATACAATTGCACTTCATATAGGCACATACACATTACTTGGCTAAAGGTCTCATTGAGTTTAAATATTGTCTATCTTATGTACATGCTTATTCAAACTATCTCCACTAATAGACTCTACCTACCAAGAGAGATCAACAGGTCTTTAACAGTGATGCAAATGATACAAATGCCATCGAAGATGGTCAAGAGAGCAAAATAGATGATTTGAAGTTGATTGCAAATAAGGAAACTTTTCCCGACATAGATAGCCTTGTTGACCCGATCACAAGGTCACATGCAAAAAGCCTAAAAGATCAACTTCAAATTTAAGTACAAAAACATTTTGAATATGGGCTGTCCAAAGATAAAAAGTCCATATATGGAAACAATGGGGAGCCCAAATATGTCAACAAAATTGGGCTAGAAGACTTTAATCAAGAGGTGTGGGCCAAGTTAGCCAAATTTTGCTTAATTTTAAGGTTTAAATCTATTTGGTTTTGAACCTCTTCTTCAAAGACCTTTTAAATTCCTTTGAGCATAACCACTAATCATTATAATCAGCCATTAAAATAATGTTCCAGTACCATTTACCCATATTCTATCTAGATATATCCATTTAAAGAGAGGAATTTCAGTTTTGAATTTAAAGACTTGACTATTCACCGTGGGAGTTACAAATGCATTTATGGAGCAGAATTAATCTAGCATTAGGTTGTGTTTTATTTCTGATGTAAACCCCTATAAAAGGGGTTGTTTTCTTTGTGTTTGAGGCATCCAAGAAAATTATGAATTATCATTTTATGAATGAAAAGAGAGTTTTCTTTCTTTGAATTTTTTATGCATAAGGTGTTGATTGAATTATTCATTTGTATTTCAATTTTAATTCCTATTTCTTGTGTTCTTGAGTGCTTATTTCATTGGGGTTCAAGGGAAACTTCTGTGTATCTTGAGTTCTAATAAGAAAGAGCTCTTGGGTGTAAGAACAAATTACAATCTGATTGCTTGGGTGTAATTGAAAATTTGATTCGATTGATAAAGAGTTCTAAGAATCGAATCTGGGACTTGGGGTTCCGCATCATTTGGTATCAGAGCCAGGTTTACCAAGTAATTATCTATCTTTATCTATTGTTTTTATCTATTGTTCTTGGTGTTCTTGGGCTATTGAATACCAATTTGAATCCAAAAATTCAAATTCATTCTAATTAGCCCCTTTGCCCAAATCTGTTTGTTTCTTTGTTTTGGGTTATCTAATTTAGCAAAAATCTTTCCTAAGTTATATAATCACATTTAAATTTATATAATAACAAAAAAATCTATTAAAAAAAATTGCAAATTACATCATTCTATTCATTTTTTTGCTTCTTGATAAGTGCACAATTGATGATATTTTGCCCCTAGTTCTTAATATGATTATTATCCAATTGAGTTTAATTTGTTTGTTCAAGTGCTTTTTAGGGTTAATTTTAGGAATTCTCTGTATTTTGAGGTTTATGGTCATTTTGGAGGAATTACGGATGAAAGTAGAAGAAAACAGCAAAATTCTTCAAGTGACATGCCCATGGACATGGGCGTGTCAATGGACGTGCCCTTGATACTGCATACAGAAGCATTGACATGCCTAGTGACATGGGCGTGTCACTGGACGTGCCTTATATTTAAAATCCCAGTGGCAATGACACGGCCAGTGACATGGGCGTGTCAATGGGCATATCAGGCGAAAATATCTGCAATATAAAAGCTGAGCTGAAACACAAATTAAGGATTTGATTTTCATATTTTATAACCTAGAGCTAACTTCTAAAGCAAAGAGGGGAGTTTTGGAACTGAGATTGAAGGTGAAGACATATTCAAAACAAGATCTAAACCAAGATTCAAGGATTCAAGTGAAGAAATACTAATTATTTGCAATGGATTGTTTGGATTCTTTTCTTATTTCTCTTGTTCTGGTTTTCTGATTTTGAACATGAACTAACTCATTCTCTATCTAGATATTGATGAACCCTAGCTTTATTGTATGGATTGAATAATTTTATTTAATTAAATCATTTGATTGAGTTGATTTATTCTTATGATGCTTAATAATTTATTTCCAATTGATAATAGCATGCTTATTGATTGGTTGTAATTTTCATATTATTGACTTGAGAAAGCTTGATATGAATTGAATACTCATAAGGATTGAGGATTGATTGGAGTACTAGAGATAGACTGACAAGATCCTTTGGTTTATAATTCCTTATTCTTAATGCAAGATCTATTTAATTATGTTTGAGAAGAGATTCCAGCATTCTACTTAGTAATTAGGGATTAATTCACTTAAGAAAGGTTTTAGTCTAATTTAGAGGAATACCAATTCAACTCTATTATTTGTTTAATTGAATTGATTTTCATAAATATAATTGTGGCTAGGGGGATTCAATATCTGGATAGTATTTTCATCATCAATCAATTCATTCAACACTCAATCTCTCTCTATTTTTAGTTATTAAGTTAATTATCTTTAATTACAAAACATTAAAAAACTAATGATTTGCTAAACAACGGTTAAAATTTGCACTAATACTTAGCCTTGTCCTCAGTGGAATGATAACTCACTCACTACTTTATTACTTGAGAGACCCCGTGCACTTGTGGTACTGCAATAGCATAGGTTCTTGCCATCAACTTTTTGGCGCCGCTACCGGGGACAACTGTTTTCAATATTAGTAATATAATTAAGACTGTTGATTTAATTGTTTTAACATAAGTTCTTACTTTTTGATTGTCATTCTAGGTACTTCTTCCTGTTTATGACCCGAGCTAGTTCTTCCCAACTTTTTGAATTGGATCAAGAGTTAGAGAGAACATTGAGGAGAAGGCGAAAGGAAGAAGAGAAAACAGTTCTAGTAGAGACGGAACCGAATTTGAAGATCTCATCTTAGAAGAAGAAATGGCAGAAAATGAGCCAAGGACAATGCAAGAGTTTACTAGGCCTACTCTTAATGGGGCTGAATCAAGTACACAAAGACCGGTGATTGCTGCCAATAAATTTGAGATAAAGACAAATGTCATTCAAATAGTGCAGCAGACTTGTCAATTTGATGGATTTCCGGACGAAGATCCTAATGCACACATTGAAACTTTTTTGGAAATATGTGACACATTCAAGATATAGAATTGTGAGCGGGGATTTTCGCCCCCACTTCCAGTGGAATGGTTCTTGCGACTTTGGCACTGTTTAGGCTCGGGGCCTTAGAGAACACGGACCTACGCCCGGAGAAAATGGAGTAGCCACCCGGATAGGCTGAGAAAAAAGAAAGGGGTAGATGACTCGATTCCTAAGGAATCCCAACCCCTTAATGGGTTTGAAAAGTTGGGTACGTGTGGGGAAGGTGAGAAATGGCCCAGCACCCCCACAACACCCGGTTCATTAGAACTGACCTCCTTTACAGGTCTTAATATTATAAAATTCTTAAGTATGACAACATTATCCATATTACACACAATAATTAAAAGAAAGCATCAATATATTAAAATTAAAGCAAGGTCCAAGCAAAATAAATAAATGGACACCCATCCGAAGATGGAAACATGTCCTTACATCACATGCCTAAATAGAACACCCACCGAAAGGTAGAAACATGTCCTTTACATAGGTTCTAAAATAGAAAAGCAAATTAAATTACATGATTTTTAACTAATGAGGTATCCAACAAGTGGAAACATACTTCTTACAACATTTGGAAATCTAAATAAATTGATAAAAGTAAATAATCATTCATCATAAATAAATCATTCATCAAAGATATTAAATATCAATAAAAAGTAAACATCCATTCATGATAAATTAAATGAACCAAGCATTGAACTTAAATAAATTAAAGCATAAGAAATAAATCAAAGCATAATCAAATATAGAATTGAAAAAGGCAAATAAAATTCCAATTATAACTACTGTTTCCATTTAGGGCTCTTTATTTCATGTGTTTAAGGTTTTGGAATTAATGGAATTTGGCTACTGTGACTTTAAGAGAATTAAAATAGATTGAGGATTTTATGTTTTAAAAGGTTGATAAAATTCTTTGATTAACCAAACTAGGGTTTGTTATGTAAAATCATGAAACTAGGATTTGGACTCTTTAAAATACTTTTGATTTATGGTTTCAAGTTTACTGTGTGAAATTAAAATATTTGTGTTTTTATGATTTTTAAAGTTTTAAAGGATTAGGGTTTAGAAAAAATTAGGGTTTAAGGTTTTAATTGGGTTAGGGTTGACTATTTTAGGTTTGGAAGTTGCATTTGGTTTTAGTGTTTTAGAATTAGGGTTTCGGTGAATGCTTAGGCTTTTTAGAATTTGGAAAAAAGCAATTGAGAATTTTATGAAAGTAGACCAACGATTTAAGGTTTATATAAATAGAAAAGGTGTTTTTAGGGTTTGTTGTAAGAAACAGAATCAAATTTTGGTTTTGTTGAAAAACATGTTCAATTAGGGTTTTAAGATTTTGAAGAAGTAAAAATAACAATTTTAAATCTTTTTGGAAAATAAAGCATCAAATTAGTGTTTTTAACTTTAGAAAAACTAAATTAAAGTTCTAGGATTTTTTATTTTGAAAGACACAATTTCATAATCTTAGCTACCGTGAAAAAATATAACAATTAATACATACCTCCTTTTGATGGTTCCTCCAAAAATAATTCTTCTTGGATGAACAAAAACAAAGGCAATTGCTACCTTTGATCATTTGTTAATGGCTTTCGCTTCTTCTCCTCTCAAAAGGTCGGATTGATTTCGCTACTTTCCCACTCAATTTCGGTTTCAAACTCTCTCAATTTTCTTTCCAATTTCTGATCCCCTTTTTCTCTCCCGATTTCTTCCTTATTTATAGAAGAATTCTATTATTAATCCTAGTTACTCACAGCATACAATATTGAATAAGAAAAGGAAACCAAAACCTAATTGTATTAGGTTTCGGAAAATTTGTGTCGAAAAATTTCGCTGGCAAAAAAAAATTGCTGTGGAAAAATTGCGCTAGCAAAAAAAATTGCAGCATTTCCTGCGGGCGAAATGGCCCACGGGCTCGTTTCGCCCGCAGGAAACACCTACGGGCGAAATGGCACTGGCCATTTTGCCCGCAGATAATATCTACGGGCGAAATGGCTTGGGCCATTTCGTGCAGCCGACTCCCCCTTTTTTATTTTTTTATTATTCATTTTTCGTTTATTATTATTATTATTCATTTTTTTTATTAATAAAAATTAGACACTAAACCAAATATTTTTTAATTAAGATAACAAAATTATTTTGGACTAATTAAAATGTATTGGACAACACAAAAATTATTTTGGACTAATTAAAATATATTGGACCGGACCGGGTCAAAAATTAAGGGTCTACAATTTGCCCTCTGCTTGAACGATCTGAGACTTTAGTGAAAGAGAGTGAAAATCCATAAGACTTAATTTTTGAGATGGTTATTTAAATTTATTTTGGGTACTTAGACCCGAGACTAAACTTGATTTGGGTACTTGGACCTAGGATTGGGCACTTGGACCCTAGATTGGGTACTTGGACCCGAGCTTGAATTTGATTTGGGTACTTGGACCCGAGCTTGAATTTGATTTGGGTACTTGGACCCGAGATTGATTTGATTTGGGTAAATGGGTACTTGGACCCGAGATTGGATTGAATTTGGGTACTTGGACCCGAGATTGATTTGATTTGGGTACTTGGACCCGAGATAGGGTACTTGGACCCAAGATTGATTGAATTTGGGTACTTAGACCCGAGATTGCTTTGATTTAGGTACTTGGACCCGAGATTGGGTACTTGGACCCGGGATTGATTTTGATTTGAATGACCTTTTATCAGTTGAGAATTCTGGCATAACTGGTTGTTCCATTTTTATGAATTGTAGATCTTTATATATTAGAAACTAGGTCTTTAACCTAAGAACATGGATCTTTTATCCATTGGAAATCGGGTCTTTACCCTTGAAATATGGATCTTTATCCATTTGAAATCGGGTCTTTACCCCTGAAACAAGGATTTTTATCCTTTGAAAATCGGGTCTTTACCCTTGAAACATGGATCTTTATCCATTGGAAATCGGGTCTTTACCCTTGAAACATGGATCTTTATCCATTGGAAATTGGGTCTTTACCCTTGGAACATGGATCTTTATCCATTAGAGATCGGGTCTTTACCCTTGAAACATGGATATTTATCCATTGAAAATCGGGTCTTTACCTTTTAAACATGGATCTTTATCCGTTGGAAATCGGGTTTTTACCCTTGAAACATGGATCTTTATCCATTGGAAATCGGGTATTTACCCTTGAAACATGGATCTTTATCCATTGGAGGTCAGGTCTTTACCCTGGCTTCAGCTCTTTTAGCTGGATTGATCTTTTGTCTTTTGCATCTTCATTCTTTTGAGAATTCTAATTTTCTCTTTTTTTTCCATTCTTTTTTGTTCTTCCTTTGCACTTTTGCAAAAAATTCAGCCTTTTTTAGCTAGCCTTCATATCCTCTCCTTTTCCCCCTGCGTGGTGAGATATTTGCAAGTGAGTTTGAAAATGTTTTATATATAAACTCAAAAAATTGAAAAGGAGAAACTTTGCCCCCTGTGTAGGCTCAAACCCATGATTTTTCTATGTGGGCTCTGTCTAGTTCTTCGCACAAGCACGTATTTCTTCTTTTGCCAAATGACTGGAGCTTCCATAAGCAAATAGGCTTTCCATGCCCCCCCTTGATTCAATATCTTCTTTTGATTCTTTAGTTTGCAAGGTATTTATTGTTCACTTTGATAAAGATTAGACAATACAAGACAAGAAAGTGTGTTGTGATATGCTCATGTATGCATGATATGCATGAATGATACTTACAGCAATTTCATTGACTCACAGACCGAGGTGATCAGCAGAAGTATTCTCATAAACTCCTTTCAGATGCTCATTCAGGTCTTGCATTGGAATGATAGAAAGCTTTGCATTTATGGCTTTTATCTTCAAGATGTTAAAAACATGAGTGGTGGAGACCCTAAGCAGTAGAGACAGGGATTCATCTATTTCAAACTATGTTTTAGCATATCGATTGATAGCTTCTTCATGACCTTGCCAATGATCATTTCCTTTACCCAATGTTTCCTTTAGAGGTTTCAACATACTTCCCTTAACTTGAAGGCTTTGTATGACAAAACCCATTTTTTTTCTTTGAATTTTAATTTTGAAATCGATTGTTGGCTTTGCCAAATTAATGTCAATGTACCTCAGGACTTGATTTTTCCAAATTAACATATCTATAACATGACAACCCTAGCTACCGTACTAAACTCGGGAATCAATTCAATTTAAGCAAGAATTATTGCACTTCAGATAGGCACATACACATTACTTGGCCAAAGGTCTCATTTGAGTTTAAATATTGTCTATCTCATATGCATGCTTATTCAAACTATCTCCACTAATAGATTCTACCTACCAAGAGAGATCAACAGGTCTTTGATAAGCTTGAAATGGGGTCTATAAAGGACACAAGTTTAAGTGAAGGCCATTTTGAGATTGGAGCTGGTGTGACACAATGGACAAACCCTCACACTACAAATTTCTTGTTGGAACTTTAGACAGTTGGGAGCAATCTTTCTAGACTCCAAATTCCTTCTGTCTTCTTGGCATTAATCTGGATCTTGATTAGGACAGTCTTTTTCCTTGCAAAAAGTTTAAGACCCAAATTCGTTTCTTTTCTTCTTTTCCCTTTTCTTTCCTCTTTATTTTTCTTACTCTTCCTTTTTCTTTCTCTTTCCTTACTCTTCCCTTTCTTTTATCATTATGTCATTCTTTCTTGTAGGACTATCAAGTACAGAACTTTCAAGAACTGGATGGTCTTCCTCTTTTTTTCTCCAATTTTAATTGAATCTTTGGTTGGGTTGGACCAATTCAAGTAAAAATGTCTTTATGAACCAAATGGAAGCCTTTTGCTACTTTAGGTAAAAGAGAACTCAATTGGCTTTCTGAACTGCCTTTTTAGGTTTTATTTTTTCTTTTTTCTTTTCCTTTATTTTTGTTTTTTTTTTGTCTTTTTCTTTTGTCTTTTTTGTTTTGTTTTCTTCTTCTTTTTTTTTCGGTTCTAGCTCTAAAAGAGTTGTCTTGTTTGTACCAACTTGGGCTTCCAATAATAGATAAGTGGAGTAACATAAATCTTCTTTAATAGGGATAAATCATTTGTTACTCTGATGTTGGTGTTGATATATTGGAGATATTAGGAAAACTTCAACTATCCTTATGGTATTGAGAACTTCAACCACCTTTATTGTTTTGAGAACTTCAACTATCTTCATGGTCTTGAGAACTTCACCTATCCTCATGATCTGGACTAATCATTGTTTTCTTTGATCTTCTTGCCTCTTCATCTTAGTGATCATAAGACTTGCCAAAAGTATCACAACAGCTCAGGGCAGGTTGTTGAGGTTATATGCCAATCAAAAGAAAGCTAAAATTTTATGAAGGCTCAAAGGGACAACTAGGGATTGATATTTAATTGGGTGGATACTAGTTGTTGGCTAACCAAACAATGCCTATATCATTTCTCTCTTAAATAAGCAGAGTTCAATTTTGCCTCGAAAGTTTGTCAAAGCACGTTCTAAGACTGACTAGGACCTAGACAAAGGTAATTATGCAGGAGCCCTCTCTAAGTAAGCATACACAACTCAATGCTATAGAGCAATTCCCTCACCTAGTAAAGTCATTCAAGTCATGATGCCTAGACACATTAATTTATAAACATCAAGCTAAATTCCTCATTAGTTGAGCACCAAAATGAATAAAGACCAACAAGATTTTGATGAAAGTAATTTATTCAAACAAACTTAAATTTGAAAAACACGATAGTTCCAATTAAATATTAAAGAAAGTAAAATTGAAAAGCAACATTCAAGCTAGGGAAAGTTCGTTGAGTTTAAGCTTATTTTCCCTTCACATCTTCAATATTTCCATCTTGAAAGGATGATAAAACAAAATCTTCTTCCAATCCTTTTCCCACCATGAAGGTTGCCGGTGGAGGTACTCTATTGAACCTTGGTAATGGATTGTCTTTGGTGTTGGACTTATCCGACTCGGGTAGCTTGCCACTATCAATCAAATCTTGGATCTCATGCCTTAATCGGGTACATCTATCAGTCTCATGTCCTTGAGTCTGATGAAATTGACAAAAAGCCTTAGTATCAAATTTTAGGGGTAAAGGATTAGGCAAAGGTCGAGGAGCCAATGGTTGTAACAACCCCTTCTTTTGTTGCTTGTTGAAGACCCAAGACAAAGGCTTCCCCAAATTTGAAAACTGCCTCATTCCTCCTTGACTAGTGGCATTAACATCAACTTCTTTTTGTGTGCCTTGATTGCCCGACTGGTAGTTCCCTTTCTCATTCTTTTTTATTGAAAAGTGATTCTTCTCTCTTTTTCACTCTTCAATTTGTAGACCAGCTTGGAGAAGATCTTTGAAGCCCCTTATAAGGGTGTGAGATAGCCTTTAACGGAGGTTTGGAAGGACGCCTCTCACTATCATTCTTATTTGATCAGATTCATCGGGCCTCTTCTTGAGCAAAGTGGCCTTGTTTCTCCATCTCTTCACATAGTCCACAAAATTCTCATTTGGCCTTTGCCTAATGGACTTAACTTCCATTAAGGTAACTTCCAACTTGACATTATACCCATATTGTTGGATGAAGGCCTTGTATAGCATATCCCAACTCTTTTGTGTTCCTTCATCTAAGGTATTGAACCAATTTTGGACAACACTGTCCAATGAGAGCATAAAGTACCTTTGAGTTTGAGCCTTAGTAGCTCGGGCGGACTATATAGTAGTGATATACTGCTTCACATAGAGATGAGGATTTTCGGTTCCATCAAACTTTGCAAAAGATGGCATCTTGAACTTGTACGGAACTTCTTCATCTAGCTCAAATAATTTGTCAACTTCAGACATCCCTTCGGTTTTCTGTTTCTTCTCAATTTTCTTTTCTAAATCAGCAATCATCTTTTAAATATCGGAAGTCTTGGTCTTTTCAATAGTTGCCTTCTCAACAACCTTCGGCTCCTTTTTGTCTTGAGGATCTTGGTAGTATTGAGCCCAATCATCATCATCAATGATCACCTTATCATCATCAAAAGCTACTTCATCAACTTTAGCCTTCCCCTTGACTTTCTTGGTGCTAGCAAATGCTTCAGCATTGTTTCCTAAAATTGCAGCTAGTTGATTCTTTATGGTCTCGGCCATGGCCTCTTTTATTTCTTCCATCTTGGCATTGAGGGCATCATCTACCATTCTTTGAATTTGTTCGGGATACATTGTTTTTGGTGAGCAAGTGATTGAATCGTTGCTAGATTATTCGCTTTCGGCATAGGTCGGATTGTCGTAAGCTTTTGAACTGTCGTAATCCAAGACTGTGAGCCAGAGAGGATCAATGATATGAGATGCAAATGTATGCATATATGCATGTATGCACGAACAATTAACAAACAAGGACAAATAGGACTGTAGACCCTCAATTTTGACCCAATCCGGTCCAATATGTTTTATTTAGTCTAAAATTATTTTTGTTGTCTAATTGGTCCAAAATAAATTTTATTAAATAATTTTTGCTTTAGTATCTAATTTTTATTAATAAAAAATAGAAATAAACAAATAAAAGTCAAAAAATAAAAATCGGAGTCGGAAAAATCGGAGACAAAAAAAATTGTCTTGCGGGCCCGTGGGCATTTCGCCCGCAGGAAATTCCTGTGGGAGAAATCACTGTGCTATTTCACATACAGAAATTTTCTGCCTGCGAAATATCTTACGGGCCCGCTCCGTGCTCACTGCCTCAACCAGCTGCAGCAGATTTTTTCGCTAGCGCAGTTTTTCCGCAGCAGTTTTTTTTCAGCAGCGCAAATTTTTCGACGTAAATTTTTTGAAACCTAATCCAATTAGGTTTGGTTTCTTTTTTTATTAATATTACTTACCTTAACTAATTAGGAATAAACAACCTCAAACCACTATAAATAAGGACCAAAGGCAATTGATTTAGGGGAGGCAAAAATCCAAGAATAGTTTGGAAAATTTGAAATCAAATCAAGGAAGGAAAAGAAGAAATTCAATTCAACTCTTTTCTGGAACAGTAGTAGTACGATTTAGAGGATTCAAAGGCAAAAAAAAAGCTTGTCTTTGGAGCTAGTTCATCCAAGAAGAATTATTTTTAGAGAAATCATCAAAAGAAGGTATGTGTTAATTAATTTTTTTAATTATTTTTTTTTACATAGTAGCAAATTTATGAAATCAAAATTAAAAACCTCTAAACTTTAATTTAGTTTTTCTAAAGCCAAAAAAAAACTTATTTCATTGGTTTATCTTCCAAAAGGCTTAAAATTGTTATTTTTTCTTCTTAAAAACCTTAAAACTATAATTGAACATATTTTTCAACAAAACTAAGATGTAAATTCTGCTTCTTTTAAAATCTTAAAGTAGGTTCTATTTCATTCAAAAAGTCTTCTAAAACATCTTTTCTACTTATAAAAACTTTAATTTATTTGTTTAAATTCATAAAACTTCATGAAATTATCAAATTGATTTCTAAAACCCTAAAAATTATTCACCACCCGTGACCCTACTTCTAAATCCTAAAATCCAAAATTTAATTTTTAAACCCAAAATAATGAACACTAACCCTTTTAAACCTTAAACCCTAATTTTTATAATCCCTAATCCTTTTAAAACATTAAAAAACATAAAAACATAAAAATCTAAATTTTACACAGTAGCTTAGGAAACCAATAACAAAAAATCACAAATTAAAGTATTTTAAAGTGTTTAAAACCCTAGTTTCATGATTTCATCATTCAAACCTTAATGTGGTTAATCAAAGTGTCTTACCAACCTTTTAAAACATAAAACCCTAATCTATTTTAATTCCATAAAAAGTCACAGTAGCCATAATTGGACTTTTATTTGCTTTATTCAATTCCATACTTGATTATGCTTTGATTTATTTCTAATGCTTTAATTTATTTAATTTCAATACTTGATTTATTTAATTTATCATGGATGGATGTTTATTTTCTATTTTGATTAATACCTTTGATGAATGATTTTTTTATGATGAATGATTATTTATTTTTATCAATTAATTTAGATTTCCAAAAGTTGTAAGAGGTATGTTTCCACTTGGTGGGTACCTGTAGACCCTTAATTTTTGACCCAATCCGATCCAATATGCTTTATTTAGTTCAAAATGATTTTTGTTGTTTAATTGGTCCAAAATAATTTTAATTAAATAATTTTTACCTTAGTATCTAATTTTTATTAATAAAAAATGAAAATGAACAAATAAAAATCAAAAAATAAAAATAAAATCGGAGTCGGAAAAGTGGTCGCGCAGGCCCGTCGGCCCAGCTGCAGTTCACTCGCAGGCCTGCGGGCGTTTCGCCAGCAGGAATTTCCTACGGGCGAGTTATTTCCCGCAGGAATTTCCTGCGAGGGCTGCGGGCGAAGTTATTTCGCTCGCAGGAAATTCCTGCAGGCGAAATAACTTCCCGCAAGAATTTCCTGCGGGCGGCTGCGGGCGAAGTTATTTCGCCCGCAGAAAATTCCTGCGGGCAAAATAACTTCCCGCAGGAAATTCCTACAGGCTTGCACGCCACGGGCCCGCTGCCACAATTTTTGCCAGCAAAAAATTTTTCAACGCAATTTTTTGAAACCTAATTCAATTAGGTTTTAATTTCTTTTTTTATTAATATTAATTGCCGTAGGGAATTAGGAATAAACAACCTAAAATCTACTATAAATAAGGACTAATTAAACCAAATCAGGGGAGGAAAAACTTTGACAGTAGCTTGATTTTTCTTGAAACCAAATCAAGGAAGGAAAAGGGAAACACAATAGAATTGATCTTTAAAGCAGCAGTAGCACATATTAAGCAATTCAAAGGCAACCAAGGCTTGTCTTTGGAGTTAGTTCATCCAAGAAGAAGCAATTTTGGAGCAACTTACAAAAAAAAGGTATGAAATTCTAAATTCTAAATTCTATTTTTTTTACACAGTAGCTAAACTAGGGTTTTTTGTGTTTTCAAAAGTTAAAATCTTAGAACTTTAATTTAGTTTTCCAAAGTTAAAACACTAAAACGTGACCTTCTTTTCTAAAAAGACTTCAAATTATTATTTTTTTCTTCTTCAAAAGTCTCAAAACCCTAATTGAACAAGTTTTTCAACAAAACCAAAATCAAAATTTGTTTCTTTTAAGATTTTAAAGTAGGTTCTATTTCATTCAAAAAGCCTTAAAAAACATCTTTTCTACTTATAAAAACTTCAATCCTTTTGTTTAAATTCATAAAACTTCATAAAATATCAAATTGATTTCTAAAAACTCTAAAAGTCATTCACTACCCGAGAACCCTAATTTCAAAACCCTAAAATCCAAAATTCAACATAAACCCTAATTTTTATGAACCCTAATCCTTTTAAAACATAAAAAACATAAAAACATAAAAACTCAAAAATTACACAGTAGCTTAAAGTTCAATAAACCAAAAATCACAAATTAAAGTATTTTAAGGTATTTAAAACCCTAGTTTCATGATTTCATCATTCAAACCTTAATTTGTTTAATCAAAGAGTCTTACCAATCTTTTAAAACATAAAACCTTAATTTATTTTAATTCCATAAAGCATATTGGATCATTTTGAACTAAATAAAGCATATTAGATCGGATTGGGTCAAAAATTAAGGGTCTACAGTTTGCCCCCTGCTTGAATGATCTGAAACCTTAGTGAAAGAGAGTGAAAAGCAAAAAGATTTAATTTTTTGAGATGGCGACTTGTTTTGGATTCTCGACCTGAGATTAGGTACTTGGACCCGAGATTGATTGAATTTGGGTACTTGGACCCGGGATTGGGTACTTGGACCCGAGATTAGGTACTTGGACCTAAGCTTGAATTGATTTTGGATACATGGACCCGAGATTGATTTAATTTGAGTCCATGGACCCGAGATTGGGTACTTGGACCCGGGATTAGGTACTTGGATCCAAGATCGGGTACTTAGACCCGAGATTGATTTGATTTGGGTACTTGGACCCGGGATTGGGTACTTGGACCTGAGGCTGATTTGATTTGGGTACTTGGACTCGAGAATGGGTACTTGGACCCGAGATTGGGTACTTAGACCCGAGCTTGATTTGAATTTGGGTACTTGTACCCGAGATTGATTTGATTTGGGTACTTGGACCCAGGATTGGGTACTTGGACTCGAGATTGATTTGATTTGGGTACTTGGACCCAAGATTGGGTACTTGGACCCGAGATTGGGTACTTGGACCCGAGCTTGATTTGAATTTGGGTACTTGGACCCGAGATTGATTTGATTTGACTAACCTATAAGTTCTGGACTCAAGGATAATTCTAGGTTCTAGACCTAAGGAAAATTTGGGTTCTGGACCCGGTTCGAGATCTGGACTCAAGGATAATTCTAGGTTCTCGACCTCAAGAAAATTTGGGTTCTGGACCCGGTTCAAGTTCTGGACTCAAGGATAATTCTAGGTTCTAGACCTAAGAAAAATTTGGGTTCTAGACCCGGTTCGAGTTCTGGACTCAAGCATAATTCTAGGTTCTGGACCTAAGGAAAATTTGGGTTTTGGACCCTGTATTGGGTACTTTGACCCGAGATTGATTTGATTTGGGTACTTGGACCCGTGATTGATTTAATTTGAGTACTTAGACCCGGGATTGGGTACTTAGACCCGAGCTTGGGTACTTGGACCCGAGAATGGGTGCTTGGACCCGAGATTGAGTTTGACTGACCTTTTATCATTTGAGAAGTCTGACTACTGCGGCTGTTTTATGCATTGTGATTCTTCACCATCAGAATGGATCTTCATCCTTGGAGATTAGGTCTTCATCCTTAAAAATGGATCTTCATCCTTTGAGATCGGGTCTTCACCCTTGAAAATGGATCTTCATTCTTTACCCTTGAAAATGGATCTTCATTCTTTGAGATTGGGTCTTTACCCTTGAAACATGGGTCTTTATCCATTGGAGTTCAGGTCTTTACCCTGGCTTTAGCTCTTTTAGCTGGATTGGTCTTTTGTCTTTTGCATCTTCATTCTTTTGAGAGTTCTAATGTTCCATTCTTTTGTTCTTCCTTTTTGCAAAGATTTAGCTATTTTTAATCGGACCTTATATCCTCTCCTTGCCCCCCTGTGTGGCAAAATATTTGTAAGTGAGTTTAAAAATATTTGGTATATAAACCCAAAAAATTGAAAAGGAGAAACTTTGCCCCCTGTGTAGGCTCAAACCAAAGATTTTTTTCCATGCAAGCTTTGATTGATACTTTTGCCGTCTAGTTCTTCTCACAAGCACGTATTTCTTCTCTTTGCAAGATTACTGGAGCTTTCTCAAGCAATGGGCTTTCTATGCCCCCCTGATTTGATATTTTCTTTTTATTCTTCACTTCACAGAGTGTTTGCTGTTCACTTTGATAAAGAATAGACAATACAAGACAATAAAGTACGATGTGATATGCTCATGTATGCATGATATGCATGAATAATACTTACAATTGTTCCATCAACTCACAGACCGAGGTGATCAGCAGAAGTGTTCTCATTGGTTCCTTTTGACGTTTGTTCAAGTCTTGCATGGAATGCTCGAAAGCTTTTGCATTTGTGGTTTTCATCTTCAAGATGTTGAAAACATGAGTGGTGGAGACCCTGAGCAGCAGAGTCAGGGATACATCCTTTTCAAACTATTTTTCAGCATGTCGACTGATAGCTTCTTCATGACCTTGCTAATAATCATTTCAACAGACTTCCCTTAGCTCGAAGGCTTTCTATGACAAAACACTCTCTCTTTTTTTTTTTTTGAATTTTGATTTTGAAAACAAATGTTAGCTTTGCCAAATTATGTCAATGTACCTCAGGACTTGATTTTTCCAAATTAACATATCTATAACATGACAACCCTAGTTATCGTACTAAACTCGGGAATCATTTCTATTTAAGGAAGAATTGTTGCACTTCATATAGGCACATACACACTACTTGGCCACTGGTCTCATTGAGTTTAAATATTGTCTATCTCATATTCATGCTTATTCAAACTATCTCCACTAATAGACTCTACCTACCAAGAGAGATCAACAGGTCTTTGATAGGCTTGAAATGGGGTCTATAAGGGACATGGGTTAAAGTGGAGGCCATTTTGAGTTAGGAGCTGGTGTGACACAATGGACAAACCCTCACAGTATAAATTTCTTGTTTGAACCTTAGGCAGCTTGGAGGCAATCTCGCTAGACTCCAAATTCTTCTTAGAATTAATCTGGATCTTGATCAGGACAGTCTTTGCTTTTGCAAAAAGTTTAAGACCCAAATTCCTTTCTTTTCTTCTTTTCCCTTTTCTTTCATTTCATTTTTCTTACTCCTCCCTTTTCTTTGATCATTTTGTCATTTTGTCCTTCTTCCTTGTAGGACTGTCAAGTATAGAACTTTTAAGCACTGAGTGGTCTTCCTCCTTTTCTCCAATTTTAATTGAATCTTTGGTTGGGTTGGACCAACTCAAAAAAAGGTCTTTATGAACCAAATAGAAGCCTTTTGCTGCTTTAGGTAAAAGAGAACTTAGTTGGCTTTTTGAACCATTTTGGGTTTTTTTCTCCTCTTTTTTTTTAATTCTTTTTCTATTCTTCTTCTTCTTTTTTTTTCTATTCTCTTTTTTCCTTTTTTTGGTTCTAGCTCAAACATAGTTGTCTTGTTTGTGCCAACTTGGGCTTCAAATAATGGATGAGTGGAGTAACATAAATCTTCTTTAATAGGGATAAATCATTTGTTACTCTAATGTTGATGTTGTCTTGATATATTCGAGACATTAAGGGAACTTTACCCTTATGGTTTTGAAAACATCAACTATCTTCATGGTTTTGATCATCTTGCCTTTTGACCTTTGTGATCATGAGACTTGTCAAAAGTATAACAACAGCTCAAGGTAGGTTGTTGAGGTTATATGCCAATGAAAAGAAAGCTAAAATTTTATGAAGGCTCAAAGGGACAACTAGGGATTAATATTTAATTGGGTGGATACTAGTTGTTGGCTAACCAAACAATGCCTAGATCATCTCTCCCTTAAATAAGCAGAGTTCAATTTCGCCTCAAAAGTTTGTCAAAGCATGTTCTGGGACTGACTAGGACCTTGACAAAGGTAATTATGCAGGAGCCCTCTCTAAGTAAGCATACACAATTCAATGTTATAGAGCAATTCCTTCACCTAGTAAAGTCATTCGAGTCATGATGCATAAATATATTAATTAATGAATTATCAAGATAGATTCCTCATTGGTTGAGCACCAAAATGAAAAAATTTTGATGAAAGTAATTTATTCAAACAACTTTAAATTTGAAAAACACAATAGTTCTAAAATATTAAAGAAAGTAAAATTGAAAAGCAACATTCAAGCTAAGGAAAGTTCATTGAGTTTAAGCTTCTTTTTCTTTCATATCTTCAATATCCCCATCTTGAAAAGATGATAAAACAAAGTCTTCTTCCAATCCTTTTCCCACCATGAAGGTTGCTGGTGGTGGCACTCTGTTGAACCTTGGAAATGGATTATCTTTGGTGTTGGGCTTGTCCGACTTGGGCAACTTGCCATTATCAATTAAATTATGGATCTCATGCCTCAACTTCATGCAATTGTCCTTTTCATATCCGAGCCTTTGATGGAATTGGAAAAATGCATTAGTATCAAAGTTAGATGGAAGAGGATTAGGCAAAGGATGAGGAGTCAAGGGTTGTAACAATCCCTTCTTTTGTAGCTTATTGAGAACCCAAGACAGTGGCTTCCCCAGATCTGAAAACTGCCTCATTCCTCTTTCACTAGCGGCATTAACATCAACTTCTTTTTGTGTACTTTGATTGCCCGACTGGTAATTCCCTTTCTCATTCCTTTTTATTGAAAAGCTATTCTTCTCCCTTTCCCACTCTTCAATTTGTAGACCAGCTTGGAGAAGATCTTTGAAGTCCCTTATAAGGGTGTGAGACATTCTTTCACGAAGATTGGGTAGGACCCCTCTCACAGTCATCCTTATTTGATCGGATTCGTCGGCCTCTTCTTGAGTAAAGCAGCCTTGTTTCTCCATCTCTTGACATAATATACAAAATTCTCATTTGGCCTTTGCCTAATAGACTCCACTTCCATTAAGGTAACTTTTAACTCAACATTATTGTAATATCCTCAAGTATGCCTTAGAAGTTTTGATTTTGTAGTTGGTTTTAAATGTGATTGAATGTATATGTTATTTGATAAGAAAAGAAATTGGAAGAGAATGTTTATGCATATGTGTTTTGGGAAAGAAAAGAGGGTTTAGAGAGAAGTGTATATGTTGTTTATATGATGATATATATAACATATAAGTTGGTCAAAGTAAGAGTCAAGGTGATGGTTAGTGGAAGAGGATATTTATGTGGGATATGTGAAATTACATGAATGGGCACATAAGAGACAAAAGTTAAGTTAAAAGGATGAAGGGCATTTTAGTAATAATTCTTTTGATTTGTGTGGTGGAAATTAAAGGAGAGGTTGACTTTTATTTGTGGATGAAATTTCTTTTCCTTTCATTTTGGTGTGCCGGCCATGGAAGAAAAGAGAGAGGAAGAGAGGTGTTCTTGATGCTAGAACCAAATTGAAGAAGGAATCAAGGGATTTGGTTAAAGATTTGTGGATTTTCTTCATTTAAGGTAAGTACTTTCTTGTTTTCCTTTGTTAATTTGGAAGTTGTGTCTAAGATGAGTTATAAATTGTTGATGTGATGATTTGGTGTGTTTGGTATGTGTTTACAAGTGTTAAAATTGATTGTATGTTAAAAGATTGAATTGGTGTTGAGTTGGTTGTAAAGATTGTAGGCTTAAGGGGATGTTGATAGTAGAAGATCAAGTGTGAAGTTGGTTTTAGGGTTTGGATTTGGTGAATGATTAAATGTATGGTTAATGTGAATATTGTGTTATACATGCAAAATAAGTGTTAGTGGCTTGATGATGTCTATTTGAATAAGTTTATGTTGTGTGTTATGTGTTTTGGTTCCTTGCAAAGAGATGTGGCTATGTTTAGGGTTTTGTATGGGAGACCCGTAATTTGGGGCGGTCGCTATTATGTTAAGTGCGGTCGCTATTATATGAAGTGCGGTCGCGACTTAGGTCGGACTTCTGACAGCGAAACCTACTGTGTTAGGGTTCATCTTTTGATTGTGAAGGGCGGTCGCGACTTAGGTCGGGCTTCTGACCGCGAAACCTACTGTGATAAGGTTCCATCTTTCGATTGTGTATAGCGGTCGTACCCTGGTTTGTAGCGACCGCGAGTAACGTTATGTTCTGTTTTATTTGAAATAACCTAATCCTACAATAAGATCCTCAAACACATGTTAAATAAATCATCCAATTGAGTTGTCAAGGATCACAATAGAGATAATTCTTAATAAATGTGTAATGTGTTGGATTATGTATACTTGAGTGATGAAGTGTTATAATGTGATTAATATTATGACTTGTATAGTGTGGAAGAGATGAGGATCATTCACAAAGGTATGTGCAATGCAATTTATTATTATTATAATTACTTTTATAATGAATTACCTTAGTGTAAATTGGGACATAAAGAGATGTGAACTAATGTTTTGAGTTATAATGAGGTGAATGATATGATTGAATGATGATACATTTGTTTAATTAATGTAATTGATGTTGTATATTAATATGATGATTCAAATGTGATATGATGCCATTGTGATTGGCTATGATGATTCAATTGAAATGGAAATTGATAATGAAATAATTAATGAATTGTGTATCTAATATGTTGATTCAACTTTCAGAGTCCTGTTTTGATGGCATGCCTATGAACCATTGGATAGGTGAAATGGGAGGCCCGTAAACCGATTCCAATTGGTAATTATGATATGAATTCCTGGATAGGCGAAATGGGAGGCCCGTAAGCCGATTCCAGATGAGAAATGTGAAAATGGAATGATGGTGAAATGGGAGGCCCGTAAACCACTTCCATTTGTAACAGTTTAGCCGGGTTGAGGATCTCCTCATGTTAATGGGTTGATGGTCCAAGAGACTGGGTCTGTTACACTATCCATGGATAGAGATATGATACATGTTGCCTACGGGCTTGATTATTGTGAATATGATCAAAGCAGTTGACTCTGAACTTTGAATAATATATTAGTGTGTTTTGGGCCCGAGTCTGTCTTTGTTTTAATGTGTTATCTAAAGGTTGAACTAAATGAGTAATGAGATTTATGATTGCCTTTGTTGGAAATGTGATTCATAATTGGTGAATTGTGAATAGAATAATAACATGAAATGTTATGAATTATGGTATGTAATGTGTATGTTGATATATTGATGATGAGTATTAGTGATGGATCTGTGATTGGTGATAATGATATGTATATATATATATGAAATTAAACGAGACATATGAAGGGTGCAATTAAGAAGGAAAATATAAACAGGATAAGAAATTAATAGTACTTAGAATTGATATATCTTTATATGTTAGAATTTCTATAATGTACGTTTATATTTTATATTTGTACTACTAAGCTTTCGGGCTTAGCGCGGATGTATTATCGCGCAGGTGACTAGGTGGAAGGTATGAAGTCTTTCGGTAAGCCACGAGAAGAGTATGAGTTTGTCGAGACCAACTAGAGGGTGATGCATACATGTATATCTTTTGAATTATAATGTAATTCTTTTTATGAAGCATATTCAGTTGTATAAAGGAAATTTTGATAAATGTAAGATTAATATATATGTAAGGTCATTAAAGTATAATGATTTCGTAAATGTTTCTTTCAATTAATGTAGTGTGATTTGAACTCTGTTAAAGGATTTTCTTAAATGGCGACAAAAAGTGACATCCTTATGCTTTATATAGGTACTGTATGTATACTAGGTATATGTATAGTAGTTATATGGAGTATCGGGGTGTTACAATTATTTTGGTATCAGAGCTTAGGTTCGAGATTCTCGGCCTAAGTGAAATTAAAAAGAAAAAGTTTTGAAATGCTTAAAATGAATTAAAAAGAAGAGTTTTGAAAAGTTTAAATGGAAGTAAAGAGGAAAAGTTTGGAAATAGAATTTGTAATACATGCATATGCATTCACACCTAGGTTGGTCTCGGATGTGGCATTATGTGAATTGTAATGTAATTGAACTAGGTGAGATGAGATGAATAATAACATGTGGATAAAGTTCTGCATGAGAGGAAAATTAAAGAAAGCAAATATTGAATTATTGCTTATTGAGATGTGGATGTAATATAAAGAAATAAATAGATAGATAGGTTATTAATTGATGAGAATCTGGTGAAATATTAAGTGAGTTGATCGATATAAACAAAATGTATGTGGATAATTCTAAAATTATGAATAAGATAAATTGATATATATATATATATATCAATGATGATATATGAAATGTGAAAGGTATGATGATCATTGAAAAAGTTTGTGTAATGCCATTGATTATGTACATTTGAGTGATGTGGTTTGAAATGACTGAGGCATGTTTGCCTAATTTGATTATGAGAATGAAATGAATTGAGAAAGTAATGTTTAAAAGATATAAATGAATGAACCTGTCTGCCTTCTGCGGACCCCTGAGATTGGCAGTGGCTTGAGGCCCAGTGGGCAATCGACCTGGTTGGGGAAAGGTTCATATATGAGATCATGATTGTTGATTGAAAATGAACTTTGATTATAATATTAAATACTTGTTGGGTTATGTGTGTTTATGTTGAATGAGTATAATGGATGATGATATAACTATTGAAACAATGAAATGTGACATTTGTAAGTATGAGCTTTATTGGTTGAATGCATAACATGAATATTAATATTGTTTTTATTGTTATGGTAATGCAACATTGTGATTTTAATGTTAAAAGTGTAATATGTTTGAATATGGTGAAGGCTCATGGTAATGGTGGTAATATGTGATATACATATATAAAATGTTTTGTTTTGATGTTATACTATGGTTTATATATGAGTTTTAAAGCTGATATTACTAACGTAAGGTTAGTAAATTAAGTTTCAATAAAAGAATACTTGAATAGTGAAAGTTTAATGTATAGTATGTATATGATCTATGTGGAATAAATAATGTTACATATTAAAAATGATTTACAAATATGTAATTTGATGAATTAAAAGTTTGACAAGTGATGAAATAGTCATGATAATGTTGACTACTTGAAATGTGATAAAGTGATGTAATATGTTAGTGATCAAGGATTGAGTTGATCACTTGAGAATGTAATGTACGCATAGTATTGTGTGTTTGTAACCTATACAACTACATATCTATTAATATTGAGAATGATTACACTTGCATTGACAGATTTGTGCGAAGTAAGGTCATGTGATAAGATTGATAGTAAGAATTGGATTGAACAACGTTGATTCAAGAAACTGAGAATTTTGATAATTAGACTTGGAAATTGTATAGAGGTTATGGGGCTCAATGTGTAGATGATTGGATGTAATATGTATATATATGTGGAATGGTAAACAAATGGATATAAAGATGGTATATTAAATGCATTTAAAAAAAAATAAAGGTGAGAGAGATGTCACCTTAGTATTGTGATTAAGATTTTGTGAAATATTATTATGGTTAGAGTGTATGTATGTGTGGAGTTGATAAACAATTAAATCATATCAAAAAGGGATAAGAATGATGTTGTGCAATGAAAGTAATAAATGTTAAATTGTGTTGATGATATGTAAAAGAGGAATTAAATATAATTGTATGATTATGTGAATATGTGTAAGAAATGTGGAAAGCAAGTCACATTGTGAATGTGACCTTTGAATGTAAATGGGATATAATTACTTGTCTAGTGGTATGGAGAATGATATGGCATGTATTAGTGGACCTATGAGAGATTAGGTCTTGATCTATGCAGAGTTCGACTATGAGATGAAATGAAGAGTGAGAAAGGATTCGAGTAACACTGGATGATGAATTGTTATGATAATAATTGAGCTAGACTATTATATAATGTTTTCTGGTTCAAGGATTATGCACGTGAAAATATTATATGTATATGTGTAAAATATGAAGGGAAGTATAATGTGTGAAAAGTTTTACAAGAGATAGATTAGAAGTGGAGTAATAAATGAATTTGTATATGATTGAATGTTGTGCATAAAGATGTTATAAATAATATTGTTGATGTAAGTTAGGCTAATGATGATCTTATGACCAAGAGTAAATTGTTTTGGAACAAAGTTGAATTATGTTAACTTTTGGGAATAGCAAAGGTATAGAGAAGGAATATGTAAACTTAGTACTGTAATTGGAAATGTTTGAAGAAGAATAATAGAGAAGCAATATTGATTTATAAACTACAGACGTGATAATTAAAATACTCCGGCCGTATGGTTTGTTAGTGTAATTGGCTGGTTAATTTTGTTCTCAGCAGATTTGGGTCTGAGATAATATGATTATAGTATTATGTGGGTGAGTTTGATAATTTTGTTTTAAGAAACATGGTTAGAAGTTATGAATGGTAAAGTTATATCTTATCAGTTCTATATTAGAAATTTGTTTATAATTATAAAAAGTATGGAAAGAGAAGAGAACTGTGTAAATGTTTTGAATCATGGAGAATAGATAGAAAAGTGATTATGTATATATAGTAATGATATGATAATGTGAGGAAATGATAATGGGAGAAATTATGAGATATAATTGAAAATGATATTTAATATATTTTTGTATAAGATGAATTAATGGATAGAAATAATGTTAAATGAATGACCTATGGGTGATAATTATAGTATGAGAATTATGTGAGATTACATCGCTATTATATAAGCAAAATATATATATATATATATGGATATGGAAAGATAATTTAAAGAGATTTGTTATTAATGAGGATAGTCTCAAAAAGTTGAACGGATGGATACTGAGGGATTAGAATTTGAGAATAAGTTTGACCTAATTGAATTAGGTCATGTATATTGAGATATGGTTATATTATGATAGTTAGATCGATTGATCTAAATTTTGCTAAGATTGCGAATTAATATTATCGAGATTTAATATGTATAGTTATGCTAAGAGTATAAGATATGTATGATAATGTATATAAGAGGTAATATGCTGATACATAAATGAGTTATGAATGGGGAAAAGATGTTTGAATTATAGGGAAGAGTAAAAGTTATGTGATTTAAGGAAATCATAATGTAAGAATATGATTATCTTCGTATGGATATTAAGATGGTGATTTGTTATAATGGGTTGTTATTGTGATGGATAATTTCGAGGACGAAATTTCTTTTTAGAGGGGGAGAATTGTAATATCCTCAAGTATGCCTTAGAAGTTTTGATTTTGTAGTTGGTTTTAAATGTGATTGAATGTATATGTTATTTGATAAGAAAAGAAATTGGAAGAGAATGTTTATGCATATGTGTTTTGGGAAAGAAAAGAGGGTTTAGAGAGAAGTGTATATGTTGTTTATATGATGATATATATAACATATAAGTTGGTCAAAGTAAGAGTCAAGGTGATGGTTAGTGGAAGAGGATATTTATGTGGGATATGTGAAATTACATGAATGGGCACATAAGAGACAAAAGTTAAGTTAAAAGGATGAAGGGCATTTTAGTAATAATTCTTTTGATTTGTGTGGTGGAAATTAAAGGAGAGGTTGACTTTTATTTGTGGATGAAATTTCTTTTCCTTTCATTTTGGTGTGCCGGCCATGGAAGAAAAGAGAGAGGAAGAGAGGTGTTCTTGATGCTAGAACCAAATTGAAGAAGGAATCAAGGGATTTGGTTAAAGATTTGTGGATTTTCTTCATTTAAGGTAAGTACTTTCTTGTTTTCCTTTGTTAATTTGGAAGTTGTGTCTAAGATGAGTTATAAATTGTTGATGTGATGATTTGGTGTGTTTGGTATGTGTTTACAAGTGTTAAAATTGATTGTATGTTAAAAGATTGAATTGGTGTTGAGTTGGTTGTAAAGATTGTAGGCTTAAGGGGATGTTGATAGTAGAAGATCAAGTGTGAAGTTGGTTTTAGGGTTTGGATTTGGTGAATGATTAAATGTATGGTTAATGTGAATATTGTGTTATACATGCAAAATAAGTGTTAGTGGCTTGATGATGTCTATTTGAATAAGTTTATGTTGTGTGTTATGTGTTTTGGTTCCTTGCAAAGAGATGTGGCTATGTTTAGGGTTTTGTATGGGAGACCCGTAATTTGGGGCGGTCGCTATTATGTTAAGTGCGGTCGCTATTATATGAAGTGCGGTCGCGACTTAGGTCGGACTTCTGACAGCGAAACCTACTGTGTTAGGGTTCATCTTTTGATTGTGAAGGGCGGTCGCGACTTAGGTCGGGCTTCTGACCGCGAAACCTACTGTGATAAGGTTCCATCTTTCGATTGTGTATAGCGGTCGTACCCTGGTTTGTAGCGACCGCGAGTAACGTTATGTTCTGTTTTATTTGAAATAACCTAATCCTACAATAAGATCCTCAAACACATGTTAAATAAATCATCCAATTGAGTTGTCAAGGATCACAATAGAGATAATTCTTAATAAATGTGTAATGTGTTGGATTATGTATACTTGAGTGATGAAGTGTTATAATGTGATTAATATTATGACTTGTATAGTGTGGAAGAGATGAGGATCATTCACAAAGGTATGTGCAATGCAATTTATTATTATTATAATTACTTTTATAATGAATTACCTTAGTGTAAATTGGGACATAAAGAGATGTGAACTAATGTTTTGAGTTATAATGAGGTGAATGATATGATTGAATGATGATACATTTGTTTAATTAATGTAATTGATGTTGTATATTAATATGATGATTCAAATGTGATATGATGCCATTGTGATTGGCTATGATGATTCAATTGAAATGGAAATTGATAATGAAATAATTAATGAATTGTGTATCTAATATGTTGATTCAACTTTCAGAGTCCTGTTTTGATGGCATGCCTATGAACCATTGGATAGGTGAAATGGGAGGCCCGTAAACCGATTCCAATTGGTAATTATGATATGAATTCCTGGATAGGAGAAATGGGAGGCCCGTAAGCCGATTCCAGATGAGAAATGTGAAAATGGAATGATGGTGAAATGGGAGGCCCGTAAACCACTTCCATTTGTAACAGTTTAGCCGGGTTGAGGATCTCCTCATGTTAATGGGTTGATGGTCCAAGAGACTGGGTCTGTTACACTATCCATGGATAGAGATATGATACATGTTGCCTACGGGCTTGATTATTGTGAATATGATCAAAGCAGTTGACTCTGAACTTTGAATAATATATTAGTGTGTTTTGGGCCCGAGTCTGTCTTTGTTTTAATGTGTTATCTAAAGGTTGAACTAAATGAGTAATGAGATTTATGATTGCCTTTGTTGGAAATGTGATTCATAATTGGTGAATTGTGAATAGAATAATAACATGAAATGTTATGAATTATGGTATGTAATGTGTATGTTGATATATTGATGATGAGTATTAGTGATGGATCTGTGATTGGTGATAATGATATGTATATATATATATGAAATTAAACGAGACATATGAAGGGTGCAATTAAGAAGGAAAATATAAACAGGATAAGAAATTAATAGTACTTAGAATTGATATATCTTTATATGTTAGAATTTCTATAATGTACGTTTATATTTTATATTTGTACTACTAAGCTTTCGGGCTTAGCGCGGATGTATTATCGCGCAGGTGACTAGGTGGAAGGTATGAAGTCTTTCGGTAAGCCACGAGAAGAGTATGAGTTTGTCGAGACCAACTAGAGGGTGATGCATACATGTATATCTTTTGAATTATAATGTAATTCTTTTTATGAAGCATATTCAGTTGTATAAAGGAAATTTTGATAAATGTAAGATTAATATATATGTAAGGTCATTAAAGTATAATGATTTCGTAAATGTTTCTTTCAATTAATGTAGTGTGATTTGAACTCTGTTAAAGGATTTTCTTAAATGGCGACAAAAAGTGACATCCTTATGCTTTATATAGGTACTGTATGTATACTAGGTATATGTATAGTAGTTATATGGAGTATCGGGGTGTTACAATTATACCCATATTATTGGATGAAGGCTTTGTAAAGTAGATCCCAACTCTTTTGTGTTCCCTCATCTAAGGTATTGAACCAATTTTGGACAACAGGGTCCAATGAGAGCATAAAGTACCTAGGGTTTGAGCCTTAGTAGCTTGGGCAGATTGCATGGCAGTGATATATTGCTTCACGTGGAGATGAGGATTTCCGGTGCCATTGTACTTAGCAAAGGAAGGCATCTGGAATTTATAAGGGACCTCTTCATCTTGTTCAAATAGTTTGTCGACCTCAGACTTCTCTTCGGTTTTCAGCTTCTTCTCAAATTTCTTTTCTAAATCAGCAATCATCTTTTCAACATCAGATGTCTCGGTCTTTTCAATAGTTGCCTTCTCAACAACCTTTGGCTCCTTTTTATCTTGAAGACCTTATCGTCATCAAAAGCTACTTCATCAATTTTAGCCTTCCCCTTGACTTTCTTGGTGCTAGCAGATGCTTCGGCATTGTTTCCTAAAATTGCAGCTAATTGATTCTTTATGGTCTCGGCCATGGCCTCTTTGATCTCTTCCATTTTGGCACTGAGGGCTTCATCCACCATTCTTTGAATTTGTTCGGGCTCCATTGTTTTTGGTGAGCAAGTGATTGAGTCGTTGCTAGATACTTCATCTCTGGCGTAGGTCGGATTGTTGTAAGCTTTAGAACTATCGTAATCCAAGGCTGTGAGCCAGAGAGGATCAATGAGATGAGATGCAAATGTATGCATGTATGCACAAACAATCAACAAACAAGGATAATTAGGATGTTCCTTCCAACCTTATAACATCCACACACGAGTGGCGAGTCTCTTTTCCTAGGTATATGGTTAACAAAATACCAACATGGGGTACCTTGCTTTCGAATAATTCCCTCAGACGTTTCAACCAATAGTTATATCCTTGAAAATGGAAATCAATCCATGATAATTCCCATTAATTAGGTTTTAATCCATTCAACCAACTAAAGTAGCTTTTATGCTATGTTGGATTAAAACAAAATTAAGAGGTTTATTATAAATAGATTTCTCACTTGGAAAGAGTAACTAATGGTTCATGCCAAAAACAAGCCCATGGTTAATTTATTCTTAGTGTAAACTAGGCCGGCAATTGATTTTTGGTATTTCATAATTGACCTAAGTATTTTTGCAAGCTCTTTGTAGAAAATGGTTGGGTGAAAATAGTTTTGTTTCTAAGCCCATTGTAAAAGATTTTAGAAAAATGGATTTTGGGCTTATATTTGGGCCATGGACCAAAGAATTTATTTATTTATTTTTTAGAAAAGTCTTATGTCCAAAGACCATCTTGACAAATTTTGAAAATAGTTTTGGTCTTTTGGATTTTAAAGAAAAAATTTTTTTGAGCTTGCAAATGTACTTGGGTTATATTAGAAAAAGAACAAACCAAATAAGCCATGATTTTGACTAAGATAAACTAACCATAGTCAAACAACATGCATTTAGGGTAAAACCTAAGGAAAGTAACTAGGCCAATTACATGAGCTTTAGTCGTTGGGTTAAAAGGCTTAGGTTCCCATAGCAAGTATATACCAAATGGTACGAGGCTATGAGTGGTTATGCCATGCTCGATCTCCATACCTTGAGTGAAAGTATGGTATCCCTCACATAACACAACACGGGCAACACAGGCGTCCTAACTCATGCACACAATGCAATCTAATATGATGCAATGGATAATATCATTATAAGAAAGAATAGAATAATATAAAGACCAACGGAATCAACTTCTCTTATCCCCAGTGGAGTCGCCACTGTGAGCGGGGATTTTCGCCCCCACTCCTGGTGGAATGGTTCTTGCGACTTCAGCACTGTTTAGGCTTGGGGCCTTAGAGAACACGGACCTAAGTCTGGAGAAAATGGAGTCGCCACCCGGACGGGCCGGGAAAAAGAAAGGGGTGGATGACTCGATTCCTAAGGAATCCCCAACCCCTTAATGGGTTCGGAAAGTTGGGTACGTGTGGGGAAGGTGAGAAATGGCCCAGCACCCCCATAACGCCCGGTTCAATGGAATCGACCTCCTTTACAGGTCTTAATATTATAAAATTCTTAAGTATAATAACATTATCCATACTACACACAATAAAAAGAAAGCATCGTTATATTAAAATCAAAGCAATGTCCAAACAAAACAAAACAAATAAATGGACACCCATCCAAGGATGGAAACATGTCCTTACATCACATGCCTAGATAGGACACCCACCAAAAGGTAGAAACATGCCCTTTACATAAGTTCTAAAATAGAAAAGCAAATTAAATTACATGATGTGTAATATCCTCATTTATGCCCTAGAAGTTTTGAGTATGTTGTTGTTATTGTGGTTGTTGATATATATATTGGGAAGTGAATGTTTGTGCATATATGTGTTAAATTGTAAGAGAAAAGAAATGGGAAGAGAATGTATATGTATATGTGTTTTGGAGAAGAAATTTAGGGTTTAGAGACAAATGTATATGTTGTTTATATGATGATATAATTAACATATACATTGGTCAAATGAAGAGTCAAGGTGATGGTTAAGTGGAAGAAGATATTTTTGGTTGTTAATGAAATTACTATAAAGGGCTTATATGAGACAAAGAGTTAGTTATATGGTTAAGGGTGTTTTGGTAATTTTCCTTGTAAGATGCATGGTGGAGATTAAAAGAAGAAAAGGTGTTTGACTTGTGCATTTTCTTCTTTCTTTCTTGAAGTGGCCGGATTCTCCATAGACAAAGAGAGAAAGAGAGGTGATCTTGAGGTTTGAAGCATTTTGAAGAAGGAAGCAAGGGTTTTGGTTAAAGATTTGTGGATTTCTTCATTTGAGGTAAGATCTTTTCTTTAATTTCTTCAATTCTTTTGAAGTGGTGTGAGAAAGGAATTAGGGTTTGTTGGTTTGATGATGAGAAGTTGAGTTGGTGAAGGTGTTGGAAGTGATTGTGTTGAGTAAGAGTTGTGTTTAGTGAAATTGTTTCTGTTTTACAATTAGTAAAGGCTGTGATTTGTATGATTTTTAATTAATTATAGAAAAATGTTCTTGAAGTGAATTTTTGATATGTTGTGCCTCTATGAGTGTAGAATGACTGAAAAATATGTTGATTCGATTTTGGAATGGTTATGAGTTTAGAAAGATTATTTTTATTAGACCTGTTCCAGCAGGTATCTTAACTGAGACAGCTATACTTCGGGATTTTTAATAAAATGTAGAAAAATCATATCCAATCGAATTTTGGATATGTTGTTGCTTAGTGAGTCTAGTATTTGAGAAAAATAATTTGGAACCACGTTGATTGAATTTGATTTATGGAATTCACAAAGTTCAGAACTGCTGCCAGGATGCAGGGCAATTGGGGCAGTCTGGTTAGGTGAACTATTTGACCAAGATTTTGTGTTCAGTTTGATCTGAAATTTTAAAGGAATGATTTTTAGATACAAAACTAAATTCTGTAAAAATTTTAGAATTTTTAGTCAAGTAGATTATTTTATACAATTTTTCAAAATAAGGATAAAATGGAGTTTAAAACCAGAATGTACTATTCATATGAATCATATCAATTGTTCTTTGCCCTAATTGCATTGTTGAGATTGAACAATGTTATGTTATGCATTGTGAATGGTTATGTGTTTCATGAATAATATACATTGAAATTGAAATGATAATTCAAATAAGACATGATATGAGGCAATGCCATTGTGATTGGCTATGATGATGATATTGAAAGAAAGAAGGCATGTTTGCCTAAATGTGATGAGAATTTGAGAATGGAAATGGTAACTATATAATAAATGAATTGTTTGTTTAATATGTTATTCAGTTTCAGAGTTCTGGATTTGGGTGGTATGCCTAAGAAATGATAAAAGGTAACAGTCTTGCCGGGTTGAGGATCTCCTCATATGTGTTGAGTTGATGATCCAAGAGACTGGGTCTGTTACACTATGAGATATATGATTTGTAACAGTCTTGCCGGGTTGAGGATCTCCTCATATGTGTTGAGTTGATGATCCAAGAGACTGGGTCTGTTACACTATCCATGGATAGAGATACATGTATATACATTGCCTACGGGCGTGATTATTGTGACTATGAACCAAAGCAGTAACTCTGAACTCTGAATATCATATTAAATACTTGTTGGGCCCATAGGTGTCAGGGTTATATGAATGTCCTAAATAATGTTATGAGTTAATGAAATGAGATGTTGGTTATTGAGTATGATTGATTAATGTTGAATGTGGAAAGATGTTGAAATGTGGTATGCTCATATGACTATGATTTGTGAAATGCATAATTATGTGGTTAACTTTATATTTATGATATTGATCTTATCAATAACATATGTGGCATTGCATTACATTAAAGCATACCATTAGCATGTTTTATCTTACTAAGCCGTTGGCTTAGCGCGAATGTGATTCTTCGCGCAGGTGACAAGGAAGAACCAGAGAGTTCCTCTAGGCCGAGTCGAGCCTAGATTTTGAAGAGTGAATAGTGGGCTTTAAGATCGAAGACTGACTGCCAAACATGTATAAATTTTATGTGTTGTAAAACTTGAGTTTTGATGTATATGAATTTGTAAATATTGTTACTTTCCGTTGCATAGTGAACAAAGATTTTATCTGCTGTATTTCATAATAAACCTTTACTTTATTTTGTACTAGAAGTGTAAATCCTTTTTGCAGGTTGTAGTTGAGGTTATAAGGGGGATTTATTGGAAGTGTACTGAGAATGATTTTGTTTGCATTGGTTTGTGTAAAAATGTTTTCAAAAATTAGAAAAAAACCAGTTTTGTCGACACTTGGGATTGAATTTTTAGGCAAAACTATGGCAAAATTTCTATAAAAATCGGAACAAAAATTTGACTAAGTAAAAGTGGTAGCAACATTAGGATAGGGTGGCGCCTCTACTCAGCTTACACACGTAGGTCGGGAAGGGGTGTTACAATTTTTGGTATCAGAGCCTAGGTTTGAGATTCTCAACCTAGATCAATTGTAAGAAAAAGAATATTTTGATTTTTAAAGTGGGTTTTTGAGTAAAATACATGTTTTGGTATGGCAGTCTTTGATCTTTAATGAGGAATATTCTGCTGTGTTTGCAGATATAGGTAGAGATGGCATCTCATTCGCGACAATCTGTTGAGGGTAGTGCCGAGAGTATTGCTCCTGCTGAGGGAGCTAGGGTTGATAGTGTTGAGGAGGCACCTGCTTCGGTGTCGGGTAGACCAGCTGGGGAGGAGGTTCCGCCAGCCTGGTTTAGGCCTATGTTGGAAGCTATGAGACAAGCACCTGTGCAACCACAGCCACCGCCACCACCCCCTCAGCCTTCAGTACCAGTAAGGCACTATGATAAGCTAAGGAAATATGGAGCAGAGGATTTCTTTGGTACAGTTGATCCGGCTGTAGCAGAACAGTGGCTTGATAGAGTTCAGAGGGTATTTGTGCAGTTGCAAGCCACTTCAGAGGAGAAGTTTGACTATGCAAGATCTTTGCTACAGAAGGATGCCTACGACTGGTGGAAGACAGTGCCCCATTCTATGGATGATCCACCAACCTTGTCTTATGCGGATTTTCTGAGAGAATTTGAGTTGAAGTATACTCCTAGGGAGTATAAAGATGGGAAGAAAAGAGAGTTTCTAGATTTGAAGCAAGATCATCGGACCGTAACTGAGTATGAAGTTGAGTTTATTCGACTGAGTCAGTATGCTGGGGGTATCATTACTGATGAGATTGATAAATGTCGGCGATTTGAGGAGGGATTGAGGCCCTCGATCATGTGCTTAGTGGCTGGATCCAGATATCAGGATTTCTCACAGCTTGTGGCAGCAGCTCGAAGTGTAGAGCGAGCTCAAGTTATTGCAGCTGCTTCAGAGGAAGAGGTTAGGGTTAGAAGGCCCCAGTTCGAGGCAGGGTCTTCTTCTGCGAAGAGGGGTAGAGGAAGTTTTGTTCCTCGGAGTAGTAGGAGCCAGAGACCAGTGGGTAGGTCAGTGCAGTTCCAGAGGCAGAGATTTAGACCTGCAGCTTCAGTAGCGAGTGCTCCTACTCCTGGAGTTCAGAGATCCACCTTACCTGTGTGTAACCAGTGTGGTGGAAGACATGGGGGCGTTTGTTGGAGGCATAGTAGATCAGGGGTATGCTTCAGGTGTGGATCACCTGACCACTTTGTGAGAGACTGTCCTGAGAGGCAGGAGCAGATGCCAGTTGATTCTGCTGCTTCTCGAGCTAGTGTGAGGGGAGGCAGAGGAGGCAGAGGTGCCAGCCGGGGAGGTAGACCAGGATTCAGTTCTAGAGGAGGTGCTACATCCAGGGAGGGTAGACCAGAGGAGGTTGGATCTTCCCAGAGGATGTATGTTATGCAGAGACAGCCAGATACATCGGCAGTCATAGCTGGTACTTTTTCTTTATTTAATACTCCAGTACTTGCTTTGATTGATCCGGGTTCCACACATTCATATATTAGTGCATCTGTTTTGCCTGTATCTGATTTGCATGCTGAGTCCCTAGGATTTGATGTGTTGGTAACAAATCCGTTAGGGCATAGTGTGGTTGTGAGTAAGGTGCATAGAGATAGTGCAGTAGTGGTGCAGGGTGAGGAGTTCCTTGGGGATTTGATTGAGATGCCATTTAAGGAATATGACGTGATCTTAGGTATGGATTTGCTATCTCGACATGAAGCTGTGGTGGATTGTAAAAAGAAAATTGTTTCTTTGAGAACGGGTGATGGTAGAGAGGTGATAGTATCTAATGAGCAGGAACAGCTAGCCTCCTTATTTGTTTCAGCTGTTGCAGCCAGGAGGTTGATTAGAAAGGGGTGTGAAGCCTATCTTGCTCATGTGGTGGATACTAGAGTGAAGGGTTCCCCTATTGATAGCATTGCCACAGTTGCTGAGTTCCCGGATATGTTTCCAGAGGAGTTGCCAGGGTTGCCTCCTGAGAGAGAGGTGGAGTTCGGTATTGAATTGTTGCCTGGTACCACTCCTATCTCTATTACTCCTTATAAAATGGCACCAGCAGAATTGAGGGAGTTGAAAGTGCAATTACAGGAGTTGTTGGACAAAGGATTCATTCGCCCCAGTGTTTCTCCTTGGGGAGCTCCTGTGCTATTTGTGAAGAAGAAAGATGGTACTATGAGGTTGTGTATCGATTATAGGCAATTGAACAAGGTGACTATTAAAAATAAATATCCTTTGCCTAGAATCGATGATCTCTTTGATCAGTTGAAGGGAGCGTCAGTGTTCTCCAAAATTGATTTGAGATCTGGGTACCATCAGCTGAGGGTAAGAAGTGAAGATGTTCCTAAGACTGCTTTTCGGACCAGGTATGGGCATTATGAGTTTTTAGTTATGCCTTTTGGTCTAACGAATGCACCTGCAACTTTTATGGATTTGATGAATAGGGTGTTTAGGCCCTATTTGGATCAGTTTGTAGTGGTCTTCATTGATGATATACTGGTGTATTCGCGGAATGAAGAGGAGCATGATATGCATCTGCGGATTGTGTTGCAGATTTTGAGAGAGAATCAGTTATTTGCCAAATTGTCGAAGTGTGAGTTCTGGTTGGATCAAGTTGCTTTTCTCGGACATATTGTTTCTGCAGAAGGCATCAGAGTTGATCCGAGCAAAGTTGAAGCCATTTTAAATTGGAGTCCACCCAAGTCTGTGACAGAGATTAGAAGTTTTCTGGGTTTAGCAGGCTATTACCGACGGTTTGTGAAAGGGTTTTCTTTGATAGCTACTCCACTCACCAGATTACTTCGAAAGGGAGTGAGATTTGTGTGGACAGATCAGTGTCAGGCTAGTTTTGAGCAGTTGAGAGAGTTGTTGACTCAAGCGCCTGTTCTTACTTTACCTGTTGAAGGCAAACCATATGTGATCTACAGTGATGCTTCACATAGAGGTTTGGGGTGTGTATTGATGCAGGAAGGGAAAGTTATAGCTTATGCATCTCGACAGTTGAAACCGCATGAGCTTAACTATCCGACCCATGATTTAGAATTGGCTGCCATTGTGTTTGCATTAAAGATTTGGCGCCACTATCTGTTTGGGGAGAAATGTTTCATCTACACTGATCACAAGAGTTTGAAGTATTTGGGTGTCCAGAAAGAACTCAATCTTCGTCAGAGGAGATGGTTAGAATTGATTAAAGACTACGACTGCTTGATTGACTATCATCCAGGTAAAGCAAATGTTGTTGCTGATGCCTTGAGTCGGAAGTCTTTAGCTGGTTTAACTGTTTACTCGCTCTCGTTGCTTGTTGAGTTGAGAGCATTGCATGCCAGTTTTGTACCTTGTGTTGATGGTGCATTATTGGCACAGTTGCAATTAAAGCCGATTTTGTTAGATCAGATCAAAGAAGCTCAGTTGGCCGATAAGAAGATTCAGAAGATTTTTTCAGATTGCAAGAATGGGAAGACTAGAGATTTTGTTGTGAAAGATGATGGGAGTCTCTGGTTTAAGAACCGATTGTGTGTACCCGATGATGCTGATTTGAAAAGAGTCATTTTAGAAGAAGCTCATCAGTCAATGTTTGCTATGCATCCGGGTAATACGAAGATGTATCATGATTTGAGACAGCATTATTGGTGGATGGGTTTGAAGAGAGACATTGCTGAGTTTGTATCGAAATGTCTCACTTGTCAGAAGGTTAAAGCAGAGCATCAAGTTCCAACCGGGTTGCTTCAACCATTGTCAGTGCCAGAATGGAAGTGGGAAAGAGTGACAATGGATTTTGTGTCTGGTTTGCCATTGACACAAAAGAAGCATGATGCTATATGGGTGATTGTGGATAGATTGACTAAGACAGCTCATTTCCTTCCGGTTCGAATGGATTACTCTTTGGAGAGATTGGCTGAGCTGTATATCCATGAGATTGTGAAACTGCATGGTGTTCCAACTTCTTTAGTGTCTGATCGAGATCCCAGGTTTACTTCCAGATTTTGGAAGAGTTTGCATAGTGCTTTAGGTTCTCGACTGCACTTCAGCACTGCTTTTCATCCACAGACGGATGGACAGTCAGAGAGGGTGATACAGATTATTGAGGACATGTTGAGAAGCTGTGTCATCGATTTCTCTGGAAGTTGGGATAGGTTTTTACCTCTTGTGGAGTTTGCTTACAACAACAGTCACCAATCCAGCATTGGTATGGCACCGTTTGAAGCATTGTATGGCAGACGGTGTAGGACACCTCTTTGTTGGAATGAGCTTGGAGATAATAAGTTGGTTGGTCCTGATTTGATTCAAGAAACTGAAGATAAAGTAAAGTTGATTCGAGGCAGGTTAAAAGCAGCTTCAGACCGACAGAAGTCTTATGCAGATCTAAAAAGGAGAGATATAGAGTTTGATGTTGGAGATAAGGTATTTCTGAAAGTGTCTCCTTGGAAGAAAATTTTGAGGTTCGGTCGGAAAGGAAAATTGAGTCCTCGTTTCATTGGGCCGTATGAAGTGTTAGAAAGAGTTGGGCCAGTGGCGTATCGACTTGCTTTGCCACCTGAGTTGGATCGTATTCATAATGTATTCCATGTTTCTATGTTGAGGAGATATAGGTCGGATCCATCTCATGTGTTGCCATTTGAGTCTATTGAAGTGAGCCCAGATTTGACATTTGAAGAGGAACCAGTTGCTATCTTGGCACGAGAAGTGAAAGAGTTAAGGAACAAGAGAGTGCCATTGGTGAAGATTCTTTGGAAGAATCATGCAAAAGAAGAAGCGACTTGGGAAAGTGAGCATACCATGCGAGAGCAGTATCCGCAATTGTTTCAGCTTTGATATCAGGTAATTTCGAGGACGAAATTTTCTTTTTAGAGGGGGAGAATTGTAATATCCTCATTTATGCCCTAGAAGTTTTGAGTATGTTGTTGTTATTGTGGTTGTTGATATATATATTGGGAAGTGAATGTTTGTGCATATATGTGTTAAATTGTAAGAGAAAAGAAATGGGAAGAGAATGTATATGTATATGTGTTTTGGAGAAGAAATTTAGGGTTTAGAGACAAATGTATATGTTGTTTATATGATGATATAATTAACATATACATTGGTCAAATGAAGAGTCAAGGTGATGGTTAAGTGGAAGAAGATATTTTTGGTTGTTAATGAAATTACTATAAAGGGCTTATATGAGACAAAGAGTTAGTTATATGGTTAAGGGTGTTTTGGTAATTTTCCTTGTAAGATGCATGGTGGAGATTAAAAGAAGAAAAGGTGTTTGACTTGTGCATTTTCTTCTTTCTTTCTTGAAGTGGCCGGATTCTCCATAGACAAAGAGAGAAAGAGAGGTGATCTTGAGGTTTGAAGCATTTTGAAGAAGGAAGCAAGGGTTTTGGTTAAAGATTTGTGGATTTCTTCATTTGAGGTAAGATCTTTTCTTTAATTTCTTCAATTCTTTTGAAGTGGTGTGAGAAAGGAATTAGGGTTTGTTGGTTTGATGATGAGAAGTTGAGTTGGTGAAGGTGTTGGAAGTGATTGTGTTGAGTAAGAGTTGTGTTTAGTGAAATTGTTTCTGTTTTACAATTAGTAAAGGCTGTGATTTGTATGATTTTTAATTAATTATAGAAAAATGTTCTTGAAGTGAATTTTTGATATGTTGTGCCTCTATGAGTGTAGAATGACTGAAAAATATGTTGATTCGATTTTGGAATGGTTATGAGTTTAGAAAGATTATTTTTATTAGACCTGTTCCAGCAGGTATCTTAACTGAGACAGCTATACTTCGGGATTTTTAATAAAATGTAGAAAAATCATATCCAATCGAATTTTGGATATGTTGTTGCTTAGTGAGTCTAGTATTTGAGAAAAATAATTTGGAACCACGTTGATTGAATTTGATTTATGGAATTCACAAAGTTCAGAACTGCTGCCAGGATGCAGGGCAATTGGGGCAGTCTGGTTAGGTGAACTATTTGACCAAGATTTTGTGTTCAGTTTGATCTGAAATTTTAAAGGAATGATTTTTAGATACAAAACTAAATTCTGTAAAAATTTTAGAATTTTTAGTCAAGTAGATTATTTTATACAATTTTTCAAAATAAGGATAAAATGGAGTTTAAAACCAGAATGTACTATTCATATGAATCATATCAATTGTTCTTTGCCCTAATTGCATTGTTGAGATTGAACAATGTTATGTTATGCATTGTGAATGGTTATGTGTTTCATGAATAATATACATTGAAATTGAAATGATAATTCAAATAAGACATGATATGAGGCAATGCCATTGTGATTGGCTATGATGATGATATTGAAAGAAAGAAGGCATGTTTGCCTAAATGTGATGAGAATTTGAGAATGGAAATGGTAACTATATAATAAATGAATTGTTTGTTTAATATGTTATTCAGTTTCAGAGTTCTGGATTTGGGTGGTATGCCTAAGAAATGATAAAAGGTAACAGTCTTGCCGGGTTGAGGATCTCCTCATATGTGTTGAGTTGATGATCCAAGAGACTGGGTCTGTTACACTATGAGATATATGATTTGTAACAGTCTTGCCGGGTTGAGGATCTCCTCATATGTGTTGAGTTGATGATCCAAGAGACTGGGTCTGTTACACTATCCATGGATAGAGATACATGTATATACATTGCCTACGGGCGTGATTATTGTGACTATGAACCAAAGCAGTAACTCTGAACTCTGAATATCATATTAAATACTTGTTGGGCCCATAGGTGTCAGGGTTATATGAATGTCCTAAATAATGTTATGAGTTAATGAAATGAGATGTTGGTTATTGAGTATGATTGATTAATGTTGAATGTGGAAAGATGTTGAAATGTGGTATGCTCATATGACTATGATTTGTGAAATGCATAATTATGTGGTTAACTTTATATTTATGATATTGATATTATCAATAACATATGTGGCATTGCATTACATTAAAGCATACCATTAGCATGTTTTATCTTACTAAGCCGTTGGCTTAGCGCGAATGTGATTCTTCGCGCAGGTGACAAGGAAGAACCAGAGAGTTCCTCTAGGCCGAGTCGAGCCTAGATTTTGAAGAGTGAATAGTGGGCTTTAAGATCGAAGACTGACTGCCAAACATGTATAAATTTTATGTGTTGTAAAACTTGAGTTTTGATGTATATGAATTTGTAAATATTGTTACTTTCCGTTGCATAGTGAACAAAGATTTTATCTGCTGTATTTCATAATAAACCTTTACTTTATTTTGTACTAGAAGTGTAAATCCTTTTTGCAGGTTGTAGTTGAGGTTATAAGGGGGATTTATTGGAAGTGTACTGAGAATGATTTTGTTTGCATTGGTTTGTGTAAAAATGTTTTCAAAAATTAGAAAAAAACCAGTTTTGTCGACACTTGGGATTGAATTTTTAGGCAAAACTATGGCAAAATTTCTATAAAAATCGGAACAAAAATTTGACTAAGTAAAAGTGGTAGCAACATTAGGATAGGGTGGCGCCTCTACTCAGCTTACACACGTAGGTCGGGAAGGGGTGTTACAATTTTTGGTATCAGAGCCTAGGTTTGAGATTCTCAACCTAGATCAATTGTAAGAAAAAGAATATTTTGATTTTTAAAGTGGGTTTTTGAGTAAAATACATGTTTTGGTATGGCAGTCTTTGATCTTTAATGAGGAATATTCTGCTGTGTTTGCAGATATAGGTAGAGATGGCATCTCATTCGCGACAATCTGTTGAGGGTAGTGCCGAGAGTATTGCTCCTGCTGAGGGAGCTAGGGTTGATAGTGTTGAGGAGGCACCTGCTTCGGTGTCGGGTAGACCAGCTGGGGAGGAGGTTCCGCCAGCCTGGTTTAGGCCTATGTTGGAAGCTATGAGACAAGCACCTGTGCAACCACAGCCACCGCCACCACCCCCTCAGCCTTCAGTACCAGTAAGGCACTATGATAAGCTAAGGAAATATGGAGCAGAGGATTTCTTTGGTACAGTTGATCCGGCTGTAGCAGAACAGTGGCTTGATAGAGTTCAGAGGGTATTTGTGCAGTTGCAAGCCACTTCAGAGGAGAAGTTTGACTATGCAAGATCTTTGCTACAGAAGGATGCCTACGACTGGTGGAAGACAGTGCCCCATTCTATGGATGATCCACCAACCTTGTCTTATGCGGATTTTCTGAGAGAATTTGAGTTGAAGTATACTCCTAGGGAGTATAAAGATGGGAAGAAAAGAGAGTTTCTAGATTTGAAGCAAGATCATCGGACCGTAACTGAGTATGAAGTTGAGTTTATTCGACTGAGTCAGTATGCTGGGGGTATCATTACTGATGAGATTGATAAATGTCGGCGATTTGAGGAGGGATTGAGGCCCTCGATCATGTGCTTAGTGGCTGGATCCAGATATCAGGATTTCTCACAGCTTGTGGCAGCAGCTCGAAGTGTAGAGCGAGCTCAAGTTATTGCAGCTGCTTCAGAGGAAGAGGTTAGGGTTAGAAGGCCCCAGTTCGAGGCAGGGTCTTCTTCTGCGAAGAGGGGTAGAGGAAGTTTTGTTCCTCGGAGTAGTAGGAGCCAGAGACCAGTGGGTAGGTCAGTGCAGTTCCAGAGGCAGAGATTTAGACCTGCAGCTTCAGTAGCGAGTGCTCCTACTCCTGGAGTTCAGAGATCCACCTTACCTGTGTGTAACCAGTGTGGTGGAAGACATGGGGGCGTTTGTTGGAGGCATAGTAGATCAGGGGTATGCTTCAGGTGTGGATCACCTGACCACTTTGTGAGAGACTGTCCTGAGAGGCAGGAGCAGATGCCAGTTGATTCTGCTGCTTCTCGAGCTAGTGTGAGGGGAGGCAGAGGAGGCAGAGGTGCCAGCCGGGGAGGTAGACCAGGATTCAGTTCTAGAGGAGGTGCTACATCCAGGGAGGGTAGACCAGAGGAGGTTGGATCTTCCCAGAGGATGTATGTTATGCAGAGACAGCCAGATACATCGGCAGTCATAGCTGGTACTTTTTCTTTATTTAATACTCCAGTACTTGCTTTGATTGATCCGGGTTCCACACATTCATATATTAGTGCATCTGTTTTGCCTGTATCTGATTTGCATGCTGAGTCCCTAGGATTTGATGTGTTGGTAACAAATCCGTTAGGGCATAGTGTGGTTGTGAGTAAGGTGCATAGAGATAGTGCAGTAGTGGTGCAGGGTGAGGAGTTCCTTGGGGATTTGATTGAGATGCCATTTAAGGAATATGACGTGATCTTAGGTATGGATTTGCTATCTCGACATGAAGCTGTGGTGGATTGTAAAAAGAAAATTGTTTCTTTGAGAACGGGTGATGGTAGAGAGGTGATAGTATCTAATGAGCAGGAACAGCTAGCCTCCTTATTTGTTTCAGCTGTTGCAGCCAGGAGGTTGATTAGAAAGGGGTGTGAAGCCTATCTTGCTCATGTGGTGGATACTAGAGTGAAGGGTTCCCCTATTGATAGCATTGCCACAGTTGCTGAGTTCCCGGATATGTTTCCAGAGGAGTTGCCAGGGTTGCCTCCTGAGAGAGAGGTGGAGTTCGGTATTGAATTGTTGCCTGGTACCACTCCTATCTCTATTACTCCTTATAGAATGGCACCAGCAGAATTGAGGGAGTTGAAAGTGCAATTACAGGAGTTGTTGGACAAAGGATTCATTCGCCCCAGTGTTTCTCCTTGGGGAGCTCCTGTGCTATTTGTGAAGAAGAAAGATGGTACTATGAGGTTGTGTATCGATTATAGGCAATTGAACAAGGTGACTATTAAAAATAAATATCCTTTGCCTAGAATCGATGATCTCTTTGATCAGTTGAAGGGAGCGTCAGTGTTCTCCAAAATTGATTTGAGATCTGGGTACCATCAGCTGAGGGTAAGAAGTGAAGATGTTCCTAAGACTGCTTTTCGGACCAGGTATGGGCATTATGAGTTTTTAGTTATGCCTTTTGGTCTAACGAATGCACCTGCAACTTTTATGGATTTGATGAATAGGGTGTTTAGGCCCTATTTGGATCAGTTTGTAGTGGTCTTCATTGATGATATACTGGTGTATTCGCGGAATGAAGAGGAGCATGATATGCATCTGCGGATTGTGTTGCAGATTTTGAGAGAGAATCAGTTATTTGCCAAATTGTCGAAGTGTGAGTTCTGGTTGGATCAAGTTGCTTTTCTCGGACATATTGTTTCTGCAGAAGGCATCAGAGTTGATCCGAGCAAAGTTGAAGCCATTTTAAATTGGAGTCCACCCAAGTCTGTGACAGAGATTAGAAGTTTTCTGGGTTTAGCAGGCTATTACCGACGGTTTGTGAAAGGGTTTTCTTTGATAGCTACTCCACTCACCAGATTACTTCGAAAGGGAGTGAGATTTGTGTGGACAGATCAGTGTCAGGCTAGTTTTGAGCAGTTGAGAGAGTTGTTGACTCAAGCGCCTGTTCTTACTTTACCTGTTGAAGGCAAACCATATGTGATCTACAGTGATGCTTCACATAGAGGTTTGGGGTGTGTATTGATGCAGGAAGGGAAAGTTATAGCTTATGCATCTCGACAGTTGAAACCGCATGAGCTTAACTATCCGACCCATGATTTAGAATTGGCTGCCATTGTGTTTGCATTAAAGATTTGGCGCCACTATCTGTTTGGGGAGAAATGTTTCATCTACACTGATCACAAGAGTTTGAAGTATTTGGGTGTCCAGAAAGAACTCAATCTTCGTCAGAGGAGATGGTTAGAATTGATTAAAGACTACGACTGCTTGATTGACTATCATCCAGGTAAAGCAAATGTTGTTGCTGATGCCTTGAGTCGGAAGTCTTTAGCTGGTTTAACTGTTTACTCGCTCTCGTTGCTTGTTGAGTTGAGAGCATTGCATGCCAGTTTTGTACCTTGTGTTGATGGTGCATTATTGGCACAGTTGCAATTAAAGCCGATTTTGTTAGATCAGATCAAAGAAGCTCAGTTGGCCGATAAGAAGATTCAGAAGATTTTTTCAGATTGCAAGAATGGGAAGACTAGAGATTTTGTTGTGAAAGATGATGGGAGTCTCTGGTTTAAGAACCGATTGTGTGTACCCGATGATGCTGATTTGAAAAGAGTCATTTTAGAAGAAGCTCATCAGTCAATGTTTGCTATGCATCCGGGTAATACGAAGATGTATCATGATTTGAGACAGCATTATTGGTGGATGGGTTTGAAGAGAGACATTGCTGAGTTTGTATCGAAATGTCTCACTTGTCAGAAGGTTAAAGCAGAGCATCAAGTTCCAACCGGGTTGCTTCAACCATTGTCAGTGCCAGAATGGAAGTGGGAAAGAGTGACAATGGATTTTGTGTCTGGTTTGCCATTGACACAAAAGAAGCATGATGCTATATGGGTGATTGTGGATAGATTGACTAAGACAGCTCATTTCCTTCCGGTTCGAATGGATTACTCTTTGGAGAGATTGGCTGAGCTGTATATCCATGAGATTGTGAAACTGCATGGTGTTCCAACTTCTTTAGTGTCTGATCGAGATCCCAGGTTTACTTCCAGATTTTGGAAGAGTTTGCATAGTGCTTTAGGTTCTCGACTGCACTTCAGCACTGCTTTTCATCCACAGACGGATGGACAGTCAGAGAGGGTGATACAGATTATTGAGGACATGTTGAGAAGCTGTGTCATCGATTTCTCTGGAAGTTGGGATAGGTTTTTACCTCTTGTGGAGTTTGCTTACAACAACAGTCACCAATCCAGCATTGGTATGGCACCGTTTGAAGCATTGTATGGCAGACGGTGTAGGACACCTCTTTGTTGGAATGAGCTTGGAGATAATAAGTTGGTTGGTCCTGATTTGATTCAAGAAACTGAAGATAAAGTAAAGTTGATTCGAGGCAGGTTAAAAGCAGCTTCAGACCGACAGAAGTCTTATGCAGATCTAAAAAGGAGAGATATAGAGTTTGATGTTGGAGATAAGGTATTTCTGAAAGTGTCTCCTTGGAAGAAAATTTTGAGGTTCGGTCGGAAAGGAAAATTGAGTCCTCGTTTCATTGGGCCGTATGAAGTGTTAGAAAGAGTTGGGCCAGTGGCGTATCGACTTGCTTTGCCACCTGAGTTGGATCGTATTCATAATGTATTCCATGTTTCTATGTTGAGGAGATATAGGTCGGATCCATCTCATGTGTTGCCATTTGAGTCTATTGAAGTGAGCCCAGATTTGACATTTGAAGAGGAACCAGTTGCTATCTTGGCACGAGAAGTGAAAGAGTTAAGGAACAAGAGAGTGCCATTGGTGAAGATTCTTTGGAAGAATCATGCAAAAGAAGAAGCGACTTGGGAAAGTGAGCATACCATGCGAGAGCAGTATCCGCAATTGTTTCAGCTTTGATATCAGGTAATTTCGAGGACGAAATTTTCTTTTTAGAGGGGGAGAATTGTAATATCCTCATTTATGCCCTAGAAGTTTTGAGTATGTTGTTGTTATTGTGGTTGTTGATATATATATTGGGAAGTGAATGTTTGTGCATATATGTGTTAAATTGTAAGAGAAAAGAAATGGGAAGAGAATGTATATGTATATGTGTTTTGGAGAAGAAATTTAGGGTTTAGAGACAAATGTATATGTTGTTTATATGATGATATAATTAACATATACATTGGTCAAATGAAGAGTCAAGGTGATGGTTAAGTGGAAGAAGATATTTTTGGTTGTTAATGAAATTACTATAAAGGGCTTATATGAGACAAAGAGTTAGTTATATGGTTAAGGGTGTTTTGGTAATTTTCCTTGTAAGATGCATGGTGGAGATTAAAAGAAGAAAAGGTGTTTGACTTGTGCATTTTCTTCTTTCTTTCTTGAAGTGGCCGGATTCTCCATAGACAAAGAGAGAAAGAGAGGTGATCTTGAGGTTTGAAGCATTTTGAAGAAGGAAGCAAGGGTTTTGGTTAAAGATTTGTGGATTTCTTCATTTGAGGTAAGATCTTTTCTTTAATTTCTTCAATTCTTTTGAAGTGGTGTGAGAAAGGAATTAGGGTTTGTTGGTTTGATGATGAGAAGTTGAGTTGGTGAAGGTGTTGGAAGTGATTGTGTTGAGTAAGAGTTGTGTTTAGTGAAATTGTTTCTGTTTTACAATTAGTAAAGGCTGTGATTTGTATGATTTTTAATTAATTATAGAAAAATGTTCTTGAAGTGAATTTTTGATATGTTGTGCCTCTATGAGTGTAGAATGACTGAAAAATATGTTGATTCGATTTTGGAATGGTTATGAGTTTAGAAAGATTATTTTTATTAGACCTGTTCCAGCAGGTATCTTAACTGAGACAGCTATACTTCGGGATTTTTAATAAAATGTAGAAAAATCATATCCAATCGAATTTTGGATATGTTGTTGCTTAGTGAGTCTAGTATTTGAGAAAAATAATTTGGAACCACGTTGATTGAATTTGATTTATGGAATTCACAAAGTTCAGAACTGCTGCCAGGATGCAGGGCAATTGGGGCAGTCTGGTTAGGTGAACTATTTGACCAAGATTTTGTGTTCAGTTTGATCTGAAATTTTAAAGGAATGATTTTTAGATACAAAACTAAATTCTGTAAAAATTTTAGAATTTTTAGTCAAGTAGATTATTTTATACAATTTTTCAAAATAAGGATAAAATGGAGTTTAAAACCAGAATGTACTATTCATATGAATCATATCAATTGTTCTTTGCCCTAATTGCATTGTTGAGATTGAACAATGTTATGTTATGCATTGTGAATGGTTATGTGTTTCATGAATAATATACATTGAAATTGAAATGATAATTCAAATAAGACATGATATGAGGCAATGCCATTGTGATTGGCTATGATGATGATATTGAAAGAAAGAAGGCATGTTTGCCTAAATGTGATGAGAATTTGAGAATGGAAATGGTAACTATATAATAAATGAATTGTTTGTTTAATATGTTATTCAGTTTCAGAGTTCTGGGTTTGGGTGGCATGCCTAAGAAATGATAAAAGGTAACAGTCTTGCCGGGTTGAGGATCTCCTCATATGTGTTGAGTTGATGATCCAAGAGACTGGGTCTGTTACACTATGAGATATATGATTTGTAACAGTCTTGCCGGGTTGAGGATCTCCTCATATGTGTTGAGTTGATGATCCAAGAGACTGGGTCTATTACACTATCCATGGATAGAGATACATGTATATACATTGCCTACGGGCGTGATTATTGTGACTATGAACCAAAGCAGTAACTCTGAACTCTGAATATCATATTAAATACTTGTTGGGCCCATAGGTGTCAGGGTTATATGAATGTCCTAAATAATGTTATGAGTTAATGAAATGAGATGTTGGTTATTGAGTATGATTGATTAATGTTGAATGTGGAAAGATGTTGAAATGTGGTATGCTCATATGACTATGATTTGTGAAATGCATAATTATGTGGTTAACTTTATATTTATGATATTGATCTTATCAATAACATATATGGCATTGCATTACATTAAAGCATACCATTAGCATGTTTTATCTTACTAAGCCGTTGGCTTAGCGCGAATGTGATTCTTCGCGCAGGTGACAAGGAAGAACCAGAGAGTTCCTCTAGGCCGAGTCGAGCCTAGATTTTGAAGAGTGAATAGTGGGCTTTAAGATCGAAGACTGACTGCCAAACATGTATAAATTTTATGTGTTGTAAAACTTGAGTTTTGATGTATATGAATTTGTAAATATTGTTACTTTCCGTTGCATAGTGAACAAAGATTTTATCTGCTGTATTTCATAATAAACCTTTACTTTATTTTGTACTAGAAGTGTAAATCCTTTTTGCAGGTTGTAGTTGAGGTTATAAGGGGGATTTATTGGAAGTGTACTGAGAATGATTTTGTTTGCATTGGTTTGTGTAAAAATGTTTTCAAAAATTAGAAAAAAACCAGTTTTGTCGACACTTGGGATTGAATTTTTAGGCAAAACTATGGCAAAATTTCTATAAAAATCGGAACAAAAATTTGACTAAGTAAAAGTGGTAGCAACATTAGGATAGGGTGGCGCCTCTACTCAGCTTACACACGTAGGTCGGGAAGGGGTGTTACATGATGTTTAAATAATGAGGTACCCACCAAGTGGAAACATACCTCTTACAACTTTTGGAAATCTAAATTAATTGATAAAAATAAATAATCATTCATCATAAATAAATCATTTATCAAAGCTATTAATTAAGATATAAAATAAATATCCATCCATGATAAATTAAATAAATCAAGTATTGAATTTAAATAAATTGAAGCATAAGAAATAAATCAAAGCATAATCAAGTATGGAATTGAATAAAGCAAATAAAAGTTCAAGTATAGCTACTATTTCCATTTAGGGTTTTTTATCTCATGTGTTAAGGTTTTGGAAATTCTAAAATTAAGCTACTGCGACTTTTTAATTTTTAAATAAATTGTTTTTTATTTTTTATTATTCATTATTCATTTATTATTATTATTTTTCATTTTTTATTAATAAAAATTAGACACTAAACCAAATATTATTTAATTAAGATAACAAAATTTATTTTGGACTAATTAAAAAGTATTGGACAACACAAAAATTATTTTGGACTAATTAAAATATATTGGATCGGACCGAGTCAAAAATTAAGGGTCTACAAGAATGTTTATGAAGATGCAATTAGGCTAAGGTTGTTTCCCTTCATGCTCAGAGACCGACCAAAGAAGTTGCTGAAGTCTTTCCCTCCTAACACTTTCACTACATGGGGCCAACTAGCAGAAAAATTCTTAGAGAAGTATTTTCCACCATCCAAGACTGCTAAGTTGAGGAATGATATTTCCTCTTTTTTCCAGCTAGATGGTGAAACCCTGTATGATGCTTGGGAAAGATTTAAGGATTTATTGAGAAGATGTCCTCACCATGGGCTTCCGTTGTGGCATCAGATCCAAACTTTCTACAGTGGATTGAGTTACTCAAGTAAGCAGTCCATCAATGCAGCCGGCGGAGGTACCATAAATAATAAAACACCTGAAGAAGCAAGGGATTTGATCAAAGACATGGCCCTTACAAATTATCAGTGGCAAACCCCAAGGGAACAAGGAAGATTAAGGGTTGCTGGTTCACATCAATTGGATCCCGTAGTTGCTCTGCCAGCACAGTTGGAAGCAATGAATAAAAAGATTGATTCTTTAGCTTCTTCTTCTTCGGGGAAAGTGATGCAGGTGATGTCCTATGAATGGTGTGGGGGTGGACATCAAAGTCAAGATTGTCAAAGTGGCAACATGTTTGCTAGGCAAGAGAAAGTAGATTATTTTGGGAACATGCCAAGGCAACAACAGAATAACCCCTACAACAACACGTACAATCCGGGGGTGGAGAAATCATTCTAACTTCTCATGGAATAATCAAAATAATCCATGACCTCCCCCTGGATTCCAGCAGCCCCAACATCAACAAGCTGCCCCCCCCCCCCCCCAAGAAAGAGTAATTTGGAGGACATGATGGAGAAATTTATAGCAGCTTCTGAAATCAGGTTCCAATCAACTGAAAGCACCCTAAGAAATCAGTAAGCATCTATTCATAATTTGGAGAATCAGGTGGGGCAAATTGCTAAGTTGCTTAGTGAGAGACCACAAGGAAGTTTGCCTAGCAACACTGAGGCAAATCCTAAAGAGCATCTTAAGGCAATTACACTAAGGAGTGGAAAAGAGATCAAGGGTAATGCGGATGAGAAAAGAAGAGAAGTGGCAGAGAAAAGGGCTAAAGTACAAGAAAAAGAAAAAGAAGACGATCCTTCTGTCACTTCAGGAGAGAAAGCTGCACTTGAAAGTGAAAAAGAGAAGCAGCCACAAGATAGCAGCCCCATAATGAAGGAATACCGACCTAGAGTACCATATCCGGCGAGGTTAAACAAGGACAAGATTGATGCTCAGTTCGGTAAGTTTCTTGAACTTTTTAAACAATTGCACATTAACATCCCATTTGCTGAAGCTTTGTCATAGGTGCCTAAATATGCTAAATTTTTGAAAGATATCCTTTCTAACAAAAGGAAACTTAAGGAAGTGTCTTTAGTACATTTATCTGAAAAGAGTTCGGCAATTTTACAAAAGAGGTCACCTTAGAAGTTCAAAGATCCAAGTAGTTTTACCATTCCATATTTCATAGGTAACCTTAAGGTTAAAAGTGCATTAGCTAATTTAGGGGCTAGCATAAATGTTATGCCCTATAAAATGTTTAAAGATTTAGGCATTAGTAAACCTAAACCAACACTTATGACCATCCAACTTGCTGATAAGTCAGTAGTCCACCCTCGTGGCATTAACTTTGAGAGTGGGTGGTGAGAAAGTTATTTTTAGGATACATGATGCTATGAAACATTCACTTTCACTTGATGAGGCGGAATAATGCAATGATGTTATTGAGCATGAGACCGTAAATTGTGTTACTAACTGTAGACCCTTAATTTTTGACCCAGTCCGGTCCAATATATTTTATTTGGTCCAAAATAATTTTTGTGTTGTCTAATATATTTTAATTGGTCCAAAATAATTTTTGTTATCTTAATTAAATAATTTTTCTTTAGTATCTAATTTTTTTTAATAAAAAAATAAACAAATAAAAATAAAAATCGGCGACGAAAAACCACCATCGCGGGCTTGGCAGTGGGCCATTTTGCCCATGGGAGTTTCCTGCGGGCGAAATGGCCCACAGGCAGTTCCGTAGCCAACCGCGGCAGATTTTTTTTGCCAGCGCAATTTTTCCGACTGAAATTTTCCGAAACCTAATACAATTAGGTTTCAGTTTCCTTTTCTTATTAAATATTGCATGCCATGAATAATTAGGAAAGAAGATAAAAACTTTTATAAATATGGACTAAACAACACAGAATAAGGGGGAAGAAAAGAGGGAAAGAAATCTGAGAGGAAAGAGGAACAAATTTTGATCCAAAACTGAGTAGGAAAGGCAGTAATTCAATTCAATTTTTTGAGGGAGCCGAAAAATAATTCAAGGTAATTCAAAGGTAGCAAAGCTTGCCTTTGTTTTAATTCATCCAAGAAGAATTATTTTTAGAGGAACCATCAAAAGGAGGTATGTATTAAATTCCTTTTCTGTTATATTTTTTATAGTAGCTAAATCTAGGAAATTGTGTCTTCAAAATCAAAAACCCTAGAACTTTAATTTAGCTTTTCTAAAGTTAAAAACACTAATTCGTTGCTTTATTTTCCAAAGAATTTAAAGTTATTAATTTAGTTTCTTCAAAACCCCAAAACCCTAATTTACTTTCCAAATTATCAAAACCCTTAAATTATATTCTGTTTCTTTCTAAAAGCTTTAAAAACTTCTTTTTTGCTTTTATAAACTTTAAATCGTTTGTTTATTTTCATAAAACCTCATAAAAGTATCAAATTGATTTTCAAACCCTAAAAGCTTCATGCATCCACCGAAACCCTAATTTTAAAACACAAAACCCTAACTTAACTCCAATAGTAAAACCCTAGCCCTTTAAAGCCTTAAACCCTAATTTTTTTATAAACCCTAATCCTTTAAAACCTTAAAAATCATATAAACACAAATATTTTAATTTTTCACAGTAAGCTTGAAATCATCATTTAAAACCACAAATCAAAAGTATTTTAAAGTGTCCAAAACCCTAGTTTCATGATTTCACCATTCAAACCTTAATTTGGTTAATCAAAGTGTCTTACCAACCTTTTAAAATATAAAATCCTTAATCTATTTTAATTCTTTAAAAAGCTACAGTAGCTTAAACCCATGAAAATCCAAAACCCTAAGCATATGAAATAAAGGATCCTAAATGGAAACAGTAGCTATAACTTAGATTTTTTTATTTTCCTTATTCAATTTTATATTTGATTATGCATTGATTTATTTTATATGCTTTAATTTATTTAAGTTCAATACTTGGTTTATTTAATTTATCTTGGATGGATGTTTATTTTCCATTGATATTTAATACTTTTAATGAATGATTTATTTATGATGAATGATTATTTACTTTTATAAATTTATTTAGGTTTCTAAATATTGTAAGAGGTATGTTTCCACTTGGTGGGTACCTCATTAGTTAAATATCATGTAATTTAATTTGTTTTTTCTATTTTAGAACCTATGTAAAGGGCATGTTTCTACCTTTCGGTGGGTGTCCTATTTAGGCATGTGATGTAAGGACATGTTTCCATCTTCGGATGGGTGTCCATTCATTTGTTTTGCTTGGACCTTGCTTTGATTTTAATATATTGATGCTTTTCTTTTAATTATTATGTGTAATATGGATAATGTTGTTATATTTAAGATTTTTATAATATTAAGACCTGTAAAGGAGGCCGGTTCCAATGAACAGGGCGTTGTGGGGGTGCTGGGCCATTTCTCACCTTCCTCACACGTACCTAACTTTCCGAACTCATTAGGGGGTTGGGGATTCCTTAGGAATCGAGTCATCCACCCCTTTCTTTTTCCCAGCCCGTCCGGGTGGTGACTCCATTTTCTCCAGACTTAGGTTCGTGTTCTCTAAGGCCCTGAGCCTAAACAGTGCCAAAGTCCCAAGAATCATTCCACCAGGAGTGGGGGCAAAAATTCCCGCTTACAGTGGCGACTCCACTGGGGATAAGAGAAGTTGATTCCGTTGGTCTTTATATTATTATATTCTTTCTTATAATGATATTATCCATTGCATCATATTAGATTGCATTGTGTGCGTGAGTTAGGACGCCCATGTTACCCGTGTTGTGTTATGTAAGGGATACCATACTTTCATTCAAGGTATGGAGATCGAGCATGGCATAACCACTCATAGCCTCGTCCCATTTGGTATATACTTGCTATGGGAACTTAAGCCTTTTTACCCAAAGATTAAAGCTCATGTAATTAGCCTAGTTACTTTCCTTAGGTTTTACCCCAAATGCATGTTGTTTGACTATGGTTAGTTTATCTTAGTCTAAATCATGGCTTATTTGGTTTGTTCTCTTTCTAATATGACCTAAGTATATTGTAACCTCAAAATAAAATTTTCTTTCCAAAAGACCAAAGCTATTTTTAAAACTTTTCAAGATGGTCTTTAGACATAAGGCTTTTCTAAAAACAAATCAAAATTTCTTTTGTTCATGGCCCGAATACTAAGCCCAAAATCCATTTTTCTAAAATCTTTTACAATGGGCTTAGAAACAAGATTATTTTCACCCAATCTTTTCTTACAAAGAGCTTGCAAAATATTGAGGTCAATTATGAAATACAAAAAATCAATTGTGGGCCTAGTTTATACTAAGAATAAATAAATCATGGGCTTGTTTTTGGCATGAATCATTAGTTACCTTTTTCAAGTGAGAAATCTATCTATAATAAACCTCTTAATTTAGTTTTAATCCAATATAGCATAAAGGCTACTTTAGTTGGATAAATGGATTAAAACCTAATTAATGGTAATTATTATGAACTGATTTCCATTTTTGAAAATATAACTATTGGTTGAAACGTCCGAGGGAATTATTCGAAAACAAGATGCCCCATGTTGGTATTTTGTTAACCATATACCTAGGAAAAGAGACTCGTCATTCATGTGTGGATGTTATAAGGTTGGAAGGAACGTTCTAATTATCTTTCTTCATTGATTGTTCATGCATACAAGCATACATGCATACATTTGCATCTCATATCATTGATCCTCTCTGGCTCACAACCCTGGATTATGACAATTCAAAAGCTTACAACAATCCGACCTACGCCGGAGATGAAGTATCTAGCAACGACTCAATCACTTGCTCATTAAAAAAAATGGAGCTCGAACAAATTCAAAGGATGGCGGATGAGGCCCTCAATGCCAAAATGGAAGAAATAAAAGAGGCCTCAGCTAAGACCATGAAGAACCAATTGACTATAATCTTGGAGAATCATGCGAGGCATCTGCTAGCACTAAGAAGCCAAAGGACAAAGGGAAGACTAAAGTTGGTGAAGTGGTTTTTGATGATGAAAAGGTGATCATTGATGATGATGATGATTGGGATTATTATTACCAAGATGCTCAAGAGAAGAAGAAAGAACCGAAGATTGTTGAGAAAGCAACTATTGAAAAGATTGAGACATCCGATGTTGAAAAGATGATTGCTGATTTAAAAAAGAAATTTGAGAAGAAGTTGAAAACCGAAGAGATGTCCAAGATTGATAAACTATTTGAACAAGATGAAGAAGTCCCGTACAAGTTCAAGATGCCATCCTTTGCAAAGTACAATGGCACTAGAAATCCTCATCTCCATGTGAAGCAGTATATCACTGCCATGCAGTCTGCCCAAGCTACTAAGGCTCAAACCCTAAGGTACTTTATGCACTCATTGGACCTTATTGTCCAAAATTGGTTCAATACCTTAGATGATGGAACACAAAAGAGTTGGGATCTACTTTACAAAGCCTTCATCCAACAATATGGATATAATTTTGAGTTGGAAGTTACCTTAATTGAAGTGGAGTCCATTAGGCAAAGGCCGAATGAGAATTTTGTAGATTATGTCAAGAGATGGAGAAACAAAGCCGCTTTGCTCAAGAAGAGGCCCGATGAATCCTATCAAATAAGGATGATTGTAAGAGGGGTACTGCCTAGTCTTTGTTAGAGAATGTCTCATACACTCATCCGTGATTTCAAAGACCTTCTCCAAGATGGTTTGCAAATTGAAGAATGGCAAAGGGAGAAAAGCGGTTTTGCAACAAAAAGGAACGAGAAAGGGAGCTATCAATCTAGTAGCCAAAGCATGCAAAAGGCCTTCGATGTTAATGCTACGAACCAAGGAACGAGGAGACAATTTTTGAAATTAGGAAAACCGATGTCTTGGGTTCTCAATAAGCTTCAAAGAAAGGGATTGCTACAGCCCTTAAATCCTCGTCCTTTGCCTAACCCTCTCCCACCTAATTTTGACACTAAAGCATTTTGTCAATTTCACCAAATGCAAGGGCATGATACAGATAGATGTGTGAGGTTGAGACATGAGATCCAAAATCTAATTGATAATGGGAAGCTACCCGAGCCCAATAAGCCAAACACTAAAGACAACCCATTACCAAAATTCAATAGGGTGCCACCACCAGCAACCTTCATTATTGGAGGAGGTTTGCATGAGGATTTTGTCATGTCTTCTTTTCAAGATGTGGGTGGAGAAGTAACCAAAGAAGAAGAGGTATTTGGTGAAATTAAACAAGCTGTGATGGGTGGAGAAGTAAAAATTTGTGTTGTCAACGGGTTTTGGGATTCAAGTGATAGTGATGATGATATTGTATCCAAGAAGGAGGAGTGGACTTGGTCCGAGCCCGAAGAAGATGAAGTGATGAACACTAGATCCGGTAAGCCTTATGCAAGGCCACCACCTAAGGAGGTAGAAACTAATAAGGGGAAGGAAGTTAAAGTAGAAGAAGATGATGCTGTGCTCAAGCAATTGAAAAGAACCCAAGCAAGTGTTAGCATTCGGGACTTATTAGCTACTTCTAAAAAGTACCGAGAAACTATGGCCAAAGCCTTAGCTAGCATGCCCATTTCTACCTCCACAACACCGAAGGAGCTGACCAACTTCATAAAAATTGGAGGGATAATGAAATGTGAAGAGGTTCAAGATAAAAGCGAAGTTAATATGGGAGCAGTTTCTTTTTCAGATGCGGACTTACCGGAGGAGGGGAGAGACCACATCCGCCCTCTCTTTATCAAAGTAGAAGTCAAGGGGAAGAGGACTACTTGTGTAATGGTCGATGATGGGTCTGCCATAAATGTTTGTCCACTTAAGATACTACTAAAGCTAGCCATGTCGACAAGAGATTTAAACCCGACCGAGGTAACAATTCAGGCTTATGACAACACTAAGAGACATGCCGAAGGGACTTTCAAAGCTACTGTCAAGGTTGGTCCAATTGAATCTATTGTTGAGTTTGTTGTTTTAGACATGCCAGTTACCTTCGCCTTGCTCTTGGGGCGACCATGGTTTCATCCTCTTGGTGGAGTTCCTTCCACCCTTCATTAAAAGATCAAGTTCCCCAAGGGAGACGAGACAGTGGTCATTAAAGCTAAAGATAATGAGATTGTTAACGCTCTAATGGTTCAGAGGCCTCTCAATGGTTTTCAAGTAGCCGCAATTTTTCATGATGAAGTAATAGACTCCAAAGTCTTGAATATGATGAAGAACATGAACTACCTTCCCGGAGCTGGTCTTGGAAAGGGTAAGGCTGGTTTGACAAAGTTGCTAGATTTTAGAACTCAAACTTCCAAGAAGGGGTTGGGATATGATGAAGACAATGATGTTCAGCCAAACAAGAGTGAGAAGATGAGCTTCCCACCACTTGAAGAGATTTTTGTCAAAGCTCCAGATATGGGACCACTCCAAAGAAAGCCTGAGCCAATCATGTTCATGGGTAAGTTAATCCCAGGTTTTGAAATTTTTGCAGATGTTGCTGAGCTAGTGGATCAAGTGAAGAAAGAACTCACCTTGCCAACCAGCAAAGAATCCAATCCAAAAGAGAAGAATGAAGCTATCATGAAAGCCGAGAAGACTCCGGAAGAGATTGTTGTCCTGGTTGAAGAAAAGTTTGAAGACATCCTGCCTTATGATTCTAAGAACAATAATTTTGATTTTGATTTTAATTTGTCTACTTTGTATGAGGATGATGATGTTTTCTTTTCCAAAATGAATGCAATAAAGTTTGATTTTGCTTACTTGTGTGATGTTTCTCCTGATGGTTGCATACATTCAAATAGCAGTTACATGAGCATCTTTAATATTAATTCTGTTAACACACAATCATTAAATTTGGGAACAACTGAAAATCCTAAAAACATTAGCATAGCATCCGACCTTACTCTTGATGAGAGAGAGACTTAAAAAAATATTCAAAAAATATGAAGAATTATTTGCCTGGTCTTATGAAGATATGCCGGGGATAGATCGAGACCTGAGTGGACTGAATTGGTTAAAGAAGAGGTCACTAAGCAAATATAAGTGAAGTTCCTTGAAGTGCTAGAATATCCAGATTTGTTAGCCAACATAGTACCCATGCCAAAGAAAGATGGAAGAATAAGGGTCTGTGTGGACTATAGAGATTTAAACAAGGCTTCCCCTAAGGATGATTTTCCTTTACCTCATATAGATGTCCTCATTGATAGTGCAGCCTCTAGCGTGCTTCACTCATTTGTAGATGGATTTTCTGGATACAACCAAGTGTTAATGGCCCAAGAGGATAAAACCAAAACTGCTTTCATTACTACATGGGGTATATTTTGTTATAGGGTGATGCCGTTCGGCTTAAAGAATGCTGGAGCAACCTACCAAAGGATGGCCACCACATTATTTCATGACATGATACAGAAATAAGTTGAAGTATATGTTGATGATATGATTGTTAAATCGGACACAAGGGAGCAACACTTCCAAAACTTAGAATTATTCTTCGATAGAGCTTTAAAATATAAGCTAAGATTAAACCCAAGGAAGTGTGTATTCGGTGTTACCTCAGGTAAATTATTGGGACATGTAATTTGTCCGAATGGCATTGAGATTGATCCTGACAAAGTCAAAGCAATCAGGGATATGCCAGCCCTTAAGATGGAGAGAGAAGTTCGAGGATTCATTGGTAAACTGCAGTACATTAGCAGATTTATAGCAAAGCTCACAACAATATGTGAGCCTATCTTCAAATTTCTTAGAAAGAATTAGCCGGTCATTTGGAATGAAGAATGTCAAAAGGCCTTTGAGCGAATAAAAGAATATTTGTTGAATCTGCCTATTTTAAAACCACCTAAACCCAGCAAACCTCTATTACTATACTTAGCAGTAGAAGAAGAGTCGATAGGAGCCATGCTAGCCCAAGCAGATGAATCAGGGATTGAGCATGCAGTTTAGTATTTGAGTAGAAAGCTCCTACCTGATGAAATTAAGTATAGTATCATTGAAAAGACATGTATAGCCGTGGTTTGGTCTTCTAAGAAGTTGCGGCATTACCTTCAATCGTATAGTGTGCCAGCAATTTCCAGGCTGGATCCAATAAAGTACTTGAGGGAGAATTTGAGATTGAGTATGGTCGATGGTTGATAATATTAAAAGAATTTGAGATTGAGTATGTAACCAGGAAAACAATCAAAGGTAGAGTGGTGGCAGAATTCCTGGCCCAACAACCATTATCAGATAGTGAAGAGGTAATCTTGGAATTTCCAGATGAACATTTGGAAGCAATTGAAGTACAAGGGTGGAAAATGTATTTTGATGGAGCAGTGAACAGGAAAGGAGCAGGTTTGGGAGTTATACTAGAATCGCCCGAAGGCGAACTCATCCCTTTAGCCAAGAAATTGAAATTTAGGGCAACCAATAATATGGTGGAGTACGAAGCTTGTATTTTCGATTTGGAAACCCTAATGATTATGAAGGTGGATAAGGTGGAAGTTTATGGCGATTCATTGCAAGTTGTATCCCAAGTAAATGGAGAATGAGAGTTGAAAGAAGAAATATTAAAACCATACCACCATTACTTGACCATGATGAAGAAGAACTTTAAGGAGTGTAGGTTTATACACCTATCAAGGAAAGAAAATCAGATGGCTGATGCCCTAGCCACATTGGCTTTGGTAGCCTATTCCTTAAGCCTCTAATCTTAACCATTTCATCAACTCCTTGCTATGAATATGAGACAATCATGGAAGTTGATACAGACCATGATGCATGGTATGATACTATAAGATAATTTTTGGAGGAAAGAGAATACCCGCCGGGGGCAACGAAGAAAGAGAGAAGAGCCATAAGGAGGTGGTCATTGCAATACATCACCTTCCATGGAGAGTTATATCGAAGATGGCCTGATGGAGTGCATTTAAGATGTTTAAGAAAACCTGAAGTGGAGCATATCATGAGAAATACATGCAGGAAGTTGCGGTCCGTACATGAATGATTTGGCCCTAGTTAAGAAGATTATTCGACAAGGTTACTATTGGTTGACCATGGAGAGAGATTGTATTGTGTTTGTCAAGAAGTGCCAACAAAGTCAGATGTATGGTAACTTGAATCACATGCCTCCTGAAGAACTGCATTCAATGTCTTCACCCTGGCCATTTGAAACAAGTCATGAATAAAGGTGCGGTGAAGTTATCAGACATGGACGGGAATGAATTTAGTGAGCCAATAAACATTGATAGGTTGAAGAGGTTTTATGTATGATAGAAAAAAAAGGAAAAAAGATCTCGCTAAGTTGAAAACCCAAAAAGGGCGGCCTAGGTAAAAGTTAGAGCAGTCCTCTAGTTTTGAAAACCTGAAAGGGCGGGCTAGGCAACAATTAGGGCTAAATGAGAGAAAATCGTCAATTAGAAAACCCAAAAGGGCTAATTGGCAACGGGAGTAATCTTGTGTATGCTAGCTTTATGTTTTGTTGTTCCCCTATTTAATAAAATATAATTAATGTTAAAATTGTTCTATGTGCACTGTTATAAGTATTCGACAAGATATGGATGAAATAAATAAACACAATAGCAAAAGATGATGACAAATTATAAATGGAAAAGAAGCATCTTTTATTACTTTAATTATTTTTTCATCCTAACAATCCACTTTCTAAATTGACAAATGTAAAATTTATGGCAGTCGATAAGTGTAATGTGTAGGTCAGCTTTGTCTTAGTCGATCCAAGTACACTTCAGTCAAGCAAGGCATGTCTAAGTCAAGAGCAAAGTCAGAATCACGAAGCTCAGCTCCATACTGATGCCCAAGTCGGCGAGGATCATAGCATGTACCTTGACGAAGAGTGGCAAGGGGAACATACATCAAGTATGTCCGCATGGTGATACAAGAAATCTTCCACCAAGGTACCAACCAATGGATATTGACTTCAGAGCATGAGTGGATCCAGTCAACCCAGTCATCATATGAAGAAGTAGGATGGAGTAGCTTCCTAGCAGAATGATGTCATGGCAGGTATCTGGCAAAGTCCATAGATGGAGTATCAAGCAAACAAAGACGCTTCTGAAGCCAAATATGTGAAGAAAGAGTTAAATAAAAAAATGATAAAAAAAGAAGAATCCGCTAAGTTGAAAACCCGCAAGGGCAGCTTAGGCAAAAATTAGGACAGCTCGCTAGTTTCGAAAACCCGCATGGGTGAACTAGGCAAAATTTAGAGCAATAAAAAGAAAAAGAAAACCTAAATTGAAAACCCGAAAGGGCAGTTTAGGTAATCACCTGAAGCAGCAATGGACTCCCAGCCAATCTCTTTGATAATCCTGATTTAAATCGGCCTAATCAAACTAAGGTCTCGGCTAAGATCACAGGTACCAGCGACAAGCCTCCTTCCATTTAGTCCATAATATCCAATACCCGTGGATCAATATCGCCGTTAGAAGAAACAAGCAAGAATTAGCCAAGTAAGCAAAGACAAAGCATGCATCCCCATGCCTTAGTAGGGGCCAAATGAGAGAAACAAAAGTCAATCAAAGGGGCAAGTAGAATTTTTTCACCTGTCATCAACCGAAAAACTTTGGGTTTTGGAATTTGAAATAACATCTACATCTTCTGTTGAGTCTTGGAAATCAATATGGGTAACTCCATTTGTTGATTACTTGGATATCCAAGGATGGCATCAAATTCTTCAATCAAGGGACATATTTCAAAGCCATTAATTCTAAATACCCTAGAATCCGTATTCGAAAAGGAAGCCACGGCATGTAAGAAGGAGTGGTACAATTTAACATTTTGAAAACATTTTAAAACATCAAGCTTTGACCATGAAATTTTCTTCCAATGAATGGCATCCATATTCTTAAATAGAATTTTTATTCTCTTTAAATGATGCTCAGTCATGGTGAATGAATGAAGGAAAAATTAAAATTGTTAAAGGGAGTCTTCACTTTGAAAGAGAGAATTTTGGTTTATGTATTAATATATGGCATGAAGGGTGATTTATATAGAAGAAACAAACCTTTTACAAAAGTGAAAAGGAAAAGATGATGGGAAAGAATAAGACCATATGGCATAAGGAAAGGAATTGGCAATGAATTTTCTTTACCACGTTGGATTTTGTTTAGCAAATGAAGTGGATGTAAATTATGGTGTACTGTAACAAAAAAAAAAGTGGTGCAGTAACGTAGAAAAAAAAAAGGAGTTGCAGTAAACAGGAAAATTGTATTTTTTTTCATTATTGTATAAGATTTTACAATTGCTACAATATTTACATATCACTAAGAGGGTTGTGGTAGGTCATCAAATAAAGCCTTGAAAAAGTCATCGCCTGTTGGAGGAGGGGGCAAATCACTCGTCCGCCTAAAGCGGGAGCACCAAAACTCGGCAAATTACTCGTCCTGGGATCACCCGAAGTGGGAACATCAAAATCCCTATTACTTTGAGATTCTGATCTGCCATTGTCCTCATCAGAAGCAGACGAAAAGGATCTCATGGTCATTAGTCTGGGGGCCTCTTGATGAAGAAGCACCGGGATCCCTCATCCCCTGAAATCGAAAGTCTCGGAAATGTTGTTCGGATTGATGATATAAACTTTCAAAATGAGAAGCCTGCTGATGACTTGCAGCCAACTCTTCTTGAAGTTTCTTATTTTGTTCTTCAAGCATCCGCTATGAGCCAAGAAGGAAAAAGGTAAGAGCATACATAATCATGCATACATATAGTATAAACTACTATGAAATAAGAAACGTACCAGGTAGTTCATATCAATGCCTTGCAGATGAGATGGCATATCTGGCGGGCTAGAATGAGCAAATGAAGGGGTAGTAAAAGAAGGTCCAGCCTCATGATCAAACGAGCCAACAGCCTGCAACAATCATTAAAGAGTCAAAAAAGAAAGAAGCAGTTACAAGGGAAAAGTGGTAAAAGTTTTACCTGAGAAATACTAGCCCTGAGATGTGGAACAGACTCTCCTACATCTCCATGATGTTCCTCCTCATCTCTACCCTTATTTCATCGAAAATCTCCCGCACACCGACAGGAGATACATCAAAGTTCAAGAGTCTTATTTGAATAAAATGGGCATAAAATGGACCCGGTAAATGGAGAAATGACTCAGCATCATAACCATACCGAGCCGACCACCATGCTTCCTCCGGCAATGACATAATATTTAAAGTATATTTCAGGATTTGCATTGAAAACCTCCGCTGCTCTGGACCGAGAAACCATTCATAAACTCTCTCCCCGAGAAACCAGGCACTAGATACTGGGCCAGCAATAATTCAGCGAGAATGTTGGAAAGACAGTGCAGCCCTCATCAAAGGAGACCAGTTTGCTTTTTTCTTCTGGGCTCTACCAGGCCAAATTCACCTGCAAAATAACATAAGGTAAGTAAACTTTCACATAAAATTTTAAGCATACTAATGTTATTTTACCTGGTCCCAGGTTAAGCGGCTCAACACATAGCGGTGACTATGCACATGATGAGAGCTGGGAACGTCCACACGATCAGACAACCAGAAATTTAATCTCGGATACCCGGCTCTCTCTCGAGAAATACCGGGTACCCTCACGAGGTTATGTTCATATGCCCATACCCACAACAATGATAGTAAAGATCAAATTCATGCAAGAAAAGAGTGGAAATAACATTGGTGAAGGAAAAGAATACCTCGACAACCGCCATCAAGCCGACAAAAGACTTCTTGTTTTGGCAAAGCTTATCAAGACCATGGTAAAGACACGCGAGACCAGCTTCACCCCAACCAGAAGATGGTACCATTCTGAGATAAGAAAGCACACTCAACAATGTCAAGTGAATGGAGGATTCAGTGCTGCTTAAGATGGTCGACCAGAGCAGATATAAAAAAAATCCTCGAGCATACTGTTCGGCTGTGTCTCTGCCAACCCATCCTTCGTAGTTCATCCAATAACTACGAATTGGCTCAATTTTTATCTTAAAAGGCCCTTTATATGATGGTTCCATACCAATTAATTCCTAAATTTCTTCAAATGTTAAAATATCATTGGTCAAAGGAACCGGAACACCATCATATCGAAGGCCGGTTATGGCGGTAAAATCGACCGGACCAATTGTCATCTCTCCAATGGGCAAGTGAAAAGTGTGGGTTGTATCCAACCATCGCTCTGCAAGTGCCTGGACTACGCTCCGGTCTATCTGATATTCCTCGGATGGCAATTGTAAGATGAACTACTCAAAGCCGCAATCTTGGATAATCTGCCTTAACCGAGAAGGCACTACATCGTACCATTGTTGGGCTTTTCAAATACATCCTCCAGCCCGAACAACACAACAATCATGCTAACACATACCCAGGTAAGTTAATACCAGGTAAGTACATATTATCCTATCTACTTAAATTAATTTATTTTTCCTAAAAAAGAATAATATAAAATAATAATAAAAATAAACAAAACATAAAAAATAAAAGTAAACAATAAATAAAAATATAAAATATAAAAAATATAAAAAAAATTAAAATTAAAATAAAAAATAATGAAAAAATCAAGAGAAATAAAAAAGGAAAAAAATAATTACCTCGCTCTTTTGATTGGAACTACGATGGAGTGGCATCTCGGCCAGTATATCTAAATTTTCATCTTCATGATGCCGGATAAACTCTAATAACTCGGCATTAGAATGAGTCCCTGACCTTGAAGCATGCATTGTTTTTGAAAAATGTGCTAAAATTGAAAGAAATTTGAGAGAATTATGAAATTGAAATCGTGTTGTGAAATGAAATGAAGGAATGGTGGCTTTTTATAGAGAAACGGCAAGCAAAAAAACAAAATTCAAAACTGTTCATGAATAGTAAATTTTACTATTCATGAATAGTAAACTTTACTATTAATGAATAGAAAAAGTATTATTTTCAATAGTAAATACTATTTGATGCTATTTTTGAATAGTAAATTTACTATTTATGAATAGTAAATAGTGTATGAACAGTGACTACACAGTAAATAAACAGTAAATTCAATTATTCACTTTAATCATTCAAATAATTGCGAGTATATAAGTACTTTTACACGCTTGGGGCAATAAGAAGACATATGCATAAAAATTAACCAAACCTTTATAAATAAAAAAAAATTATTATTAGCTCGGGTCCAGAACCCAAATTTTTCTTAGGTCCAAAACCTAGAATCTCTTCTAAGTCCAGAACTTAGCTCGAGTCCAGAATCCAAATTACCATTAGGTCCAGAACCTAGAATTATTCCTAAGTCTAGAACTTAGCTTGGGTCCATAACCAAAATTACCATTAGGCCCAGAACCTAGAATTATTCCTAAGTCCAGAACTTAGCTCGGGTTCAGAACCCAAATTTTTCTTAGGTCCAGAACCTAGAATCTCTTCTAAGTCCAGAACTTAGCTCGAGTCCAGAATCCAAATTACCATTAGGTCCAGAACCTAGAATTATTCCTAAGTCCAGAACTTGGCTCGGGTTTAAAACCCAAATTTTCCTTAGGTCCAGAACCTAGAATCTCTTCTAAGTCCAGAACTTAGCTTGGGTCCAGAACCCAATTTTATCAATAGGTCTAGAACCTAGAATTATTTCTCGGGTCCAGAACCCAAATTTTCCTTAGGTCCAGAACCTAGAATTATCCTTGAGTCCAGAACTCGAACCGGGACCAGAACCCAAAACCTCCACCATCTCAAAAATTAATTATTGTTGCTTTTCACTCTCTTTCACTAAAGTTTCAGATCATTCAAGCAGGGGGCAAACTGTAGACCTTTAATTTTTGACCCAGTCTGGTCCAATATATTTTGTTTGGTCCAAAATAATTTTTGTGTTGTGTAATATATTTTAATTGGTTCAAAATAATTTTTGTTATCTTAATTAAATAATTTTTGCTTGAGTATCTAATTTTTATTAATAAAAAATAAAAATAAACAAATAAAAATAAAAATAGAAAACCACCAGCGCGGGCTTGGCCGTGGGCCATTTCGGCCGCAGGAGTTTCCTGAGGGTGAAATGGCCCGCAGGCTGTTACTCGCCTCCTGCCACAGCCAACTGCGGCAGATTTTTTTAGTCAGCACAATTTTTCCCGCGGCAAATTTTTTTCGCCAGCGCAAGTTTTCCTACGCAAATTTTGCGAAACCTAATAGAATTAGGTTTCGGTTTCCTTTTCTTATTAAATATTGTATGCCGTGAGTAATTAGGAAAGAAGATAAAAACTTTTATAAATATGGACTAAACAACACAGAATAAGGGGGAGAAAAGAGGGAAAGAAATCCGAGAGGAAAGAGGAACAAATTTTGATCCAAACCTGAGTAGGAAAGGAAGTAATTCAATTCAATTTTTTGAGGGAGCCGAAAAACAATTCAAGGAAATTCAAAGGCAGCAAAGCTTGCCTTTGTTTTCATTCATCCAAGAAGAATTATTTTTGGAGGAACCATCAAAAGGAGGTATGTATTAAATTCCTTTTTTGTTATACTTTTTTACAGTAGATAAAACTAGGAAATTGTGTCTTTCAAAATCAAAAACCCTAGAACTTTAATTTATCTTTTCTAAATTTAAAAACACTAATTCGTTGCTTTATTTTCGAAAGAATTTAAAGTTATTAATTTAGTTTCTTCAAAACCCCAAAACCCTAATTTGCTTTCCAAATTATCAAAACCCTTGAATTGGTCCAACCCAACTAAAGATTCAAAGTTCAGAGTTACTGCTTTGGTCCAGAATCACATTTATCAAGCTTGTAGGCGATATATATATATCCATGGATAATGTAACAGATCTAGTCTCTTGGACCTCAACCCGGCTAGACCCTAGGGCCCCAGTATCTTGATCCTCAACTCGACTAGACTGTTATAGTTTTTGAGGTTTACGACCCGATCTTTTCACCTTAAAAACATCACATTTATCAGCTGGGCTCGGCTTACAACCCGATCTTTTCACCTGTAACACCCCCACATTCAGTACACACACACTATAACACCACAATGTAGCATATGTGCACCGAATATAGGAGTGCTATGGCTTTTCATCAACATTCAAAACATTTTTATATAATTCCATCATCTTTCTCAATATACATTATAGATATATAAATACATTTAAGTAGTACACAGCGGAAGTTATAAAATATTTACACATATGAAAACATTTGAGTACATATTTATCATTACATATATATTTACAATATAAACAAAATCTTTACAAAATATAAAAGAGTTATACATGATTGGCAAATCTCCTCTGATCTTTAAGTTCCCAAAATCAACTCTTCAATGTCTACTCTCACTCGGTCTAGAAGAGCTCTCGGGTTCAACTCTATTACCTGCGCGATTAAACACTATCGCGCTAAGCCAAGGGCTTAGTAAGACAATTCATGCTAATGTTATGCTTTAGTGCAATGCAATGTTTCACATTTGTATTAATAAATCAACATCAATGATACACACACAATTAGTAAAGATCATACTCAACAAACAATATTCCGTGAATAGTCCGTTTCATCATATAAGTAATATTAACATTTCATTACATTAGAACAACATTTATATTATACATAAAACCTAGACACCTATGGGCCCATCAAGTATTTAATACGATATTCAGAATTCAGAATTACTACTTTGGTTCATAAACACCATTATCAAGCCCGTAGGCAACATATACATATATATCTCTATCCATGGATAGTGTAACAGACCCAGTCTCTTGGATCATCAACTCATCTAACTCGAGGAGATCCTCAACCCGGCAAGACTGTTACAAATCTAATATTTCATAATATCAATTATCATAGTGTAACAGACCCAGTCTCTTGGACCTCAATTCAACTCAATTTGAAGAGATCCTCAACCCGGCAAGACTGTTAACTTTCATTAAATAGGCATGCCTCCAAAAACCAGAACTCTGAAACGGAATATCATATTAAACATACACTTATTTCATTATTCTCTTTATCAAACTCTTTCTCAATCTTTCTCATCAATTAGGCAAACATGCCATACATCATTCAATTATATCATCATAGCCAATCACAATGGCTTTATAGCATTTCATATCTCAATTCATATTGTGTATATAGCATTATTAGTATCACATTTCAAAGTACATTATTCATAATACACATCACCATTCACAAGCCTCACAATACACAATACATAACCTTATTCATGTAATATCATATGCATTATCAATTCCATATCATCTCACATTTCATGATTCAACAATGATGTTAGACAAATGATATCTATTTTGATCCTTGACAACTCAAATGGATGATCTATTTAACATGTATTTGAAAATCTTGTTGTAGGATTAGATTGCTTTCAATAAGGTGAACAGAACCTTTCTAGCGGTCGCGCCTCACCTGAATACGACCGCCCCATACAATTACAAGATGAAACCTTATTACAGTAGGTTTCGCGGCCAGAAGCCCGACCTAATTCACGACCGCACTTCACAATCAAAAGATGAAGCCTTATTACAGTAGGTTTTGCGGCCAGAAGCCCGACCTAAGTCGCGACCGCACTTGAATAATAGCGACCGCCCCAAATTACGTGTCTCTCATGCATAAACCCTAAATGTAACCAACCCTCTTCCAAATGCATTTTAACATATAATTCCCAACACAAACTCACTCAAATGGATATAACTCATGTCCATCACAATAACCACTTAAACAACACATTTGAAAACAAACCATCTCAAAACCCTAACTCAAACTTTACTCTTGATTTTCCACTACCAATCTTCACTTATTTTTCCATAATCACAACCAAACCAACACCAATTCCAATTTTTAACTTTAAATCAATTCTAACACTTGCAAACACATATCAAATACACCAAATCATTACATCAACAAATCACACTTCACTTTAAACATAACTTCAAAATTTACAAAGGAAAACAAGAGATTTCTTACCTTAGATGAAGAAATTTCACAAATCTCTAACCAAACTCTTTGATTGCCTCTTCAATTGAACTCTAGCATCAAGAACACTTCTCTTCCTCTTTCTCTCCTTCAATCACCGGCACCTATAATGAAAAGAAAACAAAATAGCCACAAGTCAAACACTTTTCCATCTTTTAATCTCCACCAAGACATTTCTAAAGGTAAATTACCTCAATGCCCTTAACCATATAACTCACATTTTGTCTCATATAAGTCCATTTAAGTAATTACACACTCAACACAAAAATATCTCTTTTCCTTTGACTCTTCCTTTGACCCATTTATATGTTATATATATCATCATATACACAACATATACCATTCTCTCTAAACCCTATTTTCTTTCCCAATTTCTTTTCTCTTGCAATTATCATATATATACAATCCAATATAACAACAACAACAATAACAACAATAACAATAACCTAATCAAAACTTCTAGACCATATATGAGGATATTACATCACCTGCCCAGCAATTCATTTCATAGGCATGCCGCCAAACCCAGAACTCTGAAAATTGAATAACATACTAGGCACACAATTAATTCATTTGTCTCATTATCAATCACTTTCACAATTCATTCCTCATAATAAAACTAGGCTCATTGCCTTAGTATATCATCTTTTCTCATTCTTCTATTTCATCTCAATATTGATTGGTTACACTATGTTTTCACATCTCGTATCATATTTCTTTTCATATACAATACATTACTCAATTGCATGGATACATCAACATAATTCACATTATGCATATCATAACATACAACTCATTCATCAACAATATATCAAGTAACTTAACACATTTCTCAACTAAATGTGTTAAGTCCCAATGTCATATAAATATATGCAATCACTCAAAATTTGTACTTACCTCAAGAGCAACTCACACCAATCTAACCACTCCTCTTCCAAGATAACTCACAACACTTGGATTAGGGCAACCCAATCTCTTCAAAACCTAATCCAAAAGTGATCATACACACTCACTTAGAGATACACATGAGATAATATGGATAAGAACCAACTAGGGCAAATTCTACCTATGACATGCTCAACAACACGGGCGTGTCCCTGACCGTGCCCTAAACTCACAACACAGAGGCTTTGACACGCTCAGTGACATGGGCGTGTCATTGGCCATGTCAATTCTCTCCCAACACAGTGGCTCTGTGTAGACCCTTAATTTTTTACCTAGTCCGGTCCAATATATTTTAATTAGTCCAAAATAATTTGTATTATCTTAATTAAATAATTTTTACTTTAGTATCTAATTTTTATTATAAAATAATAAATATAAATAAATAAATAATAAATAAAATAAAATAAAAATAAAAATAAAATAAAATCGAAGACGGAGAAATCGGCAACGAAAAAATCATCGTTGAAAACCAGCGCGGGACGAAATGGCAATGGGCCATTTCGCCCGCGGGAGTTTCCTGTGGGCGAAATGGCCTGCAGGCCAATTCACCTCCCGCTGTCGCAGCCCACTGCGGTAGGATTTTAGCCAGCGCATTTTTTTCGCAGTAGTTTTTTTTCGCCAGTAAAATTTATCCGACTCAAATTTTTCTGAAACCTAATACAATTAGGTTTCGGTTTCCTTTTCTTAATGAATGTTATATTATGTGAATAACTAAGATTAATAAAAAAATCTTCTATAAATAATACCAAAAACAATACAAAAAGTATCAAGAAATTGGGATGGAAATCTGAAGAAAAATTGAAATCGAAACTGAGGAGGAAAAGCTTTGAATCAATATGATTTTCTTGAGAGAGCTAACAACAGTTCAATCCATCAAAGGTAGCAAAGCTTGCCTTTGTTTTTGTTCATCCAAGAAGCAATTTTTGGTGTAACCTACGAACGAAGGTTTGAGTTCTTAATTTCTTTTTGTTTCTTACAGTAGCTTCGTCCTTTATTTAATTCATAAGATTACACACTTAAAACTTCAATCTTTGAAGATGTGATAACTTGATCTTTGTTTCCAGAAACCTTAAGAGAATTCCTCTATTTATAGATACCTTTAAAAACTTTAATCCGTTTCTTTGTTTTTTCCAAAAAACCTTAAATCGTTCTAAAACTGTAGCACCCCGATACCCCTTATACGTACACAACATGCTATTACGATCGTAATATACGTATACTGAATATAGAAGTGCCACGGTTTACTAAACACACAAATCATCCCTTTACAATAATATGAACAAATTTAAAACATTTAAGTTATATTATAAAACACAAAAGATAAAATGTTTATTCAAAACACAACGGAAAATATAACAAATATTTATAAATACATATACATCAAGACTCAAGTTTTACAAAACATAAAATATATACATGTTTAGCAGTATGTCTTTGACCTTTAAGCTCCACTATCAACACCTCAAAATCTAGAATCTACTCGGCCTATAGGAACTCTCCGGTTCTTCCCTGTCACCTGCGCGATGAACCACAATCGCGCTAAGCCCACGGCTTAGTGGTACAAACTACAATAATATTATGCTTCAATGCAATGCCAATGTCACACAATCAAGTTTCATAAACAATTCAAAAGAATGTTATATTTCAACTCCTTACATTGTTCAATAACTTATCAAAACATTCCAGAAGTAATACTCACAATTTCCATACACATATTACACATCATGTTGTTTCACCATTCATGAATTACATTTAAACAAAGACAAGCATGGGCCCAAAGACACTAATATTGTCACATCCGCCTATCGTATTTATGCAGTGTAGTCACATGCATAGTGAGAGAAGGGGAAAGGAGAAGATAATTCCTGACAACGGCCCCAGATAAGGCTATAGGACAACTGGGACCTACTTGAAGAAAAATGCAAAGTGTTAGGGAGGTGATTGTAATTTCAAAAAGATTTGAGGAGGTGACTGTAATTTTCAAAAGTTTTGGGGAGGTAAATGTAATTTCCAAAAGTCGTACTGGATGTTCTTAATAGTGCACATAACAGATTCCAAAAATGGAAAATAGAGAAAAACCGGGTCACAACTGTAACATCCCGAATTCCAGATTGGTAAGAAACAGACATAGAGGATATGATTTAGGCTTAGAACAAAGGAACTTAGAACATGACCTATAACTTGAGCTCGAATTTCATCCAAGTTAATGACAGAATTAGAGAGTCTCAAAGAAGAATTAATTGTTTATTTGTGTCTTAGATAGACGTATAACTTTAAATTACCCAATTTGGAGTTTTACAGAATAAGATATGATGGATTTAGTAGACAATGTGCAAGCTGCCTCAGGACAGCATAGTAGGCTTAACTTCAAAGGACCGTCAAAAATGAGATATAGCTCGGATCGACCTAAAATTTTGAAACAATATATCCCCGGATATCTAGTTTCAGTGGGAATAAGAATTACTTAATTTGGAGTTGTGAGTAAAAAGATATTAATAAAGAAAGACAGTAAGGTCAGGAAGGGATATCAAAAGGACCTAAGTGGAAATTTCTCAAAAGTTAGGGGCAACTATGTAAACTTAAACATTAAGTGTCGGAAGTTCTTAATAGTGCCCATATCCGACCCCGGAAGAATATTCTAGAGATTAATAGGGTCATAACCGTGGGTTTCAATTTTTCCCGAAAATGCACGGTTTAAAAGTTACAATCGATTAATCGTTGGAGGGTATTTTGATATTTTCACACCCTAGACTATAAAATTACAGCAAAAGAAAGTTGAGGGGGGTCAAAATATGAATAAAAGGAAGCCTAAGGGCTTGCCAAATAAATAAGATAAAAGAAGGAGGCAAGTGGGCCAATCATAAGTAGCCATTTAGCATTTATTAAAAGAAGAAAAGAAAAAGAGATGGACAAATGGCTCTAAGGCTTTCATCCACCCCAAAAGTGGATCATAATTAGCCATATAGCATTTATTAAAAGAAGAAGGCAAGTGGACCAATTAAAAGTGGCCATTTTTGCTATAAGGTGTACCAATTAGAAGAAGGCAAATGGACCAATTAAAAGTGGCCATTTTTGTTATAAGGTGTACCAATTAGAAGAAGGCAAATGGACCAATTAAAAGTGGCCATGTTTTGTTATAAGGTGTACCAATTAGAAGAAGGCAAATGGACCAATTAAAAGTGGCCATTTTTGTTATAAGGTGTACCAATTGGAAGAAGGCAAATGGACCAATTAAAAGTGGCCATTTTTGCTATAAGGTGTACCAATTGGAAGTCAACATCTATTCACCACTTATGGTTGCCATTTGTATCAAAATAAGCTAAGGAAAGAAAGTATAAAAGCCCCCTCTTGCATGGTGAATTCGTCCAAACCATAAGAGAAGGAAGAAGGAGGTATTTTTCCTAAGTTTAAGGCTTTTGGATTTAAAGAGTTTGGTGACAAACAAGATTATAAGGAAATCAAGGAGACAAGGAAGGAAAGGAAGTGATATAGAATAAGGACTAAGGAAAAGCAAGGTTTGGTACTTTAACATAAAAGAAATTTTCATTTCTTACAAACTTTTGTTCATATGGTATATATATGCGTGTATATGGTATATATGTGAATATATATGATACATATGTGAGTATATGTGGTATTTGTGTAAGTATATATTCTATATACATGGAGAATATGTGGTATATATATGAAGTGAATGGGTATATATATATGAAATGTTATATATGCTCTACTCGGTAAATGAGTAAAACCGGTCTGGAATGGGGGTTATATCGTGTGAGGTCAAGATCATGGCAACTAGTCGTGTGAGACCAAGACCACGCAGTTATATCATGTGAGGTCAAGATCATGGCAACTAGTCGTGTGAGACCAAGACCACGCAGTTATTCTATATCGTGTGAGACCAAGACCATGGCAATTAGTCGTGTGAGGTCAAGACCACGCGTAACTCTATACGAGGCCTCATTCTGAGATCGGTGTATTCATAATTACCTTGTGGAGCGAACTGATAAAATGATAATACCTGAATATATGACATGTATGGATTGTTTTTACTGTGATATTATTTTCCAATACGACTCATTGCTTTTAAAAGTGCATTATGCTTTTATTATTTATTTTTCGTAATTAGTTAAAGTACCCACTAAGCAATGCTTAGCGAGTTTAGTTTCTTCTAAACTCGTAGGTTATTAGCAAGGAGCCAGTAGCGAGCAGAAGAGTCCTGCGATCCATCGGTCATCAACAAACTTAGGTGGTGCTCTTTATTTTGTATTTTGGTGTTAGAAACTGGCATGTACTTATTTGAGCAATACAAAGAGATAACTTGATGTAGCATGTAAATCTAGTAATGTATAATAACTGTATGGTTTTGAATTGAATTGGATTGTGGATATAGAAGTGTGAACTTTTCTTGCAGGATTGTAGTTGAGGTTATAAGGGTGGATTATTGGGAGTGTACTTGAGTTGAATTGTGAAACAAAATGTTTTTCATAAATAAGAAAAATTAGTTTTGTCGACACTTGGGACCACCAATTATAGGGGAAACTCTGGCAAATTTTTTTTTAAAACATGCACTTAAAAATTTGCTAAGTAAAATATTAAGACATAACCACCATGAGATAACAGTCCATCTTGGTCTATAAACGTAGGCTAAGATGGGGTGTTACAACAACGACGCGTAACGGTTTTTCCAGAAAATGCACGGTTTAGAAGATATAGGGGATTTTGACTAGGGACATTTTGGTCATTATACATGAATCCGAAGTAGGAAATAAAAACAAGAGTGGGTAGAGGACATTAAGGGGGTAAATATGAAATGATCGTCAGTAGAAACGGGGCCCGGGCAACACCCGAGCAAAGAAAGGACCTAAAAGAAATTTTGTAAAAAGTCGAGGGCTTATTGGTAATTTTTCAAAACGACTTGGAAACCTAAAATAGACTTTAAAAATAGAAAGTAGAGGTCAAGAGGATCAAAACTATATGTAGTTTGACTCGTGGAACTATACGGTTTAAAAGATATGATCGATTAATCGCCGGAACGTAAAGTGGGCTCGGTTTCATGACGGGACCGGATGGGAAACCCGGGACAACTTTATGATATCCTATGGGAAGAGGGACAAGTGGAAAGATGTAAAGGAAAAGAAAACTAAAAAAAAAATCTAAGGTTGGCCAATCAAAAGTAAGCATTTAGCATGTGTAATAAATGAAGAAAGAGAAAGGTGGACAAGTGGGCTTAAAGAGCTTAACCAACACATAAGGTGACCATCATTTCCTTTGTATATAAATATAAGTGAAATGAAGAACAAACTCTCTCTTTTTCCACTTACAAAATTCGGCCAACAAAGGGAAACACCAAAGGACTTCCAAGTTTCTCCAAATTTGATTTTTAAGGTAAGTTTTTAAGGTTTTCTAGTAAGTAGACTTTAATTTTAGTATTAATTTTAGGTAGTTATATATTTATTGGAAGATTGGAGATTAGAGTCTTTATGTGGAATTGGAAAAATATTAAGTAAGTGATGAGATTAATTGATTAAATGGTAGAATCAAGATGTATAAAGATTAATAAGGTTGGATTAGGGTTTCGGTTGGAAAAGAAATGGAGGATAACTTATTATTTTAAATTTCTAAGGTTTCTGTTGTATTTTGAATTTATTGAAGGAGAAATAAAGAATTAAAGAAGGAGAAGAAGGAAAAGCTAAGAGGAATTAAAGAAATAAGGTTTGGTACTTTACCTTTGAATAATTAATTTTGGGTTGTTTAAATTTAATTGAAACCACATGTTTTGAGAAAATTTGGCAAGTTGATTTGGTAAGTTGTTTTGGACTTTAATTAGTTTGATTTGAGTTAAACATGCAAAAGTTATCAAAGGGAAGTGTTTGAATCTTCACTTTACTATTAAAGAAGCCTTCATATTGATTTGCAAAAGAAAAATAAACTATCCTATGTATTTCATACGTTTGGGCCGAAATGGTCCCAAAAAGACAGCTTTCTGGATCTTTTTGTGGCAATTATTTGAGGTAGCTAATGAATGAATTTTTCAACGAAATTTTACGTGCAATTAGTTAACATATGAAATAAGTTTTATGTAAAATTTAAGCCAAAAATAAGATCATTTACTTGGTCAAATGCATGACTGAATTGGACTGAAATTTTGACAAAAACCCAGATTTTACTATTCATTTGGTCATGCCATTTTGCGTTGCCAATTTTTCATGCCGCGACACTATTCATTTGGTCAATTTTTGATCTTTTGAGGAATGCTTTGAAATGTTTAATATGTTTATTGTGGATATTAAATATGCGAAAAAAAGGGGAATGGTTTGACTAAAGAATGTGTTGCGCGGCATAAATGGCAAAGTGCGATGGGAATTTAAAATGATTTCGCGAGTCATTCTAAAATGAGGTTTGAGACTTAAATTGAATCATTTTAACATTTTTGCTCTACTGGATAGTGGGAGTGGTAGATAAGGGTATGGTGCACTATACTAACGCATGCAGTACTGCTCATTATTGTGATATGATATTTTATTCAGTGGTGAGGCCACTGAAGCCAATGGGGAGGCCCATTGGTTAACCAGGATGGGGAGGCCCATTCCTGTTATCTGATATCGGTGGTGAGGGCCACCTATGTTACAGTGGGGAGGCCCACTGCCTTATCACTATGGTTCCCTATATACCAGTAGAGCCTGAATCAAAGACATGTTATTTTTCGTTAAACTATATAATGCCAATGAGTTTGAATTATAATTTTACATTATTGAAAGCATATCACACTAAATGTATCACGATTTCGATTGGTATAAAGTTGGTTGATTGGGGATTTAATTATTTCCTTTGATTTTTAATACTTTCATATACTACTTTTATTTTTATTGGTAAAGTACCCACTGAGCGACAACGCTCAGCGAGTTGAGTTTTCTTGACTCGTAGGTTTGGAGCAGTAGATTTCGGTGAGTAGCATCGAGCAGCACAACACAGCGCAGCACCTCAGAGTAGCCTTTAGTTTCCATTATGAGTTAGCTAGTTGTGGCATGTATATGTATATATAAGATTGAGAGTCAGTATGTGATACTGTACGATATTGGTATGTAATAATAATAAATCTCTACTTTAGTCTGGATTAGAAGTGTGAATTTTTCTTGCAAGTTGTAGTTGAGGGTATAAGGTGGATTCATTGGGAGTGTATTGGAAACTGATTGTATTCACATTGGTATGTGTAAAATGTTTTCAAAAATCAGAAAAACAAGTTTTTTCGACACTTGGGATCCAAATTTCTAGGCGAACCTCTGGAAAAATTTCTGTAAAATCGGAACAAAAATTTGACTAAGTAAAATTGGTAGCAACATTTGGATAGTGTGGCGCCTCTACTCGGCTTACACATGTAGGTCGGGAAGGGGTGTTACAATTGTGGTATCAGAGCTCCGGTTTAGCCGCTTCTGGGTAATCCAACATAGGAGGATGTACGTTTTATGTCGGGAGTGGCCATTACCGACGTAAAATGAGATATCCTATAGTAAATAGGAGATAAAAAGTAGGCATCATTCAAGAAGGAAATATAGGAAAATAAATAAGGGTATGTTTGCATATATTTGATTAAGTGTTTTGTCTTTATATACATGCCACATAGGGTTTAATAGTGCTGCTGAGTTGTGCTGCTTTTGATTGTGATTTATGTGTTAGAATATATAGATGTCGCGAGAGTCCTCTCAAAGTGCCGTAGAGGAGGAAGTTGAATCTCGAGCGTCACATATTGTAGAGACGTACGTATCTGAAACCCCGGAGGCTGAGCAACCACCCGCTGATGCTCCTATTCCTAATGAAATGTTGCAACAAATGGCTGCCGTATTTCGGCAGATAGCCGGCATTGCCCCAGCCCCACCCTCAGCGCCAGCACCCGTACCAGTACATGCTGTAGGAGGGGAAAGGAAACCCCCGATAGAAAAGATAAGAAAGTACGGTGCGAAGGAGTTTAAGGCTCGAAGGGGCGATGATTCTTCTACAGCCGAGTATTGGCTGGAAGGAACGGTAAGAGCCTCAGATCAGTTACAGTGTACTCCAGAGGAGCGAGTGGTATGTGCTACTTCCTTATTAGTGAAAGAAGCGTATGTCTGGTGGGACACAGTTCGACAACGAGTTCCATCGGAACAAAGGACATGGGATTTCTTTGTGAATGAGTTCAAGAGGAAGTTTATATCGGAGGCATATCTAGATGCCAAGAAAAAGGAGTTTCTACACTTAAAGCAAGGTCGACTGACCGTTGCTGAATACGAGAGGGAATTTACTAGGCTGAGTAGATATGCCAAGAAGACAATTGAAGACGAACATGATAGGGGTAAGCAATTCCAGGATGGTTTGAATAATGAGATTCGAATGCAGCTAATTGCTGCTAATATCAAGGAATTTTCCGAGATGGTCACTAGGGCTTTGGAAGTAGTGCAATGTCAGAAGGATGAGCGAAATAGGAGACAGAGGGTAAGACCAAGAATTGATACCCAGAGTTATTCAGAAAATTTCCAGCAAACAAGGAAACAGTTTAGAGAAGGTAGTTCCATGGGAGGAAATCAGAGCAGGATATCCAGTCAAAGGTCGATTCGGGGCGGCCCGAGTCAAGCTACCTCTGTAGCTAGTACTAGTAGGTCTGGGAGAGGACAAGGAAGAGGGCATGGCCAAGGTGGAGGTAACTTTGGTCAGTTTGAAACTATCGGAGGAAGTGAAAACACCCATCCACGCTGTGTTCAATGTGGGCATAGGCATTCAGGAAAATGTTGGGACAAGGCCTGGGTATGTTTTATTTGTGGAGCGAAGGACCACTTTAAACGAGAATGCCCCTTAAGACAGCAAAACACACTAGATAATATCGAAAGATCTCGAGCCATAGCTGGTAGAGGTCGAGGAGGAAATCCATCGCGAGCACAGTCGGAGACGGTGGATAGACCAGAGCTAACAGCCCCTGCGAGGATGTATGCAATGAGGGGGCGTGAGGAAGAAGAGGCTCCGAATGTCATAACAGGTCAGTTAGTTATGTTTGGAATGCCGATTTATGCTTTAATAAACCCAGGTTCTTCACATTCACATATATATGCATGAAAAATGAAGAATTAAAGGATTTAGAAGTAGAACTTGAAACAGATGGAGTGTTAGTTATAAATCCTTTGGGTAGTGAGATGGTTACCAGGAAGGTAATAAAGGATTGTCCGGTAGAAGTACACGGACACACTTTCTTAGGTGATCTGTTTGAGTTTCCATTCCAGGAATTTGATGCAATACTTGGAATGGATGAGCTGACCAAACATAAGGCATTAATGTACTGTTCGTGAAAAAAAAAGATGGGTCCCTAAGACTATGTGTGGATTATCGGCAGTTAAATAAGCTTACAATTAAGAATAAATACTCGCTATCCCGGATAGACGATTTATTTGATCAATTGAAAGGTGTGGGAAATTTTCTCAAAGATTGATCTGAGATTCGGCTATCATCAATTGAAGATTAAAGATGAAGATATACCAAAGACTACATTCAGAACCCGATATAGACATTGTGAGTTTATTGTAATGCCTTTTGGGCTCACGAATGCACCTGCGGTATTCATGGATTTGATTAATCGAATTTTCCATTCTTATTTGGACTAGATTGCCGTGGTATTCATCGATGACATACTGGTTTACTCCAAGAATGCAGAGAATCATGACCGACACTTGAGAATCGTGTTACAAACATGGAGGGAGAAGCAGTTATACGCCAAATTCAGCAAGTGTGAATTTTGGAAAGAAAAAGTGGCTTTTTAGGACATATTGTATCGGCGGAAGGAATAAGAGTTGATTCTAAGAAGGTAGAAGCAGTATTGGATTTGAAAGAATGTTATTAGTGGCCAGGGATCAAGAGAGATGTGGTAGATTACGTGGCAAAATATTTAACCTGCCAACAAGTAAAGGTAGAACATCAACTACCCTCGGGACTTCTACAACTTATTACGATTGCAACATGGAAATGGGATCGCATAACTATAGATTTTTTGGCGGGACTACCACTGACAAGAGACAAACATGATGCAATATGGGTGATAGTAGACCAGCTAACTAAGTCAGCTCAATTCTTACCAGTAAGGATGGACTACTCCCTGAATAAGTTAGCGGACTTGTACATTAAAGAGATTGTACGATTTCATGGAGTCCAACATCAATCATATCGGAAAAGATCTACGCTTTACGTCGAACTTTTGGAAAAAGTTCCAAACGACTTTGGGAACTCGAACGGACTAGAGTACGTCGTTTCATCCACAAAGGGACGGACAGTCAAAGAGGGTAATCCAGATCTTGGAAGATACGTTAAGAGCATGCATATTAGAATTCAAAGGTAGCTGGGAGAAGTATTTAAGTTTAATGGAGTTCGCTTACAACAACAGCTACCAGTCCAGCATACAGATGGCTCCTTATGAAGCACTATAAGGACGAAAATGCAGGACTCCAATTTGCTGGACGAAATTAAGCGAAGCAAAGATCGTGAGCCCAGAGATAGTTAAGTAGGCCAAGGAGAAAGTAGAAATTATCCGGGATCGGTTAAAAGCTGTGACGGATAGAACAAAAAATAATAATAATAATCATACGAGGACCTGAAGAGAAGGGACATAGAATTCAATGTTGGTGATAAGGTATTTCTTAAGGCTTCACCATGAAAGAAAGTGCTAAGATTTAAACAAAAGAGTAAGCTAAGTTCAAGGTTATTGGGCCTTACATATTCATTGAACGTATAGGTCCGGTAGCTTACCAATTGGCGTTACCACCCAAATTAAGTAAAATACATGATGTTTTCCACGTTTCAATGCTAAGGAGGTATCGTTCAGACCCAACCCACATCATACAAGTTCAATACATTGAGATTCAGCCTGAACTGACATATGAGGAAGAGCCGGTAGAAATCCTAGCAAGAGAAATCAAAGAGTTGCGAAATAAGAAGATTCCATTGGTCAAAGTGCTTTGGAGAAATCACAAAGTAGAAGAAGCTACATGGGAACGCGAAGAAATTATGAGGAAGCAATACCCATATTTGTTTTCACTTGATGAGCTTCGGGACGAAGCTTAAATTAACGAGGAAGGAACTATCACATTCGCCTATCGTATTTATGCAGTGTAGTCACGTGAACAGTGAGAGAAGGGGAAAGGAGAAGATAATTCCTGACAACGGCCCCAGATAAGGCTATAGGACAACTGGGACCTACTTGAAGAAAAATGCAAAGTGTTAGGGAGGTGATTGTAATTTCAAAAAGATTTGGAGAGGTGACTGTAATTTTCAAAAGTTTTGGGGAGGTAAATGTAATTTTCAAAAGTCGTACTGGATGTTCTTAATAGTGCACATAACAGATTCTAAAAATGGAAAATAGAGAAAAACCGGGTCACAACGACGCGTAACGGTTTTCCAGAAAACGCACGGTTTAGAAGATATAGGGGATTTTGACTAGGGACATTTTGGTCATTATACATCAATCCGAAGTAGGAAATAAAAACAAGAGTGGGTAGAGGACGTTAAGGGGGTAAATATGAAATGATCGTCAGTAGAAACGGGGCCCGGGCAACACCCGAGCAAAGAAAGGACCTAAAGGAAATTTTGTAAAAAGTCGAGGGCTTATTGGTAATTTTTTAAAACGACTTGGAAACCTAAAATAGACTTTAAAAATAGAAAGTAGAGGTCAAGAGGATCAAAACTATATGTAGTTTGACTCGTGGAACTATACGGTTTAAAAGATATGATCGATTAATCGCCGGAACGTAAAGTGGGCTCAGTTTCATGTCGGGACCGGATGGGAAACCCGGGACAACTTTATGATATCCTATGGGAAGAGGGACAAGTGGAAAGATGTAAAGGAAAAGAAAACTAAAAAAAAAAATCTAAGGTTGGCCAATCAAAAGTAAGCATTTAGCATGTGTAATAAATGAAGAAAGAGAAAGGTGGACAAGTGGGCTTAAAGAGCTTAACCAACACATAAGGTGACCATCATTTCCTTTGTATATAAATATATGTGAAATGAAGAACAAACTCTCTCTTTTTCCACTTACAAAATTCGGCCAACAAAGGGAAACGCCAAAGGACTTCCAAGTTTCTCCAAATTTGATTTTTAAGGTAAGTTTTTAAGGTTTTCTAGTAAGTAGACTTTAATTTTAGTATTAATTTTAGGTAGTTATATATTTATTGGAAGATTGGAGATTAGAGTCTTTATGTGGAATTGGAAAAATATTAAGTAAGTGATGAGATTAATTGATTAAATGGTAGAATCAAGATGTATAAAGATTAATAAGTTTGGATTAGGGTTTCGGTTGGAAAAGAAATGGAGGATAACTTATTATTTTAAATTTCTAAGGTTTCTGTTGTATTTTGAATTTATTGAAGGAGAAATAAAGAATTAAAGAAGGAGAAGAAGGAAAAGCTAAGAGGAATTAAAGAAATAAGGTTTGGTACTTTACCTTTGAATAATTAATTTTGGGTTGTTTAAATTTAATTGAAACCACATGTTTTGAGAAAATTTGGCAAGTTGATTTGGTAAGTTGTTTTGGACTTTAATTAGTTTGATTTGAGTTAAACATGCAAAAGTTATCAAAGGGAAGTGTTTGAATCTTCACTTTACTATTAAAGAAGCCTTCATATTGATTTGCAAAAGAAAAATAAACTATCCTATGTATTTCATATGTTTGGGCCGAAATGGTCCCAAAAAGACAGCTTTCTGGATCTTTTTGTGGCAATTATTTGAGGTAGCTAATGAATGAATTTTTCAACGAAATTTTACATGCAATTAGTTAACATATGAAATAAGTTTTCTGTAAAATTTGAGCCAAAAATAAGATCATTTACTTGGACAAATGCATGACTGAAGTGGACTGAAATTTTGACGAAAACCCAGATTTTACTATTCATTTGGTCATGCCATTTTGCGTTGCCAATTTTTCATGCTGCGATACTATTCATTTGGTCAATTTGTGATCTTTTGAGGAATGCTTTGAAATGTTTAATATGTTTATTGTGGATATTAAATATGCAAAAAAAAGGGGAATGGTTTGACTAAAGAATGTGTTGCGCGGCATAAATGGCAAAGTGCGATGGGAATTTAAAATGATTTCGCGAGTCATTCTAAAATGAGGTTTGAGACTTAAATTTAATCATTTTAACCTTTTTGATCTACTGGATAGTGGGAGTGGTAGATAAGGGTATGGTGCACTATACTAACGCATGCAGTACTGCTCATTATTGTGATATGATATTTTATTCAGTGGTGAGGCCACTGAAGCCAATGGGGAGGCCCATTGGTTAACCAGGATGGGGAGGCCCATTCCTGTGATCTGATATCGGTGGTGAGGGCCACCTATGTTACAGTGGGGAGGCCCACTGCCTTATCACTATGGTTCCCTATATACCAGTAGAGCCTGAATCAAAGACATGTTATTTTTCGTTAAACTATATAATGCCAATGAGTTTGAATTATAATTTTACATTATTGAAAGCATATCACACTAAATGTATCACGATTTCGATTGGTATAAAATTGGTTGATTGTGGATTTAATTATTTCCTTTGATTTCGAATACTTTCATATACTACTTTTATTTTTATTGGTAAAGTACCCACTGAGCGACAACGCTCAGCGAGTTGAGTTTTCTTGACTCGTAGGTTTGGAGCGGTAGATTTCGGTGAGTAGCATCGAGCAACACAACACAGCGTAGCACCTCAGAGTAGCCTTTAGTTTCCATTATGAGTTAGCTAGTTGTGGCATGTATATGTATATATAAGATTGAGAGTCAGTATGTGATACTGTACGATATTGGTATGTAATAATAATAAATCTCTACTTTAGTCTGGATTAGAAGTGTGAATTTTTCTTGCAGGTTGTAGTTGAGGGTATAAGGTGGATTCATTGGGAGTGTATTGGAAACTGATTGTATTCTCATTGGTATGTGTAAAATGTTTTCAAAAATCAGAAAAACAAGTTTTGTCGACACTTGGGATCCAAATTTTTAGTCGAACCTCTTGAAAAATTTCTGTAAAATCGGAACAAAAATTTGACTAAGTAAAATTGGTAGCAACATTTGGATAGTGTGGCGCCTCTACTCGGCTTACACATGTAGGTCGGGAAGGGGTGTTACAATTGTGGTATCAGAGCTCCGGTTTAGCCGCTTCTGGGTAATCAAACATAGGAGGATGTACGTTTTATGTCGGGAGTGGCCATTACCGACGTAAAATGAGATATCCTATAGTAAATAGGAGATAAAAGTAGGCATCATTCAAGAAGGAAATATAGGAAAATAAATAAGGGTATGTTTGCATATATTTGATTAAGTGTTTTGTCTTTATATACATGCCACATAGGGTTTAATAGTGCTGCTGAGTTGTGCTGCTTTTGATTGTGATTTATGTGTTAGAATATATAGATGTCGCGAGAGTCCTCTCAAAGTGCCGTAGAGGAGGAAGTTGAATCTCGAGCGTCACATATTGTAGAGACGTATGTATCTGAAACCCCGGAGGCTAAGCAACCACCCGCTGATGCTCCTATTCCTAATGAAATGTTGCAACAAATGGCTGCCGTATTTCGGCAGATAGCCGGCATTGCCCCAGCCCCACCCTCAGCGCCAGCACCCGTACCAGTACCTGCTGTAGGAGGGGAAAGGAAACCCCCGATAGAAAAGATAAGAAAGTACGGTGCGAAGGAGTTTAAGGCTCGAAGGGGCGATGATTCTTCTACAGCCGAGTATTGGCTGGAAGGAACGGTAAGAGCCTCAGATCAGTTACAGTGTACTCCAGAGGAGCGAGTGGTATGTGCTACTTCCTTATTAGTGAAAGAAGCATATGTCTGGTGGGACACAGTTCAACAACGAGTTCCATCGGAACAAAGGACATGGGATTTCTCTGTGAATGAGTTCAAGAGGAAGTTTATATCGGAGGCATATCTAGATGCCAAGAAAAAGGAGTTTCTACACTTAAAGCAAGGTCGACTGACCGTTGCTGAATACGAGAGGGAATTTACTAGGTTGAGTAGATATGCCAAGAAGACAATTGAAGACGAACATGATAGGTGTAAGCAATTCCAGGATGGTTTGAATAATGAGATTCGAATGCAGCTAATTGCTGCTAATATCAAGGAATTTTCCGAGATGGTCACTAGGGCTTTGGAAGTAGTGCAATGTCAGAAGGATGAGCAAAATAGGAGACAGAGGGTAAGACCAAGAATTGATACCCAGAGTTATTCAGAAAATTTCCAGCAAACAAGGAAACAATTTAGAGAAGGTAGTTCCATGGGAGGAAATCAGAGCAGGATATCCAGTCAAAGGTCGATTCGGGGCGACCCGAGTCAAGCTACCTCTGTAGCTAGTACTAGTAGGTCTGGGAGAGGACAAGGAAGAGGGCATGGCCAAGGTGGAGGTAACTTTGCTCAGCTTGAAACTATCGGAGGAAGTGAAAACACCCATCCACATTGTGTTCAATGTGGGCATAGGCATTCAGGAAAATGTTGGGGCAAGGCCTGGGTATGTTTTATTTGTGGAGCGAAGGACCACTTTAAACGAGAATGCCCCTTAAGATAGCAAAACACACTAGATAATATCGAAAGATCTCGAGCCATAGCTGGTAGAGGTCGAGGCAGAGGTCGAGGAGGAAATCCATCGCGAGCACAGTCGGAGACGGTGGATAGACCCGAGCTAAGAGCCCCTGCGAGGATGTATGCAATGAGGGGGCGTGAGGAAGAAGAGGCTCCGAATGTCATAACAGGTCAGCTAGTTATGTTTGGAATGCCGATTTATGCTTTAATAAACCCAGGTTCTTCACATTCATATATATATATGCATGAAAAATGAAGAATTAAAGGATTTAGAAGTAGAACTTGAAACAGATGGAGTGTTAGTTATAAATCCTTTGGGTAGTGAGATGGTTACCAGGAAGGTAATAAAGGATTGTCCGGTAGAAGTACACGGACACACTTTCTTAGGTGATCTGTTTGAGTTTCCATTCCAGGAATTTGATGCAATACTTGGAATGGATGAGCTGACCAAACATAAGGCATTAATGTACTGTTTGTGAAAAAAAAAAGATGGGTCCCTAAGACTATGTGTGGATTATCGGCAGTTAAATAAGCTTACAATTAAGAATAAATACTCGCTATCCCGGATAGATGATTTATTTGATCAATTGAAAGGTGTGGGAAATTTTCTCAAAGATTGATCTGAGATCCGGCTATCATCAATTGAAGATTAAAGATGAAGTTATACCAAAGACTACATTCAGAACCCGATATAGACATTGTGAGTTTATTGTAATGCCTTTTGGGCTCACGAATGCACCTGCGGTATTCATGGATTTGATGAATCGAATTTTCCATTCTTATTTGGACTAGTTTGCCATGGTATTCATCGATGACATACTGGTTTACTCCAAGAATGTAGAGAATCATGACCGACACTTGAGAATCGTGTTACAAACATGGAGGGAGAAGCAGTTATACACCAAATTCAGCAAGTGTGAATTTTGGAAAGAAGAAGTGGCTTTTTAGGACATATTGTATCGGCGGAAGGAATAAGAGTTGATTCTAAGAAGGTAGAAGCAGTATTGGATTTGAAAGAATGTTATTAGTGGCCAGGGATCAAGAGAGATGTGGTAGATTACGTGGCAAAATATTTAACCTGCCAACAAGTAAAGGTAGAACATCAACTACCCTCGGGACTTCTACAACTTATTACGATTCCAACATGGAAATGGGATCGCATAACTATAGATTTTTTGGCGGGACTACCAATGACAAGAGACAAACATGATGCAATATGGGTGATAGTAGACCAGCTAACTAAGTCAGCTCAATTCTTACCAGTAAGGATGGACTACTCCCTGAATAAGTTAGCGGACTTGTACATTAAAGAGATTGTACGATTTCATGGAGTCCAACATCAATCATATCGGAAAAAGATCTACGCTTTACGTCGAACTTTTGGCAAAAGTTCCAAACGACTTTGGGAACTCGAACGGACTATAGTACGTCGTTTCATCCACAAAGGGACGGACAGTCAAAGAGGGTAATCCAGATCTTGGAAGATACGTTAAGAGCATGCATATTAGAATTCAAAGGTAGCTGGGAGAAGTATTTAAGTTTAATGGAGTTCGCTTACAAAAACAGCTACCAGTCCAGCATACAGATGGCTCCTTATGAAGCACTATAAGGACGAAAATGCAGGACTCCAATTTGCTGGACGAAATTAAGCGAAGCAAAGATCTTGAGCCCAGAGATAGTTAAGTAGGCCAAGGAGAAAGTAGAAATTATCCGGGATCGGTTAAAAGCTGTGACGGATAGAACAAAAAATAATAATAATAATCATACGAGGACCTGAAGAGAAGGGACATAGAATTCAATGTTGGTGATAAGGTATTTCTTAAGGCTTCACCATGAAAGAAAGTGCTAAGATTTAAACAAAAGAGTAAGCTAAGTTCAAGGTTATTGGGCCTTACATATTCATTGAACGTATAGTTCCGGTAGCTTACCAATTGTCGTTACCACCCAAATTAAGTAAAATACATGATGTTTTCCACGTTTCAATGCTAAGGAGGTATCGTTCAGACCCAACCCACGTCATACAAGTTCAAGACATTGAGATTCAGCCAGAACTGACATATGAGGAAGAGCCGGTAGAAATCCTAGCAAGAGAAATCAAAGAGTTGCGAAATAAGAAGATTCCATTGGTCAAAGTGCTTTGGAGAAATCACAAAGTAGAAGAAGCTACATGGGAACGCGAAGAAATTATGAGGAAGCAATACCCATATTTGTTTTCACTTGATGAGCTTCGGGACCAAGCTTAAATTAACGAGGAAGGAACTGTCACATCCGCTTATCGTATTTATGCAGTGTAGTCACGTGAACAGTGAGAGAAGGGGAAAGGAGAAGATAATTCCTGACAACGGCCCCAGATAAGGCTATAGGACAAATGGGACCTACTTGAAGAAAAATGCAAAGTGTTAGGGAGGTGATTGTAATTTCAAAAAGATTTGGGGAGGTGACTGTAATTTTCAAAAGTTTTGGGGAGGTAAATGTAATTTTCAAAAGTCATATTGGATGTTCTTAATAGTGTACATAACAGATTCCAAAAATGGAAAATAGAGAAAAACCGGGTCACAACGACTCGTAACGGTTTTTCCAGAAAACGCACGGTTTAGAAGATATAGGGGATTTTGACTAGGGACATTTTGGTCATTATACATTAATCCGAAGTAGGAAATAAAAACAAGAGTGGGTAGAGGACGTTAAGGGGGTAAATATGAAATGATCGTCAGTAGAAATGGGGCCCGGGCAACACCCGAGCAAAGAAAGGACCTAAAGGAAATTTTGTAAAAAGTCGAGGGCTTATTGGTAATTTTTTAAAACGACTTGGAAACCTAAAATAGACTTTAAAAATAGAAAGTAGAGGTCAAGAGGATCAAAACTATATGTAGTTTGACTCGTGGAACTATACGGTTTAAAAGATATGATCGATTAATCGCCGGAACGTAAAGTGGGCTCGGTTTCATGTCGGGACCGGATGGGAAACCCGGGACAACTTTATGATATCCTATGGGAAGAGGGACAAGTGGAAAGAAGTAAAGGAAAAGAAAACTAAAAAAAAAATCTAAGGTTGTCCAATCAAAAGTAAGCATTTAGCATGTGTAATAAATGAAGAAAGAGAAAGGTGGACAAGTGGGCTTAAAGAGCTTAACCAACACATAAGGTGACCATCATTTCCTTTGTATATAAATATATGTGAAATGAAGAACAAACTCTCTCTTTTTCCACTTACAAAATTCGGCCAACAAAGGGAAACGCCAAAGGACTTCCAAGTTTCTCCAAATTTGATTTTTAAGGTAAGTTTTTAAGGTTTTCTAGTAAGTAGACTTTAATTTTAGTATTAATTTTAGGTAGTTATATATTTATTGGAAGATTGGAGATTAGAGTCTTTATGTGGAATTGGAAAAATATTAAGTAAGTGATGAGATTAATTGATTAAATGGTAGAATCAAGATGTATAAAGATTAATAAGGTTGGATTAGGGTTTCGGTTGGAAAGGAAATGGAGGATAACTTATTATTTTAAATTTCTAAGGTTTCTGTTGTATTTTGAATTTATTGAAGGAGAAATAAAGAATTAAAGAAGGAGAAGAAGGAAAAGCTAAGAGGAATTAAAGAAATAAGGTTTGGTACTTTACCTTTGAATAATTAATTTTGGGTTGTTTAAATTTAATTGAAACCACATGTTTTGAGAAAATTTGGCAAGTTGATTTGGTAAGTTGTTTTGGACTTTAATTAGTTTGATTTGAGTTAAACATGCAAAAGTTATCAAAGGGAAGTGTTTGAATCTTCACTTTACTATTAAAGAAGCCTTCATATTGATTTGCAAAAGAAAAATAAACTATCCTATGTATTTCATATGTTTGGGCCGAAATGGTCCCAAAAAGACAGCTTTCTGGATCTTTTTGTGGTAATTATTTGAGGTAGCTAATGAATGAATTTTTCAACGAAATTTTACGTGCAATTAGTTAACATATGAAATAAGTTTTCTGTGAAATTTCAGCCAAAAATAAGATCATTTAATTGGTCAAATTCATGACTGAAGTGGACTGAAATTTTGACAAAAACCCAGATTTTACTATTCATTTGGTCATGCCATTTTGCGTTGCCAATTTTTCATGCCGCGATACTATTCATTTGGTCAATTTGTGATCTTTTGAGGAATGCTTTGAAATGTTTAATATGTTTATTGTGGATATTAAATATGCGAAAAAAAGGGGAATGGTTTGACTAAAGAATGTGTTGCGCGGCATAAATGGCAAAGTGCGATGGGAATTTAAAATGATTTCGCGAGTCATTCTAAAATGAGGTTTGAGACTTAAATTGAATCATTTTAACCTTTTTGCTCTACTGGATAGTGAGAGTGGTAGATAAGGGTATGGTGCACTATACTAATGCATGCAGTACTGCTCATTATTGTGATATGATATTTTATTCAGTGGTGAGGCCACTGAAGCCAATGGGGAGGCCCATTGGTTAACCAGGATGGGGAGGCCCATTCCTGTGATCTGATATCGGTGGTGAGGGCCACCTATGTTACAGTGGGGAGGCCCACTGCCTTATTACTATGGTTCCCTATATACCAGTAGAGCCTGAATCAAAGACATGTTATTTTTCGTTAAACTATATAATGCCAATGAGTTTGAATTATAATTTTACATTATTGAAAGCATATCACACTAAATGTATCACGATTTCGATTGGTATAAAATTGGTTGATTATGGATTTAATTATTTCCTTTGATTTCGAATACTTTCATATACTACTTTTATTTTTATTGGTAAAGTACCCACTGAGCGACAACGCTCAGCGAGTTGAGTTTTCTTGACTCGTAGGTTTGGAGCGGTAGATTTCGGTGAGTAGCATCGAGCAGCACAGCACAGTGCAGCACCTCAGAGTAGCCTTTAGTTTCCATTATGAGTTAGCTAGTTGTGGCATGTATATGTATATATAAGATTGAGAGTCAGTATGTGATACTGTACGATATTGGTATGTAATAATAATAAATCTCTACTTTAGTCTGGATTAGAAGTGTGAATTATTCTTGCAGGTTGTAGTTGAGGGTATAAGGTGGATTCATTGGGAGTGTATTGGAAACTGATTGTATTCACATTGGTATGTGTAAAATGTTTTCAAAAATTAGAAAAACAAGTTTTGTCGACACTTGGGATCCAAATTTCTAGGGGAACCTCTGGAAAAATTTCTGTAAAATCGGAACAAAAATTTGACTAAGTAAAATTGGTAGCAACATTTGGATAGTGTGGTGCCTCTACTCGGCTTACACATGTAGGTTGGGAAGCGGTGTTACAAATATGCCATTCAACTTTCAGAGTTAATGTTTTGGTTCAATTATCACATTTATCATTATCATTATCCCAACTAGGTTTCAAGGATTTAGGTTCAACCAAGCTTCAAGGGGAACAAAGCATGCTAAGTATCAACCCAACTTGGCTTCAAGAACCAAACCCAACCTAGCTTCAAGGGTTGTAACATCTCTATTAGGCTTCAAGGACTAGACCCAACCAAGCTTCAAGGGGAGTTAAGCATGCTAAACTTCAACCCAACTTGGCTTCAAGGATCAAGCCCAACCTAACTTCAAGAGAGTGTTACTATTAGGCACGCCACCAACAACAAAACTCTGAAAATAGAATAACACATTAGCCACACAACTCATTTATTAATTCATTATCAATTTCATTCTCATTTTCTCATCATCATTTAGGCAAACATGCCTCAATCCTCTCATTTGCATTATTTTAGCCAACAATAATGGCTTCATATCTCTTTAATAGAGTATACATAATCAATTACATTGAATCTCATCATCCAGGCAAACATGCCTCAATTATGTCATTTACATCATTATAACCAACCACATTGGATTCACATCTCATTTCACATTAAGTCAATTCATCATTTAGGTGTACATAACCAATGGCATTAACACACATTTTAGATGCTCATCAATCATTCACATTATACCAATCATAACATTCATCAAATGTATTAACAATATAATCAATTACTTAACATATGTACAACCAAATATGTTAAGTATCAAAATCATGTAAATGTATGCAACCATGTAGTTTGTACTTACCTTAAAAACATCTCACACCAATCTACAACCTTCCTCTTCCAAGAATTCTTCACCACTTAGGTTAGGGCAATTCAACTTCTCACAACCTAATCCAAAAAGGAACATATACACACTTAATACCAATTCACATGAATTCCAATGCAATTATTCACTTATAAACCTCAAACTAGACTCATAAATCACAAATTACAAATCAACATCCCTCCCTAGGACCCCACGGTAGTGGCCTCCCAACCCCCACAGGTGTGGGTTAAGAAATGGTTCTGCCACCCTCACTCAAAACCCCACGGCCATGGCTTCCAATGGCCACTGTCGTGGCAACCAAGGGCCACGGGCGTGGCATCCAAAATGCTTCTATTTCGGACCAAAATCACATATTCTATGCTTCTAACTTCATCAAACACAAATATCATGAAGATAAACCAAAAACAATTAACCAAACTCAACATCTACAACAAAAATCACCAATTCAAAACCCTAACACAAGCACAACTTAACTCTTCCAACACAAACACCAACTTTACTTCTTATCTTTAACTCAAATCCAACACATACAAACACACCACAATCAAACCTAATCATACTATCACAAATCAACAAGCAAACTCAATCACAACTCAAATAAAACAAGGGAAATCAAGAGAGAACTTACCAAAGTTGATGAAACTTCAAAATTTTCCAACTTAATCTCTTGAATCTTCCTTCAATTTGATCTTGGAACACAAAACTCTCTCTTGCTCTCTTGTCTTAGTGATGTCCGGCCAAGAAAGGAAAAGAAAAGAAAATGAAGCAAAGTCAAACATTTATCTCCACTTAAATCTCCTTTAAAACTCCACCAAGTGTTTTAATATTAAAATAATCAATTTCCTCTCTTCCACTTATTTTATTTTTTTCCATTTCCATTAATTAATTAATAAAAACAAATTTCTTCTTTGACTTCCACACTTGACTTGTATATGTTGTATATATTTTCATATATACAACATATACACTCTCTCTTCACTTCTTTTTTCTTCCCAGTTACACATATATATTAAATCCAATTAAAACAACAATTCCAAAACTATTAGGGTGTATTTTGGGATATTACAATTCTCCCACTCTAAAAAGAAATTTTTTCCTCAAAATTACCTGATATCAAGTCCGAAACAGTTGAGGATATTGATCTCGCATTGCTTGCTCACTCTCCCAAGTTGCCTCTTTTCTACCATGATTCTTCCAAAGAACCTTTACCAGTGGCACTTTCTTATTTCTCAACTCTTTCATTTCATATGCCAAAATAGCAACTGGTTCTTCTTTAAATGTCAGAACCGGACTCACCTCAATAGATTCAATTGACAAAATATGAGATGGATCTGATCTGTACCTCCGCAACATAGAAACATGGAAGACATTATGGATTCTATCCAACTCAGGCGGCAAAGCAAGACGATAAGCAACTGGTCCAACTCTTTCCAATATCTCATACGGTCCAATAAAACGAGGACTCAGTTTTCCTTTACGACCAAATCTTAAAATCTTTTTCCAAGGAGACACTTTCAAAAATACTTTATCTCCAATATCAAACTCTATGTCTCTCCTCTTCAAATCTGAATAAGATTCTGTCGGTCTGAAGCTGCTTTTAACCGATCCCGAATTATCTTCACTTTCTCTTCAGTCTCTTTAACCAAATCAGGACCAATCAATTTGCCTTCTCCAAGTTCATTCCAACATAAAGGCGTTCTACATCTTCTACCATACAATGCCTCAAATGGTGCCATACCAATACTGGATTGATGATTGTTGTTATAAGCAAATTCCACAAGTGGAAAAAATCTGTCCCAACTTCCTGAAAAATCAATGACACAACTTCTCAACATATCCTCAATAATCTGTATTACTCTTTCTGACTGCCCATCTGTCTGCGGATGAAAAGCAGTACTAAAGTGCAATCGAGAACCCAATGCACTATGCAAACTCTTCCAAAACCTCAAAGTGAACCTAGGATCTCGATCAGACACCAAAGAAATTGGGACTCCATGCAACTTCACTATCTCATTGATATACAGCTCAACCAATCTCTCAAGAGAATAATCCATTCTAACTGGAAGAAAATGAGCTGTCTTTATCAACCTATCAATAATCACCCAAATAGCATCATGCTTCTTCTGAGTCAATGGCAAACCAGATACAAAATCCATTGTTACTCTCTCCCATTTCCATTCAGGCACTGTTAAAGGTTGAAGCAACCCTGTTGGAACTTGGTGCTTAGCTTTCACCCTCTGACACGTGAGACACTTGGATACAAGTTTCGCTATGTCTCACTTCATACCTGACCACCAATAATGCTGCTTCAAATCTTGATACATCTTTGTACTTCCAGGATGCATAGCAAAAGCAGATTGGTGTGCTTCCTCTAAAAGAATCTTTCTCAAACTAGCATCATCAGGAACACACAACCTATCTTTAAACCACAGACTACCATCACCTCTCACATGGAAATCTCGGCTCTCTCCATTGTGGCAATTTGACACAATCTTCTGGATTTTCTTATCAGCCAATTGAGCCTCTTTAATCTGATCCAATAATACCGATCTCAATTGCAACTGAGCCAACAATGCACCATCATCACATGATTCAAAACTAGCATGCAATGCTCTCAACTCAACAAGCAACGAGAGCGAATACACAATCATACCTGCCAAAGACTTCTGACTCAAGGCATCAGCAACTACATTCGCCTTACCAGGATGATAATCAATCAAACAGTCGTAGTCTTTGATCAACTCTAACCATTGCCTTTGTCGAAGATTCAGCTCCCTCTGAACACCCAAATATTTTAAACTTTTATGATCCGTATAAATAAAACATTTCTCCCCATATAAGTAGTGTCGCCAAATCTTCAAAGCAAATACTATAGCTGCCAATTCCAAATCATGTGTCGGATAATTGAGCTCATGCGGCTTCAACTGCCGAGAAGCATAAGCTATGACTTTACCCTCTTGCATCAAAACACATCCTAAACCATTATGTGAAGTATCACTGTAAATCACATATGGTTTATCTTCCACGGGTAAAGTAAGAACAAGCGCTTGAGTCAACAACTCTTTCAACTGCTCAAAACTAGCTTGACACTGATCTGTCCACACAAATCTAACTCCCTTCTGAAGCAATCTGGTGAGTGGAGTAGCTATCAAAGAAAAACCTTTCACAAAGCGTCGATAATAGCCTGCCAAACCCAGAAAACTTCTAACTTCAGTCATTGACTTTGGTGGACTCCAATTCAAAATAGCTTCAACTTTACTTGGATCGACTCTTATTCCATCTGTTGAATCTATATGACCGAGAAAAGTTACTTGGTCAAGCCAAAACTCACACTTTGACAGCTTAGCATACAACTGCTTCTCTCTCAAGATCTATAATACAATCCGTAGATGCTTGTCATGCTCCTCCACACTATGCAAATACACCAAAATATCATTGATGAAAACCACCACAAACTGATCCAGATAGGGTGTAAACACCCTATTCATCAAATCCATGAAAGCTGCAGGTGCATTCGTCAACCCAAAAGGCATCACCAAGAACTCATAATGCCCATACCTTGTGCGAAAAGCTATCTTAGAAACATCTTCAGCTCTAACCCTCAACTGATGGTACCCTGATCTCAAATCAATCTTGGAAAACACTGCTGCTCCCTTCAATTGATCAAAGAGATCATCAATCCTAGGCAAAGGATACTTATTCTTGATAGTCACTTTGTTCAATTGCCTATAATCAATGCATAACCTCAAAGTACCATCCTTCATCTTCACAAACAACACAGGAGCTCCCCATGGAGAAACACTAGGGTGAATAAACCCTTTATCCAACAACTCCTGCAACTGCACCTTCAACTCTCTCAACTCAGCAGGTGCCATTCGATAAGGAGTGATAGAGATGGGAGTGGTACCAGGCAACAAATCGATACCAAACTCAACCTCTCTCTCAGGGGGTAACCCTGGCAACTCCTCAGGAAACACATCTGGAAAATCTGCAACTGTAGGTATGCTATCAAGTTGAGAACCCACTATTCTTGTATCCACAACATGAGCAAGATAAGCATCACACCCTTTCCTAATCAACCTTCTAGCTGTTACAGCTGAAACAAACAAGGATGCAAGTTGTCTCTGCTCACTAGACACCATAACATTTCTACCACCACTGGTTCTCAAAGTAACACGTTTCTTTAAACAGTCTACCACAACTTCATGCTTAGACAACCAATCCATACCTAAGATCAGATCATATTCCTTAAAAGGCATTTCAATTAAATCACCATGAAACTCTTCACCTTGCACTATCACTGCACTGTCACGATGCACCTTACTCACTACAACACTATGTCCTAAAGGATTTGTCACCAAGACATCAAATCCTAAGGACTCTGAATGCAATTCAGACACAGGCAATATGGATGCACTTATGTCTGAATGAGTAGATCCTGGATCAATCAAAGCAAGAACTGGAATATCAAATAAAGAAAATGTACCCGCTATAACTGCTGAATCATCCGGCTGCCTCTACATCACATATACTCTCTGAGAAGATCCGGCCTCATCTGGCCTACTACCTTTGGATGAAGATCCTCCTCTCTGACTAAACCAAGGTCTACCACCTCTACTGAATCCTCTGCCCCCTCGACCACCTCTGCTGACACTGGGTCAAGAAACTGCAGTATCAGTCTGTCTATCATCCTGCATCTCAGGGCAATCTTTAATAAAATCATATGGTGACCCACATCTAAAGCATACTCCTAATCCACCCGTCTTCCAACAAGCACCCCCATGGGTCCTACCACAATGAACACATACAGGTGGAGTAGATCTCTGAACCACTGGAGTCGAAGCACTAGCTACAGAAACTATAGGTCTTGGTCTCTGTCTCTGATATTGAACTGACCTACTCGACTGCCTCTGGTTCCTGCTAATCCTCGGCACAAAACTTTCTCGGCCTCTCTTCATAGATGAAGACCCTGCCTCAAACTGGGGTCTCCTAATTTTGGTCTCTTCCTCGGTAGCAGCTGCTGCAATGCCCTATGCTCTCTCAACACTTCTGCCTGCTGCAACCAATTGAGAAAAATCCTGGTACCGAGAACCATCAACAATGCACATAATTGAGGGCCTCAAACCTCCTGCATCGGTCAATCTCATCAGAGATAATCCCACCGGCATAGTGACTCAACCGGATGTACTTAATCTCATATTCTGTCACTGTCTGGTTGTCTTGCCTCAAATTCAAGAATTCCATCTTCTTAACATCTTTATACTCCCTCGGAGTATATTTCTGCTCGAACTCCCTCAGAAAATCACCATAAGATAATGTAGGTGGATCATCCATGGCATGAGGAACCGTCTTCCACCAATCATAAGCATCCTTCTGCAATAAGGATCTAGCATAATCAAATTTCTCATCTGGAGTAGCTTGCAACTGGATAAATATCCTCTGCACTTTATCCAACCACTGCTCAGCTACTGCAGAATCTGTAGTGCCCAAGAAATCCTCAACCCCATATTTTCTCAATTTATCATAATGCCTCACCGGCACTTAAGGCTGTGGTGGCGGTGGTGGCTGCACTGGAGCTCCCCTCAACAGTTCTACCATATGCCTTAACCAATCCGGCGGTACCTCATCAGCAGCTGATCTCCTTGGCACTGAAGCAGGGGCCTCACTAGCTCTCTCAACTCTAGCTCCATCTCTACTCTCTTCAGGAGCTACACTCTCAGCACTACCTTCTATAGACTGACGTGACTGAGACGCCATCACTACCTATATCTGCAAACACAGCAGAATATACCTCATTAAAGATCAAAGACTGCCAATAACAAAACATGTATCTTATTTAAAAACCGTATTTTAAAATCAAAATATTTCTTTTTCTTACATTTTCCCTAGGTTGAGAATCTCACACCTAGGCTCTGATACCAAAATAATTGTAACACCCCTATACCCCGTATACGTACACAGCATGCTATTACGATCGTAATATACGTATACTGAATATAGAAGTGCCACGGTTTACTAAACACATAAATCATCCCTTTACAATAATATGAACAAATTTAAAACATTTAAGTTATATTATAAAACACAAAAGATAAAATGTTTATTCAAAACGCAACGGAAAATATAACAAATATTTACAAATACATATACATCAAGACTCAAGTTTTACAAAACATAAAATATATACATGTTTGGCAGTATGTCTTTGACCTTTAAGCTCCACTATCAACACCTCAAAATCTAGAATCTACTCGGCCTAGAGGAACTCTCCGGTTCTTCCCTGTCACCTGCGCGATGAACCACTATCGCGCTAAGCCCACGGCTTAGTGGTACAAACTACAATAATATTATGCTTCAATGCAATGCCAATGTCACACAATCAAGTTTCATAAACAATTCAAAAGAATATTATATTTCAACACCTTACATTGTTCAATAACTTATCAAAACATTCCAGAAGTAATACTCACAATTTCCATACACATATTACACATCATGTTGTTTCACCATTCATGAAATACATTTAAACAAAGACAAGCATGGGCCCAAAGACACTAATATGCCATTCAACTTTCAGAGTTAATGTTTTGGTTCAATTATCACATTTATCATTATCATTATCCCAACTAGGTTTCAAGGATTTAGGTTCAACCAAGTATCAAGGGGAACAAAGCATGCTAAGTATCAACCCAACTTGGCTTCAAGAACCAAACCCAACCTAGCTTCAAGGGTTGTAACATCTCAATTAGGCTTCAAGGACTAGACCCAACCAAGCTTCAAGGGGAGTTAAGCATGCTAAACTTCAACCTAACTTGGCTTCAAGGATCAAGCCCAACCTAACTTCAAGAGAGTGTTACTATTAGGCATGCCACCAACAACAAAACTCTGAAAATAGAATAACACATTAGCCACACAGCTCATTTATTAATTCACTATCAATTTCATTCTCATTTTCTCATCATCATTTAGGCAAACATGCCTCAATCCTCTCATTTGCATTATTTTAGCCAACAACAATGGCTTCATATCTCTTTAATAGAGTATACATAATCAATTACATTGAATCTCATCATCTAGGCAAACATGCCTCAATTATGTCATTTACATCATTATAACTAACCACATTGGATTCACATCTCATTTCACATTAAGTCAATTCATCATTTAGGTGTACATAACCAATGGCATTAACACACATTTTAGATGCTCATCAATCATTCACATTATACCAATCATAACATTCATCAAATGTATTAACAATATAATCAATTACTTAACATATGTACAACCAAATATGTTAAGTATCAAAATCATGTAAATGTATGCAACCATGTAGTTTGTACTTACCTTAAAAACAACTCACACCAATCTACAACCTTCCTCTTTCAAGAATTCTTCACCACTTAGGTTAGGGCAATTCAACTTCTCACAACCTAATCCAAAAAGGAACATATACACACTTAATACCAATTCACATGAATTCCAATGCAATTATTCACTTATAAACCTCAAACTAGACTCATAAATCACAAATTACAAATCAACATCCCTCCCTAGGACCCCACGGTCGTGACCTCCCAACCCCCACGGGCGTGGGTTAAGAAATGGTTCTGCCTCCCTCACTCAAAACCCCACGGCCATGGCTTCCAATGGCCACGGTCGTGGCAACCAAGGGCCACGGGCGTGGCATCCAAAATGCTTCTATTTCGGACCAAAATCACATATTCTATGCTTCTAACTTCATCAAACACAAATATCATGAAGATAAACCAAAAACAATTAACCAAACTCAACATCTACAACAAAAATCACCAATTCAACACCCTAACACAAGCACAACTTAACTCTTCCAACAAAAACACCAACTTGACTTCTTATCTTTAACTCAAATCCAACACATACAAACACATCACAATCAAACCTAATCATACTATCACAAATCAACAAGCAAACACAATCACAACTCAAATAAAACAAGGGAAATCAAGAGAGAACTTGCCAAAGTTGATGAAACTTCAAAATTTTCCAACTTAATCTCTTGAATCTTCCTTCAATTTGATATTGGAACACAAAACTCTCTCTTGCTCTCTTGTCTTAGTGATGTCCGGCCAAGAAAGGAAAGGAAAAGAAAATGAAAAAGAAAATGAAGCAAAGTCAAACATTTATCTCCACTTAAATCTCCTTTAAAACTCCACCAAGTGTTTTAATATTAAAATAATCAATTTCCTCTCTTCCACTTATTTTATTTTTTTCCATTTCCATTAATTAATTAATTAAAACAAATATCTTCTTTGACTTCCACACTTGACTTGTATATGTTGTATATATTTTCATATATACAACATATACACTCTCTCTTCACTTCTTTTCTCTTCCCAATTACACATATACATTAAATCCAATTAAAACAACAATTCCAAAACTATTAGGTGTATTTTGGGATATTACAAAAACACTAAAAATCATCCTTCTGTTTCCCTAAAACCTCAGAAACCTAATTTATTCCTTCTGTCCCCAAAAACCCTAAATTGTCTCTTTTGTTTTTATAAACTTTAATTCGTTTTCTCTATTTTCAAAAAACCCTAAATTACTTTTTCTGTTTCTTTAAAAATCAAACCCTAATCTATTTTCCAATGTTTTAAAACCTTAAAACCCTAAACTTCACTTTACAGCTTCTAAAAAATCACATAAAGTTTTATAAAACAATAAATTGTTTTCTCAAACTCTAAAAAAAATTCATTCTCCGAAACCCTAATTCTAAAACACTAAACCCTAATTTAACTCCAAAACCCAAAACATTGAACCCTAACTCCCTTAAAACCTAAACCCTAAAGTTTTCTAAACCCTAATCTTTTAAACCTTAAAACCCTATAAACATAATCAAACACAGTAAGCTTTCAAACATAATCCAATGACCGTAAATCATAAATCTAAATATTTTAAAGTGAGTAGACCCTTAATATTTTTGACCCATTGAAATCCGATAGGAATTTCACGAGGGTGAAATGGCCTTTGTCCACCCGCAGGCCAGCTCGCATGCCCGCTGCCGCAGCTTTTTTACCAGGGCATTTTTTCCACAGCAGTTTTTTTTTCACAAGCGAAATTTTTTCGACGTAAATTTTTTGAAACCTAATGCAATTAGGTTTCGGTTTCCTTTTCTTAATGAATAATAGATGTCATGAATAACTAGAATTTGTCATATAAAACTTCTATAAATAAGATCAAAAAACCAAAAAAAAGGGGGGAAGAAAAAAGGAGAAAATGGGCAGAAGCTTGGAGGAAAAATTGGATCTGAAACTAAGAAGGAAAGAGGTGAATCAATCTAAATTTTTGAGAGAGTAGAAAAACAATTCAAGCAATTCAAAGGCAGCAAGCTTGTGTTTGATTTTGTTCATCCAAGATGAAATTTTTGGTGGAACCAACAAACCAAGGTATGCATCAATTGTTTAAATTTTTCTTCACAGTAGCTTAAATTATCAAATTATGTCTTTTAATTCAAAAACCTAATAACCTCAATTCACTTTTTTTAAAGTTTAAAAACCTTAATTCGTTGCTTTGTTTTCCAAAAAGTTTAAAGTTGTTAGTTTTTTTTCTTCAAAACCCCAAAACCTTAATTTGCTTTCCAAATTTCCAAAATCCAAAATTGAGATCTGTTTCTTTCCAAAAGCCCTAAAAACTTCTTTTTTGCTTCTATAAACATTAATTCGTTTGATTTATTTTCATAAAGTTTCATAAAATTATCAATTGTTTTTCGAAATTCTAAAAACTAATTCATTGTCCGAAACCCTAATTCAAAAATCCTAAAACCCTAATTCAACTCCAAAACTCAAACAGTGGACCCTAACACCTTTAAAACCTAAACCCTAAAGTTTTCTAAACCTTAATCCTTTAAAACTTTAAAAACCATATAAACATGATTTTACACAGTAAGCTCAAAATGATAATTCATTAACCGTAAATTACAATCTAAGTGTTTTGAAGAGCCTAAACTCTAAATTCATGATTTTACATAACAAACCCTAATTTGGTTAATCAAAGAATTTTACCAACTTCTTGAATCATAAAACTTTAATTTATTTTAATTCCTTTAAAAACACACAGTAGCCTAATTCCACAAAATCTAAAACCCTAAACACATGAAATAAATAATCCTAAATGGAAATAGTAGCCATAATTTAGAATTTTATTTGCCTTATTCAATTCTATATTTGATTATGCTTTGATTTATTTTATATCCTTTAATTTATTTAAGTTCAATGCTTGGTTTATTTAATTTATCATGGATGGATGTTTACTTTCTATTGATATAATACCTTTGATGAATGATTTATTTATGATGAATGGTTATTTACTTTTATCAATTTATTTAGATTTCCAAATGTTGTAAGAGGTATGTTTCCACTTGGTGGGTACCTCATTAGTTAAATATCATGTAATTTAAATTGCTTTTCTATTTTAGAACCAATGTAAAGGGCATGTTTCTACCTTTCGGTGGGTGTCTTATTTAGGCATGGGATGTAAGGACATGTTTCCATCTTCGGATGGGTGTCCATTTATTTGTTTTATTTTGCTTGGACATTGCTTTGATTTTAATATAATGATGCTTTCTTTTTATTGTGTGTAATATGGATAATGTTGCTATATTTAAGAATTTTATAATATTAAGACCTGTAAAGGAGGCCGGTTCCATTGAATCGGGCGTTGTGGGGGTGTTGGGCCATTTCTCACCTTCCCCACACGTACCCAACTTTCCGAACCCATTAGAAAGTTGGGGATTCCTTAGGAATCGAGTCATCCACCCCTTTCTTTTTCCTGGCCCGTCCGGGTGGCGACTCCATTTTCTTCGGACTTAGGTCTGTGTTCTCTAAGAACCCGAGCCTAAACAGTGTCGAAGTAGCAAAAACCATTCCACCGGGAGTGGGGGCAAAAATCCCCGCTCACAGTGGCGACTCCACTGGGGATAAGAGAAGTTGATTCCGTTGGTCTTTTTATTATTCTATTCTTTCTTATAATGATATTATCCATTGCATCATATTAGATTGCATTGTGTGCATGAGTTAGGACACCCGAGTTACCCGTGTTGTGTTATGTAAGGGATACCATACTTTCACTCAAGTTATGGAGATCAAGCATGGCATAACCACTCATAGCCTCGTACCATTTGGTATATACTTGCTATGGGAACCTAAGCCTTTTAACCCAAAGACTAAAGCTCATGTAATTGGCCTAGTTACTTTCCTTAGGTTGTACCCCAAATGCATGTTGTTTGACTATAGTTAATTTATCTTGGCTTAAATCATGGCTTATTTGGTTTGTTATTTTTCTAATATGACCTAAGTACATTGTAAGCTCAAAAAAAATTTTTCTTTAAAGTCCAAAAGACCAAAGCTATTTTCAAAACATTTCAAGATGCTCTTTGGACATAAAATTTTTCTAGAAATAAATCAAAAATTCTTTTTGCTCATGGCCCAAATACTAAGCCCAAAATCCATTTTTCCTAAATTCTTTTTACAATGGGCTTAGAAACAAAATTATTTTCATCCAACCTTTTCTTACAAAGAGCTTGCAAAGTATTTAGGTCAATTACGAAATACCAAAAATCAATTGTGGGCCTAGTTTATACTAAGAATATATTAACAATGGGCTTGTTTTTGGCATGAATCATTAGTTACCTTTTTCAAGTGAGAAATCTATTCATAATAAACCTCTTAATTTAGTTTTAATCCAATATAGCATAAAAGCTACTTTAGTTGGTTGAATGGATTAAAACCTAGTTAATAGGAATTATCATGGATTGATTTCCATTTTTGAAAATATAACTATTGGTTGAAACGTCTGAGGGAATTATTCGAAAATAAGATACCCCATATTGGTATTTTGTTAACCATATACCTAGGAAAAGAGACTCGCCATTCGTGTGTGGATGTTATAAGGTTGGAAGGAACGTCCTATTTATCCTTGTTTGTTTATTGTTTGTGCATGCATACATGCATACATTTGCATCTCATATCCTTGATCATCTCTGGCTCACAGACCTAGAGTACGATAATTCAAGAGCATACAACGACACCACCTACAACATTTCAAGGATGGATGCAAACTAGCTAAGGGACATAGTTGATGAAGTTGTCAAAGCTAGGATGGCCGAACTACAAGACCAATTGGTTGAAATTATGAAGACCCAGTTGATTTAAATTCTGGAGATCATCGACAATGCTAATAAGGCATCTCCCATTGACATAAGAAAGAAGGAAAAGGCAGCATTAACAAGGAACATGTCTACTGATACAGATCAAATGAAAAATGAGAGATCAATCCCTATTCTACAAGACCAACCGAACCATGTGCTAACTAAGTGGAGCAATAAGAGCGGCTATCACCCTAGTGGGCAAAGTTAAAAGGAAAGAGGAGGTGTTGAGAAAGATGCCACAACTAAGCCAACAAAGAAGCGTAAATTTTCAAACTTAAGGGAGCCTTTGTAAAAAATGTTAGAAAATCTAATGAAAATGGATTTGCTACAAACATTGGCACCTCGGCCTCTACATAAGCCTCTACCGTCAAATTTTGATGCCAAGGTCTTCTGTCAATTCTATCAAATGCAAGGGCATGAGATAGATAAATGTGTTTGATTAAGGCATGAAATCCAAGATTTGATTGACAGTGGAAAGCTGCCTGAGCCTGATAAGCCCAACACTAAGAATAATCCTCAGCCTAAATTTGGAAGGGCATCATCGCTTACAACCTTCACGAAGAGTTTTATCTTATCACCTTGTCATGATATGGATAGAGAAGCTGCTAAAGATGATGATGAAGCAATGATCCTTGATGGTGGAGAAAATCCATGTCCTTGAGATGTCAAAATAAATGAAGTATCTTCGACTCCAACTCAATGAACTTTCCTTAGCTTGAATATTGCTTTTCAATTTTACTTTCTTTTTGGAACTATTGTGTTTTTCAAATTTAAAGTTACTTGAAATAAATTACTTTCATCAAAATTTTTGTTGGTCTTTGTTCATTTTGGTGCTCAACTAATGAGGAATCTAGCTTGATAATTCATGAATTAATATATTTATGCATCATGACTTGAATGACTTTACTAGGTGAGGGAATTGCTCTATAGCATTGAGTTGTGTATGCTTACTTAGAGAGGGCTCTTGCATAATTATCTTTGTCTAGGTCCTAGTCAGTCTTAGAACATGCTTTGATGAACTTTCGAGGTGAAATTGAACTCTGTTTATCTAAGGGATAGATGATCTAGGCATTGTTTGGTCAGCCAACAACTAGTATCCACCCATTAAAGATCAATCCCTAGTTGTTCCTTTGAGCCTTCATAAAATTTTAGCTTTCTTTTAATTGGCATATAACCCCAACAACCTACCCTGAGCTATTGTGCTACTTTTGACAAGTCTTATGATCACTAAGATGAAGAGGCAAGAAGATCAAAAGAAATCAATGATTAGTAAAGATCATGAAGATAGTTGAAGCTCTCAAGACCATAAGGATAGTTGATGTTTTCAAGACCATAAGGATAGTTGATGTTCTCAAAACCATAAGGGTAGTTGAAGTTCCCTTAATATCTCCAATATATCAAGACAACATCAACATCAGAGTAACAAATGATTTATTCCTATTAAAGAAGATTTATGTTACTCCACTTATCCATTATTGAAAGCCCAAGTTGGTACAAACAGGACAACTCTTTTAGAGCTAGAACAAAAAAAAACAAACAAACAAACCAACTAAAAAAACAAAAAAGAGAAGAAAAGTAAACAAGAGAAATGAGAGCAAAGAAAAAAGAAGAAGAAAAGCAAAAAAAAAAGAAAGAAAAGAGAAAAGAAAAAAAAAAAGAAAACCCAAAATGGTTCATAAAGCCAACTGAGTTCTCTTTGACCTAAGACAACAAAAGGCTTCCATTTGGTTTATAAGGATGGTTTTACTTGAATTGGTCCAACCCAACTAAAGATTTGATCAAAATCAAAGGAAAAGGAGAAAGACCATTCAGTTCTTAAATGTTCTGTACTTGATAGTCCTACAAGGAAGAAGGACACAAATGATAAAATGCTCAAAGAAAGGGAGGAGTAAGAAAAATAAAAGGAAAGAAAAGGGAAAAGAAGAAAGGAAACGAATTTGGGAACCAAACATTTTGCAAAGGCAAAAACTATCCTAATCAAGATCCGGATTAATGCCAAGAAGATAGAAGGAATTTGGAGTCTGGCAAGATTGTCTCTAAGATGTCTAAAATTCACACAAGAAATTTGTAGTGTGAAGGTTTGTCCCTTGTGTCACATCAGCTCCTATCTCAAAATGGCCTTCATCTAAACCCGTGTCCCTTATAGACCCCATTTCAAGCCTATTAAAGACCTGTTGATCTCTCTTGGTAGGTAGAGTCTATTAGTGGAGATAGTTTGGATAGGCATGCATATGAGATAGACAATATTTAAACTCAAATGAGACCTTTGGCCAAGTAATGTGTATGTGCCTATCTGAAGTGAAACAATTCTTGCTTAAATAGGAATGATTCTCGAGTTTAGTATGGTTACTAGGGTTGTCATGTTATAGATATGTTAATTTGGAAAAATCAAGTCCTGAGGTACATTGACATTAATTTGGCAAAGCCAACATTTGATTTCAAAATTAAAATTTAAAAATTCAAAAAAAAAATGTTTTGTCAAACAAAGCCTTCAAGTTAAGGGAAGTATGTTGAACCTCCAAAGGACACATTAGGCAAAGGAAATGATTATTGGCAAGGTCATGAAGAAGCTATCAACCGACATGTTAAAACATAATTCGAAATAGATGAATCCCTGACTCTGCTACTTGGGGCCTCCATTATTCATGTTTTCAACATCTTGAAGATAAAAGCCACAAATGCAAAGCTTTCAATCATTCAAATGCAAGACTTGAACAAGCGTCAAAACAGAACCAATGAGAACACTTCTGCTGATCACCTCAGTCTGTGAATCGATGGAACAATTGTAAGTATTATTTATGCATATCATACATACATGAGCATATCACATCGCACTTTCTTATCTTGTGTTGTCTATTCATTGGCAAAATGAACAACAAACACCCTGCGAAGTAAAGAATCAAAAGAAGATATCAAATCAGGGGGGCATGAAAAGCCCATTGCTTGAGAAAGCTCCAGTAATCTTGCAAAGAGAAGAAATGCGTGCTTGTGCGAAGAACTAGATGGAAAAAATATCAATCAGAGCATGCATAGAAAAATCATGGGTTTGAGCCTACATAGGGGGCAAAGTTTCTCCTTTTCAATTTTTTGAGTCTATATATAAAATGTTTTCAAACTCACTTACAAATATTTTGCCGCACAGGGGGCCAAGGAGAGGGTATAAGGTCCAATTAAAAATAGCTGAATTTTTGCAAAAAGGAAGAACAAAAGAATGAAACATTAGAAAAAAGATCAGTTCAGCTAAAAGAACTGAAGCCAGGGTAAAGACCCGATCTCCAATGGATAAAGATCCATGTTCCAAGGGTGAAGATCCGATCTCAAAGGATGAAGATCCATATTTTCAAGGGTGAAGACCTGATCTCAAAGTATGAAAATCCATTTACAAAGGGTGAAGACCCAAAGTCTCAAAGGATGAAGATCCATTTTTCAAGGTTGAAGACCCGGTCTCAAAGGATGAAGATCCATTTTCAAGGGTGAAGACCCGATCTCAAAGGATGAAGATCCATTTTCAAGGGTGAAGACCCAATCTCCAAGGATGCAGATCCATTTTTCAAGGGTAAAGACCCGATGCCAAGGATGAAGATCCAGTTCAAAGGATGAAGATCCATTTTCAAGGGTGAAGATAGGATCTCAAAGGATGAAGATCCATTTTGATGGTGAAGAATCACAATGCATAAAACAGCCGGAGCAGTCAGACTTCTCAAATGATAAAAGGTCAGTCAAACTCAGTCTCGGGTCTAAGTACCCAAATTCAAATTCAATCCAATGTTGGGTCCAAGTGCCTAATCTCGTGTCTAAGTACCCAATCTCGAGTCCAAGTACCCAAATCAAATCAATTTTGGGTCCAAGTACCCAAATCAAATCCAATCTCGGGTCCAAGTGCCCAATCTCAGGTCCAAGTACCCAATCTCGGGTCTAAGTACCCAAATCAAATCAATTTTGGGTCCAAGTACCCAATCCTAGGTCCAAGTACCCCAATTCAATCAATCTCGTGTCCAAGTACCCAAATCAAATCAATTTCGGGACCAAGTACCCAAATCAAATCTAATCTTGGGTCCAAGTACCCTAATCAAATTCAATCTGGGGACCAAGTACCCAATCCTTGGTCCAAGTACCCAAATTCAATCCATTCTCGGGTCCAAGTACCCAAATCAAATCCAATCTCGGGTCCAAGTACCCAATCCAGGGTCCAAGTACCCAAAACAAATTTAAATTGTCATCTCAAAAATTAAGTCTTATTGCTTTTCACTCTCTTTCACTAAAGTTTCAGATCATTCAAGCAGGAGGTAAACTGTAGACCCTTAATTTTTGACCCATTCAATCCGATAATCTAAAATAATTTTTTTGTGGTATTTTATTTATTTTAATAATATTTTAATTACAAATATTATTTCATAGTTATTTTTAATAAAAATATAAAAATATATAAAAAATAAAAAATCGGACGGATCGGATAGAATCGCATGGCAGCACTGCCGCACTGGCGCGCGGCAGGCCAATTCACCGCAAAAATGAACTGGCTGTGAATTGGGACACCAATTTCACAGCCAGATGCCACTAGCTGTGAAATTGGTCCGCTGCTCCCATTTTCGCCAGTGCAATTGCTGCCAGCACAGTCCACGGGCCCGACAGCTCACGCGCTGCCAATTGTTTAACCAAAACTTTTTATATTTGCTTTAGTATCTAATTTTTATTAATAAAAAATAAAAATAAACAAATAAAAATCAAAAAGTAAAAGTAAAAATAAAAATAAAAATCGGCGACGAAAAAATCATCTCCGAAAACCAGCATACAGGGCATGGCCGTGGGCCATTTCACCCACAGGAGTTTCCTGTGATGGCCAGGTCATTTTGCCCGCCCACAGGCCAGCTCGCGTGCTGCGGCAGCTTTTTCACCATCGCATTTTTTCTGCAGCAGTTTTTTTTCGCCAGCGAAATTTTTTCAACGCAAATTTTTCGAAACCTAATGCAATTAGGTTTCGGTTTCCTTTTCTTAATGAATAATAGATGTCGTGAATAACTATAATTAGTCATATAAAACTTCTATAAATAAGATTAAAAAAACAAAAAAAAGGGGGGAAGAAAAAAGGAGAAATCGGGCAAAAGCTTGGAGGAAAAATTGGATCCAAAACTAAGTAGGAAAGAGGTGAATCAATCTAATTTTTTGAGGAAGCAAAAAAACAATTCAAGCAATTCAAAAGCAGCAAGCTTGTCTTTGATTTTGTTCATCCAATAAGAAATTTTTGGTGGAACCAACAAACCAAGGTATGCATCAATTGTTTAAATTTTTCTTCATAGTAGCTTAAATTATCAAATTGTGTCTTTTAATTCAAAAACCTAATAACCTCAATTCACTTTTTCTAAAGTTTAAAAACCTTAATTCGTTGCTTTGTTTTCCAAAAAGTTTAAAGTTGTTAGTTTTGTTTCTTCAAAACCCCAAAACCTTAATTTGCTTTCCAATTTTTCAAAATCCAAAATTGAGTTCTGTTTCTTTCCAAAAGCCCTAAAAACTTCTTTTTTTCTTGTATAAACTTTAATTCGTTTGATTTATTTTTTATAAAGTTTCATAAAATTATCAATTGTTTTTCCAAATTCTAAAAACTAATTCACTGTCCGAAACCCTATTTTGTTAGTTTTTGTCATAGATTTGTAGTTTATTTGTTATGATAATTATTGCTTTCTTTAGGTATTTTGTTAGTTTTAATATGTTTATCTAGTGTTTTCATTAATTTTGGTAGTTTTAGTTTATTTCAGTGTTTATGTTGTTTTTGTCCTAGTGTTTAGTGTGTGTTTATGTTTGTTGGTTATTGTTTATTTAATTCTGGTTTAAAGTTTGTTCAAGTTTTGTTTTAGGTTTAATATGCAAGAACCATGCTAAGGAAGGTTAAAAAGCCAAGGAACCAAGAAGAAGAAAAATTGGACAGTGGCTGACACATGCAAAGGACACGGCCAAGCTTGTGGCCATGTCCCATACCCAGCTAAAGAGGAAGATCAAGGCACAGAAGAGGCACAGGCAAGGGACACGGCCAAGCTTGTGGCCGTGTCCTCCAAAGAAGCTCAAACACGGCCAAGTTGCTTAAGCTTGGCCGTGTCTCACTCAGTTCCAAAGCAAAAGGAAGAAAATCAATTAGTAGAAGACAAAGGCAAGGGAAACGGCCAAGTCACTGGCCGTGTCCCTCTAAAATGGTCCAACACGGCCAAGTCAACCTCCAACATGGCCGTGTCACTCAACCAAAGAAGAAAAGCATGCAGTAGTGAACACAATCAAGGGATACGGCCAGGCTTGTGGTCGTGTCCCTCCAAAGACCTCCAACACGGCCAAGTCTCATCCAACTTGGGCGTGTCTCTCATGAACCAAAGGCAACGCAGATTTTAAGCAGAGGTTTTGTATAAAAGAAAAAGAAAAAAGCTAGGGTGAGTGGTTGAGTTTTTGAGAGCTGTTTAGCCGTCAAAGAGAGTTTTAGGGTTTTGATAACTTGTTTTCTTTGATTTTGATTACACTTTGATTAATCTAGCTTAGATTAGATTGTTCTAGCCATTGAAACATCCTTCTTGCAAGATTTGAACAAGAGATTCTTCAGAAGCTTCAGGGAGTTTGTAATTTGGTTTTATTCTTGAACTTTATCTCTTTATTTTCATTGGAATTGTATTTATGGATATTATCATGTCTAAATTGATTTATTTGAATATTAATGAGATGAGTATGTTTGATAGCATTATGACCTAATTTGATCTAGTCTAGGGTTTGTATGGATCTGCTATGATTATATGAATTGGTTATTACTCTTAACTCAATTATTTCTTTAAGCCTTTATTGAATGAATTATTGCTAATATATAATTGATTGGCCACCAATTATGTGTTTTAGGTATTAGATGATGGATTGAGAGATGAAGTCTAATGCTGGAACAATTCAATTAAGGACTTAGGTGAATTAGAGATATAACCTAGGAAAAGATTATTTCAATTGGAACAAGATTATTTGAGAGAGGTTTGAATGCGAGAGCTTATTTCCTTTATTCAATTAATTAAGTTGCTTGAGATTTAATCTTTGAAATTAAATTGACTAAGAGGAATAACCGTTCATACATATAAGTAGCAGAGAAGTGCAAACCCTATATCATTCTATTAAGTGAATCAAAACATCAGCTCAATTTACTTTTATTGTTTTAAACTTCGATCAATCTGTCTTTATTAATTGTTAGCAATTTAAATTTATTCATTACTTGTTATTTATAATCTGATAATCAATTAGCTACTTTAGCTTCCTTGAGAGACGACCTTGGGGCGATGACCTTTGCTACAACTACCTCATATACTTGCGAGTGATGCTTTGTGGTAGAGTTAATTCGAGCGAAACAAGTTTTTGGCGCCACTGCCGGGGAGGCTAATTGGCGTAATTGTTTATTAGGCAAAAATACTTTAGATTTTTCATTGTTTACTTTTGATTTTATTTTGTCTATTATTTTAATAATTTCTTTTTCTAGAAATTTTGTTTATGCAAGGCAGTAGATCACTTGGAGGAGAGCTATACCCACTCATTCCAGAAATTTAGAGAGTGAAAAGGAGCAGGGAAGAGTTTGAGCTGTACACAAGATTTGATACTTTAGAGGAGGACACTTCTGATTTTGAGTCAGAATCTGCACAATCTGTTAAAATGGCAGAAGAAAGACAAAGGACTATGAGAGATTTTGCTAGATCTGTCATTGGAACTTCCACCTCTTGCATAAGATTGACAGATGCAGCAAGAAACTATGAATTGAAGAACATCCATTACAACATGCTGCCATCATTCTATGGAGTTCCAAATGAAGATCCTTTGAACTTTATTCTGGATTTTTATTCTACCCTCAACACTTTTCCATTGGGAGGACTAACAGAAGATCAGTTAAGGATGAGATGTTTTCCATATACTTTGAAGGATAGGGCAAAGAGCTGGCTTATGATGTTGCCCGAAAACTCTTCGACAACTTGGGAGCAAGTTTATAACAAGTTCATGGGCAAGTTTTACTCTCATCAAAAGACAGCTGAATTGAGAGGGAAGATTGCTCCACTCTCTCAATTTGAAGGAGAGCCATTTCATGAGGCTTGGGACAGATTTAAAATGTTATTAATCCAGTGTCCACATCTAACCCAGCAATTTCAGAATACAATTGATAATGCAGCTGGGGGAGCCATGGGAGAAAAAACAGCAGCTGAAACTTATGATATCTTTGAGATGTTGGGAGCTAATTCTCAATAGAAAAGTGTATGAGGAAGAAGTAAAGGTGAATCAACTGGAAGCCAATAGTGAGATGGTCAATCAAATAGCTGAGTTGACAAAGCAAGTGCAGATGCTGAATATGAAGAACAATATTTCTTCATCTACTCAAGAAGTGTGTGGAATCTGTGGGACTTTCGGGCATGGAATATATGTCCCTCTGCATATGAGTCTTTTGGTAATGCTGAGCAAGTCAATGCTATGGGGGGATTTCAACCAAGGACCCGAAATGATCCTTATTCAAATACATACAACCCTGGTTGGAGGAATCACCAAAATTTTTCTTGGGCAACAAATAATTCTCAGCAGCCTTTCCATTTGCTTCAAAGACAGAACCAAGAGCAGGGCCAATCCTCAAATCATGGGCAGTCTAAGATAGAGAATTTGGAGGAAAGTTTACAGGCTTTTATCCAAGTAAGTGCTAAAAATCAAGAGATGACCAATAAGAGGCTGGATTCATTAGAAGCATCTTTTAAGAAAGTGGAGACTCAAGTAGGGCAACTTGCACAACATATGCAGATTCAACAAAAGGGGAAATTCCCAAGTCAACCTGAGCAGGCACAATCAGTGACTGTTCTTAAAAGTGGTAAGGAAATTAACAATAATGTTGAAAATGATTCTGTGAATGCAGGTGACCAAGAGAACAAGGGGGAAGGAGAACCAGAGAACAAAGGTGCTGGAGATAGAACAATAAAGAAGTCCCTTTCAGCAGATTTACACAAGGCAAGCAATCCATACCGGCCACCTATACCATTCCCCAGCAGGTTGAAGGATGATAAACCAGATAAGCAATTTTCTAACATCTTCAACATGCTGTCTAAGGTAAGTATTAACTTACCCTTACTGGAAGCAATAAAGAACATACCATCTTATGCCAAATTCTTCAAAGAGCTGATCACCAAGAAAAAGAGGTATGAGCCGAATGAAAAGGTGATAGTTTCAGAGGTAGCTAGTGCTGTTCTACAGCATAAATTACCTCCCAAGCTAAAGGATCCTGGTAGCTTTATAATTCAAATTACTGTGGGGAATGGAAAAGGGACTGATGGCATGTGTGATCTAGGAGCCAGTGTAAATTTGATGCCTTATTATGTGTATAAAGAATTAGAACTAGGGGAGCTTAAACCAACCAAAATGGTGTTGCAATTAGCTGATAGATCTCTTAGATTCCCAAAAGGGGTTATAAAAGATGTGTTAGTTAAGGTTGGAGGGTTAATAGTACCTGTGGATTTTATAGTTCTTGACATGGAAGGAAGTAACCCTACACCATCAGCACACACTATTTTGCTGGGTAGGCCTTTTATGGCTACTACCAACACCTTAATAGATGTTAAAAATGGTAAGTTGTCAATGAATGTCTTAGGACAAACTGTTGATTTTTCTATTTTTTAGCACTTCTCCCATTCCTACAACTAATTTATATGAGGAATGTTCTTTAATTAATTGTGTTGAAGCAGTTGTTTCAGATGTTTTCTTACAGACAGGTTCCTCAGATAAATTGGAGCTGACACTGACCTTAGAAGAGGGGGCTAAACCAGTGGGGGAGACCCAAAGATGCCTTAACCCAAAGATGCCTTAACCCAAAGGCATATGAGAGCTCGAGGAATTATAAGGATCACACTAAAGCACTTCATGAGACATTGAGTCCAGGTATGAAAGTTTTACTTTTTAATTCTCGACTCCGTCTGTTTCCAGGTAAACTCAAGTCTCGATGGAGTGGTCCTTTCAAGATAATTAAGGTATGTCCTTCTGGTGCTATTGAATTGCTTAACTCTCGAACCAATAAGATTTTTAAAGTAAATGAACAGAGAGTTAAACCATATAAAGAAGAATTTCATGAAGTGAGGATCATTGACAGCACTTTGATCCATGATCCCTAAGTCTTGCATGATGTCCAGCTTTATGACATTAAAGAAGCGCTAAATGGGAGGCAACCCATCGGTTTGCATTTCTTTTTCATAGTTGTAATTTTAAATTTAGCAAGTTTTGATTTTATGTTTAGTCTAAATAAATGGAAAGGATGCTTTGATCGGTTTTTATTTTTCTAATGTGTTTCAGGGTTATCAGAGAAGAGGTTTGCAATTTCTTTGATATTTGGTGATATAAAATAAAGATTTCAAATTAAAAAAAATAAAAAAAAAATGTTAAAAGTGGCAGAAGGAGACATGGCCAAGGAGCTTGGCCGTGTCACATAGGACACGGCCAAGCCTCAGTAAAAACACATTCTCTTTTATTTTCAACAAACACTAATTCAAAAATCCTAAAATCCTAATTCAACTCCAAAACTCAAACAGTGGACCTTAACACCTTTAAAACCTAAACCCTAAAGTTTTATAAAGCTTAATCCTTTAAAACTTTAAAAACCATATAAACATAATTTTACACAGTAATCTCAAAATGAAAATTCATTAATCATAAATTACAATCTAAGTGTTTTGAAGAGCCCAAACTCTAAATTCATGATTTTACATCACAAACCCTAATTTGGTTAATCAAAGAATTTTACCAACTTCTTGAATCATAAAACTTTAATTTATTTTAATTCCTTTAAAAACTCACAGTAGCCTAATTCCACAAAATCCAAAACCCTAAACACAAGAAATAAAGAATCCTAAATGGAAACAGTAGCCATAATTTAGATTTTTATTTGCCTTATTCAATTCTATATTTGATTATGCATTGATTTATTTAATATGCTTTAATTTATTTAAGTTCAATGTTTGGTTTATTTAATTTATCATGGATGGATGTTTACTTTCTATTGATATTTAATACCTTTGATGAATGATTTATTTATGATGAATGGTTATTTACTTTTATCAATTTATTTAGATTTTCAAATGTTGTAAGAGGTATGTTTCCACTTGGTGGGTACCTCATTAGTTAAATATCATGTAATTTAAATTTCTTTTCTATTTTAGAACCATTGTAAAGGGCATGTTTCTACCTTTCGGTGGGTGTCCTATTTAGGCATGGGATGTAAGGACATGTTTCCATCTTCGGATGGGTGTCCATTTATTTATTTTGTTTTGCTTGAACATTGCTTTGATTTTAATATAATGATGCTTTCTTTTTATTGTGTGTAATATGGATAATGTTGTTATATTTAAGAATTTTATAATATTAAGACCTGTAAAGGAGGCCGGTTCCAATGAACCGGGCGTTGTGGGGGTGTTGGGCCATTTCTCACCTTCCTCACACTTACCCAACTTTCCTAACCCATTAGGGGGTTGGGGATTCCTTAGGAATCGAGTCATCCACCCCTTTCTTTTTCCCAGCCCGTCCGGGTGGCGACTACATTTTCTTTGGACTTAGGTCCGTGTTCTCTAAGGCCCCGAGCCTAAACAGTGCCAAAGTCGCAAGAACCATTCCACCGGCAGTGGGGGCAAAAATCCCAGCTCACAAAGGGTCCAAAACCTAATTTCATGATTATACATCTCAAACCCTAATTTGGTGAATCAAAGAACTTTACCAACTTTTTAAATTATAAAAACTTTAATCCATTTTAAATCCATTAAATCTCACAGTAGCTTAAACTCATGAATTCCAAACACATGAAATAAAGAAACTTAAATAGAAACAGTAGCCCTAATTTGAATCTTTATTTGCCTTATTTAATTTTATATTTGATTATGCTTTAATTCATTTTATATGCTTTAATTTATTTAAGTTCAATGCTTGGTTTATTTAATTTATCATGGATGGATGTTTACTTTCTATTGATGTTTAGTACCTTTGATGAATGATTTATTTGTGATGAATGGTTATTAACTTTTATCAATTTATTTAGATTTCTAAATGTTGTAAGAGGTATGTTTCCACTTGGTGGGTACCTAATTAGTTAAATATCATGTAATTTAAATTGCTTTTTCTATTTTAGAACAAATGTAAAGGACATGTTTCTACCTTTCGGTGGGTTTCCTATTTAGGCATGTGATGTAAGGACGGATGGGTGTCCATTTATTTGTTTTGTTTGGACATTGTTTCGATTTTAATATAATTATGCTTTCTTTTAATTATGGTGTGTAATATGGATAATGTTGTTATATTTAAGAATTTTATAATATTAAGACCAGTAAAGGAGGTCGGTTACAATGAACCGGGCGTTGTGGGGGTGCTGGGCCATTTCTCACCTTCCCCACACATACCCAACTTTCCGAACCCATTAGGGGGTTGGGGATTTCTTAGGAATCGAGTCATCCAGCCCTTTCTTTTTCCCGACCCGTCCGGGTGATGACTCCATTTTCTCCGGACTTAGGTCCGTGTTCTCTAAGGCCCCGAGCCTAAACATTGCCGAAGTCACAAGAAAATTCCACCGGGAGTGGGGGCAAAAATCCCCGCTCACAAAGTGTCCAAAACCTAATTTCATTATTACACATCTCAAACCCTAATTTGGTGAATCAAAGAACTTTACCAACTTTTTAAATTATAAAAACTTTAATCCATTTTTATTCCATTAAAACTCACAGTAGCTTAAACTCATGAATTCCAAACACATGAAATAAAGAAACTTAAATAGAAACAGTAGCCCTAATTTGAATCTTTATATGCCTTATTTAATTTTATATTTGATTATGCTTTGATTTATTTTATATGCTTTATTTTATTTAAGTTCAATGCTTGGTTTATTTAATTTATCATGGATGGATGTTTACTTTCTATTGATGTTTAATGCCTTTGATGAATTATTTATTTGTGATGAATGGTTATTAACTTTTATCAATTTATTTAGATTTCTAAATGTTGTAAGAGGTATGTTTCCACTTGGTGGGTACCTCATTAGTTAAATATCATGTAATTTAAATTGCTTTTTCTATTTTAGAACCAATGTAAAGGACATGTTTCTACCTTTCGGTGGGTTTCCTATTTAGGCATGTGATGTAAGGACATGTTTCCATCCTCGGATGGGTGTCCATTTATTTTTTTTGTTTGGACATTGTTTTGATTTTAATATAATTATGCTTTCTTTTAATTATTGTGTGTAATATGGACAATATTATTATATTTAAGAATTTTATAATATTAAGACCTGTAAAGGAGCCCGGTTCTAATGAACCGAGCGTTGTGGGGGTGTTGGGCCATTTCTCACCTTCCCCACATTTACCCAACTTTTTGAATCCATTAGGGGGTTGGGGATTCCTTAGGAATTGAGTCATCCACCCCTTTCTTTTTCCCGGTCCGTTCGGGTAGCTACTCCATTTTCTCAGGACTTAGGTCCGTGTTCTCTAAGGCCCTGAGCCTAAACAGTGCCAAAGTCACAAGAACCATTCCACTGGGAGCGGGGGCAAAAATCCCTGCTCACAGTAGCGACTCCACTGGGGATAAGAGAAGTTGATTCCGTTGGTCTTTATATTATTCTATTCTTTCTTATAATGATATTATCCATTGCATCATCTTAGATTGCATTGTGTACGTGAGTTAGGACGCCCGTGTTACCCGTGTTGTGTTATGTAAGGGATACCATAGCCCGAGATCAAGCATGGCATAACCACTCATAGCCTCGTACCATTTCGTATATACTTGCTATGGGAACCTAAGCCTTTTTACCCAAAGACTAAAGCTCATGTAATTAGCCTAGTTACTTTCCATAGGTTTTACCCCAAATGCATGTTGTTTGGCTATGGTTAGTTTATTTTAGGCTAAATCATGGCTTATTTGGTTTGTTCTTTTTCTACTATGACCTAAGTATATTGTAAGCTCAAAATAAATTTTTCTTTAAAGTCCAAAAGACCAAAGCTATTTTCAAAATTTTTCAAGATGGTCTTTGGACATAAAACATTTCTAAAAACAAATCAAAAATTCTTTTGTTCATGGCCCAAATACTAAGCCCAAAATCCATTTTTTCTAAAATCTTTTTACAATGGGCTTCGAAACAAAATTATTTTCATCCAACCTTTTCTTACAAAGAGCTTGCAAATTATTTAGGTCAATTACGAAATACCAAAAATCAATTGATTGAATGGATTAAAACCTAATTAATGGGAATTATCATAAGTTGATTTTCATTTTTGAAAATATAACTATTGGTTGAAACATCTGAGGGATATATTCAAAAATAAGATACCCCATGTTGGTATTTTATTAACCACATACCTAGGAAAAGAGACTCGCCATTCAAGTGAGGATGTTATAAGGTTGGAAGGAACGTCCTAATTATCCTTGTTTGTCTATTGTTTGTGCATACATGCATACATTTGCATCTCATGTCATTAATCCTTTCTGGCTTACACCCCTGGATTACGATAGTTCAAAATCTTACGACAATCCGACCTACGCCGGAGATGAAGTATCTAGCAACAACTCAATCACTTGCTCACCAAAAATAATGGATCCTGAACAAATTCAAAGAATGGTGGATGATGCCCTCAACCCCAAGATGGAAGAAATAAAAGAGGCCCTAGCTGAGACTATGAAGAACCAATTAACTGCAATCTTAGAAAATCATGCCGAGGCATCTGCTAGCACTAAGAAGCCAAGGGACAAGGGGAAGACTAAAGTTGGTGAAGTGGTTTTTGATGATGAAAAAGTGATCATTGATGATGATGATGATTGGGCTCAATACTACCAAGATGCTCAAGACAAGAAGAAAGAACCGAAGATAGTTGAAAGATCAACTATAGAGAAGACCGAAACTTCTGATGTTAAGAAGATGATTGTTGATTTAGAAAAGAAATTTGAGAAGAAATTGAAAATCAAAGAAATGTCCAAAGTTGACAAACTGTTTGAGCTAGACGAAGAAGTTCCATACAAATTCAAGTTGCCATCTTTTGCAAAGTTTGATGGAATTGGAAATCCTCACATCCATGTGAAGCAACATATCACTACCATGCAGTCTGCCCGAGCTACTAAGGCTCAAATCCTAAGGTAATTTATGCTCTCATTGAACCCTGTTGTCCAAAATTTGTTCAATACCTTAGATGATGGTACACAAAAGAGTTGGGATCTGCTTTACAAAGCCTTCATCCAACAATATGGATATAATGTCGAGATGGAAGTTACCTTAATGGAAGTAGAGTCCATTAGGCAAAGGTCGAATGAGAACTTTGTGGATTATGTGAAGAGATGGAGAAACAAGGCTGCTTTACTCAAGAAGAGGCCTGATGAATCCGATCAAATAAGGATGATTGTGAGAGGGGTGTTGCCTAGTCTTCATGAGTGGATGTCCCATACAGTCATCCGTGATTTCAAAGACCTTCTCCAAGCGGGTTTGCAAATTAAAGAATGGGAAAGAGAGAATAACCATTTTTCAACAAGAAGGAACGAGAAAGGGAACTATCAATCTGGTAGCCAAAGCATGCAAAAGGCAGTCGGTGTTAATGCTACTAACTAAGGAAAAAGGAGAAAATTTTTGGAATTGGGGAAACCAATGTCTTGGGTTCTCAATAAACTTCAAAGAAAGGGATTGCTACAACCCTTAAATCCTCACCCTTTGCCTAACCCTCTCCCACCTAATTTCAACACTAAAGCATTTTGTCAATTTCACCAAATGCAAGGGCATGACATGGATAGATGTGTGAGGTTGAGGCATGAGATCTAAAATCTAATCGATAATGGGAAGCTGCCCAAGCCCAATAAGCCAAACACCAAAGACAACCCATTACCAAAGTTCAATAGGGTGCCACCACCAGCAACCTTCATGATTGGAGGAGGTTTGCATGAGGATTTTGTTATGTCTTCTTTTCAAGATGTAGGTGGAGAAGCAACGAAAGAAGAAGAGGTACTTGATGGAATTAAACAAGCTATGATGGGTGAAGAAGTAACAATTTGTGCTGTCAATGGGTTTTGGGATTCAAGCGATAGCGATGATGATCTTGTATCCAAGAAGGAGGAGTGGACTTGGTCCTAACCCTGAAGAAGATGAAGTAATGAACACTAGATCCGGTAAGCCTTATGCAAGGCCACCACCTAAGGAGGTAGAAACTAATAAGGGAAAGGAAGTTGAAGTAGGAAATAAAGAAGAAGAAGATGATGCTGTGCTCAAGCAATTGAAAAAAACCCAAGCAAGTGTTAGCATTTGGGACTTATTAGCTACTTCTAAAAAGCACCGAGAAACTATGGCCAAAGCCTTGGCTAACATGCCAATTTCTACCTCCACGACACCGGAGGAGCTGATCAACTTCATAAAAATTGGAGGGGGTAATGAAATGTGAAGAGGTTCAAGAAAAGAGTGAAGTTAATATGGGAGCAGTTTCTTTTTAGGATGCGGACTTACCGGAGGAGGGGAGAGACCACATTCGCCCTCTCTTTATCAAAATAGAAGTCAAAGGAAAGAGGACTCCATGTGTAATGGTCGATGATGGGTCTGCCATAAATGTTTGTCCACTTAAGATATTGTGAAAGCTAGCCATGTCAACAAGAGATCTAAACCCGACCGAGGTAACAATTCGGGCTTATGACAACACTAAGAGGCATGCCGAAGGGACTTTCAAAGCGGCTGTCAAGGTTGGTCCAATTGAATCTATTGTCAAATTTGTGGTTTTAGACATACCAGTTACCTTCGCCTTACTCTTGGGGTGACCATGGTTTCATCCTCTTGGTGGAGTTCCTTCCACCCTTCAAAAGATCAAGTTCCCCAATGGAGATGAGACATTGGTTATTGAAGCTGAAGATAATGAGATTGTTAACGCTCTAATGATTGAGAGGCCTCTCAATGGTTTCCAAGTAGCTGTGATTTTTGATGATGAAGTAGTGGACTCTAAAGTTTTAAATATGATGAAGAACATGAACTACCTTCTCGGAGCTAGTCTTGGAAAGGGTAAGGCCGGTTTGACAAAGTTGCTAGACTTTAGAACTCAAACTTCCAAGAAGGGGTTGGGATATGATGAAGACAATGATGTCCAGCCAAATAAGAGTGAGAAGATGAGCTTCCCGCCACTTGAAGAGATCTTTGTCAAAGCTCTAGATATGGGACCAGTCCAAGGAAAGCCCGAGCCAATTATATTCATGGGTAAGATGATCCAAGGTTTTGAAATTTTTGCAGATGTGGCCGAGCTAGTTGGCCAAGTAAAGAAAGAGCTCACCTTGTTAGCCAACAAAGAATCCAATCCAAAAGAGAATAATGAAGCTATCCTGAAAGCTGAGAAGACTCCAGAGGAGATTGCTACCCTGGTTGAAGAAAAGTTTGAAGACATCCTACCATATGATTTTGAGAACAATGATTTTGATTTTGATTTTAATTTGTCTACTTTGTATGAGCATGATGATGTTTTTTTTCCAAAATGAATGCAATAAAGTTTGATTTTGCTTACTTGTGTGATGTTTCTCCTAATGGTTGCATACATTCAAATAGCAGTTACATGAGCATCTTTAATAATAATTTTGTTAACATAGAATCATTAAATTTGGGAACAACTGAAAATCCTAAAAACATTAGCATAGCATCCGACCTTACTCCTGACGAGAGAGAGAGATTTGAAAAAATATTCAAAAAATATGAAGAAGTGTTTGCTTGGTCTTATGAGGATATGCTTGGAATAGATCAAGACATAGTCGAGCATCATATTCCTGCTCAAACTCACATGAAACCTGTCAAACAAAAGCTTAGGCGATTAAGACCTGAGTGGGCTGAATTGGTTAAAGAAGAGGTCACTAAGCAAATACAAGTGAAGTTCCTTGAAGTGATAGAATATCCAGATTGGTTAGCCAACATAGTACCCGTGCCAAAGAAAGATGGAAGAATAAGGGTCTGTGTGGATTATAGAGAATTGAAAAAGGCTTCCCCTAAAGATGATTTTCCTTTACCTCATATAGATGTTCTCATTGATAGTGCAGCCTCTAGCGTGCTACACTCATTTGTAGATGGATTTTCCGGATACAACCAAGTGTTAATGGCCCAAGAGGATAAAGCCAAAACTACTTTCATTACTACATGGGGTATATTTTGTTATAGGGTAATGTTGTTAAGCTTAAAGAATGCTGGGGCAACCTACCAAAGGATGGCCACACTATTTCATGACATGATGCACAAAGAAGTTGAAGTATATGTTGATGATATGATGGTTAAATAAGATACAAGAGAACAACACTTCCAAAACATAGAATTATTCTTCGATAGAGCTTTGAAATATAAGCTAAGATTGAACTCGAAGAAGTGTGTGTTCAGTGTTACTTTAGGCAAATTATTAGGACATGTGATTGGTCCAAATGGCATTGAGTGTAGTATCCCAAAGTATACCTTAAAAGTTTTGAGTTATTGTTGTATTTGGATTTATGGTATAAAGTGGTGTAGGAAAAGTAAGTATATATATATAATTAATTGATAATAATAATAATAATGAAAGAAGGAGGAAAGGAAAGTTAAAAAGAGTGAAAGGTGTGTGGTGGAAGATATTTTAGAAATAATTAATTATATTATTATTATATATATATATATATGAGATAAGAACAAAAGAAAGAGGAAAATTCTTTCTTTCTTTTTCTTCTTCGTGGTCGAGAGAGAGAGAGAAAGAGAGAGAGAGAGAGAGAGAGAGAGAGATGTGATTTTAATGATTTTCACATAAAATTTCTTAAGGGTTTTAAGAAGATTGAAGATTGAGTTTGAAGATTTGATAAGATATTCATGTAAGTATTCTTTTCTTTTCTTGAGTTGATTTTATTGATTATGTATATATGTAAGTCTTCATCTTCTTGTCTTGATTTCTTTTGATTGAGGTTATATTTGAGATGATTGGTGTGTTAGATGATGATAATTGATGATATATATGTTTTATGTATAAGTGTATAATAAGAAATTGTAAGGAAAGAATAATGTAGTTAAAAATTTTTAGAAGAGATGGATTGGATATGGAGTAATGAATGAAATTTGTGTAAGATTTGCATCTGATTAAAGGTTGGGCATAGAAATGTTAAAGACAATATTATTGAAAATAAGTAGGTTAATGATGAGCAAATAATCAAAAGCAAATTGTTTTGAGATGGAATTAAAAGGTGTTAACTTTTGGTGTAATAAAAGTTTGGAGAATATATACAATTTTTGTGATTCAATCTAGCATTATAATCGTAAAGGCTGGAATCGAATAATAGAAGAACAATATTGATTTTCAAACCCCAAGTGTGATTGTTAATATACTATGGTCATATAATTTGGTTAGTGTGATTAGTTGGTTAGTTTTATTATCTTCAGATTTAGAACTGAGATGATATAACTATAGTACAATTTTGGTGAGATTGATAACTATGTTTCTAGAAACATGGTTAAAAGATATGATTGGTGAAGTTATATTTTATAATTTCTATGTTAGAAATGTAATTATAATTATGAGAAGTAAAGCAAGAAAAGAGAATTGTGATAATGTTTTAAGCTATGAATTATGTGATAGAAAAGTAATTCTATGAATATAGTAATATTATGTGAGGTGAAGAAATAATAAAAGGGGAGAAATTGCAAATGTGATTGAAAGTTATACTGAATACATTTATAGTATAAAGTGAATAAGTGAATGAACTTAAGATTTATGGGAGTATGAATAATAATTATGGTATGAGATAATTATGAGAATTTTGTGGAAATTGTACTGAGTTGGAAATAAATTATGAGTGTATGAAAAGATGAATATGAATCTGAAAAGATTAGAATTTGAATATAAGTTTGACCTAATGGAATTAGGTTATATATATATATATTGTGAAATTCAATGATAAATTTCGATAAGTTAATTATTGATTTGAATTAAATAAGATTGAAATGTTAGTATATTGTGATAGATAGATCGATTGACCTAGATTTCGCTAAAGTTGCGAGTCAATATTGAGATTTAATACGTACAGTTGTACTGGGAGTATAAAATTTAAATGGTAATGTGTATGATGTAATATTCTGGTTTATGAATGAACATAAATAAATTGAATTATATCAATTGAAAATGGTGAGAAAAAGGAAAATGTTGTTTACCTGTTAAGTAAGTTTAAAGTATTGTATTAATATTTATATTAAGTGAGAAGTAAGCTAAAGAAAGTAAGGATATTGTTATCCATTGAGATTTGGTAAATGTTTATTTTATGTTAAGAAATTCAATGCATATTAATAATGTATGTTTGGTATAATGTGAATGTTGTGATGAGCATGTAAAATGTGTGGTAATGCCATTGGTTACGTACACTTGAGTAATGGATTGATTAATGTGATTTGAGATGTAAAACCAATGTGTTTGGTGATAATAATGCAAATGAGATGATTGAGGCATGGTTGCTTAATTGATTGTGGAATATGAGATGAGAAAGAAATTGTTAAAAATATAAATTAATGACTTTTAAGGTTAAAGTTAAAAGGATGTCTAGAAAGAGATAAAGTGATAATCTGACTCTAAAATAAAGATAAAATTCATTAGCAATGTAATGAGTTATCTTGATTGCTTGGTTGAGAAAGTAATAAGATATCAATATAGATATATATACCTAAACACTGATGAATTATGAATTTCAGAGAAGATGATTAACTCTAAGGGGGAGAGTAGAAGTTATGTGATTTGATGAAATCATAATGTAAGAATACGATTAATATTATATAAAAATTAAGATGGTGTTTTGTCAGGAATGAATTATTACTACATTGGATAATTTCGAGGACGAAATTTTATAAGAGGAGAGAATTGTAGTATCCCAAAGTATACCTTAAAAGTTTTGGAGTTATTGTTATATTTGGATTTATGGTATAAAGTGGTGTAGGAAAAGTAAGTATATATATATATATATAATTAATTGATAATAATAATAATAATGAAAGAAGGAGGAAAGGAAAGTTAAAAAGAGTGAAAGGTGTGTGGTGGAAGATATTTTAGAAATAATTAATTATATTATTATTTTATATATACATATATGAGATAAGAACAAAAGAAAGAGGAAAATTCTTTCTTTCTTTTTCTTCTTCGTGGTCGAGAGAGAGAGAGAGAGAGAGAGAGAGAGAGAGAGATGTGATTTTAATGATTTTCACATCAAATTTCTTAAGGGTTTTAAGAAGATTGAAGATTGAGTTTGAAGATTTGATAAGATATTCATGTAAGTATTCTTTTCTTGAGTTGATTTTATTGATTATGTATATATGTAAGTCTTCATCTTCTTGTCTTGATTTCTTTTGATTGAGGTTATATTTGAGATGATTGGTGTGTTAGATGATGATAATGAAAGATTGAAGTATGTAAATGTGTTGAATTGGTATATAAGTGATGATAAGTTGGGGTATTTGTGAGGATGATGATGAATTGTTGAGTAATTAATTATAGTGGTGTATATAATGATTATTATGATGATATAATGAAATTATATAAGTGTTAAAGTGATAGGTAATTGATAGATATAAACAAAGATGTTGATTAATGGGGGTTGTGGTATGAATTTTGAAGTGTTTGTGTTTAATGGATGAGAGTTCGAAATGTTTGATTTTTGTCTGGCACGGCCAGTGACATGGCCGTGTGGTTGGGCATGTAATCGGTACTGAGTTGGACGATTGTTACACGACCATTAACACGGCCATGATACTGAGCGTGTTATAGCTACTGTGAGAAAAGTAATTGACACGGCCATGAACACGCCCGTGTTGTTGGGCGTGTCAATGATTCTGTGAGACAGAATGTATTATACGTCCAGTGACACGCCCGTGGTTCCGAGCGTGTCAAAGCTTCTGTATTGTTGGTTTTACGGCACGATCAAGGACACGCCCGTGTTTGTGAGCGTGTCATGTGTAGATTTTGCCCTAATTGATTCTTATTTATATTATCTCATGTGTATCTCTAAGTGAGTGTGTATGATCACTTTTGGGATTAGGTTTTGAAGAGATTGAGTTGCCTTAATCTAAGTATTGAAGGATTCATGAAAGAGAAATTTAGATGGATGTGAGTCTCTCTTGAGGTAAGTACAAAACTTCATTTGATTTCATATATTTATATGATTTAGAACCTTAACGCATTCGGCCATAATTATGTTAAGGTAATCTATTATATTGTTGATGTATATATATATATATGGATAATGTATATATTATGAAATGTGAAAGATGTGAATGATATAATGTAGAACGTAATGTTGATGTTATGAATAATGTTATGTGGGACATAATGTGAATATTGATGATGAATTACTTCAATGTGAATTGAGATATAAAGAATGTGAAAGTAATGTTATGAATTATAATGATGTAAATGTTATGGTTGAAGCATGCATAAATAATGTTTAATGCCATTGAGTAATGATGGAAATGATATGATAGGTTTGCCTAATTGATGATATATATGTATACTTGAATAATAAAGTGTATCATTGTGATTGACTATGATGAATCAAATGTGATGTGAAGCCATTGTAATTGGCCATGATGAATCAAATGTGATGTGAAGCCATTGTGATTGGCTATGATGATTCAAATGAGATGTGAAGCCATTGTGATTGGCTATGATAATTCAATTTATAATGAAATTGATAAATGAATTGTGTAGCTAATGTGTTATTCCATTTTCAGAGTTTGTTGTTGGTGGCATGCCTAATATTAGTAACAATCTCTTGAAGTTAGGTTGGGCTTGATCCTTGAAGCCAAGTTGGGTTGAAGTTTAACATGTTTTACTCCCCTTGAAGCTTGGTTGGGTCTAGTCCTTGAAGCCTAATTGAGATGTTACAACCCTTGAAGCTAGGTTGGATTGGTTCTTGAAGCCAAGTTGGGTTGATACTTAGCATGCTTTTTTCCCCTTGAAGCTTGGTTGAACCTAAATCTTTGAAGCCTAGTTGGGATAATGATAAATGTGATAATTAAACCAAAGCATTAACTCTGAAAATCGAATGGCATATTAGTGTGTTTTTGGGCCCGAAACTGTCTTTGTTGTCAATGTGATATCCAAATGTTGAAATAAATGAATAATGGGATTTATGGCTGACTTTGTTGAAAGTGTGATTCATGATTAATGAATTGTGAATAAAATGATGTTATGAAGTATGATTTTGTAATGTATGTAATGATATATTGAAAGTGAATATGGCTTGAGGAGCTTTGTTGAGATATGATTTTATGAAAATATAGTATGATGTGTAAAATGTATATGAATGTGGAATTTGTGAGAATTGTTTTCATGAAGGTTTGGATAGGTCATTGAATGGTGATTTGTTGAAATGATGTATATGTTTATGTATATGAGATTTGTGGGAATATATGAAGAATGCATTGAGAAAGGAAAATGGGGTAAAAGAACAATAAAACATGATGCTAAAAATATGAGGTATGATTCTTTGGTAAAGCATATATTTTATATTTTATATTTATTTGTACTTCTAAGCTCTCGGGCTTAGCGCGGTGGTGTAATCGCGCAGGTGATTATGCGGTTGATCTAGAAGTCCAGCTGTTATGCCACAAAAAGGGTAAGAGTGTCTCGAGACCAACTAGAAGGTGATGCATACATATGTGATTTTAATTATGTTGTGTTTTTGAATAAGAATAATGATATTTGTAAATGTTCTTTAAATTAATGTAATATTGCTTGAACTTGGATAAAGGTTTTAAAATAATTGAAACCAAAAGTAACATTATTATACTTTATATACGTATTGTATGTATACCAGGTATATGTATAGTACTTATATAGAGTTTGGGGGTGTTACATTGAGATTGATCCTGACAAAGTTAAAGCAATCAGGGATATGCCAACCCCTTAGACGGAGAGAGAAGTTCGGTGATTCATTGGTAAATTACAATACATTAGTAGATTTATAGCAAAGCTCACAACAATCTGTGAGCCTATCTTCAAATTGCTTAGAAAAGAATCAGCTGATCATATGGAATGAAGAGTGTCAAAAAGCCTTTGAGCGAATAAAAGAGTATTTGCTGAATCCACCTATTTTAAAACCACCTAAACCCGGCAAACCTCTATTACTACACTTAGTAGTAGAATAAGAGTCGATAGGAACCATGCTGGCCCAAGCAGATGAGTCAGGGATTGAGCATGCAGTTTACTTTTGAGCAGAAAGCTCCTACCTTATGAAATTATGTATAGTATCATTGAAAAGACCTGTATAGCCGTGGTTTGGTCTTCTAAGAAGTTGCACCATTACTTTCAATCGTATAGTGTGCAAGCAATTTCCAGGTTGGGCCCAATGAAGTACTTAAGGGAGACACCCTCTATGATTGGGAAATATGGTCGATGGTTGATAATATTAGAAGAATTTGAGATTGAGTATGTAACCAAGAAAACAATCAAAGGTAGAGCAGTGGCAGAATTCCTGGCCCAACAACCATTACCAGAAAGTGAAGAGGTAATCTTGGAATTTTTGGATGAACATTTAGAAGCAATTGAAGTACAAGGGTGGAAAATGTATTTTGATGGAGCAGTAAACAGGAAAGGAGCAGGTTTGGGAGTTATACTAGAATCGCCCGAAGGAGAACTTGTCCCTTTAGCCAAAAAGTTGAAATTTAGGGCAACCAATAATATGGTGGAATACGAAGCTTGTATTTTTGGTTTGGAAACCCTAATGATTATGAAGGTGGATAAGGTGGAAGTCTATGGCGATTCATTGCTAGTAGTATCCCAAGTAAATAGAGAGTGGGAGTTGAAAGAAGAAAAATTGAAACCATACCACCATTACTTGACCATGATGAAGAAGAACTTTAAGGAGTGTAGGTTTATACACCTATCGAGAGAAGAAAATCAGATGGCTGATGCCCTAGCCACATTGGCTTCGGTATGGGAAAACCCTATCAGTTTATTCCTTAAGCCTCTAATTTTGACCAGTTCATCAACTCCTTGCTATGAATATGAGACAATCATGGAAATTGACATAGACCATAATGCATGGTATGATACTATAAGGAGATTTTTGGAGGAAAGAGAATACCCGCCAGGGGCAACAAAGAAAGAGAGAAGAGCCATAAGGCAGTGGTCATTGCAATACATCACCTTCCATGGGGAGTTATATCTAAGATGGCCTGATGGGGTGGATTTGAGATGTTTAAGAAAGCCTGAAGTGGAGCATATCATGTCAGAAATACATGCTGGGAGTTGCGGTCCGCACATGAGTGGTTTGGCTCTAGTTAAGAAGATTATTCGACAAGGTTACTATTAGGTGACCATGGAGAGAGATTGTATTGAGTTTGTCAAGAAGTGCCAACAATGTCAGATGTATGGCAACTTGAATCACATGCCTCCTGAAGAATTGCATTATATGTCTTCATCCTAGCCATTTGCCACTTGGGGTATCGACATTATAGGAGAGATACATCTGACAGCTTCAAACGGTCACCATTTCATTGTGGTAGCAGTAGATTATTTTTCAAAATGGGCCGAAGCCGAATCCTTCAACAAACTGGGTGCAAGTCAAATGGCTAGATTTATTGAAAAGAACCTCATCTGCCGATACGGGGTCCCGCATAGTGTGATATTAGACAATGGTGTACAGTTTCAAGGAGCAGTTAAGGATTTATTCTCGAAGTACCAAATCCATCATCATAGATCCTCTCCTTATAGACCAAAGGCTAATGGTGCGGTAGAAGTAACAAACAAAACAATTAAGCAAATTCTATCCAAGATGACCAAGACTTACAGGGATTGGTTGGAGATGCTTCCCTTTGCTTTATGGGGATATAGGATAAGTGTGCGAACACCTACTGGAATGACACCGTTCTCATTGGTTTACGGGATGGAAGCAGTATTGCCAATTGAAATTGAGATCAAGTCATTGACAGTAGTCTTGGAAGCCGAACTGCCTGAAATGGAATGGGTAGCGAGCAGATACACACAATTAGCTTTACTAGAAGAGAGAAGGTTAAAAGAACTGTATCATCACCAACTGAATCAAAAGAAGGTAGCTTGGGCCTATAATAGAAGGGTTAAAATCAGAAAATTCAGAGTTGGGGATTTGGTGTTGAAGCAATGTAAGCCTAATGTATCTGATCCAAGAGGGAAGTTCAAACCTAGCTGGGAGGGGCCATATGTCATGAAACAAGTCATGAACAAAGGTGCAGTGAAGTTATCAGACATGGACGAGAACGAATTTAGTGAGCCAGTGAACATTGACAGGTTGAAGAGGTTTTATGTATGATATAAAAAAAAGGGAAGCTCGCTAGGTTGAAAACCCAAAAAGGGCGGCCTAGGAAAAAGTTAGAGCATTCCGCTAGTTTTGAAAACATGAAAGGGCAGGCTAGGCAACATTTAGGGCTAAATGAGAGAAAATAGTCAATTAGAAAAGCCAAAAGGGCTAGTTGGCAACAAGAGTAATCTTGTGTATGCTGGCTTTATGTTTGGTTGTTCCCCAATTTAATAAAATAGAATTAATGTTAAAATTGTCCTATGTGCACTGCTATAAGTATTCGACCAGATATGGATGAAATAAATAAACACAATAGCAAAAGGTGATGACAAATTATAAATGGAAAAGAAGCATCTTTTATTACTTTAATTATTTTTCATAATAACGATACACTTTCTGAATTGATAAATGCGAAATCTATGGTAGTCGATAAATGTAATGTGCAGGCCAACTTTGTCTCAGCCGATCCAAGTAGGCTTCAGTCAAGCGAGGCATGTCTAAATCGGGAGTAAAGTCAGAATCACGAGGCTCAGCTCCGTACTGAAAGCCAAGTCGGCGAGGATCATAGCATGTACCTTGATGAAGAGCAGCAAGGGGAACATACATCAAGTGTGTCCGCATGGTGATACGAGAAATCTTCCACCAAGGTACCATCCAACGGATATTGACTTCAGAGCGTAAGTGGATCCAGTCAACCCAATCAACATATGAAGAAGCAGGATGGAGTAGCTTCCTAGCATAATGATGACGTGGCAAATATCTGGCAAAATCCATGGATGGAGTATCAAGCAAACAAAGATGCTCCTGAAGCCAAATATGTGAAGAAAGAATTAAACTAAATAAAAAAAGAAAGAAAAAAGGTTCGCTAGGTTGAAAACCTGCAAGAGCAGCTTAGGTAAAAATTAGGACAGCTCGCTAGTTCCGAAAACCCACATGGGCGGACTAGGCAAAAATTAGAGCAATAAAAAATATATAAAAAAAAAGAAAAAAGTCTGCTAAGTTGAAAATCCGCGAGGGCAGCTTAGGCAAAATTAGGACAGCTCGCTAGTTCTGAAAATCCACATGGGCGGACTAGGCAAAAATTATAGCAATAAAAAGAAGGAAAAGGAAAACCTAAATAAAAAACCTGAAAGGGTAGTTTAGATAATTACCTGTAGCAGTAACGGGCTCCCAGTCAGTCTCTTTGTCAATCCTGATTTGAGTCGGTCTAATCCAACTAAGGTCTCGGCTAAGATCACAGGTACCGGCGACAAGCCTCCTTCCATTTGGTCCATAATATCCAATACTCGTGGATCAATATAAAGAATTGGCCGACCAAGCAAAGAAACAAGCAAGAATTGGCCGACCAAGCAAAGATAACGCATGAGTCCCCATGCCTTAGTAGGAGCCAAATGAGAAAGACAAAAATCAATCAAGGGAGCAAGTAGAATTTTTTCACCTCTCATCAACCGAAGAACTTTGGATTTTGGAATTTGAAATAACATCTGCATCTTCTGTTGAGTTTTGGAAATCAATGTGGGTAATGCCATTTGTTGATTATTTGGATATCCAAGGATGGCCTCAAATTCTTCAATCAAGGGACATATTTCAAAGCCATTAATTTTAAATACCCTAGAATTCGTATTCCAAAAGGAAGCCACGGCATGTAAAAAGGAGTGGTCCAATTTAACATTTTGAAAACATCAAGTTTTGACCACAAAATTTGCTTCCAGTGAATAGCATCCATATTTTTTAACATAATTTTTATCTTCTTTCAATGATTTTCGGTCATGGTGGAAGAATAAAGAAAAATTAAAATTGTTAAAGGGAGTTCTTTCCGTGGGAATGGAAAATATTTTGGCTTATATATTAAATTAGGCATGAAAGGTGATTTATATAGAGGAAATAACCTTTTCCAAAGGTGATGAGGAAAAGGTGATTGGAAAGAATAAGACCATATGGCATAAGGAAAGGAATTAGCAATGAATTTCCTTTACCGCGTTGGATTTGGTTTTAGCAAATGGTGTGGCTGTGAAAAGGAAGTTGTGATGCACTGTTTATGATGTGATATAAAAAAAAAGTGGCACAGTTAAAAAAAAAGTTACAATAAAGATGGAAATTGTATTTTTTCATTATTGTACAATATTTATACAATAGATACAATATTTATGCATCACTAAGAGGGTGGTGGTAGGTAATCAAATAAAGCCTTGAAAAAGTCATCACCTATTGGAGGAGGGGGCAAATCACTCATCCCGAGTCCGCCCGAAGCGGGAGCACCAAAATTTGACAAATTACTCGTCCCGGGATCACCCGAAGCGGGAGCACCAAAATCCCTATTACCTTGAAGTTCCAATCCATCATGATCCTCATCAGAAGCAGATGAAAGGATCTAATGGTCATCAGTCCGGAGGCCTCTTGATGAGGAAGCGCCAGGATCCCTCATCCCCTGAAATCAGAAGTCTCGGAAATTTTGTTCGGATTGATGATATAAACTTTCAAAATGAGAAGCCTGCTGATGACTTGCAGCCAACTCTTCTTGAAGTTTCCTATTTTATTCTTCGAGCATCTGCTGTGAGCCAAAAAGGAAAAAGGTAAGAGCATACATAATCATGCACACATATAACATAAATTACCATGAAATAAGAAACGTACCAGGTAGTTCATATCAATGCCCTGCGGATGAGATGGTATATCTGATGGGCTAGAACGAGCAAATGAAGGGGCAGTAAAAGAAGGTCCAGCCTCATGATCAAATAAGCCAACAACCTGCAACAATCATTAAAGAATCAAAGAAAGAAAGAAGCAGTTCCAAGGAAAAAATGGTAAAAGTTATACCTGAGAAGTACTAGCCCCAATATGTGAAACAGACTCTCCTGCATCTCCGTGATGTTCCTCTACATCTCTACCCTCATTTTCTTGGGGAATATCCTGCACACCAACAGGGGATACATCAAAGTTTAAGAGCCTCCTTTGAATAAAATGGGCATTTGGTCGATGAAGAAATGACTCAACACCATAACCGTACCAAGCCAACCACCATGCATCCTCCGGCATCGACATAATATTTAAAATATATTCTGGGATATGTGTAATATCCCAAAATGTGCCCTAGAAGTTTTGGGTATAATTATTTTTATAGTTGGATTTAATGTATATGTGTATTGGAAAGAAAAAGGGAAAAGAAGAGAGTGTATATGTTGTATATATAGCAATATATATACAACATATACAAGTTAAGTTGGTGGAAGTCAAGATGATTAATTAATGATTTTAATTAATTAAGTTAATTAAAGAAAATGGAAGATTAAGTGAGTGGAATGAGATATTTGGATTATTTTAATATAAAAACTTGGAGGAGAGGATTTTGAGGAAAGTGGTTGAGATTTGACTTTTGTTTTCCCTCTTTTCTTCTTTCTTTCTTCCTTTTTGCCGTGGCTCTCATTCTTCTCTTTCCTTTTCTTTCTTTTGGCCGGCTATCAAAGGAACAAGAGAGCAAGATAGAGATTTGTTTTTCCAAGTTCAAGATTGAAGAGAGTTTTCAAGAGATCAAGTTGGAGGTTTAAGAGTTCTTCATCTTTGGTAAGTTCTCTCTTGATTTCTTGTGTTATTTTTGAGGTTATATGGGTTTGTGAGTTGAAGTTGTGTTTAAGAATGTGTTTGGGTTGATTATGTTGTGTTTAAGAGTATTTGGTTTAAGTGGTTTTGGATTTTGGGGTTGGATTGAAGAAAAGAGTAAGTTGGTTGGTATAGATTGAGTTGAGGTTGTGTCTAGAGTTTTTTATGATGTTGTGACTTGTGTTTGATGTGTGTGTTGGCTTGGTTTGGTGTTGTTGTAAGTTTGAGATGGTTTTTGGGTATGTTTTGTTAAGTTTGGTTGAAGTAGATGTTGGTGGATAGAAGTGATTTATTGGTTGTGGTGTTGTTTTGGCCGGAATCTGGGTTTTTGGCCTGACACGCCCATGAGCACAGCCAGGACTATGGACGTGTCGAATGTTCTGTGTGGCAGTAGGATTGACACGACCAATAACATGCCCGTGTTATTGAGCGTGTCATAGCTACTGTGAGTTTTGAAAATTTACACGGCCAGGAGCACGCTCATGATGTTGGACGTGTTGATATTTCTGAGACACAGAATGTATTACACGCCCGTGACACGCCCGCGTGTCAATGCTTCTGTGTTGTAGAGTTAGGGCATGGTCAGGGACACACCCGTGTGTGTGAGTGTGTCAAGTTTAGAGTTTGCCCTAGTTGATTCTTAACCTTATGATCTCAAGTGGGTCTCAACATTCTTTTGGAATAGGTTGTGAAGAAGGTGATTTGCCATAATTTAAGAAGTGAAGGATTTTTGGAAGAGGAAGTCAATAGAGTGGTGTGAGTTGTTTTGAGGTAAGTACAAAACTTGCATTGTTGCATTCATTCATATGATGTTGAGATTGAACATACATTTGATAATATTAATGATGCATATGAATAGTGTTATGTTGCGTACAAAGTGGGACATAATGTGAACATGGATGATGCATATGATATATGTATGTGTTATGATGGTGAAAGATGTGATGATATGATGAATATGTGAAATATATGATAATGCAATTGATTATGAGCATTTAAATGGTGAATGGTTATGCATACATATCAATGATGATATATGAAATGAATTGAGAAAGTAATGGTTATGGATGTAAATGAACGGACCTATCTGCCTCCTGCATAACCATGCGGACCCAATGAGTGGGCAACCGAACTTGGACTACCGACCTGGTTGGGGGAAGGTACGATAAAATCAATATTACGTACCTATCTGCCTCCTACGGAACCATGCGGACCCAATGAGTGGGCAACCGAACTTGGACTACCGACCTGGTTGGGGGAAGGTATGATAAAATCAATATTACGTACCTATCTGCCTCCTGCGGAACCATGCGGACCCAATGAGTGGGCAACCGAACTTGGACTACCGACCTGGTTGGGGGAAGGTTCGTTACTGATAGTCTTATACGTGCCTATCTGCCTCCTGCGGAACCATGCGGACCCAATGAGTGGGCAACCGAACTTGGACTACCGACCTGGTTGGGGGAAGGTTCGATAAAATCAGTATTACGTACCTATCTACCTCCTGCGGAACCATGCGGACCCAATGAATGGGCAACCGAACTTGGACTACCGACCTGGTTGGGGGAAGGTTCGTTACTGATAGTCTTATACGTGCCTATCTGCCTCCTGCGGAACCATGCGAACCCAATGAGTGGGCAACCGAACTTGGACTACCGACCTAGTTAGGGGAAGGTTTCGTATATGAAGCCATGATTGTTGGCTATAATAATGAACTTTGAATATCATATTAAATATTTGTTGGGCCCATGCGTGTTTATGTTAGTATTATTGAATGTATGACATTGATATTGACATTGCATATTATCATTATGGTTTGTACCACTAAGCCGTGGGCTTAGCGCGATTGTGATTTATCGTGCAGGTGATAGGGTTGAGCCGGAGGATTCTTCTAGACCTAGTTAAGCGAGGTTCTTACCTATTGGTTAAAGCTTAAAGATCAGAGAGTCAAGCTGCCAATCATGTATATATTTCATGTTTTGTAAATTTTGGTTTTAATGTATTTGTACTTATAGACATTCATATTGACTTTTGCTGTGTATTAAGAAACGTTTTTATCTATTATGTTTCATGAATTTCTTTTAAACGGTTGGTATTTGTTTTATTTATTTTTGAGATATGATTTGTGTCTTTTGTAAACCGTGGCATTATCTATATTCAGTATACGTATATTACGATCGTATAAGCATGCTGTGTACGTATACGGGTATAGGGGTGTTACAATATGCATCGGGACCCTCCACTGCTCTGGACCGAGAAACCATTCATAAACTCTATCCCCAAGAAACCAGCCAGTAGACACTGGACCAGCGATGACTCGGCGAGAATGTTGGAAAGATAACACAGCCCTCATCAAAGGAGACAAGTTTGCTCACTCTTCTAGGTTCCACCAGCCCAAATTCACCTGCAAAATAACATAAGGTAAGAAACCTTCACATAAAATTTAAAGCATACTAATGTTATTTTACCTGATCCCAGGTTAAGCGGCTCAACACAAAGTGATGAGTATGCACATTGCGAGAGCCAGGGACGTCCACACGATCTGACAACCAGAAATTTAATCTTGGATACCCAACCCTATCTCAGGAAATACCGGGTACCCTCACAAGATTGTGTTCATATGCCCATACCTACAATAATGGTAAAGATCACATTCATACAAGAAAAGAGTGGAAATGACATTGGTGGAAGAAGAATACCTTGACAATCGCCATCAAGCCGACAAAGGACTTCTTATTTTGGCAAAGTTTATCAAGACCATGGTAAAGACACGCGAGACCAGCTTCACCCCAGCCAGAAGACGGTACCATTCTGAAATAAGAAAGGGCACTCAACACTGATAAGTGGATGGAGGATTCAGTGCTGCCTAAGATGGTAGACCCAAGTAGATATAACAAAAATCCTCAAGCATACTGTTCGGCCGTGTCTCTGCCAAGCCGTCCTTCGTAGTTCATCCAATAACTACGAATTGGTTCAATTTTTATCTTAAAAGGCCCTTTATATGACGGATCCATACCAATTAATTCCTAAATTTCTTCAAATGTTAATATATCGTTGGTCAGAGGAACCGGGACACCATCATATCGAAGGCCGGTTATAGTAGTAAAGTTGACCAGACCAATTGTCATCTCTCCAATGGGCAAGTGAAAAGTGTGGGTTGTTTCCAACCATCGTTCTACAAGTGCCTGGACTACGCTCTGGACTATCTGATATTCCTCAGATGGCAATTGTAAGATGAACTACTCAAAGCCACAATCTCGGATAATCCGTCTTACCTGAGAATGCACTACATCGTACCATTGTCGAGCTTTGTAAATACACCCTCCAGCCCGAACAACGCAACGATCATGCTAACACAAAGCCAGGTAATTTAATACCAGGTAAGTACATATTATCATATCTGCTTATATTAATATATTTTTCCTAAATTTTCTAAGAAAGATAATAATATCAGAATAAAAAATAAACAAACATAATAATAAAGGCAAACATAATAATAATAAAAATAATAAATTAAATTAAATTATAAATTAAATTATAATAAAAATAATAAAAATCAAACAAAAATATAAAATAATCATAAATATAAAATAAAAAATAATAAAGTAAAAAAAGTAAATAATAAAAACAAAAAAAATAACAAAATAGAAAGACGAAAAATCAAGAAAAAGAAAGAGAAAAATAATTACCGCGCTCTTTTCGTTGGAACTGCGATGAAGCGGAATCCCAGCTAGTATATCTATATTTCCATCTTCATGATGCCAACTCTAATAATTCGGCATTAGAATGAGTCCCTGACCTTGAAGCATGCATTTTTTTGAAAACTATATGCTAAATTTGAAAGAATTTGAGAGAATTATAAAAATTGAGATTTAGCTGTGAAATAAAATGGAGTGGTGGGTTTTTATAGAGAAACGGCAAGAAAAAAAATTTTAAAAGTAAGTTTTATTGTTCATGAATAGTAAACTTTACTATTTATGTATAGTATATTTTACTATTCATGAATAGTATATTACTATTGATAAATAGTAAATTACTGTTTTCAATAGTAAATACTATTTGCTACTATTTTTGAATAGTAAATTTACTATATATGAATAGTAATAGTAAATCAATAGTGACTACACAGTAAATAAACAACAAATTCAATTATTCACTTTAATCAATCAAATAATTGCGTGTATATAAATATTTTTACACACATGGGGAAAGAAGAAGACATGCATAAAAATTAGCCAAACTTTTTGAAATAAAAAATTATTAGCTCGGGTCCAGAACCCAAATTTTCCTTAGGTCTAGAACCTAGAATCTTTCCTAAGTCCAGAACCCAAATTTTACTTAGGTCCAGAACCTAGAATCTCTTCTATGTCTAGAACTTAGCTCGGGTTCAGAACCCTAATTTTCCTTAGGTCTAGAACCTAGAACTATTTCTAAGTCCAAGAACTTAGCACGGGTCCAGAACCCAAATTTTCCTTAGGTCCAGAACCTAGAATTATCCTTGAGTCCATAACTCAAATTGGGTCCAAAAACCACATTTTTCTTAGGTCCGGAACCTAGAATTATCCTTGAGTCCAGAACTCGAACCGAGTCCAGAACCCAAAAGCTCAACCATCTCAAAAATTAAGTCTTATTACTTTTCACTCTCTTTCACTAAAATCTCAGATCATTCAAGCAGCTGGCAAACTGTAGACTCTTAATTTTTGACCCAGTCCGGTCCAATATATTTTAATTAGTCCAAAATAAATTTTGTTATCTTAATTAAATAATTTTTGCTTTAGTATCTAATTTTTATTATAAAATAATAAATATAAACAAAAATAATAAAAAATAAAAATCGGGGACAGAGAAATCGACGACGAAAAAATCATCGCCGAAAACCAGCGCGGGACGAATGGTCGTGGGCCATTTCGCCCACAGGAAACTCCTGTGGGCGAAATGGCTCGCAGGCCAATTCACCCCCCGCTGCAGTAGCATTTTTGCCAGCGCATTTTTTTCGCAGCATTTTTTTTTGCCAGAAAAATTTTTTCGATGCAAATTTTTTCGAAACCTAATACAATTAGGTTTCGATTTCCTTTTCTTAATGAATGTTATATTTCGTGAATAACTAAGATTAATCAAAAAATCTTCTATAAATAATACCAAAAACAACACAAAAAGTGTCAAGAAATTTGGATGGAAATCTGAAAAAAAAATTGAAATCGAAACTGAGGAGGAAAAGCTTTGAATCAATCTTATTTTCTTGAGAGAGCAAACAACAATTCAATCCATCAAAGGCAGCAAAGCTTACCTTTTTTTTGGTTCATCCAAGAAGCAATTTTTGGTGTAACCTAAGAATGAAGGTTTGAGTTCTTAATTTCTTTTTATTTCTTATAGTAGCTTCGTCCTTTATTTAATTCATAAGATTACACACTCAAAACTTCAATCTTTGAAGATGTGATAACTTGATCTTTGTTTCCAGAAACCTTAAGAGAATTCATCTATTTATAGATACCTTTAAAAACTTTAATCCGTTTCTTTGTTTTTTCCAAAAAATCTTAAATCGTTCTAAAACACTAAAAATCATCCTTCTGTTTCCCTAAAACCTCAAAAACCTAATTTATTTCTTCTGTCCCCAAAAACCCTAAATTGTCTCTTTTGTTTTTATAAACTTTAAATCGTTTTCTCTATTTTCAAAAAACCCTAAATTACTTTTTCTGCTTCTTCAAAATATCAAAACCCTAATCTATTTTCCAATGTTTCAAAACCTTAAAACCCTAAACTTCACTTTACAGCTTCTAAAAAATCACATAAAGTTTTATAAACTCTAAAAAAAATTCATTCTCCGAAACGATAATTCTAAAACACTAAACCCTAATTCAACTCCAAAACCCAAAACAGTGAACCCTAACTCTCTTAAAACCTAAACCCTAAAGTTTTCTAAACCCTAATCTTTTAAACCTTAAAACCCTATAAACGTATTCAAACACAGTAAGCTTTCAAACACAATCCAGTGACCGTAAATCATAAATCTAAATGTTTTAAAGTGTCCAAAACCTAATTTCATGATTATACATCTCAAACCCTAATTTGGTGAATCAATAAACTTTACCAACTTTTTAAATCATAACTTTAATCCATTTTAATTCTATTAAAACTCATAGTAGCTTAAACTCATGAATTCCAAACACATGAAATAAAGAAACTTAAATAGAAACAGTAGCCCTAATTTGAATCTTTATTTGCCTTATTTAATTTTATATTTGATTATGCTTTAATTCATTTTATATGCTTTAATTTATTTAAGTTCAATGCTTGGTTTATTTAATTTATCATGGATGGATGTTTACTTTCTATTGATGTTTAGTACCTTTGATGAATGATTTATTTGTGATGAATGGTTATTAACTTTTATCAATTTATTTAGATTTCTAAATGTTGTAAGAGGTATGTTTCCACTTGGTGGGTACCTCATTAGTTAAATATTATGTAATTTAAATTGCTTTTCTATTTTAGAACCAATGTAAAGGACATGTTTCTACCTTTTGGTGGGTGTCCTATTTAGGCATGTGATGTAAGGACATGTTTCCATCCTCGGTTGGGTGTCCATTTATTTGTTATGTTTGGACATTGTTTTGATTTTGATATAATGATGCTTTCTTTTAATTATTTTGTGTAATATGGATAATATTATTATATTTAAGAATTTTATAATGTTAAGACCTGTAAAGGAGGCTGGTTCTAATGAACCGGGCGTTGTGGGGGTGCTGGGCCATTTCTCACCTTCCCCACACGTACCCAACTTTTCAAACCCATTAGGGGGTTGGGGATTCCTTAGGAATCGAGTCATCCACCCCTTTCTTTTTCCCAGTCTATCCGGGTGGCGACTCCATTTTCTCTGGACTTAGGTCCATGTTCTCTAAGGCCCCGAGCCTAAACACTGCCGAAGTTGCAAGAACCATTCCACCGGGAGTGGGGGCGAAAATCCCCGCTCACACTATGACACACTCAGTGACATGGGCGTGTCACTGGATGTGTCAATCCACCAACATCACAGTAGCTATGACACGTTCAGTGACATGGGCGTGTCAATGCTACTACAACACAGAAGCTGTGACAAGCTCAGTGATATGGGCATGTCACTGGTCGTATCACCCCTCCAGAAAATAGAACCAATGACATGCCCATAGACTTGGCCGTGTTCATGGGCGTGTCAGGGCAAAAAATCTTGATTCCGGCAACAACAACACCACATCCAACAAACCTCTTACTTTCACCATCTTCCACTTCAAACAAACTTAACCAAACACATCAATAAACCATAATAACTTGCAAAAACACCAAAACAACTCAATACATAAATCAAACACAAATCACAACCATCATCACAACTCATCACATACCCAAAACACAACACTTGCTTTCCAACACCAAACTTAACCTTTCCTTCAAACCAATCCCAAAATCAACACGAATAAGACCAAACACTCTCAAATACACCAAAATCAAATATTCACATACCATAAACAATCAAACACAAAACTCAAAACACAAACTTAAAAGAAAACTAAGGAATCAAATGGAAAACTTACCAAAAGTGATGAAAACACTTAGAATTCCAACTTGATCACTTGAAACACCCTTCAATCTTGAGTTTGGATGAGCAAAATCTCTCTTTCCTCTCTTGCTATGGTGATAGTCAGCCAAACAAGGAAAGAAGAAGAAGAAGATTAAGAAAGAAGAGCAAAGTCAACTACTCACAACCACTCTTAACCATACAATTCTCTCTTTAAATCTCAACCAAGAAATTTTAATAATATAATATATAAATATCCACTTCCACTTAACTCAATTTCCATTTCAATTAATTTAATTACAATTAAATATTTCTTTTGACCAATTCATTAATTGACTTGTATATGTTGTATATACCTTTATATATACAACATATACACATTTCTCTTTTGATCTTTTATCTTCCCACTTAATCATTTATACCTTATATCATTAATCCAATCTCAATAATAATCATTCCAAAAATTTTAGGAGTTTGGGATATTAGAATTCTCCCCCTCTATAAATAAATTTCGTCCTCGAAATTACCTGATCTCAAGTCTTAAACAATTGAGGATATTGATCTCGCATCACTTGCTCACTCTCCCATGTTGCCTCTTCCTTTGCATGATTCTTCCAAAGAACCTTCACAAGTGGCACTTTCTTATTTCTCAACTCTTTCACTTCATGTGCCGAAATTGCAACTGGTTCTTCTTCAAAAGTCAAATCCAGACTCACCTTTATAAATTCAACCCACAAGACATGAGATGGGTCTGATCTGTACCTCCGCAGCATAGAAACATGGAAGGCATTGTGAATTCTATCCAACTCAGGCGACAAAGCGAGTTGATAAGCAACTGGTCCAACTCTCTCCAATACCTCATAAGGTCCAATAAAATGAGGACTCAACTTCCCTTTTCGGCCAAATCTCAAAATCTTCTTCCAAGGAGACACTTTTAGAAATACTCTATCTCCAACATCAAACTCTATGTCTCTCCTCTTCAAATCTGAATATGATTTCTGTCAGTCTGAAGCTACTTTCAACCGATCCCGAATTATCTTCACTTTCTCTTCCATTTCTTTAATCAAATCGGGACCAACCAATTTGCCTTCTCCAATCTCATTCCAACATAGAGGCATTCTGCATCTTCTACCATACAATGCCTCATAAGGTGCCATTTTAATACTAGACTGATGTCTGTTGTTATAAGCAAATTCCATCAATGGCAAAAATCTGTCCCAACTTCCAGAGAATTCAATGACACAGCTTCTCAACATATCCTCTAAAATATGTATCACTCTCTCTGACTGCCCATCTGTCTGTGGATGAAAAGCAGTGCTAAAGTGCAATCGAGAACCTAAAGCAGCATGCAAACTCTTCCAAAACCTTAAATTAAACGAGGATCTCGATCAGATACCAAAGAAATTGGGACTCCATGCAACCTCACTATCTCACTGATATACAGCTCAGCTAACTTCTCCAGAGAATAGTCCATTCTAACTGGAAGAATGAGCTGTCTTTGTCAACCGATCAACAATCACCCAGATGGCATCATGTTTCTTATGAGTCAATGGTAAACCAGTCACAAAATGCATCATCACACGTTCCCATTTCCATTCGGGCACTGATAAAGGTTGGAGCAACCCTATTGGAACTTGATGCTCAGCCTTCACCCTCTGACAAGTGAGACATTTGGATACAAACACCGCTATGTCCCTTTTCATACCTGACCACCAATAATGCTGCTTCAAATCATGATACATCTTGGTACTTCCAGGGTGCATAGCAAAAACCGATTGATGTGCTTCCTCTAAAATAATCTTTCTGAATCTTGCATCATCAGGAACCCACAATCTATCTTTGTACTAAAGACTGCCATCATCGCTCACAAGAAAATCTCAGCTCTCTCCTTTTTGGCATTCCGACACGACTTTCTGAATTTTCTCATCTGCCAACTGAGCTTCTTAACCTGATCCAACAACACCGGTCTCAATTGCAAATGAGCTAACAAAGCACCATCATCACAAGGTTCGAAACTAGCATGCAGCGCTCTCAACTCAACAAGCAACGAGAGTAAATAAGCAGTCAAACCTGCTAAAGACTTCCGACTCAAGGCATTAGCAACAACATTTGCCTTACCAGGATGATAATCAATCAAATAGTCATAGTCTTTGATCAATTCCAACCACCGTCTTTGCCGAAGATTCAGCTCTCTCTGAACCTCCAAGTATTTCAAACTCTTGTGATCTGTATAATTGAAACACTTCTCCCCATACAAGTAGTGTCGCCAAATCTTTAAAGCAAACACTATAGCTACCAACTCCAAATCATGTGTCGGATAATTAAGCTCATGCGGCTTCAACTGCCGAGAAGCATAAGCTATGACTCTACCCTCTTGCATCAAAACTCAACCTAAACCATTATGTGAAGCATCACTGTAAAACAAATATGGTTTATCTTCCACAGGCAAGGTAAGAACAGGAGCTTGAGTCAACATCTCCTTCAACTGCTCAAAACTTACTTGACACTGATCTGTCCACACAAATCTAACTCCCTTTCAAAGTAATCTGGTGAGTGGAGTAGCTATCAAAGAAAAACCCTTCACAAACCATCGATAATAGCCTGCCAAACCCAGAAAACTTCTAACTTCAGTCACTGACTTCGGTTGACTCCAATTCAAAATGGCTTCAACTTTACTCGGATCAACTCTTATACCATTTGCTGACACCACATGACCCAGAAAAGTCACTTGATCAAGCCAAAACTCACACTTTGATAGCTTAGCATACAATTGCTTCTCTCTCAAGGTCTGTAATACTATCCGCAAGTGCTCGTCATGCTTCTCCTTATTATGCGAATACACCAAAATGTCATCGATAAAGACCACCACAAACTGATCTAGATAGGGTCTAAACACCCTATTCATCAAATCCATAAAAGTTGTTGCTGCATTCATCAATCCAAAAGGCATTACCAAAAACTTATAATGCCCATAACTTGTGCGGAAAGCTGTCTTAGGAACATCTTCAGCTCTGACTCTCAACTGATGGTACCTTGATCTCATATCAATCTTGGAAAACATTGTTGCTCCCTTCAATTGATCAAAGAGATCATCTATCCTAGGCAAAGGATACTTATTCTTGATAGTTACCTTATTCAAATGCCTATAATCAATGCACAGTCTCATAGTACCATCCTTCTTCTTTACAAACAAAATAGGCGCTCCCCACGGAGACACACTAGGGCGAACAAACCCTTTATCCAACAACTACTGCAACTGCACTTTCAACTCTCTCAACTCAGCAGGTGCCATTCGATAGGGAGTGATAGAGATAGGAGTGGTACCAAGTAACAAATCAATACCAAACTCAACCTCTCTCTCAGGGGGTAATCCTAGCAACTCCTTAGGAAAAACATCTGAAAATTCCGCAACTATGGGTATACTATCAAGTTGAGAACCCACTACTCTAGTATCTACCACATGAGCAAGATAAGCATCACACCCTTTCCGAATCATTCTCCTAGCTGGAACAGCTAAAACAAACATGGATGCCAGATGTCTCTGCTTACTAGATACCATACCGGTTCTCAGAGTAACACACTTCTTCTGACAGTCTACCACAGCTCCATGCTTAGACAATCAATCCATGCCTAAGATTAAATCATACTCCTTAAAAGGCATTTCAATCAAATCACCAAGAAACTCCTCACCTTGTACCACAACTGAACTATCATGATGCACCTTGCTAACTACCACACTATGCCCTAAAGGATTTGTCACCAAGACATCAAATCCTAGGGACTCAGTATGCAATTCAGTCACAGGAAAAATAGATGCACTTATGTATGAATGAGTAGATCCTAGATCAATCAAAGCAAGGACTAAAATGCCAAATAAAGAAAATATACCCGCAATGACTGCTGAAACATCCGGTTGCCTCTACATCACATACACTCGCTGAGATAACCCAGCCTCATTTAGCCTACCACCTCAGGATGTAGAGCCTCCTCTCTGACTAATCCCGGGTCGACCACCTCTACTAACACCTCTGCCCCCTTGACCTTCTCTGCTGACACTAGGTCAAGAAACTGCAGAATCTGCCTGCCTATGCTCCTATAGCTCAGGACAATCTCTGATGAAATGGTCAGGCGATCCACAGCTGAAACACACAGCTGATCCACCAATCTTCAAACAAACACCCCCATGTATTTGACCACAATGGACACATGTAGGTGTAGTAGACCTCTGAGCCACTGGGGTTGGTGCACTAGCCATATAAACTATAGGTCTCGATCTCTGCCTCTGATGTGGTACTGACCTAACAGGCTGCCTCTGCCTACTGAACCTTTGAAAATGACCTCCTCGACCTCTCTTTGCAGATGAAGACTCTGCCTCAAACTGGGGTCTCCTAACTCTGGTCTCTTCCTCAGTAGCAGCTACTGCAATAGCCTGTGCCCTCTCAACACTTCTAGCTGCTGCAACCAATTGAGAAAAATCTTGGTACTGAGAACCAGCAACAATACACATAATAGAGGGCCTCAATCCCTCCTCAAATCTCCTGCACCGGTCAATCTTATTTGAAATAATCCCACCAGTATAGTGACTCAACCGAATAAACTCTATCACTGTCCGGTTATCTTGCCTCAGACTAAAAAATTCCATCTTCTTGGCATCCTTATACTCCCTCAGAGTATACTTCTGCTCAAACTCCAACAGAAAATCACCATAAGACAAAGTTGGTGGATCATCCATGGCATGTGGAACTATCTTCTACCAATCATAAGCATCTTTCTGCAGAAGAGATCTAGCATAATTAAATTTATCTTCAGGAGTAGCCTGCAGCTGAATAAATATCCTATGCACTCTATCCAACCACTGTTCAGCTACTGCAGGATCTGTAGTACCAACGAAATCTTCAGCCCTAAATTTTCTCAATTTATCATAATGCCTCACTAGCACTTGTGGCTATGGTTGCAGTGGCGGCTGCTGCACTGGAGCTTGCCTCAATAATTCTACCACATGTCGTAACCAAACCGGTAAAATCTCATCAGCAGCTGGTCTCTCTCGCACAGGAACAGGTACCTCTCTAGCTCTCTCAACCCTAGCTCCATCTCTACCCTCTTTAGGAGCTACATTCTCAGCACTACCTTCTATTGACTGACATGACTGAGACGCCATCACTACCTATATCTGCAAACACAGTAGAATACCCCATTAAAGATTAGAGACTGCCAGTGCCAAAGCATGTATCTTATTCAAAAACCATATTTTAAAATCAAAATTTTCTTTTTCTTACAATTCACCTAGATTGAGAATCTCAAACCTAGGCTCTGATACCAAAACAGATGTAACACCCCTATACCCCATATATGCACACTACATACAACCACATATGTAATATACGTATACCGGATACAGGTGTGTCACAGTTTATTAAACAAACCAATCTTTCATAATTTCAATATGAGAAAACTTAAAACATTTAAGTCTTATTATAGAACATAATAAAAAAAAACATTTGTTTATTAAGCAGCGGAAAAAGTAGCGGTATATACATATATATATACACCAAAATCAATATTTACAAAACATAAAGTTTATACATGTTTGGCAGTTCGTCTCTGATCTTTAAGTCCACAATCAACACTTCAAAGTCTTGACTCGACTCAGTCTAGCTGAACTCTCCGGTTCTACCTTGTCACTTGCGCGTTGAACCACAATCACGCTAAGCCAACGGCTTAGTGGTACAAGCCATGATAACAATATGCTTTAATATAATGCAATTGTCATACTTTCAAATATTATAAACAATTCACAAGAACATCATATTTCATAACATTACATTTCATTATATCATTCAATTGTTTCATCGTTCATGATTCACATTTAAGCAAAGACAAGCATGGGCCCTAAAGAAACTAATATGCTATTCAAAGTTCAGAGTTACTGCTTTGGTCCATAATCACATTTATCAAGCCCGTAGGCTATATATTTATATCCAAGGATAATGTAACAGACCCAGTCTCTTGGACCTCAACCTGGCTAGACCCTAGGGCCCCAGTATCTTGGTCCTCAACCCGGCTAGACTGTTATAGTTTTTGAGGCTTACAACCTGGTCTTTTTACCTCAAAAACATCACATTTATCAGCTGGGCTCGGCTTACGACCCGGTCTTTTCACCTGCCCAGTAATTCATTTCATAGGCATGCCGCCAAACCCAGAACTCTGAAAATTGAATAACATACTAGGCATACAATTAATTCTTTTATCTCATTATCAATCTCTTTCACAATTCATTTCTCATAATCAAACTAGACTCATTGCCTTAGTATATCATCTTCTCTCATTCTTCTATTTCATCTCTATATTGATTGGTTACATTATGTTTTCACATCTCGTATCATATTTCTTTTCATATACAATACATTACTCAATTGCACGGATACATCAACATAATTCACATTATGCATATCATAACATATAACTCATTCATCAATAATATATCAAGTAACTTAACACATTTCTCAACTAAATGTGTTAAGTCTCAATGTCATATAAATGTATGCAATCACTCAAAATTTGTACTTACCTCAAGAGCAACTCACACCAATCTAACCACTCCTCTTCCAAGATAACTCTCAACACTTGGATTAGGGCAACCCAATCTCTTCAAAACCTAATCCAAAAGTGATCATACACACTCACTTAGAGATACACATGAGATAATATGGATAAGAACCAACTAGGGCAAACTCTACCTATGACATGCTCAATAACACGGGCATGTCCCTGACCGTGCCCTAAACTCACAACACAGAGGCTTTGACACGCTCAGTGCCATGGGTGTGTCACTTGCCGTGTCAATTCTCTCCTAACACAGTGGCTATGACACGCTCAGTGACATGGGCGTGTCACTGGACGTCTCAATCCACCAACATCACAGTAGCTATGACACGCTCAGTGAGATGGGCATGTCACTGGCCGTCTCAATGCTACTACAACACAGAAGTTGTGACAAGCTCAATGACATGGGAGTGTCACTGGTTGTGTCACCCCTCCAGAAAATAGAACCATGGATACGCCCAAAGACTTGGCCGTGTTCATGGGCATGTTAGGGCAAAAATCTTGATTCCGGCAACAACAACACCACATCCAACAAACCTCTTACTTTCACCATCTTCCACTCCAAACAAACTTAACCAAACACATCAATAAACCATAATAACTTGCAAAAACACCAAAACAACTCAATACATAAATCAAACACAAATCACAACCATCATCACAACTCATAACATACCCAAAACACAACACTTTCTTTCCAACGCCAAACTTAACCTTTCCTTCAAACCAATCCCAAAATAAACACGAATAAGACCAAACACTCTCAAATACACCAAATTCAAATATTCACATACCATCAACAATAAAACACCAAACTCAAAACACAAACTTAAAAGAAAACCAAGGAATCAAGCGGAAAACTTACCAAAAGTGATGAAAACCCTTAGAATTCCAACTTGATCACTTAAAACACCCTTCAATCTTGAGTTTGGATGAGCAAAATCTCTCTTTCCTCTCTTGCTATGGTGATAGTCAGCCAAACAAGGAAAGAAGAAGAAGAAGAAGATGAAGAAAGAAGAGCAAAGTCAACTACTCACAACCACTCTTAACCATACAATTCTCTCTTTAAATCTCAACCAAGCAATTTTAATAATATAATATATAAATATCCACTTCCACTTAACTCATTTTCCATTTCAATTAATTTAATTACAATTAAATATTTCTTTTGACTAATTCATTAATTGACTTGTATATACAACATATACACACTTCTTTTTTCATCTTTTATCTTCCCACTTAAACATTTATACCTTATATCATTAATCCAATCTCAATAATAATCATTCCAAAAATTTTAGGGTATAGTTTGGGATATTACAAGCACATCCAATGAACACGCCCAGGCTAGTGGGCGTGCCATTTCCTTAGTTGTCACAGTACATGTGACATGCCCATTGACACGCCCGTGTCAATGGGCGTGTCGTTTATTGATTCATCCAGTCCCTGTGACACGCCAATGGACACGGTCATGTCTGTGGGCGTGTCGTACACACTGTCTCTTATACTATAGGGCATACCCAGTGTCACTGGGCGTGCCGACGTCTTTATATATAGAAACGAAGCCATTTTTCACGCACACTTTAGTTTTCTTTCTCATTTTCTCTCATTTTCTCTCAAATTTCTTGCACACCCACCGATGCATTCACACACCCAATCACTTTAGGAGAGATTCTCAATCCCGGTTTGCATTTTTTGCATAGATTTGCTCGATTTTTGTTTGAATTTACTCGATCCATGCGATTTTCGCATTTTTCAGGTACGAATTTTCATTTTTTGCAATTTTTGTTGGATTTCTTTCATTTTGCTTTTTAAAATATCCTTTCTAGGCTTGAGTTTGTGATTGCAGTGTTGAGTTGTGGACATCAAGATCAAAGACGAACTGCCAGCATGTATAAACTTCATATTTTTGTACTTATTGATTTTGATGTAAACATATGTATTTTCCGCTGCTTATTTAATAAATGTTTTGAACAGACTGTTTGGATAAACTTTTGGGTGCTAATGTGATAAATACAAATTTATATATTTTTATTTTCATTATATTTAATTGTTTTGAGTTATTTGAAGCTTAATTTATGCAAATAAAATATTTTTAAATAAAATAGATTTTATTTTAAGAGTGTTGTGAATAAATGTTTTAAAATAAAGAAATTTCAGCATTATAATAAATTTGACCGTTGCCTTGATTTTTAAAGGATATTTTAATTTGTAGGTCTCCAATTTGGGTGAAAAATGACTCAACTAAAAGCTAATGAACAGACCTACAAGAAAAAAAAATACTCCAGATGCTAATAATGAAGGAATGTGGACAAAAAAGAGTTTCAAAGTGGTGACAGCCATGCTGTCCATCTGATCTGCACCACCTTTAGTATTAAAATCATAAGATGAGTTGTGGATGTCCAAATTGGACATAAAAATATGAGTTGGAAAGCTAATGGATAGAAATAAAAGAAACAAATTATTCCAGCGGCTGGGAATCAACTAATGTGCACGAAAATGAGACTGAAAGTGGTGCCAGCCATGCTGTCCATCTGATCTGCACCACCTTTAGTATTAAAATCATAAGATGAGTTGTGGATGTCCAAATTGGACATAAAAATATGATTTGGAAAGCTAATGGATAGACATAAAAGGAAAAAATTATTCCAGCAGCTGGGAATCAAATAATGTGCACGAAAATGAGACTGAAGGTGGTGGCAAACATGCTGTCCATTACAGCAATGCAATAATGATGAAATTAGGTGGCATTTTAATTATTAAACCACTTTGTACAGCCAAGCTTGGCTATAAATACCTTCATTTGTATGCCTTGGAGGATCCGATCTGAAATCATCTCCTCTCCCTTGTTGTTTTATTAATTTTCTTTGTATTTTGTTGTTGTAAGCCACAACATGAGTGGCTAAGTTTTAAATTCAGCTCAAAGACTTCAAGTTCATTTGCGTAATTTGTGAGGCCAGGTTATAATTTCTTTATTTTGATTAAATATCTATTGTTTCTTGATATTATTGTTTTTTTTATATGATAAATATTCAACTAAGAAGGCCTAATAGTTGATCGTTTATTATGATTAATCGCTAATCATTCTTCTTAATCCGTAATTGTTATGAAGAGTGATACTAGTAGCAATTAGGTTTTATTAATTATGATCCAAGTTTTTAATAAAAACCTAAAGAAACAATAGGGTGAATTAAATGATTTATGCTTCATAAATTATTATTCAAGCTTAACTACTTCCTGTTGCAATGCAGTTATTAATTTGTTGAGGATTGCTTAATACCAATTCAATTAATAACTAGATTCAATAAAAGTGATGGGCTTTAATTGATGAATATATGGAAGTGGAAGATTTATTTTGCTTTTTAATAAATCTATGTTAAGTATTTAATCTAAAATAAAATCATATGTTTTGTCTGTGATCAAATTATGCAGTGAATTATGAACGTTCTTTGAGCTGATCTTTTTATTCATTGAATTTAAGTTATTTATCATAATTGCATTTTAAACCCCCCTTTATTTTCAGCAAAATCAAGTGACACAATTCAGTCTCTGTGGAATCGACCCTGCTTATTACTATACACAAAATCATTAAAGTAGGTTAATTAATTTTTGGTGGTTTCGACACCCACCAAGATTTTGGCGCCGCTGCCGGGGATTGATAGTCTATTTGATTTTGTATTATTTACTCTTTTTTTTATGACACGATCTTCTCAATCTGTTGAAATTTTGTTTGATCCAGAAATAGAGAAAACAGCAAAAAAATTGAGGAAAAGACCAAACAAGCTAAGAAGGAAAAAGTTTAAAAAAGTTCTGATTTTTATGAATCAATTAAGGAAGATAACTCCTCAACAGAGTCAAATTCTGAACCAGAAATTGAGATCATGGCTGCTAGAACATTAAAAGAGCTAGCTACCCCTGACTTAAATTAGCAGCCTCTATGTATCCAGTTTCCCACTTTAGATGTTGCTTTTGAACTAAAATATGGACTAATCCATTTGCTGCCAAAGTTCCATGGTCTTGCAGGTGAGGATCCTTACAAACATCTCAAGGAGTTACATGTTGTATGTTCTAGCATGAAACCTCAAGGCATTTCTGAAGAACAAATTAAGCTTCGAGCTTTCCCTTTTTCATTGGACAACACTGCAAAGGATTGGTTGTATTACCTACCCTCAGGTTCTATAAACTCATGGAATGAGATAAAAAGGTTATTTTTAGAAAAGTATTTTCCTGCTTCTCGTGCTGCAAACATAAGGAAGGAAATTTGTGGCATTAGGCAATACAGTGGAGAAAGTTTGTATGAATATTGGGAGCATTTCAAAAAATTATGTGCAAGTTGCCCGCACCATCAGATAAGTGATCAACTCCTCATTCAATATTTTTATGAAGGTTTACTTCCAATGGACAGAAGTATGGTAGATGCTGCAAGTGGAGGAGCTCTAGTTGACAAAACACCCGATGATGCAATGCAATTGATTGCTAATATGGCAGCAAACTCACAGCAATTTGGAATGAGGATGGATCACACAACCAAGAAAGTTAATGAGGTAAGTACATCCAATCTTGAGAAGCAAATTTTTGATTTAACATCTCTGGTGAAATAGTTGGTTACAGGAAAGTCACAAGCAGTAATGATGTGTGGTATTTGTTCGATTTCGGGTCATACTACTGACATGTGCCCTACATTACAAGAAGAAGAACCAATTCAACAAGCTAATGTAGTTGGCAATTTTCCAAATCAACATCAGTGAAGATATGACCCATACTCCAATTCATTCAATCCAGGATGGAGAGATCATCCAAATTTGAGCTATGGAAATCAACCATTGCAGAATCGGTATAATCCACATAAGCAGCAAGCCAATCAGATTCCTAACCAAGGTATGTCACTCGAAGATATTTTTAAAGCTTTGGCTAATAACACACAATAATTTTAGCAGGAAACCAGAAACAGCATTCAAAACATAGAGACACAAATTGGTCAGCTAGCAACGTCAGTGAGCAAGTTAGAAGCAAGAGATTCAGGAAAGCTACCATCCCAAACTGTCATAAATCCTAGAGAGAATGCAAGTGCTATACTATTAAGGAGTGGCACTTAATCTCTTGCTATACTATTAAGGACAGCCAAGCACAACAAGATGAAGTCAAGAAGAAAAGCCAAAAAGAAAAAGAGATCAAAATATCCAAAGATAAGGTAATTTCTGAACCTAGCATGAATGATTGTACTGAACGTGTTGTTCCTCCATGTTCTAGCAGGTTGGCTAAGACAAAAAAAGAAGAAAGTGAAGCGGAGATTTTGGAGACATTTAGAAAGGTTGAAATCAATATACCACAGCTTGATGCTATTAAACAAATTCCAAGGTATGCTAAATTTCTTAATGAATTATGCACTACAAAGCGCAAATTGAAAGGTAATGAGAAAATTAGTGTTGGAGAAAATGTGTCAGCAATGATTCAACGTAAGTTACCTCCCAAGTGCAAGGATCCAGGCTCATTCTCAATTCCATGTAAAATAGGAGATTCTAAATTTGAGCGTGCCATGGCAGATTTAGGAGCATCTATTAATGTCATGTCTTATTCAATATTTCAAACTTTGAATTTGGGTATGTTACAGGAAACTAATGTGATTATTCAATTAGCTGATAGATCTAATGCATATCCCTTGGGCTTAATTGAGGATGTTCTAGTACAAGTTGGTGAACTAATTTTTCCTGCAGATTTTTACATCTTAGATATGGGGGATAATACTTCTGCATCAAATTCAGCATTAATATTGTTAGGAAGACCTTTCCTAAAAACTGCAAAGACAAAAATTGATGTTGATGAAGGCACCATGACTATGAAATTTGATGGAGAAATTGTCAAATTTAATATATTTGATGCTATGAGGTATCCAGACAATGATTATTCTATTTTCTCTATTGATGTTATTGATGTACTTGTGCAGGATGTTTTCAAATTGAACAATAAAGATGATCTAGAAGTGGTAATTTCTCAAGGAAACATGGAAATTGATGGTGCTTTACCACTAAGAGAAGAAATTATAGATACAGTGATGGCATTACAGTCACTCCCACAAAATTCAAAAAGGTATGAAATTTTAAAAATAGACTTGCCTGTTTCTTATACAAAATTGTTTCCTTCTATTACATAGGCACCTGTTCTGGAACTCAAGCCTTTACCAGAACATTTGAAGTATGTCTATTTGGGGGATGGCAAATCACTTCCATTGGTTGTTGCAAGTGATTTAATAAAGCTTCAAGAAGAGAAATTGATTCAAGTTCTTAGAATCTACAAGGAAGCGATTGGATGGACAATAGCTGATATTAAAGGTATAAGCCCTTCTGTTTGTATGCACAGGATTTTATTGGAAGATGATGCAAACCCAAGTAAGGAAGCTCAACGAAGGTTAAACCCACAAATGATGGAAGTGGTAAAAAAGGAGATTTTGAAGTTGCTTGATGCAGGAGTGATTTATCCAATTTCTGACAGTAAATGGGTAAGTCCAATCCAGGTAGTCCCTAAAAAATCAGAAGTAACAGTGGTGAAAAATCAAGACAATGAACTCATTCCGACAAGGTTTCAAAATGGATGGAGAGTGTGTATAGATTATCGAAAATTGAATTTAACAACAAGAAAGGATCACTTTTCGTTACCATTCATTGACCAAATGATTGAGCGATTGGCAGGTAAGTCTTATTTTTTTTTCTTGATGGATTTTCAGGGTATAATCAAATTGTCATTGCACCAGAGGATCAGGAAAAGACTACTTTCACTTGTCCTTTTGGAACTTTTGCTTTCAAAAGAATGCCATTTGGACTTTGTAATGCACCTGCTACATTTCAAAGATGCATGATGAGTATATTTTCAGAATTTATTGATAATTGCATTGAAGTATTCATGGATGATTTTTCGGTATATGGTGATTCATTTGAAACATGTCTTAATAATTTAACTTGTGTTCTCGAACGTTGCATTGAGAAAAATCTTGTGTTAAATTATGAGAAATGCCATTTTATGGTAAAACAAGGAATTGTTTTAGGACATGTAATTTCTAATAAGGGAATTGAGGTAGACAAAGCTAAAATTGGTTTAATTTTGAACTTAACATACCCCACAACTGTGAGGGAAGTGCCTTCTTTTCTTGGTCATGCAAGTTTTTACCGCAGGTTCATTAGGGATTTTTCAAAGATAGCTTTGCCATTATCCAAACTGTTACAAAAAGATGTTCCCTTTGAGTTTTGCCAAGAATGTAAAGATGCTTTTGATAAATTAAAATCTGCATTGACATCGCCTCCTATTATTCAACCACCGGATTGGACCTTGCCATTTGAGTTAATGTGTGATGCAAGTAATTATGCAGTAGGAGCAATTTTGGGGCAACGTATTGGCAAGCAACTTCATGTGATCTATTATGCATCCAGGACACTAAACTCAGCTCAGCGCAATTATTCCACCACTGAAAAAGAATTTTTAGCTATTATTTTTGCTTTAGAGAAGTTTCGATCATATTTACTTTGTTATAAAGTAATTGTATTTTCTGATCATGCAGCTTTGAAGTATTTATTAGCGAAAAAAGAAGCAAAACCAAGATTAATTCGGTGGATCATTTTATTACAAGAGTTTGATCTTCAAATTAAGGATAAAAAAGGCGCTGAAAATGTAGTAGCAGACCATTTGAGCAGAATAAGGACACAAGATAATCCAATTCCTCTGCAAGAATCTTTTCCTGATGAGCAGTTATTCAATTTACAAGGTATGGTCCCTTGGTATGCTGATTTAGTGAACTTTTTAGTAACTAAGACTTTACCATCTGATTTGGAAAAAAGTAAGAGGGATAAAATAAAAAGTGAGGCTAAGTATTATGTGTGGGATGATCTATATTTATGGAAATTTTGTTCTGATCAACTTATTAGAAGATGCATTCCAGATAATGAAATTCAGTTTATCCTCACTTTTTGTCATACATATGCTTGTGGAGGTCATTTTGGACCTAAGAGAACTGCTAAAAAAAATATTAGATTGTGGTTTTTATTGGCCTACTTTATTCAAAGATTCTTATTTATTTTGTAAACATTGTGAACAGTGTCAGAGAACAGGAAGCTTATCCCGTAGAAATGAAATGACTCAATCTCCAATACTTGTTTGTGAAATTTTTGATGTATGGGGAATTGACTTTATGGGACCATTTCCTTCATCTTTTGGTTTTGTTTATATATTACTTGTTGTTGACTATGTCTCGAAATGGGTGGAGGCCAAAGCCACAAAAATTGATGATTTTAATGTTGTTATAAGTTTCATCAAATCTAATATTTTAAGTAGGTTTGGAATTCCAAGAGCTTTGATTAGTGACCAGGGCACTCATTTTTGTAATCGATTTGTAGAAACTTTATTGAAGAAATATGGTATTTTTCATAAAGTAGCTACAACTTATCACCCTCAAACAAGTGGTCAAGCGGAGGTGTCTAATAGAGAAATCAAGTCTATTTTAGAAAAGACTGTGAATTCCAATAGAAAAGATTGGAGCCTCAAACTTGATGATGCTTTGTGGGCTTATAGGACAGCCTATAAGACCCCTATTGGAATGTCCCCTTACATGTTGCTTTTTGGTAAATTATGCCACCTTCCAGTTGAGTTAGAACACAGGGCATATTGGGCTGTTAGACATTGCAATTTGGATGTGGATAAGGCTAAGGAGCAAAGAAAGCTACAATTGCAAGAGTTGGAAGAAATTCGGCTTGAAGCATATGAAAATTCTAGGATTTATAAAGATAAGACCAAGGCACTTCATGACAAATTTATTCTCAAGAAGAATTTTGTAGTTGGACAAAAAGTGTTGCTTTATAATTCTAGATTGAAATTGATGCCAGGTAAGTTGCGCTCTCGTTGGATTGGACCTTTTATTGTTACTAATGTATTTTCTTATGGTGCAGTTGAAATTAAAAGCTTAGTAACTAATAAGGTTTTCAAAGTTAATGGGCATAGACATAAGCCATTTTACGAAGGATTCCAAGAGCATTCACTTGAAGAAATCAAATTGGTTGATCCAGTTTATCTGGATGAATAAAAAAAATAAAAAATAAATAAATAAAGATGTCGAGCCAATGACATTAAACGAAGGCGCTACTTGGGAGGCAACCCATGACGGCTATCTAGCCACAAACAGATTTGTTTTCTTTCTCACTTTGTTTTACTTATTTTTAGTAATATTTTTTTAATTATAATTTGATTTTACATTAGGGACAATTTAAGTTTTAAGTGTGGGGGAGGAGTTTTCACTTGGAAGTATTTTCACTTTAAAAAAAAATATTTACTAGTGCTGGAATTTTAAAAAAAAAAACTTGATCTTTTATTAGCATGCTTTATTAAAAATGACAAATTATAATTAAAAGAATTAGTATCATTTTAATTTCTTATTAAATATTCTTTTTTTTTCTTCAATAGTTCAATTAAATTGATGCTAATTACTTTGGATTTACAAATAAACAAGTAAGTTTTGAGCCCAAACACTTTATTATTTTTTTTTTAGAGAGTTCACGTTTTTGGTAAAAAGTCCTAGAACTTGCTCTTGTATCTTCTTGAGATTACCATAATTAGCTCCCTAATTAAAAAGTGATTAAGGCAAATTAGGTTTAACCATTTAGCTTAAAAAGCCTACCCTTTTACTAAACCCTTAGATAGCCATTTTGAGCCATTCAATATATACGTTTTTTTTTCTTTCTTCCTATTGTACCTATGAGAATTTTATCTAGTTCTTCTTCTGAAAAAAAAAAAGACAAAAAAAAATTTCCTTCTAAATTAAGAAATTTTGAGCTTTATTAGAGTAGCACAAGCATGAGTTGTTTTTAGCACAATTGTGCTGACTTCAAATCCCATTATTGCTTTCAATATTTCATGGCACAATTGTGCCATCTCTTGTGCTTACTTTTGTACTCTTCTCTTTTGGTTGCACAAGTTGTTGCTTTACAGCACAATTATGCTTGTTCTTGTTTGCTTATTCTAAGCAAATCAATAAACATTTCTGCCTTTCAAAAAAAAAAACCTCTATCATACCTACTACCCAAGCCCCATTACAACCAAAATAAAGACCTTTTGATTTTAATTAGTTGGCTATAGTAGTGGAGATTAGATCAAAAGAGCAAGCCTATGGTGATTTTTCTACTAAAAACAGTTGAACGCTGAGAGTATTTATCACCCTAATTAAACACATGAGAGTTTGGTCGGATGTGAGACTGTTAAATCTTTGTAATTAGCTCATATGTTTAATTTTACAATTTTTGAAAAAAAACTTATTAAATATTTTAAGAGAAATAAAAATATAAAAATTCTTTTAAATATAACTTGTTAATTTTAATAGAGCATGTCTTGAGAAGATTAAGAGAAATTTCAAACTATGCTTGAGGGCAAGCATAAAATAAGTGTGGGGGAATTTGATAAATACAAATTTATATATTTTTATTTTCATTATATTTAATTGTTTTGAGTTATTTGAAGCTTAATTTATGCAAATAAAATGTTTTTAAATAAAATAGATTTTATTTTAAGAGTGTTGTGAATAAATGTTTTAAAATAAAGAAATTTCAGCATTATAATAAATTTGACCGTTGCCTTGATTTTTAAAGGATATTTTAATTTGTAGGTCTCCAATTTGGGTGAAAAATGACTCAACTAAAAGCTAATGAACAGACCTACAAGAAAAAAAAAATACTCCAGATGCTAATAATGAAGGAATGTGGACAAAAAAGAGTTTCAAAGTGGTGACAGCCATGCTGTCCATCTAATCTGCACTACCTTTAGTATTAAAATCATAAGATGAGTTGTGGATGTCCAAATTGGACATAAAAATATGATTTGGAAAGATAATGGATAGACCTAAAAGAAACAAATTATTCCAGCTGCTGGGAATCAACTAATGTGCACGAAAATGAGACTGAAAGTGGTGCCAGCCATGCTGTCCATCTGATCTGCACCACCTTTAGTATTAAAATCATAAGATGAGTTGTGGATGTCCAAATTGGACATAAAAATATGATTTGGAAAGCTAATGGATAGGTCTAAAAGGAAAAAATTATTCCAGAGGCTGGGAATCAAATAATGTGCACGAAAATGAGACTGAAGGTGGTGGCAAACATGCTGTCCATTACAGCAATGCAATAATGATGAAATTAGGTGGCATTTTAATTATTAAACCACTTTGTACAGCCAAGCTTGGCTATAAATACCTTCATTTGTATGCCTTGGAGGATCCGATCTGAAATCATCTCCTCTCCCTTGTTGTTTTATTAATTTTCTTTGTATTTTGTTGTTGTAAGCCACAACATGAGTGGCTAAGTTTTAAATTCAGCTCAAAGACTTCAAGTTCATTTGCGTAATTTGTGAGGCCAGGTTATAATTTCTTTATTTTGATTAAATATCTATTGTTTCTTGACATTATTGTTTTTTTATATGATAAATATTCAACTAAGAAGGCCTAATAGTTGATCGTTTATTATGATTAATCGCTAATCATTCTTCTTAATCCGTAATTGTTATGAAGAGTGATACTAGTAGCAATTAGGTTTTATTAATTATGATCCAAGTTTTTAATAAAAACCTAAAGAAACAATAGGGTGAATTAAATGATTTATGCTTCATAAATTATTATTCAAGCTTAACTACTTCCTGTTGCAATGCAGTTATTAATTTGTTGAGGATTGCTTAATACCAATTCAATTAATAACTAGATTCAATAAAAGTGATGGGCTTTAATTGATGAATATAGGGAAGTGGAAGATTTATTTTTCTTTTTAATAAATCTATGTTAAGTATTTAATCTAAAATAAAATCATATGTTTTGTCTGTGATCAAATTATGCAGTGAATTATGAACGTTCTTTGAGCTGATCTTTTTATTCATTGAATTTAAGTTATTTATCATAATTGCATTTTAAACCCCCCTTTATTTTCAGCAAAATCAAGTGACACAATTCAGTCTCTGTGGAATCGACCATACTTATTACTATACACAAAATCATTAAAGTAGGTTAATTAATTTTTGGTGGTTTCGACACCCACCATAATGTTATATGTATATGTATTTTAAAAAGGAATGTTTTCTCTATTGATTTCTATAACATGAGTTAAATGTTTTAAGTTTACTCAGACTAACTTATGATGCTTGTATGTTAAAGATTAAAGTTTTGTTTGTTTAGAAATGAACTGTGACAGCCCTTTATCCGGTATGCGCATATTGCGTGTTGTGCAGGCGTATGCGGTATGCGTATATTGGGGTACGGGGGTGTTACAATTGTTTTTGGTATTAGAGCCTAGGTTTGACATTCTCAAACTAGGTAAATTGTAAGAAAAAGAAAATTTTGATTTTAAAATATTATTTTTAAATAAGATACATGCATTGGCACTGGTAGTTTCTGATCTTTGATGAGGTATTTTCTGCTGTGTTTGCAGATATAGGTAGTGATGGCATCTCACTCACGTCAGTTTGTAGAAGGTAGTGCCAAGAGTGTAGCTCCTGTTAAGGGTAGAGATGGAGCTAGGGTTGAGTTAACTGGAGCGGCACCTGCTCCTGTGCCAGAGAGACCAGCTGCTGATGAGATGTCGCCATTTTGGTTACAACATGTAGTAGATTTGTTGAGGCAGGCCCCAGTGCAGCAGCCGCCACCGCCACCACAGCCGCAGGTACCGGTGAGGCAGTATGATAAATTAAGGAAGTTTGGAGCTAAGGACTTCTTTGGTACTACAGATCCTGCAGTAGCTGAGCAATGGTTGGATAGAGTTCAGAGGGTATTTATCCAGTTGCAAGCCACTCCTAAAGAGAAGTTTGATTGTGCTAGATCTCTTCTGCAGAGAGATGTGTATGATTGGTGGAAGACGGTTCCCCATGCCATGGATGATCCACCGACCTTATTTTATGGTGATTTTCTGCGGGAGTTTGAGCAGAAGTATACTACGAGGGAGGGTAAGGATGTTAAGAAGATGGAGTTTTTGAATCTGAGGCAGGATAACGAGACAGTGACAGAGTATGAGATTAAGTTTATTGGGTTGAGTCACTATGCTGGTGGGATTATTTCAGATGAGATAGACTGGTGTAGGAGATTTGAGGAGGGGTTGAGGCCCTCTATTATGTGTATTGTTGCTGGTTCCCTATATCAGGATCTTTCTCAGCTTGTTGCAGTGGCCCGGAGTGTTGAGAGAGCGCAGGCTATTGCAGCAGCTGCTACTGAGGAAGAGACCAGAGTTAGGAGACCCCAGTTTGAGGCAGGGTCTTCATCTGCAAAGAGAGTTCAAGGAGGTCATTTTCAGAGGTTCAGTAGGGGTGAGAGGCAACCTGTTAGGTCAGTACCACATCAGAGTCAGAAATCAAGACCTACAGTTTCTGTGGCTAGTGCACCGACCCCAGTGGCTTAGTGGTCTACTCCACCTACATGTGTCCATTGTGGTAGGATACATGGGAGTGTTTGTTGGAAGATTGGTGGACCAGCTGTATGTTTCAGATGCAGATCGCCTGACCATTTCATTAGAGATTGTCTCGAGCTACAGGAGGATAGGCAGGCAGATTTTGCAATTTCTCGACCTAGTATGAGAGGAGGTCAAAGTGGCAGAGGTTTCAGCAGAGGTGGTAGACCTGGGTTCAGTCAAAGAGGAGGCTCGACATCAAGTGGTAGTAGGCCAGATGAGGCTGGGCCTTCTCAGCGAGTGTACGTGATACAGCGGCAACCGGATGCTTCAACCGTCATTGCGGGTATATTTTCTTTATTTGGCATTTCAGTTCTTGTTTTGATTCATCTAGGATCTACTCATTCATATATAAGTGCATCTACTTTGCCTGTGACTGAATTACATCCTGAGTCCCTAGGATTTGATGTCTTGGTGACAAATCCTTTAGGGCATAGTGTTGTGGTGAGTAAGGTTCACCAAGATGGTCCAGTTGTTGTTCAGGATGAGGAGTTTCTTGGTGATTTGATTGAAATGCCTTTTAAGGAGTATGATTTGATCTTAGGCATGGATTGGTTATCTAAGCATGGAGCTGTGGTAGATTGTCAGAAGAAGTGTGTTACCCTGAGAACCGGTGATGGTAGAAGTGTTATGGTATCTAGTGAGCAGAGACAACTTGCATCCATGTTTGTTTCAGCTGTTGTAGCTAGGAGATTGATTCGGAAGGGATGTGAGGCTTATCTTGCTCATGTTATAGAAACTAGAGTAGTGGTTTCTCAACTTGATAGTATACCCAAAGTTGCTGAATTCCCAAATGTGTTTCCCGAGGAGTTGCCAAGGATACCCCCTGAGAGAGAGGTTGAGTTTGGTATCGATTTGTTGCCTGGTACCACTCCTATCTCTATTACTCCTTATCAAATGGCACCTGCTGAGTTGAGAGAATTGAAGGTGCAGTTGCAGGAGTTGTTAGATAAAGGGTTTGTTCGCCCTAGTGTGTCTCCGTGGGGAGCACCTGTTTTATTTGTGAAGAAGAAGAATGGTACTTTGAGACTGTGCGTTGATTATAGGTAGGTAAATAAGGTGACCATCAAGAATAAGTATCCTTTGCCTAGAATAGATGATCTCTGTGAGTGGGGATTTTTGCCCCCACTCCCGGTGGAATGGTTCTTGCGACTTCAGCACTGTTTAGGCTCGGGGCCTTAGAGAACACGGATCTAAGTCCGGAGAAAATGGAGTCGCCACCCTGACGGGCCGGGAAAAAGAAAGGGGTGGATGACTCGATTCCTAAGGAATCCCCAACCCCCTAATGGGTTTGGAAAGTTGGGTATGTGTGGGGAAGGTGAGAAATGGCCCAGCACCCCCACAACGCCCGGTTCATTGGAACCAGCCTCCTTTACAGGTCTTAATATTATAAAATTCTTAAATATAAGAACATTATCCATATTACACACAATAATTAAAAGAAACCATCATTATATTAAAAACAAAGCAATGTCCAAACAAAGCAAATAAATGGACACCCATCCAAGGATGGAAACATGTCCTTACATCTCATGCCTAAATAGGACACCCACCGAAAGGTAGAAACATGTCCTTTACATTGGTTCTAAAATAGAAAAGCAAATTAAATTACATTATATTTAAATAATGAGGTACCCACCCAGTGGAAACATACCCTTTTACAACATTTGGAAATTTAAATAAATTGATAAAAGTAAATAACCATTCATCATAAATAAATCATACATCAATAGAAAGTAAACATCCATCCATGAAAAATTAAATAAACCAAGCATTGAACTTAAATAAATTAAAGCATATAAAATAAATCAAAGTATAATAGAATTGAACAAGGCAAATAAAAATCTAAATCATAGCTACTGTTTCCGTTTTGGGTTATTTATTTCATGTGTTTAGGATTTTGGAATTTTTGGAATTAGGCTATTGTGACTAAAATGGATTAAAGATTTTATGTTTTAAAAGGTTGGTAAAACTCTTTGATTAGCCAAATTAATGTTTGGATGGTGAAATCATGAATTTAGAGTTTGGACTCTTCAAAACACTTAGATTGTAGTTTACGGTTAACGAATTATCATTTTGAGCTTACTGTGTAAAAAGTATAACATTTATGTTTATAAAGTTTTTAAAGTTTAAAGGATTTGGGTTTTAGAAAAATTAGGGTTTAGGGTTTTAAAGGGGTTAGAGTTCACTGTTTTAGGATTGGAAGTTGCATTAGGATTTAGTGTTTTAGAATTAGGGTTTCGGTGAATGCTTAGGTTTTTTTAGAATTTGGAAAAAAGCAATTGATAATTTTATGAAAGTAAACAAATGATTTAAAGTTATTCAAGCAAAAAAGATGTTTTTAAGGCTTTTTGGAAGGAAACAGAACACAATTTAGGGTTTTGATAATTTGGAACGCAAATCTTGGTTTTGGGGTTTTGAAGAAATAAAACTAATATCTTTAAAATTTTTGGAAAATAAAGCAACGATTTAAGGTTTTCATACTTTAGAAAAGATGAATTGAGGTTATTAGGTTTTTAAATTAAAAGAAACAATTGTATGATCTAGCTACTGTGACAAAATAAAAGAAATTAAGAATTCAAGCCTTATTTCGTAAGTTTCACCAAAAATTGCTTCTTGGATGAACAAGGTCAAAGACAAGCCTTTTTGCCTTTGAATTGCTTGAATTGTTTTTTTGCTCTCTCAAAAAATTAGCTTGATTCAAGGTTTTCCATCACAGATTCGGATCCAATCTTTTTTTCAAGCTTCTGCCCGATTTCTTCCTTATTTCTTGATTGATTTTTTTTTGTGTTGTAATTGCACTTATTTATAGAAGAATTCTTGATTAATTCTAGTTGCTCACGACATACATTATTCATTAAGAAAAGGAAACCAAAACCTAATTGCATTACGTTTCGGAAAATTTGCGTCGGAAAAATTTCGCTGGCGAAAAAAATGCTCCGGAAAAATTGCACTGGCAAAAAAAAACTGCTGTGGAAAAATCGCGCTGGCGAAATAAAACTGCTGCGAAAACTCCTACAGGAGAAATGCCCATGGGCCCGCACTGACTTTCGGCGATGATTTTTTCGTCGCCGATTTTTTTTATTATTATTTTTGATTTTTTATTCATTTCACCCTTTTTTACTAAAATAAATATTAAAATTAATAAAGATACCATAAAAGTATCACAACAACTCAAGGTAGGTTATTGGGGTTTGTAAGCCAATGAAAAGAAAGCTAAAATGTTATGAAGGCTCAAAGGAACAACTAGGGATTGATATTTAATAGGGTGGATACTAGTTGTTGGCTAACCAAAAAATGCCTAGATCATCTCTCCCTTAAATAAGCATAGTTCAATTTCGCCTTGAAAGTTTGTCAAAGCACGTTCTAAGACTGACTAGGACCTAGACAAAGGTAATTATGGAGGAGCCCTCTCTAAGTAAGCATACACAACTCAATGCTATAGAGCAATTCCCTCACCTAGTAAAGTCATTCAAGTCATGATGCCTAGACACATTAATTTATGAATTATCAAACTAAATTCCTCATTGGTTGAGCACCAAAATGAACAAAGACCAATAAAATTTTGATGAAAGTAATTTATTCAAAAAAACTTGAAAAACATAATTGTTGTAATTAAATATTAAAGCAAGTAAAATTGAAAAGTAACATTCAAGCTAAGGAAAGTTCGTTGAGTTTAAGCTTCTTTTCCCTTCACATCTTCAATATCCCCATCTTGAAAGGATGATAAAACAAAATCTTCTTCTAATCCTTTTCCCACCATGAAGGTTGCCGGTGGAGGTACTCTTCCAGACTTAGGCAAAGGATTGACTTTGTACTGGTCTTATTAGGCTCAGGCAGCTTACCACTATCAATTAAATTTTGGATCTCATGTTTTAATCGCAATCATTTGTCTGTCTCATGTCCTTGTGTTTGATGAAACTCACAAAAGGCTTTAGTATTAAATTTTGGGGGTAAAGGATTCGGAAAAGGTCGAGGAGTCAATGGCTGTGATAGTCCTTTCTTTTGTAGCTTGTTGAAGACCCAAGACAGAGGCTTCCCCAGATCTGAAAACTGCCTTTTATTTGCTTGACCGATTGTATTAACATCAACTTCTTTTTACGTGCTTTGATTTCCCGACTGGTAATTCCCTTTCTCATTCCTTCTTATTGAAAAGCGATTTTTCTCCCTTTTCCACTCTTCAATTTGTAGACCAGCTTGGAGAAGATCTTTGAAATCCCTTATAAGGGTGTGAGACATCCTTTCACAGAGATTGGGCAGGATGCCTCTCACGATCATCCTTATTTGATCAGATTCATCGGGCCTCTTCTTGAGCAATGCAGCCTTATTTCTCCATCTTTTGACATAGTCCACAAAATTCTCATTTGGCCTTTGTCTAATGGACTCCACTTCCATTAAGGTAACTTCCATCTCGACATTATACCCATATTGTTGAATGAAAGCCTTGTATAGCAGATCCCAATCTTTTTTAGTGCTTTCCTCTAAGGTGTTGAACCAATTTTAGATAATAGGGTCCAACGAGAGTATGAAGTACCTTAGAGTTTGAGCCTTAGTAGCTCGAGCAGACTGCATAGCAGTGATATACTGCTTCAGATCGAGATGAGGATTTCCGGTTCCATCATACTTCGCAAAAGATGGCATCTTGAACTTGTATGGAACTTCTTCATCTAGCTCGAATAACTTGTCAACTTCAGACATCTCTTCGGTTTTCAGCTTCTTCTCAAATTTCTTTTCTAAATCAGTAATCATCTTCTCAACATCAGATGTCTTAGTCTTTTCAATAGTTACCTTCTCAACGACCTTTGGCTCCTTTTTATCTTGAATATCTTGGTAGTATTGAGCCCAATCATCATCATCAATGATCACCTTATCATCATCAAAAGCTACTTCATCAACTTTAGCCTTCCTCTTGACTTTCTTGGTGCTAGCAGATGCTTTGGTATTGTTTCCTAAAATTGCAGCTAGTTGATTCTTTATGGTCTCGGCCATGGCCTTTTTTATTTCTTCCATTTTTCCATTGAAGGCTTCATCCACCATTCTTTGAATTTGTTCTAGCTCCATTGTTTTTGGTGAGCAAGTGATTGAGTCGTTGCTAGATACTTCATCTCCGGCGTAGGTCAAATTATTGTAAACTTTTGAACTGTCGTAATCCAGGCCTGTGAGCCAGAGAGGATCAATGATATGAGATGCAAATGTATTCATGTATGCATGTATGCACAAACAATCAACAAACAAGGATAATTAGGATGCTCCTTCCAACCTTATAACATCCACACACAAATGGCGAGTCTCTTTTCCTAGGTATATGGTTAACAAAATACCAACATGGGGTATATTATTTTTGAATAATTCCCTCGGATGTTTCAACTAATAGTTATATTTTTAAAAATGGAAATCAACTCATAATAATTCCCATTAATTAGGTTTTAATCCATTTAACCAACTATAGTAGCTTTTATGCTATATTGGATTAAAACAAAATTAAGAGGTTTATTATAAATAGATTTCTCACTTGAAAAAGGTAACTAATGATTAATGCCAAAAACAAGCCCATGGTTAATTTATTCTTAGTATAAATTGTGCTAACAATTGGTTTTTGGTATTTCTTAATTGACCTAAATAATTTGCAAGCTCTTTGTAAGAAAAGGTTGGATAAAAACAATTTTGTTTCTAAGCCCATTGTAAAAAGATCTTAGAAAAAAATGGATTTTGGGCTTAGTATTTGGGCCATGAGCAAAAGAATTTTTGATTTGTTTTTAGCAAAGTTTTATGTCCAAAGACCATCTTGAAAAGTATTGAAAATAGCTTTGGTCTTTTGGACTTTAAAGAAAAAATTTATTTGAGCTTGCAAATGTACTTGGGTCAAATTAGAAAAAGAACAATCCAAATAAACCATGATTTAAGCTAAGATAAATTAACCATAGTCAAACAATATGCATTTGGGGTACAACCTAAGGAAAGTAACTAGGCCAATTACATGAGCTTTAGTCTTTGAGTTAAAAGGCTTAGGTTCCCATGGCAAGTATATACCAAATGGCATGAGGCTATGAGTGGTTATGCCATGCTCGATCTCCATACCTTGAGTGAAAGTATGGTATCCCTTACATAACATAACACGGGTAACGCAGGCATCCTAACTCACGCACACAATACAATCTAATATGATGCAATGGATAATACCATTATAAGAAAGAATAGAATAATATAAAGACCAACGGAATCAACTTCTCTTATCCCCAGTGGAGTCGCCACTGTGAGCGGAGATTTTTGCCCCCACTCCTGGTGGATTGGTTCTTGCTACTTTGGCACTGTTTAGGCTTGGGGCCTTAGAGAACACGGACCTAAATTCGGAGAAAATGGAGTCGCCACCCGAATGTGCCGGGAAAAAGAAAGGGGTGGATCACACGATTCTTAAGGAATCCCCAACCCCCTAATGGGTTCGGAAAGTTGGGTACGTGTGGGGAAGGTGAGAAATGGCCCAGCACCCCACAACGTCTGGTTCATTTACAGGTCTTAATATTATAAAATTCTTAAATATAACAACATTATCCATATTACACACAATAATTAAAAGAAACCATCATTATATTAAAAACAAAGCAATGTCCAAACAAAGCAAATAAATGGACACCCATCCAAGGATGGAAACATGTCCTTACATCTCATGCCTAAATAGGACACCAACCGAAAGGTAGAAACATGTCCTTTACATTGGTTCTAAAATAGAAAAGCAAATTAAAGTACATGATATTTAACTAATAAGGTACCCACCCAGTGGAAACATACCCTTTTACAACATTTGGAAATCTAAATAAATTGATAAAAGTAAATAACCATTCATCATAAATAAATCATATATCAATGGAAAGTAAACATCCATCCATGGCAAATTAAATAAACCAAGCATTGAACTTAATTAAATTAAAGCGTATAAAATAAATCAAAGCATAATAGAATTGAATAAGGCAAATAAAAATCTAAATCATAGCTACTGTTTCCATTTTGGGTTATTTATTTCATGTGTTTAGGATTTTGGAATTTGTTGAATTAGGCTACTATGACTAAAATGGATTAAAGATTTTATGTTTTAAAAGGTTGGTAAAACTCTTTGATTAGCCAAATTAATGTTTGGATGGTGAAATCATAAATTTAGTGTTTGGGCTCTTCAAAACACTTAGATTGTAGTTTACGGTTATGAATTATCATTTTGAGCTTACTGTGTAAAAAGTATAACATTTATGTTTATAAAGTTTTAAAGTTTAAAAGATTTGGGTTTTATAAAAATTAGGGCTTAGGGTTTTAAAGGGGTTAGAGTTCACTGTTTTATGTTTAGAAGTTGCATTAGGGTTTAGTGTTTTAGAATTACGGTTTCGGTGAATGCTTAGGTTTTTTTAGAATTTGGAAAAAAGCAATTGATAATTTTATGAAAGTAAACAATCGATTTAAAGTTTATAAAAGCAAAAAAGATGTTTTTAAGGCTTTTTGGAAGGAAACAGAATAAAATTTAGGGTTTTGATAATTTGAAATGCAAATCTTGGTTTTGGGGTTTTGAAGAAATAAAACTAATATCTTTAAACCTTTTCGAAAATAATGCAACGATTTAAGGTTTTCATACTTTAGAAAAGATTAATTGAGGTTATTAGGTTTTTAATTTAAAAGAAACAATTGTATGATCTAGCTACTGTGACAAAATAAAAGAAATTAAGAATTCAAACTTTATTTTGTAAGTTTCACCAAAAATTGCTTCTTGGATGAACAAGGTCAAAGACAAGCCTTTTTGCCTTTGAATTGCTTGAATTGTTTTTCTGCTCTCTCAAAAAATCAGCTTGATTCAAGGTTTTCCATCACAGATTTGGATCCAATCTTTAGTTCAAGCTTCTGCCCGATTTCTTCCTTATTTCTTGATTAATTTTTTTTGTGTTGTAATTGTACTTATTTATAGAAGAATTATCGATTAATTATAGTTGCTCACGGCATACATTATTCATTAAGAAAAGAAAACCAAAACCTAATTGCATTATGTTTCGAAAAATTAGCGTCGAAAAAATTTTGCTGGCGAAAAAAAACTGCTGCGGAAAAATCGCGCTGGCAAAAAAAAATTGCTGCAAAAAATTGCGCTGGAGAAAAAGCTGCTGCAGCTGGCCGCGGCAACGCGGGAAAAATGGGCCTGTGGGCCATTTCGCCCGTAGGAAAATGCTGCGGGCCATTTCGCCAGCAGGAAACTCCTGCGGGCGAAATGCCCATGGGCCCGCGCTGACTTTCGGCGATGATTTTTTCGTCGCCGATTTTTTCATCGCCGATTTTTTTTTATTCATTTCACCCTTTTTTGCTAAAAGAAATATTAAAATTAATCAAGATACCATAAAAATTATTTTGGACTAACTAAAATATATTGGACCGGACTAGGTTAAAAATTAAGGGTCTACAATGTCTTTGATCAGTTGAAGGGAGCAGCAGTTTTCTCCAAGATTGATTTGAGATCAGGGTACCATCACTTGAGAATCAGAGAGGAAGATGTTCCTAAGACAACTTTTCGCACAAGGTATGGGCATTATGAGTTTTTGGTAATGCCTTTTGGATTGACAAATGCACCTGTAGCTTTTATGGATTTGATGAATAGGGTGTTTAGACCCTATCTAGATCAGTTTGTCGTAGTCTTTATTAATGACATTTTGGTGTATTTGCATAATAAGCAGGAGCATGACAAGCATTTGTGGATTGTATTGCAGACTTTGAGAGAGAAGCAATTGCATGCTAAGCTGTCGAAGTGTGAGTCTTGGCTTGATCAAGTGACTTTTTTGGGTCATGTGGTGTTAGCAGAAGGTATAAGAGTTGATCCGAGTAAAGTTGAAGCCATTTTTAATTGGAGTCAACTGAAGTCAGTGACTGAAGTTAGAAGTTTTCTGGATTTGGCAGGCTATTATCGATGATTTGTGAAGGGTTTTTGTTGCGCTCGAATTAAGTACTACTACAAGCGTCACTCGCAAGTATATGAGGTAGCTATAGCAAAGGTGATCACCCCAAGGTCGTTTCCCCAAGAAGGTGTGGTTTGTAATAGATTGATTGACAAATTATTTAAATGCGGAAGTTTGTTGTGTTGGAATGGTGCGAGAATAATTTAAACCTAAGATTAACATGCGTAGGGTTGAAGTGTGAAGGTGATACAAGATCAAATCGATTCTTAGGAAGGTGCCTAGGGTCATAGGTCCATTCAATCAAAGCTCAATTCTCAATTATCCATTAACATAACCTTATAATTAATTTGTCTCACATTCATGAATTAGCAATAACCAATTATTTTACATTTGCAAATTAATGAAACCCTAGAACTTATATTTCTAATTCATTCATAGGGTAGTCGATTGCATAATTTTGATATCAAATTTCACCTCTCGGTCCTTCATTCAATATCTAGAGATCAATAGGTAGCTAATCTATTAACCTAGCATACAATCCAATGCAATCAACCTACAACAAGGTACATCAATGGAAATATCAAATCAAAGCATTCAATCAAATATACTACAAACCCTAAGCATGGGTTTTTAGCTCAACATCATCAATTTAAAACATTCATTCAACTTAATATAAATCAAATACAAATTGTTCATTGCAATATCAATTCTCTTAATACAACAAAAACAATATTGGAATGAATTAAAAGAGAGAATAGAAAAACCCCTTGTGAAGATGCCAAGAGTAGGATTACTAGTCTTCCTCCTAGAGCCACTTTGATATATGATGAAGAACTCAAGCCCTCTTCAATGGTGATTCTCCTTTGCAATATGGAATGGAGCTTTCTCAAGTCACCAAACCTTCAATTGATTATGCCTTTGAGAGATGGAATGGAGCTTTCTCAAGTCACCAAACCTTTCAATGAAGCTTCTTCAACCTTTAAGAGCTTGTTAACCCACTTGATACCAAAGAACCTCAAAGATCTTGTCAATGGAAGATGGAGAAGATGAAGATGGAGGATGAAGATGAAGGGACAAGGAGAGTGTCTCTCTCTCCTCATCCCAAATTGTGTTTGCCCCCTCCTTCTCTTTTCTTTTCTCTCTCTCCTCAAACCCTAGCCGTCTCCTTTTTTTTCTTTCGCGCAAAAGAATTTATATAAATTAAGGGTGACACGGCCAAGCTTGTTTTGGCTTGGCCGTGTCTCTCATTTTTCTCTGGGACACGGCCAAGCTTGCTGGCAGTGTCCTTCACTGCCTTCTTCTTTCTTTCTTTCTTTTCTTTGTTCTTCAAGGAGTGACACGGCCAAGCCAAGAGTGGCTTGGCCGTGTCTCATGTGACACGGCCACAAGCTTGGCCGTGTCACATGAGTGTGTTTGCTTATGCTTCTTTTCTTGCTCTTTCTTTGCTTTGGTCTTTGTTTTGCTCCTTAAATGAGACACGGCCAGTGGCTTGGCCGTGTCTCTTGGCTGTGTCAAGCTCTGCCATTTCTTTACTTTGAGGTGACACGGCCAAGCTTCATTTGGCTTGGCCATGTCATGCTTGGTTCATGCTCTTCTTGCACTGTTTTGATCTTCCAAGGGTGTTTTTGCACCTAAACCTAAAACAAACACTTTAAACAAACTTAAAACAAAAATCAATCAAAACATTAACTAAAAACACATAAAAATCATACTAAAAACAAGTATAAAAATGATCTAAACATTTTTTCTTTGATAGCTACTCCACTCACCAGATTACTTCGGAAGGGAGTTAGATCTATATGGACAGATCAGTGTCAAGCAAGCTTTGAGCAGTTGAAGGAGATGTTGACTCAAGCTCCTGTTCTTACCTTTCTTGTGGAAGATAAACCATATGTGATTTACAGTGATGCTTCACATAATTGTTTAGGTTGTGTTTTGATGTAGGAGGGTAGAGTCATAGCTTATGCTTCTCGGCAGTTGAAGCCGCATGAGTTGAATTACCCGACGCATGATTTGGAGTTAGCAGCCATAGTTTTTGCTTTGAAGATTTGGCGACACTACTTGTATGGGTAGAAGTGTTTCATTTATATGGATCACAAGAGTTTGAAATACTTGGGTGTTCAGAGAGAACTGAATCTTCCGCAGAGACGGTGGTTGGAGTTGATCAAAGACTACGACTTTTGATTGATTATCATCCTGGTAAGGCAAATGTTGTTGTTGATGCCTTATGTCGGAAGTCTTTGGCAGGTTTGACTACTTATTCGCTCTTGTTCCTTGTTGAGTTGAGAGCGTTGCATGCTAGTTTTGAGCCTTGTAGTGATGGTGCTTTGCTGGCTCAGTTGCAGTTGAGACCAGTGTTGTTGGATCAGATTAAAGAGGCTCAGTTGGCTGATGAGAAAATTCAAAAAGTTGTTTTGGATTGCCAAAAGGGGGAGAGCCAAGACTTTCAGGTGAGAAGTGATGGTAGTTTATGGTTCAAAGATAGATTGTGTGTTCCTAATGATGCAAGACTGAAAAAGACTATTTTGGAAGAAGCACATCAGTCGACTTTTGCTATGCACCCCGGGAGTACTAAGATGTATTATGATTTGAAGCAACATTATTGGTGGTCAGGTATGAAGAGAGACATAGCGGAGTTTGTATCCAAATGTCTCACTTGTCAGAGAGTGAAGGCTGAGCATCAAGTTCCTTCGGGGTTGCTCCAATCTTTATCTTATCAGTGCCTGAATGGAAATGGGAACATGTGACGATGGATTTTGTGACTGGTTTGCCATTGACTCAGAAGAAGCATGATGCCATTTCGGTGATTACTGATCAATTGACAAAGGCAGCTCATTTCCTTCCAGTTCAGATGGACTATTCTTTGGAGAAGTTGGCTGAATTGTATATCACTGAGATAGTGAGATTGCATGGAGTCCCAATTTCTTTGGTGTCTGATCGAGATGCTCGGTTCACTTCAAGGTTTTGGAAGAGTTTGCATGCTGCTTTGGGTTCTCGATTGCACTTTAGCACTGCTTTTCATATGTAGAAAGATGGGCAGTCAGAGAGTGATATAAATTTTAGAGGATATATTGAGAAGTTGTGTCATTGATTTCTTTGGAAGCTGGGATAGATTTTTGCCATTGATGGAATTTGCCTATAAAATGGCACCTTATGAGGCATTGTATGGTAGAAGATGCAAAACACCTGTATGTTGGGATGAAGTTGGAGAAGGCAAATTGGTTGGTCCCGATATGATTAAAGAAACAGAAGAGAAAGTGAAGATAATTAGGGATCGGTTGAAAGTAGCCTCAGATCAGCAGAAATCTTATTCAGATTTGAAGAGGAGAGATATAGAGTTCAATGTTTGAGATAAAGTTTTTCTAAAAGTGTCTCCTTGGAAGAGAATTTTGAGATTTGGCCGCAAAGGAAAGCTGAGTCCTCGTTTTATTGGACCTTATGAGGTTTTAGAGAGCATTGGACCAGTTGCTTATCGACTTGCTTTGCCGCCTGAACTGGATCAAATTCACAATGTCTTCCATGTTTCCATGCTACGAAGGTACAGGTCAGACCCATCTCACGTTTTGTCAGTGGAATCTATTGAGGTGAGTCCAGATCTATCTTATGAAGAGGAACCGATGGTCATTTTAGCACACGGAGTGAAAGAGTTGAGACATAAGAAAGTGCCAATTGTGAAGTTTCTTTGGAAGAATCATGATAGAGAAGAGGCAACTTGGGAGAGTGAGCAAGCGATACGAGATCAGTATCCTCAATTATTTCAGACGTGGGAACATGTAATTTCGAGGATGAAATTATTTTGTAGAGGGGGAGAATTGTAATATCCTAAACTATACCCTAACATTTTGGAGTGTTAATTGTTGTATTGGATTAAATAATTTAAAGTGTATATGTTATGTATATGGAGATAAAAACAATATATATACAAGATTATGTCTTTTCGGTCAAAAGAGATATTTTGATTAATTAAATGGATTTGTTTAATGTTAGTGGAAGATGAAGTAGTGGATTTAATATTACATAGTTTAAATGTATGGTGGAGAGTAATTTGGGGAACAGTGGTTTGGTTAAAAGAGAAGAGTGTTGACTTTCTTTCTTTCTTCCTCTTCTTTCATCTTCATCTTCTTCTTTTCTTCTCTTTGGTTGGCCACCCTTAGCAACCAAATGAAAAGAGATTTTGTTGCTTCCAAGCTCAAGAGATTGAAGGTTTTCAAGAGATCAAGTTGGAATTTTAAGGATTTTCTTCACTTTTGGTAAGTTTCCAACTTGTTTCTTGGTTTTCTTTTGAGTTTGTGTTCTTGAGTTTGTTGGATGGTTGTTATAGATGTGTTTATGGTTATTTTGGTGTGTTTGAAGTGTTTTGTCTTGGTAACTTTGATTTTGGGGTTGGATTGAAGAGAGAAAAGGGATGAGTTTGGTGAAAGAGGCAAGTGTGTGGATTATGTGATTTTTGAGATGTGAATATGGTGGTGTTTGTGTTTGATGCATGAAATTGAGTTGTTTTGATGTTATGCAAGTCTAATATGGTTTATTGATGGTTTTAGGTAAGATTGTTTAGAATGGAAAAGGGTAAAGTATGTTGTTTCTTGGATGTGGTGTTGTTGGTGACGAAATCAGGATTTTTGGCCTGACACGCCCAGGAACACGGCCATGTCTTTGGGCATGTCGTTGGTTCTATTTTTTGGGTTGGTGACACAAGTAGTGACACCCCTATGTCACTGAGTGTGTCACAACTTCTGTGTAGTAGTAGCATTGAAATGGCCAGTGACACGCCCATGTCATTGAGCATGTCATAGCTATTGTGTTGTTGGTTGATTGACACGTCCAGTGACACGCCAATGTCACTGAGTGTGTCATAGCTTCTATGTTGGAGGAGGATTGACACGGCCAGTGACACGTCCATGTCACTGAGTGTGTCAAAGCTTCTGTGTTATGGGTTTAGGGCACGGTCAGGGACACGCCCGTGTTGTTGAGCATGTCAAGTGTAGAGTTTGCCCTAGATAGTTTCTTCCTTATTTTCTTCTTGTGTATCACTAAGTGAGTGTGTATAAACACCTTTGGATTAGGTTTTGAAGAGATTTGAGCTACCTTAATTCAAGTGTTGAGAGTTATCTTGGAAGAGGAGTTGATAGAGTGGTGTTGTTGCTCTTAGAGGTAAGTACAAATTTTGATTGATTACATACATTTATATGACATTGGGACTTAACAAATTTAGTTGAGAAATGTGTTAAGTTACTTATACATTGTTGATGAATGAGTTATATGTTGTAATATGCATAATGTGAATTATGTTGATGTATCAATGCAATTGAGTAAAGTATTGTATATGAAAAGAAATGTGGAAATATGTGATATGAGATGTGAAAACATAATGTAACCAATCGATATTGAGATGAAGTAGAAGAATGAGAAAAAAAATTGAGAAAAGATGATATATTAGGGCAATGAGCCTAGTTTGATTATGAGAAATGAATTGTGAAAGAGATTGATAAAGAGATAAATGAATTAATTGTGTGCCTAGTATGTGTATACCCTCAATTTTGACCCAATCTGGTCCAATATGTTTTATTTAGCCTAAAATGATTTTTGTTGTCTAATTGGTCCAAAAAAATTTTATTAAATAATTTTTGCTTTAGTATCTAATTTTTATTAATAAAAATAAAAATAAACAAATAAAAATAAAAATAAAAATAAAAATCGAAGTCGGAAAAATCGGCGATGAAAAAATTATCGCGTTGACCCGTGGGCATTTCGCCCGCAGGAAATTCCTGCGGGCGAAATCACTGTGCTATTTCGCACGCAGAAATTTTCTACCTGCGAAATAGCCCACGGGCCCGCTCCGCTGCAACAGGTTTTTTCGCCAGCGCAGTTTTTCCGCAGCAGTTTTTTTTCGGCAGCGCAAATTTTTCAACGCAAATTTTTTGAAACCTAATCCAATTAGGTTTTGGTTTCTTTTTTTTATTAATATTACTTACCTTAATTAATTAGGAATAAACAACCTCAAACCACTATAAATAAGGACCAAAGACAATTAAAAAAGGGGAGGAAAAAATCCAAGAGTAGTTTGGAAAATTTGAAACCAAATCAAGGAAGGAAAAGAAGAAATTCAATTCAACTCTTTTCTGGAACAGCAGCAGCATGATTTAGAGGATTCAAAGGCAAAAAAAGGCTTGTCTTTGGAGCTAGTTCATCCAAGAAGAATTATTTTTGGAGAAATCATCAAAAGAAGGTATGTGTTAATTAATTTTCTTTAATTGTTTTTTTTTACACAGTAGAAAATTTATGAAATCAAAATTAAAAACCTTTGAACTTTAATTTAGTTTTTCTAAAGCCAAAAAAACCCTATTTCATTAGTTTATCTTCCAAAAGGCTTAAATTTGTTATTTTTTCTTCTTAAAAACCTTAAAACTCTAATTGAACATATTTTTCAACAAAACTAAGATGTAAATTCTGCTTCTTTTAAAATTTTAAAGTAGGTTCTATTTCATTCAAAAAGCCTTAAAAAAATCTTTTCTACTTATAAGGGAAGTATGTTGAATTGATTATTGGCAAGGTCATGAAGAAACTACCAACTGACAAGCTAAAACATAGTTTGAAATGGATACATCCCTGACTCTGCTGCTTAGGGTCTCCACCACTCATGTTTTCAACATCTTGAAGATAAAAGCCAAATGCAAAGCTTTTGATCATTTCAATGCGAGACTTGAACGAGCGTCAAAAAGGAACCAATGAGAACACTTCTGCTAATCACCTCGGTCTATGAGTCGATGAAACGACTGTAAGTATTATTCATGCATATCATGCATACATGAGCATATTACATCGCACTTTCTTGTCTTAATGAACAGCAAACACCCTGCGAATTAAAGAATCAAAAGAAGATATTGAATCAAGGGGGCATGGAAAGCCTATTCGCTTGTGGAAGCCCCAGTCACTTTGCAAAGAGAAGAAATGCGTGCTTATGCAAAGAACTAGACAAGAAAAACATCAATCAAAGCTTGCATGAAAGAAAATCCTTGGGGGGCAAGGAGAGGATATAAGATCCAATCAAAATTGGAGAAAAAAGGAAAAGCAGTTGCAAGGGAAAAGTGGTTAAAGTGCAAAAACTCCCTTGGAAGATCAAAACAAGGAAAACATGGATCAAGCAAGACATGGCCAAGCCAAATCAAGCTTGGCCGTGTCACCTCAAAGGAAATCTTGGCAGAACATGACACGGGCTGGAGACACGGCCAAGCCACTGGCCGTGTCTCACCTAAAGGGCAAAGCCAAGAAAGACCAAGCAAAGAGAGAAGGGAAGCAGTAGGTGACACTGGCAGGCGACACTGCCAAGCCACTGGCCGTGTCACATGACACGCTATAAGCTTGGCCGTGTCCCATCCTAAGCCAAGAATAAAGAAGAACCAAAGAAAAAACATAGAAGCTGACACACCCAGGGGACACGGCCAAGCCACTGGTCGTGTCACTCCCATCTTCAAAGAACAAAGAAGACCCGATCTCAAAGGATGAAGATCCATTTTCAAGGATGAAGAATTGATCTAAAAGGATGAAGATCCATTTTCAAGGGTGAAGACCCAATCTAAAAGGATGAAGATCCATTTTCAAGGGTGAAGACCCGATCTCAAAGGATGAAGATCCATTTTCAAGGGTGAAGACCCGATCTCAAAGGATGAAGATCCATTTTTAAGGGTGAAGACCCGATCTCAAAGGATGAAGATCCATTTTCAAGGGTGAAGACCCGATCTCAAAGGATGAAGATCCATTTTCATGGGTGAAGACCCGATCTCAAAGGATGAAGATCCATTATTAAGTGTGAAGACCCAATCTCAAAGGATGAAGATCCATTTTTAAGGGTGAAGACCCGATCTCAAAGGGTGAAGATCCATTTTGATGGTGAAGAATCACAATGCATAAAGCAGCCGGAGCGGTCAGACTTCTCAAATGATAAAAGGTCAGTCAAACTCATTCTTGGGTCCAAGCACCCATTCTCGGGTCCAAGTATCCGTTCTCGAGTCCAAGTACCCAAATTAAATCAATCTCAGGTCCAAGTACCCAAATCAAATTAATCTCAGTTCCAAGTACCCAAATCAAATCAATCTCGGGTCCAAGTACCCAATACTGGGACCAAAACCCAAATTTTCCTTAGGTCCAGAACCTAGAATTATCCTCGAGTCCAGAACCCAAATTTTTCTTAGGTCCAGAACCTAGAATCTCCCTTGAGTCCAGAACTCAAACCGGGTCCAGAACCCAAATTTTCCTTAGGTCTAGAACCTAGAATTATCCTTGAGTCCAGAACTCGAATCGGGTCCAGAACCCAAATTTTTCTTAAGTCCAGAACCTAGGATTTCCCTTGAGTCCAGAACTCGAACCGGGTCTAGAACCCAAATTTTCCTTAGGTCCAGAACCTAGAATTATCCTTGAGTCCAGAACTCGAACCGGGTCTAGAATCCAAATTTTTCTTAGGTCTAGAACCTAGAATTATCCTTGAGTCCAGAACTCGAACCGGGTCCAGAACCCAAAACCTCAACCGTTTCATCAAAAACTAAGTCTTATTGCTTTTCACTATCTTTCACTAAGGTTTCAGATCATTCAAGTAGGGGGCAAACTGTAGACCCTCAATTTTGACCCAATCAGGTCCAATATGTTTTATTTAGTCTAAAATGATTTTTGTTGTCTAATTGGTCCAAAATAATTTTTATTAAATAATTTTTTCTTTAGTATCTAATTTTTATTAATAAAAATAGAAATAAACAAATAAAAATAAAAATCGGAGTCAGAAAAATCGGCGGCAAAAAAATTATCGGGCCGGCCCGTGGGCACGGGCGAAATCACTGTGCTATTTCGCACACAGAAATTTTCTGCCTGGGAAATAGCTTATGGGCCCGCTCCGCGTGCGCTGCCGCAGCCAGCTGCAGCAGATTTTTTTGCCAGCGCAGTTTTTCCGCAGCAGTTTTTTTTCGGCAACGCAAATTTTTTGCAACCTAATCCAATTAGGTTTTGGTTTCTTTTTTTATTAATATTATTTACCTTAACTAATTAGGAATAAACAACCTCAAACCACTATAAATAAGGACCAAAGACAATTAAAAAAGGGGAGGAAAAAATGCAAGAGTAGTTTGGAAAATTTGAAACCAAATTAAGGAAGGAAAAGAAGAAATTCAATTCAACTCTTTTCTGGAACAGCAGCAGCATGATTTAGAGGATTCAAAGGCAAAAAAAGGCTTGTCTTTGGAGCTAGTTCATCCAAGAAGAATTATTTTTGGAGAAATCATCAAAAGAAGGTAAGTGTTAATTAATTTTCTTTAATTATTTTTTTTTTACACAGGTGCAAATTTATGAAATCAAAATTAAAAACCTTTGAACTTTAATTTATTTTTCTAAAGCCAAAAAAACCCTATTTCATTAGTTTATCTTCCAAAAGGCTTAAAATTGTTATTTTTTCTTCTTAAAAACCTTAAAACTCTAATTGAACATATTTTTCAACAAAACTATGTAAATTCTGCTTCTTTTAAAATTTTAAAGTAGGTTCTATTTCATTCAAAAAGCCTTAAAAAACATCTTTTCTACTTATAAAAACTTTAATTTATTTGTTTAAATTCATAAAATTCCATAAAATATCAAATTGATTTCCAAATTCCTAAAAATTATTCACCACCCGTGACCCTACTTCAAAAATATCAAATCCAAATTCAACTTCCAAAATTCAAAATAATGAACACTAACACTTTTAAACCTTAAACCCTAATTTTTATGAACCCTAATCCTTTTAAAACATTAAAAAACATAAAAAAATAAAAACCTAAATTTTACACATTAGCTTAGGAACCCAATAACCAAAAATCACAAATTAAAGTATTTTAAAATGTTTAAAACTCTAGTTTCATGATATCATCATTCAAGCCTTAATTTTGTTAATCAAAGAGTCTTACCAACCCTTTAAAACATAAAACCCTAATTTATTTTAATTCCATAAAAAGTCACAGTAGCCATAATTGGACTTTTATTTGCTTTATTCAATTCCATACTTGATTATGCTTTGATTTATTTCTTATGAATTAATTTATTTAATTTCAATACTTGATTTATTTAATTTATCATGGATGGATGTTTATTTTATATTTTGATTAATAGCTTTGATTAATGATTTATTTATGATGAATGATTATTTACTTTTATCAATTAATTTAGATTTCCAAAAGTTGTAAAAGCTATGTTTCCACTTGGTGGGTACCTCATTAGTTAAACATCATGTAATTTAATTTGCTTTTCTATTTTAGAACCCATGTAAAGGGCATGTTTCTACCTTTTTGGTGGGTGTCCTATTTAGGCATGTGATGTAAGGACATGTTTCCATCCTTGGATGGGTGTCTATTTATTTACTTTGTTTGGACATTGCTTTGATTTTAATATATTGATGCTTTCTTTTAATTATTGTGTGTAATATGGATAATGTTATTATATTTAAGAATTTTATAATATTAAGACCTGTAAAGGAGGCCGGTTCTAATGAACCGGTCGTTGTGGGGGTGCTGGGTCATTTCTCACCTTCCCCACACGTACCCAACTTTTCGAACCAATTAAGGGGTTGGGGATTCCTTAGGAATCAAGTAATCCACCCCTTTCTTTTTCCACGCCCGTCCGGGTGGCGACTTCATTTTCTCCGGACTTAGATCTGTGTTCTCTAAGGCCTTGAGCCTAAACAGTGCTGAAGTAGCAAGAACCATTCCACCGGGAGTGGGGGAGAAAATCCCCGCTCACAGTATGTTATTCAATTTTCAGAGTTCTGGGTTTGGCGGCATGCCTATGAATCACTGGGCAGGTGAAAATATTGGGTCATAAGCCGAGCCCAGCTGAAAAATTTGAAATATGATGTTTTTGAGGTGAAAAGACGGGGTCGTAAGCCTCAAAAACTATAATAGTCAAGCCCGGTTGAGGTCCAAGATACTGGGGCCCTAGGGTCTTACCGAGTTGAGGTCCAAGAGACTGGATCTGTTACATTATCCATGGATATATATATAGCCTACGGGCTTGATAAATGTGATTATGGACCAAAGCAGTAACTCTGAACTTTGAATAGCATATTAGATCCTTTTTGGGCCCATGCTTGTCTTTTCTTTAATGTGAATTATGAAATGTGATGTAAATGATTAAAATGTTGAGATATAATGCAATGAGTTAATATATTCGTATATATTATACATGAGCATCGCATTGATCTATATTGAATCAAAGTTTGTACCACTAAGCTTTCTGCTTAGCGCGATTGTGATTCATCGCACAGGTGACAGGGTAGATCTAGTTGTGCTGGAGAGCTCGTCTAGACCGAGTTGAGTCTAGGCCTGAGTTTGTAATAGCAGTGTTGAGTTGTGGACATCAAGATCAGAGATGAACTGCCAGCATGTATAAACTTAATATTTTTGTACTTATTGATTTTGATGTAAACATATGTATTTTTCGCTGCTTATTTAACAAATGTTTTGAACAGACTGTTTGGATAAACTTTTGGGTGCTAATGTTATATGTATATGTATTTTAAAAAGGAATGTTTTCTCTATTTATTTCTATAACATGAGTTAAATGTTTTAAGTTTACTCGGACTGACTTATGATGCTTATATGTTAAAGATTAAAGTTTGGTTTGTTTAAAAATGAACTATGACACTCCTTTATCCGGCATGCGTATATTGTGTGTTGCACGGGTGTATGCGGTGTGTTTATATTGGGGTAAGGGGGTGTTACAAATGTTTTTGGTATCAGAGCCTAGGTTTGAGGTTCTCAACCTAGGTAAATTGTAAGAAAAAGAAAATTTTGATTTTAAAATATTGTTTTTAAATAAGATACATGCATTGGGACTGGCAGTTTCTAATCATTGATGAGGTATTTTCTGCTATATTTGTAGATATAGGTAGTGATGGCGTCTCACTCATGTCAGTCTGTAGAAGGTAGTGCTGAGAGTGTAGCTCCTGTTGAGGGTAGAGATGGAGCTAGGGTTGAGTTAATTGGTGAGGCACCTACTCCTATGCCAGAGAGACCAGCTGCTAATGAGATGCCACCAGTTTGTTTACGGCATGTAGTAGATTTGTTGAGGCAGGCTCTAGTACAGCAGCCGCCACCTTCACCACAGCCACAGGTACCGGTGAGGCAGTATGATAAATTAAGGAAGTTCAAAGCTGAGGACTTCTTTGGTACTACAGATCCTGCAGTAGCTGAGCAGTGGTTGGATAGAGTTCAGAGGGTATTTATCCAGTTGCAAGCCACTCCTGAAGAGAAGTTTGATTGTGCTAGATCTCTTCTGCAGAGAGATGTGTATGATTGGTGGAAGATGGTTCCCCATGCCATGGATGATCTACCAACCTTGTCTTATGGGGATTTTCTGCGGGAGTTTGAGCAGAAGTATACTACGAGGGAGTGTAAGGATGATAAGAAGATGGAGTTTTTGAATCTGAGGCAGGATAATGGGACAGTGACAGAGTAAGAGGAGTATTTGATAGACTAGATCATAGTCCAGGCGCTTGCAGAACGATGGTTGGACACAACCCACACTTTTCACTACAATTGGTCCGGTCAACTTTACTGCTATAACCGGCCTTCAATATGATGGTGTTCCGGTTCCTCTGACCAATGATATTTTAACATTTGAAGAAATTTAGGAATTAATTGGTATGGAACCATCATATGAGGGGCCTTTTAAGATAAAAATTGAATCGATTCATAGCTATTGGATGAGCTATGAAGGACGAGTTCACAGAGACACAGCCGAACAGTATGCTCGAGGATTTTTGTTATATTTGCTTGGGTCGACCATCTTAGGCAGCACTGAATCCTCCATCCATTTTTCAGTGTTGAAGGCCCTTTCTTATTTTAGAATGGTACCATCTTTTGGCTGGGGTAAAGCTGGTCTCGCTTTGTCTTTACCGTGGTCTTGATAAACTTTATCGAAATAAGAAGTCTTTTGTCGGCTTGATGGTGGTTGTCAAGGTATTCTTCTTCTACCAATGTCAATTCCATTCCTTTCTTGTATGAATTTGACCTTTACTATTATTGTAGGCATGGGCATATGAACACAAGCTCGTGAGGGTACCCGGTATTTTTCGAGAGAGAATTAGGTATCTGAGATTAAATTTCTGGTTGTCCGATCGTGTGGACGTTGTTGTTCTCACCATGTTCATACTCACCGCTTTGTGTTGAGCCGCTTAACCTGGGAATAGGTAAAATAACATTAGTATACTTTAAATTTTATGTGAAAGTTTACTTACCTTATGTTATTTTGCAAGTGAATTTGCCTGGTGGAACCCAGAAGAGCGGACAAACTGGTCTCCTTTCATGAAGGCTGCGCTATCTTTCCAAAATTCTCGCCGAGTCATCGCTGGCCCAGTGTCTAGTGGCTGGTTTCTCGGAGAGAGAGTTTATGAGTGGTTTCTCGGTCCAGAGCAACAGAGGATTCTGATGCCTTGCCTAGAATACACTTTAAATATTATTTCAATGCCGGAGGATGCATGGTGGTCGGCTCGATACAGTTATGGTATTGAAGCATTTCTCTATACGCTAAGTGCATCTTATGCCCATTTTATTCAAAGAAGGCTCTTGAACTTTGATGTATCCCCTATTGGCGTACGGGAGATTCCCAAGGAAAATGAGGGTAGAGATGAAGAGGAACATCACGGAGATGCAAGAGAGTTTGTTCCACATCTCAGGGCTAGTACTTCTCAGGTAAAACTTTTACCATTCTTCTTTTACCACCGCTACTTTCCTTTTTTGATTCATTAATGATTGTTGCAGGCTGTTGGCTCATTTGATAATGAGGCTGGACCTTCTTTTATTGTCCCTTCATTTGCTCATTCTAGCCCGCCAGATATGCCATCTCATCCACAGGGTATTGATATGAAATACCTGGTAAGTTCCTTATTTCATGGTAATTTATGCTATATGTATGCATGATTATGTATGCTCTTACATTTTTCCCTCCTGGCTCATAGTGGATGCTCGAAGAACAAAATAGGAAACTTTAAGAAGAGTTGGCTGCAAGTTGTCAGTAGGCTTCTCATTTTGAAAATTTATATCATCAATCTGAATAAAATTTTCGAGACTTCCGATTTCAAGGGATGAGGGATCCTGGCGCTTCTTCATCAAGAGGCCCCCAGGCTGATGACTATGAGATCCTTTCATCTACTTCTGATGAGGACCATGACAGATTGGAACCCCAAGGTAATAGGGATTTTGGTGCTCCCGCTTCGGGCGATCTCGGGACGAGTAATTTGCCTCCTCCTCCAACAGGCGATGACTTTTTCAGGGCTTTATTTGATGACCTACAACCACCCTCTTGGTGATGTATAAATATTGTATCAATTGTATAAACATTGTACAATGAGCATAATAATAATGACAATATATAATTTTCATCTTCATTGTAACTCTCTTTCTTCTTTTTTTTTATCTAGCCTTCATATCTTCTCCTTGCCCCCCGTATAGGCTCAAGCCCATGATTTTTCTATGCAGGTTTGGTTGATGATTGTATATTGTCTAGCTCATCAAATAAGCATGCATTTCTTCCTTTCTCAAGCAATGGGTCTCTTCTGTCCCCTGATTCAATATCTTCTTTTGATTTTTTTCTTCATAGGATGTTTGAATGGTGTAGACCCTTAATTTTTGACCCAATCCGATCCAATATGCTTTATTTAGTCCAAAATGATTTTTGTTGTCTAATTGGTCTAAAATAATTTTAATGAAATAGTTTTCGCTTTATTATCTAATTTTTATTAATAAAAAATAAAAATTAACAAATAAAAATTAAAAAATAAAAATAAAAATAAAATCGAAGTCGGAAAAAAATCGGCAGCGAAAAGTGGTCGAGCGGGCCCGTGGGCGTTTTGCCCGCAGGAAATTCCTGCGGGCAGCACGCCAGTTGGCCCAGCGTTTCACCCGCAGGAATTTCCTGAGGGAGAAATAGCTGCCCGCAGGAAATTCCTGCGGGCTGGCACGCCACGGGCCCACTGCCACAAAATTTTTTGACCCAATTTTTGGAAACCTAGTCCAATTAGGTTTTAATTTCTTTTATTATTAATATTAATTGCCGTGTGTAATTAGAATAAACAACTTAAAATCCATTATAAATAAGGACCAATAGAACCAAATTAGGGGAGGAAAATCAAAAGGCAGTAGCTTGATTTTTTGAAACCAAATCAATGAAGGAAAAGGGAAACTCAATTCAAGTGATCTTTAAAGCAGCCGCAGCACGAATTAAGCAATTGAAAAGGCAACCAAAGCTTGTCTTTGGAGCTAGTTCATCCAAGAAGAATTGTTTTTGGAGGAATCAACAAAAGAAGGTATGTTAAATTCTTTTTAATTTATGTTTTCACAGTAGCAAGCTTATGGAATTAGAGTTTTTAAATAAAAAATCTTACAGCTTTAATTTGATTTTTCCAAGATTAAAACACTAAAATGTGACCTTCTTTTCTAAACAGACTTAAAATTGTTATTTTTTCTTCTTAAAAATCTTAGAACTCTAATTGAACATATTTTTCAACAAAACCAAAATCAAATTCTGTTTCTTTTAAGATTTTAAAGTAGTTTCTATTTCATTCAAAAAGCTTTAAAAAACATCTTTTCTACTCATAAAAAACTTCAATCCATGTGTTTAAATTCATAAAACTTCATAAATCATCAAATTGCTTTTTAAAACTCTAATTCAAATTCATTACCCGAGAATCCTAATTTCAAAGCCTAAATCCAAAATTCAACTTTTAAACCTAAAATAATGAACACTAACCCTTTTAAAACTTTAAACCCTAATTTTCATGAACCCTAATCCTTTTAAAACATGAAAAACATAAAAAACATAAAAACTCTAAAATTACACAGTAGCTTAAATCACTATTTAAAATCATGAATTAAAAAGTTTTTCAAAGTGTCCAAAACCCTAGTTTCATAATTTCATCATTCAAATCTTAATTTGTTTAATTAAAGTGTCTTACCAACCTTTAAAAAACATAAAACCCTAATCTATTTTAATTCCATAAAAAGTCACAGTAGCTTAATTTTAGAATTTCCAAAACCTTAACATATGAGATAAAGAACCCTAAATGGAAATACTAGCTATACTTGAACTTTTATTTGCTTTATTCAATTCCATACTTGATTATGCTTTAATTTATTTCATATGCTTTAATTTATTTGAATTCAATACTTGATTTATTTAATTTACCATGGATGGATTTTTATTTTATATCTTGATATTTAAATACTTTTAATGAATGATTTATTTATTATGGATGATTTTACCTTTATCAACTAATTTAGACTTCCAAAAGTTGTAAGAGGTATGTCTCCACTTTGTGGGTACCTCATTAGTTAAACATCATGTAATTTAATTTGCTTTTCTATTTTAGAATCTATGTAAAGGGCATGTTTCTACCTTTTGGTGGGTGTCCTATCTAGGCATGTGATGTAAGGACATGTTTCCATCCCTGGATGGGTGTCCATTTATTTGTTTTGTTTTGTTTGGACATTGCTTTGATTTTAATATAATGATGCTTTCTTTTTATTGTGTGTAGTATGGATAATATTATTATATTTAAGAATTTTATAATATTAAGACCTGTAAAGGAGGTTGGTTCCAATGAACCGGGCGTTTTGGGGGTGCTAGGTCATTTCTCACCTTCCCCACACGTACCCAACTTTCCGAACCCATTAAGGGGTTGGCGATTCCATAGGAATCGAGTCATCCACCCCTTTCTTTTTCCCGGCCCGTCCGGGTGGCGACTCCATTTTCTTTGGACTTATGACCGTGTTCTCTAAGGCTCCGAGCCTAAGAACCATTCCTCCGGGAGTGGGGGCGAAAATCTCCGCTCACAGTGGCGACTCCACTGGGGATAAGAGAAGTTGATTCCTTTGGTCTTTTTATTATTCTATTCTTTCTTATAATGATATTATCCATTGCATCATATTAGATTGCATTGTGTGCGTAAGTTAGGACGCCCGTGTTACCCGTGTTGTGTTATGTGAGGGATACCATACTTTCACTCAAGGTATGGAGATCGAGCATGGAAGAACCACTCATAGCCTCGTACCATTTGGTATATACTTGCTATGGGAACCTAAGCCTTTCTACCCAAAGACTAAAGCTCATGTAATTGGCCTAGTTACTTTCCTTAGGTTTTACCCTAAATGCATGTTGTTTGACTATGGTTAGTTTATCTTAGTCTAAATCATGGCTTATTTGGTTTGTTCTTTTTCTAATATGACCCAAGTACATTTGCAAGCTCAAAATAAATTTTTTCGTTAAAATCCAAAAGACAAAAACTATTTTTAAAATTTTTCAAGATGGTCTTTGGACATAAGACTTTTCTAAAACAAATCAAAGATTCTTTGGCCCATGGCCCAAATACTAAGCCCAAAATCCATTTTTCTAAAATCTTTTACAATGGGCTTAGAAACAAAACTATTTTCACCCAACCTTTTCTTATAAAAAGCTTGCAAAAATATTTAGGTCAATTATGAAATACCAAAAATCAATTGTGGGCCTAGTTTACACTAAGAATAAATTAACCATGGGCTTGTTTTTGGCATGAATCACTAGTTACTTCTTTTCAAGTGAGAAATCTATTTATAATAAGCCTCTTAATTTTGTTTTAATCCAATATAGCATAAAAGCTACTTTAGTTGGTTGAATGGATTAAAACCTAATTAATGGGAATTATCATGGATTGATTTCCATTTTTGAAAATATAACTATTGGTTGAAACGTCCGAGGGAATTATTCGAAAACAAGGTACCCCATGTTGGTATTTTGTTAACCATATACCTAGGAAAAGAGACTCGCCATTCGTGTGTGGTTGGAAGGAACATCCTAATTTGTCCTTGTTTGTCTATTGTTTGTGCATACATGCATACATGCATACATTTGCATCTCATATCATTAATCCTCTCTGGCTCACAGCCCTGGATTACGATAGTTCAAAAGCTTACAATCCAACCTACGCCGGAGACGAGATATCTAGCAATGACTCAATCACTTGCTCACCAAGAACAATGGAGCCCGAACAAATTCAAAGAATGGTGGATGAAGCCCTCAATGCCAAGATGGAAGAAATCAAAGAGGCCCTAGCTGAGACCATGAGGAACCAATTGACTGCAATCTTAGAGAATCATGCTGGGGCATCTGCTAGCACTAAGAAGCCAAAGGACAAAGGGAAGATGAAAGTTAATGAAGTGGCTTGTGATGATGAGAAGGTGATCATTGATGATGATGATTGGGCTCAATACTACCAAGATCTTCAAGATAAAAAGGAGCCAAAGGTTGTTGAGAAGGAAACTATAGAAAAGACCGAAACATCTGATGTTAAAAAGATGATAGCTAATTTAGAAAAGAAATTTGAGAAGAAATTGAAAACCGAAGAGAAGTCTGAGATAGACAAACTACTTGAACAAGATGATGAGGTCCCTTATAAATTCAAGATGCCCTCCTTTGCAAAGTACAATGACACCGGAAATCCTCATCTCCATGTGAAACAATATATCACTGCCATGCAGTCTGCCCGAGCTACTAAGGCTCAAACCCTAAGGTACTTTATGCTCTCATTGGACCTTGTTGTCCAAAATTGGTTTAATACCTTGGATGATGGAACGCAAAAGAGTTGGGATCTACTTTACAAAGCCTTCATCCAACAATATGGATACAATGTTGAAATGGAAATTACCTTAATGGAAGTTGAGTCCATTAGGCAATGACCAAATGAAAATTTTTTAGATTATGTCAAGAGATGGAGAAACAAGGCTGCCTTACTCAAGAAAGGCCCGATGAATCTGATCAAATAAGGATGATCGTGAGAGGTGTCTTGCCCAATCTCCGTGAAAGGATGTCTCAGACTCTTATAAGGGATTTCAAAGATCTTCTCCAAGCTGGTCTACAAATTGAACAGTGGGAAAGGGAGAAGAATCTCTTTTCAATAAAAAGGAATGAGAAAGGGAACTACCAGTCGGGCAATCAAAGCACACAAAAAGAAGTTGATGTTAATGCCGCTAGTGAAAGAGGAATGAGGCAGTTTTCAGATCTGGGGAAGCCACTATCTTGGGTTCTCAATAAGCTACAAAAGAAGGGATTGTTACAACCCTTGACTCCTCGTCCTTTGCCTAATCCTCTTCCACCTAACTTTGATACTAATGCATTTTGCCAATTCCATCAAAGGCCTGGACATGAAATGAACAATTACACGAAGTTGAGGCATGAGATCCAAAATTTAATTGATAATGGCAAGTTGCCCGAGCCTGACAAGCCCAACACCAAAGATAATCCATTTCCAAGGTTCAACAGAGTGCCACCACCAGCAACCTTCATGGTGGGAAAAGGATTGGAAGAAAACTTTGTTTTATCATCCTTTCAAGATGGAAATATTGAAGATGTGAAAGGAAAAGATGCCTAACTCAATGAACTTTCCTTAGCTTGAATGTTGCTTTTCAATCTTACTTTCTTTAATATTTTAGAACTATTGTGTTTTTCAAATTTAAATTTGTTTGAATAAATTATTTTTATCATAAATTTTTGTTGGTCTTTGTTCATTTTTATGCTCAACCAATGAGGAATTTAGCTTGATGTTTATAAATTAATGTGTCTAGGCATCATGACTCGAATGACTTTACTAGATGAGGGAATTGCTCTATAGCATTGAGTTGTGTATGCTTACTTAGAGAGGGCTCCTGCATAATTACCTTTGTCTAGATCTTAGTCAGTCTTAGAACATGCTTTGACAAACTTTCGAGGCGAAATCGAACTTTGCTTATTTAAGGGAGAGATGATCTAGGCATTGTTTGGTTAGCCAACAACTAGTATCCACCCAATTAAATATCAATCCCTAGTTGTCCTTTTGAGCCTTCATAAAATTTTAGCTTTCTTTTCATTAGCTTACAAACCCCAATAACCTACCTTGAGTTGTTGTGATACTTTTGACAAGTCTTATGATCACTAAGATGAAGAGGCAAGAAAATCAAAGAAAGCAATGATTAGTCAAGATCATGAGGATAGTTGAAGTTTCAAAACCATGAAGATAGTTGAAGTTCTCAAGACCATGAAGATAGTTAAAGTTCTCAAGGATAGTTGATGTTCTCAAAACCATAAGGGTAGTTGAAGTTTTCCTAATATCTCTAATATATCAACATCAAAATCAGAGTAACAAATGATTTATACCTATTAAAGAAGATTTATGTTACTCCACTTATCCATTATTGGAAGCCCAAGTTAGTACAAACCAAGACAACTCTTTTTAGAGCTAAAAAAAATAAAAAAAAGAGAAAAAAAAGAAGAAAACAAAAGAAAAAAAAAGAAAAAAAAAAGAAAAGGAAGAAAGATAAAATCTAAAAAGGTGATTCAAAAAGCCAACTGAGTTCTCTTTTATCTAAGACAACAAAAGGCTTCCATTTATGGATTGACTTGAATTGGTCCCAACACAACCAAAGATTCAATCAAAATCAAAGAAAAAGGAGGAAGACCATCCAGTTCTTGAAAGTTCTGTACTTGATAGTCCTACAAGAAAGAAAGACAAAATGATAAAAGAAAGGAAAGAGTAAGGAAAGAGAAAGAAAAGGGAAGAGTAAGAAAAATAAAGAGGAAAAAAGGGAAAAGAAGAAAAGAAACAGATTTGGGTCTTAAACTTTTTGCAAGGGCAAAAACTGTCCTAATCAAGATCCAGATTATTGCCAAGAAGATAGAAGGAATTTGGAGTCTAGAAAGATTGCTCCCAACTGTCTAAAGTTCCAACAAGAAATTTGTAGTGTGAGGGTTTGTCCATTGTGTCACACCAGCTCCAATCTCAAAATGGCCTCCACTTTAACCCATGTCTCTTATGGACCCCGTTTCAAGCCTATCAAAGACCTGTTGATCTCTCTTGGTAGGTAGAGTCTATTAGTGGAGATAGTTTGGATAAGCATGCATATGAGATAGACAATATTTAAACTCAAATGAGACCTTTGGCCAAGTAATGTGTATGTGCCTATCTGAAGTGCAACAATTCTTGCTTAAATAGAATTGATTCCCGAGTTTAGTATGGTAACTAGGGTTGTCATGTTATAGATATGTTAATTTGGAAAAATCAAGTCCTGAGGTACATTGACATTAATTTGGCAAAGCCAACATTTGATTTCAAAATTAAAATTCAAAAAAAAAAATGTTTTGTCATACAAAGCCTTCAAGTTAAGGGAAGTATGTTGAACCTCCAAATGACATATTGGGCAAAGGAAATGATTATTGGCAAGCTGCCAATTGACATGCTGAAATATAATTCGAAATGGATGCATCCCTGACTCTACCATTAGGGGTCTCTACCATTATTCATGTTTTCAACATCTTGAAGATAAAAGCCACAAATGCAAAGCTTTCGATCATTCCAATGCAAGACTTGAACAAGCGTCAAAACGGAACCAATGAGAACACTTCTACTGATCACCTCGGTCTGTTAGTCGATGGAACAACTGTAAGTATTATTCATGCATATCATGCATACATGAGCATATCACATCGTACTTTCTTGTCTTGTATTGTCTATTCTTTATCAAAGTGAACAGCAAACACTCTGTGAAGTGAAGAATCAAAAGAAGATGTCAAATCAGGAGGGCATGGAAAGCCCATTGCTTGAGAAAGCTCCAGTAATTTTGCAAAGAGAAGAAATGCATGCTTGTGTGAAGAACCAGACAAGAAAAATATCAATCAAAGCTTGCATGGAAAAAATCTTTTGTTTGAGCCTACACAGGGGGCAAAGTTTCTCCTTTTCAATTTTTTGGGTTTATATATCAAATATTTTTAAACTCACTTACAAATATTTTGCCACACAGGGGGGCAAGGAGAGGATATAAGGTCCAATTAAAAATAGCTAAATCTTTGCAAAAAAGAACAAAAGAATGGAACAATTAGAACTCTCAAAAGAATGAAGATGCAAAAGACGAAAGATCAATCGAGCTAAAAGAGCTGAAGCCAGGGTAAAGACCCGACCTCCAATGGATAAAGATCCATTTTCAAGGGTACAAACCCGATCTCAAAGGATGAAGATCCATTTTCAAGGGTGAAGACCCGATCTCAAAGGATGAAGATCCATTTTTAAGGGTGAAGACCCGATCTTAAAGGGTGAAGATCCATTTTGATGCTGAAGAATCACAATGCATAAAACAATGGGAGCAATCAGACTTCTCAACTGATAAAAGGTTAGCCAAATTCATTCTCGGGTCCAAGTACCCAAATCAAATAAATCTCAGGGTCCAAGCACCAAAATTCAAATCAATCTCGGGTTCAAGTACCCGATCCCGGGTCCAAGTACCCAAATCAAATCAATCTCGGGTCCAAGAACTCAAATTCAAATCAAGCTCGGGTCCAAGTACCCAAATTCAAATCCAGCTCGGGTCCAAGTACCCAATCCCGGGTCCAAGTACCCAAAATCAAATCAATCTCGGGTCCAAGCACCCAAATTCAAATCAAGCTCGGGTCCAAGTACCCAAATTCAAATCAAGCTTGGGTCCAAGTACCAATTCTCTGGTCCAAGTACCCAAATCAAATCTATCTCGGGTCCAAGTACCCAAGCTTGGGTCCAAGTACCCAATCTCGGGTCCAAGTACCCAAATCAAATCAATCTCGGGTCCAAGTACCCAATCCCGAGTCCAAGTACCCAATCTCGAGTCCAAGCACCCATTCTCGGGTCCAAGTACCCAAATCAAATCAGCCTCGGGTCTAAGTACCCAATCTCGGGTCCAAGTACCAAAATCAAGTCATTCTCGGGTCCAAGTACCCAAATCAAATCAATCTCGGGTCCAAGTACCCAATCCCGGGTCCAAGTACCCAAGTTCGGGTCCAAGTACCCAATCTCGGGTCCAAGTACCCAAATTCCACCCAATCTCAGGTCCAAGTACCCAAATTCATTCAATCTCGGGTCCAACTACCTAATCTTGGGTCCAAGTACCTAATCTCGGGTCCAAGTACCCAATCCCGGGTCCAAGTACCCAATCTTGGGTCTAAGGACCCAAATTAAATCAATCTCGGGTCCAAGTACCCAATCTCGGGTCCAAGTACCCAATCTTGCATCTAAATACCCAAATCAAATCAATCTTGGGTCCAAGTACCCAAATCAAATCAATCTCGGGTCCAAGTACCCAATCCCGGGTCAAAGTACACAATCTTGGGTCTAAGTACCCAAATCAAATCAATCTCGGGTCCAAGTACCCAAATCAAATCTAATCTCTGGTCCAAGTACCCAAATCAAATCAATCTCGGGTTCAAGTAGCCCAAATCCCGGGTCCAAGTACCCAAATTCAATCAATCTCGGGTCCAAGTACCTAATCTCGAGTCCATAACCCAAAACAAGTCGCCATATCAAAAATTAAGTCTTATTGCTTTTCACTCTCTTTCACTAAGGTTTCAGATCATTCAAGCAGGGGGCAAACTGTAGACCCTTAATTTTTGACCCAATCCGATCCAATATGCTTTATTTAGTCCAAAATGATTTTTGTTGTCTAATTGGTCCAAAATAATTTTAATGAAATAGTTTTTGCTTTCTTATCTAATTTTTATTAATAAAAAATAAAAATAAACAAATAAAAAAAATAAAAATAAAAATAAAATCGAAGTCGGAAAAAAAAATCGGCAGCAAAAAGTTGTCGCGCGGGCCCGTGGTCAATTCCTGCCGGCAGCACGCCCATAGGCCCAGCGTTTCACCCGCAGGCCTGCGGGAAATAGCCGGCCACAGGAAATTCCTGAGGGCTGGCACGCCACAGGCCCGCTGCCACAAAATTTTTTGACCCAATTTTTGGAAACCTAGTCCAATTAGGTTTTAATTTCTTTTTTTTAATATTAATTGCCGTGTGTAATTAGGAATAAACAACTTAAAATCTATTATAAATAAGAACCAATAGAACCAAATTAGGGGAGGAAAATCAAAAGGCAGTAGCTTGATTTTTTGAAACCAAATCAATGAAGGAAAAGGGAAACTCAATTCAAGTGATCTTTAAAGCAGCCGCAGCACGAATTAAGCAATTGAAAAGGCAACCAAAGCTTGTCTTTGGAGCTAGTTCATCCAAGAAGAATTGTTTTTGGAGGAATCAACAAAAGAAGGTATGTTAAATTCTTTTTGATTTATGTTTTCACAGTAGCAAGCTTATGGAATTAGAGTTTTTTAAATCAAAAATCTTACAGCTTTAATTTGATTTTTCCAAGATTAAAACACTACAACGTGACCTTCTTTTCTAAAAAGACTTAAAATTGTTATTTTTTCTTCTTAAAAATCTTAGAACTCTAATTGAACATATTTTTCAACAAAATCAAAATCAAATTCCGTTTCTTTTAAGATTTTAAAGTAAGTTCTATTTCATTCAAAAAGCTTTAAAAAACATCTTTTCTATTCATAAAAAACTTCAATCCATGTGTTTAAATTCATAAAACTTCATAAATCATCAAATTGCTTTTTTAAAACTCTAATTCAAATTCATTACCCGAGAACCCTAATTTCAAAGCCTAAATCCAAAATTCAACTTTTAAACCTAAAATAATGAACACTAACCCTTTTAAAACATTAAACCCTAATTTTCATGAACCCTAATCCTTTTAAAACATGAAAAACATAAAAAATATAAAAACTCTAAAATTACACTGTAGCTTAAATCACTATTTAAAATCATGAATTAAAAAGTTTTTCAAAGTGTCCAAAACCCTAGTTTCATGATTTCATCATTCAAATCTTAATTTCTTTAATCAAAGTGTCTTACCAACCTTTAAAAAACATAAAACCCTAATCTATTTTAATTCTATAAAAAGTCACAGTAGCTTAATTTTAGAATTTCCAAAACCTTAACATATGAGATAAAGAACCCTAAATAAAAATACTAGCTATACTTGAACTTTTATTTGCTTTATTCAATTCCATACTTGATTATGCTTTAATTTATTTCTTATGCTTTAATTTATTTGAATTCAATACTTGATTTATTTAATTTACCATGGATGGATGTTTATTTTATATCTTGATATTTAAATACTTTTAATGAATGATTTATTTATTATGGATGATTATTTACCTTTATCAACTAATTTAGACTTCCAAAAGTTGTAAGCGGTATGTCTCCACTTGGTGGTACCTCATTAGTTAAACATCATTTAATTAAATTTGCTTTTCTATTTTAGAACCTATGTAAAGGGCATGTTTCTACCTTTTGGTGGGTGTCCTATCTAGGCATGTGATGTAAGGACATGTTTCCATCCCTGGATGGGTGTCCATTTATTTGTTTTGTTTTGTTTGGACATTGCTTTGATTTTAATATAATGATTCTTTCTTTTTATTGTGTGTAGTATGGATAATATTATTATATTTAAGAATTTTATAATATTAAGACCTGTAAAGGAGGCCGGTTCCAATGAACCGGGCGTTGTGGGGGTGCTGGGCCATTTCTCACCTTCCCCACACGTACCCAACTTTCCGAACCCATTAAGGGGATGGGGATTCCTTAGGAATCGAGTCATCCACCCCTTTCTTTTTCCCTGCCCGTCCGGGTGGCGACTCCATTTTCTCTGGACTTATGTCCGTGTTCTCTAAGGCCCTGAGCCTAAACAGTGCCAAAGTCAGAAGAACCATTCCACCGGGAGTGGAGGCGAAAATCCCCGCTCACAAATGGTTTCATTGACTCATAGACCAAGGTGATCATTGGAAGTGTTTTCATTGACTCCTTTCAAGTACCCATTCAAGTTTTGCTTTGGAATGACAGGATGCTTCGATTTTATGGCTTTTATCTTCGAGATAATGAGAATATGAATAATGGAGGCCCCAAACAGCAGAGATACATCCATTATGATTCAGCATGTCAGTTGGTAGCTTCTTCATAACCTTGCTGGCAATCATTTCCTTTGCCCAATGTGTCCTTCAAGGTTTGACTTGAAGGCTTTGTATGATAAAAATATTTTTTATTATTTTTTGAATTTTTATTTTGAAATCAAATGTTGGCTTTGCCAAATCAATGTCAATGTACCTCAGGACTTGATTTTTCCAAACTAACATATCTATAACATGACAACTCTAGTTACCGTACTAAACTCGGGAATCATTTCTATTTAAGCAAGAATTGTTGCACTTCAGATAGGCACATACACATTACTTTGCCAAAGGTCTCATTGAGTTTAAATATTGTCTATCTCATATGCATGCTTATTCAAACCATCTCCACTAATAGACTCTACCTACTATAGACCCTTAATTTTTTACCCAATTCGGTCTAATATATTTTAAATAGTCCAAAATAATTTTTGTGTTGTCCAATATATTTTAATTAGTCCAAAATAATTTTTGTTATCTTAATTAAATAATTTTTTCTTTAGTATCTAATTTTTATTAATAAAAAATAAAAATAAACAAATCAAAATCAAAAAATAAAAATAAAAATCGGCGAAGAAAAAATCATCGCCGAAAACCAGCGCGGGACGAATGGCCGTGGGCCATTTTGCCCGCAGGCAAATTTTGCGAGCGAAATGGCCCGTAGGCCGTTCTCGCGCACTGCTGCAGCCAGCTATGGCATATTTTTTTTCGCCAGCGCAATTTTTCTGCAGCAGTTTTTTTTGCAGCGAAATTTTTCCGACGCAAATTTTTCCAAAACCTAATGCAATTAGGTTTCGGTTTCCTTTTCTTATCAATATTAGCTTCTGTGAATAACTATGATTAACCATAAAATTCTTCTATAAATAAGACCAAAAACCACACAAAAATGAAGGAAGAAATCGGAGGAGAAATTGATCAAAAATTGGATCGGATTTGGTAGAAAAATTTAGACCGAAACTAAGTAGGAAAGGCAGTGAATCAACCTGATTTCATTTTTCAGAGTAGACAACAATTCAATCCATCAAAGGCAGCAAAGCTTGTCTTTGATTTTGTTCATCCAAGAAGAAATTTTTGATGGAACCAACAAACGGAGGTACGCATCAATTGTCTAAATTCTATTCTTCACAGTAGCTAAATCATCCCATTGTTTCTTTTAATTCAAAAACCCTAGAACCTCAATTCACTTTTTCTAAAGTTTAAAACCTTAATTCGTTGCTTTATTTTCTAAAAAGTTTAAAGTTGTTAGTTTTGTTTCTTCAAAACCCCAAAACCCTAATTTGCTTTCAAAATTTTCAAAACCCTAAATTGAGTTCTATTTCTTTCCAAAAGCCCTAAAAACTTCTTTTTTGCTTCTATAAACTTTAAATAGTTTGGTTTATTTTCATAAATTTTCAAAAAATTATCAATTGATTTTCAAATCCTAAAAATCTAATGCATTCCCGAAACCCTAAATCAAAAATCCTAAAACCCTAATTCAATTCCAAAACTCAAAAACCCTAACCCTAATCCTTTAAAACTTTAAAAGCATATAAACATAAATGTTATAATTTTACACAGTAAGCTTAGAAAAACATAATTCAGTAGCTAATAGTCATAATCTAAATTTTTTAAAGAGCTCAAACTTTAATTTCATGATTTTACATCACAAACCCTAATTTGGTTAATCAAAGAACTTTACAAACTTTTTAAATCATAAAAATTTTGCTCCATTTTAATCCCATTAAAGTCACAGTAGCTTTTAAAACCCTAAATACATGGAATCTTAAATAGAAACAATAGCCCTAATTTGAATCTTTATTTGCCTTATTCAATTTTATATTTGATTATGCTTCGATTTATATGCTTTAATTTATCTAAGTTCAATGTTTGGTTTATTTAATTTATCATGGATGGATGTTTACTTTCTATTGATATTTAGTACCTTTGATGAATGATTTATTTATGATGAATGGTTATTTACTTTTATCAATTTATTTAGATTTCCAAATGTTGTAAGAGGTATGTTTTCCCTTGGTGGGTACCTCATTAGTTAAATATCATGTAATTTAAATTGCTTTTCTATTTTAGAACCAATGTAAAGGACATATTTCTACCTTTCGGTAGCTGTCCTATTTAGGCATGTGATGTAAGGACATATTTCCATCTTTGGATGGGTGTCCATTTATTTGTTTTGCTTGGACATTGTTTTGATTTTAAATATATCGATGCTTTATTTTAATTATCGTGTGTAATATGGATAATATTGTTATATTTAAGAATTTTATAATACCAAGACTTGTAAAGGAGGCTGGTTCCAATGAACCGGGCGTTGTGCGGGTGCTGGGCCATTTCTCACCTTCCCCACATGTACCCAACTTTCCGAACCCATTAGGGGGTTGGGGATTCCTTAGGAATCGAGTCATCCACCCCTTTCTTTTCCCCGGCCCATCCGAGTGGCGACTCCATTTTCTTCGGACTTAGGTCCGTGTTCTCTAAGGCCCCGAGCCTAAACAGTGCCAAAGTCATAAGAACTATTCCACCGGGAGTGAGGGCAAAAATCCCCGCTCACAGTGACGACTCCACTGGGGATAAGAGAAGTTGATTCTATTAGTCTTTATATTATTCTATTCTTTCTTATAATGATATTATCCATTGCATCATCTTAGATTGCATCGTGTGCGTGAGTTAGGACGCCCTTGTTACCCATGTTGTGTTATGTAAGGGATACCATACTTTCACTCAAGGTATGGAGATCGAGCATGGCATATCCACTCATAGCCTCATACCATTTGGTATATACTTGCTGTGGGAACCTAAGCCTTTTTACCCAAAGACTAAAGCTCATGTAATTGGCCTAGTTACTTCCCTTAGGTTTTACCCCAAATGCATGTTATTTGACTATGGTTAATTTATCTTGGCTTAAATCATGACTTATTTGGTTTGTTCTTTTTCTAATATGACCTAAGTACATTGTAAGCTCAAAATAAAATTTTCTTTAAAATCCAAAAGACCAAAACTATCTTCAAAACATTTCAAAATGGTCTTTGGACATAAGACTTTTCTAAAAACAAATCAAAAATTCTTTTGCTCATGGCCCAAATACTAAGCCCAAAATCCTTTACAATGGGCTTAGAAACAAAACTATTTTCACCTAAACTTTTTCTTGCAAAGAGCTTGCAAAAATATTTAGGTCAATTATGAAATGCCAAAAATCAATTGTGGGCCTAGTTTATACTAAGAATAAATTAACCATGGACTTGTTTTTGGCATGAATCATTAGTTACCTTTTTCAAGTGAGAAATATATCTATAATAAACCTCTTAATTTAGTTTTAATCCAATATAGCATAAAAGCTACTTTAGTTGGTTGAATGGATTAAAACCTAATTAATGGGAATTATCATGGATTGATTTTCATTTTTGAAAATATAACTATTTGTTGAAAAGTCCGAGGGAATTATTCGAAAGGAAGGTACCCCATGTTGGTATTTTGTTAACCTTATACCTAGGAAAAGGGACTCGCCATTCGTGTGTGGATGATATAAGTTTGGAAGGAACATCCTAATTATCCTTGTTTGTTGATTGTTTGTGCACACATGCATACATACATACATTTGCATCCCATGTCATTAATCTTTTCCGGCTCACAGCCCTGGATTATGATAGTTCAAAAGCTTATGACAATCTGACCTACACCGGAGATGAAGTATCTAGTAATAACTCAATCACTTTCTCACCAAAAATAATGGAGCCCGAACAAATTCAAAGGATGGTGGATGAGGCCCTCAATGACAAGATGGAAGAAATAAAAGAGGCCCTAGCTAAGACTATGAAGAACCAATTGACTGCAGTCTTAGAGAATCATGCCGAGGCATCTGCTAGCACTAAGAAGCCAAAGGACAAAGGGAAGACTAAAGTTGGTGACGTGGTTTTTGATGATGAAAAGGTGATCATTGATGATGATGGTGATTGGGCTCAATACTACCAAGATGCTCAAGAGATAAAAAGGAACTGAAGATTGTTGAAAGATCAACTATGGAAAAAACAGAAACTTCTGATATTGAAAAGATGATTGCTGATTTAGAAAATAAATTTGAGAAGAAGCTGAAAATCGAAGAAATGTCCAAAGTTGACAAATTATTTGAGCTAGATGAAGAAGTTCCGTACAAGTTCAAGATGCCATCTTTTGCAAAGTTTGATGGAACCGAAAATCCTCATCTCCATGTGAAGCAGTATATCACTACTATGCAGTTTGCCCGAGCTACTAAGACTCAAACTCTAAGGTACTTTATGCTCTCATTGGACCCTGTTGTCCAAAATTGGTTCAATACCTTAGATGATGGAACACAAAAGAGTTGGGATCTGCTTTACAAAGCCTTCATCCAACAATATGGATATAATGTTGAGATGGAAGTTACCTTAATGGAAGTGGAGTCCATTAGGCAAAGGTTGAATGAGAATTTTGTCGATTATGTGAAGAGATGGAGAAACAAGGCTGCTTTGCTCAAGAAGAGGCCCGATGAATCTGATCAAATTAGGATGATTATGAGAGGGGTGTTGCCTAGTCTTTGTGAGAGGATGTCTTATACACTCATCCATGATTTCAAAGACCTTCTCCAAGCGGGTTTGCAAATTGAAGAATGGGAAAGAGAGAAGAACTGTTTCTCAACAAAAAGGAACGAGAAAGGGGACTATCAGTCTGGTAGCCAAAACATGCAAAAGGAAATCGGTGTCAATGCTACTAACCAAGGAACAAGGAGAAAATTTTCGGAATTGGGGAAACCATTGTCTTGGGTTCTCAATAAACTTCAAAGAAAAGGATTGCTACAACCCTTAAATCCTCGTCCTTTGCCTAACCCTCTCCCACCTAATTTTGACACTAAAGCATTTTGTTAGTTTCATCAAATGCAAGGGCATGACATGGATAGATATGTGAGGTTGAGACATGAGATCCAAAATCTAATTGATAATGGGAAGTTACCCGAGCCCAATAAGCCAAACACCAAATCCAACCCATTACCAAAGTTCAATAGGGTACCGCCACCGGCAACCTTCATGATTGGAGGAGGTTTGCATGAAGATTTTGTCATGTCTTCTTTTGAAGATGTGGGTACAGAAGCAACCAAAGAAGAAGAGGTATTTGATGGAATTAAACAAGTTATAGAGGGTAAAGAAGTAACAATTTGTGTTGTCAATGGATTTTGGGATTCAAGCGGTAGTGATGATGATCTTGTATCCAAGAAGGAGGAGTGGACTTGGTTCGAGCCCGAAGAAGATGAAGTAAGGAACACTAGATCCGATAAGCTTTATGCAAGGCCACCACTTAAGGAGCTAGAAACTAATAAGGGAAAGGAAGTTGAAGTAGGAAATAAAGAAGAAGAAGATGATACTGTGCTCAAGCAATTGAAAAGAACCCAAGCAAGTGTTAGCATGTGGGACTTATTAGCTACTTCTAAAAAGCACCGAGAAACTATGGCCAAAGCCTTGGCTAGCATGCCAATTTCTACCTCCACGACACCGAAGAAGCTTATCAACTTCATAAAAATTGGAGGGGTAATGAAATGTGAAGAGGTTCAAGAGAAGAGCGAAGTTAATATGGGAGCGGTTTCTTTTTTAGATGCGGATTTACAGGAGGAGGGGAGAGATCATATCCGCCCTCTCTTTATAAAAATAGAAGTCAAAGGGAAGAGGACTCCATGTGTAATGGTCGATGATGGGTCCACCATAAATGTTTGTCCACTTAAGATATTGCCAAAGCTAGCCATGTCAACAAGAGATCTAAACCCGACCGAGGTAACAATTCAGGCTTATGACAACACTAAGAGGCATGCCGAAGGGACTTTCAAAGCTGCTGTCAAGGTTGGTCCAATTGAATCTATTGTTGAATTTGTTGTTTTAGACATACCGGTTACCTTCGCCTTACTCTTGGGGCGACCATGGTTTCATCCTCTTGGTGGAGTTCCTTCCACCCTTCATCAAAAGATCAAGTTCTCCAACGGAGATGAGACAGTGGTCATCGAAGCTGAAGATAATGTGATTGTTAACACTCTAATGATTGAGAGGCCTCTCAATGATTTTCAAGTAGCTGCAATTTCTGATGATGATGTAGTAGACTCTAAAGTCTTGAATATGATGAAGAACATGAACTACCTTCCTGGAGCTGGTCTTGGAAAGGGTAAAGCCAGTTTGACAAATTTGCCAGATTTTAGAACTCAAACTTCCAAGAAGGGGTTGGGATATGATGAAGACAATGATGTCCAGTCAAACAAGAGTGATAAGATGAGCTTCCCACCACTTAAAGAGATCTTTGTCAAAGCTCCAGATATGGGACCACTCCAAGGAAAGCCCGAGCCAATTATGTTAATGGGTAAGATGATCCCAGGTTTTGAAATTTTTGCAGGTGGCTGAGCTAGTGGACCAAGTGAAGAAAGAGCTCACCCTGTCAGCCAACAAAGAATTCAATCCAAAAGAGAAGAATGAAGCTGTCCTGAAGGCTAAGAAGACTCCGGAGGAGATTGCTGCCCTAGTTGAAGAAAAGTTTGAAGACATCCTATCTTATGATTTCGAGAACAATGATTTTGATTTTGATTTTAATTTGTCTGCTTTGTATGAGGATGATTATGTTTTCTTTTCCAAAATGAATGCAATAAAGTCTGATTTTGCTTACTTGTGTGATGTTTCTCCTGATGGTTGCATACATTCAAATAACAGTTACATGAGCATCTTTAATATTAATTCTGTTAACACACAATCATTAAATTTGGGAACAACCGAAAATCCTAAAAACATTAGCCTAGCATTCGACCTTACTCTTGAGGAGAGAGAGAGAGATTTGAAAAAATATTCAAAAAATATGAAGAAGTGTTTGCTTGGTCTTATGAGGATTTGCCTGGAATAGATCGAGACATAGCTGAGCATCATATTCCTACTTACACTCACATGAAACCTGTCAAACAAAAGCTTAGATGATTAAGACCTGAGTGGGCTAAATTGGTTAAAGAAGAGGTCACTAAGCAAATACAAGTGAAGTTCCTTGAAGTGATAGAATACCCAGATTGGCTAGCCAACATAGTACCCGTGCCAAAGAAAGATGGAAGAATAAGGGTCTGTGCGGACTATAAAGATTTGAACAAGGCTTCCCCTAAGGATGATTTTCCTTTACCTCATATAGATGTTCTCATTGATAGTGTAGCCTCTAGTGTGCTACACTCATTTGTAGATGGATTTTTCGGATACAATCAAGTGTTAATCGCCCAAGAGGATAAGCCAAATCTGCCTTCATTACCACATGGGGTGTATTTTGTTATAGGGTGATGGCGCTCGGTTTAAAGAATGCTGGAGCAACCTACCAAAGGATGGCCACCACACTATTTCATGACATGATGCACAAAGAAGTTAAAGTATATGTTGATGATATGATGGTTAAATCAGACACAAGGGAACAACACTTCCAAAACTTTGAATTATTCTTCGATAGAGCTTTGAAATATAAGCTAAGATTGAACCCAAAGAATTATGTGTTCGGGGTTGCCTCAGGTAAATTATTGGGACATGTGATTGGTCCGAATGGCATTGAGATTGATCCTAACAAAGTCAAAGCAATCAGGGATATGCCACCCCCTAAGATGGAGAAAGAAGTTCGGGGATTTATTGGTAAATTATAATATATTAGCATATTCATAGCAAAACTCACAACAATTTGTGAGCCTATCTTCAAATTGCTTAGAAAGAATCAACCGGTCATTTGGAATGAAGAATGTCAAAACACCTTTGAGTGAATAAAAGAGTATTTGTTGAATCCACCTGTTTTAAAACCACCTAAACCCGGCAAACCTCTATTACTATACTTAGCAATGGAAGAAGAGTCAATCAAAGCCATGCTAGCCCAAGCAGATGAGCCAGGGATTGAGCATGCAGTCTACTATATGAGTAGAAAGCTCCTACCTTATGAAATTATGTATAGTATCATTGAAAAGACCTATATAGCCGTGGTTTGGTCTTCTAAGAAGTTGCGGCATTACTTTCAATCGTATAGTGTGCAAGCAATTTCTAGGTTGGATCCAATGAAGTACTTAAGGGAGACACCCTCTTTGATTGGGAAATATGGTCAATGGCTGATAATATTAGAAGAATTTGAGATTGAGTATGTAACCAGGAAAACAATCAAAGGTAGAGCGGTGGCAGAATTCCTAGCCCATCAACCATTATCATATAGCGAAGAAGTAATCTTGGAATTTCCGGATGAACATTTAGAAGCAATTGAAGTACAAGGGTGGAAAATGTATTTTGATGGAGCAGTAAATAGGAAAGGAGCAGGTTTGGGAGTTATACTAGAATCACCCGAAGGGGAACTTATCCCTTTATCCAAAAAATTGAAATTTAGGGAAACTAATAATATGGTGGAGTACGAAGCTTGTATTTTTGGTTTGGAAACCCTAATGATTATGAAAATGGATAAGGTGGAAGTTTTGGGCGATTCATTGCTAGTAGTATCCCAAGTAAATGTAGAGTGGGAGTTGAAAGAGGAAAAATTAAAACCATACCACCATTACCTGACCATGATGAAGAAGAACTTTAAGGAGTGTAGGTTTATACACCTATCGAGAGAAGAAAATCAGATGGCTGATGCCCTAGCCACATTGGCTTCGGTATGGGAAAACCCTGTCAGCTTATTCCTTAAGCCTTTGATCTTGACCAATTCATTAACTCCTTGCTATGAATATGAAACATTCATGGAAAGTGATACAGACCATGATGCGTGGTATGATACTATAAGGCGATTTTTGGAGGAAAGAGAATACCCGCCGGGGGCAACAAAGAAAGAAAAAAGAGCCATAAGGTGGTGGTCATTGCACTACATCACATTCCATGGAGAGTTATATCCCTGATGGGGTGCATTTAAGATGTTTAAGGAAGCCTGAAGTAGAGTGTATCATGTCAGAAATACATGCGGGAAGTTGTGGTCCACGCATGAGTGGTTTGGCTCTAGTTAAGAAGATTATTCGACAAGGTTACTACTGGTTGACCATGGAGAGAGATTGTATTGAGTTTGTCAAGAAGTGCCAACAATGTCAAATGTATGGTAACTTGAATCACATGCCTCTTGAAGAATTACATTCTATGTCTTCACCCTGGCCATTTGCCACCTGGGGTATCGACATTATAGGAGAGATACATTCGACAGCTTCAAACGGTCACCGTTTCATTGTGGTAACAGTAGATTATTTTTCAAAATGGGTCGAAGCTGAATCCTTCAACAAGCTGGGTGCAAGCCAAATGGCTAGATTTATTGAAAAGAACCTCATCTGCAGATACGGGGTCCCACACTATGTGATATCAAACAATGGGGTACAGTTTCAAGGAGCAGTTAAGGATTTATTCTCAAAGTACCGCATCCATCATCATAGATCCTCTCCTTATAGACCAAAGGCTAATGGTGCAGTAAAAGCAACAAATAAGACAATTAAGCAAATTCTATCCAAAATGACCAAGACTTACAGGGATTGGTCAAAGATGCTTCCCTTTGCTTTATGGAGATATAGGACAAGTGTGCGAACGCCTACTGGAATGACACCGTTCTCTTTGGTTTACGGGATGGAAGCAGTGTTGCTAATTGAAATAGAGATCAAGTCATTGAGAGTAGTCTTGGAAGCAGAACTACCTGAAATGGAATGGGTATCGAGCAGATACATACATTTAGCTTTACTAGAAGGGAGAAGGTTAAAAGCGTTGTATCATCACCAACTGTATCAAAAGAAGGTAGCTCGGGCCTACAATAGAAGGGTTAAAATCAGAAAATTTAGGGTTGGGGATTTAGTGTTGAAGCAATGTAAGCCTAATGTATCTAATCCAAGAGGGAAGTTTAGGCCTAGCTGGGAAGGGCCATATGTCATGAAACAAGTCATGAACAAAGGTGCGGTGAAGTTATCAGACATGGATGGGAACGAGTTTAGTGAGCTAGTAAACATTGACAGGTTAAAGAAGTTTTATGTATAAAAAATAAAAAAAGAGCTCACTAGGTTAAAAACCCAAAAAGGGTGGCCTAGGCAAAAGTCAGAGTAGTCCGCTAGTTCTGAAAATCCGAAAGGGCGGGCTAGGCAACAATTAGGGCTAAATGAGAGAAAATCGTCAATTAGAAAACCCAAAAGGGCTAATTGGAAACAGAGTGATCTCGTGTATGTTGGCTTTATGTTTGTTTGTTCCCCAATTTAATAAAACATAATTAATGTTAAAATTGTTCTATGTGCACTGTTGTAAGTATTTGACCAAATGTGGATGAAATAAATAAACACAATAGCAAAAGGTGATGATAAATTTTAAATGGAAAAAAAGCATCTTTTATTACTTTAATTATTCTTCATCCTAACAATACACTTTCTGAATTGACAAATGTAAAATCTATGGCAGTCGATAAATGTAACGTGCAGGCCAGCTTTGCCTCAGCCGATCCAAGTAGGCTTCAGTCAAGCAAGGCATGTCTAAGTCGGGAACAAAGTCAGAATCACGAGGCTCAGCTCCATACTAACGGCCAAGTTGGCAAGGATCATAGCATGTACCTTGACGAAGAGCAGCAAGGGGAACATACATCAAGTATGTCCGCATGGTGATACGAGAAATCTTCCACCAAGGTACCAATCAACGAATATTGACTTCAGAGCGTGAGTGGATCCAGTCAACTCAATCAGCATATGAGTAAGCAGGATGGAGTAGTTTCCTAGCGGAATGATGACATGGCAGATATCTGGCAAAATCCATGGATGGAGCATCAAGCAAGCAAAGACACTCCTGAAGCCAAATCTGTGAAGAAAGAATTAAATTAAAAAAAAAGTCCGCTAAGTTGAAAACCCGCAAGGGCAGCTTAGGCAAAAATTATGATAGCTTGCTAGTTCTGGAAACCCACATGGGCGGACTAGGAAAAATTGGAGCAATAAAAAATATATAACAAAAAAAAAGAAGAAAGAGGTCCGCTAAGTTGAAAACCTACAAGGGCAGCTTAGGCTAAAATTAGGACAGCTCGCTAGTTCCGAAAACCCATACGGGCGGACTAGGCAAAAATTAGAGCAATAAATAAAAGAAGAAAAAAAGAAAACCTAAATTGAAAACCCGAAAGGGCAGTTTAGGTAATTACCTGAAGCAGCAATGGACTCCCAGTCAGTCTCTTTGACAATCCTGATTTAAGTCAGTCTAATCCAACTAAGGTCTTGGCTAAGATCACAGGTACTGGCGACAAGCCTCCTTCCATTTGGTCCATAATATCCAATACCCGTGGATCAATATCACCGTCGGAAGAAATAATTAAGAATTGGCCGAGCAAGCAAAGATAGAGCATGCGTCCCCATGCCTTAGTAGGGGCCAAATGAGAGAGACAAAAGTCAATCAAAGGAGCAAGTAGAATTTTTTCATCTCTCATCAACCGAAGAACTTCGAGTTTTGGAATTTGAAATAACATCTGCATCTTCTGTTGAGTCTTGGAAATCAATGTGGGTAACACCATTTGTTAATTATTTGGAAATCCAAGGATGTCCTCAAATTCTTCAATCAAGGGACATATTTCAAAGACATTAATTTTAAATGCCCTAGAATCCATATTCCAAAAGGAAGACACGGCATGTAAGAAGGATTGGTCCAATTTAACATTTTGAAAATATTTTAAAACATAAAGTTTTGACCATGAAATTTGCTTCCAGTGAATAGCATCCATATTCTTAAATAGAATTTTAATCTTCTTTAAATGATGATCGGTCATTGTTGATGAATGAAGAAATATTAAAATTGTTAAAGGGAGTTCTTTATGTGGGAATGGAAAATATTTTGGCTTCTGTATTAACTTAGGCATGAAAAGTGATTTATATAGAGGAAATAACCTTTTCCAAAAGTGATGAGGAAAAGGTGATTGGAAAGAATAAGACCATATGGCATAAGGAAAGGAATTAGCAACGAAATCCTTTACCGCGTTGAATTGGTTTTAGCAAATGGTGCGGCTGTGAAAAGCGAAGTTGTGATGCACTGTTATGATGTGATAAAAAAAAAAGTGGCGCAGTAATAAAAAAGGTAATTAAGAAAAAGATACAATAAAGATGGAAATTGTATTTTTTTTCATTATTGTACAATATTTTACAATGCTACAATATTTACATATCACTAAGAGGGTGGTGGTTGGTCATCAAATAAAGCATTAAAAAAGTCATCGCCTGTTGGAGGAGGGGGAAAATTACTCGTCCCGAGTCCGCCCGAAGCGGAAGCACCAAAATTTGGCAAATTACTCATCCCGGGATCACCCAAAGAGGGAGCACCAAAATCCCTATTACCTTGAAGTTTCAATCAGTCATGATCCTCGTCAGAAGCAGATGAAAGGATCTCATGGTCATCAGTCTGGGGGCCTCTTGATGAAGAAGCGTCGGGATCCCTCATCCCCTGAAATCAGAAGTCTCAGAAATGTTGTTCGGATTGATGATATAAATTTTCAAAATGAGAAACCTGCTGACGACTTGCAGCCAACTCTTCTTGAAGTTTCCTATTTTGTTCTTCGAGCATCCCCTGTGAGCCAAAAAGAAAAAAGGTAAGAGCATACATAATCATGCATACATATAGCATAAATTACTATGAAATAAGGAATTTACCAGGTAGTTCATATCAATGCCCTGCGGATGAGATGGCATATTTGGCAGGCCAGAATGAGCAAACGAAGGGGCAGTAAAAGAAGGTCCAGCCTCATTATCAAATGAGCCAACAGCCTGCAACAATGTTAGGAAATCAAGGAGATCACTGCAAACCAAAAACACGCAGCGGAAAAAATTTTGTTCTCTGATTTCCCACCAGGATCCATGTTGTTCGTTTAATTCGATGAAAGTGTTCAAAGAACTAACCTATTGATGATTCGAAATCACAGTTTGGAAGAGATGCCTCGATCGCGAAACACCCTCTATCGCGTATCCACACGAATGATACCGTCTGGAGTGCTAGCTCTCTGTAACGGCGAAGGCTGGAAAAATGTTTTCACTAAAACGTATTAGGGTTCATTTGTTTTCGTTCTCTTTCGTTTTCTAATGTTACCTCTGAGAAGACTTAACATCTGGAGTGAATATAATCACTCCAGAATCCAATTCGAAATTGGATAAGGTAAGTCAAATTCAGAATCCAAATCTAATAATGATTCTGAATATATTATCTAATAATATATATAAAAACGAAAATAATAATAATAATAAATATTAATATCTAATATTATTAATATTATATCCAGCCCAAAGCGCATTCTTGTGTGTGACCTGATAGGCCCATATTAATTGGCAGTCAATTTAATCTCTATTAAACCAACAAGTCGTAATTGACCTCTAGCAAGGCGTTACAACTACCCAATTAATATAAGGAATGTCCAATTTGCCTAATAATAGTACATGCATTAATCCCTTTGTCACACGATATCTAGCTTGAACATAAGTCATGGTCAACGTCATACTTATATTGTCCAAACTTATGATTACTCGATCTCCAAGTAGACTGGTAAAAACAAATGAAATTGATCACACTATCAATTCATTTGAGCACGGCCATGCATTTCACAGTCTCACTTATCGAGGGGCCCAAATGATATCTCTCTCAAAGAGAGGGACAAATTCTATCTTGATTGTTCATTATCCTCTACATAATTTCTATCATATATGATCTTAACCTTTATTACTATCCAGTTACGGATAATGTTTGATCATGTCAAAATATAATAGTCCTTATATTGGAAACTATGACAATCTCAAGTCAAAGAATTAATACATAACTATCATGAGATTTACTTATGACACTAACCCATGTAGTAATCTCATGATGGATCTATCCAATACATTGTTCTCTAACAAGTATCTATGAAATTGATTTCTATCACTATACACATAACCATCTGATGATTATCAAATCAATGTTCATACTGGTTAAGAATTATTTTTTTTATCTCTATAACAATAATAAACCAGGGACAAATATCAAAATTTTGTAACATGCAAACAAACAATAATGATAATAAAACCTCATTTATTAATAATGAATGTATAACATAAAGATCCAAATAAATGGCCTAGGGCACATACACTAACAAACAATCATTAAAGAATCAAAGAATGAAAAAAGCAGTTGCAAGGGAAAAGTGGTAAAAGTTTTACCTGAGAAGTACTAGCCTCGAGATGTGGAACAGACTCTCCTACAGCTCCATGATGTTCTTCTTCATCTCTACCCTCATTTTTGTTGGAAATCTCCCGCACACCAATAGGAGATACCTCAAAGTTCAAGAGCCTTCTTTGAATAAAATGGGCATAGAATGAACCCGACAGATGGAGAAATGACTCAGCACCATAACCGTATCGAGCTGGCCACCATGCATCCTCCGACATCGACATAATATTTAAAGTATATTCCGGGATATGCATCAGGACCCTCCGCTGCTTTAGACCAAGAAACCATTCATAAACTCTCTCCCTGAGAAACTAGCCACTAGACACTGGGCCAATGATAACTCGGCAAGAATGTTGGAAAGATAGCGCAGCCCTCATCAAAGGAGACCAGTTAGTCTGCTCTTCTGGGTTCCACCAGGCCAAATTCACCTGCAAAATAAGATAAGGTAAGTAAACTTTCACATAAAATTTAAAGCATACTAATGTTATTTTACCTGATCCCAGGTTAAGCAGCTCAACAAAAAGCTATGAGTATGCACATGATGAGAGCCGGGAACGTCCATAGATCGGACAACCAGTAATTTAATCTCGGATACCCAATTCTCTCTCGGGAAATATCAAGTACCATCACGAGGTTGTGTTCATATGCCCATACCTACAATAACAATAAAGATCACATTCATGCAAGGAAAGAGTGGAAATGACATTGGTGGAAGAAAGAATACCTCGACAACCGCTATCAAGCCGATAAAAGACTTCTTGTTTCGGTAAAGTTTATCAAGGCCATGGTAAAGACACGCGAGACCAGCTTCACCCTAGCCAGAAGATGGTACCATTCTTAAATAAGAAAGGGCACTCAACACTGACAAGTGAATGGAGGATTCAGTGCTACCTAAGATGGTCGACCCAAGCATATATAACAAAAATCCTCGAGCATACTGTTCAGTCGTGTCTCTGCCAACCCTTCCTTCATAGTTCATCCAATAACTATGAATTGGCTCGATTTTTATCTTAAAAGGTCCTTTATATGATGGTTCCATACCAATTAATTCTTGAATTTCTTCAAATGTTAAAATATCGTTGGTCAGAGGAACCAGAACACCATCATATCGAAGGCCGATTATAGCAGTAAAATCGACCAGACCAATTGTCATCTCTCCAATGGGCAAGTGAAAAGTGTGGGTTGTGTCCAACCATCATTCTGCATGTGTCTGGACTACGCTCCGGTCTATTTGATATTCCTCGGATGGCAATTGTAAGATGAACTACTCAAAGCCGTAATCCCGGATAATCCGCCTTACCCGAGAAGGCACTACATCATACCATAGTCGGGCTTTGTAAATACACCCTCCAGCCCGAACAACGCAATGATCATGCTGACACAGAGCCAAGTAAGGTAATACCAGGTAAGTACATATTATCCTATCTGCTTAAATTAATATGTTTTTCCTATATTTTCTAAAAAAAGATAATAATATCATAATACAAAATAATAATAAAGGCAAACACAATAAAATAAAAAAAATCAAACAAAAATAAAAATGATCATAAATCAAAAATAATAATTAATAATTAAAAAATAAAAAAATAAAAAAATAAAAACAAAAACAAAACAGAAAGACGAAAAATCAAGAGAAAAGGAAAGAAAAATAATTACCGTGCTCTTTTCGTTGGAACTTCGGTGAAGCGGCATCCCGGCTAGTATATCTATATTTCCATCTTCATGATGCCGAATAAACTCCAATAACTCGGCATTAGAATGAGTTCCTAACCTTGAAGCATGCATTTCTTTGAAAACTATGTGCTAAATTTAAAAGAATTTGAGAGAATTATCGAAATTGAGAAGTTTTGCTGTGAAAAAACGAAGGAACTCGTGGGTTTTTATAGAGAAACGGTAAGGAAAAAATAAAAATTCAAAAGTAAGTTTTACTGTTCATGAATAGTAAACTTACTGTTTATAAATAGTAAAATTTACTATTTATGAATAGTATTGATAAATAGTAAAATTACTATTTCCAATAGTAAATACTATTTGCTACTATTTTCGAATAGTAAATTTACTATTTATAAATGGTAAATAGTGCATGAACAGTGACTACACAGTAAATAAACAGTAAATGCAATTATTCACTTTAATCATTCAAATAATTGCGTGTATATAAATATTTTTACACGCATGGGGCAAGAAGAAAACATATGCATAAAAATTAGCCAAACTTTTTGAAATCAAAAATTATTAGCTCGGGTCCAGAACCCAAATTTTCCTTAGGTCCTGAACCTAGAATCTTTTCTAAGTCCAGAATTTAGCTCGGGTCCAGAACCCAAATTTTTATTAGGTCCAGAGCCTAGAATTTATTTCTAAGCCCAAGAACTTAGCTCGGGTCCAGAACCCAAATTTTCCTTAGGTCCAAAACCTAGAATCTTTTCTAAGTCCAGAACTTAGCTCGGGTCTAGAACCCAAATTTTCCTTAGGTCAAGAAACTAGAATTTATTTCTAGGTCCAAGATCTTAGCTCGGGTCCAGAACCCAAATTTTTCTTAGGTCCAGAACCTAGAATCTCTTTGAAGTCCAGAACTTAGCTCGGGTCCAGAACCCAAATTACCCTTAGGTCCAGAACCTAGAATCTCTTTTAAGTCCAGAACTTAGCTCAGGTCCAAAACCCAAATTTTCCTTAGGTCCAGAACCTAGTATTATTTCTAAGTCCAAGAACTTAGCTCGGGTCCAGAACCCAAATTTTCCTTAGGTACAGAACTTAGAATTATCCTTGAGCCCAGAACTCGAATCGGGTCCAGAACCCAAATTTTACTTAGGTCCAGAACCTAGAATCTCTTCTAAGTCCAGAACTTAGCTCGGGTCCAGAACCTAAATTACCCAACCTAGAATCTTTTCTAAGTCTAGAACTTAGCACGGGTCTAGAACCCAAATTTTCCTTAGGTCCAAAACCTAAAATTATCCTTGAGTCCAGAACTCGAACCAGGTCCAGAACCCAAAACCTCAACCATCTCAAAAATTATGTCTTATTGCTTTTCACTCTCTTTCACTGAAGTTTCAGATAATTCAAGCAGGGGGCAAATTGTAGACCCTTAATTTTTAACCCAGTCCGGTCTAATATATTTTAAATAGTCCAAAATAATTTTTGTGTTGTCCAATATATTTTAATTAGTCCAAAATAATTTTTGTTATCTTAATTGAATAATTTTTGCTTTAGTTTCTAATTTTTATTAATAAAAAATAAAAATAAACAAATAAAAAAATAAAAATCGGCTACGAAAAAATCATCGCTGAAAAAATCGTCGCCGAAAACCAGCTCGGGACGAATGGCCCGTAGGTCGTTCTCGCCCGCTGCCGCAGCCAGCTGCGACAGAATTTTTTTTGCCAGTGCAATTTTTTCGCAGCAGTTTTTTTTCTCCAGCAAAATTTTTTCGACGCAAATTTTTCTAAAACCTAATGCAATTAGATTTCGATTTCCTTTTCTCATCAATATTAGCTTCCGTGAATAACTATGATTAACCATAAAATTCTTCTATAAATAAGACCAAAAACCACATAGAAATGAAGGAAGAAATCGGAGGAGAAATTGATCAAAAATTGGATTGAATTTGGGAGAAAAATTTAGACCGAAACTAAGTAGGAAAGGCAGTGAATCAACCTGATTTCATTTTTTGAGAGTAGACAACAATTCAATCCATCAAAGGCAGCAAAGCTTGTCTTTGATTTTGTTCATCCAAGAAGAAATTTTTGTGGAACCAACAAACGGAGGTATGCATCAATTGTCTAAATTCTATTCATCACAGTAGCTAAATCATCCCATTGTTTCTTTTAATTCAAAAACCCTAAAACCTTAATTCACTTTTTCTAAAGTTTAAAATCCTTAATTCGTTGCTTTGTTTCCCAAAAAGTTTAAAGTTGTTAGTTGTGTTTCTTCAAAACCCCAAAACCCTAATTTGCTTTCAAAATTTTCAAAACCCTAAATTGAGTTCTGCTTCTTTCCAAAAGCCCTAAAAACTTCTTTTTTGCTTCTATAAACATTAAATCATTTGGTTTATTTTCATAAAGTTTCAAAAAATTATCAATTGATTTTCAAATCCTAAAAATCTAATGCATTCCTTGAAACCCTAAATCAAAAATCCTAAAGCCCTAATTCAATTCCAAAACTCAAAACAGTGAACTCTAACCCCCTTAAAAACTTAAACCCTAATTTTTTTCTAAACCCTAATCCTTTAAAACTTTAAAAGCCATATAAACATAATTGTTATAATTTTACACAGTAAGCTTATTAAAACATAATTCAGTAGCTAATAGTCATAATCTAAATTTTTTGAAGAGCTCAAACTTTAATTTCATGATTTTATATCACAAACCCTAATTTGGTTAATCAAAGAACTTTACCAACTTTTTAAATCATAAAACTTTTGCTCCATTTTAATCCCATTAAAGTCACAGTAGCTTCTAAAACCCTAAATACATGGAATCTTAAATAGAAACAGTAGCCCTAATTTGAATCTTTATTTGCCTTATTCAATTTTATATTTGATTATGCTTTGATTTATATGTTTTAATTTATCTAAGTTCAATGTTTGGTTTATTTAATTTATCATGGATGGATGTTTACTTTCTATTGATATTTAGTACCTTTGATGACTGATTTATTTATGATGAATGGTTATCTACTTTTATCAATTTATTTAGATTTCCAAATGTTGTAAGAGGTATGTTTCCCCTTGGTGGGTACCTCATTAGTTAAATATCATGTAATTTAAATTGCTTTTCTATTTTAAAACCAATATAAAGGACATGTTTCTACCTTTCGGTGGGTGTCCTATTTAGGCATGTGATGTAAGGACATGTTTCCATCTTCGGATGGGTGTCCATTTATTTATTTTGCTTGGACATTGTTTTGATTTTTAATGTATCGATGCTTTATTTTAATTATCGTGTGTAATATGGATAATATTGTTATATTTAAGAATTTTATAATATTAAGACCTGTAAAGGAGGTCGGTTCCAATGAACCGGGCATTGTGGGGGTGCTGGGCCATTTCTCACCTTCCCCATATGTACACAACTTTCCGAACCCATTTGGGGGATGGGGATTCCTTAGGAATCGAGTTCCCTTTCTTTTTTCCAGCCCATCCAGGTGGCGACTCCATTTTCTCCGGACTTAGGTCCGTGTTCTCTAAGGCCCCAAGCCTAAATAGTGCCGAAGTCATAAGAACCATTCCACCGAGAGTGGGGCGAAAATCCCCGCTCACACCTACCAAGAGAGATCAACAGGTCTTTGATAGGCTTGAAATGGACACAGGTTTAAGTGAAGGCCATTTTGAGATTGGAGCTGGTGTGACATAATGGACAAACCCTCACACTACAAATTTCTTGTTTGAACTTCAGGCAGCTGGAAGCAATCTTTGTTTGACTTCAAATTCCTTTTTTCTTCTTAGCATTAATCTGGATCTTGATTGGAACAGTCTTTGCCTTTGTATAATGTTTGGTACCCAAATTCATTTCTTTTCTTCTTCTCCCTTTTCCTTCCTTTTATTCTTCTTACTCTTCCCTTTCTTTTGGCATTTTATCATTTTGTCCTTCTTTCTGGTAGGACTATTAAGTACAAAATTTTCAAGGACTGACTAGTCTTTCTCCCTTTTCTCCAATTTTGATTGAATCTTTAGTTGGGTTGGACAAATTCAAGTCAGACTTTCCTTATAAAGCAAATGGAAACCTTTTTCCGCTTTAGGTAAAATTTAACTCAGTTGGCTTTTTGAACCGCTTTTCTAGGTTTTATTTTTCTTTTTTCCTTTTTACTTTCTTTCTTTTTTTTTTTTGGTTTTAGCTCAAACAGAGTTGTCTTGTTTGTACCAACTTGGGTTTCCAATAATGGATGAGTGGAGTGGTATAAATCTTCCTTAATAGGGATACATCATTTGTTACTTTGATGTTGTCTTGATATATTGGAGGTATTAGGAAAACTTCAACTACCCTTATGGTCTTGAGAACTTCAACTACCCTTATGGTCTTGAAAACATCAACTACCCTTATGGTCTTGAGAACATCGACTACCCTTATGGTCTTGAGAACTTCAACTATCTTTATGGTCTTGAGAACATCGACTACCCTTATGGTCTTGAGAACTTCAACTATCTTTATGGTCTTGAGTAATCATTGCTTTCTTTGATCTTCTTGCCTTTTCATCTTAGTGATCATAAGACTTGTCAAAAGTATCACAACAGCTCAGAGTAGGTTATTGGGGTTTGTAAGCCAGTGAAAAGAAAGCTAAAATTTTATGAAGGCTCAAAGGGACAACTAGGGATTGATATTTAATAGGGTGGATACAAGTTGTTAGCTCATTAAACAATGCCTAGATCATCTCTCTCTTAAATAAGCAGAGTTCAATTTCACCTCGAAAGTTTGTCAAAGCATGTTCTAAGACTGACTAGGACCTAGACAAAGGTAATTATGCAGGAGCCCTCTCTAAGTAAGCATACACAACTCAATACTATAGAGCAATTCCCTCACCTAGTAAAGTCATTCAAGTCATGATGCATAAATATATAATTCATGAACATCAAGCTAGATTCCTCATCGGTTGAGCATCTAAATGAACAAAGACCAACAAAAATTTTGATGAAAGTAATTTATTTCAAACAAATTTAAATTTGAAAAACACGATCGTTCCAATTAAATATTAAAGAAAGCAAAATTGAAAAGCAACATTCAATCTAAGGAAAGTTCGTTGAGTTGGCGTCAAAGATACTTCGTTTATTTAGACATATCAAGGGCAAGGATTTTTTCCATCATTAAAGAACATTGCTTCATCATCCACATCATCATCTACAGTTAACCCAAACTTGTTTAGTAGTACATCCTCTTTAGTAGCTTCTCTCTCCATATCATGATGAGATGACAAGATAAAACTCTTCATGTAGGTTGCAAGAGGTGGCGCCCTTCCAATTTTAAGCAGAGGCTTATTCTTAGTGTTGGGCTTATCAGGTTTAGGCAGCTTACCACTGTCAATTAGATTTTGGATCTCATGCGTCAATTGGGTACATCTATTGGTTTCATGTCCTTGAGTATGTTGAAATTGACAAAAAGCCTTAATATTAAATTTTGGGGGCAAAGGATTTGGCAAAGGTTGAGGAGTTAAGGGTTGTAACAATCCCCTCTTTTGTAACTTATTGAAAACCCAAGATAGTGGCTTCCCCAATTCTGAAAATTGCCTCATTCCTCCTTGACTGGTGGCATTAACATTAGCTTCCTTTTGTGCATTTTGATTGTTAGGCTGATAATTCCATTTTGCAGACAAATGGTTCTCCTCTCTTTCCTCTTGACCTTTTCCACTGGGATGATAACTGCCCTTATTGCCCCACTTAGACAGCACATGGTTCTATTGGTCTAGTATAATAGGGATTGGTCCCTCATTTTCCATTCGATCTCTACTAATGAACATGTTCTCCACGGATGCTGCCTTAACATTGTTGATGATCTCTAGAATTTCAATCAACTGGGTCTTCATGGTCTCAGCTAGGGCCTCTTTTATTTCTTCCATCTTGGCGTTGAGGGCATCATCCACCATTCTTTGAATTTGTTCAGGATCCATTATTTTTGGTGAGCAAGTTATTGAGTCATTGCTAGATACTTCATCTCCGGTGTAGGTCGGATTATCGTAAGCTTTTGAACTGTCGTAGTCCAGGGCTGTGAGCCAGAGAGGATCAATGATATGAGATGCAAATGTATGCATGTATGCACAAACAATCAAAGATAATTAGGACGCTCCTTCCAACCTTATAACATCTACACACGAATGGCGAGTCTCTTTTCTTAGGTATATGGTTAACAAAATACCAACATGGGGTACCTTGTTTTTGAATATTTCCCTCGAAAGTTTCAACCAATAGTTATATTTTCAAAAGTGGAAATCAGTTCATGATAATTCCCATTAATTAGGTTTTAATTCATTCAACCAACTAAAGTAGCTTTTATGCTACATTGGATTAAAACTAAATTAAGAGGTTTATTATAAATAGATTTCTCACTTGAAATTTTAACTAATGATTCATGCCAAAAACAAGCCCATGATTATTTATTCTTAGTATAAACTAGGCTCATAATTGATTTTTGGTATTTCTTAATTGACCTAAATAGTTTTGCAAGCTCTTTTTATAAAAACAATTTTGTTTCTAAGCCCATTGTAAAAAGATTTTAGAAAAAATGGATTTTGGGCTTAGTATATGGGCCATGAGTAAAAGAATTTTTTATTTCTTTTTAGAAAAAGTTTTATATCCAAAGACCATCTTGAAAAGTTTTGAAAATAGCTTTGGTCTTTTGGACTTTAAAGAAATTTATTTTGATCTTACAATGTACTTAAGTCATATTAGAAAAAGAACAAACCAAATAAGCCATGATTTAAACCAAGATAAATTAACCATAGTCAAACAACATACATTTGGGGTAAAAACCTAAGGAAAGTAATTAGGCCAATTACATGAGCTTTAGTCTTTGGGTAAAAAGGCTTAGGTTCCCATAGCAAGTATTTACCAAATGGTACGAGGCTATGAGTGGTTATGCCATGCTCGATCTCCATACCTTGAGTGAAAGTATGGTATCCCTTACATAGCACAACACGAGTAACACGGGCGTCCTAACTCACGCATACGATGCAATCTAATATGATACAATGAATAATATCATTATAAGAAAGAATACAATAATATAAAGACCAACGGAATGAACTTCTCTTTTCTCCAGTGGAGTCGCCACTGTGAGCGGGGATTTTCACCCCCACTCCCGGTGGAATGGTTCTTGTGACTTCGGCACTGTTTAGGCTCAGGGCCTTAGAGAACATGGACCTAGGTCCTGAGAAAATGGAGTCGCCACCCGGACGGGCCGAAAAAAAGAAAGAGGTGGATGACTCGATTCTTAAGGAATCCCCAACCCCCTAATGGGTTCAGAAAGTTGTGTACGTATGGCGAAGGTGAGAAATGGCCCAGCACCCCCACAATGCCCAGTTCATTGGAACCAGCCTCCTTTACAAGTCTTAGTATTATAAAATTCTTAAATATAACAATATTATCCATATTACGCACAATAATTAAAATAAAGCATCGATATATTGAAAATTAAAACAATGTCCAAGCAAAATAAATAAATGGACACCCATCCGAAGATGGAAATATGCCCTTACATAATCCATGCCTAAATAGGACACCCACTGAAAGGTAGAAACATGTCCTTTACATTAGTTCTAAAATATAAAAGCAATTTAAGTTACATGATCTTTAACTAATGAGGTACCCACAAAGTGGAAACATACCTCTTACAGCATTTGGAAATCTAAATAAATCAATAAAAGTAAATAACCATTCATCGTAAATAAACCATTTGTTAAAGATATTAAACATCAATAGAATGTAAACATCCATCCATGATAAACTAAATAAATCAAGCATTGAACTTAAATAAATCAACAAAGCATTGAAAATAAATTAAAGCATATAATAGACTACATAATCAAATATAAAATTAAATAAAGCAAGTAAAGATTCAAATTAGGGTTACTGTTTCTATTTAAGATTCTTTATTTAACATGTTTAGGGTTTTGGAATTTGTGGGTTTAAGCTACTGTGAGTTTTTAAAGGAATTGAGATGGATTAAAGTTTTATAATTTAAGAGGTTGATAAAGTTCTTTAATTAACCAAATTAGTGTTTGAGGAGTGAAATCATGAAATTAGGGTTTGGACACTTTAAAATATTTAGATTTATGATTTACGGTTACTGGATCATTGTTTTGTATTTACCATATTGAATTTTAATATTTACATTTATAAGGTTTTAAGATTTTAAACATTAGGATATAGAAAAATTAGGGTTTAAGGTTTTAAGGGAATTAGGATTTAAGAAAACTAGGGTTTAGAATAATTTGGTTTGAGGTTACTGTCTTGATTCTAAAGTTGAATTAGGATTTTTAGTGTTTTCGGAGAATGTATTTTATTTTAGAATTTGGAAAAACAATTTATAGTTTTATGAAGTTTTATGAAAATAAACAAAACGATTTATGGTTTATAGAAACAAAAAAAGATATTTTTTAGGGTTTTGGAAAGAAACAGATTCAATTTAGGGTTTTGAAGAATTGAAAAGCAAATTAGGGTTTTGGTAAATCTTGAAGCGATTTAAGGTTTTGAAAAGTTAGAAAGTAGATTAGGGTTTTAAAATTTTGAAGAAACAGAAACAACAATTTTTAATCTTGAGTGATGAAGCTTACTGTAAAGATAAATAAATAAAGAAATTCATATCTTAGTTTGTTGGTTCCACCAAAAATTATTTCTTGGATGAACAAGAACAAAGACAAGCTTGGCTGCCTTTGATGAATTAAATTGCTTGTTTACTTCTTCCTCTCAAATCTCAAATTCCACTCTTTAATCCAAGTCCGATTGCTCCTAGTTTTTGTTATCAAATTTCGATCCCAAATTTCACCCCCTTTCTGTGTTTTTTTAGTCCTTATTTATAGAAGACTTTTATGATTAATTTTAGTTATTCACGAAATCTAACATTAATTAAGAAAAGGAAACCGAAACCTAATTGTATTTGGTTTTGGAAAAATTTGTGTCGAAAAAATTTTGCTGGAAAAAAAACTGCTACGGAAAAATTGCGCTGACAAAAAAAAACTACTGTGGAAAAATTGCGCTGGTAAAAAAGCTACCGCAGGGGGTAGCGGGCTGCGACGGGCGAAATTGCTTGCGGGCCATTTCGCCGTAACCCTTTTCGGCAATGAAATTTTTCATCGCTGATTTTTATTTTTATTTATTTATTTATTATTTTTTTTATTTTTTATTAATAAAAATTAAATACTAAAGCAAATATTATTTAATAAAGATAACAAAAATTGTTTTGGACTAATTAAAATATATTGGACAACACAAAAATTATTATGGACAAATTAAAATATATTGGACCGGACTGGGTCAAAAATTAAGGGTCTACAAATAGCCAATCCATACCCAGAATCAGCTCATACTCCCTAAAGAGTATCTCAACCAGGTCACTGAGAAACTCCTCATCATTAACAACAACTAGACTATCTCGGTGCACCCTGGTAACCATCACAATATGCCCTATTGGATTGGTAACCAACACATCAAATCCTAGGGACTTAAAATGCATATCACTCATAGGTATGATGGATGCACTGATGTATGAATGGGTCAACCCAGGGTCTATCAATGCATGAATTGAAATGCCAAATAAAGTAAAAATACTAGCTATGACAGTTGATGTATCTGGCTGTCTTTGCATCACATATACCCATTGTGATGGCCATGTGTCCTTAGGTCTACTCCCTACTATAGAACCTCCTCTCTGACCAGACCCTGGTCTACCACCCTTGTCACTACCTCTACCACCATGACCCCCTCTGACACTGGGTCTAGATGCTATTGTATCAGTCTGTCCATCATTTGGGGGCTCTGGATAGTCTCTAATAATGATCCACATCTGAAATAAACTATTGATGCACCAGTCTCCCAACAAACACCTCCATGTGCCCTACCACACTTAGCACAAGTAAGTGGAGCAGGCCTCTGGGATATTGGAGTAGGGGCACTAGCCACTGAGGTTACAGGTCTCTGCCTCTACTGCTGTGATGACCTGTCAGGCTGCCCTTGGCTCCTACTAAACCTTTGAGGAAAACCCCCCTCGGCCTCTCTTCGATGATGAAGACCCTACCTCACCCTGGGTTCTCCTAACTTTACTCTCTGATATAGCTGCAACTACAAGCCTTTGGGCTTTCTCAATGTTTCGGGCAGTAGACACTAATCTCGAGAAATCATCATATCGACTGCTACCACCTGACACATGATAAATGGTCTTAGTCCTCCTCAAACCTCTGTCACCTATCAATCTCATCAGATAACATATCCCCTGATACTTGCCCAACCGAAGGAAATACTTCTCATATTTTGTAACTGTCTTCATCTCCTGCTTCAAACTCAGGAATTCCTTTTTCTTAGCATCTTTATACTCACTGGGGGTGTATTTCTCGAATTCCTACAGGAAATCGGCATATGTCAACACTAGTGGATCATCTAATCCGTGGCAAATCATCTTCCATCAATCATAGGTGTCGTCCTACATATGAGATAAGGCATAATCAAACTTTTCTTTTACAGTGGCCTATAATTGGATGAACACCCTTTGAACTTAGTCTAACCACTACTCCACCTTAGTTGGATCAACTATACCCATAAAATCTGTGACTCCATACTTTCTCAACTTATCGTACTTCTTGGTTTGTGGTGGTGGCTGCACCGGCTGCTACTACTGCAGTACCTATACTGGGGCCTAAAGGAGCAACTCCACCATCTGGTGAACCCAAACTGGTGGATCCCCCTATCCTGCTAGACTTACTGGCACTGATGCAGATGCCTCCCCTGCAGTCTCAGCACTAACTCCAACTCTACCCTCTTCTGGAGCAACACTCTTAGCACTCCCCTCAGCAAACTAGTGCATCCTAGACGCCATATATACTTATATCTGTAAACATAGCAAAGATTGCCACATCAGGGACTAGATAAAATACCAGTGCAAAGGCATGTATCACACTTTAAAATCCTCATTTTCTCTCTCTAAAAATCCAGCTAGGTCGAGAATCTCAAATCTAAGCTCTAATACAAAATTAAATGTAACACTCTTATATCTTATATACATACAATACATACACTCCATGTAGTTAACATACATATACAGAATACCAGAGTGTCACAATTATAGACATTTTAAAATTTTCATAATTATAAGAAAAATACTTTAACACTTAAAATGTATTATAATAACTAAATATAAGTCCACATTAAACTAATATTACCAAAACTACTTATTTTAAAGAAAAATCTCTAGAATAAATTTGCCAAAATTTTATCTGTAATTTGGACGTTTCCAAAAATCAACTATGTCAACCTGTCAAAAGAAACACACTCCCAATACATATATTCAATCATTTCTCCAATAAAGCTCCATGGCTTAAAACTTTTCAACCATTTTCAACATATTCACATATATATCTATATATGTATAAAAGTTGCAACATTAAGTTCAAAAACTTTACAAGTACAAAATTTCCATGTCATACAAATACAAGGTACATATAAATATCACAATACACAAAGTAAATGTATACATGATTGCAAGTGGCTCCGGTCCTATGGCAGTACAAATGTCTTCTACCAGAATCCCTAAAACCCTAGACCTGGTCAAGTCTAGCAGGGTCCTCAGTCTCAACCATGTCACCTGCGCAATAAATAATTCGCGCTAAACTAACAGCCTAGTGGTACATGTTTTGATAGTAATAGAAATTGAAGATAGAAATGCATAATGTTTTTTGTTTAAATTCTACAATGTGACATGAAATAACATATTAGTTCATTTACATTCTTCATTTTAAGTCATCACATTAACATGCATTAGGCCCACATGACCTTATATAATATTTAAGTTCCAGAGTTATTCTTTTGGTCTATTTTGACACCCAATGTTTAGCCTGTAGGCAGCAAATAATGATGCCCAACGTCTAGCCCGAAGGCACACAAATAGAATGGTGATGCCCAGCATCTAGCCCAAAGGCAAATCATGCAACATTGAAGCCTAGCATCTAGCCTAAAGGCAAATCATAGGCATGTCACCAAACACAAAACTCTGGAATTGAATAATATATTAGGCAACATACAAATAATGTATATTTCCACAATCTATTATCTTATCACTTTGTCTATTTTACTCATTTTTTTCCTCTTCCATAGCTATATACAATCACTTAAATTCAATATAACTCATCACATTTTCAGCAATGCATATCACTTTGCATTTTAGACTATATTTCCCAAACACTTTGAACTATTTTCACATAATCCACATTTATCATATTCTACTCATTTTAGCCATTAATAATGGCTTTTCATAATGCACATCATGCATATATATCATTTCACATTTAATATCACAATGAATATGAACATTCAAATGATAAAGTAGCTTAACACATTTTCCATTTAAAATGTGTTAAGCCAAATTAAATGCAAATATGTTTCAAACTATCAAAAGTATGTACATACCTTAATCCAATACCCAAATCCAAGCTAATCTCATTCTTTACCCTTCACTTCCAAGATGTCCTTCACTACTAGACTTGGGTAACAACCACTCACTCAACACCTATCTAAAATGTGGGTACATATAATGCATTAGAATCCCAATTTTACACATTTTAACTACTAAAACTCAATTTAGCACATTTCTCTCAAGAATTCAATTTTTAGTCCTAACCTTCTTTAATTTTAGAACATCATTATATTAGTTTCCAAATAGTATTTTAAGTTGATTTCTATCATTAAAAGCATATTATAACATGTTTTGATCAATTAAACACAATTTACCTCAATTCTTTATCAAAATTCTACTAAAACCCTAACTAGTCACTACATCCTCCAAACTCTAACTAAACTTAAATAAACCACCATTAAACTATAAAATCATTCTCTTCTCATCAAAATAACATCATTCACACCAATTCCAACAATTATAACATGCCTAATCAAATATTCATCTTTCACATATTCATACTTTTTATGAAAACCCAAAAATTAGGAAAGGAAACTTACTAGCTTGTTTGAAATCCACCAAAACTCCAATTAATTCTTGAAAATCCTTGCCAAAGTTAGTATTTGGATGAAGAAAAATTCATCCACACATGGCCTTGGAGGTTCGGCCTGGTAAGAAAGAAGGGAGGAAGAAGATGATTTATTTTTTTTTATTTTTCTCTTTCTTCATTTAAGACTATATATATATTATTATATTATTTAATTATCTAATTATTTAATTATTTTTAAAAAAATCCTAATTTCCTTCTTCCATTTGAAAATATTTTCTTTTTAAATTTTTTTATTAATTTTAATTTTTATAAAGTGTATTACTATTTTGCCCTGGTTTATTATTAATCTTTTGTCTTATTCCAACTTATGTTTGAATTTATATGTTATGTATATTTCTTTATATTTCACATATATCTTTGTTGTTTTCTCACTTCCAACATTTCATTTAACCCTCCAACTTATTTATTTAATTTAATTAATTTTATTTTAGTAAAAATATAGATGTTACATGAGTAGCGATGATAAATTAAAAATTTTGAGCAACAATAAGAAAATCAAGATGAAGATGGAGTAGAGTAGAGAAGAATGAACACAAGGAGTTTATAGTGGTTTGGATTACCTCAATTCTACATCTAATTCCCTAAAAACTTGTTAAGGTTCCACTAATCTTGAGTTTTTATAAGCTCAACTCTAATTTGGTGTTTTCACAAGCTCACACCCAACTTTTACAAGGTTTGAGTCTAATCCTCACAACCCTTGCAAGAGTTTTCCCAGGGCTCACTCTAAAACCTAAGTGTTTCAAAGCTAACACTCAACATACGATGGTGTTTTAAAGCTCACACCCAACTCTCAATCAATACAAATGTTAATGTAATATAACAAATTGAAAGTAGTTTGTCTTGGCTTTATCAATCAAAAAAATTATCTTCAAACAAGAGGTTTCTTAAGGTATTTATAGCCAGTTTGGTCTAACTAGCCGTTATAGGCAATGTTTTTATTTTAATTGGCTAGCTTTTACAATTATAATGAATTTCCCTTAGGTAGTGGTAATCCAAGGACAGAGGATGGTCACCCAGCTATGTTGGGCAGTCGAATGCTAGTCAGGGATGGTCTCTCCATTTGAAAATTCATCAACGGTCAAATGCTAATGCTTAATCAGAGAAGTTTTGCCCATGGCCAGCCTATGACTATCGGGATGATCATTCTGAGAGCAAGGACAGTCTCCCTTTTTGAATTCTAGTTCTGCTCTTTTAATGGTCATTCCATGTGTCATTACTTCATTTGTCAAAGTGATTTTTCACCAAAATATGAAAGGTGTGGTTGCCCTATATCTGAAATAGCGGTCGAATTGGATGACTCACGATGAACTTCTTAGTGCACCCGAGGCCATAAACACTACTGCTAATCCATATGATTTTATCTTAGAAATGCATGGATGGTTGCAATTTAACAAGGACAGTCGCGAAGCAACGTTGTGTGGCCGCTCTTTACAAAGTGCCTATCACTGTGTTCCTTACTGTGAGTCATGGAGAATTTTGTTACTTAAGGTACGATCATCCTAACGTATAGATGATCACGAAATATCCTTTAGCAATTGTGCCTCTGGTCAAGCTTCACACTGCGAACACCACTGTGACCATATTTGTTTTTCAAGGCTTTAGGGCCGATATCCTAAGTTGTGGGGTGACCGTGATTTATGCCCTGTTCTGGCAATATATTGAGTATTTTATTCCTGCACCAAGCATCTCAAGAACATATAAATGAATCATTCAATTTGAGTGCTAAAGATCACAATTAAGCATATTTGGCTAACAAATATCTCAGATCAACATTAATCTATCAAGGCATATTGCTTTTCACTCTCTAAATGAATTCAAGATCATTCAAGCAGGGGACAAGATAGTAGACCCACATTTTTGGGCCAGAGTGAATTCAATTCAAATTAAAAATTGCCAATCAAATCTGGTTCTAATTAAAAGGTCCCAATCAAATTTGAATTCAAATTAAAAAAGCCCAAACTGACTTTGGTCTTATTCAAAAGGCTAAAATAATTCAACCGGCCCAAAACGCATGATGAATTAGTCATGCCAAATCTTCATGAGCCATGCCAATTCTTCATTAGCACATGGACAATTCGCCATGAGCGCTCATGGCAAATTTGTCATGCCTATTCACCATGAGCTCTTATGGCCAGCCCCAATTCAAGTTATTTTATTCTACTAGGATTCAAATCGCTTGGGCCTTTGATAAGTCAATTAGGATTCTTTAAATTGATTCCCTAATATTGCCTATAAAAATGCAATTAACACAGCAACCAAGGGCGGAGCTTTTAGCAATTAGAGCCACAATTAATAAAAAACACAAAAACCACAACACAAAAAAAGACAAATGACCATCTTTAGCAATTAAGAGCCATAACAAAGTAACACAGAAGCGGTCTTTAGCATTTAACACAACAAATAAGAAACTAAAAAAGAGAGACTGAGCAAGCAGTATCCAATATTGTGTGAATCAACAAATAGTCTCCTGATTGTTTGAACAAGTATCCAAGAAACTTTGTTGCGCTCGAATTAACTCTACCACAAAGCGTCACTCGCAAGTATACGAGGTAGCTGTAGCAAAGGTGATCGCCCCAAGGTCGTCTCACAAGGAAGCTAAAGTGGCTAATTGATTATCATATTATAAATAAAAAGTAATGAAGAAACTGAAATTTCTAACAACTAATGAAAAAGATTGATTGAAGTTTAAAACGAATAAAAGTAAATTAAGCTGATGTTTTGATTCACTTGATAGAAAGGTCTAGGGTTTGCACTTCTCTACTACTTATATGTATGAACGGTTATTCCTCTTAACTAATTAAATTTCAAAGATTAAATCTCAATGACTCAATTAATCGAGTCAAGGAAATAAGCTCTCGCATTCAATCCTCTTTCAACTAATCTTGTTATAATTGAAATAATCTTTTTTATAGGTTATATCTCTAATTCACCTAAGTCCTTAATTGAATTGTTCCAGCATTAGACTTCATCTCTCAATCCATCATCTAATACCTAAAACACATAATTGGTAACAATATTTCATTCAATCAAGGCTAAAGAAATTATTAGCTAAAGAGTAATAACCAATCCAAACAATCATAGCAGATCCATACAAACCCTAGACTAGATCAAATTAGTTCATATTGCTATCAAACATACTCATCTCATTAATATTCAAAGAAATCAAAATAGACATGATAATATCCATTAATACAATTTCAATGAAAATAAAGAGAATAAGTTCGAGAACAAAACCAAGTTACAAACTCCTTGAAGCTTCTGAAGAATCTCTTGTTCAAATCTTGCAAGAAGGATGTCTCGATGGCTAGAACAATCTAATCTAAGCTAAAGTAATCAAAAGTGTAATCAAAATCAAAGAAAACAAATGTTAAACCCTAACTTTGCTCTCTGACGGCTGAAACCAGCTCTCAAACTCTCAACAGTCCCGAAACCCTAACTTCCCTTTCTCTTTTATACGAATTCTCCGCTTTAAAATCCTCTGCGTGTTTGGTTCATGAGGGACACGGCCAAGTCAGAAGTGACTTGGCCATGTTGGAGTGCATTGGAGGGACACGGCCAGTGACTTGGCCGTGTCCCTTGCATGTGTTCACTTCTGTTTGCTTTGGATTCTTTTCTTCTTGTTGAGTGACACGGCCAAGTCTTGGAAGTGACTTGGCCGTGTTGGAGCATTTTTGGAGGGACACGGCCAGTGACTTGGCCGTGTCCCTTACCTGTGTCTGCTTCTGTTTAATTTCAATCTTCTTTTCCTTTGGAACTTGGTGAGACACGGCCAAGTCAGAGTGACTTGGCCGTGTTGGAGCATTTTTAGAGGGACATGGCCAGTGACTTGGCCGTGTCCCTTGCTTGTGTCAGCTACTGTGTCTTGACTTCCTTTTTAACTTGGTATGGGACACGGTCAGTGACTTGGCTGTGTCCTCTGCCTGTGTCAGCTACTGTGCATTTTTCCTTCAGTCTTGGTTCCTTGGCTTTTTAACCTAAAACAAAACATCAAACAAACTTTAAACAAAAAGTAAATAAACAATAACCAACAAAACATAAACACCATACTAAAAACTAGATCAAAAACGACATAAACATTGAAATAAACTAAAACTACCAAAATTAATAAAAACACTAAACAAACCGATAAAAACTAACAAAATACCTAAATAAAACAATAATTATCATAATAAACAAACTACAAATCTATGACAAAAACTAACAAAACAACTACCCCACACTTAAAACTTTGCTTGTCCTCAAGCAAATTCACATGGCATAAATTAAAAACTCAAACAACCTTAACTATAATTCCAACATATAAGATGAAATACTTTAAGAGTCAGACATAAATAATTGCAATTTCCTTCAATCAAGATTTTCTCAACTCATTCATTAATCTAGACATACAAATCTAATCTCTCATCTAAGTGTTTCACTCAATTTCATAGGTTAATTCACTCAAACCACTCATGACTGCATGCTACCATAAACTTGCTTAATTATCCAATCTCCCTCACTGATTTTCTCAAGAAATAATCCGAAGGTCTTTCATTTGGATGTAATGGGGCTCAGGTAAAGGCGTGAGAAAAGACATTTAAGCTGGAGCATCAAGAAATGGAGTATCTAAATTAGACAATACTCTTGCTAAGAAACTCATAACTCCCTCAAATGGCATACTCACAATCCATTAAAACTTCACATACTAGCATATATCAAGAAAAATAACGAGTCAACATTCCTCAAATGCTAGAAAATATATGGATTTTGTATATATATATATATATATATCTTTTTTTATTTTCTCTTTTTCTTTTTCTTTTATATTTCTCTTTTTTTTAATATATATATACAAAATATAAACTTGCATACATCTAGCTTAAAATGTAGAGGAAAAGAATCATCAACTCTTAATACAATGTGCAAAGTATGCATTTCAACCCCAAATAGCAATACCATTTTTTTTTCTTACCCCACACTTTGAAATAAACCACCCTATCGTCATATCATAAAAACTCCATTCCTTAATGCAGGTATGATGATAATAAGAACATGTTAAGTTGAGAATTGTGTTGATCAAACAATAAAAAGGTCAAAGGCTCAACTTGGCTCACTAAGGAATTAAATATTAAGGGAGGTCTTTTTAAGCTAAAGGGCTAACCTAATTTGCCTTCATCATTTTAAAACTCGAGATTAAATCATAATGTGAGTTCAATTAGCATGCAAAAGCAAACTCTAGAGATGCAAAATCATGAAGGTGCACACTTAAGAAAAGAAAATCAATCATTTAATCTATAAGGCTCAAAACTCACAAAGGTGGGTTCTCAAAAATTTATATGTCATGAGCCGCAGAATGTGAAAATTGATCCTGAATGAATTCAAATGCTCATTTCTATGCTGATACTAAAGTCTCAACTATAATGCTAGAATCACATAAAAGATCAATAAATTTTCAACAATTATACCATGCACAACACAATAAAACATACCAAGGCAACCAAAACAAAAATTAAGGAAAAGCTTAAAGAGTACCCCCACACTTTAGAATTTACATTGTCCTCAATGGAAAACAAGAATAATAAAGAAAAAGAGTTTAAGGACAACCTATCTTCCATCGTATCCTGGTGAGGTAAAACCTAACTTTTTATCACAAACACAAATGTTCAAAAACAAGATGCAAGAGAGCTTTAAGGTTTCTATTTATTTAAACTAAACATAAAATCAAAATTGCAAAATATAAAATTATAACTATGAAAAAGAAATTCAAACTAATGGGTTGCCTCCCATTTAGCGCTTCTTTAATGTCATAAAGCTGGACATCATGCAAGGCCTAGGGATCATGGATCAAAGTGCTGTCAATGATCCTCACTTTCTGAAATCCTTCTTTATATGGCTTAACTCTATGTCTATTTGCTTTAAAAATATTATTGGTCCTAGAGTTTAGCAATTCAATGGCACCAGAAGGACATACCTTAGTTACCTCGAACGGACCACTCCATCGAGACTTGAGTTTACCTGGAAACAGACAGAGTCGATAATTAAAAAGTAAAACTTTCATACCTGGACTCAATGTCTTTCGCACAATCAATCTGTCATGAATTGCCTTAGTGCGATCCTTGTAAACTCTCGGGCTCTCATATGCCTTTGGGTTAAAGCACCTTTGGGTCTCCCTCACTAATGTAGCCCCCTCTTCTAAAGTCAGTGTCAGCTCCAATTTATCTGGGGGGTCTGTCTGCAACACAACATCTGAAACAACTGCTTCAACACTATTAATTAAAGAACATTCCTCATATAAAGCAGTTGTAGGAATAGGAGAAGTGTTAAAAATAGAAAATTCAATAGTTTGCCCTAAGACAGTCATTGACAACTTACCATTTTTAACATCTATTAAGGTGTTGGTAGTAGCCATGAAAGGCCTACCCAGCAGAATAGTGTGTGCAGATGGTGAAGGGTTACTTCCTTCCATGTCAAGTACTATGAAATCCATAGGTACTATCAACCCTCCAACCTTAACTAACACATCTTCTATAACCCCTTTCGGGAATCTAAAAGACCTATCAGCTAATTGCAACACCATTTTTGTCGGTTTAAGCTCCCCTAGTTCTAATTCTTTAAACAGTGAATAAGGCATTAAATTCACACTAGCTCCTAGATCACACATGCCTTCAGTCCCCTTTCCATTCCCCACAGTAATTTGAATTAGAAAGCTACCAGGATCCTTTAGCTTGGGAGGTAGTTTATGCTGCAGAACAGCACTAGCTACCTCTGAAACTATCACCTTTTCATTCGTCTCATACCTCTTTTTCTTGGTGATTAGGTCTTTGAAGAACTTGGCATAAGCCGGCATATTCTTTATTGCTTCTAGTAAGGGTAAGTTAATACTTACCTTAGACAACATGTTGAAGATATCTGAAAATTGCTTATCTTTTTTATCATCCTTCAACCTGCTGGGGAATGGTATAGGTGGCCGGTATGGATTGCTTGCCTCGTGCAAATCTGCTATAGGGGACTTCTCCATTGATCTTTCTTCAGCACATTTGTTCTCTAGTTCTCCTTCCTTTTTATTCTCTTGCTCACCTGCATTCACAGAATTATTTTCAACATTATTATTAATTACCTTGCCACTCCTAAGAACAGTCACTGATTGTGCCTGCTCAGGTTGACTTGGGAACTTCCCCTTTTGTTGAATCTGCATCTGTTGAGCAAGTTGCCCCACTTGGGTCTCCACCTTCTTAAAAGATGCTTCTAGTGAATCCAGCCTCTTGTTGTTCATCTCTTGATTTTTAGCACTGACTTGGATGAAAGCCTGTAAACTTTCCTCCAAACTCTCTCTCTTAGGCTGACCTTGATTTGAGGATTGGCCCTACTGTTGGTTCTGTCTCTGGAGCAAATGGAAAGGCTGTTGAGCATTATTTGTCGTCCAGGAAAAATTTGGGTGACTTCTCCAACCAAGATTGTAAGTATTGGAGTAAGGATCATTCCTAGCTCTTGGTTGAAATCCCCCCATAGCATTAACTTGCTCAGCTTCATTCCCATAAGACTCATATGTGGAGGGGCAAATATTTGCTCCATGCCCGAATGTCCCATAGATTCCACACACTTCTTGAGTAGATGAAGAAATATTGTTCTTCATGTTTAGCATCTGAACCTGCCTTGTCAATTCAGCTATTTGACTGACCATCTCACTATTGGCCTCCAGTTGATTCACCCCTTTACTTCTTCCCCTTACACTCTTTTGTTGAGAATTATCTCCCAACATCTCAAAGATCTCATAAGTCTCATCAGCTATCTTTTCTCCCATAGCTCCCCCAGCTGCATTGTCAACAGTGTTCTGAAATTGCTGGGTTAGACCATCATAGAAAAACTGATTAAGGAGTTGAAGTGGGTAGTGATGATGTGGACATTGGATCAATAGCATCTTAAATCTGTCCCAAGCCTCATGAAATGGCTCTCCTTCAAATTGAGAGAATGTAGCAATCTTCCCTCTCAACTCAGCTGTCTTTTGATGTGAATAGAACTTGCCCATGAACTTGTTATAAACTTGCTCCCAAGTTGTCAGTGAGTTTTCGGGCAACATCATAAGCCAGCTCTTTGCCCTATCCTTCAATGTATAAGGAAAACACCTCATCCTCAACTGATCCTCTGTTAATCCTCCCAATGGAAAAGTGTTGAGGGTGGAGTAGAAATCCCGAATAAAGTTCAAAGGATCTTCATTTGGAACTCCATAAAATGATGGCAGCATATTGTAGTGAATGTTCTTCAACTCATAATTCCTTGCTGCATCTATCAGTCTTATGCAAGAAGTGGAAGTTCCAATGAAAGGTCTAGCAAAGTCTCTCATTGTTCTTTGCCTTTCTTCAGCCATTTTAACAGATTGTGCAGATTCCGACTCAAAATCAGAAGTGTCCTCCTCTGTAGTATCAAGTCCTGTGTACAGTTCAAACTCTTCCCTGCTCCTTTTCACTCTCTGAATTTCAGGAATGACTAGGCATAGCTCTCCTCCAAGTGATCTCCTACCTTGCATAAACAAAAATTTTTAGGAAAAAGAAATTATTAAAAGCAAAAGATAAAATAAAATAAAAAATAAACAATGAAAAATATTTTAAAATATTTTTTTTCTTTTTTTTAATAAACAATTTCGCCAATTAGCTTCCCCGGCAGCGGCGCCAAAAACTTGTTGCGCTCGAATTAACTCTACAATAAAGCATCACTCGCAAGTATACGAGGTAGCTGTAGCAAAGGTGATCGGCCCAAGGTCGTCTCACAAGGAAGCTAAAGTGGCTAATTGATTATCAGATTATAAATAAAAAGTAATGAAGAAACTGAAATTGCTAACAACTAATGAAAAAGATTGATTGAAGTTTAAAACGAATAAAAGTAAATTAAGCTGATGTTTTGATTCACTTGATAGAAAGGTCTAGGGTTTGCACTTCTCTACTACTTATATGTATGAACGGTTATTCCTCTTAACTAATTCAATTTCAAAGATTAAATCTCAACAACTCAATTAATCGAGTCAAGGAAATAAGCTCTCGCATTCAATCCTCTTTCAACTAATCTTGTTATAATTGAAATAATCTTTTTAATAGGTTATATCTCTAATTCACCTAAGTCCTTAATTGAATTGTTCCAACATTAGACTTCATCTCTCAATCCATCATCTAATACCTAAAACACATAATTGGTAACAATATTTCATTCAATCAAGGCTAAAAAAATTATTAGCTAAAGAGTAATAACCAATCCAAACAATCATAGCAGATCCATACAAACCCTAGACTAGATCAAATTAGTTCATATTGCTATCAAACATACTCATCTCATTAATGTTCAAAGAAATCAAAATAGACATGATAATATCCATTAATACAATTTCAATGAAAATAAAGAGAATAAGTTCGAGAACAAAACCAAGTTACAAACTCCTTGAAGCTTCTGAAGAATCTCTTGTTCAAATCTTGCAAGAAGGATGTCTCGATGGCTAGAACAATCTAATCTAAGCTAAAGTAATCAAAAGTGTAATCAAAATCAAAGAAAACAAATCTTAAACCCTAACTTTGCTCTCTGACGGCTGAAACCAGCTCTCAAACTCTCAACAGTCCCGAAACCCTAGCTTCCCTTTCTCTTTTATACGAATTCTCCGCTTTAAAATCCGCTGCGTGTTTGGTTCATGAGGGACACGGCCAAGTCAGAAGTGACTTGGCCGTGTTGGAGTGCATTGGAGGGACACGGCCAGTGACTTGGACGTGTCCCTTGCATGTGTCTGCTTCTGTTTAATTCAATCTTCTTTTCCTTTGGAACTTGGTGAGACACGGCCAAGTCAGAGTGACTTGGCCGTGTTGGAGCATTTTTGGAGGGACACGGCCAGTGACTTGGCCTTGTCCCTTGCTTGTGTCAGCTACTGTGTCTTGACTTCCTTTTTAACTTGGTATGGGACACAGCCAATGACTTGGCCGTGTCCTCTGCCTGTGTCAGCTACTGTGCATTTTTCCTTCAGTCTTGGTTCCTTGGCTTTTTAACCTAAAACAAAACATCAAACAAACTTTAAACAAAAAGTAAATAAACAATAACCAACAAAACATAAACATCATACTAAAAACTAGATCAAAAACGACATAAACATTGAAATAAACTAAAACTACCAAAATTAATGAAAACACTAAACAAACCGATAAAAACTAACAAAATACCTAAATAAAACAATAATTATCATAATAAACAAACTACAAATCTATGACAAAAACTAACAAAACAAACTTCAATTGATCCAAGCTTTCCAACCATTCAAATATTGAGCACAGTTTAATAAATTCACCTTGGTAGAACCAACAATGTGGGTATGATTTTACTAACTCATTTTAATTTAACTTCATTAATCATCCTCATTGTTTAATATTATAGAATTCATTTTTATTTCTTTGGATTTTGGAATCTCATGTAATAAACCATAGCTTTAGGTTTAAATATAATTGAAACCTTAATTGCATAATCTAAAACCCTAACCTTGCATGTTGGACCTTAGATTTAGGATTAAACCCTAACGTTACATATAAAACCCTAGTTTTAGTATAAAATCCTAATTTTGCATGTTAAACCCTAATTATGAGATAAAACCCTAGCCTTGCATGATTAAACCCTATTTTAGTATAAAACCCTAATTTTACATGATTAAAACCTAGTTTAAGATTAAAACCTTAATCTGTATGTCAAAACCCTAATTTGAATTACAAAACCCTAATCTTATGTGTTTAACCCTAATCTCATAATCAAACCCTAAGGAGATACTAAACCCTAATTTTATTAATCAAAACCTCATTTTTAATATTGTTTGATGATTAATCGTATGTTTAAATTAATTCTTTAACATGGATGATTGATTTATAATTGACTGTTATTTTGGATTTTAAGGTTGTAAAAGGCATGTTTCCACTCTACTGTGCCTTTTTCTTTTAATTTTAAGGACTTTAGGTCTATTGTAAGACATGTGTTTCTACCTATTGGTGGGTGTCCTATTTTATCTTATTTATTCTTTATGGACATGTGGACATTTGCAAGGGCATATTTTCATCTTTGTATGATTGCTCATTTTGTTTAATTTGTTTGATTTATAATATGGTGATCTTTATTTTTATAATGTTTGTAATATGGATAATGTCATAATAATGTAAGAATTCAATAATATTTTGAGTTGAAAAGGAGGCCAGTTTCAATGAACCGGGCATTATGGGGGCACTGGATCTTTTCTCACCTTCCCCGTGCATACCCAACTTTCTGAATCCAGTAAGGATTGGGGATTCCATAGGAATCTAGTCATCCATCCCTTTCTATCTTCCCAGCCCATCCGAGTGGCGACTCCTATTATTCGGGCTTAAGCTCGTGTTCTTTAAGGCCCAGAGCTTAATAGTGCCAAAGTTGCAAGAACTATTCCACATGGAGTGGGGATGAAAATCTTCGCTCACACTTAGGAATACTCACTTGGAAGGGCCAAAGCACTTTATTTCCTATCTCCAAGTTAGCTCCTCTTCTTGACATTTATTTTTCCTAATTTCTCTCTTCCATTCTTATTTTTCTATCTCTCTTTTTGCTCTTCTTTTATAAATGTGGATGGCACTTCATAATAGTTTTTCTACCAACTTATTATGTTTATAAAAGGGTTAAAAAATCTAAATGATGGATTATTTCTTCTCTCTCTTACATGCATAAGGGAGATGTCAATTTCTCTCTTACACAATTAAGAATTAAAGTAATTAAATGGAAGTTTTAGAAAGGAAAATTTGGTGGTATTTGTATTTTGTGACTAATGAAGATGTTGAATTTAATATTACTTCACAATTCACTAACATTTCCTAACGCAACCTATGCAACAATTTATATATTATTTACTTATGTTTTATAATTTTGTCTTACTTAGTTCTATTTCATTCTTTAAGTTCTTTCTTTTCCACCTCAACTGAGTCATGCACTCCAATGATTGGTTTTGCATTATTTCATTCCTATACATAAACTATATTAAGTTACTTAATAGTTTAGTTGGCTAAAATAATCTAGTTACGTCATATGGACTTTGTTAATTATCATATTCATTAATTTTGTCCCATTCTCTTTATTGAATAAATACTATTTTATTTCCCCTTATTTGAATCGAACTTAGCTGGTTTTATATTATTTTGTTAACTTTCCCATGCAAAGCCATGCATATAGGTTCTTTTTTCTTCCCTATGTCCATTTATATGTACAGTTATATTTTGTTTAAATATTTATTCACTAAAATCTAATTTCCTATTTTTGCCTTTTCTATCCTAGTGTAATTTATATGATTTATTATTAATTAAAGTCTTTATTATGAAATTACTCTTTATCTAGACCTCTTAATTTATTAATTACTTATCTGTCATTTAATAAATTCTATATATCTAGAGTGAGATATTATATAGTGACTCCGTTCGACCTCTCACACTTGGATATGTGCATGGTTCTTAGAATATTAACAACAAGACTCCATGCACATTATAGCAAGGGAGCTCAAAGTAAAATGATGAGATTCTTTCCATACATACAAGATAACTAAAGAATCAATACAAGACTGGCTAAAATGGTTATTTTCTTATACCACCTTAAATCCCAACTTTCCTTTTCTCAAAAGTCCCATGTACAAGCACACCTTGTATTTACTAACGCTCCTGAAGATTGCTTTTCAATAATGAAGTAGATATTGAAAAGTAGTACAAATTCACAAGTGGCATCCTCTCAAGCATCATACACTGAAAGAACCCAGCATTGATCTCATAATTGATAATGAAGATGAATATTTTAGCATTTTGCTACCTCCGTAATATATATATATATATATATATATAGTTTTTCAACATTTCAATTCTTGTATCTTTGGCTCCCATGTAAAAGCTTGCCAATAACAAAGCATCTTATGAAGATTCACGTGAAGAATAATAAATTTAGTACTATAAGTTCTCTTGTAGGTGAATAGTACCAACATGTGATGTGCTCTGTAAATTCAATTAGAAGACTCTAAATTTACAATGTTGCCATTCAAATTAGGAGTATACTTAGGTCGGGCTGGGTTGGGTTTACCCTAGCTCACATTTCAGCTGGAGTATAGCTCCAGTCTAGATGTTTAGATTGCAGGTCGGCTCTAAGCCCAAAAGGACCAAGTTAATTTGAGTTGGCTAGGTCAGCCAAGCTAATAGGTTAGGTTGATGAGCCAACAACTTTTTTTTTCTTTCCATTTTTAGCATTTTCTTAATTTTTCTTGCTTTTTCTCTAGAAACATCTAATTTTCCATCCTTTTTATATAAAATGGATCTAGATTCCCGAACACAATCATCCCTAAACCTATAACACAAATATCTGTCTCTTCTTTAAGAGCTTTAAATGGTTAGCTCTCATCTACATCTCTATAATAAAGTTTGTTAAACAAATATGCCCAAATATGCATGTAGCTTCAAACCCAAAATCTTACCCACAAGTTCAAAGAAAAAATCAAAATAATTTAAATAAGAAAGAAAATAAAAAAAGAACAAAATCAAGATGGAGAGGAGAAGACAAAGAAGGAGGATATGTTTAGAGATATGCTCATCAAATTGGTCATCGTCAACTTTAAGGACATGATGGTGGTGAAGATGGCAGTAGAGGTAGTGGTGATTTTGATGAAGTTATTTTTTTCTTTTGGTTCATTTTAAAGATTTTATGATTTTTTTTAAAGTATAATTTATGAGTTGGTTGTACTCGGGCCGAGTTTGTCCCTTGCCTGAGGGTCGGCCCAAGTACTCTTTGAGCCATAGGGAGAAGCCTAAAGCCATACCTATGGCCCTAGTGGCCTAGGCCACTTAGGCCAATAAGCCTAGTCACTCAAGACTAAATACTTTTTCCAATTTATTTTTTTTTATTTTTAAACATTCTTCACTAACTTTTTTTAATGTTCTATAATTTTATTGCATAAAGTACTTTATATAAATATAGTTATTTATGTACGAAATAAAGTTTTGAGGATCAGTGGAGAATGGACAGCAGAAGAAGAGGTCGATGGAGATAATGGCATATAGGCTAGAGCTAAAAGAGCAGTTGGGAAATTCTGAGGCAATCTAGATTAATGCATATTTGAATCATATTAAGGCAAATCTTGATAATGGGGTTTTGAAGATTATTGCCCAAGTTTGTTGAAGAATAAAAGAGACAACCTAAAGTTATTAATGTTCTTGAATAAAGCTCTTAAAGTTGTGAAGTTAATTTTATGGTGTTTTTGTTTATTAACCATGGACTTATGGAGTGTCATTATAGGAGTTTTTTTGGGTTTTTACATTATTTGTAGTAAAATAAAATAATATTAATTAATTAATTAACATACTTAATGAGCTATGTAAAAATTTAGAGGAGAAAGTTAATTATGTGTTCTTTTCTTTTCTTGTTAATTTTTTTATTTTTCTTGGGTGAGTTGTTTGTTACATTGAACTTTTGCGACATTCATATGATTGTAATAAGATTAAAGATTCATGTTTTAGTTAAAAAATGTAATTATTTATAAAAAATGAAAATCTATAATTCAACATTTTACAATAAAAAAGATATAATTATTTATAAAAATATAAAATTAACTCGGGCCAGACTGAGTTTGTAACACCCTTATACCATATATACGTATAATATATACACCCAGTATATGTAAAATACGCGTATATGATATAAAATATCACAATTTGGTTTAACAAAAATTTTCACATTTCCAATTTAAAATCCCAAAACACTTTAAAATGTATATTTAAGTAATAAATAAAATATTTATTATTAACTAAAGGTTCCAAAATAGTATTTTATATGAAAATCTCTAGAAAAAATTTACCAGAGTTTTGTCTATAATTTGGACATCCCAAATTTTCAACAATTACACAACTTGTACAAAATACACTCCCAATAAACAATAAACAACATTTCATCTCAACTTCTCAATTTCTCCAAAATTCCTCAAAATATTTATATATATACATAAATATATCAAAACACATATAAAACCCCCACAGTACACAATTTATCCAAAATATTATTTATAATTTACAATGTATACTCCAAAAGTAAAAACATAATATACACAAATAGCAAAATGTAATATAATATAAAAAATATACACGTTGACGAATGGCTCTAATCTAGAAAAAGCAGCAAAGACAACTCAACAAGCAATCTCAAATCTAGACCCGACCCGGTCTAGAAGAAAGAACTCTCCGGCTCTGCCGAATCACCCCTGTCACCTGTGCGATGAATTACAATCTCGCTAAGCTAAAACTCTAGCTGTACATCCTTTAATAATAACAACATTTTAATATAATACCAATGCATAATGCATTTGTATGCTATGTCACAATGTGGCATTCAATTTTACGTTTAATCATAATCTTCCATATTTATATAATTCACATTAATACATACACAAGCATGCGCCTAAATAATTAATATATTATTCAAATCTCAGAGTTACTGTTTTGATATAAATTGACACCAAGCGTCTAGCCCTGAAGGCAAAATCATATATCAGTGACGCTAAGCGTCTGGCCCCGAAGGTAAATCATAAATCAGTGATGCATAGCGTCTAGCTCCGAAGACAAATAATGAGGATAACTGTGAGCGAGGATTTTTGCCCCAACTCTCGGTGGAATGGTTCTTGCGACTTCGACACTATTTAGGCTCGGGGCCTTAGAGAACACGGACTTAAGTCCACAAAAAATAGAGTCGTCACCCGGACGGGCTGGGAAAAAGAAAGGGGTGGATGACTCGATTCCTAAGGAATCCCCAACCCCCTAATGGGTTCGGAAAGTTGGGTACGTGTGAGGAAGGTGAGAAATGGCCCAGTACCCCCCACAATGCCCGGTTCATTGGAACCGGCCTCCTTTACAGGTCTTAATATTATAAAATTCTTAAATATAACAATATTATCCATATTATACACAACAATTGAAATAAAGCATCATTATATTAAAATCAAAGCAATGTCCAAGCAAAAGAAATAAATGGACACCCATCCGAGGATGGAAATATGTCCTTACATCAACCACGTCTAAACTAATAGGACACCCACCAAAAGGCAGAAACATGTCCTTTACATTAGTCTAAAATATAAAAGCAATTTAAATTACCTGATATTTAATTAATGAGGTACCCACAAAGTGGAAACATACCTCTTACAACATTTGAAAATCAAAATAAATCGATAAAAGTAAATAACCATTCATCATAAATAAATCATTCATCAAAGATATTGAACATCAATCAAAAATAATAAACATTCATCCATGATAAATTAAATAAATCAAGCATTGAAATTAAATAAATCAACTACCAAGGCATATAATAAACTACATAATCAAATCTAAAAATAAAACAAGTAAATATACAAATTAGGGTTTACTGTTTTTTAATTAACATTTAGGATTTTGGAATCTTAGTATTATTATTATCATTCGTTTAGGCTATTGTAAGTTTTAAGAGAATTAAAATGGATTAGGGTTTCATGAATCAAATTAGGGTTTAGGGGTAACATTATGAAATTAGGGTTTTAGAATAATTAAACATTAGGTTTATAATTCTTGGTTACTAGATTGTTGTTTTGGATTTACTATATTAAGTTTGAATGTCTAGGTTTATAAGGTTTTAAGGATTTAGGGTTTAGGAAAACTAGAGTTTACGTATTAGTTTTGAGGGAATTAGGGTTTAGATTTACTGGTTTGGGGGTTTACTGTTTTGGTTTTGGAGTTGAAGAAAATAGTTTAGTTTTATAAAGTAATTATGATTTTTTAGAAACTGTAAAGTGAGTTTAGAGTTTGGATATTTAACAAAACATTTGAAAATTTTAGAAAAGACTTAGAAGAAAACAGTTTAGGGTTTGTAAAAGCTTTTGGAAATAGGAAAAACGATTTAAGGTTTTTGAAAACAAAAGAGTATTTTTTTAGGGTTTTTGGAAATAGAAGGAACAATTTAGGGTTTTAAGGTTTTGAAGAAATAGGTTAGGGTTCTTAAGTTTTAGAAGAAACAGAGAAGTAATTTTAGGGTTTTTGAAAATAGAAGAAACGATTTAAGGTTCTAAGGTTTAGAATAAATAAATTAGGGTCCTAAGGTTTTTGGAATCAAAAGAAACAATTTATTAATTTTCAATTATTGAAGCTACTGTAAGAAAATAAGAAAAGAAATTAGTGATTCAAACCTTCGTTCATTGGTTCCACCAAAAATTGCTTCTTGGATGAACAAGGACAAAGGCAAGGTTGCTGCCTTTGATAAATTGTTGATGGCTTTGCTTGTTCCTAAGTTTTTCTCCCTCCAGAGTTCGATCCCTTTTTCTGTGTTTTTTAGTGTTATTTATAAGCAATTTAGAAGATTAATTCCAATTATTTAAGGAACCTATAATTAATTAAGAAAAGAAAACCGAAACCAAATAGAATTTGGTTTCGGAAAAAATTACGTTGGAAAAATCTCGCTGGCAAAATTTGCAACGGGCTGCAAGGAATTGCTCTTAGTGCGAGCGAGAATTGGTGCGCTGGAGGGTTGCCAGGCCATTTCGACCAATTACTTTCGGCGATGAATTTTTTTGTCGCCGATTTTTCCGTCGGTGATTTTTATTTATTTATTTATTATTATTATTTTTTAGTATTATAATTTTTTTAAAAAAATTATAAAAAATAAATACTAAAATAAATGTTATTTAATTAAGATAACACAAAAATTATTTTGGACTAAATAAAATATATTAGACCGGACTAGGTAAAAAATTAAGGGTCTACAGTTTGCCCCCTGCTTGAACGATCTGAGACTTTAGTGAAAGAGAGTGAAAAGCAATAAGATTTTTTTTTTGAGATGGTTGAGGTTTTGGGTTCTGGACCCGGTTCGAGTTCTGGACTCAAGGGTAATTTTAGGTTCTGGACCTAAGGGTAAATTTAGGTTCTGGACCCGAACTAAGTTCTGGACTTAAAAGAGATTTTAGGTTCTGGACATAAAGATAATTTGAGTTTTGGACCCGAGCTAAGTTCTGGACTTAAAAGAGATTTTAGGTTATGGACCTATGAATCCCGAGCTAAGTTCTGGACTTAAAAAAGATTTTAGGTTCTGGACCTAAGGATAATTTGGGTTTTGGACCCAAGCTAAGTTCTGGACTTAAAAGAGATTTTAGGTTCTGGACCTAAGGGTAATTCGGTTTCTGGACCCGAACTAAGTTCTGGACTTAAAATAGATTTTAGATTCTGGACCTAAGGAAAATTTGGGTTCTGGACCCGAGCTAAGTTCTGGACTTAAAAGAGATTTTAGGTTCTGGACCTAAGGGTAATTCAAGTTTTGGACCCGAGCTAAGTTCTGGACTTAAAATAGATTTTAGATTCTGGACCTATGGATAATTTGGATTCTGGACCCGAGCTAAGTTCTGGACTTAAAATAGATTTTAGATTCTAGACCTAAGGATAATTTGAGTTCTGGACCCGAGCTAAGTTTTGGACTTAAAAGAGATTTTAGGTTCTGGACCTAAGGATAATTTGGGTTCTGGACCCGAGCTAAGTTCTAGACTTAAAAGAGATTTTAGGTTCTGGACCTAAGGATAATTTGGGTTCTGGACCCGAGCTAAGTTCTAGACTTAAAAGAGATTTAGGTTCTGGACCTAAGGAAAATTTGGGTTCTGGACCCGAGCTAATAGAGATTTAATTATCTGCAAAAAATAATTATAGTCAGTAGCATATAAATTTTGTTTGCAAAAAATTTAGCTAATTTTTTATGCACATAGCTTCTCCTTGCCCCGTGCATGTAAAAATATTTTAAAAGTACAAAAATATTTATATACACTCAAGTATTTGAATGATTAAATTGAATGATTGAGTTTACTGTTTATTTGCCGTGTAGTTACTGTTCATGACTATTTACTATTCGTAAATAGTAACCTACTATTTATCAATAGTATCCTACTATTTGCAAATAGTATCCTACTATTATAAATAGTAACCTACTATTTATAAATAGTAATTTACTATTCATTAACAGTAATTTACTATTCATCAATAGTAAAATTTACTTTTTGAATTTTATTTTTTTCCTTTGCCGTTCTTCTATATAAACGAACGATTTCTTCATTTCATTCGCAGCAAGATCGTTAATTTCGTTCATTCATTACTATAATTCTTTCAAATTTAGCATATAGTTTTGAAAAAAATGCTTGCTTCAAGATCAGGAACTCATTCTAATGCTGAGTTATTGGAGTTTATTCGGCATCATGAAGATGAAAATATAGGTCTACTAGCCGGGATGCCGCTTCATCGTAGTTCAAATCAAAAGAGCAAGGTAATTATTTTTTTTCTTTTCTTTTCTTTTCTGTTTTCATTTTTTTTCTATTTTTTTCTTTTTGATTCATTTTGTTTTTTTTATTTTACTTTCTTTTGTTCTTATTTTTTCTTTTCTTTTTATTTTTTTATATGTGTGTTTTTATTTTTTTTATATTTTTGTTTTTTTTAGAAAATTTAGGAAAAATATATTAATTTAAGAATTTAAGTAGATAGACTAATGATATACTTACCTGGTATTAACTTACCTGGCTCCGTGTTAGCATGATCATTGTGTTATTCGAGCCGGAGGGTGTATCTACAAAGCCCGACAATAATATGATGCAGCGCCTTCTAGGGTAAGGCAGATTATCCGATATTGCGGCTTTGAGAGCTTCATCTTACAATTACCATCCGAGGAGTATCTGATAGACCAGAGCGCAGTCCAGGCACTTGCAGAACGATGGTTGGACACAACTCATACTTTTCACTTGCCCATTGGAGAGATGACAATTGGTTCGGTCGACTTTGCTGCTATAACCAGCATTCGGTATGATGGTGTTTCGGTTCCTCTTACCAACGATATTTTGACATTTGAAAATATTCAACAATTAATTGGTATGGAACCATCATATAAAGGGCCTTTTAAGATAAAAATTGATTCAATTCGTAGTTATTCAATGAACTACGAAGGACGGGTTCACAGAGACACGGCCCAACAGTGTGCTCGAGGATTTTTGTTATATTTGCTTGGGTCAACCATCTTTGGCAGCACTGAAATCTGCCATCTATTTGTCAGTGTTGAAGGCCCTTTCTTATTTTAGGATGGTACCACTTTATGGCTGGGGTGAAGGTGGTCTCACTTGTCTTTACCATGGTCTTGACAAAATTTGCCGAAATAAGAAGTCTTTTATCAGCTTTATGGCGATTGTCGAGGTACTCTTCTTCCACCAATGTCAATTCCATTCTTATTCTTGCATGAATTTGATTTTTATTATTGTTGTAGGCATGGGCACATGAACACAACCTTGTGAGGGTGCCTGGTATTTTTCAAGAGAGAGTCGGGTATCCGAGATTAAATTTCTGATTGTCTGATCGCGTAGAAGTTCCCAGCTCTCACCATGTGCATGCACAACGCTTCGTGTTGAGCCGCTTAACCTGGGACCAGGTAAAATAGCATTAGTATACTTTAAAATTTATGTGAAAGTTTACTTACCTTATGTTATTTTGCAAGTGAATTTGGCCTAGTGGAACCCAGAAGACAGGACAAACTAGACTTCCTCCATGAATGCTGCATTGTCTTTCCAACAGACTCGCCGAGTCATCGCTGGCCCAGTGTCTAGTGGTTGGTTTCTCAGAGAGAGAGTTTATGAGTGGTTTCTTGGTCCAGAGCAGAGGAGGGTCCCGGTTGCCCAAAATATGCTTTAAATATTATATCAATGCCGGAGGATGCATGGTGGTTGGCCTGACACGGTTATGGTGTTGAAACATTTCTCTATCCGCCGGGTGCATCTTATGCCCATTTTATTCAAATAAGGCTCTTGAACTTTGATGTATCTCCTGTTGGTGTACGGAGAATTTTCGAAGAAAATGAGGGTAGATATGAAGAGAAACATCATGGAGAGGCTAGAGAATTCGTTCCACATCTCGAGGCTGGCACTTCTCAGGTAAACCTTTACCATTTTTCATTGCAATCGCTTCTTTCTTAAGTTATTTTGATTCTTTAATTATTGTTGCAGGTTGCTGGCTCATTTGATCATGAGGTTGGATCTTCTTTTACTGCTCCTTCTTTTACTCATTCTAGTCCTCCAGATAAGCCATCTCATCCACAAGGTATTGATATGAATTACCTGGCAAGTTCTCTTGTTTCATGGTAATTTATGCTATATGTATGCATGATTATGTATGCTCTTACTTTTTTCCTTTCTGGCTCATAGCGGATGCTTGAAGAACAAAATAAAAAACTTCAAGAAGAGTTGGCTGCTAGTCGTCAGCAGGCTTCTCATTTTGAAAATTTATATCATCAATCAGAACAAAATTTCCGAGACTTCCGATTTCAGGGGATGAGTGTTGCGCTCGAATTAAGTACTACTACAAGCGTCACTCGCAAGTATACGAGGTAGCTGTAGCAAAGGTGATCGCCCCAAGGTCGTTTCCCTAAGAAGGTGTGGTTCATAATAGCTTGATTGACAAGTATTTAAATGCGAAAGTTTATTGTGTTGGAAAGGTAAAAGAACAATTTAAACCTAAGATTAACGTACGTAGGGTTGATGTGTGTGAAGGTTGTACAAGATCAAATCGATTCTTGGGAATATGCCTAGGGTTATAGGTCCATTCAATCAAAGCTCAATTCTCAATTATCCATTAACATAACCTTGTAAATTAATTTGTTCCTTAAGGTTAATTAGTCTATTACCAATTCATTAGTTCTCACATTCATGAAATAGCAATAACCAATTATTTTACATTTACAAATTAATGAAACCCTAGAACTTATATTTCTAATTAATTCATAGGGTAGTCGATTGCATAATTCTGATATCGAATTTCACCTCTCGGTCCTTCATTCAATATCTAGAGATCAATAGGTAGCTAATCTATCAACCTAGCATACAATCCAATGCAATCAACCAACAACAAAGTACATCAATGGAAATATCAAATCAAAGCATTCAATCAAATATACTACAAACCCTAGGTATGGGTATTTAATTCAACATCATCAATTTAAAAACATTCATTCAACTCAATATAAATCAAATACAAATTGTTCGTTGCAATATCAATTCTCTTAATATAACAAAAACAATATTGAAATGAATTAAAAGAGAGAATAGAAAAACCCCTTGTGAAGATGCCAAGAGTAGGATTGCTAGTCTTCCTCCTAGCTCCACTTTGATGTTTGATGAAGAACTCAAGCCCTCTTCAATGGTTGATTCCCCTTTGCAATATGGAATGGAGCTTTCTCAAGTCTCCAAACCTTGGAATGGATCTTGCCTTTGGTAGATGGAATGGAGCTTTCTCAAGTCACCAAACCTTTCAGTGAAGCTTCTTCAACCTTCAAGAGCTTGTAACCCAATTTATCCCAAAGAGCCTCAAAGATCTTGTCAATGCAAGATGGAGAAGATGAAGATGGAGGATGAAGATGAAGGGACAAGGAGAGTGTCACTCTCTCCTCATCCCAAAATATGTTTGCTCTCTCCTTCTCTTTTCTTTTCTCCCTTTCAAAACCCTAGCCGTTCTCCCTTTTTTTCTTTCGTGCAGAAGAATTTATAGAAATTAAGGGTGACACGGCCAAGCTTGGGTGAGCTTGGCTGTGTTTCATGGTCTTTTTCTTGCTTTCCATTAGGTGACACGGCCAAGCCAAGGTTGGCTTGGCCGTGTCTCTTGATTTCCATGGGACACGGCCAAGATAGTTGACCGTGTCCCTCACTGGCTCTAACTTTCTTTCTTTCTTTCTTTCTTTGGAGTTGAGTGTGTGACACGGCCAAGCCAAAGTGAGCTTGGCCGTGTCTGAGGTATTTGGAGGGACACGGCCACAAGCTTGGCAATGTCCCTTGAGTGTGTCTCCTTCTGATCTTTTGGACTTCTTCTTAGCTTGGTATGGGACACGGCCACAAGCTTGGCCGTGTCCCTTGAGTGTGTCAGCTACTGTCCATTGTTTTCTTCCTCACTTGGTTCCTTGCTTTTTCCTTCCTCTCTTGTCTTTGGTTTTTCCCTTAAGATGATGTTTGCTTATTAACCTAAAATAAACACTTAAACAAACATTAAACAAGAATCAAATAAACATTAACCAACAACAAATAAACACCAAACTAAAAACTAGAACAAAAATAACATAAACACTGAAATAAATTAAAACTACCAAAATTGATGAAAACACTAAATAAACAGATTAAAGCTACCAAAATACCTAAATAAAACAATAATCATCATAATAAATAAGATACAATTCTATGACAAAAACTAATAAAACAATGGGGATCCTAGTGCTTCTTCATCTATAGTCCCCCAAACTGATGACCATGAGATCCTTTCGTCTACTTCTGATCAGAATTGTGATAGATCGGAACTCCGAGGTAATAGAGATTTTGGTGCTCCTGCTTCGGGCGGACTTGGGATGAGTAATTTGCCTCCTCCTCCGACAGGCGATGATTTTTTAGGGCTTTATTTGATGACCTACCACCACCTTCTTAGTGATGTGTAAATATTGTATCAATTGTATAAACATTGTATAATAAGCATAAATATAATAATGAAAATGTATAATTTCTATCTTTACTGTATCTTTTTTTTATCATTATTACTGCGCCATAATTATTATACTTTCCTTTTCATATTTTAACATTTACACAGCATCACTACAAAGCCAAATGTAATGTGGCAATAAAAAAACTTTCATCACCAATTCCTTTCCTCATGCAACACTGTCTCGCCCTTTTCCTATCACCTTTTCATTATCAATTTTGGAAAAGCTTATTTCCTCTATATAAGTTACCTTTCACGCCATAATTTCATACAGAAACCAAGAGATTTTACACTTCAACGTAAAAACTCCTTTTTAACAATTTTGATTTTCCTTCATTTATCAACCATGACCGAATTTCATTTAAAGAAGATAAAAATTCTATTTAAGAATACGAATGCCATTCACTGGAAGAAAATTTCTTGGTCAAAACTTGATGTTTTAAAGTGTTTTCAAAATATTAAATTGGACCATTCCTTTTTACATGCCATAGCTTCTTTTTGGAATGTGGATTCTAGGACATTTAAAATTAATGTCTTTAAAATATGTCCCTTGATTGAAGAATTTGAGGCCATCCTTGGATATCCAAATAATCAACAAATGGCTTTACCCATATTGATTTCCAAGACTCAACAGAAGATGCAGATTTGGCTTTAGGACCGTCTCTGCTTGCTTGATACTCCATCTATGGATCTTGCCAGATATCTGCCACGGCATCATTTTGCTAGGAAGCTACTCCATTCTGCTTCTTCATATGCTGACTGGGTTGACTGGATCCACTCACGCACTAAAGTCAACATCTGTTGGTTGGTACCTTGGTGGAAGATTTCTCATGTCACCATGCAAACATACTTGATGTATGTTCCTCTTGCTGCTCTTCGTCGAGGTACTTGCTATGATCCTCGCCGGCTTGGCCGTTAGTATGGAGCTGAGCCTCTCGATTCCGACTTCACTCCCGATTTAGACATGTCTTGCTTGACTAAAGCCTACTTGGATCAGCTGAGGCAAAGCCGGCCTGCACGTTACACTTATCATCTGCCATAGATTTTATATTTGTTAATTCAGAAAGTGTATTGTTAGGATGAAAAATAATTAAAGTAATAAAAGATGATTCTTTTCCATTTATAATTTGTCACACCTTTTGCTATTGTGCTTATTTATTTCATCCATATCTGGTCAAATACTTATAACAATGCACATAGAATAATTTTAACATTAATTCTATTTTATTAAATTGGGGAACAACCAAACATAAAGCCAGCATACACAAGATCACTCCTGTTGCCAACTAGCCCTTTCGAGTTTTTTAATTGATGATTTTCTCTCATTTAGCCCTAATTTTTGCTTAGCCCGCCCTTGTGAGTTTTTAAAACTGGCGAACTGCTCTAACTTTTGCCTAGGCCGCCCTTTAGGTTTTCAACCTAGCGAGCTCTCTTTTTTTTATTTTATACATAAAACCTCTTCAACCTGTCAATGTTCACTGGCTCACTAAACTCGTTCCCGTCCATGTCTGATAACTTCACTGCACCCTTATTCATGACTTGTTTCACTACATATGGCCTTTCCCAACTATGCCTAAACTTCCCTCTTGGATCAGATACATTAGGCTTACATTGCTTCAACACCAAATCCCTGACTCTGAGTTTTCTTATCTTAACCCTTCTATTGTAGGCCCAAGCTATCTTCTTTTGATATAGTTGATGATGATATAGTGCCTTTAACCTTCTCTCCTCTAATAAAGCTAACTGTGTGTATCTGCTCGCTACCCATTCTGTTTTAAGCAGTTCAGCTTCCAAGACTACTATCAATGACTTGATCTTTATTTCAATTGGCAACACTGCTTTCATCCCATAAACCAAAGAGAACGGTGTCATTCCAGTAGGCGTTCGCACACTTGTTCTATATCCCCACAAAGCAAAAGGAAGTATCTCTGACTAATCCCTATACATCTTGGTCATCTTAGACAAAATTTGCTTAATTGTCTTGTTTGTTACTTCTACTGCACCATTAGCCTTTGGTCTATAAGGAGATGATCTGTGATGATGGATTCGGTACTTCGAGAATAAATCCTTAACTACTCCTTGAAACTGTACCCCATTGTCTGATATCACACTGTGCGGGACCCCATACCTGCAAATGAGGTTCTTTTCAATAAATGTAGCCATTTGACTTGCCCCCAGTTTGTTGAAGAATTCGGCTTCGACCCATTTTGAAAAATAATCTACCGATACTACAATGAAATGGTGACCGTTTGAGGCTATCTAATGTATCTCCTCTATAATGTCGATACCCCAAGAGGCAAAGGGCTAGGGTGAAGATATAGAATGTAATTCTTCAGGAGGCATGTGATTTAAGTTTCCATACATCTGACATTGTTGGCACTTCATTACGAACTCAATATAATCTCTCTCCATGGTCAACCAGTAGTAACCTTGTCGAATAATCTTCTTTACTAGGGCCAAACCACTTATGTGCGGACCGCAACTTTCCGCATGTATATCTGACATGATATGCTCCACTTCAGGCTTCCTTAAACATCTCAAATGCACCCACATCAGGCCATCTTTGATATAACTCTCCATGGAATGTGATGTATTGCAAAGACCACCGCCTTATGGCTCTTCTTTCTTTCTTTGTTGCCCCAGACGGGTATTCCCTTTCCTCTAAAAATCGCCTTATAGTATCATACCACGCATCATGGTTTGTATCAGTTTCCATAATTGTCTCATACTTATAGCAAGGAGTTCACGAACTGGTCAAAATCAAAGGCTTAAGGAATAAACTGACAGGATTTTCCTATACTGAAGCCAATGTGGCTAGGGCATCAGCCATCTGATTTTCTTCTCTTGATAGGTGTATAAACCTACACTCCTTAAAGTTCTTCTTCATCATGGTCAAGTAATGGTGGTATGGTTTTAATTTTTCTTCTTTCAACTCCCACTCTCCATTTACTTGGGATACTACTAGCAATGAATCGCCAAAAACTTCCACCTTATCCACCTTCATAATCATTAGGGTTTCCAAACCAAAGATACATGCTTCGTATTCCACCATATTATTGGTTGCCCTAAATTTCAACTTTTTGGCTAAAGGGATGAGTTCCCCTTCGGGCAATTCTAGTATGACTCCCAAACCTGCTCCTTTCCTGTTTGTTGCTCCATCACAATACATTTTCCACCCTTGTACTTTAATTGCCTCTAAATGTTCATCCGAAAATTCCAAGACTACCTTTTTGCTGTCTGGTAATGGTTGTTGGGCCAGGAATTCTGCCACTGCTCTACCTTTGATTATTTTCCTGGTTACATACTCAATCTCAAATTCTTCTAATATTATTAACCATCGACCATATTTCCCAATCAAAAAGGGTGTCTCCCTTAAGTACTTCATTGGATCCAACCTGGAAATTGCTTGTACACTATAAGATTGAAAGTAATGCCGCAACTTCTTAGAAGACCAAACCACGGCTATGCATGTCTTTTCAATGATACTATACTTAATTTCATAAGGTCAGAGCTTGCTACTCAAATAGTAAACTGCATGCTCAATCCCTGCATCTACTTGGGCTAGCATGGCTCCTATTGACTCTTCTTCTACTGCTATGTAGAGGTTTGCCGGGTTTAGGTGGTTTTTAAATAGGTGGATTTAGCAAATACTCTTTTATTCGCTCAAAGGCCTTTTGACACTCTCTTCAGGATTAAGGTCGGATGTTATGCTAATGTTTTTAGGATTTTTTATTGTTCCCAAATTTAATGATTGTGTGTTAAAAGAATTAATATTAAAGATGCTCGTGTAACTGCTATTTGAATGTATGCAACCATCAGGAGAAACATCACACAAGTAAGTAGAATCAGACTTTATTGCATTCATTTTGGAAAAGAAAACATCATCATCCTCATACAAAGCAGACAAATTAAAATCAAAATTAAAATCATTGTTCTCAAAATCATAAGGCAGAATGTCTTCAAAATTCTCTTCAACCAAGGTAGCAATCTCCTCTGGAGTCTTCTAGGCTTTCAGGATAGCTTCCTTCTTCTCTTTCAGATTGGATTCTTTGTTGGCTGGCAGGGTGAGCTCTTTCTTCACTTACTCCACTAGCTCGGCAACATCTGTAAAAATTTCAAAACCCGGGATCAACTTTCCCATGAACATGATTGGCTCTGGCTTTCCTTGGAGTGGTCCCATGTCTGGAGCTTTGACAAAGATCTCTTCAAGTGGTGGGAAGCTCATCTTCTCATTCTTCTTTGGCCGGACATTGTTGGCTTCACCATATCCCAACCCCTTCTTGGAAGTTTGAGTATTAAAATCTAGCAACTTTGTCAAACCGGCCTTTCCCTTTCCAAGACCAACTCCGGGAAGGTAGTTCATGTTCTTCATCATATTCAAGACTTTAGAGTCCACTACTTCATTATTAGAAAGTGCAGCTACTTAGAAACCATTGAGAGGCCTCTTAATCATTAGAGCGTTAACAATCTCATTATCTTTGGCCTCGATGACCACTGTCTCATCTCCGTTAGGAAACTTGATCTTTTGATGAAGGGTGGAAGGAACTCCACCCAGAGGATGAAACCATGGTCATCCCAAGAGTAAGACAAAGGTAACAGATATGTCCAAAACAACAAATTCAACAATAGATTCAATTGGTCCAACCTTGACAGCAGCTTTGAAAGTTCCTTCGGCATGTCTCTTAGTGTTGTCATAAGCCCGAATGGTTACCTCGGTCGGGTTTAGATCCCTTGTCGACATGGCTAGCTTTGGCAATATTTTAAGTGGACAAACATTTATGGCGGACCCCATCATCGACCATTACACATGGAGTCCTTTTCCCTTTAATTTCTATTTTAATAAAGAGAGGGCGAATGTGATCTCTCCCCTCCTCCGGTAAATTTGCATCTGAGAAAGAAATTGCTCCCATATTAACTTCACTCTTCTCTTAAATATCTTAACATTTCATTACCCCTCCAATTTTTATGAAGTTGATAAGCTCCTCCAGTGTTGTAGAGGTAGAAATTGGCATGCTAGCTAAGGCCTTGGCCATAGTTTCTCGGTGCTTTTTAGAAGTAGCCAATAAGTCCCAAATGCTAACACTTGCTTGGGTTGCTTGAGCACTTTTCAATTGCTTGAGCACAGCATCATCTTCCTCTTCTTTATTTCCTACTTCAACTTCCTTTCCCTTATTAATTTCTACCTCCTTAGGCGGTGGCCTTATATAAGGCTTGCCGGATCTAGTGTTCATTACTTCATCTTCTCCGGGCTCGGACTAGGTCCACTCCTCTTTCTTGGATACAAGATCGTCCTCACTATCGCTTGAATCCCAAAACCTATTGACAACACAAATTGCTACTTCTTTACCCACCATAGCTTGTTTAATTTCGCCAAATACCTCTTCTTCTTTGGTTGCTTCTCTATCCACATCTTGAAAAGAAGACATGACAAAATCTTCATGCAAACCCCCTCCAATCATGAAGGTTGCCGGTGGTGGTACCCTATTGAACTTTGGTAATGGGTTGTCTTTGGTGTTTGGCTTGTTAGGCTCTGGCAGCTTCCCACTATCAATTAGATTTTGGATTTCATGCCTCAACCTCACATATCTATCTGTGTCATGCCCTTGCATTTGATGAAACTGACAAAATGCTTTAGTGTCAAAATTAGGTGGGAGAGGGTTAGGCAAAGGGCAAGGATTTAAGGGTTGTAACAATCCCTTTCTTTGAAGCTTATTGAGAACCCAAGACATCGGTTTCCCCAATTCTGAAAACTGCCTTCTTGTTCCTTGGTTAGTAGCATTAACACCAACTGCCTTTTGCATGCTTTGGCTACCAGATTGATAGTTTCCTTTCTCGTTCCTTCTTATTGAAAAATAGTTCTTCTCTCTTTCCCATTCTTCGATTTGCAGACCAGCTTGGAGGAGATCTTTGAAATCACGGATGAGTGTATGAGACATCCTCTCATGAAGACTAGGCAACACCCCTCTCACAATCATCCTTATTTGATAGGATTCATCGGGCCTCTTCTTGAGCAAAGCAGCCTTGTTTCTCCATCTTTTCACATAATCCACAAAATTCTCATTCGGCCTTTGTCTAATGGATTCCACTTCCTGTAGACCCTTAATTTTTGACCCAATCCGATCCAATATGCTTTATTTAGTCCAAAATGATTTTTGTTGTTTAATTGGTCCAAAATAATTTTAATTAAATAATTTTTACCTTAGTATCTAATTTTTATTAATAAAAAATGAAAATAAACAATTAAAAATAAAAATAAAAATAAAAATCGGAGTCGAAAAAAAATCGGCAGCGAAAAGTGGTCGCGCGGGCCCGTCGGGCCAACGTCAGCTCACCCGCAGGCCTGCGGGCGAGTTATTTCGCCCGCAGGTTCCTGCAGGCTGGCACGCCCACGGGCCCGGCAGCACAGTTTTTGCCAGCGCAAAATTTTTCAATGCAATTTTTTGAATCCTAATCCAATTAGGTTTTAATTTCTTTTTTTTATTAATATTACTTACCTTAATTAATTAGGAATAAACAACCTAAAAACCACTATAAATAAGGACCATTAAATCAAATCAAAGGGGGAAAATTTACACAGTGACTTTAGGATTTGAAACCAAATCAAGGAAGGAAAAGTAAGAATTCAATTGAAGTGATATTTAAAGCAGCAGTAGCACGAATTAAGGAATTCAAAAGGCAACCAAGACTTGTCTTTGGAGCTAATTCATCCAAGAAGAATTGTTTTTGGAAGAATCAACAAAAGAAGGTATGTTAAACTCTTTTTGATCTATGTTTTACAGTAGCAAATCCATAAAATTTAAGTTTTTTAAATAAAAAATCTTAGAGCCATAATTTAAATTTTCCAAGATTAAAACACTAAAACGTGACCTTCTTTTCTAAAAAGACTTCAAATTATTATTTTTTCTTCTTCAAAAGTCTCAAAACCCTAATTGAACAAGTTTTTCAACAAAACCAAAATCAAATTCTGTTTCTTTTAAGATTTTAAAGTAGGCTCTATTTCATTCAAAAAGCCTTAAAAAATATCGTTTCTACTTATAAAAACTTCAATCCTTTTGTTTAAATTCATAAAACTTCATAAATCATCAAATTGCTTTTTAAAATCCTAAAAATTACCTTTTACCCGAGAATCCTAATTTCAAAGCCTAAAACCAAAATTCAACTTCTAAACTTAAAATAGTAAACCCTAATCCTTTTAAAATCTTAAACCCTAATTTTTATGAACCCTAATCCCTTTAAAACATAAAAAAGCATAAAAACATAAAAAAAAAAACTCAAAAAGTCACAGTAGCTTAAATCATTATTTAAAACCATGAATTAAAAAGTGTTTCAAAGTGTCCAAAAACCCTAGTTTCATGATTTCATCATTCAAACTTTAATTTGTTTAATCAAAGAGTCTTACCGACTTTTTAAAACATAAAATCCTAATTTATTTTAATTCCATAAAAAGTTACAGTAGCTTAATTTTAGAAATTTCCAAAACCTTAACACATGAGATAAAAAAACCCTAAATGGAAATAGTAGCTATACTTGAACTTTTATTTGCTTCATTCAATTCCATACTTGATTATGCTTTGATTTATTTCTTATGCTTTAATCTATTTAAATTCAATACTTGATTTATTTAATTTATCATGGATGGATGTTTATTTTATTTTATTTAAATACTTTTAATGAATGATTTTTTTATGGATGATTATTTACTTTTATCAATTAATTTAGACTTCCAAAAGTTACCTCATTAGTTAAACATCATGTAATTTAATTTGCTTTTCTATTTTAGAACTTATGTAAAGGGCATGTTTCTACCTTTTGGTGGGTGTCCTATCTAGGCATGTGATGTAAGGACATATTTCCATCCTTGGATGGGTGTCCATTTATTTGTTTTACTTTGTTTGGACATTACTTTAATTTTAATATATTGATGCTTTCTTTTAATTATTGTGTGTAATATGGATAATATTATTATATTTAAGAATTTTATAATATTAAGACCTGTAAAGGAGGCCGGTTCCAATGAACCGGGTGTTGTGGGGGTGCTGAGCCATTTCTCACCTTCCCCACACGTACCCAACTTTCCGAAGCCATTAAGGAGTTGGGGATTCCTTAGGAATCAAGTCATCCACCCCTTTCTTTTTCCCGGCCCGTCCGGGTGGCGACTCTATTTTCTCCGGACTTAGGTCCGTGTTCTCTAAGGCCCCGAGCCTAAACAGTGCCGAAGTCGCAAGAACCATTCCACCGGGAGTGGGGGCGAAAATCCCTGCTCACACATCCATTAAGGTAACTTCCATCTTGACATTATATTCATATTGTTGGATGAAGGCCTTGTTTCCATCATCTAAGATATTGAACCAGTTTTGGACAACAGGGTCCAATGAGAGCATAAAGTACCTTAGAGTTTGAGCCTTAGTAGCTCGGGCAGACTGTATAGCAGTGATATACTACTTCACTTGGAGATGAGGATTTTCGGTTCCATCAAACTTCAAAAAAGATGGCATTTTGAACTTGTACGAAACTTCTTCATCTAGCTCAAATAATTTGTCAACTTCGGACATTTCTTCAGTTTTCAGTTTCTTCTCAAATTTCTTTTCTAAATCAGCAATCATCTTTTCAACATCAGAAGCTTCGGTTTTTTCCATAGTTGATCTTTCAACAATCTTTGGTTCTTTCTTCTTGTCTTGAGGATCTTGGTAGTATTGAGCCCAATCATCATCATCATCAATTATAACCTTTTCATCATCAAGAACCACTTTGCCAACTTTTGTCTTCCCTTTGTCCTTTGGCTTCTTAGTGCTACCAGATGCTTCGACATGATTTTCTAAAATTGCAGTCAATTGGTTCTTCATGGTCTCAGCTAGGGCCTCTTTTATTTCTTTCATCTTGGCATTGAGGGCTTCATCCACCATTCTTTGAATTTGTTCAGGCTCCATTGCTTTTAGTGAGCAAGTGATTGAGTCATTGCTAGATTCTTCGCTTCCGGTGTAGGTCAGATTGTCATAAGCTTTTGAACTGTCATAATCCAGGGCTATGAGCCAGAAAGGATCAATGATATGAGATGCAAATGTATACATGTATGCATGTATGCACAAACAATAGACAAAGAAAAGTTAGGATGTTCCTTCCAATCTTGTAACATCCACACACGAATGGCGAGTCTCTTTTCCTAGGTATATGGTTAATAAAATACCAACATGGGGTACTTTATTTTTGAATATTTCCCTTGGACGTTTCAACCAATAGTTATATTTTTGAAAATGGAAATCAGTTCATAATAATTCCCATTAATTAGGTTTTAATCCATTTATCCAACTAAAGTAGCTTTTATGCTATATTGGATTAAAACTAAATTAAGAGTTTTATTATAAATAGATTTCTCACTTGAAAAAGTAGCTAATGATTCATGCCAAAAATAAGCCCATGATTAATTATTCTTAGTATAAACTAGGCTCGCAATTGATTTTTGGCATTTTGTAATTGACCTAAATAATTTGCAAGCTCTTTGTAAGAAAAGGTTGGATAAAAACACTTTTTTTTCCTTAAGCTCATTGTTTTTGGGCTTTGTATTTGGGTCATGAGCAAAAGAATTTTTGAAAAGTTTTGAGAAAAGTTTTATATCACAAGACCATCTTAAAGAGTTTTGAAAATTGTTTTGGTCTTTTGGACTTTAAAGAAAATTTTATTTGAGCTCACAATGTAATTAGGTTATATTAGAAAAAGAACAAACCAAATAAGCCATGAGTTAAGCTAAGATAAATTAATCATAGTCAAACAACAAGCATTTGGGGTAAAACCTAAGGAAAGTAACTAGGCCAATTACATGAGCTTTAGTCTTTGGGTAAAAAGGCTTAGGTTCCTATAGCAAGTATATATCCAAAAGGTACGAGGCTATGAGTGGTTATGCCATGCTTGATCTCCATACCTTGAGTGAAAGTATGGTATCCCTTACATAACACAACACGGGTAACACGGGCGTCCTAACTCACGCACACGATACAATCTAAATGATGCAATAGATAATATCATTATAAGAAAGAATAGAATAATATAAAGACCAACGAAATCAACTTCTCTTATCCCCTGTGAAGTAGCCACTATGAGCGGGGATTTTTGCCCCCACTCCCGGTGGAATGGTTCTTGTGATTTTGGCACTATTTAGGCTCGGGGCCTTAGAGAACACAGACTTAAGTCCGGAGAAAATGGAGTCGCCACTTGGACGGCCCGGAAAAAAGAAAGGGGTGGATGACTTCAGAAAGTTGGGTACGTGTGGGGAAGGTGAGAAATGGCCCAGCACCCCCACAATGCCCGGTTCATTGGAACCGGCCTCCTTTACAGGTCTTAATATTATAAAATTCTTAAATATAACAATATTATCCATATTACACACAACAATTGAAATAAAAGATCGTTATATTAAAATCAAAGCAATGTCCAAGCAAAACAAATAAATAGACACCCATCCGAGGATGGAAATATGTCCTTACATCATCCACGTCTAAACTAATAGTACACCCACAAAAAGGCAGAAACATGTCCTTTACATTGGTCTAAAATATAAAAGCAATTTAAATTACATGATATTTAATTAATGAGGTACCCACAAAGTGGAAACATACTTCTTACAACATTTGGAAATCAAAATAAATCGATAAAAGTAAATAACCATTCATCATAAATAAATTATTCATCAAAGATATTAAACATCAATAAAAAATAATAAACATTCATCCATGATAAATTAAATAAATCGAGCATTGAAATTAAATAAATCAACCACCAAGGCATATAATAAATTACATAATCAAATCTAAAAATAAAGCAAGTAAAGATAGAAATTAGGGTTTACTGTTTCTATTTAAAGTTCTTTAATTAACATTTAGGATTTTGGAATCTTAGCATTATTATTATCATTTGTTTAGGCTACTATAAGTTTTAAGAGAATTAAAATGGATTAGGGTTTCATGAATCAAATTAGGGTTTAGGGGTAACATTATGAAATTAGGATTTTAGAATAATTAAAACATTAGGTTTATAACTCTTGGTTACTGGATTGTTATTTTGGATTTACTATATTGAGTTTGAATGTTTAGGTTTATAAGGTTTTAAGGATTTAGGGTTTAGGAAAACTAGGGTTTACGTATTAGTTTTGAGGGAATTAGGGTTTAGGAAACTTAGGGTTTAGATTTACTTGTTTGGGGGTTTACTGTTTTGGTTTTGGAGTTGAAGAAAATAGTTTAGTTTTATAAAGTAATTATGATTTTTTAGAAACTGTAAAGTGAGTTTAGAGTTTGGATATTTAACAAAACATTTGGAAATTTTAGAAAAGAATTAGAAGAAAACAGTTTAGGGTTTTTAAAAGCTTTTGGAAATAGGAAAAACGATTTAAGGTTTTTGGAAGCAAAAGAGTATTTTTTTTAGGGTTTTTGGAAATAGAATGAACAATTTAGGGTTTTAAGGTTTTGAAGAAATAGGTTAGGGTTCTTAAGTTTTAGAAGAAACAAAAAAGTAATTTTTAGGGTTTTTGAAAATAGAAGACACGATTTAAGGTTCTAAGGTTTAGAAGAAATAAATTAGGGTTTTAAGGTTTTTGGAATCAAAAGAAACAATTTATTAATTTTCAGTGATTGAAGCTACTGTATGAAAATAAAAAAAGAAATTAAAGATTCAAACCTTCGTTCGTTGGTTCCACCAAAAATTGCTTCTTGGATGAACAAGGACAAAGGCAAGGTTGTTGCCTTTGATAAATTGTTGATGGCTTTGCTTGTTCCTCTCAAATCTGAAGTCCCAAGTTCAAAGTTCTAGTCCTAAGTTTTTCTCCCTCCAGAGTCCGATCCCTTTTTATGTGTGTTTTTAGTGTTTTTTATAGGCAATTTAGAATATTAATTCTAATTGTTTGAGGAAACTATAATTAATTAGGAAAAGAAAACCGAAACCAAATAGAATTTGGTTTCGGAAAAAATTGAGTTGGAAAAATCTCGCTGGCAAAATTTGCGATGGGCTGCGAGGAATTGCGCTTAGTGAGAGCGAGAATTGGCGCGCTAGCGGGCTGCCAGGCCATTTCGCCCGTAGAAAACTCCGGCTCAAGGCCATTTCGACCAATTACTTTCGGCGATGAATTTTTTCGTCGCCAATTTTTCTTTATATTTATTTATTTATATTATTTTTTATTATTATAATTTTTTTAAAAAAATTATAAAAAATAAATACTAAAACAAATATTATTTAATTAAGATAACACAAAAATTATTTTGGACTAAATAAAATATATTGGACCGGACTGGGTCAAAAATTAAGGGTCTACAATAACCTCATAGGCATGCCACCAAATACAAAATTCTGAAAATTAAATAACATACTAGGCATACAAATATTGCATGTTTTCCATAATCACTTTTTTTCTTATCACATTGTCTCAATTTCTCATTTTTCTCATTACATTGCCTCTTTTCTCATTTTTCTCAACACATTGTCTCTTTTCTCATTCATATCAATGTCAATTCATCATATCTTATCATTTCATCACAATGTATCACATTTCACATAAATATCACATTATCCAAATGTTTTGGGTTATTTTCACAAAATTCACAAATTTCATACTTTATTCAATTTAGTCATTAATAATGGCTTTTCATAATGCATACAAGACATACATAACAATACACAAGTCATAGCACATTGTTCATGAATGTTCAATATCTCAAGTAACTTAGCATATTTTTCATTCAAAATGTGTTAAGCCCAAATGTAAGGTAAATATATCTCATATATCAAAAACCTGTACATATCTTAATAAGCACTCAAATGCAAAAAAAACTCCCACAAATCTTCACTTTTAAGTTGCCCTTCAACACTAAGATTGGGCAATCTACTACTTCTCAACGCCTATTCCAAATGTGATCAAATGCAATCATTTAATATTACATTTTAATGCATTACAAGTATAAAACCTTAATTAAATCTCACTCCTACAACATTTCCAAAAATAAGCCTAACCTTACTTTAACATTGAAAAATCATGTTAAACCATTTAAATTGGTGTTTTAAGTTTATTTATATCACTAAAAACATATTATAACATGTTTCATTCAATCACATTAATAAGCACACAATCTTTAAACAAAACCCTAAAATTGCATAACCTTCACCAATGAAGGTTCATCATTCCAACTCATTCCAATTATTAATCCAAGCTTATTTCCATCACTTATATCATTAAATAACATGCTTCAAACATTAGAACCAAACAATTGACTATTATTTGAAAATTTCCTTTTTAAAACCCTAAATCAACACTACCTCATCCAATCTCTATCCAAACTTAACTAAATCCATCATTTGACTCTAAAATCCTTATTTATGCATCAAAACAAACACATTTAGAATCAAATTGCACAATTAAAACTCATGATCTCAAAAGTGCATATGTTTCATAACCCTAAATTCTCTCTCTTCACCCAACTCAAATCAAACTTAACCATTTCTTTAATCCAACTTAAAAATCATTAATAACTACTCAAAATAACTTCATACATACCCAATTAAGTAATTAAATCATGCTATCATAACAACTCAAACTCAACATATTCATAATTTCATGAAAATCCAAAAAACTTGCAAAATTAGTAAAGAAACTTACCAATTAATGAAGATTTTCCAAAAATTCTACTTGAAACATATAAATTCTTTTAATTAATGGAGCTTGGAAGAAGAAAAAGCTTGAGTTCTTTAGCTACGATGGTTCGGCCATCTAAGAAGAAGAAGAAGATGATAACTTATGATTTTCTCTTTCTTTCCACTTAAATTTTAACTATATATATAATATTATTTTATTATATTTGTAATTAATTAATAAAAATCCTAAATTACATCTTTCATTCAAAAATAAATTATTTTTAAATTATTTAAATAATTTATATTTTCTAAAGTATATTTATAAAATTGCCACTTGACTTTGACTTTTCTTTTAAAAATATTGACTTTTAGTTGACTCTGTATATATTATGTAAATTTCACATATATTTCACATATACATTTCACTTTTTCACTTCTAAACCATTCATTTTTCATTTAAATTATCTATTTAATTTATTCAATTTAACTTTAATTTATTTTATTTAATTTTTAAAAATTAGAGATGTTATAGAGTTGGCCCTAGATAATTTACCTTGGGCCTAAGGCCTGACCCGAAGAATCTTGAGTTTCATAAAGAAACCCGAGGCTTCCTTGTTAACCCAATCCAACATTGACGGGTTAGGCCAACCGGGTTTGTGGGCTAGTAGAACAACCCTATTTATGAGGTGAAGAGGTAAACATATCCTGATATAGTAAATAAAAAACTCACGTTTCATAACCCTCAGGCTGTGTCAGGTTAGCTTGAGGATTTTCAACTAGGCCCAAAAACCCGACTCGAGTTGAAATTGACTCTGATAGTTAAACCTGCAAATAAACCTTACTGTTAGTTTGGGCTAGCCTAACTGGGCTTGAACTCCTCATATTGGATCGAGTTTCTTGGATTGTGAGTTTCCTGAACAATCCTAATTCAAAATCTATAAACAACTGAGAGCTTTCATTCACAAGAGGCATAAGAAAAAAGAGGAAGAAAAAAACTTATAAGTCATAAGAAAATCTTGAGAGTGTAGTATTAATTTGAGTTATATTAGGTAAAACTCCCTCCATAGACTTTTAAATTCCTATACTCCCAAAAACTTTACAAAAGCTTTATAAAATTATTACAAATCAAATAAAGGAATATTTTTTTTTTCAATTATTATTTAAGATTATTTTTCATTTTATAAGTAGCAGACATGTGCATTACCTTCAAAAAGAAGAAGAAAAAAAACTTATAAACCATAAGAAAATCTTGAAAGTGTAATATTAATTTGAGTAATATTAGGTAAAACTCCTTCGTAGTTTTTAAAATTTCCACACTCTAAAAAATTTTACAAAAACTTTGTAAAATTATTACAAATCAAATAAAGGTATAAATTTTTTCTTTAATTATTATTTAAGATTATTTTTCATTTTATAAGTAGCGGACATATGCATTTGCCCTCAAAAAGAAGAAAAAAAAACTTATAAATCATAAAAAAATCTTGAGAGTGTGATGTCAATTTCAGTGATACTATATAAAACTCCCTCCATAGTCTTTTAAATTCTTATACTCTCAAACATTTTACAAAAACTTTGTAAAATTATTACAAATCAAATAAAGGTATAATTTTTTTTTCAATTATTATTTGAGATTATTTTTCATTTTTTAAGTAGTAGACATATGCATTTACCCTCAAAAAGAATAAGAAAAAATTTAAAAATAATAAGAAAATCTTGAGAGTGCGATATTAATTTGAGTGATATTAGTAAAACTCTCTTTCAGTCTTTTAAATTCTTATACTCTCAAAATTTTATAAAAGCTTTATAAAATTATTACAAATCAAATAAAGGTATAATTTTTCTTCAATTATTAGTTGAGATTATTTTTATTTTATAACTAGAAGACATATGCATTTATTCTCAAAAAAAATATTGCACACTAAAAATCTCCGCAACGAGAGAGAGAGAGAGAGAGAGAGAGAGAGAGAGAGAGAGAGAGAGAGAGAGAGAGAGAGAGAGAGAGAGAGAGAGAGAGAGGAGTTAAAATAAAAATAAAAAAAGACAAAAATTTGTTCCAAATACGATGTCGTTTTGTGTCCGCAAAAAAAATTCAGCGGGCTATATAAATGGCAAATCTTATGATAATTATAGGGTTGCTTCGTATTGATTGAGCATTTCATTCAAGTAGCAACCATGGTGGCCGCCAAGAAGATTGTAAGTAGTCTCTTAAAATTTTCATTTCCTTCTTTCTAATACAAAAATCAGAAAATCCTAATGTGTTGATCTTCGGTGATGCATTGCAGAAGAAGACTCATGAGAGTATCAACAATAGGCTGGCTCTGGTTATGAAGAGTGGCAAGTACACCCTGGGTTACAAGACTGTTCTCAGATCTCTAAGGAGCTCTAAGGGTTAAATCTTTTTTATTTCCCTTCATATCTGATTGATTGCTATTCTTGATTCTCTTGAATGACTCTGAAGCTTTGTTTCTGTTTGTGTGTAATTCTTGACTTTCATTCGTTTATTTATTGCTTTTTTCTTTTTCCTTTCTAAACTAATTGGTGTTTCTCAAATCATTAACTCAAACGCGGTTCTGTTATTATTGGTTATATCTAGTTGTTATTCGTGAGAAATGAAGATGAACGATATTTCTATTAGTAAATTCCTAATTTGGATACTGGATCGATAGAATAATTACAAAAATATGAATTTCACTGCAATCCTTTTCTTATTTTAAGACTAAGTATAGTAAACTTTAATAATAAATTTTCATTTGTAGTTCAAAATATAAGCATATCAAACAAGTCTTTAGCAATATATATATATATATACATTTATATATATTATTTTTGTAATAATTTTCTTGAACATTAAGGGAAGGTGATTTTTGCTCTACGTTTATCGGAGGTGTTAGCCTTGAATCGAACGGAGTGAAAAAAGAAGAATTCATATAAATGATCCCAACTAACTTGGAATTAAGGCTTTGTTGTTGTTGTATTGAGGGAAGGGGATTTAAACTTGGGTTCAAGTGGCATATGCATGTAGTCAGTGTTCTTCGTTTTCTTATTTAATTTTTAAAATGATGTTCAAAAATATCAAAAGGATGCTGTTGTGAGGTCAGATGCTCTAATTCCTTATTTTAAGCCTTAAATCAAGTTTTTTTTTTAAATTGTAGTAGAAAAGCCCATACAACAAGCTATTAAAGCAAAACTAAATCTAGCTATTAATTTATCTTGAACTCTCCTTGTTTACAGTACATTGGTGACAACAATTTGGTTTACATATTTTGTTTTTCTATATAAATTTAATCAGTGCCCCCTTCCCCCTATCTTAGATATTTTAGATTCATGGTTAAATTTTAGAATTGTTTAGAAATGTTTCGCTAGTATGTTGTAAGAAATAAATAATTTTGTTTTTATATATTGTTGTTTTGATAACAAATTTATCCTGTACCCTTCCCTTAAATGTTTAAATTGGTTGTTAAAAATTCTCATTTGCTAGAATGTCACCGCTAGCACAATTTCTTCCCTTTGGTTCCTACTGTCTTTGCTGTTTGGGAATTTGATTTGGGACGAATATTTGTAATGTGCTATGGTGTTTGGCTTTATAAGTAGGTGTCTCAACATGCAATGGGGTGGCAATAGAGCTCAGGGAGAAGTTCAACCATTCCAATAGTCAAAATCAACTTTATGTACTTAATTAGATTTAATTCATACGAAATTGACATTAGACTTGAAAAATCTTTTTGAGATTAGTTTTCTAATATGACCCCTTTTCACCAATTTTACCCTTAATTTGTTTAGTAATAATTCTTTTAAAGAAAATAAGATAATTAGTTTATACTTGATCTGATTTGTGGGTCTTGATTGATTATCTCTACTTCTAATTGCCCTCCAATCATATATTTACTTACTGTTAGTTTCTTGAATAACATTGAAACATCATTTCCATTTACATGTAATTCTGGATTTTCATTTGTTTACTTACTGCATGTTTGCTCTTCCAAAGTAATTTATGTTTCCTTCTTTTTAATCTAAACTAATTTGTCTTTGAAGTCATCAAATCAGTAATTTCTAGTCGTTATTAGTGAGAGATGACGATGAAGAGTACTTTGATGTGTTTAGTTGATGCCTATGCTAGTGATTTGAAATCATCAAATCATTTATCTGTAGTTGCTAATTAAGATGAAGAATACCTTGATTTGTTTAGTTGCTATCATCTTGCTTAAGTTAGCTTATCAAGTGATTATTTCTGCATTGTTGTTTGCAGGCAAGCTTATTATCATTGCCAACAACTGTCCTCCTCTTAGGAAGTCTGAGATAGAGTACTATGCAATGTTGTCAAAGGTTGGAGTTCACCACTACAATGGCAGTAAGTTCATTGACTTGATTGTCATGAGATGAAGTATTTGACTTTAAATTGGTAAATAATTGTTTTTCCTAAATATTTCATTTTCTTGAACAAAAGTTACCATTTTGAACATGCGTTTTCGCCTATGTTTCTAGTTATTGGTTTGTTTTCTTTTTGTAATGCCCCCTTTATTTTTAAAAGTTCATTGACAGTCCATGCTTACTTTGTAATAAATTGTATGGTGTGGTCCACACATGATGATCATAAAAAGCTGTGAAAAATTGCAGTTGCAGGAATGTATGTTTAGAATGATGTGTTGTAACACCCCTTCCCGACCTACATATGTAAGCTGAGTAGAGGTGCCACACTAACCTAATGTTGCTACCAATTTTACTTAGTCAAATTTTAGTTCCGATTTTTACAAAACTTTTTTGCCATAGTTTCGCCTAAAAATTGAGTCCCAAGTGTCGACAAAACCAGTTTTTTTCTTATTTTTAAAAACATTTTACACAAACCAATGCAAACAAAATCATTCTCAGTACACTCCCAATAAATCCCCCTTGTAACCTCAACTACAACCTGCAAAAAGGATTTACACTTCTAGTACAACATAAAATAAAGGTTTTGTGACAACCCCCATATTTAAATATTACACAGCGGAAGTTATAAAATATTTACATATTTACAAATTCATATATATCAAAACCCAAGTTTTACAACACATAAAATTTATACATGATTGGCAAGTCTGCTCTGATCTTTAAGCTCCCAAAATGGATTCTTCAAGGTCTACTCTCACTAGGTCTTGATGAACTCTCGGGTTCAACTCTATCCACTCTATTACCTGCGCGATTAAACACTATCGCGCTAAGCCAACGGCTTAATAAGATAAAACATGCTAATAGTATGCTTTAATGCAATACAATGCCACATATGCTATTGATAAGATCAACATTATAAATATAAAGTTAACACATAATTATGCATTTCACAAATCATAGTCATATGAGCATACCACATTCAACATTACTCAACAACCAACATCTTATTTCATTAACTCATAACATTATTTAGGACATTCATATAACCTTGACACCTATGGGCCCAACAAGTATTTAATACGATATTCAGAGTTCAGAGTTACTGCTTTGGTTCATAGTCACAATAATCACGCCCGTAGGCAAGTGTAACAGACCCAGTCTCTTGGATCATCAACTCAACACATATGAGGAGATTCTCAACCCGGCAAGACTGTTACAAATCATATATCTCATAGTGTAACAGACCCAGTCTCTTGGACCATCAACTCAACACCTATGAGGAGGTCCTCAACCCGGCAAGACTGTTACCTTTCATCATTTCTTAGGCATGCCACCCAAATCCAGAACTCTGAAACTGAATAACATATTAAACAAACAATTCATTTCCATTCTCAATTCTCATCACATTTAGGCAAACATGCCTTCTTTCTTTCAATTACATCATCTTAGCCAATAACAATGGCTTCACATTTCATTTCACAATATAACATCTCATTATTCAAGTATATATATATATCTCATCCATGATCACATTATATCTCACATAGCATCATTCATAAATATCAACATTTCATTCCACATTACTCATGAAACACATTACCATTCACAATGCACAACATAACATTGTTCAATCTCAACAATGCAATTAGGGCAAAGAACAATTGATTATAACATTCATTGATTCAAGTGTGTTTAAAGTGTTTAGGGTTAGGTTTAAGGACCAACCTACCTTTGGAAAACCAAAGCAATGCAAAAAGAACAAAGAATTAAAACCCTAACCATAAATAGTACATTCTGGTTTTAAACTCCATTTTATCCTTATTTTGAAAAATTGTATAAAATAATCTACTTGACTAAAAATTCTAAAATTTTTAAAGAATTTAGTTTTGTATCTTAAAATCATCCCTTTAAAATTTCAGATCAAACTGAACACAAAATCTTGGTCAAATAGTTCACCTAACCAGACTGCTCCAATTGCCCTGCATCCTGGCAGCAGTTCTGAACTTTGTGAATTCCATAAATCAAATTCAATCAACGTGGTTCCAAATTATTTTTCTCAAATACTAGACTCACTAAGCAACAACATATCCAAAATTCGATTGGATATGATTTTTCTACATTTTATTAAAAATCACGAAATATAGCTGTCCCAGTTAAGGTACCTGCTGGAACAGGTCTAATGAAAATAATCTTTCTAAACTCATAACCATTCCAAAATCGAATCAACATATTTTTCAGTCATTCTAGACTCATAGAGGCACAACATATCAAAAATTCACTTCAAGAACATTTTTCTAAAATTAATTAAAAATCATACAAGTCACAGCCTTTACTAATCCTAAAACAGAAACAATTTCACTAAACACCAATCTTACTCTTCCATCACCAACACCAACCCAACTTCTCATCTATCAAGCAAAATCAATACTTACAATCATACCATAAGCAACTTAATCATACCACTTCAAAAGAATTGAAGAAATTAGAGAAAAGATCTTACCTTAGTTAAAAACTTCTTAAAGCAACACTTGAACACTTAATCTTTCTTCAATTTAAGCTTGAAATCATCAAAACCATCACTTGTCTCTTTCTTTCTCTTTGGCTATGGAGGGCCGGCCATCAACAAGAAGAAGAAGAAGAAATGGTGAAGAAAACACAAGTCAAACCTTCTTTAAATATCCACCATGTGATTTTATCCAAGCAATTACCAAAGTGCCCTTATTCACATAATTATCTTTTTGTCTTATATGTGCCCAATTAAGTAATTTACCAATCTCAAATAAATATCTTCTCTTGCCTTGACCAAGCCTTTTGACCACTTTATATGTCATATATATTAACATATACACAACATATAAATTTGTCTCTAAACCCTATTTCTTCCCAAAATACATATACATATACTTTCTCTTCTCAATTTCTTTTCTCTTACAATTTAACACATATATTCAATCCAATATATAACAATAACAACAACAACAATATGCAAAACTTCTAGGGCATAAATGAGGATATTACATGTGTAAGGTATAGTTGATTTAATGTATAATGATATTGAAACTTGGAGACTGTGTGTAATAACAGCTTGTGGAAATTCTGCAATGCTAGATAAATTTCTTTATATTATTGTTAGAATTAGATATGAGTGGTTCAACATGATATTATGATTTTACATCTATTCGAGGATGTGGCCCATAAAGAGAATCTATATAGTCGACCCCAATTAACTTGAAATTAAGGTTTTGTTTAGTTGAGTTTTTAGAACTGTATAAATTTGCTAGGTGCATCCTTTGCATTTTGATGAATCTGTCATCATTTCTTTTGTTTTAATTCACTATTCTGGCTGCTCATGTCTATCGAAACTGTAAATGGTCAAACAGATACAGGTTTTGTAATTAATGGTTCGTATCTAGTGAACCTAATAACCTTGTAGGGATTGAGTGAAGTTACAACCTTTAAACTTTTTGCAACTAGGTGTAGTTGCTCTTTGATTATTACATTTATGTTAAGGAGTCATGCCAACTATCTTTTTGTGTTTTGCCTATGTAGGATTTTCAAATTTATAATTTTTCTTTCTTATTCCCTACTATTGCTCCATTTGCTTTCACCTGATGAGAGGGTGAAATTGTCATTGTGGAAGATTGTGATAATTTAGGTTAACATATTTTTTTTGTTTGAAGACTTTTATGATTGAGCTGTGTGGTTATTATTTCAGACAATGTAGACTTGGGTACTGCCTGTGGAAAATATTTCAGAGTTTGCTGCCTGAGCATCATTGATCCTGGTAATCAATCAGAAAGGCTGTTTTTTATTTGTTTGGTTTTGGATATTAGCATAGTGACTTCTCTGATCATGGGAATTTATTGGCCTCTTCACAGGTGATTCTGATATCATTAAAAGCATGCCCGGTGATCACTGATTAGCCCAAGAGATGGAGTATGTCTTCCTGGGCTTTGGTCGTTTTTCTCCATGATGAAGGTTGGGTTGGGGGTATGAGTTAATCAAATAGCAAACTATGGTCCTCAGTAGTTTTTAATTGATGTTCAATGATGACCTAAACTAAAATTTATAGAGCTAGGGATGTTAAATTGAATCAGTTTTTTCTTTTTTTTGGGCTTTTGTATTGCACTTTTGAAGTTTGCCTATTTTTTCTATGTTAAATTGATTTTTTTTTCCTTTTGTATTGCACTTTTAAGTCTGCCAATTTTTTCTTACCATTTAAGTTTGCCAATTTTTTTATGTATTATTGTTTATTGATTATCGTCGCAAAATGGCTGTTGTATGAGGCTATTCTTTAGCAATTTTAACCAAATACGAAGTTCACAACTGTTAGCCCACTTAACAATGATCCTACCTTTGAAGAACTAATATATCCGAAGTGCAAAATGATTTAAAATCTACCAATTTCTTGTTTCATTCTGCAATCTGCTGGTAGGCTGTAAATTCTGTGTTCATTGATTTGTGTTGAATTAGGCATGTTAAAATATGTGATCATACAATGAACCCGAGTGTGTGATGGATCAATCAGACCAGGATCATATTTATTATATAATAAATGAACATAAAGTTTAATGTTGGTAATTAATTTCTCAAAAAAAATCTAAATACAAATTTAATGGTTAAGTAAATCAATTCATTAAAAGAAGCAATGTGTTCATATAGGGAGATTGTGTGATTTAAAATCTATCAAATTGCATAGCTCTATAGTAATTTGATTCTATAATATTTGAATCCATGAATATAAAATGAATTTATGAACATATTAGAGTGCTAAAACAGCATATGGGTGTCCGATGAATAACTAAGGATGATAAAATAGTGAACTATTAGCGACTATAATGACGTAAAATGCTAACTTACATGTGCATATAAATCTAGATTTAAAATGACATAATAACATGGCTTGACTCAAACTAAATGAGGACCTAAAAGAATAATATAAATCTGTCATAAGATGTTTGTTAATGAATAAAAAAGTTAAATAACTTTAAATGACAAATAATAAGCCAAAAACGAACCTAAATAGGCAATACATATGTGGATGTGAATATAGGTTGTTATGGATCTAGCTTGAAATTATTAGTGACCAAGAGAAATTAAATTTATAAGTTCAAGATGAGTTATAGTATTCATCACTTCCTTTATTACTTTAGAATTGTTCATACAACATGAACCATTGTTCATACTTAATTGTCTGTTTGATATTTTTTGTTGATTGTGTTTTTGTAATTGCGAATTAGTGAAATCCTAATTAACATCTAAGTCTATGTGATCATTCTAAGTTATTTGTTTGGCTAATATGATGAAATTTTAACTTGATAATGACTATATTATTAGGCTATTTGTACGTTGAGACGTGTTAAAAAGAAAAAGTTATTATAATAATACTGAAATATACATAGTAATATATTTTCTTAAGTGATATTACTGTGTATTTATTTGTCATATATTTTTTTTATTTTTGTAACATTGGTTCAGCTAATGCAGATCTTTTTTTTAATTAAATTTTATTGATGATACTTTTAGTCGAGCTACTACATTGTATTATTATTATTATTCTTAAACCTTGAGATACTTCTGTTTTATATTCAATTCTTATGATATTATAATCTCATTAAGTTTACAACTTATCCAAGTATTTGTGATTTTAGGTAGAGGTAATTCAGATCCATTAACTTATTAATTTCTTCCTTCCAATAAGAATCCAATGAATAATATAATTAGCTAATTGTTATCATATGTAATTAACAGGTTAAGTTGTACAAACTCTAGTTACTCTGTAGTATGTAAAAATGGTAATAGTATGGTATGAATATAAATTATAATGCTAATAATATACAGTGTGTGTGTAAAATGTATTATCTTAAAATAAATATGAAAGAATATATTAAATATCTTAGGTAAGTACTATATTAGAATTTATTAAGTGATTAAACTGATAATAACCGAACTAAGCAATTAATCAAGATAATCAATATGTATAATTAAATTATTTTAGTTAAGGATTTTTCTTGGTAATTAGCATCCTTAAAGCAATCTGGATCCTATGACTGTTAGATTTTTGAAAACTGGGAGATTAGAGAATGTTACTCGAGCTTTCATAGCCAACTCGTTTGTGCTTATAAGCCTTTAAGACATCAATTGGTATTCGCCTATGCTTCCCCTTCGTTTTTGTGCCTTGCACACCAAGAGGAAGGGGGAGAGGGTGTGAATTTGTCCTTTTTAGTGAAATAATTATTTATAAATTCATAAATAAGTATAATTAAATGTATTTGTATAGTTGTTAACCTAAAATCATGGTTGGATTAATTTTTTGACCAATAAAAGTGCTAAATTATGGTTTTTACAAATTTATAGTTTAGAAAAAAAATATATGGAACAAATTCTTAAGGAAATTGATTTTGAATTCAAAATTAATTAAGAATAAATATATTTAAGTAATTTTTAAACAAAAATTAAGTTTAAGGAAATTTTTGAATTTGCAAAATATTGAATTTATGATTATGTAAGTTTCTGGTTTTAAGAAAATTTTAGAATTAAAATGATTATTTATAATTTGTTTGATGAATGTGTTTTAAATGCAAAATATTTGAATTTAAATTAAGGAGTATTTTTATTACATGTATGGTAAAAGTAAAAAATATTGAAAGATAAAGAATGTTGTAAGGAAAAGTTTTTAGTTAAAGTGAATATTCTAATTATGTAACTGATTAACAAGAAAATAAAGAAGTGTTTACTTAAAAATAATATTTTAACAAAATTTACATAATTGTAAATTTAATTGGAATGAGAAAAATAATTAAAATGGCCAAATATACTGATACAAAATCTAGTTATTGGATTAAATGGCTAGTTAAAGTGAGGATGTCCATAGTATTAGTGGGCACTTTTGTGCCATTAGTAAATATTTTGTGTCACCAGTGATATTAAACACTCGTGCTATTAGTTGATACTTTGTGTCATCAGTAATAGTGAGTACTTTGTGCCATCAGTGTGCCATTAGTCATATTTTTTACAGTGAGCATTTACTTTCCATTAGTGCCTCATCATCTGAATCTATGATTTTAAATTCAGTATATGAGAATAAAGAAATTAAATAAAATTTAATGAAAATGAATAAAGTGTAATGTAAGTGTTTACAAAAATTATGTTAAAAATGTAAATGTAATATGAAACTTTTATTTTTGTTAAAAAGGTTTTAATCACTAGCCATAAAGTGAATATACTTTTATTTTAGTTAATAATATTTAGCAACTAACTACAAAGTGTTATTTTCTTTATAGTTTAATTCAATTTTTGGAGATTAGTATGAATTAGATTAAGTGTTTTGATTCAATGGATTGTATTATTTATTAATTTATTTTGTGTTCAAAGTGTTGATTTTATTTTCATCTACTGTTGTAAATATTTTCATTACGATATAACTTTTGACAAATTATGAACATGCAAGTACCACTAAGCAATTGCTTAGCGTATTGGATTTATTTCTGATGCGCAAATCAAACGGGCAGATTAGATCCAGTAGAGTGAGATTTTAAAGTTCCAGATCAACTACATCACAGAAGGTGTTTTGTGATAACTTTTGTATAATATATTTTGTTTAGTTCACATAATAGTTTTTAAAATTTTAAATGACAGTTGTATAATTATGAGTAATTAGAGACTTTATATACTTTATAGTTGTGAGTTATATTTTATAAACTTATTTTAAGATATGACTTTATAGTATATTATGAAAAAATATGAAGTATGTCTAATATGCAATTATATTGAAAATAATAAAGAAATTTGAATTAAATTATGGATGATGATTAATGAGTTAATGAGATTGAAGTTGAGGTTGAATGTATGAAATAGTGTAAGTGCTTTTTTCTGCAGGTTGTGTTTTGATTAGTGAAGATATTGATAGTATCAAATTTTAGAGGAGGCTCTACCAAAATTTTTATTAACCTTAGCTTTAGTATTTATTTTAAGAATTAAATGAAAATGTGTAGAAGCATTGTGTGACATCTCTTAATAGTTTTTAACAGGATTGTCAATGGTTGTTACAGTCACCTTTTTATCTTCTCCCTTGTGAGTGAGGATTTTCGCCTCTACTACCATGTAGAATAGTTCTTGCAACTTCGGCACTGTTAGGCTCAGGGTCCTAGAGAACACGAGCCTAAACCAGAAAAAATGAAGTCGCTTCCCTGATGGGCAGAAAAAAAAGAAAGAGGTGGATAACTCGATTTCTAAGAAATCCCCAATCCCCTAATGGGTTTGAAAAGTTGGGTACGTATGGAAAATGTGAGAATGTCCCAGTACCCCATAATGCTCGGTTCATTGGAACCGACCTCCTTTTTAGGTATAAATCTTATTAAGGGTCTATAGTTTGCCCCCTGCTTGAGTGATCTGAGACTACGGCAAAAGAGAGTGAAAAGCAATGTGATTTTTGACTGGGTTTAGAGCCATATAGGACTCTTACCCAAGGTTGGTATGAGTTTTGGACTAAAAAATTTTTGGATTCTGGACCTAAGGTGAATTTAGGGTTTGGGTTCTGGACCCGAGACTGAGTTTGACTAACATTTTATCAGTTGAGAATTTTGACTGCTCTGGATTTTCTATTCTTTAACGCATTGTGGGTCTTCACCCTCAAAATGGATCTTCATCATTGGACCTTGGATCTACATCCTTAGCATCGGATCTTCACCTTTGAAAACGGATCTTCACCCTTGGAGATCGGGTCTTCACCCTTGCAAATGGATCTTCATCCTTGGAGTTCGGGTCTTTACCCTTGTAAATGGATCTTCATCCTTGGAGATAGAGTCTTCACCCTTGTAAATGGATCTTCATCCTTGGAGATCAGGTCTTCACCCTTGTAAATGGATCTTCATCCTTGGAGATTGGGTCTTCACCTTTGTAAATGGATCTTCATCCTTTGAGATAAGGTCTTCACCCTTGAAAATGGATCTTCATCCTTGAAAATCGGGTCTTCACCTTTGAAAATGGATCTTCATCCTTTGGACTTTGGGTCTTCACCCTTTGTAAATGGATCTTCATCCTTTGAGATCAGGTCTTCACCCTTGAAAATGGATCTTCATCCTTTTGGACTTCGGGTCTTCACCCTTTGAAATTGGATCTTCATCCTTAGAATCAGGTCTTCACCTTTAAAAAATGGATCTTCATCCTTATAAATTGAGTCCTCACCTTTGAAAATGGATCTTCATCCTTTAAGCTGGATCTTCATCCTTAGAAATCGGGTCATCACCCTTGAAAGTGGATCTTCATCCTTAGAGATTTGTCCTATATTGGCTTCAGCTCTTCTAGCTGGACTGATCTTTTGTCTTTTGCATTTTCATTCTTTTGATAGTTCTAATGTTCCATTATTTTTGTTCTTCCTTTGCACTTTTGCAAAGCAAAAAATTTCATCCATTTTTTTTTAGCTAGCCTTCATATCTTCTCCTTGCCCCCTGTGTGGCAAGATATTTGAAAGTAAGTTTGAAAATGCTTTGTACATCCATAAACTCAAAAATTGATAAGGAGAAACTTTGCCCCCTGTGTAGGCTCAAACCAAAGATTTTTCCATGCAAGCTTTGAATGATGTTTGTCTTGTCTAGATCTTCACACAAACACATATTTCTTCTTTTGCAAAATGACTGGAGCTTTCTCAAGCAATAGGCTTTCCATGCCCTCTTGATTCAATATCTTCTTTTGATTCTTTACTTCACAAGGTGTTTGCTGTTCACTTTGACAATACAAGATAAGAAAGTGCGATGGGATATGCTCATGTATGCATGATATGCATGAATAATACTTACAATGGTTCCATCGACCCACAGACCGAGGTGATCAGCAGAAGTGTTCTCATTGACTCCTTTGAGATGCTCATTCAGGTTTTGCACTGGAATGACAGGATGCTTCATATTTATGGCTTTTATCTTCAAGATGTTGAAAATATGAGTGGTGGAGACTCCAAGCAGCAGAGTCAGGGATACATCCATTTCAAACTATGTTTCAGCATGTCAGTTGGTAGCTTCTTCTTGACCTTGCCAATAATCATTTACTTTGCCCAATGTGTCCTTCGAGATTTAATGATTCGACATACTTACTTTAACTTGAAGGATTTGAAAATTTTTTTTTCAATTCTTTTTTTTTGAAATCCAAATGTTGGCTTTGCCAAATCAATGTCAATGTACCTCAGGACTTGATTTTTCCAAATTAACATATCTATAACATGACAACCCTAGTTACCGTACTAAACTCGGGAATCATTTCTATTTAAGCAAGAATTGTTGCACTTCGGATAGGCACATACACATTACTTGGCCAAATGTCTCATTGAGTTTGAATTTGGTCTATCTCATATGCATGCTTATCCAAACTATCTTCACTAATAGACTCTACCTACCAAGAGAGATCAACAGGTCTTTGATAGGCTTGAAATGGGGTCTCTAAGGGACATGGGTTAAATGAAGGCCATTTTGAGATAGGAGGTGATGTGACACAACGGACAAACCTTCACACTACAAGCTACTTGTTGGAACTTTAGGCAGTTGGGGGCAATCTTGCTAGACTCCAAATTCCTTCTATCTTCTTGGCATTAATCTGGATCTTGATTAGGACAGTCTTTGCCCTTGCAAAAAGTTTGGTACCCAAATTTGCTTCTTTTCTTCTTCTCCCTTTTCTTTCTTTTTATTTTTCTTACTATTCCCTTTCTTTTGAGCATTTTATCATTTTGTCCTTCTTCCTTGTAGGACTTTCAAGTACAGAACTTTCAAGAACTAGATGGTCTTTCTCCTTTTTCTCTGATTTTGATCGAATTTTTGGTTGGGTTGGACCAATTCAAGTCAGACTTTCCTTATAAACCAAATGGAAGCCTTTTGCTGCTTTAGGTAAAAGAGAACTCCGTTGGCTTTCTGAACCACCTTTTTAGGTTTTATTTTTCTTCTTCTTCTTTTCTTCTTTTTTTTTTCCTCTTTTTTTTCTTTTTTCTTTTTTCCTTTTCTTTTTTCCTTTTCTTTTTTTTTTCTCTTCTTTTCTCTTTTTGGCTCTAGCTTTAAAAGAGTTGTCTTGTTTGTACCAACTTGGGTTTCCAATGAGTGGAGTGACATAAACCTTCTTTAACAGGGATAAATCATTTGTTACTCTGATGTTGTCTTGATATATTGGAGATATTAAGAAAACTTCAACTACCCTTATGGTCTTGAGAACTTTAACTACCCTTATGGTCTTGAGAACTTCAACTATCTTCATGGTATTGAGAACTTCAACTATCTTCATGGTATTCATTTCTTTCTTTGATCTTCTTGTCTCTTCATCTTAGTGATCATAAGACTTGTCAAAAGTATCACAATAGCTCATGGTAGGTTGTTGGGCTTATAAGTCAATGAAAAGAAAGCTAAAATTTTATAAAAGCTCAAAGGGATAACTAGGTATTGATATCTAATTGGGTGGATACTAGTTGTTGGCTAACCAAAAATTTGCCTAGATCATTTCTCCCTTAGATAAGTAGAGTTCAATTTAGCCTCGAAAGTTTGTCTAAGCATGTTCTAAGACTGACTATGTAACACCCCTATATCCCGTATACGCATACTACATACCACCACTATCGTAATACACGTATACTGAATATAAGAATGCCACAGTTTCCTTTACATTTCAAATCATCCCTTTATACAATAATATGAGCAAACTTAAACATTTAAGTTATATTATAAACACAATAGATAAAAATGTTCATTCAATACGCAGCGGAAAATTTAGTTATATTTACATATATATATATATATGTACATCAAAATACATAAACATCCAAATCAATTTTACAAAAACATAACATTTATACATGTTTGGCAGTTCGTCTATGATCTTTATGCCCACAATCAACACCTCAAAGTCTAGACTCGACTCGGTCTAGAAGAACTCTCTGGCTCTACCCTGTCACCTGCGCTATGAACCACAATTGCGCTAAGCCAACGACTTAGTGGTACAAACCACAATAACAATATGCTTCAATGCAATGCCAATGTCACACATTTCAACAAATAAGACAATATTCACAAATGATATCTTTATATTGTTCATAATACTACATTTCATTATTTTATTCAATTATTTCATCACTTATGATTTACATTGAAACAAAGACAAGCATGGGCCCAAAAGACACTAATATGCCATTCAACTTTCAGAGTTAATGTTTTGGTTTAATTATCACATTTATCATTATCATTATCCCAACTAGGCTTCAAGGATTAGGTTCAACCAAGCTTCAAGGGGAACAAAGCATGCTAAGTATCAACCCAACTTGGCTTCAAGAACCAAACCCAACCTAGCTTCAAGGGTTGTAACATCTCAACTAGGCTTCAAGGACTAGATCCAACCTAGCTTCAAGAGATTGTTACCATTAGGCATGCCACCAACAACAAAACTCTGAAAATGGAATAACACATTAGACACACAATTCATTCATTATTTCATTATCAATTTCATTCTCATTTTCTTATCATTGTTTAGGCATCCATGCCTCAATCATCTCTTTTGCATCATTATAGCCAACGACAATGGCTTCACATCTCATCAAGAGAGTATACATAACCAATTGCATTGGACATATATTTTAAATTCATCATCATCTAGGCAAACATGCCCCACTTATTTCATTTGAATCATTATAGCCAACCACAATGGCATTACATCTCATCATATCTCAATTCACATTAAAGCAATTCATGATTAAAGGATTCATCATAATCAATTGCATTGCACATACCTTTTGAATGATCATCATATCTTTCACATTATACAAATCATAACATTAATCAAATAGTAATAACAATATAGTAGATTACTTAACACATTTATAACCAAATGTGTTAAGTCTCAAAATCATGTAAATGAATGCAACCATGTAAGTTTGTACTTACCTCAAGAGCAACTCACACCAATCTATACACTTCCTCTTCCAACAATTCTCAACACTTAGGTTACGGTAACTCAACCTCTTCACAACCTAATTCAAAAGGAATAATACACACTTATATAAAGATACACATGAATTCCAATACAATTATTCACTTATTAGCCTCATACTAGACCCATGGATCACAAAGTACAAACCAAAACCACTAACTAGGGCCCACGGTCGTGGCTTCACAACCCCACGGTGGTGGCCTCACAACCCCCCACGGGCGTGGGTTAGAAAATGAATCTGTCCAATTTGTCCAACACCCCCACGGTCGTGGCATTCAAGGGCCACGGTCGTGGAATCCAAAATGCTTCTTTTTCCAATTAAACTCATGCATTCTATGCTTTAAACTTTATTAAACACAAACATCTTGAATATCTATCAAAAATAATTGATCAAACTCAATATTGACATCAATTACCAATTCAAAACCATAACATAAACACAACTCTTACTCTTCCGTTCAACTCCAAAATCACAATCAATTAAATCCAACACTCTCAAACACACCACAATCAAACATACTCATACTATCCATAATCAATCATCAAACTCAAGTACCACTTAAAATAAAACAAGAAAATCAAGTGGAAACTTACCAAAGTTGATGAACTTCTTAGATTTCTAACTTGATCACTTGATATATATCCTTCAATCTTGAGCTTGGAAAACAAAACTCTCTTTCTCTCTTGCTTCTTTGATGGCCGGCCAACCCAAAAAGAAAAGAAACCAAAGAACAAAATGAATGGCAAAGAAAACAAGTCAACTCTTCCCTTTAAACCTCCACCAAGCAATAATAATATTAAAATATTCATAAAATCCTCTTCCACTAACTTAATTTTTCATTTTCCACTAATTAATTAAAATCAATTATTTCTTCTTTTGACCATATAATAATTTGACTTGTATATGTTGTATATATCTCTATATATACAACATATACACATCTCTCTTTACTTCTTTTCCCTTTCCATTAAACATATACATTAAATCCAAATACAACAATAATACCAAAACTTTTAGGGCATACTTTGGGATATTACAGACTAGGACCTAGACAAATGTAATTATGCAGGAGCTTTCTCTAAGTAAGCATACACAACTCAATGCTATAGAGCAATTCCCTTATCTAGTAAAGTCATTCGAATCATGATGCCTAGATATGCTAATTTATAAACATCAAGCTAGATTCCTCATTGGTTGAGCACCAAAATGAACAAAGACCAAAAATTTTGATGAAAGTAATTTATTTCAAGCGACTTTAAATTTGAAAAACACAATAGTTCCAAAATATTAAAAAAAGTAAAATTGAAAAGCAACATTCAAGCTAAGGAAAGTTTGTTGAGTTTAAGCTTCTTTTCCTTTCACATCTTCAATATTTCCATCTTGAAAGGATGATAAAACGAAATCTTCTTCCAATCCTTTTCCCACCATGAAGGTTGCCGGTGGAGCTACTCTTCCAAACTTAGGCAAAGGATTGTTCTTAGTATTGGGCTTGTCTGGCTCCGGTAGCTTACCACTATTGATTAGGTCTTGGATCTCATGCTTCAATCGGGTACATCTATCAGTCTCATATCCTTGAGTCTGATGAAATTGACAAAAAGCCTTAGTATCAAATTTTGGGGGTAAAGGATTTGGCAAAGGTCGAGGGGCTAATGGCTGTAATAGTCCCTTCTTTTGTAGCTTGTTGAAGACCCAAGACAAAGGCTTCCCTAGATCTGAAAATTCTCTTTTATTTGCTTGACCAGTTATATTAACATCAACTTCTTTTTGTGTGCTTTGATTGCTAGGCTGATAATTCCCTTTCTCATTTCTTTTTATTGAAAAGCGATTATTCTCCCTTTTCCACTCTTCAATTTATAGACTAGCTTGGAGAAGATCTTTGAAGTCACGGATGAGTGTATGAGACATCCTTTCATGAAGACTAGGCACCACCCCTCTCATAATCATCCTTATTTGATCAGATTCATTGGGCCTCTTCTTGAGCAAAGCAGCCTTATTTCTCCATCTTTTCACATAGTCCTCAAAATTCTCATTTGGCCTTTGTCTAATGGACTCAACTTCCATTAAGGTAACTTCCAACTCGACATTATACCCATATTGCTGAATAAAAGCCTTGTATAACATGTCCCAATCTTTTTGAGTACTTTCCTCTAAGGTGTTGAACCAATTTTGGACAACAGGGTCCAATGAGAGCATGAAATATCTTAGAGTTTGAGCCTTAGTGGCTTGGACAGATTGCATGGCAGTGATATACTGCTTCACATTGAGGTGGGGGTTTCCAGTACCATTGTACCTAGCAAAGGAAGGCATCTTGAACTTATAAGGGACCTTCTCATCTTGTTCAAATAGTTTGTCAATCTCAGACATCTCTTCAATTTTTAATTTCTTCTCAAATTTCTTTTCTAAATCAGCAATCATCTTCTCAACATCAAGATTTTTAGTCTTTTCAAAAGTTATCTTGTCAACAACCTTTGGCTCATTCTTTTTATCTTGAGGATCCTGGAAGTATTGAGCCCGGTCATTATCATCATCAACGACTACCTTGTCATCAACAAAAACCACTTCACCAACTTTAGTCTTCCCTTTGTCCTTTGGCTTCTTAGTGCTAGCAGATGCTTTGACATGATTTCCTAAAATTGCAGTCATTTGGTTCTTCATGGTCTCAGCTAGGGCCTCTTTTATTTCTTCCATCTTGACATTGAGGGCATCATCCACCATTCTTTGAATTTGTTAGAGCTCCATTGCTTTTGGTGAGAAAGTGATTGAGTCATTGCTAGATTCTTTGTCTTCGGCGTAGGTCAGATTGTCATAAGGTTTTGAACTGTCGTAATCTAGGGCTGTGAGCCAGAGAGGATCAATGATATGAGATAAAAATGTATGCATGTATGCACAAACAATCAACAAAGATAAGTAGAACGTCCCTTCCAACCTTATAACATCCACACACGAATGGCGAGTCTCTTTTCCTAGGTATATGGTTAACAAAATACCAACATGGGGTATCTTGTTTTCGAATAATTCCCTCGGACGTTTCAACCAGTAGTTATGTTTTCAAAAATGGAAATCAGTTCATAATAATTCCCATTAATTAAGTTTTAATCCATTCAACCAACTATAGTAGCTCTTATGGTATATTGGATTAAAACTAAATTAAGAAGTTTATTATAGATAGATTTCTCACTTGAAAAAGTAACTAATGATTCATGCCAAATACAAGCCCATGGTTAATTATTCTTAGTATAAACTAGGCTCACAATTGATTTTTGGTATTTCTTAATTGACCTAAATAATTTGCAAGCTCTTTGTAAGAAAATGTTGGATGAAAGTAATTTTTTTTCTAAGCCCATTGTAAAAAGATTTTAGAGAAAATGGATTTTAGGCGTAGTATTTGGGTCATGAGCAAAGAATTTTAGATTTGTTTTTAGAAAAGTTTTATGTCCAAAGACCTTGAAAAGTTTTAAAAATAGTTTTGGTCTTTTGGACTTTAAAGAAAATTTTTTTTGAGCTTACAAATGTACTTGGGTCATATTAGAAAAAGAACAAACCAAATAAGCCATGATTTAAACCAAGATAAACTAACCATAGTCAAAACAACAAGCATTTAGGGTAAAAACCTAAGGAAAGTAACTAGGCCAATTACATGAGCTTTAGTCTTTGGGTTAAAAGGCTTAGGTTCCCATAGCAAGTATATACCAAATGGTACAAGGCTATGAGTGGTTATGCCATGCTCGATCTCCATACCTCGAGTGAAAGTATGGTATCGCTTACATAACACAACACGGGTAACACGGGCATCCTAACTCACGCACACGATGCAATCTAGTATGATGCAATGGATAATATCATTATAAGAAAGAATAGAATAATATAAAGACCAATGGAATCAACTTCTCTTGTCCCCAGTGGAGTCGTCACTGTGAGTGGAGACTTTTGCCCCCACTCCAGTGGAAAGGTTCTTTCGACTTCGGCACTGTTTAGGCTTGGGGCCTTAGAGAACACGGACCTAAGCCCGGAGAAAAATGGAGTCGCCACCCGGACGGGCCGAAAAAAAGAAAGGGGTGGATGACTCGATTCCTAAGGAATCCCCAACCCCCTAATGGGTTCGAAAAGTTGGGTACGTGTGGGGAAGGTGAGAAATGGCCCAGCACCCCCACAAAGCACGGTTCATTGGAACCGACCTCCTTTGCAGGTCTTAATATTATAAAATTCTTAAATATAACAATATTATCCATATTACACACAACGATTGAAATAAAGCAGCATTATATTAAAATCAAAGCAATGTCCAAACAAAGCAAATAAATGGACACCCATCCGAAGATGGAAACATGTCTTTACATCATCCATGTCTAAACTAAATAGGACACCCACCAAAAGGTGGAAACATGTCCTTTACATTGGTCCAAAATATAAAAGTGATTTAAATTACATAAAATTTAACTAATGAGGTACACACAAAGTAGAAACATACCTCTTACAATTCTAATACTAAAAAAAATAAATAATAATCATAATAATAAAGAAAATATCCATTCATGATAAATTAAATAAATCAACCATCAAAAAAAATATAATAAACTATACAATCAAATCTAAAATTAAATAAAGCAATAAATAAATAAAGTTAGGGTTTTAAAGAATTATCAATTGAATTTAGGGTTGCAGAAGTTAGGGTTTTAGAAAATAGGGTTTTATAATTAGGGTTTTGAAATTAGGATTTTTAGGGTTTTTGAAACTAGGGTTTTGAAAACTAGGGTTTTGGAATTAGGATTTTTTAAAATAAGGTTTTGGAATTAGGGTTTTGGATAGTTAGGGTTTTTGGAATTAGGGTTTTGGATAGTTAGGGTTTTTGGATTTGACTTACTGCCTAAAAAAAATATTTTTGAATTTGGAAAAATAAATTAAGGTTTTGAAAAAATAATCAATATTTTAGAGTTTAATAATGAAATGGTTTAGGCTTTTGGATAAAAATAGTTTGAGGTTTTGAGTTTTAATGAAATAACATACGGTTCTTGAAGTTAAAGTAAACAAGATAGATTTTAACAATTAATTTAAATCCTCGATGGAAACTAGATAGTTTTATGTTTTTTATGAAATATGCCAGTGGGGTTATGAATACCAATTGATCAATGTGATAATTAAAGCAAACGATTAAAGTTATTAAAACAAAAACCAATTTACTGCATGTTCAAAGATCAAGGTACTGTGTGTTCAAAGATCAAGTTACTGCATGCATATTCTTATTAATCAAAGAAACGAAACTACTGTGAACATAAATAATTCATGATTAAAGATCAAACCTCCGCTCGTTGGTTCCTCCACAATTAACTTCTGGATGAATAATGAACAAAGACAGCGTTACTGTCTTTGATTGATTGATGACTGATGAATGTGTGCTGCTAATCTTTTCTGTTTGTTGCCGTCTCTCTTTAATGTTCCTTGCTATCTTGTTAATGTTCCTTGCCGTCCCCTGTTAATGTTTTTATCTTGTTAATATTTTCTCCCCCCCTTTTTTGAATTTTGAAATGTTAATATTTGTAGCCGACCCTCACTCAGAATCCTTAACCTAATATAAATCAGTCCCTAAAATAAATTCTAGTTGAATTAGGAAACGTATTGAACCCAAGTCGACCTGGTTGCCCTAGGTCGACATGAGACCAACCTCATGTTGACCTTGGGCTGCCCAAGTCAACATGAGACATGCTCATATTGACCTTGGGCTGCCAAGGTCGACATGAAGCATGCTCATGTCGACCTAGCTTTCCAAGGTCGACATGAAGCATGCTCATTTAGGTCGACATGAGTCCAACCTCATGTCTATCTGGGCTGCCAGATCGACATGAGGCATGCTCATGTCTCCTCGGCCTGCCTCACTCAAATTATTCTGGCCTCTTTTAACTTATGGACCAAAAAGTTTTAATTTGGGCCAATTCCACTTGATTTTAGGGTTTTACAATTGAATTTATGCCTCTTTAATCCGAACCGACTCCTTTAAAAATTAAAAACTAGGTTTAAATATTTAAAGTCAGATCAAATTTATTTTGGCATCCTTTAGTTATAACCGTATTAAATTGGGATAAAAAATTAGGGGTCTACAATCATCCATGTCTAAACTAATAGGACACCTACCGAAAGGTGGAAACATGTCCTTTACACTGGTCTAAAATATAAAAGCAATGTAAATTACATGATATTTAACTAATGAGGTACCCACAAAGTGGAAACATACCTCTTACAATTTTAATACTAAAACAAATAAAGAAAACATCCATCCATGATAAATTAAATAAATCAAGGATTGAAATTAAATAAATCAACCATCAAAGCATATAATAAACTACATAATCAAATCTAAAATTAAATAAAGCAAGTAAAGATACAAATTAGGGTTTACTGTTTTTGTAACATTGGAATGGATTAGGGTTTTATCAATTTAAGAAAGTAGTAAGGTTTTTTGGTTAATCAAATTAGAGTTTAGGGGTGATATTATGAAATTAGGGTTTTGGAATCTTAAGACATTAGGGTTTATAATTCATGGTTACTGGATTGTGATTTTAGGTTTATTGGATTATGGCTTTAGGGTTTAGATTAACTAGTTTGGGGTTTTAAGCTCACTGAATTAGGGTTTAGGAAAACTTAGGGTTTACTGTTTTGGTTTTTTGAAAATTAGGATTTTTGGTATTTTGGAAAACATATTTGATTTTAGGATTTAAGAAAATAGTTAAGATTTTTATAAAAATAATTATGATTTTTAGAAAACATAAAGAAGATTAGGGTTTGGAGATTTAAGAAAACATTTGGAAATTTCGGAAAAAAGTTAGAGGAAAATAGTTTAGGGTTTTTAAAGTTTTTGGAAATAGAAGAAACAATTTAAGGTTTTTAAGGTTTTTGGAAACAGAAGAAATAAATTAAGGTTTTTGAGGTTTTTGGGAAATAGAAGAAATAGTTTAGGATTTTTAAGGTGTAACACCCCGATACCCTATATAAGTACTATACGTATACCTAGTATACATACAGTAAGTATACAAAGTATAAGGATGTCACTTTTCGTTATCTTTTAAAAACTTGTAACAGAGTTCAAAACCATAATACGTTAATTTAAATAACATTTACAAAATCATTATCTTTATCAAATTTTCATTTAAACAAATAAGTACTCTATCATAAAAAATACATCATAATTAAAAATTATACATGTATGCATTACCCTATAGTTGGTCTCGACAAACTCTTACCCTTCTCGTGGCATAACAGCTGGACGTCATATCTTCCACCTAGTCACCTGCGCGATTACACATCCGCGCTAAGCCCGAGAGCTTAGTAGTACAAATAAATATTAAAATATACTTTACAAAAGAATCATACCTCATATTTTTAGCATCATGTTTTATTGTTTTCTTATCCTGTTTTTCTTTTCTTAGTGCATTCTTCATATACTCCCACTAATCTCATAGATTATATATATACATAAAACATTCACAAAACTATACTTACCATTGCTACCTCATATACATATTACATATTATATTACACTTCCAGAATCATATATCTCCACATAGCTTCTCAAAATCGAATCTCTTTTCAATAACTCATTTATACCATCTTATCATTCCATACTTCATAACCTTATATTTCATTACACCATTCAATTAAATCATTATACCATTCAATTGAATCATTATTTGCAATCCATCATTAATACTCATAATTAGTATGCCAATATACACATTTCACATCATACTTCATAGCATTATTTTGTTCACAATTCACCAATCATAAGTCACATTGCCAACAAAGTCAACCATAGATCTCATTAACCATTTATTTCAACATTTGTATATCATATTGATAATAAAGACAGACTCGGGCCCAACAGACACTAATATGCCATTCAATTTTCAGAGTTAATGCTTTGGTTTTCATTATCACATTTATCATTATCCCAACTAGGCTTCAAGAATTAGGTTCAACCAAGCTTCAAGGGGAACAAAGCATGCTAAGTATCAACCCAACTTGGCTTCAAGAACCAATTCAACCTAGCTTCAAGGGTTATAACATCTCAATTAGGCTTTAAGGATTTGACCCAACCAAGCTTCAAGGGGAGTAAAACATGTTAAACTTCAACCCAACTTGGCTTCAAGGATCAATCCAACCTAACTTCAAGAGATTGTTACTATCATTAGGCATGCCACCAACAACAAACTCTGAAAATAGAATAACAAATTAGTCACACAATTCATTGATTATTTCATCATCAATATCATTTTCAAATCTCATCATCATCTAGGCAAACATGCCCTATTTTTTTTTCAATTGAATCAACATAGCCAATCACAATGGCTTCATATCACATTTGAATTATCATAGCCAATCACAATGGCTTCACATCACATTATGTCTCAACTCATATTATGATATTTCATTATTCAAGTATCCATAACCAATTACCTCATTCACATTATACATATAGCATCATTGCTATAACATTACAAAATACATTATTCATGTAGCACAATACCACTCCCAAGATTTACAATACATAAAACATAACATTGTTCATATGCATTATCATTATAATACACTACATCAATTACATTAACCAAACAAACATATCATTATTCAATCTTATCACTCACATTATTATAATTCATAACATTAGTTTCACATCTCTTTATGTCTCAATTTACCTTAAAGTAATCCATCATAATAAATTGCATTGCACATACCTTTTTGAATGATCCTCTTCTCTTTCACACTATACAAGTCACATTATATTAACAACATAATAAATTTCTTAACATTGTTTTAAATATAAATCATATAAAAGAATACATCTAGGTAAGTTTGTACTTACCTCAATAACACTCCACACACTATCAACACTTTCCTTTTTCCAAGATTCTTCACTTCCCAAATTAGGGCAATTCACTTTATTTCAAACCCTAATCCAAAAATAATACAATCCATCAATTCTAGTACCATTTAATCACTTAATAACTTCTTACTAGACCTTTAAATCACAAAATATCATTCAACATCACACATAGTAACCCACGGCCGTGGTCAACTCAACTCCCACGGGCGTGGGATACAAACCACTTCTGCCCAAAAGTGTTCATCCTCCCACGGCCATGGCACCAAAAGTCTACAAATGGCCACGGCCATGGCCAACCAAAACCACGGGCGTGGCATCCAGAAGGCTACTGCCTTCGGCCAAAATCTCATTCCAAAGCCTAAAATTCCAACAAACATCAACCACATGAAGATCTATGAAAATAATGAACAAACTCAAGCAAAACATCATGTAACACTTCAAAACCCTAAAACAACATCATTCTTATTCTTTCAATTTCAATAATCCATTATTACCCTCACAATTAATCGTATTAACATCATCTAACTATCAATTCAACATATCTATAACTTTAATCTTTCATTAACATCACCATCACACACCAATCCTATTAAATCCAACTCAAACAATAGGAATCAAAACAAAGAATTGAATACTTACTTGAATATCTTGTCCAATCTTCAATCTCTTCCTTCAAATCTCTTAAAGCCCTAAAATTTTGATGAAGATCATCACATCTCTCCATCTCTCTCTCTCTCTCTCGTGCAAGAACCAAAAGAAGAAGAAAAAGAAGAAGAAAGAAAGAAAATATCTTTTCCTTCTTTTCATTTCTTTCCTCCTCTCACGTTAACCACATATATATATAATAATAATAATAATAATAATAATAATAATAATAATAATAATAATAATAATAATAATAATAATAATAATCAATTATTTCCAAAAATCCTCCACCACACCTTTCCTTCTCTTGACTTTTCTTTTGACCCACTTATATGTTATATATATTAACATATATACAACATATACATTCCATTAACACAATCATTTCCTTTGCAAAAACATATGTATACCTTCAATTCAAATCAAACAACAAGTGTATTAAAACTTCTAGGGCATACATTGGGATATTACAATTCTCTCCCCCTTAAATAATTTCGTCCTCGAAATTATCATTACCATAACAATCCATTCTTAACAAAATACTATCTTAACTTCCATATGAAGTTAATTATATACTTAAGTTATTATATCATCAAATCATATAACTTCAACTCTCTTCTTTAGAATCAACCACCTTCTTTTAATTCCATAACTCATCATTCTATACATTTATACATCTTATTACTTCCTTGATCAAACATTCAAAAGATCTTATTATAATTCCTATTAATATCTTTATACAAGAATTGGATCATCATATAATACACTTATACTTCGTCCAATCTTTATTTTTAATATATATATATTGCTTCTTCATCTCTTTAATATTACTCTCACAGCTTTAACCTTAGAAACCATTGGTTTATATCTGAGCATTAATTATCCCGTCATCACTATCACTGTCTAATTAGACATTTTACAAACCTTAATGGACAATAAGATCCTTATTTTTCACAAATGGAGTTACTTCTTTAGCATGCTTTCGCTTCACTTACGTATTAATACATTACCTTCCACTTATTTCATACATAATCAATCTTTTTCCTTATTCTCATGATTAATAACTGCTATATTCCATTCATTCATATCCAATCCCACTTTAAAATTTTTTTACATCATATACATTATCATGTAAATACTTATACTCTTAACACAACAATACACGTTAAATCTCAATAATGATTCATAATCTTAATCAAATTCAGATCAATTGATCTATCTATCACAATATATCCACGTTCCAATTTCAACCAACAATTAATTAATTTAACTTATCATGAAATTTCACAATTTTCATATATGTATACATATATCTTAATTCCATTAGAACAAACTTATATACAATTCCTGATCTCTTCCGATCCATATTCAGTCAAATTATCATAGTGTAATTCCCACCAATTCTCATAATAATTTATTCTATAATTACTATTTATAGTTCATTCATTACATACCATAAACATATTCAGTATAACTTCCAGTTACATTTATAATTTCTCCCTTATTAATATCTCCTCACCTTTCATATCATTGATATATTTATTTTAATTACCTTTTTGTCATATTATCCATAACTCAAAACATTTCCAAAATTTCCTTTTCTCTCTTTATCTTCATAATTATAACCAAATTCTTAACATAAAATGATAAGGTACAACTTTATCCATCATAACTTTTAACTATACTTCTCAAACAAAATTTTCAATCTCACCAAATATGTATTACAATCATGTTATCTAAGATCCAAAACTATGGATAACACATTAACCAATCACATATACTAAACAAAACACATGGCTTTAAGAAATTAATATTCAAGCCTGAAATTTCCAAATCAATAATATTCTTTTATAATTCTATTCTCAATCAAGAATTATATATATATTCCTTCTTTACATTTTTGCTATATCAGAAGTTATCACATTCCAACTTTGTTTCAACCAATTTGCACTCGATCATATGATCTTTACCAACTTAATTCATATTTCAACAGTATTACTATATTCATATTCAATCATATGCAGTTTCTGTACAATTTCTATTTGTCACTTCATTTCTAATCCATTCATAATCTCTTATAATATCTAGTTACATAAAACTTTCCACATGTGATTACTTTGGAACTCATATGATTATTAAGTTCAATGCTCACCATAACAATTTCCACTATTCAATATTACTCAAGTCCATTCTATACTTACTTCCTTTATATAATCTATCTAGCTTTACACAGTTCAAGACCTAATCTCTCTTAGGTCCACTAATACCAACAACATCATTTTCTATATCATTAATTCTATAATTATACCATATACATATTCATAAGTCACCTTTATAATATGATTCACACCTTTGTATATATATATATATCATAATTTCATTCATATTGAATAACTCAATTCACATAACATATACATGTATACACTTAATTATATGCTTTTATTTTCTTTTCCTTTTTCATACGTTCAATACAAATTTAATGTTTATCACTTTCTTTTAAACACTGTCATTCCCATTCTTTCAATATGATGTAAAGTATTTATTCATACAACACACATATATATATATTCTGACTATAATAGCATTTTACATCCATCTTAGCCACATTCCCAATATAACATCTCTTTCACTTTCATCTTTAAAAGCATTTAATATATTTCCATATCCATTTTTTTTTTACCCTTTTCAATATAATGACTTAAAATAGCTCATCTTCATTTACTTATCCATTTCCCTTTTTACTTCAAGACAAATTCTCACACTATTAATTACATTACTCAATTCATAATACTTTCATATGCAATATTAATCACTTCATCTAGCTCATGTATTGCATACACATTAAACCATCAATATCCAAATAATCTTTATCAAATGCCACTAAAACTTTAGCTTCTCAACTTACTACTTTACTTAAACTTCAATTTGCCAAACTCATCTTTCTAATATCACTTTAAAACATCTTACCAATATATATCACAAAGCAATATCAAAACATATAATTTCCACAATTATAAAGCTCACTTCAAAAATCTCAAAAATCACATATTATCACCATTACCATGGGCTTTCACAATATCCAAGCATCTCACATTTCTAACATTGAATTCACAATATTTGCATTACAATAAAAATACCAACTTATATCCTTACTCAACCAATATCATCTCTTTTTCCTTTAAACAAAACCTTAACTTTACATATCCATTTGTTTACCATTCAACATATATATATATATATATATCCCTCACATATATTTACACATGTACATTACATCCAATCATATATACATTGAGCCCAATAACCTTTATACACTTTTCAAATCTAGTTATCACAAATCTCAGTTTCTTGAACCAATGTTGCTCAATCCAATTCTCACTATCAATCTTATCACATGACCTAGTTTTGCACAAGTTTATCAATGCAAGCGTAATCATTCTCAACATTAATAGACAAGTAATTATATAGATTATTAACATGCAATACTATACGTATATTACATTTTCAAGTGATCAACTCAATCTTTGATCACTAGCATATTACATCACATTATCACATTAAATTCACAATGTTTACATTAAAACAACAATGCAAACAACACCGTTATATTTCCTTACATTAACCAATATTTTTATTTTATTTTATTTTATTTTAGTTTTCATATCATTTCTTTCTCTAGTTTTTACTTTCAAGTAAAAACCTCATTCAGACATTATCATTCCTCTCATATCATTCAAATTTATCCCACGTCACATAATGCCACATCCGAGACCAACCTAGGTGTTAATGCATATGCATGTATTACCAATTGCATTTCAAAACTCTTCTTTTTAATTCATTTTAAGCGTTTCAAAGCTTTTTCTTTTTAAATCTACTTAGGCCTAGAATCTCGAACCTAAGCTCTGATACCAAAATATTTGTAACACCCCGATACCCTATATAAGTACTATACGTATACCTAGTATACATACAGTAAGTATACAAAGTATAAGGATGTCACTTTTCGTTATCTTTTAAAAACCTGTAACAGAGTTCAAAACCATAATACGTTAATTTAAATAACATTTACAAAATCATTATCTTTATCAAATTTTCATTTAAACATATAAGTACTCTATCATCAGAAATACATCATAATTAAAAATTATACATGCATGCATTACCCTATAGTTGGTCTCGACAAACTCTTACCCTTCTCGTGGCATAACAGCTGGACGTCATATCTTCCACCTAGTCACCTGCACGATTACACATCCGCGCTAAGCCCGAGAGCTTAGTAGTACAAATAAATATTAAAATATACTTTACAAAAGAATCATACCTCATATTTTTAGCATCATGTTTTATTGTTTTCTTATCCTGTTTTTCTTTTCTTAGTGCATTCTTCATATACTCCCACTAATCTCATAGATTATATATATATACATAAAACATTCACAAAACTATACTTACCATTGCTACCTCATATACATATTACATATTATATTACACTTCCAGAATCATATATCTCCACATAGCTTCTCAAAATCGAATCTCTTTTCAATAACTCATTTATACCATCTTATCATTCCATACTTCATAACCTTATATTTCATTACACCATTCAATTAAATCATTATACCATTCAATTGAATCATTATTTGCAATCCATCATTAATACTCATAATTAGTATGCCAATATACACATTTCACATCATACTTCATAGCATTATTTTGTTCACAATTCACCAATCATAAGTCACATTGCCAACAAAGTCAACCATAGATCTCATTAACCATTTATTTCAACATTTGTATATCATATTGATAATAAAGACAGACTCGGGCCCAACAGACACTAATATGCCATTCAATCTTCAGAGTTAATGCTTTGGTTTTCATTATCACATTTATCATTATCCCAACTAGGCTTCAAGAATTAGGTTCAACCAAGCTTCAAGGGGAACAAAGCATGCTAAGTATCAACCCAACTTGGCTTCAAGAACCAATTCAACCTAGCTTCAAGGGTTATAACATCTCAATTAGGCTTCAAGGATTTGACCCAACCAAGCTTCAAGGGGAGTAAAACATGTTAAACTTCAACCCAACTTGGCTTCAAGGATCAATCCAACCTAACTTCAAGAGATTGTTACTATCATTAGGCATGCCACCAACAACAAACTCTGAAAATAGAATAACACATTAGTCACACAATTCATTGATTATTTCATCATCAATATCATTTTCAAATCTCATCATCATCTAGGCAAACATGCCCTATTTTTTTTTTTTTCAATTGAATCAACATAGCCAATCACAATGGCTTCATATCACATTTGAATTATCATAGCCAATCACAATGGCTTCACATCACATTATGTCTCAACTCATATTATGATATTTCATTATTCAAGTATCCATAACCAATTACCTCATTCACATTATACATATAGCATCATTGCTATAACATTACAAAATACATTATTCATGTAGCACAATACCACTCCCAAGATTTACAATACATAAAACATAACATTGTTCATATGCATTATCATTATAATACACTACATCAATTACATTAACCAAACAAACATATCATTATTCAATCTTATCACTCACATTATTATAATTCATAACATTAGTTTCACATCTCTTTATGTCTCAATTTACCTTAAAGTAATCCATCATAATAAATTGCATTGCACATACCTTTTTGAATGATCCTCTTCTCTTTCACACTATACAAGTCACATTATATTAACAACATAATAAATTTCTTAACATTGTTTTAAATATAAATCATATAAAAGAATACATCTAGGTAAGTTTGTACTTACCTCAATAACACTCCACACACTATCAACACTTTCCTTTTTCCAAGATTCTTCACTTCCCAAATTAGGGCAATTCACTTTATTTCAAACCCTAATCCAAAAATAATACAATCCATCAATTCTAGTACCATTTAATCACTTAATAACTTCTTACTAGACCTTTAAATCACAAAATATCATTCAACATCACACATAGTAACCCACGGCCGTGGTCAACTCAACTCCCACGGGCGTGGGATACAAACCACTTCTGCCCAAAAGTGTTCATCCTCCCACGGCCATGGCACCAAAAGTCTACAAATGGCCACGGCCATGGCCAACCAAAGCCACGGGCGTGGCATCCAGAAGGCTACTGCCTTCGGCCAAAATCTCATTCCAAAGCCTAAAATTCCAACAAACATCAACCACATGAAGATCTATGAAAATAATGAAGCAAACTCAAGCAAAACATCATGTAACACTTCAAAACCCTAAAACAACATCATTCTTATTCTTTCAATTTCAATAATCCATTATTACCCTCACAATTAATCATATTAACATCATCTAACTATCAATTCAACATATCTATAACTTTAATCTTTCATTAACATCACCATCACACACCAATCCTATTAAATCCAACTTAAACAATAGGAATCAAAACAAAGAATTGAATACTTACTTGAATATCTTGTCCAATCTTCAATCTCTTCCTTCAAATCTCTTAAAGCCCTAAAATTTTGATGAAGATCATCACATCTCTCCATCTCTCTCTCTCTCTCTCTCGTGCAAGAACCAAAAGAAGAAGAAAAAGAAGAAGAAAGAAAGAAAATATCTTTTCCTTCTTTTCATTTCTTTCCTCCTCTCACGTTAACCACATATATATATAATAATAATAATAATAATAATAATAATAATAATAATAATAATAATAATAATAATAATCAATTATTTCCAAAAATCCTCCACCACACCTTTCCTTCTCTTGACTTTTCTTTTGACCCACTTATATGTTATATATATTAACATATATACAAAATATACATTCCATTAACACAATCATTTGCTTTGCAAAAACATATGTATACGTTCAATTCAAATCAAACAACAAGTGTATTAAAACTTCTAGGGCATACATTGGGATATTACATAAGGTTTTTGGAATCAGATGAAGTAATTTAGGGTTCTTAAGGTTTTTGGAAATAGAAGAGTACTTTTTAGGGTTTTTGGAAACAGAAGAGTACTTTTTAGGGCTTTTGGAAACAAAAGGAACAATTTAACTTATTGAAACAAAGATCAAATTACTATATATTTAAGGATCAAAGTACTGTGTGCATGTTCTTATTAATCAAAGAAACAAAGCTACCGTAAATGTAACACCCTTATACCCTATATACATACAAAATATATTTCTAGCATATGTAAAATACGCATATACGGTACAAAAATGTCACAGACGGATTTACTAATTTTTTTTACATTTCCAATTTAAAATTTCAAATTCTAAATATATAAAAATTAAATAGAATATAATTATTATTTACTTGTTATAAGAACCCAAAATAAATATTATATATATAAATCTCTGGGAAAAATTCGCCAGAGTTTTGTCTGTATTTTGGATATCCCAAGATTTAGCAATTACTCAACCTGCAAAAAGAAAACACTCCCAATAATTTCCAATCACCCTCTCAACCATACTTCTCAATTTCACCAATTTTCAAAAAACATTTATACATATAGATATATATAATTTAAAACACACTTACTCTCCCATTTCAATTACATTGACCCAAACATTCTTTATAATATATAATACGTAAAATTCAAAACATAATATATTATGCATAAAACTCAAAATGTACAATAACATAAAAATATATACATGTTGCTGGCAGTGTTTCTGATCTGGATAGCAACTCTACAAGCTTAACTACAAGTCTAGACCTGACCTGGTCTACAAGAACTCTCTGACTCAACTGGGTCTACCCTGTCACCTGCGCGATGGAAACAATCGGGCTAAGCCGAATCCTAGTGGCACAAACTTTGATAATAACAATATAACTCAATGCAATACCAAATGCATAATGCATATAGATGTCACATCAATCCACTTTCTTATATATATATTTTAATATTTCATAAGCACAACTCATAACATTATATTACTGAATTGTATCATAATTCATAATTCACATTAAAACAAAGACAAGCATGGGCCCAAAAAGGATCTAATATGCTATTCAAATTTCAGAGTTACTGCTTTGGTCCATAATGACACTATGTGTTTAGACCCATAGGCAATATATATATCCATGGATAATTTAACAACCCCAGTCTCTTGGACCTCAACCCGGCTAGACCGTTAGGCCCCAGTATCTTGGTTCTCAACCCAGCTAGACTGCTACAGTTTTTGAGGCTTACGACCCAGTCTTTTCACCCCAAAAACATCATATTTATCAGCTGGCCTGGCTTACGACCCAGTCTTTTCACCATTCCAGCGTATAGCCCGTAGGCAATCATAGGCATGTCGCAAAACCCATAACTCTAAACATTGAATAACATACTAGGCACACAATTTATTCATATTTCTCATTATTAATCTCTTTCTCTTTTTTACATATTCAATCTAGGCACATTGCCTTATTTTCACATTTTTTTTCTCACTTTTCTCATTTTTCACATCTTTCTCATTTTTCTCACTTTTCTCATTTTTATCAATATCAATTCATTTCATTATTACACATATCTCATTTTTGCATTCACAACACATTACCCAATTACTTTGGGTATTTTCACATAATATGCATATTTCACATGTTACACAAATTAGCCATTATCAATGGCTTTTCACAATGCATTTAACACATATATGACATTACAAATGTCATATCATATTATTCATACACAATCAATAAACCAAGTAGCTTAACACATTTTTCAACCAAAATGTATTAAGTCCAAATGTTATGCAAATATAAACATTATATTCAAAGTTTGTACATACCTCCACTAGCAGCCCAAAGCAAGCTAAAAACAACCTTCAATCCAATCTTTCTAACTTGCCCTTCACCACTTGGATGAAGCAAATCAATCTCCCTCAATGCCTAAACCAAATGTGATAGCAAATAATTATTTAGTATCACATTTAATGGCATTTCCAACATCAAATCATAATTACACATCACTCCTACAAATTTCCAAAAATTTAGCCTTTTCTTACTTCAACATTGAAATTCCATTCTACTACAATTAAATTAGTGTTTTAAGTTTATTTATATTATTAAAAATATATTTTAATACATTTAAATCATTTACATTATAAAAATACACTCTTATACACAAAATCTCAAAAATGGCCTAACCTTGCCCGTTGAAGGTTTTCCATTGTCACTCGCTCCCATTTCCACTCTGGCACTGATAAAGGTTGGAGCAATCCTGAAGGAACTTGGTGCTCAGCCTTCACTTTCTGGCAAGTGAGACATCTGGATACAAACTCTACTATGTCCCTCTTCATACCTGACCACCAATAATGTCGCTCCAAGTCTTGATACATCTTGGTACTCCCAGGGTGCATAGCAAAAAGTGACCGATGTGCTTCCTCTAATATCATTCTTTTCAATTTTGCATCATCAAGAATACACAATCTATCTCTGTACCATAGACTGCCATCATTCCTCACATAAAAGTATCGACTCTCCCCCTTCTGACAAACCAACACAATTTTCTGAATTCTCTCATCTGCTAATTAAGCCTCCCTAATATGATCCAATAAGACTGACCTCAACTGCAACTGAGCCATCAGAGCACCATCATCAGAAGACTCAAATCTAGCTTGCAATGCTCTCAACTCAACAAGCAATGAGAGCGAATAAGCAGTCAAACCTGCCAAAGATTTTCGACTCAAGGCATTAGCAACAACATTTGCCTTACTAGGATGATAGTCTTTAATCAACTCTAACCACCACCTCTGCCGAAGATTCAGCTCTCTCTGAACACCCAGGTATTTCAAACTCTTGTGATCTGTATAAATGAAACACTTTTCCCCATACAAATAATGCCGCCAAATCTTCAAGTCAAAGACTATTGCTGCGAATTCCAAATCATGCGTTGGATAATTCAGCTCATGCGGTTTCAACTGTCGAGAGGCATAAGCAATGACTCTACCCTCCTGCATCAAAACACAACCTAAACCATTGTGTGAAGCATCACTATATATCACATATGGTTTACCTTCCACAGGCAGGGTAAGGACAGGAGCTTGAGTCAACATCTCCCTCAGCTACTCAAAACTCGCCTGACACTGATCTGTCCATACAAATTTAACTCCTTTCCACAGTAATCTGGCGAGTGGTGTAGCTATTATAGAAAAATCCTTCACAAATCGACGATAATAGCCTGCCAATCCCAGAAAACTTCTAACCTCTGTCACAGTCTTCGGTGGACTCCAATTCAAGATAGCCTCAATTTTACTCGGATCAACTCTAAAATCCTCTGCTGAAACCACATGACCAAGAAAAGCTACTTGATTGAGCCAGAACTCACACTTAGATAGTTTAGTATACAACTGCTTCTCTCTCAGAGTCTGCAATACGATCAACAAATGCCTATCATGATCCTCCTCATTACGCGAATACACCAAGATGTCATCAATGAAGACTACCACAAACTAATCTAAATATGGTTTGAATACCCTGTTCATCAAATCCATAAAAGCTGCTTGTGCATTCATCAATCCAAAGGGCATCATCAGAAACTCATAATGCCCATACCTCGTACGAAAAGCTATCTTGGGTACATCCACATCTCTGACTCTCAACTGATGGTACCCTGATCTCAGATCAATCTTAGAGAATACTGCTGCTCCCTTCAACTGATCAAAGAGATCATCTATCCGAGGCAAAGGATACTTGTTCTTGATGGTCACCTTATTCAACTGCCTATAATCAATACACAATCTCATGGTGCCATCCATCTTCTTCACAAACAACACAGGCGCTCCCCACGGGGACACACTAGGGCGGATAAACCCTTTATCCAATAACTCCTGCAACTGCACCTTCAACTCTCTCAACTCAGCAGGTGCCATCCTATAAGGGGTAATAGAGATAGGAGTGGTACTAGGCAACAAATCGATACCAAACTCCACTTCTCTCTCAGGAGGTACCCCTGGCAACTCATCAGGGAAAACATGTGGAAACTCGGCAACTGTGGGTATACTTTCAAGCAGGGATCCCACTACTCTAGTATCTACAACATGAGCAAGATAAGCCTCACATCCCTTCCGAATCATTCTCCCAGCTGAAACATCTTGTAACACCCTGATACTCCATATAAGTACTATACCTATACCTGGTATACGCATAGTAAGTATATAAAGTATAAGGATGTCACTTTTCATTACAATTTAAAAACCTTTATCCAAGTTAAAACAATATTACATCAATTTAAAGAACATTTACAAAATCATTATACTTTCAAAGGTCTTATATATATATAATAATCTCAACTTTATCATAACTTCATTTATACATATAAATACACTCTTGTCAGAAATACATCATAATTAAAAGTTATACATGTATGCATCACCCTCTAGTTGGTCTCGATAAACTCTTACTCTTCTCGTGGCATAACCAAAGACTTCATATCTTCCACCTAGTCACCTGCGCGATTACACATCCGCGCTAAGCCCGAGAGCTTAGTAGTACAAATATAACATATAAACATACATTATAGAAATTCTAACATATAATGAAATATCACTTCCATGTACCATTAGTTTCTTATCATAGTTTTCCTTTTGAATTGCATCTTTCATATATCTCTACTAATCTCATATATTATATATACATATATATATATATCATGAACACCAACCACAATCCATCATTAATACTCACAATCATTATATCAATATACATATTACATAACATACTTCATATCATTATTTTATTCACCATTCATCAATCATGAATCACATATCCAATGAAGGCAATCATTATCATCATTCATGAGTCACATTTCCAACAAAGCAACCATAAATCTCATTACTCATTTATTTCAACATTTGTATATCACATTGACAACAAAGACAGACTCGGGCCCAAAAGACATTAATATGCCATTCAATTTTCAGAGTTAATGCTTTGGTTTTGTTATCACATTTATCATTATCATAGACCCAACTAGGCTTCAAGGATTTAGATTCAACCAAGCTTCAAGGGGAACAAAGCATGCTAAGTCTCAACCCAACTTGGCTTCAAGAATCAATCCAACCTAGCTTCAAGGGTTGTAACATCTCAATTAGGCTTCAAGGACTAGACCCAACCAAGCTTCAAGAGATTGTTACTATCATTAGGCATGCCACCAAAAACAAACTCTGAAAATGGAATAACACATTAGTCACACAATTCATTTATTATTTCATTATCCATTTTATTCTCAATTGAATCATTATCTAGGCAAACATGCCTTATTTATCACAATTGAATCATCATAGCCAATCACAATGGCTTCACATCACATTTGAGTTATCATAGCCAATCACAATGGCTTCACATCACATTATATCTCAAATTACCTTTCATATTTCATCATTGATATATGCAACATCAATTACATTAACTAAACAAACATATCATTATTCAATCATATCATCTAGGCATGCTTCAATCATATCATTCACATCATTATAACTCAGAACATTTGTTTCACATCTCTTTATGTCTCAATTCACATTATACACTTCATCATTCAAGCATACATAATCAAATTCATTGCACATGTATCTTAAATTCATCGTCATATAAACAACATGTCCATTTATTTCATTTCAATCATTATTAAAACATTTATCATAACAAATTGCATTGCACATACCTTTTTAGATGATCATTATAGCTTTCACACTATACAAATAACAACATTAGTCACATTATATTAAGTGTCAAAACCATATAAAAGAATGCATCTAGGTAAGTTGTACTTACCTCAAGAACTACTCCCATCAAGCTATACATAATCAATTTCCTCATCATATCCTTCACATTTTACATATAGCATCATCATATGTATGTTCAATCTCAATAAAGCAAGAAGAGCAAAGGACACTCACAGTAGCCAACACACTCAAGGGACACGGCCAAGCTTGTGGCCGTGTCTCTCAACACCAAATCAAACCGAGGCAAACACGGGCAAAGGACATGGCCGTGTCTCTCAACAAAAATCAGGCAGTGGTGAACATGGGCAAGGGACACGGCTGTGTCTGTCCAAAATATATCCAACACGGCCAAATTTCCATGGACTTGGCCGTGTCTCTCATGTATACAAACCCTAAATATGGCCAACTCTCTTTTGATTGAACTAAAACACATTATGCTCAATATAACCTCATTCAAATGGATGTAATCAATCTTATTAACACATATTCATCACAATATTCACATTAACACAACATTAACAACACATTTAAACACATACTACCTCAAAACCCTAAAACCAACATCATTCTTATTCTTTCAATATCAACATCCACTTAACTTACCATCCTCAAATCAAAACCAACACCAATTTAACTTACAATCAAACTCAACACTTATAAGCACATCTCAACCACACCAAATCATAATCCCAACAAATCAAAACTCACTTCAAACACAACTTCAAAAATAACAAGGGAAAACAAGAGAGTACTTACCTCAATTGAAGAAATTTCACAAATCTCCAACTTAATCCTTTGATTCTTCCTTCAATTTGATGTTAGAAATCAAAACACCTCACTTGCTCTCTCTTTCCCTTTGGTAGCCGGCCACACCAAGCAAAGAAGAGAAAATGAAGACAAGTCAACTTCTCTTCTTCTTTAAATCTCCACCAAGCAATCCTAACAAAGCAATTACCAAATTGCCCTCATCCATTTAACTTAACTCTTGTCACTTATATGCCCATTTAAGTAATTTCACATATCACAAATAAATATCCTCTTCCATTGACCATCCCTTTTGACCAACATATATGTTATATATATTACCATATACCCAACATATACATTATCTCAAAATACATTTTTCCTTTCCAATAACACATAAACATTTAATTCAAATCAAACAACAATTACATCAATACTTCTAGGGCACATTTTGGGATATTACACAGCTGAAACAAACATAGATGAAAGATACCTCTGCTCACTAGATACTATAACATCCCTACATCCCGTGTTCTCAAAGTAACACATTTCTTCTGACAGTCTACCACAACCCCATGCTTGGATAACCAATCCATGCCCAAAATCAGATCATATTCCCTAAAAGGCATCTCAATCAGGTCACTGAGAAACTCCTCATCTTGAACAATAATTGGACTATCTCGGTGCACCCTGCTCACCACAACACTATGCCCTAAAGGATTTGTTACCAAGACATCAAATCCTAGGGACTCAGAATGCAATTCAGACACAGGCAAGATGGATGCACTTATGTATGAATGCGTAGATCGAGGATCTAATAGAGTAAGGATTGAAATATCAAATAAAGAAAATGTACCCGCAATGATGACTGAAGCATCCGGCTGCCTCTGCATCACATAAACCCGCTGAGATGGCCCAGCCTCATCTGGCCTACTGCCTCCGGATGTAGAGCCTCCTCTCTGACTAAACCCAGGGAGACCACCTCTACTAAAACCTCTGCCACCATGACCCCCTCTGACACTGGGTTGAGAAGATGCAGTATCTGCCTGCCTAACCTCTAGTGGCCAGGATAGTCTCTGATAAAATGGTCTGATGACCCACATCTAAAACACACTCCCGAAGTACCTCTCCACCAGCAGACACCTCCGTGTACTCTACCACAATGAACGCAAGCAGGTGGAGTAGGTCTCTGAGCCACTGGGGTCGGATCACAAGCCACTAAAATTGCAGATCTCTGTCTCTGTCTCTGCTGCTGTACTGACCTACCAAACTGCCCTTGACTCCTACTAAACCTCTAAAAATTTCCCCCTCGGCCTCTCTTCACTGATAAAGACCCTGCCTAACTCTGGTCTCCTCAACCTTGGCAGCTGCTGCAAGACTTTACGCCCTCTCAACACTCCTGGCAGCTGCAACTAACTGGGAGAAATCCTGATATCGAGAGCCTGCGATGATGCACATGATAGAGGGTCTCAGTCCCTCCTCAAACCTCCTACACCTGTCTCACCAGCATAGTGATTCAACCGAATAAACTCAGTCTCATACTCGGTCACTGTCCTGGTATCCTGTCTCAGACTCAGGAATTCCATCTTCTTTGCATCTTTATACTCTCTCAGAGTATACTTCTGCTCAAATTCCCACAGGAAATCATCATAGGTCAGAACTGGTGGATCATCCAGATCATGTGGAACCGTCTTCCACCAATCATAAGCATCTCTTTACAGAAGAGATCTGGCATAATCAAACTTTTCTTCTGGACTAGCCTGTAACTGAATAAATATCCTCTAAATCCGGTCTAGCCACTGCTCTGCTACAACAAGCTCTGTAGTACCAACAAAGTCCTCAGCCCCATACTTTCTCAGTTTATCATACTGCCTCACCGGCAACTGCGGCTGCGGCTGTGGTTGTGGCGGCTGCGGAACTGGAGCCTGCCTCAACAACTCTACCATACGCCATACCCACCAGGTGGAACCTCATTAGCTGCTGGTCTCACAGGCACAGAAACAGTTACCTCACCAGCAGATACAACTCTAGCTCCTTCTCTACCCTCATCTGGAGCCACACTCTCTGCACTACCCTCAACAACCTGATACGATCGAGATGCCATAACTATCTATATATGCAAACAAAGCAGAAAATACTATATTAGAGATCAGAAACTGCCAGTGCCAATGCATGTATTATAATTAAAAACTATTTTTCAAATCCCCCATTTTCTCTCTCTATCATCCCACCTAGGTCGAGAAAATCAAACCTAGGCTCGGATACCAAAACAAATGTAACACCCTTATACCCTATATACATACAAAACATATTTCTAGCATATGTAAAATACGCATATACAGTACAAAAATGTCACAGATGGATTTACTAATTTTTTTTTACATTTCCAATTTAAAATTTCAAATTCTAAATATATAAAAATTAAATAGAATATAATTATTATTTACTTGTTATAAGAACCCAAAATAAATAATATATATAAATCTCTGGGAAAAATTCGCCAGAGTTTTGACTGTATTTTGGATATCCCAAAATTTAGCAATTACTCAACCTGCAAAAAGAAAACACTCCCAATAATTTCCAATCACCCTCTCAACCATACTTCTCAATTTCACCAATTTTCAAAAAACATTTATACATATAGATATATATAATTTAAAACACACTTACTCTCCCATTTCAATTACATTGACCCAAACATTCTTTATAATATATAATACGTAAAATTCAAAACATAATATATTATGCATAAAACTCAAAATGTACAATAACATAAAAATATATACATTTTGCTGGCAGTGTTTCTGATCTTGAGAGCAACTCTACAAGCTCAACTACAAGTCTAGACCCGACCTGGTCTAGAAGAACTCTTTGGCTCAACTGGGTCTACCCTGTCACCTGCACGATGAAAACAATCAAGCTAAGCCGAAGCCTAGTGGCACAAACTTTGATAATAACAATATAACTCAATGCAATACCAAATGCATAATGCATATAGATGTCGCATCAATCCACTTTCTTATATATTTTTTTAATATTTCATAAGCACAACTCATAACATTATATTACTCAATTGTATCATAATTCATAATTCACATTAAAACAAAGACAAGCATGGGCCCAAAAAGGATCTAATATGCTATTCAAATTTCAGAGTTACTGCTTTGGTCCATAATGACACCATTTGTCTAGCCCTGTAGGCAATATATATATATCCATGGATAATGTAACAGCCCCAGTCTCTTGGACCTCAACCCGGCTAGACCCTTAGGCCCCAGTATCTTGGTCCTCAACCTGGCTAGACTGCTATAGTTTTTGAGGCTTACAACCCAGTCTTTTCACCCCAAAAACATCATATTTATCAGCTGGCCTGGCTTACGACCCAGTCTTTTCACCATTCCAGCGTATAGGCCGTAGGCAATCATAGGCATGCCGCCAAACCCAGAACTCTGAAAATTGAATAACATACTAGGCACACAATTTATTCATATTTCTCATTATTAATCTCTTTCTCATTTTTACATATTCAATCTAGGCACATTGCCTTATTTTCACATTTTTTTTCTCACTTTTCTCATTTTTCACATCTTTCTCATTTTTCTCTCTTTTCTCATTTTTATCAATATCAATTCATTTCATTATTACACATATCTCATTTTTGCATTCACAACACATTACCCAATTACTTTGGGTATTTTCACATAATATGCATATTTCACATGTTACACAAATTAGCCATTATCAATGGCTTTTCACAATGCATTTAACACATATATGACATTACAAATGTCATAGAATATTATTCATACACAATCAATGAACCAAGTAGCTTAACACATTTTTCAACCAAAATGTGTTAGGTCCAAATGTTATGCAAATATAAACATTATATTCAAAGTTTGTACATACCTCCACTAGCAACCCAAAGCAAGCTAAAAACAACCTTCAATCCAATCTTTCTAACTTGCCCTTCACCACTTGGATGAAGCAAATCAATCTCCCTCAATGCCTAAACCCAATGTGATAACAAATAATCATTTAGTATCACATTTAATGGCATTTCCAACATTAAATCATAATTACACATCACTCCTACAAATTTTCAAAAATTTAGCCTTTCCTTACTTCAACATTGGAATTCCATTATACTACAATTAAATTAGTGTTTTAGGTTTATTTATATTATTAAAAACATATTTTAATACATTTGAATCATTTACATTATAAAAATACACTCTTATACACAAAATCTCAAAAATGGTCTAACCTTCCCCCATTGAAGGTTTTCCATTCCAACACAATCCATTACTCATTCCAAGCTTATATTCATCACTTTTAACACTAAACAACATGCTTAAACAAATAAAATCACACAATTCAACAACTTTGGAAAATCACTTTTCCAAAACCCTAAATCTCCACTTCCATTCTCAAACTCCAACCCAACACCACCAAATCCAATATTTGACTTTAAAATACTTGTTTATGAATCAAAACAACTCATTTGGAAACAATTTTCACAATTAAAGTTCATGTTTTCAAAACCCCAAAAATCCATAACCCTAAATTCTCTCTCTTCACCATTCTTTAACCAAACTCCATCATCACTTCAATCTAACCTTAGAATCATTGTTAACTACCCAAAATAACATCATACACACCAATTCCAACAATTATAACATACTACATAAAAATTCAAATTCTCACATAATCTAAATTTCCAAGGAATTCAAAGAAAAGAAATGGAAACTTACTAATTTTGGTGGAAATCACCAAATATCCACTTGAAACTTGTTAATTCCTTCAATTTATGGAGTATGAAAGAAGCAAAATCCTTGGTCTTCAATCATCCATGGAAGCCACGTTCTTGAGAAGAAGAAGAAGAAGAAGAAGACTTTTAAATATTCTTTCCTTTTCATCTTTTTTTTAACCACACACATATATATATATATTAAAATAATTTAATATTTAATAATTTAATTATTTTTTTAATAAATTAAAAGTCCTAATTTCCCTCTTCCATTCAAAATTAATTTGTTTTTGAATTATTTTATTAATTTTGAATTTATAAGATTTAATTACCAAAATACTCTTTTCTATTAAAAAGTGTTGACTTTTATATATGTTATGTATATTTTGCATATATATCATATATATATTCCACTTTTTCATTTAAAATCCCTTCATTTTTCATTTAAAACTATTAATTTAATTTATCCTTTTAAATTATAATTTATTTTATTAAATTTTTTAAAAATTAGAAATTTTCAAAAATTTTGGATTTTACAGTAAATATATAATCTATGATTAAAGATCAAACTTGCACAGTTGGTTCCACCAAAATTAACTTCTGGATGAACAAAGACAAAGGCAGTGTGGCTACAGTAAATGAATTGTTGATTACTTGCTTGTTGCTAATCTTCTCTGGCTAGGGTTTTTCTATTTTTTACTCCGATCCAATCCAAGTTCAATAGTCCAATTCTCGATCACCAATTTTTCTTTTTTCAATCAAAGTCCCCATTTGTGTCCCTTAAGATTTTTATTTTTATTTATTTAATTTTTGTTATTATTTTTATTTTTATTTTTGTTTATTTATTTATTATTTTTATTTTCTTTATTAACTTCACCATTTTTATTTTTATTTAAAATTATAAGTAAAAAATACTAAAATAAATATTATTTAATTAAAATGCCATAAAAAATATTTTGGAGTACATAAAAAAAATAACGGACCGGACTAGGTAAAAAATTAAGGGTCTGCAGTTTGCCCCCTGCTTGAACGATCTGAGACTTCAGTAAAAGAGAGTGAAAAGCAATAAGACTTAATTTTTCTGAGATGGTTGAGGTTTTGGGTTCTGGACCCAGTTCGAGTTTTGGACTCAAGGATAATTTTAGGTTCTGGACCTAAGGATAATTTTGGGTTCTGAACCCGAGCAAAGTTCTGGACTTAAAAGAGATTTTAGATTCTGGAGCTAAGGATAATTTGGGTTCTGGACCCGAGCTAAGTTTTGGACTTAGAAGAGATTTTAGGTTCTGGACTTAAGGGTAATTTAGGTTCTGGACTTAAAAGAGATTTTGGTTTCTGGACCTAAGGTAATTTGGGTTCTGGCCCCGAGCTAAGTTCTGGACTTAAAAGAGATTTTAGGTTCTGGACCTAAGGGTAATTTGGGTTCTAGACCCGAGCTAAGTTCTGGACTTAAAAGAGATTTTGGGTTCTGGACCTAAGGTAATTTTGGGTTCTGGACCTGAGCTAAGTTCTGGACTTAAAAGAGATTTCACTACAAAAATATTCGGCATTTGTGATGGATATCTGCGACGGACTTGTTTCCATCGCAAATTTGCTACGGATCTGCGACGGATTTGCGACGGAAGGACAAGTTAGAGGAATTTTGAGAAATTGGTTGAAAATTGGTTGCAAATCTGTAGTAAATCTGCGATGAAAATTATTCCGTCGCAAATAATGGTCGCAAAAGTTGGCGCGGATACTTGGCGGGAGAGAGACCCGCGTATATTTTTTCGGGAAAATTTTTTCCGTCGCAGATTGGTTGTAGAAAATTTTTTCCGTCGCAAATTTACTATGGATTTGCAACCGATTTGCGACAGCTTCCTCAAAATTCCTTCACTGTGTTTATCCGTCGCAAAACCTATGTAAATCCGTCACAAATTTGCGACGGAAATTTTTCGTCGCAAATTCCGAATGTTCTTATTTTGGCGCCTCCCTTAATTATAAACACGTCATTTAATTGGTTATATTTTTTCCCTTTCCTCTGTATTTCTAAATCTAACCTAGCAGCCGCCTCTCACCATATTCATGGCCATCCCAGCCTCTCTCCATCACCGTGCAACAATTTCCAAATTTTGAGGCACCAGCATGAGAAGCACCGTGTGTTATTGAAAAAGACCACAAATCTCTAGAATTTAAAATCTGGTGCTTCTCAGTCTTATTTTCTCCATAATTTCTGATCTTTTTCTCTTTTGTTTGGAGGTAACTGCTTATTTTGACATTGAATGACTTCTCACACTCATCCTGCAGTAGATTCACAATTTTCTTTATCTGTTTCATTTTGCAGGGAAGTCTGGTTTATTGGGTCACCAATTGTTCATTAAGTATTATCCAGGTTGGTTATTGGCTTCTGTGTTTCCCTGGACAATTTTGTTCTTATGCCTTGTGGAGTTTATCAGTACATTTGTCAACAATATTTTGAAGCACTAATAACAGGAGAAATGAATATCCATAATTTTGTTAGAATACCTGTCCTCTCTGTCCTTCAAAATTCATTTGTTTTTGTTGCTGATCTGCTCGACTTCTCCTCGCTATTTCCTTTTCTTCTGCAACATTCAGATCATTCTGGAATGATACTTGTTACTACCCCGTTGAATGGAAATAATTTCCTTACTTGGAGTATGGCGATTAAGATTTCACTTGAAGCCAAGGATAAGATGTGTTTTATCGACGGAACCCTAACTGTGCCAACTGATCCGAGTGAGTATCGAAAGTGAAAGAAGGTTGATTCAATGATTAGATAATGGATCCTCAATTCCGTGACTAAAGATATGTCTGATTCTTTTATCTACTGTCCAACTTCAAAAGTGCTTTGGGATACAGTTGAACAGAGGTTAAGCGAGAATAATGGACCTCTGTTATATCAGTTGCAGAGAGACATCATGTCGATTACTCAAGGAAGTGCTTCTGTTACTGCGTATTATAATAAAATCAATAAATGCTGGGAGGAATTGAGTAGATTGAGTCCTGTTCCTATATGTGTATGTAATGGATGCAAGTGTGATTTGGGAATCAAGCAAGCAAATAGAGAAGTTTTGTAACACCCCTTCCCGACCTACATGTGTAAGCTGAGTAGAGGCGCCACCCTAACCTAATGTTGCTACCAATTTTACTTAGTCAAATTTTAGTTCCGATTTTTACAAAAATTTTGCCATAGTTTCGCCTAAAAATTGAGTCCCAAGTGTCGACAAAACCGGTTTTTTTTTCTTATTTTTAAAAACATTTTACACAAACCAATGCAAACAAAACCATTCTCAGTACACTCCCAATAAATCCCCCTTGTAACCTCAACTACAACCTGCAAAAAGGATTTACACTTCTAGTACAACATAAAATAAAGGTTTTGTGACAACCCCCATATTTAAATATTACACAGCGGAAGTTATAAAATATTTACATATTAAACATTTCTTTACAAAATATAAAGAAATATACATGATTGGCAAGTCTGCTCTGATCTTTAAGCTCCCAAAATGGATTCAACAAGGTCTACTCTCACTTGGTCTTGATGAACTCTCGGGTTCAACTCTATCCACTCTATTACCTGCGCGATTAAACACTATCGCGCTAAGCCAACGGCTTAGTAAGATAAAACATGCTAATGGTATGCTTTAATGTAATGCAATGCCACATATGTTATTGATAAGATCAACATCATAAATATAAAGTTAACACATAATTATGCATTTCACAAATCATAGTCATATGAGCATACCACATTTCAACATCTTTCCACATTCAACATTACTCAATCATACTCAATAACCAACATCTCATTTCATTAACTCATAACATTATTTAGGACATTCATATAACCTTGACACCTATGGGCCCAACAAGTATTTAATACGATATTCAGAGTTCAGAGTTACTGCTTTGGTTCATAGTCACAATAATCACGCCCGTAGGCAATGTATATACATGTATCTCTATCCATGGATAGTGTAACAGACCCAGTCTCTTGGATCATCAACTCAACACATATGAGGAGATCCTCAACCCGGCAAGACTGTTACAAATCATATATCTCATATTCACAATTCTCATAGTGTAACAGACCCAGTCTCTTGGACCATCAACTCAACACATATGAGGAGATCCTCAACCCGGCAAGACTGTTACCTTTTATCATTTCTTAGGCATGCCGCCCAAATCCAGAACTCTGAAACTGAATAACATATTAAACAAACAATTCATTTATTATATAGTTACCATTTCCATTCTCAAATTCTCATCACATTTAGGCAAACATGCCTTCTTTCTTTCAATATCATCATCATAGCCAATCACAATGGCATTGTCTCATATCATGTCTTATTTGAATTATCATTTCAATTTCAATGTATATTATTCATGAAACACATAACCATTCACAATGCATAACATAACATTGTTCAATCTCAACAATGCAATTAGGGCAAAGAACAATTGATATGATTCATATAAATAATACATTCTGGTTTTAGACTCCATTTTATCCTTATTTTGAAAAATTGTATAAAATAATCTACTTGACTAAAAATTCTAAAATTTTTACAGAATTTAGTTTTGTATCTTAAAATCATTCCTTTAAAATTTCAGATCAAACTGAACACAAAATCTTGGTCAAATAGTTCACCTAACCAGACTGCCCCAATTGCCCTGCATCCTGGCAGCAGTTCTGAACTTTATATCAAATTCAATCAACGTGGTTCCAAATTATTTTTCTCAAATACTAGACTCACTAAGCAACAACATATCCAAAATTCAATTGGATATGATTTTTCTACATTTTATTAAAAATCCCGAAATATAGCTGTCTCAGTTAAGGTACCTGCTGGAACAGTTCTACTAAAAATAATCTTTCTAAACTCATAACCATTCCAAAATCGAATCAACATATTTTTCAGTCATTCTAGACTCATAGAGGCACAACATATCAAAAATTCACTTCAAGAACATTTTTTCTATAATTAATTAAAAATCATACAAGTCACAGCCTTTACTAATTGTAAAACAGAAAAAGAATTTCACTAAACACAACTCATCTCATCATCAAACCAACAAACCCTAATTCCTTTCTCACACCACTTCCAAAGAATTGAAGAAATTAAAGAAAAGATCTTACCTTAAATGAAGAAATCCACAAATCTTTAACCAAAACCCTTGCTTCCTTCTTCAAATTGCTTCAAACCTCAAGATCACCTCTCTTTCTCTCTTGGTTTTTGGAGAGCCGGCACCTCTTGAAAGAAAGAAGGAAATGATGAAGACACAAAGTCAATTTTTGCTTTTAATCTCCACCAAGTGATCTTATCCAAGCAATTACCAAAATGCCCTCAATCATATAACTAACTTTTTGTCTCATATAAGCCCTTATATGTAATTGCACACTCAACACAAAAATATCTCTCTTCCATTGACTCTATATTTGACCAATTTATATGTTATATATATCATCATATACACAACATATACATTTGTCTCTACACCCTAAATTTCTTCTCCAAAACACATATACATATATTTTTCTTTTCTCAATTTAAACCAACAACAACAACAACAACAACAACAAAACTTCTAGGGCATGCATAGGGATATTACAATTCTCCCCCTCTAAAAAGAAAATTTCGTCCTCGAAATTACCTGAAATTAACTCTGAAACAACTGAGGATATTGCTCTCGCATCGTTTGCTCATTTTCCCAAGTTGCTTCTTCTTTTGCATGATTCTTCCAGAGAATCTTCACCAATGGCACTCTCTTGTTTCTCAACACTTTCACATCACATGCCAAGATAGCAACTGGTTCCTCTTCAAAAGTCAAGTCTGGGCTCACTTCAACAGATTCAAAAGGCAACACATGAGATGGATCCGACCTGTATCTCCTCAACATAGAAACATGGAATACATTATGAATACGATCCAACTCAGGTGGCAAAGCAAGTCGATACGCCACTGGCCCAACTCTTTCTAACACTTCATACGGCCCAATGAAACGAGGACTCAATTTTCCTTTCCGACCGAACCTCAAAATCTTCTTCCAAGGAGACACTTTCAGAAATACCTTATCTCTAACATCAAACTCTATATCTCTCCTTTTTAGATCTGCATAAGACTTCTGTCGGTCTGAAGCTGCTTTTAACCTGCCTCGAATCAACTTTACTTTTTCTTCAGTTTCTTGAATCAAATCAGGACCAACCAACTTATTATCTCCAAGCTCATTCCAACAAAGAGGTGTCCTACACCGTCTGCCATACAATGCTTCAAACGGTGCCATACCAATGCTGGATTGGTGACTGTGGTTGTAAGCAAACTCCACAAGAGGTAAAAACCTATCCCAACTTCCAGAGAAATCGATGACACAGCTTCTCAACATGTCCTCAATAATCTGTATCACCCTCTCTGACTGTCCATCCGTCTGTGGATGAAAAGCAGTGCTGAAGTGCAGTCGAGAACCCAAAGCACTATGCAAACTCTTCCAAAATCTGGAAGTAAACCTGGGATCTCGATCAGACACTAAAGAAGTTGGAACACCATGCAGTTTCACAATCTCATGGATATACAGCTCAGCCAATCTCTCCAAAGAGTAATCCTTTCGAACCGGAAGGAAATGAGCTGTCTTAGTCAATCTATCCACAATCACCCATATAGCATCATGCTTCTTTTGTGTCAATGGCAAACCAGACACAAAATCCATTGTCACTCTTTCCCACTTCCATTCTGGCACTGACAATGGTTGAAGCAACCCGGTTGGAACTTGATGCTCTGCTTTATCCTTCTGACAAGTGAGACATTTCGATACAAACTCAGCAATGTCTCTCTTCAAACCAATCCACCAATAATGCTGTCTCAAATCATGATACATCTTCGTATTACCCGGATGCATAGCAAACATTGACTGATGAGATTCTTCTAAAATGACTCTTTTCAAATCAGCATCATCGGGTACACACAATCGGTTCTTAAACCAGAGACTCCCATCATCTTTCACAACAAAATCTCTAGTCTTCCCATTCTGACAATCTGAAATAATCTTCTGAATCTTCTTATCAGCCAATTGAGCCTCTTTGATCTGATCCAATAAAATTGGTTTCAAAAGCAACTGTGCCAACAATGCACCATCGTCACAAGGTACAAAACTGGCATGCAAAGCTCTCAACTCAACAAGCAACGAGAGCGAGAAAACAGTTAAACCAGCTAAAGATTTCCGACTCAAGGCATCAGCAACAACATTTGCTTTACCTGGATGATAGTCAATCAAGCAGTCGTAGTCTTTAATCAATTCTAACCATCTCCTCTGACGAAGATTGAGTTCTTTCTGGACACCCAAATACTTCAAACTCTTGTGATCAGTGTAGATGAAACATTTCTCCCCAAACAGATAGTGGCGCCAAATCTTCAATGAAAACACAATGGCAGCCAATTCCAAATCATGGGTCGGATAGTTAAGCTCATGCGGTTTCAACTATCGAGATGCATAAGCTATAACTTTCCCTTCCTGCATCAATACACACCCCAAACCTCTATGTGAAGCATCACTGTAGATCACATATGGTTTGCCTTCAACAGGTAAAGTTAGAACAGGCGCTTGAGTCAACATTTTTCTCAACTGCTCAAAGCTAGCCTGACACTGATCCGTCCACACAAATCTCACTCCCTTACGAAGCAATCTGGTGAGTGGAGTAGCTATCAAAGAAAACCCTTTCACAAACCGCCGGTAATAGCCTGCCAAACCCAGAAAACTTCTAACCTCTGTCACTGATTTAGGTGGATTCCAATTCAATACAGCTTCAACTTTGCTCGGATCAACTTTAATGCCTTCTGCTGAAACAACATGTCCGAGAAAAGCTACTTGATCCAACCAGAACTCACACTTCGACAATTTAGCAAACAACTGCTTCTCTCTCAAAATCTGCAACACAATCCGCAGATGCATATCATGTTCCTCCTCATTCCGCGAATACACCAGTATATCATCAATGAAGACCACTACAAACTGATCCAAATAGGGCCTAAACACCCTATTCATCAAATCCATGAAAGCTGCAGGTGCATTCGTCAGACCAAAAGGCATAACTAAAAATTCATAATGCCCATACCTGGTCCGAAAAGCGGTCTTAGGAACATCTTCAGCTTTGACTCTCAACTGATGATACCCAGATCTCAAATCAATTTTGGAGAACACTGACGCTCCCTTCAACTGATCAAAGAGATCATCGATTCTAGGCAAAGGATATTTATTTTTAATAGTCACCTTGTTCAATTGCCTATAATCAATACACAACCTCATAGTACCATCTTTCTTCTTCACAAATAGCACAGGAGCTCCCCAAGGAGAAACACTGGGGCGAATAAATCCTTTGTCCAACAACTCCTGTAATTGCACTTTCAACTCCCTCAATTCTGCTGGTGCCATTCTGTAAGGAGTAATAGAGATAGGAGTAGTACCAGGCAACAATTCAATACCGAACTCCACCTCTCTCTCAGGAGGTAACCCTGGCAACTCCTCTGGAAATACATCCGGGAACTCAGCAACTGTGGCAATGCTATCAATAGGGGAACCCTTCACTCTAGTATCCACCACATGAGCAAGATAGGCTTCACACCCCTTTCTAATCAACCTCCTGGCTGCAACAGCTGAAACAAATAAGGAGGCTAGCTGTTCCTGCTCATTAGATACTATCACCTCTCTACCATCACCCGTTCTCAAAGAAACAATTTTCTTTTTACAATCCACCACAGCTCCATGTCGAGATAGCCAATCCATACCTAAGATCACGTCATATTCCTTAAATGGCATCTCAATCAAATCCCCAAAGAACTCCTCACCCTGCACCACTACTGCACTATCTCTATGCACCTTACTCACAACCACACTATGCCCTAACGGATTTGTCACCAACACATCAAATCCTAGGGACTCAGCATGCACATCAAATACAGGCAAAACAGATGCACTAATATATGAATGCGTGGAACCCGGATCAATCAAAGCAAGTACTGGAGTATTAAATAAAGAAAAAGTACCAGCTATGACTGCCGATGTATCTGGCTGCCTCTGCATAACATACATCCTCTGGGAAGATCCAACCTCCTCTGGTCTACCCTCCCTGGATGTAGCACCTCCTCTAGAACTGAATCCTGGTCTACCTCCCCGGCTGGCACCTCTGCCTCCTCTACCTCCCCTCACACTAGCTCGAGAAGCAGCAGAATCAACTGGCATCTGCTCCTGCCTCTCAGGACAGTCTCTCACAAAGTGGTCAGGTGATCCACACCTGAAGCATACCCCTGATCTACTATGCCTCCAACAAACCCCCCCATGTCTTCCACCACACTGGTTACACACAGGTAAGGTGGATCTCTGAACTCCAGGAGTAGGAGCACTCGCTACTGAAGCTGCAGGTCTAAATCTCTGCCTCTGGAACTGTACTGACCTACCCGCTGGTCTCTGGCTCCTACTACTCCGAGGAACAAAACTTCCTCTACCCCTCTTTGCAGAAGAAGACCCTGCCTCAAACTGGGGCCACCTAACCCTAACCTCTTCCTCTGAAGCAGCTGCAATAACTTGAGCTCGCTCTACACTTCGAGCTGCTGCCACTAGCTGTGAGAAATCCTGATATCTGGATCCAGCCACTAAGCACATGATCGAGGGCCTCAATCCCTCCTCAAATCGCCGACATCTATCAATCTCATCAGCAATGATACCTCCAGCATACTGACTTAGTCGAATAAACTCAACTTCATACTCAGTTACAGTCTTGCTATCTTGCTTCAAGCTTAAGAACTCCATCTTCTTCATGTCCTTATACTCCCTAGGAGTATACTTCAACTCAAATTCCCTCAGAAAATCAGTGTAAGACAATGTTGGAGGATCATCCATAGAATGGGGCACCGTCTTCCACCAATCGTAGGCGTCCTTCTGTAGCAAAGATCTTGCATAGTCAAATTTTTCCTCAGGGGTGGCTTGTAACTGAATAAAGATCCTCTGTACTTTGTCAAGCCACTGTTCTGCTACAGCTGGATCAGTAGTACCAAGGAAATCCTCTGCTCCATATTTCCTTAGCTTATCATAGTGCCTCACAGATACCAAAGGCTGAGGGGGTGGTGGCGGTGGCTGTGGTTGCACTGGTGCTGGCCTCAAAGCCTCTATCACATGCCTAACCCAAGCTGGCGGAACCTCCTCCCCAGCTGGTCTCCCCGACACCGAAGCAGGTGCCTCCCCAGCACTAACAACCCTAGCTCCATCATCAGGGGCAATACTCTCGGCACTACCCTCAACTGACTGTCGTGAATGAGAATCCATCACAACCTAACACTGCAAACACAGCAGATTATATCTTATTAAAGATCAGAGACTGCCAATCTCAAACGTATATGTTATTCAAAACCACTTTTTAAAATCAAAATAGTCTTTTTCTTACATTTTACCTAGGTTGAGAATCTCAAACCTAGGCTCTGATACCAAAAATTGTAACACCCCTTCCCGACCTACATGTGCAAGCTGAGTAGAGGCGCCACCCTAACCTAATGTTGCTACCAATTTTACTTAGTCAAATTTTAGTTCCGATTTTTACAAAAATTTTGCCATAGTTTCGCCTAAAAATTGAGTCCCAAGTGTCGACAAAACCGGTTTTTTTTCTTATTTTTAAAAACATTTTACACAAACCAATGCAAACAAAACCATTCTCAGTACACTCCCAATAAATCCCCCTTGTAACCTCAACTACAACCTGCAAAAAGGATTTACACTTCTAGTACAACATAAAATAAAGGTTTTGTGACAACCCCCATATTTAAATATTACACAGCGGAAGTTATAAAATATTTACATATTAAACATTTCTTTACAAAATATAAAGAAATATACATGATTGGCAAGTCTGCTCTGATCTTTAAGCTCCCAAAATGGATTCAACAAGGTCTACTCTCACTTGGTCTTGATGAACTCTCGGGTTCAACTCTATCCACTCTATTACCTGCGCGATTAAACACTATCGCGCTAAGCCAACGGCTTAGTAAGATAAAACATGCTAATGGTATGCTTTAATGTAATGCAATGCCACATATGTTATTGATAAGATCAACATCATAAATATAAAGTTAACACATAATTATGCATTTCACAAATCATAGTCATATGAGCATACCACATTTCAACATCTTTCCACATTCAACATTACTCAATCATACTCAATAACCAACATCTCATTTAATTAACTCATAACATTATTTAGGACATTCATATAACCTTGACACCTATGGGCCCAACAAGTATTTAATACGATATTCAGAGTTCAGAGTTACTGCTTTGGTTCATAGTCACAATAATCACGCCCGTAGGCAATGTATATACATGTATCTCTATCCATGGATAGTGTAACAGACCCAGTCTCTTGGATCATCAACTCAACACATATGAGGAGATCCTCAACCCGGCAAGACTGTTACAAATCATATATCTCATATTCACAATTCTCATAGTGTAACAGACCCAGTCTCTTGGACCATCAACTCAACACATATGAGGAGATCCTCAACCCGGCAAGACTGTTACCTTTTATCATTTCTTAGGCATGCCGCCCAAATCCAGAACTCTGAAACTGAATAACATATTAAACAAACAATTCATTTATTATATAGTTACCATTTCCATTCTCAAATTCTCATCACATTTAGGCAAACATGCCTTCTTTCTTTCAATATCATCATCATAGCCAATCACAATGGCATTGTCTCATATCATGTCTTATTTGAATTATCATTTCAATTTCAATGTATATTATTCATGAAACACATAACCATTCACAATGCATAACATAACATTGTTCAATCTCAACAATGCAATTAGGGCAAAGAACAATTGATATGATTCATATAAATAATACATTCTGGTTTTAGACTCCATTTTATCCTTATTTTGAAAAATTGTATAAAATAATCTACTTGACTAAAAATTCTAAAATTTTTACAGAATTTAGTTTTGTATCTTAAAATCATTCCTTTAAAATTTCAGATCAAACTGAACACAAAATCTTGGTCAAATAGTTCACCTAACCAGACTGCCCCAATTGCCCTGCATCCTGGCAGCAGTTCTGAACTTTATATCAAATTCAATCAACGTGGTTCCAAATTATTTTTCTCAAATACTAGACTCACTAAGCAACAACATATCCAAAATTCAATTGGATATGATTTTTCTACATTTTATTAAAAATCCCGAAATATAGCTGTCTCAGTTAAGGTACCTGCTGGAACAGTTCTACTAAAAATAATCTTTCTAAACTCATAACCATTCCAAAATCGAATCAACATATTTTTCAGTCATTCTAGACTCATAGAGGCACAACATATCAAAAATTCACTTCAAGAACATTTTTTCTATAATTAATTAAAAATCATACAAGTCACAGCCTTTACTAATTGTAAAACAGAAAAAGAATTTCACTAAACACAACTCATCTCATCATCAAACCAACAAACCCTAATTCCTTTCTCACACCACTTCCAAAGAATTGAAGAAATTAAAGAAAAGATCTTACCTTAAATGAAGAAATCCACAAATCTTTAACCAAAACCCTTGCTTCCTTCTTCAAATTGCTTCAAACCTCAAGATCACCTCTCTTTCTCTCTTGGTTTTTGGAGAGCCGGCACCTCTTGAAAGAAAGAAGGAAATGATGAAGACACAAAGTCAATTTTTGCTTTTAATCTCCACCAAGTGATCTTATCCAAGCAATTACCAAAATGCCCTCAATCATATAACTAACTTTTTGTCTCATATAAGCCCTTATATGTAATTGCACACTCAACACAAAAATATCTCTCTTCCATTGACTCTATATTTGACCAATTTATATGTTATATATATCATCATATACACAACATATACATTTGTTTCTACACCCTAAATTTCTTCTCCAAAACACATATACATATATTTTTCTTTTCTCAATTTAAACCAACAACAACAACAACAACAACAACAACAAAAACACTTCTAGGGCATGCATAGGGATATTACAAGTTTCAATTAGGGTGATTCAATTCATGATGGGGCTGAACAGTACTTATGAACAAGTAAGGAGTCAAATTATTAATATGGATCCTCTGCCTTCTCTAGACAAGTCTTATTCTATGGTGCTTAGAGATGAAAGATAGAAGCTGATTAATATCAGCTATAATACTGATGTGGTAGAGGGTAGTGCATTAATTGCTAAGGCTGTTAATTCTAGAAATAGTTTCGTCAAGAAGAAATATGATGGAGATAAGAAGGATAGGTATTAGCGGACCTCTTTTATTATATTTTTTATATTGCTCTAATTTTTGCCTAGTCCGCCCATGTGGGTTTTCGATACTAGCGAGCTGTCCTAATTTTTGCCTATGTCGTCCTTGTGGGTTTTCAACTTAGAGGACTCTTTTTTTTTAAATTTAATTTCCCTCACAGATTTGGCTTCAGGAGCATCTCTGCTTGCTTGATACTCCATCCATGGATTTTGCCAGATATCTGCCATGGCATCATTCCGCTAGGAAGCTACTCCATCCTGCTTCTTCATATGCTGACTGGGTTGACTGGATCCACTCACGCACTGAAGTCAACATCCATTGGTTGGTACCTTGGTGGAAGATTTCTTGTATTACCATGCAAACATACTTGATGTATGTTCCTCTTGCTACTCATCGTCGAGGTACTTGCTATGATCCTCGTCGGCTTAGCTGTCAGTACGGAGCTGAGCCTCACGATTCTAAATTCACTCCCAATTTAAACATGCCTTGCTTGATTGAAGCCTACTTGGATCGGTTGAGGCAAAGCTGGCCTGCATGTTACACTTATTGTCTACCATAGATTTTACATTTGTCAATTCAGAAAGTGTATTGTTAGGATTAAAAAATAATTAAAGTAATAAAAGATGCTTCTTTTCCTTTTATAATTTGTCATCATCTTTTGCTATTGTGTTCATTTATTTCATCCATATCTGGTCAAATACTTATAACAATGCACATAGAACATTTTTAATATTAATTCTGTTTTATTAAATTGGGGAACAACCAAACATAAAGCCAGTATACATAAGATCACTCCTGTTGACAACTAGCCCTTTCTAGTTTTCTAATTGACGATTTTCTCTCATTTAGCTCTAATTGTTGCCTAGCTCGCCCTTTCGGATTTTCAGAACTAGCAGACTGCTCTAACTTTTGCCTAGGCCGCCCTTTTTGGGTTTTCAACCTAGCGAGCTCTTTTCTTTTCTTTTTATACATAAAACCTCTTCAATCTATCAATGTTCAATAGTTCACTAAACTCATTACTGTCCATGTCTGATAACTTCACTGCACCCTTATTCATGATTTGTTTCATAACATATCGCCCTTCCCATCTAGGCCTAAACTTGCCTCTTAGATTAGATACATTAGGCTTACATTGTTTCAACACTAAATCCCTGACTTTGAGTTTTCTGATCTTAACTCTTCTATTATAAGCCCGAGCTATCTTCCTCTGATACAGTTGATGATGATATAGTGCTTTTAACCTTCTCTCTTCTAGTAAAGCTAACTGTGTGCTCACTACCCATTATGTTTCAGGCAGTTCAGCTTCCAAGATCACTCTCAACGACTTAATCATAATTTCAATTGGCAACACTGCTTCCATCCCATAAACCAAAGAGAACGGTGTCATTCTAGTAGGTGTTCGCACACTTGTTCTATATCCCCATAAAGCAAAGGGAAGCATCTCTGACCAATCCTTGTAAGTCTTGGTCATCTTGGATAGAATTTGCTTAATTGTCTTGTTTGTTGCATCTACCGCACCATTAGCCTTTGGTCTATAAGGAGAGGATCTGTGATGATGGATTCGGTACTTCGAGAATAAATATTTAACTGCTCCTTGAAACTGTACCTCATTGTCTAATATCACATTGTGCGGGACTCCATACCTGTAAATGAGGTTCTTTTCAATAAAACTAGCCATTTGACTTGTGCCCAGTTTGTTGAAGGATTCAGCTTCGACCCATTTTGAAAAATAATCTACTACTACTACAATAAAACGGTGACCGTTTGAGGTTGTCAGATGTATCTCTCCTATAATGTCGATACCCCAAGTGGCAAAGGGCTAGGGTGAAGACATAGAATGCAATTCTTCAAGAGGCATGTGATTCAAGTTACCATACATCTGACATTGATGGCACTTCTTTACGAACTCTATATAATCTCTCTCCATGGTCAACCCGTAGTAACCTTGTCAAATAATCTTCTTAACTAGGGTCAAACCACTCATATGCGGTCCGTAACTTCCCGCATGTATTTCTAACATGATATACTCCACTTCAGGCTTCCTCAAGCATCTCAAATGCACCCCATTAGGCCATCTTCCATATAACTCTCCATGGAATGTGATGTATTGCAAAGACCACTGCCTTATGGATCTTCTTTCTTTCTTTGTTGCCCCTGACAGGTATTCCCTTTCCTCCAAAAATCATCTTATAGTATCATACCACGCATCATGGTCTGTATCAATTTCCATGATTGTCTCATATTCATAGCAAGGAGTTGATGAACTAGTCAAAATTAGAGGCTTAAGGAATAAACTGACAGGATTTTCCCATACCGAAGCCAATGTGGCTAGGGCATCAACCATCTGATTTTCTTCTCTTGATAGATGTATAAACCTACACTCCTTAAAGTTCTTCTTCATCATGGTCAAGTAATGGTGGTATGGTTTTAATTTTTCTTCTTTCAACTCCCATTCTCCATTTACTTGGGATACTACTAGCAATGAATCACCAAAAACTTCCACCTTATCCACCTTCATAATCATTAGGGTTTCCAAACCGAAAATATAAGCTTCGTACTCCACCATATTATTGGTTGCCCTGAATTTCAACTTTTTGGCTAAAGGGATAAGTTCCCCTTCGGGCGATTCTAGTATGACTCCCAAACTTGCTCCTTTCCTATTTGTTGCTCCATCAAAATACATTTTCCACCCTTGTACTTTAATTGCCTCTAAATGTTCATTCGGAAATTCCAAGATTACCTCTTTGTTATCTGGTAATGGTTGTTGGGCCAAGAATTCTGCCACTGCTCTACCTTTGAATGTTTTCCTGGTTATATACTCAATCTCAAATTCTTCTAATATTATTAACCATCGACCATATTTCCCAATCAAAGAGGGTGTCTCCCTTAAGTATTTCATTGGGTCCAACCTAGAAATTGTTTGCACACTATACGATTAAAAGTAATTCCGCGACTTCTTAGAAGACCAAACCACGGCTATACAGGTCTTTTCAATGATACTATACTTAATTTCATAAGGTAGGAGCTTTTTACTCAAATAGTAAACTGCATGCTCAATCCCTGACTCATCTGCTTGGGCTAGCATGGCTCCTATTGACTCTTCTTCTACTGCTAAGTATAGTAATAGAGGTTTGCCGGGTTTAGGTGGTTTTAAAATAGGTGGATTCAGCAAATACTCTTTTATTCGTTCAAAGGCCCTTTGACATTCTTCATTCCACAGGACTGGGTGATTCTTTTTAAGCAATTTGAAGATAGGCTCACAGATTGTTGCGAGCTTTGCTATAAATCTGCTAATATATTGTAATTTACCAATAAATCCCTGAACTTCTCTCTCCGTCTTAGGGGCTGGCATATCCCTGATTGCTTTAACTTTGTCAGGATCAATCTCAATGTCATTCGGACCAATCACATGTCCCAATAATTTTCCTGAGGTAACCCCAAGCACATACTTCTTCGGGTTTAATCTTAGCTTATATTTCAATGCTCTATCGAAAAATAATTCTACGTTTTGGAAGTGTTGTTCCCTTGTATCCGATTTCACCATCATATCATCAACATATACTTCAACTTCTTTATGCATCATGTCATGAAATAGTGTGGTGGCCATCCTTTGGTAGGTTGCTCCAGCATTCTTTAAGCCGAACGACATCACCCTATAACAAAATATACCCCAAGTAGTAATGAAAGCAGTTTTGGCTTTATCCTCTTAGGCCATTAACACTTGGTTGTATCGGGAAAATCCATCTACAAACAAGTGTAGCACGCTAGAGGCTGCACTATCAATGAGAACATCTATATGAGGTAAAGGAAAATTGTCTTTAGGGGAAGCCTTGTTTAAATCTCTATAGTCCACACAGACCCTTATTCTTCCATCTTTCTTTGGCACGGGTACTATGTTGGCTAGCCAATCTGGATATTCTATCACTTCAAGGAACTTTACTCATTTTTGTTTAGTGACCTCTTCTTTAACCAATTCAGCCCACTCAGGTCTTAAATGCCTAAGCTTTTGTTTGACAGGTTTTATGTGAGTGTAAGTAGGAATAAGATGTTTGACTATGTCTCGATCTATTCCAGGCATATCCTCATAAGACCAAGCAAATACTTCTTTATATTTTTTGAATATTTTTTCAAATCTCTCTCTCTCATCAGGAGTAAGGTCGGATGCTATGCTAATGTTTTTAGGATTTTTGATTATTCCCAAATTTAATTATTGTGTGTTAAAAGAATTAATATTAAAGATGCTCATGCAAATGCTATTTGAATGTATGCGACCATCAGGAGAAACATCACACAAGTAAGCAAAATCAGACTTTATTGCATTCATTTTGGAAAAGACAACATCATCATCCTCATACAAAGTAGGCAAATTAAAATCAAAATCAAAATCATTGTTCTCAAAATCATAAGGCAGAATGTCTACAAACTTCTCTTTAAACAAGGTAGCAATCTCCTCCGGAGTCTTCTCGGCTTTCAGGACAGCTTCTTTCTTCTCTTCTGGACTGGATTCTTTGTTGGCTGGCAGGGTGAGCTCTTTCGTCACTTGCTCCACTAGCTCGGCAACATCTGCAAAAATTTCAAAACCTGGGATCAACTTTCCCATGAACATGATTGGCTCGCTTTCCATGGAGTGGTCCCATGTCTGGAGCTTTGACAAAGATCTCTTCAAGTGGTGGGAAGCTCATCTTCTCATTCTTCTTTGGCTGGGCATTGTTGCCTTCATCATATCCCAACCCCTTCTTGGAAGTTTGAGTTCTAAAATCTGGCAGCTTTGTCAAACCGGCCTTACCCTTTCCAAGACCAGCTTCGGGAAGGTAGTTCATGCTCTTCATCATATTCAAGACTTTGGAGTCCACTACTTCATCATCAAAAATTGCAGCTACTTGGAAACCATTGAGAGGCCTCTCAATCATTAGAGCATTAACAACCTCATTATCTTCGGCCTCGATGACTACTGTCTCATCTCCGTTAGGGAACTTGATCTTTTGATGAAGGGTGGAAGGAACTCTACCAAGATGATGAAACCATGGACGTCCCAAAAGTAAGGCAAAGGTAACAGGTATGTCCAAAACAACAAATTCAAATAATAGATTCAATTGGACCAACCTTGACAACAGCTTTGAAAGTTCCTTCGGCATATCTCTTAGTGTTGTCATAAGCCCGAATGGTTACCGCGGTCGGGTTTAGATCCCTTGTTGACATGGCTAGCTTTGGCAATATTTTAAGTGGACAAACATTTATGGCGGACCCATCATTGACCATTACACATGGAGTCCTTTTCCCTTTGATTTCTATTTTGATAAAGAGAGGGCGGATGTGATCTCTCCCCTCCTCCGGTAAATCCGCATCTGAGAAAGAAACCGCTCCCATATTAACTTCACTCTTCTCTTGAATATCTTCACATTTCATTACTCCTCCAATTTTTATGAAGTTGATCAGCTCCTCTAGTTTTGTGGAGGTAGAAACTGGCATGCTAGCCAAGGCCTTGGCCATAGTCTCTCAGTGTTTTTTAGAAGTAGCCAATAAGTCCCAAATGCTAACACTTGCTTGGGTTCTTTTCAATTGCTTGACCATAGTATCATCTTCCTCTTCCTTATTCCTTACTTCAACTTCCTTTCCCTTATTAATTTCTACCTCCTTAGGTGGTGGCCTTGTATAAGGCTTACCGGATCTAGTGTTCATTACTTCATCTTCTTCGGGCTCGGACCAGGTCCATTCCTCCTTCTTGGATACAAGATCATCATCACTATCGTTTGAATCCCAAAACCCATTGACAACACAAATTGCTACTTCTTTACCCACCATAGCTTGATTTTGCCAAATACCTCTTCTTCTTTGGTTGCTTCTCCACCCACATCTTGGAAAGAAGACATGACAAAATCTTGATGCAAACCCCCTCCAATCATGAAGGTTGCCGGTGGAGGTACTCTATTGAACTTTGGTAATGGATTGTCTTTAGTGTTCGGCTTGTTGGGCTCGGGCAACTTTCCACTATCAATTAAATTTTGGATCTCATGTCTCAACCTCACACATCTATCCGTGTCATGCCCTTGCATTTGATGAAACTGACAAAATGCTTTAGTGTCAAAATTAGGTGGGAGAGGGTTAGGCAAAGGACGAGGATTTAAGGGTTGTAATGATAAGAGTATTTTTATACTTGTTTTTAGTATGATTTTGATGTGTTTTTAGTCAATCTTTCATTTGATTTTGGTTTAAAGTTTGTTTTAAGTGTTTGTTTTAGGTTAAAGTGGAAAAATTCCCTTGGATGATCAAAACAATCAAGAAAGAGCATGAATCAAGCAAGACATGGCCAAGCCAAAGCAAGCTTGGCCGTGTCCCTCAAAATTATCATCAAACAGTAGCTGAAATGGCCAAGAGACATGGCCAAGCCACTTGGCATGTCTCACCCAAAGAACATAAACCAAAGAACTAAGCAAAGAAGGAAAAATGAAGAACAGAAGCTGACACTGGCAGGTGACACGCCCAAGCCAGTCGGCCACAAGCTTGGCCGTGTCCCATGCCTAACCAAAGAACAAAAGAAGAAAAGAAACAAGTAGAAGGTGACAAACCCAAGTGACACGGCCAAGCCAGTGGCTGTGTCACATGACACGGCCACAAGCTTGGCCGTGTCACTCCTTAAGAACAAAAGAAAAGAAAGAAAGAAAGAAGAGGCAGTGATGGACACGGCCAAGTGGCTTGGCCGTGTCCCAAAGAAAAACAAGATACACGGCCAAGCCACTCATGGCTTGGCCGTGTCACCCATTAAAAACCCTGATTCTTTTGCATGGGTTGAGGAACAAGTGGGAGACAAATGAATTACTTTTGTCAAATGAAAGAAAAATAAAGGAAAAGCCTGCCTAATTGATGGAAAGAAAGATTAAACAAAGAAAATAGTGGGGAACAAGGTATGGGGTGTGAGTTGGAAGGCATGGATTTGAGCTTGGAATGAAATAAAAAGAGAAGAAGATGAAGATGAGAGAGAGCTTCTGCAGAGGGCTGGAGGTTTGTGTAGAAAACAGAGAACAGAGGTAGAGAAGAGAGGTTTGAGAGGAGGAGGCTGTGCATACACGTTTTGGGCAAGGAGAGAGTGACACTTTCCTTGACTCTTCATCTTCATCCTCCATTTCCATCCTCTCTAGCATCTGCATCTTCCATTGGCACCTCCTGGAGATTGAAGAAGCTACATTGAAAGGGGTTTTTCTATTTTCTCCTTTTATGTATTTTAATGTTATTGTTGTTGTTGTTGTTGTATTAAGTGTATTGAACATGAACTAAATCATTCTCTATCTAGATGTTAATGAACCCTAGCTTATTTGTATGATTGGATGCTTTTAATTGATTGAGTTGTTTTATTCTTATGATGGTTAATGATTATTGCCAATTGATGATAGCATGCTTATTGATTGGTTGCCATTTTCATATTATTGACTTGAGAAAGCTTGATATGAATTGATTACTCGTAAGGGTTGAGGATTGATTGGGGTGCTAGAGATAGACCTACAAGATCCTTTGGTTTATAGTTCCTTGCTCTTAATGCAAGATCTATTTAATTGTGTTTGAGAAGAGATTCCGGCACTCTACTTAGTGATTAGGGATTAATTCACTCGAGAGAGGTTTTAGTCTAAGTTAGAGGAATGCCAATTCAACTCTATCATGTAATGTAATTGAGGCTAGGGGGATTCAATATCTAGATAGTATCTTTATCATCAAACCTTTTTACACAACACACAATTTATCTTTACTTGCATTTATTTAAGTTAATTGTCTTTAGTTACAAAACATCATAAAAATATTAATTTGCTAAACAACAGTTAAGATTTGCACTAGTGCTTTTCCTTGTCCTCAGTGGAACGATAACTCACTCACTACTTTATTACTTGGGCGACCCGTGCACTTGCGGTAATGTCTATAGCACTAGGCGTGACGCACTAAGTTTTTGGCGCCGCTGCCGGGGACAATGGTTTCAATACTAGTAATATAATTAAGACTGTTGATTTAGTTTTATTTTTTTTATCAAGAATGTTTGTAAATTGTTTGATTGTTTTTCTTTGAATTGTTTGTTTGTTTTATGTAAATTTATTTGTTTGTTGTGTTTGAATTTGTTTGTTTGTTTGTTTTTCTTTAAATTGCTGAGTGCCTTTTGAAAAGATGCAGTTTTTAAGGCACGGGGGAGTTTATGATAGGGACTATAATTCTAACATGGTATGTGCAGCATGTGGCAATGCAGGACATAGTGCCAATACATGTTCATTTGGTTTCCAACGATATTAAGAATGGCACGAGGAGGAATATGACTACCAAAATTGCTAGCAATACCAAAATTTCCAGCAGATTGGTGGTAATGACCCATATTCCAATTCGTATAATCCAAGCTGGGAAAGCCACCAAAATTTTTCTTGGGAAAACCAGCAGTACATTCCACCTCAATAATTTTTTCGGCCTTGCCAAAGAAGTTCTTACTTTCAAGAACAATTTTCAAACCAAGACCACCTTAAGGAACCTACATTGGAGGATAAGTTAAATGCCTATATTCAAAGACACACGCTGAATCAAGATCACCTTAAGGAACCCACTTTGGAGGAAAGATTGAATGCATTCATTCAAAATAGCTCACAAAATGTAGATCAACCTAAGAAACTTACTTTGGAGGAGTGAGTGAATGCCTTCATTCAAGATACCGAAAAATTTCAATGCGATCAATACATAGTGGAAGATAAGTTGAGGTCTGAATTTTTGCAAGAAACATAGAAGAGGTTGGACGCTCTAACTGGGCAACTGGCACATCAACTCCAAGCACACCAAAAGGAAGAATTTCCTAGCCAATTGGAGCAAATTGAGGTAATCACAAATTTGAGAAATGAACAGGTAATATATAACAATTTTTGTGATTTCTTTGATGCAGAGACTAATCAAGAAGACAATGGCGAGGAGATACAATCCAGCATGGAGGAGCCAACCCAATCAACGGAGGAGGAAAATTTGGAGGCATCAACCTCACCCAAGTTGCATGAAACCTCTGATCCTTATAGGCCATCAAGTCCATCAATAGGTAACCTGAAGGATGAGAAGCAAGGCATGCAACTTTCTGACATCTATGACATGCACTCCCAAGGAGATATTGAAAACAAGTTTGAGATGGGCATGCCCTAAGAAGAAGAACATGAAATGCCCAATTTAGAACTTGAGGAGTGTAAACTAATTTTAAATGCTGAGGTTGTTGAGAGGGGACTTGACATTGTTAAAGTAGATGAAATGTGACACCCCCATACTCTATATAAGTACTATACATATACCTGGTATACATACAATACGTATATAAAGTATAAGAATGTCACTTTTCGTTTTACTTTAAAACCCTTTATTCAAGTTCAAGCGATATTACATTAAATTAAAGAACATTTATGAAAATCATTATTGTTATAAAAAATAAAACCTAAATAAAATTATACATGTATGCATCACCTTCTAGTTGGTCTCGAGACACTCTTACCCTTCTCGTGGCATCACAGCTAGACTTCCAGATCAACCGCATAAATACCTGCGCGATTAAACATCCGCGCTAAGCCCAAAAGCTTAGTAGTACAACTAAATAATAAAATACACTTTACCAAAATTATCATACCTCATATGTTTAGCATTATGTTTTATTGTTCTCTTACCACATTTTCCTTTCTCAATGCATTCTTCATAAGTTCCCACTAATCTCATATACATAAACATATACATTAATTCAACCAATTACCATTCAAAGACTTATTCAACACCTTTACGAAAGCAATTCTCACAAATTTCATATTCATATATATATATTTTACACATCACACTTTATTTTTATAAAATCATATATCAAGAAAGTCCCTCAAAACATATTCACCTTCAATACATCAATGCACATATTACAAAAGCATACTTCATAACATTATTTTATCCACAATTCATCAAACATGAATCATACTTCCAATAAAGGCAGTTATAGATCTCATTACTCATTTATTTCAACATTTAATATCACATTGACAACAAAGACAGACTCGGGCCCAAACAACACACTAATATGTTATTCAAAGTTCAGAGTTACTGCTTTGGTCCATAATCATAATCATCAAGCCCGTAGGCATCATCTATATATATATATATCTCTATCCATGGATAGTGTAACAGACCCAGTCTCTTGGACCATCAACTCGGCAAATCTCGAGGAGATCCTCAACCCGGCAAGACTGTTACTATAATTAACATTTCACATTTCACATTTATCGAGTAACAGACCCAGTCTCTTGGACCATCAACCCGACTAAATCGAGGAGATCCTCAACCCGGCAAGACTGTTACAAATCATATATCTCATAATCACAATTAGCATAGTGTAACAGACCCAGTCTCTTGGATCTCAATTCATCTCAAATTGAAGAGATCCTCAACCCGGCAAGACTGTTACCTTTCATTTTATAGGCATGCCTCCAAACTCAGAACTCTGAAAATGAATAACATATCAGACACACAATTCATCTATTATTTCATTATCGATTCTCATCATCATCTAGGCAAACATGCCTCACTTAATTCAATTGAATCATCACAGCCAATCACAATGACTTCATATCACATTTGAGTCATCATTGCCAAGAACAATGGCTTCATATCACACTATATCTCAAATCACATTTCAAGTTTCATCATTGATATATGCAACATCAATTACATTACTAAACAAACATATCATGAATCAATCATACCATATAGGCATGCTTCAATCATAACATTAAAGTAATTCATCATCAATGATCTCATGATATTCCACATTATACACAACATGCCATTATTCATATGCATCATCAATCTACATATAATACAATACAATTCATGAGATTGACAATGCATAAAACCTAACATGGTTCATATAATATCAACGTTATCATCAAATCATATTGATCAATTCAATTCATCACTCAAGTATACATAATCAATGACATTGCACATACTTTTTCATTGATCATTATATCTTCCACATTTCCTATATTATCATTGATATATTCATACATAACAATTTACCTTATTCAAGAACTTAGAATCCTCCATATACATTTGGTTGGATCATTATCGTTTTAAGTGTGTTTAGGTACAAAAGACATTTGAAGATCCAACAATGTTTGAAGACCAAATAACAAACACATTTGCAAACACCCTCAAGGGACACGGCCAAGCTTGTGGCCGTGTCTCTCAATACAATCATCCAGTAGCAAACACACCCAAGGGACACGGACAAGCTTGTGGCCGTGTCACTCAACACCAATTCAAGCAGTAGCAAACACGGGCAATGGACATGGCCAAGCCAGTGACCGTGTCTCTCAACACACAATTCAGTACCAGACACGGGCAAGGGACACGGCCGTGTCTCTCAACATAAATCAGACAGTAACAAACACAGGCAAGGGACACGGCCAAGCCAGTGGCCGTGTCTCTCTAAAACTCATCCAACACGGCCAAATTTGCCCTAACTTGGCCGTGTCTCTCATAACTTGGCCGTGTCCTACAATAATTTAAGACCAAACACTCGAAATTCATCCAAACCAAACCCCAAATCAACATTTCATCATTTTCCTTACAATTATCTCAACTCATCATCACTTAGATGTTAATTTCACACATTTATATACTTCAATCTCTTGTTATCATCCACTTACACACCAATCAAACCAAACATAACCTAAATCCAAAAGAAATCCAACTAAGAAGATAAAAACTTATATATATAAGTATAATCAATAAATTCAACTCAAGAGATGAGTACTTACCTAAATATGTTGCCAAATCTTCATCTCCATCTTCAATACTCTTAAAATCCTTAAGAAATTTTGATGAAGATCACCTTTCTCTCTCTTTCTCGTGCTCTCTTATCCACGAAGAAGAAGAACAGAAGAAGAAGAAAGAAAGAAGGTTCTCCTCCCTTCCTTCGTTCTTATCTCATATATATATAATAATAATAATAATAATAATAATAACAATAACAATAATAATAACAATTATAACAATTATACCATTAAATCTCCACCACACACAATTCCTTTTGACTTTCTTCTTCTTTTCTCTTTTTGTCCTTATCATCATTATTATTATTCATTAATTATACAAATATATATATATATATATACAACACACTTTTCCTACACCATTTTATACATCATGTATATGTGATGTATATGTGGGTATATGTATATGTCATATATTTTGCATTTATTTTTCCTACATCTTCTCTTCACTTCTCTTCTCTTTCCCTTCAATACACACATTGAATCCAAATACAACAATAACCCCAACACTTTTAGGGTATAATATGGGATATTACATGAAAAAATGATCCAACCAACTTTGGTTGAATTTCAAGAATCCCAAAAAGTCATCCCTTCTACTTTTGGTAGTAAGGAAGAGCAGAAATCTGATATGCCCATGTTGCACAAAGACAAAACTTATTACCAAGTTCCTATAGTACTGGAGGATCACCCTGAGGCAACCTTCACATGTCCCTTTGGGACAATTTCTCTTCAAGGAATAATATATAGGGGTTGCCATGCATTGGGCGCACTTCAATGTTGCATGTTGTTCATCCTCTTAGTCATGGGCTGCAATTGTATTATGGGGGGAAGAAGCCCTACATATCGCATATGGGAGCGGTGGAAATCAGGTTTCATCTAAACTCTCTTTTAGTTTATGCATGCTCACATTGAGGACAATGTGAAATTTTAAGTGTGGGGTGCATATTGTGTTTTGTGTTTTTAATATTGTGTTTTGTGTTTTTAATTTTAATTTATTTTTGTGTTAGTTTAGTTAATGTTTTTCATGTTTTCTTTGAATAAATGAATTTTGGAAAGTTCAATTGTTATAAATTGTTGACTGATGACCTTTGAATTTTTGAAGCATGAATTTGAGAATTGAGTAGAATTGGTGCTTATTGTCAATTTTGTTGGTTTTTCCTTGCATTACCATTAACCTATTGAGAAATTGAGCCATCAACTTATTATTCTTTTTGTGGGAAAACATCTTTGATTGATGACTTGCTAGAATTTGCTTTGACATACATTTTAAGATTATATAAAAATTTCAATTTGGCATCAAGATGATTAAGGCAATTAGGTGAACCCACTTTGGCTTAAAAAGACCAACCCTACATTCAACCTTAGTTAGCCAATTTTGAGCCTATTTTATTTTCCCTTTATTTCTTTTTCACAACACCATTAACGTGAACCTTGTTGTTTTAACTCTTACCCTTTCATTAGGTCAAGAGCATTTTAAGAGCGTTTATGACCAAGTGTTGTGTTGAATTAAGTGTGGGGTTAAAGTTAGTAGTGTAACACCCCTATATCCCGTATACGTACACAGCATGCTAAAACGATCGTAATATACATATACTGAATATAGAAATGCCATGTTTTACTTAACAAATGACTCATCCTTTTTCAAAATCATAAACAAGTTTAAATCATTTAAAAGAAGTTATGAAATACAATCGACTCAATGTTTATTAAATACACAGCGGAAAGTGTAACAAATATTTACAAATACATATATATTAAAACTCAAGTTTCAACAAAACATAAATATATACAAGTTTGGCAGTATGTCTTCGATCTTTACGCTTCACTAGCAACACTTCAAGACCTAGCCTATACTCGGCCTAGCGGAACTCTCCGGTTCTTCCCTGTTATCTGCGCGATAAATCATAATCGCGCTAAGCCAACGACTTAGTAGTATAATTCACAACACTACTATACTTTGATGCAATGAAATGCCAATATAGTATTTTCAAACATTATACTCTATACATAAGAATATCACCTATCAAGGTTGTACATTGAATCTCATTCTTCATTAGTTTCACTATTCATAAGTCACATTTAACCATAGACAAGCATGGGCCCAAAGACACTAATATGCCATTCAACTTTCAGAGTTAATGTTTTGGTTAAATTTTCACATTTATCATTATCATATTCCAACTAGGCTTCAAGGATTTAGGTTCAACCAAGCTTCAAGGGGAACAAAGCATGCTAAGAATCAACCCAACTTGGCTTCAAGAACCAACCCAACCTAGCTTCAAGGGTTGTAACATCTCAATTAAGCTTCAAGGACTAGACCCAACCAAGCTTCAAGGGGAGTAAAACATGTTAAACTTCAACCCAACTTGGCTTCAAGGATCAAGCCCAACCTAACTTCAAGAGATTGTTACTATTAGGCATGCCACCAACAACAAAACTCTGAAAATAAATAACATATTAGACACACAATTCCTTTATTATTTCATTATCAATTCCATTCTCAATTGAATCATCATAGCCAATCACAATGGCTTCACATCTCATTTGAATCATCATAGCCAATCACAATGGCTTACTTTCTCATTATATTTCAATTCATTTTATAATACTTCATTATTCAAGTATACATAATCAATTTCATTGAACATTATCATCCAAGCAAATATGCTTCAATTATCTCAATTCACATTTCATAAAGTTCATACTATGCAAAACAAAATATTATTGAAATGCAATAATGTGAAATAGGGTTTGTACTTACCTCAGGAACAACTCACACCAATCTACAACCTTACTCTTCCAATAATCCTTCAATACCTGGATTAGGGCAACTCAACTCTTTACCACCTAATCCAAAAGGAATAATACATATGAGATAATAAGACTAAGGTCTAACTAGGGCAAACTCTACACATGACACGCTCACCAACACGGGCGTGTCCCTGACCGTGCCCTAAACTCACAACACAGAAGCTTTGACACACTCAGAACCACGGGCGTGTCACTAAACGTGTAATACATTCTGTCTCACAGAAACATTGACATGTCTAACAACATGGGCGTGTTCATGGCCGTATCAATTCCTCACCAACACAGTAGCTATGACACGCTCAGTGACATGGGCGTGTCATTGGACGTGTCAATACTACAACTACACAGAAGCTGTGACACGCTCAGTGACATGGGCGTGTCACTGCTCGTGTCACCCATCCAACAACACAGAATCATCGACACACCCAAAGTCTTGGTCGTGCTCATGGGCGTGTCAGGCCAAAAATCCAGATTCCGGCCACAACAACACTTAATCCAACAAATCACTTACTTTCACAAACATCCACTTCAACCAAACTTAGCTCAACATACCCAATAACCATTTTAAACTTACAAAAACACCAATACAACTCAAAACACACATCAAACACAACTCATCATCACAAATCCAAAACACAAACCCAACACTTTCTCTTCCAACAAACCTACTCTTTCTTCAATGCAACCCCAAATCCAAAATCACTTGAACCAAACACTCTTAAACACATCTTAATCAAACATATTCACATAACATCAACAATCAACCAACAAACTCAACACATCTTAAAAGAAAATTCAAGGAATCAAGAGGAAACTTACCAAGGATGAAGAAAACTCTTAGATTCCAACTTAATCACTTGAAAACTCCTTAAATCTTGAGTTAAGAAGATCAAATCTCCCTCTCTTGCTCTCTTGATACTGCCGGCCAAAAGGAAAGAAAAGGAAAGGAAAAGAAAAGTGGTACACGAGAGAGAGAAAGAAGGAAAGAAGAAGCAAAGTCAAATCTCAACCACTCTCCTCAAAATCCTCTCCTCCAAGCTTTTATATTAAAATATACAAATATCTCATTCCACTTACTAAATTTTCCATTTCCATTAATTAACTTAATTAATTAATATTATTAACTAATCATCTTTGACTTCCACTAACTTTCTTTGACTTTGACTTGTGTATATGTTGTATATACTTCCATATACACAACATATGCACTCTCTTCTAAATTTCTTATCTCTTTCAATTTAACATATACATTCAATCCAATTAAAACAACAATTATAACAAAACTTCTAGGGCATACTTTGGGATATTACAAGTAGGTTTAAGATTGCAGAAAAAAAATCAAATCAAATCAAATAAAAAGAAGAAAAATAAGAATAATTATTGTTATTGTTGAAAGGGTTGGAATATGTGTGGAAATAATCATTGCAAGATGTAATAAGTGAGTTCCCTTGAAATGTTCTTTCAATGTCAAGAGGTAGTTAAGAGGAAGGTGTTTTGGGATTGTTAGGTTATACATATGATCGGTTACTTCATTCTTGATGTGCTCTTGAACTTAATGATTAAGCTCACATTTCCTAAATGCCATGCCTCTACCTTAGCCCCATTACAACCCAATAAAAGACCTGTTGATTGATGCTTGATTGTAATTAAGTAGTGGAGATTTGATAGATAAGCAAGCCTATGGCAATAATCTTTCATTGATTGTTATGAGTGTAAACACCACCTTGATCAAACACTTTCTAAGAGTTGGTGAGGGAGTGACAATGTAGGTTATGCATGGAAAGCCACTTAATTGCATTGGTATCAATTTTGTTCGATTTGATATCGATTGCGGATTTAAGGATGGGGAAGTTTTGATACATTTTTATAACTCTTGAACTTGACAAAATTTTTGTGTTCAGTTTGTTTTGATTTTAGCCTTTCTTGGGGACAAGCAAGGATTTAAGTGTGGGGTATTTGATAAGAGTATTTTTATACTTGTTTTTAGTATGATTTTGATGTGTTTTTAGTCAATGTTTCATTTGATTTTGGTTTAAAGTTTGTTTTAAGTGTTTTTTTTAGGTTAAAGTGGAAAAATTCCCTTGGATGATCAAAACAATCAAGAAAGAGCATGAATCAAGCAAGACATGGCCAAGCCAAAGCAAGCTTGGCCGTGTCCCTCAAAATTATCATCAAGCAATAGCTGACACGGCCAAGAGACATGGCAAAGCCACTGGCCGTGTCTCACCCAAAGAATAGAAACCAAAGAACCAAGCAAAGAAGGAAAAATGAAGAACAAAAGCTGACACTGGCAGGTGACATGCCTAAGCCAGTGGCCGTGTCACATGACACGGCCACAAGCTTGGCCGTGTCCCATGCTTAACCAAAGAATGAAAGAAAAAAAGAAACAAGCAGAAGGTGACACACCCAAGTGACACGGCCACAAGCTTGGCCGTGTCACTCCTTGAGAACAAAAGAAAAGAAAGAAAGAAAGAAGAGGCAGTGATGGACATGGCCAAGTGGCTTGGCCGTGTCCCAAAGAAAAAACAAGAGACACAGCCAAGCCACTCATGGCTTGGCCGTGTCACCCATTAAAAACCCTGATTCTTTTGCATGGGTTGAGGAACAAGTGGGAGACAAACCAATTGCTTTTGTCAAAAGAAAGAAAAAAGAAAGGAAAAACCTGCCTAATTGATGGAAAGAAAGATTAAACAAAGAAAATAGTGGGGAACAAGGTATGGGGTGTGAGTAGGAAGGCATGGATTTGAGCTTGGAATGAAATAAAAAGAGAAGAAGATGAAGATGAGAGAGAGCTTCTGCAGAGGGCTGGAGGTTTGTGTAGAAAATAGAGAATAGAGGCAGAGAAGAGAGGTTTGAGAGGAGGAGGCTGTGCATACACATTTTGGGCAAGGAGGGAGTGACACTTTCCTTGACTCTTCATCTTCATCCTCCATTTCCATCCTCTCCAACATCTGTATCTTCCATTGGCACCTCCTGGAGATTGAAGAAGCTACATTGAAAGGGGTTTTTCTATTTTCTCCTTTTATGTATTTTAATGTTATTGTTGTTGTTGTTGTATTAAGTGTATTGAACATGAACTAAATCATTCTCTATATAGATGTTAATGAACCCTAGCTTATTTGTATGATTGGATACTTTTAATTGATTGAGTTGTTTTATTCTTATGATGCTTAATGATTATTGCCAATTGATGATAGCATGCTTATTGATTGGTTGCCATTTTCATATTATTGACTTGAGAAAGCTTGATATGTATTGATTACTCATAAGGGTTGAGGATTGATTGGGGTGCTAGAGATAGACCTACAAGATCCTTTGGTTTATAGTTCCTTGCTCTTAATGCAAGATCTATTTAATTGTGTTTGAGAAGAGATTCTGGCACTCTACTTAGTGATTAGGGATTAATTCACTCGAGAGAGGTTTTAGTCTAAGTTAGAGGAATGCCAATTCAACTCTATCATGTAATGTAATTGAGGCTAGGGGGATTCAATATCTAGATAGTATCTTTATCATCAAACCTTTTTACACAACACACAATTTATCTTTACTTGCATTTATTTAAGTTAATTGTCTTTAATTACAAAACATCACAAAAATATTAATTTGCTAAACAACAGTTAAAATTTGCACTAGTGCTTGTCCTTGTCCTCAGTGGAACGATAACTCACTCACTACTTTATTACTTGGGTGACCCGTGCACTTGCGGTAATTACTATAGCACTAGGCGCGACGCACCATGTAACAATCCCTTTCTTTGAAGCTTATTGAGAACCCAAGACATCGGTTTCCCCAATTTTGAAAACTGCCTCCTTGTTCCTTGGCTAGTAGCGTTAACACCGACTGCCTTTTGCATGCTTTGGCTACCAGACTGATAGTTTTCTTTCTCATTCCTTCTTGTTGAAAAATGGTTCTTCTCTCTTTCCCATTCTTCAATTTGCAGACTAGCTTGGAGAAGATCTTTGAAATCACGGATGAGTGTATGAGACATAGTCCACAAAATTCTCATTTGGCCTTTGTCTAATGGACTCCACTTCCATTAAGGTAACTTCAATCTCGACATTGTATCCATATTGTTGGATGAAGGCCTTGTATAGCAGATCCCAACTCTTTTGTGTTCCTTCTTCTAAGGTATTGAACCAATTTTGGATAATAGGATCCAATGAGAATATAAAGTACCTTGGAGTTTGAGCCTTAGTAGCTCGGGCAGACTGCATAGCAGTGATATACTGCTTCACATAGAGGTGAGGATTTCCGATTCCATCAAACTTTGCAAAGGATGGCATCTTAAACTTATAAGGGACCTCCTCATCTTGTTTAAATAGTTTATCGATCTCGGATATCTCTTCGGTTTTCAGTTTCTTTTCAAATTTCTTTTCTAAGTCTGCAATCATCTTTTCAACATCAGAAGTTTTGGTTTTCTCCATAGCTGATCTTTCAACAATCTTTGGTTCTTTCTTCTTGTCTTGAGGATCTTGGTAGTATTGAGCCCAATCATCATCATCATCAATGATCACCTCTTCATCATAAAAAACCACTTCACCAACTTTAGTCTTCCCTTTATCCTTTGGCTTCTTAGTGCTAGCGGATGCTTCGGCATGATTTCCTAAAATTACAGCCAATTGGTTCTTCATGGTCTCAACTAGGGCCTCTTTTATTTCTTCCATCCCGGCATTGAGGGCATCATCCACCATTCTTTGAATTTGTTCGGGCTCCATTGCTTTTGGTGAGCAAGTGATTGAGTCGTTGCTAGATTCTTTGCTTCCGGCGTAGGTCGGATTGTCGTAAGCTTTTGAACTGTCGTAATCTAGGGCTGTGAGCCAGAGAGGATTAATGATATGAGATGCAAATATATGTATGTATGCATGTATGCAATTAACAAACAAGGACAAATAGGACGTTCCTTCCAATCTTATAACATCCACACATGAATGGCGAGTCTCTTTTCCTAGGTATATGGCTAACAAAATACCAACATGGGGTATCTTATTTTTCAATATTTCCCTCGGACGTTTCAACCAATAGTTATATTTTCGAAAATGGAAATCAGTTCATGATAATTCCCATTAATTGGGTTTTAATCCATTCAACCAACTAAAGTAGCTTTTATGCTATATTGGATTAAAACTAAATTAAGAGGTTTATTATAAATAGATTTCTCACTTGAAAAGTAACTAATGATTCATGCTAAAAACAAGCCCATGATTAATTATTCTTAGTATAAACTAGGCTTACAATTGATTTTTGGTATTTCATAATTGACCTTAATATTTGTAAGCTCTTTTGGATGAAAATAATTTTGTTCCTAAGCACATTGTAAAAAGATTTTAGAAAAAACATATTTCGAGGCTTAGTATTTGGGTCATGAGAAAAAGAATTTTTGATTTGTTTTTAGAAAAGTTTTATATCCAAAGACCATTTTGAAAAATCTTGAAAATTGCTTTGGTCTTTTGGATTTTAAAGAAAAATTTATTTTTAGCTCACAATGTATTTAGGTCATATTAGAAAAAGAAAAAACCAAATAAGCCATGATTTAAGCCAAGATAAATTAACCATAGTCAAGCAACATGCATTTGGGGTAAAAACCTAAGGAAAGTAACTAGTCCAATTACATGAGCTTTAGTCTTTGGGTTAATAGGCTTAGGTTCCTATAGCAAGTATATACCAAATGGTATGAGGGTATGAGTGGTTATGCCATGCTAGATCTCCATACCTTGAGTGAAAGTATGGTATCCCTTACATAACATAACACGGGTAACACGGGCGTCCTAACTCACGCACACGATGCAATCTAAATGATGCAATAGATAATATCATTATAAGAAAGAATTGAATAATATAAAGACCAATGAAATCAACTTCTCTTATCCCCAGTGGAGTTGCCACTATGAGTAAAGATTTTTGCCCCCACTCCCGGTGGAATGGTTCTTGCGACTTTGGCACTGTTTAGGCTCGGGGCTTTAGAGAACACGGACCTAAGTCCGGAGAAAATGGAGTCGCCACTTGGACGGGCCGGGAAAAAGAAAGGGGTGGATGACTCAATTCCTAAGGAATCCCCAACCCCCTAATGGGTTCAGAAAGTTAGGTACGTGTGGAGAAGGTGAGAAATGGCCCAGCACCCCCACAACGCTTGGTTCATTGGAGCCGGCCTGCTTTGCAGGTCTTAATATTATAAAATTCTTAAGTATAACAATATTATCCATATTACATGCAACAATTGAAAATAAATCATCGTTATATTAAAATCAAAGCAATGTCCAAGCAAAACAAATAAATGGACACCCATCCGATGATGGAAACATATCCTTACATAATCCATGTCTAAACTAATAGGACACCCACCGAAAGGTAGAAACATGTCCTTTACATTGGTCTAAAATATAAAAACGATTTAAATTACATGATATTTAACTAATGAGGTACCCACAAAGTGGAAACATACCTCTTACAATTTTAATACTAAAACAAATAAAGAAAACATCCATCCATGATAAATTAAATAAATCAAGTATTGAAATTAAATAAATCAACCATCAAAGCATATAATAAACTACATAATCAAATCTAAAATTAAATAAAGCAAGTAAAGATACAAATTAGGGTTTACTGTTTCTATTTAAAGTTCTTTAATTAACATTTAGGGTTTTGGGATTTTAGTATTATTATTGTTATTTGTTTAACCTACTGTAAAGGTTTTGTAACATTGGAATGGATTAGGGTTTTATGAATTTAAGAAAGTAGTAAGGTTTTTTGGTTAATCAAATTAGGGTTTAGGGGTGATATTATGAAATTAGGGTTTTGGAATCTTAAGACATTAGGGTTTATAATTCATGGTTACTAGATTATGATTTTAGGTTTATTAGATTATGGCTTTAGGGTTTAGATTAATTAGTTTGGGGTTTTAAGTTCACTAAATTAGGGTTTTGGGAAAACTTAGGGTTTATTGTTTTGGTTTTTTGAAAATTAGGGTTTTTGGTATTTTGGAAAACATATTTGATTTTAGGATTTAAGAAAATAGTTAAGATTTTTATAAAAATAATTATGATTTTTAGAAAACATAAAAATAATTTTGGAGATTTAAGAAAACATTTGGAAATTTCGGAAAAAAGTTAGAGGAAAATAGTTTAGGGTTTTTAAAGTTTTTGGAAACAGAAGAAACAATTTCAGGTTTTTGGAAACAGAAGAAATAAATTAGGGTTTTTGAGGTTTTTGGGAAATAGAAGAAATAATTTAGGATTTTTAAGGTTTTTGGAATCAAAAGAAATAATTTAGGGTTCTTAAGGTTTTTGGAAACAGAAGAGTACTTTTTAGGGTTTTTGGAAACAGAAGGAACAATTTAAGTTATTGAAACAAAGATCAAATTACTACATATTTAAGGATCAAAGTACTGTGTGCATGTTCTTATTAATCATAGAAACAAAGCTACCGTAAATATATAATCTATGATTAAAGATCAAACATGCGTAGTTGGTTCCACCAAAATTGACTTCTGGATGAACAAAGACATAGGCAGTGTGGCTACCTTTGATGAATTGTTGATTACTTGCTTGTTGCTAATCTTCTCCGGCTAGGGTTTTTCTATTTTTTACTCCGATCCAATCCAAGTTCAATAGTCCAATTCTCAATCACCAATTTTTCTTTTTTCAATCAAAGTCCCCATCTGTGTCCCTTAATTCTGAGTTGTAAAGTGTTATTTATAGGAAAAATTATAAACCTAATTCTAATTGTTTGAGGAAACTAAAATTAAATAGGAAAAGAAACCGAAACCAAATAAAATTTGGTTTCGAAAAAAATTGCGTTGGAAAATTTTGCTGGCAAAAACTGCTAGCGTTGGCCAAAACTAGGAGGATTTGCGAGGACTGGTTGGGCGTTACTGCGAGAGCTGGCAAAAATTGCGAGCAACTGCGGCCGCTGGCTGGGCGGCCAGCCAATTCGCCGCAGGAAATTCCTACGGCGAAATTGGCCAAGGCCATTTCGCCGTAGGAATTTCCTGCGGGCAAATTGGCCTTAGCCAATTCCACTTTTCATCGCCGATTTTTATTTTTTTTTATTTTTATTTTTTTTTATTATTTTTGTTCATTTATTTATTATTATTATTTTCTTTATTAACTTCACCATTTTTATTTTTATTAAAAATTATAAATAATAAATACTAAAATAAATATTATTTAATTAAAATACCATAAATGTAATATCCCAAAGTGTGCCCTAGAAGTTTTGATATAATTGTTGTTTTATTTTGGATTAAGTGTATATGTTAAATTTGAAAGAGAAAAGAATTTAAGAGAGAGTGTATATGTTGTATATATGGAAATATATACAACATATACAAAAGTTAAAATGGGTTAATCAAGGAAGATATTTAGTTATTTTAAAGTAATTAAGTAATTAAGGAAAAGTTAAATAAGTGGAAGAGAGAAATTGGATTATTTTAATATTATAAATGCTTGGTGGAGATTTAATGGAAGAACAAATATTTGACTTTACTTCTTTTTACTCTTCATTTTCTTCTTTTCCATTTGGGTGGCCGGGCATCACAAAGACACAAGAGAGCAAGAGAGGTTTTGATTTCTAAGAGCAAATTGAAGGAAGATTGAAGAGATTAAGTTGAAAGTTTGTGAAGTTTCATCAACTTTGGTAAGTTTCCTCTTGATTTCTTTTGTTTTAGTTGAAGTTGTGATTGAGTTTGTGAGTTGAGATTGTGGTTGATATGTATTTGTTTGATTGTGGTGTGTTTAAGGGTATTGGTTCAATTGATATTGGATTTTTGGGGTTGGATTGAAGAAAAGAATAAGTTATTGGAAGAGAAAGTGTTATGGTTGTGTTTTGAGTTTGTGATGATGTTTATGAATTGTGTTTGATGTCTGTTTTGTATTATTTTGGTGTTTTTGCAAGTTAGTATGGTTTTTGAGTGTGTTTAGTTGAGTTGTTTGAAGTGGAAGATGGTGGATATAAGTGGATTGTTGGATGTGAGGTTGTAGTTGTCGGAATCTGCATTTTTGGCCTGACAAGCCCATGAGCACGACCAAGTCTTTGGGCGTGTCAATGGTTTTGTGTTGCAGTAGCATTTACACGTCCAGTGACACGCCCATGTCACTGAGCGTGTCATAGCTACTGTGTGGTCGAAGAATTGACACGGCCATGAGCACGTCCGTGTTGTTGGACGTGTCAATGTTTATGTGAGACAGAATGTACTACACGTTTAGTGACACGCCCGTGGTTCTGAGAGTGTCAAAGCTTCTGTGTTGTAAGCTTAGGGCACGGTCAGGGACACGCCTGTGTTGTTGAGCGTGTCATGTGTAGAGTTTGCCCTAGTTGGTTCTTAGTCTTATTATCTCATGTGTAATATTCCTTTTTGAATTAGGTTGTGAAGAGGTTGAGTTGACTTAACTTGAGTGTGAAGGATTCTTGGAAGAGGAAGTGTATAGATTGGTGTGAGTTGGTTTTGAGGTAAGTACAAATTATATGGTTGCATACACTTACATGATTTTGATACTTAACATATTTGGTTGTATATATGTTAAGTAATTGATTACATTGTTATTACAATTGATGAATGTTATGATTTATATAATAAATTGATGTAATATGAATTGAGATATAATGAGATGGGAAGCCAATGTGATTGGTAATGATGATTCAAATGAAATAAGTGGGGCATGTTTGCCTAGATGATGATATTCAATGCAATTAATTATGTATACTCTATTGATGAGATGAGGAGCCATGGTTGTTGGCTATAATGATAATGATACAAATGAAATGATTGAGGCATGATTGCCTAAGTGATGATGAGAAAATGAGAATGAAATTGATAGTGAAATAATAAATTAATTGTGTGTCTAATGTGTTATTCCATTTTCAGAGTTTTGTTGTTGGTGGCATGCCTATAGTAACAATCTCTTGAAGTTAGGTTGGGCTTGATCCTTGAAGCCAAATTGGGTTGAACTTGAGCATGCTTTACTCCCCTTGAAGTTTGGTTGGGTCTAGTCCTTGAAGCCTAATTGAGATGTTACAACTCTTGAAGCTAGGTTGGGTTTGGTTCTTGAAGCCAAGTTGGGTTGATACTTAGCATGCTTTGTTCCCCTTGAAGCTTGGTTGAACCTAAATCCTTGAAGCCTAGTTAGGATAATAATAATGATAATTGTGATAATTAAACCAAAACATTAACTCTAAAAGTTGAATGGCATATTAGTGTCTTTGGGCCCATGCTTGTCTTTGTTTTCAATGTGATTCTTGAATGGTGAAACCAATGAATAATAAGATGATTATAATGCATAAGTATTTTATTGAGAATGAATGTGGCATGGTAAGCTACGTTGAGTAATGAAACTATGAAGATATAATATGAATGTTTGATATGACATTGAACAAAGTAAAATGTTGAAACATAATATTCTTTTGAATGGTGTATGAAATTGATTGTGTGACATTGGCATTGCATCGAAACATAGTATTATTGTAGTTTGTACCACTAAGCCATTGGCTTAGTGCGATTATGGTTTATCGCGCAGGTAACAGGGAAGAACCGGAGAGTTCCTCTAGGCCGAGTAGAGTCTAGATCTTGAGGTGTTGATAGTGAAGCTTAAAGATCAAAGACATACTGCCAAACATGTATATATTTTATGTTTTGTAAAACTTGGGTTTTGATGTATATGTATTTGTAATTATTTTATATATTTTTAGCTGCATTTTGAATAAACATTCTATTTATTATGTTTTATAAATTTTCCTTAAATGTTTTAAATTTGCTCATATTATTGAAAAGAAGTGAGTCATTTGTTTAGTAAACCATGGCATTTCTATATTCAGTATACGTATATTACGATCATAATAACATGCTGTGTACGTATACAGGGTATAGGGGTGTTACAATAAAAATTATTTTGGACTACATAAAAAAATAACGGACCGGACTAGGTAAAAAATTAAGGGTCTACAGGTACAAACTTTGATAACAAATAAACTTAAATACAATGCCAATGCATAATGCATTTGTATGCCATGTCATAATGTGGCATTCAATTTCATTTTATAACATAATATTTCATCCTTTTAGAAATTCACATAAACACATGCACAAGCATAGGCCCAAAGGATCTAATATGCTATTCAAAGCCCATAGCTACTATTTTGGTCTAAATTGATACCAAGTGTCTAACCCCCAAAGGCAAATCATAGTAATGCTCAAAAGCTAGCCCCGAAGGCAAATCATATCAAAGCAACACCATGCGTCTAGCCTCAAAGGTAAATCAAAGTAATTGCTCAAAAGCTAGCTCTGAAGGCAAAAAATGAGGATAACGTCATAGGCATGCTGCTAAACACAGAATTTTAAAAATTGAATAACATACTAGGCACACAATTATTTCATATTTTCCATTATCAATTTCTTTTTTATTTTCTCATACTCAACTAGGCACATTGTCTCTTTTCTCATTATCAATTAGGCACATTACCTCATTTTCTCATTTTTTTCAATGTCATATCATTTCAATTTATCACATTTCATCATATCTCAATATATCATCACAATGTATCACATTCCATATCAAAATCACATTACCCTAAAACTTTGGGCTATTTTCACATAATTCACATTTTATACAATTTAGCTATTAACAATGGCTTTTTACAATGCATTTAATGCATATATAACATTACACATGTCATAGCACATTGTTAATGAATAATCAATGTATCAAGTAGCTTAACACATTTTTCTACCAAAATGTGTTAAGCCCAAATGTAATTCAATTATGCCACATTTATCAAGAGTTTGTACATACCTCTATAAGCTTTCAAAAGCAATCTCAAAATCAACCTCCAACCTCCTCTTCCAAGTTACCCTTCAACACTTGGATTGGCCAAACTACTTTCTCTCAATGCCTATACCAAATTTGATCATAAATAATCATTTAGTATTATATTATGAGGCATTTCAAGCATCAAATCTTAATTATACACCACTTTAATCAAAACCCCAAAATAAAGCCCAACCTTTCTTTAACTTAGGAAAACTATATTAAGCCATTCAAATTGATGTTTTAAGTTTATTAATGTAATTAAACCCATGCCTTAGTTTAAAACCCTAAAATTGCATAACCTTCACCATTGAAGGTTTTCCATTCCAACTCATTCCAAACATTAATCCAAGCTTATTTCCATCCTTAATATCATTAAATAACATGCTTTAAACATTGAAATCAAACAATTCACCATACTTTGAAAATCCCTTTTCCAAAACCCTATATCAATACTTCCATTCTCAAACTCTATTCAAACTTAACTAAATTCATCATTTGATTTTAAAATACTTGTTTATGCATCAAAATAACACATTTAGAACAAAATTGCACAATTAAATCAAATAAATACAAAAGTCTAATTCTCCCATAACCTTATATTCTCTCTCTTCACCAAACCTTACTCAAACTTAACCATTTCTTCAATTCAACCTTAAAATCATTGTTAACTACTCAAAATAATTTCATTCATACCCAAATAAGCAATTAAAACACACCACTTCAAAAGTCCAAATCACACATATTCTTAATTTTTTGAAATTCTAAAGAGAGAAGTTAAAGAACTTACTAATTTTAGTGGAAATCACTAAAAATCCCTTTTGAACCCTTGGAATCCTTTAATTCATGAAGCATGGAAGAAGCAAATCCTTGAGTTTTGACAACAATGGTGGCTGGCCTTCAAGGGAAGAAGAGGAAGATGAAAAAAAATCAATTTTCTCTTTCTTTCCACTTTCTTTTTAAACCATATATATATATAATATTTTAATATATTTTTAAATAATTAATTCATTAATTATTTATTTAATTAATAAAAATCCAAAATTTACATCTTCCATACAAAAATAATTTATTTTAAAATTATTTAAATAATTTTTAATTTTCAAAGTTTAATTACCAAAATGCCAATTGACTTTGACTTTTATTTTAAAATTATTGACTTTTTTTTGTTGACTTTTATATATTATGTATATTTCATATATATTTCACATATGCATCCCACTTTTTCACTTAAAATTCTTCCATTTTCCATTTAAATTATTTATTTAATTTATCCAATTAAATTTTAATTTATTTTATTTTATTTTTAAAAATTTCAGATGTTATAGGCTTCAGCTCTTCTAGCTGGACTGATATTTTATCTTTTGTATCTTCATTCATTTTAGGGTTCTTACTTTCTTATTTTATTCTTTCTTTTGCAAAAAATTAAGCTATTTTTTAACTATCCCTCACATCCTCTCTTTGCCCCCTACATGGCAAAATATTGAAAGTGAGTTTGAAAATATTTTGTACAACTATAAAATCAAGAATTAAAAAAAGAAAGTTTTTCCTCCCTGTGTAGGCTCAAACCAATGATTTTATTCCCATGTAGGCTCTGATTGGTGTTTGCATTTTTTCTAGTTCTTTGCACAAGCATGCATCTCTTCTTTTTATAAAGTGATTGGATCTTTCCCAAGCAATGGGCTTTCCATACCCCCTGATCCCATATTTGTTTTATAGAGTATTGTTGCTCAAAGAATAGGCAACAAAAGAAAAAATGAAGTGTGATATGCTTATGTATGCGTGTATGCATAATATGCATAAGAGATACTTACAGTCGTTCCCTTGACTCACAGACTAAGGTGGTAAGCCAAATCACTCCCATTGGTTCTTTTTAGATTCTCATTCAGGTCTTGCTATGAGTGAGGATTTTTACCCTACTCCTGTGTGGAATGATTCTTGCGACTTCGACACTATTAGGCTCAGGACCTTAGAGAACATGAGCCTAAATCTAGAGAAAATGGAGTTGCCACCCGGACGGACTGGGAAAAAGAAAGGGGTGGATGACTCAATTTCTAAGGAATCCCCAACTCCCTATTGGGTTTGAAAAGTTAGGTACGCATGAGGAAGGTGAGAAATGACCCAGCACCCCTATAGCACCCGGTTCATTAGATCCGACATCCTTTTTAGGTCTATATATTATTAAATTCTTAAATATTATAAAAATATCCATACTACATGCAATTATTAAAATAAATAATCATTATATTCAAATCAAAACAAGTTCAAACGAAATAATAAATAGGCACCCATTTATAGATGGAAACATATTTTTACAAGTGTCTAATGTCCAAAAGAAAAAAAAACAAGATAAATAAATAAAATGGGCCACCCACCATAGGTGGAAATGTGTCCTTTACAATAGTTCCAAAATTCTTAAAAAGACAAATTAAATTACATAATAGAAACCGAAGTATCCACAAAGTCTAAACATACCTGTAGACCCTTAATTTTTGACCCAGTCAGGTCTGTTATTTTTTTCTATAGTCCAAAATAATTTTTGTGGTATTTTAATTAAATAATATTTATTTTAGTATTTATTTTTTATAATTTTTAATAAAATAAAAATAAAAATAAATAAAAATAAAATAAAAATCGACGACGAAAAAATCGGTGATGAAAAATTCATCGCCGAAAGTCAAATTGGCCAAGGCCAATTTCGCCCGCAGGAAATTTCTGTGATGAAATTGGCTGGCCAAGCCAATCCCTGTGCCCAGTTCTTGCAATCTCGCATCGATCCTCACAGCCAGTGCCTCGCCAACGCTCACAATTTCACCAGCAAAATTTTCCAACGCAATTTTTTCTGAAACCAAACTCTATTTTTCGTAATTAGTTAAAGTACCCACTAAGCAATGCATAGCGAGTTTAGTTTCTTCTAAACTCGTAGGCTATTAGCAAGGAGCCAATAGCGAGCAGAGGAGTCCTGCGATCTGTAGATCATCAACAAACTTAGGTGGTTCTCTACATTTTGTATTTTGGTATTAGAAACTGGCATGTACTTATTTGAACAATACAAAGAGATAACTTGATGTAGCATATAAATCTAGTAATGTATAATAACTGTATGGTTTTAAATTGAGTTGGGTTGTGAATATAGAAGTGTGAATTCTTCTTGCAGGATTGTAGTTGAGGTTATAAGGGTGAATTATTGGGAGTATGCTTGAGTTGAATTGTGAAACAAAATGTTTTTCAAAAATAAGAAAAATTAGTTTTGTCGACACTTGGGACCTAGAATTTTAAGGGAGACTCCGTCAAAATTTTTGGAAAATTTTTATAAGGAACAATTAAGTAAGCTAACATAACCAGAGCTCATATCCCAATGTAGCATTCCTCCTCGGCTTATTCATAGGTCGGGAAGGGGTGTTACATAATCTATTTCTTTTAAACCTTAAAACCTTAAATTGTTCCTTCTATTTCCAAAAACCCTAAAAAATACTTGTCTGTTTCCAAAAACCTTAAATCGTTTTGCCTATTTCTAAAAAATTTATGAAACTCTAAACTGTTTTCTCAAATCCTAAAACAAAATATGTCTTCTAAAATATCAAAACCCCTAATTCTCTCAAAACCAAAATAGTAAACCCTAAGTTTTCTTAAATCCTAATCCATTGAATTTAACACCCCAAACTAGTCAATCTAAACCCTAAAGCCATAATCTAATAAAACTAAAATAATAATCCAGTAAACATGAATTATAAACCAAATATTTTAAGATTTCAAAACCCTAATTTTATGATGTCACCCTTAAACCCTAATTTGATCAATTAAAGAACCTTACTACTTTCTTAAATTCATAAAACCCTAATCCATTCTAATTTTCTTAAACCTTTACAGTTGCCTAAACAAATAATAATAATACTAAAATCCCAAAACCCTAAATATTAATTAAAGAACTTTAAATAGAAACAGTAAACCTCAATTTGTATCTTTACTTGCTTTATTTTTAAATTTGATTATGTAATTCGTTATATGATTTGATGGTTGATTTATTTAATTTTGATGGTTGATTTTTTTAATTTATCATGGATGGATGTTTTCTTTATTGTTATTATTTACTTCTTTTAGTATTAAAAGTGTAAGAGGTATGTTTCCACTTTGTAGGTACCTCATTAGTTGAATATCATGTAATTTAAATTGCTTTTATATTTTAGACCAATGTAAGGGACATGTTTCTACCTTTTGGTGGGTGTCCTATTAGTTTAGACATGGATGATGTAAGGACATGTTTCCATCCTAGGACGGGTGTCCATTTATTTGCTTTACTTGGACATTGCTTTGATTTTAATATAACGATGCTTTATTTCAATTGTTGCGTGTAATATGGATGATATTGTTATATTTAAGAATTTTATAATATTAAGACCTGTAAAGGAGGCCGGTTCCAATGAACCGGGCGTTGTGGGGGTGCTGGGCCATTTCTCACCTTCCCCACACGTACTCAACTTTCCGAACCCATTAGGGGGTTGGGGATTCCTTAGGAATTGAGTCATCCACCTCTTTCTTTTTCCTGGCCCGTCTGGGTGGCGACTTCATTTTTTCCGAACTTAGGTCCATGTTCTCTAAGGCTCCTTGCCTAAACAGTGCCGAAGTTGCAAGAACCATTCCACCGGGAGTGGGGCCGAAAATCCACACTCACAATACCTCTTAAAATTCTTGAAACCAAAACAATCAATAAAAGAAAACATTGAACTATTCATCATAAAATTAAACCATCCATTATAAAATCAAATAAAAATAAATCATCCATCAAGACATATAATAAATCACAAAGTCTAGATGTTAATATTACATTGGACAATAGATGTATAAAACTAGGGTTTTTAATTTCTAAATTAGGGTTTTAAGAAAATATGATTAATGTTTTAAAGCTTTAGAAAAACACAATTAAGGTTTAGAGTTTTAGAAAAAAATGATTAGGGTTTAGGGTTTTAGAAAAACAAGATTAAAGTTTAGTATTTTATAAAAATAAGATTAGGGTTTAGGGTTTTTATAAAAATAGGATTAAGGTTTAGGGTTTTATAAAAATAGGATTAGGGTTTGCGGTTTTATAAAAACACAATCATTTCCTTTGCAACAACATATATGTATATTTAATTCAAATCAAACAACAATTGTATTAAACTTCTAGGGCATACATTGGGATATTACAGGCCGTGTCTCCCATCATCCTGGCCGTGTCTCACAAAAGGTAAAGATTTCAAACACGGCACACATCATGTATTTTATGCATTTCAACTTCAATAAACACAAACATACATCAATCAATCAATTCTCCATCTCATATATATAAAATCTTTACTAACCAATTTCAATAATCCATCATCAACCTCACAATTAACCTTATTAACATCATCTAACTATCAATTCAACATATCTATAATCTTAATCTTTCATTAACATCACCATCACACCAACCATATCAAATCCAACTCAAACAATAGAAATCAAAACAAAGAATTGAATACTTACTTGAATATCTTGTCAAATCTTCAATCTCTACCTTCAATTCTCTTAAAACCCCAAGATTTTGATGAAGATCATCACATCTCTCTATCTCTCTCTCTCTCTCTCTCTCGTGCAAAACCAAAAGAAGAAGAAGAAAGAAAGAAAATATCTGGATACGAGATTGGTTTGGGTTATGGACCTGAGAATTGGATTTTGGATTCTGGTACTTGACCTGAGGTTGTTTGGGTTATGGACCTGAGAATTGGATTTTGGATTCTGGATACGAGATTGGTTTGGGTTCTGTACTCGAATTAAATTCTAGACTCGAAAATGATTTGGGTTATGGACTTGAGTTGGTTTAGGTTCTAGACCCGAGATTGGATTTGAGTACTCGACCCAAAACTAAATTTGGGTGCTCTACCTTAAACTGGGTTTTGGGTTCTCAACCCAATGCTGGATTGTGGATTCTGAATTCGGATTGAGTTCTGGAATCGAAAATTGTAATATCCCAAAATTTTGAAAATTTTAATTTTTAAAAATTAAAAAAATGATTTAAAAGTATATATATATTTAAGTGAAAAAGTAAAATGTGTATATGATATATATGTAGATATACATAATATATACAAGTCAACATTTTAATATGGTCAAATGTTATTTTAAATTATTGAAAAATTTATTTTGTAGTTAGTGGAAGATGATAGTCTTTTATATTAATTAAGAAATATATATTTTATTTGGTGGAGAGTGAAAGTGGAAATTTGTGTGGTTTATAAGAGTGTTAGTTGGATATAGATGAGTGGGTGATCATCTTCTTCTTCCTCTTTCTCCATTGAAGGCTGGCTATCTCCATTAAAGGAAAGGAGAAATTTGCTTCTTGTAAGCTCAAGTAATTGAAGGATTTCAAGTGTTTAAGTTGGAGTTTTAAGGATTTTCTCCATATTTGGTAAGTTTCCAATTTGTTTCCTTGATTTTCTATGAAAGTTTGTATATGTGTGAATTGGATGTTTGGTGTAGTATGTATTAATGGTTGGTATTAGTATGTATGAAGTTCTTTTGAGTAGTTAACCATGAAATTAGGGTTGAATTGAAGAAAAGGTTAAGTTTGGTGAAGAGAATAAGAGTTTTGGGTTGTGTAACTTTTGAGTTGTGAAGTCATGGTTTTAATTGTGTATTTTTGCTTTAAATTGAGTTATTTTGATGTTTATACAATTATTTTGTGGTAAAATGATGGATTTGGTTGAGTTTGAATAGAGTTGAAAAGGGTAAAGAAAGATAATTTTGGATGTGACAATTATGTGTTGATATTAGGATTTTGGCCTGACACGCCCGGTGACACAGCCATGTCTTTGGGCATGTCGATGGTTTTGTTTTCAGTGTTGGTGACATGTGAATTGACACACCCATGTAACTGAGCATGTCACAGCTTCTGTAATATTATAGTATTGACACGTGCAGTCATGTCTCTGGACGTGTCTTATCTTCTATAATACAGAGTTTAGGACATAGTCATTGATACGCCCATGTCACTAAGAGTGTCAAAGCTTCTGTATTGTGGGTTTAGGGCACAGTCATTGACACGCCCATGTTGTTGAGCCTGTCATGCATAAATTTTTCCCTAGATAGTTCTTTTCCTTATTTTCCTTTGTGTTTCTTATCCTTGTGTTGAGAGGTTTTGTATATGCCTATAAGTGTGTTACTAAGTGATTATTTTTAATCGCAGTTGGTTTAGGCTTTGAAGAGACTTGAGTTACCTAATCTAAGTGTTGAGGGATATCTTGGAAGAGGAGGTTGAAAGTGGTGTTTGAGCTTGTTTTGTTGCTTTTAGAGGTAAGTACAAACTTTAAATAATTATTTATATTTGCATGACATTTGGACTTAACACATTTGGTTGGAAAATGTGTTAAGTTACTTACTACATTTTTGGTGCATGAGTAATATGCTATGATTTGTATAATGTCACAAATGCATTATATGTAATGTGAACTATGTGCAAAATATGATGATGACCCAAAATGTATGGGTAATGCAAATTGTTATGTATACATTAAAGATGGTATGTAAAGCCATTGGTGATGGTATATTGATATAAATGAGAAAATTGAGGCATTGTGCCTAGCTTGATCTTGAGAAAATGAGAAAGATATTGATAATGGAATTATGAAAGAATTGTGTGCTAGTATGTTATTCAATTTTTAGAGTTTTGTGTTTTGCGGCATGCCTAAGATGTAACTGTCCCTTGAAGCTGGGTTGGGCTTAGTCCTTGAAGCCTAGTTGGGATGTTACATGATGTAGCAATTCCTTGAAGCTAGGTTGAACCTAGTCCTTAAAGCCTAGTTGGGATGTTACATATGAGGTTATACTCATTGTGATTATGTTTTGCTTTCAGGGCTAGACACATGGTGTCATTTTGGACCAAAGTAGTAACTCTGGGATTTGAATAACATATTAGAACCTTTTGGGCCCATGCTTGTGTTTGTTTTTATGTGAATTATGAATTATGGAACAATTGAACAATATATTAAGTTATAATATTATGAGATATAATATCCTTATGCATTGTGCATTGGCATTGCATTTGAACTTTATTGTTATCAAAGTTTGTATTACTAGGCTTTTGGCTTAGCGCGATTGTGATTCATCGCGCAGGTGACAGGGTAGATCCAGTTGAGCCGAAGAGTTTGTCTAGATAGAGTCGAGTCTAGGCTTGAGATCTTGAGCGCATAGTTGATCATTGAACATCAAGATCAGAGACAAACTGCCAGCATGTACATATTTTATATTTTTGTATATTTTGACTTCATGCATATTATGTTACATTTTAATGTATATATATGCATATATCGCAAACTATCAAAAATGTTTTAGATAATCATTTGGTAATGAAGTTATGTATGTGTTTTAGCAAGTAATATTTTATTTATTATTTACATGATATCAGTTAAATGATTTAAGTTTATACACATTCAAAAAGTAAGGGTTTATTTTATTAAATGGGTTGTGGCGTTCTTGTATCATATATTCATATATTACATATGTTGGGTGTATGTATTGTACGTATATAGGGTATAAGGATGTTACCAAAATAATTTGGGTTTTGGACCATGATTGATTAGGGTTCTGAACCCAAGACTGGATTGGGTTCTGGATCGAGATTCATTTGGATTCTGGATCCTAGACTGGATGGGGTTCTAGACTTGAGATTGGTTTGGGTTCTGGACCTAAGACTAGATTTGGATACTCAACTCGAAACTAGATTTGGGTGATTGACCCTAACTAGATTTGGGTTCTCGACCCTAGGCTGGACCTGGGTTCTAGACTTGAGACCGGATTCGGGTTCTCGACCCGATGACTTAATCTCTTCTAGCTTGATCATCCTTTTGTCGTTTGAGGATTCCAACTTTCTTCTAGCCAATTGTTACATTCTCTAATGGAGTGTACTGTTCTTTTATCTTCAACAATGGATCTTTATCCTTTGGAGATTGGGTCTTTACTCTTCAAGATGGACCTTTTATCCTTTGGAGATTGGGTCTTTACCCTTCAAGATTGATCTTTATCTTTAGGAGATTGTCTTGCATTGGCTTCAGCTCTTCTAGTTGGATGATCTTTTATCATATGAGAGTTTTGGCTTTCTTCTTATTCCATTCTTAAATGGATTCTTCACTTTGCAGTTTTGTAGAAAATTTGGCTATTCAACTATTTTTGGCCGTCATACCCTCACTTTGCCCACTGCGTGGAAAAACATTTAATGTGAGTTGAAAATGTTTTATAAATTTAAAAATTGACAAAGATAAGTTTTGCCTCCTGTGTAGGCTCAAAACAATGTAGCTTCTGACTAATGTCTATATTTTATCTAGTTTTTGCACAAGCATGCATCTTCTCTTTCATTTTTACAATAGCCTTTTCATGCACTCCTAATTATATATCTGCTTCTAATTATTTACTTCACTGTGTCTATTGTTCACTATGTCAAACAATAGGCAATACAAGATAAAAATACAATGTGATATGCTCATGTATGCATGATATGCATGGGTGATACTTACAGTGGTTCTAAGACTCACAGACCAAGGTGGTCAACCGAAGTACTCTCATTGGTTCCTTCCAGATGCTTGTTCAGAATAATAGAAGACTTCATAACCATGGCTTTATCTTCCACATATACAAAGCATGAGTAATGGAGGTCCTAGCAGGGTAGTTAGAAGCATAGGAGATGTCATTTCAACCCTTGATTCAACACATCAATTGGTAACTTCTTCATGACTTTGCAAATGATCCTTATTTGCCCAATATGTCCTTTAAGGTTTAATATTGCAATATACTTCCCTAAGTTTAAAGGTTTATACAACAAGAAAACAATTTTTTTAAATCTTAAAATCATATTTTGGCTTTGTCAAATCAGTGTCAATATAGCTCAGGATTCGATTTTCCCAAATTAACATATCTATAGCATTAAACCCTAGTTGCCATACTAAACTCGGGAATCAATTCTATTTGAGCATGAACTATTGCACTTCAGATAGGCACATACACATTACTTAGCCAAAGGTCTCATTGAGTTTAAATATTATCTATCTCATATACATGCTTATCCAAACAATCTCCACTAATAGACTATACCTACCAAAAGAGATCAACAGGTCTTCATTAGGCTTGAAATAGGGTCTTATAAGGGATATGGGTTAAATGGAGGCCATCTTTGACCTGGAACTTATGTGATACTATAGATAAACCTTCACACTCTAAACTTCTTGTTGGCACTGTACACCCTAAGAGGTTCCATTTCACCTTCTAGACATCTTGTTATTTTACTTCATGAAAAGATAAGTCCTGGAATCTTGATTCACAAAAGGACAATCTTGAAATTATGTCTTGTAAAAAGTCAGGTCTTTAGATTTTTGGTCTCCTTGGTAGAAATTTGGATCTTATTAGGATGAATTTTGAAACCTTATTTTCTCTTTCCCTTCTTCATTTTCTCTTCTCTTTTTTTATTTTGTCAATTTTCTTTTTCTTCTTCCTTCCCTTTTTGTATATTCTTTTATTTTTTTCTCTTCTTTTTTTTTGGCTTTTGGATCCTAGTTCTAATAGACTTGTCTTGTTTGCACCATCTTATACTCTTAAATGTGGATGAATGGAGTAGAGTGAGTCTACTTCAGGAAGGGTGAATCCTGTGTTGCACTAACTTTATCTCAATGGTGAAATAGATCAGAGATATTAAATCTAATTAAGGTAAACTTCAACTATTTTTATGGTCTTCATAATACACACTTTCTTTGATCTTCTTTCCTCTTGGTAATTTAGTGATCATCAGACTTGTCAAGAGTACAATAATAGCTCATGGTAGGTTATTAGGTTTACAAGCCAATGACAAGCAAGGTAAAATCTTATGAAGGCTCAAAAGGGGATAAACTAGGGATTGATGTTAATGAGGATGATTCTAGTTGTTGGAATACCAAACAATGCCTAGATCATTTCTCCCTTAAATAAGCAGAGTTCAATTTCATCTCGAAAGTTTGTCAAAGCATGATCTAATATTGACTAGGATCTAGACACTCATAATTATATAGGAGCCCTCTCTAAGTAAGCATACACAACTTAATGCTATTAAACAATTCGCTTACCTAGTAAAATCATTCGAATCATGATGCATAGGTACACTAATTCATGAATATCAAACTAGATTCATCATTGGTTGAGCGCCAAAATGAACAAAGACCAATAAAAATTTAATGAAAATAATTTATTCAAACAATCTTAATTTAAAAACAAAATTGTTCCAAAAATATTATAGAAAGCAGAAATAAAATAAGTAGCACTCAAGCCTAAGTAAGTTTGTTGAATTATAATGGATGGTGCTTCATCTATTTGGACATGTTAGGGGCAATGGTCATCACGTCCTCATCCATAATTCCTTCTACATCTTGAAGGGATGACAAGATTGGACTTTCCATCAATCCTCCTTCTATCATAAAGGTTGCAGGCAGTAACACTCTTCCAAACTTAGGCAATGGATTGCTTTTAGTGTTGGGTTTATCGGGCTCACACAGCTTGCCACTGTCAATTAAATCTTGGATCTTATGCCTTAATCGGGCACATTTATCTGTATCATGCCCTTGCATATGATGTAACACCCCTATACCCAATATACGTACATCACATACACCCACATATGTAATATACATATACCGAATACAAGAATGTCACAGGCTATTTTAAACAAACATTCCTTATGATAAAACTTACAATATTTAAATTATATTATAGAACAAAATAGATAAAATATTTGTTTATTATGCAGTGGAATATACATATATATAGAACAAAAATAATATTTACAAAAATATAAAGTTTATACATGTTTGGCAGTTCGTCTCTGATCTTGAAGTCCAATAATCAACACTTCACAAGGATCACAAGCCTAGACTCGACTCTGTCTAGCTGAATACTCCGGTTCAACCGGATCTACCCTGTCACCTATGCGATAAACCACAATCGCGCTAAGCCATAGGCTTAGTGGTACAAACCACAAAACAATATGCTTCAATGTAATGCCAATGTCATACTTTCAAGAATTAGAAACAATACACAAGAATATCATATTTCATAACATTACATTTCATTATATTATTCAATTGTTTCATCATTCATGATTCACATTTAAGCAAAGACAAGCACGGGCCCAAAAGAAACTAATATGCCATTCAAATTCCAGAGTTACTGTTTTGTTCCAATAATCACATTTATCAAGCCCGTAGGCGAATCATTATCACAATGAGAAACATATCATATGTAACATCCCAACTAGGCTTCAAGGACTAGGCCCAACCATGCTTCAAGGGGAGCTAAGCAGCAACCCAACTTGGCTTCAAGGACCAAGCCTAACCCAGCTTCAAGGGATTGTTACTTTTAGGCATGCCACCAATAACAAAACTCTAAAAATTGAATAACATACTAGGCACACAATTCTTTCATAATTTCATTTTCAATTCCATTCTCATTTTCTCATAATCATCTAGGCAATCATGCCCTAATTATTTCATTTGCATCAGTATAGCCAACATCAATGGCTTCACATCTCATCATTAGGGTATTCATAACCAATTGCATTGTACATACATTTTAATGATCATTATATCTTTCACACTATGCAAATCATAGAATTATTCAAATGTATCAACAATGTAATAGATTACTGTGAGCGGGGATTTTTGCCCCCACTCCCGGTGGAATGGTTCTTGTGACTTCGGCACTGTTTAGGATCAGGGCCTTAGAGAACATGGATCTAAGTTCAGAGAAAATGGAGTCGCCACCCGGACGGGCCGAGAAAAAAGAAAGGGGGTAGATGACTAGATTCCTAAGGAATTCCCAGCCCTCTAATGGGTTCGAAAATTTGGGTATGTGTGGGGAAGGTGAGAAATGGCCCAGCACCCCCACAACACCCAGTTCATTGGAACCGGCCTCCTTTACAGGTCTTAATATTATAAAATTCTTAAATATAACAACATTATCCATATTACATACAACAATTAAAAGAAAGCATCAATATATTAAAATCAAAGCAAAGTCCAAGCAAAACAAATAAATGGACACCCATCCGAAGATGGAAACATGTCCTTTCATCACATGCCTAAATAGGACACCCACCGAAAGGTAGAAACATGCCCTTTACATTGGTTCTAAAATAGAAAAGCAATTTAAATTACATGATATTTAACTAATGAGGTACCCACCAAGTGGAAACATACCTCTTACAACATTTAAAAATCTAAATAAATTGATAAAAGTAAATAATCATTCATAAAAAATAAATCATTCATCAAATATATTAAATATCAATAGAAAGTAAACATCCATCCATGATAAATTAAATAAATCAAGTATTGAACTTAAATAAATTAAAGCATATAAAATAAATCAAAGCATAATTAAATATGGAATTGAATAAGGCAAATAAAAATCCAAATTATAGCTAATGTTTCCATTTAGGATCCTTTATTTTATGTGTTTAGGGTTTTGGAATTTATAGAATTAGGCTACTGTGACTTTAAGAGAATTAAAATAGATTGAAGTTTTATATTTTAAAAGGTTGGTAAGGCTCTTTGATTAACCAAACTAGGGTTTGTTATGTAAAATCATGAAACTAGAATTTGGACTCTTTAGAATACTTTTGATTTATGTTTTCAAGTTTACTATGTAAAAATTAAAATATTTGTGTTTTTATGGTTTTTAAAGTTCTAAAGGATTAGGGTTTAGAAAAAATTAGGGTTTAAGGTTTTAAAGAGGTTAGGGTTCACTATTTTAGGTTTGAAAGTTGCATTTGCGTTTGGTGTTTCAGAACTAGGGTCTGGGTGGATGCTTAGGTTTTTTAGAATTTGGAAAAAGTAATTGATGATTTTAAGTTTACATAAATAGAAAAGATATTTGTTAAGGTTTGAAAGAAACAGAATCAAGTTTAAAGTTTTTAAGGAAACAGAGTAAAATTTTGGTTTTGAAGAAAAACATGTTCAATTAGGGTTTTAAGATTTTGATGAAACAAAAATAAAAATTGTAAGTTTTTTGGAAAACAAAGCAATGAAATAAGGTTTTTAAACTTTGAACAAAGGGAATTAAGGTTCTGGGATTTTTGATTTTGAAAGACCCAACTGTATAATCTAGGCTACTGTGAAAAGTAAAAAAGAATTTAATACATACCTCCTTTTGATGGTTCCTCCAAAAATCATTTTTCTTGGATGAACAAAAATAAAGGCAAGATTTGCTACCTTTGAATTGCCTTGAATTGTTTTTCGGCTCCCTCAAAAAAATTGAATTGAATTACTGCCTTTCCTACTCAGTTTCGGATCAAAATTTGTTCCTCTTTCTTCTCGGATTTCATCCTCCCTTTCTGCCCTTTCTTTTATGTTGTAATCATACTTATTTATAGAAGTTTTTTGTAGTTTTTTCCTAGTTGCTCACGACATACATTATTTATTAAGAAAAAGGAAATAGAAACCTAATTGCATTAGGTTTCGAAAAATTTGCGTCGAAAAAATTTCGCTAGTGAAAAAAAACTACTGCGGAAAAATCGCGCTGGCAAAAAAAATTGCCGCAGGAAAAGTTATGCTGGCGAAAAAGCTGCCACAGCTGCGGGCGAAACAGGCCTGCGGGCGAAATGCCCACGGGCCCGCTGACTTTCGGCGATGATTTTTTCGTCGCCGATTTTTCCTCGCCTATTTTTATTTTTATTTTTAATTTTTGTTTGTTTATTTTTATTTTTTATTAATAAAAATTAGAGACTAAAGCAAAGATTATTTAATTAAGATAAAAAATTATTTTGGACCAATTAAAATATATTAAACAACACAAAAATTATTTTGGACCGGACTGGGTAAAAAATTAAGGATCTACAGTTTGCCCCCTGCTTGAATGATCTGACACTTTAGTGAAAGAGAGTGAAAAGCAACAAGACTTAATTTTTGAGATGGTGGAGGTTTTGGGTTCTGGACCCGGTTCGAGTTCTGGACTCAAGGATAATTCTAAGTTCTGGACCTAAGGAAAATTTGGGTTCTGGACGCGAGCTAAGTTCTGGACTTAGAAATAATTCTAGGTTCTGGACCTAATGGAAAATTTGGGTTCTGGACCCGAGCTAAGTTCTTGGACTTAGAAATAAATTCTAGGTTTTTGAACTAAGAAAAATTTGGGTTCTAGACCCGAGCTAAGTTTTGGACTTAGAAACAAAATCTAGGTTCTGGAGCTAAGCAAAATTTGGGTTCTGGACCCGGTTCGAGTTCTAGACTCAAGGAAGATTCTAGGTTCTGGACCTAAGGAAAATTTGGGTTCTGGACTCGGTTCGAGTTCTACCTGAGCTAAGTTCTTGGACTTAGAAATAAATTCTAGGTTCTGGACCTAAGAAAAATTTGGGTTCTGGACCCGAGCTAAGTTCTGGACTTAGAAACAAATTGTAGGCTCTGAACCTAAGAAAAATTTGGGTTCTGGACCCGGTTCGAGTTCTGGACTCAAGGAAGATTCTAGGTTCTGGACCTAAGAAAAATTTGGGTTCTGGACCCGGTTCGAGTTCTGGACTCAAGGATAATTTTAGGTTCTAGACCTAAGGAAAATTTGGGTTCTGGACCCGGTTCGAGTTTTGGACTTAGAAATAATTCTAGGTTCTGGACCTAATGGAAAGTTTGGGTTCTGGACCCGAGCTAATAATTTTTTATTTCAAAAAGTTTGGCTAATTTTTTTGCATGTCTTCTTATTGCCCCTGGGCGTAAAAATATTTATATACCTGTAATTATTTGAATGATTAAAATGAATAAATGAATTTACTATTTATTTACTGCGTAATCACTGTTCATGCACTATTTACTATTCATGAATACTAAATTTACTATTCGCAAATAGTATCAAATAGTATTTACTATTAAAAATAGTATTTTCATTATTTATCAATAGTAACACCATTTATGAATAGTAAAATATACTGTTCATCAATAGTAGTACTATTCATAAATAGTAAAATTTACTATTCATCAATAGTAAAGTTTACTATTTATAAATAGTAAAATTTACTATTCATCAACAATTTTGAATTTTCTTTTTTGCTTGCTGTTTCTCTATAAAAAGCCACTATTCCTTCATTTTATTTCACAGCACGATTTCAATTTCGTAATTCTCTCAAATTTTTTTTTTCAATTTTAGCATATATTTTTCAAAAAACAATGCATGCTTCAAGGTCTGAGACTCATTCTAATGCCGAGTTATTGGAGTTTATTTGGCATCATGAAGATGAAAATTTTGATATACTAGCTGGGATGCCGCTCCATCGCAGTTCCAATCAAAAGAGCGAGGTAATTATTTTTTCCTTTTTTATTTCTCTTGATTTTTTGTCTTTCTGTTATTATTTATTATTGTGAAAAATAAATTAATTTAAGTAGATAGAATAACATATACTTACCTGGTATTAACTTACCTAGGTCTGTGTTAGCATGATCGTTGTGTTGTTCGGGCTAGAGGGTGTATTTGCAAAGCCCAACAATGGTACGATGTAATGCCTTCTCGGGTAAGGCGGATTATCCGTGATTGCAGCTTTGAACAGTTCATCTTCCAATTGCCATCCGAGGAATATCAGATAGACCGGAGCATAGTCCAAGCGCTTGCAGAGCGATGGTTGGATACAACCCACACTTTTCACTTGCCCATTGGAGAGATGACAATTGGTCCGGTCGATTTTACCGCTATAACCGGTCTTCGATATGATGGTGTTCCGGTTCTTCTAACCAACGATATTTTAACATTTGAAGAAATTCAGGAACTAATTAGTATGGAACCATCATATAAAGGGCCTTTTAAGATAAAAATTGAGCCAATTCGTAGTTATTGGTATGGAACAGTATGCTCGAGGATTTTTGTTATATCTGCTCGGGTCGACCATCTTAGGCAGCACTGAATCCTCCATCCACTTGTCAGTGTTGAGTGCCCTTTCTTATATCAGAATGGTACCATCTTCTGGCTGGGGTGAAGCTGGTCTCGCGTGTCTTTACCATGGTCTTGATAAGCTTTGCCGAAATAAGAAGTTTTTTGTCGGCTTGATGGCGGTTGTCGAGGTATTCTTTTCCTTCACCAATGTTATTTCCACTCTTTTCTTGCATGAATTTGATCTTTACTATCATTGTTGTAGGTATGGGCATATGAACATAACCTCGTGAGGGTACCCGGTATTTCCCGAGAGAGAGTCGGGTATCCGAGATAAAATTTATGGTTGTCTGAGAGTGTGGACGTTCACGGCTCTCATCATGTGCATACTCACTGTTATGTGTTGAGCCGCTTAACCTAGGACCAGGTAAAATAACATTAGTATGCTTTAAATTTTATGTGAAAGTTTTACTTACCTTATGTTATTTTGCAGGTGAATTTGGCCTGGTGGAGCCCAGAAGAGCGAGCAAACTGGTCTCCTTTGATGAGGGCTGCTCTGTCTTTTCAACATTCTCACCGAGTTATTGTTGGCCTAGTGTCTAGTGGCTGGTTTCTCGGGGAGAGAGTTTATGAATGGTTTCTCGGTCCAAAGCAGCGGAGGTTTTCGATGCAAATCCCAAAATATACTTTAAATATTATGTCAATGCCGGAGGATGCATGGTGGTCGGCCTGGTATGGTTATGATGTCGAGTCATTTCTCCATTTACCAGGTCCATTTTATGCCCATTTTATTCGAATAAGACTCTTGAACTTTAATGTATCTCCTGTTGGTGTGCGGGAGATTTTCAATGAAAATGAGGGTAGAGATGAAGAGGAACATCACGGAAATACAGGAGAGTCTGTTCCACATTTTGGGGCTAGTACTTCTCAGGTAAAACTTTTACCACTTTTCCCTTGCAACTGCTTCTTTCTTTTTTTTAAACTCTTTAATGATTGTTGCAGGCTGTTGGCTTGTTTGATCATGAGGCTGTACCTTCTTTTACTGCCCCTTCATTTGCTCATTCTAGCCTTCCAGATATGCCATCTCATCCGCAGGGCATTGATATGAACTGCCTGGTATGTTCCTTATTTCATGGTAATTTATGCTATATGTATGCATGATTATGTATGCTCTTACCTTTTCCTCTTTGGCTCACAGCGGATGCTCGAAGAACAAAATAGGAAACTTCAAGAAGAGTTTGCTGCAAGTCGTCAGTAGGCTTCTCATTTTGAATGTTTATATCATCAATTCGAACAACATTTTCGAGACTTCCGATTTCAGGGGATCAGGGATCTCGGTGCTTCTTCATCAAGAGGCCCCCAGACTGATGAACATGAGATCCTTTCTTATGCTTTTGATGAAGACCATGATGGATCAAAACTTCAAGGTAATAAACATTTTGGTGCTCCTGCTTCGAGTGATTCCGGAACGAGTAATTTGCCGAGTTTTGGTGCTCCCGCTTTGGGCGGACTCGGGACGAGTGATTTGCCCCCTCCTCCAACAGGTGACGAATTTTTCAAGGCTTTATTTAATGACCTACCACCACACTCTTAGTGATATATAAATATTGTAGCAATTGTAAATTATTGTACAATAATGAAAAAAAATTCAATTCCCCTCTTTACTGTAACTTTTTCCTCTCTTTTTTTTTTCCGTTACTGCACCACTTTTTTTTATCACAGTACATAATCGTTTGCTAAACCAAATCCAATGTTGAAAAGGAAATTGCCACTAATTCCTTTCCTTATAGCATATGGTCTTATCCTTTCCCATCACCTTTTCCTCATCACTTTTGGAAAAGGTTTATTTTCTTCTATATAAATCACCTTGCATGCCCTATTTTAATACAGAAACCAAAATTCTTTCTCTTTCAACGTGAAGACTCCCTTTTACAATTTTAATTTTTTCTTTATTCATTCACCACGACTGAGCATCATTCAAAGAAGATAAAAATTCTATTTAAGAATATGGATGCCATTCATTGGAAGCAATTTTCATGGTCAAAACTTGATGTTTTAAAATGTTTTCAAAATGTCAAATTGGACCACTTCTTCTTACATGCCATGGCTTCCTTTTGGAATACGGATTCTAGGGTATTTAAAATTAATGGCTTTGAAATATGTCCCTTGATTGAAGAATTTGAGGCCATCCTTGGATATCCAAATAACCAACAAATGGCGTTACCCACATTGATTTCCAAGACTCAACAGAAGATGCAGATGTTATTTCAAATTTCAAAACCCGAAGTTCTTCGGTTGACGAGAGGTGAAAAAATTCTACTTGCTCCTTTGATTGACTTTTGTTTCTCTCATTTGGCCCCTACTAAGGCATGGGGACACATGCTTTGTCTTTGCTTGCTCGGTCAATTCTTGCTTGTTTCTTCTGACGGCGATATTGATCCACAAGTAGTGGATATTTTGGACCAAATGGAAGGAGGCTTGTCGCCGGTACTTGTGATCTTAGCCGAGACCTTAGTTGGATTAGACCGATTTAAATCAGGATTGTCAAAGAGACTGACTGGGAGTCCATTGCTGCTTCATGTAATTACCTTAACTGCCCTTTCGGGTTTTCAATTTAGGTTTTCTTTTTATTGCTCTAACTTTTGCCTAGTCTGCCCATGCGAGTTTTCGAAACTAGCGAGCTGTCCTAATTTTTTCCTAAGCTGCCCTTGCCGGTTTTCAACTTAGCGGACTCTTTTTTTTCTTTTTTTTCTTTTTTAATTTAATTCTTTCTTCACAGATTTGGCTTCAGGAGCGTCTTTGTTTGCTTGATACTCCATCCATGGATTTTGCCAGATACCTGCTACGTCATCATTCTGCTAGGAAGCTACTCCATCCTGCTTCTTCATATGCTCACTGGGTTGACTGGATCCACTCTTGCTCCGAAGTCAATATCCGTTGGTTGGTACCTTGGTGGAAGATTTCTCGTATCACCATGCGGACATACTTGATGTACGTTCCCCTTGCTGCTCTTCGTCAAGGTACATGCTCTGATCCTCGCCGACTTAGGCGTCAATATGGAGCTAAGCCTCGTGATTATGACTTTGCTTCTGACTTAGACATGCCTTGCTTGACTAAAGCCTACTTGGATCGGCTGAGGCAAAGTTGGCCTGCACGTTACACTTATCAACTACCGTAGATTTTACATTTGTTAATTCAGAAAGTGTATTGTTAGGATGAAAAAATAATTAAAGTAATAAAAGATGCTTCTTTTCCATTTAAAATTTGTCATCACCTTTTGCAATTGTGTTTATTTATTTCATCCATATCTGGTCGAATACTTATAACAGTGCACATAGAACAATTTTAACATTAATTCTATTTTATTAAATTAGGGAACAACCAAGCATAAAGCCAGCATACACAAGATTACTCCTGTTGCCAACTAGCCCTTTCGGGTTTTCTAATTGGCAATTTTCTCTCACTTAGCCCTAATTGTTGCCTAGCCCGCCCTTTTGGATTTTCGGGACTAGCGGACTGCTCTAACTTTTGTCTAGGCCGCCCTTTTTGGGTTTTCAACCTAGCGAGCTCTTCTTTTTTATTTATTTTTCATACATAAAACTTCTTCAACCTGTCAATGTTTACTGGCTCACTAAATTCATTCCCGTCCATGTCTGACAATTTCACTGCACCTTTGTTCATGACTTGTTTCACGACATATGGCTCTTCCCAGCTAGGCCTGAACTTCCCTCTTGGATCAGATACATTAGGCTTACACTGCTTCAATACCAAATCCCCAACTCTGAATTTCCTAACCTTAACCCTTCTATTGTAGGCCCGAGCTATCTTCTTTTGATACAGTTGATGATGATACAGTGCCTTTAACCTTCTCTCTTCTAGTAGAGCTAACTGTGTGTATCTGCTTGCTACCCATTCCATTTCAGGTAGTTCAACTTCCAAGACTACTCTTAACGACTTGATCTCAATTTCAATTGGCAATACTGCTTCCATCCCATAAACCAAATAAAACGGTGTCATTCCAGTAGGTGTTCGCACACTTGTCCTATATCCCCACAAAGCAAAGGGAAGCACTCTGACCAATCCCTGTAAGTCTTGGTCATCTTAGACAAAATTTGCTTAATTGTTTTGTTTTTTGCTTCAACCACACCATTAGCCTTTGGTCTATAAGGAGAGGATCGATGATGATGGATTTAGTACTTCGAGAATAAATCTTAATTGTTCCTTGAAACTGTACCCCATTGTCTGATTTCACACTGTGTGGGACCCCGTATCTGCAGATGAGGTTCTTTTCAATAAACCTAGCCATTTGGCTTGCACCCAGTTTATTGAAGGATTCGGCTTCGACCCATTTTGAAAAATAATCTACTGCTACCACAATGAATCGGTGACCTTTTGAAGCTGTCGGATGCATCTCTCCTATAATGTCGATACCCCAGATGGCAAATGGCCAGGGTGACGACATTGAATGTAATTCTTTAGGAGGCATGTGATTCAAGTTACCATACATCTGACATTGTTGGCACTTCTTGACAAACTCAATATAATCTTTCTCCATGGTCAACCAGTAGTAACCTTGTCGAATGATCTTCTTAACTAGGGCCAAACCATTCATGTGCAGATCGCAACTTCCCGCATGTATTTCTGACATGATGTGCTCCACTTCAGGCTTTCTTAAACATCTCAAATGTACCCCATCAGGCCATCTTCGATATAACTCCCCATGGAATGTGATGTATTGCAAAGACCACTGCCTTATGGCTCTTCTCTCTTTCCTTGTTGCCCCCGGCGGGTATTCTCTTTCCTCCAAAAATCATCTTATACTATCATACCACGCATCATGGTCTGTATCAATATCCATTATTGTTTCATATTCATAGCAAGGAGTTGATGAATTGGTCAAGATCAGAGGCTTAAGGAATCGGCTAACACGGTTTTCCCATACCGAAGCCAAGGTGACTAGGGCATCAGCCATCTGATTTTCTTCTCTTGATAGGTGTATAAACCTATACTCCTTAAAGTTCTTCTTCATCATGGTCAAGTAATGGTGGTATGGTTTTAATTTTTCTTCTTTCAACTCCCATTCTCCATTTACTTGGGATACGACTAGCAATGAATCGCCAAAAACTTCCACCTTATACACCTTCATTATCACTAGGGTTTCCGAACCGAAAATACAAGCTTTGTACTCCACCATATTATTGGTCCCTAAATTTCAATTTTTTTGCTAAAGGGATGAGTTCCCCTTCGGGCGATTCTAGTATAACTCCCAAACCTGCTCCTTTCCTGTTTACTGTTCCATCAAAATACATTTTCCACCCTTGTACTTCAATTGCTTCTAAATGTTCATCTGGAAATTCCAAGATTACCTCTTCGCTTTCTGGTAATGGTTGTTGGGCCAGGAATTCTGCCACCACTCTACCATTGATTGTTTTCTTGGTTACATACTCAATCTCAAATTCCTCTAATATTATCAACCATCGACCATATTTCCCAATTAAAGAGGGTGTCTCCCTTAAGTACTTCATTGGATCCAACCTAGAAATTGCTTGCACACTATACGATTGAAAGTAATGCCGCAACTTCTTAGAAGACCAAACCACGACTATACATGTCTTTTCAATGACACTATACTTAATTTCATAAGGTAGGATCTTTCTACTCAAATAGTAAACTGCATGCTCAATCCCTGATTCATCTGCTTGGGCTAGCATGGCTCCTATCGACTCTTCTTCTACTGCTAAGTATAGTAATAGAGGTTTGCAGGATTTAGGTGGTTTTAAAATAGGTGGATTCAACAAATACTCTTTTATTCGATCAAAGCCCTTTTGACATTCTTCATTCCATATGACCGGCTGATTCTTTCTAAGCAATTTGAAGATAGGCTCACATATTGTTGTGAGCTTTGCTATAAATCTGCTAATGTACTGCAGTTTACCAATGAATCCCCGAACATCTCTATCCGTCTTTGGGTCTGGCATATCCCTAATTGCTTTGACTTTGTCAGGATCAATCTCAATGCCATTCGAATTACCTGAGGTAACACCGAATACACACTTCTTCGGGTTTAATCTTAGCTTATATTTCAAAGCTCTATCGAAGAATAACTCTAAGTTTTGGAAGTGTTGCTCCCTTTTATCCGATTTAACCATCATATCATCAACATATACTTCAACTTCTTTGTGCATCATGTCATGAAATAGTGTGGTGGCCATCCTTTGGTAGGTTGCTCCAGCATTCTTTAAGCCGAATGGCATCACCTTATAACAAAATATACCCCATGTAGTAATCAAAGCAGTTTTGGTTTTATCCTCTTGGGCCATTAACACTTGGTTGTATCTAGAAAATACATCTACAAATGAGTGAAGCACGCTAGAGGATGCACTATCAATGAGGACATCTATATGAGGTAAAGGAAAATCATCCTTCGGGGAAGCCTTGTTTAAATCTCTATAGTCCACGCAGACCCTTATTCTTCCATCTTTCTTTGGCACGGGTACTATGTTGGCTAACCAATCTGGATATTCTATCACTTCAAGGAACTTCACTTGTATTTTCTTAGTGACCTCTTCTTTAACCAATTCAGCCCACTCAGGCCTTAATTGCCTAAGCTTTTGTTTGACGGGTTTTATGTGAGTGTAAGTAGGAATATGATGCTCGACTATGTCTCGATCTATCCCCGGCATATCTTCATAAGACCAAGCAAACACTTCTTCATATTTTTTGAATATCTTTTCAAATCTCTCTCTCTCATCAGGAGTAAGGTCGGATGCTATGCTAATGTTTTTAGGATTTTTAGTTCTTCCCAAATTTAATGATTGTGTGTTAGCAGAATTAATATTAAAGATGCTCATGTAACTGCTATTTGAATGTATGAAAACATCAGGAGAGACATCACACAAGTAAGTAAAATATGACTTTATTGCATTCATTTTGGAAAAGAAAACATCATCATCCTCATACAAAGCAGACAAATTAAAATCAAAATCGAAATTATTGTTCTCAGAATCATAAGGCAGGATGTCTTCAAACTTTTCTTTGACCAGGGCAGCAATCTCTTCCGGAGTCTTCTTGGCTTTCATGACAGCTTCATTCTTCTCTTTTAGATTGGATTCTTTATTGGTTGGCAGGGTGAGTTCTTTCTTCACTTGCTCCACTAGCTCGGCAACATCTGCAAAAATTTCAAAACCTAGGATTAACTTACCCATGAACATGATCGGCTCAGGCTTTCCTTGGAGTGGTCCCATATCTGGAGCCTTGAAAAAGATTTCTTCAAGTGGAGGGAAGCTCATCTTCTCACTCTTCTTTGGCTGGACATCGTTGTCTTCATCATATCCCAATCCCTTCTTGGATGTTTGAGTCCTAAAGTCTGGCAGCTTTGTCAAACCGGCTTTACCCTTTCCAAGACCAGCTCCGGGAAGGTAGTTCATGTTCTTCATCATATTCAAGACTTTGGAGTCCACTACTTCATCATCAGAAATTACAGCTACTTGAAAAATATTGAGAGGCCTCTCAATCATTAAAGCATTAACAATCTCATTGTCTTCAGCTTCAATGACCACTGTCCCATCTCCGTTGGGGAACTTGATCTTTTGATGAAGAGTGGAAGGAACTCCACCAAGAGGATGAAACCATGGTCGCCCCAAGAGAAAGGCGAAGGTAACCGGTATGTCTAAAACAATAAACTCAACAATAGATTCAATTGGACCAACCTTGACAGCCTCTTTGAAAGTCCCTTCGGCATGCCTCTTAATGTTGTCATAAGCATGAATCGTTACCTCGGTCGGGTTTAGATCTCTTGTTGACATGGCTAGCTTTGGCAATATCTTAAGTGGACAAATGTTTATGGCGGACCCATCATCGACCCATCATCGACCATTACACAAGGAGTCCTCTTCCCCTTGACTTCTATTTTGATAAAGAGAGGGCGGATGTGGTCTCTCCCCTCCTCCGGTAAGTCCGCATCTGAAAAAGAAACTGCTCCCATATTAACTTCACTATTTTCTTGAACCTCTTGACATTTCATTACTTTCCCAATTTTTATGAAGTTGATCAACTCCTCCGGTGTCATGGAGGTAGAGATTGACATGCTAGCCAAGGCTTTGGCCATAGTTTCTCGGTGCTTTTAGAAGTAGCTAATAAGTCCCAAATGCTAACACTTGCTTGGGTTCTTTTCAATTGCTTGAGCACATCATCATCTTCTTCTACTTCAACTTCCTTCCCCTTATTAGTTTCTACCTCCTTAGGTGGTGGCCTTGCATAAGACTTACCGAATCTAGTATTCATCACCTCATCTTCTTCGGGCTCGGACCAAGTCCACTCCTCCTTCTTGGATACAGTATCATCATCACTATCACTTGAATCCCAAAACCCGTTGACAACATAAATTGTTACTTCTCCACCCATCATAGCTTGTTTAATTTCACCAAATTCCTCTTCCTCTTTGGTTTCTTCTCCATCCACATCTTGAAAAGAAGATGTAGACCCTTAATTTTTGACCCAATCCGGTTCAATATGTTTTATTTTGTCCATAATGAATTTTGTTGTCTAATTGATCCAAAATAATTTTAATTAAATAGTTTTTGCTTTATTATCTAATTTTTATTAATAAAAAATAAAAATAAACAAATAAAAGTCAAAAAATAAAAATAAAAATAAAAATCGGATTCGAAAAAATCAGCGATAAAAAAATCGTCGCGCGGGGGCCCACTGAGATCCCACTGCCGCAGTTTCCTGCGGCAGAATTTTTTTCGCCAGCGCATTTTTTCCTGAGGAAATTTTTTTCGCCGCAATTTCCCACGCAAAATTTTTGAAACCTAATTTAATTAGGTTTTGGTTTCTTTTTTTTATTAATATTACTTGCCTTAACTAATTAGGAATAAACTACATCAAACCACTATAAATAAGGACCAAAGGCAATTAAATTGAGAGGAGGAAAAATTTCATAGTAGCTTTGAGAATTTGAATCCGAAAGTGAAGTGGAAAAGCAATAATTGAATTCAATTGATTTTTAAGGAGCAGAAACACGATTTAAGCAATTCAAAAGAAAAAAAAACGCTTGTCTTTGGAGCTTATTCATCCAAGAAGAATTATTTTTGGAGGAATCATAAAAAAAAAGGTATGTATTAAATTCTTTGTTTTTTTTATACAGTAGCTAAATTTTCCTTTGTTCTTTTAATTCAAAAATCCCAGAATTCAATCCACCTTTTTGTTCAAAGTTAAAAACATTAATCCGTTGCTTTATTTCCTAAAGAATTTAAAGTTATTAATTTTATTTCTTCAAAATGCCAAAACTCCAATTTACTTTCCAAATTATGTAAACTCTTAAAACATATTCTGTTTCTTATAAAAAACCCTAAAATACTTTTTCCAATTATATAAATCTTTTTTATTTATAAAAACTTTAATTTGTTTGGTTTAAACTTATAAAATCTCATGAAATCATCAAATTGTTTCTAATTCAAATTAATCACCCGAGACCCAAATTCTAAAATACTAAAACCCTAATTTAATTTCCAAACATAAATAATATACTCTAACTCCTTTAAAACCTTAAATCTTAATTTTTTCTAAGCCCTAATCCTTTAAGACATTAAAAACCATAAAAACATAAAAACATAAATTTTACACAGTAGCTTAAAAACACAATAAATCACCATTTAAAACCTCAAATCAAAAGTATTTTAAAGTGTCTAAAACCATAGTTTCATGATTTCACCATTCAAATATTAATTTAGTTAATCAAAGAGTCTTACCAACCTTTTAAAACATAAAACCCTAATCTATTTTAATTCCATAAAAAGTCACAGTAGCTATAATTGGACTTTTATTTGCTTTATTTAATTTTTATACATGATTATGCTTTGATTTATCTCTTATGCTTTAATTTATTCAATTTCAATAATTGATTTATTTAATTTATCATGGATGGATGTTTATTAATAGCTTTGATGAATGATTTATTTATGATGAATGATTACTTACTTCAATCAATTAATTTAGATTTCCAAAAGTTGTAAGAGGTATGTTTCCACTTGGTGGGTACCTCATTAGTTAAACATCATGTAATTTAATTTGCTTTTCTATTTTAGAACCTATGTAAAGGGCATGTTTCTACCTTTTGGTGGGTGTCCTATCTAGGCATGTGATGTAAGGACATGTTTCCATCCTTGGATGGGTGTCCATTTATTTGCTTTGTTTGGACATTACTTTGATTTTTATATAGTGATGCTTTCTTTTAATTATTGTGTGTAATATGGATAATATTGTTATATTTAAGAATCTTATAATATTAAGACCTGTAAAGGAGGCCGATTCTAATGAACCGGGCGTTGTGGGGGTGCTGGGCCATTTCTCATCTTCCCCACACGTACCCAAATTTTCGAACCCATTAGAGGGTTGGGGATTCCTTAGGAATCGAGTCATCCACCCCTTTCTTTTTCCCGGCCCGTCCGGGTGGCAACTCCATTTTCTCCAGACTTAGGTCCGTGTTCTCTAAGGCCCCGAGCCTAAACAGTGCCGAAGTCGCAAGAACCATTCCTTCGGGAGTGGGGGCGAAAATCCCCGCTCACAGTGGTGACTCCACTGGGGATAAGAGAAGTTGATTCCGTTGGTCTTTATATTATTCTATTCTTTCTTATAATGATATTATCCATTGTATCATCTTAGATTGCATTGTGTGCGTGTGTTAGGACGCCCATGTTACCCGTGTTATGTTATATAAGGGATACCATACTTTCACTCAAGGTATGGAGATCGAGCATGGCATAACCACTCATAGCCTCGTATCATTTGGTATATACTTGCTATGGGAACCTAAGCCTTTTAACCCAAAGACTAAAGCTCATGTAATTGTCCTAGTTACTTTCCTTAGGTTTTACCCCAAATGCATGTTGTTTGACTATGGTTAGTTTATCTTAGTCTAAATCATGGCTTATTTGGTTTGTTCTTTTTCTAATATGACCTAAGTACATTGTAAGCTCAAAATATATTTTTTCTTTAAAATCCAAAAGACCAAAACTATTTTTAAAATTTTTCAAGATGGTCCTTGGACATAAGACTTTTTCTAAAAACAAATTAAAAAAAAAATTTCTTTGGCCCATGGCCCAAATACTAAGCCCAAAATCTATTTTCCTAAAATCTTTTACAATGGGCTTAGAAACAAAACTATTTTCACCCAACATTTTTTACAAAGAGCTTGCAAAAATATTTAGGTCAATTATGAAATACCAAAAATCAATTGTGGGCCTAGTTTACACTATGAATAAATTAACCATGGGCTTGTTTTTGGCATGAACCATTAGTTACCTTTTTCAAGTGAGAAATCTATTTATAATAAACCTCTTAATTTTGTTTTAATCCAACATAGCATAAAAGCTACTTTAGTTGGTTGAATAAATTAAAACCTAATTAATGGGAATTATCATGAATGTATTTCCATTTTCGAAAATATAACTATTGGTTGAAACGTCCAAGGGAATTATTCGAAAACAAGATACCCCATGATGGTATTTTGTTAACCATATACCTAGGAAAAGAGACTCGCCATTCGTGTGTGGATGTTAAAAGGTTGGAAGGAACGTCCTATTTATTCTTATTTGTTGATTATTTATGCATACATGCATACATTTGCATCTCATATCATTGATCCTCTCTGGCTCACAGCTCTAGATTACGATAGTTCAAAAGCTTACAACAATCCGACCTACGTCGGAGATGAAGTATCTAGCAACGACTCAATCACTTGCTCACCTAAAACAATGGAGCCTGAACAAATTCAAAGGATGGTGGATGAGGCCCTCAATGCCAAGATGGAAGAAATCAAAGAGGCCCTAGCTGAGACCATGATGAACCAATTGACTGCAATCTTAGAGAACCATGTCGAGGCATCTGCTAGCACTAAGAAACCAAAGGATAATGGGAAGACCAAAGTTAGTGAAGTGGTTTTTGATGATGAAAAGGTGATCATTGATGATTATGATGATTGGGCTCAATACTACCAAGATATTCAAGAGAAGAAGAAAGAACCGAAGGTTACTGAGAAAGCCACTATTGAAAAGACTGAGACATCCGATGTTGAAAAGATGATTGCTGATTTAGAAAAGAAATTTGAGAAGAAGCTGAAAACCGAAGAGATGTCCGAGATCAACAAACTATTTGAACAAGATGAAGAAGTTCCTTATAAATTCAAGATGCCTTCCTTTGCTAAGTACAATGGCACCGAAAATCCTCATCTTCATGTGAAGCAGTATATCATTGCCATGCAATCTGCCCGAGCTACTAAGGTTCAAACCCTAAGGTACTTTATGCTCTCATTGGACCTTAGATGAGGGAACACAAAGGAGTTGGGATCTACTTTACAAAGCCTTCACCCAACAATATGGATATAATGTTGAGTTAGAAGTTACCTTAATGGAAGTGGAGTGCAATAGGCAAAGGCCAAATGAAAATTTTGTTGACTATGTGAAAATGTGGAGAAACAAGGCCGCTTTGCTCAAGAAGAGGCCCAATGAATCTGATCAAATAAGGATGATCGTGAGAGGTGTCCTGCCCAATCTCTATGAGAGGATGTCTCATACATTCATCCGTGATTTCAAAGACCTTCTTCAAGCTGGTTTGCAAATTGAAGAATGGGAAAGGGAGAAGAGCCGCTTTGCAATAAAAACGAACGAGAAAGGAAACAACCAGCCTAACAATCAAAGTACACAAAAAGAAGTTGATGTTAATGTAACCGGTCAAGGGAATAAAAGACAATTCTCAGATCTGGGGAAGCCTTTGTCTTGGGTCTTCGACAAGCTGCAAAAGAAAGGGTTGTTACAACCGTTAGCTCCTCGACTTTTACATAATCCATTGCCACCAAACTTCATTGCCACCTTCTGTCAATTTCAACAAATGCGAGGGCATGAGATCCAAGATTTGATTGATAGTGGCAAGCTACCCGAGCCGGATAAGCCCAACACCAAAGATAATCCATTTCCAAGGTTCAATAGAGTACCTCCACCGGCAACCTTCATGGTGGGAAAATGATTGGAAGAAGATTTTGTTTTATCCTCTTTTCATGATGGGGATATTGAAGATATGAAAGGAAAAGAAGCCTAACTCAATGAACTTTCCTTAGCTTGAATGTTGCTTTTCAATTTTACTTTCTTTAATTGGAACTATCGTGTTTTTCAAATTTAAAGTTGCTTGAATAAATTACTTTCATCAAAATTTTTATTGGTCTTTGTTCATTTTGGTGCTCAACCAATGAAGAATCTAGCTTGATAATTCATGAATTAATACATTTATGCATCATGACTTGAATGACTTTACTAGATGAGGGAATTGCTCTATAGCATTGAGTTGTGTATGCTTACTTAGAGAGGGCTCCTGCATAATTACCTTTGTCAAGGTCCTAGTCAGTCTTAGAACATGCTTTGACAAGCTTTCAAGGCGAAATTGAACTCTGCTCATTTAAGAGAGAAATGATCTAGGCATTGTTTGGTTATCCAATAACTAGTAGACACCTTATTAAATATCAATCCCTAGTTGTCCCTTTGAGCCTTCATAAAATTTTAGCTTTCTTTTCATTGGCTTAAAAACCCCAATAATCTACCCTGAGTTGTTGTGATATTTTTGACAAGTCTTATGATCACTAAGATGAAGAGGTAAGAAGATCAAAGAAGGTAATGATTACTCAAGGCCATAAGGGTAGTTGATGTTTTCAAGACTATGAAGATAGTTGAAGTTCTCAAGACCGTAAGGGTAGTTGAAGTTCCCTTAAATATCTCTCATATATCAAGACAACATCGGAGTAACAAATGATTTATCCCTGTTAAAGAAGATTTATGTTACTCTACTCATCCATTATTGGAAGCCCAAGTTGGTACAAACAAGACAACTCTTTTAGAGCTAGAATAAAAAAAAGAAAAAAAAAGAAAACAACAAAACAAAAAAAAACAAAAAAAAATAAAAGGAAAAAAAGAAAAAAGAAAAGAGAAGAAAAAAGGAAAAGAGAAAAAGAGAAAGAAAAGAAAAAAAGAGAAAACCCAAAATGGTTCAAAAAGCCAACTGAGTTCTCTTTTACCTAAGATAACAAAAGGCTTCCATTTGGTTCATAAAGACATTTTTACTGGAATTGATCCAACCCAACCACAGATTAAATCAAAATTGGAGAAAAAGGAGGAAGACCATCCAGTTCTTGAAAGTTCTGTACTTGATAGACCTATAAGAAAGAAGGACAAAATGATAAAAGAAAGGGAAGAGTAAGGAAAGAGAAAGAAGAAGGAAGAGTAAGAAAAATAAAAAGAAAGAAAAGGGAGAAGAAGAAAAGAAACAAATATGGGAACCAAACTTTTTGCAAGGGCAAAGACTATCCCAATCAAGATCCAGATTAATGTCAAGAAGATAAAAAGAATTTAGAGACTAGCAAGATTGCTCCCAATTGCCTAAAGTTCAAACAAGAAATTTGTAGTGTGAGGGTTTGTTCATTGTGTCACATCAGCTCCAATCTCAAAATAGCCTCCACTTTAACCCCGTTTCAAACCTATCAAAGACCTGTTGATCTCTCTTGGTAGGTAGAGTCTATTAGTGGAGATAGCTTGGATAAGCATGCATATGAGATAGATAATATTTAAACTCAAATGAGACCTTTGGCCAAGTAATGTGTATGTGCCTATCTGAAGTACAATAGTTCTTGCTTAAATATAAATAATTCCCGAGTTTAGTACGGTAGCTAGGATTGTCATGTTATAGATATGTTAATTTGGAAAATCAAGTCCTGAGGTACATTGACATTAATTTGGCAAAGCCAACATTTGTTTTCAAAATCAAAATTCAAAAAAAAAAGTGTTTTGTCATACAAAGCCTTTGAGCTAAGGGACGTCTGTTGAAATGATTATTGGCAAGGTCATGAAGAAGCTATCAGCCGACATGCTGAAAAATTGTTTGAAAAGGATGTATCCCTGACTCTGCTGCTTAGGGTCTCCACCACTCATGTTTTCAACATCTTGAAGATAAAAGCCACAAATGCAAAGCTTTCGATCATTCCAATGCAAGACTTGAACGAGTGTCAAAAAGGAACCAATGAGAACACTTCCGCTAATCACCTCGGTCTGTGAGTCGATGGAACGACTGTAAGTATTATTCATGCATATCATACATACATGAGCATATCACATCACACTTTTTTGTCTTGTGTTGTCTATTCTTTGGCAAAATCAACAACAAACACCCTGCTAATTAAAGAATCTAAAGAAGATATTGAATCAAGGGGGGCATGGAAAGCCCATTGCTTGAGAAAGCTCCAGTAATTTTGCAAAGAGAAGAAATACGTGCTTGTGCAAATAACTAGACAAGAAAAACATCAATCAAAGCTTGCATGGATGAAATCTTTGGTTTGAGCCTACACAGGGGGCAAAGTTTCTCCTTTTCAATTTTTTGAGTTTATATATAAAATGTTTTTAAGCTCACTTACAAATATTTTACCACACAGGGGGGCAAGGAGAGGATATAAGGTCCAATTAAAAATAACTAAATCTTTGCAAAAAGGAAGAACAAAAGAATAGAACATTAGAACTCTCAAAAGAATGAAGATGCAGAAGACAAAAGACCAATCCAGCTAAAAAAGCTGAAGCCAGGAGAAAGACCCGATTGCAAAGGATGAAGATCCATTTGCAAGGGTCAAGACCCGATGTCAAGAGATGAAGATTCATTTTCAAGAATGAAGACCCGATCTCAAAGGATGAAGATCCATTTTGAGGGTGAAAAACCACAATGCATAGAATAACCGGAGCAGTCAGATTTCTCAAATGATAAAAGGTCAGTCAAACTCAATCTCGGGTCTAAGTACCCAAATCAATTCAAGCTCGGGTCCAAGTACCCAATCTCGGGTCCAAGAACCCAATTTCTGGTCCAAGTACCTAATCTCGGGTCCAAGTACCCAAATCAAAGCCAATTTAGGATCGAGTATCCAAATCCATTTAGGATCGAGTATCCAAATCCAGTTTAGGATCGAGTATCCAAATCCAGTTAGGATCGAGTATCCAAATCCAGATAGGATCGAGTATCCAAGTCTAGTTTAGGATCGAGTGTCCAAATCTACCGGGTCCAGAACCTCAACCATCTCAAAAATGAAGTCTTATTGCTTTTCACTTTCTTTCACTAAGGTTTCAGATCATTCAAGCAGGGGGCAAACTGTAGACCCTTAATTTTTTACCCAATCCGGTTCAATATGTTTTATTTTGTCCATAATGATTTTTGTTGTCTAATTGGTCCAAAATAATTTTAATTAAATAGTTTTGCTTTATTATCTAATTTTTTATTAATAAAAAATAAAAATAAACAAATAAAAGTAAAAAATAAAAATAAAAATTGAAGTCGAAAAAATCGGCGACGAAAAAATCGTCGTGCGGGCCAGTGGGCATTTCTCCCGCAGGAATTTCCTGCGGGCGAAACAGCCCAAGCTATTTCACCCTCAGGAAATTCCTGCGGGCAAAATAGCTTTTCTATTTCACTCACAGGATTTTCCTTTGAGCAAAATAGAATTTCTATTTCGCCCGCAGGCCCATCGAGATCCCACTGCCGCAGTTTCATGCGACAAAATTTTTTTCCCGCGATAATTTTTTTCGGCAGCGCAATTTTTTTTGACGCAAAATTTCTGAAACCTAATTTAATTAGGTTTTGGTTTCTTTTTTTTTATTAATATTACTTTCCTTAACTAATTAGGAATAAACTACATCAAACCACTATAAATAAGGACCAAAGACAATTTAATTGAGAGGAGGAAAAATTTCACAGTAGCTTTGAGAATTTGAATCCGAAAGTGAAGTGGAAAAGCAATAATTGAATTAAAATGATTTTTAAGGAGCAGAAACATGATTTAAGCAATTCAAAAGGCAAAAAAGGCTTGTCTTTGGAGCTTGTTCATCCAAGAAGAATTATTTTTGGAGGAATCATCAAAAAAAGGTATGTATTAAATTCTTTGTTCTTTTATACAGTAGCTAAATTTTCCTTTGTTCTTTTAATTCAAAAATCCTAGAAATCAATCCACCTTTTTGTTCAAAGTTAAAAACATTAATCCGTTGCTTTATTTCCCAAAGAATTTAAAGTTATTAATTTTATTTCTTCAAAACCCCAAAACTCCAATTTACTTTCCAAATTATGTAAACTCTTAAAACATATCTAAATTACTTTTTCCAATTATATAAATCTTTTTTATTTATAAAAACTTTAATTTGTTTGGTTTAAACTTATAAAATCTCATGAAATCATCAAATTATTTTTCTAAACCCTAATTCAAATTCATCACCCGAGACCCAAATTCTAAAATACTAAAACCCTAATTCAATTTCCAAACCTAAAATAATATACTCTAACTCCTTTAAAACCTTAAATCTTAATTTTTTCTAAGCCCTAATCCTTTAAAACATTAAAAACCATAAAAACATAAAAACATAAATTTTAGACAGTAGCTTAAAAACACAATAAATCACATTTTAAAACCTCAAATCAAAAGTATTTTAAAGTGTCTAAAACCCTAGTTTCATGATTTCACCATTCAAATATTAATTTAGTTAATCAAAGAGTCTTACCAACCTTTTAAAACATAAAACCCTAATCTATTTTAATTCCATAAAAAGTCACAGTAGCTATAATTGGACTTTTATTTTCTTTATTTAATTGTATACATGATTATGCTTTGATTTATGTCTTATGCTTTAATTTATTTAATTTCAATAATTGATTTATTTAATTTATCATGGATGGATGTTTATTAATAGCTTTAATGAATGATTTATTTATGATGAATGATTATTTACTTCTATCAATTAATTTAGATTTCCAAAAGTTGTAAGAGGTATGTTTCCACTTGGTGGGTACCTCATTAGTTAAACATCATGTAATTTAATTTGCTTTTCTATTTTAGAACCTATTTAAAGGGCATGTTTCTACCTTTTGGTGGGTGTCCTATCTAGGCATGTGATATAAGGACATGTTTCCATCCTTGGATGAATGTCCATTTATTTGTTTTGTTTGGACATTACTTTGATTTTAATATAATGATACTTTCTTTTAATTATTGTGTGTAATATGGATAATATTGTTATATTTGGGAATCTTATAATATTAAGACCTATGAAGGAGGCCGGTTCTAATGAACCGGGCGTTGTGGGGGTTCTGGGCCATTTCTCACCTTCTCCACACATACCCAACTTTCCGAACCCATTAGGGGGTTGGGGAATCCTTAGGAATCGAGTCATCCACCCCTTTCTTTTTCCCGGTCCATCCGGGTGGCGAATCCATTTTCTCCGGACTTAGGTTCGTGTTCTCTAAGGCCCTGAGCCTAAACAGTGCCAAAGTCGCAAGAACCATTCCACCGGGAGTGGGGGCAAAAATCCCCGCTCACAGAAGACATGACAAAGTCCTCATGCAAACCTCCTCCAATCATGAAGGTTGCCGGTGGTGGTACCCTATTGAATTTTTGTAATGGGTTGTCTTTGGTGTTTGGCTTATTGGGCTTGGGTAGCTTCCCATTATCAATTAGATTTTAGATCTCATGTCTCAACCTCACACATCTATCCATGTCATGCCCTTGCATTTGGTGAAATTGACAAAATGCTTTGGTGTCAAAATTAGGTGGGAGAGGGTTAGGCAAAGGATGAGGATTTAATGGTTGTAGCAATCCCTTTCTTTGAAGCTTATTGAGAACCCAAGACATCGGTTTTCCCAATTTCAAAAATTGTCTCCTCATTCCTTGGTTAGTAGCATTAACACCGACGGCCTTTTGCATGCTTTGGCTACCAGATTGATAGCTCCCTTTCTCGTTCTTTTTTGTTGCAAAGCGGCTTTTCTCCCTTTCCCATTCTTTAATTTGCAAACCAGCTTGAAGAAGGTCTTTGAAATCGCAGATGAGTGTATGAGACATCCTCTTACGAAGACTAGGCAACACCCCTATCACAATCATCCTTATTTGATCGAATTCATCGGGCCTCTTCTTGAGTAAAGCGGCCTTGTTTCTCCATCTCTTGACATAATCTATAAAATTCTCATTCGGCCTTTGCCTAATGGACTCCACTTCCATTAAGGTAACTTCTAACTCAACATTATATCCATACTGTTGGATGAAGGCTTTGTAAAGTAGATCCCAACTCTTTTGTGTTCCATCATCTAAGGTATTGAACCAATTTTGGACAACAGGGTCCAATGAGAGCATAAAGTACCTTAGGGTTTGAGCCTTAGTAGCTCGGGCAGACTGCATGGCAGTGATATATTACTTCACATGGAGATGAGGATTTCCGGTGCCATTGTACTTTGCAAAGGATGGCATCTTGAACTTGTATGGGACTTCTTCATCTTGTTCAAATAGTTTATCGATCTCAGACATCTCTTTTGTTTTCAGCTTCTTCTCAAATTTCTTTTCTAAATCAGCAATCATCTTTTCAACATCGGATGTCTCGGTCTTTTGAATAGTTGCTTTCTCAATAACCTTCAGTTCTTTCTTCTTCTCTTGAACATCATGGTAGTATTGAGCCCAATCATCATCATCATCAATGATCACCTTTTCATCATCAAAATCCACTTCACCAACTTTAGTCTTCCCTTTGTCCCTTGGCTTCTTAGTGCTAGCAGATGCCTCAGCATGATTCTCTAAGATTGCAGTCAATTGGTTCTTCATGGTCTCAGCTAGGGCCTCTTTTATTTCTTCCATCTTGGCATTTAGGGCCTCATCCACCATCCTTTGAATTTGTTCAGGCTCCATTATTTTTAGTGAGAAAGTGATTGAGTCATTGCTAGATACTTCGTCTCCGGCGAAGGTTGGATTGTTGTAAGCTTTTGAATTGTCGTAATCCAGGGATGTGAGCCAAAGAGGAGCAATGATATGAGATGAAAATGTATGCATGTATACATGTATGCATGAATAATCAATGAAGAAAGATAATTAGGACGTTCCTTCCAACCTTATAACATCCACACACGAATGGCGAGTCTCTTTTCCTAGGTATATGGTTAACAAAATACCAACATGAGGTATCTTGTTTTCGAATAATTCTGTCGGACGTTTCAACCAATAGCTATATTTTCAAAAATGGAAATCCATCCATGATAATTCCTATTAATTAGGTTTTAATCCATTCAATCAACTAAAGTAGCTTTTAATCCATTAATTAGGTTTATCATAGATAGACTTCTCACTTGAAAAAGGTAACTAATGATTCATGCCAAAAACAAGACCATGGTTAATTTATTCTTAGTGTAAACTAGGCCCACAATTGATTTTTGGTATTTCTTAATTGACCTAAATATTTTGCAAGCTCTTTGTAAGAAAAGATTGGATGAAAATATTTTTGTTTCTAAGCCCATAAAAAGATTTTAGAAAAATAGATTTCGGGCTTAGTATTTGGGCCATGAGCCAAAGATATGTTTTTAAAAAAGTTTTATGTCCAAAGACCATCTTGAAAAATTTTGGAAATAGCTTTAGTCTTTTGGATTTTCTAAAGAAAATTTTATTTAGAGCTTACAATGTACTTAGGTCATATTAGAAAGAGAACAAACCAAATAAGCCATGATTTAAGCCAAGATAAATTAACCATAGTCAAACAACATGCATTTAGGGTACAACCTAAGGAAAGTAACTAGGCCAATTGCATGAGCTTTAGTCTTTGGGTTAAAAGGCTTAGGTTCCCATAGCAAGTATATACCAAATGGTACGAGGCTATGAGTGGTTATGCCATGCTCGATCTCCATACCTTGAGTGAAAGTATGGTATCCCTTACATAACACAGCATGGGTAACACGGGCGTCCTAACTCACGCACACAATGCAATCTAATATGATGCAATGGATAATATCATTATAAGAAAGAATAGAATAATATAAAGACCAACAGAATCAACTTCTCTTATCCCCAGTGGAGTCGCCATTGTGAGCGGGGATTTTTGCCCCCACTCCTGGTGGAATGGCTCTTGCGACTTCGGCACTGTTTAGGCTCGGGGCCTTAGAGAACACGGACCTAAGTTCAGAGAAAATGGAGTCGCCACCCGGACGGGCCAGGAAAAAAGAAAGGGGTGGATGACTCAATTCCTAAGGAATTCCCAACCCCCTAATGGGTTCAAAAAGTTGGGTACGTGTGGGGAAGGTGAGAAATGGCCCAACACCCCCACAATGCCCGGTTCATTGGAACCGACCTCCTTTGCAGGACTTAATATTATAAAATTCTTAAATATAACAACATTATCCATATTACACACAACAATTAAAAGAAATCATCAATATATTAAAATCAAAGTAAAGTCCAAGCAAAACAAATAAATGGACACCCATCCGAAGATGGAAACATGTCCTTACATCACATGCCTCAATAGGACACCCACCGAAAGGTAGAAACATGCCCTTTGCATTGGTTCTAAAATAGAAAAGCAATTTAAATTACATGATATTTAACTAATGAGGTACCCACCAAGTGGAAACATACCTCTTACAACATTTAAAAATCTAAATAAATTGATAAAAGTAAATAATCATTCATCAAATATATTAAATATCAATAGAAAGTAAATATCCATCCATGATAAATTAAATAAATCAAGTATTGACCTTAAATAAATTAAAGCATATAAATTAAATCAAAGCATAATTAAATATGGAATTGAATAAGGCAAATAAAAATCCAAATTATAGCTACTGTTTCCATTTAGGATCCTTTATTTTATGTGTTTAGGGTTTTGGAATTTATAGAATTAGGCTACTGTGACTTTAAGAGAATTAAAATAGATTGAAGTTTTATGTTTTAAAAGGTTGGTACGGCTCTTTGATTAACCAAACTAGGGTTTGTTATGTAAAATCATGAAACTAGAATTTGGACTCTTTAGAATACTTTTGATTTATGTTTTCAAGTTTACTGTGTGAAATTAAAATATTTGTGTTTTTATGGTTTTTAAAGTTTTAAAGGATTAGGATTTAGAAAAAATTAGGGTTTAAGGTTTTAAAGGGGTTAGGGTTCACTATTTTAGGTTTGGAAGTTGCATTTGGGTTTGGTGTTTTAGAACTAGGGTCTCGGTGGATGCTTAGGTTTTTTAGAATTTGAAAAAGTAATTGATAATTTTATGAAGTTTAGGAAAATAAACAAACGATTTTAAGTTTACATAAATAGAAAAGATATTTGTTAAGGTTTGAAAGAAACAGAATCAAGTTTAAAGTTTTGAAGGAAACAGAGTCAAATTTTGGTTTTGAAGGAAAACATGCTCAATTAGGGTTTTAAGATTTTGATGAAACAAAAATAACAATTGTAAGTTTTTTGGAAAACAAAGCAAGGAAATAAGATTTTTAAACTTTTAACAAAGGGAATTAAGGTTCTGGGATTTTTGATTTTGAAAGACCCAATTGTATAATCTAGGCTACTATGAAAAGTAAAAAAGAATTTAATACATACCTCCTTTTGATGGTTCCTCCAAAAATCATTTTTCTTGGATGAACGAAAACAAAGGCAAGCTTTGCTGCCTTTGAATTGCCTTGAATTGTTTTTCAGCTCCCTCAAAAAAATTGAATTGAATTACTGCCTTTCCTACTCAGTTTCGGATCAAAATATGTTCCTCTTTCTTCTAGGATTTCTTCCTCCCTTTCTGCCCTTTCTTTTGTGTTGTAATCATACTTATTTATAGAAGTTTTTTGTGGATTTTTCCTAGTTGCTCACGGCATACATTATTTATTAAGAAAAGGAAACCGAAACCTAATTGCATAAGGTTTCGAAAAATTTGCGTCGAAAAAATTTCGTTGGAGAAAAAAAACTACTGCTAAAAAATCGCGCTGGCAAAAAAAATTGCCGCAAAAAAAATGCCCACGGGCCCGCTGACTTTCGGCGACAATTTTTTCGTCGCCGATTTTTTCATCGCCGATTTTTATTTTTATTTTTTGATTTTTGTTTGTTTATTTTTATTTTTTATTAATAAAAATTAGATACTAAAGCAAAAATTATTTAATTAAGATAAAAAATTATTTTGGATTAATTAAAATATATTAAACAACACAAAAATTATTTTGGACCGGACTGGGTCAAAAATTAAGGGTCTACAATTACTTAACACATTTACAACCAAATGTGTTAAGTCCCAAGGTCATGTAAATGTATGCAACCATGTAAGGTTTGTACTCACCTCAAAGAGCAACTCAAACCAATCTAACCACTTCCTCTTCCAAGAATCCTTCAACACTTGGATTAGGGCAACTCAATCTCTTCCAAACCTAATCCAATAGTGATTATACACAGTCACTTAGAGATACACATAAGATAATAAGGATAAGAACTAACTAGGGAAACCTCTACACATGACATTCTCAACAACATAGGCTTATCCTTGACCGTGCCCTAAACTCACAACACATAAGCTTTGACACGCTCAGTGACATGACATGTCACTGGCCGTGTCAATCCTCCCTCAACACAGTAGCTATGACACACTCAGTGACATGGGCGTGTCACTGGATGTGTCAATACTACTCCAACATAGAAGCTGTGACACACTCAGTGACATGGGCATATCTCTGGTCGTGCCACCCATCCAGAAAATAGAACCATTGACAAGACCAAAGACTTGGCCGTGCTCATGGCCATGTCAGGCCAAAAATCCTAATTCTGACACCAACAACACCACATCCAACAAACATCATACTTAACCCTTTTCCACTCCAAACAAACTTAGCCAAAACAATTAATAAATCATACTAAACTTGCATAAACACCAAAACAACTCAATACATACATCAAAACACAATCACAACCATCATCACAACTCAACACATACACAATCCACAACTCTTGCTTTCCTTCACCAAACTTAACCTTTCCTCCAAGCCAACCCCAAAATTAAAGTCAAAGTCAATAAAACCAAACACTCTCAAATACATCACAATCAAACATGCACACAAATACACCAACCATTCAACAACCTCAATACACAAACTCAAAAGAAAACTAAGGAAACAAGTTGGAAACTTACCAAAAGTGATAAAACCCTTCAAACTCCAACTTGATCTCTTGAAACACCTTCAAATCTTGAGTTAGGATGCAACAAAAATCCCTTTCCTTCTAGTTATGGAGATAGCCGGCCAAAGAAAAGAAAGAAGAAGAAGATGAAAGTTATCAACAAGTCAAACATTCAACATCTCTTAACCACTCAAATTCCAATTAATCTCCACCAAGCAATTAATATAATATATTAATTAAACAAAATATCATCTTCCACTTATTTAATTTCCATTTTAAAATAACCAAAATATCTCATTTGACTATTAAATAAAAGTTGACTTGTATATGTTGTAAATATCTCTATATATACAACATATACACACTTCTCTTTCCTCTTAATCCTTTATACACACTTTAAAATCATTTAATCCAATTTCAACAATAATCATTTCCAAAAATTTTAGGGTATAGTTTGGGATATTACATATGATGTAATTGACAAAAGGCATTGGCATCAAAGTTTGGTGGCAGAGGTTCGTGTAGTGGTCGAGGAACCAATGGCTGCAATAGGCCTTTCTTCTGTAACTTGTTGAAAACCCAATATAGAGGTTTTCCCAACTCTAAAAATAGTCTTCTATTTGCTTGACCAGCTATTGCATTGACATCCACAGACTTCTGTGTACCCTGACTGCCAGACTGATAATTTCCCTTATCACTTCTTCTTCTTCTAGAAAAATGACTCTTCTCTCTTTCCCATTCTTCTATTTATAAGCCAGCTTGGAAAAGATCTTTAAAATCCCTGATAAGGGTATAGCACATTCGCTCATGAAGATTAGGTAGCACCCCTTATAACACCCCTATACCTTATATACATACTATACATTTACCCCATATATATAAAACATGCATATAAAACATAAGGATGCCATGTTACAATTCCATTCAAACCTTTCAGTATCATATTTATACATATATAAGATCATTTTTTGTTATCAAACCACATTCTCATTGAAAATACCATTTCCAAACCATTTATAAGATTCTTTCAAGTACATGTATACAAATATACATTATCCTTTCCAAAATCCATTTATATACATATACATATGATCAAACTACAAAATAACAAATTGTACATGCGTGCACCACCTTCTAGTTGGTCTCTGGCACACCCTCATTCTTCTCGTGGCACAACTATCCGACTCTCAGATAAGCAATCTACTTACCTGCGCGATTCACACAATAGCGCTAAGCTTCAAAGCTTAGTGGTACATATAAATAACATATACATACATTGAAATCACATTACATTCTTATTCATATATAATATACACAAATACACTATTGGGATTCACATCCCACTCACACATCATTACAATATTGGGAACCACATCCCATGCTCATACATAACTATTGGGAACCACATCATACCTTTATACAATTATCATGTCCAGTGAATACAATCTCACGATCTAGCTCTGCTCGGATCCATCACAAATCTCAATCACGTGACCTAGCACTGCTTAGGTCAAGACCTAGCTCTGCTCAGGTCTATAAACATATGCACCTCTAGGCCTAGCTCTACTCAAGACCTCTCGTGCATATCCAACCAATCTCAACACAACAGGACAAGTAATGGTATAGGCTATGCACATATAACATCACTTTAGTTTATACTTTTCCAGTGATCACCACTATTTATGATCACATCACATTACCAGTTCACATCATGCATAAATAAGTCACATGCATTTCCAATCTTAAACTTTCCACATTTAACATTAAAGCACATTACCCAAATATTTTGGGTATCTTTGCATAATTCACACACTTATGCAATTTAGCCATTGCTAATGGCTTTTCACAATGTCTTTAATGCATACACAACAAACCATATTACCCAAACACTTTGGGTCATTTCACATATTGTAAATATTTCACTTTTTATTCAATTTAGCCATTATCAATGGCTTTTCACAATGCATTTAATGCATACTTGATGAATCATATGTCATAGTACATTGTTCATCAATATTCAAAGTAGCAAATAGCTTAACACATTTTCCCATCCAAAATGTGTTAAGCCCAATGTAATGCAAACATAACCCAAACTCAAGCCAACTACTTAAATCTTTACTTCCGCCAACTCTTCATAACTTGATCTTCTAATCAAGATATGAATAATCAAGTTATCAATAACATCAATCTATATATCTCAATTATACCACTCAAATCCTCTGTTTCCTTCTCAACTCATAACACTTAATTCAATACTCTATACTTTGGAGTTTCTCATTAACTAATACTATATGAAGTTTCCAAACTAATAATATCATCATATTCTTCTCATCTTTATCATAATCATTATTTATTTATAATTCACACTTGACATCCAACCACATTTTCCCATTTCATACTTTCATCATGCAAGCATAAGCCACACTCACCATATGACTAATCAACATACCAATATTTAGCATAATCAACATATTTTATCATAATTCTTCAAGTGGCACACTCAGCTTACAAAAACTTTGGCATGCCCAGTGACATGGGCATGTCACTGCCTGTGTCCTTAATTCTGCTTACAGTAGCTATGACACGCCCAAAGACATGGGCGTGTCACTGCCCGTGTCCTTAGTCCTACATTACAGTGGCTACGACATGCCAAGAGACATAGCCATGTCATTGGGCGTGTCAGGCTAAATATCTGGTTATGCCCTTGGCATCGCAAAATACTTTTTCACTCCATTTTCATTAATACAATACTCACATATCACATAAGCAACTCTAAATCATATTACGTCAAATATGTAAAAACTTAAGATCATATATACAAACTCAAGATCATGTATATAAACCAAAGAGATTATGTACAAACCTTTGGTTATTCCAAGTTTACTCTTCTTTACTTACTTCTTGTTAATCTAAACACAAAATCATAATAACAATCATTATATATTTCATTCATACCTACATATATCAATTAAACTAATCCCCAACTCAACTTTACCAAACCCTTACTCTTTTCCTCAATTCCAACTACTCATCATTATCTCCAACATCTAACCATATTTACTTCATCTATGTATCAATTCAACATATATATACTTCAATATATAATTGTCATCATATTATTCAATTAATTATCACTTTCTCTCACTAATTATATCATACATATATATAATCCATAAAATAAGCTCATGAAGAAAGTACTTACTTGAATTCTTTGTCAAACCTTCAATATCCACCTTCAATCCACTTAAAACTCTTAGGAATTTGGTGTGTATATGAATAAAAATCAAGCTCCTCTCACTCTCTCTCAATCTCACATTCAAAGGGGAAGAAGAAGAAAGAAGACTCTTCTTTAAATTTCCATCCTTATCTCTAACTATATAATATTAAATATTAATTAATTTAATTAACTCTCCACCAATCAACTCCCTTCTCCTTTTGACTTTATCCTCTTCATTTTATTATTAGTACTATTATTATTATTATTTAATTAAAATCAACTTTTTCACCACCAATGCATACCTTATACATATGTGTAGTATATGTTAGGTATGTGCATATGTCTTATATATTCTATTTATATTTCTCATATATTTCAAATATATATATATATATTATATGTATAACATCCATCATAAACATTCATTTCGTATTTTCTCTACCCATTACACCAATATGCTCGAACGTATTTACTATTCTAAAGTACATCAAAAATCGAGATATTACACTCCTCTCATAATCATCCTAATCTGGTCTGACTCATCAGGCCTCTTCTTGAACAATGCAGCCTTGTTTCTCCACTTCTTCACATAATCAACAAAATTTTCATTTTGTTTTTGCCTGATCGACTCAACTTCCATCAAAGTCACTTATCATTCCACATTATGCCCACACTGCTAGATGAAGGCTTTGTATAGCAAATCCCAGTTCTTTTGAGTACTTTCCTCTAAGGTATTAAACCAATTTTGCACAATAGGATCCAGTGAAAGCATAAAGTACCTTAGAGTTTGAGCCTTAGTAGCTCAGGCAGACTGCATGGCAGTGATGTACTGCTTAGCATGCAAATGAGGATTTTCTGTGCCATTGTACTTAGCAAAAGCAAGCATTTTGAATTTGTAAGGGATTCCTTCATCATCTTCAAATAGTTTATCAACTTATGACACTTCTTCTGCCTTCAGCTTCTTCTCAAATTTCTTCTCTAGATTAGCAATAATCTTTTTGGCATTGATAGATTTAGCCTTCTTTTCTATAGTCTTCTTTTCTTTCTCATCCTCTTGTTGATCTTAGAAGTACTGTTCCCAGTCATCATTGTCCATAGCTTCTTTGTCTTTGGGCTTAAAAGAATAAAATTATTTTGGGCTTACAATGTAATTAGGTCATATTAGAAAAAGAACAAACAAAAAAGCTATGGTTCAAATGAAGATGTATCAATCATAGTCAAACAACAAGCATGTGGGTAAAAATCTAAGGAAAGTAACTAGGTGAATTACATGAGCTTTAGTCTTTGTGTTAAAAAGCTTAGGCTCCCATAGCAAGTATATACCAAAAGGTATGAGGCTATGAGTGGCTATGCCATGCTCGATCTCCACACCTTAAGTGAAAGTATGGTATCCCTTACATAACACAATATAGGAAATATGGGCATCCTAACTCACGTACACAATACAATCTAAGTGATATAATGAATAATATCATAATAAGAAAAAATGAAATAATATAAAGACCAGCGGAATCAACTTCTCTTATCCCTAGTAGAGTCACCACTGTGACCGGGGATTTTCGCCCCCACAAGAAAATGGAGTCACCACCCATATAGGCTGGGAAAAAGAAAGGGGTGGATGAATCGATTCCTAAGAAACCCCAAACCCCCAAATGGGTTTAGAAAGTTGGGTACATATGGAAAAGGTGAGAATGACCCATCACCTCCCATAATGCCCGGTTCATTGGAAACGACATCCTCTTTAGGTCTAAATATTATTAATTTCTTAAATATTATGAACTCATCCATACTACATTCAAATATTAAAATAAAAAATTATTGTATTAAAATCAAAATAAGTCAAAACAAATGATAAATAGGCACCATTCCATAAATGGAAACATGCCTGAACAAGTGTCTAATGTCCAAAAGAAAAATAAGAAAAATAAATAAAATTAGACACCCACCATAGATGGAAACATGTTCCTTACAATGGTCCTAAAATCCATAGAAGACAAATTAAATTATATAATAAAAACTGAGGTACCCACAAAGTGGAAACATACCTCTTATAATTCTTGAAACCAAAATAAATTAATAAAAAAACATTCAACCATTCATCATAAAATTAAACCATCAATCATAAAATAAAAATAAAAATAAATCATCCATTAAGACATATAATAAATAAACATGCATTAATAATCAATTCTACATTTTAATACAATATTAAATAATAAATGTACAAACGAGGATTTTATTGATATGAATTAGGGTTTAAGAAAATATGATTAATGCTTTAAGGTTTTAGAAGAATACAATTAGGGTTTAGGATTTTAGAAAAACAAGATTAGGGTTTAGGATTTTATAAAAACAAGATTAGGGTTGAGAGCTTGAAAATTAGGGTTTCTTAGATTTAGAAAGAATTAGGGTTTTGAATATTAGGATTTGGAAATTAGGTTACTGGATATTAGGGTTGGAGATTTTGGATTAAGGTTTGGGAAATTAGGGTTTTTTGATACTAGGTTTAGGAGTTAGGGTTTCTAGATATTAGGTTTAGGAGTTAGGGTTTGTATATTTTATGAGTATGTAGGGTTTCGATGATCAAACTAAATCATATTATTAGGGTCTGCAAAAATTGCCATTATATTAAAATTAATATTATTAATGGTTTGGCTACTGGTTGCTTAAATAATTGCAAAACAACATATGAAATAACAATTAAAGAATAAACAATTATTGTAAACTTAACTGAAATAAACATAGAAAAATATACCTTCATTTGTAGCTTCCACCAATATTAATTTGGTGGATCAACTTTAATCTTGGTGGGATGAGGCAATCTGGAGGCATGCTGGCTACTGCTTCATTGTTGGCTACTGTTTTTTTTTTTTTAGATTTTTGTGTGTTGCTTTCTCCTTTTTTAATTCTATCTCTACTTTGATCCCTTCTTGGTTTGATAATTGTTGTTGATGATCCCCCCTCTCCACCATCCAAGCTTTTATATTTATAAACATCAACTAGGGTAACCTAGCTAAGCCATCTAAATCTGAATCAAACACGTTTATCACTTATCCTGGTCTTCTTAGGATTTTACTACAATTTGACTCATTCTCGGTCAAAGCATGCCCGATGCTTGCACCATATCGATTTGGCCAAGGCCAATTAGATATGGAGCCCTCCCATATCAAATTGGCCTTGGCCCATTCTATATGGAGCCCTCTCATATCGAATTGGCCTAGGTCAATTTGATATAGAGGCAATCCATATTGAATTGGTTTGGACCGGACCATATTATACCAATTTAAATTGGTCAAACCAATTAGACATGATTTAATTTGGCCTTTGTATTTGACTCAGACTTGATGTAGGCTTCAAATGAAAATTATATCTGGACTGATACCAAAATTAAGGGTCTACACTTGCATTAGAATAGCAAGAGACTTCACATCTATGGCTTTATTTCAAAAATGTTGGAAACATGAGTAGTGGGGGCCCCAAGCAGTATAGTTAGAGACACAAGACGCTTCCATTTCAACGCATTTAATTGAAGACTTCTTCATGACCTTGCAAGTGATCCTTTCATTAGCCCACTTTTGCCCAATATGTCCTTTAAGGCTCAACAGTTTAACACACTTTCCTAAACTTGGAGGCTCGTATGATAAAAACATTTTTTTTATAAAAATTTTCAAATCACATTTTGCCTTCGTTATATCAGTGTCAATATACCTCAGGCCTCAATTTTTCCAAATTAACATATCTATAACATGACAACCCTAGTTACCATACTAAACTCGGGAATCAATTCTATTTGAGTAAGAACTATTGCACTTCAGATAGGCACATACACATTACTTGGCCAAAGGTCTAATTGAGTTTAAATATTATCTATCTCATATGCATGCTTATTTAAACAATCTCCACTAATAGAGTTTAGCTACCAAGAGAGATTAACATGTCTTTAACATGCTTGAAATGGGGTCTACAAGGGACATGGGTAAGTGAAGGCCATTTTCAAATTGGATCTAATATGACACTATGAACCAACCACCAACTGCAAACTTCCTTACTGGAACTATATGCTGTTACAAGCATCTTTAAATTATAGGCACTATTTTCTCCTGCTAGGCATCTTGTTATCTAGCTTCATAAAAGATAGGGCTTGAATGTTTTTCCACCTTTTTGTCATAAATCTATATTTAATTAGTACGATCTTAATATTTTCCTTTTGTAAAAACTTAGGACCATTATTCTATTCTTTTCCCCTTTGGAATATCAAGTCTAAGACTTTCAAAATTGTGAACTTGGAGTTGTGATAAAATGGTCATTCTCTTATTGAGTCTTTGGCTTGGCTGGACCAAATAAAGTCAATTTGTCCTTGTAAACTAAGTGAAAGTCTTTTGCTGCTTTAGGTAATAAGAACTCTGTTGGCTTTCTAAACCGCCCCTCTTTTGGTTTTATTTTTCTCTTTCTCTTCTTTTTTTTATTTTTCTTTTTGTTTTCCTTTTTCTTTTTCCCTTTTTCTTGTCTCTCTTTTATTTTTATTTTTTTTCTTCTTTTTTCTTCTTTTTTCCCTAGCTCTAAGAAAGTTATCTTGTTTACACCATTTTATGCTTCTGACTATGGATGAGTGGAGTATAGTGAATTTGCTTCAATAATGATAAATCATTTGTTGTCCTGATGTCATCTTATTAGATAGGAGATATTAGATCTAGTATCAGGTGAACTTCAACTATCCTTATGGTCTTGATTATGCATTCCTTTCTTTGTTCTTCTTGCCTATTCACCTTAGTGATCATTAGACTTGTCATAAGTGTCACAATAGCACAAGGTAGGTTATCAGGTTTACAAGCCAATAAAGAGCAAGCTAAAATCTCATGAAGGCTCAAAGAGACAACTAGGGATTGATATTTAATTGGGTGGATTCTAGTTGTTGGCTTACCAAACAATGCCTAGATCATTTCTCCTTTAAATAAGCAAAGTTCAATTTCGCATTGAAAGTTCATCAAAGCATATTCTAAGATTAACTAGGACCTAGACACTCATAATTACATAGGAGCCCTCTCTAAGTAAGCATACACAACTCAATACAATAGAATAACTCCCTTACCTAGTAAAGTCATTCAAATTATAATGCATAGATACACTAATTTATGAATACCAAGCTAGACTCGTCATTGGTTGGGCACCAAAATGAACAAAGACAAAAAATTTAATAAAAATAATTTATTCAAACAATCTTAATTTGAAAAACATAATTGTTCTGGAAAACACCCAAAAAAATAGAAACAAAAACCAAACAAGCCAAGGGAAGTTTTCTTAATTTGAAGTGAAAAGAGCTTTCTCTACTTGGACATATCAAGGGCAAGGATCATCAATTATAGTCATCACTTCGTCATCCATAGTTGGTTCAAGCTTACTTAGTAGTACCTTCTCTTTAGCAGCTTCTCCATCCGTATCATGACAAGATTACAAGATAAAACTCTCCTCCAATCCTCCCTCTATCATGAAGGTTGTAGGCAGTGGCACCTTTCTGAATTAAGGTTGAGGATTGTTCTTAGTGTTGGGCTTATTAGGCTCAGGTAGCTTTCCACTATCAATCAAATCTTGGGTCTCATGCCATAAGCGAACACATCTATCTGTCTCATGCCCTTGCACTTGATGGAATTGACAAAAGGCCTTGGCATCAAAGCTTGATGGTAGAGAATTCATTAAAGGTCAGAAGCCAATGGTTGTAATAGCCCATTTTTCTGCAACTTGTTAAAAACCCAAGAAAGAGGTTTCCCCAACTCTAAAAACTATCTTCTATTTGCTTGACCAGTTATTGCATTGACATCTACTGACTTCTGTGTACCCTGACTGCTAGACTAATAACTTCCCCTATCACTTCTTCTTTCAAAAAAATGATTCTTCTCTCTTTCCCATTCTTTTATTTGCAAGCCAACTTGAAGGAGATCTTTGAAATCACTAATAAGAGTATGAGACATCCGTTCATATAGATTAAGTAGGACACCTCTCACTATCATCCTAATATGGTTAGACTCATTATTTTATTAGTTTTTGTCATAAAATTGCTATTTATTTATTATGATAATTATCATTTTCTTCATGCATTTTGGTAGTTTTAATCTGTTTATTTAGGGATTTCAGTAATTTGGTAGTTTTTAATTTATCCCAGTGCTTAGATCATTTTTGTACTAGTTTTTAGTATGATGTTTATGTGTTTTTAGTTAATGTTTCATTTGATTCTTGTTTAAAGTTTGTTTTAAGTGTTTGTTTTAGGTTAAAGTGCAAAAACTCCCTTGGAAGATCAAAACAAAGAAAGAAGAGCATGAATCAAGCAAGACATGGCCAAGCCAAATCAAGCTTGGCCGTGTCACCTCAAGGAGATTTTGGCAGAACTTGACATGGTTAGGAGGCACAGCCAAGCCACTAGCCATGTCTCACCTAAAGGGCAAAACCAAAGAAACTAAGAAAGAAAGGAAAATTTGGCAGAAGCTGACACACCCACATGACACGGCCAGGAGCTTGGCCGTGTCACTCTCATCTCCAAAGAACAAAGAAGAGCAAGGAGAAATAGAATCTGACACACCCACATGACATGGCCAAGCCACTGGCCGTGTCACATGACATGGCCAGGAGCTTGGCCGTGTCACCTCATGAGACCAAAGAAAGAAAAAAAAATGCACAGATTTTTAGCCAAGGAATTGTATAAATAGAGAGGATTAGGGCAAGAGGAAGTGGACGATGATTTTTCAGCCGTTCTTCACTTTTCTCTAAGAGTTTTTCTCTGAAACAAGAAAGCTATCAAGGATTGATTTCACATTCATTCAAACACTCTAGATCAAATTAGTTTTAGCCATTGCATTATTCTTTTATCAAATATCTGAGTAAGAGATTCTTCAGAAGCAAAAGGAAAATTGTAATTGGGTTTTGTTCTTTAACTCTATCTCTTAAGTTTCATTGAAATTGTATTTATGAATTCTCTAATATCTAAATTAATTTCTTTGAATTTTAATGAGATGAATTTGTTTGATAGCATCACTATGAACTAATTTTGATCTAGTTTAGGGTTTGTATGGATCTACTATGATTGTATGAAATGGTTATTGCTCTTAACTGATTTATTTCTTTTATCCTTAATTGAATGAAATAATGTTAATATATAATTGATTGGCCACCAATTATGTGTTTTAGGTATTTAGATGAAGGATTGAGAAATGAAGTCTAATACTGGAATAATTCAATTAGGGACTTAGGTGAATTAGAAATATAAACCTAAGGAAAAGATCATTTTGATTGTAATAAGATTAATTGAAAGAGGTTTGAATGCGAGAGCTTATTTCCTTGATTTAATTAATTAAGTTGCTTGAAATCTAATCTTTGAAATTAAATCAGTTGAGAGGAATAGCCGTTCATACATATAAATTAGTAGAGAAGTGCAAACCCTAGGTTTTTCTATTGAGTGAATCAATATATCTATTCAGTTTTCTTTCATTATTATGAGTTCAATTCCTTTCTATTTTCGTTAGTTGTTTAGCATTTTAATTTTATAAATCAAAGATTATTAATTGATAATTTGTCTATTACGATTTGATAAATAATTAGTTCATCTAGCTTCCTTGTGAGATGACATTGAGGTGTTCACCGAAATACTACAGTAGCCTCGTATACTTGCGAGTGTAGCTTTAGTAGTGTTTACTAGAGTGCAACAAGTTTTTGGCGCCGCTGCCGGGGAAGTTAATTGGCGTAATTGTTTATTAGTCATATATATATTTTTAATTATTTTTCATTGTTTATATTTTATTTTATTTTTCTTTTGCTTTAAATAATTCCTTCTTCCAGAAATTTTATTTATGCAAGGTAGGAGATCACTCGGAGGAGAGCTTTGCCCATTTATTTTAGAAATTCAAAGAGTGAAAAGGAGCAGAGAAGAGTTTGAATTGTATACCGGGCTTGATACAGAGGAGGAAATTTCTGATTTTGAGTAGGATACTGCGCAATCTAACAATATGGGAGACGAAAGGCAAAGGACTATAAGGGATTTTGCCAGACCTGTCATTGGGACTGCCACCTCATGTATAAGATTGACAGATGTAGCAAGAAATTACAAGTTAAAGAATATCCATTACAACATGCTGCCATCTTTCTATGGAGTTCCGAATGAGGATCCTCTGAATTTTATCCGGGATTTCTACTCCATCCTCAACACATTTCCATTGGGAGGACTAACAAAAGACCAGTTGAAGATGAGGTGTTTTCCGTACACACTAAAGGATAGGGCAAAAAGCTGGCTTATGATGTTGCCTGAAAATTCTTTGACAACTTGGGAGCAAGTATATAACAAGTTTATGGGCAAATTTTACTCACATCAAAAGACAGCTGAATTAAGAGGAAAATAGCTACATTTGCTCAATTGGATGGAGAGCCGTTTCATGAGGCTTGGGACAGGTTTAAGATGTTGTTAATCTAGTGTCCACACCATCACTACCCACTTCAACTGCTGAATTAGTTTTTCTACGATGGACTAACCCAGCAATTTCAGAATATTGTTGATAACGCAGCTAGGGGAGCTATGGGAGAAAAGACAGTAGAAGAGATTTATGATATCTTTAAAATGTTGGGAGCTAATTCCCAATAAAAAAAGTGTAAGAGGAAGAAGTAAAGGGGTAAATCAAGTGGAAGCCAATAGTGAGATGGTCAATCAGATAGCTGAATTGACAAGACAAGTGCAAATGCTGAACATGAAGAACAATGCTTTTTCATCCACTTAAGAAGTGTGTGGAATTTGTGGAACTTTTGGGCATGGAGCAAATATATGCCCCTCTACATATGAGTCTTATGGAAATGAGGCTGACCAAGTTAACGCTATGGAGGGATATCAACCAAGGGTCCGAAAATGATCCTTTCTCAAAAACTTACAATCCTGGTTGGCGGAATCATCCAAACTTTTCATGGGCAACAAATAATTCCCAACAACCTTTCCATTTTCTCTAAAGACAAAATCAACTGCCAGGGCAATCTTCAAATCAAGGGCAGCCTAAGAGAGACAGTTTGGAGGATAGTTTACATGCTTTTATCCAAGTCAGTACCAAGAATCAAGAGATGAATAACAAAAGGTTGGATTCATTAGAAGTGTCTTTCAAGAAAGTGGAGACCCAAGTGGGACAACTTGCACAATAGATGCATATTCAACAGAAAGGAAAATTTTTTAGTCAACCTGAGCAAGCACAAGCAGTGACTGTTCTTAGAAGTAGCAAGGTAATAAATAATGGTGTTGAAAATAATTCTGTGAATACAGGTTATCAAGAAAATGAAAAAGAAGGAGAACCAGAGGACAAGGGTGATGGAGAAAAATCAATGGAGCAATCTCCTTCAGCAGATTTACACAAGGCAAGTAATCCTTATTGGCCACCTATACCATTCCCCAGCAGATTGAAGAATGATAAACAAAATAAGCAATTTTCAGACATCTTCAACATGCTGTCCAAGGTAAGTATTAACTTACCTTTACTTGGAGCAATAAAGAATATGCCTTCGAAGCTAGTATCAGAGGTAGCTAGTGCTATTTTGTAACATAAACTACCTCCGAAGCTAAAGGATCCTGGCAGCTTCATAATTAAAATTACAATGGGGAATGGAAAGGGGACTGATGGCATGTGTGATTTAGGAGCCAGTGTTAATTTGATGCCTTACTCTGTGTATCTTGAGTTAAAACTTGGGGAACTTAAACCTACTAAAATGGTCTTGCAATTAGCTGACAGATCTCTTAGATTCTTGAAAGGAGTTATAGAAGATGTGTTAGTTAAGGTTGGTGGGTTGATAGTGCCCGTGGACTTTATAGTCCTTGACATGGAAGGAGATAACCTACACCATCCGCACACACTATTTTACTAGGTAGGCCTTTTATGGCTACGACCAACACCTTGATTAATGTTAAAAATGGTAAATTGTCAATGACTGTCTTAGGACAAAAATTTGAATTTTCTATTTTTAACACTTCTCTTATTCCTACAACTGCATTATATGAGAATTTCTCTTTAATTGATTGTATTGACGCAGTTGTTTCAGATGTTTTCTTGCAAACAGGTTGATAAATTGGAGCTGGCACTGACCTTAGATCGTGAATTGGATATTTTTGACTCATAAGTAGCCAGTTGCATTGATATTTTAGAAAGTGCTGAAATAGAGGAACTTAAAGAGGAACCATCATTTGAGCTCCCCTCCATCTAAAAAGAAGAGAAAAATCCTTCACTTGAGTTAGAGCTAAAAGAGTTGCCTAAAAACCTGAAATATGTGTTTTTAGGAGATCACGACACTTTACCTGTGATAATTTCTAGCGAACTTAGTGAAAGGGAAGAGATGAGGTTGGTGAGTGAATTAAAAAGATTGAAAAGAGCTATAGGATGGGGGTTGAGTAATATCAAAGGTATTAGCCCTTCAATGTGCATGCATAGAATTATCTTAGAAGAGGGAGCTAAACCTATGAAAGAGACCCAAAGGCGCCTTAACCCAAACATGAGTGAAGTGGTTAAGAAGGAAGTGCTTCAATTGCTTGATGAAGGAGTGATATACCCGATAGCCAATAGTGAGTGGGTTAGCCCAGTACATGTTGTGCCTAAGAAATCAGGAATCACTGTGGTAAAAAATGAAAAGAATGAATTGGTTCCTACTAGGACTACCGCTGGGTGGAGAATGTGTATAAACTATAGGAAGTTAAATAATGCCACAAAGAAAGATCATTTCCCTCTTCCTTTTATTAATCAAATGCTAGATAAACTTTCTGGACACTCTCACTATTACTTTTTGGATGGACTTTCAGGTTATTATCAGGTGGCGATAGCACCAGAGGATCAATCCAAGACCACTTTTACTTGCCCTTTTGGGACTTTTGCATTTCGGCATATGCCCTTTGGCTTGTGCAATGCTCCTGCAACTTTTCAAAGATGCATGATGTGTGAGCGGGGATTTTTGCCCCCACTCCCGGTGGTATGGTTCTTGCGACTTCAGCACTATTTAGGCTCGGTGCCTTAGAGAACACGGACCTAAGTCCAAAAAAAATAGAGTCACCACCCGGACGGGCTGGGAAAAAAGAAATGGGTGGATGACTCGATTCCTAAGGAATCCCTGTTTAGATCAATTTTGTATATATTTTCTATGATGTTTTTGTTGATTTTAAGTTAATTTTCATGTTAAATTGCACTTAAGTTTGTTTGAAGTTGTTGATTTAGGTTGAAGTACATTTGATGGAGCTATTTAATCAAAAATTGGTGGATTTGTTGAAGAAAAGCAAGTGACACGGCCAAGCTCCACGTGGCTTGGCCGTGTCTCTCATCAAAAGCGAAGAAATTGAAAAAAAACAAGTGACACGGCCAAGCTCCACATGTCTTGGTCGTGTCCCTCAAGAAATCAAGTCCAGAAGCGAACACGGTTATGAGACACGGCCAAGTCACTGGCCGTGTCTCACCAAAGGAACAAAAGAGAAAAGAAAGAAAAGAAAGAACCAGAGACGGACACCATCACATGACACGACCGTGTCTCACAAGAACAAAACACCCAGTAAGGGACACGGCCAGAAGCTTGGCCATGTCCCAAGAAAGAAAGACACTAGACATGGCCAAGCTCCATAAGGCTTGGCCGTGTCACCTTGGATCACTTAGCTGGCTTGCACGAGGTGTAAGCTGTTGTGTTTTAGTGGGTGACAAAAAGAACAAAAAGGAGTGAAAAGTGGGAGGATTTTATGGAAGAAATATATAAAGAAATTGGAAAGTGGAAGAGCATGGGGCTTAGAAAATGGATGTTGAATATATTTAGTGGACATTCTCTACAAGCACCTGGTATCTTCTTCCTTGGTTCTTACTTGAGAGAGCAAGACACCATTTCCCCATCTTCATTCACCATTTCCTTTCACACATCAAGAGCAAAGACAATCATTGGAGTTGAAGTGAGCAGCTAGTTCTTGAGAATTAGGGTTTTAAGAAGCTTGATTGGTGAGTTGAGAACTTGAGAGAGCTATCATCCATTCCTTCAAGAAGAGAGCCATTTATTCAAGAGAGCTTGGAAGTTCATCATCACACATCAAAGAGGGAGCTACGAAAGAGACAAGGAGTCCAATTTTTAGCATCTTCAAAAGGGGTTTTTCCAACTCTTTCTTTTAATCCATTTCTTATTTGTTGTTGTTGTATTAAGAACATTAATATTGCAATGAATAACTTTGATTTGGTTTATATTGAAATGAGCATTTGTTTAACGAATATGATGAGCTAATTTACTCATGCTTTGGGTTATAGTATATTTGATTGAATGATTTGATTTGATGATTCCATTGATATACCTTGTTATTTGTTGATTGCATTGAAATTAAAGGTAAATTGATAGATTGGCCACCTATTGATTACTTAATATTGAATGACGGACCGAGAGGAGAAGTTTGATATCGGGACTATGCAATTGACTACCCTAAGAATGAATTAGAAATATAAGTTCTAGGGTTTATTAATTTGCTAATGTAAAATAGTTGGTGGTTGTTGATTCATAAATGTGAAAACTAGTGAATTGATAATTGAGTAATTAACCTAAAGGAACAAATTAAGGTACAAGGTTATATTGATGGATAATTTGATAATTAAACATTTGATTAAATGGACCTACAACCCTAGGCATCATTTCCATAATTGAATTTCTCTTGCATAAAATCATTCATTTTCATTTCTAAGGTTAATTACAATTCACCAATCCAATCACACAATTGAGTTTATTATTTTATGTTAATCGAACTATTACATGCAAGTCCTTCCTTGGGAAACGACCTTGGGGCGATCACCGTCACTACAATAGCCTCGTATACTTGTGAGTGCCGCTTTGTGATAGTGTTAATTTAAGCGCAACAAGTTTTTGGCGCCGCTGCCGGGGAAGGCAATTTTTATGATAGTTTGATTGTTTTAATTTATTTGTTAAATCGTTTAAAGTGTTCTTTCTGAATTGCTTAGGTACTTTATGCACGAACGAAGGTCTCAAGGAAATGAACTTGTTCCATTTATAGACAACATCCATAGACTTACAAGACCCGAGGGACCAAATCCTTTTGAGCAAGAAAGGGAAAATACCGATGAGCAGTTTGAGGAGAACATAGAAATAGAGATGGGTGATGCACAAGAGCCACCTATGAAAGAATTTGCTCGACCGATCATTGGAGTGACCACATCTTGTATCTGGTTGAGCAACGCAGCGAGAAACTATGAACTCAGAAATACTCACTATAGCATGCTGCCATCCTTCCATGGACTACCGAATGAAGATCCTCTCAACTTCATTTGGTATTTTTACTCAACATTGCATACATTCCCTTTGCAAACACTAACAGAAGATGAACTCAAGTTGAGATGCTTCCCATATAGTTTGAAAGATAGAGCAAAAGTGTGGTTGATGACTCTACCGGAGAATTCTTTAACCACATGGACAGAAGTTTACAACAAATTTATGGGAAAGTTTTATTCACACCAAAAGACCAAGGAGCTTAGGGGGAGTATTGCAACTTTCATCCAATTTGATGGAGAACCGTTTCACGAGGCGTGGGATCTCTTCAAGTCCTTATTATTTCAGTGCCCTCACCACTACTATCCACAAGAGTTGCTCAATCAATTCTTCTATGATGGGCTAACTCAACAATGTCAAAACACAGTGGATAATGCAGTAGGGGGAGCATTGGGTGAAAGAACAGCTGCAGAAACAGTTGCATTATTCGAAATGTTGGGGGCAAGCTCCCTTTAGCATTCAACAATTTCACTTGTTTTGTCAGTTCTGCAATTTGCCGTGGGTACCTCATTAGTTAAATATCATGTAATTTAAATTGCTTTTATATTTTGGACCAATGTAAAGGACATGTTTCTACCTTTTGGTGGGTATCCTATTTAATTTAGACATGGATGATGTAAGGACATGTTTCCATCTTCGGATTTGTAATATCCCAATGTATGCCCTAGAAGTTTTAATACAATTGTTGTTTGATTTGAATTAAATGTATATATGTTTTTGCAAAGGAAATGATTGTGTTAATGGAATTTATATGTTGTATATATGTTAATATATATAACATATATGTTGGTCAAATGGAGAGTCAAGGGAAGAAGATATTTTAATTTGGGATGAGTGAAATTACTAAAGAGGGCAAGAGTTTTAAAGGAAGTGAGAACAAATAGAAAAGGGCATTTAAGTAATTTTGCTTTGTTAGAATTGCTTGGTGGAGATTTAAAGAAGAAGAAAAGTTGACTTGACTTCATTTTTCTTTTCTTCTTCTTCTCTTTATCTTGTGGTGGCCGGCCCTCCAAAGCCAAAGAACAAGAGGGATTTTTGTTGATTTCTAAAATCAAATTGAAGGGAGAATCAAAGGATTAAGTTGGAGATTTGTGAAATTGCCTCAATTTTAAGTAAGTACTCTCTTGTTTTCTTTTGTTATGTTTGAAGTGATTTGTGATTTGTTAATATTATGATTAGGTGTGTTTGAGATGTGTTTATAAGTGTTGAAATTGATTTTAAGTTACAAAGTTAAATTGGTGTTGGTTTTGGTTTGAAGATGGTAAGTTAAGTGGATGTTGATATTGAAAGAATAAGAATGATGTTAGTTTTAGGGTTTTGAAGTGGTAAGTGATTAAATGTATTGTTAATGTGAATATTGTGATGTATATGTAAAATAAGTGTTAATAACATTGATTATACCCATTTGAATAAGGTTATGTTGTGTTTAATGTGTTTTAATTCAATCAAAAGAGATTTGGCCATGTTTAAGGTTTTTATTCTTGAGAGACACGACCAAACTAAGGAAGAGACATGGCCAAACTAAAGAATTTTTGGGAGACAAGGCCAAGTCTAAGGAAATTTGGCCGTGTTGGATGATTTTTGGAGAGACACGGCCACTGTCTTGGCCGTGTCCCTTGCCCGTGTCTGCCTCGGCTTGAATTGTGTTGAGAGACACGGCCACAAGCTTGGCCGTGTCCCTTGAGTGTGTTGGCTACTGTGATTGTCCTTTGCTCTTCTTGCTTTGTTGAGATTGAACATACATTTGATGATGCATATGATACTATATGAACAATGTTATGTTTTATGCATTGTGCATCTTGTGAATGGTGATGTGTTATTTGAATAATGTACTTTGAAATGTTATATCAATGATGCTATATGTGTAATATGAATTGAGAAATGATATGATATGAGGCCATTGTGATTGGCTATGATAACTCAAATATGATGTGAAGCCATTGTGATTGGCTATGATGATTCCATTGAAAGACATAAGGCATGTTTGCCTAATTGATGATGAGAATTGAGAATGAAATAATAAATGAATTGTGTGTCTAATGTGTTATTCATTTTCAGAGTTTTGTTGTTGGTGGCATGCCTAATGGTAACAATCTCTTGAAGTTAGGTTGGATTTGATCCTTGAAGCCTAATTGAGATGTTACAACCCTTGAAGCTAGGTTGGGTTAGTTCTTGAAGCCAAGTTGGGTTGATACTTAGCATGCTTTGTTCCCCTTGAAGCTTGGTTCAACCTAATCCTTGAAGCCTAGTTGGGTTTATGATAATGATAAATGTGATAACAAAACCAAAGCATTAACTCTGAAAATTGAATGGCATATTAGTGTGTTTTGCTCCACATTTATGCTTTTCAACTCATCATCAACTGTATCAAAGGAAGATAGCTCGGGCATAAAATAGATGGGTTAAGATTAGAAAACTCAGAGTCGGGGACTTAGTAATGAAACAATGTAAGCCTAATGTATCTGATCCAAGAGGGAAATTTAAGCCTGGCTAGGAAGGACTATATGTTGTGAAACAAGTCATGAATAAGGGTGCAATCAAGTTATCAGACATGGACAGGAACTAGTTTAGTGATCTAGTGAATATTGACAGGTTGAAGAGGTTTTATGCATTAAAAAAAAAGAAGAGAGCTCGCTAGGTTGAAAACCCAAAAAGGGCAGCCTAGGTAAAAGTTAGAGCAGTCCGCTAGTTTTAAAAACCTGAAAGGGTAGGCTAGGCAATAATTAGGACTAAGCGAGAGAAAATTGTCAATTAAAAAACCCGAAAGGGCTACTTGGCAACAAGAGTGATCTTGTGTATGCTGGCTTTATGTTTGGTTGTTCCCTAATTTAATAAAAATAGAATTAATATTAAAATTGTTCCATCTACACTGTTTTAAGTATTTAACTAGATATGGATAAAATAAATAAACACAATAGCAAAAGGTGATGACAAACTATGAGAGGAAAATAAACATCTCTTATTATTATTTTCATTATTTTTAACAATATTTTTTCTAAAGAAAGTGATAAATGTAAAATCTATAGCTGACGATAAGTGTAGCATGTAGGCCAGCTTTGCTTCATCCGATCCAAGTAGGCTTCAGATAGATAAGGCATGTCAAAATCAGGAGTAAAATCAAAACCTCGAGGCTCAGCTCCATACTAACGGTCAAGCCGGCAAGGATCATAGCAAGTACCGCGACGAAGAGCAATGAGAGGAACATACATCAAATATGTTTGAATGGTGATACAAGAAATCTTCCACCAGGGTACTAACCAATGGATATTGACTTCAAAATGTGAGTTGATCTAGTCAATCCAGTCGGCATATAAAGAAGCAGGGTGGAGTAGTTTCCTAGCAGAGTGATGTCGTGGCAGATATCTGGCAAAATCCATAGATGGAATGTCAAGCAAGCAGAGACGTTTCTGAAGCCAAATTTGTAAGCACAAGAAAATAAAAAAAAAAAAGAGAGAGACACCCAATAGGTCAAAAATCCGCAAGGATGGCCTAGGAAAAAATTAGGATGGCTCGCTAGTTCCGAAAACCCACAAGGGCATACTAGGAAAAAATTAGATAAATAAAAAATAAAAATAAAAATAATAAAAACAACATAAATTGAAAACCCAAAAGGGCGGTTTAGGTAATTATCTGAAGCAATAATGGACTCCCAGTCAATCTCCTTAACAAACCCTATTTAAGTTGGTCCAGTCCATATAAAGTCTCAGCTAAGATCACGGGTATCGGCGACAAGCCTCATTCCATTTGGCCCATGATATCCAATACTCCTGGATCAATATCACCATCAGAAGAAACAATTAAGAATTGGCCAAGCAAGCATGGAAAAAGCATACATCCCCATGCATTAGTAGGAGCCAAGTGAGAAATGCAAAAGTCAATCAAGGGACCAAGCAAAATTTTCTCACCTCTCGTCAACTGCAGAACTTCGGGCTTTGAAAGTTGAAATAACATTTGCATCTTTTGTTGAGTCTTGGAAATCAATATCGGTAACACCTTTGTTTGATTCCTTAAATCACCAAGGATGGCCTAAAACTCTTCAATCATGGGACATATCTCAAAGTCATTTATTCTAAAAGTCCTAGAATTCACATTCCAAAAATAAACCATGTGTAGACCCTTAATTTTTGACCCGGTCAAATCCGATAGTCTAAAATAATTTTTGTGGTATTTTATTTATTTTAATAATATTTTAATTACTTATAATATTTAATAGTTATTTTTAATAAAAAAATATAAAAATAGTAAAAAAGAGTAAAAAATAATAAAATAATAAAATTGGATGGATCGGCGAGCGACGCTAGGCAGCGCCGCGTGGTGGAAGAAATGGGAAGTGCCCAATTCACCGCAGATAACAATCTAGGGTGAATTAGGCACTGTCCAATTCACCGTAGCTAGGTTTACCCAGTTCTGTGATGAACTGGCTTACCCAACTAGCCTGCAACGCCCATTTTTGCCAGCGCAGTCCGCAGGCCTGACAGCCCGCGTGCTACCGATTTTTAACGAAACTTTATTTTACCCGAGTTTATATTTTTTCCTAAATAGATAGTATTTCCTTATTAAATTAGGATTAGGACTTTATTTTCCCTATAAATACCACATTTAAACATGAAAAAGATGAGGACAAAAAAAAAGAGACAGAAAACCCTAGAAAAGGAAAAAAAATGGAGAAAATTCCTAGAGGGTCGGCAATTAACATTAAGAGGGTGGAAATTAATAGAAAGAAAGATTAAACAACAAAGCAAAAGACAACAAAAAGAAATCAACAACCAGTAGCACTGATCAGTCATCAATCCATCAAAGACAGCAACGCTGTCTTTGTTCATTGTTCATCCAGAAATGAAGTTTTGATTATAAATCTTTGATTTTATTATATTTACAACATTCTTACGTTTAGATTCATGAATTGTTTAAGCATACGATGTTATAGCCATATTTTTTTAAATATTTTTATCATTTGTTTTGATATTGAGTCTGTAATATCCTAATGTATGCCCTAGAAGTTGATTATGTTGTTGGTTTAAAATTGGATTGAATGTCTATATTATGTGATAAGAAAAGAAATTGGTAAGAGAATGTTTATGTATATGTGTTTTGGGAAAGAAAGAGGGTGTAGAGAGAAGTGTATATATTGTTTATATGCTTGTATAATTAACATATACAAAAGTCAAAAGGAGAGTCAATGGAAGAGATATATTTATTTTGTGAGGGTGGAATTACATAAATGGGCATTTAAGTTAAAAGAAAGCAAGAACAAATGGAAAAGGGTGTTTTGGTAATTGTTTAGTTAAAAACTCTTGGTGGAGATTAAAAGGAAAATTTGACTTTGCTTCTTCATAATTTCTTCTTCTTCTCCATTGTTGGGCGGCTCCTCCATAGACAAAGGAAAGCAAGAGGCAAAGATAATATCTTGAAGAGTTAAGCTCAAATTGAAGAAAGATTAAGTGATCAAGTGTTGATTCAAGAAGTTTTTAACTAAGGTAAGTTCTTTCCTTTGATTTCTTTTATTCTTTTGAAGTGGTATTTGAAATTAATTAGGGTTTGTTGAATTGATGATGAGATGTGGTTGTGTTGTGTTTTCAAGTGTTAAAGTTGGTTTTAAGTTAAGAGTTTAAATAGGTGTTGTTGTTGGAAGTGAAGGATGTTGATTTTGGAAGATGAAGAAGGATGTTGGTTTGAGGGTTTTGAGATGGTATGTGTTTAAATGTTTTGTTGATGTGTTTTAATAAGGAATATTGTGATAAACATGTAGAATTTGTGTTTAGAACATTGATTCCATTCATTTGAACCATGCTATATTGTGTATGATGAGTTTGAGTGCAATTAGAGGAGACTTGTGTATATTAGGGTTTTGCTCTTGAGTGACACGGCCAAAAGTAATAAGAGACACGGCCAAGACATAAAATTCTTGAGAGACACGGCCAAGTCCATGGAATTTTGGCCGTGTTGGATTGGTTTTTGAGAGACACGGCCGTGTCCCATGCCAGTGTTTGTCACTGCCAAAATTTAGTTGAGAGACACGGCCACAAGCTTGGCCGTGTCCCTTGCCCGTGTTGCCTACTGTCAAATTGAGGTTGAGAGACACGGCCACAAGCTTGGCCATGTCCCTCAAGTGTGCTGCCCGTGTCCCTCAAATGAGTTACTTATTGTTTCTATTCTTTGTTCTTTTGCATGGTTTTGATTCTTCAAAGGTATTTTGGTGCCTAAACCTAAACATAAACACTTTAAACATACTTCAAACAAAGAATGCCCTAATCAAATGGATGTGGAAGATCCTAAAGCTATGAATGATATAAATTGTTCTTTGCCCTAATTGCATTGTTGAGATTGAATAATGTTATGTTATGCACTGTGAATGGTAATGTGTTTCATGAGTAATGTATATTGAAATGTTATATCAAAGATGCTATGATGATTCAAATAAGATATGATATGAGACAAGGCCATTGTGATTGGCTATGATGATTCAATTGAATGATATATGGCATGTTTGCCTAATTGATGATGAGAATTGAGAATGAAATATAAATGAATTGTGTGGCTAATGTGTTATTCCATTTTCAGAGTTTGTTGTTGGTGGCATGCCTAGTATGAGTAACAATCTCTTGAAGTTAGGTTGGATTGAATCCTTGAAGCCTAATTGAGATGTTACAACCCTTGAAGCTAGGTTGGGTTGGTTCTTGAAGCCAAGTTGGGTTGAAGCTTAGCATGCTTTGCTCCCCTTGAAGCTTGGTTGAACCTAATCCTTGAAGCCTAGTTGGGATTATGATATTGATAAATGTGATAACAAAACCAAAGCATTAACTCTGAAAATTGAATAGCATATTAGTGTGTCTTGGGCCCATGCTTGTCTTTGTTTAGTGTTGTTCATGAATGGTTTACTGAGTAACTAATGAGGTATATGAACAGATGTTGAAATGTGATATGTCTACATATGTTGGATTATTAAATGTAAAGGTATGTTGTTAGCTTTGCATATTTAATGTTACATGTATAATATGGATTGAGAATTTACATTGCATTGCACTAAAGCATAACATTAGCATGATTTTTCTTACTAAGCCCTTGGCTTAGCGCGATAGTGTTTAATCGCGCAGGTAATAGAGTTGATAGAGTTGAACCCGAGAGCTCTTCGAGACCGAGTGAAAGTAGACGTTGAAGAGTTGATTTTGGGAACTTAAAGATCAGAGAAGATTTGCCGATCATGTATAACTCTTTTAATATTTTGTAAAGTATTGTTTATAATGTGAATATATGTATATTTGTAAATATGGATTTAAATGTTTTCATATATGTAAATCTATTTTACAAATTCCGCTGCGTATTAACTAAATGTATCTATATATCTATTTTGTTTTATATTACAAGCTAATTACTTATTTTCTAAAATGCATAATGAGAAAGGTGATGGTATCTTTTAAAATGATTTGAATGTTGATGAAAAATCGTAACATTCCTATGTTCGGTGCACGTATGCTACTTTGTGGTGTTGTAGTGTGCGTGTATTGGATGTGAGGGAATTACAGAGTCGGTAACCTAAATTATTAAACTTAATAGTATGTTTTATAGATCAAATTGTCCATTCATCCAGTAGCCTAAATCATTGATTAAATTATCAAAACCGTAAACCCTTATTTTATTTCCAAAACTTTTAAACCCTAAATTATTCCGTTAAAATCTCACAAACCAAATTGTTTTCCAAAATCTCAATTTATCTCCAGAATCAATGTTTCTTCTAAAAAGATAAATCAAAACCATAATTTATTTTAAAACTTGTCACCTTGTAACTCTTTCCCAAAACTATTCTACCTAATGCCACCAAAACCCTAATTGCAAAACTCTAGTTTCCAAAACCCTAATCCAAGAAAATCTTATTTTATTCCCGAAATTCCAAAACCTCATATTTTTCAAATACCCATCCAGTAAACCTAAAAAACCTCAAACCCTAATTCCAATGGCGAAAACTAAAAAAATCTTAAACCCTAAATCCAATCTTTTAAAATTATAAACTCTAGTTTCCAAAACCCTAAATTCCTTAAACCCTAAAACCCTAGTTTCAAAAACCCTAATTCCAAAAACCCTATTTTAAAATGCAAATCCTAAATTTATATATTTATTACTTTATTTAATTTTAGATTTGATTATGTAGTTTATTATATATTTTGATGGTTGATTTATTTAATTTCAATGCTTGATTTATTTAATTTACCATGGATAGATATTTTCTTTATTATTATGATTATTATTTGTTTGTTTTTGTATTAAAATTGTAAGAGGTATGTTTCCATTATTGGGTACCTCATTAATTAATTCTCATGTAATTTAAATTATTCTTATATTTTGGGACCAATTTAAAGGACACGGTTCCACCTTTCAGTGGGTGTCCTATTTAGTTTTAGATATGAACAATGTAATGACATGTTTCCATCCTTGGATGGGTGTCCATTTATTTGCTTGGTCTGGACATTATTTTGATTTTAATATAAAGATGCTTTATTTTAATTGTTGTATGTAGTATGGATAATATTGTTATATTTTTAAGAATTTTATAATATTAAGACATGCAAAGGAGGCCGGTTCCAATGAACCTGGAGTTGTGGGGGTGTTGGGCCATTTCTCACATTCCCCACACGTACCCAACTTTCTAAAGCCATTAGGGGGTTGGGGATTCCTTAGGAATCGAGTCATCCACCCCATTAATTTTTCCCAGCCCCTGGCCCGTGTTCTCTAAGGCTCCGAGCGTAAACAGTGCCGAAGTTGCAAGAACCATTCCACCGGGAGTGGGGCCGAAAATCCCCGCTCACACCATGCCATGTAAAAAAGAATGTCCAATTTAATATTTTGAAAACACTTTAAAGTATTAATTTTAGCCCAAGATATTTTTTCCAGCGAATGGCATTCATATTTTTAAATAGACCTTTTATTTTTTTCAAATTGAGTGCGATTAATATTGACAATTGAAGGGAAATTAGAATTGTTAAAAGGAATTTTGATGCTGAAGTTGAAAATTGTGCAACATTTCATGGCTTCTGTATGAGGTCATAACAGGGAAAGAAGATTTGTATAGGATGATTGGCTATACGAAAGTTTACAAAGAATGGTTTGAGATCGAGATGTGCAAGGAATGGAAATTAGCGATAAAATAGTTTTGAGTTGCCGCATTGCCTTCAGTTTTGTAAATCAGTGCTACTATGGAATTCTGAATTATTGTAACGTAGAAATAATAATATATGATAATACCAGCAAATATATATATATTTGAAAGTCAAAAGTTACAGTAAAAGTGCAAATTATAATTATCATTATTATTATTATTATTAGTAATACAATATTTTCTCAATTAGTACAATAATGATAGATCACTGAGAAGGAGGTGGTGGATCATGATCAAACAAAGCCCTGAAGAATTCATCGCCTATTAAAGGAGGAGGCATATCATCTATCCCAAGTCCACCCGAAGTAGGAGCATCTGAACCTCTATTACCTTGAAATTCAGATCTATAACGATCCTCATCTGAAGTAGACAAAAGAATCTCATGGTCATCAGTTTGGGGTCCCCTAGATGACAAAGCACCAGGATCTCCCATCCCCTGAAACTGAAAGTCTCGAAAGTCTTACTCTGACTGATGATAAAATTATTAAAAATGGTCAACCAGTTGTTGACTAGCAACTAACTCTTCTTGAAGTTTCTTGTTTTGTTCCTCAAGCATCCACTATGAGCCAGAAAGAAAAGGGTAAGAGCATACATAATCATTCATACATGTAGCATAAATCATCATGGAATGGGATAACCTACTAGGTAATTCATATCAACACCCTATGGATGAGATGGCATCTCCGATTGATTAGAATGAGCAAATAGAGGAGCGGCAGAGGAAGGTCTAGCCTCATGACCAAACGAGCCAGTAGCCTGCAATATTCATTGAAATAGTCAAAACAAGTTAAGAAAGAAGTAATTGCAATTGCAAAATGGTAAAAGTTTACCTGAGAGGTGCTAACCCCGGGATGTGGGACAGACCGTCTTCCCTCTTCATGATACTCCTCTTCATCGCTATGCTTCTTTTCCTTAGGAATTTCCCAGACGACAGTAGGAGATACATCAAAGTTCAAGAGTCTTACTCGAATAAACTAGGTATATGATGCACCCGATAGATAGAGAAAGGTTTCAACATCATAAACGTGCAGAGCCAACAACCATGCATTCTCCGGTATTGATGCGATATTTAAAGTATACTCCAAGCAATTCATCGAGATCCTCCATTGCTGGGGACTAAGGAACCAATCATACACTCTGTCCCCGAGAAACAGTCACTAGACACAAGGCCAGCAATGACTGTAATATCCAAAAATTTAAAAAAACATATATATTAATTTTTGAAAATTAATTAAATGATTTAAAGTATATATATAATTAAGTGAAAAAGGAAAAATGTGTATATGATATATGTGTAGATATACATAATATATACAAGTCAATATTTTTATATGGGTCAAATATTAATTTAATTATTAAAATATTAATTAATCTAGTTAGTGGAAGATGATATTTTTATGTATTAATTAAGTAATATGTTTTACTTGGTGGAGAGTAAAAGTTGGATAATTGTGCGGTTAAAAAGAGATTAGTTCGATAAAGAGGAGTGGTGATTATCTTCTTCTTCTTCTTTCTCCATTGAAGCTGGCTACCTCCATCAAGGGAAGAAAGAAATTTGTTTCTTGCTAACTCAAGTAATTGAAGGATTTCAATTGTTCAATTTGGAGTTTTGAGGATTTTCTCTATATTTGGTAAGTTTCGAACTTGTTTCCTTGATTTTTTGTGGAAGTTTGTATATGAGTTAATTGGATGTTTGGTGTAGTATGTGTTAATAGTTGTTATTGATATGTTTGAAGTTCTTTTGTCTAATTAACTATGAATTTGGGGTTGGATTGAAGAAAATGTTAAGTTTGGAGAAGAGAATAAGAGTTTTGGGTTGTGTAACTTTTGAGTTGTGAAGTCATGGTTGTAATTTTGTATTTTTGCTTTTAATTGAGTTGTTTTGATGTTTACAAAAGTATTTTGTGGTATAATGATGGATTTGGTAGAGTTTGTATAAAGTTGAAAAGGGTAATGAAAGATAATTTTTGATGTGATAATTATGTGTGGATATCAGGATTTTTGGCCTGACAAGGCCATGTCTTTGGGCATGTTCATGGTTCTTTTTCTAGTGTTTGTGACACAAGCAGTGACACGCCCATGTCACTGAGTGTGTCATAGCTTCTATAATGTTATAGTATTGACACGTGCAGTGACACGCCTATGTCATTGAGCGTGTCATAGCTACTATGTTGTAGGAGTTTTGGCATGGGCAGGGACATACCCATGTCTCTGGACATGTCTTATCTATTGTAATACAGAGCTAAGGACACAGTCATTGACACGCCCATGTCACTGAGAGTGTCAAAGCTTATGTGTTGTGGGTTTAGGGCACGGTCATTGACATGCCTGTGTTGTTGAGCGTGTCATGTGTAGAGTTTGCCCTATATAGTTCTTTTTCTTATTTTCATTTGTGTATCTTATTCTTGTGTTGGGAGGTTTTGTTTATACCTATAATGTGTTACTAAGTGATTATTTATAATCACATTTGGTTTAGGTTTTGAAGAGACTTGAGTTACCCTAATCCAAGTGTTGAGGGATATCTTGGAAGAGGAGGTTAAAAGTGGCGTTTGTTGCTTTTAGAGGTAAGTACAAACTTTGAATAATTGCTTATATTTACATGACATTGGGTCTTAAAACATTTGGTTGGAAAATGTGTTAAGTTACCTACTACATTGTTGGTGCATGAGTAATATGCTATGATTTTTGTAATGTCACAAATGCATTATATGTAATGTGAACTCTGTGCAAAATATGATAATGACCCAAAACGTTTGGGCATTGCAATTTGTTATGTATAAATTAAAGATGGTATGTAAAGCCATTGGTGATGGCTATATTGTTATAAATGAAATAATTGAGGCATTGTGCCTAGCTTGATCTTGAGATAATGTGAAAGATATTGATAATGGAATTATAAAAGAATTGTATTCCTAGTATGTTATTCAATTTTCAGAGTTTTATGTTTGGCGGTATGCCTAAAACGTAATAGTCCCTTGAAGCTGGGTTGGGCTTGGTCCTTGAAGCCTAGTTGGGATGTTACATGAGGTAGCAGTCCCTTGAAGCATGGTTGGGCCTAGTCCTTGAAGGCTAATTAGGATGTTACATATGAGGTAATCCTCATTGTGATTATGATTTACCTTCGGGGCTAGACACACGATCTCATCTTGGACCAAAGTAGTAACTCTGGGATTTAAATATCATATTAGATTCTTTTTGGTCCCATGCTTGTATTTGTTTTTATGTGATTTATGAATTGCGGAACAATTGAGCAATATATCAAGATAAGGATGATATAATGTTATGAGATATAATATCCTTATGTGTTGTGCATTAGCATTGCATTTGAACTATAGTGTTATCAAAGTTTGTATCACTAAGATTTTGTCTTAGCGCAATTATGATTCATCGCGTAGGTGACAGGGTAGATCCGGTTGAGTCAGAGAGTTCGTCTAGACCGAGTCGAGTCTAGGCTTGAGATCTTTAGTGCAGAGTTGATTGTTGGACTTCAAGATCAGAGACAAACTGCCAGCACGTATATATTTTATATTTTTATACATATTGATTTCATATATATTATGTTATATTTTGATGTATATATTTGTATATTCTGCAAACTATCAAAAATGTTTTGGACCAATCTTTGGTAATGAAGTTATATATGTGTTTTAGCAAGTAATATTTCATCTATTATTTATATGATATGTAACACCCCATACTCTATATAAGTACTATACATATACCTGGTATACATACAATACGTATATAAAGTATAAGAATGTCACTTTTAGTTTTAATTTAAAAAAAACTTTATCCAAGTTCAAACAATATTACATTGATCCAAAGAACATTTACAAAACCATTATGTTTTCAATGGTTATATATATAATAATCTCATCAAAATTTACCAAAACTTCATTTATACATATGAATATATATTCTTATCAAAATATAACATAAACAAATTGGACATGTATGCATCACCTTCTAGTTGGTCTCGATATACACTTACCCTTCTCGTGGCATAACTGTCTGACTCCAAATCAACCATCTACTCACCTGCGCGATTCACAAAACCGCGCTAAGCATAAAAGCTTAGTAGTACAATAAAATAAAATAAACATATGTTACAGAAGAAACATACCTCACAATTTAACATCATATATTATTATTGTCTTAACGTAGATTTCTTCTTTTCAAAGCATTCTTCATATTTTTCCACTAACCTCATAACTTATATACATTTACACATATATCAGTGCAACCACAATTTCATAATTTAAAAGAACAATCATAACTAATACTCACAATCTCCACACCCATACACATATTACATGTCATACAATATTTTCAGAATCTCATCTTTTAACTTAGCATTTCAAATCATATTTCTCTTCAATAGTTTATTTATATATTGTAATCATGTCATACTTCATAACATTCCAAGTCCTTATATTATTCAATTAATTCTTTATTCACCATTCCCCATTCATAAATCACACTCCCAACAAAACAAGCATAGATCTCTTTATTCATTCATTTCACACTTCATCATTCACATTGACAACAAAGACAAGCATGGGCCCAAAAGACACTAATATGCCATTCCACTTTCAGAGTTAATGCTTTGGTTTAATTATCACATTTATCATTATCCCAACTAGGCTTCAAGGATTTAGGTTCAACCAAGCTTCAAGGGGAACAAAGCATGCTAAGTATCAACCCAACTTGGCTTCAAGAACCAATTCAACCTAGCTTCAAGGGTTGTAACATCTCAATTAGGCTTCAAGGACTAGACCCAACCAAGCTTCAAGGGGAGTAAAACATGTTAAACTTCAACCCAACTTGGCTTCAAGGATCAAGCCCAACCTAACTTCAAGAGAATGTTACTATAGGCATGCCACCAACAACAAACTCTGAAAATGGAATAACACATTAGCCACACAATTCATTTATTATTTCATTATCAATTTCATTCTCAATTCTCATCATAGCCAATCAAAATGGCTTCACATTTCATTTAAATCATCATAGCCAATCACAATGGCTTTAATCATTTCATTTAAATCATCATAGCCAATCACAATGGCTTCAATCATATCATTTAAATCACCATTAAATTGCATTGCATATTATTTAGGCAAACATGCCTCAATCATAACATTTACATCAAAGCAATTTATCATAACAAATTGCATTGCACATACATTTCATATATCATCATCGATATATATATATATACATAACCATTCATCATTCAAGTACATATATAATCAATTGCATTATCATACATTTTGAGCACCCATCCTATCATTCACATCATACTAATCATATCTTCACATCTCTCACCTTTCATAACACATACATATTGAATGCTTTCACATTTTATATATATATTTCATTAAATCATCATATCTTTTACATTTCATATTCCCTCCTCGATATATTTCTAGCAATTTACATTATACATATGCATCAACATTATTATAGATTACTTAATACATTAATAAATTTTGTACTTACCTCAACAACTACTCCCATCAATCTATACATTTCCTCTTCCAAGAGTTCCCAACAGTTAGGTTAATGCAACACAATCTCTTCATAACCTAATCCAAAGATAATTACATACATAAGAAAATAAGAATGATGATTAACTAGGGCAAACTCTACACATGACACGCTCACCAACACGTGCGTGTCCCTGATCGTGCCCTAAACCAACCATACGGAAGCTTTGACACGCTCAGTAACACAGGCGTGTCACTGGACGTGTTGTTCATTCTGCCTCACAGAAACATTTACACGCCCAACAACACGGGCGTGTTCATGGCCGTGTCAATTACATTCCTCACAGTAGCTATAGCACGCCTAGTAACATGGCCGTGTTAATGGTCTTGTCACAACCGTCCAACTCAGTACCGATTACACGCCCAATCACACGGCCGTGTCACTGACCGTGTCAGACCAAAAATCAAGAATTCGAACACCCAACCATGAAAACACAAACACTTCAAAACTCATATTTCATCACCCTTAATCGACATCTTGGTTATATTCATCAATTACCTATCAATTTAACACTTATATCACTTCAATATATCATAACAACAATCATTATACACACCACCATATAACAACTACTCAAATTCCTCAATTCATTCATATAAAACCCTTACTCAACCATTTCAATAATTCATCATCATCCTCACAATTAACCATGTTATCTCATAATTAAACATATTATCATCACCTAAAATATCAATTCCACACATATATACACTTCAATCTTTCATTAGCATCATCATCATCATCATCATCATCATCAAATCCAAACTCAAACAATAAGAATCAAAACAAGAAAATGGATACTTACTTGGATATTAAGCCAAATCTTCAATAATCATCTTCAATCCTCTCAAAATTCCTTTGAATTTGATGTTCATATGGATGGAATCACCTCTCTCTCTCTCTCTCTCTTTCTTTCTCCCTCTCTCTCTCGTGCAATAAGAATAAGAAGAAGAAAGAAATAATTTCTTCTTTCTTTCATCCTTATCATATATATATATATAATAATAATAATAATAATAATAATAATAAATCTCCACCACACACAATTTCTTTTGACTTTCTTCTTCTTTTTCTTTTTGTCCTTATTATCATTATTATAATTAATCAATTATATATATATAACTCACTTTTCCTACACCAATTTATATCCCATGTATATGTGATGTATATGTATATGTCTTATATATAGTAGTTATATTTCCTATATATACATATACATTAAATCCAAATACACAAATAACTCCAAAACTTTTAGAGTATACCTTGGGATATTACATGATATCAGTTAATTGTTGGACTTCTTCGTATGTTAGAATATCATTGGTATGAGGGATCGGAAGGCCATTGTACTCGATACCAATTATGGCTGTATAATCGAGTGGGCCAATGGTCATCTCCCCTATAGGTAGATGAAAAGTATGGGTGATGTCCATCCACCGCTTCGACAATGCTTGAACTACACTCCTATCTATCAGACACTCAGATGGTAATTGCAAAATACAGCTTTTAAAACCGCAATCTCGGACAATCCGTTTTACCCGAGAGGGTGTTAAATCATACCATTGTCAGGTTTTATAAACACACCCTCCACCTCGGATAACACAGCGATTATACAAACACGGAGTCAGGTAAGTTAACAGGATGTAAGTATATCATCATACCAATACCACTGTTTCATAGACTAAATTTATTCATTATGTTCTATTTTAATCTATCTATTTATTTGTTTATTAAATTCTTAAAAATAGTACACTAATTAATTTATTTTTCCTAATCTTTATTAAAAAACAAAAAAATAATAAATAAACAAAAATGAGATATTAAAATAATAAATAAATATTTGTGCTATTCAAATATTAAGTTGCATTGTTACTTTAGTTTTTTAACTTGAACTGCGATGAAGCTGCATCCCAGTTAGTAGACTTACAGTTCCATTTTCATACTGTCGATTAAATTCCAACAACTCAGCATTGGATCGAGGTCCTGATCTCGAAGCATGCATCTTCTCCTTAACTCTCTGCTCAATTCTCTGCTTTAAATATGCAAATATGTGAGTATGAATGAGTATTGAAGAAATGAGTGGTTTATATAGGCAAATTACAAAGGAAAAAGACAAAATAAAAAAGTGAAAAATAGTAATTCCCATAAAAAAAAGAAAAAAAGTCAATATTACTATTGATAAATAGTAAATGAATAATTAGTGAATAATGAGTAAATAGTAAATACACAGTGAATAAATAGTAAATTCAATTATTCAATTCAATTATTCAGATATTTGCATTTCTAAAAATATGTTCGTACTTTTAAAATATTTTTATATGCTGAGGGCAAGAGGATATAGGCATGGTACAAAATAGCTAAATTATTTTATTTGATATCCTACTGACTACAATCATTTTTTTACAGATAACCTAAACTATTTTTAGTCCAAAGAGTGGTCCAAAACCCAAATTATTTTTGAGTCCAGAACTCACTTTGGGTCTAGAACCCAAATTATTTTTAAGTCCAGAACTCATCTCGGGTCCAGAACCCAAATTATTTTTTAAGTTCAGAACTCATCTCGGATCCAGAACCTAAATTATTTTTATGTCCAGAACTTATCTCAGATTCAGAACCCAAATTATTTTCTAAGTCCAGAACTTATCCCGAGTTCAGAACCCAAATTATTTTTTAAGTCCAGAACTTATCTCGGGTCTAAAACACAAATTATTTTTAGGTCCAAAACTTACGTCGGGTCTAGAACCCAAATTATTTTAAAGTGAAAAACTTATCTAGGGTCCAGAACCCAAATTATTTTTAAGTCCAAGACTTACCTCGGGTCCAGAACCCAAATTATTTTTTAAGTCCAGAACTTATCTCGGGTCTAGAACCCAAATTATTTTTAAGTCCAGAACTTACTTCGGCTCTAGAATCCAAATTATTTTTAAGTCCAAAACTTATCTCGGGTCCAGAACCCAAATTATTTTTAAGTCTAGAACTTATCTCGGGTCCAGAACCCAAATTATTTTTGAACTCCAGAACATATCCCAGGTCCAGAACCCAAATTATTTTTAAAGTCCAAAATTTATCTCGGGTCTAGAACCCAAATTATTTTTTATTGCAGGACTCACCTCGGGTCCAAAACCCAAATTTGTTTTTAGTCCAGAACTCACCTCGGGTCCATAACCCAAATTATTTTTGGATCCAGAACCTAAATTATTTTTGAGTCCATAACTCACCTTGGGTCCAGTACCCAAATTGTTTTTTCATCTAGAACTCACCTTGGGTCCTGAAGCCAAATTATTTTTGAGACTAGAACTCAAACCAACCTTGGTTATGGAGTCCAGTCTAACTCTAAACCCAGTTAAAAATCGCATTGCTTTTCTCTCTCTTTTGAGGTAGTCTCAGATCGCTCAAGCAGCGGCAAACTCTAGACCCTTAATTTTTTACCCAGTCTAGTCCAATATTTTTAAAACAGTCAAAAATAATTTTGTGGTATATATTAATTTTTTAATATTTAATATTTATTTAATATTTATTTTACTATTTATTTTATTTATTATTTATTTTAATATATAAATAATTATAATAATAATAAAAGAAAAATATAAAAAATAAAAAATAAAAATCGACGATAAAAAATTGTTGGCGATGAATTGGCTTGGGCCAACCTGTGGTGAAATGGCCTGTGGCATGCACCAATCCCACAGCACCCCGTAATAAATTTCTGACCCACACGCATAATTTTTTTTGAAACCCAATTTTACTTGGTTTTTAATTTTATTTTCTAAACAATTTCTATTTCCTTAACCAATTACTATTAGGTTTTTATTTTTCTTATAAATACCGCATTAAAGACAAAAAAAAAAAGAGGGGAGATCAAACTTTTGAGAATTGGAATTCTATTAAAGAATTATTTGAACTTTTTCAGAATAGATTGAGAACCTTGGACTTAAAGGGGGGGAAAGGCAGTCAGTAAGTGTAGACCCTTAATTTTTGACCCAGTCCAGTCCAATATTTTTTAAAACAGTCTAAATTAATTTTTATCGTATTTTAATTAAATAATATTTATTTTAATATTCATTTCTTACAATATTTATTTTTAATAAAAATAAAAAAACAGTAAAAAAAGTTAATAAATAAAGAAATAAATAAAGATCGACGACGAAAAATTTTCGTCGCCAAAAATGAATTGGCCACAAGTCAATTCGCTGCAAAAAATTCCTACAGTGAATTTGCTGGCCCGCGCCCACAGCTAGCATGCAATTCTCCCAGATTCTCGTAGTTGGCCCACCCGTAGCCCGTAGAGCAATTTTTGCTAGCGCAATTTTTTTCCAAAACCCAATTCTATTTGGTTTTTATTCCTTTTCCTAAATGGTTTTTATTTCCTTAGACAATTAGAAGTAGCTTTTTTTTATTTTTCCTATAAATATAACATTAAAACACAAAAAAAAAGATTCTTGAAATGAAATTTTTAATTGAACTTGGGACTCTTGAATTCTTTCGGCCAAAAGAAAGCCTTGAAGAAGCAAGAGGTAGTGAGGAAGCAACACCAATCCATCAACGGCAGCCTACACCATCTTTATTCTTGTTCAACCAGAAGTCAATGATTATGGTGGAACCAACAATGAAAGTTTGAATCTTTATTTCTTTGCTTATATTCACAGTAACTTCATTATACAATTTGATAAATTGTTCAAGCATGCATATTTTTGTTACTTGATCAATGGTTATGCTTATTATCCAAACTTTATTTTAAAACCCTAGAAAGAGTTTTTCCAAAACCCTAATGCATTAATGCCCGTAACACATATTTTTAAAATCACAAACCCTAATTACACTTTTCTAAAAACTATAATAATTTGCTTTCTTAAAAACCCTAATCAAATCAATTTTCCAAAATCTTCACAGTAGGCTCCTCTTTCAAAATTGAATATGATAGTGATAGTCTTCTTAGAAACCCTAATTCTAATTTAAATTAAACCCTAACTTAATTAGTTAAAACCTTAATAAATTATCATTTATTATCATCACAGTAGCCTATTCCATTAAATCACTATAGTATTAGATTATTCAAATAATATTTTAAACGTGTAGTAGTTATATTACATATAAGTATTTATCAAAAATCCATGTTAAAATAGTCTTAGAGTTTTACGATAATCATGTTTTGACGAAAACCCTAAATCCTTTTTCCCGAACCCTAATTCTTTAAAACACCAATTCTAAAAGCCAAAATCTTAATGTAACACCCCTTCTCGGCCTATGTGTGTAAGCTGAGTAGAGGCGCCACACTAACCTCATGTTGCTACCAATTTTACTTAGTCAAATTTTAGTTTCAGTTTTACAGAAATTTTCACAGAGGTTCGCCTAGAAATTGGGTCCCAAGTGTCGACAAAACTGATTTTTTCTTATTTTTGAAAAATATTTTGTTTCACAATTCAACTCAAAAACACTCCCAATAATCCACCCTTATAACCTCAACTACAATCCTGCAAGAAGAATTCACACTTCTATATTCACAACCCAACTCAATTTAAAACCATACAGCTATTATACATTACTAAATTTACATGCTACATCAAGTTATCTCTTTGTATTGTTCAAATAAGTACATTCCAGTTTCTAATACCAAAATATAAAATGAAGAGCACCACCTAAGTTTGTTGATGACCGACAGATCGCAGGACTCCTCTGCTCGCTACTGGCTCCTTGCTAATAGCCTACGAGTTTAGAAGAAAATAAACTTGCTAAGCATTTCTTAGTGGGTACTTTAACTAATTACGGAAAATAAATAATAAAAACATAATGCACTTTTAAAAGCAATGAGTCGTATTGAAAAATAATATCACAGTAAAGACAATCCATACATGTCATATATTCAGTTATTATCATTTTATCAGTTCGCTCCACAAGGTAATTTGGTAGACTAACGTATGGTAAGGAACTAACTGAAACAACTGTATATATATTTTGTGGCTGTGGCCCTAAAAAATTGCAGACCAAGCCTTGTGAAATCTGTGGCCGAAGCCCTCGGACCGGAGTCCTATATAACTCGGGCGATTGTCCTATATAACTCAAACTGAAGTCCTATATAGCTCGGGTCGTCACCCTATATAACTCGGACCAAAGTCCTTTATTAAAGTAGCACTGCATATAGTATGATATATTATACCCTTACCCTACTCAGTACTATCCCAGATACCCAGTGGAGCCAAAATTTTCGTGCCATTTCTTAATCGAATATGCATTATACAATTATCGACTTATGTTTCTTATTTTATTTCAATGTGAAATATCATATTTTTTCATTTTAATAATATATTATGCTCATTTATATGCATAAGGAATCAATTCGATTACTTTTGAAAAATGACCAAATGAATGTTAGAAAATGACCATATGAATAGTAAATTCTGGTTTTGGACTCAACTTGATTCTTATTTTGAAAAATTGTATAAAATAATCTACTTGACTAAAAACTCTAAAATTTTTAAATAATTTATTTTTACATCTTAAAATTATTCCTTTAAAATTTCAGATCAAACTGGACACAAAATCTTGGTCAAGTAGTTCACCCAACCAGACTGCTCCAGTTACCCTGCATCCTGGCAGCAGTTATGAATTTTGTGAATTCCGTAATTAAATTGAATCAATGTGGTTCCAAATTATTTTTCTCAAATACTAAACTCACTAAAAAACAACATATCCAAAATTCAATTGGAGATTATTTTTCTACATTTTATTAAAAATCCAGAAAGATGGCTGTCTCAATCAAGGTAGCTGCTGGAGCAGGTCTAATAAAAATAATAATTTTTTTTAAATCATAACCATTCCAAATTAAAATCAACATATTTTTCAGTCATTCTAGACTCATTGAGACACAACATATCAAAACTTCACTTTAAGAACATTTTTCTATATTTAATTAAAAATCATACAAGTCACAGCATTTCACAAATTCTAAAACAGAAAAATTTCAAGAAAATGAACAAATAATTAGTTAAAGTACCAAACCTTGCTATTTCTTAGTCCTTTATCTATATCACTTCCTTTCCTTCCTTGTCTCCTTGATTTCCTATGAAATTTAACATCTCATATACAAAGGTAAGAACCCTAGGTATAGACATAGTCTTATCTTATGATTTTTCTAATGGTTGCTAGCTTATTTTCACCATTAAACACCATTATTTCTTTCATCAAATTTTTCAAATAATTATTTCTTGAATTTTCTCCAAATCTAACTACATGAACCCTAATTTCAATCTCTTAAATTAACCATTAATCCATGAAATTAAAACTAGAGATAGGTTTCTCTTACCTTATAATCTTGTTTGTTACCAAAATCTTCAACCAAAAGCCTTAAACTTTGGAAAATCACCTCCTTCTTCCTTCTCTTATGGTTTGGACGAGTTCACCATGTAAGAGAAGGCTTTTATACTTTCTTTCTTTAGCTTATTTTGATCCAAATGGCAGCCATAAGTGGTGAAAATATGTTGGTATAGATGTTGGCTTCCAATTGGTACACCTTATAGTAAAAATGGCCACTTTTAATTGGTCCACTTGCCTTCTTCTTTTATCTATTTATTTGGCAAGCCATTAGGCTTCCTTTTATTCATATTTTGACCCCCCTCAATTTTTTTGTGCTATAATTTTATAATTTAGGGTGTGAAAATATCAAAATACCCTCCAACGATTGATCGATTGTAACTTTTAAACCGTGCGTTTTCGGGAAAAATTGAAACCCACGGTTATGACCTGATTAATCTCGACAATATTCTTCTGGGGTCGGATATGGGCACTATTAAGAACTTCCGACACTTAATTTTTAAGTTTAGATAGTTGCCCCTAACTTTTGAGAAATTTCCACTTAGGTCCTCGGCCTTTCAAAAAATTACCTTTAGGTCTCGTCGACTTCACGGGCCTCCTTTGCACACCGATTTTGTTTTTGACTATCTCGAGCCTCTATTTGACCACTTATTTATGTCCTTCTTGCCTCATACTCGACTACCTAAACTTTGGGATGTGACAGTTCTACCTCCCTTAATTTAAGTTTCGCCCCGAAACTTGCTTGTTCATACATGTAAATACATTGCTGGCCCTATTCTTGGTGCTTCCTCAACACCTATTAGTGCGGAGGCTTGGGATTCTGTCTCCTGTTCCATAGCTTGCCACGAATCTAGAGACATCCTACATTGACATAAATAGCTATCTTCTTAATTCATCAACATATAACTCGATTATCAATTCCTATCTGGCATTGTTGAGATCAAATTAACTCTACCACAAAGCGTCACTCGCAAGTATACGAGGTAGCTGTAGCAAAAGTGATCGCCCCAAGGTCGTCTCTCAAGGAAGCCAAAGTGGCTAATTGATTATCAAATTAAAAGTAACAAGTAATGAATAAACTTAATTTGCTAACTAATGAAAAAGTTTAATTGAAGTTTAAAACAATAAAAGTAAACAAGAGCTGATGATTTGATTCACTTGATAGAAAGGTCTAGGGTTTGCACTTCTCTACTACTGATATGTATGAACGGTTATTCCACTTAACTAATTTAATTTCAAAGATTAAATCTTAAACAACTTAATTAATTGAGTCAAGGAAATAAACTCTCGCATTCAGACCTCTTACAACTAATCTTGTTATAATTGAAACAATCTTTTTAATAGGTTATATCCCTAATTCACCTAAGTCCTTAATTGAATTGTTCCAGCATTAGACTTCATCTCTCAATCCATCATCTAAAACCTAAAACACACAATTGGTGGCCAATCAATTATATGTTAACAATATTTCATTCAATCAAGGCTAAAGAAATTATTAGCTAAGAGAATAACCAATTCATACAATCATAGCAGATCCATACAAACCCTAGACTAGATCAAATTAGTTCATAATGCAATCAAACATATTCATCTCATTAATGTTCAAAGAAATCAAAATAGACATGATAATATCCATTCAATGAAAATAAAGAGAATAAGTTCAAGAGCAAAACCAAGTTACAACTCCTTGAAGCTTCTGAAGAATCTCTTGTTCAAATCTTGCAAGGAGGATATATCAATGGCATGAACAATCTAATCTAGCTAATTTTAATCCAAAGTGTAATTGAAATCAAAGAAAACAAATGTTAACAAAACCCTAACTCTCTTTACGGCTGAAACTAACTCTCCAAATCGTCAACAGTTCCCAAACCCTAGCTTTTCTTTTCATTTTATATGAAACGTCCGCTTTAAAATCGCTGCGCGTTTGGTTCATGAGGGACACGGCCAAGTCAGAAGTGACTTGGCTGTGTTGGAGTGCTTTGGAGGGACACGGCCAAGTGACTTGGCCGTGTCCCTTGAATGTGTTCACCTCTGTCTCAGAATTCCTTCTTTTCTTCTTGGGTTGAGTGACACGGCCAGTAGAAGCTTGACTTGGCCGTGTTGGACTATTTTGGAGGGACACGGCTAGGTTACTTGGCCATGTCCCTTGCCTATGTTTGATTTTGTGAAGATGTAATTCTCTTTTGCTTTGGAACCAAGTGAGACACGGCCAAGTGAAGGTGACTTGGCCGTGTCTGGGCATCATTGGAGGGACACGGCCACTAACTTGGCCATGTCCCTTGCTTGTGTCTGCTACTGGGACTTGCTCTTCCTTTTTAACTTGGTATGGGACACGGCCAGTGACTTGGCCATGTCCTCTGCCTGTGTCAGCCATTGCCCCTTTCTCCTTCAATTTGTTTCCTTGCCTTTTTTAACCTAACACAATACTTGCAACAAAACTTTAAATAAGAAATAAATAGACAATAACTAACAAAACATAAACACATACTAAAAACTAGATCAAAAATAACATAAACACTGAAATAAACTAAAATACCAAAATTAATAAAAACACAAAACAAACCGATAAAAACTAACAAAATACCTAAATAAAACAATAATTATCATAATAAACAAGACACAAATCTATAACAAAAACTAATAAAACAACTACCCCACACTTAAAACTTTGCTTGTCCTCAAGCAAATTCACATGGCATAAATTAAAAACTCAAGCAACCTTAACTATAATTCCAGTATATAAGATGAATACTTTAAGACACAGCATAAATAATCGCACTTTCCTTCAATCAAGATTTTTTTAACTCATTCATTAATCCAGACATACAAATCTTATCTCTCATCTAAGTGTTTCACTCGATTTCAAAGGTTAATCACTCAAACTACTCATGACTGCATACTACCATAAACTTGCTTAATTATCCAATCTCTCTCACTGGTTTTCTCAAGAAATAATCCGAAGGTCTTTCATTTGGATGTAATGGGGCTAAGGTAAAGGTGTGAGAAAAGACATTTAGGCTGGAGCATCAAGAAATGGAGTATCTAATTTAGACAATACTCTTGCTAAGAAACTCATAACTCCCTCAAATAGCATACTCACCAATCCATTAACACTTTACATACTTGCATACTTCAAGAAAAATAATGAGTCAACATTCCTCTAAAGCTAGAAAATATATGAATTTTGTGTATATATATATATATCTCTTTTTTTATTTTCTTTTTTATCATTCCTTTTTTTATATATATATACAAAATATAAACTTGCATAGAACATCTAGCTTAAAATGTAGAGGAAAAGAATAATCAACTCTTAATCAAATACACTGTGCAAAGTATGCATTTCAACCCCAAAATTGCAATATCATTCTTCTTCTTTTTTTTACTTGCTTACCCCACACTTTGAAATAAACTACCCTATCGTCATATCATAAAAACTCCATTCCTTAATGTAGGTATGATGATAATAAGAAAAAGTTGAGCTGAGAATTGTGATGATCAAACAAGAAAAAGGTCAAAGGCTCAACTTGGCTCACTAAGAAATTCAATATTAAGGAGGTCTTTTTAAGCTAAAGGGCTAACCTAATTTGCCTTCATCATTTTAAAACCTGAGATTAAATCATAATGTGAGTTCAATTAGCATGCAAAAGCAAACTCTAGAGATGCAAAATCATGAAGGTGCACACTTAAGAAAAGAAAATCAATCATTTAATCTATAAGGCTCAAAACTCACAAAGGTGGGGGTTCTCAAAGATTTATATGTCATGAACCGCAGAATGTGAAAATTGATCCTGAATGAATTCAAATGCTCATTTCTATGCTGATACTAAAGTCTCAACTATAATGCTAGAATCGCAGAAAAGATCAATAAATTTTCAACAATTATACCATGCACAACACAATAAAACATACCAAGGCAACCAAAACAAAAATTAAAGAAAAGCTAAAAGATTACCCCACACTTTAGAATTTACATTGTCCTCAATGGAAAACAAGAATAATAAAGAGAAAGAATTAAGTACTAACCTGTCTTCCATTGTCCCCTGATGAGGCAAAACTCAACCTTTTTATCACACACACACAAATGTTCAAAAACAAGATGCAAGAGAGCTTTAGGGTTTCTATTTATTTAAACTAAACATAAAATCAAAATTGCAAAATATAAAATTATAACTATGAAAAAGAAATTCAAACTAATGGGTTGCCTCCCATTTAGCGCTTCTTTAATGTCATAAAACTAGACATCATGCAAGGTCTAGGGATCATGGATCAAAGTGCTGTCAATGATCCTCAATTCCTGAAATCCTTCTTTATATGGTTTAACTCTATGTCTATTTGCTTTAAAAGTCTTATTAGTTCTAGAGTTAAACAATTTAATGGCACCAAAAGGACATACCTTAGTTACCTCGAATGGACGACTCCATCTAGATTTGAGTTTACCTAGAAACAGACGGAGTCGAGAATTAAAAAGTAAAACTTTCATACCTGGACTCAATGTCTGATGCCCAATAAATCTGTCTTGAAGTGCTTTAGTGTGATCCTTATAATTCCTTGAGCTCTCATATGCCTTTGGGTTAAGGCATCTTTGGGTCTTCCCCACTGGTTTAGCCCCCTCTTCTAAAGTCAGTGTCAGCTCCAATTTATCTAGGGAACCTTTCTGCAAGAAAGCATCTGAAACAACTGCTTCAACACAATTAATTAAAGAACATTCCTCATATAAAGCAGTTGTAGGAATGGGAGAAGTGTTAAAAATAGAAAAATCCACAGTTTGCCCTAAGACAGTCATTGACAACTTACCATTTTTAACATCTATCAAGGTGTTGGTAGTCGCCATAAAAGGCCTACCCAGCAAAATAGTGTGTGTTGATGGTGTAGGGTTACCTCCTTCCATGTCAAGAACAATAAAATCCACAGGTACTATCAACCCTCCAACCTTAACTAACACATCTTCTATAACCCCTTTCGGGAATCTAAAAGACCTATCAGTTAATTGCAACACCATTTTTGTCAGTTTAAGCTCCCCTAGTTCTAATTCTTTAAACACAGAATAAGGCATTAAATTCACACTAGCTCCTAGATCACACATGCCTTCAGTCCCCTTTCCATTCCCCACAGTAATTTGAATTATAAAGCTCCCAGGATCCTTTAGTTTGGGAGGTAGTTTATGCTGCAGAACAGCACTAGCTACCTCCGAAACTATCACCTTTTCATTCATCTCATACCTCTTTTTCTTGGTGATCAGCTCTTTGAAGAACTTGGCATAAGCTGGTATGTTCTTTATTGCCTCAAGTAAGGGTAAGTTAATACTTACCTTAGACAGCATGTTGAAGATGTTAGAAAATTGCTTATCTGGTTTATCATCCTTCAACCTGCTGGGGAATGGTATAGGTGGCCAGTATGGATTGCTTGCCTTATGTAAATCTGCTGAAAGGGATTTCTCCCTGGATTTATCTCCAGCGCCTTGGTCCTCTGATTCTCCTTCCTTCTTGCTCCCTTGGTCACCTGCATTCACAGAGTAATTTTCAACATTAGTGTTAATTACCTTACCACTTCTAAGAACAGTCACTGAATGTGCTTACTCAGGTTGACTTGGAAATTTCCCCTTCTATTGAATTTGTATCTGTTGTGTAAGTTGTCCTACTTGAGTCTCCACTTTTTAAAAGATGCTTCTAATGAATCCAGCCTCTTATTAGTCATCTCTTGATTTTGAGCATTGTCTTTGATGAAAGCTTGTAAACTTTCCTCCAAGCTCTCTATCCTAGACTGCCCTTGATTTGAGGATTGACCCTGCTCTTGGTTCTGTCTTTGGAGCAAATGGAAATGCTGCTGAGAATTATTTGTTGCCCAAGAAAAATTTGGGTGATTCTTCCAACCAGGGTTGTAAGTGTTGGAGTAAGGATCATTTCTGGCCCTTGATTGGAATCCTCCCATAACATTGACTTGCTCAGCTTCATTCCTATACGTCTCATATGCAAAGGGGCATATATTTGCTCCATGCCTGAAAGTTCCACAGATTCCACACGCTTCTTGAGTAGATGAAGAAATATTGTTCTTCACATTTAGCATCTGAACCTGCCTTGTCAACTCAGCTATTTGACTAACCATTTCAGTATTGGCTTCCAGTTGATTCACCCCTTTACTTCTTCCCCTTACACTCTTTTGTTGAGAATTAGCTCCCAACATCTCAAAGATCTCATAAGTCTCATCAGCTGTCTTTTCTCCCAAGGCTCTCCCAGCTGCATTGTCAACAGTGTTCTGAAATTGCTGGGTTAGACCATCATAGAAAAACTGATTAAGGAGTTGAAGTGGGTAATGATGATTCGGGCACTGGATCAATAGCATCTTAAATCTGTCCCAAGCCTCATGAAATGGTTCTCCTTCAAATTGAGAGAATGTAGCAATCTTCCCTCTCAACTCAACTGTCTTTTGATGTGAATAGAACTTGCCCATGAACTTGTTATAAACTTGCTCCCAAGTTGTCAGTGAATTTTCAGGCAACATCATGAGCCAGCTCTTTACCCTATCCTTCAAAGTATAAGGGAAACATCTCATCCTCAACTGATCTTCTGTTAGTCCTCCCAAAGGAAAAGTGTTGATGGTAGAATAAAAATCCCGAATGAAGTTCAAAGGATCTTCATTTGGAACTCCGTAGAATGATGGCAGCATATTGTAGTGAATGTTCCTCAACTCATAATTCCTTGCTGCATCTGTCAGTCTTATGCAAGAAGTGGAAGTTCCAATGACAGGTCTAGCAAAGTCTCTCATCGTTCTTTGCCTTTCTTCAGCCATTTTAACTGATTGTGCGGAATCTGACTCAAATTCAGAAGTCTCCTCCTCTGTATCAAATCCGATGTAAAGTTCAAACTCTTCTCTACTCCTCTTCACTCTCTGAATTTCTGGAATGAATGGATGTAGCTCTCCTTCGAGTGATCTCCTGCCTTGCATAAACAAAAATTTCTAGAAAAAGAAACAATTAAAAGCAAAAGACAAAATAAAATAAAATGAAAATAGTAAAAAATAATCTAAAATATTTTATATTTTTATTTTTATTTTATTTTTTTATTTTTTTTAATAAACAATTACTCCAATTAGCCTCCCCGGCAGCGGCGCCAAAAACTTGTTGCGCTCAAATTAACTCTACCACAAAGCGTCACTCGCAAGTATACGAGGTAGCTGTAGCAAAGGTGATTGCCCCAAGGTCGTCTCTCAAGGAAGCCAAAGTGGCTAATTGATTATCAAATTAAAAGTAATAAGTAATGAATAAACTTAATTTGCTAACTAATGAAAAAGTTTAATTGAAGTTTAAAACAATAAAAGTAAACAAGAGCTGATGATTTGATTCACTTGATAGAAAGGTCTAGGGTTTGCACTTCTCTACTACTAATATGTATGAACGGTTATTCCACTTAACTAATTTAATTTCAAAGATTAAATCTTAAACAACTTAATTAATTGAGTCAAGGAAATAAACTCTCGCATTCAGACCTCTTACAACTAATCTTGTTATAATTGAAACAATCTTTTTAATAGGTTATATCCCTAATTCACCTAAGTCCTTAATTGAATTGTTCCAGCATTAGACTTCATCTCTCAATCCATCATCTAAAACCTAAAACACACAATTGGTGGCCAATCAATTATATGTTAACAATATTTCATTCAATCAAGGCTAAAGAAATTATTAGCTAAGAGAATAACCAATTCATACAATCATAGCAGATCCATACAAACCCTAGACTAGATCAAATTAGTTCATAATGCAATCAAACATATTCATCTCATTAATGTTCAAAGAAATCAAAATAGACATGATAATATCCATTCAATGAAAATAAAGAGAATAAGTTCAAGAGCAAAACCAAGTTACAAATCCTTGAAGCTTCTGAAGAATCTCTTGTTCAAATCTTGCAAGGAGGATATATCAATGGCATGAACAATCTAATCTAGCTAATTTTAATCCAAAGTGTAATTGAAATCAACGAAAACAAATGTTAACAAAACCCTAACTCTCTTTACGGCTGAAACTAACTCTCCAAATCGTCAACAGTTCCCAAACCCTAGCTTTTCTTTTCCTTTTATATGAAACGTCTGCTTTAAAATCGCTGCGCGTTTGGTTCATGAGGGACACGGCCAAGTCAGAAGTGACTTGGCTGTGTTGGAGTGCTTTGGAGGGACACGGCCAGGTGACTTGGCCGTGTCCCTTGCATGTGTTCACCTCTGTCTCAGAATTCCTTCTTTTCTTCTTGGGTTGAGTGACACGGCCAGTTGAAGCTTGACTTGGCCGTGTTGGACTATTTTGGAGGGACACAGCCAGGTGACTTGGCCGTGTCCCTTGCCTGTGTTTGATTCTGTGAAGATGTAATTCTCTTTTGCTTTGGAACCAAGTGAGACACGGCTAAGTGAAGGTGACTTGGCCATGTCTGGGCTTCATTGGAGGGACACGGCCACTGACTTGGCCGTGTTCCTTGCTTGTGTCTGCTACTGGGACTTGCTCTTCCTTTTTAACTTGGTATGGGACACGGCCAGTGACTTGGCCATGTCCTCTGCCTGTGTCAGCCACTGCCCCTTTCTCCTTCAATTTGTTTCCTTGCCTTTTTTAACCTAACACAATACTTGCAACAAAACTTTAAACAAGAAATAAATAGACAATAACTAACAAAACATAAACAAATACTAAAAACTAGATCAAAAATAACATAAACACTGAAATAAACTAAAATACCAAAATTAATAAAAACACAAAACAAACCGATAAAAACTAACAAAATACCTAAATAAAATAATAATTATCATAATAAACAAGACACAAATCTATAACAAAAACTAATAAAACAGGCATGTACATCTACCTATTCATCATATAACTTTCTCCTTACTTTATCTTACATGGCACACATAGTTACTTACTTACTACCTATCTCCCAGAATCGACTAAACCTATGCTTTGATACCACAAATTGTAACACCCCTTCCCAGCCTATGTGTGTAAGCCGAGTAGAGGCGCCACACTAACCTCATGTTGCTACCAATTTTACTTAGTCAAATTTTAGTTTCAGTTTTACATAAATTTTGCCAGAGGTTCGCCTAGAAATTGGGTCCCAAGTGTCGACAAAACTGATTTTTCTTATTTTTGAAAAATATTTTGTTTCACAATTCAACTCAAGCACACTCCCAATAATCCACCCTTATAACCTCAACTACAATCCTGCAAGAAAAATTCACACTTCTATATTCACAACCCAACTCAATTTAAAACCATACAGTTATTATACATTACTAAATTTACATGCTACATCAAGTTATCTCTTTGTATTGTTCAAATAAGTACATGCCAGTTTCTAATACCAAAATACAAAATGAAGAGCACCACCTAAGTTTGTTGATGACCAACAGATCGCAGGACTCCTCTGCTCGCTACTGGCTCCTTGCTAATAGCCTACGAGTTTAGAAGAAACTAAACTCGCTAAGCATTGCTTAGTGGGTACTTTAACTAATTTCGAAAAATAAATAATAAAAGCATAATGCACTTTTAAAAGAAATGAGTCGTATTGAAAAATAATATCACAGTAAAAACAATTCATACATGTCATATATTAAGTTATTATCATTTTATCAGTTCGCTCCACAAGGTAATTTGGTAGACTAACGTATGGTAAGGAACTAACTTAAACAATTGTATATATATTTTGTGGCTGTGGCCCTAAAAAATTGCAGACCAAGCCCTGTGAAATCTGTGGCCGAAGCCCTCGGACCGGAGTCCTATATAACTCGGGCGATTGCCCTATATAACTCGGACCGAAGTCCTATATAGCTTGGGTCGTCACCCTATATAACTCGGACCGAAGTCCTATATAGCTCGGGTCGTCACCCTATATAACTCGGACCGAAGTCCTATATTAAAGCAGCATTGCATATAGTGTTGTCCTAAGATGGCAACCAAGAGGGGGGGGGGTGAATTGGTTTCCTCAAGAAATAATGGCAATTTAAAAAACTCAACAAAATAGAAGTGCGGAATTAAGAGATGGTTGAGTAATGGAAGAAAGAAAGAACACATAAGATTTATAGTGGTTCGAATTTTACTTCAATCCTACATCCATTTCCTTAACAACTTGTTAAGGTTCCACTAATCTTTGAAGTTTTTACAAGCTCACTTCCAACTTTGGTGTTTTCACAAGTTCACACCTAACTTCACAAGTGTTTTTCTAAGGCTTACACTCAAGAACCTTTATAGGAGTTCTTAAGGCATACTCTCACAACCCAAACAAGAGTTTTACAGGGATTACTCTCACAACCCAAGTGTTTTTCCAAGCTCACACTCAAACTTATACAATGGTGTTTTCAATGCTAACACCTAACATTCATTACAATTCAAATGTAAGTTTAAGTAAAAGAAAATTTGTTGCTTGGCTATCAAAATCTGATTTCTTGCTTCTTGTATTTTTTGTTTTCTCATAGAAACACTGTATTTATAGCCAATGTGGTCTTACTAGTCGTTATTGATAGTGAGAATGAAGTCTTGGCAGCTTAGACCAACTTTACTTAAACTGTCCGAAGCATTTAGCGGTCGTCCTTCATACAAGGATGGTCGTGCTCATATCTCACGTGGTCGTCCTTGGACAAGGTGCGGTCGCTGTATTTAAAAAAGCTTCAACGGTTGAATTTGAGTGCTCTGCAGCTGGAATCTTGCCCATGCTGTGGTTGTTGGGATGGTCACTCTTCTTTATATGCGGTCGCTACTGAGGTCGAGCTTCTGACCGTGAAACCTACTGTGATAAGGTTTCATCCTGTAATTGAATGGTGCGGTCGTATTCATCTTTGGTGCGACCGCTAGAAGTGTTCTGTTCAGCTTTATTTGAAGTAACCTAAGTCTGCAACAAGATTCTCCATACACAAGTTAAATGGATCATTCAATTTGAGTTGTCAAGGATCAAAATTGAGATCATTTGTCTAACAATCTCCCCCATTTTGACTTTGACAATTCAAATTGAATGATTTTAAAACAAACTAAAATGCTCCCCCTTAACATATGCATGAATCATGGTTAAGTCTATCTAGGTGCATTTGAAATTATTTGATTTGATTATCTTGGTGCATTGAATTCCAATCATTCCAATTTGTGTACTATTTTCTCCCCCTTTGTCATAGGCAAAACATTTTTCCCCCATTGCATAAACTATTAAAAGTAACAAAGCAACAAACATTGCATAAACTATTAAACAAATAAAGATACTAAACATTATGTTTATTGAAAGGTAGAAGAAAGTACAAAGATATAAGTAAAGCAACAAACAAATCAAAGCATAACACAAAATGAAGATGTAAACTACTGAAACTAAACATCTTAAATATACTATTCAGATTCATCATCCTCATCTATCTCTTCTTCTATTAAAGGAGCTTTTCCTTTATCTTGAGGAGCAAAAGAGGTAGAGCTAGTGCTTATTGACTCTTCTTCTTCAGGAAGGCTTTGAGTATGATCACTTATATCCCAATCTTCAAGATTGCATTGAGGCAAGTCCAGTTTGCCTTGCATATCATAGAAGTCATGGTGCATGTGAGATATAAGGTCAATTCTCTTGTTCAAGTGATGGAATCTCTTGGAGACACTTTTCTTGAACCTAGAGAGTTTCCTGGAGAGAGATTTGATAGCATTGAGGATGAGTTGTGTAGAGGATGAAGTGGTTTCTTGAGTAGCTTTGGATGAAGCAGCTTTTGAAGGTAATTCCACAGCAACTTCCACAGACTCTCCCTCTTCCTCAATTGTATACCTTGGCCTTTTCTTTTGTCTGTCCACAACTCCTTTCTTTCCAAAATAGTATACATATGTACCTTCAATCTTCCTTACACATCCAGAATGCTCTAAGTAGTCAATAGTGATGGCACTAGAGGCAAGATTGAAAGGGTTTCTCAAAGTAGCTAAGTTCAAATCATTTAGCAGGTTCAGGTGCCTAGCTATTTGAGTAATTTATGAGGATAGGAAGAAGGTTCCAGTTCTTGTAACAGCATGATGATAGAGGGTGTCAATCAAGAACTTGGTTGTGTTCATTTGAATGTTGTGGGTGAAAGCATATAAAAAGATGAGGTCACTTTTGGTTACCTTTTCATTCCCATCTGCTCTTTGATGGATGGTGTAGGTGATAATCATATGGAGCATCCAATGGGTGAGAGATTTGATGTGTCTGGCTTTTAATTCCTTTTCAAAAGAAGTTTCCACAGAAATTTCTTGCCAGAATTCAGAGAGAGTTTGGTTTGAGAAGATTTGATCATTGTAGGAGGTTATACCATCAGTAGGAAAGTTCCAAATGCTGCCAAAATCTTCTAGGGTTAAGGATTGGTATTGATCAAAGAGTTTAAACCTAACCCCATACCATCCTAGTGCAGAGTTAGCACTCTTTTCTATTTGGAAAGACATTAGAAATTCCTTGCTTAAACTGGAATAACCTACCTCTTCTGGAAATACAAACTTTCTCCATCCAAGGACATCTAGAAATCTCTCAATCTCATCCTTGATATTTAGGGCAGAAAGCATCCCACCAAAAGGAGATTTGGTTCCTTCAACCTTCTTTCTCTTCAACATAGCATACCTAACATCTTCCTCAGAAGTTTGGTGGTGAGGTTTGTGAATTTTCTCACCTCTTCTAGACTGTGGAGGAGATGGAGGATCAACTATGGCTTCTCTTATTGTGATTCCTGGAACTCTCTTTGCTTGTCCTTTTATTTTGGAAGTGGTTTTCTTTTTGGGAGCCATCAGAATAGAAAAAACAGAAGAGAACTGGAAAACAGAGGGTGATTGAGAAACAGATGATTTTGAGAAGATTTTCAAGATTCAGAGGGAAGTTTGTATGTTTTAATAAGCAAAATATCAAAGAAACTGATGTAACATACTCTTAAATAGATGAAATTAAGAAAATAGCCGTTTATGACTGTTGAAAGTTAAGAGTTACGACCTGTCACACAGCCAACGGTTACAAAATTTCGAGCAGAGTGTACAGAGTGCGGTCGCAAATTTAGAATGGTGCGATCGCGAAATTCGGTCTAGCCACCATTAGCATGATCAGTACGCTCGCGGGTGAAGAAACTATCTGTAACGGTCGAAACTGTTCAAATTTTTGTGTCCGCGCATAAATTTTCTCGACCGCGCACAGAGTTATTTGTTTGAGTGAATCTGGCAGACAAGATAGCGATCGCGAAAGGACACTGGAGCGAACGTGACTGACTTAAAATTGAAAGATTCAAGGAAAGATGGAGGATTTTTCTAAATTGAGTTTAATGAAGTTAAGTCTATCTTCATTCAAGGGTTTTGTGAAGATATCAGCAAGTTGATTTTGTGTATCTATAAATTCTAGGATTATATTCTGATTTTGTACATTTTCTCTCAAGAAATGATGTCTAATATCTATATGTTTGGATCTAGAGTGTTGGATAGGATTCTTAGACAAATTGATAGCACTAGTGTTGTCACATTTAATGGAGATATTGTTAAATACTTTACCATAGTCAAGCAATTGTTGTTTCATCCATAATACTTGTGTGCAACAAAAACATGCTGCAACATATTCGGCTTCTGTTGTGGATAAAGCAACCAATGCTTGTTTCTTACTATGCCAAGAAACTAGACAATTACCAAGAAAGTGACATGCTCCTGTAGTGCTTTTCCTATCTAAGATAGTACCAGCATAATCTGCATCTGAAAAGCCTATGATATGAAATGATGTATTTTTAGGATACCAAAGTCCTAAATGCATTGTACCACTCAAATATTTCAAAATTCTCTTAGTGGCATTCAAGTGTGATTCTTTAGGACTAGTTTGAAATCTAGCACAAAGACATACACTATACATTATATCAGGCCTAGAAGCGGTTAAGTAAAGTAGTGATCCGATTATACCTCGATATTTCTTCTCATCTACTACTTTACCATTTTCATCTTTACCTAATTTCAAGGATGTGCTCATGGGAGTTTTGCTAGTTTTGCAGCCATCCATTCCAAATTTCTTGATGAGTTCTTTTGTATATTTGGATTGGTTGATGAAGATCCCATCTTCACATTGCTTGACTTGCAGTCCAAGGAAGAACTTGAGTTCACCCATCATGCTCATTTCAAATTCCCTAGTCATACAAGTAGCAAATTCTTTGCACAAGGCTTCATTAGTAGCTCCAAATATTATGTCATCCACATAAATTTGTACAATCAAAATGTTATGCTTGTCCTTTTTAACAAAAAGAGTTGTGTCTACTTTTCCTTTTGAAAAACCATTTTCAAGCAAATATGCACTAAGTTTATCATACCAAGCTCTTGGTGCTTATTTCAATCCATATAAAGCTTTGGTAAGTTTGAAAACATGATCAGGAAATTTGTAGTTTTCAAAACCAGGAGGTTGTTCTACATAAACTTCTTCGCTTATAAGTCCGTTTAGAAATGCACTTTTAACATCCATTTGAAAAAGCTTAAAGTTCATGTGACATGCAAAAGCAAGTAATATTCTAATAGCTTCTAATCTGGCTACTGGAGCAAAGGTTTCATCATAGTCAATACCTTCTTCTTGATTATAGCCTTTGGCTACCAATCTTGCTTTATTTCTAACAATGTGACCATTCTCATCAAGCGTATTCCTATAGACGCATTTGCATCCTATTATAGAGTGATCTGTAGGTCTAGGAGTAAGTTGACAAACATTATTTCTTTCAAATTGATTAAGTTCATCTTGCATTGCAGTTATCCAATTTTCATCATTTAAGGCCTCCTCAATAGTCTTTGGCTCAATTTGAGAAACAAAAGAAAAATTAACATCTATATGATTAATTTTAGATCTAGTAATTACTCCCTTAGATGTTTCTCCAATGATGAGTTCCTTAGGATGATCTTTCTTGTATTGCCAATCCTTAGGTAGATCTTAAGTCTTTTCTTCAAGTTCATGTTGATTGATCTTTGGAGCATCAATAGATTCAAGAGATTCAAGAGTACCTGCAGGGCCATTGAAAGCAATACCTTTCTTTTGATCACAATTAGATGATTCATCAAATACAACATGCATTGATTCTTCTATAACTAGAGTTTTCATGTTAAATACCCTATATGCTTTGCTATATGATGAATATCCTAGGAATATGCCTTCATCTGAGTTGGATGAAAATTTTCCAAGATTATCCTTGGTATTCAATATGAAGCATTTGCATCCGAATACTCTAAAATATCCAATTATGGGTATTCTTCCATTCCATAGCTCATAAGAAGTTTTATTAGTTAAATGCCTTTTGTAAACACGATTTGCAATGTAACAAGCTGTATTAACGGCTTCTGCCCAAAAATAAGATGGTAAATCATATTCATTGAGCATTGTCCTAGCCATTTCAATTAAAGTTCTATTTTTCCTTTCAACTACACCATTTTGCTGTGGAGTTCTAGGAGCAGAAAAATTATGTGAAATGCCAAGATCATTGCCAAAAGCCTTGAAAATTTTCATTCTCAAATTCTTTGCCATGATCACTTCTAATAGATGTGATCACATATCTTTTTTTCATTTTGAACTCTTTTTGCAAACGTTTTGAAGTAATTAAAGGCTTCATTCTTTTGAGCTAAAAAATTAACCCATGTGAATCTAGAGTAGTCATCAACAAGAACAAATGCATATGATTTGCCTCCTAAGCTTGTGACTCTATTTGGTCCAAACAAATCCAAATGAATGAGCTCTAAAGGTCTAGAGGTGCTTATAACACTCTTTGTTTTAAATGAGCTTTTGTGTTGCTTACCATGTTGACAAGGTTCACAAATCCTGTCTTTATCATATTTTATCTTAGGTAGGCCATCAACTAAGTTTTCATTGTAGATATATTTCAATTGATCCATACCAGCATGACCTAGTCTTCTATGCCATAACCATGCATCATTATTAGTGGACATTAAACATTTATGATTTGAATGAATGTTGATATTATAAGTGTTGTTTGTTCTAGTACCCTTAAATATGATAATATCATTTGAATTCGTGATTTTGCATTCCTTGGAATCAAAATTGACAAAGTATGCTTTATCACAAAGTTGACTAACACTTATGTTTCAAACCATCAACAAGCCATACATCTTCAATTAAATCCTTACCAATAGAACTAATGGAGCCAACACCAAGAATTTTACCTTTAGCATTGTTTCCAAAAGTTACATTACCTCCATGTTTATAGGTAATACTTGTAAAGAGCTTTGCATTCCCAGTCATATGCCTTGAGCATCCACTATCCACAAGCCATGTGCTTTCGTTGATAGTAGATTTTAGGCATACCTGCAAGGCAATAGTGATCATCTTCTTTTAGGTACCCACATGAAGTTGGGTCCTTGATTGTTAGTAGTAAAAGTACCTTCTAAATTGAGATGAGCCTTTCTTATATAACAATAGAAATTTTTGTGTCCGAATTTCATGCAATATATGCATTGCCATGGCATTCTATTCTTCTGCATTTTTCTTTTTGTATTTGACGTACTATGCATGCAGCTACAAGTATGTGATTTCTTTTGTGCAAGTTTAGTGAACAACAATGCATAATTATTTTTGGCTTTATCTCCTAGCAAACCATAAGAAGTTCTTTTGGTACTTTTAGACTTGGTGCAAGCATATTTGATATGATCATCAGAAATTTCAATTGTAGATGCTTTTACAAATGTTCGTTTGCTTGGTACAATGTTGGTTGAGCCATTGAATCCTAATCCATACTTTAAGGAAGGTGATCTTTGGTTATTAATTAATGTATTTAATGCTTCCTTTCCTTTATGAAATCTGGAAATTGATTCTTTTAGTTCTTTTAGTTCATGCTTCAATGTTTCATTTTCTTTAATCACTTTTTCTAAGTCATGTGAGTTTTTATTTAACTCTCCTATTGTATTCATCAAGTGTTCATTTGAGGTTTTCAATTCTAAGGTAGAGTTTTTTAAGCATATAAAATCTTTTTCTAACTTAGAGTTTTTCTCTTTATAAAGCATCATTTTAGAAAAATATTTTTCTATTTTAAAGTTCATGTGCTCAATCAAATCACTATCATCTATATCATTTGTATCATTATATGCTACTAGATCAAAGGATTGAGTACTTACCTCATTGGAGTCATCTTCAATAGCCATGAGACACAGATTTGCAATTCCTTCTTCTTCTTCTTCTCCACTTGAAGAAGAGTCATCCCATGTGGCTTTGAGAGACTTTTTCTTTTCTTTATCCCATTTCTTTTTGTTCTTTAATTTGAATCAATCCGATTTAATGTGACCAGTTTTTCCACATTCATAGCATTTTACCTCATTTTTCTTTTCTTTATCTTTGAAGGAGAATTTTGGAGGTGTACCTTTGTTTGCTTGTAATCTTTTCTTCCTTTTCCATTCATTGATTCTTTTTGAGAACATTGCCATTTCATCTTCATCATCAGTACTTTCATTGCTTGAGCTCTCAACTTCTTTGATTGCTTTGAGTGCAATTGGTTTTCTCTTTTCTTTTTCACCCTGATCTTCTTCTTTCTCACTATGTAGCTCAAATGTGAGTAGTTTACCAACTAGCTCGTCGGTTCTTAATGTGCTGAGATCATGAGCTTCTTCTATGGATGATACTTTTGATTCAAAGTTCTTTCTAGCTCTTAGGGCTCTCAAGATTTTACTGTTTACATCACCTTGATCATATACCTTGCCATACTTCTTTAGTTCATTGACAATAGCAAGCAAGCGATTGGTCATGTCGGTGACATTTTCATTTGGTTTCATCTTGAATAGCTCATACTCATGGACATGCATTTGTTTCTTGGTAAATCTCACTTGAGTCGTACCTTCATGGTAGTTTTCGAGTGTTTTCCAAATGCAATGTGCACAAGTTAAATGTTGAACTCTTCCACCTTCTTCTCTTGAAATGGAATTCATCAAGATGGAAGCGGCTCTATTGTTCTTGAATCGATCTTTGACATTGCTAGCTGACCATTGTGCTTTGGGAAGTGGAACTTGAATACCGTCAACTTCATAAGTGGGAGGTTTCCACTCAATTTCCACGAAATCCCATAGTTCAATCCCTTCACTGTCTAGAAACAAATACATTTTGTGTTTCCAGTATGAATAATCAGTTCCATCAAAGTAGGGTCTAAGAATAGTGTTAAGATTTCCATGAGAGCTTGATGAAGAAGAAGTTGCCATAGTGGATCAGATTTCACAATTAAGTTTATGAAATCTCAGGCTCTGATACCATATAGTATGATATATCATACCCTTACCCTACTCAGTACTATCCTAGATACCCAGTGGAGCCAAAATGTTCATGCCATTTCTTAATCGAATATGCATTATACAATTATCGACTTATGTTTCTTATATTATTTCAACGTGAAATATCATATTTTGTCATTTTAATAATATATTATGCTCATTTATATGCATAAGGAATCAATTGGAGTACTTTTGAAAAATGACCAAATGAATATTAGCAAAATGACCATATGAATAGTAAATTCTGGTTTTGGACTCAACTTGATTCTTATTTTGAAAAATTTTATAAACTAATCTACTTGACTAAAAACTCTAAATTTTTACAGAATTTAGTTTTACATCTTAAAATTATTCCTTTAAAATTTCAGATCAAAGTGGATACAAAATCTTGGTCAAGTAGTTCACCCAACCAGACTGCTTCAGTTACCCTGCATCCTGGCAGCAGTTATGAATTTTGTGAATTCCGTAATTAAATTCAATCAATGTGGTTCCAAATTATTTTTCTCAAATACTATACTCACTAAACAACAACATATCCAAAATTCAATTGGACATTATTTTTCTACATTTCATTAAAAATCCAGAAAGATGGCTGTCTCAATCAAGGTACCTGCTGGAGCAGGTCTAATAAAAATAATTTTTTTAAATCATAACCATTCCAAATTCAAATCAACATATTTTTCAGTCTTTCTAGAATCATTGAGACACAACATATCAAAAATTCACTTCAAGAACATTTTTCTATATTTAAATAAAAATCATACAAGTCACAACATTTCACAAATTCTAAAACAGAAAAATTTCAAGAAAATGAACAAACAATTAGTTAAAGTACCAAACCTTGCTATTTCTTAGTCCTTTACCTATGTCACTTCCTTTCCTTCCTTGTCTCCTTGATTTCCTATGAAATTTAACATCACATATACAAAGGTAAGAACCCTAGGTATAGACATAGTCTTATCTTATGATTTTTCTAATGGTTGCTAGCTTATTTTCACCATTAAACACCATTATTTCTTTCATCAAATCCTTCAAATAATTATTTCTTGAATTTTCTCCAAATCTAACTACATGAACCCTAATTTCAATCTCTTAAATTAACCATTAATCCATGAAATTAAAACTAGAGATAGGTTTCTCTTCCCTTATAATCTTGTTTGTTACCAAAATCTTCAACCAAAAGCCTTAAACTTTGGAAAATCACCTCCTTCTTCCTTCTCTTATGGTTTGGATGAGTTCGCCATGTAAGAGAGGGCTTTTATACTTTCTTTCCTTAGCTTATTTTGATCCAAATGGCAGCCATAAGTGGTGAAAATATGTTGGTATAGATGTTGGCTTCCAATTGGTACACCTTATAGCAAAAATGGCCACTTTTAATTGGTCCACTTGCCTTCTTCTTTTATCTATTTATTTGGCAAGCCAGTAGGCTTTCTTTTATTCATATTTTGACCCCCCTCAATTTTTTTGTGCTATAATTTTATAGTTTAGGGTGTGAAAATATCAAAATACCCTCCAGCGATTGATCGATTGTAACTTTTAAACCGTGCATTTTCGGGAAAAATTATGACCCGATTAATCTCGAGAATATTCTTCCGGGGTCGGATATGGGCACTATTAAGAACTTTCGACACTTAATTTTTAAGTTTACATAGTTGCCCCTAACTTTTGAGAAATTTCCACTTAGGTCCTCGGCCTTTCAAAAAATTACCTTTAGGTCCCGTCGACTTCACGGGCCTCCTTTGCACACCGATTTTGTTTTTGACTATCTCGAGCCTCTATTTGACCACTTATTTACGTCCTTCTTGCCTAATACTCGACTACCTAAACTTTGGGATGTGACACTTAATTTTTCAAAACTAAAATTTAGAAATCATAAAAACAACATCTACTACCCCAGTAGCGTAAAGCCAAAAACTCTAAAACTTTAAATCCCAGAACCCTAATTTCTTAAATCCTAAATCTTAAACCTTAACTTTATTTATTTAATGGATTGAATTCTAATTTTGTTTATTTATTTTATTATGTGATTTGTTATATGTTAATGATGAATGGTTTATTTTATTTTATGAATGGTTTACTTTTATTTATAATTAAATAATCGAATATTCTTTTATTTGCCTTAGTTCTAAAATTGTAAGAGGTATATTTCCACTTTGTGGGTACCTTATTAGTTAAATATTATGTAATTTAAATTATTTAAAAGTTTTTGTACCAATTTAAAGGACACGTTTCCACCTTTCGGTGGGTATCTTATTTAGTTTTAGATATGGACGATGTAAGGACATGTTTCCATCCTCAGATGAGCATCCATTTATTTGCTTTGTTTGGACATTGCTTTGATTTTAATATAATGATGTTTTCTTTAATTGTTGCATGTAGTATGTATAATATTATTATATTTAAGAATTTTATAATATTAAGACCTGCAAAAAAGGCCAGTTCCAATGAACCGGGCGTTGTGGGGGTGCTGGGCCATTTCTCACCTTCCCCATACGTACTCAATTTTTGAATCCATTAGGGGGTTGGGGATTCTTTAGGAATCGAGTCATCCATCCCTTTCTTTTTTCCAGCCTATCCAGGTGGTGAATCCATTTTCTCTAGGCTTAGGCCCGTGTTCTCTAAGGTCCTGAGCCTAAATAGTGCAGAAGTCGCAAGAACTATTTCACTGGGAGTGGAGGCAAAAATCCCCACTCACAGTGGCAACTCCACTGGGGATAAGAGAAGTTGATTCCATTGGTCTTTATATTATTCTATTCTTTTTTATCATGACATTATCCATTGCATCATTTAGTTTGCATCGTGTGCGTGAGTTAGGATGCTTGTGTTACCCGTATTGTGTTATGTAAGGGTTACCATACTTTCACTCAAGGTGTGGGGATCTAGCATGGCATAACCACTCATAGCCTTGTACCTTTTGCTATACACTTGCTATGTGAACCTAAGCCTTTTAACCCAAAGACTAAAGCTCATGTAATTAGCCTAGTTACTTTCCTTAGGTTTTTACCCCAAATGCTTGTTGTTTGACTATGGTTAATTTAGCTTGGTTTAAATAATGGCTTATTTGGTTTATTCTTTTTTCTAATATGACTTAAGTACATTGTAAGCTTGAAATAAATTTTTCTTTAAAATCAAAAAGAGCAAAACAATTTTCATAACTTTTCAAGATGGTCTTTGGATATAAAACTTTCTAAAAACAAATAAAAAAATTCTTTTCTCATGACCAAAATACAAAGCCCAAATTCCATTTTTTCTAAAATCTTTTTACAATGGGTTTTTCAAACAAAATTAATTTTGCATTTCATCCAACCTTTTCTTACAAGGAGCTTATAAATTATTTAGGTCAATTATGAAAATACCAAAAATCAATTGTGAGCCTAGTTTATACTAAGTTATTAATCATGGTCTTGTTTTTGGCATAAATCATTAGTTACTTTTTTAAGTGAGAAATCTATTTATAATAAACCTCTTAATTTAGTTTTAATCCAATATAGCATAAAAGCTACTTTAGTTGGGTGAATGAATTAAAACATAATTAATGGGAATTATCATGGACTGATTTCCATTTTTGAAAATATAACTATTGGTTGAAACGTCTGAGGGAAATATTCAAAAACAAGATACCCCATGCTGATATTTTGTTAACCATATACCTAGGAAAAGAGACTTGCCATTCGTGTGTAGATGTTATAAGGTTGGAAGGGATGTCCTATTTATCCATGTTTATTTTTGTGCATACATGCACACATGCACACATGCATCACATCTCATATCATTAATCCTTTCTGGCTCACAGCCCTAGATTACAACAATTCAAAAGATTACGATAATCCGACCTACGTTGGAGATGAAGAATCTAGCAACGACTCAATCACTTTCTCACCAAAAGCAATGGAGCCCGAACAAATTCAAAGAATGGTGGATGAAGCCCTCATTTCCAAGATGGAAGAAATAAAGAATGCCCTGGCTGAGATCATGAAGAATCAATTGGCTACAATTTTAGGGAACAATACTGAAGTATCTACTAGCACCAAGAAGCCAAAGGAAAAAGGGAAGGCTAAAGTTGGTGAAGTAGCTTTTGATGATGACAAGGTAGTAATTGATGATGATGATGACTGGGCTCAATACTTCCAAGATCCTCAAGACAAAAAGGAGCCAAAGGTTATTGAGAAGACAACTATTAAAAAGACCGAGATGTCTGATGTTGAGAAGATGATTAAGGACTTGGAAAAGAAATTTAAGAAGAAACTGAAAATCGAAGAGATGTCCAAGATCGATAAACTATTTGAACAAGATGAGGAGGTCCCTTATAAGTTTAAAATGCCTTCCTTTGCTAGATACAATGGTATAGAAAATCCTCACTTGCATGTTAAACAGTACATCACTGCCATGCAGTATGCCCGAGCTACTAAAGCTCAAACTCTGAGGTATTTCATGCTCTCATTAGACCTTGTTGTCCAAAATTAGTTCAACACCTTAGAGGAAAGTACTCAAAAAGATTGGGACATGTTGTACAAGGCTTTCATTCAGCAATATGGGTACAATGTCGAGCTGGAAGTAACCTTGATGGAGGTGGAAACCATTAGGCAAAGACAAAATGAGAATTTTGTGGACTATGTGAAAAGATGGAGAAATAAGGTTGCACTTCTCTAAAGGAGGCCTGATGAGTCAGACCAAATTAGGATGATAGTCAGAGGTGTCCTGTCCAACCTTCGTGAAAGGCTATCTCACAACTTCAAAGACCTTTTGCAAGCTGGCTTGCAAGTCGAAGAGTGGGAAAGGGAGAATAATTGCTTTTCAGTAAGAAGGAATGAGAAAGGGAATTATCAGCCCATCAATCAAAGCATGCAAAATGAAGTTTATGTTAATGAAACTGGTCAAGGAAATAAAAGACAATTCTCAAAATTGGGGAAACCTCTATCTTGGGTTTTCAACAAGCTACAAAAGAAGGGGTTGTTACAACCATTGGCTCCTCAACCGCTACATAATCCTCTGCCACCAAACTTCAATGCCGATGCCTTCTATCAATTTCATCAATTGCAAGGGCTTGAAATGGATAAATGTGCTCATCTAAGGCATGAGATCTGAGATTTGATTGTTTGTGGTAAGCTAACCGAGCCGGGTAAGCCCAATACCAAAAGTAATCCTTTGCCTAAGTTCAACAGAGTGCCACCACCAGCAACTTTCATGGTAGGAAGAGGATTGGAGGAAGATTTTGTCTTATCCTCTTTTCAAGATGGGAATAATGAATATGTAAAGGGAGAAGAAACTTAACTCAACAAACTTCCCTTAGCTTATTTGTTTTTCTTGTTTTATTTTCTTTATTTGGTGTTTTATGGAACAATCGTGTTTTTCAAATTTAAAGTTGTTTGAATAAATTACTTTCATTAAAATTTTTGTTGGCCTTTGTTCACTTTGGTGCTCAATCGATGACAAATCTAGCTTGATTTTTATACATTAGCGTATCTATGCATCATGATTCGAATAACTTTACTAGGTGAGAGAATTACTCTATAGCATTGAGTTATGTATTCTTACTTAGAGAGGGCTCCTGCATAATGACCTTTGTCTAGGTCCTAGTCAGTCTTAGAACATGCTTTGACAAATTTTCAAGGAAAAATTGAACTCTGATTATTTAAGGGAGAGATGATCTAGGCATTATTTGGTTAACCAACAACTAGTATCCACCCTATTAAATATCAATCCCTAGTTGTCCCTTTGAGCCTTCACGAAATTTTAGCTTTCTTTTCATTGGCTTACAAACCCTAACAACCTACACTGAGCTATTGTGATACTTTTGACAAATCTTATGACCACTAAGATGAAGAGGCAAGAAAATCAAAGAAAGAAATTAATAGTCAAGACCATGAAGATAGTTGAAGTTCTCAAGACCATAAGGGTAGTTGAAGTTCACTTGAATTAGACCAAATATCAAAAATAAAGTCAAGTCTAGAGAAGATTAATACCACTCCACTAAAATTAGAGAGATAGAAGAAAGGTCATCCTGTACTTGACAGTCCTACAGGGAAGAAGGACAAAATGATAAAATTCTCAAAGAAAGGGAAGAGTAAGGAAAAGAAAGGGAAAGAAAAGGGAAAAGAAAAAAAAATGATGATGAATATGGGTACCAAACGTTTTGCAAAGAAAAAGACTATCCTAATCAAGATCTGGATTAATGCCAAGAAGATGGGAGAACATCCAAAGTTCTATCTTTTCATGATCCCAACTATCTAAAGTTCCAACAAGAAATTTATAGTGTGAGGATTTGCCCATAGTGTTACTACGGCTCCAATCTCAAAATGGCTTTCATTTAACCATGTCCCTTATAGACCCTATCAAAGACTTGTTGATCTCTCTTGGTAGGTAGAGTCTATTGATAGAGATAGTTTGAATAATCATGCATATGAGATAGACAATATTTAAACTCAATGAGATCTTTGGCCAAGTAATGTGTATGTGCCTATTTGAAGTGCAACAATTCTTACTTAAATAGAAATGATTCCCCAGTTTAGTACGGTAACTAGGGTTGTCATGTTATAGACATGTTAATTTAGAAAAATCAAGTCCTGAGGTACATTGACATTGATTTGGCAAAGCCAACATTGATTTCAAAATCAAAATTCAAAAATAAAAAATGTTTTTGTCATACAAGGCCTTTAAATTAAGAGAAGTTTCTTGAACAGTCGAACCTCAAAGGGCACATTGGGCAATTGGCAAGGTCATGAAGAAGCTACCAACTGACATGCTGAAACATAGTTTAAAATGGATGTGTCCCTAACTCTGCTGCTTGGGTCTCACCATTCATATCCTCGACATCTTGAAAATAAAAGCCATAAATGTAGAGCCTTCTATCATTCCAATGAAAGATCTGAACAAGCGTCTAGAAGGAGTCAATGAGAACACTTCAGTTGATCATCTCGGTCTATGAGTCAATAGAACCATTGTAATTATTATTCATACATATCATGCATACATGAGCATATCACATTGCATTTTCTTATAATATACTGTCTATTCTTTATCAAAGTGAACAACAAACAACCTGTGAAGTAAAGAATCAAAAAAAGATATTGAATCAGGGGGGCATGAAAGACCCATTGCTTGTGGAAGCTCTAGTCATTTCACAAAAGAAAGAAGAGATGCATGCTCATGAAAAGAACAAGAAAAAATACAAATATTAATCAAAGCCTACATGAGAAAAATTATTGGTTTAAGCCAACACAGGGGGCAAAGTTTCTCCATTTTAATTTTTGAGTTTATGCGTATACAAAATATTTTCAAACTCACTTTCAAATATTTTGGTATAGAATCCAAATCTAGTTTAGGATCGATTATCCAAATCCAATTTAGGATCAAGTATCCAAATCCAGTTTAGTCCAGTTTAGGATTGAGTATCCAAGTCCAGTTTAGGATCATGTATCCAAATCAAGTTTAGGATCGAGTATCCCAATTAATTTTAGGATCGAGTATCCAAATTCAGTTTAGAATTGAGTATCCACATCCAGTGTAGGATCGATTATCTAAATCTAGTTTAGGATCGAATATCCAAATCTAGTTTCATGTCAAGCACCCAAAATCTAGCTCGGGTCCAGAATCCAAATTACCTTTAAGTCCAGAACTTAGCTCGGGTCCAGAACCCAAATTACCCTTAAGTCCATAACTTAGCTTGGGTCCAAAATCCAAATTACCCTTAAGTCCAGAACTTAACTCGGATCCAGAACTCAAATCTCCCTTAAGCCCATAACTTAGCTTGGGTCCAGAACCCAAATTACCCTTAAGTCCAGAACTTAGCTCAGGTCCAGAACCCAAATTACCATTAAGTCTATAACATAGCCCGGGTCCCGAGCCCAAATCCAAAATTCACCTCGGGTCCAGATTCCAAATCATTTTTAAGTCCAGAACTCAAACCAAACTTAGGTATGGAGTCCAGTATGGCTCTAAACCCATTAAAAAATCACATTGCTTTTCGCTCTGTTTTGTCGTAGTCACAGATAGCTCAAGCAGGGGGCAAACTGTAGACCCTTAATTTTTAACCCAGTCCAGTCCAATATTTTTTAAAATAATCCAAAATAATTTTTGTGGTATTTTAATTAAATAATATTTATTTTAATGTTCATTACTTATAATATTTATTTTTAATAAAAATAAAAAAGGTAACAGTAAAAAAAAGATAAAAAATAAATAAATAAAAATTGGCGATGGAAGAATTGGCTTGGCCAATATGCTACAGGAATTTCCTGCGGCGAATTGGCTGGCCCGCACCGGTAGCTCGCACACAATTCTCGCAGATTCTCATAGTTGGCCCGCCTGTAGCTCACAACGCAATTTTCGCCAGTGCAATTTTTGCCAGCACATTTTTTTTTCGAAACCCAATTCTATTTGGTTTTTATTTCTTTTCCTAAATAGTTTTATTTCCTTAGACAATTAGAAGTAGATTTTTTTATTTTTCCTATAAATACCACATTAAAACACAGAAAAAAGAAAAGAATGATTCTTGAACTGAAATTTTTAATCAGACTTGGGACTCTTGAATTCTTTTAGCCAAAAGAAAACCTTGAAGAAGCAAGAGGTAGTGATGAAGCAACACCAATCAATCAAAGGCAGCCTACACATCTTTATTATTATTCAACCAAAAATCAAAGATTGTGATGGAACCAACAACGAAGGTTTGAATCTTTATTTTTTTTGCTTATATTCACAGTAAATTCATTATACAATTTGATAAATTATTCAAGCATGCATATTTTTGTTACTTGATCAATGGTTATGCTTATTGTCCAAACTTTATTTAAAAACCCTAGAAAGAGTTTTTCCAAAACCCTAATGCCTTAATGCCCGTAACACATATTTTTGAAATCACAAACCCTAATTACACTTTTCTAAAAACTATAATAATTTGTTTTCTTAAGAACCCTAATCAAATCAATTTTCCAAAATTGAATATGATAGTGATAGTCTTCTTAGAAACCCTAATTCTAATTTAAATGAAACCCTAACTTATTTAGTTAAAACCTTAATCAATTATTATTTATTATCATCACAGTAGCCTATTCCATTAAATCACTATAGCATTAGATTATTCAAATAATGTTTTAAACGTCTAGTAGTTATATTACATAATTATTTATCAAAAATTCATGTTAAAAGAGTCTTAGAGTTTTATTATAATCATGTTTTGACAAAAACCCTAAATCCTTTTTCCTGAACCCTAATTCTTTAAAACACTATTTCTAAATGCAAAAATGATAATTCTTCAAAACTAAAATTTAGAAATCATAAAAACAACATCTAGTACCCCCAGTAGCCTAAAGCCAAAAATAAAACAAAAACTCTAAAACTTTAAATCCCAGAACCCTAATTTCTTAAATCCTAAATCTTAAACCTTAACTTTATTTATTTAATGTATTGAATTCCAATTTTATTAATTTATTTGATTATGTGATGTGTTATATGTTAATGATGAATGGTTTATTTTATTTTATGAATGGTTTGCTTTTATTTATAATTAGATAATCAAATATTCTTTTATTTGCCTTAGTTCTAAAATTGTAAGAGGTACGTTTCCACTTTGTCGGTACCTCATTAGTTAAATATTATGTAATTTAAATTATTTAAAAGTTTTTGGACCAATGTAAAGGACATGTTTCCACCTTTCGATGGGTGTCCTATTTAGTTTTAGACATGGATGATGTAAGGACATGTTTCCATCCTTAGATGGACGTCATTTATTTGCTTTGTTTGGACATTGCTTTGATTTTAATATAATGATGCTTTTTTTAATTATTGCATGTAGCACGGATAATATTGTTATATTTAAGAATTTTATAATATTAAGACCTGCAAAGGAGGCCGATTCCAAAAAATCAGGCGTTGTGGGGTGTTGGGCCATTTCTCACATTTCCCATACGTATCCAACTTTTCGAACCCATTAGTTGGTTGGGGATTCTTTAGGGATCTAGTCATCCACCCCTTTCTTTTTGCTTACTGTGAGTGGGGATTTTCGCCCCCACTCCCAGTGGAATGGTTCTAATGACTTCGGCACTATTTAGGCTCGGGACCTTAGCGAACAAGGGCCTAAGTCCAAAGAAAATGTCCGGGCGGCGACTCCATTTTCTCCAGGCTTAGGCCTATGTTCTCTAAGGTCCCAAGCCTAAGGGGTGGATGACTCGATTCTTAAGGAATCCCCAACCCCCTAATGGATTCAAAAAGTTGGGTACGTGCGGGGAAGGTGAGAAATGGCCCAGCACCCCCACGACGCCCGGTTCATTGGAACCGGCCTCCTTTGTAGGTCTTAATATTATAAAATTCTTAAATATAACAATATTATCCATATTACATGCAACATTTAAAATAAAGCATCATTATATTAAAATCAAAGCAATGTCCAAACAAAGCAAATAAATGGACACCCATCCGAGGATGGAAACATGTCCTCACATTGTTCATGTCTAAACTAAATAGGACACTCACCAAAAGGTGAAAACATGTCCTTTACATTGGTCCAAAATATAAGAGCAATTTAAATTACATAATACTTAACTAATGACGTACCCACAAAGTGGAAACATACCTCTTACAATTTTAAAACTAAAACAGATAAATAATAATCATAACAATAAAGAAAATAATCATCCATGGTAAATTAAATAAATCAAGCATTGAAATTAAATAAATCAACCATCAAAACATATAAGAAACTGTGAGCGGGGATTTTTGCCCCCTCTCCTGGTGGAATGGTTCTTGCGACTTTGGCACTGTTTAGGATCGGGGCCTTAGAGAACACGGACCTAAGTCCGGAGAAAATGGAGTCACCACTCGGATGGGCCGGGAAAAAGAAAGGGGTGGATGACTAGATTCCTAAGGAATCCCCAACCCCTTAATGGGTTTGGAAAGTTGGGTACGTGTGGGGAAGGTGAGAAATGGCCCAGCACCCCCATAATGCCCGGTTCATTGGAACCGGCCTCCTTTACATGTCTTAATATTATAAAATTCTTAAATATAATAACATTATCCATATTACACACAATAATTAAAAGAAAGCATCAATATATTAAAATTAAAGCAATATCCAAACAAAGCAAATAAATGGACACCCATCCAAGGATGGAAACATGTCCTTACATCACATGCCTAAATAGGACACTCACCAAAAGGTAGAAACATGCCCTTTACATAGGTTCTAAAATTTAAAAGCAAATTAAATTACATTATGTTTGACTAATGAGGTACCCACCTAGTGAAAACATACCTCTTACAACTTTTGGAAATCTAAATTAATTGATAAAAGTAAATAATCATTCATCATAAATAAATCATTCATCAAAGCTATTGATCAAAATATAAAATAAACATCCATCCATGATAAATTAAATAAATCAAGTATTGAAATTAAATAAATTAAAGCATAAGAAATAAATCAAAGCATAATCAAGTATGGAATTGAATAAAGCAAATAAAAGTCCAATTATGACTACTGTGACTTTTTATGGAATTAAAATAAATTAGGGTTTTATGTTTTAAAGGGTTGGTAAGACTCTTTTATTAACAAAATTAAGCAGTAGGTGTCGCCTGCCAGTGTCACCTACTGCTTCCCTTCTCTCTTTGTTTGGTCTTTCTTAACTTTTCCCTTTAGGTGAGACACGGCTAGTGGCTTGGCCGTGTCTCCTGCCCATGTCATGTTCTGCCAAGATTTCCTTTGAGGTGACACGGCCAAGCTTGATTTGGCTTGGTCATGTCTTGCTTGATCCATGTTTTCCTTGTTTTGATCTTCTAAGGGAGTTTTTGCACTTTAACCACTTTTCCCTTGCAACTGCTTTTCCTTTTTTCTCCAATTTTGATTGGATCTTATATCCTCTCCTTGACCCCTAAGGATTTTTTTCTTTCATGCAAGCTTTCATTGATGTTTTTCTTGTCTAGTTCTTTGCATAAGCATGCATTTCTTCTCTTTGCAAAGTGACTGGGGCTTCCACAAGCGAATAGGTTTTCCATGCCCCCTTAATTCAATATCTTCTTCTAATTCTTTAATTTGCAGGGTGTTTGTTGTTCATTAAGACAAGAAAGTGCGATGTAATATGCTCATGTATGCATGATATGCATGAATAATACTTATAGTCATTCCACCGACTCACAAACCGAGGTGATTAGCATAAGTGTTCTCATTGGTTCCTTTTTGATGCTCGTTCAAGTCTCGTATTGAAATGATCAAAAGCTTTGCATTTGGCTTTTAACTTCAAGATGTTGAAAACATGAGTGGTGGAGACCCTAAGCAGCAGAGTCAGGGATGTATCCATTTCAAACTATGTTTCAGCTTGTCAGTTGGTAGTTTCTTCATGACCTTGCCAATAATCAATTCAACATACTTCCCTTAACTTGAAGGCTTTGTATGACAAAACACATTTTTTTTTTAATTTTGATTTTGAAATCAAATGTTGGCTTTGCCAAATCGATGTCAATGTACCTCAAGACTTGATTTTTCTAAATTAATATATCTATAACATGACAACCCTAGTTACCGTACTAAACTGGGGAATCATTTCTATTTAAGCAAGAACTGTTGCACTTCAGATAGGCACATACACATTGCTTGGCCAAAGGTCTCATTTGAATTTAAGTATTGTCTATCTCATATGCATGCTTATCAAAACTATCTCCACTAATAGACTCTACCTACCAAGAGAGATCAACAGGTCTTTGATAGGCTTGAAATGGGGTCTATAAGGGACATGGGTTAAAGTGGAGGCCATTTTGAGATTGGAGCTGGTGTGACACAATGGACAAACTCTCACACTACAAATTTCTTGTTGGAACTTTAGACAGTTGGGAGCAATCTTTCTAGACTCCAAATTCCTTCTATCTTCTTGGCATTAATCTGGATCTTGAATAGGATAGTTTTTGCCCTTGCAAAAAGTTTAAGACCCAAATCTGTTTCTTTTCTTCTTTTCCCTTTTTTCCTCTTTATTTTTCTTACTCTTCCCTTTTCTTTCTCTTTCCTTACTCTTCCCTTTCTTTTATCATTTTGTCCTTCTTTCTTGTAGGACTATCAAGTACAAAACTTTCAAGAACTGGATGGTCTTCCTCCTTTTTCTTTGATTTTGATTGAATCTTTGGTTGTGTTGGGACTAATTCAAGTCAATCCATAAATGGAAGCCTTTTGTTGTCTTAGGTAAAAGAGAACTCAGTTGGCTTTTAGATTTTATCTTTCTTCCTTTCTTTTTTTTTCTTTTTTTTTCTTTTGTTTTTCTTTTGTTTTCTTCTTTTTTCTCATTTTTTGTTTTTTTAGCTCTAAAAAGAGTTGTCTTGGTTTGTACTAACTTGGGCTTCCAATAATGGATAAGTGGAGTAACATAAATCTTCTTTAATAGGGATAAATCATTTGTTACTCTGATGTTGATGTTGATATATTTGAGATATTAGGAAAACTTCAACTACCCTTATGGTTTTGAGAACATCAACTATCCTTATGATCTTGAGAACTTCAACTATCTTCATGGTCTTGAGAACTTTAACTATCTTCATGGTCTTGAAACTTCAACTATCCTCATGATCTTGACTAATCATTGCTTTCTTTGATCTTCTTGCCTATTCATCTTAGTAATCATAAGACATGTCAAAAGTATCACAACAGCTCAGGGTAGGTTATTGGGGTTTGTAAGCCAATAAAAAGAAAGCTAAAATTTTATGAAGGCTCAAAGGGACAACTAGGGATTGATATTTAATTGGGTGGATACTAGTTGTTGGCTAACCAAACAATGCCTAGATCATTTCTCTCTTAAATAAGCAGAGTTTGATTTTGCCTCAAAAGTTTGTCAAAGCATGTTCTAATACTGACTAGGACCTAGATAAAGGTAATTATGCAGGAGCCCTCTCTAAGTAAACATACACAACTCAATGCTATAGAGCAATTCCCTCACCTAGTAAAGTCATTCAAGTTATGATGCCTAGATATATTAATTCATGAATTATCAAGCTAGGTTCCTCATTGGTTGAGCACCAAAATGAACAAAGGCCAACAAATATTTTGATGAAAGTAATTTATTCAAGCAACTTTAAATTTGAAAAACACAATAGTTCCAAAATATTAAATAAAGTAAGATTGAAAAGCAACATTCAAGCTAAGGAAAGTTCATTGAGTTAGGCTTCTTTTCCTTTCACATCTTCAACATTCTCATCTTGAAAAGAGGATAAAACAAAATCTTCTTCCAATCATTTTCCCACCATAAAGGTTGCTGGTGGTGGCACTCTTCCAAATTTAGGCAAAGGGTTGTCTTTGGTATTGGGCTTATCCGGCTTGGGTAGCTTGCCACTATCAATCAAATCTTGGATATCATGCCTTAATCGGGTACACCTATCAGTCTCATGTCCTTGAGTCTGATGAAATTGACAAAAAGCCTTAGTATCAAATTTTGGGGGTAATGGACTAGGTAAAGGTCAAGGAGCCAATGGTTGTAACAACCCTTTCTTTTGTAGCTTATCGAAGACCCAAGACAAAGGCTTCCCCAGATCTGAAAACTGCCTTCTATTTGCTTGACCAGTTACATTAACATCAACTTCTTTTTGTGTGCTTTGATTGTTAGGCTAGTTGTTCCCTTTCTAATTCTTTCTTATTGAAAAGTGATTCTTCTCCCTTTCCCACTCTTCAATTTGTAGACCAGCTTGGAGAAGATTTTTGGAATCATGGATGAGTGTATGAGACATCCTCTCACGAAGATTAGGTAACACCCCTCTCACAATCATCCTTATTTGATCAGATTCATCAGGCCCCTTCTTGAGTAAAGCGGCCTTGTTTCTCCATCGCTTCACATAGTCCACAAAATTCTCATTTGGCCTTTGTCTAATGGACTCCACTTCCATTAAAGTAACTTCTAACTCAACATTATATCCGTATTGTTGGATGAAGGCTTTGTAAAGTAGATCCCAACTCCTTTGTGTTCCATCATCTAAGGTATTCAACCAATTTTGGACAACAGGGTCCAATGAGAGCATAAAGTACCTTAGGGTTTGAGCCTTAGTAGCTCGGGCAGCTTGCATGACAGTGATATACTGCTTCACATGAAGATGGGGATTTCCGGTGCCATTGTACTTAGCAAAGGAAGGCATCTTGAATTTATAAGGGACCTCTTCATCTTGTTCAAATAGTTTGTCGATCTCAGACTTCTCTTCGGTTTTTAGCTTCTTCTCAAATTTCTTTTCTAAATCAGCAATCATCTTTTCAACATCGGATGTCTCGATCTTTTCAATAGTTGCCTTCTCAACAGCCTTCTGTTCTTTCTTCTTTTCTTGAACCTCTTGGTAGTATTGAGCCCAATCATCATCATCATCAATGATCACCTTTTCATCATCAAAAACCACTTCATCAATTTTAGCCTTCCCCTTGACTTTCTTGGTGCTAGCAGATGCTTCGGCATTGTTTCCTAAAATTATAGCTAGTTGATTCTTTATGGTCTCAGCCATGGCCTCTTTTATTTCTTCCATCTTGGCGTTGAGGGCCTCATCCACCATTCTTTGGATTTGTTCGGGTTCCATTGTTTTTGGTGAGCAATTGATTGAGTCATTGCTAGACACTTCGTCTCCGGTGTAAGTCAGATTGTTGTAAACTTTTGAACTATCATAATCCAGGGCTGCGAGCCAGAGAGGATCAATGATATGAGATGCAAATGTATGCATGTATACATGTATGCACAAACAATCAACAGATAAAAATAGGATGTTCCTTCCAACCTTATAACATCCATACATGAATGGCGAGTCTCTTTTCCTAGGTATATGGTTAACAAAATACCAACATGGGGTATCATGCTTTCGAATAATTCCCTCGGACGTTTCAACCAATAGTTGTATTTTCAAAAATGGAAATCAATCCATGATAATTCCCATTAATTAGGTTTTAATCCATTTATCCAACTAAAGTAGCTTTTATGCTATGCTGGATTAAAACGAAATTAAGAGCTTTATTATAAATAGATTTCTCACTTGAAAAAGGTAACTAATCATTCATGCCAAAAACAAGCCCATGGTTAATTTATTCTTAGTGTAAACTAGGCCCACAATTGATTTTTGGTATTTCATAATTGACCTAAATATTTTTGCAAGCTCTTTGTAAGAAAATGTTGTGTGAAAATAGTTTTGTTTCTAAGCCCATTGTAAAAGAGGTTAGAAAAATGGATTTTGGGCTTAGTATTTGGGCCATGGGCCAAAGAATTTATTTATTTATTTTTTAGAAAAGTATTATGTCCAAAGACCATCTTGAAAAATTTTAAAAATAGTTTTGGTCTTTTGGATTTTAGAGAAAAGTTTATTTTGAGCTTACAATATACTTAGGTCATATTAGAAAAAAGAACAAACCAAATAAGCCATGATTTAGACTAAGATAAACTAACCATAGTCAAACAACATGCATTTGGGGTAAAACCTAAGGAAAGTAATAGGCCAATTACATGAGCTTTAGTCTTTGGGTTAAAAGGCTTAGGTTCCCACAGCAAGTATATACCAAATGGTACGAGGCTATGAGTGGTTATGCCATGCTCGATCTCCATACCTTGAGTGAAAGTATGGTATCCCTTACATAACATAACACGGGTAACACGGGCGTCTTAACTCACGCACACGATGAAATCTAAGATGATGCAATGGATAATATCATTATAAGAAAGAATAGAATAATATAAAGACCAACGGAATCAACTTCTCTTATCCCCAGTGGAGTCGCCACTGTGAGCGGGGATTTTCGACCCACTCCTGGTGGAATGGTTCTTGCGACTTCGGCACTGTTTAGGCTCGGGGCCTTAGAGAACACGGACCTAAGTCCGGAGAAAATGGAGTAGCCACTCAGATGGGCCGGGGAAAATAAAGGGGTGGATGACTCGATTCCTAAGGAATCCCCAACCCCTTAATGGTTTCGAAAAGTAGGGTACGTGTGGGGAAGGTGAGAAATGGCCCAGCACCCCCACAACGCCCGGTTCATTGGAACCGGCCTCCTTTACAGATCTTAATATTATAAAATTCTTAAATATAATAACATTATCCATATTACACACAATAATTAAAAGAAAGCATCAATATATTAAAATCAAAGCAATGTCCAAACAAATCAAATAAATGGACACCCATCCAAGGATGGAAACATGTCCTTACATCACATGCCTAAATAGGACACCTACCAAAAGGTAGAAACATGACCTTACATAGGTTCTAAAATAGAAAAGCAAATTAAATTACATGATGTTTGACTAATGAGGTACCCACCAAGTGAAAACATGCCTCTTACAACTTTTGGAAAACTAAATTAATTGATAAAAGTAAATAATCATTCATCATAAATAAATCAATCATCAATGCTATTAATTAAAATATAAAATAAACATCCATCCATGATAAATTAAATAAATCAAGTATTGAAATTAAATAAATTAAAGGATAAGAAATAAATCAAAGCATAATCAAGTATGGAATAGAATAAAGCAAATAAAAGTCCAATTATGACTACTGTGACTTTTTATGGAATTAAAATAAATTAGGGTTTTATGTTTTAAAGGGTTGGTAAGACTCTTTGATTAACAAAATTAAGGTTTGAATGATGATATCTGAAACTAGGGTTTTAAACACTTTAAAATACTTTAATTTGTGATTTTTGGTTATTGGGTTTCTAACCTACTATGTAAAATTTAAGTTTTTATGTTTTTATGTTTTTTAATATTTTAAAAAAATTAGGGTTCATAAAAATTAGGGTTTAAGGTTTTAAAAGGGTTGGTGTTCATTATTTTGAAATTTGGAAGTTGAATTTGGATTTGATATTTTGGAAATAGGGTCACGGGTGGTGAATAATTTTTAGGAATTTGTAAGTCAATTTGATATTTTATGGAATTTTTTGAATTTAAACAAATAAATTAAAGTTTTTAAAAGTAGAAAAGATGTTTTTAAGGCTTTTTGAATGAAATAGAACGTACTTTAAAATTTTAAAAGAAGCAGAATTTACATGTTAGTTTTGTTGAAAAATATGTTCAATTAGAGTTTTAAGGTTTTTAAGAAGAAAAAAATAACAATTTTAAGCCTTTTGGAAGATAAACTAATGAAATGGGGTTTTTTTGGCTTTAGAAAAACTAAATTAAAGTTCAAAGGTTTTTAATTTTAATTTCATAAATTTGCTACTGTGTAAAAAAAAATAATTAAAGAAAATTAATTAACACATACCTTCTTTTGATGATTTCTCCAAAAACAATTCTTCTTGGATGAACTAGCTCCAAAGACAAGCTTTTTTTGCCTTTGAATCCTCTAAATCGTGCTACTGCTATTCCAAAAAAAAAGTTGAATTGAATTTCTTCTTTTCCTTCCTTGATTTGGTTTCAAATTTTCCAAACTCCTCTTGGATTTTTCCCTTCTCTAAATTAATTGTCTTTGGTCCTTATTTATAGTGCTTTGAGGTTGTTTATTCCTAATTAGTTAAGGTAAGTAATATTAATAAAAAAAAGAAACCAAAATCTAATTGGATTAGGTTTCGAAAAATTTACGTCGGAAAATTTGCGCTGCCAAAAAAAATTCTACCGCAGAAATCTGCGGCAGCGCGCGCGGAGCGAGCCCGTAAGCTATTTCGCTGGCAGAAAATTTCTGCGTGCGAAATAGCACAGTGATTTCGCCCTCAGGAATTTCCTGCGGGCAAAATCCCCACGGGCCCGCGCGATGATTTTTGTTGTCGCCGATTTTTTCGACTCTGATTTTTATTTTTATTTTTATTTTTTGATTTTTATTTGTTTATTTCTATTTTTTATTAAAAAAAATTAGATACTAAAACAAAAATTGTTTAATAAAAATTATTTTGGACCAATTAGACAATAAAAATCATTTTAGACTAAATAAAACATATTGGATCGGATTGGGTCAAAAATTAAGGGTCTACAAAAACTACATAATCAAATCTAAAATTAAATAAAGCAAATAAAAATACAAATTTAGGTTTATATCTCAATTTAGAGTTCTTTAATTAACATTTAGGGTTTTGAAGATTTTGGAATTATTATTTTTATTATCTAGGCTACTGTGAAGATTTTTGGAAAAATGGAATGGATTAGGGGTTTTATAAATTTAAGAAAGTTGTAAGATTTTTGGTTAATCAAATTAGGGTTTTATTTTTTGAAACATTGATTTTGCAAATTATGATTTAGGATTTGATGCTTTACCGTGATCAAAGTTAAGTATGGTTTTAATATTGACTATAATAACTAAATAAGTAGTTTTTAAATGAAACAAATATAGAAAGTCTTTAATGGAGTTATTGAAAGATTAAAATATCCCAATGAATAAAATTATAAAAAGCTACTGTGAAGATTTGAAAAAAGAATTAAAATTTATGGTTTAAATAAATTAATGTTTAGGTTTGTATTTTGAATAAAGCTACTGTATTTTGAATAATCATAATAACAAAAGTTAAGTATAAATATTAATAATACATAAATAAATATTGACCCGAGCCCATACGGCGGTCCCGCTAGCTGGTTAGCAGGCGGGGGTCAAGGGGGCAGTGCCCCTTGCGAGGTCGGGGGCCGCGCCCCGAAATTGGAAGAAACTAGTGTTATTCTTAAAGAATAATGCTTACTATGTGATTTTGAAAAGAAGAATTAATTAGGGGTAAAGCTTTTGATGCTTTTCATAAATAAGGCTATTGGATTTTTAAAATAGAGATTAGGTTAGGGTTTTAATGTTTTGGAAGCAGAAGAGTAATTTAGGGTTTTTGAAGTTTTAGAAATAGAAGGATGATTTAGGGTTTTTGAAGTTTTTGATCAAATTGTATGATGAAATAATTAATCCAATTTGAATGATGAAGCTACTGTAAAGAAATAAATAAAGAAAATAGAGATTCAAAACTCCGTTCGTTGGTTCCACCAAAAATTGATTTCTGGATGAACAATAACAAAGGCAATGTTGCTGCCTTTGATGAATTGATTGCTTCTTATTGCTAATGTCTCTTGCTTGCTAGGGTTCTCTTTTGGCCGATAGAACTTTTTGAGTCTTTGATCTAGTAAACAATTTTTCTCCTTGTAAAATAATTTTCCCCCCTAATTCTGTATTTTAATGTGGTATTTATAGGAAAATTCTTAAACCTACTTCTAATTGTCTAAGAAAAATAAAACTAATTAGGAAAAGAAACCAAAACCAAATAGAATTTGGTTTCAGAAAAAACTGCATTGGAAAATTATGCTGGCGAAAAAACTATTGCGGGCTAAGAATTGCGAGCGCTAGAAAATTGCTGGTGAAAAACTGGGCAGCCAGCCAATTCACCACAGGAAATTCCTGCGGGGAATTGGCCCAGGCCGATTCTCCTTCAGCGATGAAATTTTCCGTCTCCGATTATTTATTTATTTATTTATTTATTTTTAACTTTACTCATATTACCATTTTTATTTTTATTAAAAATTATAAATAATAAATAGTAAAATAAATATTATTTAATTAAAATACCACAAAAATTTATTTTGGACTATAAAAAAATATCGAACTAGACTGGGTAAAATATTAAGGGTCTACAGTGGTGGAACCAACAATGAAGGTTTGAATTTCTACTTACTTGTTTATGTTTACAGTAGCTTCATTACTCAATTAGATCAATTATTTAAACATACAATAGTTGATGTTTTTGTTAGGCATATTGATCAATTGTTCTACTTGCCGTCTAATACTCTATTTAAAACCCTAAAAAATATTTTTTCAAAACCCTAATACCTTAATACCCATAAAATTAATTTTTGAAATATAAAACCCTAATTACACTTTTCTAAAACTACCAAACAATAATCTGTTTTCTTAAAACCCTAACCAAATCTGTTTTTCTGAGATTCACAGTAGCCTATTTTTCCAAATACCTAATTTAAAATCCTATTTTCATAATCTTGAATCTTATTTTAATATTATTCTCATACAACTTTTGAAACCCTAAATCCAAAACATCCATTCTTTAGATTCAAACCCTAATCTATTTCAAACCTAATCTCTAATTCAAACATCCAGTAGCCATATTATTTCTTTTATATTAAATGTTTCCCAATTAATTAATCCAGTATATACAAAACCCTAATTATTAAACATAAAACCCAAGAAATCCTAATTGATGCATAAATGCTAAATTTATATACTTATTATTATATTTAAATTAGATGAATGTTTGTTATATATTTTGATTCATGTTTGATGTCTTTGATGAATGATTTATTTATAATGAATGGTTGGTTATTTTTATTGATTTGCTTTGTTTTCAAAATATTGTAAGAGGTATGTTTCCATATTTTGGGTACCTCATATTGTGAACATCATGTAATTTAGCTTATTTTAAAGTTTCAAATCAATGTAAATGATACGTTTCAACATTTGAGTGGGTGTCCTATTTAGTTTTAGATATTATACGATGTAAGGACATGTTTCTATCCTCGAATGGGAGTCCATTTATTTATTTTGTTTGGCCTTTGTTGTGGCTTTAATAAAGTATTTACTTATTCTTATGATCGCATGTAGTTTGGATAATATTATTATATTTAAGAATTTTATAATATTAAGACCTGCAAAGGAGGTCGGTTCCAATGAACCGGGCATTGTGGGATTGTTGGGCCGTTTCTCACCTTCCCCACACATACCCAACTTTTTGAACCCATTAGGGGATTGGGGATTCCTTAGGAATCGAGTCATCCACCCCTTTCTTTTTCTTGGCCTATCTGGGTGCCGACTTCATTTTCTCCGGGCTTAGGCCCGTGTTCTCTAAGGCCCCGAGCCTAAACAGTGCCAAAGTAGCAAGAACCATTCCACCAGGAGTGGGGGCGAAAATCCCCGCTTACACCAGGTAAGTAGTTCATGTTTTTCATCATAGATAAGACCTTGGGATCTACCACTTCATCATTATAAATTATTGATACTTGGAACCCATTGAAAGGCCTCTCAACCATCAGAGCATTTACCACATCATTATCCTCGGCTTCGATGACCACTGTCCCATCTCCATTTGGAAACTTGATCTATTGATTTAATGTGGAAGGAACCCTGTAATATCCCAAAATACACCCTAATAGTTTTGGAATTGTTGTTTTAATTGGATTTAATGTATATGTGTAATTGGGAAGAGAAAAGAAGTGAAGAGACAGTGTATATGTTGTATATATGAAAATATATACAACATATACAAGTCAAGTGTGGAAGTCAAAGAAGATATTTGTTTTTATTAATTAATTAATGGAAATGGAAAAAAATAAAATAAGTGGAAGAGAGGAAATTGATTATTTTAATATTAAAACACTTGGTGGAGTTTTAAAGGAGATTTAAGTGGAGATAAATGTTTGACTTTGCTTCATTTTCTTTTTCATTTTCTTTTCTTTTCCTTTTTTGGCCGGACATCACTAAGACAAGAGAGAAAGAGAGAGTTTTGTGTTCCAAGATCAAATTGAAGGAAGATTCAAGAGATTAAGTTGGAAAATTTTGAAGTTTCATCAACTTTGGTAAGTTCTCTCTTGATTTCCCTTGTTTTATTTGAGTTGTGATTGAGTTTGCTTGTTGATTTGTGATAGTATGATTAGGTTTGATTGTGGTGTATTTGTATGTGTTGGATTTGAGTTAAAGATAAGAAGTTAAGTTGGTGTTTGTGTTGGAAGAGTTAAGTTGTGATTGTGTTGGAGTTTTGAATTGGTGATTTTTGTTGTAGATATTGAGTTTGGTTAATTGTCATGATATTTGTGTTTGATGAAGTTAGAAGCATAGAATATGTGATTTTGGTCCGAAACAAAAGCATCTTGGATGCCACGCCCATGGCCCTTGGTTGCCACGACCGTGGCCATTGGAAGCCATGGCCGTGGGGTTTTGAGCAAGGGAGGCAGAACCATTTCTTAACCCACGCCCGTGGGGGTTGGGAGGCCATGACCGTGGGGTCCTAGGTAGGGATGTTGATTTGTAATTTGTGATTTATGAGTCTAGTTTGAGGTTTATAAGTGAATAATTGCATTGAAATTCATGTGAATTGGTATTAAGTGTGTATATGTTCCTTTTTGGATTAGGTTGTGAGAAGTTGAATTGCCCTAACCTAAGTGGTGAAGAATTCTTGGAAGAGGAAGGTTGTAGATTGGTGTGAGTTGTTTTTAAGGTAAGTACAAACTACATGGTTGCATACATTTACATGATTTTTATACTTAACATATTTGGTTGTACATATGTTAAGTAATTGATTACATTGTTAATACATTTGATGAATGTTATGATTGGTATAATGTGAATGATTGATGAGCATCTAAAATGTGTGTTAATGCCATTGGTTATGTACACCTAAATGATGAATTGACTTAATGTGAAATGAGATGTGAATCCAATGTGGTTGGTTATAATGATGTAAATGACATAATTGAGGCATGTTTGCCTAGATGTTGAGATTCAATGTAATTGATTATGTATACTCTATTAAAGAGATATGAAGCCATTGTTGTTGGCTAAAATAATGCAAATGAGAGGATTGAGGCATGTTTGCCTAAATGATGATGAGAAAATGAGAATGAAATTGATAATGAATTAATAAATGAGTTGTGTGGCTAATGTGTTATTCTATTTTCAGAGTTTTGTTGTTGGTGGCATGCCTAATAGTAACATTCTCTTGAAGTTAGGTTGGGCTTGATCCTTGAAGCCAAGTTGGGTTGAAGTTTAGCATGCTTAACTCCCCTTGAAGCTTGGTTGGGTCTAGTCCTTGAAGCCTAATTGAGATGTTACAACCCTTGAAGCTAGGTTGGGTTTGGTTCTTGAAGCCAAGTTGGGTTGATACTTAGCATGCTTTGTTCCCCTTGAAGCTTGGTTGAACCTAAATCCTTGAAGCCTAGTTGGGATAATGATAATGATAAATGTGATAATTGAACCAAAACATTAACTCTGAAAGTTGAATAGCAAATTAGTGTCTTTTGGGCCCATGCTTGTCTTTGTTTAAATGTAATTCATGAATGGTGAAAAAAATGAACAATGAAATTCAATGTAAGATTTTGAAATGTGATATTCTTATGTACTGATTATAATGTGTGAACATATAACATGAATTGTTTATAATGTTTGAGTGCAATGTTGTGAGATGAATATAATACATAAGTAACTTAATGAAAATGAATGTGGCTTGGGAAGCTATATTGAATAATGAAACTATGAAAATATAACAGGATGTGTAATATGTGTATGGAAATTGTGAGTATTACTTCTGGAATGTTTTGATAAGTTATTGAACAATGTAAGGTGTTGAGATATAATATTCTTTTGAATTGTTTATGAAACTTGATTGTGTGACATTGGCATTACATTGAAGCATAATAATATTGTAGTTTGTACCACTAAGCTGTGGGCTTAGCGCGATTGTGGTTCATCGCGCAGGTGACAGGGAAGAACCGGAGAGTTCCTCTAGGTTGAGTAGAGTCTAGATTTTGAGGTGTTGATAGTGGAGCTTAAAGGTCAAAGACATACTGCCAAACATGTATATATTTTATGTTTTGTAAAACTTGAGTCTTGATGTATATGTATTTGTAAATATTTGTTATATTTTCCGTTGCGTTTTGAATAAACATTTTATCTATTGTGTTTTATAATATAACTTAAATGTTTTAAATTTATTCATATTATTGTAAAGGGATGATTTGTGTGTTTAGTAAACCGTGGCACTTCTATATTCAGTATACGTATATTACGATCGTAATAGCATGCTGTGTACGTATACGGGGTATAGGGGTGTTACAATTATTTTTGGTATCAGAGCCTAGGTGTGAGATTCTCAACCTAGGTAAAATGTAAGAAAAAGAAATATTTTGATTTTAAAATACAGTTTTTAAATAAGATTCATGTTTTGGTATTGGTAGTTTTTGATCTTTAATGAGGTATATTCTGCTGTGTTTGCAGATATAGGTAGTGATGGCATCTCAGTCACGTCAGTCTATAAAAGGTAGTGCTGAGAGTGTAGCTCATGAAGAGAGTAGAGATGGATCTAGAGTTGAGAGAGCTAGTAAGGCCCCTGCTTCTGTGCCAGGGAGATCAGTTGCTGATGAGGTACCGCCGGGTTGGTTAAGGCATATGGTAGAACTGTTGAGGGGAGCTCCAGTGCAGCCACCACCGCCACCACAGCCTCAAGTGCCGGTGAGGCATTATGATAAATTGAGAAAATATGGGACTGAGGATTTTTTGGGCACTACAGATCCTGCAGTAGCTGAGCAGTGGTTGGATAAAGTGCAGAGGATATTTATCCAGTTGTAAGCTACTCCAGATGAGAAATTTTATTATGCTAGATCCTTATTGCAGAAGGATGCTTATGATTGGTGGAAGACGGTTCCTCATGCCATGGATGATCCACCTACATTATCTTATGGTGATGTTCTGAGGGAGTTCGAGCAGAAATATACTCCGAGGGAGTATAAAGATGTTAAGAAGATGGAATTCTTGAATTTGAGGCAAGACAATCGGACAGTGACAGAATATGAGATTGAGTACATCCGGTTAAGTCACACTACCGGTGGGATTATCTCTGATGAGATTGACCAATGCAGGAGGTTTGAGGAGGGGTTGAGGCCCTCTATTATGTGCATTGTTGCTGGTTCTCGGTACCAGCACAGGGCATTGCAGCAGCTGCTACCGAAGAAGAGACCAGAATTAGGAGACCCCATTTTGAGGTAGGGTCTTCATCTATGAAGAGAGGCTGAAGAAGTTTTGTGCCGAGGATTAGTAGGAGCCAGAGGCAGTCGAGTAGGTCAGTTCAATATCAGAGGCAGAGACCGAGACCTACAGTTTCTGTAGCTAGTGCTCCGACTCCAGTGGTTCAGAGATCTACTCCACCTGTATGTGTTCATTGTGGTAGGACCCATGGGGGTGCTTGTTGGAAGACGGGTGGATCAGGAGTATGCTTTAGATGTGGGTCACCAGCTCATTTTATTAAAGATTTCCCTGACATGCAGGATGATAGACAGACTAATACTGTAGTTTCTCGATCCAGTGTCAGCAGAGGTGGTCGAGGGGGCAGAGGATTTAGTAGAGGTGGTAGACCTGGGTTTAGTCAGAGAGGAGGATCTTCATCCAGAGGTAGTAGGACAGATGAGGCCAGATCTTCTTAGAGAGTATATGTGATGCAGAGGCAGCCGGATGCTTCAGCAGTTATAGCGGGTACATTTTCTTTATTTGATTCCTTTGATTGATCTAGGATCTACTCATTCATACATAAGTGCATCCATATTTCCTGTGTCTGAATTGCATTCAGAGTCCTTAGGATTTGATGTCTTGGTGACAAATCCTTTAGGACATAGTGTTGTGGTGAGTAAGGTGCATCGTGACAGTGCAGTGGTAGTGCAAGGTGAAGAGTTTCGTGGTGATTTAATTGAAATGCCTTTTAAGGAATATGATTTGATCTTAGGCATGGATTGGTTGTCTAAGCATGGAGCTATGGTAGACTGTCAAAAGAAATGTGTTACTTTGAGAACCAGTGATGGTAGATATGTGATGGTGTCTAGTGAGCAGAGACAACTTGCATCCTTGTTTGTTTCAGCTGTAACAACTAGAAGGTTGATTAGGAAAGGGTGTGATGCTTATCTTGCTCATGCTGTGGATACCAGAATAGTGGGTTCTCAACTTGATAGTATACCCACAGTTGCAGATTTTCCAGACGTGTTTCCTGAGGAGTTGCCAGGGTTACCCCCTGAGAGAGAGGTTGAGTTTGGTATCGATTTGTTGCCTGGTACCACTCCCATCTCTATCACTCCTTATTGAATGGCACCTACTGAGTTGAGAGAGTTGAAGGTGCAGTTGCAGGAGTTGTTGGATAAAGGGTTTATTCGCCCTAGTGTTTCTCCATGGGGAGCTCCTATGTTGTTTGTGAAGAAGAAGGATGGTACTTTGAGGTTATGCATTGATTATAGGCAATTGAACAAAGTGACTATTAAGAATAAGTATCCTTTGCCTAGGATTGATGATCTCTTTGATCAATTGAAGGGAGCAGCAGTGTTTTCCAAGATTGATTTGAGATCAGGGTACCATCAGTTGAGGGTTAGGGCTGAAGATGTTTCTAAGACAGCTTTTCGCACAAGGTATGGGCATTATGAGTTCTTGGTGATGCCTTTTGGGTTGACGAATGCACCTACAACTTTCATGGATTTGATGAATAGGGTGTTTAGGCCCTATCTGGATCAGTTTGTGGTGGTTTTCATCGATGATATTTTGGTGTATTCGCGTAATGTGGAGGAGCATGACAAGCATCTATGGATTGTATTACAGATCTTGAGAGAGAAGCAGTTGTATGCTAAGCTGTCAAAGTGTGAGTTTTGGCTTGACCAAGTAACTTTTCTCGGTCATATAGTTTCAGTAGATGGAATAAGAGTCGATCCAAGTAAAGTTGAAGCTATTTTGAATTGGAGTCCACCAAAGTCAATGACTGAAGTTAGAAGTTTTCTGGGTTTGGCAGGCTATTATCGACGCTTTGTGAAAGGTTTTTCTTTGATAGCTACTCCACTCACCAGATTGCTTCGGAAGGGAGTTAGATTTGTGTGGACAGATTAGTGTCAGGCTAGTTTTGAGCAATTGAAAGAGTTGTTGACTCAAGCGCCTATTCTTACTTTACCCGTGGAAGATAAACCATATGTGATTTACAGTGATGCTTCAATAATGGTTTAGGATGTGTTTTGATGCAAGAGGGTAAAGTCATAGCTTATGCTTCTCGGTAGTTGAAGCCGCATGAGCTCAATTATCCGACACATGATTTGGAATTGGCAGCTATAGTATTTGCTTTGAAGATTTGGCGACACTACTTGTATGGGGAGAAATGTTTTATTTATACGGATCATAAAAGTTTAAAATATTTGGGTGTTCAGAGGGAGCTGAATCTTCGGCAAAGGCGATGGTTAGAGTTGATCAAAGACTACGACTGTTTGATTGATTACCATCCTGGTAAGGTGAATGTAGTTGCTGATGCCTTGAGTCGGAAGTCTTTGGCAGGTATGACTTTGTATTCGCTCTCATTGCTTGTTGAGTTGAGAGCATTGCATGCTAGTTTTGAATCATGTGATGATGGTGCATTGTTGGCTCAGTTGCAATTGAGACCTGTATTATTGGATCAGATTAAAGAGGCTCAATTGGCTGATGAGAAAATCCAGAAGATTGTGTCAGATTGCCACAATGGAGAGAGCCGAGATTTCCATGTGAGAGGTAATGTAGTTTGTGGTTTAAAGATAGGTTGTGTGTTCCTGATGATGCTAGTTTGAGAAAGATTATTTTAGAGGAAGCACACCAATCTGCTTTTGCTATGCATCCTGGAAGTACAAAGATGTATCAAGATTTGAAGTAGCATTATTGGTGGTCAGGAATGAAGAGAGACATAGCGGAATTTGTATCCAAGTGTCTCACGTGTCAGAGGGTGAAAGCTGAGCACCAAGTTCCAACAGGGTTGCTTCAACCTTTAACAGTGCCTGAATGGAAATGGGAGAGAGTGACAATGGATTTTGTGTCTGGTTTGCCATTGACTCAGAACAAATATGATGCTATCTGGGTGATTGTTGATTGGCTGACAAAGACAGCTCATTTTCTTCCAGTTAGAATGGACTATTCTCTTGAGAGATTGGCTGAGCTGTATATCAATGAGATAGTGAAGTTGCATGGAGTCCTAATTTCTTTAGTGCCTGATCGAGATCCTAGGTTCACTTCGAATGAACTTGGAGAAGGCAAATTGATTGGTCCTGATTTGGTTAAAGAGACTGAAGAGAAAGTGAAGATAATTCAGGATCGGTTAAAAGCAGCTTCAGACCGGCAGAAATCTTATTCAGATTTGAAGAGGAGAGACATAGAGTTTGATATTGGAGATAAAGTATTTTTGAAAGTGTCTCCTTGAAAAAAGATTTTATGATTTGGTCATAAAGGAAAACTGAGTCCTTGTTTTATTGGACCGTATGAGATATTGGAAAGAGTTGGACCAGTTGCTTATCGTCTTGCTTTGCTGCCTGAGTTGGATAGAATCCATAATGTCTTCCATGTTTCTATGTTGCGGAGGTACAGATCAAATCCATCTCATATTTTGTCAATTAAATCTATTGAGGTGAGTCCGGATCTGACATTTGAAGAAGAACCAGTTGCTATTTTGGCATATGAAATGAAAGAGTTGAGAAATAAGAAAGTGCCACTAGTAAAGGTTCTTTGGAAGAATCATGGTAGAGAAGAGGCAACTTGGGAGAGTGAGCAAGCAATGAGAGATCAATATCCTCAACTGTTTCGGACTTGATATCAGGTAATTTCGAGGACAAAATTTCTTTTTAGAGGGGGAGAATTGTAATATCCCAAAATACACCCTAATAGTTTTGGAATTGTTGTTTTAATTGGATTTAATGCATATGTGTAATTGGGAAGAGAAAATAAGTGAAGAGAGAGTGTATATGTTGTATATATGAAAATATTTACAACATATACAAGTCAGGTGTGGAAGTCAAAGAAGATATTTGTTTTTATTAATTAATTAATGGAAATGGAAAAAAATAAAATAAGTGGAAGAGAGGAAATTGATTATTTTAATATTAAAACACTTGGTGGAGTTTTAAAGGAGATTTAAGTGGAGATAAATGTTTGACTTTGCTTCATTTTCTTTTTCATTTTCTTTTCTTTTCCTTTCTTGGCCGGACATCACTAAGACAAGAGAGCAAGAGTGTAATATCCCAAAGTATGCCCTAAAAGTTTTGATATAATTGTTGCTTTAATTGGATTGAGTGTATATGTTATATTGAAAGAGAGAAGAGATTTAGAAGAAAGTGTATATGTTGTGTATATGGTAATATATACAACATATACACTAGTCAAAGTCAAAGAAAGTTAGTGGAGAAAGATATTTATGTTATAATTTATGGAATTAATTAATAAGGAAATAATGAGTGGAAGAGATTAAATGGAATATTTTTATAGTTAATTGCTTGGTGGAGAAGGGTTTGAAGAGAGAGAAGGTTGAGTGTTTGACTTTCTTTTCTTTCTTTTCTTTTCTTTCCTTCTTTCCTCTTTGTGTATCTTCTTCTTCTTCTCCTTTTCTGTGTTGGCCGGCAGTTCCATAGAGAGAGCAAGAGAGAGAGGTTTGATCTTCTAAACTCAAGATTTAAGGAAGTTTTCAAGTGATCAAGTTGGAAATTTAAGAGTTTCTTCATCCTTGGTAAGTTTCCTCTTGATTCCTTGTTTTGCTTTTAAGATGTGTTTGAGTTTGTTGGCTGATTGTTAATGGTATGTGAATATGTTTGATTAAGATGTGTTTAAGAGTGTTTGGTTCAAGTGATTTTGGATTTTGGGGTTGGATTGAAGGAAAGAGTAAGTTGTTGGAAGTGATAGTATTGTGGTTGTGTTTTGGGGTTTGTGGTGATTGGTATTTTTGCAAGTTTGTTATGGTTCTTGGGTATGTTGAGCTAAGTTTGTTTGAAGTGGATTTTGGTGCAAGGAAGTGATTGGTTGGATTAAGTGATGCTGTGGCCGGAATCTGTATTTTTGGCCTGACACGCCCATGAGCACGATCAGGTTTTGGGCGTGTCAATGATTCTGTGTTTTTGTATGAGTGGCACGAGCAGTGACATGCCCATGTCACTGAGCGTGTCACAGCTTCTGTGTAGTAGTAGTATTTACACGTCCAGTGACACGCTCATGTCACTGAGCGTGTCATAGCTACTGTGTTGTTGAGGAATTGACACGGCCATGAACACGCCCATGTTGTTGGACGTGTCAATATTTTTGTGAGATAGAATATATTACACGCTCAGTGACACGCCCGTAGTTCTGAGCGTGTCAAAGCTTCTGTATTGTGAGTTTAGGGCACGGTCAGGGACACGCCCGTGTTGTTGAGCATGTCATGTTTAGAGTTTGCCCTAATTGGTTCTTAGTCTTATTATCTTATGTGCATTATTCCTTTTGGATTAGGTCTTGAAGAAGATAATTTGCCCTAAACTTAAGTGGTGAAGAAGTGTTGGAAAAGGAAGTGTATAGATTTGTATAAGTGGTGCTTAAGGTAAGTACAATCCCTATTTCACATTATTGCATATCAATAATATTATGTTTTGCATAGTATGAACTTTATGAAATGTGGATTGAGATAATTAAAGCATATTTGCTTGGATGATAATGTTCAATGAAATTTATTATGTATACTTGAATAATGAAGTATTATAATGAGAATTGAAATATAATGGATGTGAAGCCATTGTGATTGGCTATGATGATTCAATTGAGATATGTGGGGCATGTTTGCCTAGATGATGATGAGAATTGAGAATGGAATTGATAATGAAATAATAAATGAATTGTGTGTCTAATATGTTATTCATTTTCAGAGTTTTGTTGTTGGTGGCATGCCTAATAGTAACAATCTCTTGAAGTTAGGTTGGGCTTGATCATTGAAGCCAAGTTGGGTTGAAGTTTAACATGTTTTACTCCCCTTGAAGTTTGGTTTGGTCTAGTCCTTGAAGCCTAGTTGAGATGTTACAAACCCTTGAAGCTAGGTTGGGTTTGGTTCTTGAAGCCAAGTTGGGTTGATACTTAGCATGCTTTGTTCCCCTTGAAGCTTGGTTGAGCCTAATCCTTGAAGCCTAGTTGGGATAATGATAAATGTGATAATTGAACCAAAACATTAACTCTGAATGTAACACCCCCACACCCAATACATACACACTACATACACCACAATGTAGTATACATGTATCGAATATAGGAATGCCACGGATTTTTATTAACATTCAAAACATTTTAAATGATACTATAAGCTTTCTCATTATACATTAGAGAAAAATAAGTAATTACTTGTAATATAAAACAAAATAGATATAAATACATTTACTTAATACGCAGCGGAATATAGAAAATATTTACATATATGAAAACATTTAAATTCATATTTACAAATATACATATATTCACACTATAAACAATATTTACAAAACATAAAAGAGTTATACATGATTGGCAAGTCTGCTCTGATCTTTAAGTTCCCAAAATCAACTCTTCAACGTCTACTCTCACTCGGTCTTGAAGAGCTCTCGGGTTCAACTCTATCAACTCTATCACCTGCGCGATTAAATACTATCGCGCTAAGCCAAAGGCTTAGTAAGATAATTCATGCTAATGTTATGCTTCAGTGCAATGCAATGTAAATTGTCAATTCATATTATACATGTAACATCATATATGCAAAGCAAACCACATACCATTACATTTCATAATCCAATATAAGTAGACATATCACATTTCAACATCTTTTCATATACCTCATTAGTTACTCATTAAACCATTCATGAACAACACTAAACAAAGACAAGCATTGGGCCCAAGACACACTAATATGCCATTCAATTTTCAGAGTTAATGTTTTGGTTTTGTTATCACATTTATCAATATCATATACCCAACTAGGCTTCAAGGATTAGGTTCAACCAAGCTTCAAGGGGAGCAAAGCATGCTAAGCTTCAACCCAACTTGGGTTCAAGAACCAACCCAACCTAGCTTCAAGGGTTGTAACATCTCAATTAGGCTTCAAGGATTCAATCCAACCTAACTTCAAGAGATTGTTACACTTATTAGGCATGCCACCAACAACAAACTCTAAAAATGGAATAACACATTAGCCACACAATTCATTTATTATTTAGTTATCATTTCCATTCTCAATTCTCATCAACATTTAGGCAAACATGCCTTATTTCTTTCAATGGCATCATCATAGCCAATCACAATGGCTTTATAGCATTTCATATCTCAATTCATATTGTGCATATAGCATTATTGGTATCACATTTCAAAGTACATTATTCATAATACACATCACCATTCACAAGCCTCACAATACACAATACATAACCTTGTTCATGTAATATCATATGCATTATCAATTCCATTATCACTTCTCATTATCATATTGGCAACCATGCCTTGTTTCATTCAATTAAATCATTATAGCCAATCACAATGGCTTTAAATCACATTCCATAACATCTCACATTTCATGATTCAACAATGATGTTAGACAAATGATCTCTATTTTGATCCTTGACAACTCAAATGGATGATCTATTTAACATGTATTTGAGAATCTTGTTGCAGAATTAGGTTGCTTCCAATAAGGTGAACAGAACCTTTCTAGCGGTCGCGCCTCACCTGAATACGACCGCTCCATACAATTACAAGATGAAACCTTATTACAGTAGGTTTCGCGGCCAGAAGCCCGACCTAAGTCACGACCGCACTTCACAATCAAAAGATGAAACCTTATTACAGTAGGTTTCGCGGTCAGAAGCCCGACCTAAGTCGCGACCGCACATGAATAATAGCGACCGCCCCTAATTACATGTCTCTCATGCATAACCCTAAATGTAGCCAAATTTCTTTTGGTTAACTTAAAACATATTGTACACAACATAACCTCATTCAAATGGACATAATCAACATCATTAGCAATTATTTTACATGCTCATCACAATATTTTCATCACCAACATTCATTAACAATACATTTGATACCTTATCACATTTACAAACAAAAGTGTTTTAAGATTAAACAATATATGCATGTTTGTAACCATATAGTTTGTACTTACCTTTAGCACCAATTATACAACTCTAAACACTTTCTTTTCTCCAAGAATTCTTCATTTCTCAAATTAGAGCAAATCACCTTCTTCCAAAACCTAATCCAAAATAACACAATATAATTTATCACTTACCAATTCCAAAACCCTAAAACCAACATCACTCTTAACTTATCATCTTCAAATCCAAAACCAACACCACAACCAATTAAATCCAACATATAATAATCAACACAACCCTACCATCAAAAATCCACAACCAAACTCACAACCAACTTAAATAAACTAAGAGAATCAAGAGAGACTTACCAAAAATAATGAATCTTCTTGGATTTCCACTTAACCACTTGAAAACTTCTTCAATTTGAGCTTCAAATATCATCAACTCTTGTTTTCTCTCTTGCTCTCTAAGTTGGCCGGCCACACGTGAAAAGAAGAAAAGAAATTGATCAAACAAAAGTCAAATCCTCTTTTAACCTCCACCACACAATTTCCAAAAGAAGAATTACCAAAATGCCCTCTTAAACATAATTACACTTCCTTTTATTTAGCATGCCCTTTATAGTAATTTCAATAACAACAACTAAATATCTTCTTCCACTATATCCAACACCTTGACTCTCCCTTTGACCAACATATATGCTATATATATTGCCATATACACTACATATACATCCTCTCTACACATCACTTTTCTTTCAAATAACACATGAACATTCTCTTTTCAATTTTTTTATCACACAACATATACATTCAATCACATTTTAAACCAACAACAACAACAACAACAACAATAACAACATAATCAAAACTTCTAGGGCATACATGAGGATATTACAATTCTCCCCCTCTAAAAAGAAATTTCGTCCTCGAAATTACCTGATATCAAGTCCGAAATAATTGAGGATATTGCTCTCGCATGATTTATTCACTTTCCCAAGTTGCCTCTTCCTTTCCATGATTCTTCCATAGAACTTTCACCAATGGCACACTCTTGTTTCTCAACTCTTTCACTTCACGTGCCAAAATAGCAACTGGTTCCTCTTCAAACGTCAAATCTTGATTCACCTCGATAGATTCAATCGGCAACACATGAGATGGATCTGATCTGTATCTCCTCAACATAGAAACATGGAATACATTATGGATACGATCCAACTCAGGTGGCAAAGCGAGTCGATAAGCAACTGGCCCAACTCTTTCCAAAACTTCATACGGTCCAATGAAACGAGGACTCAGCTTCCCTTTTCGACCAAATCTCATAATCTTTTTCCAAGGAGACACTTTTAAAAATACTTTATCTCCCACATAATACTCTATGTCTCTCCTTTTTAAATCCGAATAAGACTTCTGTCGATCTGAAGCTGCTTTCAATCTATCTCGAATCATTTTCACTTTCTCTTCAGTCTCTTTAACTAAATCAGGACCAATTATCTTACTTTCACCAATCTCATTCCAACACAAAGGTGTCCTACACCGTCTACCATACAATGCCTCAAATGGGGCCATACCGATGCTGGATTGGTGACTGTTGTTGTAAGCAAACTCCACAAGCGGTAAGAATCAATCCCAACTTCCAGAGAAATCAATGACACAGCTTCTCAACATATCCTCAATAATCTGTATCACTCTCTCTGACTGCCCATCTGTCTGCGGATGGAAAGAAGTACTAAAGTGTAATCGAGAACCCAAAGCACCATGCAAACTCTTCCAAAACCTGGAAGTAAACCGGGGATCTCGATCAGACACTATAGAAGTTGGAACACCATGCAACTTCACAATCTCATGGATATACAGCTCAGCTAACCTTTCTAAAGAGTAATCCATCCGAACTGGAAGAAAATGAGCTGTTTTAGTCAACCTGTCAACAATCACCCAAATAGCATCATGCTTCCTTTGTGTCAATGGCAAACCAGACACAAAATCCATTGTCACTCTTTCCCACTTCCATTCAGGCACTGACAATGGCTGAAGTAACCCGGTTGGAACTTGATGCTCTACTTTTACCTTCTGACATGTGAGACATCTGGATACAAGCTCCGCAATGTCTCTCTTCATCCCAGACCACCAGTAAAATTGCCTCAAATCATGATACATCTTTGTATTACCCGGATGCATAGCAAACACTGACTGATGTGCTTCTTCCAAAATGATTCTTTTTAAATCAGCATCATTAGGTACACACAATCGGTTCTTAAACCAGAGACTTCCATCATCTCTCACAATAAAATCTTGACTCTTTCCACTCTGGCAACCTGAAACAATCTTTTGAATCTTTTCATCAGCCAACTGAGCCTCTTTAATCTGATTCAACAGAACTGGTTTCAATTGCAACTGTGCCAATAATGCACCATCATCACAAAATACAAAACTGGTATGCAATGCTCTCAATTCAATAAGCAACGAGAGCGAATAAACAGTTAAGCATTCTAAAGACTTCCGACTCAAGGCATCAGCAACAACATTTGCTTTACCTAGATGATAATCAATCAAACAGTCGTAGTCTTTAATCAATTCCATCCATCTCCTTTGTCGAAGATTAAGCTCTTCCTCATTACACGAATATACCAGAATATCATCTATAAACACTACCACAAACTGATCCAAATAGGGCCTGAACACCCTATTCATCAAATCCATAAAAGCTGCAGGTGCATTCATCAAACCAAAAGGCATAACTAGAAACTCATAATGCCCATACCTGGTCCGAAAAGCGGTCTTAGGAACATCCTCAGCTCTGACTCTCAGCTGATGGTACCCTGATCTCAGATCAATTTTAGAAAACAAAGCTGCACCCTTCAATTGATCAAAGAGATCATCGATTCTAGGCAAAGGATATTTATTTTTAATAGTCACCTTGTTCAATTGCCTATAATCGATACACAACCTCATAGTACCATCTTTCTTCTTCACAAATAACACAGGAGCTCCCCAAGGAGAAACACTGGGGCGAATAAATCCTTTGTCCAACAACTCCTGCAATTGCACTTTCAACTCCCTCAATTCAGCAGGTGCCATTCTATAAGGAGTACTAGAGATAGGAGTGGTACCAGGCAACAATTCAATACCGAACTCCACCTCTCTCTCAGGAGGCAACCCTGGCAACTCCTCTGGAAACACATCTGGAAACTCTGCAACTGTGGCAATACTATCAATAGGGGAACCCTTCACTCTAGTATCTACCACATGAGCAAGATAAGCTTCACACCCCCTTTCTAACCAATCTCCTAGCTGCAACAGCTGAAACAAATAAGGAGGATAGCTGTTCCTGCTCATTAGATACTATCACTTCTCTACCGTCAGCAGTTCTCAAAGAAACAATTTTCCTTTTACAGTCTACCACAGCTCCATGTCTAGATAGCCAATCCATGCCTAGAATCACATCATATTCCTTAAATGGCATCTCAATCAAATCTCCAAGGAACTCCTCACCTTGCACCCTCACTGCACTATCTCGGTGCACTCTGCTCACAATCACACTATGCCCTAAAGGATTTGTCACCAACACATCAAATCCTAGGGACTCAGCATGCATATTAGACACAGGTAAAACAGATGCACTAATATAAGAATGGGTGGATCTGGGATCAATCAAAGCAAGTACTGAAGTATCAAATAAAGAAAAAGTACCAGCTATGACTGCCGAAGCATCAGGTTGCCTCTGCATAACATATATCCTCTGGGAAGACCCAACCTCCTCTGGTCTACTCTCTATGGATGTAGAACCTCCTCTAGCACTGAACCCAGATCTGCCTCCCCGGCTACTACCTCTGCCTGCTCGACCTCCCCTCACACTAGGTCGAGAAGCTACAGTATCAACTGACATCTGCTCTTGCCTCTCAGGACAATCTCTCACAAAGTGATTAGGTGATCCACATCCGAAGCATACCCCTACTACACCAGTCTTCCAGCAAGGACCACCATGTGGCCTACCACAATGAATGCAGATGGGTGGAGTGGATCTCTGAATCATTGGGGTCGGAGCACTCGCCACTGAAGCTACAGGTCTAAATCTCTGCCTCTAAAACTGTACTGACCTACCAGCTGACCTCTGACTCCTACTGCCCCAAGGAATAAAACTTCCTTTACCTCTCTTTGCTTATGAAGACCCTGCCTCCCACTGGAGCCTTCTAACCCTAACCTCTTCCTCTGAAGCAGCTGCAATAACTTGAGCTCGCTCCACACTCCTAGCTGCTGTCACAAGCTGGGAAAAATCGTGATATCTAGATCCAGCCACTAAGCACATGATAGAGGGCCTCAATCCCTCCTCAAATCTCCTACATCTATCTATCTCATCAGCTATAATGCCCCCAGCATACTGGTTCAATCGAATAAACTCAACCTCATATTCAGTTACAGTCTTGCTGTCTTGCTTCAAGCTCAAGAACTCCATCTTCTTCATGTCTTTATACTCCCTCGGAGTATACTTCAATTCAAACTCTCTCAGAAAGTCAGCATAGGACAAGGTTGGTGGATCATCCATAGAATGGGGCACTGTCCTCCACCAGTCATATGCATCCTTCTGTAGCAAAGATCTTGCATAGTCAAACTTTTCCTCCGATGTGGCTTGCAACTGAATAAAGATCCTTTATACTTTATCAAGCCATTGCTCCGCTACAGCTGGATCAACTGTACCAAGGAAATCCTCTACTCCATACTTCCTTAGTTTATCATAGTGCCTCACTGATACCAAAGGCTGTGGAGGTGGCTGCGGTGATTGCACTGGTGCTTGTCTCAAAGCTTCAACCACATGCCTAAACCAAGCTGGTGGAACCTCCTCACCAACTGGTCTCCCCGACACCGAAGCAGGTGCCTCCTCAGCACTATCAACTCTAGCTCTATCCTTCGGAGCTACACTCTCCTCACTACCCTCAACAGACTGACGCAAATGAGGATCCATCACAACCTATTTCTGCAAACACAACAGAATACTTCCTATTAAAGATCAGAGACTGCCAATCCCAAACATATATGTTATTCAAAAATTCATTTTTTTAAATAAAAATATTCTTTTTATTACATTTTACCTAGATTGAGAATCTCAAACCTAGGCTCTGATACCAAAACAATTGTAACACCCCCAAACCCAATACATACACACTACATACACCACAATGTAGTATACATGTATCGAATATAGGAATGCCACATATTTTTATTAACATTCAAAACATTTTAAATGATACTATAAGCTTTCTCATTATACATTAGAGAAAAATAAGTAATTACTTGTAATATAAAACAAAATAGATATAAATACATTTACTTAATACGCAGCGGAATATAGAAAATATTTACATATATGAAAACATTTAAATTCATATTTACAAATATACATATATTCACACTATAAACAATATTTACAAAACATAAAAGAGTTATACATGATTGGCAAGTTTGCTTTGATCTTTAAGTTTCCAAAATCAACTCTTCAACGTCTACTCTCACTCAGTCTCGAAGAGCTCTCGGGTTCAACTCTATCAACTCTATCACCTGCGCGATTAAATACTATCGCGCTAAGCCAAAGGCTTAGTAAGATAATTCATGCTAATGTTATGCTTTAGTGCAATGCAATGTAAATTGTCAATTCATATTATACATGTAACATCATATATGCAAAGCAAACCACATACCATTACATTTCATAATCCAATATAAGTAGACATATCACATTTCAACATCTTTTCATATACCTCATTAGTTACTCATTAAACCATTCATGAACAACACTAAACAAAGACAAGCATTGGGCCCAAGACACACTAATATGCCATTCAATTTTCAGAGTTAATGTTTTGGTTTTGTTATCACATTTATCAATATCATATACCCAACTAGGCTTCAAGGATTAGGTTCAACCAAGCTTCAAGGGGAGCAAAGCATGCTAAGCTTCAACCCAACTTGGGTTCAAGAACCAACCCAACCTAGCTTCAAGGGTTGTAACATCTCAATTAGGCTTCAAGGATTCAATCCAACCTAACTTCAAGAGATTGTTACACTTATTAGGCATGCCACCAACAACAAACTCTAAAAATGGAATAATACATTAGCCACACAATTCATTTATTATTTAGTTATCATTTCCATTCTCAATTCTCATCAACATTTAGGCAAACATGCCTTATTTCTTTCAATGGCATCATCATAGCCAATCACAATGGCTTTATAGCATTTCATATCTCAATTCATATTGTGCATATAGCATTATTGGTATCACATTTCAAAGTACATTATTCATAATACACATCACCATTCACAAGCCTCACAATACACAATACATAACCTTGTTCATGTAATATCATATGCATTATCAATTCCATTATCACTTCTCATTATCATATTGGCAACCATGCCTTGTTTCATTCAATTAAATCATTATAGCCAATCACAATGGCTTTAAATCACATTCCATAACATCTCACATTTCATGATTCAACAATGATGTTAGACAAATGATCTCTATTTTGATCCTTGACAACTCAAATGGATGATCTATTTAACATGTATTTGAGAATCTTGTTGCAGAATTAGGTTGCTTCCAATAAGGTGAACAGAACCTTTCTAGCGGTCGCGCCTCACCTGAATACGACCGCTCCATACAATTACAAGATGAAACCTTATTACAGTAGGTTTCGCGGCCAGAAGCCCGACCTAAGTCGCGACCGCACTTCACAATCAAAAGATGAAACCTTATTACAGTAGGTTTCGCGGTCAGAAGCCCGACCTAAGTCGTGACCGCACATGAATAATAGCGACCGCCCCTAATTACATGTCTCTCATGCATAACCCTAAATGTAGCCAAATTTCTTTTGGTTAACTTAAAACATATTGTACACAACATAACCTCATTCAAATGGACATAATCAACATCATTAGCAATTATTTTACATGCTCATCACAATATTTTCATCACCAACATTCATTAACAATACATTTGATACCTTATCACATTTACAAACAAAAGTGTTTTAAGATTAAACAATATATGCATGTTTGTAACCATATAGTTTGTACTTACCTTTAGCACCAATTATACAACTCTAAACACTTTCTTTTCTCCAAGAATTCTTCACTTCTCAAATTAGAGCAAATCACCTTCTTCCAAAACCTAATCCAAAATAACACAATATAATTTATCACTTACCAATTCCAAAACCCTAAAACCAACATCACTCTTAACTTATCATCTTCAAATCCAAAACCAACACCACAACCAATTAAATCCAACATATAATAATCAACACAACCCTACCATCAAAAATCCACAACCAAACTCACAACCAACTTAAATAAACTAAGAGAATCAAGAGAGACTTACCAAAAATAATGAATCTTCTTGGATTTCCACTTAACCACTTGAAAACTTCTTCAATTTGAGCTTCAAATATCATCAACTCTTGTTTTCTCTCTTGCTCTCTAAGTTGGCCGGCCACACGTGAAAAGAAGAAAAGAAATTGATCAAACAAAAGTCAAATCCTCTTTTAACCTCCACCACACAATTTCCAAAAGAAGAATTACCAAAATGCCCTCTTAAACATAATTACACTTCCTTTTATTTAGCATGCCCTTTATAGTAATTTCAATAACAACAACTAAATATCTTCTTCCACTATATCCAACACCTTGACTCTCCCTTTGACCAACATATATGCTATATATATTGCCATATACACTACATATACATCTTCTCTACACATCACTTTTCTTTCAAATAACACATGAACATTCTCTTTTCAATTTTTTTATCACACAACATATACATTCAATCACATTTTAAACCAACAACAAAAACAACAATAACAACATAATCAAAACTTCTAGGGCATACATGAGGATATTACACTGAAAGTTGAATGGCATATTAATGTCTTTGGGCCCATGCTTATCTATGTTTAAATGTGACTTATGAATGGTGAATCTAATGTCTAATGAGATTCAATGTATGACTTTAATAAGTGAGATTCTTATATATAGAGTATAATGTTTGAACATATTATATTGGCATTGCATTGCATCAAAACATAGTATTATTGTAATTTTTACCACTAAGCCGTTGGCTTAGCGCGATTATGATTTATCACGCAGGTAACAGAGAAGAACCGGAGAGCTCCTCTAGGCCGAGAAGAGGCTAGATCTTGGAGAGTTGCTAGTGAAGCGTAAAGATCGAAGACATACTGCCAAACATGTATATGTTTATGTTTTGTAAAACTTGAGTTTTTAATGTATATGTATTTGTAAATAATTGTTATATTTTCCGCTGTTTTTAAATAAACATTTTATCTTTTGTCTTTTATAATTTCTTTTAAATGTTTTAAACTTGTCTATGATTTGGAAAAGGGAAGAGTCATTTGTTAAGTATATCGTGGCATTACTATATTTAGTATACGTATATTACGATCGTATTAGCATGCTGTGTACGTATACGGGATATAGGGGTGTTACATTTATTTTGGTATCAGAGCCTAGGTTTGAGATTCTCAACCTAGGTGAGTTGTAAGAAAAAGAATATTTTGATTTTAAAAGTTGGTTTTTGAGTAAAATACATGTTTTGGTATGGCAGTTTTTGATCTTTAATGAGGTATGTTCTGCTGTGTTTGCAGATATAGGTAGTAATGGAGTCCCATTTACGTCAGACGGTAGAAGGAAGTGCTGAGAGTGTAGCTCCAGGAGAGAGTAGAGAGGGAGCTAGGGTTGATAGAGTTAGTGAAGCACCTGTTTCTGTATCAGAGAGATCAGCTGCAGATGAGGCTCTGCCGGGCTGGTTAAGGCATATGGTGGAATTATTTAGACAAGCTCCAGTGCAGCCACCACCACCACAGCCTCAAGTGCCAGTAAGACATTATGACAAGTTGAGAAAATATGGGGCTGAAGATTTTCTTGGCACTACCGATCCTGCAGTGGCTGAGCAGTGGTTGGATAAGGTACAAAGGATATTCATTCAGTTGCAAGCCACTTCGGATGAGAAGTTTGATTATGCCAGATCTCTCCTTCAGAAAGATGCCTATGACTGGTGGAAGACTGTTCCTCATGCTATGGATGATCCACCTACACTTTCTTATAGTGATTTTCTGAGGGAGTTCGAACAGAAATATACTCCGAGGGAGTATAAAGATCTAAAGAAGATGGAATTTCTAAATTTGAGGCAGGACAACCGGACGGTAATGGAGTATGAGATTGAGTACATCTGGTTGAGTCGTTATGCTGGGGGAATTATCTCTGATGACATAGATAGATGCAGAAGATTTAAGGAGGGATTGAGGCCCTCTATCATGTGTATTGTGACTGGTTCTAGATATCAGGATTTCTCTCAGCTTGTTGCACCAGCTAGGAGTGTGGAGAGAGCTCAGAGTATAGCCGCAGCTGCTACTGAGGAGGAGACTAGAGTTAGGAGACCCCAGTTTGAGGCAGGGTCTTCATCTGTGAAGAGGGGTAGAGGAAGTTTTGCTCCGAGGATTAGTAGGAGTCTGAGGCAGCCAGGCAGATCAGTGCAGTATCAGAGGCAGAGGCCGAGACCGACAGTCTCTGTAGCTAGTGCCCCTACTCCTGTGATGCAAAGATCTACTCTACCTGTGTGTGTAAACTGTGGCAGGCCCCATGGAGGTCCTTGTTGGAGGACTGGTGTATCCAGAGTATGTTATAAATGTGGGTCACCAGATCATTTTATTAGGGAGTGTCCTGAGATGCAGGAGCAGAGACAGGCTGAGTCTGCAGCCTCTCGACCCAGTGTTAGTAGAGGTGGTCGAGGAGGCAGAGGTTTCAGTAGGGGTGGTCGATCCGGGTATAGTCAGAGAGGAGGATCATCATCTGGAGGCAATAGGCCAGAGGAGGCCGGATCTTCTCAGAGGGTGTATGTGATGCAGAGGCAGCCAGATGCTTCAGCAGTTATAGCTGGTACATTTTCTTTATTTGGCATTTCAGTACTTGCTTTGATTGATCCAGGATCTACTCATTCATACATTAGTGCATCCATATTGCCTGTGTCTGAATTGCATTCAGAGTCCTTAGGATTTGATGTCTTGGTGACAAATCCTTTAGGACATAGTGTGGTTGTTAGCAAGGTGCACCGAAATAGTGTTGTTGTGGTACAAGGTGAGGAGTTTACTGGAGATTTAATTGAAATGCCTTTTAAAGAATATGATTTGATTTTAGGCATGGATTGGCTGTCTAAACATGGAGCTGTAGTGGATTGTCAAAAGAAGTGTGTCACCTTGAGAACTAGTGATGGTAGGAATGTGATAGTATCTAGTGAGCAGAGACAACTTGCATCCTTGTTTGTGTCCGCTGTAACAACTAGGAAGTTGATTGGAAAAGGGTGTGATGCTTATCTTGCTCATGTGGTGGATACTAGAGTCATGGGTTATCAACTTGATAATATCACCACAGTTGCAGATTTTCCGGATGTGTTTCCTGAGGAGTTACCAGGGTTACCCCCTGAGAGAGAGGTTGAGTTTGGTATCGATCTGTTGCCTGGTACCACTCCCATCTCTATCACTCCTTATCGCATGGCACCTGCTGAATTGAGTGAGTTGAAGGTGCAGTTACAGGAGTTGCTGGATAAAGGGTTTATTCGCCCTAGTGTTTCACCATGGGGAGCTCCTATGTTATTTGTGAAGAAAAAGGATGGTACTATGAGGTTATGCATCGATTATAGGCAATTGAATAAAGTGACTATCAAGAATAAATATCCTTTGCCTAGGATTGATGATCTCTTTGATCAATTGAAGGGAGCAGCAGTGTTTTCTAAGATTGATTTGAGATCCGGGTACCATCAGTTGAGGGTTAAAGCTGAAGATGTTTCTAAAACAGCTTTCCGCACCAGGTATGGGCATTATGAGCTTTTAGTAATGCCTTTTGGGTTAACGAATGCACCTGCAGCTTTCATGGATTTGATGAATAGGGTGTTTAGGCCCTATCTGGATCAGTTTGTGGTGGTTTTCATCGATGATATTTTAGTGTATTCACTTAATGAGGAGGAGCATGACAAGCATCTGCGAATGGTATTACAAATCTTGAGAGAGAAGCAGTTGTATGCTAAACTGTCAAAGTGTGAATTTTGGCTTAACCAAGTGACTTTTCTGGGTCATATAGTTTCAGCAGATGGTATAAGAGTTGATACAAGTAAAGTTGAAGCTATTTTGAATTGGAGTCCACCAAAGTCTGTAACTGAAGTTAGGAGTTTTCTGGGTTTGGCAGGCTATTACCGACGGTTTGTGAAAGGTTTTTCTTTGATAGCTACTCCACTCACCAGATTGCTTCGAAAGGGAGTTAAATTTGTGTGGACGGATCAGTGTCAAGCTAGTTTTGAACAGTTGAAAGAAAGGTTGACTCAAGCGCCTGTTCTTACTTTACCCATAGAAGATAAACCATATGTGATTTATAGTGATGCTTCACATAATGGTTTAGGATGTGTTTTAATGCAAGAGGGTAAAGTGGTAGCCTATGCTTCTCAGCAGCTGAAGCCACATGAGATCAATTATCCGACTCATGATTTGGAATTAGCAGCTATAGTATTTGCTTTGAAGATTTTGCGACACCATTTATATGGGAATAAATGTTTTATCTATACGGATCATAAAAGTTTGAAATATTAGGGTGTTCAAAAATAGCTAAATCTTCGGCAAAGGCGATGGTTAGAACTGATTAAAGACTACGACTGCTTGATTGATTACCATCCTGGTAAGGCGAATGTAGTTGCTGATGCTTTGAGTCATAAATCTTTGGCAGTTTTGGCTGTTTATTCGCTCTCGTTGCTTTTTGAGTTGAGAGCATTACATGCTAGTTTTAAAGTATGTGATGATGGTGCATTATTGGCTCAGTTATAGTTGAGACCAATATTGTTGGATCAGATAAAGGAGGATCAATTGGTGGATGAGAAAATTCAGAAGATTGTATCAGATTGCCGAAATGGGGAGAGCTGAGATTTTCATGTAAAAAGTGATGGTAGTCTTTGGTTCAAGGATAGGTTGTGTGTTTCTGATGACGATAGTTTGAGAAAGATCATTTTGGAAGAAGCTCACCAATCGGTTTTCACTAGGCATCCGGGAAGTACAAAGATGTATCATGATTTGAGACAGCACTACTGGTGGCCGGGTATGAAGAGAGACATAGTGGAATTTGTGTCCAAATGTCTCACTTGTCAGAGGGTGAAAGCTGAGCATCAAGTTCCAACAGGGTTGCTTCAACCTTTAACAGTGCCTGAATGGAAATGGGAGAGAGTGACAATGGATTTTGTATCAGGGTTGCCATTAACTCAGAAGAAGCATGATGCTATTTGGGTGATTGTTGATCGATTAACAAAGACAGCTCATTTCCTTCCTGTTAGAATGGATTATTCTCTTGAAAGGTTAGCTGAGCTGTATATTAGTGAGATAGTGAAGTTACATGGAGTTCCGATTTCTTTAGTGTCTGATCGAGGTTTTGGAAAAGTTTACATGATGCATTGGGTTCTCGATTACACTTTAGTACTGCTTTTCATCCACAGATAGATGGGCAGTCAGAAAGAGTGATACAGATTATTGAGGATATGTTGAGAAGCTGCGTCATTGACTTCTCTGGAAGTTGGGACAGATTTTTGCCACTTGTGGAATTTGCTTATAACAACAGTCATCAATCCAGTATTGGTATGGCACCATTTGAGACATTGTATGGTAGAAGATGCAGAACTCCTTTATGTTGGAATGAAATTGGAGAAGGCAAGCTAATTGGTCCTGATTTGGTGAAAGAAACTGAACAGAAAGTGAAGATAATTCGGGATCGATTAAAAGCAGCTTCAGACCGACAGAAATCTTATTCAAATTTGAAAAGGAGAAACATAGAATTTGAGGTTGGAGATAAAGTCTTTTTGAAAGTGTCTCCTTGGAAGAAGATTTTGAGATTTGGTCGGAAAGGGAAGCTGAGTCCTTGTTTTATTGGTCCGTATGAAGTGTTAGAAAGAATTGGGCCAGTTGCTTATCGTCTTACTTTGCCGCCTGAGTTGGATAGAATCCATAATGTATTCCATGTTTCTATGTTACGGAGGTATAGATTGGATCCATCTCATATCCTACCAGTTGAATCCATTGAAGTGAGTCCGGATCTGACATTTGAAGAAGAACCAGTTGCTATTTTGGCACATGAAGTGAAAGAGTTGAGGAATAAGAAAGTGCCATTGGTGAAGGTTCTATGGAAGAATCATGGGAGCAAAGAGGCAACTTGGGAGAGTGAGCAAGCAATGCAAGATCAATATCCTCAACTGTTTCAGACATAATATCAGGTAATTTCGAGGATGAAATTTCTTTTTAGAGGGGGAGAATTGTAATATCCCAAAGTATGCCCTAGAAGTTTTGATATAATTGTTGTTTTAATTGGATTGAGTGTATATGTTATATTGAAAGAGAGAAGAGATTTAGAAGAAAGTGTATATGTTGTGTATATGGTAATATATATAACATATACACTAGTCAAAGTCAAAGAAAGTTAGTGGAGAAAGATATTTATGTTATAATTTATGGAATTAATTAATAAGGAAATAATGAGTGGAAGAGATTAAATGGAATATTTTTATAGTTAATTGCTTGGTGGAGAAGGGTTTGAAGAGAGAGAAGGTTGAGTGTTTGACTTTATTTTCTTTCTTTTCTTTTCTTTCCTTCTTTCCTCTTCGTGTATCTTCTTCTTCTTCTCCTTTTCTATGTTGGTCGGCTGTTCCATAGAGAGAGCAAGAGAGAGAGGTTTGATCTTCTAAACTCAAGATTTAAGGAAGTTTTCAAGTGATCAAGTTGGAAATTTAAGAGTTTCTTCATCCTTGGTAAGTTTCCTCTTGATTCCTTGTTTTGCTTTTAAGATGTGTTTGAGTTTGTTGGTTGATTGTTAATGGTATGTGAATATGTTTGATTAAGATGTGTTTAAGAGTGTTTGGTTCAAGTGATTTTGGATTTTTGGGGTTGGATTGAAGGAAAGAGTAAGTTGTTGGAAGTCATAGTATTGTGGTTGTGTTTTGGGGTTTGTGGTGATGATTATGATTTGTGTTTGATGTATGTTTTGAGTTGTTTTGGTATTTTTGCCTGTTTGTTATGGTTCTTGGGTATGTTGAGCTAAGTTTGTTTGAAGTGAATTTTGGTGAAAGGAAGTGATTGGTTGGATTAAGTGATGTTGTGGCCGGAATCTGTATTTTTTGCCTGACACGCCCATGAGCACGATCAGGTTTTGGGCGTGTCAATGATTATGTGTTTTTGGATGAGTGGCACGAGCAGTCACACGCCCATGTCACTGAGCGTGTCGCAGCTTCTGTGTAGTAGTAGTATTTACACGTCCAGTGATACGCTCATGTCACTGAGCATGTCATAACTACTGTGTTATTGAGGAATTGACATGGCCATGAACACGCCCATGTTGTTGGACGTGTCAATATTTCTGTGAGACATAATATATTACACGCTCAGTGACACGCCCGTAGTTCTGAGCGTGTCAAAGCTTCTGTATTGTGAGTTTAGGGCACGGTCAGGGACACGCCCGTGTTGTTGAGCGTGTCATGTTTAGAGTTTGCCCTAATTGGTTCTTAGTCTTATTATCTTATGTGCATTATTCCTTTTGGATTAGGTCTTGAAGAAGATAATTTGCCCTAAACTTAAGTGGTGAAGAAGTGTTGGAAAAGGAAGTGTATAGATTGGTATAAGTGGTGCTTAAGGTAAGTACAAACCCTATTTCACATTATTGCATATCAATAATATTATGTTTTGCATAGTATGAACTTTATGAAATGTGGATTGAGATAATTGAAGCATATTTGCTTGGATGATAATGTTCAATGAAATTGATTATGTATACTTGAATAATGAAGTATTATAATGAGAATTGAAATATAATGAGATGTGAAGCCATTGTGATTGGCTATGATGATTCAATTGAGATATGTGGGGCATGTTTGCCTAGATGATGATGAGAATTGAGAATGGAATTGATAATGAAATAATAAATGAATTGTGTGTCTAATATGTTATTCATTTTCAGAGTTTTGTTGTTGGTGGCATGCCTATTAGTAACAATCTCTTGAAGTTAGGTTGGGCTTGATCCTTGAAGCCAAGTTGGGTTGAAGTTTAACATGTTTTACTCCCCTTTAAGCTTGGTTGGGTCTAGTCCTTGAAGCCTAGTTGAGATGTTACAAACCCTTGAAGCTAGGTTAGGTTTGGTTCTTGAAGCCAAGTTGGGTTGATACTTAGCATGCTTTGTTCCCCTTGAAGCTTGGTTGAGCCTAATCCTTGAAGCCTAGTTGGGATAATGATAAATGTGATAATTGAACCAAAACATTAACTCTGAAAGTTGAATGGCATATTAGTGTCTGTGGGCCCATGCTTATCTATGTTTAAATGTGACTTATGAATGGTGAAACTAATGACTAATGAGATTCAATGTACGACTTTAATAAGTGAGATTCTTATATATAGAGTATAATGTTTGAACATATTATATTGGCATTGCATTGCATCAAAACATAGTATTATTGTAATTTGTACCACTAAGTCGTTGGCTTAGCGCGATTATGATTTATCGCGCAGGTAACAGAGAAGAACCAGAGAGTTCCTCTAGGCCGAGAAGAGGCTAGATCTTGGAGAGTTGCTAGTGAAGCGTAAAGATCGAAGACATACTGCCAAACATGTATATGTTTATGTTTTGTAAAACTTGAGTTTTTAATGTATATGTATTTGTAAATAATTGTTATATTTTCCGCTGTTTTTAAATAAACATTTTATCTTTTGTCTTTTATAATTTGTTTTAAATGTTTTAAACTTGTCTATGATTTGGAAAAGGGAAGAGTCATTTGTTAAGTATATCGTGGCATTACTATATTCAGTATACATATATTACGATCGTATTAGCATGCTGTGTACGTATATGGGATTTAGGGGTGTTACAATGAGAGAGTTTTGTGTTCCAAGATCAAATTAAAGGAAGATTCAAGAGATTAAGTTGGAAAATTTTGAAGTTTCATCAACTTTGGTAAGTTCTCTCTTGATTTCCCTTGTTTTATTTGAGCTATATTGAGTTTGCTTGTTGATTTGTGATAGTATGATTAGGTTTGATTGTGGTGTGTTTGTATGTGTTGGATTTAAGTTAAAGATAAGAAGTTAAGTTGGTGTTTGTGTTGGAAGAGTTAAGTTATGTTTGTGTTGGGGTTTTGAATTGGTGATTTTTGTTGTAGATGTTGAGTTTGGTTAATTATTTTTGGTTTATCTTCATGATATTTGTGTTTGATGAAGTTAGAAGCATATAATATGTGATTTTGGTCCGAAACAGAAGCATCTTAGATGCCACGCCCGTGGCCCTTGGTTGCCACAACCGTGGCCATTGGAAGCCATGGCCGTGGGGTTTTGAGCAAGGGAGGCATAACCATTTCTTAACCCACGCCCGTGGGGGTTGGGAGGGTCCTAGGGAGGGATGTTGATTTGTAATTTGTGATTTATGAGTCTATTTTGAGGTTTATAAGTGAATAATTGCATTGGAATTCATGTGAATTGGTATTAAGTGTGTATATGTTCCCTTTTGGATTAGGTTGTGAGAAGTTGAATTGCCCTAACCTAAGTGGTGAAGAATTCTTGGAAGAGGAAGGTTGTAGATTGGTGTGAGTTGTTTTTAAGGTAAGTACAAACTACATGGTTGCATACATTTATATGATTTTGATACTTAACATATTTGGTTGTACATATGTTAAGTAATTGATTACATTGTTAATACATTTGATGAATGTTATAATTGGTATAATGTGAATGATTGATGAGCATCTAAAATGTGTGTTAATGCCATTGGTTATGTACACCTAAATGATGAATTGACTTAATGTGAAATGAGATGTGAATCCAATGTGGTTGGTTATAATGATGTAAATGACATAATTGAGGCATGTTTGCCTAGATGATGAGATTCAATGTAATTGATTATGTATACTCTATTAAAGAGATATGAAGCCATTGTTGTTGGCTAAAATAATGCAAATGAGAGAATTGAGGCATGTTTGCCTAAATGATGATGAGAAGATGAGAATGAAATTGATAATGAATTAATAAATGAGTTGTGTGGCTAATGTGTTATTCTATTTTCAGATTTTTGTTGTTGGTGGCATGCCTAATAGTAACATTCTCTTGAACTTAGGTTGGGCTTGATCCTTGAAGCCAAGTTGGGTTGAAGTATAGCATGCTTAACTCCCCTTGAAGCTTGGTTGGGTCTAGTCCTTGAAGCCTAATTGAGATGTTACAACCCTTGAAGCTATGTTGGGTTTGGTTCTTGAAGCCAAGTTAGGTTGATACTTAGCATGCTTTGTTCCCCTTGAAGCTTGGTTGAACCTAAATCCTTGAAGCCTAGTTGGGATAATGATAATGATAAATGTGATAATTGAACCAAAACATTAACTCTGAAAGTTGAATGGCATATTAGTGTCTTTTGGGCCCATGCTTGTCTTTGTTTAAATGTAATTCATGAATGGTGAAACAAATGAACAGTGAAATTCAATGTAAGATTTTGAAATGTGATATTCTTATGTATTGATTATAATGTGTGAACATATAACATGAATTGTTTATAATGTTTGAGTGCAATGTTGTGAGATGAATATAATACATAAGTAACTTAATGAAAATGAATGTGGCTTGGGAAGCTATATTGAATAATGAAACTATGAAAATACAACATGATGTGTAATATGTGTATGGAAATTGTGAGTATTACTTCTGGAATGTTTTGATAAGTTATTGAACAATGTAAGGTGTTGAGATATAATATTATTTTGAATTGTTTATGAAACTTGATTGTGTGACATTGGCATTGCATTGAAGCATAATATTATTGTAGTTTGTACCACTAAGCCGAGGGCTTAGCGCGATTGTGGTTCATCGCGCAGGTGACAGGGAAGAACCAGAGAGTTCCTCTAGGCCGAGTAGAGTCTAGATTTTGAGGTGTTGATAATGGAGCTTAAAGGTCAAAGACATACTGCCAAACCTGTATATATTTTATGTTTTGTAAAACTTGAGTGTTGATGTATATGTATTTGTAATTATTTGTTATATTTTCCGTTGCATTTTGAATAAACATTTTATCTATTGTGTTTTATAATATAACTTAAATGTTTTAAATTTGTTTATATTATTGTAAAGGGATGATTTGTGTGTTTAGTAAACCGTGGCACTTCTATATTCAGTATACGTATATTACAATCGTAATAGCATGCTGTGTACTTATACGGGGTATAGGGGTGTTACAAACCCCACCAAGAGGATGAAACCAGGGTCATCCAAATAGTAGTGCAAAAGTGACAGGGATATCCAAGACGACAAATTTGACCATGGATTCAATGGGACTAGCCTTCACAATAGCATTGAAGGTTCATTTAGCATGCCTCATGGTATTATCATAAGCTCTGATTGTTACCTCAGTTTGGCTTAGATCCCTTGTCAACATGGCAAGCTTTGGCTAGATCTTGAGTGGACATACATTTATGGTGGACCCATCATCAACCATCACATATGGAGTCCTTTTCCCTTTGACCTCCACCTTGATAAAGAGTGGGCGGATGTGGTCTCTTCCTTCCTCTGGTAATTCAGCATCTGAAAATGATACCATGCCCACATCAATCTTGTTCTTCTTTTGAGCCTCCTCACAATTCATCTCCCCTTCAATTTTCATAAAGTTAACCAGCTTCTCTAGTGTTTTAGAAGTGGAGATTGGCATGCTAGCCATAGATTTGGCCATTGTTTCTCGATGCTTTTTGGACGTAGCTTACAAGTCCCAAATACTGATACTAGCTTCAGTAAGCTTGTCGTGCCAGCTTACAAGAAGTCTAGCCTAGAAAAGAAGAAGGAATCTTCCCTGAAAGTGCAGACAACTCCAAAGGACATGAACATGACTGAATCAGGCTTTCTTTAGAGTTGCCCCATGTTTGGAGCTTCGGCAAAAATCTCTTCAAGTGGTGGGAAGCTCATCTTCTCATTTTTCTTTGACTGAACATCTTTGTTCGTGTCATCATACCCCAACCCTTTCTTGGTAGTCTGAGTCTTGAAGTCTAGAACCTCTGTCACACATGTTTTTCCCTTTCCAAGATAACTCCAGGTAGGTAGTTCATGTTTTTCATCATGGATAAGTGTAACACCCCGATACCCTATATAAGTACTATGCGTATACCTAGTATACATACAGTAAATATATAAAGTATAAGGATGTCACTTTTCGTTACCTTTTAAAAACCTGTAACAGAGTTCAAACCATAATACCTTAATTTAAATAACATTTACAAAATCATTATCTTTATTAAAACTTCATTTATACATATAAATACTCTCTCGTCAGAAATACATCATAATTAAAATTTATACATGTATGCATTACCCTCTAGTTGGTCTCGACAAACTTTACTCTTCTTGTGGCATAACAAAAGACTTCATATCTTCCATCTATATACCTGCGCTAATAAACACCCGCGCTAAGCCCGAGAGCTTAGTAGTCCAAATATAAAATATAAACATATAGTATAGAAGTATTGATATATAATGATACATCGATTCAATATATAATTAGTTCTTATCATATCTTCTTTTCTTTTTAATTTTATCTTTAATATATCCTAGCTAATTTCATATATGATGTATATATATACATAATATTATCACCAACCCCAATGCATCACCAATACTCAAAACCAATATATTAATACCCCTACATTATATATATACCACACCAACCATTATTGCAATACACACTTTACATATCATACCAATTCCAACCATTATATATATACCACACCAACCATTATCAACCATTATTTCAATTCCAACCAACGATTAAGTAATCTAACTTATCATGAAATTTCACAATTTTCATATAAGTATAAATATAACTTAATTCCATAAGAGCAAACTTATATTCAATTTCTGCTCTCTTTCAATCTATTTTCAGTCAAATCATCATGATAACAAATCACTTCTAATATCTTTTAATATACACATAGTTTATTCTTTATTATCTTAGTATAATTTCCACCAATTCTCATAAAAATGTTATATCATACTTAATATCTATAATTCATTCACTCAAACTTTGAGTTCATTCCCTTAAACCTCAAGTTACATACCATAAACATATTCAGTATAACTTTCATTCATATAATATAATTTCTCCCTTTTACTAACTCTTCACATTTCCTATCATTGGTATATTTATTTTGATTACCTTTTTGTCATATTATCCATAACTCAACACATTTCAAAATTTTTTAATTTTTTTTTCTTTTTTTTTTCACAGTTATAACCAAATTCTTAACATAAAAAAAATAATAATAAGGTACAACTTTAACCATCATAATTTTTAACTATACTTCTCAAACAAAATTGTCAACCTCACCAAATCCGTATTACAATCATTATATCTAAGATCCAAATCCATGGATAACAAATTAACCGATCCAAAATACTGAACAAAACACATGACTTTAAGAGATTAATATTCAAACCTAGAACTTTCAATTCAATACTGTTCTTTTATAATTCTATTCTAAATCTTAACATTTTTAGTATAACAGAAGTTAACACATTCCAACTTCGTTTCAACCAATTTGTATTCGCTTATATGATCCTTATCAACTTAACTCATGCTTTAACAATATTACTATATACATATTCAATCATATACAGTTCTTATACAATTTCTATTCATCACTTCATTTCTAATCCATCTACAATCTCTTATAATATAATTACATAGAACTTTTCATATGTGAATACTTTGAAACTCTAAATATAATATAATCATCAAGTTCAATACTCATTATAACAATTTCCACTGTCCAATATTACTCAAGTTCTTTCCATTCTCACTTCCATCACATAATCCATCTAGCTTTACACAGTTCAAGTCCTAATCTCTCTTAGGTCCACTAATACATATAACATTGTTTTTCCATATCACTAATTCTATAATTATACCACATATATCTTCATAAGCCATCCTCATTATGTGATTCACAAATGTGTTTATATATCATAATTTCATTCATATTGGAAAACTCAATTCACATATCATATACATGTATACACTTAATTATATGCTCTTATAGTATTTTCCTTTTTCATACATTCAATACAAATTTAGTGTTTATCATTTTCTTTTAAACACTATCCTTCTCATTCTTCCAATATGATATAAAGTATTTATTCACACTACAAACATATATATTCCGACTATAGTAACACTTCATATTCATCTCAGTCACATTCCCAATGTGACATCTCTTTCACTTTCGTCTTTAAAAATATTTAATACACTCCCATATTCATTCTTACCCTGTTCAGTAAAATGACTTAAAATAACTCATTTCTATTTACTTATCCACTTCCTTGATTATTTCAAAACAAATTCTCATACTATCAATCACATTACTCAATTCATAATACTTCCATATGCAATACTAGTCATTTCACTTAGCTTATGCATTGCATATACAGTTAACTATCAATATCCCAATAATCTTTATCAAATTCCACTAAAACTTTAACTTCTCAATTTACTACTTCGTTTAAGCTTCAATTTGCCAAACTCATCTTTTCTATCATCACTTTAAAAACATCTTACAAATATATATCACAAAGCAATATTAAAACATATAATTTCCACAATCATAAAGCTCACTTCAAAAATCTCAAATATCACATATTATCACCATTACCATGAGCTTTCACAATATCCAAGCATCTCACATTTCTAACATTGAATTTACCATGTTCGCATTAAAATAACAATATCAACTTATTTTCTTACTTAACCAATATCATCTCTTTTTCCTTTAAACAAAACCTTAATTTTATATACATATATCCCAACTTTAAAAAATCACACTTTGTCTATACTAACTAACTCATTCACTATTCCACCATTCTTTCCTCATTTTAGTAACATATCTTTCAATAATAATAATCCAGCAATATTTTCTCTGTCTAACAACCTCAACATAAACATTATTATAAAGAGGTTCAAAGTATAAAGGAAAGAATACATATTTTAATCTTGATTTTGATTGCTACTTATTTTCAACTTTATTCTCCTTTTTATTTCTTTATGTTTCAATTCACATTATGCCCTACATAATATTGCTCATAAATATCAACATTACATTTCATGTTGCACACAACATGACATTCTTCATATGCATCATTAATATACAAACATCACATTACATTTCACAATGCGTTTCTCATAATCAATTAGGCACTATGCCTCAATTATAATTCATTTCCAACATCATTGTCAACAATCATAATTTCTCATCACATCAAAATAGTATACACATATATCATCAACTATATTGAACATCTCATATAACACAAATATTCTACAATTTATATTATGCCACATCTGAGACCAACCTAGATGTCAATGCATATGCACGTATTACAAATTTCATTTCAAAACTTTTCCTTTTTATTTCTATTTAAACTTTTCAAAAAAATATTTTTTTTAATCTCACTTAGGCCGAGAATCTCGAACCTAAGCTCTGATACCAAAACAATTGTAACACCCCGATACCCTATATAAGTACTATGCGTATACCTAGTATACATACAGTAAATATATAAAGTATAAGGATGTCACTTTTCGTTACCTTTTAAAAACCTGTAACAGAGTTCAAACCATAATACCTTAATTTAAATAACATTTACAAAATCATTATCTTTATTAAAACTTCATTTATACATATAAATACTCTCTCGTCAGAAATACATCATAATTAAAATTTATACATGTATGCATTACCCTCTAGTTGGTCTCGACAAACTTTACTCTTCTTGTGGCATAACAAAAGACTTCATATCTTCCATCTATATACCTGCGCTAATAAACACCCGCGCTAAGCCCGAGAGCTTAGTAGTCCAAATATAAAATATAAACATATAGTATAGAAGTATTGATATATAATGATACATCGATTCAATATATAATTAGTTCTTATCATATCTTCTTTTCTTTTTAATTTTATCTTTAATATATCCTAGCTAATTTCATATATGATGTATATATATACATAATATTATCACCAACCCCAATGCATCACCAATACTCAAAACCAATATATTAATACCCCTACATTATATATATACCACACCAACCATTATTGCAATACACACTTTACATATCATACCAATTATTATTGCAATACACACATTACATATCATACACTCATTATTGCAATACACACATTACACATCATATCACTCATTATTGCAATACACAATTTACATATCATACAAATCATAAATCATATTTCCAATAAAGACAACCTTTATCATCAACCACAATTCATTTACATATTACACTTAATAACATTATATTATTCACAATTCACCAAGCATAATTCATTATTAATACTCACAATCAATATTTCAATACTTGCATTTCACATTGACAATAAAGACAGACTCGGGCCCAAAAGACTAATATGTTATTCAAAGTTCAGAGTTACTGCTTTGGTTCATAGTCACAATCATCACGCCCGTAGGCAATGTATATACATGTATCTCTATCCATGGATAGTGTAACAGACCCAGTCTCTTGGACCATCAACTCAACACATATGAGGAGATCCTCAACCCGGCAAGACTGTTACCTTTCATCATTTCTTAGGCATGCCACCCAAATCCAGAACTCTGAAACTGAATAACATATTAAACAAACAATTCATTTATTATTTCATTATCAATCTCATCATCAATTAGGCCAACATGCCTTATCTCTTTCAATTGAATTATCATAGCCAATCACAATGGCTTCATATCATATCATATCTCAATCCATATGATACATATAGCATCATTGATATCACATTTCAAAGTATATTATTCATATAATACATTGCCATACACAAGATTCACAATGCATATAACATAACATTTTCTCACTTCTCAAAACACATTAACATCATTCATTACTAGAGCATTTATCATAACAAATTGCACATACCTTAAGAATGATCCTCATTTCTTCCTACCTTTCCCATTTCATATTTCATCCTTTATATATATTCTTCATTTACATTCACAATATAATAGCTTATTTAACACTTTCATCCCAATGTGTTAATGTTCAAAGACATATAAGGATATACAATCAAATAGGGTTTATGCTTACCTTGTTAATGATCTTCACATCCTTCACATCATTCAATCACCACCTTAGTCCAATTATGTTAACAATATAATAGATCACTTAACACATTTGCAAACAAATGTGTTAAGCCTCAAATTATGTAATTAAATACAATCATATGTATTGGTACTTACCTCAAGAACTAGTCCCATCAATCTATACATTTCTTTTCTTTCCAAGAATTCTCCACATTTAGGTTAATGCAACCCAATCTCTTCAAAACCTAATCCAAAGGAATATTAGCAAAATGACCATATGAATAGTACATTCTGGTTTAAAACTCCATTTTATCCTTATTTTGAAAAATTGTATAAAATAATCTACTTGACTAAAAATTCTAAAATTTTTACAGAATTTAGTTTTGTATCTTAAAATCATTTCTTTAAAATTTCAGATCAAACTGAACACAAAATCTTGGTCAAATAGTTCACCTAACCAGACTGCCCCAATTGCCCTGCATCCTGGCAGCAGTTCTGAACTTTGTGAATTCCATAAATCAAATTCAATCAACGTGGTTCAAAATTATTTTTCTCAAATACTAGACTCACTAAAAAACAACATATCCAAAATTCAATTGGATATGATTTTTCTACATTTTATTAAAAATCCCGAAATATAGCTGTCTCAGTTAAGGTACCTGCTGGAACAGGTCTAATAAAAATAATCATTCTAAACTCATAACCATTCTAAAATCGAATCAACATATTTTTAAGTCATTCTAGACTCATAGAGGCACAACATATCAAAAATTCACTTCAAGAACATTTTTCTATAATTAATTAAAAATCATACAAGTCACAGCCTTTACTAATTGTAAAACAGAAAAAAATTCACTAAACACAACTCTTACTCTTCCATCACCAACACCAACCTAGCTTCTTATCTTTAATTCCATTTCAACACTTTTACACACACCATACACAAACACACTCCATCAAACTCAAACAAAATTCCAAATAGAACAAGAGAAATCAAGAGAAAACTTACCTTAAATGAAGAAATTCCACAAATCTCTAACCAAAACCCTTGATTCCTTCTTCAATTTGATTATAGAACTTCAAACACCTCCCTAGCTCTTTCTCTTCTTCAATGGCCGGCCTCTTCAAGAAAGAAAGAAGAAAATACCAACAAGTCAACCACTTTTCTTCTTTTAATCTCCACCATGCAACTTAACCAAAGAAAATTACCTCCATGCCCTTCATCCATTTAATTAATCTTTTGTCTCATATATACCCATATATATAATTTCACATGCCACAAATAAATATCATCTTGTATTGACCAACCCTTTTGACCAATGTATATGTTAGTTATACAACCATATAAACAACATATACACTTCTCTCTACACCCTCTTTTCTTCTCAAAACACAAATACCTATACATTCTTTTCCCAACTTCTTTTCTCTTGTAATTTAACACATATATTCAATCCAATATATAACAATAACATAATCAACACTTTTAAGGTATACATGAGGATATTACAATAAGACCTTGGGATCTACCACTTCATCATTAGAAATTATTGCTATTTGGAACCCATTGAGAGGCCTCTCAACCATTAGAGCATTTACCACTTCATTGTCCTTGGCTTCGATGACCACTGTCTCATCTCCATTTGGGAATTTGATCTATTGAAGGAGTGTGGAAGGAACCCCACCAAGAGGATGAAACCATGGTCATCCAAATAGTAGTGCAAAAGTGACAGGGATATCGAAGACTAAAAATTCAACCATGGATTCAATGGGACTAGCCTTCACAATAGCTTTGAAGGTTCATTTACCGTGCCTCTTGGTATTATGATAAGCTCTGATTGTTGCCTTAGTTTGACTTAGATCCCTTATCGACATCGCAAGCTTTGGCTAGATCTTGAGTGGACATACATTTATGGTGGACCCATCATCAACCATCACATATGGAGTCCTTTTCCCTTTGACCTCCACCTTGATAAAGAGTGGGCGGATGTTGTCTCTTCATTCCTTTGGTAATTCAGTATTTAAAAATGACACCATCCCCACATCAATCTTGTTCTTCTTTCGAGCCTCCTCACAATTCATCACGCCTTTAATTTTCATAAAGTTAACCAGCTTCTCTAGTGTTATAGAAGTGGATATTGGCATGCTAGCCATAGCTTTGGCCATTGTTTCTCGATGCTTTTTGGATGTAGCTAGCAAGTCCCAAATACTGATACTAGCTTGAGTAAGCTTGTTCTGCTAGCTGACAAGATGTCTAGCCTTGAAAATAAGAAGGAATCTGCCCTGAAAGTCCAGACAACTCTAGAGGACATGAACATGATTGGCTCGGGCTTTCTTTAGAGTTGCCCCATGTTTGGAGCTTCTACAAAAACCTCTTCAAGTGGTGGTGTAGACTCTTAATTTTTGACCCAGTCTGGTCCGTTTTTTTATATAGTCCAAAATAATTTTTGTGATATTTTAATTAAATAATATTTATTTTAGTATTTATTTTTATAAAATTTGATAAACTAAAAAAAATAATAAATAAATAATAAATAAATAAAAATAAAAATAAAAATAAGGCCATTTCACCATAGGAAATTCCTGCGACGAAATTGGCTAGCCGCACCAATCCTCGCAGCCAGCGCCTCGCAACTCGCAGTTTCTCGCCAGCGCCCGGAATTTCGCCAGGGAAATTTTTCCAACGCAATTTTTTTTTTCCAAAACCAAATTCTATTTGGTTTTGGTTCTTTTCCTAATTAATTTTAGTTTACTTAAACAATTAGAATTAATCTTATAAATTTTCCTATAAATAACACTTTAAAACACAAAAAAAGGGACTGGAACCCGGAGATCGGATAATGGGGCTTTGATTAGGTGATCAAAATTTAGATTATAGAAAACCATAGCAATAACTAAGTAATAAAAAATTCATCAAAGGCAGCAACCTTGTCTTTGTCCTTGTTCATCCAGAAAGCAATTTTTGGTGGAACCAACGAACGGAGGTTTGAATCTCTATTTTCTTTATTTATTTCTTTATAGTAGCTTCATCACTCAAATTGAATAAATTGTTTCTTCTAAAACTTAAGAACCCTAATTTGTTTCTTCTAAAACCTTAAGAACCCTAAAAAAAATACTCTTTTGTTTCCAAAAATCTTAAGAACCTTAATTCGTTTCTTCTGTTTTCAAAAACCTTAAATCGTTTCTCCTATTTCCAAAAACTTTTAAAAAAACCCTAAACTGTTTTCCTCTAACTTTTTTCCAAAATTTCCAAATGTTTTCTTAAATCTCCAAACCCTAACCTACTTTACAGTTCCTAAAAATCATAATTATTTTATAATACTCTAAACTATTTTCTTAAACCCTAAAACTAAATATATTTTCCAAAATACCAAAAACCCTAATTCTCTCAAAACCAGTAGCTAAAAATTATAAATACTAATATCTTAAGATTCTAAAGCCCTAATTTTATGATGTCACCCTTAAACTCTAATTTGATCAACTAAAAAACCTTACTACTTTCTTAAATTCTTAAAACCCTAATCCATTCCAATTTTCTTAAACCTTTACAGTAGCCTAAACAAGTAACAATAATAATACTAAAATCCCAAAACCCTAAATAATAATTAAAGAACTTTAAATAGAAACAATAAACCCTAATTTGTATCTTTACCTGCTTTATTTTTAGATTTGATTATGCAGTCTATTATATGCTTTGATGGTTGATTTATTTAATTTCGATGCTTGATTTATTTAATTTATCATGGATGGATGTTTTCTTTATTGTTATTATTTGTTTGTTTTAGTATTAAAATGGTAAGAGGTATGTTTCCACTTTGTGGGTACCTCATTAGGTAAATATCATGTAATTTAAATTGCTTTTATATTTTAGACCAATGTAAAGGACATGTTTCTACCTATTGGTGGGTGTCCTATTAGTTTAGACATGGATGATATAAGGACATGTTTCCATCATCTGATGGGTGTCTATTTATTTGCTTTGTTTGGACATTGCTTTGATTTAATATAATGATGCTTTATTTCAATTATTGCATGTAATATGGATAATATTGTTATACTTAAGAATTTTACAATATTAAGACCTACAAAGGAGGCCGGTTCCAATGAACCAGACGTTGTGGGGGTGCTGGCCATTTCTCACCTTCCCCACACGTACCCAACTTTCTGAACCCATTAGGGGGTTGGGGATTCCTTAGAAAGTGAGTCATCCACCCCTTTCTTTTTCCCGACACGTCCGAGTGGCAACTCCACGTTCTCCGAACCTAGGTTCGTGTTCTCTAAGGCCCCGAGCCTAAATAGTGCAGATGTTGCAAGAAACATTTCACCGGGAGTGGGGGCAAAAATCTCCGCTCACAGTGGCAACTCCACTAGAGATATGAGAAGTTGATTCCGTTGGTCTTTTTATTATTCTATTCTTTCTTATAATGATATTATCCATTGCATCATATTAGATTGCATCGTGTGTATGAGTTAGGATGCTCGTGTTACCCGCGTTGTGTTATGTAATGGATACCATACTTTCACTCAAGGTATGGAGATCGAGCATGGCATAACCACTCATAGCCTCGTACCTTTTGGTATATACATGCTATGGGAACCTAAGTTTTTTAACCCAAAGACTAAAGCTCACGTAATTGGCCTAGTTACTTTCCTTAGGTTTTTACCTCAAATGCATGTTGTTTAACTATGGTTAGTTTATCTTGGTTTAAATCATGGCTTATTTGGTTTGTTCTTTTTCTAATATGACCTAAACACATTGTGAGCTCAAAATAAATTTTTCTTTAAAATCCAAAAGACCAAAGCTACTTTCAAAACTTTTCAAAATGGTCTTTGGACATAAAACTTTTCTAAAAACAAATCAAAAATTCTTTGCTCATGACCCAAATACTAAGCCCAAAATCTATTTTTTCTAAAACCTTTTTTACAATGGGCATAGAAACAAAATTATTTTCATCCAAAAGAGCTTACAAATTATTTAGGTCAATTATGAAATACCAAAAATCAATTGTGAGCCTAGTTTAAATTAAGAATAATTAATCATGGGCTTGTTTTTGGCATGAATCACTAGTTACTTTTTCAAGTGAGAAATCTATTTATGATAAACCTCTTAATTTAGTTTTAATCCATTATAGCATAAAAGCTACTTTAGTTGGTTGGATGGATTAAAGCCTAATTAATGGGAATTATCATGAACTAATTTCCATTTTGAAAATATAACTATTGGTTGAAACGTCGGAGGGAAATATTCAAAAACAAGGTACCCCATGTTGGTATTTTGTTAACCATGTACCTAGGAAAAGAGACTCGCCATTCGTGTGTGGATGTTATAAGGTTTGAAGGAACGTCCTATTTGTCCTTGTTTGTTGATTGTTTGTGCATACATACATTGCATCTCATATCATTGATCCTCTCTAGCTCACAGCCCTGGATTACGATAGTTCAAAAGCTTATGATAATCTGACCTACATCGGAGATGAAGAATCGAGTAACAAATCAATCACCTGCTCACCAAAAGCAATGGAACCCGAACAAATTCAAAGAATGGTGGACGACACCCTCAATGCTAAGATGGATAAAAGAGGCCATAACTGAGACCATGAAGAACCAATTGACTGTAATTTTAGGAAATCATGCTGAAGCATCTGTTAGCACTAAGAAGCCGAAGGACAAAAGGAAGACTAAAGTTGGTGAAGTGGTTTTTGATGATGAAAATGTGATAATTAATGATGATGATGATTGGGCTCAATACTACCAAGATCCTCAAGACAAGAAGAAAGAACCGAAGATTGTTGGAAGATCAGTTATGGAGGAAACCAAAACTTCTGATGTTGAAAAGATAATTGTTGATTTAGAAAAGAAATTTGAGAAAAAACTAAAAACTGAAGAATGTCCAAAGTTGAAAAATTATTTGAGTTAGATGAAGAAGTTCCGTACAAGTTCAAGATGCCATCTTTTGCAAAGTTTGCTGGAACCGAAAATCCACATCTCCATGTGAAGCAGTATATCACTGCTATGCAATCTGCCCAAACTGCTAAGGCTCAAACTCTAAGGTACTTTATGCTCTCGTTGGATCCTGTTATCCAAAATTGGTTCAATACCTTTGAAGAAGGAACACAAAAGAGTTGTGATCTGCTATACAAGGCCTTCATCCAACAATATGGATACAACGTTGAGATGGAAGTTACCTTAATGGAAGTTGAGTCCATTAGGCAAAGACCAAATGAGAATTTTGTGGACTATGTGAAAAGATGGAGGAATAAGGCTGCATTGCTCAAGAAGAGGCCTGATGAGTCAGACCAAATAAGGATGATTGTGGGAGGCGTCCTACCCAATCTTCATGAAAGGTTGACTCACACCCTTATAAGGGATTTCAAAGATCTTCTCCAAGCTGGTCTACAAATTGAAGAGTGGAAAAGGGAGAAGAACCACTTTTCGGCAAGAAGAAATGAGAAAGGGAATTATTAGCCTAGCAATCAAAGCATGCAAAAGGAAGTTGATGTTAATACAACTGGTCAAGCAAATAGAAGACAATTTTCAGATCTAGGGAAGCCTTTGTCTTGGTTCTTCAATAAGCTATAAAAGAAAGGATTATTACAACCATTGGTCCCTCGACCTTTACCTAATCCTTTACCCCCAAAATTTGATACTAAGGCTTTTTGTCAATTTCATCATACTCAAGGACATGAGACTAATAGATGTACCCGATTGAAGAATGAGATCCAAGATCTAATTGATAGTGGTAAGCTACTAGTGCCGGACAAGCCTAATACCAAGAATAATCCTTTGCCTATGTTTGGAAGAGTACCTCCACCGGTAGCCTTCATGGTGGGAAAAGGATTGGAATAAGATTATGTTTTATCATCCTTTCAAGATGAAAATATTTAAGATGCGAAAGGAAAAGAAGCTTAAACTCAACGAACTTTCCTTAGCTTGAATGTTGCTTTTAAATTTTGCTTTCTTTAATATTTAATTGGAACAATTGTGTTTCTCAAATTTTAAATTTATTTGAATAATTTACTTTCATCAAAATTTTTATTGGTCTTTATTCATTTTGGTGCTCAACCAATGAGGAATCTAGCTTGATAATTCATGAATTAATATATTTATGCATCATGACTCGAATGACTTTACTAGATAAGGGAATTACTCTATAGAATTGAGATGTGTATGCTTACTTAGAGAGGGCTCCTGGATAATTGTAATATCCTCATATATGCCCTAGAAGTTTTGATTATGTTGTTGATGTTGTTGTTATTGTTGTTGTTGGTATATATTGGAAAGTGAATGTTTGTGAATATGTGTGTTTTGGGGAAAGAAATAGGGTTTAGAGACAAATGTATATGTTGTGTATATGATGATATATATAACATATAAATTGGTCAAATATTGAGTCAATGCAAGAAGATATTTTTGTGGAATGTGCAATTACATATAAGGGCTTAGATGAGACAAAAGGTTAGTTATATGATTGAGGGCATTTTGGTAATTGCTTGGATAAAATCTCTTGGTGGAGATTTAAAGTGGAGTTGACTTTATTTCCTCCATGTAATTTCTTCTTCTTTTCCATTTTGGCTGATTTCTCGTAGACAAAGGGAAAGAAAAGAGACAAAGAGAAGACTTTGAAGAGTAAGCTCCAATTGTAGGAAGATTGAAGTGATCAAGTGTTGATTCAAGAAGTGTTATAATTTAAGGTAAGAAATCTCTTGTTTTTCCTTTGTAAATTTTGAAGTTGGGTCTAAAAGAAATTGTGATTTGTTGATATGATGATTTGATGTGTTTGTAATGTGCTGAATTTGATTATAAGCCAAAGAGTTAATTATTAATGGTTTTGGATTGAAGGTGGTAAGTAGATGGAGATTGATTTTGAGAAAATAGGAGTGATGTGTATTTTTAGGGTTTTGGTTTGGTATGAATTTAATGTATGGTTATTGTGATTACTAGGGTGAATATGTAAGATATGTGTTTATGACATGAATTGTATCCATTTGAATGAGATGATTGTTGTGTAAAAAGGGTGTAAATGCTTTTAGAAGGGTGTTGGCCATTTTTAGGGTTGCGTATTTGAGTGACACGGCCAAAACAAAGGAGAGACACGGCCAAGCCAAGTGATTTTGGGCGTGTTGGATTGCTTTGAGAGAGACACGGCCGTGTCTAGTGCCCGTGTTCACTACTGGATTTTGGTGTTGGGAGACACGGCCACTAGTTTGGCCGTGTCCTATGCCCGTGTCTGCTGCTGTGATTTGTTGGTTGAGAGACACGGCCACAAGCTTGGCCGTGTCCCTTGCCCGTGTTGCCTACTGTCAATTTAGGTTGAGAGACACGGCCACAAGCTTGGCCGTGTCCCTCAAGTGGCTGCCCGTGTCCCTCAAATGTGTGAGTTAGGGTTTTTATACTTTGTTCTATTTGCATTGTTTTGGTCCTTTTAAGGTAAGTTGGTACCTAAACCTAAACCTAAACACATTTAAACAATGATTGACCTAAACAAATGCATATAGAAGATCTTAAAGCTATGAATGATATAAATTATTCTTTGCCCTAATTGCATTGTTGAGATTGAACAATGTTATGTTATGCATTGTGAATGGTTATGTGTTTCATGAGTAATGTATATTGAAATGTTATATCAAAGCCATTGTGATTGGCTATGATGATGATATGGAAAGAAAGAAGGCATGTTTGCCTAAATGTGATGAGAATTTGATAATGGAAATGGTAACTATATAATAAATGAATTGTTTGTTTAATATGTTATTCAGTTTCAGAGTTCTGGATTTGGGTGGCATGCCTAAGAAATGTTGAAAGGTAACAGTCTTGCCGGGTTGAGGATCTTCTCAAATGTGTTGAGTTGATGGTCCAAGAGACTGGGTTTGTTACACTATAAGAATTGTGAATATGAGATATATGATTTGTAACAGTCTTGCCGGGTTGAGGATCTCCTCATATGTGTTGAGTTGATGGTCCAAGAGACTGGGTCTGTTACACTATCCATGGATAGAGATACATGTATATATATTGCCTACGGGCGTGATTATTGTGATTATGAACCAAAGCAGTAACTCTGAACTCTGAATATCGTATTAAATACTTGTTGGGCCCATAGGTGTCAAGGTTATATGAATGTCCTAAATAATGTTATGACTTAATGAAATGAGACGTTGTATATTGAGTATGATTGATTAATGATGAATGTGGTATGCTCATATGACTATGATTTGTGAAATGCATAATTATGTGGTTAACTTTATATTTATGATGTTGATCTTATCAATAACATATGTGGCATTTATTACATTAAAGCATACCATTACCATGTTTTATCTTACTAAGCCCTTGGCTTAGCGCGATAGTGTTTAATCGCGCAGGTGATAGAGTTGATAGAGTTGAACCTGAAGGTTCTTCAAGACCGAGTGAGAGTAGACGTTGAAGTGTTGATTTGGAACTTAAAGATCAGAAGAGACTTGCCAATCATGTATATTTCTTTTATATTTTGTAAAGTATTGGTTTTAATGTAAATATATGTATAACTATAAACATGGATTTGAAAGAGTTTATACATGTAAATATTTTATAAAATTCCGCTGCGTATTAACTAAATGTAAATATATCTATTTGGTTTTGTATTACAACTTGATTACTTATTTTTCTATAATGTATACAACTGAAAGATTATGGTATTGTTTAAAATGTTTTGGATATAAAGAAAATCCGTAGCATCCCTATGTTTAGTGCATGTTTACTACATTGTGGTGTTTGTAGTGTGCATATATTGAATGTGGGGGTGTTACAATTGTTTTGGTATCAGAGCCTAGGTTTGAGATTTTCAACCTAGGTAAAATGTAATAAAAAGAATATTTTTACTTAAAAAGTGAGTTTTGAATGACATATACGTTTGAGATTGGCAGTCTCTGATCTTTAATAAGATGTAATCTGCTGTGTTTGCAGTGTTAGGTGTTGATGGATCCTCACTCAAGTCAGTCGGTTGAGGCTAGTGCTGAGAGTATTGCTCCTGATGATGGAGCTAGGATTGTTAGTGCTGGTGTGGCACCTGTTTCTGGGTCGGGAAGACCAGTAGGTGATGAGGTTCCGCCAGCCTGGTTTATGCATATGATGGAAGCTATGAGACAAGCACCAGTACAACCACAGCCACCACCCCCTCAGCCTTTGGTATCTGTGAGGCACTATGACAAATTGAGAAAGTATGGAGCCGAAGATTTTGTAGGTACTACTGATCCAGCTGTAGCAGAGCAGTGGCTTGATAAAGTACAGAGAATCTTTGTTCAGTTGCAAGCCACCTCAGAGGAAAAGTTTGATTATGCAAGATCTTTGTTGCAGAAGGATGCATATAGTTGGTGGAAGACAGTGCCCCATTCTATGGATGATCCACCTACCTTATCCTATACAGATTTTCTGAGAGAGTTTGAATTGAAGTATACTCCAAGGGAGTATAAAGATGGGAAGAAAAGAGAGTTTCTAGATTTGAAGCAAGATCATCGGACCGTAACTGAATATGAGGTTGAGTTTATTCGATTGAGTCAGTATGCTGGGGGTATTATAGTTGATGAGATAGATAGATGCCGGAGGTTTGAGGAGGGATTGAGGCCCTCTATCATGTGTCATGTGGCTGGATCCAGATATCAAGATTTTTCCCAGCTAGTGGCAGCAGCTCGAAGTGTGGAGCGAGCTCAGGGTATTGCAGCTGCTTCAGAGGAAGAGGTTAGGGTGAGGAGGCCCCAGTTTGAGGCAGGGTCTTCTTCTGCAAAGAGAGGTAGAGGTAGCTTTATTCCTCGGATTAGTAGAAGTCAGAGGTCAGCTGGTAGGTCAGTGCAGTTCCAGAGGCAGAGATTTAGACCTGCAGCTTCAGTAGCGAGTGCTCCTACTCCTGGAGTTCAGAGATCCACCTTACCTGTGTGTAACCAGTGTGGTGGAAGACATGGGGGCGTTTGTTGGAGGCATAGTAGATCAGGGGTATGCTTCAGGTGTGGATCACCTGACCATTTTGTGAGAGACTGTCCTGAGAGGTAGGAGCAGATGCCAGTTGATTCTGCTGCTTCTCGAGCTAGTGTGAGGGGAGGCAGAGGAGGCAGAGGTGCCAGCCGAGGAGGTAGACCAGGGTTCAGTTCTAGAGGAGGTGCTACATCCAGGGAGGGTAGACCAGAGGAGGTTGGATCTTCCCAGAGGATGTATGTTATGCAGAGGCAGCCAGATGCATCGGCAGTCATAGCTGGTACTTTTTCTTTATTTGATACTTCAGTACTTGCTTTGATTGATCCGGGTTCCACACATTCATATATTAGTGCATCTGTTTTGCCTGTATCTGATTTGCATGCTGAGTCCCTAGGATTTGATGTATTGGTGACAAATCCGTTAGGGCATAGTGTGGTTGTGAGTAAGGTGCACCGAGATAGTGTAGTGAGGGTGCAAGGTGAGGAGTTCCTTGGAGACTTGATTGAGATGCCATTTAAGGAATATGATGCGATTCTAGGTATGGATTGGCTATCGAGGCATGGAGCTGTGGTGGATTGTAAAAAGAAAGTTGTTACTTTGAGAACTGCTGATGGTAGAGAAGTGATAGTATCTAATGAACAGGAACAGCTAGCATCTTTGTTTGTTTCAGCCGTTGCAGCCAGGAGATTGATTAGAAAGGGGTGTGAAGCCTATCTTGCTCATGTGGTAGATACTAGAGTAAGAGGTTCTCCTATTGATAGTATTGCCACAGTTGCTGAGTTCCCAGATGTTTTTCCAGAGGAGTTGCCAGGATTGCCTCCAGAGAGAGAGGTGGAGTTTGGTATTGAATTGTTGCCTGGTACCATTCCTATCTCTATTACTCCGTATAGAATGGCACCAGCAGAATTGAGGGAGTTGAAAGTGCAATTACAGGAGTTGTTGGATAAAGGATTCATTCGCCCCAGTGTTTCTCCTTGGGGAGCTCCTGTGTTATTTGTGAAGAAGAAAGATGGTACTATGAGATTGTGCATCGATTATAGGCAATTGAACAAGGTGACTATTAAAAATAAATATCCTTTGCCTAGAATTGATGATCTCTTTAATCAGTTGAAGGGTGCAGCTGTGTTTTCTAAAATTGATCTGAGATCTGGGTACCATCAGTTGAGAGTCAGAGCTGAAGATGTTCCGAAGACCGCTTTTCGGACCAGGTATGGGCATTATGAGTTTTTAGTTATGCCTTTTGGTCTGACGAATGCACCTGCAGCTTTTATGGATTTGATGAATAGGGTGTTTAGGCCCTATTTAGATCAGTTTGCAGTGGTCTTCATTGATGATATACTGGTGTATTCGCGGAATGAAGAGGAACATGATATGCATCTGCGGATTGTGTTGCAGATTTTGAGAGAGAAGCAGTTATTTGCCAAATTGTTGAAGTGTGAGTTTTGGTTGGATCAAGTCACTTTTCTCGGACATATTGTTTCAGCGGAAGGCATTAGAGTTGATCCGAGCAAAGTTGAAGCAATTTTGAATTGGAGTCCACCCAAATCTGTGACAGAGGTTAGAAGTTTCCTGGGTTTGGCAGGCTATTACAGACGGTTTGTGAAAGGGTTTTCTTTAATAGCTACTCCACTCACTAGATTGCTTCGTAAGGGAGTGAGATTTGTGTGGACGGATCAGTGTCAGGCTAGTTTTGAGCAGTTGAGAGATATGTTGACTCAAGCGCCTGTTCTTACTTTACCTGTGGAAGGCAAACCATATGTGATTTTCAGTGATGCTTCACATAGTGGTTTGGGGTGTGTATTGATGCAAGAAGGTAAAGTTATAGCTTATGCATCTCGACAGTTGAAATCACATGAGCTTAATTATCCTACTCATGATTTGGAGTTGGCAGCCATTGTGTTTGCATTGAAGATTTGGTGTCACTATCTGTTTGGGGAGAAATGTTTCATTTACACTGATCATAAGAGTTTAAAGTATTTGGGTGTTCAGAAAGAACTCAATCTTCGTCAGAGGAGATGGTTGGAATTGATTAAAGACTACGACTATTTGATTGATTATCATCCAGGTAAAGCAAATGTTGTTGCTGATGCCTTGAGTCGGAAGTCTTTAGCAGGGTTGATTGTGTACTCGCTCTCGTTGCTTGTTGAGTTGAGAGCATTGTGTGCTAATTTTGTAGCTTGTGATGATGGTGCATTGTTGGCACAGTTACATGTGAAACCAGTTTTGTTGAATCAGATTAGGGAGGCTCAGTTGGCTGATAAGAAGATTCAGAAGATTGTTTCAGATTGTCAAAGTGGAAAAGGTAGAGATTTTGTAGTGAGAGGTGATGGGAGTCTCTGGTATAAGAACAGATTGTTTGTACCCGATGATGCTGATTTGAAGAAGATCATTTTAGAAGAAGCTCATCAGTCAATATTTGCTATGCATCCGGGTAATACCAAGATGTATCATGACTTGAGACGGCATTACTGGTGGATTGGATTGAAGAGAGACATTGCTGAGTTTGTATCGAAATGTCTCACATGTCAGAAGGTAAAAGCAGAGCATCAAGTTCCAACTGGGTTGCTTCAGCCGTTGTCAGTGCCTGAATGGAAGTGGGATAGAGTGACAATGGACTTTGTGTCTGGTTTGCCATTGACACAAAGGAAGCATGATGCTATATGGGTGATTGTGGATAGATTGACCAAGACAGCTCATTTCCTTCCGGTTCGGATGGATTACTCTTTGGAGAGATTGGCTGAGTTGTATATCCATGAGATTGTGAGATTACATGGTGTTCCAACTTCTTTAGTGTCTGATCGAGATCCCAGGTTTACTTCAAGGTTTTGGAAGAGTTTGCATAGTGCTTTGGGTTCTCAACTGCACTTTAGCACTGCTTTTCATCCACAGACGGATGGACAGTCAGAGAGGGTGATACAGATTATTGAAGACATGTTGAGAAGCTGTGTCATCGATTTCTCTGGAAGTTGGGATAGATTCTTACCTCTTGTTGAGTTTGCTTACAACAACAGTCACCAATCTAGCATTGGTATGGCACCGTTTGAAGCATTGTATGGTAGATGGTGTAGGACACCTCTTTGTTGGAATGAGCTTGGAGATAATAAGTTGGTTGGGCCTGATTTAATTCAAGAAACTGAAGAGAAAGTGAAGTTGATTCGAGGCAGGTTAAAAGCAGCTTCAGACCGACAGAAGTCTTATGCAGATCTGAAAAGGAGAGACATTGAGTTTGATGTTGGAGATAAGGTATTTTTGAAAGTATCTCCTTGGAAGAAGATATTGAGGTTCGGTCGGAAAGGGAAATTGAGTCCTCGATTCATTGGACCGTATGAAGTGTTGGAAAGAGTTGGGCCAGTTGCTTATCGGCTTGCTTTGCCACCTGAGTTGGATCGTATTCATAATGTATTTCATGTTTCTATGTTGAGAAGGTACAGGTCGGATCCATCTCATGTGTTGCCAATTGAATCTATTGAAGTGAGCCCAGACTTGACATTTGAAGAGGAACCGGTTGTTATCTTGGCACGTGAAGTGAAAGAGTTGAGAAACAAGAGAGTGTCTCTTGTGAAGGTTCTATGGAAGTGTTAGAAAATCATAGAGATCATTGCAAACAAAAACACGCAGCGGAAAAATATTTGATCTCTGATTTCCCACCAGGATCCATGCTGTACGTTTAATTCGACAAAAGTGTTCAAAGAACTAACCTGTTGATGATTCGAAATCACAGTTTTGAAGAGATGCCTCGATCGCGAAACACCCTCTATCGCGTATCCACACGAATGCTACCGTTTGGATTGCTAGCTCTCTGCAACGACGAAGGCTGGAAAAACGTTTTCTCTAAAAACGTATTAGGGTTACCTTTTTCGTTCCTCTTTGTTTTTTATTGTTACCTCTGAGAAGACTTAACGTCTGGAGTGAATATAATCACTCCAAAATCCAATTCAAAATTGGATACGGAAAGTCAAATTCAGAATCCAAGTCTAATTAGGATTCTGAATACATTATCTAATAATATATATAATTGGATAAGGTAAGTCAAATTCAGAATCCAAATCTAATTAGGATTCTGAATATATTATCTAATAATATATATATATAAAAACGAAAATAATAATAATAATAAATATTAATATCTAATATTAATATTATTAATATTATATCCAGCCCAAAACGCATTCTTGTGTGTGACCCGATAGGCCCATATTAATTGGCAGTCAATTTAATCTCTATTAAATCAACAAGTCATAATTGGCCTCTAGCAAGGCGTTACAACTACCCAATTAATATAAGGAATGTCCAATTTGCCTAATAATAGTATATGCATTAATCCCTTTGTCACACGATATCTAGCTTGAACATAAGTCATGGTCAACGTCATACTTATATTGTCCAAACTTATGATTACTCGATCTCCAAGTAGACTGATAAAAACAAATGAAATTGATCACACTATCAATTCATTTGAGCACGGCCATGCATTTCACAGTCTCACTTATCGAGGGGCCCAAAAGATATCTCTCTCAAAGAGAGGGACAAATTCTATCTTGATTGTTCATTATCCTCTACATAATTTCTATCATATATGAACATAACCTTTATTACTATCCAGTTACGGATAATGTTTGATCATGTCAAAATATAATAGTCCTTAAATTGGAAACTATGACAATCTCAAGTCAAAGAATTAATACATAACTATCATGAGATTTACTTATGACACTAACCCATGTAGTAATCTCATGATGGGTCTATCCAATACATTGTTCTCTAACAAGTATCTATGAAATTGATTTGTATCACTATACACATAACCATCTAATGATTATCAAATCAATGTTCATACTGGTTAAGAATTATTTTTTTATCTCTATAACAATAATAAACCAGGGACAAATATCAAAATTGTGTAACATGCAAACAAACAATAATGATAATAAAACCTCATTTATTAATAATGAATGTATAACATAAAGATCCAAATAAATGGCCTAGGGCACATACACTAACAATCTCCCACTTGCACTAGGCCTACAAATTTCTAAGACCCATAGATCTAGTGTGCTGATCATGCTTGACCCGTGAGAGAGGCTTTGTTAATGGATCTGCTATGTTATCATTTGTGTCAACTTTGCATATCTTGATATCTCCTCTATCGATAATGTCTCGAATGAGGTGAAAACGCCTGAGTATATGCTTAGACCTTTGATGAGATCTAGGCTCTTTTGCCTGTGCTATGGCACCATTGTTGTCACAATAAATGTCCACAGGATTTGCAATGCTAGGCACCACTCCTAGCTCAGTGATGAATTTCTTCAACCAGACTGCTTCCTTAGCTGCATCTGATGCTGCTATATACTCAGCCTCTGTTGTAGAATCAGCCACAGTGCTTTGTTTTGAGCTCTTCCAACTAACAGCTCCACCATTCAATGTGAATGTAAAACCTGACTGCGATCTAAAATCATCTATGTCAGTTTGGAAACTAGCATCTGTGTAACCATTTACAACTAGCTCATCTTCCAAACCTCCATAAACCAAGAATACATCTTTAGTCCTTCGAAGGTACTTAAGAATATTCTTGACAGCTGTCCAGTGACCTTCACCAGGATCAGCTTGAAATCTACTAGTTGCGCTTAATGGATATGAGACATCTGGTCTAGTACATAGCATGGCATACATAATAGATCCTATAGCAGAAGCATAAGGAATCTTATTCATTCGATCTCGCTCATCAGATGTCATAGGACATTGACTCTTGCTGAGATGAATGCCATGAGACATAGGCAAGAATCCCTTTTTGGAATCTTGCATGTTGAACCTCTTCAACACTTAATCTATGTATGTACTTTGACTCAGGCCAATTATCCTTCTAGATCTATCTCTATAGATCTTTATACCAAGGATATAGGCAGCCTCACCTAAGTCTTTCATTGAGAAAGAATTCCCTAACCAAGTCTTAACCTTTTGCAAGGTAGGGATATCATTCCCAATGAGTAATATGTCATCCACATATAAGACTAAAAACACTACTGCACTCCCACTAACCATCTTGTAGACACAAGGTTCATCTTCATTCTTGATGAAACCAAAGTTCTTAACTGTTTCATCAAAACGAAGATTCCAGCTTCGAGATGCTTGCTTCAATCCATAAATGGATTTTTGAAGCTTGCAAACCTTTGTAGAATTCTCAGGATTTACAAAACCCTCAGGTTGTGTCATATACACATCCTCAAGCAAGTTTCCATTAAGGAAAGCGGTTTTGACATCCATTTGCCATATCTCATAATCATAGTATGCTGCAATGGCAATGAGAATTCTAACAGACTTAAGCATAGCAACTGGTGAAAAGGTTTCATCATAGTCTATACCATGAGTTTGCTTGAAACCTTTTGCAACAAGCCTTGCTTTATAGGTCTGCACATTCCCATCCATGTCAGTTTTCTTCTTGAAAACCCATTTGCAACCAATAGTCTTAATACCCTCTGGAGGATCAATTAAAGACCAAACTTGGTTGTCAAACATAGATTGCATCTCAGATTTCATGGCTCCAAGCCATTTGTCTGAATCTGGACCTGACACAGCTTCTTGATAGGTAGTAGGCTCATCTTGATCTATGAGCATTACTTCACTATCATCAGTCACAAGAAATCCATATCTCTCTGGATGACGACGTGTCCTATCAGACCTGCGAGGGATTTGTGTTACATCTTCAGACTCCATAACTATTTGTGGTTCTGAAATAGGCTCTATAGACGGCTTAATGATTTCTTGTGGTACTTGAGTTTCCTCAAGTTCTACTATACTCCCACTAGTTCTCTTAGAAAGAAATTCCCTTTCCAAAAAGATCCCATTTCGAGCAACAAACACTTTGTTCTCTGAAGGAGTATAGAAATAGTATCCTTTAGTTTCCTTAGGATACCCCACAAAATTACATTTGATAGACTTTGGAGCTAACTTATCTGAAACTGGTCTTTTCACATAAGCTTCACAACCCCAAATCTTAAGAAAAGACAAACTAGGTGTCTTACCTGTCCATATCTCATATGGTGTCTTTTCAACCGCCTTAGATGGTACACGGTTCAGAATGAATGCAGCTGTCTCTAAGGCATAACCCCAAAAAGATAAAGGAAGATCCGCTTGACTCATCATTGATCGAACCATATCTAATAGAGTTCGATTTCTCCTTTCAGAAACTCCATTCCACTGTGGAGTTCCTGGAGGAGTCAGTTGTGAAACAATTCCACAATCCCTTAGATGATCATCAAACTCTTGGCTCAAATATTCACCACCTCGATCTGATCGAAGTAGTTTAATTGTTTTACCAAGTTGATTTTGTACTTCATTTTGAAAAGTTCTAAACATTTCAAAAGACTCATGCTTATGTTTCATTAGGTAGACATAGCCATACCTACTGAAATCATCAGTAAAAGTAATGAAGTATCGAAATCCTCCTCTGGCACTAATGCTAAAAGGACCACATACATCTGTATGTATCAAGCCCAATAAATCATTAGCCCTTTCACTATGACCAGTAAAAGGATCCTTTGTCATCTTACCAAGCAAACAAGACTCACATGTTTCAAATGATTCAAAATCAAATGAATCTAATAATCCATCTTGATGGAGCTTAGAAATGCGTTTCTCATTTATATGGCTAAGGCGACAATGCCATAAATAAGTAGGGTTTAACTCATTTGGCTTAGTTCTCTTAGAAGTTATGTTATAGATATAATTACCATTAGAATCATCAAGATTAAGGATATAAAGGCCATTATAAGAATTTGCAATACCATAAAGCAGATCATTTTTATCAAAAATAGAACATTTCTTATTCTTAATAAAAAATGAATAACCTTCATCATCCAAAACAGATACTGAAATAAGATTCCTACTCATAGTAGGAACATAAAAGCAATTGTTCAAAATTAACAAAAACCCATTGGGCATAACAAGCTCATAAGTTCCTACAGCTATAGCAGCAACTCTTGCTCTATTGCCAACACGTAGGTCCACTTCGCCCTTCTTCAGCATCCTACTCCTTTTGAGTCCCTGCATATTTGTACAAATATGAGATCCACATCCGGTATCTAATACCCAGGAAGAAGGAATAGATAAATTAATTTCTATAACATAAATACCTGAAGATGTAGTCGCACTACCCTTCAACTTCTTTAACTCATCCAAATAGAGTTGACAATTTCTCTTCCAATGCCCAGGCTTGTTGCAATGGAAACAAGTCCCTTCCTTAGGAACTTTAGCCTTAGGTACAGGTTTTGGTTTAGCTTGTCCCTTGGACCCTTTAGCACCTTTTGCCTTACCCTTGCCTTTAGTATCTTTGGCTTTCTTTTTCATTTGTTTAATATTGACATTCAATATTTGGGTAGGCTTTTTGATATTCCCCTCAGCAGTTTTGAGCATACCATGTAGCTCAGGAATGGATTTCTCCATGTCATTCATGTTATAGTTCATGACAAACTGTGAGAAACTGCTAGGCAATGAATGTAGGATCAAATCCGTGGAGAGTTCTAAACTCAGGGGATATCCAAGTCTAGCAAGGTGATCTAGATAGCCTTTCATCTTCAAAACATGAGCACTAACAGATTCACCTTCAGACATTTTGCAGTCAAATAATGCAACAGCGGTGTTAAACCTATCTTGCCTAGCCTGTTGTTGGAAAGCTTGTTTGAGATGCACACTCATCTCATAAGCCTCTAAGTGTTCCAGATCCTTCTGAAGTCCTGGACACATAGTAGCCAACATAAGACATCCTATGTCATTGGAATCATCCACATGCTTCTTATGCTTACTCTTAGCAGCATTAGAAGCATCGGCAGGAGGTGGGTTAGGGATAGCTTCATCAAGCACGTAGGACTTTTTCTCTTGTTTGAGAACAATTCTCAGGTTCCTAAACCAGTCAACAAAATTAGTCCCACATTCTTTCAGTTTTTCCTTCTCAAGAATAGATCGCAGTGATAAGGTGGAATTGTTATTAGCAGCCATCTGTTGATAAATATGCAAAGTCAAATTTTAATTAATAATGAGGTTAAAATTATTTAAACTCCTACTAAAAAATATAACCCTCTAAAGAAATATTTTAGTAGGCTAAGATCCGTATTTCACTTAATTCTAAACTCAGCTTTGGCGTGACGCTTAAAATCAAGTTATTTAGGTAGGTAACATCTTTACCAATTACATCTCATGTAACTCTTAGTAATTATGGAATATTGACATCATATATCATAGCATGTTGAATTCCATCTAATGCCTTAGGCCCAAAACCATTTTGATAGCCTAATTAAGTCTAACCAATTTTAAAACATATGAGTAGCACTATTACTCATCCTACTTAGCTAGGAATGTTTAAAGCATATTGCTTTGGCAATACCTACTTTAATACAATCTTAGTTCTGATAGGTGTTCAAAACGTGGATGGCATTTAGACTTAAATTATTAATGAGGGTTCAACTAAATTATTATCATGTCTTGCATTACATATCATTATATTTTAGCATCCTATATGCATATATATAATTTATCACATAAGCATCATATACCAAATGACAAAATATGTAAACGTGACATAGCATGGCCAAACTAAATATGATCTTCAAGAGACCAAATGAAGATCATAAAGGCAACCCTAGGTGAAAAACCTATCTATTACAACACTTGCAATATTACATATCTTCAAAACTTGAGCTTGTGCTTCCATCACCATGGAACCATCTTCTCATTGGTATGAATCTCCATCACAAACATTGTAGCTTGAATCTTCATATATTACAATAAAAGAAAATCTAACTACTAGAAAAATAAATTACAACAAAATAAACGACACGCAGGCCGTATTTACCCAAAATAAAGATATGAATAAACCAATCACATAGGTCATAAGGCCATGCTATGCACCATGCCAAGACATCAAACAAACATAACATATTCATCACCAACATGTTAAATAGAAACAAATATATTGACATTCTTAATGTCGCGGTAACGAACTATAGGGCGCGAACATACGGCGGTCCCATGAAAACGAAATTAAAAACACCAATCCTTTCTCATCATATGAAAAACGAATTAGGGTTTTACAGAAACGAAACCAAAAACCAATCCTTTCTCATCATATGAAAAACGAATTAGAGTTTTATAGTTAACATGCCATACGTAAACAATATATATCACCATAATCATATCAACATGGCATTTTCGACTTAAACGAAAACAACAAGTGGCTCTGATACCACTGTTAGAAAATCATAGAGATCATTGCAAACAAAAACACGCAGCGGAAAAATATTTGATCTCTGATTTCCCACCAGGATCCATGCTGTACGTTTAATTCGACAAAAGTGTTCAAAGAACTAACCTGTTGATGATTCGAAATCACAGTTTTGAAGAGATGCCTCGATCGCGAAACACCCTCTATCGCGTATCCACACGAATGCTACCGTTTGGATTGCTAGCTCTCTGCAACGACGAAGGCTGGAAAAACGTTTTCTCTAAAAACGTATTAGGGTTACCTTTTTCGTTCCTCTTTGTTTTTTATTGTTACCTCTGAGAAGACTTAACGTCTGGAGTGAATATAATCACTCCAAAATCCAATTCAAAATTGGATACGGAAAGTCAAATTCAGAATCCAAGTCTAATTAGGATTCTGAATACATTATCTAATAATATATATAATTGGATAAGGTAAGTCAAATTCAGAATCCAAATCTAATTAGGATTCTGAATATATTATCTAATAATATATATATATAAACGAAAATAATAATAATAATAATAAATATTAATATCTAATATTAATATTATTAATATTATATCCAGCCCAAAACGCATTCTTGTGTGTGACCCGATAGGCCCATATTAATTGGCAGTCAATTTAATCTCTATTAAATCAACAAGTCATAATTGGCCTCTAGCAAGGCGTTACAACTACCCAATTAATATAAGGAATGTCCAATTTGCCTAATAATAGTATATGCATTAATCCCTTTGTCACACGATATCTAGCTTGAACATAAGTCATGGTCAACGTCATACTTATATTGTCCAAACTTATGATTACTCGATCTCCAAGTAGACTGATAAAAACAAATGAAATTGATCACACTATCAATTCATTTGAGCACGGCCATGCATTTCACAGTCTCACTTATCGAGGGGCCCAAAAGATATCTCTCTCAAAGAGAGGGACAAATTCTATCTTGATTGTTCATTATCCTCTACATAATTTCTATCATATATGAACATAACCTTTATTACTATCCAGTTACGGATAATGTTTGATCATGTCAAAATATAATAGTCCTTATATTGGAAACTATGACAATCTCAAGTCAAAGAATTAATACATAACTATCATGAGATTTACTTATGACACTAACCCATGTAGTAATCTCATGATGGGTCTATCCAATACATTGTTCTCTAACAAGTATCTATGAAATTGATTTGTATCACTATACTTATAACCATCTAATGATTATCAAATCAATGTTCATACTGGTTAAGAATTATTTTTTTTTATCTCTATAACAATAATAAACCAGGGACAAATATCAAAATTGTGTAACATGCAAACAAACAATAATGATAATAAAACCTCATTTATTAATAATGAATGTATAACATAAAGATCCAAATAAATGGCCTAGGGCACATACACTAACAGGAAGAACCATGGGAAAGAAGAAGCAACTTGGGAAAGTGAGCAAACCATGTGAGAGCAATATCCTCAGTTGTTTCAGAGCTGATTTCAGGTAATTTCGAGGATAAAATTTCTTTTTAGAGGGGGAGAATTGTAATATCCTCATATATGCCCTAGAAGTTTTGATTATGTTGTTGATGTTGTTGTTATTGTTGTTGTTGGTATATATTGGAAAGTGAATGTTTGTGAATATGTGTGTTTTGGGGAAAGAAATAGGGTTTAGAGACAAATGTATATGCTGTGTATATGATGATATATATAACATATAAATTGGTCAAATATTGAGTCAATGCAAGAAGATATTTTTGTGGAATGTGCAATTACGTATAAGGGCTTAGATGAGACAAAAGGTTAGTTATATGATTGAGGGCATTTTGGTAATTGCTTGGATAAAATCTCTTGGTGGAGATTTAAAGTGGAGTTGGCTTTATTTCCTCCATGTAATTTCTTCTTCTTTTCCATTTTGGCTGATTTCTCGTAGACAAAGGGAAAGAAAAGAGACAAAGAGAAGACTTTGAAGAGTACGCTCCAATTGTAGGAAGATTGAAGTGATCAAGTGTTGATTCAAGACGTGTTATAATTTAAGGTAAGAAATCTCTTGTTTTTCCTTTGTAAATTTTGAAGTTGGGTCTAAAAGAAATTGTGATTTGTTGATATGATGATTTGATGTGTTTGTAATGTGCTGAATTTGATTATAAGCCAAAGAGTTAATTATTAATGGTTTTGGATTGAAGGTGGTAAGTAGATGGAGATTGATTTTGAGAAAATAGGAGTGATGTGTATTTTTAGGGTTTTGGTTTGGTATGAATTTAATGTATGGTTATTGTGATTACTAGGGTGAATATGTAAGATATGTGTTTATGACATGAATTGTATCCATTTGAATGAGATGATTGTTGTGTAAAAAGGGTGTAAATGCTTTTAGAAGGGTGTTGGCCATTTTTAGGGTTGCGTATTTGAGTGACACGGCCAAAACAAAGGAGAGACACGGCCAAGCCAAGTGATTTTGGGCGTGTTGGATTGCTTTGAGAGAGACACGGCCGTGTCTAGTGCCCGTGTTCACTACTGGATTTTGGTGTTGGGAGACACGGCCACTAGTTTGGCCATGTCCTATGCCCGTGTCTGCTGCTGTGATTTGTTGGTTGAGAGACACGGCCACAAGCTTGGCCGTGTCCCTTGCCCGTGTTGCCTACTGTCAATTTAGGTTGAGAGACACGGCCACAAGCTTGGCCGTGTCCCTCAAGTGGCTGCCCGTGTCCCTCAAATGTGTGAGTTAGGGTTTTTATACTTTGTTCTATTTGCATTGTTTTGGTCCTTTTAAGGTAAGTTGGTACCTAAACCTAAACCTAAACACATTTAAACAATGATTGACCTAAACAAATGCATATAGAAGATCTTAAAGCTATGAATGATATAAATTATTCTTTGCCCTAATTGCATTGTTGAGATTGAACAATGTTATGTTATGCATTGTGAATGGTTATGTGTTTCATGAGTAATGTATATTGAAATGTTATATCAAAGCCATTGTGATTGGCTATGATGATGATATGGAAAGAAAGAAGGCATGTTTGCCTAAATGTGATGAGAATTTGAGAATGGAAATGGTAACTATATAATAAATGAATTGTTTGTTTAATATGTTATTCAGTTTCAGAGTTCTGGATTTGGGTGGCATGCCTAAGAAATGTTGAAAGGTAACAGTCTTGCCGGGTTGAGGATCTTCTCAAATGTGTTGAGTTGATGGTCCAAGAGACTGGGTCTGTTACACTATAAGAATTGTGAATATGAGATATATGATTTGTAACAGTCTTGCCGGGTTGAGGATCTCCTCATATGTGTTGAGTTGATGGTCCAAGAGACTGGGTCTGTTACACTATCCATGGATAGAGATACATGTATATATATTGCCTACGGGCGTGATTATTGTGATTATGAACCAAAGCAGTAACTCTGAACTCTGAATATCGTATTAAATACTTGTTGGGCCCATAGGTGTCAAGGTTATATGAATGTCCTAAATAATGTTATGACTTAATGAAATGAGACGTTGTATATTGAGTATGATTGATTAATGATGAATGTGGTATGCTCATATGACTATGATTTGTGAAATGCATAATTATGTGGTTAACTTTATATTTATGATGTTGATCTTATCAATAACATATGTGGCATTGTATTACATTAAAGCATACCATTACCATGTTTTATCTTACTAAGCCCTTGGCTTAGCGCGATAGTGTTTAATCGCGCAGGTGATAGAGTTGATAGAGTTGAACCTGAAGGTTCTTCAAGACCGAGTGAGAGTAGACGTTGAAGTGTTGATTTGGAACTTAAAGATCAGAAGAGACTTGCCAATCATGTATATTTCTTTTATATTTTGTAAAGTATTGGTTTTAATGTAAATATATGTATAACTATAAACATGGATTTGAAAGAGTTTATACATGTAAATATTTTATAAAATTCCGCTGCGTATTAACTAAATGTAAATATATCTATTTGGTTTTGTATTACAACTTGATTACTTATTTTTCTATAATGTATACAACTGAAAGATTATGGTATTGTTTAAAATGTTTTGGATATAAAGAAAATCCGTAGCATCCCTATGTTTAGTGCATGTATACTACATTGTGGTGTTTGTAGTGTGCATATATTGAATGTGGGGGTGTTACAATAATGACCTTTGTCTAGGTCCTAGTCAGTCTTAGAACATGCTTTGACAAACTTTTGAGGCAAAATTGAACTCTGCTTATTTAAGAGAGAGATGATCTAGGCATTGTTTGGTTAGCAAACAACTAATATCCACCCTATTAAATATCAATCCCTAGTTGTCCCGTTGAGCCATCATAAAATTTTTAGCTTTCTTTTCATTGACTTATAAGCCCAACAACCTACCCTAAGCTGTTGTGATACTTTTGACAAGTCTTATGATCACTAAGATGAAGAGGAAAGGAGATCAAAGAAAGAAATGAATAACATGAAGATAGTTGAAGTTCTCAATACCATGAAGGCAGTTGAAGTTATCATGACCATAAGGGTAGTTGAAGTTCTCAAAACTATAAGGGTAGTTGAAGTTCAACTGAATTAGACAAAATATCACAAATCAAGTCAAGACTGAAGCATATTAATACCGCTCCACTCATCTATTATTACAAATACAAGTTGGTACAAACAAGACAACTCAAATAAGACAACTCTATTAGAGCTTCAAAAAAAACAAAAAAAAGAAGAAAAAAGAAAAAAAGGAAAAAAAAAGAGGAAAAAAAAAGAAAAAAGAAAAGAAAAGAAAAAAAAAAGAAAAAAAGAAGAGAAAAAAAAAGAAAAAATAATAAAACCCTAAAAGGCGGTTCAGAAAGCCAACTGAGTTCTCTTTTACCTAAGACAACAAAAGGCTTCCATTTGGTTTATAAAGACAGTTTGACTTGAATGGGTCCAACTCAACCAAAGATTCAATACAAATTGGAGAAAAAAAAAAGGAGGAAGACCATCCAGTTCTTAAAAGTTCTGTACTTGATAGTCCTACAAGGAAGAAGGACAAAATGATAAAATGCTCAAAGGAAGGGAAGAGTAAGAAAAATAAAAAGAAAAAAGGGAGAAGAAGAAAAGAAACAAATTTGGGTACCAAATGTTTTGCAAAGGTAAAGACTATCCCAATCAAGATTCAAGTTAATGCCAAAAAGAAAGAAGAATGTTTAAAGCTCTGTCTTTTATGTTCCCAAAAGTTTCAATAAGTAGTTTGTAATGTGAAGGTTTGTCCATTGTGTTACATCACCTCCTATCTTAAAATGGCCTTGATTTAAACTCGTGTCCCTTATAGACCCCATTTCAAGCCTATTAAAGACCTGTTAATCTCTCTTGGTAGGCAGAGTCTATTAGTGGAGATAGTTTGAATAAGCATGCATATGAGATAGACAATATTTAAACTCAAAGAGACCTTTGGCCAAGTAATGTGTATGTGCCTATCTGAAGTGCAACGGTTCTTGCTTAAATAGAAATAATTCCCGAGTTTAGTACGGTAACTAGTGTTATCATGTTATAGATATGTTAATTTGGAAAAATCAAGTCCTGAGGTACATTGACATTAATTTGGCAAAGCCAGCATTTGATTTCAAAATCAAAATTCAAAAAAAAATGTTTTTGTCACACGAAGCCTTCAAGTTAAGAGAAGTTTGTTGCACCATCAAAACTCGAAGAACACATTGGGCAAAGGAAATGATTATTAGCAAGGTCATGAAGAGGCTACCAACTGACAGCTGCTTAGGTCTCATCACTCATGTTTCCAACATTTTTAAGATAAAAGCCATAAAAGCAATGTCTTCTATCATTCCAGTGCAAGACCTGAATGGGCATCTGAAAGAAATCCATGAGATCATTTCAGCTGATCACCTCAGTCTGTGAGTCAATGAAACCACTGTGAGTATTATTCATGCATATCATGCATACATGAGCATATCACATTGTATTTTTCCTGTATTGTATTGTCTATTCTTTGTCAAAGTAAACAACAAACACCCTGTGAAGTAAAGAATCAAAAGAAGATATCAAATCAGGGGCAGCATGGAAAGCCAATTGCTTGAGAAAGCTCTAGTAATTTTGCAAAGAGAAGAAATGCATGCTTATGCAAAGAACTAGACAAGAAAAAATCAATCAAAGCTTGCATGGAAAAAATCTTTGGGGGGCAAGGAGAGGATATGAAGGCCAACTAAAAATAGCTGAATTTTTGCAAAAAGAAAGAACAAAAGAATGGAACATTAGAACTATCAAAAAAGTGAAGACACAAATGACAAAAGATCAGTCCAGCTAAAAGAGCTGAAGCCAATATAAGACCTAATCTCTAATGGATGAAGATCCAGCTTAAAGGATGAAGATCCAGCTTAAAGGATAAAGATCCACTTTAAAGGGTGACGACCCAATTCCAAGGATGAAGATCCAGCTTAAAGGATGAAGATCCACTTTCAAAGGTGAAGACCTGATTCCAAGGATGAAGATCCATTTTCAAGGGTGAAGACCAAATCTCCAATGATGAAGATTCATTTTCGAAGGATGAAGATCCGTTTATAATGGTGAAGATGTCACATCCACCCACTATATTTATGTCTAGCAGTCATATGCTCAACAATAGAAAGGATCTGGAGAGGTCATCTCTAATGGCGGTTCCTAGAGAAGGTCGTAGGACCAAAGGGACCTAATTGCAAAAATACAAAGTCTTGGGGAGGTGACTGTAATTTCAAAAAGTTTTGGGGAGGTGACTGTAATTTTTAAAAGTTGTATTGGATGTTCTTAATAGTGCACATAACAGATTCCAAAAATGGAGAGTAGAGAAAAATCGGGTCGCAACTACGCCTAACGGTTTTTCCAGAAAACGCACGGTTTGGAAGATATAGGGGATTTTGACTAGGGACATGTTGGTCATTATTAATTAAAATTTTTACATGAATCTAAAGTAGGAAATAAACACATGAGTGTGTAAAGGATGTCGAGGGGTTGAATATGAAACGATCGTCAGTAGAAACGGAGCCCGGGCAAAACCCGAGCAAAGAAAGGACCTAAAGGGAATTTTGTAAAAAGTCACGGGCTTGTTGGTAATTTTTCAAAATGGCTTGGAAACCTAAAATAGACCTTAAAAATAGAAAGTAGAGGTCGAGAGGATCAAAACCATATGAAGTTTGCCTTGTGGAATTGTACGATTTAAAAGTTACGACCGATTAATCGCCGGAGGGTATTTTAGTCTTTTCACACCCTAGGCCATAAAAATTTCACCACAAGGAGGTTGAGGCGGCAAAATATGATTAAAAGAAAGTTCAAGGGCTTGAGTTTTAAATAAATAAAATAAAGAGACATTTGGACCAATTAAAAGTGACCATTTAGCATTATAAAAAGAAGAAAAGAAAAAGATGTGGACAAATGGCCCTAAGGCATTTATCCAACCCAAAAGTGAGCATCATTTCCCTTATATATATATCATGGCATGAAGAACAAATCTCTCTCTCTCACCCATTCCAAATTTTCGGCCACCATAGGAAGAACACCAAAGGATTTCCAATTTTTGTCAAGTTTAATTTTCAAGGTAAGTTTTAAGGTTTTCAAGTATGTAGAATTCAATTCTAGTATCAATTTTAAGTATTTAAATATCTATTGGAAGATTGGAAATTAGGGTTCTTATGGTGGATTTGGGGAAAATCTATGTAGTGATGATATTAATTAATTAAATGAAAGAATCAAGGTTTCTAAGGTTTAATAAGGTTAGATTAGGGTTTAGTTTGAAAAGAAATGGAGGATAGCTTATTGTTTTAAATTGCTAAGGTTTATGTTTAAGGGTGTGTTCTTGAATTTCTTGAAGGAGAAACAAAGATTAAGGAAGGAGAAGAAGGAAAAGCAAAGGGGAAGTAAAAGAACAAGGTTTGGTACTTTACCATAAAAGAAATTTTATTTTTCTTACAAACTTTGGTTTATGGAATTTTTGATGTTGATGCTTAAATGTATTGATTGAGTTTAAATTAAATGTTTGAGTTATGTTCTTGGTTTCTTATGGCAATTGAGTTGGTTAAATTTAATTTAAACCAAGTGTTTTGAGAAAAATTTTGGCAAGTTGATTTAATGAACTTTAATTAGTTGATTTAAGTTAAACATGCAAAAGTTGTCAAAGGGAAGAGTTTGAATCTTCACTTTATCATTAAAGAAGCCTTCATATTGATTTGAAAAAGAAAAATAAACTATCCCATGTATTTCATATGTTTGGGCCGAAATGGTTCCAAAATGAAAGATTTCTGGACTCTTTTTGTGGCAGCTGTTTGAGGTAGCAAATGAATGAATTTTTCAATGAAATTTTACGTGTAATTAGTCAACATATGAAATAAGTTTTCTGCAAAATTTCATCCAAAAATAAGATCATTAACCTGGTCAAATACATGACTGAAACGGACTGAAATTTTGACGAAAATCCAGATTTTACTATTCATTTGGTCATGCCATTTTGCGTTGCAGATTTTACGTGCCGCAATACTATTCATTTGGTCAATTTGTGATCTTTTGAGAAATGCTTTGAAATGTTTGATATGTTTATTGTTGATGTTAAATATGTGAAAAAGGGTAATGGTTTGACTAAAGAATGTGGTGTGTGGCGTAAATGGCAAAGTGCAACGGAAATTAAAATAATTTCTCGAGTCATTCTAAAATGAAGTTTGAGATTTAAATTGAATCGTTTTAACCTTTATGCTCTAGTGGGTAGTTGGGAGTGGTAGATAAGGGTATGGTGCACTATACTAACTTATGCAGTACTGCCACTTATTGTGTTAGATACACCCCGGCGGTTACCTTCGGGTATAGGCCGTGGAGCGGAGATGTTGTGAAATTGTGATTGGAATGCTCCGGCGGTTACCTACGGGTATAGGCCATAGAGCGGAATTGGTTATAACCATGGTGGTGAGGGCCACTGCCTTATCTCTATGGTTCCTTATATGCCAGTAGAGCCTGGGCCAAAGTCCTGTTTTTCTAAAACTATGTACTGCAATATGAGTTTGAATTATGGTTTACATTTGTTGAAAGTATATTTACACTGAATGGACAATAACTTCCATTGGTTTAATGTTGGTTGATTTTTTTATTTAATTATTTCCTTTTAGTTCAAATGCTTTGATGTTTTACTTATATTTTCATCGGTAAAGTACCCACTGAGCGTCATTACTCAGCGAGTTGAATTTTCTTGACTCGTAGGTTCGGAGCAGTAGATTTTGGTGATTAGCATCAAGCAGCACAGCACAGCGCAGCACCTCAGAGTAGCCTTTCATTTCCTATATTATGAGTTGGCTAGTTGTGGCATGTATATGAAAATATAATATTCATAATTTCTATGTTATGCTATACGTTAGTAGTATGTATTAATAAGAAACCTCTACTTTAGTTTGTATTAGAAGTGTGAATTCTTCTTGCAGGTTTATAATTGAGGTTATAAGGTGGATTCATTGGGAGTGTATTGAAACTGATTGTATTCGCATTGGTTTGTGTAAAAAGGTTTTCAAAAATCAGAAAAATCAGTTTTGTCGACACTTGGGACCCAGTTTCTAGGCGAACCTCTGGCAAAATTTCTGTAAAACTGGAACTAAAACTAGACTAAGTAAAATTGGTAACAACATTAGGCTAGTGTACCGCCTCTACTCGGCTTACACACGTAGGCCGGGAAGGGGTGTTACAATTTTGATATCAGAGCTCCGGTTTAGCCGCTTCTGGGTAATCCAACATAGGAGGATGTACGTTTTATGTCGGGAGTGGCCATTATCGACGTAAAATGAGATATCCTATAGTAAATAGGAGATAAAAAGTAGGCATCATTTAGGAAGGAAATATAGGAAAATAAATAAGGGTATGTTTGCATATATTTGATTAAGTTTTTTGTCTTTATATACATGCCACATAGAGTTTAATAGTGCTGCTGAGCTGTGCTGTTTTTGACTGTGAGTTATGTGTTAGAATATAGATGTTGCGAGAGTCCTCTCAAAGAGCCATAGAGGAGGAAGTTGAATCTCGAGCGTCACATATTGTAGAGACACATGTATCTGAAACACCGGAGGCTGAGCAACTCCCAGCGGGAGCTCCTCTTCCGAATGAGATGTTACAACAGATGGTCGTAGCACTGTGATAGATAGCGGGCGTTGCCCCGGCACCAGCGCTAGTGCCAGCACCCGCTCCTACTGTAGGAGGGGAAAGGAAACCCCCGATCGAAAAGATAAGAAAGTACGGGGCGAAGGAGTTTAGGGCTCGAAGGGACGATGATTCTTCTATAGCTGAGTATTGGCTGGAAGGAACAGTACGAGCCCTAGATCCGTTACAGTGTACTCCAGAGGAGCGAGTGGTATGTGCTACTTCCTTATTAGTGGAAGAAGCATATATATGGTGGGACACAGTTCAACAATGAGTTCCACCGGAACAGAGGACATGGGATTTCTTTGTGAATGAGTTCAAGAGGAAGTTTATATCGGAGGCGTACCTACGGCCTCACCAATCCTCGCAACCAGTGCCTCGCAGTTCGCAGTTTATCTCTAACGCTTGAAATTTGGCCAGCGAAATTTTTCCAACGCAAATTTTTTTTTCCGAAACCAAATTCTATTTTGTTTCAGTTTCTTTTCCTAATTAATTTTAGTTTCCTTAAACAATTAGAATTAATCTTATAAATTTCCCTATAAATAAAACTTTAAAAGACAGAAAAAAGGGACTGGAACTTGGAGATCGGATAGTGGGGCTTTAATTAGGTGATTGAAACTTGGATTACAGAAAATCCTAGCAATCAACAATTAATCAAAGGCAGCAACCTTGTCTTTGTCCTTGTTCATCTAGAAAATAATTTTTGGTGGAACCAACGAACGAAGGTTTGAATCTCTATTTTCTTTATTTATTTCTTTACAGTAGCTTCATCACTCAAATTGAATAAATTGATTCTTCTGTTTCTTCTAAAACTTAAGAACCCTAATTTGTTTCTTCTAAAACCTTAAGAACCCTAAAAAATACTCTTCTATTTTCAAAAAGCTTAAGAACCCTAATTCGTTTCTTCCATTTTCAAAAACCTTAAATCGTTTCTCCTTGTAGACCCTTAATTTTTGACCCAGTCTGGTCCAATATATTTTATTTAGTCCAAAATAATTTTTATGTTATCTTAATTAAATAATATTTGTTTTAGTATTTATTTTTTATAATTATTATAATAATAATAAATAAATAAATAAAAATTGACGACGAAAAAATCGGCGACGAAAAAATTCATCGCCGAAAACAATGGACGAAATTGCCTTTGGTCATTTCACCCGTAGGAACTTCCTGCGGGTGAAATGGCCCGGATGGCGAAATGACCTGGAGCCCGCTCCTCGCAATTTTTTGCCAGAGCTTGTAGCCCCTTGCAGCCCGACGCAGTTTTTGCCAGCAAAATATTTCCGATGCAATTTTTTTCGAAACCAAATTCTATTTGGTTTCGGTTTTCTTTTCCTAAGTAAATACAGTTTCCATAAACAATTAAAATTAATCATCTAAATTTCTTATAAATAAGACTAAAAAACACAGGAAAAAGGGAGAGAAATCAGACTTTGGACTGGGACTTGGATTCTGAATTGGAACTTTACAAATTGATCAAACTTTTTAGGAGAGAATAAGCAAGCAATCAATCTATCAAAGGCAGCAACCTTGCCTTTGTCCTTTTTCATCCAAGAAGCAATTTTTGGTAGAACCAACAAACGAAGGTTTGAATCTTTAATTTCTTTTTATTTCTTATAGTAGCTTCGTTCTTTATTTGATTCATAAGATTATACACTCAAAACTTCAATATTTGAAGATGTAATAATTTGATCTTCATTTCCAAAAACCTTAAATTATTTCATCTATTTCTAGTTACCTTAAAAAACCTTAATTTGTTTCTTTATTTTTCAAAAATCTTAAAACGTTCCTTTTATTTCTTTTAAAACTCAAGAACCCAAATTTTATTTCTTCTAAAATTTAAAAACCTAAATTGATCCTTTTATTTCTAAAAACCCTAAAAAAATACTTTCTGTTTCCAAAAATCTTAAATCATCTTGCCTATTTCCAAAAACTTTATAAACTCTAAACTATTTTCTTCAATTCCAAAACCAAGATAGTAACCCCAAACTAGCTATTCTAAACCCTAAGTTTTCTTAAACCCTAATTCCCTTAAGACCTTAAACCCTAGTTTTCCTAAACCCTAATCCTTAAAACCATAAAACCTTAAAATCTTATTAACCTAAACATTCAAACTTAATATAGTAAATCCAAAATAATAATCTAGTAACCGTGAGTCCTAAATTCAAATGTTTTAAAGTATCCAAACCCTAATTTCATGATTTTACCCCTCAAGCCCTAATTTGATTATTCAAAGAACCTTATCAATCTCTTAAATTATAAAACCTTAATCCATTTTAATTCCCTTAAAACTTATAGTAGCCTAAACCAATAAATTCAAAAACCCTAAATATTAATTAAAGAACTTTAAATGAGAAACAGTAACCCTAATTTGTATCTTGACTTACTTTATTTTTAGATTTAATTATATAGTTTATTATATACTTTGATTTATTTAAATTATCATGGATGAATATTTATATTTTGATTGATGTTTAATATCTTTGATGAATGATTTATTTATGATGAATGGTTATTTACCTTTATCGATTTATTTTGATTTTCGAATGTTGTAAGAGGTATATTTCCACTTTGTAGGTACCTCATTAATTAATTTCTATGTAATTTAAATTGCTTTTATATTTTAGACCAATGTAAAGGACATGTTTCTACCTCATGGTGGGTGTCCTATTTAGCTTAGACATGGATGATGTAAGGGATTGATTCCATCTTCGGATGGGTGTCCATTCATTTGTTTTGCTTGGACATTGTTTTGATTTTTAATATATCGATGCTTTATTTCAATTGTTGCATGTATTATGGATAATATTGTTATATTTAATAATTTTATAATATTAGGACCTGTAAAGGAGGCCGGTTCTAATGAACCGGACGTTGTGGAGGTGCTGGGCCATTTCTCGCCTTCCCACACGTACCCAACTTTCTGAAAACATTAGGGGGGGATTCCTTAGGAATCGAGTCATCCACCCCTTTCTTTTTCCCGGCCTGTTCGGGTGGCGACTCCATTTTCTCCGGACTTAGTTCCGAGTTCTCTAAGGCCCCGATCCTAAACAGTGTCGAAGTCGCAAGAACCATTCCACTGTGAGCGAGGATTTTTGCCCCCACTCCCGGTGGAATGGTTCTTGCGACTTCGAACTTTTTGCTCATTCTAGCCCGCTAGATATGCCATCTCATCCGCAGGGCATTGATATGAATTACTTGGTGAGTTTTCTTATTCCATGGTAATTTATGCTATATGTATGCATGGTTATGTTTTTTCTTACCTTTTTCCTTTCTGGCTCACAGCGGATGCTTGAAGAACAAAATAAGAATCTTCAAGAAGAGTTGGCCGCAAGTCGTCAGCAGGCTTCTCATTTTGAAAATTTGTATCATCAATCAGAACAAAATTTCTGAGTCTTTCGATTTCAGGGGATGAGGGATCCTAGCTCTTCTTCATCAAGAGGCCCCAAATTGATGACCATGAGATCCTTTCGTCAACTTCCGATGAAGACCATGACAGATCGAAACTCCAAGGTAATTTAGTTTGATTAGGGAGGACTCGGGATGAGTGATTTGCCCCCTCCTCCAACAGGCGATGATTATTTAGAGCTGTATTTGATGACCTACCAGCACGTTCTTAGTAATGTATAAATTGTATCAATGGTATGAACATTGTACAATAAGCATAAAAATAATAATACATAATTTCTGCCTTTACTGTAAGTAACTTTTTTTTCATCATTTTTTATTTATTTTATTATTTATTTTTATTACCGCACCACAATTATTACACTTTCTTTTTCATATATACACATTACACAGCATCACCACAAAAGCCAAATGCAACATGGTAAACTAAATTCGTCGCTAATTCTTTTCATTATTCCACACGGTCTCGCCCCTTTTCCCATCACCTTTTCCTTATCAATTTTGGAAAAGCTTGTTTCCTCTATATAAATCACCTTTAATGCCTAATTTCATACAGAAGCCAAAATATTTTCCATTTCAACGTAAAAACTCCTTTAACAATTTTGATTTTTCTTCATTCATCCACCATAACCGAACTTCATTTAAAGAAGATAAAATTTCTATTTAAGAATATGGATGCCATTCATTAGAAGCAAATTTCGTGGTCAAAACTTGATGTTTTAAACTATTTTCAAAATGTTAAATTGGACCACTCCTTACATGCCATGGCTTCCTTTTGGAATGGTAATTCTAGGACATTTAAAATTAATGGCTTTGAAATTTGTCCCTTGATTGAAGAATTTGAGGCCATCCTTGGATATCCAAATAATCAACAAATGGCATTACCCACATTGATTTCCAAAACTCAATAGAAGATGCAGATGTTATTTCAAATTCCAAAACCTGAAGTTCTTCAGTTGATGAGAGGTGAAAAAATTCTACTTGCTCCCTTTATTGATTTTTGCCTCTCTCATTTGGCTCCTACTAAGGCATGGGGACGCATGCTCTGTCTTTGCTTGCTTAGCAAATTCTTGCTTGTTTCTTCTGACGATGATATTAATCCACGGGTATTGGATATTATGGACCAAATGGAAGGAGGCTTATCGCCGGTACCTGTGATCTTAGCCGAGACTTTAGTTTGATTAGACCGACTTAAATCAGGATTGTCAAAGAGATTGACTGGGCCTCCATTGCTGCTTCAGGTAATTACCTAAACTTCCCTTTCGGATTTTCAATTTAGATTTTTTTTCTTCTTTTCTTTATTGCTCTAATTTTTGCCTAGTCCGCCCACGTGGGTTTTCAGAACTAGCGAGCTGTCTTAATTTTTGCCTAAGCTGCCCTTGCGGGTTTTCAACATAGCGGACCCTTTTTTATTATATATTTTTTATATTGCTCTACTTTTGCCTAGTCTGCCCATATGGGTTTTCAGAGCTAGCGAGCTGTCCTAATTTTTGCCTAAGCTACCCTTATGGGTTTTCAACTTAGTGGACCTTTTTTTTTATGTTTATTTAATTTCCCTCGCAGATTTGGCTTCAGGAGCGTCTTTGTTTGCTTGATACTCCATCCATGGATTTTTCCAGATATCTGCTACATCATCATTCTTCTAGAAAACTATGCCATCCTGCTTCTTCATATGCTGACTGGGTTGACTAGATCTACTCACGCACTGAAGTCAACATCCGTTGGTCGGTACCTTGGAGGAAGATTTCTCATATCACCATGCGGACATACTTGATGTATGTTCCCCTTTCTATTCTTCGTCAAGGTACATGCTATGAACCTTGCCGACTTGGCCGTCAATACAAAGCTGAGCCTTGTGATTTTGACTTTACTCCCGATTTAGACATGCCTTGCTTGATTGAATCCTACTTGGATCGGCTGAGGCAAAGCTGGCCTGCATGTTACACTTATTGTCTGCCATAGATTTTGCATTTATCAATTCAAAAAGTGTATTGTTAGGATGAAAAATAATTAAAGTAATAAAAGATGCTTCTTTTCCATTTAAATTTGTCATCACCTTTTGTTATTGTGTTTATTTATTTCATCCATATCTGGTCAAATACTTATAACAATGTATATAGAACAATTTTAACGTTAATTATGTTTTATTAAATTGGAGAACAACCAAACATAAAGTCAACATACACAAGATTACTCCTGTTGCCAACTAGCCCTTTCAAGTTTTCTAATTGATGATTTTCTCTCATTTAGCCCTAATTGTTGCCTAGTCCGCCCTTTTGGGTTTTCAAAACTAGTGGACTGCTCTAACTTTTTCCTAGGCTACCCTTTTTGGGTTTTCAACCTAGCGAGCTCTTTATATATATATATATATATCATACATAAAACTTCTTCAACTTGTCAATGTTCACTAGCTCACTAAACTCATTCCCGTCCATGTCTGATAACTTCACCGCACCTTTGTTCATGACTTGTTTCACGACATATGGCCCTTCCCAGCTAGGACTAAACTTCCCTCTTGGATCAAATATGTTAGGCTTACATTGTTTCAACACCAAATCCCTGACTTTGAGTTTTTTGATCTTAACCCTTCTATTGTAGGCCTGAGCTATCTTCTTTTGATACAGTTGGTGATGATATAGTGCCTTTAACCTTCTCTCTTCTAGTAAAGCTAACTGCGTGTATCTGCTCACTACCCATTCCGTTTCAGGCAGTTCAGCTTCCAAGACCACTCTTAATGACTTGATCTCAATTTCAATTGGCAATACTGCTTCCATCCCAAAAACCAAAGTGAACAGTGTCATTCCAGTAGGTGTTCGCACACTTGTCCCATATCCCCATAAAGCAAAGGGAGCATCTTTGACCAATCCCTGTAAGTCTTGGTCATTTTGGATAGAATTTGCTTAATTTTCTTGTTCTTCACGCAAGCGCGAATTTCTTCTCTTTGAAAAATTACTGGAACTTTCTCAAGCAATGGGCCTTCTATGCCCCTCTGGTTTGATATCTTCTTTTGATTATTTACTTCACAAGGTATTTGCTGTTCACTTTGAAAAGGAATAGACAATACAAGACAAGAAAGTGCGATGTGATATGCTCATGTATTTGCATGAATAATACTTACAATGGTTCCATTGACTCGCAGACCGAGATTATCAGCTGAAATGCTCTCACGGATTTCTTTCAGATGCCCGTTCAATTCTTGCAGTGGAATTACAAGATGCTTCACATTTATGGCTTTCATCTTCGAGATGTTGAAAATATGAGTGGTGGAGACCCCAAGCCACAGAGTCAGGGATACATCCATTTTAAACTATATTTCAGCATGTCAGTTGGTAGCAATAACTATTTACTTTGACAAATGTGTCCTTTAAGGTTCGATAGTTCAACAAACTCCCCTTAACTTGAAGGATTCATATGACAAAAATATTTTTGCATTTTTTGAATTTTGATTTTGAAATCAAATGTTGGCTTTGCCAAATCAATGTCAATGTGCCTCAGGACTTGATTTTTCCAAATTAACATATCTATAATATGACAACCCTGGTTATCGTACTAAACTCGAGAATCATTTTTATTTAAGCAAGAATTGTTGCACTTCAAATAGGCACATACACATTACTTGGCCAAAGGTCTCATTGAGTTTAAATATTGTCTATCTCATATGCATGCTTATTCAAACTATCTCCACTAATAGACTCTACCTACCAAGAGAGATCAACGAGTCTTTGATAGGCTTGAAATGGGGTCTATAAGGGACACAGGTTTAAATGAAGGCCATTTTGAGATTGGAGCTAATATGACACAATGGACAAACCTTCATACTATAAATTTCTTGTTTGTACTTTAGGCAGCTGGGAGCAATTTTGCTAGACTCAAAATTCTTCCTATCTTCTTGGCATTAATCTGGATCTTGATTAGGACAGTCTTTGCCCTTGCAAAAAGTTTGGTATCCAAATTAGCTTCTTTTCTTCTTCTACCTTATCTTTCTTTTTATTTTTCTTACTCTTCCCTTTTTTGAGCATTTTATCATTTTGTCTTTTTTCCTTATAGGACTATCAAGTGAAGAACTTTTAGGAACTGGATCGTCTTTTCCCTTTTTCTTTGATTTTGATTGAATCTTTGGTTGGGTTGGACCAATTCAAGTCAAAATGTCCTTATGAACCAAATGGAAGTGTTTCGCTACTTTAGGTAAAAGAGAACTCAGTTGGCTTTCTGAACCGCATTTTTAGGTTTTATCTTTCTTTCTTTGTTGCCCCCCAGTGGGTATTCTCTTTCCTCCAAAAATTACCTTATAGTGTCATACCACGCATCATGGTCTATATCAGTTTCCATGATTGTTTCATATTCATAGCAAGGAGTTGATGAACTGGTCAAGATCAGAGGCTTATGAAATAAGCTGACAGGTTTTCCCATACCGAAGCCAATGTGGCTAGGGCATCAGCCATCTGATTTTCTTCTCTTGATAGGTGTACAAATCTACACTCCTTAAAGTTCTTCTTCAATTTGGTCAAGTAATGGTGGTATGGTTTTAATTTTTCTTCTTTCAACTCCCACTGTACATTTACTTGGGATACTACTAGCAATGAATTGTCAAAAACATTCACCTTATCCACCTTCATAATCATTAGGGTTTCCAAACCAAAAATACAAGCCTCGTACTCTACCATATTATTGGTTGCCCTAAATTTCAACTTTTTGGCTAAAGGGATAAGTTCCCCTTTGGGCGATTCTAGTATAACTCCCAAAAATGCTCCTTTCCTATTTATTGCTCCATCAAAATACATTTTCCACCCTTGTACTTCAATTGCTTTAAAATGTTCATCAAAAAATTCCAAGATTACCTCTTCGCTTTTTAGTAATGTTTGTTGGGCTAGGAATTCTGCCACCGCTCCACCTTTGATTGTTTTCCTTGTTACATACTCAATCTCAAATTCTTCTAATATTATCAACCATCGACCATATTTCCCAATCAAAGAGGGTGTCTCCCTTATGTACTTCATTGGATCCAACCTGGAAATTGCTTGCACACTATATGATTGAAAGTAGTGCCGCAACTTCTTAGAAGACCAAACCATGGCTATACAAATCTTTTCAATGATACTATACTTAATTTCATAAGGTAGGAGCTTTCTACTCAAATAGTAAACTGCATGCTCAATCCCTGACTCATCTGCTTGGGCTAGCATGGCTCCTATCGACTCTTCTTCTATTGCTAAGTATAGTAATAGAGGTTTGCTGGGTTTAGGTGGTTTTAAAATAGGTGGATTCAACAAATACTCTTTTATTCGCTCAAAGGCCTTTTGACATTCTTCATTCCATACGACCAACTGATTCTTTTTAAGCAATTTAAAGATAGGCTCACAAATTGTTGTGAGTTTTTCTATGAATCTGCTAATGTATTGTAATTTACTAATAAATCCCCAAACTTCTCTCTCCGTCTTAGGGGCTGGCATATCCCTGCTTGCTTTAACTTTGTCAGGATCAATCTCAATGCCATTCAGACCAATCACATGTCCTAATAATTTACCTGAGGTAACACTGAACACACACTTCTTCGGGTTCAATCTTAGCTTATATTTCAATGCTCTATCGAAGAATAACTCTAAGTTTTGGAAGTGTTGTTCCATTGTGTCCGATTTCACCATCATATCATCAACATATACATCTCTTTGTGCATCATTTCATGAAATAAATTTATTGGCCATCCTTTCATAGGTTGCTCTAGCATTCTTTAAGCCGAACGACATCACCCTATAACAAAATATAGCCCATGTAGTAATGAAAGCAGTTGTGACTTTATCCTCTTGGGCCATTAACACTTGGTTGTATTCGAAAAATCCATCTACAAATGAGTGTAGCAAGCTAGAGGTTGCACTATCAATGAGAACATCTATATGAGGTAAAGGAAAATCATCTTTAGGGGAAGCCTTTTTCAAATCTCTATAGTCCACACAGACCCTTATTCTTTCATTTTCCTTTGGCACGGGTACTATGTTGTCTAACCAATCTGGATATTCTATCACTTCAAGGAACTTCACTTGTATTTGCTTAGTAACCTCTTCTTTAACCAATTCAGCCCACTCAGGCCTTAATCGCCTGAGCTTTTGTTTGACAGGTTTCATGTGAGTGTAAGTAGGAATATGATGCTCGACTATGTCTCGATCTATTCCAGGCATATCCTCATAAGACCAAGTAAACACTTCTTCATATTTTTTTGAATATTTTTTCAAATCTCTCTCTCTCATCAGGATTAAGGTTGGATGCTATGCTAATGTTTTTAGGATTTTCGGTTGTTCCCAAATTTAATGATTGTGTGTTAACAGAATTAATATTAAAGATGCTCATTTAACTGTTATTTGAATGTATGCAACCATCAGGAGAAACATCACACAAGCAAGCAAAATCATACTTTATTGCATTCATTTTGGAAAAGAAAACATCATCATCCTCATACAAAGCAGACAAAGTAAAATCAAAATCAAGATCATTATTCTCAAAATCAAAAGGCAGGATGTCTTCAAACTTTTCTTCAACCAGGGCAGCAATCTCCTCCGGAGTCTTCTTGGTTTTCAGGACAGCTTCATTCTTCTCTTTTGGATTGGGTTCTTTGTTGGCTGACAGGGTGAGCTCTTTCTTCACTTGCTCCACTAGTTCGGTCACATCTGTAAAAATTTCAAAACCCGGGATCAACTTTCCCATGAACATGATTGGCTCGGGCTTTCCTTGGAGTGGTCCAATGTCTGGAGCTTTGACAAAGATCTCTTCAAGGGACGGGAAGCTCATCTTCTCACTCTTCTTTGGCTGGACATAAATGTTGCCTTCGTCATATCCCAACCCTTTCTTGGAAGTTTGAGTTTTAAAATCTGGTAGCTTTGTCAAACCGGCCTTACCCTTTCCAAGACTAGCTCCTGGAAGGTAGTTCATATTCTTCATCATATTCAAGACTTTGGAGTCTACTGTTTCATCATCAGAAATTGCAGCTACTTAGAAACCATTGAGAGGCCTCTCAATCATTAGAGCATTAACAATCTCATTATCTTTAGCTTCGATGACCACTGTCTCATCTCCATTGGGGAACTTGATCTTTTGATGAAGGGTGGAAGGAACTCCACCAAGAGGATGAAACCATGGTCGCCCCAAGAGCAAGGCGAAGGTAACCGGTATGTCTAAAACAACAAATTCAACAATAGATTGAATTGGACCAACCTTGACAGAAGCTTTGAAAGTTCCTTCGGCCTGTCTCTTAGTGTTGTCATAAGCCCGAATTGTTACCTCGGTCGGGTTTAGATCCCTTGTTGACGTGGCTAGCTTTGGCAATATCTTAAGTGGGCAAACATTTATGGCGGATACATCATCGACCATTACATGGAGTCCTCTTCCCCTTGACTTATATTTTCATAAAGAGAGGGCGAATGTGATCTCTCCCTGTAAACCCTTAATTTGACCCAGTCCGGTCCAATATATTTTAATTAGTCCAAAATAATTTTTGTGTTGTCTAATATATTTTTTAGTCCAAAAAATAATTTTTGTTATTTTAAGTCAGTAATATTTGCATCAAAAATAATAAATAATAAAAATAAATAATAAAAATAAAAATAAAAATAAAAGAGTCGGATTGGCCGAAGGCCATTTCGCTCGCAGGAAAAACCTGGGAGCGAAATGGCCCAGGCCATTTTGCCAGAAGATTTTTTCTGCGAGCAAAATGGCCCAGGCCATTTCGCCCTGCGGCAGCTTTTTTGCTAGCGCAATTTTTCCGCAGCAGTTTTTTTTCACCAGCGAAATTTTCCGTTGCAAATTTTCCAAAACCTAATACAATTAGGTTTCGATTTCCTTTTCTTATTAAATATTGTATGCCGTGAGTAACTAGGAAAAACCATGAAAAAACTTCTATAAATAAGGAGGCAGAGAGAGGGAAAAGGGAATCAGAATTGGGGACAATAATTGGGAGAGTTTGGAAACCTAATTTGTGAAGGAAAACTTTAATCAAATCTGACTTTTTGAGAGATGAAGAAGCAAAGCATAAACAAATCATTAAAGGCAGCAACTGCCTTTGTTTTTGTTCATCCAAGAAGAATTATTTTTTGGAGGAACCATCAAAAGGAGGTATGTATTAAATTCTTTTGTTATATTTTTTTACAGTAGCTAAAACTAGAAAATTTGAATCTCTAAATCAAAAACCCTAGAACATTAATTTAGCTTTTCTAAAGTTAAAAACACTCATTCGTTGCTTTATTTTCCAAAGAATTTAAAGTTATTAATTTTTACTTCTTCAAAACTCAAAAACCCTAATTTACTTTCCAAATTATCAAAACCCTTAAATTATGTTCTGTTACTTTCCAAAAGCCTTCAAAACTACTTTTTTGCTTTTATAAACTTTAAATCGTTTGTTTATTTTCATAAAACTTCATATAAGCATCAAATTGATTTTCAAACCCTAAAAGCTTTATGCATTCACTGAGACCCTAAATCAAAAACACTAAAACCCTAATTCAGCTCCGAAACTAAAATAACAAACCCTAACCCCTTTAAACCTTTAAACTCTAATTTTTTTTAAACCCTAATCCTTTAAAACCTTAAAAATCATATAAACACAAATATGTTAATTTTACACAGTAAGCTTGAAATCATCATTTAAAACCACAAATCAAAAGTATTTTAAAGTGTCCAAAACCCTAGTTTCATGATTTCACCATTCAAACCTTAATTTGGTTAATCAAAGCGTCTTACCAACCTTTTAAAAACATAAAATCCTTAATCTATTTTAATTCTTTAAAAAGTCACAGTACCTTGAACCCATGAAAATCCAAAACCCTAAACACATGAAATAAAGGATCCTAAATGGAAACAGTAGCTATAACTTAGATTTTTTATTTGCCTTATTCAATTCTATATTTGATTATGAATTGATTTATTTTATATGCTTTAATTTATTTAAGTTCAATACTTGTTTTATTTAATTTATAATGGATGGATGTTTATTTTCCATTGATATTTAATACTTTTAATGAATGATTTATTTATGATGAATGATTATTTACTTTTATCAATTTATTTAAGTTTCTAAATATTGTAAGAGGTATGTTTCTACTTGGTGGGTACCTCATTAATTAAATATCACGTAATTTAATTAACTTTTCTATTTTAGAACCTATGTAAAGGGCATGTTTCTACCTTTCGGTGGGTGTCCTATTTAGGCATGTGATGTAAGGACATGTTTCCATCTTCGGATGGGTGTCCATTTATTTGTTTTACTTGGACATTGCTTTGATTTTAATATATTGATGCTTTCTTTTAATTATTGTGTGTAATATGGATAATGTTGTTATATTTAAGAATTTTATAATATTAAGACCTGTAAAGGAGGCCGGTTCCAATGAACCAAGCGTTATGGGGGCGCTGGGCCATTTCTCACCTTCCCCACACGTACCCAACTTTCCGAACCCATTAGGGGTTTAGGGATTCCTTAGTAATCGAGTCATCCACCCCCTTCTTTTTCCTGGCCCGTCCGGGTGGCGACTCCATTTTCTCCGGACTTAGGTCCGTGTTCTCTAAGGCCCCGACCCTAAGCATTGCTGAATCGCAAGAACCATTCCACTGGGAGCGGGGGAAAAATCCTCGCTCACACTTCCCTCCTCCGGTAAGTCCGCATCTGAAAAAGAAACTGCTCCCATATTAACTTCACTCTTTTCTTGAACATCTTCACACTTCATTACCCCCTCCAATTTTTATGAAGTTGATCAGCTCCTCCGGTGTTGTGGAGGTAGAAATTGGCATACTAGCTAAGGCTTTGGCCATAGTTTCTCGGTGCTTTTTAGAAGTACCTAATAAGTCCCAAATGCTAACACTTGCTTGGGTTCTTTTCAATTGCTTGAGCACAACATCATCTTCCTCTTCTTTATTTTATACTTCAACTTCCTTTCCCTTATTGGTTTCTACCTCCTTAGGTGGTAGCCATGCATAAGGCTTACCGGATCTAGTGTTCATTACTTCATCTTCTTCGGGCTCAGACCAAGTCGACTCCTCCTTCTTAGATGCAAGATCATCATCACTATCGCTTGAATCCCAAAACCCATTGAAAACACAAATTGTTACTTCTTTACCCATAATAACTTGTTTAATTTCACCAAATACCTCCTCTTCTTTGGTTGCTTCTCCACCCACATCTTGAAAAGAAGACATGACAAAATCTTCATGCAAACCTCCTCCAATCATAAAGGTTGCCGGCGGTGGTACCCTATTGAACTTTGGTAATGGGTTGTCTTTGGTGTTTGGCTTGTTGGGCTCGGGTAGCTTCCCATTATCAATTAGATTTTGGATCTAATGTCTCAACCATACACATCTATCCATGTCATGCCCTTGCATTTGGTGAAATTGACAAAATGCTTTAGTGTTGAAATTAGGTGGGAGAGGGTTAGGTAAAGGACGAGGATATAAGGGTTGTAGCAATCCCTTTCCTTGAAGCTTATTGAGAACCCAAGACATCGGCTTCCCTAATTTTGAAAACTGTCTCCTTGTTCCTTTGTTAGTAGCTTTAACACCGACTGCCTTTTGCATGCTTTGGCTACCAGACTGATAGTTTCCTTTCTCGTTCCTTCTTGTTGGAAAATGGTTCTTCTCTCTTTCCCATTCTTAAATTTGCAAACCCCCTTGGAGAAGGTCTTTAAAATCGCGGATGAGTGTATGAGACATCCTCTCACGAAGACTAGGCAACACCCCTCTCGCAATCATCCTTATTTGATCGGATTCATCGGGCCTCTTCTTGAGTAAAGCGGCCTTGTTTCTCCATCTCTTCACATAATCCACAAAATTCTCCTTCAACCTTTGCCTAATGGACTCAACTTCCATTAAGGTAACTTCCATCTTGACATTATATCTATATTGTTGGATGAAGGCCTTGTATAGCATGTCCCAATCTTTTTTAGTACATTCCTCTAAGGTGTTGAACCAATTTTGGATAACATAATCCAATGAGAGCATAAAGTACCTTAGAGTTTGAGCCTTAGTAGCTCGGGCTGACTGCATAGCAGTGATATACTTATTCACATGGAGGTGAGGATTTCTGGTTCATCGAACTTTACAAAAGATGGCATTTTGAACTTATACGAAACTTCTTCATCTAGCTCAAATAATTTGTCAACATCGGATATTTCTTTGGTCTTTAGTTTCTTCTCAAATTTCTTTTCTAAATCATCAATCATTTTCTCAACATCAGAAGCTTCAGTTTTCTCCATAGTTGACCTTTCAACAATCTTTGTCTCCTTTTTATCTTGAGGATCTTGGAAGTATTGAGCCCAATCATCATCATCATCAATGATCACCTTATCATCATCAAAACCAACTTTAGCCTTCCCCTTGTCTTTCTTGGTACTAGCAGATGCTTTGGCATTGCTTCCTAAAATTGCAGTTAGTTGATTCTTTATGGTCTCGACCATGGCCTCTTTTATTTCTTCCATCTTGGCATTGAGGGCTTCATCCACCATTCTTTGAATTTATTTGGGCTCCATTGCTTTTAGTGAGCAAGTAATTGAGTAGTTGCTAGATTCTTCACTTCCGGCGTAGGTCCGATTGTTGTAAGCTTTTGAACTGTCATAATCCAGGGCTGTGAGACAGAGAGGATCAATGATATGAGATGCGAATGTATGCATGTAAGCATGTATGCACAAACAATCAACAAAGAAAGATAATTAGGACGTTCCTTCCAACCTTATAACATCCACACACGAATGGCGAGTCTCTTTTCCTAGGTATATGGTTAACAAAATACCAACATGGGGTATCTTATTTTTGAATATTTCCCTCGAATGTTTCAACCAATAGTTATATTTTAAAAAATGGAAATCAGTTTATAATAATTCCCATTAATTAGGTTTTAATCCATTCAACCAACTATAGTAGCTTTTATGCTACATTGGATTAAAACTAAATTAAGAGGTTTATTATAAATAGATTTCTCACTTGAAAAAGCAACTAATGATTCATGCCAAAAACAAGCCCATGATTAATTATTCTTAGTATAAACTAGGCTCACAATTGATTTTTGGTATTTTGTAATTGACCTAAATAATTTGCAAGCTCTTTGTGAGAAAAGGTTGGATAAAAATAATTTTATTTCTAAGCCCATTGTGAAAAGATTTTAGAAAAAACATATTTTGGGCTTAGTATTTGGGCCATGAGCAGAAGAGTTTTTTATTTATTTTTAGAAAAGTCTTATGTCCAAAGACCATCTTGAAAAAATTTGAAAATAGTTTTGGACTTTTGTATTTTAAAGAAAAATTTATTTTGAGCTTACAATATACTTAGGTCATATTAGAAAAAAGAACAAACCAAATAAGCCATGATTTAAGCTAAGATAAATTAACCATAGTCAAACAATGTGCATTTGGAGTAAAACCCAAGGAAAGTAACTAGGCCAATTACATGAGCTTTAGTCTTTAGGTAAAAAGGCTTAGGTTCCCATAGCAAGTATATATCAATGGTACGAGGCTATGAGTGGTTATGCCATGCTCGATCTCCATACCTTGAGTGAAAGTATGGTATCCCTTACATAACACAACACGGGTAACACGGGCGTCCTAACTCACACACACGATGCAATCTAATATAATCCAATAGATAATATCATTATAAGAAAGAATAGAATAATATAAAGACCAACGGAATCAACTTCTCTTATCCCCAGTGGAGTTGCCACTGTGAGCGGGGATTTTTGCCCCCACTCCCGGTGGAATGGTTCTTGCCACTTCGACACTATTTAGGCTTGGGGCCTTAGAGAACACGGACCTAAGTCTGAGGAAAATGGAGTTCCAACCCGGACGGGCTGAGAAAAAGAAAGGGGTGGATGACTCAAATCCTAAGGAATCCCCAACTCCCTAATGGGTTTGGAAAGTTGGGTACGTGTGGGGAAGGTGAGAAATGGCCCAGCACTCCCACAACGCCTGGTTCATTGGAAACGGCCTCCTTTACAGGTCTTAATATTATAAAATTCTTAAATATAACAATATTATCCATATTAAATGCAACAATTAAAATAAAGTATCATTATATTAAAAATCAAAGCAATGTCCAAGCAAAACAAATAAATGGACACCCATCTGAAGATGGAAACATGCCCCTACATCATCCATGTCTAAACTAATAGGACACCCACCAAAAGGTAGAAACATGACCTTTACATTGGTTTAAAATATAAAAGGTATTTAAATTACATGATATTTAACTAATGAGGTTCCCACAAAGTGGAAACATACCTCTTACAACACTTGGAGATCAAAATAAATTGATAAAAGTAAATAGCCATTCATAATAATTAAATCATTCATCAAAGATATCAATCAAAATATATAATAAACATCCACCCATGATAAATTAAATAAATTAATCATTGAACATAAATAAATCAAAGCATATAATAAACTACATAATCAAATAAGGTAAGCAAAGATGCAAATTGAAGTTTACTGTTTCTCATTTAAAGTTTCTTTAATTAATATTTAGGGCTTTGGAATTTTAGCATATTAAGGTTTATAATTCTTAGTTATTGTAAAGGTTTAAGAAAATTAAAATGGATTAAGGTTTCATCAATCAAACTAGGGTTTATGAGTAACATTATGAAATTAGGATTTTAGAATATTAAAACATTAGGTTTATGATTATTAACTACTGGATTGTTGTTTTTAGGCTTACTGTGTTGAATTTTAATATTTAGATTTATAAGATTTTAAGGTTTTAAAGATTAGGGTTTAGAAAAATTAGGGTTTACGATTTTAGGGGAATTAGGGTTTAAGAGATCTTTAGGGTTTAGGTTTACTAGTTTAGGGTTTACTGTTTTTGGTTTTGAAGTTGAATTAGGGTTTTTACTGTTTCGGAGGATGTATTTGATTTTAGAATTTGAGAAAATAGTTTATAGTTTTATAAAGCTTTATGTGATTTTAAAAGCTATAAGGTAAGTTTTTAGTTTGGATATTTTTCAAAACATTTGGAATTTTGGAAAATAATTAGAAGAAAACCAGTTTATAGTTTTTTAAAAGCTTTTACAAATAAACAAAATGATTTAAGGTTTTTGGAAATAGAAAGTATTTTTTAGGGTTTTTGTAAATAGGAGACGATTTAAGGTTCTAAGCTTTAGAAGAAGTAAATTAGGGCTCTAAGGTTTTTAGAATCAAAAGAAACAGTTTAATGATTGAAGCTACTGTTAGAAAAAAAGATTAGATATTCAAACCTTCGTTTGTTGGTTCCACAAAAAATTGCTTCTTGGATGAACAAGGACAAAGGCAAGATGGCTGCCTTTGATGAATTATAAACGGCTTGCTTGTTGCTCCTCTCAAATCTGAAGTCTCAAGTTCCAGTCCAAATCCAAAGTTTTTCTCCTCAAAATCTAGTTCGATCTCTCAAAGTTTTTTTCTCCAAAAGTTTCTCCCTAAGTTCCCCTTCTGTGTTATTTTTGGTCTTATTTATAGAAAGTTTCGATGATTAATTCAACTTGTTTATGGAAACTAGCATTAATTAAGAAAAGGAAATCGAAACCAAATAGAATTTGGTTTCGAAAAAAATTGCGTCGGAAAAATTTTGCTGGCAAAAAAAAAACTGCCGCGGAAAAATTTTGTTAGCAAAAAAATTGTTGGGGAAGCTACGGGTGAAAATTGGCTAGCTGGGCGGCCAGAGGCGATTTCGCCCACAGGAAACTCCTACGGGCGAAATGGCCCAAGGCCATTTCGTCCAAACTTTTCAGCAACGAATTTTTTCGTCGCCGATTTTATTTTTATTTATTTGTTTATTATTTTTATTTTTTTATTTTTTATTAATTATAAAAAATACTAAGGCAAATATTATTTAATTAAGATAACACAAGGTTTATTTGGGACTAATTAAAATATATTGGATAATACAAAATTTATTTTCAACTAATTAAAATATATTGGACCGGACTGGGTCAAAAACTAAGGGTCTACACCATCCTTGCGGATTTTCAACCTTACGAGCCCCCTATTTTAAAATTTTTTTCTTGTGCTTACAGATTTGGCTTTAGGAGCATCTCTGCTTGCTTGACACTCCATCCATGGATTTTGCTAGATATCTGCCGCGACATCACTATGCTAGGAAACTACTCCACCCTGCTTCTTCATATGCCGACTAGGTTGACTCAATCCATTCACGCGCTGCAATCAACATCTATTGGTTAGTACCTTAGTGGAAGATTTCTCGTATCACCATTCAGACATATTTTATGTTTGTTCCTCTTGCTATTCTTCACCGAGGTATTGGCTATGATCCTCTCCAGCTTGACCGTCAGTATGGAGCCGAGCCTCGAGGTTCTGAGTTTACTCCTGATTTAGACATGCCTTGTTTGACTTAAGCCTTCTTGGATCGGCTGAAGCAAAGTTAGCTTGCATGCTACACTTATCATCTGCCATAGATTTTACATTTGTCAATTTATTTAGAAAGAATATTGTTAGGATATACAAATAATGAAAACAATAATAAGAGATGTTTCTTTTACTTTTATAATTTGTCATCACCTTTCACTATTGTGTTTATTTGTTTTATCCATATTTGGTCAAATACTTAAAATATTGCACGTAGAACAATTTTAATATTAATACTATTTTATTAAATTGGGGAATAACCAAACATAATGCGAACATACAAAAGATCATTCCTATCGCCAACTAGCCCTTTTGGGTTTTCTAATTGACAATTTTCTCTCGCTTATCCCTAATTGTTGCCTAACCAGCCCTTTCGGGTTTTCAGAACTAGCAGACTACTCTAACTTTTGCCTAGGATGCCCTTTTTGGGTTTTCAACCTAGCTAGCTCCTTTTTTTATATAAATAATACCTCTTCAACCTGTCAATGTTCACTGGCTCACTAAACTCATTCCCATCCATGGCTTGCTTTACAATATATAGTCCTTCCCAACTAGGCCTAAATTTTCCTCTTGCATCAGAGACAATAGGCTTACATTACTTCAACACTAAGTCACTGACTCTAAACTTTCTAACCCTAACAATTCTATTATAGGCCCGAGCTATCTTTCTTTGATATAGCTACTGATGATACCTCCTCTCAACTAATAGAGCTATCTGTGTGTATCTGCTCACTACCCACTCTGTCTTAGGCAATTCAGCTTCTAGGACCACTCTTAACCACTTCATCTCTATCTTAATTGGCAACACTACTTCCATCCCATAAACCAAAGAGAACGGTGTCATTCCAGTGGGCGTTCGCACACTTATTTTGTATCCCCATAAAGCAAAAGGAAGCATCTCCGACCAATCCCTGTATGTCTTGGTCATCTTGGACAGAATTTGCTTAATTGTCTTGTTTGTTGCTTCTACTGCACCATTAGCCTCTGGTCTATAAGTGGAGGATTGGTGATGATGGATTTGGTATTTCAAGAATAAGTTCTTAATTGTACCTTGAGACTGTACCCCATTATCAGATATCACACTGTGAGGGACCCCATACCTACAAATGAGATTCTTTTCAATAAGTCTAGCCATTTTCCTTTCCCCCAGTTTGTTGAAACATTCGCATTTTGAAAAATAATCCACTGCTACTACAATAAAATGGTGATTGTTTGAAGTCGTCAGATGTATCTCTCCTATAATGTCAATCTCCCAAGTTGCAAAAGGCCAGGGGGAAGACATAGAGCATAATTCCTCAGGAGTCATGTGATTCAGATTACCATACATCTGACATTGCTGGCATTTCTTCACAAACTCAATGCAATCTCTCTCCATAGTCAACCAATAGTAACCTTGTCAAATTATATTCTTAATGAGGGCTAAGCCACTCATGTATGGACCATAACTTCCCGCGTGTATCTCCGACATGATGAACTCAACTACAGGATTCCTCAAGCACCTCAAGTGCACCCCATTAGGCCATCTTTGATACAGCTCTCCATGAAAGGTGATGTATTGTAAGGACCATCTCCTTATGGCTCTTCTCTCTTTCCTTGTTGCCCCCAACAGGTATTCCTTATCCTCCAAAAATCACCTTATAGTGTCATACCATGCATCATGGTCTATATCAATTTCCATGGTTATCTCATATTTATTACAAGGAGTTGATGAACTGGTCAAAACCAGATGCTTAAGAAATAAGTTGATAGGATTTTCCATACCGAAGCCAATGTGGCTAGGGCATCAGCCATTTGGCTTTCTTCTCTTGGTAGGTGTATAAATCTGCACTCCGTAAAATTCTTCTTCATCATGGTCAAGTAATGGTGGTATGGTTTTAGCTTCTCATCTGTTAACTCCCACTCTCCATTTACTTGGGATACTACTAGTAATGAATTACCAAAGACTTGCACCTTATCCACCTTTATAATCATCATGGTTTCCAAACCAAAAATACATGCTTCATACTCCATCATATTATTGGTCACCCTAAACTTCAACTTCTTGGGTAAGGGATAAGCTCCCCTTCGGGTGATTCTAGTATGACTCCCAAACCTACTCCTTTCCTATTCACTGCTCCGTCGAAATACATTTTCCATCCTTGTACTTCTATGGCCTCTAAATGTTCATCAGGAAATTCCAAGACTACCTCTTCGCTATCCGATAATGGTTGTTGGACCAGGAATTCTCTCACTGCTCTACTTTTGATTGTTTTCTTAGTTACATACTTAATCTCAAATTCTTCTAATATTATCAACCATTATCCATACTTCCTGATCAAAGAGGGTGTCTCTGTAACACCCCCATATCCAATGCACACACACTACAACCACAACAATGTAGCATAAGTGCACCAAACATAGGGATGCTACGGTTTTCTTAACATTCAAAACACTTTAAAGTTGATAAAACACCCTTATCATTATACATTATAGAAAAGTAGATCATTTACTTATAAAACAAAACATATTAGTTATATATATATACATTTAAATATTACACAGCGGAAGTTATAAAATATGTACATATTTACATATTAAACATTTCTTTACAAAATATAAAGAAGTATACATGATTGGCAAGTCTGCTCTGATCTTTAAGCTCCCAAAATGGATTCTTCAAGGTCTACTCTCACTTGGTCTTGATGAACTCTCGGGTTCAACTCTATCAACTCTATTACCTGCGCGATTAAACACTATCGCGCTAAGCCAACGGCTTAGTAAGATAATCATGCTCATGATATGACTTAGTGCAATGCAATGTCATTTCTCAATCCATATTATACATGTAACATCATATATGCAAAACTAACAACATACTTTCACATTACATATCACATTTCAATATCTTTTCATATACCTCATTAGTATTCATTTAACCAATCATAATCAACACTAAACAAAGACAAGCATGGGCCCAAGACACACTAATATGCCATTCAATTTTCAGAGTTAATGCTTTGGTTTTGTTATCACATTTATCAATATCATATACCCAACTAGGCTTCAAGGATTAAGTTCAACCAAGCTTCAAGGGGAGCAAAGCATGCTAAGCTTCTACCCAACTTGGCTTCAAGAACTAACCCAACCTAGCTTCAAGGGTGGTAACATCTCAATTAGGCTTCAAGGATTCAATCCAACCTAACTTCAAGAGATTGTTACACTTATTAGGCATGCCACCAACAACCAACTTTGAAAATGGAATAACACATTAGCCACACAATTCATTTATTATTCAATTATCATTTTCATTCTCAATTCTCAACAACATTTAGGCAAACATGCCTTATTTCTTTCAATTGCAACATCATAGCCAAACACAATGGCATTGTCTCATATCATGTCTTATTTGAATTATCATTGCATCTTTGATATACATTTCAATTTCAATGTATATTACTCATGAAACACATTACCATTCACAATGCATAACATAACATTGTTCAATCTCAACAATGCAATTAGGGCAAAGAACAATTGATATGATTCACAGTTTTAGGACCTTACACATGCATTTGATTATATCATTCATTGATTCAAGTGTGTTTAAAGTGTTTAGGGTTAGGTTTAGGGACAAACCTACCCTTGGAGAACCAAAACAATGCAATTAGAACAAAGAATAAAAACCCCAACCCACACAATTGAGAGACACGGGCAGCCACTTGAGGGACACGGCCAAGCTTGTGGCCGTGTCACTCAACCCAATTGGACAGTAAGCAACACGGGCAAGGGACACGGCCAAGCTTGTGGTTGTGTCTCTTAAACCAAAACTCACAGTAGCTAACACGGCTTGGGAACACGGCCATGTCACCCAAAAACTAATCCAACACGCCCAAAATCCCTTGGCTTGGCCGTGTCACACATTGCTTTTGGCCGTGTCTCCCAAAACACAAACCCTAATATGCACAACTCTCCTCCAAATTGCACTCAAACTCATCAAACACCATATAACATGTTTCAAATGAATGGAATCAATGTTCTAAACACAAATTCTACATGTTTATCACAATAATCACCTCACAAAACATTAATATTACATTAAACACAAACCCTAAAATCCTCATCCTTTTCCATCTTTCAAACTCAACATCCACCACTTCCAACAACAATACCTATTTAAACTCTTAACTTAAAACCAATTCAACACTTGAAAACACAACACAAACACATCTCAAACACACCAAATCACAAAATCAACAAACTCTAATTCACTTTAACACCACTTCAAAATAAGTAAAGAAAACAAAAGAATACTTACCAAATAATGAAATTTCTTGAAATTCCAACTTGTTTACTTGAAATCTCCTTCAACCTTTGAGCTAAGAACATCAAAATCTTCCTTTGCTCTCTTATTTTCCTTTGCCTTTGGTGAGCCGGCCAACATCAAGAAGAAGAAGAGAAGATGATGAAGAAATCACAAAGTCAAACACTCCTTAAATACCCATCCAAAAGAAAATTACTATAATACCCTCATACACATCTTAATTCCCTTTATAATTTCTTGCCCACTTTGGTAATTTCACATGCCCTAAAAAAAATCTCCTCTTGCATTGACCAACCCTTTTGACCAATGTATATGTTATATATATCATCATATACACAACATATAAACTTGTCTTTAAACCCTATTTCTTCCTAAAACACATATACATATACTTTTCTTTCCTCAATTTAAACCCACAACAACAACAACAACAACAACAACAACAACAACATACAAAACTTCTAGGGCATGCATAGGGATATTATAATTCATCCCCTCTAAAAAGAAAATTTCGTCCTCGAAATTACCTGATATCAAAGCTGAAACAACTGCGGATATTGCTCTCGCATGGATTGTTCACTTTCCCAAGTTGCTTCTTCTTTTGCATGATTCTTCCATAGAACCTTCACCAATGGCACTCTCTTGTTTCTCAGCTCTTTCACATCATGTGCCAAGATAGCAACTGGTTCCTCTTCAAAAGTCAAATCTGGGCTCACTTCGATAGATTCAATTGGCAACACATGAGATGGATCCGATCTGTACCTCCTCAACATAGAAACATGAAATACATTATGAATACGATCCAACTCAGGTGGCAAAGCAAGTCGATACGCAACTGGCCCAATTTTTTCCAAAACTTCATATGGTCCAATAAACCGAGAACTCAATTTCCCTTTCCGACCGAACCTCAAAATTTTCTTCCAAGGAGATACCTTCAAAAATACCTTATCTCCCACATCAAACTCTATATCTCTCCTCTTCAGATCTGCATAAGACTTCTATCGGTCTGAAGCTGCTTTCAACCTGCCTCGAATCACTTTTACTTTCTCTTCAGTTTCTTGAATCAAATCAGGCCCAATTAACTTACCTTCCCCAAGTTCACTCCAACAAAGAGGTGTCCTACACCGTCTGCCATACAATGCTTCAAATGGTGCCATTACTAATGCTGGATTGGTGACTGTTGTTGTAAGCAAACTCCACAAGTGGTATAAACCTATCCCAACTTCCAGAGAAATCAATGACACAGCTTCTCAACATATCCTCAAGAATCTGTATCACCCTCTCTGACTGTCCATCTGTCTGTGGATGAAAAGCAGTGCTGAAGTGTAATCGAGAACCCAAAGCACTATGCAAACTCTTCCAAAATCTTGAAGTAAACCTGGGATCTCGATCAGACACTAAAGAAGTTGGAACACCATGCAGTTTCACAATCTCATGGATATACAACTCAGCCAACCTCTCCAAAGAGTAATCCATCCGCACCGGAAGGAAATGAGCTGTCTTAGTCAATCTATCCACAATCACCCATATGGCATCATGTTTCCTTTATGTCAATGGCAATCCAGACACAAAGTCCATTGTCACTCTTTCCCACTTCCATTCTGGCACTGACAACGGTTGAAGCAACCCGGTTGGAACTTGATGCTCTGCTTTAACCTTCTGACAAGTGAGACATTTCGATACAAACTCAGCAATGTCTCTCTTCAACCCCATCCACCAATAATGCTGTCTCAAATCATGATACATCTTCGTATTACCCGGATGCATAGCAAACATCGACTGATGAGCTTCTTCCAAAATGACCCTTTTCAAATCAGCATCATCGGGTACACACAATCTGCTCTTGAACCAGAGACTTCCATCACTCTTCACAATAAAATCTCTACCCTTTCCACTCTGACAATCCAAAACAATCTTCTGTATCTTCTTATCGGCCAACTGAGCTTCTTTGATCTGATCTAACAAAACCGGCTTCAATTGCAACTGTGCCAATAATGCACCATCAACACAAGGTACAAAACTAGCATGCAATGCTCTCAACTCAACAAGCAACGAGAGCGAGTAAACTGTTAAACCAGCTAAAGTCTTCCGACTCAAGGAATCAGCAACAACATTTGCTTTACCTGGATGATAGTCAATCAAGCAGTCGTAGTCTTTAATCAATTCTAACCATCTCCTCTGACGAAGATTGAGTTCTTTCTGGACACCCAAATACTTCAAACTCTTGTGATCAGTGTAGATGAAACATTTCTCCCCAAACAGATAGTGGCGCCAAATGTTCAATGCAAACACAATGGCAGCCAATTCCAAATCATGGGTCGGATAGTTAAGCTCATGCGGTTTCAACTGTCGAGATGCATAAGCTATAACTTTCCCTTCCTGCATCAATACACACCCCAAACCTCTATGTGAAGCATCACTGTAGATCACATATGGTTTGCCTTCAACAGGTAAAGTAAGAACAGGCGCTTGAGTCAACATTTCTCTCAACTGCTCAAAGCTAGTCTGACACTGATCCGTCCACACAAATCTCACTCCCTTACGAAGCAATCTAGTGAGTGGAGTAGCTATCAAAGAAAACCCTTTCACAAACCGTCGGTAATAGCCTGCCAAACCCAGAAAACTTCTAACCTCTGTCACCGACTTGGGTGGACTCCAATTCAATATAGCTTCAACTTTGCTCGGATCAACTCTAATGCCTTCTGCTGAAACTATATGACCAAGAAAAGGGACTTGATCCAACCAGAACTCGCACTTCGACAATTTGGCAAACAACTGCTTCTCTCTCAAAATCTGCAACACAATCCGCAGATGCATATCATGTTCCTCTTCATTCCGCGAATACACCAGAATGTCATCGATGAAGACTACTACAAACTGATCCAGATAGGGCCTGAACACCCTATTCATCAAATCCATAAAAGCTGCAGGTGCATTCGTTAGACCAAAAGGCATAACTAAAAACTCATAATGCCCATACCTGATCCGAAAGGCGGTCTTAGGAACATCGTCAGCTTTGACTCTCAGCTGATGGTACCCAGATCTCAAATCAATTTTAGAAAACACAGCTGCACCCTTCAATTGATCAAAGAGATCATCGATTCTAGGCAAAGGATATTTATTTTTAATAGTCACCTTGTTCAATTGCCTATAATCGATACACAACCTCATAGTACCATCTTTCTTTTTCACAAATAGCACAGGAGCTCCCCAAGGAGAAACACTGGGGTGAATAAATCCTTTGTCCAACAACTCCTGTAATTGCACTTTCAATTCCCTCAATTCTGCTGGTGCCATTCTATGAGGAGTAATAGAGATAGGAGTGGTACCAGGCAACAATTCAATACCGAACTCCACCTCTCTCTCAGGAGGCAACCCTGGCAACTCCTCTGGAAACACATCCGGGAAATCTGCAACTGTGGGTATATCATCAATAGGAGAACCTCTCACTCTAGTATCTACCACATGAGCAAGATAGGCTTCGCATCCCTTTCTAATCAACCTCCTGGCTGCAACAGCTGAAACAAATAAGGAGGCTAGCTGTTCCTGCTCATTAGATACTATCACCTCTCTACCATCAACAGTTCTCAAAGAAACAATTTTCCTTTTACAATCTACCACAGCTCCATGTCTAGATAGCCAATCCATACCTAAGATCACATCATATTCCTTAAATGGCATCTCAATCAAATCTCCAAGGAACTCCTCACCCTGCACCCTCACTGCACTATCTCGGTGCACCTTACTCACAACCACACTATGCCCTAAAGGATTTGTCACCAACACATCAAATCCTAGGGACTCAGCATACAAATCAGACACAGGCAAAACAGATGCACTAATATAAGAATGTGTGGAACCCGGATCAATCAAAGCAAGTACTGAAGTATCAAATAAAGAAAAAGTACCAGCTATGACTGCCGATGCATCCGGCTGGCTCTGCATAACATACATCCTCTGGGAAGATCCAACCTCCTCTGGCCTACTCTCCCTGGATGTAGCACCTCCTCTAGCCCTGAACCTAGATCTGCCTCCCCGGCTGTTACCTCTACCTGTTCGACCTCCCCTCACACTAGGTCGAGAATCTGCAGTATCAACTGACATCTGTTCTTGCCTCTCAGGACAATCTCTAACAAAGTGATCAGGTGATCCACATCTAAAACAAACCCCTGCTATACCAGTCTTCCAGCAAGGACCACCATGTGGCCTACCACAATGGATACAGACGGGTAAGGTGGATCTCTGAATCATAGGGGTCGGAGCACTTGCCATTGAAGCTGCAGGTCTAAATCTCTGCCTCTGTAACTGCACTGACCTACCCGCTGGTCTCTGGCTCCTACTACTCCGGGGAACAAAACTTCCTCTGTAACACCCTGATACTCCATATACGTACTATACATACAGTAAATATATAAAGTATAAGGATGTCACTTTTCGTTGTAATTTAAAAACTTTTAACAAAGTTCCAAACCACCATACTTCAATTTAAAGAACATTTACAAAATCAATATACTTTTAATGATCTTATAAATATACAATAATCTTATCTTTCTCAAAACATCATTTATACAAATGAATACATTCTTGATAGAAGTACGTCATAATTAAATTATACATGAATGCATCACCCTCTAGTTGGTCTCGACAAACTCTTACTCTTCTCGTGGCATAACAAAAGACTTCACATCTTCCACCTGGTCACCTGCGCGATCACATAACCGCGCTAAGCCCGAGAGCTTAGTAGTACAAATATAAATTATACACATACATTATAAATTATATTAGCATATAATGATATATCAATTCCATATAACTTTAGCTTATCATATCATTTCTTTAGATTGTATTTTCATATATCTCAACTAAATCATATATCATATATATATATCATTATCACCCATCACCTTTCATCAATAATACTCACTAACAATATTTCAATACACATATTCCACACATACTTCATAACATAGTATTATTCACCATTTACCAATCATGAATAACATTTCCAACAAGGCAATCATTAACACCAACCACAATCCATCACCAATACTCACAATCAACATATCAATACATACACATTACATATCATACGAATCACATTTGCAATAAAGGCAACCATAGATCTCATTTCTCATTTATTTCAACATTTAATTATCACATGGACAACAAAGACAGACTCGGGCCCAACAGATACTAATATGTCATTCAAAGTTCAGAGTCACTGTTTTGATCCAATATCATAATCATAAAGCCCGTAGGCAATTTATCATATCTCTATCCATGGATAGCGTAACAGACCCAGTCTCTTGGACCATCAACCCATTAACATGGGGAGATCCTCAACCCGGCTAGACTGTTACAAATTCTCAAATGGAAGTGGTTTACGGGTCTCCCATTTCACCATCATTCCATATTCACATTTTACAACTGGAATCGGTTTACGGGCCTCCCATTTCACCTATCCAGTGATTCATAAACATTTCTCAAATTGGACTCGGCTTACGGGCCTCCCATTTCGCCTATCCAATGAGTTATAGGCATGCCATCAAACACAGGACTCTGAAAGTTGAATCAACATATTAAGCACATAATCATTTTACATTACTTTCTCAATTCATTTCTCATTTCATTTAAGCAAACATGCCTTGTTTCTTTCAATTGAATTATCATAGCCAATCACAATGGCTTCACATCACATTTGAGTTAACATAGCCAACCACAATGGCTTCACATTACTTTTCAATCTACATTATAACAATTCATCTTTTACATACATAATCATTTACCTCATCATAACCTTTACATGTCATATTCCATCATTGATATATACCACATTAATTACATTAACTAGGCAAACATGTCATTATTCAATTATATCATTTAGACATGCTTCAATCATATTATTCACATAATTATAAATTGCATTGTACATACCTTTTTGGATGATCCTCATCTTTTTCACTCTTCAAAGTTATTCCCACCAAGCTATCTATAATCAATTACTTCATCCTCTTCTTCACATTTTACATATAGCATCATTGATGTAACATTACAAAGTACATTATTCATATAACAAATTGCCATTCACAAGATTCACAATGCATAATACATAGCTTGGTTCATATAGTATCATATGTATTATCAATTCCATATCATCTCACATTTCATTATTCAACAATGATGTTAGACAAATGATATCTATTTAACATGTATTTGAGAATCTTGTTGTAGAATTAGATTGCTTCCAATAAGATGAACAGAACCTTTCTAGCGGTCGCGCCTCACCTGAGTACGACCGCCCCATACCATTACACAATGAAACCTTATTACAGTAGGTTTCGCGGCCAGAAGCCCGACCTAAGTCGCGACCGCACATGAATAATAGCGACCGCACATGAATAATAGCGACCGCTCCAAATTACGTATCTCTTATGCATAAACCCTAAAATAGCCAAAACTCTTTCAATTGCATTCAAACACATTATACACAACATAATCTCATCAAAATGGACATAATCAATGTTATTAATACTTATTCATCACAATATTCATATTAACACTATATCAATTACATATTCAATCACTTACCACATCAAATCCTAAAACCAACATCAATCTTCTTCTTTCAAAAACAACTTCCACTTAATTTGCCATTTTCAAACAAAACCACCACCAATTTAACCCTTATTTATTCACAATCACTTTCACTACTTATAAATACATCTCAAACATTCTAAATCATGATATTAACCAATCACAACTTATCTCAAACACCACTTCAAAAATTAACAAGGGAAAACAAGAGAGTACTTACCTAATTTGATGAAATTCCACAAATCTTCAACCAAAACCTTTGATTTTTCCTTCAATTTGCTTCAAGAATCAAGAACACCTCTCTTGTCTCTTTGTTTCTCTTTTTCTATCAAGAAGCCGGCCACACATGAAGAGAAGAGGAAAAAAAATCAAGAAGCAAAGTCAAACTTTCCTTTTAATCTCCACCACAAGTTTTCCAAAAGAAAATTACCAAACACCCTTTAACCATTTAACTAAACCTTTGTCTCTTATATGCCCATTCATGTAATTTCACACTCAACCAAAAATATCTTCTTCCACTTAACCATCACTTTGACTCTTCATTTGACCAATTTATATGTTATATATATCATCATATACACAACATATACATTTGTCTCTAAACCCTAAAATTCCCCAAAACACATATACACAAGCATTCACTTTCCAATTTCTTTTCTCTTGCCAATTAACACATACATTCTAACCCATTAACCAACAACAACAACAACAACAACAACAACATTCAAAACTTCTAGGGCATATGTGGGGATATTACATCCTCTACCCCTCTTCGCAGAAGAAGACCCTGCCTCGAACTGGGGCCTTCTAACCCTAACCTCTTCTTCTGAAGCACCCGCAATACCCTGAGATCGCTCTACACTTCGAGCTGCTGCCACTAGCTGTGAGAAATCCTGATATCTGGATTCAGCCACTAAGCACATGATCGAGGGCCTCAATCCCTCCTCAAATCGCCGACATCTATCAATCTCATCAGCAATGATACCCCCAGCATACTGACTCAGTCGAATAAACTCAACTTCATACTCAGTAACAGTCTTGCTGTCTTGCTTCGAGCTCAAGAACTCCATCTTCTTCATGTCTTTATACTCCCTAGGAGTATACTTCAACTCAAATTCCCTCAGAAAATCGGCATATGACAAGGTTGGTGGATCTTCCATAGAATGTGGCACCGTCTTCCACCAATCGTAGGCATCCTTCTGCAGCAAAGATCTTGCATAGTCAAATTTTTCCTCTGAGGTGGTTGCAACTGAACAAATACCCTCTGTACTCTGTCAAGCCACTGTTCTGCTACAGCTGGATCAGTAGTACCAAGGAAATCCTACGCTCCATACTTCCTTAGTTTGTCATAGTGCCTCACTGGTACCACAGGCTGAGGGGGTGGTGGCACTGGTTGCACTGGTGCTTGCCTCTTAACTTCCATCATATGTCTAAACCAGGCTGGCGGAACCTCCTCTCCAGCTGGTCTACCAGACACCGAAGCAGGTGCCTCCTCAACACTATCAACTCTAGCTCCCTCAGCAGGAGCAATACTCTCGGCACTACCCTCAATCGACTGACGTGAGTGAGAATCCATCACAACCTAAGTTTGCAAATACAACATACTACATCTTATTAAAGATCAAAGGTTGCCAATCCCAAACATGTATATTATTCAAAAACCACTTTTAAAATCAAAATAATATTTTTCTTACATTTTACCTAGGTTGAGAATCTCAAACCTAGGCTCTGATACCAAAACAATTGTAACACCCCCATATCCAATGCACACACACTACAACCACAACAATGTAGCATAAGTGCACCAAACATAGGGATGCTACGGTTTTCTTAACATTCAAAACACTTTAAAGTTGATACAACACCCTTATCATTATACATTATAGAAAAGTAGATCATTTACTTATAAAACAAAACATATTAGTTATATATATATACATTTAAATATTACACAGCGAAAGTTATAAAATATGTACATATTTACATATTAAACATTTCTTTACAAAATATAAAGAAGTATACATGATTGGCAAGCCTGCTCTGATCTTTAAGCTCCCAAAATGGATTCTTCAAGGTCTACTCTCACTTGGTCTTGATGAACTCTCGGGTTCAACTCTATCAACTCTATTACCTGCGCGATTAAACACTATCGCGCTAAGCCAACGGCTTAGTAAGATAATCATGCTCATGATATGACTTAGTGCAATGCAATGTCATTTCTCAATCCATATTATACATGTAACATCATATATGCAAAACTAACAACATACTTTCACATTACATATCACATTTCAATATCTTTTCATATACCTCATTAGTATTCATTTAACCAATCATAATCAACACTAAACAAAGACAAGCATGGGCCCAAGACACACTAATATGCCATTCAATTTTCAGAGTTAATGCTTTGGTTTTGTTATCACATTTATCAATATCATATACCCAACTAGGCTTCAAGGATTAAGTTCAACCAAGCTTCAAGGGGAGCAAAGCATGCTAAGCTTCTACCCAACTTGGCTTCAAGAACTAACCCAACCTAGCTTCAAGGGTGGTAACATCTCAATTAGGCTTCAAGGATTCAATCCAACCTAACTTCAAGAGATTGTTACACTTATTAGGCATGCCACCAACAACCAACTCTGAAAATGGAATAACACATTAGCCACACAATGCATTTATTATTCAATTATCATTTTCATTCTCAATTCTCAACAACATTTAGGCAAACATGCCTTATTTCTTTCAATTGCATCATCATAGCCAAACACAATGGCATTGTCTCATATCATGTCTTATTTGAATTATCATTGCATCTTTGATATACATTTCAATTTCAATGTATATTACTCATGAAACACATTACCATTCACAATGCATAACATAACATTGTTCAATCTCAACAATGCAATTAGGGCAAAGAACAATTGATATGATTCATAGTTATAGGACCTTACACATGCATTTGATTATATCATTCATTGATTCAAGTGTGTTTAAAGTGTTTAGGGTTAGTTTTAGGGACCAACCTACCCTTGGAGAACCAAAACAATGCAATTAGAACAAAGAATGAAAACCCCAACCCACACAATTGAGAGACACGGGCAGCCACTTGAGGGACACGGCCAAGCATGTGGCCGTGTCACTCAACCCAATTGGACAGTAAGCAACACGGGCAAGGGACACGGCCAAGCTTGTGGCCGTGTCTCTTAAACCAAAACTCACAGTAGCTAACACGGCTTGGGAACACGGCCATGTCACCCAAAAACTAATCCAACATGCCCAAAATCCCTTGGCTTGGCCGTGTCACACATTGCTTTTGGCCGTGTCTCCCAAAACACAAACCCTAATATGCACAACTCTCCTCCAAATTGCACTCAAACTCATCAAACACCATATAACATGTTTCAAATGAATGGAATCAATGTTCTAAACACAAATTCTACATGTTTATCACAATAATCACCTCACAAAACATTAATATTACATTAAACACAAACCCTAAAATCCTCATCCTTTTCCATCTTTCAAACTCAACATCCACCACTTCCAACAACAATACCTATTTAAACTCTTAACTTAAAACCAATTCAACACTTGAAAACACAACACAAACACATCTCAAACACACCAAATCACAAAATAAACAAACTCTAATTCACTTTAACACCACTTCAAAATAAGTAAAGAAAACAAAAGAATACTTACCAAATAATGAAATTTCTTGAAATTCCAACTTGTTTACTTGAAATCTCCTTCAACCTTTGAGCTAAGAACATCAAAATCTTCCTTTGCTCTCTTGTTTTCCTTTGCCTTTGGTGAGCCGGCCAACATCAAGAAGAAGAAGAGAAGATGATGAAGAAATCACAAATTCAAACACTCATTAAATACCCATCCAAAAGAAAATTACTATAATACCCTCATACACATCTTAATTCCCTTTATAATTTCTTGCCCACTTTGGTAATTTCACATGCCCTAAAAAAAATCTCCTCTTGCATTGACCAATCCTTTTGAACAATGTATATGTTATATATATCATCATATACACAACATATAAACTTGTCTCTAAACCCTATTTCTTCCCAAAACACATATACATATACTTTTCTTTCCTCAATTTAAACCCACAACAACAACAACAACAACAACAACAACAACATACAAAACTTCTAGGGCATGCATAGGGATATTACAGTCTCCCTTAAGTACTTCACTAGATCCAACATGGAAATTACTTGCACACTATAAGATTGAAAGCAATGCAGCAACTTCTTAGAAGACCAGACCACAACTATACAGGTCTTTTCAATGATACTATACTTAATTTCATAAGGTAGGAGATTTCTACTCAAATAGTAGATTGAGTGTTCAACCCTTGACTCATCTGCTTGGGCTAGCATGGCTCCTATTGACTCTTCTACTACTACTAAGTATAGTAGTGTAGACACTTAATTTTGACCCCAATTTGATATGGTCCTAATTAAAGGATGCCAAAATAAATTTGATTCGACTTTCAATATTTAAACCTAGTTTATAATTTTTTAAAGGAGTCGATTTAGATTCAAGAGGCGTAAATTTAATTGTAAAACCCTAAAATAAAGTGGAATTGGCCCAAATTGAAATTTTTTTGTCCATAAGTTAAAAAAGACCAGAATAATTTAAGTGAGGCTGGCCTGGAAGACATTAGCATGTCTCATGTCGATCTGGCAGCCCAGAGCGACATGAGTTTTGTCTCATGTCGACCTAGGGCAACAAGGTCGACATGGGTTAAATACATTTCCTAATTCAACTAGAATTTATTTTAAGGACTGACTAATATTAGGATAAGGATTCTGAGTGAAGTTAGGGCTATAAATATTAACGTTTCAGAATCAACAAAAGTGGGGAACATTAACAGGGGACGGCAAGGAACATTAACAAGATAGCAAGGAACATTAAAGAGAGACGGCAACAAACAGAGAAGATTAGCAACAAACATTCATCAGTCATCAATCCATTAAAGACAGCAACACTGTCTTCGTTAATTGTTCATCCAGAAGTTAATTGTTGAGGAACTAAAGAGCAGAGATTTGATATTTAATCATGAATTATTCATGTTCACAATAGTTTCATTTCTTTGATTAATAAGAAAATGCATGAAGTAACTTGATCTTTGAACACACAGTACCTTTATCTTTGAACATGTAGTAAATTTGTTTTTGTTTTAATAACTTTAATCATTTGCTTTAATTATCAAATTGATCAGTTGGTATTCATAACCCCACATGCATGTTTCATAAAAAACATAAAACTATCAAGTATCCATTGAAGACTTAAATTAATTGTTAGAATCTATTTTGTTTCCTTTACATCAAGAACCATAAATTATATTATTAAAACTCAAAACGCTAAACTATTTTTATCCAAAAGCCTAAACCATTTCATTATTAAAATCCAAAATATTGATAATTTTTCCAAAACCGTAATTTATCTTTCCAAACCCAAATTATGTTTTTATGGCAGTAAGTTAAACCCAAAAACCCTAATTCCAAATTTTGAATTCTAAAACCCTAGTTTTAAAACTCTAATTTTAAAACCCTAATTCCAAACTTTAAATTCCGTAACCCTAGTTTCAAAACCCTAATCACAAAACCGTAATTCAAAATCCTAATTACAAAACCCTAATTTTAAAACCCTAAGTTCCAAAACCCTTAGTTCCAAAAAACCCTAAATTCATTAAAACCCTAAACTTATATATTTATTGCTTTATTTAATTTTAGATTTGATTATGTAGTTTATTATATGTTTTGATGGTTGATTTATTTAATTTTAATGTTTGATATATTTAATTTATCATGGATGGATATTATCTTTATTATTATAATTATTATTTGTTTATTTTAGTATTAAAATTGTAAGAGGTATGTTTCCACTTTGTGGGTACCTCATTAGCTAAGTATTATGTAATTTAAATTACTTTTATATTTTGGACCAATGTAAAGGACATGTTTCCACCTTTCCATTGGTGTCCTATTTAGTTTAGGCATGAACGATGTAAGGACATGTTTCCATCCTCGGATGGGTGTCCATTTATTTACTTTTTTTGGACATTGCTTTGATTTTAATATAATAATATTTTTTTAATTGTTGCATGTAATATGGATAATATTGTTATACTTAAGAATTTTATAATGTTAAGACCTACAAAGGAGGCCGGTTCCAATGAACTGGGCGTTATGGGGGGGCTGGGCCATTTTTCACCTTCCCCATACGTATCCAAATTTTTGAACCCATTAGGGGGTTGGGGATTCCTTAGGAATTGAGTCATCCACCCCTTTCTTTTTCCCGGCTAGTCCAAGTGGGGACTCCATTTTCTCTGGGCTTAGGCCCATGTTCTCTAAGGCCTCGAGCCTAAATAGTGCCGAAGTCGCAAGAACCATTCCACCGTGAGTGGGGTGAAAATTCCCGCTCACAGTGGTGACTCCGCTGGGGATAAGAGAAGTTAATTACGTTGGTCTTTATATTATTCCACTCTTTCTTAAAATGATATTATTCATTACTTCATATTAGATTGCATCGTGTACGTGAGTTATGATGCCCGTGTTACCCGTGTTATGTTATGTAAGGGATACCATACTTTCACTCAAGGTATGGAGATCGAGCATGGCATAACCACTCATAGCCTTGTACCATTTGGTATATACTTGCTATGGGAACCTAAGCCTTTTAACCCAAAGACTAAAGGTCATGTAATTGGCCTAGTTATTTTCCTTACGTTTTACCCCAAATGCATGTTGTTTGACTATGGTTAAATTATCTTGGCTTAAATCATGGCTTATTTGGTTTGTTCTTTTTCTAATATGACCCAAGTACATTGTAAGCTCAAAATAAATTTTTCCTTTAAAGTCCAAAATACCAAAGCTATTTTCAAAACTTTTCAAGATGGTCCTTGGACATAAAACTTTTCTAAAAAACAAATCAAAAATTCTTTTGCTCATAACCCAAAATACTAAGCCCAAAATTCATTTTTTCTAAAATCTTTTTACAATGGGCTTAGAAACAAAATTATGTTCATCCAACCTTTTCTTACAAAAAGCTTGCAAATTATTTAGGTCAATTATGAAAATACCAAAAATCAATTGTAAGCCTAGTTTATACTAAGAAATAATTAATTATGGGCTTGCTTTTGGCACGAATCATTAGTTACTTTTTCAAGTGAGAAATCTATTTATAATAAACCTCTTAATTTAGTTTTAGTTCAATATAGCATAAAACCTACTTTAGCTTGTTGAATGGATTAAAACCTAATTAATGTGAATTTTCATGAATTGATTTCCATTTTTGAAAATATAACTATTGGTTAAAATCATCTGAGGAAATTATTCGAAAATAAGATACCCCATGTTGGTATTTTGTTAACCATATACCTAGGAAAAGAGACTCGTCATTCGTGTGTGGATGTTATAAGGTTGGAAAGGACATTCTTCTTATCTTTGACTATTGTTTGTGCATTCATGCATACAGGCATCATATGACATATCATTAATCCTTTCTGGCTCAAAGAATTGGAGTACGGCAATCCAAGGGCATACAACGATATCACCTACAACATTGATTTTTGATTCAAGTTCTTCATTTTGAGGATGGATGCAAACCAGCTAAGGGATATAATAGATGAAGTTGTCAAAGCTAGAATGGCCGAGCTACAAGATCAATTGGTTGAAATTATGAAGACCTAGTTGATTGAAATTCTGGAGCTCATTAACAATGCTAAGACAGCATCCGTGGAGAACATGTTCACTAATAGAAATCGAATGAAAAATGAGGGACCAATCCCTATTCTACAAGACCAGCTGAATCAGGTGCTATCTCAGTGAGGCAATAAGGGCGGCTATCACCCTAGTGGAAAAAATCAAAGGGAAAGAGAGAAGAACCATTTTTCTACAAAATGGAATTATCAGCCTAGCAATCAAAATACACAAAAGGAAGCTGATGTTAATGCCACCGGTCAAGGAGGAATGAGGCAGTTTTTGGAATTGGGGAAGCCGCTATCTTGGGTTCTTAATAAGCAACAAAAGAAGGGATTGTTACAACCCTTGACTCCTCGACCTTTGCCAAATCATTTACCCCTAAAATTTAATAATAAGGCTTTTTGTCAATTTCATCAGACTCAAGGACATGAAACCGATAGATGCACCCGATTGAAGCATGAGATCCAAAATTTAATCGACAGTGGTAAGCTACCTAAACCTGATAAACACAATACTAAGAATAATCATCTACCTAAATTTGGAAGGGCGCCACCGCTTACAACCTTCATGAAGAATTTTATCTTGGCATTCTATGATGATATGGATAGAGAAGCTGCTAAAGATGATGTGCTACTATGCAAGCTTGGGCTAACTGTGGATGATGAAGCAATGATCCTTGATGATGGAAAAAATCCTTGCCTCCAACTCAACAAACTTTCCTTAGCTTGAATATTGCTCTACTTATTTTGCTTTCTTTAATATTTAATTGGGACAATTGTTTTTTTTTTAATTTAAAGTTGTTTGAATAAATTACTTTCATAAAATTTTTGTTGGTCTTTGTTCATTTTGGTGCTCAACCAATGAAGAATCTAGCTTGATATTCATGAATTAATATATCTAGGCATCATGACTTGAATGACTTTACTAGGTGAGGGAATTGCTCTATAGCATTGAGTTGTGTATGTTTACTTATAGAGGGCTCCTGCATAATTACCTTTGTCTAGGTCCTAGTCAGTCTTAGAACATGCTTTGACAAACTTTTGAGGCCAAATTGAACTCTGCTTATTTAAAAGAGAGATGATCTAGGCATTGTTTGGTTAGCCAACAACTAGTATCCACCCAATTAAATATCAATCCCTAGTTGTCCCTTTGAGCCTTCATAAAATTTTTAGCTTTCTTTTCATTGGCTTACAAACCTCAACAAACTACCCTGAGTTGTTGTGATACTTTTGACAAGTCTTATGATCACTAAGATGAAGAGGCAAGAAGATCAAAGAAAGAAATGGATAGTCAACACCATGAAGATAGTTGAAGTTCTCAAGACCATAAGGGTAGTTGATGTTTTCAAGACCATAAGGGTAGTTGAAGTTCAACTAATATCTCCAATCTATCAAGATAACATCAGAATAACAAATGATTTATCCATGTTAAAGGATATTTATGTCACTTCACTTATCCATTATAAGAAACCCAAGTTGGTACAAACAAGACAACTCTTTTAGAGCTAGAACCAAAAAAAATGGAAAAAGAAAAAGAAAAGAAAAGAAAAGGAAAGGAAAGGAAAGGAAAAAAGGAAAAAAAAAAGAAAAAAGGGAAAAAAAAGAAGAAAATAAAAAGAAAATAAAACTCAAAAAGGCAGTTCAGAAAGCCAACTGAGTTCTCTTTTACCTAAAGAAGCAAAAGGCTTCCATTTAATTTATAAGGATAGCTTGACTTGAATTGGTCCAACCCAACCAAAGATTTGATCAAAATCAGAGAAAAAGGAGAAAGACCATCCGGTCCTTGAAAGTTATGTACTTGACAGTCCTACAAGAAAGAAGGACAAAATGATAAAATGTTTAAAGAAAGGGAAGAGTAAGAAAAATAAAAAGAAAGAAAAGGGAGAAGAAGAAAATAAACGAATTTGGGTACCAAAATTTTTTGCAATGGCAAAGACCATCCCAATAAAGTTCTAGATTAATGCCAAAAAGATGGGAGAACTCTCAAAGCTCTATTTTTTTATGTTTCCAAATGCCTAAGGTTCCTACAAGTAGTTTGTAGTGTGAAGGTTTGTCCATTGTGTCACAACGGCTCCAACTTACAAATGGCCTTCATTTAACCCATGTCCCTTATAGACACCATTTTAAGCCTATCAAAGACCTGTTGATCTCTCTTGGTAGGTAGAGTTTATTAGTGGAGATAGTTTGAATAAGCATGGATATGAGATAGACAATATTTAAACTCAAATGAGACCTTTGGCCAAGTAATGTGTATGTGACAATCTGAAGTTCAACAATTCTTGCTTAAATATTCCCGAGTTTAGTACAGTAACTAGGATTGTCATGTTATAGATATGTTAATTTTGAAAATCAAGTCCTAAGGTATATTGACATTGATTTGGCAAAGCCAACATTTGATTTCAAAATAAAAATTCAAAAAATAAAAAAAATGTGTTTTTGTCACACGAAGCCTTCAAGTTAACAGAAGTTTGTTGCACCATCAAAACTCAAAGAGCACATTGGGCAAAGGAAATGATTATTGGAAAGGTCATGAAGAAGCTACCAACTGACATAGTTTGAAATGGATGTATCCCTGACTCTGCAGCTTGGGGTATCCACCACTCATATTTTAAATATCTTGAAGATAAAAGCCATAAATGTGAAACATTTTGTCATTCCAAAGCAAGACCTGAATGGGCATCTAGAAGAATGCAATAAGAACACTTCAGTTGATCATCTCGGTCTATGAGTCAATGGAACCATTGTAAGTATTACTCTTGCATATCATGCATACATGATCATATCACACTACATTTTTTTTTGTTAAAGTGAACAATAGACACTCTATTAAGCAATCAAAAAGAAGATATTGAATCAGGGGGGCATAGAAGAACCATTGCTTGAGGAAGCTCTAGTCATTTCGTAAATGAAAGAAGAGATGCATGCTTATGCAAAGAACAAGACAAAATACAAACATCAATCAGAGCCTGCATGAGAAAAATTATTGGTTTGAGCCTACATAGGGGGCAAAGTTTATCCATTTTAATTTTTGAGTTTATACATATACAAAATATTTTCAAACTCACTTTCAAATATTTTTGTCCAGAATCCAAATCCAGTTTAGGATCGAGTATCCAAATCCAGTTAGGATCGAGTATCCAAATCCGATTTAGGATCGAGCATCCAAACCTAGTTTAGGATCAAGTATCCAAGTCCACTTTTGGATCTCGTATCCAAATCCAGTTTAGGATCGAGTATCCAAATCCAGTTAGGATCGAGTATCCAAACCCAGTTTAGGATAGAGTATCCAAATCCAATTTAGGATCAAGTATCCTAATCCAGTTTAGGATCGACTATCCAAATCCAGTTTAGGATCAAGTATCCAAACCCAATTTAGGATCGAGCATCCAAACCCAATTTAGGATTGAGTTTCCAAGTCCACTTTAGGATTGAGTATCCAAATCTAGTTAGGATCGAGTATCCAAATCTAATTTAGGATCGAGTATCCAAATCTGGTTTAGGATCGAGCATCCAAATCCCATTTTGGATCAATCATTCAAATCCAATTTAGGATCGAGTATCCAAATCTAGTTTAGGATTGAGCATCCAAATCTAGTTTAGGATCGAGCATCCAAATCTAGTTTCATATCGAGTACCCAAATCAAATCCAAGTATCCATCCTCATCTGCTCAAAGTCCTGCTGCTTTTCACTCTCTTCTACTGAAAGTCTCAGATCACTCAAGCAAGGGGCAAAATGTAGACCCTTAATTTTGACCCCAATTTGATATGGTCCTAATTAAAGGATGCCAAAATAAATTTGATCCGACTTTAAATATTTAAACCTAGTTTATAATTTTTAAAGGAGTCAATTTGGATTAAAGAGGCATAAATTTAATTGTAAAACCCTAAAATCAAGTGGAATTGGCACAAATTAAAATTTTTCAGTCCATAAGTTAAAAAAGACAAGAATAATTTAAGTGAGGCCGGCGTGGGAGACATTAGCATGCCTCATGTCCATCTGGCAGCCCAGATCGACATGAGGTTGGACTCATTTCGACCTGGTCAAGCTAGGTCAACATGAGCATGCTTTATGCCAACCTTGGAAGCCCAAGATTGACATGAGCATGCCTCATGTCGACCTGGGCAGACAAAGTTCGACATGAGGTTGGTCTCATGTCGACCTAGGGCAACCAGGTCGACATGGGTTCAATACATTTCCTAATTATACTAGAATTTGTTTTAAGGACTGATTAATATTAGGATAAGGACTCTGAGTGAAGTTAGGGCTATAAATATTAACGTTTCAGAATCAATAAGAGTGGGGAACATTAACAGGGGATGACAAGGAACAATAACAAGATAGCAAGGAACATTAAAGAGAGACGGCAATAAACAGAGAAGATTAGCAGCAAACATTCATTAGTCATCAATCCATCAAAGACAGCAACGCTGTCTTTGTTCATTGTTTATCCAAAAGTTAATTTTGGAGAAACCAATGAGTGGATGTTTGATCTTTAATCATGAATTGTTCATGTTCACAATAGTTTCATTTCTTTGATTAATAAGAACATGCATGCAGTAACTTGATCTTTGAACACACAGTACCTTGATCTTTAAACATGCAGTAAATTGGTTTTTGTTTTAATAACTTTAATCGTTTGCTTTAATTATCACATTGATCAGTTGGTATTCATAACCCCACATGCATGTTTCATAAAAAATATAAAACTATCCAATATCTATAACACCCCCGTAACCCATATACGCACACTACATACTACTACTCCTGTAATATACGTATACCGAATACAGGAGTGCCACGGTTTATATAAGATAACCCAATTTTTCTCTTCTACAATAATATGAGGAAAATTTAAAACTTGTCATATATATATATATATTATAGAACATAACAAGTAAAACATTTATTTATTTTGCAGTGAAAAATGTAGCGGTATTTACATATACATATATATCAAAATAAATATTTACAAAACATAAAGTTTATACATGTTTGGCAGTTCGTCTCTGATCTTTAAGCCCACAATCAACACTTCAAAGTCTAGACTCAACTCAGTCTAGCTGAACTCTCCGGTTCTACCCTGTAACCTGCGCGATGAACCACAATCGCGCTAAGCCATAGGTGTAGACCCTTAATTTTTGACCCAATCCAATCCAATATGCTTTATTTAGTCCAAAATGATTTTTGTTGTTTAATTGGTCCAAAATAATTTTAATTAAATAATTTTTACCTTAGTATCTAATTTTTATTAATAAAAAATAAAAATTAAAAATAAAAATAAAAATAAAAATCGGAGTCGAAAAAAAATCGGCAGCAAAAAGTGGTAGCGCGGGCCCGTCGGGCCAGCGTCAGCTCACCCGCAGGCCTGCGGGCTGACACGCCCACGGGCCCGGCAGCACAGTTTTTGCCAGCGCAAAATTTTTCAACGCAATTTTTTGAATCCTAATCCAATTAGGTTTTAATTTCTTTTTTTATTAATACTACTTACCTTAATTAATTAGGAATAAACAACCTAAAAACCACTATAAATAAGGACCAATAGAACCAAATTGGGGGAGGAAAAAATTTTCACAGGAGCTTGAGGTTTTGAAACCAAATTAGTGAAGGAAAAGTGAAATCAATTCAATTGATTTTTAAAGGGAGGAGCACCACGAATTAGGCAATTCAAGGGCAACAAAGGCTTGTCCTTGGAGCTAGTTCATCCAAGAAGAGTTATTTTTTTGGAGAATCAACAAAAGAAGGTATGTTAAATTCTTTTTTATTTATGTTACACAGTAGCCAAATCTATAAAATTTAAGGTTCTTTGAATAAAAAATTTTAGAGCTTTAATTTGATTTTTCCAAGATTAAAACACTAAAACCTGACCTTGTTTTCTAAAAAGACTTAAAATTGTTATTTTTTCTTCTTAAAAATCTTAAAACTGTAATTGAACATATTTTTCAACAAAATCAAAATCAAATTCTGTTTCTTTTAAGATTTTAAAGTAGGTTCTATTTCATTCAAAAAGCTTTAAAAAACATCTTTTCTACTTATAAAAACTTCAATCCTTTTGTTTAAATTCATAAAACTTCATAAATCATCAAATTGCTTTTTAAAACTCTAATTCAAATTCATTACCCGTGAACCCTAATTTCAAAGCCAAAATTCAAAATTCATCTTTTAAACCTAAAACAATGAACCCTAACCCCTTTAAAACCTTAAACCCTAATTTTTATGAACCCTAATCCCTTTAAAACATAAAAAAAAACATAAAAATATAAAAACTCAAAAATTGCACAGTAGCTTAAAATTCAATAATCAAAAATCACAAATTTAAGTATTTTAAGGTATTCAAAACCCTAGTTTCATGATTTCACCATTCAAACCTTAATTTGTTTAATCAAAGAGTCTTACTAACCTTTTAAAACATAAAACACTAATTTATTTTAATTCCATAAAAAGTCACAGTAGCTTAATTTTAGAAATTTCTAAAACCTTAACATATGAGATAAAAAAACTCTAAATGGAAATAGTAGCTATACTTGAACTTTTATTTACTTCATTCAATTCCATACTTGATTATGCTTTGATTTATTTCTTATGCTTTAATTTATTTAAATTCAATACTTGATTTATTTAATTTATAATGGATGGATGTTTATTTTATTTTATTTAAATACTTTTAATGAATGATTTATTTATGGATGATTATTTACTTTTATCAATTAATTTAGACTTCCAAAAGTTGTAAGAGGTATGTTTCCACTTGGTGGGTACCTCATTAGTTAAACATCATGTAACAACCCTATACTCCATATAAGCACTATACATATACCTGGTATACATACAATGCGTATATAAAGTATAAGAATGTCACTTTTAGTTTCTATTTAAAAATCTTTATCCGAATCTAAACAACATTATGTTAATTTTAAGAAATATTTATAAAAATCATGATTCTTATCAAAAAGTGAATCATAACTAAAATCATACATGTATGCATCACCTTCTAGTTGGTCTCGAGACACTCTTACACTTCTCGTGGCATCACAGCTAGATTTCCAGATCAACCGCATAAATACCTGCGCGATTAAACAACCACGCTAAGCTCGAAAGCTTAGTAGTACAACTGAATAATAAAATATACTTTACCAAATTATCATACCTCATATGTTTAGCTTTATGGTTTATTGTTCTCTTACCACATTTTCCTTTCTTAATGCATTCTTCATAAGTTCCTACTAATTTCATAAATTAGTTATATAATCACATAGAACATTCACAACTCAATTCTTCCCTTTTTCTATCTCATATACATATAAATATACATCATTTCAACAAAGCACCATTTTATGTTCTATCCAAACCTTCATGAAGACAATTCTCACAAATTCCACATTCATATACAATTTACACATCATACAACATTTTCATAAATTCATATATCAAGAAAGTCCCTCAAAACATATTCACTTTCAATACATCAATACACATATTACAAAATCATACTTCCAATAAAGGCAGTTATAGATCTCATTACTCATTTATTTCAACATTTGAATATCACATTGTAAACAAAGACAGACTCGGGCCCGAACAATACTAATATGTTATTCAAAGTTCAGAGTTATTGCTTTGGTCTATAATCATAATCATCAAGCCCGTAGGCATCATATATAGATATCTCTATCCATGGATAGCGTAACAGACCCAGTCTCTTGGATCATCAACTCGGCTAAACTCGAGGAGATCCTCAACCCGGCAAGACTGTTACTACAATTCTCATATATGACATTTATTAAGTAACAGACCCAGTCTCTTGGACCATCAACCCGACTCAATCGAGGAGATCCTCAACCCGGCAAGACTGTTACTAATCATATATCTTATAAGCACAAATCTCATAGTGTAACAGACCCAGTCTCTTGGACCTCAATTCAACTCAAATTGAAGAGATCCTCAACCCGGCAAGACTGTTACCTTTCATTTTATAGGCATGCCTCCCAAATCCAGAACTCTGAAATTGAATAACACATTAGTTACACAATTCATTTATTAATTCATTATCAACTTCATCATCAATTAGGCAAACATGCCTTATCTCTTTCACTTGAATCATCATAGCCAATCACAATGGCTTTCCATCACATTTAAATCATTATAGTCAATAACAATGACTTCTCATCATATTTTTCATAATATATATATTTATATATATATATATAAGTCATCATTGCAATTCATAAGATTCACAATGCATTATACACGACATTGTTCATATAGTATCATAAACATCATTGTTATCATCTAATCATATTGATCAATTCATCACTCAACAATACATAATCAATGGCATTGCGCATACCATTTTCCATGATCATTATCTCTTCCACATTTCCTATATCATCATTGTTATATACAAAACAATTTACATTATACATGAATGTAGAATCTTCTATACACATTTGGTTGGATCATTATTGTTTTTAAGTGTGTTTAGATACAAAAGACCCTTGAAGATCCAACAAAGTAAGAAGAACAATTAACTAAAACAATAATAAACACCCTCAAGGGACACGGCCAAGCCTGTGGCCGTGTCTCTCAACCAAAAGTTCCAGTAGCAAACACGGGCAGTAGACACGGCCAATCCAGTGGCCGTGTCTCTCAACATAAACAATCCAGAAGCAGACACGACAAGGGACACGGCCGTGTCTCTCAACACAAACTAGGCAGTGGCAAACACGGTCAAGGGACACGGCCAAGACAGTGGCCGTGTCTCTCCAAAAACCATTCAACACGGCCAAGTTGGCCCTAACTTGGCCGTGTCTCTCATAACTTGGTCGTGTCCTTCAATGATTCAAAGACCAAACACTTCCAAATTCATCCAAGCCCTTCCAAAAATCACACCACAACCCTATTAATCATCATCTTTATTAATATTTATCAATTTCCTATCATTTTAACATATAATTATCTTCACTATATCATCATAATAATCAATATATACTCCTCACTATAATCAACTACTCAAAGTACCAATTCATTTATACACAACACTAACTCAACAATTCATCATCATTCTCACAATTATCTCAACTTATCATCACTTAGATGATAGTTCAATACATTTACATGCTTCAATCTTTTCTTTTCATCATCTTACACACCCATTATACCAAATATAAATCTCAATCCAAAAGAAATCAAAACAAGAAGATAAAAACTTATATATTTCTATAATCAATAAAAATCCACTTAAGAGATTAGTACTTACTTGAATAGCATGCCAAATCTTCATCTCCATCTTCAATTCCCTTAAATTCCTTTAATCCTTGGTGCTTCTCTCTCTAGCTTCTCTCTCTCTCTCTCTCGTTCACCAAACAGAAGAAGAAGAAGAATGAAGTTTCTCCATTCTTCCTTCGTTCTTATCCTTTATATATAATAATAATAATAATAATAATAATAATAATAATAATACCATTAAATCTCCTCCACACAAATTTCTTTTGCTTTCCTCTTCTTTTTCTTTTTGTCCTTATTATCATTATTATTATTATTAACTAATTATACAAATATATATATATATATCTCACTTTCCTACACCAATTTATACATCATGAATATGTGATGTATATGTGAGTATATGTATATGTTATATATATTGCATTTATATTTCCCATATCACCAAATACCATATATACACTTTATTATTCATATCCATCTAGCTCTTATAATATTTTCCTTACATATTTTACCAACATATCTTCTCTTCACTTCTTTTCTCTTTCCCCTTAATACACACACAAATTACATCCAATTAAATAGCTCCAAAACTTTTGGGGTGTACCTTGGGGTATTACAATTCTCTCCCCCTTAAATAATTTCGTCCTCGAAATTGTCCAACATAATAACAATCAATTTAAAACAAATTACCATCTTAATTTCCATACGAAGATAATCGTATCGTACATTATAACTTTATCAAATCACATAACTTCTACTCTCCCCCTTAGAAATAATCATCTTCTCTGAAATTCATAATTCATCATTGTATAGGTATATATATATATATATCTTTATACCTTGTTACTTTCTCAGCAAAGCAATCAAAATGACTCATTACATTTCCAATGAATTTTATCTTTGTATTAGAGTCAAATTATCACTTTATCTCTTGATAGATATCTCTTAACTTTAACCTCAAAAATCATTAATTAATCTTAACATTAATTATTCCATTCTTTCAATCACTTTCAAAATAACATTTGCTAAACCTCAATGGATAACAATATCCTTACTTCCTTAATATAAATATTAATACCAAACTTTTAAACTTACTTAACAGGTAAACAACATTTCTCTTTTTCTCACCTTGTACCATTGATATAATTCAATTTATTTATGTTTATTCATAAGCCAAGATATTACATTATACACATTACCATTTAACTTTTACACTCCCAATACAACTGCACATATTAAATCCCAATATTAACTTGCAACTTTAGCAAACTCTGAATCAATCGATCTATTTATCACAATATACTAATATTTCCATCTTATTCGATTCAAACCAACAATTAACTTATCAAAATTTATCATTGGGTTTCACAATATATATATACCTATATAAATATAACCTAATTCCATTAGGTCAAACTTATATTCAAATTCTAGTCTTTCAGATTCATATATTGTTGATTCAAGCCACAGTTCCATACCTTATTAGGATATTCATAAATTAATACTAACAATGCCCATATTCTTATCATACATCACAATGTATTTCAATGTTGTATTTATACATCTCATCATTCACATAATCTTATTTCAATAATTATATCATCATCTCTTATATTCATTCAAAATTTATCAAATTAGCCAACCACTATAGCTTTATAAAAGAACTTTTTCCCCAACCAGATTGGTAATCCAAGTTTGGTTGTCCAACACATTGGATCCGCATGATTCCACAGGAGGCAGATACGTCTGTTCATTTATCTTTTCACAATCAATTAGATAATCTACCTCCATTATAATTCATTTCTAACATCATTGCCAACATTTATGGTTTCTCATCACATCAAAATAGTATACTCATATATCATCAACTATATTGAACATCTCATTATACAATCATATCATTTCCAACATTATTCATACTCCCATAAATTTTAAGTTCATTCACGTAATCACTTTACACTGTAAATATATCCTATATAACTTTCATAGATGATTACAGTTTCTTTCCTTTTATTATTTCTTCACTTCACCCAATATTACTATATTTATATAATTATTGTTTTATCACACAATTCATAGCTTAAAACTTTATCACAATTCTCTTCCCTTGCTTTACTTCTCATAATTACAATTAAATTTTTAATATCGAAAGTATAAGATATAACTTCACCAATCATATCTTTTAATCATGTTTCTGGAAACATAGTTATCCATCTCAGTTCTAAATCTGAAGATAATAAAACTAATCAATAATCACACTAACCAAATCATATGACAATGATATATTAACAATCACACTTAAGGGTTGTAAATCAATATTGTTCTTCTATTATTCAATTTCCAACCTTTACAATTATAATACTAACTTGTATCACATATATTATATATTTATTCTTCAAGCTTTTATTACACCAAGAATTAATACATTTTAATTCCATCTCCAAAACAATTTGCTTTTGCTAAATTTATCATTATTAACCCAACTCATGTTTAATAATATTATCTTTAACATTTCCTAAGCCCAACCTTCAATTAGATACCAATCTTACATAAGTATCTTTCATTACTCCATTTCCAATCCATCTCTTCTAAAAATTTTCAAATATATAACTCCTTCCTTACAATTTCTTATTACACACTTATACATAAAAAAAATATATCCACATAAATTCTTTGAGCTCCAACACATCTTATGATAATCTCATTTCGTTATTACTATAACAGTTTCACTTTTCAATATTACTCAGGTCTATTCTCACTCCTAATACCATTAAACATGTAATGATATAAAATAATAAACATATTATCCACACCTTCATAGATCACATTCATATCAAAAGTTCATTTCACAAATCCTCTTTATATAAACACATAATTATGCAATTTATTAAATTTCCCTTTTTCATATAGTTTATACCAATCTAATATTTATCATTTTCCTTTGACTATCATCATGCTCATTTGTTTATTATAACTTAAGTTATTCATTAACTTTAATAAATATATACACTCTACTTATAATATTATTTCACAAAGAGATTACTCACATTTGTTTTTAGATACCTTTAACATATTTTTTTATATCCATTTGTTCAATCCCTTTTTCTTTTATTTCACACCAAATTTTTCCTACTATCAATCTCATTCCTTTCATGAGCACTAATATTCATTTCATATATCTCATGTATTAAATACATTAAACTATCAATATTTAATTTATCTTTATCCACATTCCATTACAACCATAAATTCTCAACTTACTAATTTACTTAAACTTCAATTTATTCATCTCACTTTCTAAATATCACTTTAAAACATCTTATATGTATATACCACAAAGCAACACCAATACATATAAGTTTCATAATTATTAAGCTCATTCCAAAAATCTAAATATCCCATACTACCACCATTAACATGAGCTTCCACAATATTCAAATATATCACATCTCTAACATTGAAATCCCCATGTTTGCATTGAAATAACAATACAAACAATACCAATATATCTCTTTGTACTTAACCAACATCATTTTTTTTTTATCATACACATATCAATAATCAAACTTTTTACTTATAATTTCCACATCATTTCTTTACATCACAATCACTTCTCAATTATCAACATTTCAAAATTTACTTTCATATGAAACCTCATTTGAATACTATCATTTATCTCATGTAATTCAAATACATCACAATTCACATAATGCCACGTTCGAGACCAACCTAGATGTGAATGCATATGCATGTATTACCAATTGCATTTCAAAACTCTTCTTTTCAATACTTATTTAAACATTTCAAAAAAAATTTCTTTTTAATTTCACTTAGGCCGAGAATCTCGAACCTAAGCTCTGATACCAAAATAACTGTAACAACCCTATACTCCATATAAGCACTATACATATACCTGGTATACATACAATGCGTATATAAAGTATAAGAATGTCACTTTTAGTTTCTATTTAAAAATCTTTATCCGAATCTAAACAACATTATGTTAATTTTAAGAAATATTTATAAAAATCATGATTCTTATCAAAAAGTGAATCATAACTAAAAACATACATGTATGCATCACCTTCTAGTTGGTCTCGAGACACTCTTACACTTCTCGTGGCATCACAGCTAGATTTCCAGATCAACCGCATAAATACCTGCGCGATTAAACAACCACGCTAAGCTCGAAAGCTTAGTAGTACAACTGAATAATAAAATATACTTTACCAAATTATCATACCTCATATGTTTAGCTTTATGGTTTATTGTTCTCTTACCACATTTTCCTTTCTTAATGCATTCTTCATAAGTTCCTACTAATTTCATAAATTAGTTATATAATCACATAGAACATTCACAACTCAATTCTTCCCTTTTTCTATCTCATATACATATAAATATACATCATTTCAACAAAGCACCATTTTATGTTCTATCCAAACCTTCATGAAGACAATTCTCACAAATTCCACATTCATATACAATTTACACATCATACAACATTTTCATAAATTCATATATCAAGAAAGTCCCTCAAAACATATTCACTTTCAATACATCAATACACATATTACAAAATCATACTTCCAATAAAGGCAGTTATAGATCTCATTACTCATTTATTTTAACATTTGAATATCACATTGTAAACAAAGACAGACTCGGGCCCGAACAATACTAATATGTTATTCAAAGTTCAAAGTTACTGCTTTGGTCTATAATCATAATCATCAAGCCCGTGGCATCATATATAGATATCTCTATCCATGGATAGCGTAACAGACCCAGTCTCTTGGATCATCAACTCGGCTAAACTCGAGGAGATCCTCAACCCGGCAAGACTGTTACTACAATTCTCATATATGACATTTATCAAGTAACAGACCCAGTCTCTTGGACCATCAACCCGACTCAATCGAGGAGATCCTCAACCCAGCAAGATTGTTACTAATCATATATCTTATAAGCACAAATCTCATAGTGTAACAGACCCAGTCTCTTGGACCTCAATTCAACTCAAATTGAAGAGATCCTCAACCCGGCAAGACTGTTACCTTTCATTTTATAGGCATGCCTCCCAAATCCAGAACTCTGAAATTGAATAACACATTAGTTACACAATTCATTTATTAATTCATTATCAACTTCATCATCAATTAGGCAAACATGCCTTATCTCTTTCACTTGAATCATCATAGCCAATCACAATGGCTTTCCATCACATTTAAATCATTATAGTCAATAACAATGACTTCTCATCATATTTTTCATAATATATATATTTATATATATATATATATATAAGTCATCATTGCAATTCATAAGATTCACAATGCATTATACACGACATTGTTCATATAGTATCATAAACATCATTGTTATCATCTAATCATATTGATCAATTCATCACTCAACAATACATAATCAATGGCATTGCACATACCATTTTCCATGATCATTATCTCTTCCACATTTCCTATATCATCATTGTTATATACAAAACAATTTACATTATACATGAATGTAGAATCTTCTATACACATTTGGTTGGATCATTATTGTTTTTAAGTGTGTTTAGATACAAAAGACCCTTGAAGATCCAACAAAGTAAGAAGAACAATTAACAAACACAATAATAAACACCCTCAAGGGACACGGCCAAGCCTGTGGCCGTGTCTCTCAACCAAAAGTTCCAGTAGCAAACACGGGCAGCAGACACGGCCAATCCAGTGGCCGTGTCTCTCAACATAAACAATCCAGAAGCAGACACGGCAAGGGACACGGCCGTGTCTCTCAACACAAACTAGGCAGTGGCAAACACGGTCAAGGGACACGGCCAAGACAGTGGCCGTGTCTCTCCAAAAACCATTCAACACGGCCAAGTTGGCCCTAACTTGGCCGTGTCTCTCATAATTTGGTCGTGGCCTTCAATGATTCAAAGACCAAACACTTCCAAATTCATCCAAGCCCTTCCAAAAATCACACCACAACCCTATTAATCATCATCTTTATTAATATTTATCAATTTCCTATCATTTTAACATATAATTATCTTCACTATATCATCATAATAATCAATATATACTCCTCACTATAATCAACTACTCAAAGTACCAATTCATTTATACACAACCCTAACTCAACAATTCATCATCATTCTCACAATTATCTCAACTTATCATCACTTAGATGATAGTTCAATACATTTACATGCTTCAATCTTTTCTTTTCATCATCTTACACACCCATTATACCAAATATAAATCTCAATCCAAAAGAAATCAAAACAAGAAGATAAAAACTCATATATTTCTATAATCAATAAAAATCCACTTAAGAGATTAGTACTTACTTGAATAGCATGCCAAATCTTCATCTCCATCTTCAATTCCCTTAAATTCCTTTAATCCTTGGTGCTTCTCTCTCTAGCTTCTCTCTCTCTCTCTCTCGTTCACCAAACAGAAGAAGAAGAAGAATGAAGTTTCTCCATTCTTCCTTCGTTCTTATCCTTTATATATATAATAATAATAATAATAATAATAATAATAATAATACCATTAAATCTCCTCCACACAAATTTCTTTTGCTTTCCTCTTCTTTTTCTTTTTGTCCTTATTATCATTATTATTATTATTAACTAATTATACAAATATATATATATATCTCACTTTCCTACACCAATTTATACATCATGAATATGTGATGTATATGTGAGTATATGTATATGTTATATATATTGCATTTATATTTCCCATATCACCAAATACCATATATACACTTTATTATTCATATCCATCTAGCTCTTATAATATTTTCCTTACATATTTTACCAACATATCTTCTCTTCACTTCTTTTCTCTTTCCCCTTAATACACACACAAATTACATCCAATTAAATAGCTCCAAAACTTTTGGGGTGTACCTTGGGGTATTACACATCATGTAATTTAATTTGCTTTTCTATTTTAGAACTTATGTAAAGGGCATGTTTCTACCTTTTGGTGGGTGTCCTATCTAGGCATGTGATGTAAGGACATGTTTCCATCCTTGGATGGGTGTCCATTTATTTGTTTTATTTTGTTTGGAAATTACTTTAATTTTAATATATTGATGCTTTCTTTTAATTATTGTGTGTAATATGGATAATATTATTATATTTAAGAATTTTATAATATTAAGACCTGTAAAGGAGGCCGGTTCCAATGAACCGGGCGTTGTGGGGGTGCTGGGCCATTTCTCACCTTCCCCACACATACCCAACTTTTCGAACCCATTAAGGGGTTGGGGATTCCTTAGAAATCGAGTCATCCACCCCTTTCTTTTTCCCGGCCCGTCCGGGTGGCGACTCCATTTTCTCTGGACTTAGGTCCGTGTTCTCTAAGGCCCCGAGCCTAAACAGTGCCGAAGTCACAAGAACCATTCCACCGGGAGTGGGGGCGAAAATCCCCGCTCACAGTGGCGACTCCACTGGGGATAAAAGAAGTTGATTCCGTTGGTCTTTTTATTATTCTATTCTTTCTTATAATGATATTATCCATTGCATCATATTAGATTGCATTTTGTGCGTGAGTTAGGACGCCCGTGTTACCCGTGTTGTGTTATGTGAGGGATACCATACTTTCACTCAAGGTATGGAGATCGAGCATGGCTTAACCACTCATAGCCTCGTACCATTTAGTATATACTTGCTATGGGAACCTAAGCCTTTCTACCCAAAGACTAAAGCTCATGTAATTGGCCTAGTTACTTTCCTTAGGTTTTATCCTAAATGCATGTTGTTTGACTATGGTTAGTTTATCTTAGTCTAAATCATGGCTTATTTGGTTTATTCTTTTTCTAATATGACCTAAGTATATTTTGAGCTCAAAATAAATTTTTCTTTAAAATCCAAAAGACCAAAACTATTTTGAGCTCAAAAGTATTTTTCTTTAAATGCCAAAGTATACAATGGGCTTAGAAACAAAACTATTTCTCACCCAACATTTTCTTACAAAGAGCTTGAGAAAATATTTAGGTCAATTATGAAATACCAAAAATCAATTGTAGGCCTAGTTTACACTAAGAATAAATTAACCATGGGCTTGTTTTTGGCATGAACCATTAGTTACTCTTTTTCAAGTGAGAAATCTATTCGTAATGAACCTCTTAATTTCGTTTTAATCCAACATAGCATTAAAGCTACTATAGTTGGTTGAGTGGATTAAAACCTAATTAATGGGAATTATCATGGATTGATTTCCATTTTTGAAAATATAATTATTGGTTGAAACATCCGAGGGAATTATTCGAAAACAAGATACCCCATATTTGTATTTTGTTAACCATATACCTAGGAAAAGAGACTCGCCATTCGTGTGTGGATGTTATAAGGTTGGAAGGAACGTCCTATATATCTTTATTTGTTGATTTGTTTGTGCATACATGCATACATGTATACATTTGCATCTCATATCATTGATCCTTTCTGGCTCATAGACCTGAAGTACATCAATTCAAGAGCATACAATGATACCAACTACAACATTGATTTAGATTCAAGTACTTCATTGGAAGGATGGATGCAAACCAGCTAAGGGACATAGTCGATGAAGTTGTCAAAGCTAGGATGGCCGAGCTACGAGATCAATTGGTTGAAATTATGAAGACCCAGTTGATTGAAATTCTGGAGATTATCAACAATGCTAGTAAGGCATCTCCCATTGACATAAGGATGAAGGAAAATGCAGCATTAATAAAGAACATGTCTACTGATAGAAATCGAATGAAAAATGAGAGATCAATCCTTATTCTACAAGACTAACCGAACCATGTGCTATCTAAGTGGAGCAATAAGAGCGGCTATCACCTTAGTGTGCAAAGTCAAAGAGAAAAAGGAGGTGTTGAGGAAAATGCAACAACTGAGCCTACAAAGAAGCGTAAATTTTCAAACTTAAGGGAGCCTTTGTCAAAGATGCTAGAAAATCTAATGAAAATGGATTTGTGACAACCATTGGCACCTCGGCCTCTACCGCCAAATTTTGATGCCAAGGTCTTCTGTCAATTCCATCAAATGCAAGGGCATGAGACAGATAAATGTGTTCGATTAAGACATGAAATCCAAGATTTAATTGACAGTGGAAAGCTGCTTGAACCTGATAAGGCCAACACTAAGAATAATCCTCAGCCTAAAATTGGAAGGGCATCATCGCTTACAACCTTCATGAAGAGTTTTATCTTGTCACCTTGTCATGATATGGATAAAGAAGCTTCTAAAGATGATATGCTACTGATCAAGCTTGGACTAACTATGGATGATGAAGCAATGATCCTTGATGATGGAAAAAATCCGTGCCTCTGAGATGTCTAAATAAATAAAGCATCTTCGACTCCAACTCAATGAACTTTCCTTAGCTTGAATGTTGCTTTTCAATTTTACTTTCTTTCATATTTTAATTGGAACAATCTTATTTTTTAAATTATGTTTGTTTGAATAAATTACTTTCATCAAAAATTTTGTTGGTCTTTGTTCATTTTGGTGCTCAACCAATGAGGAATCTAGCTTGATAATTCATGAATTAGTATATTTATGCATTATGACTTGAATGACTTTACTAGGTGAGGGAATTACTCTATAGCATTGAGTTGTGTATGCTTACTTAGAGAGGGCTCCTGCATAATTATCTTTGTCTAGGTCTTAGTCAGTCTTAGAACATGCTTTGACAAACTTTCGAGGTGAAATTGAACTCTGCTTATTTAAGGGATAGATGATCTAGGCATTGTTTGATTAGCTAACAACTAGTATCCACCCTATTAAATATTAATCCCTAGTTGTCCCTTTGAGCCTTCACAAAATTTTAGCTTTCTTTTCATTGGCATATAACCTCAACAACCTACCTTGAGCTGTTGTGATACTTTTGACAAGTCTTATGATCACAAAGGTGAAAAGGCAATAAGATCAAAGAAAGAAATGAATAGTCAATACCATAAAGATAGTTGAAGTTCTCAAGACCATAAGGGTAGTTAAAGTTCTCAAGACCCTAAGTGTAGTTGATGTTTCTCAAGACCATAAGTGTAGTTGATGTTTTCAAGAGCATAAGGGTAATTGAAGTTTTCAAGACCATAATGGTAGTTGAAGTTCACCTAATATCTCCAATCTATCAAGACAACATCGGAGTAATAATTGATTTATCCCTGTTAAAGAAGATTTATGTCACTCCACTCATCCATTATTGGAAGCCCAAGCTAGTTTGAATGAGACAACTATGTTTGAGCTAGAACTAAAAAAAAGAGAGAGAGAAAAAAAAAAGAAAAAGAGAAGAAAGAAAAAGAGAAAAAGAAAAAGAAAAGAAAAAAACAATAAGAAAAAAAAGGGTTCAAAAAGCCAATTGAGTTCTCTTTTACCTAAAGCAGCAAAAGGCTTCCATTTGTACTTGAATATGTCCAACCCAACCAAAGATTCAATCAAAATCAAAGAAAAGGAGAAAGACCATTCAGTTCTTGAAAGTTCTGCACTTGACAGTCTTATAAGGAAGAAGGACAAAATGATAAAATGCTCAAAGAAAGGGAAGAGTAAGAGAAATAAAGAAAAGGGAGAAGAAGAAAAGAAATGAATTTGGGAACCAAACCTTTTTGCAAGGGCAAAGACCGTCCTAATCAAGATCCAGATTAATGCCAAAAAGCTAGAAAGAATTTAGAGACTAGCAAGATTACCTCCAAACTATCTAAAGTTCAAATAAGAAATTTATAGTGTGAAGGCTTGTCCATTGTGTCACACCAGCTCCTATCTCAAAATGGCCTTCAATTAACCCATGTCCCTTATAGACCCCATTTCAAGCCTATCAAAGACCTGTTGATCTCCCTTGGTAGGTAGAATCTATTAGTGGAGATAGTTTGAATAAGCATGCATATGGGACAGACAATATTTAAACTCAAATGAGACCTTTGGCCAAGTAATGTGTATGTGCCTATGTGAAGTGCAACAGTTCTTGCTTAAATAGAAATGATTCCCGAGTCTAGTATGGTAACTAGGGTTGTCATATTATAGATATGTTAATTTGGAAAATCAAGTCCTGAGGTACTGTGAGCGGGGATTTTCGCCCCCACTCCCGGTGGAATGGTTCTTGCCACTTTGGCACTGTTTAGGCTCGGGGCCTTAGAGAACACGGACCTAAGTCCGGAGAAAATGGAGTCGCCACCCGGACGGGCAGGGAAAAAAGAAAGGGGTGGATGACTCGATTCCTAAGGAATCCCCAACCCCCTAATGGGTTCGGAAAGTTAGGTACGTGTGGAATGGTTAGAAATGGCCCAGCACCCCCACAACGCCCGGTTCGTTTGAACCGGCCTCCTTTATAGGTCTTAATATTATAAAATTCTTAAGTATAATAACATTATCCATACTACACACAATAAAAAGAAAGCATCATTATATTAAAATCAAAACAATGTCCAAACAAAACAAAACAAATAAATGGACACCCATCCAAGGATGGAAACATGTCCTTACATCACATGCCTAGATAGGACACCCACCAAAAGGTAGAAACATGTCCTTTATAAAGGTTCTAAAATAGAAAAAGAAATTAAATTACATGATGTTTAACTAATGAGGTACCCACCAAGTGGAAACATACCCCTTACAACTTTTGGAAGTCTAAATTAATTGAAAAAGTAAATAATCATCCATAATAAATAAATCATTCATTAAAGCTATTAACCAAAATATAAAACAAACATCCATCCATGATAAATTAAATAAATCAAGTATTAAAATTAAATAAATTAAAGCATAAGAAATAAATTGAAGCATAAATAAATATGGAATTGAATAAAACAAAAAAAAGTTCAAGTGTAGCTATTGTGACTTTTTATGGAATTAAAATAAATTAGGGTTTTATGTTTTAAAGGGTTGGTAAGACTCTTTGATTAACAAAATTAAGGTTTGAATGGTGAAATCATGAAATTAGGGTTTTAGATACCTTAAAATACTTTAATTTGTGATTTTTGGTTATTGAATTTCTAAGCTACTATGTAAAATTTGGATTTTTATGTTTTATGTTTTTTTAATGTTTTAAATGGATTAGGGTTCATAAAAATTAAGGTTTAAGGTTTTAAAAGGATTAGGGTTCATTATTTTATATTTAAAAGTTGAAATTTTGATTTTTATGGTTTTAGAATTTAGGTCACGGGTAGAAGAATTTTTAGGGTTTTTAGAAATCAATTTGATATTTTATGAAGTTTTATGAATTTAAATAAACGAATTGAGGTTTTTATAAGTTGAAAAGATGTTTTTTAAGGTTTTTTGAATGAAATAGAACCTACTTTAAAATTTTAAAAGAAGCAGAATTTGATTTAGGTTTTGTTGAAAATATGTTCAATTAGAGTTTTAAGGTTTTTTAAGAAGAAAAAATAACAGTTTTAAGCATTTTTAGAAAAGAAAGTCACGTTTTAGTATTTTACTCTTGGAAAAATTAAATTACAACTTTTAGATCTTTGATTTGAAAAACCCTAATTTCATAGGTTTGCTATTGTGAAAACATAAATCAAAAAGAATTTAACATACCTTCTTTTGTTGATTCTTCCAAAAATAATTCTTCTTGGATGAACTAGCTCCAAAGACAAGTCTTTGTTGCCTTTGAATTCCCCTCTTACGTGATGCTGCTGTCCAGAAAAGCTTTTAAATTGAATTTCCTCTTTTCCTTGCTTGATTTGGTTTCAAATCCTAAAGTCACTATGTAAATTTTTTCCTCCTCTCATTAGGTTTAATTAGTCCTTATTTATAGTGGTTTTTAGGTTGTAAATTCCTAATTAATTAAGGTAATTAATATTAATAAAAAAAAGAAATTAAAACCTAATCGGATTAGGATTCTAAAAATTGCATCAAAAAATTTTGCGCTGGCAAAAACTGAGCAGCCGGGCCCGTGGGTGTGCCAGCCGTAGGCGCGCCAGCGTGCCAGCCTGCGGGCGAAATAACCTCCCGCAGGAAATTCCTGCGGGCGAGTTGCTACTGGCCCGACGGGCCCGCGCGACCACTTTTCACTGCCGATTTTTTTTCTGACTCCGATTTTTATTTTTATTTTTATTTTTATATTTTTATTTTCATTTTTTATTAATAAAAATTAAATACTAAGGTAAAAATTATTTAATAAAAATTATTTTGGACCAATTAAACAAGAAAAATCATTTCAAACCAAATAAAACACAATGGACCGGATTGGGTAAAAAATTAAGGGTCTACAGTTTGCCCCCTGCTTGAATGATCTGAAACCTTAGTGAAAGAGAGTGAAAAGAAACAAAACTTAATTTTTGATATGGCGACCTGCTTTGGGTTCTGGACCCGAGGATGATTCTAGGTTCTGGACCTATGAAAAATTTGGGTTCTAGACCCGGTTCGAGTTCTGGACTCAAGGATGATTCTAGGTTCTGGACCTAAGTAAAATTTGGGTTCTGGACCCGAGCTAAGTTCTGGACTTAGGGATGATTCTAGGTTCTGGACCTAAGAGTAATTTGGGTTCTGGACCCGAGCTAAGTTCTGGACTTAGGGATGATTCCAGGTTCTGGACCTAAGAGTAATTTGGGTTCTGGACCCGGTTCGAGTTCTGGACTCAAGGATGATTCTAGGTTCTGGACCTATGAAAAATTTGGGTTCTAGACCCGGTTCGAGTTCTGGACTCAAGGATGATTCTAGGTTCTGGACCTAAGTAAAATTTGGGTTCTGGACCCGAGCTAAGTTCTGGACTTAGGGATGATTCTAGGTTCTGGACCTAAGAGTAATTTGGGTTCTGGACCCGAGCTAAGTTCTGGACTTAGGGATGATTCTAGGTTCTAGACCTAAGAGTAATTTGGGTTCTAGACCCAGTTTCGAGTTCTGGACTCGAGGATAATTCTAGGTTCTGGACCTAAGTAAAATTTAGGTTCTGGACCCGAGCTAAGTTCTGGACTTAGGGATGATTCTAGGTTATGGACCTAAGAGTAATTTGGGTTATGGACCCGGTTCGAGTTCTGGACTCAAGGATGATTCTAGGTTCTGGACCTAAGTAAAATTTGGGTTCTGGACCCGAGCTAAGTTCTGGACTTAGGGATGATTCTAGGTTCTGGACCTAAGGGAAATTTGGATTCTAGACCCGGTTTTGAGTTCTGGACTCGAGGATAATTCTAGGTTCTGGACCTAAGGGAAATTTTGGTTCTGGACCCGGTTTTGGATACTCAATCCTAAACTAGACTTGGATACTCGATCCTAAATTGGATTGGGATACTCGATCCTAGCTGGATTTGGATACTCGATCCTAAACTGGCTTTGGATTCTCGATCCTAAACTGGATTTGGATACTCGATCCTAACTGGATTTGGATACTCGATCCAAAACTAGATTTTGGATCCTCGATCCTAAATTGGATTGGGATACTCGATCCTAACTTTATTTGGATACTCGATCCTAAACTGGCTTTGGATACTCGATCCTAAATTGGATTGGGATACTCGATTCTAACTTGATTTGGATACTCGATCCTAAACTGGCTTTGGATACTCGATCCTAAATTGGATTGGGATACTCAATCCTAACCTGGGTACTTTGACCTGAGATTTGAATTAATTTTGATTTAATTTGGGTACTTGGACCCGAGGTTAGATTTGATTTGGGTATTTGGACCCGAGAATGGGTACTTGGACCCGAGAATGAATTTGACTAACCTTTTATCAATTGAGAAGTCTGACTGCTCCGACTATTCTATGCATTGTGATTCTTCACTCTCATAATGGATCTTCATCCTTGGAGATTGGGTCTTCACCCTTGCAAATGGATCTTCATCCTTGAAAATGAATCTTCATTTTTTGACATCAGGTCTTTACCCTTAAAAAATGGATCTTCATCCTTTGAGATCGGGTCTTCACCTTTGCAAATGGATCTTCATCCTTTAAGATTGGGTCTTTACCCTTGAAAAATGGATCTTCATTCTTTGAGATTGGGTCTTCACCCTTGCAAATGGATATTGGCTTTAGCTCTTCTAGCTGGATTGGTCTTTTGTCTTTTGCATCTTCATTCTTTTGAGAGTTCTAATGTTCCATTCATTTGTTCTTCCTTTTTGCAAAGATTTAACTATTTTAATTGGACCTTATATCCTCTTCTTGCCTCCCCCCTGTGTGGCAAAATATTTGTAAGTGAGTTTAAAAATATTTGGTCTATAAACCCAAAAAATTGAAAAGGAGAAACTTTGCCCCCTGTGTTGGCTCAAACTAAAGATTTTTTTTTTCATGCAAGCTTTGATTGATGTTTTCGCCATCTTGTTCTTCGCATAAGCACACATTTCTTCTCTTTGCAAAATTACTGGAGCTTTCTCAAGCAATGGTCTTTCCATGCCCCTCTGATTTGACATCTTCATTTGATTCTTCACTTCACAGAGTGTTTGCTGTTCACTTTGATAAAGAATAGACAATACAAGACAAGAAAGTACGATGTGATATGCTCATGTATGCATGATATGCATGAATAATACTTACAGTTGTTCCATCAACTCACAGACCGAGGTGATCAGCAGAAGTGTTCTCATTGGTTCCGTTTTGACGCTTGTTCAAGTCTTGCTTTGGAATGATTGAAAACTTTGCATTTGTGGCTTTTATCTTCAAGATGTTGAAAACAGGAGTGGTGGAGACCATAAGCAGCAGAGTCAGGGATGTATCCATTTCAAACTATGTTTCAGCATGTCAATTGGTAGTTTGCCAATAATCATTTCCTTTGCCCAATATGTCCTTTGGAGGTTCAACATACTTCCCTTAACTTGAAGGCTTTGTATGACAAAATACTTTTTTTTTTGAATTTTGATTTTGAAAACAAATGTTGGCTTTGCCAAATTAATGTCAATGTACCTTAGGACTTGATTTTTCCAAATTAACATATCTATAACATGACAACCCTAGTTACCGTACTAAACTCAGGAATCATTTCTATTTAAGCAAGAACTGTTGCACTTCAGATAGGCACATACACATTACTTGGCCAAAGGTCTCATTTGAGTTTAGATATTATCTATCTCATATGCATGCTTATTCCAACTATCTCCACTAATAGACTCTACACGCCAAGAGAGATCAACAGGTCTTTGATAGGCTTGAAATGGGGTCTATAAGGGACATGGGTTAAATGAAGGCCATTTTGAGATTGGAGCTGGTGTGACACAATGGACAAACCTTCACACTACAAATTTCTTGTTTGCACTTTAGGCAGCTGGGAGCAATCTTGCTAGACTCCAATTTCCTTCTATATCTTCTTGGCATTAATCTGGATCTTGATAGGACAGTTTTTGCCCTTGCAAAAAAGTTTTGGTTCCCAAATTCATTTCTTTTCTTCTTTTCCCATTTCTTTCTCTTTATTTTTCTTACTCTTCCTTTTCTTTGTGCATTTTATCATTTTGTTCTTCGTTCTTGTAGAACTATAGAGCTTTTAAGCATTGAATGGTCTTTCTCCTTTTTCTCCAATTTTAATTGAATCTTTGGTTGCGTTGGGCCAATTCAAGTAAAAATGTCTTTATGAACCAAATGGAAGCCTTTTGCTGCTTCAAGTAAAAGATAACTCAGTTGGCTTTTTGAACCGCCTTTTTAGGTTTTATCTTCTTTTTTTTATTCTCTTTTTTCTTTCTTTTTCTATTTATTTTTTTCCTTTCTTTCTCTCCTCTTTTTGTTTTTGGTTCTAGCTCAAACAGAGTTGTCTTATTTGTACCAACTTGGGTTTCTAATAAATAGGGATAAATCATTTATTACTCCAATGTTGATGTTGTCTTGGAGATATTAAGGGAACTTCAACTACCCTTATGGTCTTGAAAACTTTAACTACCCTTATGCTCTTGACAACATCAACTACACTTATGGTCTTGAGAAACATCAACCATACTTAGGGTCTTGAGAACTTTAACTACCCTTATGGTCTTGACTATTCATTTCTTTCTTTGATCTTCTTGCCTTTTCACCTTTGTGATCATAAGACTTGTCAACAGCTCAAGGTAGGTTGTTGAGGCTATATGCCAATGAAAAGAAAGCTAAAATTTTATGAAGGCTCAAAGGGACAACTAGGGATTAATATTTAATAGGTAGATACTAGTTGTTGGCTAACCAAACAATGCCTAGATCATTTCTCTCTTAAATAAACAAAGTTCAATTTCGCCTCAAAAGTTTGTCAAAGCATGTTCTAAGGCTGACTAAGACCTAGACAAAGATAATTATGCAGGAGCCCTCTCTAAGTAAGCATACACAACTCAATGCTATAGAGCAATTCCCTCATCTAGTAAAGTCATTCGAGTCATGATGCCTAGACACATTAATTTATAAACATCAAGCTAAATTCCTCATTGGTTGAGCATCAGAATGAACAAAGACCAACAAAAATTTATGATAAATGTAATTTATTCAAACAGCTTTAAATTTGCAAAACACGATTGTTCCAATTTAAATATTAAAGAAAGTAAAAATTGAAAAGCAATATTCAAGCTAAGGAAAGTTTGTTGAGTTTAAGCTTCTTTTTCTTTCATATCTTCAATATCCCCATCATGAAAGGATGATAAAACAAAATCTTCTTCCAATCCTTTTCCCACCATGAAGGTTGCCGGTGGTGGCACTCTGTTGAACCTTTGAAATGGATTATCTTTGGTGTTGGGCTTATCCAACTCGGGTAGTTTGCCACTATCGATTAGGTCTTGAATCTCATGCCTTAACTTCATGCAATTGTTCGTTTCGTGTCCAGGCCTTTGATGGAATTGGCAAAATGCATTAGTATCAAAGTTAGGTGGAAGAGGGTTAGGCAAAGGATGAGGAGTCAAGGGTTGTAACAATCCCTTCTTTTGTAGCTTATTGAGAACCCAAGACAGTGGCTTCCTCAGATCTGAAAACTGCCTCATTCCTCTTTCACTAGCGGCATTAACCTCAACTTCTTTTTGTGTGCTTTGATTGCCCGACTGGTAGTTCCCTTTTTCATTCCTTTTTATTGAAAAGCGATTCTTCTCCCTTTCCCATTCTTCAATTTGTAGACCAGCTTGGAGAAGATCTTTGAAATCACGTATGAGTGTATGAGACATCCTCTCACAAAGATTAGGCAACACCCCTCTCACAATCATCCTTATTTGATCGGATTCATCGGGCCTCTTCTTGAGTAAAGCGGCCTTGTTTCTCCATCTCTTGACATAATCTACAAAATTTTCATTTGGTCGTTGCCTAATGGACTCAACTTCCATTAAGGTAACTTCCATTTCAACATTGTATCCATATTGTTGGATGAAGGCTTTGTAAAGTAGATCCCAACTCTTTTGTGTTCCATCATCCAAGGTATTGAACCAATTTTGGACAACAGGGTCCAATGAGAGCATAAAGTACCTTAGGGTTTGAGCCTTAGTAGCTCGGGCATATTGCATGGCAGTGATATATTACTTCACGTGGAGATGAGGATTTCCGATGCCATTGTACTTAGCAAAGGAAGGCATCTTGAACTTATAAGGGACCTCATCATCTTGTTCAAATAACTTGTCAACTTCGGACATCTCTTCGGTTTTCATCTTCTTCTCAAATTTCTTTTCTAAATCAACAATCATCTTTTCAAAATCGGATGTCTCGGTCTTTTCAATAGTTGCCTTCTCAACAACCTTTGGCTCCTTTTTATCTTGAAGATCTTGGTAGTATTGAGCCCAATCATCATCATGAATGATCGCCTTATCGTCATCAAAAGCTACTTCATCAATTTTAGCCTTCCCCTTGACTTTCTTGGTGCTAGCAGATGCTTCGGCATTGTTTCCTAAAATTGCAGCTAATTGATTCTTATGGTCTCGGCCATGGCCTCTTTGATCTCTTCCATTTTGGCACTGAGGGCTTCATCCACCATTCTTTGAATTTGTTCGGGCTCCATTATTTTAAGTGAGCAAGTGATTGAGTCATTGCTAGATGCTTCGTCTCGGCATAGGTCGGATTGTTGTAAGCTTTTGAACTTTCGTAATCCAGGGCTGTGAGCCAGAGAGGATCAATGAGATGAAATGCAAATGTATGCATGTGTGCATGTATGCACAAACAATAGACAAACAAGGACAAATAGGACGTTCCTTCCAACCTTATAACATCCACACACGAATGACGAGTCTCTTTTCCTAGGTATATGGTTAACAAAATACCAGCATGGGGTATCTTGCTTTCGAATAATTCCTTCGAAAGTTTCAACCAATTGTTATATCCTTGAAAATGGAAATCAATCCATGATAATTCCCATTAATTAGGTTTTAATCCATTCAACCAACTAAAGTAGCTTTTATGCTATATTGGATTAAAACGAAATTAAAAGGCTTATTATAAATAGATTTCTCACTTGAAAAGAGGTAACTAGTGGTTCATGCCAAAAACAAGCCCATAGTTAATTTATTCTTAGTGTAAACTAGGCCCACAATTGATTTTTGGTATTTCATAATTGACCTAAATATTTTTGCAAGCTCTTTGTAAGAAAAGATTGGGTGAAAATTAGTTTTCTTTCTAAGCCCATTGTAAAAGATTTTTGAAAAAATGGATTTTGGGCTTAGTATTTGGGCCATGGGCCAAAGAATTTTTGATTTGTTTTTAGAAAAATCTTATGTCCAAAGACCATCTTGAAAAATTTTAAAAATAGTTTTGATCTTTTGGATTTTAAAGAAAAAATTTATTTTGAGCTTGCAAATGTACTTGGGTCATATTAGAAAAAGAACAAACCAAATAAGCCATGATTTAGACTAAGATAAACTAGCCATAGTCAAACAACATGCATTTAGGGTAAAACCTAAGGAAAGTAACTAGGTCAATTACATGAGCTTTAGTCTTTGGGTGGAAAGGCTTAGGTTCCCATAGAAAGTATATACCAAATGGTACGAGGCTATGAGTGGTTATGCTATGCTCGATCTCCATACCTTGAGTGAAAGTATGGTATCCCTTACATAACACAACACGGGTAACACGGGCTTCCTAACTCATGCACACAATGAAAACTAATATGATGCAATGGATAATATCATTATAAGAAAGAATAGAATAATAAAAAGACCAACGAAATCAACTTCTCTTATCCCCAGTGGAGTCGCCACTGTGAGCGGGGATTTTCGCCCCCACTCCCGGTGGAATGGTTCTTGCGACTTCGGCATTGTTTAGGCTCGAGGCCTTAGAGAACACGGACCTAAGTCCGGAGAAAATGGAGTCGCCACCCGTATGGGCCGGGAAAAAAGAAAGGGGTGGATGACTCGATTCCTAAGGAATCCCCAACCCCCTAATGGGTTCGGAAAGTTGGGTAATTGTATGGAAGGTGAGAAATGGCCCAGCACCCCCACAACGTCTGGTTCGCTGGAACCGGCCTCCTTTACAGGTCTTAATATTATAAAATTCTTAAGTATAATAACATTATCCATACTAAACACAATAAAAAGAAAGCATCATTATATTAAAATCAAAACAATGTCCAAACAAAACAAAACAAATAAATGGACACCCATCCAAGGATGGAAACATGTCCTTACATCACATGCCTAGATAGGACACCCACCAAAAGGTAGAAACATGTCCTTTACAAAGGTTCTAAAATAGAAAAGAAATTAAATTACATGATGTTTAACTAATGAGGTACCCACCAAGTGGAAACATACCCCTTACAACTTTTGGAAGTCTAAATTAGTTGAAAAAGTAAATAATCATCCATAATAAATAAATCATTCATTAAAGCAATTAACCAAAATATAAAACAAGCATCCATCCATAATAAATTAAATAAATCAAGTATTAAAATTAAATAAATTAAAGCATAAGAAATAAATCAAAGCATAAATAAATATGGAATTGAATAAAAGAAATAAAAGTTCAAGTGTAGCTATTGTGACTTTTTATGGAATTAAAATAAATTAGGATTTTATGTTTTAAAGGGTTGGTAAGACTCTTTGATTAACAAAATTAAGGTTTGAATGGTGAAATCATGAAATTAGGGTTTTAGATACCTTAAAATACTTTAATTTGTGATTTTTGGTTATTGAATTTCTAAGCTACTATGTAAAAATTGGATTTTTATGTTTTATGTTTTTTTAATGTTTTAAATGGATTACGGTTCATAAAAATTAGGGTTTAAGGTTTTAAAAGGATTAGGGTTCATTATTTTAGATTTAAAAGTTGAAATTTGGATTTTTATGGTTTTAGAATTTAGGTCACGGGTAGAAGAATTTTTAGGGTTTTAAGAAATCAATTTGATATTTTATGAAGTTTTATGAATTTAAATAAACGAATTGAGGTTTTTATAAGTTGAAAAGATGTTTTTTAAGGTTTTTTGAATGAAATAGAACCTACTTTAAAATTTTAAAAGAAGCATAATTTGATTTAGGTTTTGTTGAAAAATATGTTCAATTAGAGTTTTAAGGTTTTTTAAGAAGAAAAAATAACAGTTTTAAGCCTTTTTAGAAAAGAAAGTCACGTTTTAGTATTTTACTCTTGGAAAAATTAAATTACAGCTTTTAGATCTTTGATTTGAAAAACCCTAATTTCATAGGTTTGCTATTGTGAAAACATAAATCAAAAAGAATTTAACATACCTTCTTTTGTTGATTCTTCCAAAAACAATTCTTCTTGGATGAACTAGCTCCAAAGACAAGTCTTTGTTGCCTTTGAATTCCCCTCTTACGTGATGCTGCTGTCCAGAAAAGCTTTTAAATTGAATTTCCTCTTTTCCTTGCTTGATTTGGTTTCAAATCCTAAAGTCACTATGTAAATTTTTTTCCTCCTCTCATTAGGTTTAATTAGTCCTTATTTATAGTGGTTTTTAGGTTGTATATTCCTAATTAATTAAGATAATTAATATTAATAAAAAAAAAGAAATTAAAACCTAATCGGATTAGGATTCTAAAAATTGCATCAAAAAATTTTGCGCTGGCAAAAACTGAGCTGACGGGCCCGTGGGCGTGCCAGCGTGCCAGCCCACAGGAATTTCCTACGGGAGGTTATTTCGCCCGCAGGAGGAAATTCCTGCGGGCGAAATGCCCACAGGCCTGCGGGCGAGTTGCTGCTGGCCCGACGGGCCCTCGAGACCACTTTTTGCTGCCGATTTTTTTTCCGACTCCGATTTTTATTTTTATTTTTATTTTTTTATTTTTTATTAATAAAAATTAAATACTAAGGTAAAAATTATTTAATAAAAATTATTTTGGACCAATTAAACAAGAAAAATCATTTCAAACTAAATAAAACACAATGGACCGGATTCGGTCAAAAATTAAGGGTCTACAGGTACATTGACATTAATTTGGCAAGGCCAACATTTGATCTCAAAATCAAAATTCAAAAAAATGTTTTGTCATACAAAGCCTTCATGTTAAGGGAAGTATGTTGAACCTCCAAAGGACACATTGGGAAAAGGAAATGATTATTGGCAAGGTCATGAAGAAGCTATCAACTGACATGCTGAAACATAGTTTGAAATAAATGAATCCCTGACTCTGCTGCTTGGGGTCTCCATTATTCATATTTTCAACATCTTTAAGATAAAAGACATAAATGCAAAGCTTTCTATCATTCCAATGCAAGACTTGAACGAGCGTCGAAAAGGAGTCAATGAGAATACTTCTGGTGATCACCTCAGTTTGTGAATCAATGAAACCGTTGTAAGTATTATCATGCATATCATGCATACATGAGCATATCACATCACACTTGTATTGTCTATTCTTTATCAAAATTAACAGCAAACACCCTGCAAATTAAAGAATCTAAAGAAGATATTGAATCAAGGGGGCATGGAAAGCCCATTGCATGAGAAAGCTCCAGTAATCTTGCAAAGAGAAGAAATGCATGCTTATGCGAAGAACAAGACGACAAAAACATCAATCAAAGCTTGCATGGAAAAAATCTTTGGTTTGAGCCTACACAGGGGGCAAAGTTTCTCCTTTTCAATTTTTTGAGTTTATATACCAAATATTTTTAAACTCACTTACAAATATTTTGCCACACAGGGGGGCAAGGAGAGGATATAAGGTCCAATTAAAAATAGTCAAATCTTTGCGAAAAGAAAGAACAAAAGAATGGAACAATTAGAACTCTCAAAAGAATGAAGATGCAAAAGACGAAAGATCAATCGAGCTAAAAGAGCTGAAGCCATGGTAAAGACCCAACTTCCAATGGATAAAGATCATTTTCTAGGGTGAAGACCCGATCTCAAAGGATGAAGATCCACTTTTCAAGGGTGAAGACCCGATTTTCAAGGATGAAGATCCATTTGCAAGGGTGAAGACCCAATCTCCAAGGATGAAGATCCATTCTGAGGGTGAAGAATCACAATGCATAAAACAGCCAGAGCAGTCAGACTTCTCAACTAAAAGGTTAGTCAAATTCAATTCAATCTTGGGTCCAAGTACCCAAGCTCGGGTCCAAGTACCAAATCTTAGGTCCAAGTACCTAAATCAAGTACCTAATCTCGGGTCCAAGTACCCAAATCAAATCAAGCTTGGGTCCAAGTACCCAAATCAAATCAATTTCGGGTCCAAGTACCCAATTCGGGTTCAAGTACCCAAATCAAATCAATCTCGGGTCCATGTACCCAAATCAAATCAATTTCGGGTCCAAGTACCCCAATCGTACCCGATCTTAGGTCCAAGTACCCAAATCAAATCAATCTCGGGTCCAAGTACCCGATCTTAGGTCCAAGTACCTAATGCCGAGTCCAAGTATCCAATCTCGGGTCCAAGTACCAATCTCGGGTCCAAGTACCCAAATTCAATCAATCTCGTGTCCAAGTACCCAATCTTAGGTCCAAGTACCTAATCCTGTGTCCAAGTACCCAAAATCAATTCAAGCTCGGGTCCAAGTACCCAATCCCGAGTCCAAGTACCCAATCTTGGGTCCAAGTTGTAACACCCCTATATCCCGTATACGTACAAAGCATGCTTATACGATCGTACTATACGTATACTGAATATAGAAAATGCCACAGTTTAAAAATACACAAATCATATCTTCAAAAATAAGTGAAGCAAATCTTAAACATTTAAAAGAAATTCAAAAGACACCATAGATAAAAACATTTATTAATCCGCAGCGGAAGTTATTACAAATACTTACAAGTACAAATACATAAAAATTTGAAATTCACAAAACGTAGAATATATACATGATTGGCAGCTTGACTCTCTGATCTTTAAGCTCTAGTCCAACTCTTCAAGCATAAACTCAACTAGGTCTAGAAGAATCCTCAGTCTCAACTCTATCAACCCTACCACCTGCACGATGAACCACAATTGCGCTGAGCCAACAACTCAGTAGTACAAACCGTAATGATAATATGCAATGTCAATATCAATGTCATGTATTCAACCAATAAAGATCATACTTATAAATGTTACATTTCATTATTTCAATAATTATATCATCATCCATTATACTCATTCAATATAGACACCTATGGGCCCAACAAGTATTTTATATGATATCCAAAGTTCATCATTATAGCCAACCAGGTCGGTAGTCCAAGTTCGATTGCCCAGCCCACTGGGTCCGCATGGTTCCGGAGGAGGCAGATAGGCACGTATAAGACTATCAGTAACGAACCTTCCCCCAACCAGGTCGGTAGTCCAAGTTCGATTGCCCATCCCACTGGGTCCGCATGGTTCCGCAGGAGGCAGATAGGTACGTATAATACTGACTGTATCAAACCTTCCCCCAACCAGGTCGGTAGTCCAAGTTTGATTGCGCAGTCCACTGGGTCCGTATGGTTCCGCAGGAGGCAGATAGGTCCATACTTATATCTTTAAATATTATTTTCTCAATTCATTTCTCATTTTCATCATTATAATATACAACATCAATTACATTAACTAAACAAACATATCATTATTCAATCATATCATCTAGGCATGCTTCCATCATATCATTCACATCATTATAACTCAGAACATTAATTTCACATTCTTTATGTCTCAATTTACATTAAGGTAATTCATCATAAAAGTATTCATATGCATCATCAATATCATCAAATGTATATTCAATCTCAACATCATAGGAATGTATGCAATATTGTAGTTTGTACTTACTTCAAAAGCAACCCACACAACTCTAAACACTTCTTTTTCCAAGAATCTTTCACCACTTGAATTAGGGTAATTCACCTTCTTCACAGCCTATTCCAAAAGAAAGATGAAACCCACATATGATCATAAGGCTAAGAACCAACTAGGGCAACTCTAAACATGACACGCTCAACAACACGGGCGTGTCCCTGACCGTGCCCTAACTCCACAACACAGAAGCTTTTACACGCTCAACAACACGGGCGTGTCACTGGCCGTGTAATACATTCTGCCTCTCAGAAACTTTGACACGTTCAACAACGTGAGCGTGCTCGTGGCCGTGTCAATTCCCCAAAAACACAGTGGCTATGACACGCTCAATAACACGGGCGTGTTACTGGCCGTGTCAATCCTACTGCCTCACAGAAGCTGTGACACGCTCAGTGACATGGGCGTGTCACTGCTCGTGTCACCCATCCAAAACACCAAACCATCGACACACCCAAAATTCGGGTCGTGCTCATGGGCGTGTCAGGCCATAAACCCAGATTTCGGCAACAACAACAACACAACCAACAAATCACTTCTTTTCACTAAAATCCACTTCAACCAAACTTAGCTCAACATACCCAAAAATCATAACAAACTTACAAAAACACCAAAACAACTAAAAACATACTTCCAACACAAATCAAAATCATCACCACAAACCTAAAACACAACCACAATACATTCACTTCCAACAACTTACTCTTTCCTTCAATCCATCCCCAAAACAAGAAATCAGTTTACCCAAACACTCTTAAACACATCATAATCAAACATATTCACATACCATCCACAAACTCAACTCATAAACTCAAAGAAATCAAAGAATTGAGTGAAGAACTTACCAAGGATGAAGAAGCTCTCAACTTTCCAACTTGAACACTTGAAAACTTCCTTAGATCTTGAGTTTAGAAGTTCAAATCTCTCTCTTGTTCTCTTGTTTCTTTGTTAGCCGGCCAAAAGAAAGCAAAGGAAGGAAAAGAAAGAGAGCCACAGCAAGGAAAGAAAGAAAGAAGAAAAGAGAAGACACAAAGTCAAATCACCTCCTTAAAACTCTCTCCTCCAAGTATTAATTATTAAAATAATCCATTCAAGCTCTTCCACTCAATTAATTTTCCTTATTAATTAATTATTAAATCAAAAACACATAAATATCTTCTTCCACTAACTTCCTTTGACTTAGACTTGGGTATATGTTGTATATATTCTAATATACACAATATATACACTCTCTTTAAAAACCTTTTCTCTTTCCAAAGAAACATATACATTAAATTCAATTAAACAACAATAATACCAAAACTTCTAGGGCACACTTTGGGATATTACACAAGTACCCAAAATCAATTCAAGCTCGGGTCCAAGTACCCAATCCCGAGTCCAAGTACTCAATCTTGGGTCCAAGTACCCAAATCAAATCAATCTCGGGCCCATGTACCCGATCTCGGGTCCAAGTACCCAAGTCAAATGCAATCTTGGGTCCAAGAACCCAAAATCAGTCACCTCAAAAATTAAGTCTTATTGCTTTTCACTCTCTTTCACTAAGGTTTCAGATCATTCAAGTAGGGGGCAAACTGTAGACCCTTAATTTTTTACCCAATCCGATCCAATATGCTTTATTTAGTCCAAAATGATTTTTGTTGTTTAATTGGTCCAAAATAATTTTAATTAAATAATTTTTACCTTAGTATCTAGTTTTTATTAATAAAAAATAAAAATAAACAAATAAAAATTAAAAATAAAAATAAAATAAAAATCGGAGTCGAAAAAAAAAATCGGCAGCGAAAAGTGGTCGCGCGGGCCCGTCGGGCCAGCAACAGCTTGCCCGCAGGAATTTCCTGCAGGCGAGTTATTTTGCCCGCAGGAAATTCCTGCGGGCGAAATAACTTCTCGCAGGAAATTCCTGCGGGTGAAAATGGCACACCCACGGGCCCGGCAGCACAGTTTTCGCCAGTGCAAAATTTTTCAACGCAATTTTTTGAATCCTAATCCAATTAGGTTTTAATTTCTTTTTTTTATTAATATTACTTACCTTAATTAATTAGGAATAAAAAACCTAAAAACCACTATAAATAAGGACCAATAGAACCAAATTGGGGGAGGAAAAAATTTTCACAGGAGCTTGAAGTTTTGAAACCAAATTAGTGAAGGAAAAGTGAAATCAATTCAATTGATTTTTAAAGGGAGGAGCACCACGAATTAGGCAATTCAAGGGCAATAAAGGCTTGTCTTTGGAGCTAGTTCATCCAAGAAGAGTTATTTTTTTGGATAATCAACAAAAGAAGGTATGTTAAATTCTTTTTTATTTATGTTACACAGTAGCCAAATCTATAAAATTTAAGGTTCTTTGAATAAAAAATTTTAGAGCTTTAATTTGATTTTTCCAAGATTAAAACACTAAAACGTGACCTTCTTTTCTAAAAAGACTTAAAATTGTTATTTTTTCTTCTTAAAAATCTTAAAACTCTAATTGAACATATTTTTGAACAAAATCAAAATCAAATTCTGTTTCTTTTAAGATTTTAAAGTAGGTTCTATTTCATTCAAAAAGCCTTAAAAAACATCTTTTCTACTTATAAAAACTTCAATCCTTTTGTTTAAATTCATAAAACTTTTTAAATCATCAAATTGCTTTTTAAAACTCTAATTCAAATTCATTACACGTGAACCCTAATTTCAAAACCAAAATTCAAAAGTCATCTTTTAAACCTAAAACAATGAACCCTAACCCCTTTAAAACCTTAAACCCTAATTTTTATGAACCCTAATCCCTTTAAAACATAAAAAAACATAAAAACATAAAAACTCAAAAATTGCACAGTAGCTTAAAATTCAATAATCACAAATCACAAATTTAAGTATTTTAAGGTATTCAAAACCCTAGTTTCATATTTTCACCATTCAAACCTTAATTTGTTTAATCAAAGAGTCTTACCAACCTTTTAAAACATAAAACACTAATTTATTTTAATTCCATAAAAGTCACAGTAGCTTAATTTTAGAAATTTCCAAAACCTTAACACATGAGATAAAAAAAACCCTAAATGGAAATAGTAGCTATACTTGAACTTTTATTTGCTTCATTCAATTCCATACTTGATTATTCTTTGATTTATTTCTTATGCTTTAATTTATTTAAATTCAATACTTGGTTTATTTAATTTATCATGGATGGATGTTTATTTTATTTTATTTAAATACTTTTAATGAATGATTTATTTATGGATGATTATTTACTTTTATCAATTAATTTAGACTTCCAAAAGTTGTAAGAGGTATGTTTCCACTTGGTGGGTACCTTATTAGTTAAACATCATGTAATTTTGTAACACCCCTATATACTGTATACGTACCAAGCATGCTTAAACGATCGTATAATACGTATACTGAATATAGAAAATGCCACCATTTAAAATACACAACATAAACATAACTTTGAAAATAAGTAAAACAAATCTCAAATACTTAAAAGAAATTCCAAAAAAAAACATAATATATAAAATATTTAAAAGTTCACAGCGGAAGTTATTACAAATATTTGCAAATACAGTAAGTTATAAACCAAAGTTTACTAAACATAGAATATATACATGATTAGCAGCACTTCTCTGATCTTTAACTTCCACTAATAGATCCTTCAATGACTAGTCTCAACTGGTCTCAAAGAGCCCTCAGGTTCAACTCTATCACCTGCGCGTTTAAACACTAACGCGCTAAGCCAACGGCTTAGTAATACAAACTACCATAACAATATGCTTTGATGGAATGTCTATGTCATACAATCAAGTGTATACATCATGTTCTATTTCCACAAATTCATCATTCAACATAGCTTCTCAAGCCATATTTAATTATGTATTGTGTACATTTCGTTCCATGATTCACATTAAAAACCAAGACAGACCTGGGCCTAAAACACACTAATATGTTATTCAAAGTTCAGAGTTACTGTTTTGGTTTATATTACAATCATCAATACATTTATTATTTGGAATCGGTTTACGGGCCATCCCATTTCACCTATCCAATCATTTCACATTTATAATTGGAAATTAGCTTACGGGCCATCCCATTTCGCCTATCCAATTAGATTTCACATTATCAACTGGAACCGGTTTACGGGCCATCCCATTTCACCTATCCAGTGAACTACAGGCATGCCTCCAAAAACAGAACTCTGAAAGTTGAATCAACATATTAAACATACAAACATTTCATTTATCAATTCCATTATCACTTCTCATTATTATCTAGGCCAACATGCCTTACTTCATTCAATTGAATCATCATATTTTATACCATATCATTCCACATTTCATGATTCAACATTGATATGCATATACAACAATTTATATCTTTCATATATAGAATCATCCACATACATTTATTTAGACCATTCTTTGTTTTAGAAATGTTATAGTGTTCATCTTTAGATTTAGATACAAAAAGAACCATTGAAGAATCAAAACAATGCAAAACATTCAAAGAAAAATCAAAATGGCTAACACACTTGAGGGACACGGCCAAGCTTGAGGCCGTGTCTCTCAACCAACAATTTAGGCAGTGGCAAACACGGGCAAGGGACACGGCCGTGTCTCTCAATCAAATTCAGACAGTAGCAGACACTGTCAAGGGACACGGCCAAGCTTGTGGCCGTGTATCTCCAAAACTTATGCAACACGGCCAAACTCCCTTGAACTTGGCCGTGTCTCTCTAAAATTATTCAACTTGGCCGTGTCTCTTTCTTATTTTGGCCGTGTCTCTCATGCAAAAACCCTAAACCTAGCCAAAATTTCTTTTGGTTAACTTCAAACACATTCTACAAAACATAACCTCATTCAATTGAACTCAATCAACATCCTCAACATTTATTTTACATGCTCATCACAATATTTACATTATCAAAACACATTAACAACACATTTGATACCTCAACACATTTACAAACAAAAGAATGTTAAGCTTAAACATTATATGCATATTTGAAATCAAATAGTTTGTACTTACCTTAAGCACAAATTACACACTCTAAACACTTTCTTTTCTTCAAGAATCCTTCACTTCTCAACTTAGAGCAAAACCTTCTTCCAAAATCCTAATCCAAAATAACACAATATAGCTTATCACTTACCATTTCCAAAACCCTAAAATCAACATCTCTTTTAACTTATCATCTTCAAACCCAAAACCAACACCAAAATCAATTAAATTCAACATATGACAATCAACACAACCTTACCATCAAATATCCACAACCAAACTCACAACCAACTTAAATAAGTTAAGAGAATCAAGAGAGACTTACCAAAATATTGAATCTTCTTGGATTCCCACTTAATCACTTAAAGCTTCTTCAATTTGAGCTTAAAATATCATCAAACCTTTGCTTTCTCTCTTGTTCTTTAGGTTGGCCGGCCACACTTGAAAAGAAGAAAAGAATTTGATCAAAATAAAAGTCAAACTCTCTATTAATCTCCACCACACAATTTTAAAAGAAGAATTACCAAAATGCCCTCTTTAACAAAGTTAAACTTCTTTTCATCATGCATGCCCTTTATAGTAATTTCAATAACAACCAAAAATATCTTCTTCCACTTAACCATCACTTTGACTCTTCATTTGACCAACATATATGTTATACATATTACCATAAACACTACATATACATCTTCTCTACACCTCACTTTTCTTTCAAATAACATATGAACATTCTCTTTTCTTATCAACTTAACATATACTCTTAATCCAAATAAAAACAACAATAATATTAAAACTTCTAGGGCATAAGTTGGGATATTACAAATTTAATTTGCTTTTCTATTTTAGAACTTATGTAAAGGGCATGTTTCTACCTTTTGATGGGTGTCCTATCTAGGCATGTGATGTAAGGACATGTTTCCATCCTTGGATGGGTGTCCATTTATTTGTTTTATTTTGTTTGGACATTACTTTAATTTTAATATATTGATGCTTTCTTTTAATTATTGTGTGTAATATGGATAATATTATTATATTTAAGAATTTTATAATATTAAGACCTGTAAAGGAGGCCGGTTCCAATGAACCGGGCGTTGTGGGGGTGCTGGGCCATTTCTCACCTTCCCCACACGTACCCAGCTTTCCGAACCCATTAAGGGGTAAGGGATTCCTTAGGAATCGAGTCATCCACCCCTTTCTTTTTCCCGGCCCGTCCGGGTGGCGACTCCATTTTCTCCGAACTTAGGTCCGTGTTCTCTAAGGCCCCGAGCCTAAACAGTGCCGAAGTCGCAAGAACCATTCCACCGGGAGTGGGGGCGAAAATCCCCTCTCACAGTGGGGACTCCACTGGGGATAAGAGAAGTTGATTCCGTTGGTCTTTTTATTATTCTATTCTTTCTTATAATGATATTATCCATTGCATCATACTAGATTGCATTGTGTGCGTGAGTTACGACTGTAACACCCCTATATCCAGTATACGTACCAAGCATGCTTAAACGATCGTAATATACGTATACTGAATATAGAAAATGCCACAGTTTTAAAATAATACACAACAAATATCTTTGTAAATAAGTGAAACCAATCTCAAACATTTTAAAAGAAATCCAAAAGACACCATATATAAAAAAACATTTATTAATTCACAGCGGAAGTTATTACAAATGTGTTATAAAACAAAGATTACAAAACATTGAATATATATACATGATTGGCAGCTCTTCTCTGATCTTTAACTCCCAAAAGAAAATCCTCAGTGTCTAGTCTCACTTGGTCTCGAGGAGCTCTCAGGTTCAACTTTGTCACCTGCGCGATCAAACACTATTGCGCTAAGCCCACGGCTTAGTAGTACAAAGTATACTAACATGATGCTTTAATATGATATAATGTCACAATTAATCTCATACATCATTTAAAAGAATATCACATTTCCACATCATACTTTGTTTAATGTCATAACAACATTCATATTACATCTTCATAGTTCCATTAGTTTTACCATTCAAGAATCACATTAAATACAAAGACAAGCATGGGCCCAAAACACACTAATATGCCATTCAATTTTTAGAGTTAATGCTTTGGTTTTGTTATCACATTTATCATTATCATAAACCCAACTAGGCTTCAAGGATTAGGTTCAATCAAGCTTCAAGGGGAACAAAGCATGCTAAGTATCAACCCAACTTGGCTTCAAGAACCAACCCAACCTAGCTTCAAGGGTTGTAACATCTCAATTAGGCTTCAAGGATCAAATCCAACCTAACTTCAAGAGATTGTTACCATTAGGCATGCCACCACCAACAAAACTCTGAAAATGAATAACACATTAGACACACAATTCATTTATTATTTCATTCTCAATTCTCATCATCAATTAGGCAAACATGCCTTATGTCTTTCAATGGAATCATCATAGCCAATCACAATGGCTTCACATCATATTTGAGTTATCATAGCCAATCACAATGGCCTCATATCATATCATATCTCAATTCATATTACACATATAGCATCATTGATATAACATTTCAAAGTACATTATGCATATAACACATTACCATTCACAAGATGCACAATGCATAAAACATAACAAAAGAAAACAAGAGAGTACTTACTTAAAATTGAGGCAATTTCACAAATCTCCAACTTAATCCTTTGATTCTCCCTTCAATTTGATTTTAGAAATCAACAAAAATCACTCTTGTTCTTTAGCTTTGGAGGGCCGGCCACCACAAGAGAAAGAGAAGAAGAAGAAAAGAAAAAATGAAGACAAGTCAACTTCTCTTCTTCTTTAAATCTCCACCAAGCAATTCTAACAAAGCAAAATTACTTAAATGCCCTTTTCTATTTGTTCTCACTTCCTTTAAAACTCTTGCCCTCTTTAGTAATTTCACTCATCCCAAATTAAAATATCTTCTTCCCTTGACTCTCCATTTGACCAACATATATGTTATATATATTAACATATATACAACATATACATTCCATTAACACAATCATTTCCTTTGCAAAAACATATATACATTTAATTCAAATCAAACAACAATTGTATTAAAACTTCTAGGGCATACATTGGGATATTACAATTCTCCCCCTATAAAAAGAAATTTCGCCCTCAAAATTACCTGATATCAAGTCTGAAATAGTTGAGGATATTGATCTCACATTGATTGCTCACTCTCCCAAGTTGCCTCTTCCTTTGCATGATTCCTCCACAAAATCTTCACAAGTGGCACTTTCTTATTTCTCAATTCTTTCACTTCACGTGCCAAAATAGCAACTGGTTCTTCTTCAAATGTCAGATCTGAACTTACTTCGATAGATTCCATTGACAAAACATGAGATGGATCCGACCTGTATCTCCTCAACATAGACACATGGAATACATTATGGATCCTGTCCAACTCAGGTGGCAAAGCAAGCCGATAAGCAATTGGCCCAACTCTTTCCAAAACTTCATACGATCCAATGAAACGAGGACTCAATTTCCCTTTCCGACCAAACCTCAAGATCTTCTTCCAAGGAGACACTTTCAAAAATACCTTATCTCCCACATTATACTCAATGTCTCTCCTCTTCAAATCTGAATAAGATTTCTGTCGATCTGAAGCTGCTTTCAACCTATCTCGAATCATTTTCACTTTCTCTTCAGTTTCTTTAACCAAATCAGGACCAATTAACTTACCTTCACCAAGTTCATTCCAACATAGAGGTGTCCTACACCGTCTACCATACAATGCCTCGAATGGTGCCATACTAATGTTGGATTGATGACTGTTGTTGTAAGCAAATTCCACAAGTGGTAAGAATCCATCCCAACTTCCAGAGAAATCAATGACACAGCTTCTCAACATGTCCTCGATAATCTGTATCACCCTCTCAGACTGCCCATCTGTCTGCAGATGAAAAGCAGTGCTGAAATGCAATCGAGAACCCAATGCACCATGTAAACTCTTCCAAAACCTGGAAGTAAATCGGGGATCTCGATCAGACACTATAGAAATTGGGACACCATGCAACTTCACAATCTCATGGATATACAGCTCAGCTAACATCTCCAAAGAGTAATCCTTCCAAACAGGAAGAAAATGAGCTGTCTTAGTCAACCTATCAACAATTACCCAAATAGCATCATGCTTCCTTTGTGTCAATGGTAAACCAGACACAAAATCCATTGTCACTCTTTCCCATTTCCACTCAGGCACTGACAAAGGTTGAAATAACCCTGTTGGAACTTGATGCTCAGCTTTTACCCTCTGACATGTGAGACATTTGGATACAAACTCCGCTATGTCTCTCTTCATACCAGACCACCAGTAATACTACTTCAAATCATGATACATCTTTGTATTGCCCGGATGCATAGCAAACACTGACTGATGTGCTTCTTCTAAAATGATCTTTCTCAAATTAGCATCATCAGGTACACACAATCTGTTCTTAAACCAAAGACTCCCATCATTTCTCACAATAAAATCTTGACTCTTTCCATTCTGGCAATCTGAAACAATCTTTTGAGTCTTCTCATCAGCCACTTGAGCTTCTTTAATCTGATCCAACAACACTGGTTTCAATTGCAACTGTGCCAACAATGCACCATCATCACAAGATACAAATCTAGCATGCAACGCTCTCAACTCAACAAGCAACGAGAGCGAATAAATAGTCAAACCTGCTAAAGACTTCCGACTCAAGGCATCAGCAACAACATTTGCTCTACCAGGATGATAATCGATCAAACAGTCGTAGTCTTTAATAAACTCTAACCATCTCCTCTGTCGAAGATTGAGCTCTCTTTGGACACCCAAATATTTTAAACTCTTATGATCAGTATAGATAAAACACTTCTCCCCATACAAATAGTGTCGCCAAATCTTCAATGCAAACACAATGGCTACTAACTCTAAATCATGGGTCGGATAATTGAGCTCATGCGGTTTCAACTGTCGAGAAGCATAAGCTATAACTTTACCTTCTTGCATTAGAACACAACCCAAACCATGATGTGAAGAATCACTGTATATCACATAGGGTTTATCTTCCACAGGTAAGGTAAGAACAGGCACTTGAGTCAACATTTCTCTCAACTGATCAAAGCTAGCCTGACACTGATCTGTCCACACAAATCTAACTCCCTTTCGAAGCAATATGGTAAGTGGAGTAGCTATCAAAGAAAATCCTTTCACAAACCTTCGATAATAGCCTGCCAAACCTAGAAAACTTCTAACTTCAGTCACAGATTTTGGTGGACTCCAATTCAAAATAGCTTCAACTTTACTCGGATCAACTATAATGCCTTCTGCTGAAACTATATGACCGAGAAAAGTTACTTGATCAAGCCAAAACTCACACTTCGACAGTTTAGCAAACAATTGCTTCTCTCTCAAAATTTGCAACACAATCCGCATATGCATGTCATGCTCCTCCTCATTACGCGAATACACCAAAATGTCATCAATAAAGACCACTACAAACTGATCCAGATAGGGCCTAAACACCCTATTCATCAAATCCATAAAAGCTGCAGGTGCATTCATCAAACCAAAAGGCATAACTAGAAACTCATAATGCCCATACCTTATACGAAAGGCTGTCTTAGGAACATCTTCAGCTCTGACCCTCAACTGATGGTACCCTGATCTCAAATCAATTTTGGAAAACACTGCTGCACCCTTCAATTGATCAAAGAGATCATCAATTCTAGGCAAAGGATATTTTTTTTAATAGTCACCTTGTTCAATTGCCTATAATCGATACACAATCTCATAGTACCATCTTTCTTCTTCACAAACAAAACAGGAGCTCCCCACGGTGAAACACTAGGGCGAACAAACCCTTTATCCAACAACTCCTGCAATTGCACCTTCAATTCTCTCAATTCAGCAGGTGCCATTCTATAAGGAGTAATAGAGATAGGAGTGGTACCAGGCAATAATTCAATACCAAACTCCACCTTTCTCTCAGGAGGCAACCCTGGCAACTCCTCTGGAAACACATCTGGAAATTCTGCAACTGTAGGTATACTATCAATTTGAGAACCCCTCACTCTCGTATCCACAATATGAGCAAGGTAAGCATCACACCCTTTTCTAATCAATCTTCTAGCTGCAACAGCTGAAACAAACAAGGATGCTAGCTGTCCCTACTCACTAGATACTAACACCTCTCTACCATCGCTGGTTCTCAAAGTAACAACTTTCTTTTTACAGTCTACCACAGCTCCATGTCTAGATAGTCAGTCCATGCCTAGGATCACATCATATTCCTTAAAAGGCATCTCAATCAAATCTCCAAGGAACTCCTCACCTTGAACCACCACTGCACTATCTCGGTGCACTTTGTTAACAATCACACTATGCCCTAAAGGATTTGTCACCAATGCATCAAATCCTAGGGATTCAGCATGCAATTCAGACACAGGCAGAACAGATGCACTAATATATGAATGCGTGGATCCGGGATCAATCAAAGCAAGTACTGAAGTATCAAATAAAGAGAAAGTACTAGCAATGACTGCAGAAGCATCTGGTTGTCTCTGCATCACATAAATCCTCTGAGAAGATCCAGCCTCCTCTCCCTGGATGTAGAACCTCCTCTAGAACTGAACCCAGATCTGCCTCCTCTGTTGAAACCTCTGCCTCCTCGACCTCCCCTCACATTAGATCGAGAAGCTGCAGAATCTACTAACATCTGTTCCTGCCTCTCAGGACAATCTCTAACAAAATGATCAGGTGATCCACATCTGAAACATACCCCTGCTACACCAGTCTTCCAACAAGTACCACCATGTGGCCTACCACAATGAATGCATATGGTTAAGGTGGATCTCTGCATCACTGGGGTCGGAGCACTCGCCACTGAAACTGTAGGTCTAGATCTCTGCCTCTGAAACTGTACTGACCTACCAGCTGGCCTCTGACTCCTACTAACCCAAGGAACAAAAATTCCTTTACCTCTTTTCGCAGATGAAGACCCTGCCTCAAACTGGGGCCTTCGAACCCTGATCTCTTCCTCTGAAGTAGCTGCAATAACCTGAGCTCTTTCCACACTCCAAGCTGCTGCCACAAGCTGGGAAAAATCATGATATCTAGATCCAGCCACAAGACACAAGATAGAGGGCCTCAATCCCTCCTCAAATCTCCTGCATCAATTTATCTCATCCGATATAATGCCCCTAGCATACTGGCTCAACTGGATAAACTCTAACTCATATTCCGTCATAGTCCGGTGATCTTGCTTCAAGATTAGAAACTCCATTTTCTTCACATCCTTATACTCCCTCGGAGTATACTTCAATTCAAACTCTCTTAGAAAATCAGCATAGGATAAGGTAGGTGGATCATCCATAGCATGAGGCACTGTCTTCCACCAGTTATATGCATCCTTCTGCAACAAGGATCTTGCATAATCAAATTTTTCTTCTGGAGTGGCTTGTAACTGAACAAATATTCTCTGTACTTTATCTAGCCACTACTCAGCTACAGCTGGATCAATAGTACCCAAGAAATCTTCTGCTCCGTACTTCCTTAATTTATCATACTGTCTCACTGATACCAAAGGCTGTGGGGGTGGCGGTGGTTGCACTGGTGCTTGCTTCATAATCTCCATCACATGCCTAAGCCAAACTGGTGGAACATCCTCACCAGCTGGTCCCCCCGATACAGAAGCAGGTGCCTCTCCAGCACTATCCACTCTAGCTCCATCATCAGGAGCAACACTCTCCGCACTACCCTCAACTGACTGACGCAAATAAGGATCCATCACAACCTATATCTGCAAACACAGCAGAATACTTCTCATTAAAGATTAGAGACTGCCAATACCAACATGTATGTTATTCAAAAATCCACTTTTTAAAATCAAAACATTCTTTTTCTTACACTTGACCTAGGTTGAGAATCTCAAACCTAGGCTCTGATACCAAAATAGTTGTATCACCCCTATATCCCGTATACGTACCAAGCATGCTTAAACGATCGTAATATACGTATACTGAATATAGAAAATGCCACAGTTTTAAAATAATACACAACAAATATCTTTGTAAATAAGTGAAACCAATCTCAAACATTTTAAAAGAAATCCAAAAGACACCATATATAAAAAAAACATTTATTAATTCACAGCGGAAGTTATTACAAATATGTTATAAATCAAAGATTACAAAACATAGAATATATATACATGATTGGCAGCTCTTCTCTGATCTTTAAGTCCCAAAAGAAAATCCTCAGTGTCTAGTCTCACTTGGTCTCGAGGAGCTCTCAGGTTCAACTCTGTCACCTGCGCGATCAAACACTATCGCGCTAATCCCACGGCTTAGTAGTACAAAGTATACTAACATAATGCTTTAATATGATATAATGTCACAATTAATCTCATACATCATTTAAAAGAATATCACATTTCCACATCATACTTTGTTCAATGTCATAACAACATTCATATTACATCTTCATATTTCCATTAGTTTTACCATTCAAGAATCACATTAAATACAAAGACAAGCATGGGCCCAAAACACACTAATATGCCATTCAATTTTCATAGTTAATGCTTTGGTTTTGTTATCACATTTATCATTATCATAAACCCAACTAGGCTTCAAGGATTAGGTTCAACCAAGCTTCAAGGGGAACAAAGCATGCTAAGTATCAACCCAACTTGGCTTCAAGAACCAACCCAACCTAGTTTCAAGGGTTGTAACATCTCAATTAGGCTTCAAGGATCAAATCCAACCTAACTTCAAGAGATTGTTACCATTAGGCATGCCACCAACAACAAAACTCTGAAAATGAATAACACATTAGACACACAATTCATTTATTATTTCATTCTCAATTCTCATCATCAATTAGGCAAACATGCCTTATGTCTTTCAATGGAATCATCATAGCCAATCACAATGGCTTCACATCATATTTGAGTTATCATAGCCAATCACAATGGCCTCATATCATATCATATCTCAATTCATATTACACATATAGCATCATTGATATAACATTTCAAAGTACATTATTCATATAACACATTACCATTCACAAGATGCACAATGCATAAAACATAACAAAAGAAAACAAGAGAGTACTTACTTAAAATTGAGGCAATTTCACAAATCTCCAACTTAATCCTTTGATTCTCCCTTCAATTTGATTTTAGAAATCAACAAAAATCACTCTTGTTCTTTGGCATTGGAGGGCCGGCCACCACAAGAGAAAGAGAAGAAGAAGAAAAGAAAAAAAGAAGACAAGTCAACTTCTCTTCTTCTTTAAATCTCCACCAAGCAATTCTAAAAAAGCAAAATTACTTAAATGCCCTTTTCTATTTGTTCTCACTTCCTTTAAAACTCTTGCCCTCTTTAGTAATTTCACTCATCCCAAATTAAAATATCTTCTTCCCTTGACTCTCCATTTGACCAACATATATGTTATATATATTAACATATATACAACATATACATTCCATTAACACAATCATTTCCTTTGCAAAAACATATATACATTTAATTCAAATCAAACAACAATTGTATTAAAACTTCTAGGGCATACATTGGGATATTACAACGACGCCCGTGTTACCCATGTTGTGTTATCTGAGGGATACCATACTTTCACTCAAGGTATGGAGATCGAGCATGGCATAACCACTCATAGCCTCGTATCATTTGGTATATGCTTGCTATGGGAACCTAAGCCTTTCTACCCAAAGACTAAAGCTCATGTAATTTGCCTAGTTACTTTCCTTAGGTTTTACCCTAAATGCATGTTGTTTGACTATGGTTAGTTTATCATATTTTAAATCATGGCTTATTTGGTTTATTCTTTTTCTAATATGACCTAAGTATATTTTGAGCTCAAAATAAATTTTTCTTTAAAATCGAAAAGACTAAAACTATTTTCAAAATTTTTCAATATGGTCTTTGGACATAAGACTTTTCTAAAAACAAATCAAAAAATCTTTGGCATGGCCCAAATACTAAGCCCAAAATCCATTTTTCTAAAATCTTTTACAATGGGCTTAGAAACAAAACTATTTCTCACCCAACATTTTCTTACAAAGAGCTTGAAAAAATATTCAAGTCAATTATGAAATACCAAAAATCAATTGTAGGCCTAGTTTACACTAAGAATAAATTAACCATGGGCTTGTTTTTGGCATGAACCATTAGTTACTCTTTTCAAGTGAGAAATCTATTCGTAATAAACCTCTTAATTTCGTTTTAATCCAACATAGCATAAAAGCTACTATAGTTGGTTGAATGGATTAAAACCTAATTAATGGGAATTATCATGGATTGATTTCCATTTTCGAAAATATAATTATTGGTTGAAACATCCGAGGGAATTATTCGAAAACAAGATACCCCATATTGGTATTTTGTTAACTATATACCTAGGAAAAGAGACTCGCCATTCGTGTGTGGATGTTATAAGGTTGGAAGGAACGTCCTATATATCTTTATTTTTTGATTTGTTTGTGCATACATGCATACATGCATACATTTGCATCTCATATCATTGATCCTTTCTGGCTCATAGACCTGAAGTACAGGAATTCAAGAGCATACAACGATACCAACTACAACATTGATTTAGATTCAAGTACTTCATTGGAAGGATGGATGCAAACCAGCTAAGGGACATAGTCGATGAAGTTGTCAAAGCTAGGATGGCCGAGCTACGAGATCAATTGGTTGAAATTATGAAGACCCAGTTGATTGAAATTCTGGAGATCATCAACAATGCTAGTAAGGCATCTCCCATTGACATAAGGAAGAAGGAAAATGCAGCATTAACAAGTAACATGTCTACTGATAGAAATCGAATGAAAAATGAGAGATGAATCCTTATTCTGCAAGACCAACCGAACCATGTGCTATCTAAGTGGAGCAATAAGAGCGGCTATCACCCTAGTGTGCAAAGTCAAAGAGAAAAAGGAGGTGTTGAGGAAAATGCAACAACTGAGCCTACAAAGAAGCGTAAATTTTCAAACTTAAGGGAGCCTTTGTCAAAGATGCTAGAAAATCTAATGAAAATGGATTTGCTACAACCATTGGCACCTCGGCCTCTACATAAGCCTCTACCGCCAAATTTTGATGCCAAGGTCTTCTATCAATTCCATAAAATGCAAGGGCATGAGACATATAAATGTGTTCGATTAAGGCATGAAATCCAAGATTTAATTGACAGTGGAAAGCTGCTTGAACCTGATAAGGCCAACACTAAGAATAATCCTCAGCCTAAAATTGGAAGGGCATCATCGCTTACAACCTTCATGAAGAGTTTTATCTTGTCACCTTGTCATGATATGGATAAAGAAGCTTCTAAAGATGATATGCTACTGAGCAAGCTTGGACTAACTGTGGATGATGAAGCAATGATCCTTGATGATGGAAAAAATCTGTGCCCCTGAGATGTCTAAATAAATAAAGCATCTTCGACTCCAACTCAATGAACTTTCCTTAGCTTGAATGTTGCTTTTCAATTTTACTTTCTTTCATATTTTAATTGGAACAATCTTATTTTTAAAATTATGTTTGTTTGAATAAATTACTTTCATCAAAATTTTTGCTGGTCTTTGTTCATTTTGGTGCTCAACCAATGAGGAATCTAGCTTGATAATTCATGAATTAATATATTTATGCATCATTACTTGAATGACTTTACTAGGTGAGGGTATTGCTCTATAGCATTGAGTTGTGTATGCTTACTTAGAGAGGGCTCCTGCATAATTATCTTTGTTTAGGTCTTAGTCAGTCTTAGAACATGCTTTGACAAACTTTCGAGGTGAAATTGAACTCTGCTTATTTAAGGGAGAGATGATCTAGGCATTGTTTGATTAGCCAACAACTAGTATCCACCCTATTAAATATTAATCCCTAGTTGTCCCTATGAGCCTTCATAAAATTTTAGCTTTCTTTTCATTGACATATAACCTCAACAACCTACCTTGAGCTGTTGTGATACTTTTGACAAAGGTGAAAAGGAAAGAAGATCAAAGAAAGAAATGAATGGTCAAGACCATAAAGATAGTCGAAGTTCTCAAGACCATAAGGGTAGTTAAAGTTCTCAAGACCCTAAGTGTAGTTGATGTTTCTCAAGACCATAAGTGTAGTTGATGTTTTCAAGAGCATAAGGGTAGTTGAAGTTTTCAAGACCATAATGGTAGTTAAAGTTCACCTAATATCTCCAATCTATCAAGACAACATCGGAGTAACAATTGATTTATCCCTGTTAAAGAAGATTTATGTCACTCCACTCATCCATTATTGGAAGTCCAAGCTAGTCAGAATGAGACAACTATGTTTGAGCTAGAACTAAAAAAAAAAGAGAGAGAGAAAAAAAAAAGAAAAAGAGAAGAAAGAAAAAGAGAAAAAGAAAAGAAAAAAAACAACAAGAAAAAAAAAAGGTTCAAAAAGCCAATTGAGTTCTCTTTTACCTAAAGCAGCAAAAGGCTTCCATTTTTACTTGAATTGGTCCAACCCAACCAAAGATTCAATCAAAATCAAAGAAAAGGAGAAAGACCATTCAGTTCTTGAAAGTTCTGCACTTGACAGTCCTATAAGGAAGAAGGACAAAATGATAAAATGCTCAAAGAAAGGGAAGAGTAAGAGAAATAAAGAAAAGGGAGAAGAAGAAAAGAAATGAATTTGGCAACCAAACCTTTTTGCAAGGGCAAAGACTGTCCTAATCAAGATCCAGATTAATGCTAAAAAGCTAGAAAGAATTTAGAGACTAGCAAGATTACCTCCAAACTATCTAAAGTTCAAACAAGAAATTTATAGTGTGAAGGCTTGTCCATTGTGTCACACCAGCTCCTATCTCAAAATGGCCTTCATTTAACCCATGTCCCATATAGACCCCATTTCAAGCCTATCAAAGGCCTGTTGATCTCTCTTGGTTGGTAGAATCTATTAGTGGAGATAGTTTGAATAAGCATGCATATGGGATAGACAATATTTAAACTCAAATGAGACCTTTGGCCAAGTAATTTGTATGTGCCTATCTGAAGTGCAACAGTTCTTGCTTAAATAGAAATGATTCCCGAGTCTAGTACGGCAACTAGGGTTGTCATGTTATAGATATGTTAATTTGGAAAATCAAGTCCTGAGGTACATTGACATTAATTTGGCAAGGCCAACAATTGATCTCAAAATCAAAATTCAAAAAAATGTTTTGTCATACAAAGCCTTCAAGTTAAGGGAAGTATGTTGAACCTCCAAAGGACACATTGGGAAAAGGAAATGATTATTGGCAAGGTCATGAAGAAGCTATCAACTAACATGCTGAAACATAGTTTGAAATAGATGAATCCCTGACTCTGCTGCTTGGGGTCTCCATTATTCATATTTTTAACATATTTAAGATAAAAGACATAAATGCAAAGCTTTCTATCATTCCAATGCAAGACTTGAACGAGTGTCGAAAAGGAGTCAATGAGAATACTTCTGGTGATCACCTCAGTTTGTGAGTCAATGAAACCGCTGTAAGTATTATCATGCATATCATGCATACATGAGCATATCACATTACACTTGTATTGTCTATTCTTCATCAAAATGAACAGCAAACACCCTGCGAATTAAAGAATCTAAAGAAGATATTGAATCAAGGGGGCATGGAAAGCCCATTGCATGAGAAAGCTTCAGTAATCTTGCAAAGAGAAGAAATGCATGCTTATGCGAAGAACAAGATGGCAAAAACATCAATCAAAGCTTGCATGGAAAAAATCTTTGGTTTGAGCCTACACAGGGGGCAAAGTTTCTCCTTTTCAATTTTTTGAGTTTATATACCAAATATTTTTAAACTCACTTACAAATATTTTGCCACACAGGGAGGCAAGGAGAGGATATAAGGTCCAATTAAAAATAGCTAAATCTTTGCGAAAAGAAAGAACAAAAGAATGGAACAATTAGAACTCTCAAAAGAATGAAGATGCAAAAGAGGAAAGATCAATCGAGCTAAAAGAGTTGAAGCCAGGGTAAAGACCCAACTTCCAATGGATAAAGATCATTTTCAAGGGTGAAGACCCGATCTCAAAGGATGAAGATCCACTTTTCAAGGGTGAAGACCCGATTTTCAAGGATGAAGATCCATTTGCAAGGGTGAAGACCCAATCTCCAAGGATGAAGATCCATTCTGAGGGTGAAGAATCACAATGCATAAAACAGCCAGAGCAGTCAGACTTCTCAACTAAAAGGTTAGTCAAATTTAATTCAATCTTGGGTCCAAGTACCCAAGCTCGGGTCCAAGTACCCAATCAAGTACCTAATCTCGGGTCCAGGTACCCAATCCCTGGTCCAAGTACCCAAATCAAATCAAGCTCAGGTCCAAGTACCCAAATCAAATCAATTTCGGGTCCAAGTACCCAATTCGGGTTCAAGTACCCAAATCAAATCAAGCTCGGGTCCAAGTACCCAATCTCGGGTCCAAGTACCCAAATCAAATCAATTTTGGGTCCAAGTATGCAATTCGGGTCCAAGTACCCAATTTCGGGTCCAAGTACCCAAATCAAATCTAATCTCTGGTCCAAGTACCCAAATCAAATCAATCTCGGGTCTAAGTACCCGATCTTAGATCCAAGTACCTAATCCCATGTCCAAGTACCCAATCTCGAGTCCAAGTACCCAATCTCGGGTCCAAGGACCCAAATTAAATCAATCTCGGGTCCAAGTACCCAAATTCAATCGATCTTGGGTCCAAGTACCTAATATCGGGTCCAAGTACCCAAAATCAATTCAAGCTCGGGTCCAAGTACCCAATCCCGAGTCCAAGTACCCAATCTCGGGTCCAAGTACCCAAAATCAATTCAAGCTCGGGTCCAAGTACCAAATCCCGAGTCCAAGTACTCAATCTTGGGTCCAAGTACCCAAATCAAATCAATCTCGGGTCCAAGTACCCGATCTCGGGTCCAAGTACCCAAGTCAAATTCAATCTTGGGTCCAAGTACCCAAAATCAGTTCAATCTCGGGTCTAAGTACCCAATCTCGGGTCCAAGTACCCAATCTCGAGTCCAAGTGTTCAATCTTGGGTCCAAGTACCCAAATTCAATCAATCTCGATTCTAAGTACCAGATTTTGGGTCCAAGTACCCAATCTCGGGTTCAAATACCCAAAACAAATTTAATTCGTCACCTCAAAAATTAAGTCTTATTGCTTTTCACTCTCTTTCACTAAGGTTTCAGATCATTCAAGTAGGGGGCAAACTGTAGACCCTTAATTTTTGACCCAATCCTATCCAATATGCTTTCTTTAGTCCAAAATGATTTTTGTTGTTTAATTGGTCCAAAATAATTTTAATTAAATAATTTTTACTTTAGTATCTAATTTTTATTAATAAAAAATAAAAATAAACAAATAAAAATAAAAAACAGAGTCGAAAAAAAATCAGCAGTAAAAAGTGGTCGCGCGGGCCCGTCGGGCCAGAGTAAGCTCGCCTGCAGGAATTTACTGCGGGCTGGCACGTCCACGAGCCCGGCAGCACAGTTTTTGCCAGCGCAAAATTTTTCAACGCAATTTTTTGAATCCTAATCCAATTAGGTTTTAATTTCTTTTTTTTTATTAATATTACTTACCTTAATTAATTAGGAATAAACAACCTAAAAACCACTATAAATAAGGACCAATAGAACCAATTTGGGGGAGGAAAAAATTTTCACAGGAGCTTGAGGTTTTGAAACCAAATTAGTGAAGGAAAAGTGAAATCAATTGAATTGATTTTTAAAGGGAGGAGCACCACGAATTAGGCAATTCAAGGGCAACAAAGGCTTGTCTTTGGAGCTAGTTCATCCGAGAAGAGTTATTTTTTTGGAGAATCAACAAAAGAAGGTATGTTAAATTCTTTTTGATTTATGTTACACAGTAGCCAAATCTATAAAATTTAAGGTTCTTTGAATAAAAAATTTTAGAGCTTTAATTTGATTTTTCCAAGATTAAAACACTAAAACGTGACCTTCTTTTCTAAAAAGACTTAAAATTGTTATTTTTTCTTCTTAAAAATCTTAAAACTCTAATAGAACATATTTTTCAATAAAATCAAAATCAAATTCTGTTTCTTTTAAGATTTTAAAGTAGGTTCTATTTCATTCAAAAAGCCTTAAAAAACATCTTTTATACTTGTAAAAACTTCAGTCCTTTTGTTTAAATTCATAAAACTTTATAAATCATCAAATTGCTTTTTAAAACTCTAATTCAAATTCATTACCCGTGAACCCTAATTTCAAAGCCAAAATTCAAAATTCATCTTTTAAACCTAAAACAATGAACCCTAACCCCTTTAAAACCTTAAACCCTAATTTTTATGAACCCTAATCCCTTTAAAATATAAAAAAACATAAAAACTCAAAAATTGCACAGTAGCTTAAAATTCAATAATCAAAAATCACAAATTTAAGTATTTTAAGGTATTCAAAACCCTAGTTTCATGATTTCACCATTCAAACCTTAATTTGTTTAATCAAAGAGTCTTACCAACATTTTAAAACATAAAACACTAATTTATTTTAATTCCATAAAAAGTCACAGTAGCTTAATTTTAGAAATTTCCAAAACCTTAACACATGAGATAAAAAAAACCCTAAATGGAAATAGTGGCTATACTTGAACTTTTATTTGCTTCATTCAATTCCATACTTGATTATGCTTTGATTTATTTCTTATGCTTTAATTTATTTAAATTCAATACTTGATTTATTTAATTTATCATGGATGGATGTTTATTTTATTTTATTTAAATACTTTTAATGAATGATTTATTTATGGATGATTATTTACTTTTATCAATTAATTTAGACTTCCAAAAGTTGTAAGAGGTATGTTTCCACTTGGTGGGTACCTCATTAGTTAAACATCATGTAGTTTAATTTGCTTTTCTATTTTAGAACTTATGTAAAGGGCATGTTTCTACCTTTTGGTGGGTGTCCTATCTAGGCATGTGATGTAAGGACATGTTTCCATCCTTGGATGGGTGTCCATTTATTTGTTTTATTTTGTTTGGACATTACTTTAATTTTAATATATTGATGCTTTCTTTTAATTACTGTGTGTAATATGGATAATATTATTATATTTAAGAATTTTATAATATTAAGACCTGTAAAGGAGGCCGGTTCCAATGAACCGGGCATTGTGGGGGTGCTAGGCCATTTCTCACCTTCCCCACATGTACCCAACTTTCCGAACCCATTAAGGGGTTGGGGATTCCTTAGGAATCGAGTCATCCACCCCTTTCTTTTTCCCGACCCGTCCGGGTGGCGACTCCATTTTCTCCGAACTTAGGTCCGTGTTCTCTAAGGCCCCGAGCCTAAATAGTGCCGAAGTCGCAAGAACCATTCCACCGGGAGTGGGGGCGAAAATCCCCGCTCACAATAGGCTTAGTGGTACAAACCACAATAACAATATGCTTTAATGCAATGTCAATGTCATACTTTTAGCAATAGAGATCATATTCAAAAATGCTATATTTCATGACATTACATTTCATTATCTTATTCAATTGTTTTACCATTTATGATTCACATTGAAACAAAGACAAGCATGGGCCCAAAAAGGATCTAATATGTTATTCAAAGTTCAGAGTTACTGCTTTGGTCCATAATCACAATCATCAAGCCCGTAGGCGATACATATATATATATATATCTCTATCCATGGATAGTGTAATAGACCCAGTCTCTTGGACCTCAACCCGGCTAGACCCTAGGGCCCTAGTATCTTGGTCCTCAACCCGGCTAGACTGTTACTATTTTTTAGGCTTACGACCCGGTCTTTTCACCTAAAAAATATCATATTTCACATTTTTCAGCTGGACTCAGCTTACGACCCGGTCTTTTCACCTGTCCAGCAATTCATAGGCATGCCTCCAAACCCAGAACTCTGAAAATTGAATAACATACTAGGCACACAATTAATTCATTTATCTCATTATCAATCTCTTTCACAATTCATTTCTCATTTCACTTCTCATAATTAAACTAGGCAATCATGCCCCAATTATTTCATTTGCATCACTATAGCCAACAGAATGGCTTCACATCTCATCATTAAAGTATACATAGCCAATTGCATTGGCCATACATTTTAAATGATCATCATATCTTTCACATTATGTAAATCATAACATTAATCAAATGTATTTAACAATGTAATAACTTACTTTAACACATTTACAACCAAATGTGTTAAGTCTCAAAGTCATGTAAATGTATGCAATAATGTAGGGTTTGTACTTACCTCAAGAGCAACTCACTCCACACCAAACTCCTCTTCCAAGAATCCTTCAACACTTGGATTAGGGCAACTAAATCTCTTCAAAACCTAATCCAAAAGTGATAATACACACTCACTTAAAGATACACATGAGATAATAAGGATAAGAACCAACTAGGGCAAACTCTACACATGACACGCTCAACAACACGGGCGTGTCCTTGACCGTGCCCTAGACTCACAACACAGAAGCTTTGACGCGCTCAGAACCATGGGCGTGTCACTGAACGTGTAATACATTTTGTCTCACAGAAACATTGACACGTCCAACAACACAGGCGTGTTCATGGCCGTGTCAATCCTTCACCCACACAGTAGCTATGACACGCTCAGTGACATGGGCGTGTCACTGCTCGTGTCACCCATCCAAGAACACAGAACCATTGACACGCCCAAAGACCTGGCCGTGCCCATGGGCGTGTCAGGCCAAAAATGCAAATTCTGGCAACATCAATAACACATCCAACAAACCTCTTACTATCACCATTATCCACTCCAAACCAACTTAACTAAACACACCCAAAAACCATAACAAACTTGCAAAAACACCAAAACAACTCAAAACATACATCAAACACAAATCATAATCATCACCACAAACCCAAAACACAACCACAACACTTTCTCTTCCAACAAACTTACTCTTTCCTTCAATCCAACCCCGAAATCCAAAATCAATTGAACCAAACACTCTTAAACACACCACAAATCAATCAAACACATATCAACCACAACCTCAACTCACAAACTCAAAGTAAAACAAAGAATCAAGTGGAAAACTTACCAAAGATGAAGAAACTCTTAAATTTCCAACTTGATCACTTGAAAACTTCCTTCAATCTTGAGTTTGGAAGATCAAATCTCTCTCTTGCTCTCTTGCTATGGAGGGCCGGCCAACATAGAAAAGAAAAAGGAAAGAAGATGAGCCACGAAGAAGAAAGAAAGTAAGAAGAAAAACAAAGAAAGCAAAGTCAAACTCTCCTAACCACTCATTTCCTCAAAATCCTCTCCACCAAGCAATAAACAATAAAATAATCAAATATTTTCTTCCACTTCCACTAACTCAATTTCCAATTAATTAATTAATTTCCTTTGACCCTTCATTCCTTTGACTTGTATATGTTGTATATATCCCAATATATACAACATATACACTCTACTCAAAACCTCTTCTCTTACCACTAAAATAAATACACTTAAACCAAATACAACAATAAATATTCCAAAACTTTTAGGGTATACTTTGGGATATTACAATATCCATCGAAGATTTAATTAATTGTTAGAATATATTTTGTTTACTTTACATCAAGAACCGTAAATTATTTTACTGAAACTCAAAACTTTAAACTATTTTTATCCAAAAGCTTAAACCATTTCATTATTAAACTCCAAAATATTAATAATTTTTCCAAAACTTTAATTTATCTTTCCAAACCCAAAATTATGTTTTTAAGGCAGTAAGTTAAACCAAAAAACCCTAATTCCAAATTTTGAATTCCAAAACCCTAGTTTCAAAAACTCAAATTTTAAAACCCTAATTCCAAACTCTGAATTCCGTAACCCTAGTTTCAAAACCCTAATTACAAAACCCAAATTCAAAACCCTAATTACAAAACCCTAATTTTAAAACACTAAGTTCCAAAACCCTAAGTTCCAAAAAACCGTAAATTCTTTAAAACCCTAAACTTATATATTTATTGCTTTATTTAATTTTAGATTTGATTATGTAGTTTATTATATGTTTTGATGGTTGATTTATTTAATTTCAATGTTTGATTTATTTAATTTATCATGGATGGGTATTATCTTTATTATTATGGTTATTATTTGTTTATTTTAGTATTAAAATTGTAAGAGGTATTTTCCACTTTGTGGGTACCTCATTAGCTAAGTATTATGTAATTTAAATTGCTTTTATATTTTGGACCAATGTAAAGGACATGTTTCCACCTTTCGGTGGGTGTCCTATTTAGTTTAGGTATGAACAATGTTAAGGACATGTTTCCCTCCTCGGTCGGGTGTCCATTTATTTAATTTGTTTGGACATTGCTTTGATTTTAATATAATAATGCTTTTTTTAATTGTTTCGTGTAATATGGATAATATTGCTATACTTAAGAATTATATAATGTTAAGACCTATAAAGGAGGCCGATTCCAATGAACCGGGCGTTGTAGGGGTGCTGGGCCATTTCTCACCTTCCCCATACGTACCCATCTTTCTAAAGCCATTAGGGGGTTGGGGATTCCTTGGGAATCAAGTAATCCACCCCTTTCTTTTTCCCCGCCCGTCCGAGTGGTGACTGCATTTTCTCCGGGCTTAAGTCCGTGTTCTCTAAGGCCCCGAGCCTAAACAGTGCAGAAGTCGCAAGAACCATTCCACTGGGAGTGGGGGCAAAATTTAATGCTCCCAAGTAGGTTTAGGTGGTTTCAAAATAGGTGGATTTAGCAGATACTCTTTATACGCTCAAAGGCCTTTTGACACTCTTCATTTCACTTAATTGGCTTGTTCTTTATAAGTAATTTGAAGATAGGTTCACAAATTATGGTGAGCTTTGCTATAAACCTGATAATGTACTGCAACCTGCCAATAAACCCCTGAACTTCTCTCTCTGTCTTATGGGCTGGCATGTCCTTGATCGCCTTAACCTTGTTAGGGTCAATCTCAATGCCATTTGGACTAATCACATGTCCCAACAACTTGCCTGAAGTAACCCCAAACGCACACTTCTTCGGGTTTAACCTTAGCTTATACTTCACTGCTCTTTTGAAGAATAATTCTAAGTTTTGGAAGTATTGTTCCCTTGTATCCAACTTTACCATCATATCATCAACATACACTTTGACTTCTTTATGCATCATATCATGAAACAAGGTGGTGGCCATCCATTGATAGGTTGCTCCAGCATTCTTTAACCCAGACGACATCACCCTATAGCAAAATATTCCCCAAGTAGTAATGAAGGCAGTTTTAACTTTATCCTCTTAGGCCATTAACACTTGGTTGTATCCGAAAAATCCATCTACAAATGAGTGTAGAATACTAGAAGCTGCACTATCAATTAGGACATCTATATTGGGTAAAGGAAAATCATCTTTAGGTGAAGCCTTGTTCAAGTCTCTATAGTCCAGACAGACCCTAATTCTTCCATCTTTCTTTGGCATGAGTACTATGTTAGCTAGCCAATCTGGATAATCTATCACTTCAAGGAACTTTACTTGTATTTGTTTAGTGACCTCTTCTTTAATCAATTTTGCCCATTCCAGTCTTAACTATCTAAGCTTTTGTTTGACAGGTTTCATGTGATGTATGTAGGAATCAGATGCTCGACTATATCTTGATCTATTCCAAGCATATCCTCATAAGACCAAGCAAAAACCTCTTCATATTTTTTAAATATTTTTTCAAATCTCTCTCTTTCATTAGGAGTAAGGTCGGATGCTATGCTAATGTTTTTAGAATTTTCGGTTATTCCTAAATTTAATGATTGTGTATCAACAAAGTTAATAATAAAGAAGCTCGTGTAGCCACTATTTGAATGTATGCAACCATCAAGAAAAACATCACACAAGTAAGCAAAATCAGACTTTATTGCATTCATTTTAGAAAAGAAAACATCATCATCCTCATACAAAGCAGACAAATTAAAATCAAAATCAAAATCATTATTCTCAAAATCATAAAGCAAAACATCTTCAAACTTCTCTTTTACTAGAGCAGCAATCTCCTCTGGAGTCTTCTGTTGCGCTCAAATTAAGTACTACTACAAAGCGTCACTCGCAAGTATACGGCGTAGCTGTAGCAAATGTGATCGCCCCAAGGTCGTTTCCCCAAGAAGGTATGGTTCGTAATAGCTTGATTGACAATTTATTTAAATGCGAGAGTTTGTTGTGTCAAGATGGTGCGAGAATCATTTAAACCTAAATTTATCGTGCATAGAGAGTAATGTGTGTGGGTGTACAAGATCAAATTGATTCTTGGGAAGGTGCCTAGGGTCATAGGTCCATTCAATCAAAGCTCAATTCTCAATTGTCCATTAACATAACCTTATAAATTAATTTGTTCCTTAAGATTAATTAGTCAATTACCAATTCACTTGTAACGACCCTCCCCAACCAGGTCGGTATCCCAAGGTCGATTGCCCAGCCCACTGGGTCCGCATGGTCCGCAGGAGGCAAGCGATCGCTACAGTACTGGACAGCCCTCGCGGCCCACCCAGCAGGAATTTGCTTATTTGGCTCCCAAAGGAGTCGCCTCCCTGGATCGAACCCCTGACCTCCCACTTAAGAGAGCCAGCGAGAACCATCCAGTACCATTTCTGCTAAAATTGTAACACCCCTTCCCGACCTACATGTGTAAGCTGAGTAGAGGCGCCACACTAACCTAATGTTGCTACCAATTTTACTTAGTCAAATTTTAGTTCCGATTTTTACAAAAATTTTGCCATAGTTTCGCCTAAAAATTGAGTCCCAAGTGTCGACAAAACCGGTTTTTTTCTTATTTTTAAAAACATTTTACACAAACCAATGCAAACAAAACCATTCTCAGTACACTCCCAATAAATCCCCCTTGTAACCTCAACTACAACCTGCAAAAATGATTTACACTTCTAGTACAACATAAAATAAAGGTTTTGTGACAACCCCCATATTTAAATATTACACAGCAGAAGTTATAAAATATTTACATATTTACATATTAAACATTTCTTTACAAAATATAAAGAAATATACATGATTGGCAAGTCTGCTCTGATCTTTAAGCTCCCAAAATGGATTCAACAAGGTCTACTCTCACTTGGTCTTGATGAACTCTCGGGTTCAACTCTATCCACTCTATTACCTGCGCGATTAAACACTATCGCGCTAAGCCAACGGCTTAGTAAGATAAAACATGCTAATGGTATGCTTTAATGTAATGCAATGCCACATATGTTATTGATAAGATCAACATCATAAATATAAAGTTAACACATAATTATGCATTTCACAAATCATAGTCATATGAGCATACCCCATTTCAACATCTTTCCACATTCAACATTACTCAATCATACTCAATAACCAACATCTCATTTCATTAACTCATAACATTATTTAGGACATTCATATAACCTTGACACCTATGGGCCCAACAAGTATTTAATACGATATTCAGAGTTCAGAGTTACTGCTTTGGTTCATAGTCACAATAATCACGCCCGTAGGCAATGTATATACATGTATCTCTATCCATGGATAGTGTAACAGACCCAGTCTCTTGGATCATCAACTCAACACATATGAGGAGATCCTCAACCCGGCAAGACTGTTACAAATCATATATCTCATATTCACAATTCTCATAGTGTAACAGACCCAGTCTCTTGGACCATCAACTCAACACATATGAGGAGATCCTCAACCCGGCAAGACTGTTACCTTTTATCATTTCTTAGGCATGCCACCCAAATCCAGAACTCTGAAACTGAATAACATATTAAACAAAAAATTCATTTATTATATAGTTACCATTTCCATTCTCAAATTCTCATCACATTTAGGCAAACATGCCTTCTTTCTTTCAATATCATCATCATAGCCAATCACAATGGCATTGTCTCATATCATGTCTTATTTGAATTATCATTTCAATTTCAATGTATATTATTCATGAAACACATAACCATTCACAATGCATAACATAACATTGTTCAATCTCAACAATGCAATTAGGGCAAAGAACAATTGATATGATTCATATAAATAATACATTCTGGTTTTAGACTTCATTTTATCCTTATTTTGAAAAATTGTATAAAATAATCTACTTGACTAAAAATTCTAAAATTTTTACAGAATTTAGTTTTGTATCTTAAAATCATTCCTTTAAAATTTCAGATCAAACTGAACACAAAATCTTAGTCAAATAGTTCACCTAACCAGACTGCCCCAATTGCCCTGCATCCTGGCAGAAGTTCTGAACTTTGTGAATTCCATAAATCAAATTCAATCAACGTGGTTCCAAATTATTTTTCTCAAATACTAGACTCACTAAGCAACAACATATCCAAAATTCAATTGGATATGATTTTTCTACATTTTATTAAAAATCCCGAAATATAGCTGTCTCAGTTAAGGTACCTGCTGGAACAGTTCTACTAAAAATAATCTTTCTAAACTCATAACCATTCCAAAATCGAATCAACATATTTTTCAGTCATTCTAGACTCATAGAGGCACAACATATCAAAAATTCACTTCAAGAACATTTTTCTATAATTAATTAAAAATCATACAAGTCACAGCCTTTACTAATTGTAAAACAGAAAAAGAATTTCACTAAACACAACTCATCTCATCATCAAACCAACAAACCCTAATTCCTTTCTCACACCACTTCCAAAGAATTGAAGAAATTAAAGAAAAGATCTTACCTTAAATGAAGAAATCCACAAATCTTTAACCAAAACCCTTGCTTCCTTCTTCAAATTGCTTCAAACCTCAAGATCACCTCTCTTTCTCTCTTGGTTTTTGGAGAGCCGGCACCTCTTGAAAGAAAGAAGGAAATGATGAAGACACAAAGTCAATTTTTGCTTTTAATCTCCACCAAGTGATCTTATCCAAGCAATTACCAAAATTCCCTCAATCATATAACTAACTTTTTGTCTCATATAAGCCCTTATATGTAATTGCACACTCAACACAAAAATATCTCTCTTCCATTGACTCTATATTTGACCAATTTATATGTTATATATATCATCATATACACAGCATATACATTTGTCTCTACACCCTAAATTTCTTCTCCAAAACACATATACATATATTTTTCTTTTCTCAATTTAAACCAACAACAACAACAACAACAAAACTTCTAGGGCATGCATAGGGATATTACAATTCTCCCCCTCTAAAAAGAAAATTTCGTCCTCGAAATTACCTGAAATTAACTCTGAAACAACTGAGGATATTGCTCTCACATCGTTTGCTCATTTTCCCAAGTTGCTTCTTCTTTTGCATGATTCTTCCAGAGAATCTTCACCAATGGCACTCTCTTGTTTCTCAACACTTTCACATCACGTGCCAAGATAGCAACTGGTTCCTCTTCAAAAGTCAAGTCTGGGCTCACTTCAACAGATTCAAAAGGCAACACATGAGATGGATCCGACCTGTATCTCCTCAACATAGAAACATGGAATACATTATGAATACGATCCAACTCAGGTGGCAAAGCAAGTCGATACGCCACTGGCCTAACTCTTTCTAACACTTCATACGGCCCAATGAAACGAGGACTCAATTTTCCTTTCCGACCGAACCTCAAAATCTTCTTCCAAGGAGACACTTTCAGAAATACCTTATCTCCAACATCAAACTCTATATCTCTCCTTTTTAGATCTGCATAAGACTTCTGTCGGTCTGAAGCTGCTTTTAACCTGCCTCGAATCAACTTTACTTTTTCTTCAGTTTCTTGAATCAAATCAGGACCAACCAACTTATTATCTCCAAGCTCATTCCAACAAAGAGGTGTCCTACACCGTCTGCCATACAATGCTTCAAACGGTGCCATACCAATGCTGGATTGGTGACTGTTGTTGTAAGCAAACTCCACAAGAGGTAAAAACCTATCTCAACTTCCAGAGAAATCGATGACACAGCTTCTCAACATGTCCTCAATAATCTGTATCACCCTCTCTGACTGTCTATCCGTCTGTGGATGAAAAGCAGTGCTGAAGTGCAGTCGAGAACCCAAAGCACTATGCAAACTCTTCCAAAATCTGGAAGTAAACCTGGGATCTCGATCAGACACTAAAGAAGTTGGAACACCATGCAGTTTCACAATCTCATGGATATACAGCTCAGCCAATCTCTCCAAAGAGTAATCCATTCAAACCGGAAGGAAATGAGCTATCTTAGTCAATCTATCCACAATCACCCATATAGCATCATGCTTCTTTTGTGTCAATGGCAAACCAGACACAAAATCCATTGTCACTCTTTCCCACTTCCATTCTGGCACTGACAATGGTTGAAGCAACCCGGTTGGAACTTGATGCTCTGCTTTAACCTTCTGACAAGTGAGACATTTCGATACAAACTCATCAATGTCTCTCTTCAAACCAATCCACCAATAATGCTGTCTCAAATCATGATACATCTTCGTATTACCCGGATGCATAGCAAACATTGACTGATGAGATTCTTCTAAAATGACTCTTTTCAAATCAGCATCATCGGGTACACACAATCGGTTCTTAAACCAGAGACTCCCATCATCTTTCACAACAAAATCTCTAGTCTTCCCATTCTAACAATCTGAAATAATCTTCTGAATCTTCTTATCAGCCAACTGAGCCTCTTTGATCTGATCCAATAAAATTGGTTTCAAAAGCAACTGTGCCAACAATGCACCATCGTCACAAGGTACAAAACTGGCATGCAAAGCTCTCAACTCAACAAGCAACGAGAGCGAGAAAACAGTTAAACCAGCTAAAGACTTCCGACTCAAGGCATCAGCAACAACATTTGCTTTACCTGGATGATAGTCAATCAAGCAGTCGTAGTCTTTAATCAATTCTAACCATCTCCTCTGACGAAGATTGAGTTCTTTCTGGACACCCAAATACTTCAAACTCTTGTGATCAGTGTAGATGAAACATTTCTCCCCAAACAGATAGTGGCGCCAAATCTTCAATGCAAACACAATGGCAGCCAATTCCAAATCATGGGTCGGATAGTTAAGCTCATGCGGTTTCAACTGTCGAGATGCATAAGCTATAACTTTCCCTTCCTGCATCAATACACACCCCAAACCTCTATGTGAAGCATCACTGTAGATCACATATGGTTTGCCTTCAATAGGTAAAGTTAGAACAGGCGCTTGAGTCAACATTTCTCTCAACTGCTCAAAGCTAGCCTGACACTGATCCGTCCACACAAATCTCACTCCCTTATGAAGCAATCTGGTGAGTGGAGTAGCTATCAAAGAAAACCCTTTCACAAACCGCCGGTAATAGCCTGCCAAACCCAGAAAACTTCTAACCTCTGTCACTGATTTAGGTGGATTCCAATTCAATACAGCTTCAACTTTGCTCGGATCAACTTTAATGCCTTCTGCTGAAACAACATGTCCGAGAAAAGCTACTTGATCCAACCAGAACTCACACTTCGACAATTTAGCAAACAACTGCTTCTCTCTCAAAATCTACAACACAATCCGCAGATGCATATCATGTTCCTCCTCATTCCGCGAATACACCAGTATATCATCAATGAAGACCACTACAAACTGATCCAAATAGGGCCTAAACACCCTATTCATCAAATCCATGAAAGCTGCAGGTGCATTCGTCAGACCAAAAGGCATAACTAAAAATTCATAATGCCCATACCTGGTCCGAAAAGCGGTCTTAGGAACATCTTCAGCTTTGACTCTCAACTGATGATACCTAGATCTCAAATCAATTTTGGAGAACACTGACGCTCCCTTCAACTGATCAAAGAGATCATCGATTCTAGGCAAAGGATATTTATTTTTAATAGTCACCTTGTTCAATTGCCTATAATCAATACACAACCTCATAGTACCATCTTTCTTCTTCACAAATAGCACAGGAGCTCCCCAAGGAGAAACACTGGGGCGAATAAATCCTTTGTCCAACAACTCCTGTAATTGCACTTTCAACTCCCTCAATTCTGCTGGTGTCATTCTGTAAGGAGTAATAGAGATAGGAGTAGTACCAGGCAACAATTCAATACCGAACTCCACCTCTCTCTCAGGAGGTAACCCTGGCAACTCCTCTGGAAATACATCCGGGAACTCAGCAACTGTGGCAATGCTATCAATAGGGGAACCCTTCTCTCTAGTATCCACCACATGAGCAAGATAGGCTTCACACCCCTTTCTAATCAACCTCCTGGCTGCAACAGCTGAAACAAATAAGGAGGCTAGCTGTTCCTGCTCATTAGATACTATCACCTCTCTACCATCACCCGTTCTCAAAGAAACAATTTTTTTTTTTACAACCCACCACAGCTCCATGTCGAGATAGCCAATCCATACCTAAGATCACGTCATATTCCTTAAATGGCATCTCAATCAAATCCCCAAGAACTCCTCACCCTGCACCACTACTGCATTATCTCTATGCACCTTACTCACAACCACACTATGCCCTAATGGATTTGTCACCAACACATCAAATCCTAGGGACTCTGCATGCACATCAAATACAGGCAAAACAGATGCACTAATATATGAATGCGTGGAACCCGGATCAATCAAAGCAAGTACTGGAGTATTAAATAAAGAAAAAGTACCAGCTATGACTGCCGATGTATCTGGCTGCCTCTGCATAACATACATCCTCTGGGAAGATCCAACCTCCTCTGGTCTACCCTCCCTGGATGTAGCACCTCCTCTAGAACTGAATCCTGGTCTACCTCCCCGGCTGGCACCTCTGCCTCCTCTACCTCCCCTCACACTAGCTCGAGAAGCAGCAGAATCAACTGGCATCTGCTCCTGCCTCTCAGGACAGTCTCTCACAAAGTGGTCAGGTGATCCACACCTGAAGCATACCCCTGATCTACTATGCCTCCAACAAACGCCCCCATGTCTTCCACCACACTGGTTACACAGGTAAGGTGGATCTCTGAACTCCAGGAGTAGGAGCACTCGCTACTGAAGCTGCAGGTCTAAATCTCTGCCTCTGGAACTGCACTGACCTACCCGCTGGTCTCTGGCTCCTACTACTCTGAGGAACAAAACTTCCTCTACCCCTCTTTGCAGAAGAAGACCCTGCCTCAAACTGGGGCCTCCTAACCCTAACCTCTTCCTCTGAAGCAGCTGCAATAACTTGAGCTCGCTCTACACTTCGAGCTGCTGCCACTAGCTGTGAGAAATCCTGATATCTGGATCCAGCCACTAAGCACATGATCGAGGGCCTCAATCCCTCCTCAAATCGCCGACATCTATCAATCTCATCAGCAATGATACCTCCAGCATACTGACTCAGTCGAATAAACTCAACTTCATACTCAGTTACAGTCTTGCTATCTTGCTTCAAGCTTAAGAACTCCATCTTCTTCATGTCCTTATACTCCCTAGGAGTATACTTCAACTCAAATTCCCTCAGAAAATCAGTGTAAGACAATGTTGGAGGATCATCCATAGAATGGGGCACCGTCTTCCACCAATCGTAGGCGTCCTTCTGTAGCAAAGATCTTACATAGTCAAATTTTTCCTCAGGGGTGGCTTGTAACTGAATAAAGATCCTCTGTACTTTGTCAAGCCACTGTTCTGCTACAGCTGGATCAGTAGTACCAAGGAAATCCTCTGCTCCATATTTCCTTAGCTTATCATAGTGCCTCACAGATACCAAAGGCTGAGGGGGTGGTGGCGGTGGCTGTGGTTGCACTGGTGCTGGCCTCAAAGCCTCTATCACATGCCTAACCCAAGCTGGCCGAACCTCCTCCCCTCTGGTCTCCCCGACACCAAAGCAGGTGCCTCCCCAGCACTAACAACCCTAGCTCCATCATCAGGGGCAATACTCTCGGCACTACCCTCAACTGACTGTCGTGAATGAGAATCCATCACAACCTAACACTGCAAACACAGTAGATTATATCTTATTAAAGATCAGAGACTGCCAATCTCAAACGTATATGTTATTCAAAACCACTTTTTAAAATCAAAATAGTCTTTTTCTTACATTTTACCTAGGTTGAGAATCTCAAACCTAGGCTCTGATACCAAAAATTGTAACACCCCTTCCCGACCTACATGTGTAAGCTGAGTAAAGGCGCCACACTAACCTAATATTGCTACCAATTTTACTTAGTCAAATTTTAGTTCCGATTTTTACAAAAATTTTGCCATAGTTTCGCCTAAAAATTGAGTCCCAAGTGTCGACAAAACCGGTTTTTTTCTTATTTTTAAAAACATTTTACATAAACCAATGCAAACAAAACCATTCTCAGTACACTCCCAATAAATCCCCCTTGTAACCTCAACTACAACCTGCAAAAAGGATTTACACTTCTAGTACAACATAAAATAAAGGTTTTGTGACAACCCCCATATTTAAATATTACACAGCGGAAGTTATAAAATATTCATATTTACATATTAAACATTTCTTTACAAAATATAAAGAAATATACATGATTGGCAAGTCTGCTCTGATCTTTAAGCTCCCAAAATGGATTCAACAAGGTCTACTCTCACTTGGTCTTGATGAACTCTCGGGTTCAACTCTATCCACTCTATTACCTGCGCGATTAAACACTATCGCGCTAAGCCAACGACTTAGTAAGATAAAACATGCTAATGGTATGCTTTAATGTAATGCAATGCCACATATGTTATTGATAAGATCAACATCATAAATATAAAGTTAACACATAATTATGCATTTCACAAATCATAGTCATATGAGCATACCCCATTTCAACATCTTTCCACATTCAACATTACTCAATCATACTCAATAACCAACATCTCATTTCATTAACTCATAACATTATTTAGGACATTCATATAACCTTGACACCTATGGGCCCAACAAGTATTTAATACGATATTCAGAGTTCAGAGTTACTGCTTTGGTTCATAGTCACAATAATCACGCCCGTAGGCAATGTATATACATGTATCTCTATCCATGGATAGTGTAACAGACCCAGTCTCTTGGATCATCAACTCAACACATATGAGGAGATCCTCAACCCGGCAAGACTGTTACAAAACATATATCTCATATTCACAATTCTCATAGTGTAACAGACCCAGTCTCTTGGACCATCAACTCAACACATATGAGGAGATCCTCAACCCGGCAAGACTGTTACCTTTTATCATTTCTTAGGCATGCCACCCAAATCCAGAACTCTGAAACTGAATAACATATTAAACAAACAATTCATTTATTATATAGTTACCATTTCCATTCTCAAATTCTCATCACATTTAGGCAAACATGCCTTCTTTCTTTCAATATCATCATCATAGCCAATCACAATGGCATTGTCTCATATCATGTCTTATTTGAATTATCATTTCAATTTCAATGTATATTATTCATGAAACACATAACCATTCACAATGCATAACATAACATTGTTCAATCTCAATAATGCAATTAGGGCAAAGAATAATTGATATGATTCATATAAATAATACATTCTGGTTTTAGACTCCATTTTATCCTTAATTTGAAAAATTGTATAAAATAATCTACTTGACTAAAAATTCTAAAATTTTTACAGAATTTAGTTTTGTATCTTAAAATCATTCCTTTAAAATTTCAGATCAAACTGAACACAAAATCTTGGTCAAATAGTTCACCTAACCAGACTGCCCCAATTGCCCTGCATCCTGGCAGAAGTTCTGAACTTTGTGAATTCCATAAATCAAATTCAATCAACGTGGTTCCAAATTATTTTTCTCAAATACTAGACTCACTAAGAAACAACATATCCAAAATTCAATTGGATATGATTTTTCTACATTTTATTAAAAATCCCGAAATATAGCTGTCTCAGTTAAGGTACCTGCTGGAACAGTTCTAATAAATTAATCTTTCTAAACTCATAACCATTCCAAAATCGAATCAAAATATTTTTCAGTCATTCTAGACTCATAGAGGCACAACATATCAAAAATTCACTTCAAGAACATTTTTCTATAATTAATTAAAAATCATACAAGTCACAGCCTTTACTAATTGTAAAACAGAAAAAGAATTTCACTAAACACAACTCATCTCATCATCAAACCAACAAACCCTAATTCCTTTCTCACACCACTTCCAAAGAATTGAAGAAATTAAAGAAAAAATCTTACCTTAAATGAAGAAATCCACAAATCTTTAACCAAAACCCTTGCTTCCTTCTTCAAAATTCTTCAAACCTCAAGATCACCTCTCTTTCTCTCTTTGTTTTTGGAGAGCCGGCACCTCTTGAAAGAAAGAAGGAAATGATGAAGACACAAAGTCAATTTTTGCTTTTAATCTCCACCAAGTGATCTTATCCAAGCAATTACCAAAATGCCCTCAATCATATAACTAACTTTTTGTCTCATATAAGCCCTTATATGTAATTGCACACTCAACACAAAAATATCTCTCTTCCATTGACTCTATATTTGACCAATTTATATGTTATATATATCATCATATACACAGCATATACATTTGTCTCTACACCCTAAATTTCTTCTCCAAAACACATATACATATATTTTTCTTTTCTCAATTTAAACCAACAACAACAACAACAACAACAACAACAAAACTTCTAGGGCATGCATAGGGATATTACATCATTAGTTCTCACATTCATGAATTAACAATGACCAATTCTTTTGCATTGCCAAATTAACGAAACCCTAGAACTTATATTTCTAATTCATTCATAGGGTGGTCGATTATATAGTTCCGATATCGAATTTCACCTCTCGGTCCGTCATCCAATATTCAAAGATCAATAGGTAGCTAATCTATCAACCTAGCATTTAATGCAATACAATCAACCAATCAACAAGGAACATCAATGGAAATATCAAATCAAGACATTCAACCAAATATACTACAAACCCTAAACATGGGTATTTAGCTCAACATCATCAATTTATAACATTCATTCAACTCAATATAAAATAAATACAAATTGTTCATTGCAATATCAATCTCTTAATACAACAACAACAATAGAAATGAATTAAAAGAGAGAATAGAAAAACCCCTTGTGAAGATGCCAAGAGTAGGATTGCTAGTCTTCCTCCTAGCTCCACTTGATGTATTTGATGAAGAACTCAAGCCCTCTTCAATGGTTGATTTCCCTTTGCAATGTGGAATGGAGCTTTCTTAAGTCACCAAACCTTTGGATGGAGCTTTCTCAAGTCACCAACTCTTCAATTGATTTTGCCTTTGGAAGATGGAATGGAGCTTTCTCAAGTCACCACTCTCTTCAATGAAGCTTCTTCAACCTTTGAGAACTTGTAACCCAATTGTGAACCTCGATTTTCACCCGAAAAGGATTCGGATGAAAGTTCACGTGTTGTCGGGAGTCGCCACTTAGTTTATTTTGTTCGAAGGGAAAAACTAAGAAAACCCTTATTTGACTCCAATTAATGCATCCAATGTAAAGGTTTCTAATCTACGAACCCAAGGAGGATTCGAGGACTATGTCATGTATTTGATTAATTTGCCAAATAAGGATTGAATCTAAAAAAGAAAATAGAAAAGGAAGAAGAACAGATTGTTAGTAAATTGTGGACTTGCTATTTGGGGTGAATCCCAAATATGCCTACATACTCTCGTTTTTATGAGAGATCAAAGCCCATGTAGTTCAGAAAAGCCTATTTAAAGGCAATTATGCATTTATGCATGTGTGTGTGTATGCTTCGTGCATTGTGAGATTTAATTAGCACTTAGTGCAAAATTGTGAAATTTAGGTACCTTGTACCAAAAGGATGCAAATTTTAGGCCTCGGGCCAAAAAAGGTTGGTTGATTCATGGCTTAATGTCGAAAGATCGATTATTTATTTAATTAATTAGGCCTTAGACCTAAAATGATTAGGTCTTTGACCAAGAAGAATTTAAGAAGAAGATGGAATGCCTATGACATGCTTGAATTAACAAAAGATGAATTAAGATATTACCTTGCTTAGAGTTTTTCCACTTCGAAGTTCCAGATCTTGATTTCTTAGAATATGATCCCTTGCTTTCTATAACACCAGGTCCCGGGATGCCAAAAGCCACCCCTTTTTCTGAGGATCGAAAGCCTTTTTATTGACAAAATTTCAGACTGGACGGCGGTCGGACCGCCGCGGTTGGCGGTCGGACCGCTAAGCTTGGCTGTTCAGCCCTTAAAAAATCTCCCGATTTTCGTTCAAACTGATTTTCTGGGAGCTGTGGACCTCCAAAAATTATTTTGAGGCCATATCCGTGATCGTTGCGTTGCTCCGGACATTTCAAGTACCATGAAGACATACTTTTGGTGAAGTCTGTCGTGATCGTCCGGTCTGGCTTGGTCTTTTGCAGTGTGAGAAAATCGGCTTTCCGAGCCTCAAAATTTGAGTGTTCACAATTGTCCCCCACTGGTGTCCATAAAAATGATTTATGGAGCTCAGTGGTCGTCTGAAGAGCGAATTTTGAGCGAGGGGTAAAAGACCCACCTTTTGGCATTTCTGGATTGCTTGTAACACTTCTGATTTTTCTCTGATTGTATTCTGACTTTTCTATACCTGCATTTTTGTTTAGCACAAACAGTACATATGTATGCATGATGTCCCCTTTTATTTTCATAAAGGTATTTATTTGCTTCTTTACAACCGTTGCATGCACAACTGAACCAAGAGTCTTCAAAAGGTGGAAAGGATCAATATGGGTAGATATGAGTTGAAAGCTGTTGTTACTCTTAGAGGTGTAGCTGTAGATTGGGATTTCTTGCATGCTTGTATTAGATTTTGGGATCCCCAAGCTCACGTCTTCAGATTTGGTGCCCGGATGGACGAGATGTGTCCTCTTTTTGAGGAATTTTGCTCAATTATTGGATGTGACCCAAATGCCCCTCTTGTAAGGCATAATGTTCAAATTGGCTATGTGGGGTCTTTTCAGAGGATTTTCAACTTTACAAGGCCTCAAGCTTAAGCTATGATTGTGGATGGGAATAAGGCAATGTTGCTTCCTTTGATTGATGCATTCTTGACTGCTAATTTTGAAGATGGGATTCAACTGAAGCATATAATGCGGCCTTTCGTTTTCTGCCTGTTAGTCGGGTTTCTTTTCAACCGTGATCCCGGCTTTGGAGATTTGAAACTTTGTCCCATGGTCAGGCAGATGGAAGAACTTAACTGCATCGGCGGTATGATTCTGGCTGAGACTATTCAGAGTCTTGACAGAGCTGTGCTCGGGTTTGAGAGCTGGACTGTCACCCCGATCATTCTTCAGGTAATTTTGTCATACCTTTTGCTTCTTCTAATTTCATTGTCTCTCTTTTTTTGTTTGTAAATGGAAAGGATCTATCTTTTTAGGTTTGGCTGAGAGACCATCTCCGAGTGGTTGCTGCTCCCAATGCCTTGACTTATAACCCTTCTCAGTATCGCACCAGGAGAATCCAGATTTCTTTTCCCTCAATGGCTAAGTGGGCTATCTGGTTGTTTGAGCTTAGACCAGAAGAATTGCTATGGTTCGTCCCTTGGTATAGAGTTCCTCTCTTCCTGGAGGCAAATGCAATGCACAACCATGTCTATCTCCTTGGTTTCACTCATAGCACATGGTACAGTGCTTCTCGGGTCCTCAGACAGATGGGGATTGATCAGAGGGTTCCTCTTCCTGTTGGGCTTACGATTGCTTCCCCGATTACTCCCGGAGTTACTCGAGCTGTTCTACAAACTTGGGTCAGAGACCATCAGATGATCAGGCCTTTTGCTGAGCCTTCCCTTGTTCAGTCTACTCCGGAGTACAAAACCTGGTTTATAGCTGAAGTTTGGCCCGTTGAAAAACCCAGGAGGTATGCCTTGCTGCAGGAGTTAGAAGGAGAGGAGATGGTTCCACTTAGCGAGGAGAAGACAGCTGTCGTAGAGAGCTTCGGAACTAAGGAAGATACCGAAGACTCTGCCCCACGTAGGAGGCATAGGATTTAGGCCCTAGGGTTGACTCTATTGTCTGTTTTTTTATTGGGTTGCCTTTTTTTTTTTTTTTACATTTTGGGGTTATGACTTGACTTTTTGATTGGTTGGATATTTCATGGGATGAATGACACTTTTTGTAATAAATGATGAATGATTCTTAATGAATAACTTTTTGTTTGCCTTCCAAGCATTATCTACTTTATTTATTTGCTCTAATTTTTGCCTAAGTCGTCCTTTCGGATTTTCAACTTAGCGAGCTCTTACCCATTCTTGCCTAAGCTGCCCTTTGTGGGTTTTCGACTTAGCGGGCCCCACTATTACCTAAGCCCCCTTTGTGGGTTTTCGACTTAGCGGGATTTTTTTCTTCCCTTTTTTATTATTTATTTATTCATTTATTTATTTATTATTATTATTTTTTTTGGCAAAAGAAAAATGAATCAGTGATTCTTATTAAAATTTAGACTGTGCTCAAGGAGAGCTGCCTACATATCTCGAATTAGTTTGCGAGAATCAGGTCTAATGTAGTTCATTACAATGCATGATTATACATAATATTTCTTCAATTGATCCAGATTGCATGGGTTTATGAACTCCAGACCATCTAAATCAGATAAGATGACGGCTCCGCCGGAAAGTATTTTCTTTAAAATGTAGGGTCCCGCCCAATGAGGACGAAACTTCCCACGAGGATCTGTAACAGGTGTTCTGATCTCTTTCAGAACCAAACAACCTTCTTCCAACTTTCGATCTTTGACCTTTTTGTTGAAATGTCTGGCCATTCGCCTCTGATACCCTTGAATCAGATGTAGAGCTTGAAGTCTTTTTTCATCCAAACCCAACAACTGATGATGATAATTGCTGATCCATTCAGCTTCATTTATCTGACTTTCTTGAATTATCCTCGCCGATTGAACTTCCAGTTCAATGGGGAGTACTGCTTCCATTCCGTATACCAGGGAATACGGGGTTGCCCCAGTAGGAGTTCTAATTGATGTTCTATATCCCCACAAAGCCAGCGGTAACTTCTCATGCCAACGCCTATGTTCCTTGATCATTTTTTGTATGATCACCTTTATAGACTTGTTCACTGCTTCTACAGCTCCATTTGTTTGAGGTCTATAAGGAGAGGACTTATGATGCTGGACATTCTTATCCTTCAAGAGCTTAACAAATTCTGCTTGGAAATGAGTTCCATTATCAGTGATAATCTCAAATGGCGTCCCGTACCGACAAAGGATGTTGGTTCGGACAAACTATGCTGCCTTTTTGGCGTTTAATTTTGCATAGGAAGCTGCTTCAACCCACTTTGTGAAGTAATCCACAGCTACCAAGATAAACTGATGTCCATTGGAGGTTTTTGGATGTATTTTGCCAATTATATCTATTCCCCAAGTAGCGAAGGGCCAGGGAGAAGTGATCGGATTCAGGGCAATGGGAGGTTGCTTCTGCATCTTAGCAAATATCTGACACTGATGGCACTCTTGCACAAATGCCATGCAGTCTGCATTCATGGTGGACCAATAATATCCTAGATTGGCGATTTTTCGAGCCAAGGCGATCCCATACATGTGTGGTCCTGATTCGCCACCATGTACCATTTCCATTATCTGCTTAGCCTCTGCTTCATTCACGCACCTTAGGTGCATCCCATTCCAACTCCTCTTGTAGAGGATATCTCCATTAAGAAAGTAACCTGTGGCTAGCTGCCTTATGGCCCTCTGATCGACCTTTGATGATCCCTCCGGGTAACTTCCATCCTTGAGGTAACTCTTGATATCCCAAAACCATGGTTTACCATCGGCCAAATGCATTATATGGGCGGGCTGTTTCTGAAGTTGAACCTTTAATGGTCGAACGACTTTCCCCTCCTTGATATTGATCATGGAAGCTAAAGTAGCCAGGGCATCAGCAAACTGATTCTTTGCTCTTGGGAGATATTTGAAGGACAGATCATCGAATTGTTGCGCCAAATGATCAAGGCGTTGTAGGTAATGAACCAAACACTCTTCTCTTATCTTCCATTTCCTTAAAGCTTGTGATACTATTAAAATGGAATCACCATAGACCTTTAGGTTCTTAATCCCTAATTCCAGAGCGGTTTCAAGCCCATTGATACAAGCTTCATATTCTGCTTCATTGTTTGTGCAGCTAAAGTCAAGTTTAACTGAAAATGGAATGTATTCTCCACAAGGAGTTTTGAACACAATCCCATTTCCATTTGCATGATAATTGGATGCCCCATCAAAATACATCTCCCAAACACTTCTTTCCATATTCAAGAGGTCTTCGTCAGGGAAACCCATTTCTCGCATCTCATCTTTTACGGGTAATTCTGCTAATTGGTCAGCTATTGCGCCACCTTTCACAGCTTTCCTTTGAATGAATTTTAAGTCGAAGGCCGCCAATGTTGACACCCACTTAGCCATTTTGCTGTCCAAAATAGGCCTCTCCATAAGGAATTTGAAGGGACTCTGTTCTGCGATGACACAAGTAGTGTAAGAAGACAAGTAGTGTTGTAGCTTTGTTCAAGCCCAATACAATGCTAAACACAACTTCTCAATCTTGTTATACTTTAACTCATAGTCCAGCATCCTTTTGCTGAGGTAGTAAATTGCATTTTCCACCCTTGTACTTTCGGCTTCTTGAGCTAGCATTGCACCCATGGCTTCATCTGTTACAGACAAATACAGGAGCAGAGGCTTTCCCATTCTGGGAGGCTGTAGAATTGGCAGATTTAACAAGTATTCTTTGATCTTGTCGAAGGCCTTTTGGCAGTCTTCATTCCATTCTTGTGAAGCACCTTTCCTTAGTAGCTTAAAGATTGGACCACAAGTTTCTGCCAATTGCGATATGAATCGACTGATATACTGTAATCTGCCTAGCAAGCCTCGAATCTCTTTTTCTGTTCTTGGTGGAGGCATTTTCAGAATAGCCTTTGACTTTGCTGGATCAACTTCTATTCCTCTCTTGCTGACCAAATACCCCAAAAATAAGCCTGATGTTGCTCCAAACAGGCACTTTGCAGGGTTAAGTTTCAAATTGTACTTGCGAAGTCTAATGAAGAACTTCTCAAGTGCTTCAACGTGTTCTTCTGGAGATTTTGACTTAACAATCATATCATCAACATACACTTCTACTTCTTTGTGAATCATGTCATGAAAGATTGTTGTCGCCATCCTCTGGTAGGTAGCCCCTGCGTTTATCAACCCAAAAGACATAACCCTGTAGCAGAAAGTGCCCCATTCTGTAATGAAAGCTGTCTTCTCTTTGTCTGGTGGGTGAACTAGGATCTGATTGTACCCAACCGCGAGGTCAGTCATGGAAACCATCACATGCCCAGCCATCCTGTCTATGAGCAAATCGATGTGTGGTAGTGGAAAATCGTCCTTGGGACAGGCCTTATTCAAATCTCTGTAGTCAACACACATCCTAACCTTTCTGTCTTTCTTCGGGACCGGCACAATGTTTGCTAACCAGGAAGGGTAGGCAATTGGTTCTATGAACTTATTGTCCAGTTGCTTGGCAACCTCTTCTTTAATTTTCAAAGACCATTCTGGCTTCATTCTTCTCAATTTCTGCTTAACCGGCTTTGCATCTGGGTATAGTGGAATCTTATGAACTGCTATGGCTGGGTCTATTCCCGTGACATCACTTGCCTTCCACATGAAGCAGTCGACATACTTTTTGATGCAATCAACAACCTGTTCTTTATTCGTACAATCATATGCAATGTATGTATGTTCATTTTCTTTGCCAATTATTATCTTTTCATTTATTTCTTTTATTTCATTTATTTCATTTTTGCTAGATAATACTTGGAAAGCAAAAGACACAGGGTAACCGAGAATTTGAAGAGTTTCATTGATAATGGCGGAGTCATTCTCCAAGATTACATTACATTTGACATTATGGTTTTCTATTCCTGAAGCTAAGAAAGACTCAGAACTAGACTCTGACTCAGTGTTTGACTCGAGATTTGACTCGGTACAAGACTCAGGCTCAGGGTGTGACACAGGACTAAGTTTGACCATAGCAGCTCGTCCCTCCTCGGCATACCAGTTCTTCAGTGGTCCATCTGTAGTCTTGATCAGCTTTGTGAAGTCCCTTTTGTCTTCAAAATTGGTTATCATAGCAACCTCATCAAAGAGACTAGGCCGCATGAAATCTTCCACTTGTGGTTCAGTTATAGGTTCTGGCTCTTCTTCCTTCAGCACTAAAACATCAGTGAACATTTCAAAACCCGGTAACTGCTTCCCAGTCATAGGAGCATAGAATGGCTCCTGGAAACCACAGTAAGGAGCTGTTTTCCCAGGTTTGCAGAAGTGACCATTCAGAGTTCTAAAATAAGGGCGCATTTTGAGGCTTCTTGCCCCCCAATTCTTCTTTTTCTTCCTTCCATGCTCAAACTCTTCTATCTCCTCATCTGTGGGTTTGTACCCCAGGCCAAAAGTTCCCTTATTCTCAGGTTCTTCCCATGGCCGTACTACGGGTGTTTTCCTCCCAGACTTTATCATTTCCATTCCGGGTAGCAGACCTACCCTTAACATCATTCCCACTAGGCAATTGATTCAGACCTCTCCAAAATCATATAAGATAAATGGCCCTTTAGTTCATAATGGAAACCAGTCAAGGACATGGCGGTTTCGCCAGGAACAACCTCAAAGAGAGACTGATCCATGGTTCTCTTGTTGATTTCACATGTGTCCCCTTTGATAGTGATGACTTTTCCTTCAAAAGGGAACTTAAGTTTTTGATGTAATGAAGATGGTACAGCATTAATCTGATGAATCCACGGCCTTCCAAGGAGGAGATTAAAGCTCGCGGGTACATCAATGACTTGGAAGGGCACTCTCATTTTCACCGGCCCGATGGCAATTTCCAGAGTGGCAACACCCAAAATTTCTCTTCGACAGTTATCATATGCTCTAACAATTTGATCAGAAGGTGTAAGATCTGTAGCCTCCAACCCCAGACAGCTTGCTACCTTCAAGGGACATACATTTAAGGCTGACCCATTATCAATGAGAACCATGGGTACAGTCTTTCCCCCAGTTTGTATGGTGATGTATAGAGCATCATTGTGTTTGCTGCCATCTTCTGGTAGGTCTGTATCAGAAAATCGGATACTCAATGCCTTGGTCGATTGAGTCAACGTGGCCACCAAGGCTTCTGGGCTTGTGTCTACTAATGTATCAAGCTGACTCAAAGCTTCATTGAGAGCCTGACGGTGAGGGAATGAGGAAGCAAGGAGCTCCCAAATTGACACCTTAGCTTGAGTTTGTTTGAGCTGAGAGAGGACAGGGTCTTCTTTTGGTTCTGGTGTCTTCTTATGGGGGTGATTTGAGGTTGTAGGGGCTTTTCCCAAGTTGAGTGGCTGATATTGCCTTCCGCTTCTTGTTAAAGCGTCGACCTCTTCAGCAAGGTCATTCAAATCCAACACACACACTTCATTCATTTCTAAGAGAAGTTTGAAAGGATCAAACAGCTCTTCTTCCACAGTGATGGCGTGGATGGAATGATTAGGCAAAGGGTTAGTATTAATGTTCGGTTGACTTCTGAGAGGAATGATGTCACCCCTATCCACCAAATCTTGGATGCGGTTTTTCAGAGTCCAGCAAGCATCTGTTCTATGCCCTTTTCCTTGGTGATATTCACAGTATTCATTGGCCTTATAACTGGCGGGTAATGGGTTTGGAGGTGGCCTTGGGTCCAAAGGCTTCAAGTACTTCCCTTCCACAGCCTTTTTAAATACTAGATGAAGGGGTACCCTTAGGTCGGTATATTGCCTTCTTGGCTGATTTCTCTGCCCAAGATTGCCCACACGTAAAGGATTTGCAGGGGAAATATTGGCCACTTCATTGACCTTGCTTGAGGAAGTAGCTTGGCCTTGTTTCCTATACTTTGAAGTAGCTCCCTCATCTACTATTTTACCCAATTGTATCAAGTCTTCTACCTTAGTTGCAGTCACAATGAGCGATTTGAAAGTAGGTAGGTATTGGGTTTGCAATTGAGCTTGATATGTAGGCCTTAAATTTCTGATTATAATATCAATTTGCTCCTGTTCTGAAGGGCGATTGATTATTTGGGCAGCCTTCGCCCTCCACCTCGTAAGGAACGAGGAGAAGGGTTCATTGTTATTTTTCTTAGTGGTCTCAAGCTCCCTTCTAGTGACATCTACCTCAATATTATAGTGATATTGAGTGTTAAATGCATTGCAGATGTCTTCCCAGGTCTTAATTTTAGCACGATCCAGGCTCACAAACCACTTAAGGGCAGCCCCAGTCAAGGATTGTTGAAAGCGTTGAGCAAAGAGCTCATCATTTAAATCCCAAGGGCTCAAGGCTCCCACATACATCTTCAAGTGAGTTTTAGGGCAAGTGGTCCCATCAAATCTGTCCATCCCAGGCATCTTGAATTTTGGAGGCAACCTAGCTTGGGGAAACAAGGATAAGGAATCCATGTCTACCACCTCTTTATGAGTTTTCATGGCAGTGATTGACCTTTCAAGCAATTCAAGTTTCTTTTTCAGTTCATCAGTTTCATTCTTAGAGAGTGGATCCTCCAAATTGATGACAGGGGTATTGTTCTGAGCAGTCATGGGGGTACTAGTTTGCCCCACAATGGGTTCCTTTCCCAAATCTCCAGGAGTAGAGGCCGTCTTTGGTGCCCCTCTGTTGGGATATTATGGTGATTACCACTCTATTCCCTTAGACCAGATTAGTAAGAGAGCGAAAATAAATGCGGAATAATAACACAGAATTTGATAACGGAGTTCGGCCAATTATGCCTACGTCTCCGGAGCTGCTGCAGACTTCTATTAAGGAGAAAATACAATGTGTTTACAAACACTCACAACCCTCACTCAATTATGAACAAGAATTTTTCCTCACAAAATTCTCTCAAAGACACTCTCTTCTCTTTACTTCTTCAATTTTTGAGGTGTTTCTTCCAAATGAAGTGGATGGGTTTATATAGGCTTCAAAAACATGGGTTGGTGAAATTAGTCAATAAATTAGGCACCTCCATTTTTGACTTTAACAATTCCCCAAATTTAGGCACCTCCACTTTTGACAATGTCCTAAATTAGGCACCTCCATTTTTGACAATCCCCTTAATTAGGCACCTACATTTTTGACAAAAAATGGTTGGTGCCTACTTCTTTGACAATCTCCCATTGAAGACTGATTTCAATCTGTCTTCACACCTTGATCAATGCAACAGCTCTTCTACGACCTTGATACTAGTATAGGCCAACTGAAGCTGAGCACAGCTTCAGTTTATCAATAGTCACCGTCTTCGTCAACATGTCTGCCGGATTTTGAGTTCCACTAATCTTCTCAAGTTTCAAAATCCCATCTTCCAGAAGTGACCTGATAAAGTGATACCGCAACTGTATGTGCTTCGTTCTGGCATGAAAAGACGGATTCTTCGCTAGATGTATGGCACTCTGACTGTCACAATGCAAGATATTGTTTTCTTGCTTCTTGCCCAACTCCTCCAAGAAACCTTGGAGCCAAACCATTTCTTTGCTGGCTTCCGTGACAGCGACATATTCTGCTTCAGTTATGGAGAGAGCAACTATCTTCTATAATTGAGAGACCCAGCTCACTGCGGTACCTCCTAGAGTATAGACATACCCTGTAGTGCTCTTTCTAACGTCAACATTTCCAGCTAAGTCAGCATCCACATAACCTGCTAGTGTCGTATCTCCACTTTTAAAACAAAGCGCCTTATCTGTGGTACCTCGAAGATATCTGAGAATCCATTTGACTGCTTCCCAGTGTGCCTTGCCTGGATTATTCATGTACCTGCTAACAGCTCCCACTGCTTGAGCAATATCTGGTCTGGTACAAACCATGGCATACATCAAACTCCCAATTGCTGAGGCATATGGCACCTTCGTCATGTGTGCACGTTCCTCCTCCGTCTTCGGTGACTGTTCTTTGGAGAGTCTGAAATGAACACCTAAAGGTGTGCTCACTAATTTAGCATCTTGCATGTTGAATCTGGCTAGTACTTTGGTTATGTACTCAGCCTGTGATAACATCAAAGTCCCCGACTTCATGTCTCTCTTGATTCTCATTCCAAGAATCTGCTTTGCAGCACCCAGATCTTTCATTGCAAACTGTTTTGACAATTTCTGCTTTAAATTTTTAATCTCTTGCATGTCTGAACCTGCAACGAGCATATCATCGACGTATAACAATAAAATAATAAAGCTATTGTCAAACTTCTTGATGTAGCAACAATGATCTGCTTGGCATCTTGTGAAACCGCTGCTGCTCATAAAACTATCAAACTTTCTGTACCACTGTCTAGGAGCTTGTTTTAGACCATATAAACTCTTCTTCAACTTGCACACTAGATTTTTCTTGTCTGCCTTAATGAAGCCTTCTGGTTGCTTCATGTAGATCTCTTCCTCCAAATCTCCATGAAGGAATGCTGTCTTTACATCTAATTGTTCAAGATGTAAATTTTCTGCGGCTACAATTTTCAATACCAGTCTGATTGTCGTAAGCTTCACGACTGGAGAGAAAATTTCAGTATAGTCAATACCTTCCTTTTGTTGAAAACCTTTTACAACCAATCTTGCTTTGTAGCGTTTACTTCCATCATGCTCTTCTTTGATCCTATAAATCCACTTGTTGTGGAGTGCTTTCTTGCCTTGTGGTAGTTCAACTAATTCCCATGTATGATTTGACATGAGTGAGTCCATCTCATCTTTCATGGCAGACTCCCACTTGATTGAATCCTCCACTTGTATTGCTTCATTGTAGCACTCTGGTTCACCATTGTCTGTCAGCAACAAGTAATGCAAAGAAGGCGAGTAACGTTGGATTGGTCTTGTAATTCTGGAGGAGCGCCTCAATTCCGGCATGCTTGGCTCCTCTACTTCAGGACTATTCTGAACATCATTTCCAGAAATATCCTCGAACTCAACAAATTCCTTATTTTCAACATCTATCTTGGAGCTATTTGATTCTGCATTTAATCTGTCTTTGTACATTACATTCTCATTGAATATGACATCCCGGCTTCTAATGATCTTGTGATTTTCATAATCCCAAAATCGGTAACCGAACTCATCACCACCATATCCAACAAAGACACATTTGTTTGACTTGGCATCCAATTTACTTCTTCCAGCAGAATCTATATGTATGTAAGAGATACAACCAAACACTCTTAAGTGTGAAAGGTTTACCTCTTTTTTGCTCCATGCTTCCTCTGGTATTTCACCATCTAAAGGTACTGAAGGCCCACGGTTGATTAGGTAGGCAGCGGTGTTGACAGCTTCAGCCCATAAATTCTTGGGCAAGTCAGCATGTATCCTCATGCTTCTGGCACGTTCATTCAGAGTTCTGTTCATGCGCTCAGCTACACCATTCTGCTGCGGTGTCATGGGAACTGTTTTCTCCATCTTGATTCCGCTGTTTGCGCAAAATTCTCTGAATCTTCTATCTCTGTACTCTCCTCCATTGTCAGACCTCAATCGTTTGACTTTCAAACCAGTTTCATTTTCTACCATGGCCTTCCATTTTCTGAATGTATCAAAGACTTCTGATTTCTTCTTCAGAAAATACACCCATACCTTTCTTGTTGAATCGTCAATGAATGTGACGTAATACAATGAGCCTGCAAGAGATGGAATTGGAGACGGTCCCCATACATCGGTATGGACCAACTCTAATTTTTCTGCCTTGGGTGTCTTGCCAATCTTTGAAAAACTGACCTTCTTTTGTTTTCCAAAGATACAATCTTCACATAGGCCGACATCGATACTTTTCAGTTCCGGCAATTTTCCTTTTGACAAAAGCATCTTCATCCCTTTCTCGCTCATATGGCCAAGCCTTTGGTGCCATAGGTTTGATTTTTCATCTGCATCTGCTACTGAAATAACATTCTCTAAGTTTGAGGTTACATAGAGAGTGCCAGTCTTCTTACCACGGGCAATGACGAGTGCTCCTTTGGTAATCTTCCATTCACCGCTTTTGAAGGTTGTACCATAACCATCTTCATCAAGTTGTCCTACAGAGAGCAAATTCCTTTTAAGACTAGGAATATGTCTCACTCCTTGCAGCTTCCAGGTATTCCCATTTGACAACTTTAATCGGACGTCCCCTTTTCCTACGATCTTTAAGGTTTCATCATCAGCTAGATGAACCTTCCCGAAATCACCATTGACGTAGTTCTCCATGATTTCTTGGCATGGGGTAGCGTGAAAAGATGCCCCAGAATCTAAAATCCATGATTCAATTGGACTGTTGACACTTAGAATCATGGCATCACCTGCTTCCTCGGTCACATTTGCAGATCCCTGTGCACCGCTATCTTTCTTTGGTGCTCGGCAATCTTTCTTAAAATGACCCTTCTTGCCGCAGTTATAACACTTGAAATCTTTCTTCCCCGATCTAGATTTGTCTCTTCTAGATTTTGATCTACCACGATATGAACTTTTTTCAAAAGTTCTCCCTCTAGATTCTGTGTGTAAAGCTGAAGAGGTAGATGCTTCACCCAATTCTCTTCGTCGAATATCTTCACTCAACACCAGATCCCGAACATCATCGAATTTCAATTTGGTTTTTCCCGATGAACTGCTAACCGCTGTAACGGTAGCATTCCAACTATCTGGTAGAGATGATAAGAGAATCAAAGCCCGAATTTCAGCATCGAATTCAATTTCTACGGAACTCAACTGGGTTGTGATTGTGTTGAATTCATTCAGGTGTTGGGCCACTGATGCCCCTTCTGCCATTTGCAAATTGAATAACCGCTTCATCAAATGAACTTTGTTTGAAGCTGATGGCTTTTCATACATGTTGGAGAGAGCCGCCATTAGACCTGCTGTGGTCTTTTCTTTGGCGATGTTGAAAGCAACATTTCGTGATAATGTCAATCGAATAACTCCAAGGGCTTGTCTGTCGAGAAGATTCCATTCTTCATCCTTCATGCCTTCTGGCTTTATTCCTGAGAGAGGTTGATATAACTTTTTCTGGTACAGATAATCTTCAATCTGCATCTTCCAGAAGCCAAAGTCCGCACCGTCGAACTTTTCAATTCTCACTTTTCCTTCATCTGCAGCCATCGCTCCCACTCGAATCTGGACTCCTTTGGATCGTTTCTGACTATTTCTGCGAACCACCGTGTACTAGGACACCTTTGTCGACAAATCGAAACTGCCGATAAAATTTTACTATTCACGAAATTCACTATTCACGTGAATAGTAACTTGCAAAAATTGACAGAATTTATCACCCAAAGCTCTGATACCAGTTGTTGGGATATTATGGTGATTACCACTCTATTCCCTTAGACCAGATTAGTAAGAGAGCGAAAATAAATGCGGAATAATAACACAAAATTTGATAACGGAGTTCGGCCAATTATGCCTACGTCTCCGGAGCTGCTGCAGACTTCTATTAAGGAGAAAATACAATGTGTTTACAAACACTCACAACCCTCACTCAATTATGAACAAGAATTTTTCCTCACAAAATTCTCTCAAAGACACTCTCTTCTCTTTACTTCTTCAATTTTTGAGGTGTTTCTTCCAAATGAAGTGGATGGGTTTATATAGGCTTCAAAAACATGGGTTGGTGAAATTAGTCAATAAATTAGGCACCTCCATTTTTGACAATCCCCTTAATTAGGCACCTCCATTTTTGACAAAAAATGGTTGGTGCCTACTTCTTTGACACCCTCCCAATTCAGCCAGGATGGCCACCCTTTGGGAAACCAAAGCTTCATCAATTCTCTCTTGCATCCTAGCTTCAATTTCCTTAACCTGTCCATCTAGCAAGGCCTTAATCTGTTCAATAGTAGCCATTTCAGTAATTGGAGCAGTTGGTGAAATTTGGGAAGCAGGACTTGTGGGTGATTGCACAGTTGGAGTTGGTGTAGCTTGTGTGGGTGAAGGCACACGGATAGTGGATACCTGCAAATGTTAAGGGTAAAGGATCAGGGTAGTGTGTAGGGTAGGAAGAACTCTTGGTCCACTTATATACATCAAAAGTTTTTTCCCAAAAGATTTTCCCCTAAAATAATGTTGTCATGTTGCATGAATGCACCTCATCACATCATAATTCATTGGCTCGTAATAGGGACCCTTGAGTCTTGAGTAAGATATACCTAACCACATGTGAAACAAAGAGTTTCGCGTGGGTCCAACAGTATGATTACTCATGGGCCACTCCAAAAGGATTGGAATGGTTAGCGACAATAGGGAGGACGCTTTGGCTGTCCGTCGGCATAATCAAGGAGACCTGCCGGTCAGCGCTACTTGCTATCCAGACTTGGAATTTTGAACAGAAAGAGAAGAAATTCATTTCAAAACAAAAAATTTTTTATGCAATGGAAGAAAAGGATTCCCCCATATAATGTAAGAGAAAAAGATTCTCTGAATGACAAAATAAATGCGCAATTAATCAAACAAGGGGTTCATTAAAGGAAAAAGATTCCTTTTGTCAATCTTCAATCCAATATCCCCAAGGAGGGGATATATATTGCTAAGGTACCCTGCAAGATGAATAAAAGTACCCTAAAGAAGGGCAAATCAGTTGAATGAATAATAATAACCTACTAGGATCCCATAAATCATTTTTATGGTCCCTAGTGTTAAATTAATCAAATAAGCAATAGTAGTCCACTAGAATCCCATAAATCATTTTTATGGTCCCCAGTGGAGTCGCCAACCTGTGAACCTCGATTTTCACCCGAAAAGGATTCGGATGAACGTTCACGTGTTGTCGGGAGTCGCCACTCAGTTTATTTTGTTCGAAGGGAAAAACTAAGAAAACCCTTATTTGACTCCAATTAATGCATCCAATGTAAAGGTTTCTAATCTACGAACCCAAGGAGGATTCGGGGACTATGTCATGTATTTCATTAATTTGCCAAATAAGGATTGAATCTAAAAAAGAAAACAGAAAAGGAAGAAGAACAGATTGTTAGTAAATTGTGGACTTGCTATTTGGGGTGAATCCCAAATATGCCTACATACTCTCGTTTTTATGAGAGATCAAAGCCCATGTAGTTCGGAAAAGCCTATTTAAAGGCAATTATGCATTTATGTATATGTGTGTGTATGCTTCGTGCATTGTGAGATTTAATTAGCACTTAGTGCAAAATTGTGAAATTTAGGTACCTTGTACCAAAAGGATGAAAATTTTAGGCCTCGGGCCAAAAAAGGTTGGTTGATTCATGGCTTAATGCTGAAAGATCGATTATTTATTTAATTAATTAGGCCTTAGACCTAAAAGGATTAGGTCTTTGACCAAGAAGAATTTAAGAAGAAGATGGAATGCCTATGACATGCTTGAATTAACAAAAGATGAATTAAGATATTACCTTGCTTAGAGTTTTTCCACTTCGAAGTTCCAGATCTTGATTTCTTAGAATATGATCCCTTGCTTTCTGTAACACCAGGTCCCGGGATGCCAAAAGCCACCCCTTTTTCTGAGGATCGAAAGCCTTTTTATAGACAAAATTTCAGACTGGACGGCGGTTGGACCGCCGACTCCGGCGGTCGGACCGCCAAGCTTGGCAGTTCAGCCCTAAAAAAAATCTCCCGATTTTCATTCAAACTTATTTTCTGGGAGCTGTGGACCTCCAAAAATTATTTCGAGGCCATATCCGTGATCGTTGCGTTGCTCCGGACATTTCAAGTACCATGAAGACATACTTTTGGTGAAGTCTGTCGTGATCATCTGGTCTGGCTTGGTCTTTTGCAGTCTGAGAAAATCGGCTTTCCGAGCCTCAAAATTCGAGTGTTCACACCAATTTATCCTAAAGAACTTCAAAGATCCTATCAATGGAAGATGGAGAAGGTGGAGAGGATGGAAATGGAGGTTGGAGGTGAAGGGACAAGGGAGAGTGTCACTCTCTCCCTCTCCCACATTTTTACAGAAATTTTGGCTCCAAGAACCCAAGAACTCCCTCTTTTTTCCTCTTCCTCTCCTTTTAATTCATTCAAAATACACACTCATGCCTTCCAACTCATCCCATTTCCCTTTGTCCCCCACTTTATTTGTTTAATATTTCTTTTGGCAAGCAATAAGTCTTTGTCTCCCACTTGTTCCCCACTTTGTTGAAAGAATTTTGACTTTTCAGGTGGGACACGGCCAAGCCAAGAGTGTCTTGGCTGTGTCTCTTGGTCTCTTCCTTGAGGTGACACGGCCAAGCCAAGAGTGGCTTGGCCGTGTCTCTTGATTTTTCATGGGACACGGCCGTGTCACTTGGCCGTGTCCCTCACTGGACCTTTCTTTTCTTTCTTTCTTCTCTTTGGTTGTGAGAGGTGACACGGCCAAGCCATTTGGAGCTTGGCCGTGTCTCTTGATTTTTTTTCTTTGGGACATGGCCAAGCTCCTGGCCGTGTCCCTCACTCTCTTTGATACAGATTGAGACACGGCCAGAGGACACGGCCGTGTCATGTGACACGGCCAGTGTCTTGGCCGTGTCCCTTGACGGTGTCCGTTTCTACTTCTTTTTGCTTGCTCTTTTGTTCTTGGCATGAATGGGACACGGCCAAGCCATTTTTTTTCCTGTCCGTGTCATGTGACACAGCCACAAGCTTGACCGTGTCTCTGAGTGTATCTCTTCCTGCCTTCTTTTTTTTGCTCTTTCTTTTCTTTGTTCTTTGTTTTTACTTTTGAATGAGACACGACCAGAGGCTTGGCCGTGTCTCTGGGTGTGTCAGCTACTGCCTTGAAGAAATTTTGAGGGACATGGCCATGTCTTGCTTGGCTTGGCCATGTCTTGCTTGGTTCATGCTTTTCTTGCCCGGTTTTGAACTTCCAAGGGTGTTTTTGCTCCTAAACCTAAAAACAACACTTTAAACATACGTAAAACACAATTTAATCAAAACATTAACTAAAACACACATAAAATCATACTAAAAGCAAGTACAAAAATGAACTAAACATCTTCTCGGCTTTCAGGACAACTTCCTTCTCCCCTTTCGGATTGGGCTTCTTATCGATTGGCAGGGCGAGCTCTTTCTTCACTTGTTCCACTAGCTCGGCAACATCATAAAAATTTTCAAAACCCAGGATAAATTTTTCCATGAACATGATTGGCTCGGTCTTTCCTTGGAGTGGTCCCATGTCTGGAGCTTTGACAAAGATCTCTTCTAGTGGTGGGAAGCTCATCTTCTCATTCTTCTTTGGCTTAACATCTTGTTGGCTTCTTCATACCCTAACCCTTTCTTGGAAGTTTGAGTCTTGAAATCTGAAAGCTTTGTCACATCGGCCTTACCCTTTCCAAGACCAGCACTAGGAAGGGAGCTCATGTTCTTCATTATGTTCAAGATCTTAGAGTTCACTACTTCATCATCAAAAATTGCAGCTACTTGGAAACCATTGAGATGCCTCTTAATCATTAGAGCATTGACCACCTCATTATCTTCGGTCTCGATGACCACCGTCTCATCTCCGTTAAGGAACTTGATCTTTTGATGAAGGGTGGAAGGAACCCCCCCAAGAGAATGAAACCAAGGTAGTCCCAAAAGTAGAGAAAAAGTAACAGGTATGTCCAAAATCACAAATTCAACCACAGATTCAATTGGACCAACCTTCACAATAGCTTTGAATGTCCTTTCAGTGTGCCTCTTGGTATTGTCATAAGCCCTAATGGTTACCTCGGTTGGGCTTAAATCCCTTGTTGACATAGCTAGCTTTGGCAAAATTTTAAGTGGGCAAACATTTATGGTGGACCCATCATCAACCATCACACATGGGGTCCTTTTTCCTTTGACTTCTAATTTGATAAAGAGAGGGCGAATGTGATCTCTCCCCTCTTTTTGTAAATCTGCATCTGAGAAAGATACCATTCTCACATCAACTTCGCTTTCTTTTGAATATCTTCACATTTCATCACTCCTTCAACTTTTATGAAGTTAACCAGCTCCTTCGATGTTATAGAGATAGAAATTGGCATGCCAGCCAAGCCCTTGGCCATAGTTTCACTGTGCTTTTTAGAAGTGCCCAATAGGTCCCCAATGCTAACACTTGCTTGGGTTCTCGTCAACTGCTTAAGCACAATGTCATCTTCCCCTTCTTTGTTCCCAAATTTGACTTCCTTTCTTTTATTAGCTTCTACTTCCTTGGGTGGTGGCCTTGCATATGGCTTACAAAATCTAGTGTTCATCACTTTATCTTCTTTAGGCCCAGACTAGGTCCATTCCTCCTTCTTGGGTTCAAGATCATCATCACTATCACTTGAATTCCAAAACCTCACAATCATTCTAATTTGATCGGATTCATCAGGCCTTCTCTTGAGTAATGCAGCCTTATTCCTACACCTCTTTATATAGTCCATGAAGTTCTCATTTGGCCTTTGTCTAATAGACTCCACCTCCATTAGAGTAACTTCCAATTCAATAGTGTACCCAAATTGTTGGATGAAGGCCTTGTATAGTGGATCCCAACTCTTTTGAGTACAATCATCTAAGGTATTGAAACAATTTGGATAATGGGATCCAATGAGAGCATGAAATATCTTAGGATTTGAGCCTTAGTAGCTCGGGCTGAATGCATAGCAGTGATATATTGTTTCACATGGAGGTGAGGATTTCCAGTTCCATCAAACTTTGCAAAGGATGGCATCTTGAACTTGTATGGAACCTCATCATCTAGCTCTAACAACTTGTTGACTTCTAATATTTCCTCGATTTTCAGCTTCTTTCCAAACTTCTTTTGCAGGTCAGCAATTAACTTCTCAACATCTAAAGTTTCAATTTTCTTCACAGCTGATCTTTCAACAACCTTTGGCTCCTTCTTCTTGTCTTGAGGGTCTTGGAAGTATTGAGCCCAGTCATCATCATCATCAATGACTACCTTGTCATCATCAAAAGCCACTTCACGAACTTCAGCCTTCCCATTGTCTTTCTTGGTGCTTGCAGATGCTTCAGCAGTGTTCTCAAACATTGCAGCCATTTGACTTTTCATGATCTCAGCTAGGGCCCCCTTTAATTCTTCCATCTTAACTTCAAGGGCATCATCCAACTTCTTTTGAATCTGCTCAAGTTCCATTGCTTTTGGTGAGAAACTAATTGAATAGCTGCTGGATTCTTCGTCACCGGCATAGGTTGGATTGTCATAGGCTTTTGAACTATTGTAATCCAGGGCTGTGAGTTAGAAGGGATCAATAATATGTGATGCAAATGTATGTATGCATGTATGCATAAATAATAAACAAAGATAGTTAGGATGTCCCTTCCAACCTTGTAACTTCCACACGCGAACGATGAGTATCTTTTTCTAGGTTTATGGTTAACAAAATACCAACATGGGATATTTTGTTTTCAAAAATTTCCCTCGGACGGTTCAACCAATAGTTATATTTTCAAAAATGAAAATCAGTTTATGATAATTCTTATTAATTAGGTTTTAATCCATTCAACTAACTAAAACAGCTTTCATGCTATATTGGATTAAAACTAAATTAATAGGTTTATTATAAATAGATTTTTCACTTGAAAAAGTAACTAATGATTCATGCTAAAATCAAGCCCATGATTAATAATTCTTAGTATAAACTAGGCTCACAATTGATTTTTGGTATTTTCATAATTGACCTAAATATTCGTAAGCTCTTTTGAAAGGTTATGAAAATAATTTTGTTCTCAAGCCCATTGTTAAAAGATTTAAAAATAAATAAATTTTGGGCTTTGTATTTGGGTCATTAGAAATGAATTTTTGACTTGTTTTTAGAAAAGTTTTATGTCCAAAGACCATTTTGAAAATTTTAAAAATAGTTTGGTCTTTTGGATTTAGAGGAAAATATTATTTGAGCTCACAATGTAATTATGTGATATTAGAAAAAGAACAAACCAAATAAGCCATGATTTAAATAAAGATAAATTAACCATAGTCAAACAACAAGAATTTAGGGTAAAAAACCTAAGGAAAGTAACTAGGCCAATTACATGAGCTTTAGTCCTTGGGTTAAAAGGCTTAGGTTCCCATATCAAGTATATACCAAAAGGTGTAAGGCTATGAGTGGTTATGCCATACTCGATCTCCATATCTTGAGTGAAAGAATGGTATCCCTTACATAACACAACACGGGCAACACGGGCGTCCTAACTCACATACACGATGCAATCTAAATGATGCAATGGATAATATCGTGATAAGAAAGAATAGAATAATATAAAGACCAATGGAATCAACTTCTCTTATCCCTAGTGGAGTCACCACTATGAGCAGGGATTTTCGCCCCCACTCCCACGTGGAATGGTTCTTGCGACTTCAGCACTGTTCGGCGCCTTAGAGAACACAGGCCTATGCCTGAAGAAGATGGAGTCGCAAATTGGACAGGTCGGGAAAAGGAAAGGGGTGGATGACTCGATTCGTAAGGAATCCCTAACCCCCTAATGGGGTCTAAAAGTTGGGTACGTGTGGGGAAGGTGAGAATGACCCAACACCCCCATAATGCCGGTTCATTGGAACCAACCTCCTTTCCAGGTCTTAATATTATAAAATTCTTAATTAATACAATATTATCCACACCACATGTGATCATAAGAACAAAAAAAATACTTTATTAAAGCCACAACAACGTCTAAACAAAACAAACAAGTAGGCACCCATCCATGGATGGAAACATGCCTATACAATTGTCCAATGTCCAAAAGAAAATAAATAAAATAGGATACCCACCAATTGGTGGAAACATATCCTTTACCTTGATCTGAAACTTAAAATAAATTAAATTACATGATGCTCATAACTTGAGGTACCCAAAATATCGAAACATACCTCTTACAATTTCTTGAAACCAAAACAAATCAATAAAAATAACCAACCATTCATCATAAATAATTTATTCACTGAAGATATAAATAAATCATTAATCAAAATATATAATAAACATTCATTTAATTTATAATAAAGAAAATAAAGATGCAAGTTTGGGTTTATGTATCAATTTAGGGTTTTTTAAATATCACTTAGGGTTTTGGGGCTTAGATTCAAAAAATTAGGGTTTGATGTAATTTAGAGTTTCTAGGAAAAAATAACTTAGGGTTCGATGTCTATAAAAAAAATGTTTTGTGGCTTAAGGTTTCACATGAATTAGGGTTCAATGTTTATGATAAAACTAATTAAAGTTTATAGGTTATCTGATCTATGAATATGTTTAAAGAGATTAGATGCTGCTGTAAGGTTTTATATGAAAAACATTAATGTGATTCTTAGTAATATTGTAATATCCCAGAGTATACCCTAAAAGTTTTGAAATTATTGTGGTATTTGGATTTAATGTATATGTTTAATGGAAAGAGAAAAGAAGTAAAGAGATAGATGTATATGAAGGATGATATGTAAATGTATATGGTATTTGGAAAATATGGAAAATATAAACTTAATATATAAGAGATATACATATACCAACATATACATCACATATACATAATGTATACATTGGTGTAGGAAAGTAAGTGTATATAATAATAATAATAATAAATGTAATAATAATAACAAGAGAAAAAGAAGAAAGGAAAGTCAAAGGAAAGGATATGTGGTGGAGGATTTTTGTAATATTTATTTTATTATTATATATATATATAAGATAAGTTTAAAATAAAGAAAGAAGATTTTCTTTCTTTCTTCTTCTTCTTGTTCTTGAACGTGGAGAGAGAGAGATGTGATTTTACTTATATACACATCAAATCCATAGGGATTTTGAGAGAATTGAAGATGGATATTGAAGATTTGGCATAATATTCAAGTAAGTGTTCATTTCTTTGAGTTGATTTCTATTGATTGTGTTTATATTTGATTTGGTTAGTGTGTGAAGATGATGATAGTGAAAGATTAAAGTTTATAGATATGTTAAATTGGTATTTAGATGATGATAATATGGTTATTTGTGAGGATGATGATGGATTATTGAAATTGTTAAATAAGGGTTTAATATAAATGAGTTGGAGAATTGAGTAATTGATATATGATTGATGTATGTTTGTGTTTAAGGAAGTTGAAAACATAGAATACATGAGTTTGGTCCGAAAACAGAGGCATTTTGGATGCCACGCCCGTGGCCCTTGGCTGCCACGACCGTGGCCATTGGAAGCCATGGCCGTGGGGTGTTGAGCAAGGGAGACTGATTCATTTGCTATGCCACTGCCGTGGGAGTTGGAAGGCCACGACCGTGGGGATTTTAGAAAGATTGGGCAAAATTGTTTGCTATGCCACGCCCGTGGGGGTTGGTAGGCCACGACCGTGGGGCCTAGAGAAAGAGGTTGGTTTGTAATTTGTGATCTAAGGGTCTAGTATGAGATTAATAAGTGAATACTTGTATTGAATTCATGTGTATCTTTGAGTAAGTGTGTGTTATTCCTTGTGGATTAGGTTGTGAAGAAGTTGTTTTGCCCTAATCCAAGTGTTGAGGATTATTGGAAGATGAGTTTGGTGTGGTGTGATTGCTCATGAGGTAAGTACAAACCTTATTTGATTGCATATATTTATATGTCTTTGGACCTTAACACATTTGGTTATAAATGTGTTAAGTAATCTATTACATTGTTGATGCATATGAATAATGCTATGTTGTGCACAATGTGAATTATGTGGAATGTATGTTGAAGATTCTAAATCTATGAATAATGTAAATTGCAATGTATATATCAATGATGAAATATGAAATGTGAAAGATGTGATGATATGACGAAATATGTAAAGGGAAAAATATGATGATCATTCTTAATGTATGTTCAATGCAATTGATTGTGAGTACTTAAATGATGAATTGCCTTAATGTGAATTGGGATATGATGAGATATGAAACCATTGTTGTTGGCCATGATGATGCAAATGAGATAATTGAGGCATGGTTGCCTAGCTGATTGTGGAATATGAAATGAGAAATGAATTGAGAAAGAAATTTATAAAGAGATAAATGAAATGATTGTGTGCTTAATATGTTATTCAATTTTCAGAGTTCTGAGTTTGGCGGCATGCCTATGAATCACTGGATAGGTGAAAAGACCGGGTCGTAAGCTGATTCCAGTTGAGAAATGTGAAATATGTGAAATATGATATTTTTGGGGTGAAAAGACTGGGTCGTAAGCCTCAAAAACAGTAACAGTCTTGCCGGGTTGAGGATCTCCTCGAGTTTAGCTGAGTTGAGGTCCAAGAGACTGGGTCTATTACACTATCTGTAATATCCCAAAATATGCCCTAGAAGTTTTGATATAATTGTTGTTTTAATTAGATTGAATGTATATGTTAATTTGGAAGAGAAAAGAAATTTGAAGGAAGTGTATATGTTGTGTATATGGAAATATACACAACATATATGCAAGTCAAAATGAGTGGTCAAAGGAAGAAGATATTTATTTGTTATGTGTGAAATTACTTAAGAGGGCAATAAGGTGAAAGAGAATTGAAATTTTATAGAAGAGGGTGTATAAGTAATTTTCTTTGTAAATTGCTTGGTGGAGGTTTAAAGAGATGAGAAGTTTGACTTTGCTTCATTTCATTTTCTTCTTCTTTTCTTTTTCCTTTGCTTGGCCGGCTCATCAAAGTCACAAGAGAGCAAGAGAGGTTTTTTAATTTTCTAAGAGCTAATTGAAGGAAAATCAAGTGATTGAGTTAGGAATCTTGAAGTTTCATCAACTTTGGTAAGTTCTCTTTTGATTTCTCTTGTTTTAATTGAAGTTGTGTTTGAGTTTGATAGATTATGGTTGATGATAGGAGTGTATTTTGGGTTGTGTTATGTTGATTTATTTGATTCTTGGATTTTTGAGTTTGGATTGAAGAAAAGAGTAAGTTGATTGGAAGAGAAAGTGTGTGATTGTGTTTAGGGTTTGTGGTGAAGATTATGAGTTGTGATTGATATATGTTTTGAGTTGTTTTAGTGTTTTTACATGTTTGTTATGATTTTTGGGTATGTTGAGATGAGTTTGTTTGAAGTGGATTTTGGTGAAATAAGGTGATTTGTTGGATCAAGTGTTGTTGTGGCCGGAATATGTGTTTTTGGCCTGACACGCCCATGAGCATGACCAGGATTTTGGGCATGTCGATGGTCTTGTGTTTTGGATGGGTGACATGAGCAGTGACACGCCCATGTCACTGAGCGTGTCACAGCTTCTGTATAGTAGTAGTATTTACACGTCCAGTGACACGCCCATGTCACTGAGCGTGTCATAGCTACTGTGTTTGTGAAGAATTGACACGGCCATGAACAAGCCCATGTTGTTGGACGTGTCAATATTTCTGTAAGACAGAATATATTACACGTTCAGTGACACGCCCGTGGTTCTGAGCGTGTCAAAGCTTCTGTGTTATGGGTTTAGGGCACGGTCAGGGACACGCCTGTGTTGGTGAGCGTGTCATGCCTAGGGTTTGCCCTAGTTAGCCTTATGTATTTTATCTCATATGTATTATTCTTTTGGATTAGGTTGTGAAGAGGTTGATTTGCCCTAACTTAAGTGGTTAAGAAGTGTTGAAAGAGGAAGTGTATAGATTTGTATAAGTGGTATTTAAGGTAAGTACAAACCCTAAATTAATGCATATTTTGATATAATCTTAAGAATTAACATCTATGATTATAAATGTGATAAGTAGTCTATTGCATTGTGGATGCATATTAATAATGCTATGTTTGATATGATGTGAATATTAATGAGCATCTAAATTGTGGGTTAATGCCATTGATTATGTACAACTAAATGTGAATTGAGACATATTGAAATGTGAAATCAATGTGATGGTTTATAGTGGTGTAAATGATATGATTGTGGCATGTTTGCCTAGATAATGTGTAATGCAATTGATGATGGATATTTATACTATCTTGTTATGATGAGAATCCATGATTGTTGGCTATGATGATAGAAATGAATTACAATTGAGGCATGATTGCCTATTTTGTTTATGAGAAAGGAATTGAGAAAGAAATGTATAAAGATATAAATGGAAAGATTTTGTGTCAATTGTGTTATTCAACCTTCGGAGTTCTGAGTTTGGTGGCGTGCCAATAAATTACTAGATAGGTGAAAAGACCGGGTCGTAAGCCGATTCCAGTTGAAAAATGTGAAATGATAAATGTGAAATGTGAATTGAAAGTAACAGTCTAGCCGGGTTGAGGATTTCCTCGGGTTCATCCGGGTTGAGGTTCAAGAGACTGGGTCTGTTACTAGTAACAGTCTAGCCGGTTTGAGGATCTCCTCGATTTTAGACTGGTTGAGGTCCAAAAGATTGGGTCTGTTACACTATCCATGGATAGAGATATTTATATATGATGCCTACGGGCTTGATGATTATGATTATAGACCAAAGCAGTAACTCAGAACTTTGAATAACAAATTAGTGTCTTGTGGGCCCATATGTGTCTTTGTGTCAATGTAAATCATAGAATGATGAAATGTAGTTTTATGAACAATATGAAAATATCATTTTTAAATATTATATGAATTGTTGAAATGAGTGACATTGGCATTACATAGAAGCATATTATTGTTATAGTTTGTACCACTAAGCCGTTGGCTTAGCGCGATTGTGATTTATCGCACAGGTGACAGAGAAGAACCGGAGAGTTCTGCTAGACCGAGTAGAGTCTAGATTTTGAGGCTTTGAGAGTGGAGCTTAAAGATCGAAGACATAATGCCAAACATGTATATATTTTATGTTTTGTAAAACTTGAATTTTGATGTATAAACATTTGTAAATATTTGATATACTTTCCGCTGCTTTTAATTAAATATTTTGTCTTTTGTCTTTTATAATTTCTTTTAAATGTTTTAAACTTATTCATGTTTTTGAAAAGGGATGAGTCATTGTTAAATGTATCATGGCATTTCTATATTTAGTATACGTATATTACGATCGTACTAGCATGCTATGTACGTATACGAGATATAGGGGTGTTACATTTATTTTGGTATCGGAGCCTAGGTTTGAGATTCTCAACCTAGGTGAATTGTAAGAAAAAAAGAATGTTTTGATTTTAAAAGTTGGTTTTGAGTAAAATACATGTTTTGGTATGGCAGTCTTTGATCTTTAATGAGGTATATTCTGCTGTGTTTGCAGATATAGGTAGAGATGACATCTCATTCATGACAGTCTGTTGAGGGTAGTACGGAAAGTGTAGCTCCTGAAGAGGTTAGAGATGGAGCTAGGGTTGAGAGAGTTAGTGAGGCACCTGTTTCTGTGACAGAGAGACCAGCTGCAGATGAGGCTCCGCCGGGTTGGCTAAGGCATGTGGTGGAATTATTTAGACAAGCTCCAGTGCAGCCACCACCACCACCATAGCCTCAGGCGCCGGTAAGACATTATGACAAATTGAGGAAATATGGGGCTGAAGATTTTCTAGGCACTATTGATCTTGCAGTGGCTGAGCAATGGTTGGATAAGGTACAAAGGATATTCATTTAGTTGCAAGCCACTTCGGATGAGAAGTTTGATTATGCCAGATCCGTCTTACAGAAAGATGCCTATGACTGGTGGAAGACAGTCCCTCATGCTATGGATGATCCACCTACACTATCATATGATGATTTCTTGAGGGAGTTTGAACAGAAATATACTCCAAGGGAGTATAAAGATCTGAAGAAGATGGAATTTTTGAATTTGAGGCAGGACAACCGGACGGTAACAGAATACGAGATTGAGTACATCCGATTGAGTCGATATGCTGGGGGAATTATTTCTGATGAAATAGATAGATGCAGGAGATTTGAGGAGGGATTGAGGCCCTCTATCATGTGCCTGGTGGCTGGTTCTAGATACCAGGATTTCTCTCAGCTTGTTACAGCAGCTAGAAGTGTGGAGAGAGCCCAAAGTATAGCCGTAGCTGCTACTGAGGAGGAAACTAGGGTAAGAAGACCCCAGTTTGAGGCAGGGTCTTCATCTGTAAAGAGGGGTAGAGGAAGTTTTGCTTCGAGATTCAGTAGGAGTAGAGACAGCCGGGTAGGTCAGTGCAGTATTCGAGACAGAGACCGAGACCTACAGCTTCGGTAGCCAGTGCTCCGACTCCTAGGATTCAGAGGTCTACCCCACCTACATGTGAGATTTGTGGCAGAAACCATGTGGGTGTTTGCTGGATGAGTGGCAGGTCAGCTGTGTGTTTCAGGTGTGGATCGCCCGATCATTTTATTAGGGAGTGTCCTGAGATACAGGAGCCTAGACAGGCTGAGTCTGCAGCCTCTCGACCCAGTGTCAGCAGAGGTGGTCGAGGAGGCAGAGGTTTCAGTAGGGGTAGTCGATCTGGATACAGTCAGAGAGGAGGATCATCATCCGGGGGCAGTAGGCCAGAGGAGGCTGGATCTTCTCAGAGGGTGTATGTGATGCAGAGGCAGCCAGATGCTTCCACAGTGATAGCTGGTACATTTTCTTTGTTTGGCATTTTAGTACTTGCTTTAATTGATCCATGATCTACTCATTCATATATTAGTGCATCCATATTTCCTGTGTCTGAATTACATACAGAATCCTTAGGATTTGATGTTTTGGTGACAAATCCTTTAGGACATAGTGTGGTTGTTAGTATGGTGCACCGTGATAGTGTTATTGTGGTGCAAGGTGAGGAGTTTCTTGGAGATTTAATTGAAATGCCTTTTAAAGAATATGACTTGATTTTAGGCATGGATTGGCTGTCTAAACACAGAGCTGTGGTGGATTGTAAAAAGAAGTGTGTTACCTTGAAAACCAGTGATGGTAGAGATGTGATAGTATCTAGTGAGCAGAGACAACTTGCATCTTTGTTTGTATCAGCTGTAACAGCTAGGAAGTTGATTAGAAAAGGGTGTGATGTTTATCTTGCTCATGTGGTGGATACTAGAGTCAAGGGTTCTCAACTTAATGATATCACCATAGTTGCAGATTTTCCGGATGTGTTTCCCGAGGAGTTGCCAGGGTTACCCCCTAAGAGAGAGGTTGAGTTTGGTATCGATCTGATGCCTGGTACCACTCCCATCTCTATCACTCCTTACAGAATGGCACCAGCTGAATTGAGAGAGTTGAAGGTGCAGTTACAGGAATTGTTGGATAAAGGGTTTATTCACCCCAGTGTTTCTCCTTGGGGAGCTCCTGTGTTGTTTGTAAAGAAGAAGGATGGTACTATGAGGTTGTGCATCGATTAAAGGCAATTGAATAAAGTGACTATTAAGAATAAATATCCTTTGCCTAGGATTGATGATCTCTTTGATCAATTGAAGGGAGCAGCAGTGTTTTCCAAAATTGATTTGAGATCAAGGTACCATCAGTTGAGGGTGAGAGCTGAAGATGTTTCTAAGACAGCTTTCCTCACCAGATATGGGCATTATGAGTTTTTAGTAATGCCTTTTGGGTTGACGAATGCACCGGCAGTTTTCATCGATTTGATGAATAGGATGTTCAGGCCCTATCTAGATCAGTTTGTGGTGGTTTTTATCGATGATATTTTGGTGTATTCACGTAATGAGGAGGAGCATGACAAACATTTACGGATTGTGTTACAGATCTTGAGAGAGAAGCAGTTGTATGCTAAGCTGTCAAAGTGTGAGTTTTGGCTTGACCAAGTAACTTTTCTGGGTCATATAGTTTCAGCAGATGGTATAAGAGTCGACCCAAGTAAAGTGGAAGCTATTTTGAATTGGAGTCCACCAAAGTCAGTGACTGAAGTTAGAAGTTTTCTAGGTTTGGCAGGCTATTACCGACAGTTTGTGAAAGGTTTTTCTTTAATAGCTACTCCACTCACCAGATTGCTTCGGAAGGGAGTTAGATTTGTGTGGATGGACCAATGTCAAGCTAGTTTTGAGCAGTTGAAAGAAATGTTGACTCAAGCACCTGTTCTTACTTTACCTGTGGAAGATAAACCATATGTGATTTATAGTGATGCTTCACATAATGGTTTAGGTTGTGTTTTAATGCAAGAGGGTAAAGTCATAGCTTATGCCTCTTGGCAGTTGAAGCCGCACGAGCTTAACTATCCGACTCATGATTTGGAGTTGGCAACTATAGTGTTTGCTTTGAAGATTTGGCGACACCACTTATATGGGGAGAAATGTTTTATCTATACGGATCATAAAAGTTTGAAATATTTGGGTGTTCAAAAGGAGCTGAATCTTCGGCAAAGGCGATGGTTAGAATTGATTAAAGACTACGATTGTTTGATTGATTATCATCCTGGTAAAGCGAATGTGGTTGCTGATGCCTTGAGTCGAAAGTCTTTAGCAGGTTTGGCTGTGTATTCGCTCTTGTTGCTTGTTGAATTGAGAGCGTTGCATGCTAATTTTGAAGTTTGTGATGATGGTGCATTATTGGCTCAGCTGCAGTTAAGACCAGTATTGTTAGATAAAATTAAAGAGGCTCAATTGGCTGATGAGAAAATTCAGAAGATTGTATTAGATTGCCAACATGGGGAGAGCCGAGATTTCTATGTGCAGAGTGATGGTAGTCTTTGGTTCAAAGATAGGTTGTGTATACCTAATGATGATAGCTTGAGGAAGATTATTTTAGAGGAAGCACACCAATCGAGTTTTGTTATGCATCCGGGTAGTACAAAGATGTACCATGATTTGAAACAACACTACTGGTGGTCTTGTATGAAGAGAGACATAGCGGAATTTGTGTCCAAATGTCTCACCTGTCAAAGGGTAAAAGCTGAGAATCAAGTTCCAACAGGGTTGCTTCAACCTTTAACAGTGCCTAAATGGAAATGGGAGAGAGTGACAGTGGATTTCGTATCAGGGTTTCCATTGACTCAAAAGAAGCATGATGCTATTTGGGTGATTGTTGATCGGTTAACAAAAACAACTCATTTTCTTCCTGTTAGAATGGATTATTCTCTTGAAAGGTTGGCTGAGCTGTATATTAGTGAGATAGTGAAGTTGCATGGAGTCCCAATATCTTTAGTGTCTGATCGAGATCCCCGGTTTACTTCGAGGTTTTGGAAGAGTTTACATGGGGCTTTGGGTTCTTGATTACACTTTAGTACTGCTTTTCATCCACAGACCGATGGGCAGTCATAGAGAGTGATACAGATTATTGAGGATATGTTGAGAAGCTGTGTCATTGATTTCTCTGGAAGTTGGGACAGATTTTTGCCACTTGTGGAATTTGCTTACAACAACAGTCATCAATCCAGTATTGGTATGGCACCATTTGAGGCATTGTATGGTAGAAGATACAGAACTCCTTTATGTTCGAATGAAATGGGAGAAGGCAAATTAACTGGTCCTGATTTGGTTAAAGAAACTGAAGAAAAAGTGAAGATAATTCGGGATCGGTTAAAAACAACTTCAGACCGACATAAATCTTATTCAGATTTGAAAAGAAGAGATATAGAATTTGATATTGGAGATAAAGTATTTTTGAAAGTGTCTCCTTGGAAGAAGATTTTGAGATTTGGTCGGAAAGAAAAGCTGAGTCCTCGTTTCATTGGACCGTATGAAGTTTTGGAAAGAGTTGGGCCAGTTGCTTATCGTCTTGCTTTGCCACCCGAGTTGGATATAATTCATAATGTATTCCATGTTTCTATGTTGAGGAGATATAGATCGGATCCATCTCATATCTTGCTAGTTGAATCCATTGAAGTGAGTTCGGATCTGACATTTGAAGAAGAACCAGTTGCTATTTTGGCACATGAAGTGAAAGAGTTGAGGAATAAGAAAGTGCCATTGGTAAAGGTTCTATGGAAGAATCATGGGAAAGAAGAGGCAACTTGGGAGAGCGAGCAAGCAATGCAAGATCAGTATCCTCAACTGTTTCAGACTTGATATCAGGTAATTTTGAGGACGAAATTTCTTTTTAGAGGGGGAGAATTGCAATATCCCAAAATATGCCCTAAAAGTTTTGATATAATTGTTGTTTTAATTAGATTGAATGTATATGTTAATTTGGAAGAGAAAAGAAATTTGAAGGAAGTGTATATGTTGTGTATATGGAAATATACACAACATATATGCAAGTCAAAATGAGTGGTCAAAGGAAGAAGATATTTATTTGTTATGTGTGAAATTACTTAAGATGGCAATAAGGTGAAAGAGAATTGAAATTTTATAGAAGAGGGTGTATAAGTAATTTTCTTTGTAAATTGCTTGGTGGAGGTTTAAAGAGATGAGAAGTTTGACTTCGCTTCATTTCATTCTCTTCTTCTTTTCTTTTTCCTTCGCTTGGCCGGCTCATCAAAGTCACAAGAGAGCAAGAGAGGTTTTTGAATTCTAAGAGCTAATTGAAGGAAGAATCAAGTGATTGAGTTAGGAATCTTGAAGTTTCATCAACTTGGGTAAGTTCTCTTTTGATTTCTCTTGTTTTAATTGAAGTTGTGTTTGAGTTTGATAGATTATGGTTGATGATAGGAGTGTATTTTGGGTTGTGTTATGTTGATTTATTTGATTCTTGGATTTTTGAGTTTGGATTGAAGAAAAGAGTAAGTTGATTGGAAGAGAAAGTGTGTGATTGTGTTTAGGGTTTGTGGTGAAGATTATGAGTTGTGATTGATATATGTTTTGAGTTGTTTTAGTGTTTTTACATGTTTGTTATGATTTTTGGGTATGTTGAGATGAGTTTGTTTGAAGTGGATTTTGGTGAAATAAGGTGATTTGTTGGATCAAGTGTTGTTGTGGCCGGAATCTGTGTTTTTGGCCTGACACGCCCATGAGCATGACCAGGATTTTGGGCGTGTCGATGGTCTTGTGTTTTGGATGGGTGACACGAGCAGTGACACGCCCATGTCACTGAACGTGTCACAGCTTCTGTATAGTAGTAGTATTTACACGTCCAGTGACACGCCCATGTCACTGAGCGTGTCATAGCTACTGTGTTGGTGAAGAATTGACACGGCCATGAACACGCCCATGTTGTTGGACGTGTCAATATTTCTGTAAGAGAGAATATATTACACGTTCAGTGACACGCCCGTGGTTCTGAGCGTGTCAAAGCTTCTGTGTTGTGGGTTTAGGGCACGATCAGGGACACGCCCGTGTTGGTGTGCGTGTCATGCCTAGGGTTTGCCCTAGTTAGCCTTATCTATTTTATCTCATATGTATTATTCTTTTGGATTAGGTTGTGAAGAGGTTGATTTGCCCTAACTTAAGTGGTGAAGAAGTGTTGAAAAAGGAAGTGTATAGATTTGTATAAGTGGTATTTAAGGTAAGTACAAACCCTAAATTAATGCATATTTTGATATAATCTTAAGAATTAACATCTATGATTATAAATGTGATAAGTAGTCTATTGCATTGTGGATGCATATTAATAATGTTATGTTTGATATGATGTGAATATTAATGAGCATGTAAATTGCGGGTTAATGCCATTGATTTTGTGTCAAATATGTTATTCAACCTTCAGAGTTCTGAATTTTGTGGCATGCCAATAAATTACTGGATAGGTGAAAAGACCGTGTCGTAGGCCGATTCCAGTTGAAAAATGTGAAATGATAAATGTGAAATGTGAATTGAAAGTAACAGTCTAGCCGGGTTGAGGATTTCCTCGGGTTTATCCGGGTTGAGGTCCAAGAGACTGGGTCTGTTACTAGTAACAGTCTAGTCGGGTTAAGGATCTCCTCGATTTTAGAGGGTTGAGGTCCAAGAGACTGGGTCTGTTACACTATCCATGGATAGAGATATTTATATATGATGCCTATGGGCTTGATGATTATGATTATAGACCAAAGCAGTAACTCAGAACTTTGAATAACAAATTAGTGTCTTGTGGGCCCATATGTGTCTTTGTGTCAATGTAAATCATAGAATGATGAAATGTAGTTTTATGAACAATATGAAAATATCATTTGTAAATATCATATGAATTGTTGAAATGTGTGACATTGGCATTGCATAGAAGCATATTATTGTTATAGTTTGTACCACTAAGCCGCTGGCTTAGGGCGATTGTGATTTATCGCGCAGGTGACAGAGAAGAACCGGAGAGTTCTGCTAGACCGAGTAGAGTCTAGATTTTGAGGCTTTGAGAGTGGAGCTTAAAGATCGAAGACATATTGCCAAACATGTATATATTTTATGTTTTGTAAAACTTGAATTTTGATGTATAAACATTTGTAAATATTTGGTATACATTCCGCTGCTTTTAATTAAATATTTTATCTTTTGTCTTTTATAATTTCTTTTAAATGTTTTAAACTTATTCATGTTTTTGAAAAGGGATGAGTCATTGTTAAATGTATCATGGCATTTCTATATTAAGTATACGTATATTACGATCGTACTAGCATGCTATGTACGTATACGAGATAAAGGGGTGTTACACTACCCATGGATAGATATATATATATATATATATCGCCTACGGGCTTGATGACTGTGATTATGGACCAAAGCAGTAACTCTGAACTTTGAATAACATATTAGATCCTTTTTGGGCCCATGCTTGTCTTTGTTTATATGAGATTCATGAAATGTGAAATGAATGAATAATGAGACCCATGCTTGTCTTTGTTTAAATGAGATTCATGAAATGTGAAATGAATGAATAATGAGACCCATGAAATGTGAAATGAATGAATAATGAGACCCATGCTTGTCTTTGTTTAAATGAGATTCATGAAATGTGAAATGAATGAATAATGAGACCCATGCTTGTCTTTGCTTACAATATGAATGATGAAATGTGATTCATGAATTGTGAATTGTGAATAATGAATTAATTGAATAATATAAGGACATGTAATATTATGAAGTATGATATGATTTCAATACATAAGTAAACTATTGAAAAGAAATATGGCTTGAGAAACTAAATTGAAAGATGAGATTCTAAAAATATAGTATGACATGAATATGTGTATGGATGTGGACATTGTGAGTATTAGTTATGAATGTTCTTGTAAGTTATGGAATTGTAGTTTGTGTTAATGATATGTGTATACGTATATAATTATGAGATTAGTAGAAATATATGAAAAGTGTAATTGAAATGGGAAAACATGATAAGAGAATAAGGATACATGAAGTTAGCATGTGAATATATTCATATTATTTATTTGTACTACTAAGCTTTCGGGCTTAGCGCGGTTGTGTATATCGCGCAGGTGAGTAGGTGGTAGATCGAAAGTCAATCATTATGCCACGAGAAGGGTAAGAGCGTTTCGAGACCAACTAGAAGGTGGTGCATACATGTGTAATTTAGTTATGCGATATTTTTGACAAGATGTATTTATATGTATAAATGAAATTTTGGTAAAGACTAGATTTTTATATATGTATGTAAGATCATCGAAAGTATAATGATTTTGTAAATGTTCTTTAAATAAAATGTATTATTGTTTGAACTTAGATAAAAGTTTAAACTGTAACGAAAAGTGACATTCTTATACTTTATATACGTACTGTATGTATACCAGGTAAAGGTATAGTACTTATATAGAGTATGGGGGTGTTACGATTATTTTGGTATCAGAGCTTAGGTTCGAGATTCTCGGCCTAAGTAGAATTTAAAAAGAAAAGTTTTGAAAAGCCTAAATAGAATTAAAAAGAAAAGTTTTGAAATGAAATTTGTGATACATGCATATGCATTAACACCTAGGTTGGTCTCGAGTGTGGTATTATGTGAATTGAAATGTATTTGAATTATATGAGATGGATGATAGTGTGCGAATAAGATTTTATATGAAAGTAAAATTGGAGAAAGAAATGATATAGAAAAAAAATTTTGTACAAGTTTAATTGATAAATTAAAGAATGGGAGTTTGCTTAAGGAAAGCAAATATTAAAATGTTGATTATTGAAATGTGATTGTAATATAAAGAAATGAATAGGAGAATAAAGTTGGAAATGAGTTAAAAATAAAATCAAGATGTTTTTAAAGTTGATATTAAGAAAAATGAGATTAGTAAATCGAAGTTTAAATAATGTAGTAAGTGGAGTGTTGGAGTTTTAATGGAATGTTGATAAAGATTATTTAGATATCGAGAGTTTAATGTATGTTAAACATATGAGCTATTTGAAAGAATATTATTACATATGAGAATACTATGAATTGGGTAATGTGATTGATGGTATGAAAACTTGTTTTGAAATAAAAGGAAAGTGAATAAGCAAGTGAAAATGAATTACTTTAAGTAATTTGACTGGAAAGGGTGAAAATGGATATGAAGGTATATTAAATGTTAAAAAAAAGAGAGAGAGAGATGTCACATTAGAAATGTGACTAGGATTTATGTGAAGTATTATTATGGTTAGAGTGTATATATTTGTTATGTTGATGAATAAAGTAAGTCATGTTAAAAGAATGAGAATGATAATGTTCAAAGAAATGTAATAAACATTAAATTTGTATAGAATGTATGAAAAAGAGAAATTAAGTAAAATTACATGATTATGTGTATACATGTATAGGATATGTGAGATGAATTTTTCGATATGAATGTAATTATGATATGTAAGAAATGTGAAAATGTGAGTCACATTATGAAGGTGACCTATGAATGTGTATGTGGTATAACTATTGGTTTAGTGATATGGAGAATGATATTGCATATATTAGTGGACCTAAGAAAGATTAGGTCATGACCTGCGCAAAACTAGATAAATTATATGACGGAATTGAGAGTGAGAATGGACTCGCATAATACTGGACAGTGAAATTGTTATGGTGATCACTGAACTTGATGATCATATGATATTTAGAGTCCCAAAGTATTCACATATGGAAAAGTTCTATGTATCTGTATATAATAAGAGATTGTAAATGGATTAGAAATGGAGTAACAAATGGAAATTGTGTAAGATTTGCATATGATTGAATACGTATATAGTAAGAAATGTTCATAGTAATATTGTTGAAACATGAATTAGGTTGATGAAGATCATATAATCGAGTGCAAGTTGGTTTGAAACGGAATTGAAATGTGTTAACTATTGGTGTAGCACAAGATTAGAGAATGAATATGTAATCCTTGCGATACAACTTAGCATTTTAATTGGAAAGGTTGGAAGCAAAATAATAAAGGGACAGTATTGATTTATAAGCCATAGGCGTGACAATTAATTTCTTAAGGCCATATGTTTTGTTTAGTATATTTGACCGGTTAATTTTTATTATCCACAGATTTGAGCCTGAGATAACATGACTGTAGTACAGTTTTGGTGAGATTGATAATTATGTTTCTAGAAACATGATCAAGAGTTATGATTGGTAAAGTTGTACTTTATCATCTTATGTTAGAAATTTGTTTATAATTATAGAAAGTAAGGAAAAAGAAGAGAACTGTGAAATTGTTTTAAGTTATGGATAATGTGAGAAAAAGGTAATTATTGGAAAATAGTAATGGTATGAAATGTGAGGGGATATTAAATGAGAGAAATTACAAAATGTGATTGAAAGTTATACTGAATATGATTTTGGTATAAAGTGAAAAAGTGGATGAGCTTAAAGTTTAAGTAAGTAAACTATGGGTAGTAAATATGGTATGAGATAATCATGAGAATTTTGTGGAAATTGTACTAAGATAATTTGAAGTGCTTTGTTATTAATAATCATAATTTCAAAAAAATTGAAAAGTGGATCCGAAGAGATTAGAATTTGAATATAAGTTTGACCAATGGAATTAGGTCTTATATATATATATTGTGAAATTTAATGATAAGTTTAAATGAATTAATTGTTGGTTTGAATCAAATAGGATTGAAATGTTAGTATATTGTGACAAATAGATCTATTGATCTAGATTTCGCTAAGGTTGTGAATCATTATTGAGATTTAATATGTATAGTTGTACTAAGAGTATAAAATTTAAATGATAATGTATATGATGTAATATTCTGACTAATGAAGGGACATGAATAAATCGAGTTATATCAATTGTAAATGATGATAAAAGGGAAAAAGATTGATTATATGTAAAGTAAATTTAAAGGCATTGTATTAATATTTATGTTAAGTGAGAAGCGTGATAAAGAAGGAATTAAATGGATGAAAAATAAGGATGTTATTATCAATTAAGGTGTGATAAATATCTATCCTGAAAGTGATTGTAATGAAGGGATAATCAATATTAAGATATAAATCCATGATTTTTAAGGTTAAAATTAAGAGAGTAATTATAAAGAGATGAAGTGATAAAATATCTTGAAGGTAATAATTGGACGAAGTATAAGCATATTATAAGATGATCTGATTCTTGTATAAAGGTAAATTCATTGGGAATGTAATGAATTATCTTGATTTCTTTGTGAAGAAAGTAATAAGATGTATATATATATATATAATGAGGAGTTATGAAACTTAGAGAAGATGATTGACTTTAAGGGGGAGAGTTGAAGTTATGTGATTTGATGATATAATTAACTTCATATGAAAGTTAAGATGGTATTTTGCTAAGAATGGATTGTTACTGCACTGGATAATTTCGAGGACGAAATTTCTTTTTAGAGGGGGAGAATTGTAATATCCCAGAGTATACCCTAAAAGTTTTGGAATTATTGTGGTATTTGGATTTAATGTATATGTTTAATGGAAAGAGAAAAGAAGTAAAGAGATAGATGTATATGAAGGATGATATGTAAATGTATATGGTATTTGGAAAATATGGAAAATATAAACTTAATATATAAGAGATATACATATACCAACATATACATCACATATACATAATGTATACATTGGTGTAGGAAAGTAAGTGTATATAATAATAATAATAATAATAAATGTAATAATAATAACAAGAGAAAAAGAAGAAAGGAAAGGATATGTGGTGGAGGATTTTTGTAATATTTATTTTATTATTATTATATATATAAGATAAGTTTAAAATAAAGAAAGAATATTTTCTTTCTTTCTTCTTCTTATTGTTCTTGAACGTGGAGAGAGAGAGAGATGTGATTTTACTTATATACAAATCAAATCCATAGGGATTTTGAGAGAATTGAAGATGGATATTGAAGATTTGGCATAATATTCAAGTAAGTGTTCATTTCTTTGAGTTGATTTCTATTGATTGTGTTTATATTTGATTTGGTTAGTGTGTGAAGATGATGATAGTGAAAGATTAAAGTTTATAGATATGTTAAATTGGTATTTAGATGATGATAATATGGTTATTTGTGAGGATGATGATGGATTATTGAAATTGTTTAATAAGGGTTTAATATAAATGAGTTGGAGAATTGAGTAATTGATATATGATTGATGTATGTTTGTGTTTAAGGAAGTTGAAAACATAGAATACATGAGTTTGGTCCGGAAATAGAGGCATTTTGGCCCTTGGCTGCCACGACCGTGGCCATTGGAAGCCATGGCCGTGGGATGTTGAGCAAGGGAGACAGATTCATTTGCTATGCCACGACCGTGGGAGTTGGAAGGCCACGACCGTGGGGATTTTAGAAAGATTAGGCAGAATTGTTTGCTATGCCACGCCCGTGGGGGTTGGTAGGCCACGACCGTGGGGTCCTAGAGAGAGAGGTTGGTTTGTAATTTGTGATCTAAGGGTCTAGTATGAGATTAATAAGTGAATACTTGTATTGAATTCATGTGTACCTTTGAGTAAGTGTGTTTTATTCCTTGTGGATTAGTTTGTGAAGAAGTTGTTTTGCCCTAATCCAAGTGTTGAGGATTATTGGAAGATGAATTTGGTGTGGTGTGATTGCTCATAAGGTAAGTACAAACCTTATTTGATTGCATATATTTATATGTCTTTGGACCTTAACACATTTGGTTATAAATGTGTTAAGTAATCTATTACATTGTTGATGCATATGAATAATGCTATGTTGTGCACAATGTGAATTATGTGGAATGTATGTTGAAGATTCTAAATCTATGAATAATGTAAATTGCTATACATATATCAATGATGAATTGTGAAATGTGAAAGATGTGATGATATGATGAAATATGTAAAGTGAAAAATATGATGATCATTCTTAATGTATGTTCAATGCAATTGATTGTGAGTACTTAAATGATGAATTGCCTTAATGTGAATTGGGATATGATGAGATATGAAGCCATTGTTGTTGGCTATGATGATGCAAATGAGATAATTGAGGCATGGTTGCCTAGTTGATTGTGGAATATGAAATGAGAAATGAATTGAGAAAGAAATTGATAAAGAGATAAATGAAATGATTGTGTGCTTAATATGTTATTCAATTTTCAGAGTTCTAGGTTTGGCGGCATGCCTATGAATCACTGGATAGGTGAAAAGACCGGGTCGTAAGCCGATTCCAGTTGAGAAATGTGAAATATGTGAAATATGATGTTTTTGGGGTGAAAAGACTGGGTCGTAAGCCTCAAAAATAGTATCAGTCTTGCCGGGTTGAGGATCTCCTCGAGTTTAGCCGGGTTGAGGTCCAATAGACTGGGTCTGTTACACTATCCATGGATAGAGATATATATATATATATATCGCCTACGGGCTTGATGACTGTGATTATGGACCAAAGCAGTAACTCTGAACTTTGAATAACATATTAGATCCTTTTTGGGCCCATGCTTGTCTTTGTTTAAATGAGATTCATGAAATGTGAAATGAATGAATAATGAGACCCATGCTTGTCTTTGTTTAAATGAGATTCATGAAATGTGAAATGAATGAATAATGAGACCCATGCTTGTCTTTGTTTAAATGAGATTCATGAAATGTGAAATGAATGAATAATGAGACCCATGCTTGTCTTTTGTTTAAATGAGATTCATGAAATGTGAAATGAATGAATAATGAGACCCATACTTGTCTTTGTTTTCAATATGAATGATGAAATGTGATTCATGAATGGTGAATTGTGAATAATGAATTAATTGAATAATATAAGGACATGTAATATTATGAAGTATGATATGATTTCAATACATAAGTAAACTATTAAAAAGAAATATGGCTTGAGAAACTAAGTTGAAAGATGAGATTCTAAAAATATAGTATGACATGTAATATGTGTATGGATGTGGACATTGTGAGTATTAGTTATGAATGTTCTTGTAAGTTATGGAATTGTAGTTTGTGTTAATGATATGTATATACGTATATAATTATGAGATTAGTAGAAATATATGAAAAGTGTAATTGAAATGGGAAAACATGATAAGAGAATAAGGATACATGAAGTTAGCATGTGAATATATTCATATTATTTATTTGTACTACTAAGCTTTCGGGCTTAGCGCGGTTGTGTATATCGCGCAGGTGAGTTGGTGGTAGTTTGGAAGTCAATCATTATGCCACGAGAAGGGTAAGAGTGTTTCAAGACCAACTAGAAGGTGGTGCATACATGTGTAATTTAATTATGCGGTATTTTTGACAAGATGTATTTATATGTATAAATGAAATTTTGGTAAAGACAGGATTTTTATATATGCATGTAAGATCATCGAAAGTATAATGATTTTGTAAATGTTCTTTAAATAAAATGTATTATTGTTTGAACTAAGATAAAAGTTTAAATTGTAACGAAAAGTGACATTCTTATACTTTATATACGTACTGTATGTATACCAGGTAAAGGTATAGTACTTATATAGAGTATGGGGGTGTTACAAATATATGGATTAAATAAGCATAAGATAAAAAATAAATAAACAATTTGTGTCAAACAAGTCTATTGGTTGTAATTGTTATGACTTATTAAAATAATAATATGCACTTCACATAAACTAACATATGAACTATTTTTAGAAGAAGTTGTATACTGTAACTTTAATTAAATGAAGAATGGGCTCATTAAATATTAAAAACAATCAAAACATATAGTATTTATTTAACTTAAAGCATACCATCTTTTGTTGGCTCCACCAAATTTATTTGAATGAGAATTATGGGTGAGCTTGTCAAAGACAGTTAGTGCACTGCCTTTATAGAGTTTTGTGTTGATGATCTTCCTCGTTTATCCTTGCTGTTTCTTTTTGTTTATCAAGCTTGTTAGAGTTTGTTGGTTGATGATTACTGAATTTTCTAGAGTTCCAGCAGCCAACCAAAAGCCAAGTACCAAGATCCTATCCTCAAGTTTTTAAAACCTGTATTTGTAATCACTCTATCAAGTTAAGCATGAAATTTTCGTATTTAAGAACGATTTTATTCTGATGCATGTCGAATTCATGGGTTTGACACAAACTGATTCCATATCAAATTATAATTATTTGAATTCAATATCAACTGAGTTCGTCTCAAATTAAAATGACTTTATTTCAATAGAAACTGAGACAATAATGAAGTAGGTATCCGGATTCGACATGGAATTGAAAAAAATATTACCCCATATCAAACAAGGAGAGCTCAATTTTAATATGGAGCTGCCCCATATCGAAATGGGGCTTTCCCATTTTGATATGGGGCTTTCCCATTTTGAAATGGGACCCCATTTCTATATGGGATAGCCCCATATCGAATTAGGGCTGCCCCAATTTGATATCCCTAATTCGATATCAGGCTGCCCCATATCAAATTGGGAAGCCCAAAATTTGATATGGGGCTTCCCCATGTTGGATTGGATGCCCTAATTCAAAATGGGACACCCTCACTACCCAAAAACCATCTGGATTAAGTGAAAAAGCAACCAAGCCTTCAAATTAAACCCATTTTAGGGTTTAGTGCACCAGTATCATGCAAAAATTAATCAAAATTTCTAAAATAGACCCAATTAGGGTTTTAAAAGTTTTATTAGATTATTTTAGGTCCTATTGCAATATATTAGTCCAATCATAGGTTTGGAATTAGCACTAGACTAGCCAGGGCAAAAGTCAAGGGTCTACACCAAGACAGCGGTTCGTGCAACTCTGAAAACTGTGTTCTACTATCTTTGCCTGTGGCATTAACATCAATCGCCTTTTGCATGCTTTGGTTTCCAGACTGGTAATTTTCTTTCTCATTTCTTCTTGCAAAAAAATGGTTCTTCTCCCTCCCCCACTCTTCAATTTGTAAACTAGCTTGAAGAAGATCCTTGAAATCGCGGATGAGTGTGTGAGACATCCTTTCATGAAGGCTAGGTAGCACCCCTCTTACAATCATCCTTAACTGATTAGATTCATCAAGCCTTTTCTTAAGCAACGCGGCCTTATTTCTCCACCCCTTCACAGAATCAATAAAGTTTTCATTTGATTCCTGCCTTGTTGATTTGACTTCCATTAAGGAGACCTCCAACTTAGCATTATACACATGTTGTTGAATGAAATCCTTGTACAACAAATCCCAGCTCTTTTGAGTACTATCCTCTAAGGTGTTGAACCAATTATGCACAACTAGATCCAATAAAAGCATGAAGTACCTTTGAGTTTGAGCCTTAGTAGCTCAGGCAGACTACATGGTTTCCATTTCCATCAAACTTGGCAAAGGATGGTATCTTGAACTTATATGGGACCTTATCATCTTGATCAAATAGTTTGTCCACCTCAGATATCTCTTCGATTTTCAGCTTCTACTCAAACTTCTTCTCTAGGTCATCAATCATCTTCTCCACATCAGAAGTCTCGGTCTTTTCAACAGTTGCCTAATCCATGACTTTTGGCTCTTTCACATTTTGGGGATCTTGAAAGTACTGAGCCTAGTATTCATCGCCATCCATAACCATCTTTTCATCATTGAAGACTACTTCACCAACCTTAGACTTCCCTTTATCATTCTGTTTTGTGGTACTAGCAGATGTGTCAGCCGTATTCCCAAACATTGAAGCCATTTGGCATCTCATAGTTTCAACCAGGATCCCCTTTAGTTCTTCCATCTTGGTGTTGACTGCATTGTCTATCATCATTTGAATCTGTTCAGGTTCCATCACTTTTGGTGAAAAGGTAACTGAGATGTTATTGGATTCTACGTCATCGGCATATGTTGGGTTGCCATAGGCTCTTGAACTACTGTACTCTAGGGCTGTGAGACAGAAAGGGTTAATGATATGAGATGCAACGTATGTATGCATGGATGCACAAGTAGCAAACAGAACAACTCAACACAATAAAAGCGAATCTTCCAACCTTATAACTTCCACTCACGAATGGTGAGTCTCATTTCCTAGGTATATGGCCAACAAAATACTGACATGGGGTATCTTTCTTTCGAACAATTCCCTCGGATATTTTAAACCATTAGTTGTATTTTCAAACTTAGAAGTCGTTTCATGAAAATTCCCATTAATTAAGTCTTAATCCTTTGGGGCAATAAAAGATAGCTTTTATGTTATATTGGATTAAAACTAAATTAAAAGGTTTATCATAAATAGATTTCCCATTTTGGTAAGATAGCTATTGATTCATGCTTCAACCAAGCCCATGATTAACAAGTCTTGGTGTAAACTAGACCAACACTTGATTTTAAATATTCCATAATTGACATGACTACTTGTAACCCCATTTGAATGAAATGAAAAAATTGGTTTTGTTTCAAAACCCATTGTAAAAGATTTATTTTAAAATTGAATTTTAGGGTAAAAAAATATTTTGTTTCAAAGCCCCATTGAGAAAAGATTTATTTGAAAAAAGATTTTGGGCTTTGAGTTTGGGCCATAAAAAGAAATTTTGACCGATCCTAAAAAGGTTTTATAGAAAAGATTTACCTTAAGTGAAAGTATGATATCTGGTCGACCAAGTAATAAAGTAGTGAGTGAGTTATCATTCCGCTGAGGACAAGGTCAAGTACTAGTGCAAATCTTAACTGTTGTTTAGCAAATCAATAAGTTTGTGATGTGGAGTAATTAAAAATAATTAATCTAATGACTGAAAGTAAGGGAAAATTAAATGTTGAGAAAAAAGGATTAATGGTAATAAAACTATCCAGATATTGAATCCCCCTAGCCTCAATGATATTTATGAACATCAATTCAGTTAAATCATTTAATATAGTTGAGTTGGCATTCCTCTAACTTAGTCTAAAATCTCTCTCGAGTGAATTAATCGCTAATCACCAAGTAGAGTGTCAAAATCTCTTCTCAAACACAATTAATTAGATCTTGCATTAAGAACAAGGAACTATAAACCAAAGGATCTTGTAAGTCTATCTCTAGTACTCCAATCAATCCTCAACCCTTATGAGTATTCAATTCATATCAAGCTTTGTCAAGTAAATAATTTGAAAATTGCAACCAATCAATAAGCATGCTATTATGAATTGGAAATAGATCATTAAGTATCATAAGAATAAAACAACTCAATCAAATAATTCAACTAAATATAATTATTCAATCCATACAAATAAGCTAGGGTTCATCAATATCTAGATAGAGAATGAATTAGTTCAGATTCAAAATAAGAAAAATAAAGCAAGAGAATTGAATAAAAGAAACTAAACAATCCATGGCGAATAATTTGTATTTCTTCACTTCAATCCTTGATTCTTGATTTAGATATTGTTTATAGTATGTCTTCACCCTCAATCTCAGCTCCAAAACTCTCCTCTTTGCTTTAGAAGTCAGCTCTAGGTTATAAGATATGAAATTCGAATGCTTAATTCGTGCTTCATCGCAGCTTTTATAGTGTAGATAATTTCGCCTTACACGCCCATTGACACGCCCATGTCACTGGGCCTGTCATTGCTACAGAGATTTTGAACTTAAGGCATGTCCAGTGACATGCCCATTTCGCTGGGCGTGTCACAGCTATTGTGAAACATTGCAAAAGGCACGCTTGGTGACATGCCCATGTCCCTGGGCGTGTCAATGCTTCTGTATGCAGCATTAAGGGCACGTCCATTGACACGCCCATGACCATGGGCGTGTCCGTTGATGAATTTTGCTCTTTTCTTCTACTTTCATCCGTAATTCCTCCGAAATGTCCATAAGCCTCAAAATACAGAGAATTCCTGAAATTAACCCTAAAATACACTTTGAACAAACAAATTAAACTCAATTGGATAATAATCATATTAAGAAATAGGAATAAAATATCATCAATTGCGCACTTATCAAATTCCCTCGCACTTGAGTTTTTGCTTGTCCTCAAGCAAACTAAATCACTGTAATAAGCAGAAATGATGGAACCCCCTATATTAAAAAAGAAAAGTAAAGTTTTGACAATACTCAAATCAGAAAACCTTGCTTTCTCAACCAAAAACTAATTCACAATCATAACAGCTGAATCAAGAAGTTTCAAAACAAAAATTTCACAAACCTAAAACCTAAAAATCTAGAGTTAAAAGATTAAGCATAAAATTCCAGAAAATCAGAAAGCTATGAGCAAAGTACGAAAAATGTAAATTTTCTCTTAAGTTCCCTAACCCTCAAATTTTTATTATTTTTTTTCCAAATGCATATACACATGCATATACATTTTAAGAAGCCCGACTTCTTTGAATTGATACTAACCTTTTGACGCGAAGGTAAATATTTGTGATGCCAACCCTCGGTTACTCAGCCAGAATCACCATTCAAATGGCTACTAGCACCATTCATGATTCCAACTCATTTGTTTTAATTCAAGAGTAAAAATCAGTGGAACAGGGATAAATTTTCAAAGCTCCTTTAATTAGAATTATTTATTTATTATTATTATATATAATTATTTTTAACAACTCAAGGGTCAAAAAATTAAGGGTCATACTAAGTCCGACTCAAGAATCTAAGGAATTATAACATGCTCAAAAATGTAACTAAGGTTTTAAACTTTAGATGTGTCCAATTTCTATCAATCCACAACCCAACTATAGCTATTACGATCGATCCTCAGCAATTGATCAAGATCACTAAGTTAACCTCAACAAGAAATTATCATTTAGGAAATCTCAAATTAGTTCAACATATAAAGGGAAACCACATCAATTCACACTTGTTACAACAATCTAGCTTACTTAAATCCAAAAAGAAAAACAATTTGTAGAAATTATTTGAGACAAATGAATCAAATAGAAAGAATGAAATAATAAAAATTCAATCAAGAAAGTAAACCTCTCCCCCACACTTAAGACGCACATTGTCCCCAATGTGTGTGCAAAATAAGAAATAATGAAGAGAGAGAAAAATTGCCCTTTTCATGTCCATGAATGGAAAAATATGAGTACGGTGCCAAGAGTATGGTGAAGGAGGATTTGCCTCAAAACAAAAATCTAAAATGCAAAAAAGAAGAAAAAATAAGGTTAAGACATAAATAAATAAAATAACAAACAAAAGAAACAGTTCTTAAAGAAAATAACAATTGTCCAAAAGCAATGAAAAAGAAAGAAAACTAAAAAGAATATTAAACAAGCAAAGAAATGAAAATAAAATAAAAATAAAATAAAAATGTGGGCTAGTCAAAAATCGGTGCATCGCCGGAATCATCACTGTCAGTCTCATCATCGAAAACATCAACTGGAGGTGTAGGTGCAGGTTTAGGGGCAGATGCTGGTAATTTTTTCTCCTCAGCCAAAAAATCCATACTTAAGTTAATCTGGAAGGGGTTTTAGTTCCAAGCTGGGTGGATCAATCACTGATGGTTTTGGCTTCTCTTCCTTTGGCATCTCAATAGTCTCATATGCCTTGCCTTTGAACTATTTGTTTGCTTCAAGAAAAGCAAGCTGCTCCATTGCTTCTTGATCCTCAACATTTTCCTGCAATAAACATAACTCAAGGGGATCCTTGGAAACAATGTTAGTTACACAATTCACGGTCTCATGCTCAATAAAATCATTGCATGATTCCGCCTCATCATGTGAAAGTGAATGTTTCATAGCATCATATATCCTAAAAATAACTTTATCATCACCCACTCTCAAAGTTAATGTGCCATCATGAACATTGATAAGGGCACGGGCTGTATTTAAAAATGGCCTACCAAGAATAAGTGAAACATCTGCATCCTCATCAGTATCAATGACAACAAAATCATTGGGGAAAATGAAATCCCCGACTTTTACCAACACATCTTCTATAATGCCACGAGGGTAGACTACTGACTTATCAGCAAGTTGGATGGTCATAAGTGTTGGTTTAGGTTTACCAATGCCTAACTCTTTGAAAATTTTATAGGCCATAACACTTATGCTAGCCCCCAAATCAGCTAATGCACTCTTGACCTCAAGGTTACCTATTAAACATGGAATGGTAAAACTACCTGGATCTTTTAACTTCTTAGGTAACCTCCATTGCAAAATTGCTGAACTCCTTTCAGACAACTGCACTAAAGACACTTCTTCAAGTTTCCTTTTGTTAGAAAGGATGTCTTTCAAAAATTTAGCATATTTAGGCATCTGTGACAAAGCTTCAGCAAATGGAATATTAATGTGCAATTTTTTAAAAAGTTCAAGAAACTTACCGAAATGAGCATCAATCTTGTCCTTGTTCAATCTTGCCAGATAGGGTACTCTAGGTTGGTATTCCTTGAATATGGGGCTATTTTCTTGCGACTGCTACTTCTCTTTCTCACTTTCCAATGCAATTTTCTCTCCCGAAGCGACAGGAGGATTGTCTTCTTTTTCTTTTCTTGTATTTTAGCCATTTTCTCTGCCACTTCTCCACTTTTCTCATCCACATTATCTCTGATTTCTTTTCCACTCCTTAGTGTAATTGCCTTGAGCTGCTCTTTAGGATTTACCTCAGTGTTGCTAGGCAGACTTCCTTGTGGTCTCTCATTGAGCAACTTGGCAATTTGCCCCACCTGATTCTCCAAATTATGAATGGAGGCTTACTGATTTCTTATGGTGGTTTCAGTTGATTGGAGCCTAGTTTCAGAAGCTGCTATAAATTTCTCCATCTTGTCCTCCAAATTACTCTTTCTTGGAGGGGCATCTTGTTGATGTTGGGGCTGCTAGAATCCAGGGGGAGGTCTTGGATTATTTTGATTAGTCCATGAGAAATTTGGATGATTTCTCCACCCCGGATTGTATGTGTTGCTGTAGGGGTTATTCTGTTGTTGCCTTGGCATATTTCCCACATAATGTACTTGCCCTTGCCTAGCAAACATGTTGCCATTTTGGCACTCTTGACTTTGATGTCCACCCCCGCACCATTCACAAGACATCACTTGCATTGCTTTCCCAGAAGAAGAAGCCAAAGAATCAAATTTTTTATTCAATGCTTCTAATTGGGCTGTCAAAGCCACCACAGGATCTAATTGGTGTGAACCCATGACTTTCAGCTTTCCTTGCTCCCTTGGGGTTTGCCACTGATAATTGGTGATAGCCATGTCTTCAATTAAATCCCTTGCTTGTTCAGGTGTCTTGTTCTTTATGGTACCACCAGTTGCTGCATTAATGGATTGCTTACTTACATAATTCAACCCATTGTAAAATGTTTGAATTTGAAGCCATAGTGGAAGTCCATGTTGAGGACACCTTCTCAACAAATCTTTAAATCTTTCCCAGGCATCATAAAGGGTCTCACCATCTTGCTACAGAAAGGATGAGATATCATTCCTCAACTTAGCAGTTTTGGACGGTGGGAAGTATTTTTCTAAGAATTTCTTTGCTAACTGACCCCATGTGGTGAAGGTTCCTGGAGGAAAAGATTTCAGCCACTTCTTTGGTCTATCTCTAAGGGAAAATGGGAATAACCTCAGCCTAATTGCATCCTCTAAGACATTATTTATCTTGAATGTGTCACATATCTCCGGAAAATTCTCAATATGTGCATTAGGTTCTTCATCAGGAAACCCATTGAACTGACAAGTCTGCTGCACCATTTGAATTACATTTGCTTTTATTTCAAAGTTGTTTGTAGCAACTGTCGGCCTCCGGATACTAGATTTAGCTCCGTTGAGATTGGGCTTAGCAAACTCCTGCATTGTTCTTGGCTCAGCTCCTTCCATCACTTCAAACTCCTCTTCTTCTTCTGCTATTTCCAGATTTATTTCTGTTTCTGCGTCTTCCAAAACTGCCTCCTCTTCTTCCTTTTGCTTTCTCCTTAATGTTCTTTCTAACTCTGGATCTAATTCAAACAGTTGGGATGAGTTACCTCTGGTCATAAATGGGAGGAAATACCTAAAAATAAGCACGAACCAATGTTAAAAATGAATAAAAATAAAACTAAATCAACAGTCTTAATTATATTACTAATATTGAAACCGTTGTCCCAAGCAGCGGTGGCAAAAACTTGGTGTACACGAGCTACGCTATAGCAATACCGCAAGTGCACAGGTTGACCAAGTAATAAAGTAGTGAGTGAGTTATCATTCCGCTGAGGACAAGGTCAAGTACTAGTGCAAATCTTAACTGTTGTTTAGCAAATGAATAGGTTTGTGATGTGGAGTAATTAAAAATAATTAATCTAATGACTGATACTAAAGGGAAATTAAATGTTGAGCAAAAAGGATTAATGGTAATAAAACTATCCAAATATTGAATCCCCCTAGCCTCAATGATATTTATGAACATCAATTCAGTTAAATCATTTAATATAGTTGAGTTGGCATTCCTCTAACTTAGACTAAAACCTCTCTCGAGTGAATTAATCACTAATCACTAAGTAGAGTGTCGGAATCTCTTCTCAAACACAATTAATTAGATCTTGCATTAAGAACAAGGAACTATAAACCAAAGGATCTTGTAAGTCTATCTCTAGTACTCCAATCAATCCTCAACCCTTATGAGTATTCAATTCATATCAAGCTTTGTCAAGCCAATAATATGAAAATTGCAACAAATTAATAAGCATGCTATTATGAATTGGAAATAGATCATTAAGTATCATAAGAATAAAACAACTCAATCAAATAATTCAACTAAATATAATTATTTAATCCATACAAATAAGTTAGGGTTCATCAATATCTAGATAGAGAATGAATTAGTTCATATTCAAAACCAGAAAAACAGAGCAAGAGAATTGAATAAAAGAAACCAAACAATCTATGGCGAATAATTTGATTTCTTCACTTTAATCCTTGATTCTTGATTTAGATCTTGTTTAGAGTATGTCTTCACCCTCAATCTTAGCTCCAAAACTCTCCTCTTTGCTTTAGAAGTCGGCTCTAGGTTATAAGATATGAGATTCGGATGCTTAATTTGTGCTTTAGCGCAGCTTTTATAGTGTAGATAATTTCACCTTACATGCCCATTGGCACGCCCATGTCACTGGGAGTGTCATTGCTACTGAGATTTTGAACTTAAGGCACGTCCAGTGATACACCCATGTCACTGGGTGTGTCACAGCTACTGTGAAACATTGCAAAAGGCACGCTTAGTGACACGCCCATGTCCCTGGGCGTGTCAATGCTTCTTTATGCAGCATCAAGGGCACGTCCATTGACACGCCCATGTCCATGGGCGTGTCCATTGATGAATTTTGCTCTTTTCTTCTACTTTCATCCGTAATTCCTCTGAAATGTCCATAAGCCTCAAAATACAGAGAATTCCTGAAATTAACCTTGAATTACACTTTGAACAAACAAATTAAACTCAATTGGATAATAATCATATTAAGAAATAGGAATAAAATATCATCAATTGTTCACTTTGCAGTATCCTTTACATAACACAACATGAATAGCACGGTCATCCTAACTCACGCACACAATTCAATCTAATATGATGCAATGGATAATATAATAATAAGAAAGAATTAAATAAAATAAAGACCAATGAAATCAACTTCTTTTTCCCCGTTGGAGTTGCCACAGTGAGAGGGTTTTTTGCCCCCACTCTCGATGGAATGGTTATTACGACTTTGTCACTGTTAGGATCAAAGCCTTAGAGAACACGAGCCTAAATCCAAAGAAAAAAGAGTTGCCACCCGGGTAGTCTGGGAAAATGAAAGGGATGGATGACTCGATTACTAAGGAATCCCCAACCCCCTATGGGTTCGAAAAGTTGGCTATGTGTGGGGAAGGTGAGAATGACCTAGCACCCCCACCATGCCTAGTTTACTGGAAACGGCCTCCTTTTTAGGTCTAGATATTATAAAATTCTTAATCGTTACAATATTATCCATACTACCAGCAACAATTAAAATAAAACATCATTGTATTAAAATCAAAGTAGTGTTCAAGCAAAACAAACAATTGGACACCCATCTGAGGATAGAAATATGTCCTTACAATGATGTTCAATGTCTAAAATAAAATAAAATAAATAGGATACCCACCAAAAGGTGGAAATGTATCCTTTTACATTGGTCCCAAAATCTTTATACAATAAATTAAATTACATGATTAGAAAAAAAATAAGACACCCGCAAAGTGCAAACGTGCCTTTTACAATTCAAGAAGTCAAATAAATAATGATGCAAAACTAAATAATTCAAGCACAATAATTTGAACAAAACATCCATCATAAGTAAAGTAAACCAACCATCATATAAGAAATAGTAAACCAAATAAACAAGTGAAACTAGAATTTAAATCACTAAGTAAATAAAATTAAGGTTTGAGATTTGGAATTTAAGATTTTAGGTTCTAAGGATTATGGTTATAGAGTTAGGTATTAGAATTTTAAATTTGCTAGATTAGGATTTTAGTTTTACTAGATTAGGGCTTTAGGATGTTGATGAACTGGTCTTAGGGTTTTGATGTTTTAAGAATTAGGGTTAACAAAACTAGGGTTTATAGGATTAAAACTTATTGGATAGGAATTAGGGTTTAGAAAAATTAGGGTTTGTAGGATTAGGGCTTACTGGATTAGGTTTTAGGAAAATTAGGGTCTTGACTTGTGTTTAGGAATTGAGCAACTGGAATTAGGGTTTTAAAAATTAATAAAACAGTTTAGGTTTTTGATATTTTGAAAATAGTTAAGATTAGGGTTTTTAGAAACTATAAAGAAGATTAGGGTTTGGGGAATTAAGAAGAAAGTTTAAAGTTTTGGAAAATAAGTTAGGGTTTTGATGATTAAGAAAAATGTTTAGGGTTTTTGGATTTACAAGACAGAATACGGTTTGGGATTCTCTGGATTTTGAGCTATTTGATGAAACAATAATGAATAGAATATATATTTAGGGTTTATCAATTTAGACTACTAGATCAAAGTGATAACAAAATAAATAAATCAAAACCTATAAAAACAAAGATGACACGATGATTGTATGTTTAAGTAAATTAAGATTAAGACACAAAACCTGAGTTGAAGGCTCCACCAAAATTTTTATTTACTCCAATCTACTGCCTGCATTAATGTTTGTTTCTAGCCGAGTAAAGATCAAAGACAGTGATCAATGCCTTTGTTGGTTGATGAATGTTGGTTGTTTAATATTGTTTATTAATGCTGGTTGTCTAATGATTCTTTCCTTTCCAAAAATTGTCGATCCCTTTTAAAGTATTAGGCCTTATTATTTATAGGCAATACCAATAAAAAACCCTAAACCTAACTTTTCTAATCTATCTTTTAGATGATTTCTAAACTAATTAGGAAACCCTAAAACCGGTAAAAAAAACCTAAAAACAATTTAAAACCATGTCGATCTGGGCAACCAGGTAGACATAGATTGACATGAGTCTTACTCATGTTGACCTGGTTGTCAAGGTCGACATGAGTTTAACCTCATTTCGATCTTATAATATCCCAAATAATATCCTAAAATTTTGGAAATATTAATTGTTGAAAAATAAATTAAATGATTTAAAGTATATATATAAGTAAGTTAAAAGATAAGAGGAAGGAGTGTGTATATGTTGTATATATGAAGATATATACATTATATACAAGTCAACATGTTTTGTTGGTCAATTTATATTTTATTTGTCTATTTATATTTTATTTATTAAGATATTAATTATTGATAGTGGAAGAGGATATTTGGTTTTAAGAATATTATATTAATATATTTGCTTGGTGGAGATTAAAAGAAGGGATTTGTGTGGTTTTAAGGAAAGTGTTGGATGAGTTGTTGACTATTGCTATTTCCATCTTCATCTTCTTCTTTCTTCTCCAAGAGAGCTAGCCACCATCTTGATCAAAAGGAAAAGAGGTTTTGTTCTTCCTAACTCAAGCAATCGAAGGGTTTCAAGTGATCAAGTTGGAGTTTTAAGGATTTTTCTTCATATTTGGCAAGTTTCCAACTTGTTTCTTTGATTTCCTTTGAGTTTGTGTATATGAGTTTATTGGATGTTTGGTGTGGTTGATTTTGGTATGTTTGAGGTTGTTTTGTCTAGTTAACTTTGATATTTGGGTTGGATTGAAGAAAAGTGTTAAGTTTGGTAAAGAGAATAAGAGTTGTGGGTGGTGTGACTTTGAGTTGAGAAGTCTTAGTTGTGATTGTGTATTTGTGCTTTTATTTGAGTTGTGTTGATGTTTACACAAGCTTGTTGCTGTATTATGATGGTTTTGGTTGTGTTGGTATGGAGTTGAAAAGGGTAAAGAATGATGATAGTTGGATATGGTAATATTGTGTGGATATCAAGATTTTTGGCCTGACACGCCAAGCAGCACGGCCATGCATTTGGGCATGTCGATAGTTCTATTTTCAGTGTTGGTGACACGAGCAGTGACATGCCCATGTCACTGAGCATGTCACAACTTCTGTGTAGTAGTAGTATTGACACGTCTAGTGATACGCCCATGTCACTGAGCGTGTCATAGCTACTGTATTTTTGGAGTATTGACACGTCTAATGACAAGCCCATGTCACTAAGCATGTCAAAGCTTCTATGTTGTGGGATTAGGGCACGGTCATGGACATGCCCGTGTTGTTGAGTGTGTCATGCGTAGAGTTTGGCCTAGATGGTTCTTATTCTTATTTCCTATGTGTATCACTAAGTGAGTATTTATAATCACATTTGGATTAGGTTTTGAAGAGATTTGAGTTACCCCAATCCAAGTGTTGAGAGAGATCTTGGAAGAGGAGGTTGATAGAGTGGTATTAGTTACTTTCTAGGGTAAGTACAAACTTTGAATGATTGCATACATTTACATGACATTGTGACTTAACACATTTGGTTGGAAAAATGTGTTAAGTTACTTAATATATTGTTGATGAATGAGAAATACGTTATGATATGCATAATGTGAATTATGTTGATTTATCAAAGTAATTGAGTAATGTGTTGTAAATGAAAAGAAATGTGGAATAATGTGATGAGATATGTGAAAACATAATGTAATAAATTGATATTGATATAAAAGAGAAAAATGAGAAAAGTGAGAAAAAGATGATATAATAAGGCAATGTGCCTAGTTTGATCTTAAGAAAATGAGAAAGGATTTGATAATGGAATTATCAAAGAATTATGTGCCTAGTATGTTATTCAATTTTCAGAGTTTTGTATTTGGTGACATGCTTAAGAAGTAACAGTCCTTGAAGCTGGGTTGGGCTTGGTCCTTGAAGCCTAGTTGGGTGTTACATGATGTAGCAGACCCTTGAAGCTTGGTTGGGCCTAGTCCTTAAAGCCTAGTTGGGATGTTATATATGAGGTAATCCTTATTGTGATTATGATTTGCCTTCGGGCTAGACAAATGTTGTTATATTGGACCAAAGCAGTAACTTTGGAATTTGAATGGCATATTAGATCTCTTTGGGCCCATACTTGTCTTTGCTTTAATGTGAATTATGAATTGTAAAACAATTGAGATTTAGTATTCTGTGATATGATATCCTTTTTGTGATATGCATTGGCATTACATTTGAACGATATTGTTATCAAAGTTTGTATCACTAAGTTTTTTGCTTAGCGTGATTGTGATTCATCGCGCAGGTGACAGGGTAGATCCGGTTGAGCCGGAGAGTTCGTCTAGATCGAGTATATTTCGCTGCATATTCTACTGCTTATTAAAAATGTTTTGGATAAACTTTTGGGTAATGAAGATGCATATATGTTTCAACAAGAAATGTTTCATTTATTATTTATATAACATTAGCTAAATGTTTTATGTTTATTCAGATTTTTACTATGAAGAATTGTTTTGTTTTAAATGGATGTGACATTCTTGTATCCTCTATCAGTATATTACATGTGTTGGGTATATGTAGTGTACGTATATTTTGCATAAGAATGTTACATTTGTTTTGGTATCAGAGCCTAGGTTTGAGGTTCTCAACCTAGGTGGATTGTAAGAAAGAAAATGGAATTTTTTTTAAAAATATATGTTTTTTCTAGATAATATACATGCATTGGCACTGGCAGTTTTTGATCTTTGATGAGACAATTTCTACTATATTTGCAGATATAGGTAGTTATGGCGTCTCAAATATGTCAGTCTATAGAGGGTAGTGCTGAGAGTGTGGCTCCTATTGAGGGTGGAGATGGAGCTAGAGTTGAGTTAGCTAGAGGGGCACCTGCTCCTATGCCAGAGAGACCAGCAGTTGATGAGATTCAGTCGGGATGGGTACGACATATGGTGGAATTGTTGAGGCAGGCTCCAGTTCAGCAGCTGCCACCACCGTAGCCGCAGCCGCAGTATTCGACGAGAAAAAAATGATAAGTTGAGAAAGTTTGGAGCTGAGGACTTTGTTGGTACTACAGATCTTGCTATAGCTGAGCAGTGGCTTGATAGAATCCAGAGAGTGTTCATCCAGCTGCAGGCTACTCTAGAAGAAAAGTTTGATTATGCCAGATCTCTACTGCAGAGGGATGCATATGATTGGTGGAAGACAGTTCCACATGCTCTGGATGATCCACCAACCTTGACTTATGATGATTTTTTGCGAGAGTTTGAGCAGAAGTATACTCCGAGGGAGCATAAAAATGCAAAGAAGATTGAGTTTTTGAGTTTGAAACAAGATACCAGGATGGTGTCAGAGTATGAGATTGAGTTTATCCGATTGAGTCATTATGCCGGTGGGATTATTTTTGATGAGATAGACTGGTGTCGAAGATTTTAGGAGGGGTTGATACCCTTTATCATGTGTATTATCGCAGTCTCCCGATATCAGGACTTTTCTCAGTTGGTTACAGCTGCCAGGAGTGTTGAGAGAGCACAAGAGCTAGAAGACCCCAGAGTGAGGTAGGGTCTTCATCTATGAAGAGAGGCTGAGGAGGATATTTTCTAAGATTCAGTAGGGGCCAGAGGCAGTCTTGCAGGTCAGTACAACAGCAGAGGCAGAGATCGAGACCTACAGCTTCTATGGCTAGTGCACCGACTCCAGTGGTCCATAGGTCTGCCCCACCTATATGTGTCCATTGTGGTAGGGCACATGGGGGTGCTTGCTGGAAGATGGGTGGACCAGAAGTGTGTTTTAGATTTGGGTCACCAAACCATTTCATAAGAGATTATTCAAAGTCACTAGAGGATAGACAGACAGATACTGCAGCTTCTCGACCCAGTCTCAGAGGGGGTCGTGGTGGCAAAGGTGCTAGCAGAGGAGGTCGGACATTGTCTGGTCAGAGAGGAGGTTCTACCGCAGGTAGTAGACCAGATAAGGCAAGACCATCACAGTGGGTATATGTGATGCAGAGGTAGCCAGATGCTTCAACTGTTATTGTTGGTACATTTTCTTTATTTGGTACTTCAGTTCTTGCTTTGATTGATCCTAGATCGACGTATTAATACATTAGTGCATCCATCTTGCCTGTGACTAAATTGCATTCTGAGTCTTTAGGATTTGATGTCTTGGTGACAAATCCTTTAGGGCATAGTGTTGTAGTTAGCAAGGTGCATCATAATAGTCTGGTTGTGGTTCAGGAGGAGAAGTTCCTTGGTGATTTGATTGAGATACCTTTCAAGGAGTATGATTTAATTTTAGGCATGGATTGGTTATCTAAGCATGGGACTGTGGTAGATTGTCAGCTAAAGTGTGTTTCCCTGAGAACCTGTGATGGTAGGAATGTGATGGTATCTAGTGAGCAGAGACATCTTTCTTCCATGTTTGTTTCAGCTGTTTCAGCTAGGAGGATGATTCGAAAAGGATGTGAAGCTTATCTTGCTCATGTTGTAGATACCAGAGTAGTGGATTCTCAGCTAGACAGTATACCCACAGTTGCTAAATTTCTAGATATTTTTTTCCTAAGGAGTTGCCAGGGGTACCCCCTGAGAGAGAAGTGGAGTTTAGTATTGATTTGTTGCCGGGTACCACTCTCATCTCTATTACTCCTTATCAAATGGCACCTGCTGAGTTGAGAGAGCTGAAGGTGCAGTTGCAGGAGTTGTTAGATAAAGGGTTTGTTCACCCCAGCGTGTCTTCGTGGGGAGCACCCATTTTGTTTGTGAAGAAGAAGGATGGTACTTTAAGATTGTGCATTGATTATAGGCAGTTGAATAAGGTGACCATTAAGAACAAATATCCATTGCCTAGGATATATAATCTCTTTGATCGGTTGAAAGAAGCAGCATTTTTCTCTATGATTGATCTGAGATCAGGGTGCCATCAGTTGAGAGTAAGAGATGAAGATGTACCTAAGATAGCTTTCCGCACAAGGTATGGACATTATGAGTTTTTGGTGATGCCTTTTGGGTTGATGAATACACCAGCAACTTTTATGGATCAGATGAAAAGGGTATTCAGGCCCTATCTTGATCAATTTGTGGTGGTTTTTATTGATGATATTTTGGTGTATTCACGTAATGAGGAGGATCATGAAAAGCATTTGCAGATTGTATTGTAGACTCTAAGAGAGAAGCAACTATATGCTAAGTTGTCTAAATGTGAGTTTTAGCTTGATCAAGTGATTTTTCTTGGTCATGTGGTTTTAGCATAGGGTATTAGAGTTGATCCGAGTAAAGTTGAAGCTATTTTGAATTGGAGTCCACCGAAGATTGTGACAGAGGTTAGAAGTTTTCTGGGTTTGGAAGGCTATTATCGATGGTTTGTGAAAGGTTTTTCTATGATAGCTACTCCACTCACCATATTACTTTGGAAGGGAGTTATATTTGTGTGGACAGATCGATGTCAGGTGAGTTTTGAGCAGCTGAGGGAGATGTTGACTCAGGCTCCTGTCCTTACTTTGCCTGTGGAAGGTAAACCATATGTGATATATAGTGATGCTTCACATAGTGGTTTAGGTTGTGTTTTGATGCAGGAGGGTAGAGTCATTGCTTATGCCTCGCAACAGTTGAAGCCACATGAGTTAAATTAGCCGACGCATGATTTGGAGTTAGCAGCCATAGTTTTTGCTTTGAAGATTTGGCGACATTACTTGTGTGGGGAGAAGTGTTTCATATATACGTATCACAAGAGTTTGAAATAGCTAGGTGTTCAGAGAGAGATGAATCTTCGACAAAGATGATGGTTAGAGTTGATTAAAGGCTATGACTATTTGATCAATTATCATCCTAGTAAGGCAAATGTTATTGCTGATGCCTTGAGTCGAAAATCTTTGGCAGGTTTGACTGCTTATTCGCTCTCATTGCTTGTTGAGTTGAGAGCATTGCATGCTAGATTTGAGTCATGTGATGATGGTGCTTTGCTGGCTCAATTGCAGTTGAGGCCAATGTTGTTGGATCATATTAGAGAGACTCAGTTGGAAGATGAGAAAATCCAGAAGATTGTAATGGAATGGCAAAAGGGGAAGAGTCGAGATTTCATGTGAGAAGTGATAGCAGTCTATGGTACAGAGATAGTATGTGTATTCCTGATTTTGGAGGAAGCACATCAATCAGCTTTTGCTATGCACCCTGGGAGTACCAAGATGTATCATGATTTAAAGTAATATTATTGGTGGTTAGGTATGAAGAGGGACATAGCGGAGTTTCTATCCATATGTCTCACTTGTCAGAGAGTGAAGGCTGAACACCAAGTTCCTTCTGGGTTACTTCAACCATTATCAGTGCCAGAGTGGAAGTGGGAGCGAGTGACAATGGATTTTACCCTTGACTCAGAAGAAGCATGGTGCAATCTAGGTAATTATTCATCAGATGACAAAGATAGCTCATTTTCTTCCAATTAGAATGGATTATTCTCTTGAGAAGTTGGCTGAGCTGTATATCAGTGTGATAGTGAGGTTGCATGGATGAATTCAACGTTTTGAAAGAGTTTGCTTATAACAATAGTCATCAATCCAGTATTAAAATGGCTCGTTAAGAGGCATTGTACGGTAGGAGAAGCAGGATGCCTCTATATTGGGAGAAGATTGGAGAAGGTAAATTGATTGGCCTCTATTTGATTAAGGAAACAGAAGAGAAAATGAAGATAATTCGGGATCATTTGAAAATAGCCTTAGATCGACATAAATCTTATTCAGATTTGAAGAGAAGAGATATAGAGTTTAGTGCAGGAGATAGAGTATTTTTGAAAGTGTCTCCTTGGATGAGAATTTTTAGATTTGGCCATAAAGGGAAGTTGAATCCACATTTCATAGGACCTTATGAGGTACTGGAGAGAGTTGGACCAGTGGCCTACAGATTAGCTCTACCACCTGAGTTGGATCAAATTCACAATGTCTTCCATGTCTCTATGCTTCGGAGGTAGAGATCAAACCCATCTCACATTCTGTTAGTAGAATCTATTGAGGTGGGTCCAGATTTGACCTATGAGGAAGAACCAGTGGCTATTCTGGCTTGTGAAGTGAAGGAATTGAGAAATAAGAAGGTACCACTTGTGAAGGTTCTTTGCAAGAATCATGCTACTAAAGAGGCAACATGGGAGAGTGAGCAGATATGCGAGATTAGTATCCCCAGTTGTTTCAGACTTAAGAGCCGTTAATTTTGAGGGTGAAATTTATTTATAGAGGGGGAGAATTTAATATCCCAAATAATATCCTAAAATTTTAGAAATATTAATTGTTGAAAAATAAATTAAATGATTTAAAGTATATATATAAGTAAGTGAAAAGATAAGAGGATGGAGTGTGTATATGTTGTATATATGAAGATATATACATTATATACAAGTCAACATGTTTAGTTGGTCAAATGATATTTTACTTATTAAGATATTAATTATTGATAGTGGAAGAGGATATTTGGTTTTAAGAATATTATATTAATATATTTGCTTGGTGGAGATTAAAAGAAGGGATTTGTGTGGTTTTAAGGAAAGTGTTGAATGAGTTGTTGACTATTGCTATTTCCATCTTCATCTTCTTCTTTCTTCTCCAAGAGAGCCGACCACCATCTTAATCCAATGGGAAAGAGGTTTTGTTCTTCCTAACTCAAGCAATTGAAGGGTTTCAAGTGATCAAGTTGGAGTTTTAAGGATTTTTCTTCATATTTGGTAAGTTTCCAACTTGTTTCTTTGATTTCCTTTGAGTTTGTGTTTATGAGTTTGTTGGATGTTTGGTGTGGTTGATTTTGGTATGTTTGAGGTTGTTTTGTCTAGTAAACTTTGATATTTGGGTTGGGTTGATGAGAAGGGTTAAGTTTGGTGAAGAGAATAAGAGTTGTGGGTGGTGTGACTTTGAGTTGAGAAGTCTTGGCTGTGATATTTGTGCTTTTATTTGAGTTGTGTTGATGTTTACACAAGCTTGTTGTGGTATTATGATGGTTTTGGTTGTGTTGGTATGGAATTGAAAAGGATAAAGAAAGGTGATAGTTGGATATGGCAATATTGTGTGGATATCAGGATTTTTGGCCTGACAAGCCCAGCAATACGACCATGCTTTTAGGCATATCGATTGTTCTATTTTTGGTGTTGGTGACACGAGCAGTGACACGCCCATGTCACTGAGCATGTCACAGCTTCTGTGTAGTAGTATTGACACATCCAGTGAGACACCCATGTCACTAAGCGTGTCATAGCTACTGTATTGTTGGAGTATTGACATGTCCAGTGACACTGAGCGTGTCATAGCTTCAGTGTTGGAGGAGAATTGACACGTGCAGGGACACGCCCACATCACTTAGCTTGTCAAGGCTTCTGTGTTGTGGGATTAGGGCACGGTCATGGACATGCCCGTGTTGTTGAGCATGTCTTGTAAAGAGTTTGCCCTAGATAGTTCTTATTCTTATTTCCTATGTGTATTGCTAAGTGAGTATTTATAATCACATTTGGATTATGTTTTGAAGAGATTTGAGTTACCCCAATCCAAGTGTTGAGAGAGTTCTTGGAACAGGAGGTTGATAGAGTGGTATTTGTTTCTTTTTAAGGTAAGTACAAACTTTGAATGATTGCATACAGTTACATGACATTGGGAGTTAACAAATTTGGTTGGAAAAATGTGTTAAGTTACTTAATATATTGTTGATGAATGAGAAATATGTTATGATATGCATAATGTGAATTATATTGATGTATCAAAGTAATTGAGTAATGTGTTGTAAATGAAAAGAAATGTGGAATAATGTGATGAGATATGTGAAAACATAACGTAACAAATTGATATTGATATAAAAGAGAAAAATGAGAAAAGTGAGAAAAAGATGATATAATAAGGCAATGTGCCTAGTTTGGTCTTAAGAAAATGAGAAAGGATTTGATAATGGAATTATTAATTAATTGTGTGCCTAGTATGTTATTCAATTTTCAGAGTTTTGCATTTGTTGGCATGCCTAAGAAGTAATAGTCCCTTGAAGCTGGGTTGGGCTTGGTCTTTGAAGCCTAGTTTGGTGTTACATGATGTAGTAGACCCTTGAAGCTGGGTTGGGCCTAGTCCTTGAAGCCTAGTTGGGATGTTACATATGAGTTAATCCTCATTGTGATTATGATTCGCCTTCTGGCTAGACAAATGTTGTTATATTGGACCAAAGCAATAACTCTGGAAATTGAATGGCATATTAGATCTCTTCGGGTCCATGCTTGTCTTTGCTTTAATGCGAATTATGAATTGTAAAACAATTGAGATGTAGTGTTATGTGATATGATATCCTTTTGTGTTAAGCATTGGCATTACATTTGAACTATATTGTTATCAAAGTTTGTACCACTAAGCTTTTGGCTTAGCACGATTGTGATTCATCACACTGGTGACAAGGTAGATCCGATTGACCCGAAGAGTTCGTCTAGACCAAGTTGAGTCTAGGCTTGAGACTTTGAGATCAGAGATGTTTGTGGACATCAAGATCAGAGATAAACTGCCAACATGTATAAATTTCATATTTTTGTACATATTAATTTTGATGTATACTTATGTATATTCCGCTGCATATTCTGCTACTTATTAAAAATGTTTTGGATAAACTTTTGTGTAATGAAGATATATATATGTTTCAACAAGAAATGTTTCATTTATTATTTATATAACATCAGCTAAATGTTTTAAGTTTATTCAGATTTTTACTATGAAGAATTGTTTTGTTTTAAATGGTTGTGACATTCTTGTATCCTCTATCCGTATATTACATGTGTTGGGTATATGTAGTGTACGTATATTGGGTATAAGGGTGTTACAGATCTGCGCTACCATATCGACGTGAGACATGCTCATGTCGACCTGGGCCCTCCCCGACTCAAATAATATTGCATTTTGTTTTTAATTTTTTGATCTTACAGTCTCAATTTAGTCCTAAAAAACATAATTTAAGTTTTTACAATTGAATTTGTGCCTTTTAAATTTGAATTGACTTATTTAAAAGTTGTAAATTAAATTAAAATCTATTAAAATTGGATTGAAATTATTTTGGCATCCTTTAATTAAGACCGTACAAACTTAATGCAAAAATTAAAGGTCTATAGATGGCTTGTCCATAGTGTTACATCAGCTTCAATTTGAAAATGAACTTTATTTAATCCATATCCCTTATAGACCCCATTTCTAGCCTATTAAAGACCTATTGATCTCTCTTAGTTGGTAGAGTCTATTAGTGGAGATTGTTTAAATAAGTGTGCAAATGAGATTGATAATATTTAAACTTAATGAGGCCTTTGGCCAGGTAATGTGTATGTGCACATCTGAAGTGCAAAAGTTCTTACTCAAATAGAAATGATAGCCGAGTTTAGTATAGTAACTATGGTTGTCATGTTATGGATATGTTAATTTGGAAAAGGCCCTGAGGGATAATGACACTGATTTGACAAAGAAAAAATGTCACACTGCATTTTATTGCCCATTCTTTGTCAAAATGAACAGTGAAACACTATGAAGTAAACAATTAGAAGTAGAATTAGAATCAAGGGGCATGGAAGGCTCATCACTTGAGAAAGATCCAATCACTCTATAGAAATGGAGATGCATGCTTGTGGAAGGTAGAAGACAAAACACAAACATTAGTCAGAGACACATGAGAACAAAATCATTCGTTTGAACCTACACATGGGGTAAAACTTTCTCTTTTCAATTTTTGAGTTTATGTGTGTACAAAACATTTTCAAACTTTCAATATTTTGCCACATAGGGGGCAAAGAGAGGCTATAAGCGATAGCTAAAAAATAGCTAAATTTTTTGCATAGTTAAAGAACTAAATGAATGGAATAAGAAGAAAATCAAAATTGTCAAATGAATGAAGACACAAAAGATAAAAGATCAAGACAAAGGTCTAAGAAGATCATATCAGTCTAGCTAGAAGAGCTGAAGTTGTGGCAAAACAAAGGCCCATCTTCAAGAATAAAGAATCAAGATAAATATTCATTTATGTAGAGGCAGACATTTTCAAGCGGACTTGTTGAAGCATTCACTAACCAACCTATAATGGATTTGTTGAAAGTATAGCCTGGATTTGTTGAAGTATCCTGATGATGCAGTTTTTCATGATATGTTGAAGTATCCAGTTTTATTTCTAGTGAGATATTAGAGTCACTCACTATTCTACCAAGATATTAGAGTCACTTGGTGGTTTTGTAAGGATAATAGAGCCACTCGATGACAATTTTGATTTGCCTAGATATTAGAGTTGCTTGGTAGATTTCATCGGGATATTAGAGTTGCTCGATGGCTATTTTCACTCTTCAAGATATTAGAGTCGCTTGTTGATTTTATCCAGATATTAAATTCGCTCGATAGACCCATTAGGATATTAGAGTTGCCCAATAACCCATTGAGATATTAGAGTCGCTTAATGGTTTTGTTGCTTGGTCATTTCATCGGGATATATATTAGAGTCACCTGATGAACCTATTAGAGTTGCCTAATAGTCTATTGGAATATTAGAGAAGTTCAACAGGTCTAGAACCCAAATCCAGTCTTTGGTCTAGAACCCAAATCCAATCTTAGGTCCAGAATCAAAAATTCAATCTCGGGTCTAGAACTAAATCAAATCTCAGGTTTAGAAACTAAATAGTCGCCTGGTTGTTTCATCGAGATATTAGAGTCGCTCGATGCTTGGTGGTTTCATTAAGATATTAGAGTCGCTTGATGATTTTCATCGGGATATTAGAGTCGCCTGATGATTGTTTTGTTTTACCAAGATATTAGAGTTACTTTGTGGTTTTCATTGGGATATTGGAGTTGCGCAATAGCATGTTGAGATATTAGAATCATTCAACAGTCGGACGTCGATACTCCATGGTTCCTCACCATGAGGTATCCATCCTTTGGATTTCTGTTTGCTTGTCTCTGTGTTTTGTTTTGCAGATGCTTGGCACAAAATTCAAAAGTTGTATCATTGCTTTTCACTCTCTTCTAATGAAGTCTCAGATTATTCAAGCAAGGGGCAAAACTGGAGACCCTGAAATTTGGTCCCAAATGAGTTTAAACACAATTAAAAGGCCCAAATCAATTCCAATCCAATTTTAAAAGCTTAAAAAAAATACAATCCAACTTTGAAAGTTCATACCAAGCCTGGTTTAAACTTAAAAGTAAAAACATGATGAATTGGCCATGACAATTCATGGCTCATGGCGAATTGGGCATCCCCAATTCGCCATGAGCCCTTAATCCTAGCCTAATTCAATATTAATTCAGTTTTGAGTGTCCTAATTATGATAGAATATGAAATACATGGATAAATAAGAGCTTTTCTAATAGGATTCAGATTAATGAGTTGATTTAGTTTCCTATAAATAGAGAATAAGACATAACAACTAATGAGACCACAACGATTAAAAAAATGATAGAAAAATAAGAGGCAGTAGAGGAGCCAGAATGATTAACAAAAAATTGACAAAAACTTGAGCCACGATTAAGAGAAATTAGAGAGCAAAACAAAAACAAAGAGATAGTAGCATAAAGTGCCCATTGATCCTCAGATCATTGAAGCACCCATAAAAATTCCACTTGATCTAGGCAGTAGCATCAAGCTTGGTTCAATGTATAGAATTGGTGGAGCCAACGATGCAAGTTTGACTTCGTTTAACTAATGCAATTCAATTCGATCATTTATTATTATTGATTAATATATTGCTTCGTTCAATTAATAAATTGTGTTGCAAATTATTCACAGTAAGCATAAGTTTTGGGATTAAAATAGACAGAAATATCAATTACTTGTTTTAAATTTTTTTTCTCAAATCTAAAACCCTAATATTGTATGTTTAATTTTTAATTTTGTCTCAAAATCCTAATTCGCATATTAAAACCCTACTTTTATTTCCAAAACCCTAATTCACATCTTAAAACCCTAATCATAATTTTGCATGTTTGACATTAGTTTCACTAGAAAAACCCTAATTTCATAAAAAAAAAAAAACCTATTTTGTAAATTGTTTAGCTTTCGGGGAGCTACCCCTGATCCCCTGCAAGAGGCGCTACCCCTTTAACCTCCGTCCATTAACTAGCTAGCAGGACCATTGTATGCGTTCCCCCTATATTTTGTTAATGACTTAATATTAAGATGTGTTTGTTTGTTTTCTTTTTAAATTATTCAATTATTTTCTTATATGTTTATATTATTTTTTCTTGCTTTATTATCTTCTGTATTTGTGAAGTGGATTGTAAAAGGCATGTTTCCACACTATGTGGGGGTCTTATTTATTTAGTTTATATAAACTAATATATTTTAAGGACTTTAGGACATTATAAAGGACATGTCTCCACCAATCGGTGGGTTTCCTATTTTATTTATTTATATGGATATTTAAATGGTTGTAGTGCATGTTTCCATCCTTGGATCGGTGCCCATTTTGTTTGATTTATTTAAATAAATATGATGTTCATTTATTTTTATCAATGCTTGTAATATGGATAATTTTATAATATGATTAAGAATTAAATAATGTTTAGACCTGAAAAGGAGGCCAGTTCAAATGAACATGGCGCTATGGGTGTGCTGGGTCATTCTCATCTTCCCTATGCATACCCAACTTTCCAAACCTAGTAGGGGTTAGGGATTCCTTAGGAATTGAGTCATTCATGTGCCGACTCCTATTCTCTAGGTTTAGGCTCATGTTCTATGAGCAAGGATTTTTTTTCCCACTCCTAGCGGAATGGTTCTTACGACTTAGGCATTGCTCACAGACTCTGCATCATGCACTAACATAGGACAATCTTGATAGACCTTACTAACAACTACACTATGCCTCAAAGGATTAGTAACTAGCACATAATACTATAAGGGCTTAGCATGCATGTCGCTAACAGGTATAACATAAGCACTGATGTAAGAATGCATCAATCAATGATCAATCTATGAAAGAATTTGTTACACCTCCAATTTAATAAGGTGTGATGGTCTTAGGGTTTGAGACGACTTTATCCATAAGATACAGTAAAGGACCATCCCTTGGACCTTTATCAGACTTTTTATCTAATTATATAGATATTGTATTACAAATACAAATATGTTATATAAGTATCTTAATTACTTGCATCATAAGTTAAGGGTAGTCATATATGTAAGATTATGCTTATAATTTTCTTTAACATTGTACCCAATAGAGCAATACAAAAATGAAATAAAATATAAACTTTATTATTTATACATATTCAACTTCTCAATACTAACCAAATAGAAAGAGCAACTAGGAAGTAGAAATGCAGACATTTCAACCTGCATAATCACTAATCCTAAAAAATTGGTAATGAGGAGTAAGCCATCAACTTAGTGAATCATAAAGTAATGTGCGACTGTGTGAGATAATCAATAAAATAATTTTGCAAAGGAATAAGCACATGAGTGAGGGTATATAAATGAAACAAATATAATAATTAAGTGAATAATCAGATTTGAGGTAAACATATCAGATTTCTAATGATTTGATAAAAGTTTAAAAGTTAGTAAATAATCAAAAAGTAATAGATTAGAATTAGTATAGTAAATATCTTGAAATAATCAGATAAATAGAAGTAGAAGCATTGTGACTTTTAGAATAGACATATGTGTCTTAGAGGTGGCTTTTATAGTTCTAGAGATAACTCTTACCATGTAACTTTCCCCTTTTGCGTGTAACAGTAATCAGTAATCAGTGAACATTGTCCAGTGGATTGAATGCCCAATAGAATTGGGTCATATCATAGTGTTAAAGGTCAATAAAATAGCTCAACAACCAATCTCAATAGAGGAGTTAGAGGTCAATGAAAATAATCAAAAAATGAACTTAACAAAAGAGCCACTAGAGATAGGTTAGTAATAAATGAAGAATCAAAAGTAAATATGTCAATAATAATCATCACAAGCAAAAGGGTTTTCCAATAAACATATATGCAAAGCAGGTAAGCAAGACTGAGGTGTTAATTAAAATATAGATTTTGTTTAGCAAGAGTTACATAGTGCAGCTCTAGTGGTGCCTTGCCTTTTAGACTAGAGGGTTCTTCTATTTCTTTTTTCCTACATTACACATCAATATTATTACCTTTATTGTATTACATCATATAACCCTAGCCCTGCATGTTATATTATGGTTTCTCATTTTAGGGTTATACTTGATTTACAAATCTATTATTATTATTATCTTTTTTTTCTATTTTGTCTTTGATTATTTAATTATAGTTAAATCCATATTTATTTTTTTATTACTCTTCATAGGTTGTATGTAGGATGATTCATGCAAAATTATTTCTATGTAAGTTTACATGTTACAATGTATGTTTATAGATATTTAGGTTATAGTCACATCTAGCTTGTATTTCCTTGTTTAACATCAATAGTCTTTTAATTTATCAACCAATTACTGATTTAATTTTTTTTTTTGGAAAAAGGTATAAAAATAACCATCAACTATTTGGGATACTTCAGTTTGGACCCTAAATGCTGTTTTTTTTTTAATCTTTTTATGATTTGTTTTGGGTAAAAAAGGAGTAAATTGGACCCTCAATTAACAAAAGTTAAGTTTTTCATTTATTTTGATGATGTGGAATTATGTAGGACCTACTATTTAAATATTTTAAACAAATAGATCAAATATGACCCTAAAGTATTTTTAGATTTCTATTTAGACCTTAAAATTTTTATAACGAATTATTCTGAAAATATATATCTGATATTATTATTAATATTTTTAAACTAATATAAATACTTAAATCACCAACCATAACATTTAATAATAAAAAATAATAAAATAAATAATAAAATAAGTAAAATATATCAAAATTTATTTATATATTTAATTTATTCTTACAAAGTCATCAACTCACCTTTATTTTAAATTATGTTTTAATACTTATTTTTTTATATAAAAATTTCAAGTCATTTATATTTTTAATTAACTCAATTTTATTTTAAACTACTTTTTAATACTTCATTTTTATATAAACATTTCAAAAATTTATAAAAACATTGGTAAGTGATGTAAATAATTTATATTTATTTTTCATATAATAATGTGAATAAATTAATTAAATAAATTTAATACATTTTACTTATTTTCTCTTTTTAAATTTTCATGTCTTTTTTATTATTAAATATTATAGTTGACAATCTAAATATTTTTAATAGTTTAAGAATATTAATAGTATTGTGTTAAAACTTCATTATAATGTTATGTAAATAAATAAAATAAAATAAGAAAATAATAATATAAAAATATTCAGGAGCGACCTTGCCTTAGATGACCATCCCAATAGCCACAAAATGGGAAAGATTCCACAAACAGAGCACTCACATTTAACCGTTGGAAAGCGATGTCCTTATGAAATGGATGACAACCCAACATGTAGGATGATCGCTCTCTAAGAAAAGTTCTTGTTATTAAAAGGACTAACCTAATAAAATATATCACAGGACTTATAATGGCTAGTTAGACCAAATTTGCTAATAAATACCCCAAGCAACATCTTGTTTAAGGGTAATTTTCTTATTGTAATAGCCCAAGCAACAAACTTTCATTTACATTTACTATAATTAGCAATTGAATTGTTAGAGTGTTGGGTGCAAGCATTAAACACCATCAAAAGTTTGAGTGTGAGCTTGAAAACACTTAGGTTGTAAGAGTGAGCCTGGAAAAACTCTTGTAAGGGCTGTGAGGATTGATCACAAACCATTGTAAAGTTTGGTATATGCTTGTAAACACAAACCCTATTTCGATGTAAATCTCATGGAAATCTCAACTCTATTCTTAGACCCTATTTCAATGGAATGGATTTTTCCTATTAGAAACACAAAATGTATTTGTTCCTAGATAGTGAAGGAATTGAGCTTTGGGATTTTGTAGAAAGTGAGTGGAAACCTCCTACTCATGAAGTTGAAGGTATCAAGTTCCTCTTCCTAAATAACAATGGTCAAGTGCTAATATGAAAGATCGGTTCAAGAATAATAGAGATGCCTCCATCTTGATGAATTCTATTTCAAGAGAATAAGGTGGGAGAGTCCAACATCTTACTTGTGCATATTTCATTTGGAAGACTCTTAAGAACTGTCATGAGGGTACTACCCAAGTGAGGTTCACCAAGAAGAAAATGCCTGTACATGAGTCTGAGCTATTCAAGATGAAGCCCAATGAAAACATCACCGATATGACAAATCGATTGCTTTCCATTATCAACGAATTGAAGAAATATGGCAAGGTATATGATCAAGGTGATGTTAATAGAATAATCTTGAGGGCCCTTAGAGCAAGAAAGAGCTTTGAGTCAAAAGTTTCTTCCATTGAAGATGCCCATGACCTTAGCACCTTGAGAATTAATGAGCTTGTGGTAAAGTTACTCAATTTTGAACTACATAATAAAAAGGAAGATGAACAAGGTGAGAAAGAGAAAAGAAAAGCAATAGCTCCCAAGGTAACCAAGGAAGTAGAGAGCTTAAGAAATGAAGATAGTGATGATGAAGAAGAAATGGCATTGCTCTAAAAAGAATGAATGATTGGAAGAGAAAGAGAAGATTGCAAGCTAACAAAGGTATATTTTCTAAATCTTCCTTCAAAGACAAAGATAAAAAGAGCGAAGTAAAATGTTATGAATGTGGTAAATCCGGTCACATAAAAATGGATTGCTTCAAGCTAAAAAACAAGAAGAAGTGGGATAAAGAAAAGAAGAAATCTCTTAAAGCCACATGGGATGACTCTTTGTAGCACCCTTATACCCTATATATGTACAATACATACACCCAACATATGTAATATATGTATATACGATACAAGAATGCCACAACCCATATTAATAAAAACCTTACTTTTCGAATATGTATAATATTAAACAATTTAATTGATATAATTTAAATAACAAATAAAATATTACTTATTAAAAATAAAAACATACCTCCATTACAAAATTTTTATCCAAAACATTCTTTATAGTTTACTATGTATATACATCGAAACATAATATAATATACATGATGTCAAAATGTACAAAAATATAAAATATGTACATGCTGGCATTGTGTCTCTGATCTTGACATCCAACAAACAACTCTACTGTAACACCCCCACATCCAATGCACACACACTACCACCACAATAATGTAGCATAAGTGCACCAAACATAGAGATGTTACGGTTTTCTTCAACATTCAAAACATTTGAATAGATACCATTCTATTATCATCATATAATATAGAAAAGTAGATCATTTACTCTTAAATTAAAACACCTTAAATATATATATATATATATATATATATACCTAATTATAGTTATTACACAGCGGAAGTCATAAAATATTTACGTATTTAAAAACACTTAGTTCCATATTTACAAATATACATATATGTACATTTAATCAATACTTTACAAAATATAAAAGAGTTATACATGATTGGCAAGTTTTCTTTGATCTTTAAGACTCCAAAATCAACTCTTCACTGTCTACTCTCAGTCGGTCTCGAAGAGCTCTCGGGATCAACTCTAGCAGTTCTATCACCTGCGCGATTAAACACTATCGCGCTAAGCCAACGGCTTAGTAAGATAAATCATGCTATGACTTAGTGCAATGCAATGTACTTTCTCAATCCAATATATATATGTAACATCATATATGCAAAACTAACAATATACTTCCACATTACATATCACATCTCAATATCTTATCATATACCTCATGAATATTCATTTAATCATCAACACAAAGCAAATACAATCATCATTCATGACTCACATTTACCATAGACAAGCATGGGCCCAAGACACACTAATATGCCATTCAATTTTCAGAGTTAATGTTTTGGTTCTATCATCACATTTATCAATATCATATACCCAACTAGGCTTCAAAGATTAAGTTCAACCAAGCTTCAAGGGGAGCAAAGCATGCTAAGCTTCTACCCAACTTGGCTTCAAGAACTAACCCAACCTAGCTTCAAGGGTTGTAACATCTCAATTAGGCTTCAAGGATTCAATCCAACCTAACTTCAAGAGATTGTTACTATCATTAGGCATGCCACCAATAACATACTCTGAAAATGGAATAACACATTAGCCACACAATTCATTTACATATCAATTATCATTTCCATTCTCAATTCTCATCAGCAATTAAGCAAACATGCCTTATTTCTTTCAATTGCATCATCATAGCCAATCACAATGGCTTTGCATCACATTTCTCATCTTAATTCATCTTATGCATATAGCATCATTGATATAGTATTTCAAAGTACATTATCCATGTAACACCTTATCATTCACAATGCATAACATAATATTGTTTAATCTCAACCATGATGTTAGACAAATAATCTATTTAACATGTATTTGAAAATCTTATTGCAGGATTAGATTGCTTCCAATAAGATGAACAGAACATTTCTAACGGTCGCACCAAACCATGTCGCGACCGCCCTACACAATCAAAATATAACACTTTATCACAGTAGGTTTCGCGGCCAGAAGCCCGACCTAAGCCGCGACCGCACATCACAATAATCACGACCGCTCCTGAACAATAGCGACCGTCCCACACAACGTCTCTCTCATACCAAAAACCCTAAATGTAGCCAATTTCTTTTGGTTAACTTAAAACACAATACACACAACATAACCTCATTCAAATGGACCTAATCAACATCATTTACACTTATTTTGCACATTTAACACAATATTCACATTAACCAAACATTAAATCATTCACCAATTCCAAATCTTAAAACCAACTTTACTCTTAAACTTTCACTATCAAAATCCACCTATCTTACCATATTCACAACCAAACCAACATCAATTCCATCTTTTAAAAGTTAAATCAAATCTAACACTTGCAAACACATATCAACACACCAAATCATCACCTTAACAAATAACAAATCATCTTAATCATAAATTCAGAATTAACCAAGGAAATCAAGAAATTTCTTACCTTATATGAAGAAATTCCACAACTCTTTCCCCAAGTCTCTCAATTCCTTCTTCAATTTGCTTCTAGCATCAAGAACACCTCTCTTTCCCTTTTGTTAATGGAGAGCCGGCCACCTCTTGAAGAAGAAGAGAAGATTATGATGAAATCACAAAGTCAACACTCATTAAATACTCATCCAAAAGAAAATTACCAAAAGACCCTCAAACACATCTTAATTCTCTTTGTTATCTCTTGCCCATTTTGGTAATTTCACATGCCCTAAAAATATCTCCTCTTGCCTTGACCAACTCTTTTGACCAATGTATATGTTATATATATCACCATATACACAACATATAAACTTGTCTCTAAACCCTAAATTCTTTCCCAAAACACTTATATTTTTCTTTTCTCATTTCTTTTTCTTATCACAACACACACATTCAATCCAATTATAATGACAACAACAACAACCACAATATAACCAAGACTTTTAGGGCATATATGAGGATATTACAATTCTCCCCCTCTAAAAAGAAATTTCGTCCTCGAAATTACCTGATATTAACTCTGAAACAACTGAGGATATTGCTCACGCATAGTCTGCTCACTTTCCCAAGTTGCTTCTTCCTTTGCATGATTCTTCCAAAGAATCTTCACCAATGGTACTCTCTTATTCCTCAATTCTTTCACTTCCCGTGCCAAGATAACAACTGGTTCCTCTTCAAATGTCAAGTCTGGGCTCACTTCAATAGATTCCAATGGCAACACATGAGATGGATCCGACCTGTACCTTCTCAACATAGATACATGGAACACATTATGAATACGATCCAACTCAGGCGGTAAAGCAAGTCTATACGCCACTGGCCCAACTCTTTCCAAAACTTCATACGGTCCGATGAAACGAGGACTCAATTTCCCTTTCCGACCGAACCTCAAAATCTTCTTCCAAGGAGATACCTTCAAAAATACCTTATCCCCAATATCAAACTGAATATCTCTCCTCTTCAGATCTGCATAAGACTTCTGTCGGTCTGAAGCTGCTTTCAATCTGCCTCGAATCAACTTTACTTTCTCTTCAGTTTCTTGAATCAAATCAGGCCCAATCAATTTACCATCACCAAGCTCACTCCAACACAGAGGTGTCCTACACCGTCTGCCATACAATGCCTCGAATGGGGCCATTCTGATGCTGGACTGATGACTGTTATTATAAGCAAACTCCACAAGAGGTAAGAATCTATCCCAACTTCCAGTGAAATCGATGACACAGCTTCTCAACATATCCTCAATGATCTGTATCACTCTCTCAGACTGTCCATCCGTCTGTGGATGAAAAGCAGTACTGAAATGCAGTCGAGAACCCAAAGCACCATGCAAACTCTTCCAAAATCTTGAAGTAAACCTAGGATCCCGATCAGACACTAAAGAAGTTGGAACACCATGCAATCTCACAATTTCATGGATGTACAGCTCAGCTAACCTCTCCAACGAGTAATTCATCCGAACCGGAAGGAAATGAGCTGTCTTAGTCAATCTATCCACAATCACCCATATGGCATCATGTCTCCTTTGTGTCAAAGGCAACCCAGACACAAAGTCCATTGTCACTCTTTCCCACTTCCATTCAGGCACTGACAACGGTTGAAGCAACCCAGTTGGAACTTGATGCTCTGCTTTAACCTTCTGACAAGTGAGACATTTAGATACAAAATCAGCAATGTCTCTCTTCAACCCAATCCACCAATAATGCTGTCTTAAATCATGATACATCTTGGTATTACCCGGATGCATAGCAAATATAGACTGATGAGCTTCTTCCAAAATGATCCTTTTCAAATCAGCATCATCGGGTACACACAACCTGTTCTTAAACCATAGGCTCCCATCATTCCTCACAACAAAATCTCTACCCTTTCCACTCTGACAATCTGAAACAATCTTCTGAATCTTCCCATCATTCATCTGAGCCTCTCTGATCTGATCCAACAAAACCGGCTTCAATTGCAACTGTGCCAATAACGCACCATTATCACAAGGTACAAAACTGGCACACAATGCTCTCAACTCAACAAGCAACGAGAGCGAATAAACTGTTAAACCAGCTAAAGACTTCCGACTCAAGGCATCAGCAACCACATTTGCTTTACCTGGATGATAATCTATCAAGCAGTCGTAGTCTTTAATCAATTCTAACCATCTCCTCTGCCGAAGGTTAAGCTCTTTCTGGACACCCAAATACTTCAAACTCTTGTGATCAGTGTAGATGAAACATTTCTCCCCAAACAGATAATGGCGCCAAATCTTCAGTGCAAACACAATGGCTGCCAATTCCAAATCATGGGTGGGGTAATTAAGCTCATGCGGTTTCAACTGACGAGATGCATAAGCTATAACTTTACCTTCTTGCATCAACACACATCCCAAACCTCTATGTGAAGCATCACTGTAGATCACATAGGGTTGGCCTTCTATAGGTAAAGTGAGAACAGGCGCTTGAGTCAACAAATCTCTCAACTGTTCAAAGCTCGCCTGACACTGATCCGTCCACAAAAACCTCACTCCCTTACGAAGCAATCTGGTGAGTGGAGTAGCTATCAAAGAAAATCCTTTCACAAACCGCCGGTAATATCCTGCCAAACCCAGAAAACTTCTAACCTCTGTCACAGACTTGGGTGGACTCCAATTCAAAATGGCTTCAACTTTACTCGGATCCACTCTGATGCCTTCTGCTGAAACAATATGCCCGAGAAAAGCTACCTGATCCAACCAGAACTCACACTTCGACAATTTGGCAAACAGTTGCTTCTCTCTCAAAATCTGCAACACAATCCGCAGATGCATATCATGTTCCTCTTCATTCCTTGAATACACCAGAATATCATCAATGAAGACCACTACAAACTGATCCAAATAGGGCCTAAACACCCTATTCATCAAATCCATGAAAGCTGCAGGTGCATTCGTCAGACCAAAAGGCATAACTAAAAATTCATAATGTCCATACCTGGTCCGAAATGCAGTCTTTGGAACATCTTCCGCTCTGACTCTCAACTGATGGTACCCCGATCTCAGATCAATCTTAGAGAATACTGACGCTCCCTTCAACTGGTCAAAGAGATCATCGATTCTAGGCAAAGGATACTTATTCTTAATGGTCACCTTGTTCAATTGCCTATAGTCGATACATAACCTCATCGTACCATCTTTCTTCTTCACAAATAGCACAGGAGCTCCCCATGGAGAAACACTGGGGCGAATGAATCCTTTATCCAACAGTTCTTGTAATTGCACTTTCAACTCCCTCAATTCTGCTGGTGCCATCCTGTAAGGAGTAATGGAGATAGGAGTGGTACCAGGCAACAACTCGATACCGAACTCCACCTCTCTCTCGGGAGGCAATCCTGGCAACTCCTCAGGAAAAACATCAGGGAACTCTGCAACTGTGGCAATGCTTTCAATAGGAGAACCCTTCACTCTAGTATCTACCACATGAGCAAGATAGGCTTCACACCCCTTCCTGATCAACCTCCGAGCTGCAACAGCTGAAACAAATAAGGAGGCTAATTGTTCCTGCTCATTAGATACAATCACCTCTCTACCATCACCGGTTCTCAAAGAAACAATTTTCTTTTTACAATCCACCACAGCTCCATGTCGAGATAGCCAATCCATGCCTAGGATCACATCATATTCCTTAAATGGCATCTCAATCAAATCCCCAAGGAACTCCTCACCCTGAACTCTCACTGCACTATCTCTATGCACTTTACTCACAATCACACTATGCCCTAACGGATTTGTCACCAAAACATCAAATCCTAGGGACTCAGCATGCATATCAGAAACAGGTAACACAGATGCACTAATGTAAGAGTGTGTGGATCCAGGGTCAATCAATGCAAGTACTGCAGTATTAAATAAAGAAAAAGTACCAGCTATGACCGCCGATGCATCCGGCTGCCTCTGCATAACATACATCCTCTGGGAAGAACCAACCTCCTCCGGTCTAGTCTCCCTGGATGTAGCACCACCTCTAGAACTGAACCCTGCTCTACCACCTCGGCTGGCACCTCTGCCTCCTCTACCTCCCCTCACACTGGCTCGAGAAGCGGCAGAATCAACTGGCATAAACTCCTGCCTCTCCGGACAGTCTCTCACAAAGTGATCTGGCGACCCACACCTAAAACATACCCCTGCAACACCAGCTTTCCAACATGGACCACCATGTGGCCTCCCACAATGGATGCAGATGGGTAAGGTGGATCTCTGAACCATAGGGGTCGGAGCACTTGCCACTGAAGCTGCAGGTCTGAATCTTTGTCTCTGGAATTGCCCTGATCTTCCTGCTGGTCTCTGGCTTCTAATACTCCGAGGAACAAAGCTTCCTCTACCCCTCTTTACTGAAGAAGACCCTGCCTCAAACTGAGGCCTTCTCACCCTAACCTCATCCTCTGAAGCAGCTGCAATCACTTGAGCCCTTTCAACATCTCGAGCTGCTGCCACTAGCTGGAAGAAATCGTGATATCTAGACCCGGCCACTAAGCACATGATAGAGGGCCTCAATCCCTCCTGAAATCGCCGGCATCTATCAATCTCATCAGCAATGATACCCCCAGCATACTGACTCAGTCTAATAAACTCAACTTCATATTCAGTAACAGTCTTGTTATCTTGCTTCAGGCTTAAGAATTCCATCTTCTTCATATCCTTATACTCCCTAGGAGTATATTTCAACTCAAATTCCCTCAAGAAATCTGCATATGACAAAGTTGGTGGATCTTCCATGGAATGTGGCACAGTCTTCCACCAATCGTAGGCATCCTTCTGTAGCAAAGATCTGGCATAGTCAAACTTTTCCTCAGGGGTAGCTTGCAACTGAATAAAGATCCTCTGAACTTTGTCAAGCCACTGTTCTGCCACAGCTGGATCAGTGGTACCAATAAAATCCTCAGCTCCATACTTCCTTAGCTTGTCATAGTGCCTCACTGGTACTGAAGGCTGAGGGGGTGATGGCACTGGTTGTACTGGAGCTTGCCTGAAAGTCTCCATCATATGCACAAACCAAGCTGGTGGAATCTCATCACCTACTGGTCTACCCGACACCGAAGCAGGTGCCTCCTCAACACTATCAACCCTAACTCCCTCATCAGGAGCAACACTCTCCTCACTGCCCTCAACTGACTGTCTCAAATGAGGATCCATCAACACCTAATACTGCAAACACAACAGGACACACCTTATTAAAGATCAAAGATTGCTAATCCCAAACATGTATTTTATTTCAAAAATTCACTTTTTAATTCAAAATAGTCTTTTTATAACATATTACCTAGGTTGAGAATCTCAAACCTAGGCTCTGATACCAAAACAATTGTAACACCCCCACATCCAATGCACACACACTACCACCACAATAATGTAGCATAAGTGCACCAAACATAGAGATGTTACGGTTTTCTTCAACATTCAAAACATTTGAATAGATACCATTCTATTATCATCATATAATATAGAAAAGTAGATCATTTACTCTTAAATTAAAACACCTTAAATATATATATATATATATATATATACCTAATTATAGTTATTACACAGCGGAAGTCATAAAATATTTACGTATTTAAAAACACTTAGTTCCATATTTACAAATATACATATATGTACATTTAATCAATACTTTACAAAATATAAAAGAGTTATACATGATTGGCAAGTTTTCTTTGATCTTTAAGACTCCAAAATCAACTCTTCACTGTCTACTCTCAGTCGGTCTCGAAGAGCTCTCGGGATCAACTCTAGCAGTTCTATCACCTGCGCGATTAAACACTATCGCGCTAAGCCAACGGCTTAGTAAGATAAATCATGCTATGACTTAGTGCAATGCAATGTACTTTCTCAATCCAATATATATATGTAACATCATATATGCAAAACTAACAATATACTTCCACATTACATATCACATCTCAATATCTTATCATATACCTCATGAATATTCATTTAATCATCAACACAAAGCAAATACAATCATCATTCATGACTCACATTTACCATAGACAAGCATGGGCCCAAGACACACTAATATGCCATTCAATTTTCAGAGTTAATGTTTTGGTTCTATCATCACATTTATCAATATCATATACCCAACTAGGCTTCAAAGATTAAGTTCAACCAAGCTTCAAGGGGAGCAAAGCATGCTAAGCTTCTACCCAACTTGGCTTCAAGAACTAACCCAACCTAGCTTCAAGGGTTGTAACATCTCAATTAGGCTTCAAGGATTCAATCCAACCTAACTTCAAGAGATTGTTACTATCATTAGGCATGCCACCAATAACATACTCTGAAAATGGAATAACACATTAGCCACACAATTCATTTACATATCAATTATCATTTCCATTCTCAATTCTCATCAGCAATTAAGCAAACATGCCTTATTTCTTTCAATTGCATCATCATAGCCAATCACAATGGCTTTGCATCACATTTCTCATCTTAATTCATCTTATGCATATAGCATCATTGATATAGTATTTCAAAGTACATTATCCATGTAACACCTTATCATTCACAATGCATAACATAATATTGTTTAATCTCAACCATGATGTTAGACAAATAATCTATTTAACATGTATTTGAAAATCTTATTGCAGGATTAGATTGCTTCCAATAAGATGAACAGAACATTTCTAACGGTCGCACCAAACCATGTCGCGACCGCCCTACACAATCAAAATATAACACTTTATCACAGTAGGTTTCGCGGCCAGAAGCCCGACCTAAGCCGCGACCGCACATCACAATAATCACGACCGCTCCTGAACAATAGCGACCGTCCCACACAACGTCTCTCTCATACCAAAAACCCTAAATGTAGCCAATTTCTTTTGGTTAACTTAAAACACAATACACACAACATAACCTCATTCAAATGGACCTAATCAACATCATTTACACTTATTTTGCACATTTAACACAATATTCACATTAACCAAACATTAAATCATTCACCAATTCCAAATCTTAAAACCAACTTTACTCTTAAACTTTCACTATCAAAATCCACCTATCTTACCATATTCACAACCAAACCAACATCAATTCCATCTTTTAAAAGTTAAATCAAATCTAACACTTGCAAACACATATCAACACACCAAATCATCACCTTAACAAATAACAAATCATCTTAATCATAAATTCAGAATTAACCAAGGAAATCAAGAAATTTCTTACCTTATATGAAGAAATTCCACAACTCTTTCCCCAAGTCTCTCAATTCCTTCTTCAATTTGCTTCTAGCATCAAGAACACCTCTCTTTCCCTTTTGTTAATGGAGAGCCGGCCACCTCTTGAAGAAGAAGAGAAGATTATGATGAAATCACAAAGTCAACACTCATTAAATACTCATCCAAAAGAAAATTACCAAAAGACCCTCAAACACATCTTAATTCTCTTTGTTATCTCTTGCCCATTTTGGTAATTTCACATGCCCTAAAAATATCTCCTCTTGCCTTGACCAACTCTTTTGACCAATGTATATGTTATATATATCACCATATACACAACATATAAACTTGTCTCTAAACCCTAAATTCTTTCCCAAAACACTTATATTTTTCTTTTCTCATTTCTTTTTCTTATCACAACACACACATTCAATCCAATTATAATGACAACAACAACAACCACAATATAACCAAGACTTTTAGGGCATATATGAGGATATTACATCTACACTCAAGATCTCAAATTTAGGCCCAGCTCGGTCTAGACGAACTCTCCGGCTCTACCGGATCTACCCTGTCACCTGCACGATGAATTACAATCACACTAAGCCAAAAGCCTAGCGGTACAAACATTAATGATAATAATGTTCAAATGCAATGCCAATGCACAATGCATAAAGATATCATAACTCATATTATTTCATCTTAACATATTCCTCAATTATTTCACTATTCATAATTCACATAAAAACAAACACAAGCATGGGCCTAAAAGATCTAATACGCTATTCAAATCCCAGAGTTACTATTTTGGTCCATATTGACACCCAGTGTCTAGCCTAAAGGCAAGTGACGCCCAGCATCTAGCCCAAAGGCAAATCATGGTGATGCCCAACATCTAGCCCGAAGGCAAGTGACGTCCAACGTCTACCCCGAAGACAATTCATAATTGCTGAAAAGCTAGCCCCGAAGGCAAATGATGACGATAACCTCATAGGCATGCTGCCAAACACAGAACTCTGAAAATTGAATAATGGACTAGGCACACAATCATTTCATATTTCCCATTATCAATCTCTTTTCATTTTATCATGATCAAGCTAGGCATATTGTCTCATTTATCTCATTTATATCAATATCATCATGTTTCATATCATTATATATCAACATATGATCATAATGTATTACATTTCATACAATCTAGCCATTATCAATGGCTTTACACAATACTTTAATGTATACACAACAAATCACATTATCCAAATTCTTTGGGTCATTTTCACATATAACATATATTCCACTTTTACTAAGTTTAGTCATTATCAATGGCTTTTCACATTACATATAATACATTTATGAAATTGCACATGCCATAGCATATTCTTCACGCATAATCAATGCATTAAGTAACTTAACACAATTTCCAACAAAAATATGTTAAGCCCAAATGTCATGCAAACATAATCAATTTATTCAAAGTTTGTACTTACCTCAAAGGACAACCAAAAGTAAGCTCAACGCCACCTCCAACCTTCTCTTCCAAGATATCCTTCAACACTTGGATTGGCAACTTAAATCTCCTCAATGCCTAAACAAAAGGTGATTATAAATAATCACTTAGTATCACAATTAAAGGCATATAAAAGATATCTCAATACAAAGATAAGAACCATAAAGGAAACACAAGGAAAAGAGCTATCTAGGGCAAATTCTACAAATAACACGCTCAACAACACGGGCGTGTCAATGACCGAGCCCTAAACCCACAACACAAAAGCTTTGACATGCTCAGTGATATGGTATGTTAAGGACCGTTTCTTTGGCTCTACATTACAGTAGCTATGACATGCCCAGAGACATAGGTGTGTCTCTGCCTGTGCCAATACTCTTACATCACAGTAGCTGTGACACACTCATTGACATGGGCGTGTCACTCCACATGTAAATACCATTACATTACAGAAGTTGTGACACACTTAGTGACATGGGCTTGTCACTTCACATGCCACAAACATTGAAAACAGAACCATCAACACACCTAATGACATCGCTTTGTCAATGGGCTTGTCAGGCCAAATTCCTGATGTCAACACATAATTGTCACATCCAAAGTTATCTTTCTTTCCCATACTTTGAACAATCCATTTTCATTTTCAATTTTAGTCAAACTCAACCAAATCCATCTTTTAACTTTAAAATACTTGGTTATGCATCAAAACAACTCAATTAAAATCAATTACACAATTTAAAACTTTGAATTCACAAGTCAAAAGTTACATGACTCGAAATTTCCTTCCTACACCAAACTCAACTCAAACTTAACTATTTGCTCAATCATACCTTAAAATCGTGGTTAACTACTCAAAACAACTTCATAAATACCAATTCCAACCATTAACATACAACCATAACACGTCAACTTCACATCTATTAGAAAATCCAAGAATACAAGTTAGAAACTTACCAGCTCAAGTGGAAATCACCAACTCTTCCCTTAAAACCCTTAAAACTTCTTCACCTTGGGAAGTATAAAAGAATAAAAAATCCTCTATTGCACAACTATGGAGAATTGGCAAAAGAAGGAAATAAGGAGAAGAAGAAGACCAAAATGATTAATATCTCCACCCACTTTCATTTTTAACCACATATAATTTCAACTTTTAATCTTAGCCATATATATTTAATTAATTAATTATATAACTCCTAAATATCTTCTTCCATTAACACAAATTTACTTTTAAATTATTAAAATAAACTTTGACTAATTTAAAATATTGACTTGTATATGTCAAGTATATTTACATATATATCACATACACATTTTACTCTTTACTTAAAATCTTTTCATTTTCTTTTAAAATCATTTAATTAGTTTATGAAATTAACTTTTAATTTATATTATCAAATTCCAAAAATTAGGATTTTAAAAATCAAGATACTACAATTCTCTCCCCCTAATAATAATTTCACCCTCGAAATTACCTGCTCTTAAGTATGGAACAACTAGGGATGCTGACTCTGCATCGTCTGCTCACTCTCCCATGTCTCCTCCTCAGTGGCATGATTCCTCCAAAGAACTTTCATAAGTAACACCTTCTTATTCCTCAACTCTTTCATGTCTTACCTCAATAGACTCCACTAACAAGATGCGTGATGAGTCTGACCTGTACCTCTGAAGCATAGAGACATGAAAGACATCATGAATCCGCTCCAACTCAGGCGGCAAAGCTAGTCTATAGGCCACTAGACCAACTCTCTCCAGTACCTCATATGGTCCTATGAAACGAGGACTCAACTTCCTTTGTGGCCAAATCTCAAAATTTTCTTCCAAGGAGACACCTTCAAAAACACCTTATCTTTCACACTAAACTCTATGTCTCTTCTCTTCAAATCAATATAGGATTTCTATTGGTCTGAGGCTGCTTTTAGAGGACCCCGAATCACCTTTACTTTCTCTTTTGTTTCCTTAATCAAATCGGGACTAGCCAACTTACCTTCTCCAACATCATCCCAACATAGAGGTGTCATGCACCTCCTGCCATATATTACCTCATAAGGTGCCATCCCAATACGGAACTGATGACTGTTGTTATAAGCAAACTCAATCAGTCATAAGAATTTGTCCCAAGTCCCAGTGAAATAAATGATATAGTTCCTCAACATGTCCTCTAGAATCTGTGTTACTCTCTCAGACTTCCCATCTATTTGAGGATGGAAGGCGGTGATAAAATGCAATCAAGAACCTAAAGCATCCTATAAACTCCTCCAAAATCTTGATATAAATCGAGAATCTCAGTTCGATCCCAAAAAAAACTGGAACTCCATGCAACCTCACTGTCTCACTGATATACTGCTCAAACAACTTCTCAAGAGAATAATCCATCCACACTGGAAGAAAATGAGCTATCTTCATCATTCGATCAACTATCACCCAGATCGCATCATGCTTCTTTTGGGTCAAAGGCAGTCCAGTCACAAAATCCATTGTCACTCGCTCCCATTTCCACTTTGGCAGTGATAATGGCTTAAGCAACCCTGAAGGAACTTGGTGCTCAGCCTTCACTCTCTGGCAAGTGAGACATCTAGATGCAAACTCTGCTATGTCCCTCTTCAAACTTAAACACCAATAATACTGCTTCGAATCCTAATACATCTTGGTACTCCCAGGGTGCATAACATAGAGTAACTAATGTGCTTCCTCGAAAATCACCCTAATCAATCCTGCATAATCAAGAATACACAATCTATCTCTGTACCACAGAGTGCCATAATCTCTCACTTGAAAGTATTGACTCTTCCCCTTAAAACAATCCAACACAATATTCTGGATTTTCTCATCTACCAACTGAGCCTCCCTAATCTAATCCAACAAAATGAGCCTCAACTACAACTGAGCTATCAAAGCACCATCATCACAAGAATCAAATATGGCATGCAACACACTCAACTCAATAAGCGATAAGAGCGAATAAGCAGTCAAACCTATTAAAGACTTTAGACTCATGTCATCAGCAACAATATTTGCCTTGCCAGGATGATAATCAATCAAACAGTCATAGTCCTTAATCAACTCTAACCACCATCTCTGCCGAAGATTCAGCTCTCTTTGAACACCCAGGTACTTCAAACTCTTGTGACTCGTATAAATGAAACACTTCTCCCCATAACAAGTAATGTCGCCAAATCTTCAATGCAAAAACTATCGCTGCTAACTCCAAATCATGAGTCGGGTAATTCAGCTCATGCAGCATTAACTGTCGAGAGGCATAAGCAATGACTCTACCCTCCTGCATTAGAACACAACCTAAACCACTATATGAAACATCATTGTAAATCACATAAGGTTTACCTTCCATAGGAAGGGTAAGGATAGGAGTCTGAGTCAACATCTCCCTCAGCTGCTCAAAACTCACCAAACACTGATCTGTCCATAAAAATCTAACTCCCTTCCTAAGTAATCTTGTGAGTGGTGTAGGTATCATTGAAAAACCTTCACAAATTGACGATAATGGCCTGCCAACCCAGAAAAATTCTAATCTCTCTCACAGTCTTCGGTGGACTCCAATTCAAAATAGCATCAACTTTACTCTGATAAACTCTAATAGCCTGTGTTGAAACTACATGACCGAGAAAAGTCACTTGATCGAGCTAGAACTCACATTTAGACAGCTTAGCATACAACTGCTTCTCTCTCAGAGTCTGTAATACAATTCGTAAATGCCTATCATGATCCTTCTCATTACATGAATACACAGAGTATCATTAATGAAGACCACCACAAACTGATCTAGATAGGGTGTAAACACTATGTTCATCAAATCCATAAATGTTGCTGGTGCATTCGTCAATCCAAAGGGCATCAGCAAAAACTCATAATGACCATACCTCATGTAGAAAGTTGTCTTAGGTACATCCACATCTCTGACTCTCAACTGATGGTACCTTGATCTCTAATCAATCTTAGAGAATACTATTGATCCCTTCAACTGATCAAAGAGATCATCTATCCAAGGTAATGGATATGTGTTATTGATGGTCACCTTATTCAACTACCAGTAATCAGTACACAATCTCAAGGTGTCATCCTTCTTCTTGATAAACAAAACAAGCCCTCCCCATGGGGACACTCTAGGATAGATAAACCCTTTATGCAACAACTCCTGAAACTGCACCTTCAACTCTCTCAAGCTGTAGGTGCCATACAATAAGGAGTAATAGAGATGGGAGTGGTACCAGGCAACAAATTGATACCAAACTCAACCTCTCTCTCAGGGGGTATCCTTGGAAACTCCTCAGGAAAAACATCTGGAAACTCGGCAACTGTGGGTATACTATGAAGCTAGGACCCCACTATCTAGTATCTACATCATGAGCAAGATAATCCTCACATCCCTTCTGAATCACCCTCCTCGTAGAAATAGCTGAAACAAACATAGATGAAATTTGTCTCTGTTCACTAGATACAATCACATCTCTACCATCACGTGTTCTCAGGGTAACATGTTTCCTCTAATAGTCTACCGTAGCCCCATGCCTAGATAACCAATCCATGCCTAAAATCATATCATACTCCCTGAAAGGCATCTCAATCAGGTCACCGAGAAACTCCTCATCTTGAACCACAACTGGGCTATCTCGGTGCACCCTGCTAACCACAACATTGTACCCTAAAGGATTTATCACGAAAACATAAAATCCTAGGGACTCTAAATTCAAATAACTCACAGGCAATATGGATGCACTGATGTATGAATGAGTTGACCCAGTGTCTATCAATGCAAGAACTAAACTACTGAATAAAGAAAAAGTACCAGCAATAACGGTCAAAGCATCTAGCCACCTCTGCATCATATAGACCAGGTGCGATGGCCCTGCCTCATCTAGTCTACCTCTGGCTATAGAACCTCATCTCTAATCAGCATAGATCTATCACCTCTACCAAAACCTTTGCCACCACGACCCCCTTTGACACTGGGTCGAGAAACTGCAGTATTTGTTTGTCTATCCTCAGGTGGCTCTAGATAATGTTTGATAAAATGGTCTAGTAACCCACATCTAAAACATGCTACTGGTGCACTAATCCTCCAGCAGACACCTCTGTGTGCTCTACCATAATGAACACAGGTAGGTGAAGCAGGCCTCTGAGCCACTAGGGTTGGAGCACTAGCCATTGAAACTACAGGTCTCTATCTTAGTCTCTACTGCTGTACAGACCTGCCAGACTACCCTTAGCTCCTACTAAACCTTTGAAATATCCTTCTTGGCTTCTCTTCACTTATTTAGACCTTGCCTCACTCTAGGGTCTTCTAGCTCGATTCTCCTCAACCCTAGTAGCTGGTTCAAGAACCTATGCTCTCTCAATAATCCTGGCAGCTGCAACCAACTGTGAAAAGTCCTAATACCAGGAGCCTGCTATAATGCACAAGATAGAGGGTCTCAGCCCCTCCTCAAGCCTCCGACATCGGTCAATCTCATTAGAAATGATCCCACCAGCATACTAACTTATCCAAGTAAACTCTATCTCATACTCTTATATTGTCCCTGTATCTTGCCTCAAACTCAGAAACTCGATCTTCTTCGCATCCATTTATTTGCTTTGTTTGGACATTGCTTTGATTTTAATATAATGATGCTTTCTTTCAATTATTGTGTGCAATATGGATAATGTTGTTATATTTAAGAATTTTATAATATTAAGACCTGTAAAGGAGGCCGGTTCTAATGAACCGGGCATTGTGGGGGTACTGGGCCATTTCTCACCTTCCCCACACATACCCAACTTTTCGAACCCATTAGGGGGTTAGGGATTCCTTAGGAATCGAGTCTATAATATCCCGAGATATACCTTAAAAGTTTTGGAGGAGTTGTTGTATTTGGATTTAATGTATATGTGATGTATATGTATATGTCTAATTGTAATATCCCTAAGTGTGCCTAGAAGTTATGATAATATTGTTATAATTGATTTGAATGTGTAATTGATAAGTGGTATATTTGTATAGGGTTTGGTTGAATGGTAAAAGTATTTGAGAGAAATGAATATGTGTATTTGCAAAGGAAAGAATTGTATAGAGAGAGATAGTGTATATATAGGGTATCGGGGTGTTACAATTGTTTTGGTATCAGAGCCAGGTTCGAGATTCTCGGCCTAAGTAAAATGAAAAAGAAAAAGTTTTGAAACGCTTAAAATGAATTAAAAAGAAGAGTTTTGAAAATGAAATTTGTAATACATGCATATGCATTCACACCTAGGTTGGTCTCGGAGGTGGCATTATATGATTTGTAGTATATCTATGTTATATGAAATGGATGTTAATGTGTGAATGATGTTTTACATGAAAATAAAATTAGAAAATGAAATGATATGAATTTATATAAGTCTAATTGATAATTAAAAATGGAAATTTATGCTAGTAAAGGAAAGTGTTGAATGTGTTGAAGTATAAAGAAATGAAACGGAAAATAAAGCTGAAAATGAGATGGAAACAAAATTAAGATTAGAATATGTACTCTCTCTTCTACACTTTGAATCTCTTTATAATAAGGTTGTGTTGGGTTAGTTAGATGGAGGAAATATTGCTGGATTGATAATATTGAAAGATATGTTATTGAAATGAAAAGAGTATGGTGGGATATGGAATGAGTTGATGAGTATAGATAAAGTGTGACTATTTAAAGTTTAGGATATATATATAAAGTTAAGGTTTTGTTTAAAAATAAAAAAATAAAATAATATTGGTTAAGTAAGAATATCAATTGGTATTGTTGTTATAATGCAAACATTGTGAATTCAAGGTTAGAAATGTGAGATGCTTGGATATTGTGAAAGCTCATGGTAATGGTAATAATATATGATATTTGAGATTTTTCGAAATGAGCTTAATAATTGGGGAAGAAATATGTGTTGATATTGCTTTGTGATATATAGATATATATATATATCCGAGATGTTTTTAAAGTTGATTTTAAGAAAAGATGAGTTTGGTAAATTGAAGTTTAAGCAAAGTAGTAAGTTGAAAAGTTAAAGTCCTACTAGAATTTGATAAAGATTGATTGGATATTGATGGTTTAATGTATATTCAATACCTGAGCCAGGTGAAATGATTAATATTGCACATGAAAGTATTATGACTTAAGTAATGTGATTGATGGTATGAGAATTTGTTTTGAAGTAAAAAGAGAAATAGATAAGCAAATGAAAAGGAGCTATTTTAAGTCATTTTATTGCAAAAAAAAAGAGCATATAATTAAGTGTATAGGAGCTATTGGGCTCAATGTGTATATTATTGGGTGTAATGTACATATGTATAAATATATGGGTAATATATATATATACGTTGAATGGTAAACAAACGGATATAAAGATGATATATTAAATGCATTTCAAAATAAAGGTGAGAGAGATGTCACCTTGGTAAGGTGACTAAGAATTTGTGAAGTATTACTATGGTTAGGATATATATATGTGTGGAATTGATAAATAACTTAAGCCATGTCAAAAAGGGATAAAAATGATGTTGTGCAATGAGAAGAAATAAATGTAAAATACTTGAGTTGTCTTGGAAAAACAGTCCCGGATTGGATGCCACGGCCGTGGTAAGTGAGGGCCACGACCGTGGGGTTACAAACATGACTGTGTCTTTATGCATTTTGGTAGCACAGAAGAGTTTTCTATGCCACGACCGTGGCTCTTGAAGGCCACGACCGTGGGGACTTAAATGTTGATATGACCTGTAATTTGTGATCTAAAGGCTTAAAAATGAGACTAATATATGAATGTATTATATGTTGTGATGTGCATAAGGTGAGTTTGTTGAGGCATCAATGTCATTGAGTAATGAATTGCATATGAAATGAGAAATGTAATGAAATGATTATAACACTTGAGCAATTACATAAAATGAATATGGTTTGAGAAGCTATGAATAGTAAGTACAAAACCCTATTTGATTTCATATATTCATATGACTTTGAACCTTAAACCATTTGATTATAAATGTGTTAAGAAATCTATTATATCATTGATACCTATGAATAATGCTATATGTGTATAATGTAAATTGCTATGAATATATCAATAAGAGTATATGAAATGTGAGAGCATTCAATAATGTATATGCTATGATGATGAAATGAGAATTTATTTGGGAAATATTGGACAGTAATATGGTTATAGGTTTAAAGTAAGTGTATGAGGAAATGTTTTATGTATACAGGTATAGAAAGAGATTGTAATGGAAGAAGAAAGTATAATGTATGAAATTTCGAGAAGAGATAAATTGGAAATAGAGTAATGAACGAACTTGGGTAAAAATTGTATATGATCAAATGTTGTGCATAGGAGATGTTAAAGATAACATATTTGAATATGAATTAGGCTATTAATGATCAAGTAATCAAGAACAAAGTGTTTTGAAGTGAAGTTGGAATGTGCTAAATCTTGATGTAGCCAAAGTTTGGAGAATGGATATATAATCCTTGTGATCCAACTTAGCAGTGTAATTGAAAAGTTTGGAAACATAATAATTAAGGAATAGTATTGATCTATAAGTTACAAATGTGACCATTAAGCTCTTATGGCCATATGATTTGTTTAATGTGTGTGGTCGGTTAGCTTTGTTATCCACAGAATTTGGATTGAAATGATTTGATTGTAGCACAATTTTGGTAAAACAGACAATTATGTTTCTAGTATCATGGTTGAAAGTTATGATTGGTAAATGTGTATCTTATAACTTTTCTGTTAACAATTTGGTTATAATTTTGAAAAGTAAAGAAAGGAAAGAGAATTGTGATAATATTTTGAGTTATGAATAATGTAATAAAAAGGCAATTATTGTAATTATAGTAATGTTATAAAAAGGTGAAGAGATGATAAATGGGAAAAAGTGTAATTTGTGATTGAAAGTTATATTGAATATGTTTATGGTATGAGTTGAATAAGTGGATGGTTATAAAGTTTAAATGAGTGAATTATGAGTAATAAATATGGTACGAGATAATCTTGCGAATTTGGTGGAAATTGTACTAAGATAATAGAAGATAAATTATGTGTATATTGAAAGATAATTGGAAGTGATTTGTTATTAATGATCATAGTTTCAAAAAGTTGAATATGGAGTTAAAGGAATTAGAAGGTGGAAATAAGTTGGATCTAATGGAATTAAGTTATATATATTGTGAAATCCAATGATAAATTTAAATAAGTTAATTGTTGGTTTGAATCAAACCAGATTGAATGTGGTATATTGTGACAAATTGATCGAATGATCTAGATTTCACCAAGGTGGTGAATCAATGATTTTTTTTAGTGTAAATTAAGAGAATAGTTATAAAGAGATGAAGTGGTAAAGTATTTGAATGTAATAATGGGACGAAGATGATTGGATTCTTGTACATAGATAAGGTATTTGGGATTGTAATGAGTTATTTTGAATAGTGGATAAAATGTAATAAGATATATATATTATGACAAGTTATGGAATTGAAAAAGATGATTGATTCTAGGAGGAAGAATACACATTATGTGATTGGATGAAACCAGAATATAAGAATACTATTCATAATATATGAAGATTTAAGATGGCGTATTGTTAAGAAGGGAGTGTTATTGAACTGGTTAATTTCGAGGACGAAATTATTTAAGGGGGAGAGAATTGTAATATCCCGAGATATACCTTAAAAGTTTTGGAGGAGTTGTTGTATTTGGATTTAATGTATATGTGATGTATATGTATATGTCTAATTGTAATATCCCTAAGTGTGCCTAGAAGTTATGATAATATTGTTATAATTGATTTGAATGTGTAATTGATAAGTGGTATAGTTGTATAGGGTTTGGTTGAATGGTAAAAGTATTTGAGAGAAATGAATATGTGTATTTGCAAAGGAAAGAATTGTATAGAGAGAGATAGTGTATATATAGGGTATCGGGGTGTTACAGAGTCATCCAACCCTTTATTTTTTCCCGGCCCGTCCGGGTGGCGACTCTGTTTTCTCCGAACTTAGGTCCGTGTTCTCTAAGTCTCCGAGCCTAAACAGTGCCGAAGTCACAAGAACCATTCCACCGGGAGTGGGGGCAAAAATCCCCGCTCACAGTGGCGGCTCCACTGGGATAAGAGAAGTTGATTCCGTTGGTCTTTATATTATTCTATTTTTTCTTATAATGATATTATCCATTGCATCATATTAGATTGCATCGCGTGCGTGAGTTAGGATGCCCGTGTTATGTTATGTGAGGGATGCCATACTTTCACTCAAGGTATGGAGATCGAGCATGGCATAACCACTCATAGCCTCATACCATTTGGTATATACTTGCTATGGGAATCTAAGCCTTTTAACCCAAAGACTAAAGCTCATGTAATTGGCCTAGTTACTTTCCTTAGGTTTTTACCCCAAATGCATGTTGTTTGACTATGGTTAATTTATCTTGGCTTAAATCATGGCTTATTTGGTTTGTTCTTTTTCTAATATGACCTAAGCATATTGTAAGCTCAAAATAAATTTTTCTTTAAAGTCCAAAAGACCAAAGCTATTTTCAAGACTTTTCAAGATCACCTTTGGACATAAAACATTTCTAAAAGCAAATCAAAAATTCTTTTGCTCATGGCCCAAATAATAAGCCCAAAATCCATTTTTTCTAAGATCTTTTTACAATGGGCTTAGAAACAAAATTATTTTTATCCAACCTTTTCTTACAAAGAGCTTGCAAATTATTTAGGTCAATTACGAAATACCAAAAATCAATTGTGGGCCTAGTTTATACTAAGAATAAATTAACCATGGGCTTGTTTTTGGCATGGATCATTAGTTACCTTTTTCAAGTGAGAAATCTATTTATGATAAACCTCTTAATTTAGTTTTTATCCAATATAGCATAAAAGCTACTTTAGTTGGTTGGATGGATTAAAACCTAATTAATGGGAATTATCATGGATGGATTTCCATTTTCAAAAATATAACTATTGGTTGAAACGTCCGAGGGAATTATTTGAAAATAAGATATCCTATGTTGGTATTTTGTTGACCATATACCTAGGAAAAGAGACTTGCCATTCGTGTGTGGATGTTATAAGGTTGGAACGAACATCCTATTCATCCTTGTTTGTCTATTGTTTATGCATACATGCATACATGCATACATTTGCATCTCATATCATTGATCCTCTCTGGCTCACGTCCCTGGATTATGAAAGTTCAAAAGCTTATGACAATCTAATCTCCGCCGGAGATGAAGTATCTAGCAATGACTCAATCACTTGCTCACTAAAAACAATGGAGCCCAAAAAAATTCAAAGAATGGTGGATGATGCCCTCAATGCCAAGATGAAAGAAATAAAAGAGGCCATAGCTGAGACCATGAAGAACCAATTGACTGCAATCTTAGAAAATCAGACTGAGACATCTGATGCTGAGAAGATGATTGCTGATTTAAAAAAGAAATTTGAGAAGAAACTAAAAACCGAAGAAATGTCCGAAGTTGACAAATTATTTCAGCTACATGAAGAAGTTCCATACAAATTCAAGATGCCATCCTTTGCTAAATACAATGGTACTAGAAATCCTCATCTCCATGTGAAGCAGTATATCACTGCTATGCAATCTGCCCGAGCTACTATGGCTCAAACTCTAAGGTACTTCATGCTCTCATTGGATCCTGCTGTCCAAAATTGGTTCAATACCTTAGATGATGGAACACAAAAGAATTGGGATTTGCTATACAGGGCTTTCATCCAGCAATATGGGTATAATATCGAGTTGGAAGTTACCTTAATGGAAGTTGAGTCCATTAGGCAACGGCCAAATGAGAATTTTGTGGACTATGTGAAACGATGGAGAAATAAAGCTGCTTTGCTCAAGAAAAGGCCCGATGAATCCGATCAAATAAGGATGATCGTGAGAGGCGTTCTGCCCAATCTCCGTGGAAGGATGTCTCACACCCTTATAAGGGATTTCAAAGATCTTCTCCAAGCTGGTCTACAAATTGAACAGTGGGAAAGGGAGAAGAATCACTTTTCAATAAAAAGGAATGAGAAAGGGAACTACCAGTCGGACAATGAAAGCACACAAAAGGAAGTTGATGTTAATATCACTAGTCAAGGAGGAATGAGACAGTTTTCAGAATTAGGGAAGCCACTGTCTTGGGTTCTCAATAAGCTATAAAAGAAGGGATTGTTACAACCCTTGACTCCTCATCCTTTACCTAATCCTCTTCACCTAACTTTGATACTAATGCATTTTGCCAATTCCATCAAAGGCCTGGATACGAAACGGACAATTGTATGAAGTTGAGGCATGAGATCCAGAATTTAATTGATAATGGCAAGTTACCTAATCCAGATAAGCCCAATACCAAAGGTAATCCATTTCCAAGGTTCAACAGGGTACTACCACCAGCAGCCTTCATAGTGGTAAAAGGATTGGAAGAAGATTTTGTTTTATCATCCTTCCAAGATGGGGATATTGGAGATGTGAAAGGCAAAGAGGCTTAACTCAACAAACTTTCCTTAGCTTGAATGTTGCTTTTCAATTTTTCTTTCTTTAATATTTAATTGGAATATTCTTATTTTTCAAATTATGTTCGTTTGAATAAATTACTTTTATCAAAAATTTTATTGTCTTTGTTCATTTTGGTGCACAACCAATGAGGAATCTGGCTTGATAATTTATAAATTAATGTGTCTAGGCATTATGACTTGAATGACTTTACTAGATGAGGGAATTGCTCTATAGCATTGAGTTGTGTATGCTTACTTTGAGAGGGCTCCTGCATAATTACCTTTGTCTAGGTCCTAGTCAGTCTTAGAATATGCTTTGACAAACTTTTGAAGTGAAATTGAACTCTGCTTATTTAAGGGAGAGATGATCTAGGCATTGTTTAAAGAGCCAACAACTAGTATCCACCCTATTAAATATCAATCCCTAGTTGTCCCTTTGAGCCTTCATAAAATTTTAACTTTCTTTTCATTGGCTTAAAAACCCCAATAACCTACCTTGAGTTGTTGTGATACTTTTGACAAGTCTTATGATCACTAAGATGAAGAGGCAAGAAGATCAAAGAAAGCAATGATTAGTCAAGATCATGAGGATAATTGAAGTTCTCAAGACCATGAAGATAGTTGAAGTTCTCAAGACCATAAAGATAGTTGAAGTTCTCAAGACCATAAGGGTAGTTGATGTTTTTAAGACCATAAGGGTAGTTGATGTTTTTAAGACCATAAGGGTAGTTGAAGTTTTTCTAATATCTCCAATATATCAAGACAACATCAGAGTAACAAATGATTTATCCCTATTAAAGAAGATCTATGTTACTCCACTCATCCATTATTAGAAGCCCAAGTCGGTACAAACAAGACAACTCTGTTTGAGCTAGGACCAAAAAAAAAAGGAAAAGAAATAAAAAGAAGAAGAAGAAAAAAAAAAGAAAAGGAAAAGGGAAAAGAAAAAAAAGATAAAAGATAAAACCTAGAAAGGCGGTTCAAAAAGCTAACTGAGTTCTCTTTTACCTAAGACAACAAAAGGCTTCTATTTGGTTTATAAGGACGGATTGACTTGAATTGGTCCAACCCAACCAAAGATTCTATCAAAATCAAAGGAAAAGGAGAAAGACCATCCAGTTCTTGAAAGTTTTGTACCTGATAGTCCTACAAGAAAGAAGGACAAAATGATAAAAGAAAGGGAAGAGTAGGGAAGAGAAAGAAAAGGGAAGAGTAAGAAAATTAAGGAGGAAAGAAAAGGGAAAAGAAGGAAAGAAACGAATTTGGGTCTTAAACTTTTTGCAAGGGCAAAGACTGTCCTTATCAAGATCCAGATTAATGCAAAGAAGATAGAAAGAATTTAGAGACTAGCAAGATCACTCCCAACTGCCTAAAGTTCCAATAAGAAATTTATAGTGTGAGGGTTTGTCCATTGTGTCACATCAGCTCCTATCTCAAAATGGCCTTCATTTAACCCATGTCCCTTATAGACCCCATTTCAAGCCTATCAAAGACCTGTTGATCTCTCTTGATAGGGAGAGTCTATTAGTGGAGATAGTTTGGATAAGCATGCATATGAGTAGACAATATTTAAACTCAAATTAGACCTTTGTGAAAGTAATGTGTATGTGCCTATCTGAAGTGCAACAATTCTTGCTTAAATAGAATTGATTCCCTAGTTTAGTACGGTAACTAGGGTTGTCATGTTATAGATATGTTAATTTGGAAAAATCAAGTCCTAAGGTACATTGACATTAATTTGGAAAAGCCAACATTTAATTTCAAAATCAAAATTCAAAAAAAAGGAAAGGAAAAAAAGTGTTTTGTCATACAAAGCCTTCGAGCTAAGGGAAGTATGTTGAATTGATTATTTGCAAGGTCATGAAGAAGCTATCAATTGACATGCTGGGACATAGTTTGAAAAGGATATATCCCTGACTCTGCTGCTTCCACCACTCATGTTTTCAACATCTTGAAGATAAAAGCCACAAATGCAAAGCTTTCGATCATTCCAATGCAAGACTTGAACAAGCGTCAAAAGGGAAGCAATGAGAACACTTCTGCTGATCACCCTGATCTGTGAGTTAATGGAATGACTGTAAGTATCATTCATGCATATCATGCATACATGAGCATATCACATCACACTTTCTTGTGTTGTGTTGTCTATTCCTTGGCAAAATGAACAGTAAACACCTTGCGAAGTAAAGAATCAAAAGAAGATATCAAATCAGGGGGGCATAGAAAGCCCATTACTTGAGAAAGCTCCAGTAATCTTGCAAAGAGAAGAAATACATGCTTGTGCGAAGAACAAGACAACAACAACATCAATAAGAGTCCGCATAGAAAAATCATGGGTTTGAGCCTACACAGGGGGCAAAGTTTCTCCTTTTCAATTTTTTGAGTTTATATATAAAATGTTTTCAAACTCACTTACAAATATTTTGCCACACAGGAGGAAAAGGAGAGGATATGAAGGCTAGCTAAAAAGGGCTGAATGTTTTGCAGAAGTGTAAAGGAAGAACAAAAAAGAATGGAATAAAAAAAGAAAATTAGAATTCTCAAAAGAATGAAGATGCAAAAGACAAAAGATCAGTCTAGCTAAAAGAGCTGAAGCCAAGGAAAAAACCTGATTTAAAGGATGAAGATCCAATTTCAAGGGTGAAGACCCGATCTCAAAGAAGGAAGATCCATTTTCAAAGGTGAAGAACCACAATGCATAGAATGACCGAAGCAGTCAAACTTCTCAACTGATAAAAGGTTAGTCAAAATCATTCTCGGGTCCAAGTACCCAAATCAAATCAATCCTGCGTCCAAGTACCAAAATTCAATCCAATCTCAGGTCTAAGTATCCAAATCAATTCAAGCTCGGGTCCAAGTACCCAATCTCGGGTCCAAGCACCCATTCCTGGGTCCAAGTACCCAAATCAATTCAAGCTCGGGTCCAATTACCCAATCTCAAGGACCAAGCACCCATTTTTGGGTCCAAGTACCTAAATCAAATTTAATCCAATCTATGGTCCAAGTACCCAATCTCGGGTCCAAGTACCCAATTCAAATCAATTTCGAGTCCAAGTACCCAAATTAAATCTAATCTCGGGTCCAAGCACCCAATCTCGGGTCCAAGCACCCAATCTCGGGTCCAAGTACCCAAATCAATTCAAGCTCGAGTCCAAGTAACTAATCTCGGGTCCAAGCACCTATTCTCGGGTCCAAGTACCAAAATTCAATTCAAGCTCGAGTCCAAGTACCCAATCTCGGGTTCAAGCACCCATTTTCGGGTCAAAGTACCCAAATCCAATTCAAGCTCGGGTATAAGTACCCAATCCTGGGTCTAAGCACCCAAATTCAATCCAATCTCGGGTCCAAGTACCGAAATCCAATTCAAGCTCGGGTCCAAGTACCCAAATCAAATCAATCTCGGGTCCAAGTACCCAAATTCAATCAAATCTCGGGTCCAAGTACCCAAATCAAATCAGTCTCGAGTCCAAGTACCCAATCTCGGGTCCAAGTACCCAAATCAAATTCAATCTCGGGTTCAAGTACCAAATCTCGGGTCCAAGTACCCAAATCAAATTCAAGCTCGGGTCCAAGTACCCAATCTCTGGTACAAGTACCCAAATCAAGTCCAGAACTAGAACTGGGTCCAAAACCCAAAACAAATTTAAATAATCATCTCATCAAAAATTAAGTCTTATTGCTTTTCACTCTCCTTCACTAAAGTTTCAGATCATTCAAGCAGGGGGCAAACTGTAGACCCTTAATTTTTGACCCGGTCTGGTCCAATATATTTTAATTAGTCCAAAATAATTTTTGTGTTGTCCGATATATTTTAGTTAGTCCAAAATAATTTTTATGGTATCTTTATTAATTTTACTATTTATTTTAGTAAAAAATGGTGAAATGAATAAAAATTCAAAAATAATAAAAAATAACAAAAAAAATCGGCGACGAAAAAATACTCGCCGAAAGTCAGCACGGCCCCGTAGGCATTTCGCGGCAGCTTTTTTGCCAACGCAGTTTTTTCGCAGCAGTTTTTTTCACCAGCAAAATTTTTCCGACGTAAATTTTTCGAAACCTAATGCAATTAGGTTTTGGTTTCCTTTTCTTATTAAATATTGTATGTCGTAAATAATTAGAATTACCCATAGAATTCTTCTATAAATATGGACTAAACAACACAAAAAAAGGGGGGAGGAAATAAGGAAGAAAATTGGACAGAAACTTGAACAAAAGTGGAAACCAAATCTGTGAAGGAAAACCTTGAATGAAACTGATTTTTTGAGAGAGCCAAAAAACAATTCAAGCAATTCAAAGGCAAAAAGGCTTGTCTTTGACCTTGTTCATCCAAGAAGCAATTTTTGGGATGTAATTCGCAAATCAAGGTTTCAGCTCTTAAATTATTTTTGTTTTTTTTTTCACAGTAGCTAAATTATCAAATTGTGTCTTTTAATTCAAAAACCTTAAAACCTCAATTCACTTTTTCTAAAGTTTAAAAATCTTAAACCGTTGCTTTATTTTCCTAAAAGTTTAAAGATATTAGTTTTATTTCTTCAAAACCACAAAACCAAAATTTGTTTTCCAAATTTTCAAAACTCTAAATTGTATTCTATTTCCTTCCTAAAGACTTAAAAACATCTTTTTTACTTTTATAAATTTTAAATCGTGTTGTTTATCTTCATAAAGCTTCATAAAATTATCAATTGTTTTTTTTCAAATCCTAAAATAAAATTCATTACTCGAAACCCTAAAATCAAAAATTCTAAAACCCTAATTCAACTCCAAAACCTAAAATAGGGAGCCCTAACCTCCTTAAAACCTTAAACCTTAATTTTTTCTAAACCCTTATCCTTTAAAACTTTAAAAAACCATATAAACACAAATATTTAATTTTACACAGTAAGCTTGAAACCATAATTTGATGAGTAACCATAAACCACAAATCAAAAGTATTTTGAAGAGCCCAAATCCTAGTTTCATGATTTTACCATCCAAATATTAATTTAGTTAATCAAAGAGCTTTATCAACCTTTTAAAACATAAAACCTTGATCTATTTTAATTCATTTAAAAACTCACAGTAGCTATAATTTAGATTTTTATTTGCTTTATTCAATTTTATATTTGATATGCTTTGATTTATTTTATATGCCTTAATTTATTTAAGTTCAATGCTTGGTTTATTTTATTTATCATGGATGGATGTTTACTTTCTATTGATATTTAATAACTTTGATGAATGATTCATTTATTTTGAATAGTTATTTACTTTATCTATTTATTTATGTTTCCAAATGTTGTAAGAGGTATGTTTCCACTTGGTGGGCACCTCATTAGTTAAATATCATGTAATTTAAATTGCTTTTCTATTTTAGAACCAATGTAAAGGAAATGTTTCTACCTTTCGGTGGGTGTCCTATTTAGGCATGAGATGTAAGGACATGTTTCCATCCTTGGATGGGTGTCCATTTATTTGCTTTGTTTGGACATTGCTTTGATTTTAATATAATGATGCTTTCTTTCAATTATTGTGTGCAATATGGATAATGTTGTTATATTTAAGAATTTTATAATATTAAGACCTGTAAAGGAGGTCGGTTCCAATGAACCGGGCATTGTGGGGGTGCTGGGCCATTTCTCACCTTTTCCACACATACCCAACTTTCCGAACCCATTAGGGGGTTGGGGATTCCTTAGGAATCGAGTCATCCACCCCTTTCTATTTTTCAGGCCCGTCCGGGTGGCAACTCCATTTTCTCCAGACTTAGGTTCGTGTTCTCTAAGGCTCAGAGCCTAAACAGTGCCGAAGTCGCATGAACCATTCCACCGGGGGCAAAAATTCTCGCTCACTGTATCACTTATTGCCATGTGTAGCCAAAATCTTCCACAACTCACCGATTTGGTGAGGCGGCACCGTAATATGAATTTTTCTAATTTTGACCTTCCATAACTCTATAAATAGGCCTCAAAGCTTCATTTTTCTACACATCTTCCAACCAAGCAATACCAATTTGCTAGTTGGCTGTTCTTCTCTTCTTCCTTTCATAAAAAAGGACAATGTTCTTTTTTTCCTTAGTAATAACCGCCTAAAGCTTATTTCCTTAACAAACATGGGTGTTGGTTCATTTGGTTTTGCAATTTCTTTAAACTGTTCTAAATACAATTTCTTCTTTAGTAACCTGCAAGCCCTAGCCAAGATGGAATTATGATCCAGTCATACTCTCAAGCCAACACTAGTCAAGAATTTAAGAAAGAAGGTAAAACCTTAAAAGTTTCTCCTTTTTCTTCTTTTTCTTCCATTCTTCTTCAAGGTCTATCTTTTAATTAATTATTAATTTTCAATCTCTTTCAAATTAAGTTGGAATGTGAACTTTATTTTTCAAATCAATCTTCTTCAAAACAAACTTAGAATATGAACTTAATTTTTCAAATCAATATTTTTCAAAACTAAGTTGGAATACGAACTTATTTTTTCAAGTGAATCATTTTCAAAATAAAGTTGGAATATGAACATAATTTTTCAATCTTTTTCAAATTAAGTAAGAATAAGAACTTAATTTTTTCAAATCAATATATGAGCAGTGATTTTTGCCCCCACTTAATGTTGAATGATTCTTATTACTTCAGCACTTTTAGGCTTTGAGACTTAAATAACACATGCCTAAACTTGGAAAATTGGAGTCGTCACTCTGATGGGCTGAGAAGAAAATTAAAGGGATGGATGACTCGATTCCTAAGAAATCCCTAATCCCTAATAGGTTTGAAAAGTTGGGCATGTATGGGAAAGATGAGAAGTGGCCCAGCGCTACCATAATGCCCAATTCATTAGAACCTACCTCCTTTTCATATCTAAATATTATTAAATTTTTATTTTATTATGATACCATTCATACTACAAGTAATTATTGAAATAAACAAACATCATATTATTAATCCACAAATTAAATAAAATGGGCATCTATAGAAGATGGAAACATGCCCTTGCAACTATCTAATGCCCATAAAAATAGGCACTCCCATGATGTGAAAATGTGCCCATACAAATATCCCCAAAATCAATTAAATTACACAAACTAAACAACTTAACAAAATAAGGCACCCACAGGTAGAAATATGCCTTTTACATCCTTAAAATCTAAATAATAAAATAAACACAATAGAATTAAACAATTGGCATATATAATTAATCACCACATACATAGTCATTACACAAAAAAATACTAAATCTAAATTAAAGAAATTAGTGTTTTATGATCAAATTAAGGTTTTAATTGCAAATTAGGGTTAAATTTTAAAATTGGGATTTTATCATAAAATTAGGGTTCTATCATTAAAATTAGTGTTTTGATATCAAATTAGGGGTTTTTTCATGAAGTTAGAGTTTTAGATTACAAAACTAGGGTGAAAACATGCAATTAGGGTTTCAGATTACAAAGCTAAGACTAAAATTTGCAATTAGGGTTTTGGATTACAAAACTAAGATTAAAATATGCAATTAGGTTTTGAATTGCAAAACTAAGATGCAATTAAGGTTCCTATTTAATCATGGTTTTATCTGAGGCATGTCGAATTAAAATAATTTGAAATCATGATAAACCATGACATACCGAATTCGAGCTAAAACATGACCATATAGAACTAAAAACATCTTAATTCGACATGGACTAATGTCCATATCGAACTGGGCAAATCCCAATTTGATATTGGTGTCCATATTAACTAGGTTTGACCTAGTTCGATATGGACCATCCATATCGAACCAGACATGCGTAATTTGACATGCATGATCCATTATTGAACCAAAATGAATTCTAGGCTATTTTTTAGGTTTTAAAACTTGCTTTTGGACTGTTTCAAAGTTCTAAAAGCTAAACCCAACTCATTTGGGCATTATAAAAAGTGGACCAATAAAGATAAATGCTTAAAATAGGTTTAAGCCATTAAGAATGGACCGATAAGAACTTAGGTTATCTTTAATTAGGACCAAACTAGCGTCAAGACAAAATCATAAGTCTATAATTTGCCCCATGCTTGAATAATCTTGAATTTATTCAGAGAGTGAAAAGTAACATGAGTTTGTGCTAATTTTGGACACAAATGAGTTCTGGACCCGAGGTGGATTTGGCTTGGGTTGTGGATCCAAAAAATGATTTGGGTTTTGGACCCGATCTGGTTTGGGTTCTAGACTTGGATTGAGTTTTGGACTAAAAAATTATTTGGGTTCTAGACCTGAGCTGGTTTGGGTTCTGGACCTGGATTGATTTGGGTTCTGGATGAAGATATGTTTGGGTTCTGGACCCAGATTGAGTTCTAGATTAGAAATGATTTGGGTTCTGGACCCTAGCTGGATTTTAGGTTCTTAACCCCATATTGAATTTGGATTTGGGTACTTGACCCGATACTGGATTAGGGTACTCGACCAAAACTAGATTAGGAAACTCAATCCAAGACCTAAAATTGAATTAGGGTACTTGACCCAAAACTGGATTAGGGTGCTTGACCCAAGACTAGATTAGGGTTCTCGACCAGAAACTGGTTTAGGATGCTTGAGCCGAAGCTGGAATAGGGTACTTGACCCAAAACTTTATTAGGGTGCTCGACCCAAAATTAGATTAGGGTTATTGACCCGAGACTTAAGCTCTTCTAGCTTGATCGTCCCTTTGCCATTTGAGAATTCTGGCTTTCTTCTAGCCAATTAGATCCATTCTTTAATGGACTCTATTGACGTTCTATCTTCAAAGAGTTTTGTCTTTATTCTAGCCAGTTGTTCCATTTTTTAATGGATTGACTTTAGTTCTTCTAACTGGACTAACCTTTCATCATTTGTATCTTCCTTCTTTTAGGTTCTTACTTTCTTCTTTATTCTTCCTATTGTAAAAAATTTGGCTACTTTTTAGCTACTAGCTCTCATTGTAATATCCCAAATTTTTGAAAATCATAATTTTTGGAAATTTAATAAAATAAATTATAAGTTAATTAGATAAATTAAATAAATAATTTAAAAAAAAGAAAAGATTTTTAGTGAAAAAAGTAAAATATATATGTGATATATATGTAAATACATATAACATATATAAATTAATTTTTAAAAGTCATGTATTTTAATAATTCAAAACCAAAATATAATGTTAAGGGAAGATGATATTTTGGGTTTTAATTAAATAATAATATATATAATTGGTTAAGATTAAAATTGGGAAATATATGGTCAAAAGTAAAAGTGGATGGTGAGAGAGTAATTAATTGTTCTTCATATTCTTCTTATTTCATGAAAGGCTTGAACCTTCATGTGTAAGGAGCTCAAGATTTTTCTTCTTCCAAGCTTAAGTAATTGAAGGATTTCAAGTGTTCAAAGGGAAGATTTGGTGATTTCTTCTTGTAGTGGTAAGTTTCTAACTTGTTTTTCCTGGATTTTCTTAAAGATGTGAAGTTGACTTGTTATGGTATTATGTTTTAATGGTTGGAATTGGTATGTATGAAGTTTTTTTGAGTAGTTAACCATGATTTTAAGGGTTGATTGAGGAAATGGTTAAGTTTGAGTTGAGTTTGGTGTAGAGAGAGAGAGTTAGGGTCATGTCACTTTTGAGTTGTGAATTTATGGTTTTATATTGTGTAATTTGCTTTTAATTGAGTTACTTGGCTGTGTAACCAAGTTTTTTAAAGTTAAATGATGGATTTGTTAGTGCTTGAATAGAGGTTCAAAGGGAAAAAAAGATTTTTCGAAGTGTGGAAAAGAATGATAACTTTGGATATGTGATTATTTTGTGTTGATATAAGAATTTTGGCCTGGCATGCCTAGTGACACAGCCATGTCATTAGGTGTGTTGACATTTTTACTTTTAGTATTAGTGACACATGCAGTGGCATGCCCATATCACTAAGCGTGTCAAGGCTTCTGTGATGCAATAGTAGTGACACGAGCAATGACACGCCCATGTCACTGAGCGTATCATAGCTAATGTGATACAATATGTTTGACACGGGCAGTGACACGACCATGTCACTGGGCGTGTCAAAGCATCTGCAAGGTGGACATAGGGCACAATCAATGACATAGCCATGTCGGTGAGCATGTCATTTGTAGATCTTGCCCAATATAGCTCTTTTCCTTATTTTTTCTTTATGGTTCTTATCTTTTTGTTGAGAGATAATTTATATGCCTTTAAGCATGAGACTAAGTGATTATTTATAATCACATTTGGTTTAGGCTTTGAGGAGATTTGATTTTTCCAACCTACGATTTGAAGGGTATCTTGGAAGAGAAGGTTACAAGTGGTATTAAGCTTGCTTTTGGTTGTAATTTGAGGTATGTACAAACTTTGAATAAATTAGTTATATTTGAATGACATATGTAATGTCACAGATGTATTGAAGATATTGTGGAAAGCCACTAATAATGGCTAAATTGAGTAAAAAGTGAAATATGTGCAATATGTGAAAATGATCCAAAGTGTTTGGGTATTATGGTTTGTTGTGTAAGCATTAAAGATATTGTGGAAAGCCATTGGTGATGGCTAGATTACATAAAATGTGATACAATGTAATGAAATATTGGGATATGAGAAATGATGAGTGGAAATAATATGACATTGATATAAATGGGAAAAATGAGAAAAGAGGCAATGTGCATAATGAATCATGAGAAAATGAGAAAGAGATTGATAATGACAAATATGAAATAATTGTACTTTATTTTAATCATTTGTGTATTTATTTTTAGTGTGATTTTATTGGCTTTTGATTGATTTTTCTTTTAATTTGTGTTTAAAGTTTGTTTGAAGTATTTGATCCAAGTTGAAGAACAAAACAATGAAGCTTTAATTCAATTTGATGGATTATTAAGGTGGAAAAACATGAGACATGACCAACACACTTCATGGGTTGGCCGTGTTCCTCATCCAAGGAAAGAGGTAGGAAAATTTGGCAGGGATAGACACACTCAAGAGACACGGCCAAGCCACTGGCCGTGTGACATGACACAGCCAAGGCCTTGGCCGTGGTTCACCAAAAGAACAAAATAAAGAAAAACAAAAGAAGCAAAGGCAGAAGTGAACACACCCATGAGACACTACACGGCCAAGCCATTGGCAGTGTCACATGACATGGCCAAGGGCTTGGCAGTGTCACATGACATGGCCAAGGGCTTGGCCGTGTCCCATCTAAAGAGCCAAGCAAGGATAGATGCAGTGGACAACACACTCAAGAGACACAGCCAAGCCACTGGTCATGTCACATGACATGGCCGAGGCCTTGGCCGTGTCTCACTTGGAAAAGGGAGAAGATATTGAGGCAGCGATGGACACGGTCACATGGCTTGACCATGTCCTTAAGAAAATGAGTGACACAGCCAAGTCACTCATGACTTGGACTTGTCTTGTGAAGATACTTTCAATCATTTTACACGAAATGGGGGACAAAATGGGGGACAACAAGTGCCATCTTTTAAAATGAAATAATAAAAGAAGAAAAAGGTTGCGTAGTTTATGGGATGAATATTTAAATAATGAAATAAGTGAGAGACAAAGTGGAGTGTGTGAGTTGGTAAGACATTCTTTCTGTCTTAAGAAATTAAAAAAGAATGAGAGAAGGGATACATATACACGTTGGAGGCTTCTTTGAAGGGGGATCTTGTTCTTAGTTCATCTTCTTGTTCTTAGTCTTGAGAGAGACCATGAACATCACCTTCATCTTCATCTTCCATTTCTTCCATAGACAAGATTCTTAATATTTTTAGAATAAAATTGGGTGAGCAAGCTCTTGTGAAGGTTATGGTTTGAAGAAAGCTTAATTGAGGAGTTGGAGGCTTGGGAGAGTTACCATTCCATCTTTCAAGAGGAGAGCCATTGATTAAAGAAGGCATGTTAGTTCTTCATCATATTCAAAGTGGAGCTAGGAGGAAGACTAGAAGTTCAACTCTTAGCATCTTCAAAGGGGCTTTTATATTCTCTCTTTTAATTCATTTCTAGATTGTTATTGTTTGTTAAGAACATTAATATTTCAATTTACAAAGTGTAATTTTATTTATATTGAGATGAATATTTATTTTAAATTGATGATGATGAGCTAAATTACTCATGCCTAGGGTTTGTAGTAGATTTGATTGAATGACCTGATTTGATATTTCCATTAATATACCTTGTTATTAGTTGATTGTATTCGATTGAATGTTAGGCTGATAGATTAGCTACCTATTGATCTATAGATATTCAATGAAGGACCGAGAGGTGAAATTTGATATTGTAATTATGCATTCATCTACCCTAAGAATGAATTAGAAATATAAGTTCTAGAGTTTATTAATTTGAAATTTCAAAATAATTCATTATTGTTAATTCATGAATGTAAAAACTAATGAATTAGTAATTACTAATTAAACTCAAGGAACAAATTAAAATACAAGGTCATTTTAATGGATAATTTGAGAATTAAGCTTTGATTAAGTTGATCTATAACCCTAGGCACCATTCCTAGAATTGTATTAATCTTGTACGACCATTACACATATTACTTTTAGATTTAAATTGTTTTTCATTACTTCAAACATCAAACTCTTGTTTTTAAATTTACTTGTCAATCAAACAATTGTAAAATAATTCCTTCTTTGTGAGATGACCTTAGGACGATCACTGTTTCTACAACTACCTCGTATACTTGCAAGTATCGCTCGTAGTAGTAATTAGTCGAGCGTAACATGTGCCTAGTATGTTATTCAATTTTTAGAGTTCTGTGTTTGGCATCATGCCTATGAGGTTATCCTCATTATTTGCCTTTGGTGCTAGTTTTTGAGCAATTATGATTTGCCTTCAAGCTAGACATTAGATTTCACTTGCCTTCGGGCTAGATGTTGCATCACTATGATTTGCCTTCGGGCTTGAAGTTGGGCATCACTTGCCTTTGGGCTAGACACTAGGTGTCAATATGGATAGAAACTCTAGGATTTGAATAACATATTAGATCCTTTGGGCCCATGCTTGTCTTTATTTTATATGAATTGTGAATTGTAAAATAATTGAGATATATGTTAAGATGAAATGATATTTTGAGATATGATATCCATATGCATTGTGCATTGACATTGCATTTGAACATTATTGTTATCAAAGTTTGTACCGCTAGGCTTTTGGCTTAGCGTGATTATAATTCATCACGCAGATAACAGGGTAATTCCAATAAAGCCAGAGAGTTCATCTAGACCGAGCTGGGTCTAGATTTGGGATCTTAAGTGTGAAGATGATTATTGGATATCATGATCAGAGACACACTGCCAACATGTACCTATTTTATATTATCATACATTTTGACTTTTGTATGTTGTATTATGTTTTGTGTATATATATTTTAAAGCATTTTGGATTTAATAATTGGAAAAGTAAGGGTTTTTATAAAAATTGGCTGTGACATTCTTGTACCGAATATGCTTATATTACATATGTTGGGTGTATGCATTGTATATATATAGGATATAAGGGTGTTACACTCATATCTTCTCTTTGCCCCCTATGTGGAAAAATAATGAAAGTGAGTGTGAAAATGTTTTGTGCAAGCATAAAATCGAGAATTGAAAAGAGGAATTTTTGCTGCCTATGTAGGCTCAACCAATGAATTTATACCCACATAGGCTCTGATTGATGCTTGCATTTTTTTTTTTTTTGGTTCTTTGCACAAGTATGCATCTCCATTTTTGCAAAGTGGCTGGATCTTTCTCAAGCGATGGTGTGAGCGGGGATTTTCGCCCCACTCCCGGTGGAATGGTTCTTGCGACTTCAGCACTGTTTAGGCTCGGGGCCTTAGAGAACACGGACCTAGGTTTGGAGAAAATGAAGTCGCCACCTGGATGGGCCGGGAAAAAGAAATGGGTGGATGACTCGATTCCTAAGGAATCCCCAACCCCCTAATGGGTTTGAAAAGTTGGGTACTTGTGGGGAAGGTGAGAAATGGCCCGGCACCCCCACAACGCCCGGTTCATTGGAACTAGCCTCCTTTACAGGTCTTAATATTATAAAATTCTTAAATATAACAATATTATCCATATTACACACAACAGTTGAAATAAAGCATCAATATATTGAAATCAAAACAATGTCCAAGCAAAACAAATAAATGGACACCCATCCAAATATGGAAACATGCCCTTACATAATCCATGCCTAAATAGGACACCCATCGAAAGGTAGAAACATGTCCTTTACATTGGTTCTAAAATAGAAAAGCAATTTAAATTACATGATATTTATCTAATGAGGTACCCACCAAGTGGAAACATACCCCTTACAACATTTGGAAATAAAAAATAAATCGATAAAAGATAAATAACCATTCATCATAAATAAATTATTCATCAAAGATATCAATCAAAATATAAAATAAACATCCATCTATGATAAATTAAATAAACCAATCATTGAAATTAAATAAACCAACAAAGCATTAAAAATAAATTAAAGCATATAATAGACTACATAATTAAATATAAAATTAAATAAAGCAAGTAAAGATTCAAACTAGGGCTACTGTTTCTATTTAAGATTCTTTATTTAATATGTTTAGGGTTTTGGAATTTATGGGTTTATGCTACTGTAAGTTTTAAAGGAATTGAAATGGATTAAAGTTTTATAATTTAAGAGGTTGATAAGGTTCTTTGATTTACCAAATTAGTGTTTGAGGAGAAAAATCATGAAATTAGGGTTTGGACACTTTAAAACATTAGGTTTATGATTATTAGCTACTAAATCGTTGTTTTTAGGCTTACTGTGTTTGAATTTTAATATTTAGATTTATAAGGTTTTAAGGTTTTAAAGTATTAGGATTTAGAAAAATTAGGGTTTAAGGTTTTAAGGGAATTAGGGTTTAAGAAAACTAGGGTTTAATGTAATATCCCAGAGTATACCTTAAAAGTTTTGGAATAATTATTGTTATATTTGGAATAAATGTATATGTTTAAATGGAAAGAGAAATGAGGTAAGGGAAGAGTGTATATGTTGTATATATAGTGATATATACAACATATACAAGTCAAAGAAATGGAAGTCAAAGAAGATTAATTTATTATTTTAAATTAATTAAATTAATTAAATGGAAAATTGAATTAGTGAGTGGATGAAGATATTTTATTATTTTAATATTTAATTGCTTGGTGGAGGTTTAAAGAGAAGAAGTGGTTGACTTTGCCATTTATTCAATTTTCTTCTTCTTCTTCTTTCTTTGTTGTTGGCCGGGTATCACAATAGCAAGAGAGGAAGAGAGTATTTGATTTTCCAAGCTTGAGATTGAAGGATGTTTCAAGTGATCAAGTTGGAAATCTAAGAAGTTTCATCATTTTTGGTAAGTTTCCACTTGATTTCTTAGTTTTCTTTTAAGTTGTATTTGAGTTTGATGGTTGAGTATTGATGGTATGAGTATGTTTGATTGTGGGGTGTAACACCCTGATACTCTATATAAGTACTATACATATACCTTGTATACATACAGTAAGTATATAAAGTATAAGGATGTCACTTTTTGTTACAATTTAAAAACCTTTAACTGAGTTCAAACCATATTTCATTAATGAAAAGAACATTTACAAAATCATTATACTTTTAATGATCTTACATATATATATAATAATCTTATCTTTATCAAAACTTCATTTATACATATGAATACATTCTTGTCAGAAATACAGCATAATTAAAATTATACATGTATGCATCACCCTCTAGTTGGTCTCGACAAACTCTTACTCTTCTCGTGGCATAGCAAAAGACTTCAGATCTACCATCTACTCACCTGCGCGATTACACATCCGCGCTAAGCTCGAGAGCTTAGTAGTACAAATATATAATATAAACATACATTACAGAAATAATAACATATAATGATATATCAATTCCATATACCATTAGTTGCATATCATGTTTTCCCTTTTTAATTACACTTTTCATATATCTCTACTAATCTCATATATTATATACATATATTGATATCATTAACACCAACCACAATTCCATCATTAATATTCACAATGAATATATCAATACACATATTACACATCCTACTTCATAACATTTCATGTCCTTATTTTATTCAATTAATTCATTATTCACAATTCACCAATCATGAATCACATTTCCAACAGAGGCAACCATAGATCTCATTATTCATTTATTTCATCATTTGTATATCACATTGAGAACAAAGACAGACTTGGGCCCAAAAGACACTAATATGTTATCCAAAGTTTAGACTTACTGCTTTTGTCTATAATTATAATCATCAAGCCCGTAGGCGATACATGTATCTCTATCCATGGATAGCGTAACAGACCCAGTCTCTTGGACCATCAACTAGGTTAAACTCAAGGAGATCCTCAACCCGGCTAGACTGTTACTAGTAACAGACCCAGTCTCTTGGACCTCAACCCGGATGACCCGAGGAAATCCTCAACCGGCTAGACTGTTATTTTTAATTCACATTTCACATTTATCATTTCACATTTTTCAACTGGAATCAGCTTACGACCCGGTCTTTTCACCTATCCAGAAATTCATTGGCATGCCGCCAAACCCAGAACTCTGAAGGTTGAATAACACATTAGACACATAATCATTTCATTTATATCTTTATACATTTCTTTCTCAATTCATTTCATTCTCATCATTATAGCCAACAATCATGGCTTCATATTTCATAATCATAATAGGCAACCATGCCTCAATAATCTCATTAACATCATTATAGCCAACAATCATGGCTCCATATCTCATCAAGTGAGTATATTTCATTAATTGCATTAAACATCATCATTTAGGCAAACATGCCCCACTTATTTCATTTAATAATCATAACCAATCACAATGGTTTTACATCTTATCATACCTCAACTCACATTAAAACAACTCATCAATAAAATATACATAATATATTTTGGATTCATCAATAGAGTATTTATCATAACAAATTGCATTGCACATACCTTTTTGAACGATCATCATATCTTTCACACTATACAAATCATAACATTAGTCACATTGTATTAGCAATATAGTAAATTACTTAACACATTTATAACTAAAAGTGTTAAGTCTCACCATCATGTAAAAGAATGCATTCATGTAAGTTTGTACTTACCTCTAGTGAACTCACACCAAATCTAAATTCCTTTTTCCAAGAATCCTCCAACACTTGGATTATGGCAATAAAATCTCTTCAAAACCTAATCCAAAGGTAATTATTCATATAAGAAAATAAGAATGATAACTAACTAGGGCCAACTCAACACATGACATGCTCACCAACACGGGCGTGTCCCTGATCGTGCCCTAAACCAACAATACAGAAGCTTTGACACGCTCAGTAACACGGGCGTGTCACTGGACGTGTCACTCATTCTGCCTTACAGAAACATTGACATGCCCAACAACAAGGGCGTGTTCATTGCCGTGTCAATTACTTTTTCTCACAGTAGCTATAACACGCTCAGTAACATGGCCGTGTTAATGGTCGTGTCACAAACGTCAAACTCAGTACTGATGACAATCCCAACCACACGGCAGTGTCACTGGCAGTGTCAGGCAAAAATCATGAATTTTGAACTCTCCTCCATGAAAACACAAACACTTCAAAATTCATACTTCATCACCCTTAATCAACATCTTGGTTATATTCATCAATTACCTATCAATTTAACACTTATATAGCTTCAATACATCTTAATAATAATCATTATATACATCACTATGAATCATCTACTCAAATCCCCAATTCATTTATACTAAACCCTTACTCAACAATTCAACAATTCATCATCATCCTCATAAATACCCCAAATTATCATCATCTAAATACCAATTCAACATATTTATATGCTTCAATCTTTCATTATCATCATCATCACACACCAACCATATCAAATCCAAACTCAAACAATAGGAATCAATGCAAGGAAATGAATACTTACTTGAATATTATGCCAAATCTTCAATATCCATCTTCAATTCTCTCAAAATCCCTATGGATTTGATGTGTATGAGGATAAAATTACATCTCTTCCTCTCTCTCTCTCTCTCTCTCTCTCTCTCTCTCTCTCTCTCTCTCTCTCTCTCTCTCTCTCTCTCGTGCAAGAAGAAGAAGAAGAAGAAAGAAGATCTTTTCTTCTCTTTCTCATACTTATCATATATATATATAATAATAAAATAAATATCACAAAAACTCTTCACCACAAAACCTTCCCTTTGACTTTCCTTTCTTCTTTTTCTTGTATTATTATTATTATTATATAAACTTACTTTTCCTACACCACTTTATACATTAGGCATATGTGATGTATATGTTGGTATATGCATATCTCTTATATATTGCTTTTTATATTTCACATATATTTTTCCAAATACCATACATACATATCATCCCTCATATACATATATCTCTTATAATATTTTCCTTACATATTTTACCAACATCTCTTCTCACAACTACTACTCCAATGTACTCCAAAATCGGGGTATTAAATTAACTCGTTGCTCTTCTTTTGATTTTTATTAAACATACACATTAAATCCATATACAACAATAATTATTCCAAACTTTTAGGGCGTATTTTGGGATATTACATGGTGTGTTTGAGAGTATTTGGTTTAATTGATTTTGATTTTGGGGTTGGATTAAAGAAAAGGAGTTAGGTTTGGTGTTGGAAGAGTAAGTGTTGTGTTTGAATTGTGTGTATGTGGTGGTTGTGAATTGGGGTTTGATGTATATATTGAGTTGTTTTAGTGTTTTTACATGTTATATTGGTTTATGTGTGTATTTAGTTAAGTTTGTTTGAAGTGGATAATGGTGGAAGAAAGTGGCTTGTTGGATGTAGTGTTGATGTTGTCGAAATCTGCATTTTTGGCCTGACACGCCCATGAGCACGGCCAGGCCTTTAGGCGTGTCAATGGTTCTGTATTCTTGGATGGGTGACATGAGCAGTGACACGCCCATGTCACTGAGCGTGTCACAGCTTCTATGTTGTAGTAGCATTTACACGTCCAGTGACACGCCCATGTCACTGAGCGTGTCACGGCTACTGTGTTGAGGGAGTATTGACACGTCCAGTGACACGCCCATGTCACTGAGCGTGTCATAGCTACTGTGTTGGTGAAGAATTGACACGGCCATGAGCACGCCCGTGTTGTTGCATGTGTCAATGTTTCTGTGAGACAGAATGTATTACACGTTCAGTGACACGCCCATGGTTCTAAGCGTGTCAAAGCGACTACATTTTGAGTTTAGGGCACGGTCAGGGACATGCCCATGTTGTTGAGCGTGTCATGTGTAGAGTTTGCCCTAGTTGGTTCTTAGCCTTATTATCTCATGTGTATCTCTAAGTGAGTGTGTATGATCACCTTTGGTTTAGATTTTGAAGAGAGTTGAGTTGCCATAATCCAAGTGTTGAAGGATTCTTGGAAGAGGAGTTTGGTGTGGAGTGAGTTGCTCTTGAGGTAAGTACAAACCTTACATTATTGCATACATTTACATGACATTGGGACTTAACACATTTGGTTGTAAATGTGTTAAGTAATCTATTACATTGTTGATACATTTGATTAATGCTATGAATTGTACAATGTGAAAGATATGATGATCATTCAAATTGTATATCCAATGTAATTGGTTGTGTATACCCTAATGATGAGATGTGAAGCCATTATTGTTGGCTATAATGATGCAAATGAAATAATTGGGGCATGTTTGCCTAGATGATTATGAGGAAATGAGAATGGAATTGATAATGAAACAATGAAAGAATTGTGTGTCTAATATGTTAGTCAATTTTCAGAGTTTTGTTGTTGGTGGCATACCTAATAGTAACAATCTCTTGAAGCTGGGTTGGGCTTAATCCTTGAAGCCAAATTGGGTTGAAGTTTAGCATGCTTAACTCCCCTTGAAGTTTGGTTGGGTCTAGTCCTTGAAGCCTAGTTGAGATGTTACAACCCTTGAAGCTAGGTTGGGTTTGGTTCTTGAAGCCAAGTTGGGTTGATGCTTAGCATGCTTTACTCCCCTTGAAGCTTGGTTGAGCCTAATCCTTGAAGCCTAGTTGGGATAATGATAAATGTGATAATTAAACCAAAACATTAACTCTGAAAGTTGAATGGCATATTAGTGTCTTTTGGGCCCATGCTTGTCTTTGTTTAAATGTGAATAATAAATAGTGAAATAAATGAATTATAAGATTTAATGTAAGGTTTTGAAATATGATATTCTTATGTATTGTTTATTATATATGAATGTGTGACATTAGCATTACATTAAAGCATATTGTTATTGTGGGTTGCACCACTAAGCCTATGGATTAGCGCGATTGTGGTTCATCGCGCAGGTGACAGGGTAGAACCGGAGAGTTCATCTAGACCGAGTCGAGTCTAGACTCTGAAGTGTTAATTGTGGGCTTAAAGATCAGAGATGAACTGCCAAACATGTATAAACTTTATGTTTTGTAAACATTGATTTTGATGTATATATATGTAAATGCCGCTACATTTTCCGCTGCGTAATAAATAAATGTTTTACTTGTTATGTTCCATAATATATATATATATATATGAAATGTTTTAAATTTTCCTCATATTATTGTAGAAGAGAAAGATTGGGTTATCTAATATAAACCGTGGCACTCCTGTATTCGGTATACGTATATTACAGGTGTAGTAGTATGTAGTGTACGTATACGAGGTATAGGGGTGTTACAACTGTTTTGGTATCAGAGCCTAGGTTTGAGATTCTCAACCTAGGTCAATTGTAAGAAAAAGAAAATTTTGATTTTTAAAATATTGTTTTTAAATAACATACATGTTTTGGTATTGGCAGTCTCTGATCTTTGATGAGGTATATTCTGCTGTGTTTGCAGATATAGGTAGTGATGGCGTCTCTGTCACGTCAGTCCATAGAAGGTAGTGCTGAGAGTGTAGCTCCTGAAGATGGTAGAGATGGAGCTAGGGTTGAGAGAGTTGGAGAGGCACCTGCTCCTGTGCCAGAGAGACCAGTTGCTGATGAGGTTCCACCAGTTTGGCTAAGACATGTGGTAGAATTGTTGAGGCAAGCTCCAATGCAGCCACCACCGGCACCATAGCCACAATTACCGGTGAGACATTATGATAAATTGAAGAAGTATGGGGCTAAGGATTTCTTTGGTACTACAGATCCTGCATAGCTGAGCAGTGGTTGGATAGAGTGCAGAGGGTATTTATCCAGTTGCAAGCCACTCCTGAAGAGAAATTTGATTATGCTAGATCCCTTCTGCAGAAAGATGCTTATGATTGGTGGAAGACGGTTCCTCATGCCATGGATGATCCACCTACTTTGTCTTATGGTGATTTTCTGAGGGAGTTTGAGCAGAAATAAACTCCGAGGGAGTATAAGGATGTCAAGAAGATGGAATTTCTGAATCTGAGACAGGAGAATCGGACAGTGACAGAGTATGAGGTAGAGTTCATCCGGTTGAGTCATTATGCCGGGGGGATTATTTCATATGAGATTAACCGGTGTAGGAGATTTGAGGAGGGATTGAGGCCCTCTATTATGTGTATTGTTGCTGGTTCTCGAAACCAAAATGTTTCTCAATTGGTTGCAGCAGCTAGAAGTGTTGAGAGAGCACAGGGTATTACAGCAGCTGCTACCGAGGAGGAGACCAGAGTTAGGAGATCCCAGTTTGAGGCAGGGTCTTCATCTATGAAGAGAGGCCGAGGAAGTTTTGTTCCAAGAGTTAGTAGGAGCCAGAGGCAATCGGGTAGATCAGTTCAGTATCAGAGGCAGAGATCGAGACCTACAGTTTCTGTAGCGAGTGCTCCGACTCCAGTGGTTCGGAGATCCATTCCACCTATATGTGTTCATTGTGATAGGACACATGGGGGTGCTTGTTTGATGACGGATGGATCAGGAGTATGTTTTAAATGTGGGTCCCAAAGTATACCCTAAAAGTTTTGGAATAATTATTGTTCTATTTGGAATTAATGTATATGTTTAAATGGAAAGAGAAATGAGGTAAGGGAAGAGTGTATATGTTGTATATATAGTGATATATACAACATATACAAGTCAAAGAAATGGAAGTCAAAGAAGATTAATTAATTATTTTAAATTAATTAAATGGAAAATTGAATTAGTGGGTTGATGAAGATATTTGATTATTTTAATATTTAATTGCTTGGTGGAGGTTTAAAGAGAAGAAGTGGTTGACTTTGCCATTTATTCATTTTTCTTCTTCTTCTTCTTTCTTTGTTGTTGGCCGGGTATCACAATAGAAAGAGAGGAAGAGAGTTTTTGATTTTCCAAGCTTGTGATTGAAGGATGTTTCAAGTGATCAAGTTGGAAATCTAAGAAGTTTCATCATTTTTGGTAAGTTTCCACTTGATTTCTTAGTTTTCTTTTAAGTTGTATTTGAGTTTGATGGTTGAGTATTAATGGTATGAGTATGTTTGATTGTGGGGTGTTTGAGAGTATTTGGTTTAATTGATTTTGATTTTGGGGTTGGATTGAAGAAAAGGAGTTAAGTTTGGTGTTGGAAGAGTAAGTGTTGAGTTTGAATTGTGTGTATGTGGTGGTTATGAATTGGGGTTTGATGTATGTATTGAGTTGTTTTAGTGTTTTTGCAAGTTATATTGGTTTATGTGTGTATTTAGTTAAGTTTGTTTGAAGTGGATAATGGTGGAAGAAAGTGGTTTGTTGGATGTAGTGTTGATGTTGCCGGAATCTGCATTTTTGGCCTGACACGCCCATGAGCACGGCTAGGTCTTTAGGCGTGTCAATGGTTCTGTGTTCTTGGATGGGTGACACGAGCAGTGACACTCCCATGTCACTGAGCGTGTCACAACTTCTGTGTTGTAGTAGCATTTACACGTCCAATGACACGCCCATGTCACTGAGCGTGTCATAGCTACTGTGTTTGTGAAGAATTGACACGGCCATGAGCATCCCCGTGTTGTTGGACGTGTCAATGTTTCTGTGAGATAGTGTAACACCCCTTCCCGACCTACATGTGTAAGCTGAGTAGAGGCGCCACACTAACCTAATGTTGCTACCAATTTTACTTAGTCAAATTTTAGTTCCAATTTTAATAGAAATTTTGCCATAGTTTCGCCTAAAAATTGAGTCCCAAGTGTCGACAAAACTAGTTTTTTTTTTTAAACATTTTACACAAACCAATGCAAACAAAATCATTCTCAGTACACTTCCAATAAATTCCCCTTATACCCTCAACTACAACCTGCAAAAAGGATTTGTAACACCCCCATATCCAATGCCCACACACTACAACCACAACAATGTAGCATAAGTGCATCAAACATAGGGATGCTACGGTTTTCTTAACATTCAAAACACTTTAAACTTGATACAATACCCTTATCATTATACATTATAGAAAAGTAGGTCATTTACTTATAAAACAAAACATATTAGTTATATATATATATATACATTTAAATATTACACAGCGGAAGTTATAAAATATGTACATATTTACAAACACTTGAGTACATATTTAAAAATATCCATATTTTACATTATAATCATTACTTTACAAAATATAAAGAAGTATACATGATTGGCAATTCTCTTCTGATCTTTAAGTTCCCAAAATCAACTCTTCAAGGTCTACTCTCACTTGGTCTTGATGAACTCTCGGGTTCGGCTCTATCAGCTCTATTACCTGCGCGATTAAACACTATCGCGCTAAGCCAAGGGCTTAGTAAGATAATTCATGCTAAAATGCAATGTCACAAATTAATTACATATATCAATCAAAAGCATATTATTTATTCAATATGTTGCTTTGTTCAATGTCACATCAATATTCATATAATAGCACCATTCATTATACTCATTTAAATTTATCATTATAGCCAACAACTATGACTTTATATATGTACCCTTTCCCAACCAGGTCGGTTGCCCTCCAATCCCAAGGGTCCGCAGGAGGCAAATATGCACGTATAACATTATCAGTAACATACCTTTCCCCATCCAGGTCGGTTGTCCAAGTTCGGTTGCCCATTCCAATGGGTCCGCATGGTTCCGCAGGAGGCAAATAGGTACATATAATACTGACTATATCGAACCTTCCTCCTACCAAATCGGTAGTCCAAGATCGGTTGCCCAACCCACTGGGTCCGCATGGTTCCGCAGGAGACGGATAGGTCCGTTCATTAAACTTATCAATACTTTTTTTCAATTCATTTCTTTTTCACAAGCAAGTTAAGCAATCATGCCTCAACATCTCACATTACAACAAAACCATTTTCTCATAACATCATATCATTCCAACTTCATTTCATCATTATATACAATATTCATTACATTATCTAAACACTCACATTATTATTCAATCCTATCATCAATGCATGCTTCAATCATATTTCATTTGAATCACTATAACATCTTTGGTATAACATTTCAATGTGCATTACTCATGAAACACATTACCATTCACAATGCATAACATAACATTATTCAATCTCAACAATGCAATTAGGACAATTCAACCTATTCACAACCTAATCCAAAAGGAATATTAGCAAAATGACCATATGAATAGTACATTCTGGTTTTAGATTCCATTTTATCCTTATTTTGAAAAATTGTATAAAATAATCTACTTGATTAAAAATTCTAACATTTTTACAGAATTTAGTTTTGTATCTTAAAATCATTCCTTTAAAATTTCAGATCAAACTGAACACAAAATCTTGGTCAAATAGTTCACCTAACCAGACTGCCCCAATTGCCCTGCATCCTGGCAGCAGTTCTGAACTTTGTGAATTTCATAAATCAAATTCAATCAACGTGGTTCCAAATTATTTTTCTCAAAATACTAGACTCACTAAGAAACAACATATCCAAAATTCAATTGAATATGATTTTTCTAAATTTTATTAAAAATCCCGAAATAGAGCTGTCTCAGTTAAGGTACCTGCTGGAACAGGTCTAATAAAAATAATCTTTCTAAACTCATAACCTATCCAAAATCGAATCAACATATTTTTCAGTCATTCTAGACTCATAGAGGCACAACATATCAAAAATTCAGTTCAAGAACATTTTTCTATAATTAATTAAAAATCATACAAATCACAGCCTTTACTAATTGTAAAACAGAAACAATTTCACTAAACACAACTCTTACTCTTCCATCACCAACACCAACCCAACTTCTCATCTATCAAGCAAAATCAATACTTAAAATCACACCATAAGCAACTTAATCATACCATCATCAAATCACAACTCAACTCAAGCATAACTTCAAAAATAACAAGAGTAAACAAGAGCAAACTTACCAAATAATGAAATTCCTTGAAACTCCAACTTGTAACTTTGAAAACTTCCTTCACTTTGAACTTGAAATCATCAAAACCATCACTTGTTCTCTTGCTCTCTTCTCTCTTTGATGAGCCGGCCACACAACAAGAAGAAGAAGAAGAAATGATGAAGAAACACAAAGTCAATAGGCATTAAATACCCATCCAAAAGAAAATTACTATAATACCCTCATCCATTTAACTAAGCTTTTGTCATATCTATACCCATTTAAGTAATTCACAACCAACACAAAAATATCCTCTTTCCTTAACTTTCCATTTTGACAACTTTATATGTTATATATATCACCATATAAGCAACATATACAATTATCTCTAAACCCTCTTTTCTTTCCCAACCACCATACAAAAACATTCTCTTCCCATTTCTCAATTCAAACCAACAACAACAACAACAAAACTTCTAGGGCATGCATAGGGATATTACAGATAGAATGTATTACATGTTCAGTGACACACCCGTGCTTCTAAGCGTGTCAAAGCTTCTGTGTTGTGAGTTTAGGGCACGGTTAGGGACACGCCCGTGTTGTTGAGCGTGTCATGTGTAGAGTTTGCCCTAGTTGGTTCTTAGCCTTATTATCTCATGTGTATCTCTAAGTGAGTGTGTATAATCACCTTTGGTTTAGATTTTGCAGAGAGTTGAGTTTCCATAATCCAAGTGTTGAAGGATTCTTGGAAGAGGAGTTTGGTGTGGAGTGAGTGGCTCTTGAGGTAAGTACAAACCCTACATTATTGCATACATTTACATGACATTGGGACTTAACACATTTGGTTGTAAATGTGTTAAGTAATCTATTACATTGTTGATACATTTGATTAATGCTATGAATTGTATAATGTGAAAGATATGATGATCATTCAAATTGTATATCCAATGTAATTGGTTGTGTATACCCTAATGATGAGATGTGAAGCCATTGTTGTTGGCTATAATGACGCAAATTAAATAATTGGGTCATGTTTGCCTAGATGATTATGAGGAAATGAGAATGGAATTGATAATGAAATAATGAAAGAATTGTGTGTCTAATATGTTAGCCAATTTTCAGAGTTTTGTTGTTGGTGGCATGCCTAATAGTAACAATCTCTTGAAGCTGGGTTGGGCTTGATCCTTGAAGCCAAATTGGGTTGAAGTTTAGCATGCTTAACTCCCCTTGAAGTTTGATTGGGTCTAGTCCTTGAAGCCTAGTTGAGATGTTACAACCCTTGAAGCTAGGTTGGGTTTGGTTCTTGAAGCCAAGTTGGGTTGATGCTTAGCATGCTTTGCTCCCCTTGAAGCTTGGTTGAGCCTAATCCTTGAAGCCTAGTTGGGATAATGATAAATGTGATAATTAAACCAAAATGTTAACTCTGAAAGTTGAATGGCATATTAGTGTCTTTTGGGCCCATGCTTGTCTTTGTTTAAATGTGAATAATAAATAGTGAAATAAATGAATTATAAGATTTAATATAAGGTTTTGAAATATGATATTCTTATGTATTATTTATTATATATGAATGTGTGACATTAGCATTACATTAAAGCATATTGTTATTGTGGGTTGTACAACTAAGCTGCGGAAAAATTTCGCTGATGAAAAAAAACTGCTGCGGAAAAATTTCGCTGGAGAAAAAGTTGCTGCGGGAACCTGTGAGCTGGGCGAGTGAAATTGCCTGCGGCGACGAATTTTTCGTTGCCAATTTTTTCATCTTCTATTTTATTTTTATTTTTATTTTTGTTTATTTATTTACTATTATTATTTTTAATTTTTATTATTTATAAAAACTAAATACTAAAGCAAATATTATTTAATTAAGATAACACAAGGATTATTTTGGATAATTAAAATATATTGGACAAGACAAAAATTATTTTGGACTTATTAAAATATATTGGACAACACAAAAATTATTTTGGACTAATTAAAATATATTGGACCGGACTGGGTAAAAAATTAAGGGTCTACAGTTTGCCCCCAGCTTGAATGATCTGAGACTTTAGTGAAAGAGAGTGAAAAGCAATAAGACTTAATTTTTGAGATGGTTGAGGTTTTGGGTTCTGGACCCAAGGATAATTTTAGGTTCTGGACCTAAGCATAATTTTATGTTCTAGACCTAAGGATAATTTGGGTTCTGGACCCAAGCTAAGTTCTGGACATAGAAAATATTCTAGGTTCTGGACCTAAGGATAATTTGGGTTCTGGACCCAAGCTAAGTTCTGGACTTTGAAGAGATTCTAGGTTATGGACCTAAGGAAAATTTGGGTTCTGGACCTGAGCTAAGTTCTGGACTTAAAAGAGATTTTAGGTTATGGACCTAAGGATAATTTAGGTTTTGGACCCGAGCTAAGTTCTGGACTTAGAAGAGATTCTAGGTTCTGGACCTAAGGATAATTTGGGTTCTGGACCCGACCTAAGTTCTAGACCTAGAAGAGATTCTAAGTTCTGGACCTAAGGATAATTTGGGTTCTAGACCCAAGCTAAATTCTGGACTAAGGATAATTTGGGTTTTGGACCTAAGGATAATTTGGGTTCTGGACCCGAGCTAAGTTCTGGACTTAGAAGAGATTCTAGGTTTTGGACCTAAGGATAATTTGAGTTCTGGACCCGAGTTGCAAAAATAATTTTTTTGGTTTCAAAAAAGTTTGGCTAATTTTTATGCACATGTCTTCTCCTTGTCCCCTGCGTGTAAAAATATTTATATACACGCGAGTATTTGAATGATTAAATTGAATGATTGAATTTACTATTTATTTACTGTGTAGTTACTATTTATACACTATTTACAATTCATAAATATTAACTTACTATTTGTAAATAGTAGTAAATAGTAATTTACTATTGGAAATAGTAATTTACTATTCTCCAATAGTAATTTACTATTTATAAATAGTAAAATTACTATTCATCAATAGTAAAATTTACTATTCATAAACAGTAAAACTTACTTTTAAATTTTGTTTTTTCCTTGCCGTTTCTCTATATAAACACGAACGAATTCCTTCATTTTGTTCACAGTGAAATCTATAATTTCTATAATTCTCTCAAATTCTTTCAAATTTAGCACATAATTTTAAAAAAAATGCATGCTTCAAGGTCAGGAACTCATTCTAATGCTGAGTTATTAGAGTGTATTCGGCATCATAAAGACAGAAATATAGATCTACTAGCCGGGATGCCGCTTCATCGTCGTTATAACCAAAAGAGCGCGGTAATTATTTTCCCTTTCTTTTTTTATTTTTATTTTTTCGTCTTTCTGTTATTTATTTTGTTTTTATTTTATTTTTCTGTTATTTGTTTATATAATTTTTTTTATTTTTTATTTTTGATTTATGTTTTTATATTATGCTCTTTTATTATTATTATTGTGTTTACTTTTATTTTTTATTTATATTTTTATATTATTATCTTTTTTAGAAAATTTAGGAAAAATATATTAATTTAAGCAGATAGGATAATATGTACTTACCTTGTATTAACTTACCTGGCTCCATGTTAGCATGATCGTTGCGTTGTTCAGGCCGGAGGGTGTATCTACAAAGCTTGACAATGGTATGATGTAGTGTCTTCTCGGGTAAGGCAGATTATCCGAGATTACGGCTTTGAGAGCTTCATCTTACAATTGCCATCCAAGGAGTATCTGATAGATCGGAGTGTAGTCCAGGCACTTGCAAAATGATGGTTGGACACAACTCATACATTTCACTTGCCCATTGGAGAGATGACAATTGGTCCGGTCGATTTTACTGCTATAACTGGCCTTTGATATGATGGTGTTCTGGTTCCTCTGACCAACGATATTTTGACATTTGAAGAAACCCAGGAATTAATTTGTATGGAACCATCATATAAGGGGCCTTTTAAGATAAAAATTGAACCGATTCGTAGCTATTGGATGAACTACAAAGGACGGGTTCACAGGGACACGACCCAATAGTATGCTCGAGGATTTTTGTTATATTTGCTTGGGTCGACCATCTTTGGCAGCACTGAATCCTCCATCCACTTGTCAGTGTCGAGGGCCCTTTCTTATTTTAGGACAATACCATCTTCTGGCTGGGGTGCAGCTGGTCTTGCCTGTCTTTACCATGGTCTTGATAAAATTTTCCGAAATAAGAAGTCTTTTGTCGGCTTGATGGCGGTTGTCGAGGTACTCTTCTTCTACCAATGTCAATTCCACTCCTTTCTTGCATGAATTTTATCTCTATTATTGTTGTAGGCATGGGCATACGAGCATAACCTTGTGAGAGTACCCGGTATTTCCCGAGAGAGGGTCAGGTATCCGAGATTAAATCTTTGGCTGTCAGATCATGTGAAGGTTCCAGCTCTCACCATGTGCATACTCACCGCTTTGTGTTGAGACGCTTAACCTGGGACCAGGTAAAATAACATTAGTATGCTTTAAATTTTATGTGAAAGTTTACTTACCTTATGTTATTTTGCAGGTGAATTTGGCCTGGTGGAACCCAGAAGAGCGGACAAACTGGTCTCCCTTCATGAAGGCTGTGTTATCTTTCCAACATACTCGTCGAGTCATCGCTCGCCTAGTGTCTAGTGGTTGGTTTCTCGGAGAGAGAGTTTTTGAGTGGTTTCTTGGTGCAGAGTAGCAGAGGGTTCCAATGCATTGCTTTGAATATACTTTAAATATTATATCAATGCCAGAGGAGGCATGGTGGTCGGCTTGGTACGATTATGGTGTTGATGTAACACCCCTATACCCCATATACGTACACAGCATGCTAATACGATCGTAATATACGTATACTGAATATAGAAATGACACGGTTTACTAAACAAACGACTCATCCCTTTTTAAAAACATGAACAAATTTAAAACCATTTAAAAGAAATAATAAACACAATAAATAAAGTGTTTATTTAAAACGCAGCGGAAAATATAACAAATATTTACAAATACTTAAACATCAAAACCCAAGTTTTACAAAACATAAAATATATACATGTTCGGCAGTATGTCTTTGATCTTTAAGCTCCACTATCAACGCCTCAAAATCTAGACTCTACTCAATCTAGAGGAACTCTCTGGTTCTTCTCTGTCACCTGCGCGATGAACCACAATCGCGCTAAGCCAACGGCTTAGTGGTACAAACTACAATAACAATATACTTCTATGCAATGCCAATGTCATACATTTCAACAATTAAGACAATATTCACAAATGATATCTTTATATTGTTCATAAGACTACATTTCATCATTTTATTCAATTATTCTATCACTTATGATTTACATTGACACAAAGACAAGTATGGGCCCAAAAGATACTAATATGTTATTCAAAGTTCAGAGTTACTGCTTTGGTCCATAATCACAATCATCAAGCCCGTAGACAATACATATATCTCTATCCATGGATAGCGTAACAGACCCAGTCTCTTGGACCTCAACCCGGCTAAACCCGAGGAGATCCTCAACCCAGCTAGACTGTTACTGTTTTTGAGGCTTACGACCCGGTCTTTTCACCCCAAAAACATCATATTTCACAATATTCAACTGGAATCGGCTTACGACCCGGTCTTTTCACCTATCCAGTACTTTATAGGCATGCCGCCAAACCCAGAACTCTGAAGGTTTAATAACACATTAGACACAAAATCTTTTCATTTATATCTTTATACATTCCTTTCTCAATTCCTTTCTCATTTCATTCTCAGAAACAAAATAGGCAACCATGCCTCAATCATCTCATTTGCATCGTTATAGCCAACAACCATGGCTTCATATCTCATCAATATAATATACAATATCAATTGCATTAACATCATCATCATAGCCAATCACATTGGTTTTATATCTCATTATATCTCAAATCACATTAAAACAATTCATCATTCAAGTATACACAACCAATTGCATTAACATACCTTTCATATTTCATTAAATGTTTTAACCCTGTAATCAATTGCTTGGCATATGTATAATCAAATATGTTAAGTATCAAATCATGTGAGTGTATGCAACAATGTAGTTTGTACTTACCTCAAAACCAACTCACACCAATTTATACACTTCCTCCTTCAAGAATCCTCAACACTTAGGTTAAGGCAATTCAACTTCTTCACAACCTAAACCAAAGGTAATCATACACACTCACTTAGAGATACATATAAGATAGTAAAGCTAAGAACCGTCTAGGTCAAACTCTACACATGACACGCTCAACAACACGGGCGTGTCCCTGACCGTGCCCTAACTCACAACACAGAAGCTTTGACACGCTCAGCACCACGAGCGTGTTACTGGCCGTGTAAAAGCTACTGTAATACAGAAGCTGTGACACACTCAGTGACATGGGCTTGTCACTGCTCATGTCACCAACCCAGAAAACAGAACTAACGACACGCCTAACCATCTGGCCATGCTTCTGGGCGTGTCAGGCCAAAAATACAGATTCCGGCAACAACAACACTTAATCCAACAAATCACTTCCTTTACCAACATCCACTTCAAACAAACTTAGCTCAACATACCCAAGAACCATAACAATCTTGCAAAAACGCCAAAACAACTAAAAACATACATCCAACACAAATCAAAATCATCACCACAAACCAAAACACACCCACAACACTTTCTCTTCCATCAAACTTACTCTTTCCTTCAAACCAACCCCAAAATCCAAAATCAATAGAATCCAAACACTCATAAACACACCACAATCAAACACACTCCTACTATCAACAATAATCCATCAAACTCAAACGCAACTCCAAATAAAATAAAGGAAATCAAGAGAGAACTTACCAACAATAATGAAACTTCTTGAATTTCCAACTTGGTTACTTGAATCACCTTTCAACTTTAAGCTTGGAACACAAATCTCTCTCTTGCTCTCTTGTCTTGATGATGCCAGGCCAACAAAGGAAAAGAAAAGGAAATGGAGAAGAAATGAAGACAACAAGTCAAACACTTATCTCTTTAAACCTCCACCAAGTAATTTTAATATTAAAATAATCCAAATTAATCTCATCCATTCATAATTTCCTTATTAATTAATTCCATAAATCATAACACAAATATCTCCTTCCACTAACTTTCTTTGACTTTGACTTGGGTATATGTTGTATATATTTTCATATACACAACATATACACTCTCTCTATAATTCTTTTCTCTTTCCAAAGAAACATATACATTAAATCCAATTATAACAATAATTATACCAAAACTTCTAGGGCACACTTTGGGATATTACAATTCTCCCCCTCTAAAAAGAAATTTCGTCCTCGAAATTACCTGATCTCAAGTTCGAAACAGTTGAGGATATTGATCTCGCATTGATTGCTCACTCTCCCAAGTTGCCTCTTCTCTACCATGATTCTTCCAAAGAACTTTCACCAATGGCACTTTCTTATTTCTCAACTCTTTTACTTCATATGCTAATATAGCAACTGGTTCTTCAAAAGTCAGATCCAGACTCACCTCAATAGATTCAACAGACAGAACATTAGATGGATCTAATCTGTACCTGCGTAGCATAGAAACATGGAAGACATTATGGATTCTATCCAACTCAGGCGGCAAAGCAAGTCGATAAGCAACTGGTCCAACTCTTTCCAATATCTCATACGGTCCAATAAAATGAGGACTTAGTTTTCCTTTACGACCAAATCTTAAAATATTTTTCCAAGGAGACACTTTCAAAAATACTTTATCTCCAATATCAAACTCTATGTCTCTCCTCTTCAAATCTGAATAAGACTTCTACCGATCTGAAGCTGCTTTCAACCGATCCCGAATTATCTTTACTTTCTCTTCAGTCTCTTTAACCAAATCAGGACCAATTAGTTTGCCTTCTCCAAGTTCATTCCAACATAAAGGCGTTCTACATCTTCTACCATACAATTCCTCAAATGGTGCCATTCCAATACTTGATTGGTGACTGTTGTTGTAAGCAAATTCCACAAGTGGCAAAAATCTGTCCCAACTTCCAGAGAAATCAATGACACAGCTTCTCAACATATCTTCAATAATCTGTATCACTCTTTCTGACTGCCCATCTGTCTGTGGATGAAAAGCAGTGCTAAAGTGTAATTAAGAACCCAATGCACCATGCAAACTCTTCCAAAATCTTGAAGTGAACCGGGGATCTCGATCAGATACTAAAGAAATCAGGACTCCATGCAACTTCACTATCTCATTGACATACAGCTCAGCCAGTCTCTCAAGAGAATAGTCCATTCTAACTGGAAGAAAATGAGCTGTCTTTGTCAACCAATCAACAATCACCCAGATAACATCATGCTTCTTCTGAGTCAATGGCAAACCAGATACAAAATCCATTGTCACTCTCTCCCATTTCCATTCAGGCACTTTTAAAGGTTGAAGCAACCCTGTTGGAACTTGACGCTCAGCTTTCACCCTTTGACAAGTGAGACAATTGTATACAAATTCCGTTATGTCTCTCTTCATACCTGACCACTAATAATGCTGCTTTAAGTCATGATACACCTTTGTACTTCCAGGATGTATAGCAAAAACTGATAGATGTGCTTCTTCCAAAATAATCTTTCTCAAACTAACGTCATCAGGAATACACAACCTATCTTTAAACCAAAGGCTACCATCATTTCTCACATGGAAATCTCTATTCTCTCCATGTTGGCAATCTGAAACAATCTTTTGAATTTTCTCATCAGCCAATTGAGCCTCTTTAATCTGATCCAATAATACCGGTCTCAACTGTAACTGAGCCAATAATGCACCATCATCACATGATTCAAAACTAGCATGCAACGCTCTCAACTCAACAAGCAACGAGAGCAAATACACAATTAAACTTGCCAAAGATTTCCAACTCAAGGCATCCACAACAACATTCGCCTTACAAGGATGATAATCAATCAAACAGTCGTAGTCTTTAATCAACTCCAACCAACGTCTCTGTCGAAGATTAAGCTCTCTTTGAACTCCTAAATATTTTAAACTCTTATGATCTGTATAGATAAAACACTTTTCCCCATACAAATAGTGTCGCCAAATCTTTAAAGCAAACACTATAGCCACCAACTCTAAATCGTGGGTCGGATAATTAAGCTCATGCGGCTTCAACTGCCGAGAAGCATAAGCTACAACTTTACCTTCTTGCATCAAAACACATTTTAAACCATTATGTGAAGCATCACTATAAATCACATAAGATTTATCTTCCACAGGCAAAGTAAGAACAGGCGCTTGAGTCAACATCTCTTTCAACTGCTCAAAACTAGCTTGACACTGATCTGTCCACACAAATCTAACTCCTTTTCAAAGTAATCTGGTGAGTGAAGTAGCTATTAAAGAAAAACCTTTCACAAAGCGTCGATAATAGCCTGCTAAACCCAGAAAACTTCTAACTTCAGTCACGGACTTCGGTGGACTCCAATTCAAAATAGCTTCAACTTTACTCGGATTAACTCTTATACCATCTGCTGAAACTATATGACCAAGAAAAGTTACTTGGTCAAGCCAAAACTCACACTTCGACAGCTTAGCATACAATTGCTTCTCGTTCAAGGTTTGCAACACAATCCGCAAATGCTTGTCATGCTCCTCTTTATTACATGAATACACCAAAATATCATCAATGAAGACCACAACAAACTGATCCAGATAGGGCCTAAACACTCTATTCATCAAATCCATGAAAGCTGCAGGTGCATTCGTCAATCCAAAAGGCATCACCAAAAACTCATAATGCCCATATCTTGTACGAAAAGCTGTCTTAGGAACATCTTCAGCTCTAACCCTCAACTGATGGTACCCTGATCTCAAATCAATCTTGGAAAACACTACTGCTCCCTTCAATTGATCAAAGAGATCATCAATCCTAGGTAAAGGATACTTATTCTTAATAGTCATCTTGTTCAATTGCCTATAATCGATGCATAACCTCATAGTACCATCCTTCTTCTTTACAAATAAAACAGGAGCTCCCCATGGAGAAACACTAGGGCGAATAAACCCTTTATCCAGCAACTCCTGCAACTGTACCTTCAACTCTCTCAACTCAGCAGGTGCCATTCGGTAAGGAGTAATAGAGATGGGAGTAGTACTAGGCAACAATTCGATACCAAACTCAACCTCTCTCTCAGGGGGTAACCCTGGCAATTCCTTAGGAAACACATCTGGAAATTCCGTAACTGTGGGTATACTATCAAGTTGAGAACCCATTACTCTAGTATCCATAAAATGAGCAAGATAAGCATCACACCCTTTTCTAATCAACTTTCTAGCTGCTACAGCTGATACAAACAAGGATGCAAGTTGTCTCTGCTCACTAGACACTATCACAATTCTACCATCACCGGTTCTCAAAGTAACACATTTCTTTTGACAATTTACCACAGCTCCATGCTTAGACAACCAATCCATGCCTAAGATCAAATCATATTCCTTAAAAGGCATTTCAATTAAATCCCCAAGAAACTCCTCTCCTTTTACTACCACTACACTATCACGATGAATCTTACTCACCACAACACTATTTCCTAAAGGATTTGTCACCAAGACATCAAATCCTAAAGACTCTGAATGCAATTCAGACACAAGCAAAATGATTGCACTTATGTATGAATGAGTAGATCCTGGATCAATCAAAGCAAGAACTGAAATGCTAAATAAAGAGAATGTACCCGCTATAGCTGCTGAAGCATCCGGCTGCCTCTGCATCACATATACTCTCTGAGAAGATCCGGCCTCATCTGGCCTACTGCCTCCAGATGTCGATCCTCCTCTCTGACTAAACCCGGGTCAACCACCTCTACTGAAACCTCTGCCCCCTCGACTACCTCTGCTAACACTAGGTCGAGAAGCTGCAGATTCAGCCTGTCTATGCTCATGTATCTCAGGACATTCCCTAACAAAATGGTCAAGCGATCCACACCTGAAACACACAACTGATCTTCCAATCTTCCAGCAGACACCGACATGGTTTCTACCACAAAGCTCACATGTAGGTGGAGTAGACCTCTGAACCACTGGAGTCGGAGCACTAGCTATATATGTTGTAGGTCTCGATCTCTGCCTCTGATACTGCACTGACCTAACCGGCTGTCTCTGGTTCCTACTGATCCTCGGCATAAAACTTCCTCGGCCTCTCTTCATAGATGAAGATCCTGCCTCAAACTGGGATCTCCTCACTCTGGTCTCCTCCTCGGTAGCAGCTGCTGCAACTTGCTGAGAGAAATCCTTGTACCGAGAACTAGCAACAATGCACATAATAGAGGGCCTCAATCCCTCCTCAAATCTTCTGCATCGATCAATCTCGTCCGAGATAATTCCACCGGCATAGTGACTCAACCGGGTGTATTCAACCTCATACTCTGTTACCGTCCGGTCATCTTGCCTCAAATTCAAGAATTCCATCTTCTTAATATCTTTATACTCCCTTGGAGTATATTTCATCTCGAATTCCCTCAGAAAATCACCATAGGATAATGTAGGTGGATCATCCATGGCATGAGAAACCGTCTTCCACCAGTCATAGGCATCTTTCTACATAAGGGATCTTGCATAATCAAACTTCTCATCCGAAGTAGCTTTTAACTGAATGAATATCCTCTGCACTTTATCCAACCACTGCTCAGCCACTGCAAGATCGGTAGTGCCCAAGAAATCTTCAGCCCCATATTTTCTCAACTTATCATAATGTCTTACTGGCACTTGAGGTTGTGGTGGTGGTGGCTGCACTGGAGCTCTCCTCAACAAACCTACCATGTGCCTAAACCAACTCGGCGGTACCTCATCAGCATCGAATCTCCCTGGCACAGGAGTAGGGTCCTCACTAACTCTATCAACTCTAGCTCCATCTCTACCCTCGTCAGGAGCTACACTTTCAGCACTACCTTCTACAGACTGACGTGACTTAGACGCCATCACTACGTATATCTGCAAACATAGCAGAATATACCTTATTAAGATCAAAGACTGCCATACCAAAACATGTATCTTATTTAAAAATCATATTTTAAAACTCAAAATTTCCTTTTTCTTACAATTGACCTAGGTTGAGAATCTCAAACCTAGGCTCTGATACCAAAACAATTGTAACACCCCTATACCCTGTATACGTACACAACATGCTAATACGATCGTAATATACGTATACTGAATATAAAAATGCCACGGTTTACTAAACAAACGACTCATCCCTTTTTAAAAACATGAACAAATTTAAAACCATTTAAAAGAAATAATAAACACAATAAATAAAGTGTTTATTTAAAACGCAGTGGAAAATATAACAAATATTTACAAATACTTATACATCAAAACCCAAGTTTTACAAAACATAAAATATATACATGTTCGGCAGTATGTCTTTGATCTTTAAGCTCCACTATCAATGCCTTAAAATCTAGACTCTACTCGGTCTAGAAGAACTCTCTGGTTATTCTCTGTCACCTGCGCGATGAACCACAATCGCGCTAAGCCAACGGCTTAGTGGTACAAACTATAATAACAATATACTTCTATGCAATGCCAATGTCATACATATAAACAATTAAGACAATATTCACAAATGATATATTTATATTGTTCATAAGACTACATTTCATCATTTTATTCAATTATCCCATCACTTATGATTTACATTGATACAAAGATAAGTATGGGCCCAAAAGACACTAATATGTTATTCAAAGTTCAGAGTTACTGCTTTGGTCCATAATCACAATCATCAAGCCCGTAGGCGATACATATATCTCTATCCATGGATAGCGTAACAGACACAGTCTCTTGGACCTCAACCCGGCTAAACTTGAGGAGATCCTCAACCCGGCTAGACTGTTACTGTTTTTGAGGCTTACGACCCGGTCTTTTCACCCCAAAAACATCATATTTCACAATATTCAACTGGAATCGGCTTACGACCCGGTCTTTTCACCTATCCAGTACTTTATAGGTATGCCGCCAAACCCAGAACTCTGAAGGTTGAATAACACATTAGACACAAAATCTTTTCATTTATATCTTTATACATTCCTTTCTCAATTCCTTTCTCATTTCATTCTCAGAAACAGAGTAGGCAACCATGCCTCAATCATCTCATTTGCATCATTATAGCCAACAACCATGGCTTCATATCTCATCAATATAATATACAATATCAATTGCATTAACATCATCATCATAGCCAATCACCTTGGTTTTATATCTCATTATATCTCAAATCACATTAAATCAATTCATCATTCAAGTATACACAACCAATTGCATTAACATACCTTTCATATTTCATTAAATTTTTTAACCCTGTAATCAATTGCTTGGCATATGTATAATCAAATATGTTAAGTATCAAATCATGTGAGTGTATGCAATAATGTAGTTTGTACTTACCTCAAAACCAACTCACACCAATTTATACACTTCCTCCTTCAAGAATCCTCAACACTTAGGTTAAGGCAATTCAACTTCTTCACAACCTAAACCATAGGTAATCATACACACTCACTTAGAGATACATATAAGATAGTAAAGCTAAGAACCATCTAGGGCAAACTCTACACATGACACGCTCAACAACACGGGCGTGTCCCTGACCGTGCCCTAACTCACAACACAGAAGCTTTGACACGCTCAGCACCACTGGCGTGCTCATGGCCGTGTCAATTCTTCCCCAACACAGTAGCTATGACACGTTCAGCAACACGAGCGTGTTACTGGCCGTGTAAAAGCTACTGTAACACAGAAGCTGTGACACGCTCAGTGACATGGGCGTGTCATTAACCCAGAAAATAGAACTGACGACACGCCTATCCATCTGGCCGTGCTCCTGGGTGTGTCAGGCCAAAAATACAGATTCCGGCCACAACAACACTTAATCCAACAAATCACTTCCTTTCACCAACATCCACTTCAAACAAACTTAGCTCAACATACCCAAGAACCATAACAATCTTGCAAAAACACCAAAACAACTAAAAACATACATCCAACACAAATCAAAATCATCACCACAAACCAAAACACACCCACAACACTTTCTCTTCCAACAAACTTACTCTTTCCTTCAAACCAACCCCAAAATCCAAAATCAATAGAATCCAAACACTCATAAACACACCACAATCAAACACACTCCTACTATCAACAATAATCCATCAAACTCAAACACAACTCCAAATAAAATAAAGGAAATCAAGAGATAACTTAACAACAATAATGAAACGTCTTGAATTTCCAACTTGGTTACTTCAATCACCTTTCAACTTTAAGCTTGGAACACAAATCTCTCTCTTGCTCTCTTGTCTTGATGATGCCAGGCCAACAAAGGAAAAGAAAAGGAAATGGAGAAGAAATGAAGACAACAAGTCAAACACTTATCTCTTTAAACCTCCATCAAGTCATTTTAATATTAAAATAATCCAAGTTAATCTCATCCATTCATAATTTCCTTATTAATTAATTCCATAAATCATAACATAAATATCTCCTTCCACTAACTTTCTTTGACTTTGACTTGGGTATATGTTGTATATATTTTCATATACATAACATATACACTCTCTCTATAATTCTTTTCTCTTTACAAAGAAACATATACATTAAATCCAATTATAACAATAATTATACCAAAACTTCTAGGGCACACTTTAGGATATTACAGTTGAGGCATTTCTCCATCTACCAGGTGCATTTTATGCCCATTTTATTCAAAGAAGGCTCTTGAACTTTGATGTATCTCCTGTTGGCATACGGGAGATTTCCGAAGAAAATGAGGGTAGAGAGGTACATCATGGAGACACAAGAGACTTTGTTTCACATCTCGGGGCTAGTACTTCTCAGGTAAAACTTTTACTATTTTTCCTTTGCAACTACTTTTTTTTTATTCTTCAATGATTGTTGTAGGCTGTTGGCTCATTTGATCATGAGGCTGGACCTTCTTTTACTGCCCCTTCATTTGCTCATTCTAGCCCACCAGATATGTCATCTCATCTGCAGGGCATTGATATAAATTACCTGGTGGGTTTTCTTATTTCATGGTAATTTATGCTATATGTATGCATGATTATGTATGCTCTTACCTTTTTCCTTTCTGGCTCACAGCGGATGCTTGAAGAACAAAATAAGGAACTTCAAGAAGAGTTGCCCGCAAGTCGTCAGCAGGCTTCTCATTTTGAAAATTTGTATCATCAAACAGAACAAAATTTCCAAGACTTTCGATTTCAGGGGATGAGTGATCCTGGCGCTTCTTCATCAAGAGGACCCCAGACTGATGACCATGAGATCCTTTCATCTACTTCTGATGATAACCATGACAAATCGAAACTCCAAGGTAATAGGGATTTTGGTGCTCCTGCTTCGGGTGATCTCGGGACGAGTAATTTACCTCCTCCTCCAACAGGCGATGATTTTTTTAGGGCTTTATTTGATGACTTACCACTTCCTTCTTAGTGATATATAAATATTGTATCAGTTGTGTAAATATTGTACAATAAGCAAAATGACAATACATAATTTCTACCTTTACTGTAACTCTTTTTTTTATCATCATCATTTCCTTGCCCAATGCATCCTTCGAGGTTCAACATACTTCCCATAACTTGAAAGCTTTGTATGATAAAAACATTTTTTATTATTTTTTGAATTTTTATTTTTAAATCAAATGTTGGCTTTGGAAAATCAATGTCAATGTACCTCAAGACTTGATTTTTCCAAATTAACATATCTATAACATGACAACTCTAGCTACAGTACTAAACTTGGGAATCATTTCTATCTAACCAAGAATCGTTGCACTTTAGATAGGCACATACACATTACTTTGCCAAAGGTCTCATTGAGTTTAAATATTGTCTATCTCATATGCATGCTTATTCAAACCATCTCCACTAATAGACTCTACCTACCAAGAGAGATCATCAAGTCTTTATTAGGCTTGAAATGGGGACTATAAGGGACATGGGTTAAATGAAGGCCATTTGTAAGTGGGAACCGTTGTGACACAATGGACAAACCTTCACACTATAAATTTCTTTTTTGAACTTTAGGCAGCTGGGAGCAATTTTACTAGACTTGAAATTCTTTCTATCTTCTTGGCATTAATCTGGATCTTGATTAGGACAGTTTTTGCCCTTGCAAAAAGTTTGGTACCCAAATTCACTTCTTTTCTTCTTCTCCCTTTTCTTTCCTTTTATTTTTGTTACTCTTCCTTTTCTTTGAGCATTTTATCATTTTGTCCTTCTTCCTTGTTGGACTGTCAAGTAAAGAACATTCAAGAATTGGATGGTCTTCCTCCTTTTTCTCCAATTTTGATTGAATCTTTAGTTGGGTTGGACAAATTCAAGTCAAACTTTCCCTATAATGCAAATGGAAGCCTTTTGCTGCTTTAGGTAAAAGGGAACTCAGTTGGCTTTTTGAACCACCTTTCTTTGTTTTATTTTTCATTTTTCCTTTTTATTTTTTTTTGTTTTCTTTTATTTTCTTTCTTTCTTCTTTTTTCTTTTATTTTCTTTCCTTTTTTTTTGGTCATAGCTCAAACAGAGTTGTCTTGTTTGTACCAACTTGGGTTTCCAATAATGGATGAGTGGAGTGGTATAAATCTTCTTTAATAGGGATACATCATTTTTTACTCTGATGCTGTCTTGATATATTGGAGGTATTAGGAAAACTTCAACTACCCTTATGGTCTTGAAAACGTCAATTACCCTTATAGTCTTGAAAACATCAACTACCCTTATGGTCTTGAGAACTTCAACTATCTTCATGGTCTTGAGAACTTCAACTATCTTCATGGTCTTGAGAACTTCAACTATCTTTATGGTCTTGACTATTCATTTCTTTCTTTGATCTTCTTGACTCTTCACCTTAGTGATCATAAGACTTGTCAAAAGTATCACAACAACTCAGGGTAGGTTGTTGGGGTTATATGTCAATGACAAGAAAGCTAAAATTTTATGAAGGCTCAAAGGAACAACTAGGGATTGATATTTAATTGTGTGGATACTAGTTGTTGGCTGACCAAACAATGCCTAGATCATCTCTCCCTTAAATAAACAGAGTTCAATTCACCTCAAAAGTTTGCCTAAGCATGTTCTAAGACTAACTAGGACCTAGACAAATGTAATTATGTAGGAGCCCTCTCTACGTAAGCATACACAACTCAATGCTATAGAGAAATTCCCTTATCTAGTAAAGTCATTTGAATCATGATGCATAGATATATTAATTCATGAATTATCAAGCTAGATTCCTCATTGGTTAAGAACCAAAATGAACAAAGACCAACAAAATTTTTGAAGAAAGTAATTTATTCAAACAACTTTTAAATTTGAAAAACACGATAGTTCCAATTAAATATTAAAGAATGTAAACTTGAAAAGCAACATTGAAGCTAAGGAAAGTTTGTTGAGTTAAGCTTCTTTTCCTTTCACATCTTCAATATTTCCATCTTGAAAAAAGGATAAGAAAAAATCTTCTTCCAATCCTTTTCCCACCATGAAGGTTGCCGGTGGAGGTACTCTATTGAACTTGGGTAATGGATTGTCTTTGGTGTTCGGCTCGTTGGGCTCGGACAACTTTCCACTATCAATTAAATTTTGGATGTCATGTCTCAACCTCACACATCTATCCATGTCATGCCCTTGCATTTGATGAAATTAACAAAATGCTTTAGTGTCAAAATTAGGTGGGAGAGGGTTAGGCAAAGGGCGAGGATTTAAGGGTTGTAACAATCCCTTTCTTTAAAGCTTATTGAGAACCCAAGACATCGGTTTGCCTAATTCTAAAAACTGCCTTCTTGTTCTTTGGTTAGTAGTATTAACACCGACTTCTTTTTGCATGCTTTGGCTATCAAACTGATAGTTTCCTTTCTCATTCCTTCTAGATGAAAAATGGTTCTTTTCTCTTTCCCATTCTTAATTTTGCAAACCCATATAGAGAAGGTCTTTGAAATCAAGGATGAGTGTATGAGACATCCTCTCATGAAGACTAGGCAACACCCCTCTCATAATCATCCTTATTTGATCGGATTCATCGGGCCTCTTTTTGAGCAAAGCGGCCTTGTTTCTCCATCTCTTCACATAATCTATAAAATTCTCATTCGACCTTTGACTAATGGACTCCACTTCCATTAAGGTAACTTCCATCTCGGCATTATATCCATATTTTTGGATGAAGGCTTTGTAAAGCAGATCCCAATTCTTTTGTGTTCCATCATCTAAGGTATTGAACCAAATTTGGACAACAGGGTCCAATGAGAGCATGAAGTACCTTAGGGTTTGAGCCTTAGTAGCTCAGGCAAACTGCATAGCAGTGATATACTGCTTCACATGGAGATGAGGATTTTCGGTTCCATCAAACTTCTCAAAAGATGGCATCTTGAACTTGTACGAGACTTCTTCATCTAGCTCAAATAATTTGTCAACTTCGGACATTTCCTCGGTTTTTAGTTTCTTCTCAAATTTCTTTTCTAAATCAGCAATCATCTTTTCAACATCAGAAGTTTCGGTCTTCTCCATAGTTGATCTTACAACAATCTTCGGTTCTTTTTTCTTCTCTTGAGCATCTTGGTAGCATTGAGCCCAATCATCATCATCATCAATGATCACCTTTTCATCATCAAAACCCACATCACAAATTTTAGTCTTCCCTTTGTCCTTTGGGTTCTTATTGCTAGCAGATGCCTCGGCATGATTTTCTAAGATTGCAGTCAATTGGTTCTTCACAGTCTCATCCATGGCCTCTTTTATTTCTTCCATCTTGGCATTGAGGGCATCATCCACCAGTCTTTGAATTGTTCGGGATCCATTATTTTTGGTGAGCAAGTTATTGAGTCGTTGCTAGATACTTCGTCTCTGGCATAGGTTGAATTTTCGAAAGCTTTTGAAATGTCATAATCCAGGGCTGTGAGCTAGAAAGGATTAATGATATGAGATGCATGTATGCATGAATGCACAAAAAATAGACAAACAAGGACAAATAGGACGTTCCTTCCAACCTTATAACATCCACACATGAATGGCAAGTCTCTTTTCCTAGGTATATGGTTAACAAAATACCAACATGAGGTATCTTGTTTTCGAATAATTCCCTCGGATGTTTCAACCAATAGTTATATTTTCAAAAATGGATATCAACTTATGATAATTCCCATTAATTTAATCCATTTAACCAACCAATGTAGCTTTTATGCTATATTGGATTAAAACGAAATTAAGAGGTTTATTATAAATAGATCTCTCACTTGAAAATGGTAACTAATGATTCATGCCTAAAACAAGCCCATGATTAATTATTCTTAGTATAAACTAGGCTCACAATTGATTTTTGGTATTTCGTAATTAACCCAAATAATTTGTAAGCTCTTTGTGACATAATTTTGTTTACAAGCCCATTATAAAAGATTTTAGAAAAAAACATATTTTGGGCTTTGTATTTGGGTCATGAGCAAAAGAATTTTTTATTTTAGAAAAGTCTTATGTCCAAAGAACATTTTGAAAAGTTTTGAAAATAGTTTTGGTCTTTTGGACATTAAAGAAAAATTTATTTGAGCTTGCAAATGTACTTGGGTCATATTAGAAAAAGATCAAACCAAATAAGCCATGATTTAAGCCAAGATAAATTAACCATAGTCAAACAACATGCATTTGGGGTAAAACCTAAGGAAAGTAACTAGGCCAATTACGTGAGCTTTAGTCTTTGGGTTAAAAGGCTTACGTTCCCATAGCAAGTATATGCCAAATGGTACGAGGCTATGAATGGTTATGCCATGCTCGATCTCCATAACTTGAGTGAAAGTATGGTATCCCTTACATAACGCAACACGGGTAACACGGGCGTCCTAACTCATGCACACGATGCAATCTAAGATGATGCAATGGATAATATCATTATAAGAAAGAATAGGATAATATAAAGACTAGCGGAATTAACTTCTCTTATCCCTAGTGGAGTCGCCACTGGGAGCGGGGATTTTTGCCCCCACACCCGGTGGAATGGTTCTTGCGACTTCGGCACTGTTTAGGCTCGGGGCCTTAGAGAACATGGACCTAGGTCCGAAGAAAATGGAGTCACCATACGGATGGGCAGGGAAAAAGAAAGGGGTGGATGACTCGATTCCTAAGGAATCCCCAACCCCCTAATGGGTTCAAAAAGTTGGGTACGTGTGGGGAAGGTAAGAAATGGCCCAGCAACCCCCACAACACCCGGTTCATTGGAATCGGCCTCCTTTATAGGTCTTAATATTTTAAAATTCTTAAATATAACAATATTATCCATATTGCAGTGCCAACAAAGTTCTCATCTCCAAACTTCCTCAAGTTATCATACTTTCTCATTAGTAACTGCGCCTGCGGTGGTGATGGCTGCCGAACTGGAGCCTGCCTTAATAGCTCCACCATATGCCATACCCAGCCTGACGAAATCTCATCAGCTACTGGTCTCTCCGCCATAGGAGCAGATGCCTCTCCAGTGATCTCAGCTTTAGCTCCAACTCTACCCTCCTCAGGAGCCACACTATCTACACTATCCCCTGTAGACTGATGCATTTGAGACACCATAACTACCTATATCTTCAAACACAATAGAAAATTTCCACGTCAGAGATCAAAAACTGCTAGTGCTAATGCATGTGTTATAATTGAAAACCATATTTTAAAATCTCCATTTTCTTTCTCTCACAACCCACTTCGGTTGAGAACCTCAAACCTAGGCTCTAATACCAAAATAAATATAACACTCTTATACCCTATGTACGTATAATACATACACCCAACATATATAATATCCTCATATACGGTACAAGAATGGCACAATCCATTTTAATAAAAACTTTACATTTTGAATATTTATAATCTTAAGCAATTTAATGGGCTTCAAAAGTTTGCTATGAAGCAATGGGCCCATTGTGTTGCTTGAGGCCCACGACATGCATCAGTCACAGGTTGTCTAGTGGTAGCACTTATTGCCATGATGTAGCCAAAATCTTCCACAACTCACCGATTTGGTGAGGCGGCACCGTAATATGACTTTTTCCAATTTTGACCTTCCATAACCCTATAAATAGGTCTCAAAGCTTCATTTTTCTACACATCTTCCAACCAAGCAATACCAATTTGCTAGTTGGCTGTTCTTCTCTTCCTCCTTTCATAAAAAAAAAGGACAATGTTCTTTTTTTCCTTAGTAATAACTGCCTAAAGCTTATTTCCTTAACAAACATGGGTGTTGGTTCATTTGGTTTTGCAATTTCCTTAAACTGTTCTAAATACAATTTCTTCATTAGTAACTTGCAAGCCCTAGCCAAGGTGGAATTATGATCCAGTCATACTCTCAAGCCAACACTAGTCAAGAATTTAAGAAATAAGGTAAAATCCTAAAAGTTTCTCCTTTTTCTTCTTTTTCTTCCATTCTTCTTCAAGGTCTATCTTTTAATTAATTAATAATTTTCAATCTCTTTCAAATTAAGTTGGAATGTGAACTTTATTTTCAAATCAATCTTCTTCAAAACAAACTTAGAATATCAACTTAATTTTTCAAATCATTCTTTTTCAAAACTAAGTTGGAATACGAACTTATTTTTTCAAATGAATCATTTTCAAAATAAAGTTGGAATATGAACATAATTTTTCAATCTTTTTCAAATTAAGTTAGAATAAGAACTTAATTTTTTCAAATCAATCTATGAGCAATGATTTTTGTCCCCACTTAATGTTGAATGATTCTTATTACTTCAACAACTTAAGAAAATAAGGCACCACAGGTAGAAATATGCCTTTTACATCCTTAAAATCTAAATAATAAAATAAAAATAACAGAATTAAACAATTGGCATATATAATTAATCACCACATACATAGTCATTACACCAAAAAAAAATACTAAATATAAATTAAAGAAATTAGTGTTTTATGATCAAATTAAGGTTTTAATTGCAAATTAGGGTTTAAATTTTAAAATTGGGATTTTATCATAAAATTTGGGTTCTATCATTAAAATTAGTGTTTTGATATCAAATTAGGGGTTTTTCATGAAGTTAGAGTCTTAGATTACAAAACTAGGGTGAAAACATGCAATTAGGGTTTCATATTACAAAGCTAAGATTAAAATTTGCAATTAGGGTTTTGGATTACAAAACTAAGATTAAAATATGCAATTAGGTTTTGAATTGCAAAACTAAGATGCAATTAAGGTTCCTATTTAATCATGGTTTTATCTGAGGCATGTCAAATTAAAATAATTTGAAATCATGATAAACCATGACATACCGAATTCGAGCTAAAACCTGACCATGTAGAACTAAAAACATCTTAATTGGACATGGACTAATGTCCATATCGAACTGGGTAAGTCCCAATTTGATATTGGTGTCCATATCAACTAGGTTTGTCCTAGTTCGATATGGACCATCCATATCGAACCAGACATGCGTAATTTGACATGCATGATCCATTATAGAACCAAAATGAATTGTAGACAACGTTTTAGGTTTTAAAACTCGCTTTTGGACTGTTTCAATGTTCTAAAAGCTAAACCCGACTCATTTGGGCATTATAAAAAGTGGACCAATCAAGATAAATGCTTAAAATAGGTTTAAGCCATTAAGAATGGACCGATAAGAACTTAGGCCATCTTTAATTAGGACCAAACTAGCTTCAGGATAAAATCAAAAGTCTATAATTTGCCCCATGCTTGACTGATCTTGAATTTATTCTGAGAGTGAAAAGTAACATGAGTTTGAGATGATTTCCGAGGTTGATTTGGCTTGGGTTGTAGATCTAAAAAATGATTTGGGTTTTGAACCCGATCTGGTTTCGGTTCTAGACTTGGATTGAATTTTGGACTAAAAAATGATTTGGGTTTTAGACCTAAGCTGGTTTGGGTTATGGACCTGGATTGATTTGGGTTCTGGACGAAGATATGTTTGGGTTCTGGACCCAGATTGAGTTCTGGACTAGAAATGATTTGGGTTCTGGACCCTAGCTAGATTTTAGGTTCTCAACCCCATATTGAATTTGGGTTTGGGTACTTAACCCGATACTGGATTAGGGTACTCGACCAAAACTGGATTAGGAAACTCAATTCAAGATAGGATTAGGGTTCTTGACCTAAAATTGAATTAGGGTACTCGACCCAAAACTAGATTAGGGTGCTTGACCCAAAACTAGTTTAGGGTTCTCGACCAGAAACTGGTTTAGGATGCTTGAGTCGAAGTTGGAATAGGGTTATTGACCCAAAACTTTATTAGGGTGCTCTACAAAAAATTAGATTAGGGTTCTTGACCCGAGACTTAAGCTCTTCTAGCTTGATCATCCCTTTGCCATTTGAGAATTCTGGCTTTCTTCTAGCCAATTAGTTCCATTCTTTAATGGACTCTACTGACGTTCTATCTTCTAAGAGTTTTGTCTGTATTCTAGCCAGTTATTCCATTCTTTAATGGAATGACTTTAGTTCTTCTAGTTGGACTGACCTTTCACCATTTGTGTCTTCCTTCTTTTAGGTTCTTACTTTCTTCTTTATTCTTCCTATTGTAAAAAATTTGGCTATTTTTTAGCTACTAGCTCTCATTGTAATATCCCAAAATTTTGAAAATCACAATTTTTGGAAATTTAATAAAATAAATTATAAGTTAATTAGATAAATTAAATAAATAATTTAAAAAAAAAGAAAAGATTTTAAGTGAAAAAAGTAAAATGTATATGTGATATATATATGTAAATATACATAACATATATAAATCAATTTTTAAAAGTCAAAGTGTATTTTAATAATTCAAAATTAAAATATAATATTAATGGAAGATGATATTTTGGTTTTTAATTAAATAATAATATATATAATTGGTTAAGATTAAAATTGGGAAATATATGGTCAAAAGTAAAAGTGGATGGTGAGAGAGTAATTAATTGTTCTTCATATTCTTCTTATTCCATGAAAGGCTCGAACCTTCATGTGTATGGTGCTCAAGATTTTTCTTCTTCCAAGCTTAAGTAATTGAAGGATTTCAAGTGTTCAAAGGGAAGATTTGGTGATTTCTTCTTGTAGTGGTAAGTTTCTAACTTGTTTTTCCTAGATTTTCCTAAAGATGTGAAGTTGACTTTTTATGGTAGTATGTTTTAATGGTTGGAATTGGTATGTATGAAGTTGTTTTGAGTACCTAATCATGATTTTAAGGGTTAATTGAGGAAATGGTTAAGTTTGAGTTAAGTTTGGTGTAGAGAGAGAGAGAGAGAGTTAGGGTCATGTAACTTTTGAGTTGTGAATTTATGGTTTCATATTGTGTAATTTGCTTTTAATTGAGTTTCTTGGTTGTGTAACCAAGTATTTTAAAGTTAAATGATGGATTTGTTTGTGCTTGAATAGAGGTTCAAAGGGAAAAAAAGATTGTTCGAAGTGTGGAAAAGAATGATAACTTTGTATATGTGATTATTTTGTGTTGATATAAGAATTTTGGCCTGGCATGCCTAGTGACACAGCCATATCATTAGGTGTGTCGACATTTTTACTTTTAGTATTAGTGACACATGCAGTGGCATGCCCATATCACTGATCGTGTCAAGGCTTCCGTGATGCAATAGTAGTGACATGAGCAATGACATGCCTATGTCACTAAGCGTATTATAGTTAATGTGATGTAATATGTTTGACACGGGCAGTGACATAGCCATGTCACTGGGCATGTCAAAGCATCTGCAAGGTGGGCATAGGGCACAATCAATGACACAGCCATGTTGGTGAGCATGTCATTCGTAGATCTTGCCCAATATAGCTCTTTTCCTTATTTTTTCTTTATGGTTCTTATCTTTTTGTTGAGAGATAATGTATATGCCTTTAAGCATGATACTAAGTGATTATTTATAATCACATTTGGTTTAGGCTTTGAGGAGATTTGATTTTTCCAACTTAAGGTATTAAGCTTGCTTTTTGTTGTAATTTGAGGTATGTACAAACTTTGAATGAATTAGTTATATTTGCATGACATATGTAATGTCACAGATGTATTGAAGATATTGTGGAAAGCCACTAATAATGTCTAAATTGAGTAAAAAGTGAAATATGTGCAATATATGAAAATGATCCAAAGTGTTTGAGTATTATGGTTTGTTGTTTAAGCATTAAAGATATTATGGAAAGCCACTGGTGATGGCTAGATTACATAAAATGTGATACAATGTAATGAAATATTAGGATATGAGAAATGATGAGTTGAAATAATATCACATTGATATAAATGGGAAAAATGAGAAAAGAGGCAATGTGCATAATGAATCATGAGAAAATGAGAAAGAGATTGATAATGAGAAATATGAAATAATTGTGTGTTGTTTGAATCATTTGCGTATTTATTTTTAGTGTAATTTTATTGGCTTTTGATTAATTTTTCTTTTAATTTGTGTTTAAAGTTTGTTTGTAGTATTTGATCCAGGTTGAAGAACAAAACAATGAAGCTTTAATTCAATTTGATAGATTATTAAGGTGGAAAAACATGAGACATGACCAAGACACTTCATGGCTTGGCCGTGTTCCTCATCCAAGGAAAGAGGCAGGAAAATTTGGCAGGGATAGACACACTCAAGAGATACGGCCAAGTCACATGACACAGCCGAGGCCTTGGCCTGGTTCACCAAAAGAACAAAATAAAGAAAAACCAAAGAAGCAAAGGCAGAAGTGAACACACCTATGAGACACGGCTAAGCCATTGGTCGTGTCCCATCTAAAGAGCCAAGCAAGGATAGATGCAGTGGAGAACACACTCAAGAGACACAGCCAAGCCACTAGTCATGTCACATGACATGGCCGAGGCCTTGGCCGTGTCTCACTTGGAAAAGGGAGAAGATATTGAGGCAGCCATAGACACGGTCACATGGCTTGACCATGTCCATAAGAAAATGAGTGACACAGCCAAGTCACTCATGACTTGGACGTGTCTTATGAAGATACTTTCAATCATTTTACACGAAATGGGGGACAACAAGTGCCATCTTTTCAAATGAAATAATAAAAGAAGAAAAAGATTGCCTAGTTTATGGGATGAATATTTAAATAATGAAAAAAGTGGGAGACAAAGTGGAGTGTGTGAGTTGGTAAGACATTCTTTGTGTCTTAAGAAATTAAAAATGAACGAGAGAAGGGATACATATACACGTTGGAGGCTTCTTTGAAGGGGGATCTTGTTCTTAGTTCATCTTCTTGTTCTTAGTCTTGAGAGAGACCATGAACATCACCTTCATCTTCATCTTCCATTTCTTCCATAGACAAGATTCTTAATATTTTTAGGATAAAATTGGGTGAGCAAGCTCTTGTGAAGGTTATAGTTTGAAGAAAGCTTAATTGAGGAGTTGGAGGCTTGAGAAAGTTACCATTCCATCTTTCAAGAGGAGAGTCATTGATTAAAGAAGGCTTGTTAGTTCTTCATCATATTCAAAGTGGAGCTAGGAGGAAGACTAGAAGTTCAACTCTTAGCATCTTCAAAGGGGTTTTTATATTCTCTCTTTTAATTCATTTCTAGAATGTTATTGTTTGTTAAGAACATTAATATTTCAATTTACAATTGAGATTTTATTTATATGGAGATGAATATTTATTTTAAATTGATGATGATGAGCTAAATTACTCATGCCTAGGGTTTGTAGTAGATTTGATTGAATGACTTGATTTGATATTTCCATTAATATACCTTGTTATTTGTTGATTGTATTCGATTGAATGTTAGGCTGATAGATTAGATACCTATTGATCTATAGATATATAATGAAGGACCGAGAGGTGAAATTTGATATTGTAATTATGCATTCAACTACCCTAAGAATGAATTAGAAATATAAGTTCTAGAGTTTATTAATTTGCAATTTCAAAATAATTGGTTGTTGTTAATTCATGAATGTGAAAACTAATGAATTAGTAATTACTAATTAAACTCAAGGAACAAATTAAAATACAAGGTCATGTTAATGGATAATTTGAGAATTAAGCTTTGATTAAGTTGATCTACAACCCTAGGCACCATTCCTAGAATTGTATTTATCTTGTACAACCATTACACATATTACTTTTAGATTAAAATTGTTTTTCATTACTTCAAACATCACACTCTTGTTTTTAAATTTACTTGTCAATCAAACAATTGCAAAATAATTCCTTCTTTGTGAGATGACCTTAGGACGATCACCGTTGCTACAACTACCTCGTATACTTGCAAGTATCGCTCGTAGCAGTAATTAGTCGAGCGTAACATGTGCCTAGTATGTTATTCAATTTTTAGAGTTCTGTGTTTGGCATCATGCCTATGAGGTTATCCTCATTATTTGCCTTTGGTGCTAGTTTTTAAGCAATTATGATTTACCTTCGAGCTAGACATTAGAAGTCACTTGCCTTCGGGCTAGATGTTGCATCACTATGATTTGTCGTCGGGCTTGAAGTTGGGCATCGCTTGCCTTTGGGCTAGACACTAGGTGTCAATATGGATAGTAACTCTAGGATTTGAATAACATATTAGATCCTTTGGGCCCATGCTTGTCTTTATTTTATATGAATTGTGAATTGTAAGACAATTGAGATATATGTTAAGATGAAATGATATTTAGAGATATGATATCCATATGCATTGTGCATTGGCATTGCATTTGAATATTATTATTATCAAAGTTTGTACCGCTAGGCTTTTGGCTTAGCGCGATTATAATTCATCGCGCAGATAATAGGGCAATTCCAGTAGAGCCAGAGAGTTCATCTAGACCGAGCTGGGACTAGATTTGGGATCTTAAGTGTGAAGATGATTATTGGATATCATGATCAGAGACACACTGCCCATATGTACCTATTTTATATTATTGTACATTTTGACTTTATATGTTATGTTATGTTTTGTGTATATATATTTTAAAGCATTTAGGATTTAATAATTGGAAAAGTAAGGGTTTTTATAAAATGGGCTGTGACATTCTTGTACCAAATATGCTTATATTACATATGTTGGGTGTATGCATTGTATATATATAGGGTATAAGGGTGTTACACTCATATCCTCTCTTTGCCCCCTATGTGGAAAATTAATGAAAGTGAGTGTAAAAATGTTTTGTGCAAGCATAAAATCAAGAATTGAAAAGAGGAAGTTTTGCTGCATGTGTAGGCTCAACCAATGATTTTATACCCACATAGGTTTGATTGATGCTTGCATTTTTTTTTGTTCTTTGTACAAGTATGCATCTCCATTTTTGCAAAGTGGTTGGATCTTTCTCAAGCGATGGTGTGAGCGGGGATTTTCGCCCCCACTCCCGGTGGAATGGTTCTTGTGACTTCAGCATTGTTTAGGCTCGGGGCCTTAGAGAACACGGACCTAGGTCTGGAGAAAATGGAGTCGCCACCCGAATGGGCCGGGAAAAATAAAGGGGTGGATGACTCGTGTCCTAAGGAATCCCCAACCGCCTAATGGGTTCGGAAAGTTGGGTACTTGTAGGGAAGGTGAGAAATGGCCCGGCACCCCCACAACGCCCGGTTCATTGGAACCGGCCTCCTTTACAGATCTTAATATTATAAAATTCTTAAATATAACAATATTATCCATATTACACACAATAATTGAAATAAAGCATCAATATATTGAAATCAAAACAATGTCCAAGCAAAACAAATAAATGGACACCCATTCGAAGATAGAAACATGCCCTTACATAATCCATGCCTAAATAGGACACCCACCGAAAGGTAGAAACATGTCCTTTACATTGGTTCTAAAATAGAAAAGCAATTTAAATTACATGATATTTAACTAATGAGGTACCCACCAAGTGGAAACATACCCCTTACAACATTTGGAAATAAAAAATAAATCGATAAAAGATAAATAACCATTCATCATAAATAAATTATTCATCAAAGATATCAATCAAAATATAAAATAAACATCCATCCGTGATAAATTAAATAATTCAATCATTAAAATTAAATAAACCAACAAAGCATTGAAAATAAATTAAAGCATTTAATAGACTACATAATCAAATATAAAATTAAATAAAGCAAGTAAAGATTCAAATTAGGGCTACTGTTTCTATTTAAGATTTTTTATTTAATATGTTTAGGTTTTTGGAATTTATGGGTTTAAGCTACTGTAAGTTTTAAAGGAATTGAAATGGATTAAAGTTTTATAATTTAAGAGGTTGATAAGGTTCTTTGATTAACCAAATTAGTGTTTGAGGAGTAAAATCATGAAATTAGGTTTGGACACTTTAAAACATTAGGTTTATGATTATTAGCTACTGAATCATTGTTTTCAGCCTTACTGTGTTTGGATTTTAATATTTAGATTTATAAGGTTTTAAGGTTTTAAAGTATTAGGATTTAGAAAAATTAGGGTTTAAGGTTTTAAGGGAATTAGGGTTTAAGAAAACTAGGGTTTAAGGTTAGCTAGTTTGGGTTTACTGTCTTGATTTTGAAGTTGAATTAGGGTTTTTAGTGTTTTGGAGAATGTATTTTATTTTAGAATTTGGAAAAACAATTTATAGTTTTATGAAGTTTTATGTGATTTTTAGAAGCTATAAGTCAAATTTACGGTTTTAAGGTTTTAAAACATTGGAAAATAGATTAGGGTTTTGAGGAATTAATAAAATGATTTAAGGTTTTGGAAAGTTGGAAGGTAGATTAGGGTTTTGATATTTTGAAGAAATAGAAAAAGTTATTTAGGGATTTTGAAAATAGAGGAGACGATTTAAGGTTCTAAGGTTTATAAAAAGTAAATTAGGGTTCTAAGGTTTTAGAATCAAAAGAAAGAGTTTAATGATTCAATCTACTGTAAAGAAAAAAAGATTTGATATTCATACCTTCGTTTGTTGGTTCCACCAAAAATTACTTCTTAGAGGAACAAGAACAAAGACAAGCTTTGCTGCCTTTGATGAATTATAGATTGCTTGCTTATTGCTTCGGTTTGCTTCTCTCAAGAGTCCGATTGTTAATCTCTGCCAAAAAGTTTTAATGTCCGATCACTTTTCTAAGTTTTTCCTTCACTCGATTGTCCTCCTTTTTAACTCTAAAATTTTCCTCATTTTTTGTGTTGTTTTTAATCATATTTATAGATGATTCTGGTGATTAATTTTAAATGCTTACGGAATCTAACATTAATTAAGAAAAGGAAACTGAAACCAAATTGAATTTGGTTTCGAAAAAAATTACATCGAAAAAATTTCGCTGGAGAAAAAAAACTGCTGCGAAAAATTTCACTGGCAAAAAAGTTGCTGCGGGAACCTGCGAGCTTGGCGAGCGAAATTGGTTATGGGCCATTTTGTCCCAACTTTTCGGCGATGAATTTTTTCATCGCCGATTTTTCCGTCGCCGATTTTTATTTTTACTTTTTTTTGTTTATTTATTTGTTATTATTATTTTTTATTTTTTATTAATTATAAAAACTAAATACTAAAGCAAATATTATTTAATTAAGATAACACAAGGATTATTTTGGACTAATTAAAATATATTGGACAATACAAAAATTATTTTGGACTTATTAAAATATATTGAACAACACAAAAATTATTTTGGACTAATTAAAATATATTGGACCAGACTGGGTCAAAAATTAAGAGTCTATAGATGGGCCTTCCATGCCCCCTGATTCCATATCTACTTCTCATTTTTTACATCACAAGGTATCTGCTATTCACTTTGATAGAGGAATAAACAAAAACAGTGCAATGTGACTTGCTTATTATGAGCGGTGATTTTTGCCCCCACTCCCGGTGGAATGGTTCTTGCGACTTCGGCACTGTTTAGGCTCGGGGTCTTAGAGAACACGGACATAAGTCCGGAGAAAATGGAGTTGCCACCCGGACGGGCCTGGAAAAAAAGAAAGGGGTGGATGACTCGATTCCTAAGGAATCCCCAACCCCCTAATGGGTTCGAAAAGTTGGGTACGTGTGGGGAAGGTGAAAAATGGCCCAGCACCCCCACAACTCTTGGTTAATTGGAACCGGCCTCCTTTAGAGGTCTTAATATTATAAAATTCTTAAGTATAACAACATTATCCATATTACACACAATAATTAAAAGAAAGCATCAATTTATTAAAATCAAAGCAATGTCCAAACAAAGCAAATAAATGGACACCCATCCAAGGATGGAAACATGTCCTTACATCACATGCCTAAATAGGACACCCACCAAAAGGTAGAAACATGCCCTTTACATAGGTTCTAAAATAGAAAAGCAAATTAAATTACATGATGTTTAACTAATGAGGTACCCACCAAGTGGAAACATACCTCTTACAACATTTGGAAGTCTAAATAAATTGATAAAAGTAAATAACCATTCATAATAAATAAATCATTCATCAAAGGTATTAATCAAAATATAAAATAAACATCCATCCATGAAAAATTTAAATAAATCAAGTATTGAAATTAAAAAAATTAAAGCATAAGAAATAAATCAAACGTTAATCAAATATGGAATTGAATAAAGCAAATAAAAGTTCAATTATAGCTACTGTGACTTTTTATTGAATTAAAATAGATTAGGGTTTTATGTTTTAAAGGTTGGTAAGACACTTTGATTAACCAAATTAAGGTTTGAATGATGAAGTCAAGAAACTAGGGTTTTAGACACTTTAAAATTGTTTTGATTTGTGGTTTTAAATGGTGATTTCAAGCTACTGTGTAATTTTAGAACATTTGTGTTATTATGGTTTTTAATGTTTTAAAAGGATTAGAGCTTATAAAAAATTAGGGTTTAAGGTTTTAAATGGGTTAGGGTTTACTATTTTAGGTTTAAAAGTTGAATTAGGGTTTTAGTGTTTTGGAATTAGGGCCTGGGGTAAAAGATTTGAATTAGGGTTTTAGAAATCAATTTGATAATTTTATGAAGTTTTATGAATTTAAACAAATGGATTGAAGTTTTTATAAGTAGAAAAGATGTTTTTTAAGGCTTTTTGAATGAAATAGAACCTGCTTTAAATTTTTAAAAGAAACAGAATTTAAATCTTAGTTTTGTTGAAGAATATGTTCAATTAGAGTTTTAAGGTTTTTAAGAAAAAAATAACAATTTTAAGTCTTTTTGGAAAATAAAGTAAAGTTTTAGTGTTTTTAACTTTGGAAAACTAAATTAAAGTTCTAAGATTTTAACTTTTGAAAAACACAAAAATCCTAGTTTTAGCTACTGTGTAAAAAAAATTAAAGAAAATCAATTAACACATACCTTCTTTTGATGATTCCTCCAAAAACAATTCTTCTTGGATGAACTAGCTCCAAAGACAAGCCTTTTTTGCCTTTGAATTCTTTAAATCGTGCTGCTGCTCCATTAAAAATCAATTGAATTGAATTATTGATTTTCCTTCCTTGATTTGGTTTCCAATTTTCCAAGCTACTGCCAATTTTTTGTCACCCCCAATTTGGTTGCCTTTGATCCTTATTTATAGTGGTTTGAGGTTGTTTATTCCTAATTAGCTAAGGCAAGTAATATTAATAAAAAAAAAAGAAACCAAAACCTAATTGGATTAGGTTTTGAAAAATTTACGTCGGAAAATTTACGCTGCTGAAAAAAATTGCCGCAGGAAAAAATGCGTTGGCAAAAAAAATTACTGCAGAAAACTGCGGCAGTGGGTGGGCTGGGGCATTTCCCTCAGGAAATTCCTGCGGGTGAGCTATTTCACCCGTAGGATTTTCCTGCGGGTGAAATAGAAATTTTAGTTCGCTCGCAGGAAACTCCTGCGAGCGAAATAGAACAGTGATTTCGCCAGCAGGAATTTCCTGCGGGCGAAATTGCCCACGGGCCCGTGCGACTGTTTTTTCGCTCCCGATTTTTTCGACTCTGATTTTTTTTTTGATTTTGATTTTTTGATTTTGATTTATTTATTTTTATTTTTTATTAATAAAAATTAGATGTTAAAGCAAAAATTATTTAACAAAAATTATTTTGGACCAATTAGACAAAAAAAATCATTTTGGACTAAATAAAACATATTGGACCGGATTGGGTCAAAAATTAAGGGTCTATTGTTTGCCCCCTGCTTGAATGATCTGAAGCCTTAGTGAAAGAGAGTGAAAAGCAATAAGATTTAATTTTTGAGGTTTTGGGTTCTGGACCCGAGAGATTTGGACACTCGGTTCTAAACTAGACTTGGATACTCGATCCTATCTGGATTTGGGTACTCGATCCTAAATTGGACTCTGATACTCGATCCTAAATTAGATTTGGATACTCGATCCTAACTTAGATTCGGATGCTCGATCCTAAACTTGATTGGGATACTCAATCCTAAATAGATTTGGATACTCTATCCGAAATCGAATTTGGATACTCGATCCTAAATTAGATTCGGATACTCGATCCTAAATTGGATTTGGATTCTCGATCCTAACTTGGATTCGGATACTCGATCATAAACTTGATTGGGATACTCGATCCTAACTAGATTTGAATACTCGATCCGAAATCGGATTTGGATACTCGATCCTAAACTGGATTTGGATACTCGATCCTAAATTGGATTGGGATACTCGATCCTAAACTGGATTTGGATACTCAATCCTAAATTGGATTTGGATACTCGATCCTAACTAGATTTGGATACTCGATCCTAACTGGATTTGGATCCTCGATCCAAAATCAGATTTGGATGCTCGATCCTAACTGGACTTGGATAGTCGATCCTAAACTGGATTTGGATACTCGATCCTAAATGGATTTGGATACTCGATCCTAAATTGGCTTTGGATACTCGCTCCTAACTTGATTTGGATACTCGATCCTAACTTGGATTCGGATACTCGATCCTAAACTTGATTGAGATACTTGATCCTAACTGGATTTGGATACTCAATCCAATATCGGATTTGGATACTCGATCCTAAACTGGATTTGTATACTCGATCCTAAATTAGATTTGGATACTCGATCCTAACTTGATTCGGAAACTCAATCCTAAACTTGATTTGGATACTCTATCCTAACTTGAATTTGGATACTCGATCCTAAACTTGATTGGGATACTCGATCCTAACTGGATTTGGATTCTCGATCCGAAATCAGATTTGGATAATGCAACATACTTCCATTAAAATTTGATAATGCAACATACTTCCTTTAACTTGAATGTTTATATAACAAGAAAATATATATTTTTTTAAAATCAAATGTTGACTTTGTCAAATTAGTGTAATATCCCAAAGTGTGCCCTAGAAGTTTTGATATTATTGTTGTTTTGCTTGGATTTAATGTCTATGTGAAATTTGAAAGAGAAAATAATTTAAGAGAGAGTGTATATGTTGTATATATGGAAATATATACAACATATACACAAGTCAAATGAGGAAGTCAAAGAAGATATTTATTTTTATTATTATTGAAATTAATAATAAAGGAAAAATAGATGAGTGGAAGAGAATTATTTGATTATTTTAATGATATTGCTTGGTGGAGATTTGAGTGGAGACTAGATATTTAACTTTGCTTCTTCTTCTTTTTCATTTTCTTCTTTTCCTATTGCTTGGCCGGACATCACAAAGACAAGAGAGCAAGAGAGGGTTTTTGATTTCTAAGAGCAAATTGAAGGAAGATCCAAGTGATTAAGTTGGAAAATTGTGAAGTTTCATCAACTTTGGTAAGTTCTCTCTTGATTTCTCTTGTTTTAATTGAAGTTGTGTTTGAGTTTGATAGATTATTGTTGATAGTAAGAGTGTGTTGTTTGATTGTGGTATGTTTAAGGGTGTTGGTTCTATTGACGTTGGATTTTGGGGTTGAATTGAAGGAAAGAATAATTTATTGTAAGAGAAAGTGTTGTGGTTGTGTTTTGAGTTTGTGATGATGATTATGAATTGTGTTTGATGTATGTTTTGTATTATTTTGGTGTTTTTGCATGTTAGTATGGTTTTTGGGTGTGTTTAGTTGAGTTTGTTTGAAGTGGAAGATGGTGGAAGTAAGTGATTTGTTGGATGTAGAGTTGATGTTGCCGGAATCTGTATTTTTGGCTTGACACGCCCATGAGCACGGCCAAGTCTTTGGGCGTGTCAATGGTTCTGTGTTGCAGTAGCATTTACATGTCCAGTGACACACCCATGTCACTGAGCGTGTCATACCTATTGTGTGGGTGAAGGATTGACACGGCCATGAGCACGCCCGTGTTGTTGGACGTGACAATGTTTATGTGAGACAGAATGTATTACACGTTCAGTGACACGCGCATGGTTATGAGCATGTCAAAGCTTCTGTGTTGTGGAGTTAGGGCACGGTCAGGGACACGCCCGTGTTGTTGAGCGTGTCATGTGTAGAGTTTGCCCTAGTTGGTTTTTATCCATAGTATCTCATGTGTATAATCAACTTTGGTTTAGGTTTTGAGAAGAGTTGAATTGCCCTAACCTAAGTGTTGAGGATTCTTGGAGGAGGAAGTGTATAGATTGGTGAGAGTTGGTTTTGAGGTAAGTACAAACCCTACTCTACATTATTGCATATTAATAATGTTATGTGTAATATCCCAAAATGTGCCTAGAAATTTTAGTGTAATGGTTGTTTTATTTGAATTAAAATGTATATGTTAATTTGGGAGAGAAAAGAAATTTAAAGGAAAGTGTATATGTTGTGTATATGGAAATATATACAACATATATACAAGTCAAATGTGTTGGTCAAGGGATGAGGATATTTATTTTGTTCTTTGTGAAATTACTAAAGGGCAAGTAAATGAAAGGGAGTTAATATATATAGTAGAGGGTATTTAAGTAATTTTCTTTTTAAATTGCTTGGTGGAGAATGTTTGAAGACCATATATTTGACTTTGTCTCTAAATTCCTCTTCATTTTCTTCTTTTTCTTTCCTTGGCCGTGTACTCCAAAGACAAAAGAGCAAAGAAGAGTTTTGATTTTATAAGATCAAATTGAAGGAAGATTTCAAATAAACAAGTTGGAAAATCAAGAAATTTCATTATTTTGGTAAGTTCTTTCTTGATTGCTCTTGTTGTTTTTGAAGCTATTTTTGAGTTTGATGAAGTGGTGTTGATAATATGGTTAGGATTGCTTGTGGTGTGTTTGTATGTGTTTAAATGGAATTAAAGATAAGAAGTTAGGTTGGTGTTGGTGATGGAAGAGTAAGAGTTGTGGTTAGTGAAAATTTTTCTGTTTTACAATTAGTAAAGGCTGTGACTTTTATGATTTTTAATTAAATATAGGAAAATGTTTTTGAAGTGAATTTTTGATATGTTGTGCCTCTATGAGTCTAGAAGGACTGAAAAATATTTTGATTCGATTTTGGAATGGTTATGATTTTGGAAAGATTATTTTTCTTAGACCTGTTCCAGCAGGTACCTTAACTGAGACAGCTATATTTCGGGATTTTTAATAAAATGTAGACAAATCATATCCAATTGAATTTTGGATATTTTGTTTCTTAGGGAGTCTAGTATTTGAGAAAAATAATTTGGAACCAAGTTGATTGAATTTAATTTATGGAATTCACAAAGTTCAGAACTGCTGCCAGGATGCAGGGCAATTGGGGCAGTCTGGTTGGGTGAACTATTTGACCAAGATTTTGTGTTCAGTTTGATCTGAAATTTTAAAGGAATTATTTTAAGATGTAAAATTAAGTTCTGTAAATATTTTAGAGTTTTTAGTCAAGTAGATTATTTTATACAATTTTTCAAAATAAGGATAAAGTTGAGTCTAAAACCAGAATTTACTATTCATATGGTCATTTTGCTAATATTCCTTTTGGATTAGGTTGTGGAGAGGTTGAATTGCTCTAACCTAAGTGTTGAGGATTCTTGGAAGAGTAGGTGTATAGAGTGGTGTAAGTTGGTTTTAAGGTAAGTACAAACTACATTATTGCATACATTCATATGATATTGAGACTTGAGACATATTTGGTTATAATGTGAATGTTGTGATGAGCATGTAAAATATGTGTTAATGCCATTGATTATATCCATTTGAATAATGAATTGATTAATGTGATTTGAAATATAATGAAAAGTGAAATGTGCAAGATGTGATGATGAAATGTAATGTGAAATATATGATGTTATGAAGAGTTGTTTTCATTATGATGATGCAAATGAGATGATTGAGACATGGTTGCCTAATTTGCTTATGAAATATAAAATGAATTGAGAAAGAGGTTATGAAGAGATGAATGAAATGTTTGTGTGTTTAATATGTTATTCAGATTTCAGAGTTCTGGGTTTGGCGGCATGCATATGAAATATATGAATAATAGTAACAGTCTTGCCGGGTTGAGGATCTCCTCGAGATTAGTCGGGTTGAGGTCCAAGAGACTGGGTCTGTTACACTTGTTTTGGTAACAGTCTTGCCGGGTTGAGGATCTCCTTGAGTCTAGCCAAGTAGAGGTCCAAGAGACTGGGTCTGTTACCCTATCCATGGATAGATATATATATATATGTGTATATCGCCTATGGGCTTGATGATTATGATTATGGACCAAAGCAGTAACTCTGAACTTTGAATAACAATTAGTGTATTTTGGGCCCATGCTTGTCTTTGTTTTCAATGTGAATCATGAATGTTTTGATTAATTATTAAATAATGTAAAATTGTGAAATACACTATTCTCTTGAATTGATCTTGAATCTTGATTGTGTGACATTAGCATGGCATTAAAGCATCATAGCATTGTAGTTTGTACCACTAAGCCGTTGGCTTAGCGCGAATGTGATTCTTCGCGCAGGTGACAGGGAAGAACCAGAGAGTTCCTCTAGGCCGAGTCAAGCCTAGATTTTGAAGGGTGAATAGTGGGCTTTAAGATCGAAGACTGACTGCCAAACATGTATAAATTTTGTGTTGTAAAATTCGAGTTTGGATGTATATGAAATTGTAAATATTGTTACTTTCCGCTGCATAGTGAACAAATATTTTATCTATTGTATTTCATAATAAAACTTTACTTTATTTTGTACTAGAAGTGTAAATCCTTTTTGCAGGTTGTAGTTGAGGTTATAAGGGGGATTTATTGGAAGTGTACTGAGAATGATTTTGTTTGCATTGGTTTGTGTAAAAATATTTTCAAAAATCAGAAAAAAACCAGTTTTGTCGACACTTGGGACTCAATTTTTAAGTGAAACTATGGCAAAATTTTTATAAAAATTGGAACTAAAATTTGACTAAGTAAAATTGGTAGCAACATTAGGTTAGTGTGGCGCCTCTACTCAGCTTACACACGTAGGTCGGGAAGGGGTGTTACATTATGTTTTGCATAATGTGAACTTTGTGAAATGTATGTTGAAAATGTGAATTGAGACATGATGTTTCAATTGAGATGTGATACCATTGTGATTGGCTATGATGATTCAAATGAGATGTGAAGCCATTGAGATTGGCTATGATGATTCAATTGAAATAAGTGGGGCATGTTTGCCTAGATGATGATGAGAATTGAGAATGAAATTGATAATGAAATAATAAATGAATTGAGTGGCTAATGTGTTATTCCATTTTCAAAGTTTGTTGTTGGTGGCATGCCTATAGTAACAATCTCTTGAAGTTAGGTTGGGCTTGATCCTTGAAGCCAAGTTGGATTGAAGTTTAACATGTTTTACTCCCCTTGAAGCTTGGTTGGGTCTAGTCCTTGAAGCTTAATTGAGATGTTACAACCCTTGAAGCTAGGATGGGTTTGGTTCTTGAAGCCAAGTTGGGTTGGTACTTAGCATGCTTTGTTCCCCTTGAAGCTTGGTTGAACCTAAATCCTTGAAGCCTAGTTGGGATAATGATAATGATAAATGTGATAATTAAACCAAAACATTAACTGTAACACCCCTATATTCCGTATACGTACCAAGCATGCTTATACGATCGAAATATACGTATACTGAATATAGAATATGTTACAGTTTAAAAATATACAAATCATATCCTTGAAAATAAGTGAAACAAATCTCAAACATTTAGAAGAAATTCAAAAGACACTATATGTAAAAACGTTTACTAATCCGCAGCGGAAAGTTTTACAAATATTACAAGTGCAAATACATTATAGATCTAAATTTACAAAACATAGAATATATACATGATTGGCAACTTGACTCTCTGATCTTTAAGCTCTAGTCCAACTCTTCAAGCATAAACTCAACTAGGTCTAGAAGAATCCTCAGTCTCAACCCTATCAATCCTACCACCTGCGCGACGAACCACAATCGCGCTGAGCCAACAACTCAGTAGTACAAACCATAATGATATTATGCAATGTCAACATCAATGCCATACAATCATCCAATAAAGATCATATTTATAAATGTTACATTTCATTAATTCAATAATCATATCATTATCCATTATTCTCATTCAATAAAGACACCTATGGGCCCAACTAGCATTTAATATGATATTCAAAGTTCAGAGTTGCTGCTTTGGTCCAAATCACAATAATCAAGCCCGTAGGCAATATACATATGTCTCTATCCATGGATAGGGTAACAGACCCAGTCTCTTGGACCATCAACTCAACAATCTTGAGGAGATCCTCAACCCGGCTAGACTGTTACCTGTAACAGACCCAGTCTCTTGGACCATCAACCCGACTAATCGAGGAGATCCTTAACCCGACTAGACTGTTACCTTAATTCACATTTATCATTTCACATTTCTCATAGTGTAACAGACCGAGTCTCTTGGACCTCAATTCAACTCAATTTGAAGAGATCCTCAACCCGGCTAGACTGTTACTATTCATATTTATTAGGCATGCCAACAAATCCATAACTCTGAAATTGAATCAACATATTAAACATACAATTATTCCATTTGCCTCTTTACCATTCTCTTTCTCAATATGTATCTCATATTCAATTGGGCACTCATGCCTCAATAATTTCATTTGTATAACCATGGCCAACCACAATGGCTTCATTATATATCCATACACATCAAAACAATTCATCATTATACAAATAGTACATTTCACAAGATTCGCAATGTGCAAAACATAACATTATTTATATATCAACAATGCCACATCAAAATGGATGTATGCAACAATGCAATGTTTGTACTTACCTTAAATGCAATCCACACAATATTAAACACTTCTTCTTCCAATAATCTTTCACTACTCGAATTAGGATAATTCACCTTCTTCACAACCTATTCCAAAAGGAAGATGAAACTCATATAAGATCATAAGGCTAAGAACCAACTAGGGCAAACCCTAAACTTGACACGCTCAACAACACGGGCGTGTCCATGACCGTGCCCTAACTCCACAACACAGTAGCCTTTACACGCTCAACAACACGGGCGTGTTACTGGGCGTGTAATACATTCTGCCTCTCAACAATATTGACACATCCAACATCATGAACGTGCTCATGGCCATGTCAATTCCCCAAAAACACAGTGGCTATGAAACGCTCAATAACATGGGTGTGTTACTGGCCGTGTCAATCCTACTGCCACACAGAAACTATGACACGCTCAGTGACATGGGCGTGTCACTGCTCGTGCCATCCAACCAAAACACAGAGCCATCGACACGCCCAAAATCCTGGACGTGCCCTTGAACGTGTCAGACCAAAAATCCAGATTCCGGCCAAAACAACAACACAACCAACAAAACTCTTTCTTTCACCAAAAACCACTTCAACCCAAGTCATCTCAACATACCCAAAAACCATAACAAACTTACAAAAATGCTAAAACAACTAAAGACATTCTTCCAATCTCAAATCAAAATTCATCAACACAAACCTAAACACAACCTCAAACCATTCACTTTCAACAACTTACTCTTTCCTTCACACCATCCCCAAAAACAAAAAATCAGTTACCCAAACACTCTTAAACTCATCTTAAACAACATAATCACATACCATCCACAAACTCAACTCAAAACTCAAAGAAATCAAAGAGTCAAGTGAAGAACTTACCAAGGATGAAGAAACTCTTAACTTTTCCACTTGAACACTTGAATACTTCCTTAGATCTTGAGTTGGAAGATCAAAACTCTTCTTGTTCTCTTGTTTCTTTTGTTAGCTGGCCAAAACAAGAGCAAAGGAAGAGGAAGAAAATGAACCACGGCAAGGAAGAAAGAAAGAAGAAGGAAGAAAGAGAAACCGAAAGTCAACTACTCTTTTCCTTAAAATCCTCTCAACCAAGCAATTAAAAATATTAAACAATTCAAATAAACCTCCTCCATTCATTAATTTCCTTATTAATTAATTATTAATTCAAACACAAACAAATATCTTCTTCCACTATCTCCATTGACTTTCCATAGACTTATGTATATGTTGTATATATTCTAATATACACAACATATACACTCTCTCTAAAAACCCTTTTCTCTTCCAATAAAACATATACAATAAATCCAATTATAATAATAATAAAACCCAAAACATCTAGGGTATATTTTGGGATATTACAATTCTCCCCCTCTAAAAAGAAATTTCGTCCTCAAAATTACCTGATGTCAAGTCTAAAACAATTGTGGGTATTGATCTCTCATTGCTTGCTCACTTTCCCAAGTTGTCTCTTCTCTACCATGATTCTTCCATAGAACCTTCACCAACGGCACTCTCTTATTTCTCAACTCTTTTACTTCATGTGCCAAAATAGAGATTGGTTCTTCTTCAAATGTCAAATCCGGACTCACCTCAATGGATTTAACGGGTAAAACATGAGATGGATCCGATCTATACCTTCTTAACATAGAAACATGGAAGACATTATGGATTCTATCCAATTCCGGTGGCAAGGCAAGCCGATAAGCAACTGGTCCGACCCTTTCCAAAACTTCATATGGTCCAACAAAACGAGGACTTAGTTTTCCTTTTCGACCAAATCTCAATATCCTTTTCCAAGGAGACACTCTCAAAAATACCTTATCTCCCACATTATACTCAATGTCTCTCCTCTTCAAATCTGAATAGGATTTCTATCGGTCTGAAGCTGCTTTCAATCGACCCCGAATTATTTTCACTTTCTCTTCAGTCTCTCTAACCAAATCAGGACCAAATAACTTACCTTCACCAGTTTCATTCCAACATAAGGGCATTCTACAACGTCTACCATACAAGGCCTCAAATGGTGCCATACCAATGCTTGATTGGTGACTGTTGTTGTAAGCAAATTCCACAAGTGGTAACAATCTATCCCAACTTCCAGAGAAATCAATGACACAGCTTCTCAACATACCCTCAATAATCTGTATCACTCTCTCAGACTGCCCGTCTGTCTGTGGATGAAATGCAGTACTAAAGTGCAATCGAGAACCCATAGCCCCATGCAAACTCTTCCAAAACCTTGAAGTGAATTGGGGATCTCGATCAGACACTAAAGAAATTGGGACTCCATGCAACTTCACAATCTCACGGATATACAGCTCAGCTAACTTCTTAAGAGAATAATCCATCCGAACCGGAAGAAAGTGTGCTGTCTTTGTTAACCGATCCACAACCACCCAAATAGCATCATGATTTCTCTGAGTCAATGGCAACCCTGATACAAAATCCATTGTCACCCTCTCCCATTTCCATTCAGGCACTGTTAAAGGTTGAAGCAACCCTGTTGGAACTTGATGCTCAGCTTTTACCCTCTGACAAGTGAGACATTTGGATACAAAATCCGCTATGTCTCTCTTCATACCAAACCACCAAAAGTGCTGTCTTAAGTCATGGTACATCTTTGTACGTCTCGGATGCATAGTAAAAACCGATTGATGTGCTTCTTCCAAAATGATCCTTTTTAAGCTATCATTATCAGAAACACACAACCTATCCTTAAACCAAAGACTACCATCATTCTTCACATGAAAATCTCGGCTCTCTCCATTTCGACAATCTGATACAATCTTTTGAATTTTCTCGTCTACCAATTGAGCTTCCTTTATCTGATCTAACAATACTGGTCTCAACTGCAACTGAGCCAATAATGCACCATCATCACATACTTCAAAATTAGCATGCAACGCCCTCAACTCAACAAGCAACGAGAGCGAATAAATAGCCAAACCTGCTAAAGATTTCCGACTTAAGGCATCAGCAACAACATTTGCCTTACCAGGATGGTAATCAATCAAACAATCATAGTCTTTAATCAGTTCTAACCATCGTCTTTGCCGAAGATTCAGCTCCTTCTGAACACCCAAATATTTCAAACTTTTATGATCCATATAGATAAAGCATTTCTCTCCATACAAATAGTGGCGCCAAATCTTCAAAGCAAACACTATAGCCTCTAACTCCAAATCATGAGTTGGATAGTTAAGCTCATGCGGCTTCAACTGCCGAGAAGCATAAGCTATAACTTTACCCTCTTGCATCAACACACACCCTAAACCACTATGTGAAGCACCACTGAAAATTACATAAGGTTTATCTTTCACGGGTAAAGTAAGAACAGGGGCTTGTGTCAACATTTCTTTCAACTGCTCAAAGCTAGATTGACACTAATCCATCCACACAAATCTAGATCCTTTCCAAAGCAATCGGGTGAGTGGAGTGGCTATCAAAGAAAAACCTTTTACAAAGCGTCGATAATAGCCTGCCAAACCCAGAAAACTTCTAACTTCAGTTACAGACTTTGGTGGATTCCAATTCAAAATAGCTTCAACTTTACTTGGATCAACTCTTATACCGTCTACTGAAACTATATGACCCAGAAATGTCACTTGATCAAGCCAAAATTCACACTTCGACGGCTTAGCATATAATTGCTTCTCTCTCAAGATCTGCAACACAATCCGCAAATGCTTGTCATGCTCCTCCTCATTACGCGAATACACCAAAATATCATCGATAAAGACCACCACAAATTGATCCAGATAGGGCCTAAACACCCTATTCATCAAATCCATGAAAGCTGCAGGTGCATTTGTCAATCCAAAAGGCATTGCTAAGAACTCATAATGCCCATACCTGGTGCGGAAAGCTGTCTTAGAAACATCTTCAGCTCTCACTTTCAACTGATGGTATCCTGATCTCAAATCAATCTTGGAAAACACTGATGCTCCCTTCAATTGATCAAAGAGATCATCAATTCTAGGCAAAGGATATTTATTCTTAATAGTCACTTTGTTCAATTGCCTATAATCAATGCATAACCTCATGGTACCATCCTTCTTCTTCACAAACAATACAGGAGCCCCCCAATGAGAAATACTGGGGCGAATAAATCCTTTATCCAACAATTCCTGTAACTGCACCTTCAATTCTCTTAATTCTGCTGGCGCCATTCTATAAGGAGTGATAGAGATGGGAGTGATACCTGGTAACAAATCGATACCAAACTCAACCTCTCTCTCATGTGGCAACCCTGGCAACTCCTCTGGAAACACATCTGGAAAGTCTACCACTGTGGTTATATCATCAATTTGAGACCCCCCTTACTCTAGTATCCACAACATGAGCAAGGTAAGCATCACACCCTTTTCTAATCATCCTTCTAGCTGATACAGCTGATACAAATAAAGATGCAAGCTGTCTCTGCTCACTAATCACAATCACACTACTACCATCACTAGTTCTCAAAGTGACACTTTTCTTTTGACAATCTACTACAGCTCCATGCTTAGACAACCAGTTCATGCCCAAAATCAAATCATACTCTTTAAAAGGCATTTCAATCAAGTCTCCATGAAACTCCTCACCTTGTACCACAACCGCACTATCCCGGTGCACCTTGCTAACAATCACACTATGCCCTAACGGATTTGTCACTAACACATCAAATCCTAGGGACTCAGCATGCATTTCAGAGACAGGCAAAATGGATGCACTAATAAATGAATGAGTTGAGCCTGGATCAATTAAAGCAAGTACTGAAATGCCAAATAAAAAGAAAGTACCAGCAATAACTGCAGAAGCATCTGGTTGTTTTTGCATCACATACACTCGTTGAGAAGGCCCAGCCTCATCCGGTCTAGTATCCCTGGACGAAGATCCCCCTCTCTGACTATAACCAGGTCTACCCCCTCTGGTGAAACCTCTGCCCCCTCGACCACCTCTGACACTAGGTCGAGAAACTGCAGAATCTGCCGGCCTCTGCTCTTGCATCTCTGGACATTCTCTAATAAAATGATCAGGAGAACCACATCTGAAGCACATAGCTGGTCCTCTACTCTGCCAACAAGCACCTCTATGTGACCCTCCACATTGAGCACACATAGGTAGAGTGGATCTCTGAACTACAGGAGTAGGAACACTCGCTGCTGAAGCTGTAGGTCTCGATCTTGGCCTCTGTAACTGAACTGACCTACCAGCTTGCCTCTGACTCTGACTGATCCTGGGAACAAAACTTCCCCTACCTCTCTTCACAGATGAAGACCCTGCCTCAAACTGGGGTCTCCTAACCCTGGTCTCCTCCTCTGTAGCAGCTGCTGCAATAATCTGAGCTCTCTCCACACTCCTAGCTGCTGCAACAAGCTGGGAAAAATCTTGGTATCTCGAGCCGGCCACAAGACACATAATTGAGGGTCTCAACCCTTCCTTAAACCTCCTACACCTGTCAATATCATCAGAAATAATTCCCCCAGCGTAGTGGCTCAACCGGATGAACTCTAGCTCATACTCTGTCACAGTCCGGTGATCTTGCCTCAAGGTCAGAAACTCCATCTTCTTCACATCTTTATACTCCCTCGGAGTATATTTCAGCTCAAACTCCCGTAGAAAATCACTGTAGGACAAAGTAGGTGGATCATCCAAAGCATGTGGAACTGTCTTCCACCAATCATATGCATCCTTGCAACAGTGATCGGGCATAATCAAATTTTTCTGCTGGAGTGGCTTGCAACTGAATGAAAATTCTTTGAACCTTATCCAGCCACTGCTCAGCTACCGCTGGATCAACAGTACCCAGAAAATCTTCTACTCCATACTTTCTTAGTTTATCATACTGTCTCATCGGTATCATAGACTGTGGTGGGGGTGGCGGTGGTTGCACTGGTGCCTGCCTCATTAATTCAAACATATGCCTAAGCCAAACTGGCGGAACCTCCTCACCAGCTGGTCTCCCTGACACAGAAATAGGGGCCTCTCCAGTTCTATCCACTCTAGCTCCATCTAAATCATCATCTGGAGCTACACTCTCAGCACTACCCTCAACAGATAGACGTGAATGAGGATCCATTATAACCTATATCTGCAAACACAGCAGAATACACCTCAAAAAGATCAGAGACTCCCAATACCAACCATGTATTTTATTCAAAAATCCACTTTTGAAAATCAAAGTATTCTTTTTCTTACACTTGTCCTAGATTGAGAATCTCAAACCTAGGCTCTGATACCAAAATAATTGTAACACCCCTATATTCCGTATACGTACCAAGCATGCTTATACGATCGAAATATACGTATACTGAATATAGAATATGTTACAGTTTAAAAATATACAAATCATATCCTTGAAAATAAGTGAAACAAATCTCAAACATTTAGAAGAAATTCAAAAGACACTATATGTAAAAACGTTTACTAATCCGCAGCGGAAAGTTTTACAAATATTACAAGTGCAAATACATTATAGATCTAAATTTACAAAACATAGAATATATACATGATTGGCAGCTTGACTCTCTGATCTTTAAGCTCTAGTCCAACTCTTCAAGCATAAACTCAACTAGGTCTAGAAGAATCCTCAGTCTCAACCCTATCAATCCTACCACCTGCGCGACGAACCACAATCGCGCTGAGCCAACAACTCAGTAGTACAAACCATAATGATATTATGCAATGTCAACATCAATGCCATACAATCATCCAATAAAGATCATATTTATAAATGTTACATTTCATTAATTCAATAATCATATCATTATCCATTATTCTCATTCAATAAAGACACCTATGGGCCCAACTAGCATTTAATATGATATTCAAAGTTCAGAGTTGCTGCTTTGGTCCAAATCACAATAATCAAGCCCGTAGGCAATATACATATGTCTCTATCCATGGATAGGGTAACAGACCCAGTCTCTTGGACCATCAACTCAACAATCTTGAGGAGATCCTCAACCCGGCTAGACTGTTACCTGTAACAGACCCAGTCTCTTGGACCATCAACCCGACTAATCGAGGAGATCCTTAACCCGGCTAGACTGTTACCTTAATTCACATTTATCATTTCACATTTCTCATAGTGTAACAGACCGAGTCTCTTGGACCTCAATTCAACTCAATTTGAAGAGATCCTCAACCCGGCTAGACTGTTACTATTCATATTTATTAGGCATGCCAACAAATCCATAACTCTGAAATTGAATCAACATATTAAACATACAATTATTCCATTTGCCTCTTTACCATTCTCTTTCTCAATATGTATCTCATATTCAATTGGGCACTCATGCCTCAATAATTTCATTTGTATAACCATGGCCAACCACAATGGCTTCATTATATATCCATACACATCAAAACAATTCATCATTATACAAATAGTACATTTCACAAGATTCGCAATGTGCAAAACATAACATTATTTATATATCAACAATGCCACATCAAAATGGATGTATGCAACAATGCAATGTTTGTACTTACCTTAAATGCAATCCACACAATATTAAACACTTCTTCTTCCAATAATCTTTCACTACTCGAATTAGGGTAATTTACCTTCTTCACAACCTATTCCAAAAGGAAGATGAAACTCATATAAGATCATAAGGCTAAGAACCAACTAGGGCAAACCATAAACTTGACACGCTCAACAACACGGGCGTGTCCATGACCGTGCCCTAACTCCAGAAAACAGTAGCCTTTACACGCTCAACAACACGGGCGTGTTACTGGGCGTGTAATACATTTGCCTCTCAACAATATTGACACGTCCAACATCATGAACGTGCTCATGGCCGTGTCAATTCCCCAAAAACACAGTGGCTATGACACGCTCAATAACACGGGCGTGTTACTGGCCGTGTCAATCCTACTGCCACACAGAAACTATGACACGCTCAGTGACATGGGCGTGTCACTGCTCGTGCCATCCAACCAAAACACAGAGCCATCAACACGCCCAAAATCCTGGACGTGCCCTTGGACGTGTCAGACCAAAAATCCAGATTCCGGCCAAAACAACAACACAACCAACAAAACTCTTTCTTTCACCAAAACCACTTCAACCCAAGTCATCTCAACATACCCAAAAACCATAACAAACTTACAAAAATGCTAAAACAACTAAAGACATTCTTCCAATCTCAAATCAAAATTCATCAACACAAACCTAAACACAACCTCAAACCATTCACTTTCAACAACTTACTCTTTCCTTCACACCATCCCCAAAAACAAGAAATCAGTTACCCAAACACTCTTAAACTCATCTTAAACAACATAATCACATACCATCCACAAACTCAACTCAAAACTCAAAGAAATCAAAGAGTCAAGTGAAGAACTTACCAAGGATGAAGAAACTCTTAACTTTTCCACTTGAACACTTGAATACTTCCTTAGATCTTGAGTTGGAAGATCAAAACTCTTCTTTTTCTCTTGTTTCTTTTGTTAGCCGGCCAAAACAAGAGCAAAGGAAGAGGAAGAAAATGAACCACGGCAAGGAAGAAAGAAAGAAGAAGGAAGAAAGAGAAACCGAAAGTCAACTACTCTTTTCCTTAAAATCCTCTCAACCAAGCAATTAAAAATATTAAACAATTCAAATAAACCTCCTCCATTCATTAATTTCCTTATTAATTAATTATTAATTCAAACACAAACAAATATCTTCTTCCACTATCTCCATTGACTTTCCATAGACTTATGTATATGTTGTATATATTCTAATATACACAACATAGACACTCTCTCTAAAAACCCTTTTCTCTTCCAATAAAACATATACAATAAATCCAAGTATAATAATAATAAAACCCAAAACATCTAGGGTATATTTTGGGATATTACATTAACTCTGAAAGTTGAATGGCATATTAGTGTCTTTTGGGCCCATGCTTGTCTTTGTTTAAATGTAAGATTTGAAATGTGATATTCTTATGTATTGATTATAATGTGACATTGGCATTGCACTGAAGCATAATATTATTGTAGTTTGTACCACTAAGCCGTTGGCTTAGCGCGAGTGTGATTCATCGCGCAGGTGACAGGGAAGAACCGAAGAGTTCCTCTAGGCCGAGTAGAGTCTAGATTTTTAGGTGTTGACAGTGGAGCTTAAAGATCAAAGACATACTGCCAAACATGTATATATTTTATGTTTTGTAAAACTTGAGTTTTAATGTATATGTATTTGTTATATTTTTCGCTGTGTTTTGAATAAACGTTTTATTTATTGTATTTTATGATATAACTTAAATATTTTGAGTTTGCTTTTAGTATTGTAAATGAAGTGAGTCGTTTGTTTAGTAAACTATGGCATTTCTATATTCAGTATACGTATTACGATCGTATTAGCATGCTGTGTACGTATATGGGGTATAGGGGTGTTACAATTAGTGTCAATTTACCTTAGGACTTGATTTTCCCAAATCAATATATTTATAAAATGACAATCCTAGTTACCATACTAAACTTGGGAATCAATTCTATTTGAGCAAGAACTATTGCACCTCAGATAGGCACATACACATTACTTGGCCAAAGGTCTCATTGAGTTAAATTTTGTCTATCTTGTATACATGCTTATTCAAACAATCTCCATTAATAGACTCTACCTATCAAAAGACATCAACATGTCTTTAATTGTCTTGAAATGGGGTCTTCAAATGACATGGTTAAATGAAGGCCACTTTCAAATTGGAGTTAATGTGTTACTGCTACAAACCCTCACACTACAAACTTCCTTATTGGATATGTTGTTGGAAGCATTCTTAAATTTTAGGTGCCATTTCCTTCATCTAAGCATTTCACTATCTGACTTCATGAAAAGACAGAGTTTGAATGTTCTTCTATCATTTAGCATAATTCTTGATCTTTTCCTTTTCAAAAAACTTAGGACCAATATCATGTATTAAGATTTTCAAGATTACGGATTTGGAGCAGTGTTGGATAAGATGGTCTTTCCCTTATTTCTTTGACTTTCTTTGGATGGGCTCGTAACGTAACTTTAAGTCTTCTGATGCTTCAGGTAAGAAGAACTCTATTGGCTTTCTAAAAAACTTTTTGGGATTTTATTTTCTTTTTCTCTTTTATTTTTTCCTTTTCTTCTTCTTTTTTTTCTTCTTCTTTTTCTTTTTTTCTTTTTTTTTTCTTTTTTTCTTTCTCTTTCTCTTTCTTTTAATTTTTTTTGGTCCTAGTTCCAAGAGAGTTTTCTTGTTTGCACAATTTTGTGCTTCTGACTATGGATGAGTGGAGTAGAGTGGGTCTACTTAGAGTGAGTCTACTTCAGTGAGAACGAATCCTTCAGCTCCTTTATTAGATCTGAGATATTAAGTCCAATTCAGGTAAACTTCAACTATCTTTGCAGTCTTGATTGTACATCCTTTTGATCTTCTTTCTCATTTATTCTTTAGTGATCATCAAACTTGACATATGTATCACAACATCTCAGGGTAGGTTGTTGTGGTTTACAAGCCAATAAAATCAAGCTAAAAATCTTATGAAGGCTCAAGGGGACAAACTAGGGACTGATGTTTAATAAGATGAATACTAGTTATTGGCTAACAAAATAATGCCTAGATCATTTCTCTCTTAAAAAAGTAAAGTTCAATTTTGCCTCAAATAGTTTGTCTAAGAATGTTCTAAGATTTTCTATGACCTTGATAAGGGTAATTATGGAGGAGCCCTCTCTAAGTAAGCATAAACAACTCAATGCTATAGAACAATTCCCTCATCTAGTAAAGTCATACGAATCATAATACATAGATACAATAATTAATGAATATCAAGGCAGACTCGTCATCGATTGAGCACAAAAGTGACAAAGACCAACATAAGTAAAAATTTGATTAAAGTAATTCATTCAAACAATCATAGTTTAAAAACATAATTGTTCCAAAAATATTAACGAAATAAAATAAGTAGAATTCAAGCTTATGGAAGCTTATTGAATTATAATCGATGGTGATTTATCTACTTGAACATGTCAAGGGCAATGGTGATCACATATTCTTCCATAATTCTTCCATCTACTTCTTGAAAGGATGACAAGGTAGAACTTTCCATCATTCCTCCTTCTATCATGAAGGTTGCTAGTGGTGGCACTCTTCCAAACTTAGGCAATGGATTGCTTTTAGTGCAACATTTATCAAGCTCGGGCAACTTTCCACTATCGATCTAATCTTGGATCTTGTACCTCAATCGAGCACATTTATATGTATCATGCCCTTGCATTTGATGGAGTTGATAGAAGGCCTTGGCATAAAAGTTTGGAGGAAGAGGATCGTGCAGTGTTGTAGGAGCCAATGGCTACAATAATCCTTTCTTATGTAACTTGTTGAATACCCAAGATAGAGGTTTCTCCAACATTGAAAACTGTCTTCTATTTTCTTGGCCAATAGTTGCATTGACATCCATTTCTTTTTATGCACTCTGACTGCTAGATTGGTAGTTCCTTCTCTCATTTCTCCTTTCAGAAAAGCGATTCTTCTCCTATTTCCACTCTTCTATTTGCAAGCCAACTTGGGGAAGATCTTTGATATCTCTAATAAGAGTGTGAGACAATCTCTAACGAAGGTTAAGCATGATGCCTCTCACTATTATTCTGATCTGGTCAGACTCATTGGGCCTCTTTTTAAGAAGAGTAGCCTTACTCCACCTCTTCACATAATCAACAAAATTTTCATTCTGCTTTTGCCTTATTGATTCTACCTCCATCAAAGTAACTTCCAATTCCACATTATACCCATACTACTAGATGAAGGCTTTGTATGGCAAATCCCAGTTCTTTTGAGTACTTTCCTCTAAGGTGCTGAACAAGTTTAGCATAACAGGATCCAGTGAAAGAATGAAGTACCATAGAATTTGAGCCTTAGTAGCTCGGGCAGACTGCATAGCAGTGATATACCGCTTTACTTGAAGATGAGGGTTACCAATTCCATCAAACTTGGCAAATGATGGCATTTTGAACTTATAAGGGACCTCATTATCTTGTTCAAGTAGCTTATCCACTTTTGACATCTCTTTGATTTTCAGCTTCTTCTCAAACTTCTTCTATAGTTCAACAATCATAATCTCAATATTAGAAGTTTCAGTCTTCTCAACTGTTGGTTTCTCCGCAACCTTCAGTTCCTTCTTCTTATCTTGAGGATCTTAAAAGTATTGAGCCCAATATTCATCATTGTCCATAACCATATTATCATCATTGAAGGCTACTTCACCAACCTTAGCCTTCTCTTTGTCATTCTACTTCTTTGTGCTAGTAGATGCTTCAGCGGCATTTCCAAACATTGCAGCCATATGGCTTCTCATGGTCTCAGCCATAACCCCCCTTTAGTTCTTTAATCTTGGTATTGACTGCATTATCTATCATATTTTGAAGTTGTTCTAGCTCCATTGCTTTTGGTGAGAAAGTGACTGAGTCGTGACTGGATTCTACGTCGTCCGTGTAGGTCAGAACTCTTTTGGCAAATATTTTAAAATAATTGAAAGCTTCATTCTTGTGAGCTAATAAATTAACCCATGTAAACCTTGAGTAATCATCAAGTACAAATGCATATAACTTGCCACCTATGTAACACCTTTATACCCTATATACATATAATACATACATCCTCTATATGTAAAATAATTGACTGCATTATCTATCATATAATACAAATTGGTTCAATAAAAAGTTTCCCATTCTCAATTTAAAATTTCAAACAATTAAAATGTATTATTATTTTAATATATGTAAATAAAATATTCATAATTAATTTTAGGTACCCAAAATAAGTGTTTTATATAGAATCTTTAGAAAAAATTCGCCCGAGTTTTATCTGTAAGTTAGACATCCCCAAAATCAACATTTACTCAACCTACATAAATCACACTCACAATAAATACAAATTAGCATTTCACCTCAACTTCTCAATTTCTCCACGTTTTCCTCCAAACATTTTAGTATGTTATATATTTATAAAACATATATACAATCCATTATCATAAATGTAGTCCAAAAATTCTTTATATTTTACAATACTCCCAAAACATAAACATAATATACATAATTATATCGTGTTTTATGAAATGAAGTGTATACATGATAGCAGCTGACTCTAATCTTGTGGCAGTAAAACTCACTTCAAACACTATCAACCTCAAGCCTAGACCTAACCAGGTCTAGATGAACTCTATGGATCTACCAGACCAACTTAACCAACTAAGCTATGAATTACAACACTAAGCTGAAAGCCTAGCGTACACACTTTGATAATAATAAAACTTTAATACAATATCATTGCATAATGCTTTAGCATGTTATTTCACAATGTGGCATACAATTCTACTTTAAAACATAATTTTTAATCTTTTTATAATTCACATAAACACATACACAAGCATGGCCCAAAAAAACTAATATATTATTCAAATCCCAGAGTTACTGTTTTGGTCCATATTGACACCTAGTATCTAGCTCCGAAGGCAAATCATATATATATCAGTGATGCCTAGCATCTAGCTCCAAAGGCAAATTATATTTAGTGACGCCTAATATTTACTCATTTTTCTCATTGCCTCTTTTTCCCATTTATCACATTGTCTCTTTTCTTATACTTTCCAATCACATTATATAATTATGGGTCACATTCACAAGTAACCCATTTTCACATATCATCTTCATGCTCACATTACATTTGTCAATTTCTCAATATTTCATAACAATGCCAAATCACTTTATCCCAATGTATGTCAGTAGCATTTCAATTATATTACCTAAACATTTTTAGGTTATTTTCACATAATGCACCTAAATCACATTATACTCATTTTAGCCAATAATAATGGCTTTCCATAATGCATATAATGTTTACTCATCACTTCACACGTTATATCACAATATGTTTGAATGTTTAAATAGTCAAGTATCTTAACACATTGTCTGTCTAAAATGTGTTAAGCCAAATCAAATGCAAATACATTTAAATTATCAAGAATATGTACGTACCTCTACTTAACAGTCAAATTCAAGCCAAAGTATTACTTTAACTTCCACTCCCACAATGCCCTTCAACATTTAGGTTGGGCAACTTGCCTCCACCTAATATTTTTTGAGAAATCACCAACTTTACTATTAACACTTGAAAATCCACTTAAAAAATTGTATTTGGAAGAGCAAAATCTTCCCTTGCATCCATGGAGAAAATTGGGTTTGGGGTGGGAGGAAGAAGAAGAAGAAATAGCTTTTTAATTTTCCCCCTTTCTTTAATTATTCCTAACCATATAAATATATTATTTATGATCTTATCATTTTCCATAACCCTTTTCCAATCACACATACATATGCTTAATTATATACATAATGTTACCTTAAAGGAACATAAACATTCCTTCAAGTATGCCACAATGAATTTATTCCAAACATGCACATTAAATTAAAAGTTTAAGTACAATATGTACTAACCTTCACTCCAAATTAACTTCTAAGCCAATTTCACATCCTTTTGTACACTCAACTACAATGCCCTTCACCACTTGGTTTGAGAAAACTCAATCTACTTAATTCCTAATCATATTATGAAATTAAATTATTCAATAGAATCATAATTCTATCTACTTTAGCTAATAAAACTTAATTTAGCACATTCCTTTGAAATTTCTAATTTTTTTGCCTTAATAGACTTTTAATTTTGGAAGATTCCTCTAACCAATTTTAAACCAAAATTTTAAGTTTAAAAATGGTATTAAATACCCATTCTAACATCTTTTAATCAATTAGATTCCAACTACATCAATCTTATTAAAAAATTCCATGAAAACCCTAATTCATTTACTTCTCTTAAAGTCCAACCAAACCCAATCTTTTCTACAAACTAACCTTAAAATCATGTCTTCTATATCAAATTAACATCACTTAATATCATTTAAACAATTATAAAAGCCTCCCTAAAAAATCAAATTACACATAATCCAAAATTCAAGAAAACCTATTAAATTCCAAGAAAACTTACCTTTTTCTTAAGCTTTCCCCAAAATTCTTTTAATTCCTTTAAAAATCTTGAAGCATTTGATGTAGGAAAGAAATAAAAATTTTCCCTTTATTCAGGGAGAAATTCGAATAGAATATAGAAGAGGAAGAAGAAGTTGAACTTCTTATTTGACTTTTTAATTCTCTTTTATTTCTAGCCACATGTATTTATATATATTATTAATTAATTAATATTTAAATTTTCTGTCCCATCATCTTCCACTATCCAAAAAAATATTTTTATTTTAACTTTTAATTAAGTTTTTTACTTATTGTTAATTTTTATTATTATTAATTTTTTTACTTTTACTTTTATCTTTTTTACTTTTTATCATTTTACCCTTTAATAATAATATTTATATGTTATATATATTTAACATATATTTCATATATACATTAATATAATTCCTCTTCTAACAACTCACTTAACCCTCCAAATTATTTATTTAATTCATTTAATTTAATTCTTTCTTTTTTCTTTTTTTTTTAAAAATTGATGAATGTTACAACCTAAGCTAGCAACTCTATTTGGTCAAAACAAATCCATGTGAATGAGGTCTAAGGGTCTAAAAGTGCTTACAATATTTTTAGATTTGAATGAACTTTTGTGTTGCTTTCCCAATTGACAAGGTTCACAAGTCCTGTCTTTATCAAATTTTACTTTAGGTAGACCATCAACTAGTTCTTCTTAACTGATGCATTGTAAGTAATCCATGGTAGCATATCCTAGTCTTTTATGCCATAATCAAGCATCATTAATAATAGTAATTAAACATTTAAATGCATTATTGGTATGTAAGTTAATTTTATAAGTATTGTAACACCCTTATACCCTATATACGTACAATACATACACCCAACATATGTAATATATGCATATACGGTACAAAAATGTCATAATACATTTTAATAAAAGCCTTACTTTTTCAATTTTTAAATCTTAAATACTTTAAAATATATATAAATAACAAATAAAATATTGCTTATCAAAAACACATATCAAACCCCCATTACATAATTTATAATTTACAGTATATAGATACATATACAACAAAACATAATATAATATATATAATGTCAAAATGTAAGATGATATAAAATATGTAAATACTGGCAGTGTGTCTCAGATCTTAATGTCCAACAATCAACTCTACAATCAAGATCTCAAATCTAGACCCAACCTGGTCTAGAAGAACTCTCCAGCTCCATCAGATCTCCCTTGTCACCTGCGTGATGAATTACAATCGTGCTAAGTCAAAAGCCTAGTGGTACAAACTTTGATAATATTAAAGTTCAAATGCAATGCCAATGCATAATGCATATAGATACCATATCTCATATCATTTCGTTAAAACATATTTTTCAATTGTATCACAATTCACAATTCACATAAAAGCAAACACAAGCATGGGCCCAAAGGATATAATATGCTATTCAAATCCTTGAGTTACTATTTTTGCCCAAGTTGACACCATGTGTCTAGCCCTGAAGGCAAATCAAGTAATTGCTCAAAAGCTAGCCCCGAAGGTAGATCATATTGTTAGTGTATGTGCCCTAGGCCATTTATTTGGATCTTTATGTTATACATTCATTATTAATAAATGAGGTTTTATTATCATTATTGTTTGTTTGCATGTTACACAATTTTGATATTTGTCCCTGGTTTATTATTGTTATAGAGATAAAAAATAAATTCTTAACCAGTATGAACATTAATTTGATAATCATCAGATGGTTATGTGTATAGTGATACAAATCAATTTCATAGATACTTGTTAGAGAACAATGTATTGCATAGACCCATCATGAGATTACTACATGGGTTAGTGTCATAAGTAAATCTCATGATAGTTAAGTATTAATTCTTTGACTTGAGATTGTCATTGTTTCCAATATAAGGACTATTATACTTTGACATGATCAAACATTATCCATAACTGGATAGTAATAAAGGTTATGATCATATATGATAGAAATTATGTAGAGGATAATGAACAATCAAGATAGAATTTGTCCCTCTCTTTGAGAGAGATATCTTTTGGGCCCCTCGATAAGTGAGACTGTGAAATGCTTGGCCATGCTCAAATGAATTGATAGTGTGATCAATTTCATTTGTTTTTTTTATCAGTCTACTTGGAGATCGAGTAATCATAAGTTTGGACAATATAAGTATGACGTTGACCATGACTTTGAGAGAGATATCTTTTGGGCCTCTCGACCCCGCTCGCTGACCGGCCAGCGGGAGCCCCGCCCGCTAACCGGCTAGCGGGACCGTCGTATGTTCGAACCCTATAGTTCGTTACCGCGACATTAAGAATGTCAATATATTTGTTTCTATTTAACATGTTGGTGATGAATATGTTATGTTTGTTTGATGTCTTGGCATGGTACATAGCATGGCCTTATGACCTATGTGATTGGTTTATTCATATCTTAATTTTGAGTAAATACGGCCTACGTGTCGTTTATTTTGTTGTAATTTATTTTTCGAGTAGTTAGATTTTCTTTTATTGTAATAAATGAATATTCAAGCTACAATGTTTGTGATGGAGATTCATACCAAGGAGAAGATGGTTCCATGGTGATGGAAGCACAAGCTCAAGTTTTGAAGATATGTAATATTGCAAGTGTTGTAATAGATAGGTTTTTCACCTAGGGTTGCCTTTATGATCTTCATTTGGTCTCTTGAAGATCATATTTAGTTTGGCCATGCTATGTCACGTTTACATATTTTGTCATTTGGTATATGATGCTTATGTGATAAATTATATATGTGCATATAGGATGCTAAAATATAATGATATGTAATGCAAGACATGATAATAATTTAGTTGAACCCTCATTAATAATTTAAGTCTAAATGCCATCCACGTTTTGAACACCTATCAAAACTAAGATTGTATTAAAGTAGGTATTGCCAAAGCAATATGTTTTAAACATTCCTAGCTAAGTAGGATGAGTAATAGTGCTACTCATATGTTTTAAAATTGGTTAGACTTAATTAGGCTATCAAAATGGTTTTGGGCCTAAGGCATTAGATGGAATTCAACATGCTATGACATATGATGTCAATATTCCATAATTACTAAGAGTTACATGAGATGTAATTGGTAAAGATGTTACCTACCAAAATAACTTGATTTTAAGCATCACGCCAAAGCTGAGTTTAGAATTAAGTGAAATACGGATCTTAGCCTACTAAAATATTTCTTTAGAGGGTTATATTTTTAGTAGGAGTTTAAATAATTTTAACCTCATTATTAATTAAAATTTGACTTTGCATATTTATTATGTAGATGGCTGCTAATAACAATTCCACCTTATCACTGCGATCTATCCTTGAGAAGGAAAAACTGAAAGAATGTGGGACTAATTTTGTTGACTGGTTTAGGAACCTGAGAATTGTTCTCAAACAAGAGAAAAAGTACTACGTGCTTGATGAAGCTGTCCCTGACCCACCTCCTGCTGATGCTTCTAATGCTGCTAAGAGTAAGCATAAGAAGCATGTGGATGATTCCAATGACATAGGATGTCTTATGTTGGCTACTATGTGTCTAGGACTTCAGAAGGATTTGGAACACTTAGAGGCTTATGAGATGAGTGTACATCTCAAACAAGCTTTCCAACAACAGGCTAGGCAAGATAGGTTTGACACCGCTGTTGCATTATTTGACTGCAAAATATCTGAAGGTTAATCTGTTAGTGCTCATGTTTTGAAGATGAAAGGCTATCTAGATCACCTTGCTAGACTTGGATATCCCCTGAGTTTAGAACTCTCCACGGATTTGATCCTACATTCATTGCCTAGCAGTTTCTCACAGTTTTTCATGAACTATATGTTTTATTAATTTTTGTTATAGATTTGTGTCTTGTTTATTATGATAATTATTGTTTTATTTAGGTTTTTTGTTAGTTTTTATTGGTTTGTTTAGTGTTTTCTTTAATTGAGGTAGTTTTAGTTTATTTCAGTGTTTATGTCGTTTTTGATTTAGTTTTTAGTATTGTGTTTATGTTTTGTTGGTTATTGTCTATTTACTTCTTGTTTAAAGTTTGTTTTGAGTTTTGTGTTAGGTTAAAACAGGCAAGGAAACAAATTGAAGGAGAAAGGGGCAGTGGCTGACACAGGCAGGGGACACGGCCAAGTCACTGGCCGTGTCCCATACCAAGTTAAAAAGAAGAACAAGTCCCAGTAGCAGACACATGCAAGGGACACGGCCAAGTCTTGTGGCCGGGTCCCTCCAAAGAAGACTCACACGGCCAAGTCATCTCCACTTGGCCATGTCTCACCAATTCCAAAGGCAAAGAAGACTAAAGCTCACAGTGGAAGACACAGGCAAGGGACACGGCCAAGTCACCTGGCCGTGTCCCTCCAACAAGCTCCAACACGGCCAAGTCACCTCTGACTTGGCTGTGTCACTCAACAAAGAAGAAAAGAAGAAAAGGTCAACAGAAGAGAACACATGCGAGGGACACGGCCAAGTCATCTGGCCGTGTCCCTCCAAAAGCCACTCACACGGCCAAGTCACATCTGACTTGGCCGTGTCCCTCATGAACCAAACGCGCAGCGAATTTTAAGTGGACGTTTCGTATAAAAGGAAAGAGGGAAGCTAGGGTAAAGGAGGGTTGATGATTTGGAGAATATTTTCAGCCTTCAGAGAGAGTGAAGTTAGGGTTTAGCTTTGTTTTCTTGATTTTGATTTCACTTTTGATTACTTTAGCTTAGATTAGATTGTTCTAGCCATTGTTTCATCCTTCTTGCAAGATTTGAACAAGAGATTCTTCAGAAGCTTTAAGGAGTTGTAACTTGGTTTTGTTCTCGAACTTATTCTCTTTATTTACATTTAAATTGTTTTAATGGATATTATCATGTCTATTTTGATTTCTTTGAACATTAATGAGATGAATATGTTTGATTGCATTATGAACTAATTTGATCTAGTCTAGGGTTTGTATGGATCTGCTATGATTGTATGAATTGGTTATTCTCTTAGCTAATAATTTCTTTCGCTTTTATTGAATGAAATATTGTTACATATAATTGATTGGCCACCAATTATGTGTTTTAGGTATTAGATGATGGATTGAGAGATGAAGTCTAATGCTGGAACAATTCAATTAAGGACTTACGTGAATTAGAGATATAACCTATTAAGAAGATTGTTTCAATTATAACATGATTAGTTGTAAGAGGTTTGAATGCGAGAGCTTATTTCCTTGACTCAATTAATTAAGTTGTTTGCGATTTAATCTTTGAAATTAAATTAGTTAAGTGGAATAACCGTTCATACAAATAAGTAGTAGAGAAGTGCAAACCCTAGACCTTTTTATCAAGTGAATCAAAACATCAGCTCTTGTTTACTTTTATTGTTTTAAACTTCAATTAAACTTCTTCTTTAGTTAGCAATTTAAATTTATTCATTACTTGTTACTTTTAATTTGATAATAAATTAGCCACTTTAGCTTTCTTGATAGAACGACCTTGGGGCGAGCACCTTTTCTACAGCTACCTCGTGTAATTGCGAGTGACGCTTTGTGGTAGAATTAATTTGAGCGCAACAAGTTTTTGGCGCCGCTGCCGGGGAGGCTAATTGGCATAATTGTTTATTTAAAAAAAATAATAATACTTTGGATTATTTTTCATTGTTTTCATTTTATTTTATTTTGTCTTTGCTTTTGATATTTCTTTTTCTAGAAATTTTTGTTTATGCAAGGCAGGAGATCACTCGAAGGAGAGTTACATCCATTCATTCTAGAAATTCAGAGAGTGAAAAGGAGCAGAGAGGAGTTTGAGCTCTACACCGGATTTGATATTTCAGAGGAAGACATGTTACATCCGCCTACCGCAATTATGCAGAGTAGTCATGTGCATAGCGAGAGAAGGGGAAAGGAGAAGATAATTCTTGATAGCAGCCTAGATAAGGTTGTATGACCAAAGGGACCTAATTGTAATTTTCAAAAGTTTGGGGACATAGATGTAATTTCAAAAAAAGTTGCACCGGATGTTCTTAATAGTGCATATAACAGATTCCAAAAATGGAGTGTAGAGAAAAATCAGATCTCAACGACGTGTAACAGTTTTTCCAGGAAATGTCCCGTTAAAGAAAAACGAAGAAATGTTGACTAGGGGCATTTTGGTCATTATCAATTAAAGTTATACATGAATTTAAGGTAGGAAATAAAAACGTGAGTATGTAGAGAATGGCGAGGGGTTAAATATGAAACGATCGTCAGTTGAAACGGAGCCGGAGAAAACCCGAGCAAAGAAAGGACCTAAAGGAAATTTTTGTAAAAAGCTCAGGGCTTATTGGTAATTTTTCCAAATGACTTGGAAACCTAAAATAAACCTTATAAATAGAAAGTAGAGGTCGAAAGGATCAAAACTATATGTAGTTTGACTCGCGGAACTGTACGGTTTAAAAGATATAATCGATTAATCGCCGGAATGTAAAGTGGGCCCGGTTTCGTGTCGGAACCGGATGGGTAACCCGGGACAACTTTATGATATCCTATGGGAAGAGGGACAAGTGGAAAGAAGTAAAGGAAAAGAAAACTATAAAAATCTAATGTTGGCCAATCAAAAGTAACCATTTAGCATGTGTAATAAATGAAGAAAGAGAAAGGTGGACAAGTGGTCTTAAAGGGTTCAACCAACACATAAGGTGATCATCATTTCCTTTGTATATAAATATATGTGAAATGAAGAGCAAATTCTTGTTAGGAAATCATAGAAGATCACTGCAAACAAAAACACGCAGCGGAAAAATATTTGATCTCTGATTTCCCACCAGGATCCATGCTGTTCGTTTAATTCGACAAAAGTGTTCAAAGAACTAACCTGTTGATGATTCGAAATCACAGTTTGGAAGAGATGCCTCGATTGCGAAACACCCTCTATCGCGTATCCACACGAATGCTACCGTTTGGAGTGCTAGCTCTCTGCAACGGCGAAGGCTGGAAAAACGTTTTCTCTAAAAACGTATTAGGGTTACCTTTTTCGTTCCTCTTTGTTTTTATAGTTACCTCTGAGAAGACTTAACGTCTGGAGTGAATATAATCACTCCAGAATCCAATTCAAAATTGGATACGGAATGTCAAATTCAGAATCCAAGTCTAATTAGGATTCTGAATACATTATCTAATAATATATATAATTGGATAAGGTAAGTCAAATTCAGAATCCAAATCTAATTAGGATTCTGAATATATTATCTAATAATATATATATAAAAACGAAAATAATAATAATAATAAATATTAATATCTAATATTAATATTATTAATATTATATCCAGCCCAAAACGCATTCTTGTGTGTGACCCGATAGGCCCATATTAATTGGCAGTCAATTTAATCTCTATTAAATCAACAAGTCATAATTGGCCTCTAGCAAGGCGTTACAACTACCCAATTAATATAAGGAATGTTCAATTTGCCTAATAATAGTATATGCATTAATCCCTTTGTCACACGATATCTAGCTTGAACATAAGTCATGGTCAACGTCATACTTATATTGTCCAAACTTATGATTACTCGATCTCCAAGTAGACTGATAAAAACAAATGAAATTGATCACACTATCAATTCATTTGAGCACGGCCATGCATTTCACAGTCTCACTTATCGAGGGGCCCAAAAGATATCTCTCTCAAAGAGAGGGACAAATTCTATCTTGATTGTTCATTATCCTCTACATAATTTCTATCATATATGAACATAACCTTTATTACTATCCAGTTACGGATAATGTTTGATCATGTCAAAATATAATAGTCCTTATATTGGAAACTATGACAATCTCAAGTCAAAGAATTAATACATAACTATCATGAGATTTACTTATGACACTAACCCATGTAGTAATCTCATGATGGGTCTATCCAATACATTGTTCTCTAACAAGTATCTATGAAATTGATTTGTATCACTATACACATAACCATCTAATGATTATCAAATCAATGTTCATACTGGTTAAGAATTATTATTATTTTTTATCTCTATAACAATAATAAACCAGGGACAAATATCAAAATTGTGTAACATGCAAACAAACAATAATGATAATAAAACCTCATTTATTAATAATGAATGTATAACATAAAGATCCAAATAAATGGCCTAGGGCACATACACTAACAATCTCCCACTTGCACTAGGCCTACAAATTTCTAAGACCCATAGATCTAGTGTGCTGATCATGCTTGACCCGTGAGAGAGGCTTTGTTAATGGATCTGCTATGTTATCATTTGTGTCAACTTTGCATATCTTGATATCTCCTCTATCGATAATGTCTCGAATGAGGTGAAAACGCCTGAGTATATGCTTAGACCTTTGATGAGATCTAGGCTCTTTTGCCTGTGCTATGGCACCATTGTTGTCACAATAAATGTCCACAGGATTTGCAATGCTAGGCACCACTCCTAGCTCAGTGATGAATTTCTTCAACCAGACTGCTTCCTTAGCTGCATCTGATGCTGCTATATACTCAACCTCTGTTGTAGAATCAGCCACAGTGCTTTGTTTTGAGCTCTTCCAACTAACAGCTCCACCATTCAATGTGAATGTAAAACCTGACTGCGATCTAAAATCATCTATGTCAGTTTGGAAACTAGCATCTGTGTAACCATTTACAACTAGCTCATCTTCCAAACCTCCATAAACCAAGAATACATCTTTAGTCCTTCGAAGGTACTTAAGAATATTCTTGACAGCTGTCCAGTGACCTTCACCAGGATCAGCTTGAAATCTACTAGTTGCGCTTAATGGATATGAGACATCTGGTCTAGTACATAGCATGGCATACATAATAGATCCTATAGCAGAAGCATAAGGAATCTTATTCATTCGATCTCGCTCATCAGATGTCATAGGACATTGACTCTTGCTGAGATGAATGCCATGAGACATAGGCAAGAATCCCTTTTTGGAATCTTGCATGTGGAACCTCTTCAACACTTTATCTATGTATGTACTTTGACTCAGGCCAATTATCCTTCTAGATCTATCTCTATAGATCTTTATACCAAGGATATAGGCAGCCTCACCTAAGTCTTTCATTGAGAAAGAATTCCCTAACCAAGTCTTAACCTTTTGCAAGGTAGGGATATCATTCCCAATGAGTAATATGTCATCCACATATAAGACTAAAAACACTACTGTACTCCCACTAACCATCTTGTAGACACAAGGTTCATCTTCATTCTTGATGAAACCAAAGTTTCTAACTGTTTCATCAAAACGAAGATTCCAGCTTCGAGATGCTTGCTTCAATCCATAAATGGATTTTTGAAGCTTGCAAACCTTTGTAGAATTCTCAGGATTTACAAAACCCTCAGGTTGTGTCATATACACATCCTCAAGCAAGTTTCCATTAAGGAAAGCGGTTTTGACATCCATTTGCCATATCTCATAATCATAGTATGCTGCAATGGCAATGAGAATTCTAACAGACTTAAGCATAGCAACTGTTGAAAAGGTTTCATCATAGTCTATACCATGAGTTTGCTTGAAACCTTTTGCAACAAGCCTTGCTTTATAGGTCTGCACATTCCCATCCATGTCAGTTTTCTTCTTGAAAACCCATTTGCAACCAATAGTCTTAATACCCTCTGGAGGATCAATTAAAGACCAAACTTGGTTGTCAAACATAGATTGCATCTCAGATTTCATGGCTCCAAGCCATTTGTCTGAATCTGGACCTGACACAGCTTCTTGATAGGTAGTAGGCTCATCTTGATCTATGAGCATTACTTCACTATCATCAGTCACAAGAAATCCATATCTCTCTGGATGACGACGCGTCCTATCAGACCTGCGAGGGATTTGTGTTACATCTTCAGACTCCACAACTATTTGTGGTTCTGAAATAGGCTCTATAGACGGCTCAATGATTTCTTGTGGTACTTGAGTTTCCTCAAGTTCTACTATACTCCCACTAGTTCTCTTAGAAAGAAATTCCCTTTCCAAAAAGATCCCATTTCGAGCAACAAACACTTTGTTCTCTGAAGGAGTATAGAAATAGTATCCTTTAGTTTCCTTAGGATACCCCACAAAATTACATTTGATAGACTTTGGAGCTAACTTATCTGAAACTGGTCTTTTCACATAAGCTTCACAACCCCAAATCTTAAGAAAAGACAAACTAGGTGTCTTACCTGTCCATATCTCATATGGTGTCTTTTCAACCGCCTTAGATGGTACACGGTTCAGAATGAATGCAGCTGTCTCTAAGGCATAACCCCAAAAAGATAAAGGAAGATCCGCTTGACTCATCATTGATCGAACCATATCTAATAGAGTTCGATTTCTCCTTTCAGAAACTCCATTCCACTGTGGAGTTCCTGGAGGAGTCAGTTGTGAAACAATTCCACAATCCCTTAGATGATCATCAAACTCTTGGCTCAAATATTCACCACCTCGATCTGATCGAAGTAGTTTAATTGTTTTACCAAGTTGATTTTGTACTTCATTTTGAAAAGTTCTAAACATTTCAAAAGACTCATGCTTATGTTTCATTAGGTAGACATAGCCATACCTACTGAAATCATCAGTAAAAGTAATGAAGTATCGAAATCCTCCTCTGGCACTAATGCTAAAAGGACCACATACATCTGTATGTATCAAGCCCAATAAATCATTAGCCCTTTCACTATGACCAGTAAAAGGATCCTTTGTCATCTTACCAAGCAAACAAGACTCACATGTTTCAAATGATTCAAAATCAAATGAATCTAATAATCCATCTTGATGGAGCTTAGAAATGCGTTTCTCATTTATATGGCTAAGGCGACAATGCCATAAATAAGTAGGGTTTAACTCATTTGGCTTAGTTCTCTTAGAAGTTATGTTATAGATATAATTACCATTAGAATCATCAAGATTAAGGATATAAAGGCCATTATAAGAATTTGCAATACCATAAAGCAGATCATTTTTATCAAAAATAGAACATTTCTTATTCTTAATCAAAAATGAATAACCTTCATCATCCAAAACAGATACTGAAATAAGATTCCTACTCATAGTAGGAACATAAAAGCAATTGTTCAAAATTAACAAAAACCCATTGGGCATAACAAGCTCATAAGTTCCTACAGCTATAGCAGCAACTCTTGCTCTATTGCCAACACGTAGGTCCACTTCGCCCTTCTTCAGCATCCTACTCCTTTTGAGTCCCTGCATATTTGTACAAATATGAGATCCACATCCGGTATCTAATACCCAGGAAGAAGGAATAGATAAATTAATTTCTATAACATAAATACCTGAAGATGTAGTCGCACTACCCTTCAACTTCTTTAACTCATCCAAATAGAGTTGACAATTTCTCTTCCAATGCCCAGGCTTGTTGCAATGGAAACAAGTCCCTTCCTTAGGAACTTTAGCCTTAGGTACAGGTTTTGGTTTAGCTTGTCCCTTGGACCCTTTAGCACCTTTTGCCTTACCCTTGCCTTTAGTATCTTTGGCTTTTTTTTTCATTTGTTTAATATTGACATTCAATATTTGGGTAGGCTTTTTGATATTCCCCTCAGCAGTTTTGAGCATACCATGTAGCTCAGGAATGGATTTCTCCATGTCATTCATGTTATAGTTCATGACAAACTGTGAGAAACTGCTAGGCAATGAATGTAGGATCAAATCCGTGGAGAGTTCTAAACTCAGGGGATATCCAAGTCTAGCAAGGTGATCTAGATAGCCTTTCATCTTCAAAACATGAGCACTAACAGATTCACCTTCAGACATTTTGCAGTCAAATAATGCAACAGCGGTGTTAAACCTATCTTGCCTAGCCTGTTGTTGGAAAGCTTGTTTGAGATGCACACTCATCTCATAAGCCTCTAAGTGTTCCAGATCCTTCTGAAGTCCTGGACACATAGTAGCCAACATAAGACATCCTATGTCATTGGAATCATCCACATGCTTCTTATGCTTACTCTTAGCAGCATTAGAAGCATCGGCAGGAGGTGGGTCAGGGATAGCTTCATCAAGCACGTAGGACTTTTTCTCTTGTTTGAGAACAATTCTCAGGTTCCTAAACCAGTCAACAAAATTAGTCCCACATTCTTTCAGTTTTTCCTTCTCAAGGATAGATCGCAGTGATAAGGTGGAATTGTTATTAGCAGCCATCTGTTAATAAATATGCAAAGTCAAATTTTAATTAATAATGAGGTTAAAATTATTTAAACTCCTACTAAAAAATATAACCCTCTAAAGAAATATTTTAGTAGGCTAAGATCCGTATTTCACTTAATTCTAAACTCAGCTTTAGCGTGACGCTTAAAATCAAGTTATTTAGGTAGGTAACATCTTTACCAATTATATCTCATGTAACTCTTAGTAATTATGGAATATTGACATCATATGTCATAGCATGTTGAATTCCATCTAATGCCTTAGGCCCAAAACCATTTTGATAGCCTAATTAAGTCTAACCAATTTTAAAACATATGAGTAGCACTATTACTCATCCTACTTAGCTAGGAATGTTTAAAACATATTGCTTTGGCAATACCTACTTTAATACAATCTTAGTTTTGATAGGTGTTCAAAACGTGGATGGCATTTAGACTTAAATTATTAATGAGGGTTCAACTAAATTATTATCATGTCTTGCATTACATATCATTATATTTTAGCATCCTATATGCATATATATAATTTATCACATAAGCATCATATACCAAATGACAAAATATGTAAACGTGACATAGCATGGCCAAACTAAATATGATCTTCAAGAGACCAAATGAAGATCATAAAGGCAACCCTAGGTGAAAAACCTATCTATTACAACACTTGCAATATTACATATCTTCAAAACTTGAGCTTGTGCTTCCATCACCATGGAACCATCTTCTCCTTGGTATGAATCTCCATCACAAACATTGTAGCTTGAATCTTCATATATTACAATAAAAGAAAATCTAACTACTAGTAAAATAAATTACAACAAAATAAACGACACGCAGGCCGTATTTACCCAAAATAAAGATATGAATAAACCAATCACATAGGTCATAAGGCCATGCTATGCACCATGCCAAGACATCAAACAAACATAACATATTCATCACCAACATGTTAAATAGAAACAAATATATTGACATTCTTAATGTCGCGGTAACGAACTATAGGGCGCGAACATACGGCGGTCCCATGAAAACGAAATTAAAAACACCAATCCTTTCTCATCATATGAAAAACGAATTAGGGTTTTACAGAAACGAAACCAAAAACCAATCCTTTCTCATCATATGAAAAACGAATTAGAGTTTTATAGTTAACATGCCATACGTAAACAATATATATCACCATAATCATATCAACATGGCATTTTCGACTTAAACGAAAACAACAAGTGGCTCTGATACCACTGTTAGGAAATCATAGAAGATCACTACAAACAAAAACACGCAGCGGAAAAATATTTGATCTCTGATTTCCCACCAGGATCCATGCTGTTCATTTAATTCGACAAAAGTGTTCAAAGAACTAACCTGTTGATGATTCGAAATCACAGTTTGGAAGAGATGCCTCGATCGCGAAACACCCTCTATCGCGTATCCACACGAATGCTACCGTTTGGAGTGCTAGCTCTCTGCAATGGCGAAGGCTGGAAAAACGTTTTCTCTAAAAACGTATTAGGGTTACCTTTTTCGTTCCTCTTTGTTTTTATAGTTACCTCTGAGAAGACTTAACGTCTGGAGTGAATATAATCACTCCAGAATCCAATTCAAAATTGGATATGGAAAGTCAAATTCAGAATCCAAGCCTAATTAGGATTCTGAATACATTATCTAATAATATATATAATTGGATAAGGTAAGTCAAATTCAGAATCCAAATCTAATTAGGATTCTGAATATATTATCTAATAATATATATATAAAAACGAAAATAATAATAATAATAAATATTAATATCTAATATTAATATTATTAATATTATATCCAGCCCAAAACGCATTCTTATGTGTGACCCGATAGGCCCATATTAATTGGCAGTCAATTTAATCTCTATTAAATCAACAAGTCATAATTGGCCTCTAGCAAGGCGTTACAACTACCCAATTAATATAAGGAATGTTCAATTTGCCTAATAATAGTATATGCATTAATCCCTTTGTCACACGATATCTAGCTTGAACATAAGTCATGGTCAACGTCATACTTATATTGTCCAAACTTATGATTACTCGATCTCCAAGTAGACTGATAAAAACAAATGAAATTGATCACACTATCAATTCATTTGAGCACGGCCATGCATTTCACAGTCTCACTTATCGAGGGGCCCAAAAGATATCTCTCTCAAAGAGAGGGACAAATTCTATCTTGATTGTTCATTATCCTCTACATAATTTCTATCATATATGAACATAACCTTTATTACTATCCAGTTACGGATAATGTTTGATCATGTCAAAATATAATAGTCCTTATATTGGAAACTATGACAATCTCAAGTCAAAGAATTAATACATAACTATCATGAGATTTACTTATGACACTAACCCATGTAGTAATCTCATGATGGGTCTATCCAATACATTGTTCTCTAACAAGTATCTATGAAATTGATTTGTATCACTATACACATAACCATCTAATGATTATCAAATCAATGTTCATACTGGTTAAGAATTATTATTTTTTTTTATCTCTATAACAATAATAAACCAGGGACAAATATCAAAATTGTGTAACATGCAAACAAACAATAATGATAATAAAACCTCATTTATTAATAATGAATGTATAACATAAAGATCCAAATAAATGGCCTAGGGCACATACACTAACAATTCTTTCTTTTTCCACTTACAAAATTCGGCCAACAAAGGGAAACACCAAAGGCCTTCCAAGTTTCTTCAAAATTTGATTTTTAAGGTAAGTTTTTAAGGTTTTCTAGTAAGTAGACTTTAATTTTAGTATTAATTTTAGGTAGTTATATATTTATTGGAAGATTGGAGATTATAATCTTTATGTGGAATTGGAAAAAATATTAAGTGATGAGATTAATTGATTAAATGGAAGAATCAAGAGGTAGAAAGATAAATAAGATTGGATTAGGGGTTTCGGTTGGAAAAGAAATGGAGGATAATTTATTATTTTGAAATTTTAAGGTTTATGTTGTATTTTGAATTGATTGAAGGAGAAATAAAGAATTAAAGAAGGAGAAGAAGGAAAAGCTAAGAGAAGTTAAAGAAATAAGGTTTGGTACTTTACCTTTGAATAATTACTTTTGATTTGGTGCTTTACCATAAAAGAAATTCTATTTTCTTACAAACTTTGGTTTATGGAAGTTTTGAAGTTGATGTTTAAATATATTGATTGAGTTTAAATTAAATATTTGAGTTATGTTTTTGTTTTCTTATGGCAATTGGGTTGTTAAATTTAATTGAAACCAAATGTTTTGAGAAAAATTTGGCAAGTTGATTTGGTAAGTTGTTTTGAACTTTAATTAGTTTGATTTGAGTTAAACATGCAAAAATTGTTAAAAGAAAGTGTTTGAATCTTCACTTTACTATTAAAGAAGCCTTAATATTGATTTGCAAAAGAAAAATAAACTATCCTATGCATTTCAAATGTTTGGGCCGAAATGGTCCCAAAGTGACAGCTTCTGGACTATTTTTGGGAAAATTTTTTGGGGCAGCAAACGAATGAATTTTTCAACAAAATTTTACATGCAATTAGCCAACATATGAAATAAGTTTTCTGTAAAATTTCAGCCAAAAATAAGATCATTTACTTGGTCCAATGCATAACTGAAGTGGACTGAAATTTTGACGAAAACCCAGATTTTACTATTCATTTGGTCATGCCATTTTTCGTTGCCGATTTTTCTCGCCGCAACACTATTCATTTGGTCAATTTGGGATATTTTGAGGAATGCTTTGAAATGTTTAATATGTTTATTGTGGTTATTAAATATGCGAAAAAGGGGAATGGTTTGACTAAAGAATGTGTTGCGCGGCATAAATGGCAAAGTGCGATGGGAATTTAAAATGATTTCGCGAGTCATTCTAAAATGAGGTTTGAGACTTAAATTGAATCATTTTAACCTTTTTGCTCTACTGGATAGTGGGAGTGGTAGATAAGGGTATGGTGCACTATACTAACGCATGCAGTACTGCTCATTATTGTGATATGATATTTTATTCAGTGGTGAGGCCACTGAAGCCAATGGGGAGGCCCATTGGTTAACCAGGATGGGGAGACCCATTCCTGTGATCTGATATCGGTGGTGAGGGCCACCTATGTTACAGTGGGGAGGCCCACTGCCTTATCACTATGGTTCCCTATATACCAGTAGAGCCTGAATCAAAGACATATTATTTTTTGTTAAACTATATAATGCCAATGAGTTTGAATTATGATTTTACATTATTGAAAGCATATCACACTGAATGTATCACGATTTCTATTGGTATAAAGTTGGTTGATTGTGGATTTAATTATTTCCTTTGATTTCGAATACTTTCATATACTACTTTTATTTTTATTGGTAAAGTACCCACTGAGCGACAACGCTCAGCGAGTTGAGTTTTCTTGACTCGTAGGTTTGGAGCAGTAGATTTCGGTGATTAGCATCGAGCAGCACAACACAGCGCAGCACCTCAGAGAGTAGCCTTTAGTTTCCATTATGAGTTAACTAGTTGTGGCATGTATATGTATATAAGAGTGAGAGTCGGTATGTGATACTGTATGTTATTGGTATGTAATAATAATAAATCTCTACTTTATTCTGGATCAGAAGTGTGAATTTTTCTTGCAGGTTGTAGTTGAGGGTATAAGGTGGATTCATTGAGAGTGTATTGGAAACTGATTGTATTCACATTGGTCTGTGTAAAATGTTTTCAAAAATCAGAAAAATAAGTTTTGTCGACACTTGGGATCCAAATCTCTAGGCAAACCTCTGGCAAAATTTCTGTAAAATCGGAACAAAAATTTGACTATGTAAAATTGGTAGCAACATTTGGATAGTGTGGCACCTCTACTCGGCTTACACATGTAGGTCGGGAAGGGGTGTTACAAGACACTTCGGATTTTGAGTCAGAATCTGCACAATCAGTTAAAATGGCTGAAGAAAGACAAAGAACCATGAGAGATTTTGCTAGACCTGTCATTGGGACTTCCACTTCTTGCATAAGACTGACAGATGCAGCAAGGAACTATGAGTTGAAGAACATTCATTACAACATGCTGCCATTATTCTATGGAGTTCCAAATGAAGATCCTTTGAACTTTATTCGGGATTTCTACTCCACCCTCAACACTTTTCCTTTAGGAGGACAAACAGAAGATCAGTTGAGGATGAGATGTTTCCCTTATACTTTGAAGGATAGGGCAAAGAGCTGGCTCATGATGTTGCCTAAAAATTCACTGACAACTCGGGAGCAAGTTTATAACAAGTTCATGGGCAAGTTCTATTCACACCAAAAGACAGCTGAGTTGAGAGGGAAGATTGCTACATTCTCTCAGTTTGAAGGAGAGCCATTTCATGAGGCTTGGGACAGATTCAAGATGCTATTGATCCAGTGTCCACATCATCACTACCCACTTCAGCTCCTTAATCAGTTTTTCTATGATGGTCTAACCCAGCAATTTCAGAACACTGTTGATAATGCAGCTGGGGGAGCCATGGGAGAAAAGACAGCTGATGAGACTTATGAGATCTTTGAGATGTTGGGAGCTAACACTCAACAAAAGAGTGTAAGGGGAAGAAGTAAAGGGGTGAATCAACTGGAAGCCAATACTAAAATGGTTAGTCAAATAGCTGAGTTGACAAGGCAGGTTCAAATGCTAAATATGATGAACAATATTTCTTCATCCACTCAAGAGGTGTGTGGAATCTGTGGGACATTTGGGCATGGAGCAAATATATGCCCCTCTGCATATGAATCTTTTGGGAATGAAGCTGAGCAAGTTAATGCTATGGGGGGATTTCAACCAAGAGCCAGGAATGATCCTTACTCCAACACTTACAATCCTGGTTGGAGGAGTCACCCCAATTTTTCCTGGACAACAAATAATGCTCAACAGCCTTTCCATTTGCTCCAGAGACAGAACCAACAGCAGGGCCAATCCTCAAATCAAGGTCAGCCTAAGAGAGAGAGTTTGAAAGAAAGTTTGCAGGCTTTTATCCAAGTCAGTGCTAAAAATCAGGAGATGAACAATAAGAGGCTGGATTCCTTGGAAGCATCTTTTAAGAAGGTGGAGACCCAAGTGGGGCAACTTGCACAACAGATGCATATTCAACAAAAGGGGAAGTTCCCAAGTCAACCTGAGCAGGCACAAGCAGTGACTGTTCTTAGGAGTGGCAAGGTAATTAATAATAATGTTTAAAATAAATCTGTGAATGCAGGTGAGCAAGAGAATAAAAAGGAAGGAGAATTAGAGAACAAAGGTGCTGAAGAAAGATCAATGGAGAAGTCCCCTACAGCAGATTTGCACAAGGCAAGCAATCCATACCGGCCACCAATACCATTCCCCAGCTGGTTGAAGGATGATAAAAGAGATAAGCAATTTTCAGATATCTTCAACATGCTGTCTAAGGTAAGTATCAACTTACCTTTACTTGAAGCAATTAAGAACATGCCGTCTTATGCTAAATTCTTCAAAGAACTGAATACGAAGAAAAAGAGGTATGAGCCGAATGAGAAGGTGATAGTTTCTGAGGTAGCTAGTGCTGTTTTGCAGCATAAACTACCTCCTAAGCTAAAGGATCCTGGAAGTTTTATTATTCAAATTACCATGGGGAATGAAAAGGGTACTGATGGCATGTGTGACTTGGGAGCCAGTGTGAATTTAATGCCTTATTCTGTGTACCTTGATTTAGAATTAGGGGAACTTAAACCAACAAAAATGGTGTTGCAATTAGCTGATAGATCTATTAGATTCCCGAAAGGGGTTATAGAAGATGTGTTAGTTAAAGTTGGTGGTTTGATAGTAACTGTGGATTTCATTGTTCTTGACATAGAAGTAGGTAATTCTTCACCATCTGCATACACCATTCTGCTGGGTAGGCCTTTTATGGCGACTACCAACACTTTGATAGATGTTAAAAATGGAAAATTATCAATGACTGTTTTGGGACAAACTGTGGAATTTTCTATTTTTAACACTTCTCGTATTCCTACAACTGCTTTATATGAGGATTGTTCTTTGACTGATTGTGTTGATGCAGTTATTTCAGATGTTTTCTTGCAGATAGGTTCTTCTGATAAATTGGAGCTGGCATTGACCTTAGAGAGTGATGTGGATATTTTTGATGCAGAAATAGCCAGTTGCCTTGAGATTTTAGAGGGTGCTGAAATAGAGGAGCTTAAGGAGGACCCAATTCTTGAACCTTCCCCCATTCAAAAAGAAGAGAAGAACCCCTCACTAGAGTTACAGCTGAAAGAGTTACCTAAGAACCTGAAATATGTGTTTTTAGGAGATCACAATACTTTACCTGTGATAATATCTAGTGAACTTAGTGAAGGGGAGGAGATGAGGTTAGTGAGTGAGCTTAAAAGATTGAAGAGAGCAATAGGATGGGGATTGAGTGACATCAAGGGTATTAGCCCTTCCATGTGCATGCATAGAATCACTTTAGAAGAGGAAGTTAAACCTGTGAGGGAGACTCAAAGGCGCCTTAACCCAAATATGAGTGAAGTGGTTAAGAAGGAAGTGCTCAAATTGCTGGATGAAGGAGTGATTTATCCAATTGCTAATAGTGAGTGGGTGAGCCCAGTACATGTAGTTCCTAAGAAATCTGGAATCACTATGGTGAGAAATGAGAATAATGAATTGGTTCCTACTAGGACTACTACTGGGTGGAGAATGTGCATCGATTATAGGAAGTTGAACAATGCTACAAAGAAAGATCATTTCCCTCTTCCTTTTATTGATCAGATGTTAGATAAACTTTCTGGACACTCACATTATGGTTTTATGGATGGCCTTTCAGGTTACTATCAGGTGCCAATAGCTCCAGAGGATCAGTCCAAGACAACCTTTACTTGTCCTTTTGGGACTTATGCATTCCGACGTATGCCTTTTGGCTTGTGCAATGCACCTGCAACTTTTTAGAGACATAGTCTTATCTTATGATTTTTCTAATGGTTGCTAGCTTATTTTCACCATTAAACACCATTATTTCTTTCATCAAATCCTTCAAATAATTATTTCTTGAATTTTCTCCAAATCTAGCTACATGAACCCTAATTTCAATCTCTTAAATTAACCATTAATCCATGAAATTAAAACTAGAGATAGGTTTCTCTTACCTTATAATCTTGTTTGTCACCAAAATCTTCAACCAAAAGCCTTAAACTTTGGATAAATCACCTCCTTCTTCCTTCTATTATGGTTTGGACGAGTTCACCATGTAAGAGAGGGCTTTTATACTTTCTTTCCTTAGCTTATTTTGATCAAAATGGCAGCCAAGAGAAGTTAAGATGTGTTGGTGTAAGTGTTGATTTCCATTGGGCTTTCTTTTATTCATATTTTGACCCCCTCAACTTTCTTGTGCTGAAATTTTATAGTCTAGGGTGTGAAAATACCAAAATACCCTCCAGCGATTAATCGATTGTAACTTTTAAACCGTGCATTTTCGAGAAAAATTGAAACCCACGGTTATGACCCAATTAATCTCGAGAACATTCTTTCGGGCTCGGATATGGGCACTATTAAGAACTTTCGACACTTAATTTCTAAGTTTACATAGTTGCCCCTAACTTTTGAGAAATTTCCACTTAGGTCCTCGGCCTTTCAAAAAATTACCTTTAGGTCCCGTCGACTTCACGGGCCTCCTTTGCACACCGATTTTGTTTTTGACTATCTCGAGCCTCTATTTGACCACTTATTTATGTCCTTCTTGCCTAATACTCGACTACCTAAACTTTGGGATGTGACATTTAGTGTTTTAGAATTTAGGGTTTTGATGATGCATGATTTTTAGGATTTGGAAAAAGCAATTGAAGATTTTATGGAATTTTATGAAAATAAACCAACGATTTAAAGTTTATAAAGCAAAAAAGATATTTTTAAAGCTTTTAGGAAAGTAACAGAATAAAATTTTGAGTTTTGACAATTTGGAAAACAAATTTTTGTTTTGGAGTTTTGAAGAAATAAATCTAATAGCTTTAAACTTTTAGAAAATAAAGCCACGATTTAAGAATTTTAATCCTTAGAAAAAGTGAATTGAGGTCCTAAAATTTATGAATTAAAAGAAACCAAAGGATGATTATGCTACTGTGAAAAAAAACCGAAGAATTTAATACATACCTCCTTTTGATGATTCCTCCAAAAATTATTTTTCTAGGATGAATTAAAACAAAGACAGTTGCTGCCTTTTGAATTGCTTAAATCGTGTCCCTGCTATTCCAGAAAAAATAAATTGAATTGCTCCTTTTCCTTCATTGATTTGGTTTCAACTTCAAGCTACTGTCCAATTTTTTGATTTTCGGCCCTCCCTTATTTGATTGCCTTTGGTCCTTATTTATAGAGGTTTCATATGGTTTATTCCTAATTAATCACGGTCAAATAATATTGATAAGAAAAGGAAACCGAAACCTAATTGAATTAGGTTTGAAAATTTTGCGTCGGAAAAATTGCGCTTCAAAAAAAAATTGCCGCAGGAAAAAATGCGCTGGCAAAAAAATCTGCCACAGTCAACCGCGGCAGTGGGCGAGGAGCGGGCGACCATTTCGCCCACAGGATTCTTCTGCGGGCAAAATGCCCATGGGCCCACGCGACGATTTTTCGTCACCGATTTTTCCAACGCCGATTTTTATTTTTATTTTTATTTTTTTACTTTTATTTATTTATTTTTATTTTTTATTAATAAAAATTAGATACTAAAGCAAAAATTATTTAACAAAAATTATTTTGGACCAATTAGACAGCAAAAATCATTTTCGACTAAATAAAACATATTGGACAAACTGGGTCAAAAATTAAGGGTCTATAGAGAAATCTATCTGTAATAAACCTCTTAATTTAGTTTTAATCCAATATAGCATAAAAGCTACTTTAGTTGGTTGAATGGATTAAAACCTAATTAATGGAATTATCATGGATTGATTTCCATTTTCAAAAATATAACTATATGTTGAAACGTCCAAGGGAATTATTCGAAAGCAAGGTACCCCATGTTGGTTTTTTGTTAACTATATACCTAGGAAAAGAGACTCACCATTCGTGTGTGGATGATATAAGGTTCGAAGGAACGTCCTATTTGTCCTTGTTTGTTAATTGTTTGTTCATACATGCATACATGCATACATTTGCATCTCATCAATCCTTTTTAGCTCACAACCCTGGATTACGACAGTTCAAAAGCTTACAACAATCCGACCTACGCCGAAGACGAAGAATCTAGCAATGACTCAATCAATTGCTCACCAAAAATAATGGGTCCCGAACAAATTCAAAGGATGGTGGATGAGGCCTTCAATGCCAAGATGGAAGAAATAAAAGAGGCCGTAGCTGAGACCATGAAGAACCAATTGACTGCAATCTTAGAGAATCATGTCGAGGCATCTGCTAGCACTAAGAAGCCAAAGGAAAAAGGGAAGACTAAAGTTGTTGAAGTGGTTTTTGATGATGAAAAGGTGATCATTGATGATGATGGTGATTGGGCTCAATAATACCAAGATGCTCAAGAGAAGAAAAAGGAACCAAAGATTGTTGAAAGATCAACTATGGAGAAGGCCAAAATTTTTGATGTTGAAAAGATGATTGCTGATTTGGAAAAGAAATTTGAGAAGAAGCTGAAAACTGAAGAAATGTCCGAAGTTGACAAATTATTTGAGCTAGATGAAGAAGTCCTATACAAGTTCAAGATGTCATCTTTCGCAAAGTTTGATGGAACCGAAAATCCTTATCTCCACGTAAAGTAATATATCACTGCCATGCAGTCTGCCCGAGCTACTAAGGCTCAAACCCTAAGAGTTTTCAATTAAACTTATATAGATCCATATCATTTCTTTCTCTAGCTTTACTGTCATATAAAACATCATTCACACACTAACATCCATCTCATATGACACAGATATACTACAAATCATATAATGCCACATCCGAGACCAACCTAGGTGTTAATGCATATGCATGTATTACCAATTGCATTTCAAAACTCTTCTTTTTAATTCATTTTAAGCGTTGCAAAACTTTTTCTTTTTAATTTCACTTAGGCTGAGAATCTCGAACCTAAGCTCTGATACCAAAATAATTGTAACACCCAGATACCCTATATAATTACTATACATATACCTAGTATACATACAGTAAGTATATAAAGTATAAGGATGCCACTTGTCATTACATTTTTAAAACCTGTAACATAATTCCAAACCATAATGCGTTAATTTAAATAACATTTATCTTGTTCAAAACTTCATTTATATATATAAATACTCTCTTGTTAGAAATACATTAATATAAAAGTTATACATGTATGCATTACCCTCTAGTTGGTCTCGACAACTCTTACTCTTCTCGTGGCATAACGAAAGACTTCACATCTTCCACCTAGTCACCTGCCCGATTACACGTCCGCGCTAAGCCCGAGAGCTTAGTAGTACAAATATAAAATATAAACATACATTATAAAAATATTAACATATGATGATATATCAATTCCATATACCATTAGTTTCCTATCATGATTTTCCTTTTGAATTGCACCCTTCATATATCTCAATTCATTTCATATATGATATACATATATACATATCATTATCAGCAACCATAATCCACCATCAATCCTCACAATTAATATATCAATACACATATTGCACTTCACAATTCATAACATTACTTTATTCACAATTCACCGATCATAAATCACATTTCCAACAGAGGCAATCATATATCTCACTTATTCATTTATTTCAACATTTGTATATCACATTGTCAACAAAGACAGACTCGGGCCCAACAGACACTAATATGCTATTCGACTTTCAGAGTTAATGCTTTGGTTTAATTATCACATTATCATTATCATTATCCCAACTAGGCTTCAGGGATTTAGGTTCAACCAAGCTTCAAGGGGAACAAAGCATGCTAAGTATCAACCCAACTTGGCTTCAAGAACCAATCCAACCTAGCTTCAAGGGTTGTAACATCTCAATTAGGCTTCAAGGACTTAGCCAACCTAACTTCAAGAGATTGTTACTAATATTAGGCATGCCACCAACAACAAACTCTGAAAATGGAATAACACATTAGCCACACAATTCATTTATTATTTCATTATCCATTCCATTCTCAATTGAATCATCATCTAGGCAAACATGCCTCAATTATCACAATTGTATCATCATAGCCAATCACAATGGCTTCACATCACATTTGAATCATCATAGCCAATCACAATGGCTTCACAACTCTATTAAATCATCATAGCCAATCTCAATGACTTCATAACCCATTTGATTCATCATTATAATATATAACATCAATTACATTAACTAAACAACATACCATTATTCAATCATATCATCTAGGCATGTTTCAATCATATCATTCACATCATTATAACTCAAAACATTAGTTCTACATTTCTTTATGTCTCAATTACCATTATGGTAATTCATCATAAGAAATTGCATTGCACATACCTTTTTGAATGATCCACATCTCTTCCACACTATACAAGTCATAATATTAGTCACATTATTCATATAACACATTATCATTCACAAGATTCACAATGCATAACATAACATTGTTCATTTAGAATCATATGCATCATTGATACCACATTTCAACATATATTATTATTGAAATGTACATAATCAAACACATTAAACATCCATTAAAATGATCATCATTGATATATATATACACATATATAATTCACCTTATTCTTAAATTTAGAATCCTCAATACACATTTGTTTAGGTCATCTTTACTTTAAGTATGTTCAAAGTGTAAATACAAAAAGACCTTGGAAGGATTCAACAATGTGAGAAAAACAAGGAACAAATCACAGTAAGGGACACCCTCAAGGGACACGGCCAAGCTTGTGGCCGTGTCTCTCAGCCAAAAGCAACAGAAGCAGACATGGGCAAGGGACACGGCCGTGTCCTCTCCAAAAATCACCAAACACGGCCAAATTTCCATGGACTTGGCCGTGTCTCTCAAAAATACCTTAGGTTGGCCGTGTCTCTTCCTTGGTTTGGCCATGTCATTCAAGAACAAAAACTCTAATTATTGCCAAAACTCTTTCAATTGCATTTACACACTTTTTGCACAACAATAATCTCATTCATATGGTTCTAATCAATGTTATTAACACATATCTTACATATTCATCACATTAATCACTTTAACAATACATTAACATAACATTTAACACATACCACCTCAAAACCTTAAAACCAACATCCTTCTCCATCTTTCAAAATCAACATCCACCACTTCCAACAACAACACCTATTTAACCTCTTAACTTAAAATCAATTTAACACTTGAAAACACATCACAAACACATCTCATCATCAAATCAACAAACCCTAATTCACTTCAAACACCACTTCAAAAGAATAAAGAAAATCAAAGAAAAGAACTTACCAAAGTTGTTGAATTCCACAATTCTCCAACTTAATTCCTTGATTCTCCCTTCAATCTTGATTTTGGAACAACAAAAATTCACTCTTGTTCTTTGGTTATGGAGTGCCGACCACCACTAAGAGAAAAGAAAAGAAAAATGAACAAGTCAACCTTTCTTCTCTTCTTTTAATCTCCACCAAGCAATTTCCAAAAGAAAATTACCTCAATGCCCTTAACCATTTGTTCTAACTCTCTTTTAACCTATATGCCCATTTTAGTAATTTCACACTCAACAAGATAAATATCTCTTCCCCCTTGACTCTTCATTTGACCAACTTATATGTTATATATATTACCATATAATCAACATATACATTTTCCTTTAATTTCTTTTCTCTTGCAAATTGACACCTACATTCAATCCAATTTAAAACAACAACAACAACAACAACAATATTCAAAACTTCTAGGGCAAATATTGGGATATTACACACACAGAGAGAGAGAGAGAGAGATGTTATTTTAATTTATTTTTACACCAAATTCTTAAGGGCTTTAAGAGAATTGAAGGTGGAGATTGAAGATTTGGCAAAATATTCAAGTAAGTGTTCATTTCTTTGAGTTGATTTCTATTGATTGTGTTTATATTTGATTTGGTTAGTGTGTGAAGATGATGATAGTGAGAGATTAAAGTTTATATATATGTTAAATTGGTATTTATATGATGATAATATGGTTAGTTGTGAGGATGATGATGGATTATTGAAATTATTTAGTAAGGGTTTAATATATATGAGTTGGAGAATTGAGTAATTGATATATGATTGATGTATGTTTGTGTTTAAGGAAGTTGAAAACATAGAATACATGAGTTTGGTCCAAAAACAGAGGCATTTTGGATGCCACGCCCGTGGCCCTTGGTTGCCACGACCGTGGCAATTGGAAGCCATGGCCGTGGGGTTTTGAGCAAGGGAGGCAAATTCATTTGTTAACCCACGACCGTGGGGTTGTGAGGCCATGACCGTGGGGGGTTTTAGAACAAAAGGAATAGAATCGTTTGCTATGCCACGACCGTGGGGTTGTGAAGCCACGACTGTGGGGTCCTAGATATATGAGTTGGCTGATAATTTGTGATTTATGGTTCTAGTATGAGACTAATAGGTGAATAATTTGTATTGGAATTCATGTGTATTTGTAAATAAGTGTGTATTGATCCTTTTGGATTAGGTTGTGAAGAGGTTGAGTTGCCTTAACCTAGGTGTGAAGAATTCTTGGAAAAGGAAGTGTATGGATTGATGTGAGTTATTCTTGAGGTAAGTACAAACTCTACAATATTGCATACCTTTATATGGCCTTGAGACTTAACACATTTGATTGTAAATGTGTTAAGTAATCTATTGCATTGTTGATGCATATTAATAATGTTATGTTTTGCATGATGTGAACTTTGTGGAATGTATGTTGAAGATTCTAAAGATATGATGATGTAATGAAAAATGAAATAGGAAATGTGAAAGATATGATGATATGATGAAATATGAAATGTATGTGCAATGCAATTGGTTATGATGAATACTTCAATGATGAGTTGTTTTAATGTGAATTGAGATAATTGAGGCATGTTTGCCTAGATGATGATGTTCAATGTAATTGGTTATGTATACTCTATTGAAGAGATGTGAAGCCATTGTTGTTGGCTATAATGATGTAAATGAGATGATTGAGGCATGGTTGCCTAAATGATGATGAGAAAATGAAAATGAAATTGATAATGAAATAATGAATGAATTGTGTGTCTAATATGTTATTCATTTTCAGAGTTTTGTTGTTGGTGGCATGCCTAATAGTAACAATCTCTTGAAGCTAGGTTGGGCTTGATCCTAGAAGCCAAGTTGGGTTGAAGTTTAGCATGCTTTGTAATATCCTCATATGTGGCTTAGAAGTTTTGATTATATTGTTGTTGTTGTTGTTATTGTTAAATTGAATTGAATGCATATGATGGGATAAGAAAAGAAATTGGAAAGTGAATGCATGTGCATATGTGTTTTGGAGGAAGAATTAGGGTTTAGAGACAAATGTATATGTTGTGTATATGATGATATATATAACATATAAAGTGGTCAAATGAAGAGTCAAGGTGATGGTTAAGTGGAAGAAGATATTTTTGGTTGTTAATGAAATTACATATAAGGACTTATATGAGACAAAGGTTAGTTATATGATTGAGGGTGTTTTAGTAATTGCTTGGATCAGAACACTTGGTGGAGATTAAAAGCAAAATTTGACTTTGTATCTTGATCATTGTCTTCTTTCTTCAAGAGGTGGCCGACTCTCTAAATTGAAAAGAGAAAAAGAAGTGTTCTTGATGATAGAAGCAAATTGAAGAAGCAATCAAAGGATTTGACAAGGGATTTGTGGAATTTCTTCTTTGTAGGTAAGTATTTTCTTGTTTTCTTTACTTATTTGGAAGTTGTGTTGGAAGTAAAGTAGGGTTTGATGATTTTGTGATTTGGTGGATTTGAGATGTGTTTGGTTGTGTTTTCAAGTGTTAAATTGATTTTAAGTCATGAGTTTAATTGAAGGTTGTTGTTGGAAATGATGGTTGTTGATTTGGATGGATGGAGAAGGATGTTGATTTTAGGGTTTTGAGTTAATATGTGTTTAATTGTGATATTAATGTGTGATGAAGTGGTTTTTGTGATGAATATGTGTTTAGAACATTGATTATGTTCATGTGAAATATGTTATATGATGAATATTGTGTTTGAGTGAAATTGAGAAAGTGTTGGTTTTAGTTAATGTTTTGTGATTTAGTGACACGGCCAAAAGCAATTTAGGGGAGTGGGCGTGTCAATTATTTGGATTGGCTACTGTCTCTTTTGGTTTTAGTGACACGGGCGTGTCCATCAAAGGTGCTGGGCGTGTCAATTGTTTGAATTAGCTACTGCCTCTTTTCTTTTTAAGGACACGGGCGTGTCACTCAAGTTGGTTGGGCGTGTCAATCAAGTGAGTTGGGCGTGTCCTTCAAATGATTTGAACATTGTTTGATTTCTTGGTTCTCTTTGCATGGTTTAAATTCTTCAAAAGTTCCATTGTTCTTAAACCTAAACATGAATATTATAAACATGTTTCAAACACAAGAATGATCTAATCAAATGAATGTGGATGGTCCTAAAGCTATGAATCATGTCAATTGTGTTTTGCCCTAATTGCATTGTTGAGAATTAACAATGTTACATTATGCACTTTGAATGGTAATGTGTTTCATGAATGATGGGAATGAAATGCTGATATTTATGAATGATGCTATGTGAGATATAATGTGATCATGGATGAGATAAATATACACTTGAATAATGAAGTGTTATATTGTGAAATGAAATGTGGAGCCATTTTTATTGGCTAAGATGATTTAATGGAGATAAATGAGGCATGTTTGCCTAAATGATAATGAGAATTGAAAATGAAATCTAAATGAATTGTGTGGCTAATGTGTTATTCCATCTTCAGAGTTTGTTGTTGGTGGCATGCCTAATGAGTGTAACAATCTCTTGAAGTTAGGTTGGATTGAATCCTTGAAGCCTAATTGAGATGTTACAACCCTTGAAGCTAGTTTGGGTTAGTTCTTGAAGCCAAGTTGGGTTGATGCTTAGCATGCTTTGCTCCCCTTGAAGCTTGGTTGAACTTAATCCTTGAAGCCTAGTTGGGTATATGATATTGATATTGATAAATGTGATAACAAAACCAAAGCATTAACTCTGAAAATTGAATGGCATATTAGTGTGTCTTGGGCCCATGCTTGTCTTTGCTTAGTGTTGTTCATGGATGATTAAATGATTAACTAATAAAGCATATGCAAGGATGTTCAAATGTGATATACATATGTGTATGTTGGTTATGTAATGTAAAGGTATGTTGTTAACTTTGTATCTATGCTGTTACATATATGATATAAATTAGAATTGGCATTGTATAGCATCTAAGCATATCGATTGCATGTTTTATCTTACTAAGCCCTTGGCTTAGCGCGATAGTGTTTAATCGCGCAGGTGATAGAACTGATAGAATCGAACCCGAGAGCTCTTCGAGACCGAGTGAGAGTAGACATTGAAGAGTTGATTTTGGGAGCTTAAAGATCAGAGCTGACTTGCCAATCATGTATAAATCTTTTATATTGTGTAAATTATTGTTGATAATGTAAATATATGTATAATAGTAAATATGTATTCAAATGTTTTCATATATATACATATTTTATAACTTCCGCTGTGTAATATATAAATGTATATATATATATAGACAACTAATATGTTTTGTTTTATAAGTAAATGATCTATTTTGTTCATAAGATATAATGATATGGATATGGTATCAAGTTTTAAAATGTTTTGAATGTTAAGGAAACCATAGCATCCCTATGTTTGGTGCACCTATGCTACATTGTTGTGGTTGTAGTGTGTGTGCATTGAATATGGGGGTGTTACAATTGTTTTGGTATCAGAGCCTAGGTTTGAGATTCTCAACCTAGGAAAAATGTAATAAAAAGAATATTTTTACTTAAAAAGTGGTTTTGAATAACATATACGTTTGAGATTGGTAGTCCCTGATCTTTAATAAGATGTAATCTGCTGTGTTTGCAGTATTAGGTGTTGATGGATCCTCACTCAAGACAGTCAGTTGAGGGTAGTGCTGAGAGCATTGCTCCTGCCGAGGGAGCTAGGGTTGATAGTGTTGAGGAGGCACCTGCTTCGGTGTCGGGTAGACCAGCTGGAGAGGAGGTTCCGCCAGCCTGGTTTAGACATATGATGGAAGTAATGAGACAAGCACCAGTACAGCCACCTCCACTACCACCCCAGCCTCAGGTTCAGATGAGACAGTATGATAAATTGAGGAAGTTTGGGGCGGAAGATTTTATGGGAACCACTGATCCAGCAGTGGCTGAGCAATGGTTAGGCAAAGTGCAGAGAATCTTTATTCAGTTACAAGCCACCCCTGAGGAAAAGTTTGATTATGCCAGGTCATTAATGCAGAAGGACGCATATGACTGGTGGAAGACAGTGCCACACTCTATGGATGATCCTCCAACACTGTCTTACACTGATTTTCTGAGGGAATTTGAGTTGAAGTATACTCCTAGGGAGTATAAGGACATGAAGAAGATGGAGTTCTTAAGCTTGAAGCAAGACAGCAAGACTGTTACTGAGTATGAAGTTGAGTTTATTCGACTGAGTCAGTATGCTGGGGGTATCATTGCTGATGAGATTGATCGATGTCGGCGATTTGAGGAGGGATTGAGGCCCTCAATTATATGTCATGTGGCAGGCTCTAGGTATCAGGATTTCTCCCAGTTAGTTGCAGCAGCTAGGAGTGTAGAGAGAGCCCAGGCTATAGTTGCAGTTGCTTCTGAAGAGGAGGTTAGAGTTAGAAGGCCCCAGTTCGAGGCAGGGTCTTCTTCTGCTAAGAGGGGTAGAGGAAGTTTTGTTCCTCGGAGTAGTAGAAGTCAAAGATCAGCTGGTAGGCCAGTGCAGTTCCAGAGGCAGAGATTTAGACCTGCAGCTTCAGTGGCTAGTGCTCCGACCCCGATGATTCGGAGATCCACTCTTCCCATCTGCATCCATTGTGGGAGGCCACATGGTGGTCCTTGTTGGAAGGCTGGTGTTGCAGGGGTATGCTTCAGGTGTGGATCACCAGACCACTTTGTGAGAGATTGCCCTGAGAGGCAGGAGCAGATGCCAGTTGATTCTGCTGCTTCTCGAGCTAGTGTGAGAGGAGGTAGAGGAGGCAGAGGTGTCAGCCGAGGAGGTAGGCCAGGGTTCAGTTCTAGAGGAGGTGCTGCATCCAGAGAGGGTAGACCAGAGGAGGTTGGTTCTTCCCAGAGGATGTATGTTATGCAGAGGCAGCCAGATGCATCGGCAGTCATAGCTGGTACTTTTTCTTTATTTAATACTCCAGTACTTGCTTTGATTGATCCGGGTTCCACGCATTCATATGTTAGTGTATCTGTTCTGCCTGTATCTGATGTGCATGCTGAGTCCTTAGGATTTGATGTGTTGGTGACAAATCCGTTAGGGCATAGTGTGGTTGTGAGTAAGGTGCACCGGGATAGTGTAGTGAGGGTGCAGGGTGAGGAGTTCTTTGGAGATTTGATTGAGATGCCATTTAAGGAATATGATGTGATCTTAGGTATGGATTGGCTATCTCGACATGAAGCTGTGGTGGATTGTAAAAAGAAAATTGTTTCTTTGAGAACCGTTGATGGTAGAGAAGTGATAGTATCTAATGAGCAGGAACAGTTAGCCTCCTTATTTGTTTCAGCTGTTGCAGCCAGGAGGTTGATTAGAAAGGGGTGTGAAGCCTATCTCGCTCATGTGATAGATACTAGAGTGAAGGGTTCTCTCATTGATAGCATTGCCACAGTTGCTGAGTTCCCTGATGTGTTTCCAGAAGAGTTGCCTGGATTGCCTCCAGAGAGAGAGGTGGAGTTTGGTATTGAATTGTTACCTGGTACCACTCCTATCTCTATTACTCCTTATAGAATGGCACCAGCAGAATTGAGGGAGTTAAAAGTGCAGTTACAGGAGTTGTTGGACAAAGGATTTATTCGCCCCAGTGTTTCTCCTTGGGGAGCTCCTGTGCTATTTGTGAAGAAGAAAGATGGTACTATGAGGTTATGTATCGATTATAGGCAATTGAACAAAGTGACTATTAAGAATAAATATCCTTTGCCTAGAATCGATGATCTCTTTGATCAGTTGAAGGGTGCAGCTGTGTTTTCCAAAATTGATCTGAGATCAGGGTACCATCAGCTGAGAGTCAGAGCTGAAGATGTTCCGAAGACAGCTTTCAGGACCAGGTATGGGCACTATGAATTTTTAGTTATGCCTTTTGGTCTGACGAATGCACCTGCAGCTTTTATGGATTTGATGAATAGGGTGTTTAGGCCCTATCTGGATCAGTTTGTTATGGTTTTCATCGATGATATTCTGGTGTATTCGCGGAATGAAGAGGAACATGATATGCATCTGCGGATTGTGTTGCAGATTTTGAGAGAGAAGCAGTTGTTTTCCAAATTGTCGAAGTGTGAGTTCTGGTTGGATCAAGTTGCTTTTCTCGGACATATTGTTTCAGCGGAAGGCATTAGAGTTGATCCAAGTAAAGTTGAAGCTATTCTGAATTGGAGTCCACCCAAGTCTGTGACAGAGATTAGAAGTTTTCTGGGTTTAGCAGGCTATTACAGGCGGTTTGTGAAAGGGTTTTCTTTGATAGCTACTCCACTCACCAGATTGCTTCGTAAGGGAGTGAGATTTGTGTGGACGGATCAGTGTCAGGCTAGCTTTGAGCAGTTGAGAGATATGTTGACTCAAGCGCCTGTTTTAACTTTACCTGTTGAAGGCAAACCATATGTGATCTACAGTGATGCTTCACATAGAGGTTTGGGATGTGTATTGATGCAGGAAGGGAAAGTTATAGCTTATGCATCTCGACAGTTGAAACCGCATGAGCTTAATTATCCTACCCATGATTTGGAATTGGCTGCCATTGTGTTTGCATTAAAGATTTGGCGCCATTATTTATTTGGGGAAAAATGTTTCATCTACACTGATCACAAGAGTTTGAAGTATTTGGGTGTCCAGAAAGAACTCAATCTTCGTCAGAGGAGATGGTTAGAATTGATTAAAGACTATGACTACTTGATTGATTATCATCCAGGTAAAGCAAATGTTGTTGCTGATGCTCTGAGTCGGAAGTCTTTAGCTGGTTTAACAGTTTACTCGCTCTCGTTGCTTGTAGAGTTGAGAGCATTGCATGCCAGTTTTGTACCTTGTGTTGATGGTGCATTGTTGGCACGGTTGCAATTGAAGCCAGTTTTGTTAGATCAGATCAAAGAGGCTCAGTTGGTTGATATGAAGATTCAGAAGATTATTTCAGATTGCAAGATTGGAAAGACTAGAGATTTTGTTGTGAGAGATGATGGGAGTCTCTGGTTTAAGAACCGATTGTGTGTGCCCGATGATGCTGATTTGAAAAGAGTCATTTTAGAAGAAGCTCATCAGTCAGTGTTTGTTATGCATCCGGGTAGTACGAAGATGTACAATGATTTGAGACAACATTATTGGTGGATTGGTTTGAAGAGAGACATTGCTGAGTTTGTATCGAAATGTCTCACTTGTCAGAAAGTTAAAGCAGAGCATCAAGTTCCAACCGGGTTGCTTCAGCCGTTGTCAGTGCCTGAATGGAAGTGGGAAAGAGTGACAATGGACTTTGTGTCTGGTTTGCCATTGACACAAAGGAAACATGATGCCATTTGGGTGATTGTTGATAGATTGACTAAGACAGCTCATTTCCTTCCGGTGCGGATGGATTACTCTTTGGAGAGATTGGCTGAGCTGTATATCCAGGAGATTGTGAAACTGCATGGTGTTCCAACTTCTTTAGTGTCTGATCGAGATCCCAGGTTTACTTCAAGATTTTGGAAGAGTTTGCATAGTGCTATGGGTTCTCGACTGCACTTCAGCACTGCTTTTCATCCACAGACGGATGGACAATCAGAGAGGGTGATACAGATTCTTGAAGATATGTTGAGAAGCTGTGTCATCGATTTCTCTGGAAGTTGGGATAGATTTTTACCTCTTGTGGAATTTGCTTACAACAACAGTCACCAATCCAGCATTGGTATGGCACCATTCGAAGCATTGTATGGCAGACGGTGTAGGACACCTCTTTGTTGGAATGAGCTTGGAGATAATAAGTTGGTTGGTCCTGATTTGATTCAAGAAACTGAAGAGAAAGTAAAATTGATTCGAAGCAGGTTAAAAGCAGCTTCTGACCGACAGAAGTCTTATGCAGATCTGAAGAGGAGAGACATTCAGTTTGATGTTGGAGATAAGGTATTTTTGAAAGTGTCTCCTTGGAAAAAGATTTTGAGGTTCGGTCGGAAAGGAAAATTGAGTCCTTGTTTCATTGGGCCATATGAAGTGTTGGAAAGAGTTGGGCCAGTTGCTTATCGACTTGCTTTACCACCTGAGTTGGATCATATTCATAATGTATTCCATGTTTCCATGTTGAGGAGGTTCAGGTCGGATCCATCTCATGTGTTGCCATTTGAATCAATTGAAGTGAACTCAGACTTGACTTTTGAAGAGGAACCAGTTGCTATCTTGGCACGTGATGTGAAAAATTTGAGAAACAAGAGAGTGCCATTGGTGAAGATTCTTTGGAAGAACCATGGGAAAGAAGAAGCAACTTGGGAAAATGAGCAAGCGATGCGAGAGCAATATCCTCAGTTGTTTCAGAGTTAATTTCAGGTAATTTCGAGGACGAAATTTTCTTTTTAGAGGGGGAGAATTGTAATATCCTCATATGTGGCTTAGAAGTTTTGATTATATTGTTGTTGTTGTTGTTATTGTTAAATTGAATTGAATGCATATGATGGGATAAGAAAAGAAATTGGAAAGTGAATGCATGTGCATATGTGTTTTGGAGGAAGAATTAGGGTTTAGAGACAAATGTATATGTTGTGTATATGATGATATATATAACATATAAAGTGGTCAAATGAAGAGTCAAGGTGATGGTTAAGTGGAAGAAGATATTTTTGGTTGTTAATGAAATTACATATAAGGACTTATATGAGACAAAGGTTAGTTATATGATTGAGGGTGTTTTAGTAATTGCTTGGATAAGAACACTTGGTGGAGATTAAAAGCAAAATTTGACTTTGTATCTTGATCATTGTCTTCTTTCTTCAAGAGGTGGCCGGCTCTCTAAATTGAAAAGAGAAAAAGAAGTGTTCTTGATGATAGAAGCAAATTGAAGAAGCAATCAAAGGATTTGACAAGGGATTTGTGGAATTTCTTCTTTGTAGGTAAGTATTTTCTTGTTTTCTTTACTTATTTGGAAGTTGTGTTGGAAGTAAAGTAGGGTTTGATGATTTTGTGATTTGGTGGATTTGAGATGTGTTTGGTTGTGTTTTCAAGTGTTAAATTGATTTTAAGTCATGAGTTTAATTGAAGGTTGTTGTTGGAAATGATGGTTGTTGATTTGGATGGATGGAGAAGGATGTTGATTTTAGGGTTTTGAGTTAGTATGTGTTTAATTGTGATATTAATGTGTGATGAAGTGGTTTTTGTGATGAATATGTGTTTAGAACATTGATTATGTTCATGTGAAATATGTTATATGATGAATATTGTGTTTGAGTGAAATTGAGAAAGTGTTGGTTTTAGTTAATGTTTTGTGATTTAGTGACACGGCCAAAAGCAATTTAGGGGAGTGGGCGTGTCAATTATTTGGATTGGCTACTGTCTCTTTTGGTTTTAGTGACACGGGCGTGTCCATCAAAGGTGCTGGGCGTGTCAATTGTTTGAATTAGCTACTGCCTCTTTTCTTTTTAAGGACACGGGCGTGTCACTCAAGTTGGTTGGGCGTGTCAATCAAGTGAGTTGGGCGTGTCCTTCAAATGATTTGAACATTGTTTGATTTCTTGGTTCTCTTTGCATGGTTTAAATTCTTCAAAAGTTCCATTGTTCTTAAACCTAAACATGAATATTATAAACATGTTTCAAACACAAGAATGATCTAATCAAATGAATGTGGATGGTCCTAAAGCTATGAATCATGTCAATTGTGTTTTGCCCTAATTGCATTGTTGAGAATTAACAATGTTACATTATGCACTTTGAATGGTAATGTGTTTCATGAATGATGGGAATGAAATGCTGATATTTATGAATGATGCTATGTGAGATATAATGTGATCATGGATGAGATAAATATACACTTGAATAATGAAGTGTTATATTGTGAAATGAAATGTGGAGCCATTGTTATTGGCTAAGATGATTTAATGGAGATAAATGAGGCATGTTTGCCTAAATGATAATGAGAATTGAAAATGAAATCTAAATGAATTGTGTGGCTAATGTGTTATTCCATCTTCAGAGTTTGTTGTTGGTGGCATGCCTAATGAGTGTAACAATCTCTTGAAGTTAGGTTGGATTGAATCCTTGAAGCCTAATTGAGATGTTACAACCCTTGAAGCTAGGTTGGGTTAGTTCTTGAAGCCAAGTTGGGTTGATGCTTAGCATGCTTTGCTCCCCTTGAAGCTTGGTTGAACTTAATCCTTGAAGCCTAGTTGGGTATATGATATTGATATTGATAAATGTGATAACAAAACCAAAGCATTAACTCTGAAAATTGAATGGCATATTAGTGTGTCTTGGGCCCATGCTTGTCTTTGCTTAGTGTTGTTCATGGATGATTAAATGATTAACTAATAAAGCATATGCAAGGATGTTCAAATGTGATATACATATGTGTATGTTGGTTATGTAATGTAAAGGTATGTTGTTAACTTTGTATCTATGTTGTTACATATATGATATAAATTAGAATTGGCATTGTATAGCATCTAAGCATATCGATTGCATGTTTTATCTTACTAAGCCCTTGGCTTAGCGCGATAGTGTTTAATCGCGCAGGTGATAGAACTGATAGAATCGAACCCGAGAGCTCTTCGAGACCGAGTGAGAGTAGACATTGAAGAGTTGATTTTGGGAGCTTAAAGATCAGAGCTGACTTGCCAATCATGTATAAATCTTTTGTATTGTGTAAATTATTGTTGATAATGTAAATATATGTATAATAGTAAATATGTATTCAAATGTTTTCATATATATACATATTTTATAACTTCCGCTGTGTAATATATAAATGTATATATATATATATAGACAACTAATATGTTTTGTTTTATAAGTAAATGATCTATTTTGTTCATAAGATATAATGATATGGATATGGTATCAAGTTTTAAAATGTTTTGAATGTTAAGGAAACCGTAGCATCCCTATGTTTGGTGCACCTATGCTACATTGTTGTGGTTGTAGTGTGTGTGCATTGAATATGGGGGTGTTACATGCTTAACTCCCCTTGAAGCTTGGTTGGGTCTAGTCCTTGAAGCCTAGTTGAGATGTTACAGCCCTTGAAGCTAGGTTGGGTTTGGTTCTTGAAGCCAAGTTGGGTTGATACTTAGCATGCTTTGTTCCCCTTGAAGCTTGGTTGAGCCTAATCCTTGAAGCCTAGTTGGGATAATGATAATGATAAATGTGATAATTGAACCAAAACATTAACTCTGAAAGTTGAATGGCATATTAGTGTCTTTTGGGCCCATACTTGTCTTTGTTTAAATGTGATTCATGAATGGTGAAATAAAGGAATAATGAGATCCATGCTTGTCTTTGTTTAAATGTGATTCATGAATGGTGAAATAAAGGAATAATGAGATCCATGCTTGTCTTTGTTTAAATGTGATTCATGAATGGTGAAATAAAGGAATAATGAGATCCATGCTTGTCTTTGCTTAGAGGTGAATTATGAATAATGAATTAATTGAATAATATAATGACATGTAATGTTATGAAGTATGATATGATTACAATACATAAATAAATTATTGAAAAGAAATATGGCTTGAGAAGCTATGTTGAAAGATGGGATTCTGAAAGTATAATATGACATGTAATATGTATATGTATGTGGACATTGTGAGTATTATTTTATGAATGTTCTAATAAGTCTTGGAATTGTGGTTTGTGTTAATGATATATGTGTATATGTTTATAATTATGGGATTAGTAGAAATATATGAAAGGTGTAATTGAAAAGGGAAAACATGATAAGAAACTAATGATACATGAAGTTAATATATATGTATGATTTTATGTAATGTATGTTTATAATATTTATGTTAGACAAATGATCTCAATTTTGATCCTTGGCAACTCAAATTGAATGATCCATTTAACATGTGTTTGGAGAATCTTGTTGCAGGCTTAGGTTGCTTCAAATAAAGCTGAACAAAACACTTATAGCGATCGCACCAAACATGAATACGACCGCACCATTCAATTAAAGGATGAAACCTTATCACAGTAGGTTTCGCGGTCAGAAACCCGACCACAGTAACGACCGCACTTAATGAAGAGCGACCGTCCCAAGTTATGGACGACCGCTACCCAAGGAACTCAAATCATTATAATCACAGTAAGGTTCGCAGTGACAAGAACGGTGAATAATACGGCCTTGCTTATCGCTTTTGCGACCGCCCATCTTTATTCGCGACCGCTCTACCAATTCAAGAAGAATTTGCTTAAAGAGACAGTAGTGTTCGCGTCCTCAGGTGCGTCCAGAAGTTCGACGAGAGTATCTCACTTTGACCTAGAGATGTTACCTAGGGTGACCGCGACATTCATATTTTGGAGGACATCTTTTCTGCCCTGTCAGAGAATGACACGTGACATGACCGTTATAAACCAACTTCAACATTCAAAAAGGATGACCGCACCTTTGTGATGCGCGACAGTCCCGACAACCACAGCATGGGCAAGATTCCTGCTGCAGAGCACTCAAATTCGACCGTTGAAGCTTTTTTAAAATTCAGCGACCATGCCTTATCCAAGGACGACCGCGTGTTCCAATAGCGCGACCATCCTTATATGAAGGACGACCGCGAAATGCTTCGGACAGTTTAATAAAGGAGGTCTAAACTACCAAGACTTTATTCTTACTATCAATAACGGCTAGTAAGACCACATTGGCTATAAATACAGTGCTTCTATAAGAAATGATATGAATGAGAAGCAAGAAAAAAGAATTTCATAGCCAAGCAACAAAACTTTCTATTACTTAAACTTACATTTGAATTGTAATGAATGTTAGGTGTAAGCATTGAAAACACCATTGTATAAGTTTGAGTGTGAGCTTGGAAAACACTTGGGTTGTGAGAGTAAGCCTTGTACAACTCTTTTTTGGGTTGTTAGAGTGAGCCTTAAAAACTCCTTTAAAGGTTCTTGAGTGTAAGCCTTAGAAAAGCACTTGTGAAGTTAGGTGTGAACTTGTGAAAACACCAAAGTTGGAAGTGAGCTTGTAAAAACTTCAAAGATTAGTGGAACCTTAACAAGTTATTAAGGAAGTGGATGTAGGATTGAAGTAAATCCGAACCACTATAAATCTTTTGTGTTCTTTCTTTCTTTCATTACTCAACCATCTCTCTATTCCGCATTTCTAGTTTTTTGAGTTTTTTAATTGTCATTATTTCTTGAGGAAACCAATTCACCCCCCTCTTGGTTGCCATATTAGGACAACAATTGGTATCAGAGCCTGAGATTTCTTAAACTTAATTGTGAAATTTGATCCACTATGGCAACTTCTTCTTCATCAAACTCTCATGGAAATCTTAACACTATTCTTAGACCCTACTTTGATGGAACTAATTATTCATACTAGAAACGCAAAATGTATTTGTTTCTAGACAGTGAAGGGATTGAACTATGGGATTTCGTGGAAAATGAGTGGAAACCTCCCACTTATGAAGCTGACGGTATTCAAGTTCCACTTCCCAAAGCACAATGGTCAACTAGCAATGTCAAAGATCGATTCAAGAACAATAGAGCCGCTTCCATCTTGATGAATTCCATTTCAAGAGAAGAAGGTGGAAGAGTTCAACATTTAACTTGTGCACATTGCATTTGGAAAACGCTCGAAAACTACCATGAAGGTACGACTCAAGTGAGATTTACCAAGAAACAAATGCATGTCCATGAATATGAGCTATTGAAGATGAAATCAAATGAAAATGTCACCGACATGACCAATCGCTTGCTTGTTATTGTCAATGAACTAAAGAAGTATGGCAAGGTATACGATCAAGGTGATTTAAACAGTAAAATCTTGAGAGCACTAAGAGCTAGAAAAAACTTTGAATCAAAAGTATCATCCATAGAAGAAGCTCATGATCTCAGCACATTAAGAACCGACGAGCTAGTTGAAAAACTACTCACATTTGAGCTGCACAGAGAGAAAGAAGAAGATCAAGGTGAAAAAGAAAAGAGAAAACCAATTGCACTCAAAGCAATCAAAGAAGTTGAGAGCTCAAGCAATGAAGGTATTGATGATGAAGATGAAATGACAATGTTCTAAAAAAGAATCAATGAATGGAAAAGGAAGAAAAGATTACAAGCAAACAAAGGTACACTTCCTAAATTCTCCTTCAAAGATAAAGAAAAGAAAAATGAGGTAAAGTGCTATGAATGTGGAAAAACTGGTCACATTAAATCGGATTGCTTCAAATTAAAGAACAAAAAGAAATGGGATAAAGAAAAGAAAAAGTCTCTCAAAGCCACATGGGATGACTCTTCTTCAAGTGGAGAAGAAGAAGAAGAAGGAATTGCAAATCTATATCTCATGGCTATTGAAGATGACTCCAATGAGGTAAGTACCCAATCCTTTGATCCAGTAGCACATAATGATATAAATGATATAGATGATAGTGATTTGATTGAGCACATGAACTTTAAAATAGAAAAATATTTTTCTAAAATGATGCTCTATAAAGAGAAAAACTCTAAGTTAGAAAAGGATTTTATATGCTTAAAGAACTCTACCTTAGAATTGAAAACCTCAAATGAACACTTGATGAATATGATAGGAGAGTTAAATAAAAACTCACATGACTTAGAAAAAGTGATTAAAGAAAATGAAACATTGAAGCATGAACTAAAAGAACTAAAGGAATCAATTTTCCAGATTTCATAAAGGAAAGGAAGCATTAAACACTTTAATTAATAACCAAAGATCACCTTCCTTAAAATATGGATTAGGATTCTGTGGCTCAACCAACATTGCACCAAGCAAACCAACATTTGTAAAAGCATCTACAATTGAAATCTCTGATGTTCATATCAAAGATGCTTGCACCAAGTCTAAAAGTACTTCTTATGGTTTGCTAGGAAATAAAGCCAAAAATAATTATGCATTGTTGTACAATAAACTTGCACAAAAGAAATCACATACTTATAGTTGTATGCATAATACTTTAAATACAAAAAGAAAAATGCAGAAGTATAGAATACCATGGCAATGCACATATTGCATGAAATTCGGACATAAAAATTTTTCTTGTTATATAAGAAAGGCTCATCTCAAGTTAGAAGGCACTTTTACTACTAACCATCAAGGACCCAACTTCATGTGGGTACCTAAAAGAAGATGATCACTATTGTCTTGCAGGTATGCCTAAAATCTACTATCAACGAAAGCACATGGCTTGTAGATAGTGGATGCTCAAGGCATATGACTGGGAATGCAAAGCTCTTTACAAGTATCCTACAAACATGGAGGTAATGTAACTTTTGGAAACAATGCTAAAGGTAAAATTCTTGGTGTTGGCTCCATTGGTTCTATTGGTAAGGATTTAATCGAAGATGTATGGCTTGTTGATGGTTTGAAACATAACTTGCTAAGTGTTAGTCAACTTTGTGATAAAGCATACTTTGTCAATTTTGATTCCAAAGAATGCAAGATCACGAATTCAAATGATATTGTCATATTTAAGGGTACTAGAACAAACAACACGTATAATATCAACATACATTCAAATCATACATTTAAATGCTTAATGTCCACTAATAATGATGCATGGTTATGGCATAGAAGACTAGGACATGCTGGTATGGATCAATTAAAATATATCTGTAATGAAAACTTAGTTGATGGCTTACCTAAGATAAAATTTGATAAAGACAGGATTTGTGAACCTTGTCAACATGGTAAGCAACATAAAAGCCCATTTAAATCAAAGAGTGTTATTATCACCTCTAGACCTTTAGAGCTCATTCATTTGGATTTGTTTGGACCAAATAGAGTTGCAAGCTTAGGAGGCAAATCATATGCATTTGTTCTTGTTGATGATTACTCTAGATTCACATGGGTTAATTTCTTAGCTCAAAAGAATGAAGCCTTTAATTACTTCAAAACGTTTGCAAAAAGAGTTCAAAATGAAAAAGGATATGTGATCACATCTATTAGAAGTGATCATGGCAAAGAATTTGAGAATGAAAAATTTGAAGGTTTTTGTAATGAACTTGGCATTTCACATAATTTTTCTGCTCCTAGAACTCCACAGCAAAATGGTGTAGTTGAAAGGAAAAATAGAACTTTAATTGAAATGGCTAGGACAATGCTCAATGAATATGATTTACCATCTTATTTTTGGGCAGAAGCCGTTAATACAGCTTGTTACATTGCAAATCGTGTTTACAAAAGGCATTTAACTAATAAAACTTCTTATGAGCTATGGAATGGAAGAATACCCAGAATTGGATATTTTAGAGTATTCATATGCAAATGCTTCATATTGAATACCAAGGATAATCTTGGAAAATTTTCATCCAAATCAGATGAAGGCATATTCCTAGGATATTCATCATATAGCAAAGCATATAGGGTATTTAACATGAAAACTCTAGTTATAGAAGAAACAATGCATGTTGTATTTGATGAATCATCTAATCATGATCAAAAGAAAGGTATTACTTTCAATGACCCTGCAGGTACTCTTGAACCTCTTGAATCTATTGATGCTCCAAAGATCAATCAGTATGAACTTGAAGACAAGACTCAAGATCTACCTAAAGATTGGCAATACAAGAAAGACCATCCTAAGGAACTCATCATTGGAGAAACATCTAAGGGAGTAATTACTAGATCTAAAATTAATCATATAGATGTTAATTTTGCTTTTGTTTCTCAAATTGAGCCAAAGACTGTTGAGGAGGCTTTAAATGATGAAAATTGGATAACTGCAATGCAAGATGAACTTAATCAATTTGAAAGAAATAATGTCTGGCAACTTACTCCTAGACCTACAGATCACTCTATAATAGGATGCAAATGGGTCTATAGGAATAAGCTTGATGAAAATGGTCACATTGTTAGAAATAAAGCAAGATTAGTAGCCAAAGGCTATAATCAAGAAGAAGGTATTAACTATGATGAAACTTTTGCCCCTGTAGCTAGATTAGAAGCTATTAGAATATTACTTGCTTTTGCATGTCACATGAACTTTAAACTCTTTCAAATGGATGTTAAAAGTGCATTTCTATACGGACTTATAAGAGAAGAAGTTTATGTAGAACAACCTCCTGGTTTTGAAAACTACAAATTTCCTGATCATGTTTTCAAACTTACCAAAGCTTTATATGGATTGAAACAAGCACCAAGAGCCTAGTATGATAAACTTAGTGCATATTTACTTGAAAATGGTTTTTCAAAAGGAAAAGTAGACACAACTCTCTTTGTTAAAAAGGATAAGCATAACATTTTGATTGTACAAGTTTATGTGGATGACATAATATTTGGAGCTACTAATGAAGCCTTGTGCAAATAATTTGCTTCTTGTATGACTAGGGAATTTGAAATGAGCATGATGGGTGAACTCAAGTTCTTCCTTGGACTGCAAGTCAAGCAATGTGAAGATGGGATCTTCATCAACCAATCCAAATATACAAAAGAACTCATCAAGAAATTTGGAATGGATGGCTGCAAAACTAGCAAAACTCCTATGAGCACATCCTTAAAATTAGGTAAAGATGAAAATGGTAAAGCAGTAGATGAGAAGAAATATCGAGGTATCATCGGATCACTACTTTACTTAACCGCTTCTAGACCTGATATAATGTATAGTGTATGTCTTTGTGCTAGATTTCAAACTTGTCCTAAAGAATCACACTTGAATGCCACTAAGAGAATTTTGAAATATTTGAGTGGTACAATGCATTTAGGACTTTGGTATCCTAAAAACACATCATTTCATATCATAGGCTTTTCAGATGCAGATTATGCTGGTAGTATCTTAGATAGGAAAAGCACTACAGGAGCATATCACTTTCTTGGTAATTGTCTAGTTTCTTGGCATAGTAAGAAGCAAGCATCAGTTGCTTTATCCACAACGGAAGCCGAATATGTCGCAGCATGTTTTTGTTGCACACAGGTATTATGGATGAAACAACAATTGCTTGACTATGGTAAAGTATTTAACAATATCTCCATTAAATGTGACAACACTAGTGTTATCAATTTGTCTAAAAATCCTATCCAACACTCTAGATCCAAACATATAGATATTAGACATCATTTCTTGAGAGAAAATGTACAAATCAGAATATAACCTTAGAATTTTTAGATACACAAAATAAACCTGTTGATATCTTTACAAAACACTTGAATGAAGATAGACTTAACTTCATTAAACTTAATTTAGGAATGATTGATGGAATCACTTTGAATTAAAAAATTATTTGCCTACCAATGAAGTTTCTATATGCATATAAATATTTTTTGCCTAAACATTAGAAAAATCTTCCATCTTTCCTTGACTCTTTCATTTCTAAGTCAGTCGCGTTCGCTCCAGTATCCTTAGCGATCGCTATCTCGTCTGCCAGATTCATTCAAACAAATATCTCTGTGCGCAGTAGAGAAAATTTATGCACGGACGCAATAATTTGAACAGTTTCGACCGTTACAGATAGTTCCTTCACCCGCGAGCACACTGATCCTACTAATGGTCGCTAGGCCACATTTCGCGATCGCACCCTTTTGAATCTGCGACCACACTCTGTACACTCTGCTCGAAATTTTGTAACCGTTGGCTGTGTGACAGGTCGTAACTCTTAACTTTCAACAGTCATAAATGGCTATTTTCTTAATTTCTTCTATTTAAGAGTGTGATACATCAGTTTCTTAGATATTTTACTCCTTACAACATATAAATTTCCCTCTGAATCTCAAAAATCCTCTCAAAATCATCTGCTTCTCAAATCACCCTCTGTTTTCCAGTTTTCTTCTCTTTCCTTTTATCCTGATGGCTCCCAAAAAGAAGACAACCTCCAAAGTAAAAGGAAAAGCAAAGAGATCTTCAGGAATCACAATAAGAGAACCAATAGATGATCCTCCATCTCCTCCACAGTCTAGGTGAGGTGAGAAAATTCACAAACCTCACCACCAAACCTCTGAGGAAGATGTGAGGTATGCCATGCTAAAGAGAAAGAAAGTTGAGGGAACCAAATCTCCTTTTGGTGGGATGCTCTCAGCCCTGGATATTAAGGACGAGATTGAAAGATTACTAGGTGTCCTTGGATGGATAAAGTTTGTATTTCCTGAGGAGGTAGGTTATTCCAGTTTAAGCAAGGAATTCCTTATGTCTTTCCAAATAGAGAAGAGTGCTAACTCTGCACTGGGATGGTATGGGGTTAGGTTTAAGCTGTTTGATCAATACCAAGCCTTAACCCTAGAAGACTTTGGCAATATTTGGAACTTTCCTGCTGATGGTATAACCTCCTACAATGATCAAACCTTTTCAAACCAAACTCTCTCTGCATTCTGGCAAGAAATTTCTGTGGAAACTTCTTTTGAAAAAGAATCAAAAGCCAGACACATCAAATCCCTCACCCATTGGATGCTTCATAGGATTATCACCTACACCATCCATCAAAGAGCTGATGGGAATGAAAAGGTAACAAAAAGAGACCTTGTAGCACCCCGATACCCCATATAAGTACTATACATATACCTGGTATACATACAGTAAGTATATAAAGTATAAGGATGTCACTTTTCGTTACAATTTAAAAAAAAAACTTTAACAGAGTTTAAACCACAATACATTAATTTAAAGAGCATTTACAAAATCATTATACTTTTAATGATCTTACATATATATAAGAATCTTATCTTTATCAAAACTTCATTTATACTTATAAATACACTCTTGTCAGAGATACATTATAATTAAAAGTTATACATGTATGCATCACCTTCTAGTTGGTCTCGATAAACTCTTACTCTTCTCGTGGCATAACGAAAGACTTCATATCTTCCACCTAATCACCTGCGCGATTACACATCCGCGCTAAGCCCGAGAGCTTAGTAGTACAAATATAAAATATAAACATACATTATAAATATTCTAACATATAAGGATATATCAACTCCATGTACCATTAGTTTCTTATCATGTTTTTCCTTTTTAATTGCACTTTTCATATATCTCGACTAATTTCATATATTATATACGTATATATATATCATTAACACCAACCACAATCCATCACTAATACTCACAATCATTATATCAATATACATATTACATATCATACTTAACATCATTATTTTATTCACAATTCACCAATCATGAATCACATTTCCAACAAAGGCAAACATTATACCATTCACAGTTCACCACTCATGAATCACATTTAACAAAGACAAGCATGGGCCCAAAACACACTAATATGCCATTCCATTTTTCAGAGTTAATGCTTTGGTTTTGTTATCACATTCATCATTATCATAAACCCAACTAGGCTTCAAGGATTAGGTTCAACCAAGCTTCAAGGGGAATAAAGCATGCTAAGTATCAACCCAACTTGGCTTCAAGAACCAACCCAACCTAGCTTCAAGGGTTGTAACATCTCAATTAGGCTTCAAGGATCAAATCCAACCTAACTTCAAGAGATTGTTACCAATATTAGGCATGCCACCAACAACAAACTCTGAAAATGGAATAACACATTAGCCACACAATTCATTTAGCAATTTCATTCTCAATTGAATCATCATAGCCAATCACAATGGCTTCACATCATATTTGAGTTATCATAGCCAATCACAATGGCTTCACTTCACATTTGAGTTATCATAGCCAATCACAATGGCTTCACATCACATTTGAGTTATCATAGCCAATCACAATGGCTTCATATCATATCATGTCTCAATTCATATTATAATATTTCATAGTATACATAATCAATTACCCCATCATATCCTTCACATTTTACATATAGCATCATTGATATAACATTACAAAGTACTTTATTCATATAACACATTACCAATTCACAAGATTCACAATGTATAAAACGTAACATTGTTCATGTAGTATCATATGCATCATCATTACTCACATTGTGTCCCACATTATACACAATATAACATTATTCATATATTTAGAATCTTCCACATATATTTGTTTAGGTCATTCTTTGTATTAAATGTGTTTAGAGTGTCTATTTTTATGTTTAGGTGCAAGAAGACCTTTGAAGAATCAATACAATGTGAGAAAGGCAAAGAACAATCACAGTAGCCAACACCTTCAAGGGACACGGCCAAGCTTGTGGCCGTGTCTCTCAACCAAAAGCTCCAACACGGCCAAGACTTCCCTAGCTTGGCCGTGTCTCTCAACACAAAACAGGCAGTGGCAGACACAGTCAAGGGACACGGCCAAGCCAGTGGCCGTGTCTCTCCAAAATTGATCCAACACGGCCAAATTTCCTTAAACTTGGCCGTGTCTCCAAAAAATATTTAGTCTTGCCCGTGTCTCTTCTTTAGTTTGGCCGTGTTTCTCATGAATGAAAACCCTAAACATGCCCAAGTCTCTTTTTATTGAATTAAAACACATTATGCACAACATAACCTCATTCAAATGGATATAATCAATGTCATTAACACTTATTTTACATATTCATCACAATATTCACATTAACAATACATTTAATCACTTACCATTTCAAAACCCTAAAATCAACATCACTCTTATTCTTTCAATATCAACATCCACTTAACTTACCATCTTCAAACCAAAACCAACACCAATTCAATCTTTTTAACTTATACTCAATTTCAACACTTATAAACACATCTCAAACACACCAAATCATAATATCAACAAATCATAACTCACCTCAAACACAACTTCAAAATAACAAAGGAAAACAAGAGAGTACTTACCAAAATTAAGGAAATTTCACAAATCTCCAACTTAATCCTTTGCTTCTTCCTTCAACTTGATTTTAGAATTTAGAACACCTCTCTTGCTCTCTCTTCCTTTGGTAGTCGGCCACACCAAGCAAAGAAAAGAAAATGAAGACAAGTCAAACTTCTCTTCTTCTTTAAATCTCCACCAAGCAATTCTAACAAAGCAATTACTTAAATGCCCTCATCCATTTAACTTAGCTTCTTTTCACTTATATGCCCATTTAAGTAATTTCACATATCACAAATAAAATATCTTCTTCCCTTGACTCCTCATTTTGACCAACATATATGTTATATATATTACCATATACCCAACATATACACTTTCTCTCTACACATTATTTTCCTTTTTAAACAATACCTAAACATTCTCTTTTCAATTTCTTTTCTTATCAACATAACATATACACATAATTCAAACAAACAACAATTATATTCAAACTTCTAGGGCACACATTGGGATATTACAGACCTCATATTTTTATATGCTTTCACCCACATCATCCAAATGAACACAACCAAGTTCTTGATTGACACCCTCTATCATCATGCAGTTACAAGAACTGGAACTTTCTTCCTATCCTCACAAATAACTCAAATAGCTAGGCACCAGAACCTACTAAATGATCTAAACTTATCTACATTGAGAAACCCTTTCAATCTTGCCTCTAGTGCTATCACTATTGACTATCTAGAACATGTTGGATGTGTAAGGAAGATTAAAGGTACATATGTGTATTATTTTGGCAAAAAAGGAGTTGTGGATAGACAAAAGAAAAGGCCAAGGTACACAATTGAGGAAGAGGGAGACTCTTTGGAAGTTACTGTGGAATTACCTCCAAAAGCTGCTTCATCAAAAGCTACTCAAGAAACTACCTCATCCTCTACACAACTCATCCTCAATGCTATCAAATCTCTCTCCAGGAAACTCTCTAGATTCAAAAAAAAGTGTCTCCAAGAGATTCCATCACTTGAACAAGAGAATTGACCTTATATCTCACATGCATCATGATCTCTATGATATGCAAGGCAAACTGGACTTGCCTCAATGCAATCTTGAAGATTGGGATATAAGTGATCATACACAAAGCCTTCCTAAAGAAGAAGAGTCCATTAGCACTAGTTCTACCTCTATTGCTCCTCTTGATAAAGGAAAAGCTCCTTTAGTAGAAGAAGAGATAGATGAGGATGATGATTCTGAATAGTTTACTTTTTCAAAATGTTCTTATGTTTATTGCTTAATATGTTTTCTATGTATTTGTAGCTTAATATGTTAACTTTCCTCTATCTTTTAATAAACAAGATGTTTACTTTCCTCTATTTTTAGCTTGATATGTTTACTTCTTGCTTTATGTTAAGCATTTTGCCTATGACAATGGGGGAGAAATAGTAAACAACTTGAAACTTGGAATTGTTTGGAATGATTGGGATTCAATGCACCAAGTTTGATATGTTTACTTCTTGCTTTCTGTTAAGCATTTTGCCTATGACAATGGGGGAGAAATAGTAAACAACTTGAAACTTGGAACTGTTTGGAATGATTGGGATTCAATGCACCAAGATAATCAAATGATAATCAAATAATATTAATGCACCAAGATATACTTAACCATGATTCATGCATATGTTAAGGGGGGAGCATTTTAGACTTATTATTTTTTTTATCATTCCATTTGAATTGTCAAAGTCAAAATGGGGGAGATTGTTAGACAAATGATCTCAATTTTGATCCTTGACAACTCAAATTAAATGATCCATTTAACATGTGTTTGGAGAATCTTGTTGCAGGCTTAGGTTGCTTCAAATAAAGCTGAACAAAACACTTATAGCGGTCGCACCAAACATGAATACAACCGCACCATTCAATTAAAGGATGAAACCTTATCACAGTAGGTTTCGCGGTCAGAAACCCAACCTCAGTAACGACCGCACTTAATGAAGAGCAACCATCCCAAGTTATGGACGACCGCTACCCAAGGAACTCAAATCATTCTAATCACAGTAAGGTTCGCGGTGACAAGAACGGTGAATAATACGGCCTTGCTTATCGCTTTCGCGACCGCCCATCTTTATTCGCGACCGTTCTACCAATTCAAGAAGAATTTGCTTAAAGAGACAGTAGTGTTCGCGTCCTCAGGTGCATCCAGAAGTTCGACGCGAGTATCTCACTTTGACCGCGAGATGTTACCTAGAGTGACCGCGACATTCATATTTTGGCGGACATCTTTTCTTCCCTGTCAGAGAATGACACGTGACATGACCGTTATAAACCCACTTCAACATTCAAAAAGGGCGACTGCACCTTTGTTATGCGCAACCGTCCCGACAACCACAACATGGGCAAGATTCCTGCTGCAGAGCACTCAAATTCGACCGTTGAAGCTTTTTTAAAATTCAGCGACCGTGCCTTGTCCAAGGACGACCGCATGTTCCAATAGCGCGACCATCCTTATATGAAGGACGACCGTGAAATGCTTTGGACAGTTTAATAAAGGAGGTCTAAACTACCAAGACTTTATTCTTACTATCAGTAACGGCTAGTAAGACCACATTGGTTATAAATACAGTGCTTCTATAAGAAAAGATATGAATGAGAAGTAAGAAAAAAGAATTTCATAGCCAAGCAACAAAACTTTCTATTACTTAAACTTACATTTGAATTGTAATGAATGTTAGGTGTAAGCATTGAAAACACCATTGTATAAGTTTGAGTGTGAGCTTGGAAAACACTTGGGTTGTGAGAGTAAGCCTTGTAAAACTCTTGTTTGGGTTGTGAGAGTGAGCCTTAAAAACTCCTTTAAAGGTTCTTGAGTGTAAGCCTTAGAAAAACACTTGTGAAGTTAAGTGTGAACTTGTGAAAACACCAAAGTTGGAAGTGAGCTTATAAAAACTTCAAAGATTAGTGGAACCTTAACAAGTTTTTAAGGAAGTGGATGTAGGATTGAAGTAAATCCAAACCACTATAAATCTTGTGTGTTCTTTCCTTCTTTCATTACTCAACCATCTCTCTATTACGCATTTCTAGTTTGTTGAGTTTTTTAATTGTCATTATTTCTTGAGGAAACCAATTCACCCCCCCTCTTGGTTGCCATCTTGGGACAACAATTTATTTGTACTACTAAGCTTTCGAGCTTAGCGCGGTTGTGTCAATCGCGTAGGTGAGTAGGTGGTCGATCTGAAGTCAAATCGTTATGCTACGAGAAGGGTAAGAGTATTTCGAAACCAACTAGAAGGTGGTGCATACATGTACAATTTAGTTATGTTGTATTTGATAAAAATGTATTCATATATATAAATTAATTTTGGTAAAGACAAGATTATTATATATATGTAAGATCATCGAAAGTATAATGATTTTGTAAATGTTCTTTAAATAAATTGTATTATTGTTTAAAACTAGAATTATGGTTTTTAATCTGAAATGAAAAGTGACATTCTTATACTTTATATACGTACTGTATCTATACAAGGTATATGTATAGTACTTATATAGAGTATGGGGGTGTTACAATTATTTTGGTATCAGAGCTTAGGTTCGAGATTCTCGGCCTAAGTAGAATTAAAAAGAAAAGTTTTGAAAAGCCTAAGTAGATTTAAAATGAAAAGAGGAAAAAACATTTTTTTTAAAAAAATAAATAAATAAATATGAAATGAAATTTGTGATACATGCATATGCCTTAACACCTAGGTTGGTCTCGGATGTGGCATTATGTGAATTGTAATGTATTTGAATTAGATGAGATGAATGTTAGTGTAAGGATGAAGTTCTACATGGAAGGAAAATTTGAGAAAGAAATGATATGGAAAAAAAAATTTGTACAAGTTTAATTGATAAATTAAAGAATGGGAGTTTACTTAAGGAAAGCAAATATTGAAATGTGATTGTAATATAAAGAAATGAATAGGAGAATAAAGTTGGAAATGAGTTAAAAATAAAATTAAGATTAAAGTATGTACTTTTTGCTCTACAGTTTGGATCTCTTTCTAATAAAGCTTATGTTTGGATTATTAGAGAGAGGAAATATTGTTGGATTGTTAATATGGATAGATATGTTATTAAAATGAAGAGAGTATGGTGGAATATTGAGTGAGTTGATTGGTATAGACAAAGTGTTACCATTTAAGGTTTGGGTATATAAAGTTAATGTTTTGTTTAAAAGAAAAAGAGATGATGTTGGTTAAGTAAGAAGATATATTGGTGTTGTTTGTATTGTTATTTTGATGCAAACATTGTGATTTCAATGTTAGAAATATGATATGCTTGAATATTGTGAAAGCTCATGTTAATGGTGGTAATATGTGACATTTAGATTTTTGAAATGAGCTTTAATAATTGTGAAAATTATATGTTTTGATGTTGCTTTGTGGTATATATATATAAGATGTTTTTAAAGTTGATATTAAGAAAAATGAGATGAGTAAATTGAAGTCTAGGTAAAGTAGTCATTTGAGAATTTAGAATTTTAATGGAATGTTGATAAAGATTATTTAGATATCGATAGTTTAATGGATGTTAAACATATGAGCTATTTGCAATGAATATTATTGCATATGAGAATACTATGAATTGGGTAATGTGATTAATAGTATGAAATAAAAATTGTTTTGAAATAAAAGGAAAGTGATTAAGAGAGGGAAAATGAGTTACTGTAAGTCATTTGATTGGAAAGGGTAAAAATGGATATGGAGGAATATTAAATACTTGTAAAAACAAAAGTGAGAGAGATGTCACATTGGAAATGTGACTAAGATTTTTGTGAAATATCATTATGATTAGAGTAAATATATATGTTGAGTTGATAAATAATTTAAGTCATGTTAAAAGAATGAGAATGATAATGTTCAAAGAAAAGTAATAAACATTAAATTTGTATAGATTGAATACAAAAGAGAAATTTAATATAATTGCATAATTATATGTATACATGTATAGGATATGTGAGATGAGTTCTTCGATATGAAGGTAATTGTAATATGTAAGGAATGTGGGAAGTGAGTCACATTATGGATGTGACCTATGAATGTGTATGTGGTATAACTACTGGTCTAAAGATATTAAGAATGATATTGCATGTATTGGTGGACCTAAGAAAGATTGGGTCATGATTTACGCAAGCTAAGTAGATTATGTGACGGAATTGAGAATGGGAATGGACTCGAGTAATACTGGACTGTGAAATTTTTATGGTAATCACTGAACTTGATGATCATATAATATTTTGAGTCCCAAAGTATCCACATGTGAAAAGGTTCTATGTATATGTGTATAATAAGAGATTGTAAGGAAAAAGGGAAGTATAATGTATAAAATATTTTAGAAGAGATAGATTAGAAATGGAGTAACAAATGAAAATTTTGTATGATTTGCATATGATTGTATATGTATACGTAAGAGATGTTAATAGTAATATTATTGAAACATCAATTAGGCTAATAATGATCATATAATCGAGTACAAATTGATTTGAAACGGAGTTGAAATGTGTTAACTCTTGGTGTAGCAAAAGTTTAGAGAATGAATATGTAATTCTTATGATATGATTTAGCTTTGTAATTGGAAAGGTTGGAAGCAGAATAATAAAGGAACAATATTGATTTATAAGCTTCAGGCATGACCATTAATCTCCTATGGTCATATGATTTGTTTAGTATATATTTGGCCGGTTAATTTTATTATCCACAGATTTGAGCCTGAGATAACATGACTGTAGTATAGTTTTGGTGAGATTGATAGTTATGTTTCTAGAAACATAGTCAAGAGTTATGATTGGTAAAGTTGTACCTTATCATTTTATGTTAGAAATTTGGTTATAATTATGAAAAGTAAGGAAAAAGAAGAGAACTGTGAAAATGTTTTGAGTTATGGATAATATGATAAAAAGGTAATTATTGTACAAATAGCAATGGTATCAAATGTGAGGAAATATTAAATGGGAGAAATTACAAAATGTGATTGAAAGTTATACTGAATATGATTATGGTATAAAGTGAATAGGAGGATGGGCGTAAGGTTTAAGTGAGTGAACTATGGGTAGTAAATATGGTATGAGTTAATCATGAGAATTTTGTGGAAATTGTACTAAAATAATTTGAAGTGATTTGTTATTAATAATCATAATTTCAAAAAGTTGAAAGGTGGATCCGAAGAAATTAGAATTTGAATATAAGTTTGACCTAATGGAATTAGGTCATATATATATAGATTGTGAAATCTAATGATAAAATTTAAATAATTTAATTGTTGGTTTGAATCAAATAAGATTAAGACGTTAGTATATTGTGACAGATAGATCAATTGACCTAAATTTTGCTAAAGTTATGAATTATTATTGAGATTTAATATGTATAGTTGTACTAAGAGTATAAATTTAAATAATAATGTATATGATGTAATATTCTTTCAAATGAATGAACATGAATGTATTGAGTTATATAAGTTGTAAATGATGATAAAAGGGAAAAGATTGATTACCTGTAAAGTAATTTTAAAGGCATTGTACTAATAATTATGTTAAGTGAGAAGTATGCTAAAGGAGGAATTAAGCGTATGAAAAATAAGGATATTGTTATCAATTAAGGTTTGATAAATGTCTATTTTGAAAGTGATTGTAATGACGAGATAATCAATATTAAGATTTAACTCAATGATTTTTAAGGTTAAAATTAAGAGAGTAATTATAAAGAGATGAAGTGATAAAATATCTTGAAGGTAATAGATGGACGAAGTACATGTATATTATAAGATGATCTGATTTTTGTATAAAGATAAATTAATTGGGAATGTAATGAGTTATTTTGAATGTTTGGTTAAGAAAGTAATAAGATATATAAACATATATAATGATGAGTTATGAAATTTAGAGAAGATGATTGACTCTAAGGGAGAGATTAGAAGTTATGTGATATGATGACATAATAACTTAAGAATATAATTAACTTTATATGAGAGTTAAGATGGTATTGCATTAAGAATGGATTGCTATTGTACTAGATAATTTCGAGGACGAAATTATTTAAGGGGGAGAGAATCATAATATCCCAAAGTATACCCTAAAAGTTTTGGAATTATTATGGTATTTGGATTTAATGTATATGTTTAATGGAAAGAGAAAAGATGTAAAGAGAGAGTGTATATGTTGTATATATATATATATAACATATACAAGTCAAAGAGATGGAAGTCAAAAGAAGATAAATTAATTAAAAGAAAATATTATAACAGATAGAGATGTATGAAGAATGATAAGTATATATATATTGAAATTGTAAAACATGGGAAATATAAAAGTAATATATAAGAGATATACATATACATCACATATACATAATGTATAAAGTGGTGTAGGAAAAGTAAGTTTATATAATTAAATAATAATAATAATAATAATAATAATAAAAGAAAAAGAAGAAAAGAAAGTCAAAGGGTGGATAAGTAGTGGTGGAGGATTTTAGAAAATATTTAATTATATTATTATATATATATATATTTGAATAAAGAAAGAGGATTTTCTTTCTTTCTTTCTTTCTTCTTCTTCTTCTTCTTGAACGAGAGAGAGAGCGAGAGAGAGAGAGAGAGAGAGAGATGTTATTTTAATTTATTTTTACACCAAATTCTTAAGGGCTTTAAGAGAATTGAAGGTGGAGATTGAAGATTTGGCAAAATATTCAAGTAAGTGTTCATTTATTTTAGTTGATTTCTATTGATTGTGTTTATATTTGATTTGGTTAGTGTGTGAAGATGATGATAGTGAGAGATTAAAGTTTATAGATATGTTAAATTGGTATTTAGATGATGATAATATGGTTAGTTGTGAGGATGATGATGGATTATTGAAATTATTTAGTAAGGGTTTAATATATATGAGTTGGAGAATTGAGTAATTGATATATGATTGATGTATGTTTGTGTTTAAGGAAGTTGAAAACATAGAATACATGAGTTTGGTCCGGAAACAAAGGCATTTTGGATGCCACGCCTGTGGCCCTTGGTTTCCACGACCGTGTCCATTGGAAGCCATGGCCGTGGGGGTTTTGAGCAAGGGAGGCAGATTCATTTGTTAACCCACGACTGTGGGGTTGTGAGGCCACGACCGTGGGGGGTTTTAGAACAAAAGGAATAGACTCGTTTGCTATGCCACGGCCGTGGGGTTGTGAAGCCACGACCGTGGGGTCCTAGATAGATGAGTTGGCTTATAATTGGTGATCTATGGTTCTAGTATGAGACTAAGAGGGTGTTTCTCAAAACTGGAGCTTTTTCAGCTTATTGTGAATAAGTGATTTTTAGATTATAATTAGATTAAAAATAAGCAGTTAAGCGTTTCTATAAACTAGTTAATAATCAACTGATAATAAATTTATAATCAGTTAAGTGTTTCTGTAAAATCATCTTATAATCAGTTTTTAATTGTAGAAACTGTCAAAATGACCAAACAGTCCCTGAGTTTATTTATTGTATAAAAATAATTTTTTAAATGTCAATTCAAAATTTATTTTGCAATAATAATAATAATAATAAAATTTAAATAAACGTAAAAGAATTTTGATGGGAACTAAAGTGTATAGAGTGGGCAAATTTGGAATATTAAATATTAAGTAGGGATAGTATGGTCTTTTACTTGGTCAAAACTGCCTAAAAAATAAGTGCTTAAAAAAAATAAAAAATGAACTTTTAAAAAACTAATTAAAATCAGATTATAATCAACTATTTAAGATTTCAGAAACATTTAAATAAACAACTTATAATCTAAAAACTGCTTATAATCAGTTTTGACCAGCTTTTAAATTTTGAGAAACACCCTCTAATAGGTGAATAATTTGTATTGGAATTCATGTGTATTTGTAAATAAGTGTGTATTGTTCCTTTTGGATTAGGTTGTGAAGAGGTTGAGTTGCCTTAACCTAGGTGTGAAGAATTCTTGGAAAAGGAAGTGTATGGATTGATGTGAGTTATTCTTGAGGTAAGTACAAACTCTACAATATTACATACCTTTATATGACCTTAAGACTTAACACATTTGATTGTAAATGTGTTAAGTAATCTATTGCATTGTTGATGCATATTAATAATGTTATGTTTTGCATGATGTGAACTTTGTGGAATGTATGTTGAAGATTCTAAAGATATGATGATGTAATGAAAAATGAAATAGGAAATGTGAAAGATATGATGATATGATGAAAAATGAAATGTATGTGCAATGCAATTGGTTATGATGAATACTTCAATGATGAGTTGTTTTAATGTGAATTGAGATAATTGAGGCATGTTTGCCTAGATGATGATGTTCAATGTAATTGGTTATGTATACTCTATTGAAGAGATGTGAAGCCATTGTTGTTGGCTATAATGATGTAAATGAGATGATTGAGGCATGGTTGCCTAAATGATGATGAGAAAATGAGAATGAAATTGATAATGAAATAATGAATGAATTGTGTGTCTAATATGTTATTCATTTTCAGAGTTTTGTTGTTGGTGGCATGCCTAATAGTAACAATCTCTTGAAGCTAGGTTGGGCTTGATCCTTGAAGCCAAGTTGGGTTGAAGTTTAGCATGCTTAACTCCCCTTGAAGCTTGGTTGGGTCTAGTCCTTGAAGCCTAGTTGAGATGTTACAACCCTTGAAGCTAGGTTGGGTTTGGTTCTTGAAGCCAAGTTGGGTTGATACTTAGCATGCTTTGTTCCCCTTGAAGCTTGGTTGAGCCTAATCCTTGAAGCCTAGTTGGGATAATAATAATGATAAATGTGATAATTGAACCAAAACATTAACTCTGAAAGTTGAATGGCATATTAGTGTCTTTTGGGCCCATGCTTGTCTTTGTTTAAATGTGATTCATGAATGGTGAAATAAAGGAATAATGAGATCCATGCTTGTCTTTGTTTAAATGTGATTCATGAATGGTGAAATAAAGGAAGAATGAGATCCATGCTTGTCTTTGCTTAGAGGTGAATTATTAATAATGAATTAATTGAATAATATAATGACATGTAATGTTATGAAGTATGATATGATTACAATACATAAATAAATTATTGAAAAGAAATATGGCTTGAGAAGCTATGTTGAAAGATGGGATTCTGAAAGTATAATATGACATGTAATATGTATATGTATGTGGACATTGTGAGTATTATTTTATGAATGTTCTAATAAGTCTTGGAATTGTGGTTTGTGTTAATGATATATGTGTATATGTATATAATTATGGGATTAGTAGAAATATATGAAAGGTGTAATTGAAAAGGGAAAACATGATAAGAAACTAATGATACATGAAGTTAATATATATGTATGATTTTCTGTAATGTATGTTTATAATATTTATTTGTACTACTAAGCTTTCGAGCTTAGCGCGGTTGTGTCAATGGCGCAGGTGAGTAGGTGGTTGATCTGAAGTCAAATCGTTATGCCACGAGAAGGGTAAGAGTATTTCGAGACCAACTAGAAGGTGGTGCATACATGTACAATTTAGTTATGTTGTATTTGATAAAAATGTATTCATATATATAAATGAATTTTGGTAAAGACAAGATTATTATATATATGTAAGATCATCGAAAGTATAATGATTTTGTAAATGTGCTTTAAATAAATTGTATTATTGTTTGGAACTAGAATTAAAGTTTTTAATCTGAAATGAAAAGTGACATTCTTATACTTTATATACGTACTGTATGTATACAAGGTATATGTATAGTACTTATATAGAGTATGGGGGTGTTACAGCTTTACTCAAGAAGAGGCCTGATGAATCCGATCAAATAAGGATGATTGTGAGAGGGGTGTTACCAAATCTTTGTGAGAGGATGTCTCATACACTCATCTGTGATTTCAAAGACTTTCTCCAAGCTGGTTTGCAAATTGAAGAATGGGAAAGAGAGAAGAACCATTTTTCAACAAGAAGGAATGAGAAAGGGAACTATCAATCTGGTAGCTAAAGCATGCAAAAGGCCGTCGGTGTTAATGCTACTAACCAAGGAACAAGCACACAATTTTTAGAATTGGGGAAACCGATGTCTCGGGTTCTCAATAAACTTCAAAGAAAGGGATTACTACAACCCTTAAATCCTCGTCCTTTGCCTAACCCTCTCCCACCTAATTTCGACACTAAAGCATTTTGTCAGTTTCATCAAATTCAAGGGCATGATATGGATAGATGTGTAAGGTTGAGACATGAGATCCAAAATCTAATCGATAATGGGAAGCTGCCCGAGCCCAATAAGCCAAACACCAAAGACAACCCATTACCAAAGTTCAATAGGGTACCGCCACCGGCAACCTTCATGATTGGAGGAGTTTTGCATGAGGATTTTGTCATGCCTTCTTTTAAAGATGTAGGTGGAGAAGCAACCAAAGAAGAAGAGGTACTTGATGGAATTAAACAAGCTATGATGGGTGAAGAAGTAGCAATTTGTGTTGTCAATGGGTTTTGGGATTCGAGCGATAGTGATGATGATCTTGTATCCAAGAAGGAGGAGTGGACTTGGTCTAAGCCCGAAGAAGATGAGGTAATGAACACTAGATCCGATAAGCCTTATGCAAGGCCACCACCTAAGGAGGTACAAACTAATAAGGGTAAGGAAGTTGAAGTAGGAAATAAAGAAGAAGAAGATGATGCTATGCTCAAGCAATTGAAAAGAACCCAACCAAGTGTTAGCATTTGGGACTTATTAGCTACTTCTAAAAAGCTCGGAGAAACTATGGCCAAAGCCTTAGCTAGCATGCCAATTTCTTCCTCCACAACACCGGAGGAGCTGATCAACTTCATAAAAATTGGAAGGGTAATGAAATGTGAAGAGGTTTAAGAAAAGAGTGAAGTTAATATGGGAGCAGTTTCTTTTTCGGATGTGGACTTACCGGAGGAGGGGAGAGACCACATCTGCCCTCTCTTTATCAAAATAGAAGTCAAGGGGAAGAGGACTCCATGTTTAATGGTCAATGATGGGTCTGCCATAAATATTTGTCCACTTAAGATATTTCCAAAGCTAGCCATGTCAACAAGAGATCTAAACCCGACCGAGGTAACAATTTGGGCTTATGACAACACTAAGAGACACGACGAATGGACTTTCAAAGCTGTTGTCAAGGTTGGTCCAATTGAATCTATTATTGAATTTGTTGTTTTAGACATACCGGTTACCTTCGCTTACTCTTGGGGCGACCATGGTTTCATCCTCTTAGTGGAGTTCCTTCCACCCTTCATCAAAAGATCAAGTTCCCCAACGGAGATGAGATAGTGGTCATTGAAGCTAAAGACAAAGAGATTGTTAACGCTCTAATGATTGAGAGGCCTCTCAATGGTTTTCAAGTAGCTGTAATTTCTGATGATGAAGTAGTGGACACCAAAGTCTTGAATATGATGAAGAGAATGAACTACCTTCCTGGAGCTGGTCTTGGAAAGGGTAAGGCCGGTTTGACAAAGTTGCCAGATTTTAGAACTCAAACTTCCAAGAAGGGGTTGGGTTATGATGAAGACAATGATATCCAGCCAAACAAGAGTGAGAAGATGAGCTTCCCACCAATTGAAGAGATCTTTGTCAAAGCTCCAGATATGGGACCACTCCAAGGAAAGCCCGAGCCAATTATGTTCATGGGTAAGATGATTCAAGGTTTTGAAATTTTTGTAGATGTGGCCGAGCTAGTCGACCAAGTAAAGAAAGAGCTCACCTTGTCAGCCAACAAAGAATCCCATCCAAAAGAGAAGAATGAAGCTGTCCTGAAAGCCCAGAAGACTCCGGAGAAGATTGCTGCCCTAGTTGAAGAAAAGTTTGAAGACATCCTACTTTATGATTTTGAGAACAATGATTTTGATTTTAATTTTAATTTGTCTACTTTTTATGAGGATGATGATGTTTTCTTTTCCAAAATGAATGCAATAAAGTTGATTCTGCTTACTTGTGTGATGTTTCTCCTGATGGTTGCATACATTCAAATAGCAGTTACATGAGCATCTTTAATATTAATTCTGTTAACACACAGTCATTAAATTTGGGAACAATCGAAAATTCTAAAAATATTAGCATAGCATCTGACCTTACTCCTGATGAGAGAGTGAGATTTGAAAAAATATTCAAAAAATATGAAGAAGTGTTTGCTTGGTCTTATAAGGATATGCCTGGAATAGATCAAGACATAGCCGACCATCATATTCCTACTTACACTCACATGAAACCGGTCAAACAAAAGCTTAGGCGATTAAGATCTGAGTGGGCTGAATTGGTTAAAGAAGAGGTCACTAAGCAAATACAAGTGAAGTTCCTTGAAGTGATAGAATACCTAGATTGGCTAGCCAACATAGTACCCGTGCCAAAGAAAGATGGAAGAATAAGGGTCTGTGTGGACTATAGAGATTTGAACCAGGCTTCCCCTAAGGATGATTTTCCTTTACCTCATATAGATGTTCTCATTGATAGTGCAGCCTCTAGTGTGCTACACTCCTTTGTAGATGGATTTTCCGGATACAATCAAGTGTTAATGGCCCAAGAGGATAAAGCCAAAACTGCCTTCATTACCACATGGGGTATATTTTGTTATAGGGTGATGCCGTTCAGCTTAAAGAATGCTGGAGCAACCTACCAAAGGATGGCCACCATGTTATTTCATGACATGATGCACAAAGAAGTTGAAGTATATGTTGATGATATGATGGTCAAATCGGACACAAGGGAATAACACTTCCAAAACTTAAAATTATTATTCGATAGAGCTTTGAAATATAAGCTAAGATTGAACCCAAAAAAGTGTGTGTTTGGGGTTACCTCAGGTAAATTATTGGGACATGTGATTGGTTCGAATGGCATTGAGATTGATCCTAACAAAGTTAAAGCAATCAGGGATATGCCAGCCCCAAAGACGGAGAGAGAAGTTCGGGGATTTATTGGTAAATTACAATACATTAGCAGATTCATAACAAAACTCACAACAATCTGTGAGCCTATCTTCAAATTGCTTAGAAAGAATCAGCCGATCATATGGAATGAAGATTGTCAAAAGGCCTTTGAGCGAATAAAAGAGTATTTGCTGAATCCACCTGTTTTAAAACCACCTAAACCCGGCAAACCTCTATTACTATACTTAGTAGTAGAAGAAGAGTCGATAGGAGTCATGCTAGCCCAAGCAGATGAGTCAGGGATTGAGCATACAGTCTACTATTTGAGTAGAAAGCTCCTACCTTATGAAATTAAGTATAGTATCATTGAAAATACCTGTATAGCCATGGTTTGGTCTTCTAAGAAGTTGCGGCATTACTTTCAATCGTATAGTGTGCAAGCAATTTCCAGGTTGGATCCAATGAAGTACTTAAGGGAGACACCCTCTTTGATTGGGAAATATGGTCGATGGCTAATAATATTAGAAGAATTTGAGATTGAGTATGTAACCAGGAAAACAATCAAAGGTAGAGTGGTGGCAAAATTCCTGGCCCAGCAACCATTAGCAGATAGCGAAGAGGTAATCTTGGAATTTTCGGATGAACATTTAGAAGCAATTGAAGTACAAGGGTGGAAAATGTATTTTGATGGAGCAGTAAACAGGAAAGGAGCAGGTTTGGGAGTTATACCAGAATCGCCGGAAGGGGAACTTATCCCTTTAGCCAAAAAGTTGAAATTTAGGGCAACCAATAATATGGTTGAGTATGAAGCTTGTATTTTCGGTTTGGAAACCCTAATAATTATGAAGGTGGATAAGGTGGAAGTTTTTGGCTATTCATTGTTAGTAGTATCCCAAGTAAATGGAGAGTGGGAGTTGAAAGAGGAAAAATTAAAACCATAACACCATTACCTGACCACGATGAAGAAGAACTTTAAGGAGTTTAGGTTTATACAACTATCGAGAGAAGAAAATTAGATGGCTGATGCCCTAGCAACATTGGCTTCGGTATGAGAAAACCCTGTCAGCTTATTCATTAAACCTCTGATCTTGACCAGTTCATCAACTCCTTGCTATAAATATGAAACAATCATGGAAATTGATACAAACCATGATGCGTGGTATGATACTATAAGGCAATTTTTGGAGGAAAGAGAATACCTGCCAGGGGCAACAAAGAAAGAGAGAAGAGCCATAAGGCGGTGGTCATTGCAATACATCACATTCCATGGAGAGTTATATCGATGATGGCCTGATGTGGTGCATTTGAGATGTTTAAGAAAGCCTGAAGTGGAGCGCATCATGTCAGAGATACATGCTGGAAGTTGCGGTCCGCACATGAGTGGTTTGGCTCTAGTTAAGAATATTATTCGACAAGGTTACTACTGGTTGACCATGGAGAGAGATTGTATTGAGTTCATAAAGAAGTGCCAACAATGTCAGATGTATGGTAACTTGAATCACATGCCTCCTGAAGAATTACATTCTATGTCTTCACCCTGGCCATTTGCCACCTGGGGTATCGACATTATAGGAGAGATATGTTGCACTCGAATTAAGTTCTACTATAAGCGTCACTCGCAAGTATACGAGGTAGCTGTAGCAAAGGTGATCACCCCAATGTCATCTCTCAAAGAAGCTAGATAAGCTAATTGATTATCAGGTTGCAAATAACAAATTATAATAAATTTAAATTGCTAACAACTAATGAAAACAGATCGATTGGAGTTTAAAACAATAAAAGTAAACTGAGCTGATATATTGATTCGCTTAATAGAAAGGTCTAGGGTTTGCACTTCTCTACTAACTTATATGTATGAACGGTTATTCCTCTCAACCAATTTAATTTCAAAGATTAGATCTCAAGTAACTTAATTAATCGAATCAAGGAAATAAGCTCTCGCATTCAAACCACTTTCAAATAATCTTTTTACAATTGAAATAATCCCTTTCTTAGGTTATATTTCTAATTCACCTAAGTCCCTAATTGAATTGTTCTAGCATTAGACTTCATCTCTCAATCCTTCATCCAATACCTAAAACACATAATCGGTGGCCAATCAATTACATATTAACAGTAATTCATTCAATCAAGGCTAGAGAAATAATTCAGTTAAGAGAAATAACCAATTCATACAATCATAGTAGATCCATACAAACCCTAGACCAGATCAAATTAGTTCATAATGATGCTATCAAACATATTCATCTCATTAAAATTCAAAGAAATCAATTTAGACATAATAGAATTCATGAATACAATTCCAATGAAACTTAAGAGATAAAGTTTGAGAACAAAACCAAATTACAAAGTCCCTTTAGCTTCTGAAGAATCTCGTGTTTAGATCTTTGCTAGAAGAATGTTGCAATGGCAAAAAGAAATTTAATCTAGACTGTTTGCATCAAAGTGCAATAAAAAATCCAAAGGAAAACAAAATGGAAACCCTAAAGTTATGTTTGATGGCATATCAAAATCTCTCACTCCCTGAAATAAAACCCTAATTCTCTTATTTATACGAAACCTCGCTCCAAAAATCCGTGTTTTCTGTCTTCCTTTAGTCCATGGAGTGACACGGCCATGCTCCTAGCTGTGTCATGTGACACGACCAGTGGCTTGGCTGTGTCACCTGAATGTGTCCGCTTCTGTGTGATTTTCATCTTTTCTTCTTTGGAGTTGAGTGTGACACGGCCAAGCTTGGGTGAGCTTGGCCGTGTTTGATGCGTTTGGAGGGACATGGCCAGTGACTTGGCCGTGTCCCCTGGGTGTGTCACCTACTGAACTCTTTGTTCTTTGCTCTTCTTTCTTTGGTCTTCTTCCTTGGCTATGAGTGTGACATGGCCAAGCTCCTAGCCGTGTCATGTGACACGGCAAGTGGCTTGGCCGTGTCCTCTGAGTGTGTCAGTTACTGCCCAAATTTTCCTTCTCTCTTGAATCCTTGGTTTTGCCCTTAAGGTAAGACATGCTTCATGCTACTCTTTCTTCCAATGAAATGCCTTGCATATTAACCTAAAGCAAACACTTAAACAAACCTTAAACAAGAATCAAATAAACGTTAACCAATAACACATAAAACCACACTAAAAACTAGAACAAAAATGACATAAACACTGAAATTAATTAAAACTACCAAAATTGATGAAAACACTAAATAAATAGATTAAAACTATCAAAATACATAAATAAAACAATAATCATCATAATAAATAAGATACAATTCTATGACAAAAACTAATAAAACAACTACCCCACACTTAAAACTTTGCTTCTCCTCAAGCAAATTCACATGACATAAATTTATAACTCAAACAACCTTAACTATAATTCCAGTATATAAGATGAAATCCTTTAAGACTCAGCCATAAATAATTGCAATTTACTTCAATCAAGATTTTCTTAACTCATTCATTAATCCAGACATACAAATCTCATCTCTCATCTAAGTGTTTCACTTGATTTCAAAGGTTAATTCACTCAAACCACTCATGACTGCATACTGCCATAAACTTGCTTAATTATCCAATCTCTCTCACTGATTTTCTCAAGAAATAATCCGAAGGTCTTTTATTTGGATGTAATGGGGTTAAGGTGAAGGTGTGAGAAAAGACATTTTAAGCTGGAACATCAAGAAATTGAGTATCTAAATATGACAATACTCTTACTAAGAAACTTGTAACTCCCTCAAATGACATATTCACCAACCCTTGATAATCTCACATACTTGCATACTTAAAGAAAAGTACATGAGTCGACATTCCTCTTTGATGACTAATGCTAGAAAATATATGAATTTTGTATATATATATATCTTTTATTTTATTTTCTTTTATATTATTTTTTAATATATATATATATATATTTTAATATATATATATATATACAAAATATAAAATTGCATGGAACATCTAGCTTAAAATGTAGAGGAAAAGAATAATCGACTCTTAGTCAAATACAATGTGCAAAGTATGCATTTCAGCCCCAAATCTTACTAAAGCAATACTATTTTTGTTTTTTTTAATTGCTTACCCCACACTTATGAATTAAACCACCCTATTGTCATATCATAAGAAACTCCATTCCATAATGCAGGTATGATGATAATAAGAAAAAGTTGAGTTGTGAATTGTGTTGATCAATCAAGAAAAAGTCAAAGGCTCAAGTTGGCAAACTAAGGAATTCATAACTAAGGGAAGTCTTTTTAAGCTAAAGGGATAATCCTAATTTGCCTTCATCATTTTAAAACTTGAGATTAAATCATAATGTGAGTTCAATTAGTATGCAAAAGCAAGCTCTAGAGATGCAAAATCATGAAGGTGCACACTTAAGAAAACAAAATCAATTGACAATAATATTCAATCTATGAGGCTCAAAACTCACAAAGGTGGGTTCTCAAAGATTTATATGTCATGAATTGCAGAATGTGAAAATTGATCCTGAATGAATTCAAATGCTAATCTCTATGCTGATACTAAAGTCTCAAATATAATGCTAGAATCACACAAAAGTCAATAAGTTTTCAACAATTATGCCATGCACAACGCACAATATAACACACAACGACAAACAAAACAAGAATTAAAGGAAAGCTTAAAGATTACCCCACACTTATAAATTACATTGTCCTCAATGGAAACAAGGATAATAAAGAAAAAAAGTTAAGGTACAACCTGTTTTCCATCGTTCCTCTGTGAGGCAAACCCTACCTTTCCATCACAAACAACAAATGTTCAAAAACAAAATACAATATATAAAAATAAAATATCCAAAATATAAAATGTTAACATTAAAAATAAAGACGAAAAATAACAACAAAAATATGCTATAACTAAACACATGAAATGAAGGAATTGTCTCGAAATATCTACAGTGAAGGAGGATGTGATGATGAAGCAGCCGAAGGGTGAAAACTTAAAATCTTAGCAAGGTTGCTATTGATTTGGTCCAACTGTTGCAAGACCGCAACATGGTTACGATCGACCTTGCTCTCCAGTGCCTCTATCCTATTAAGTATCTCCTGATTATTCTGGACCGGAGCATCCTCATCCAAATCAAGAGAATCCGAGTCGGACTCCTCCTGGACTCGTGTTCTCTTTTGTCTGCCCCCCGGTACTTCTGGCTCAGATGAAGCCATCACATAGGCCCCTCCCCTGTGCACCACCATATGCATCTTCTCTAGTGTGGCCAAATCCAATGAATCATTACCCGTAATTTTAGTCATACGACAGGTACTCTGGTCAAAATCATCAAGGAGGGCTGTTGTCAATGTGGTAACCAATCCTCCAATACAAATAGCCCCATTCTTTTTATTTGCCACACTATCAAAAACATCGGCCAACCAATAGACGGTACTAATAGGTATTCCAAGAAAAAGAGCTCATTAACTTCCACTACACCCGGGCTTTCCTTCTGAGCAAAGAACCCACAGGACATAAAGCGATGCAAATACCTCAAAGCGGGATTACTCAATTTAGTTGCTTTGGCCGATTTGGCCACATAAGTTCCCGAGCCCAATGCTCCCCAAGCAAATTGTTGTTTAAAATCCTTAGGTACAGACCTTTCACCGTGTTGATGGAAACCAAATATAACATTCAATTGCTCAATACTAACCACAAATGATTTACCAAGCAATTTAAAATTCAACTTAGAGCAAATTTTTTGTTCATCTCTTTCAACCTTAAGAGATGTTAAAAATTCCAAAGTGAGCTCTTGAAATTGCAAAGGTTTAAAGGAGACTAGGTTCTCCCACCCAAGATTTTGAACATAACTATAAAAATTATTCCTAATATGAAGAGCATTAAGGTATTCATCGCTGACATACCTTGTCGGAAAGAAACCCCTAGCCAAAAGAGTAGCTCTCTTCAAAGATGAAGAAGATGAAGATGAAGATGCAGCTACAGTTGGAGGTCACTTCCTCTTATGGTGGGACACCATCTTCGTTCTCGGCATATTGAAAGATCTGAAAAAATTTTAAATTTAAACAAATTAAATTGATTTTTTATGAGAGAAGAAGAAGATTGAACGGATTAATTTCAGTTTTGGTGAAGGAAATTGAGAATTAATGGGAGTATGGAAGCTTTGAAAGAACAACCATAGAGGTTTTGTGGGAGAGAAGTCGAGAGAGCGAAAGGAAGCAGAAAGAAATTTAGGGATTGAAATGAAGGAAAAGTGCAAAAACCGTGTTTTTAAAGTGTAAAATTGAAGGGACACGGCCAAGCTTGGGTGAGCTTGGTCGTGTCTGATGTGTTTGGAGGGACATGACCAGTGACTTGGCCGTGTCCCATGGGCGTGTCTGACACTGTGAACAAAGGATTGCAAAAACAAATAGAAGGGATTTTTGGTGATGCTTGGCCGTGTCCCATGTGACACGGCCAAGCTTGTTGGCCGTGTCAGGGGCTGTGTAAAATGGTGTTTTTATGGTTGGCTTGACACGGCCACTGGCCGTGTCAAGTGGCTGTGTCACTCACTTCCATTTGACTCTTTCTTTTTTTTTATTTATATATATATATATTATATATCACCAAATCTCAAAGAAATGCAATCCTCTTCTTTAATTAACCCTGAAACACATTAGAAAAATAAAAACCGATCAAAGCACCCATTCCATTTATTTAAACCAAACATAAAATCAAAATTGCTGAATATAAAATTACAACTATGAAAAGAAATGCAAACCAATGGGTTGCCTCCCATTTAGCGCTTCTTTAATGTCATATAGCTGGACATTACTGCAAGACTTAAGGATCGTAGATCAAAGTGCTATCGATGATCCTTACTTCTTGGAATCCTTCATTATATGGTTTAACTCTCTGTCCATTTACTTTAAAAGTCTCATTTGTTCGAGAGTTAAGCAATTCAATGGCACTGGAAGGATATACCTAAGTTATCTCGAAAGGACCAATCCATTGAGACTTGAGTTTTCCTGGAAACAGACGGAGACGAGAATTAAAAAGCAAAACTTTCATACCTGGGCTCAATGTCTTTCGCACTATAATTCTGTCATGAAGTGCTTTAGTGCGATCCTTATAAATCCTCGAACTCTCATATGCCTCATTCCTCAGTTCATCTAACTCTGAAATTTGCAAAAAACGTTCTCTCTTTGCTTTGTCCAAGTCTAAATTCAGAGTCTTGATTGCCCAATATGCTTTGTGCTCCAACTCCACTGGTAAATGACAAGCCTTACCAAAAACCAATCGGTATGGACTCATGCCCAAAGGAGTCTTAAAAGCGGTCCGATATGCCCACAATGCATCATGTAATCTACTTGCCCAATCCTTCCTTGATAAGTTGACTGTTTTCTCCAGAATTCCTTTTATTTGCTTGTTGGATGTTTCAACTTGTCCAGAAGTATGTGGATGGTATGGGGTCGCCACCTTGTGTTTCACACCAGATTTGTGCATTAATTTCTCGAAAAGTTTGTTGCAAAAATGACTTCCCCCATCACTGACTATCACTCTTGGTGTGCCAAATCTGCTAAGAATATTTTTCTTCACAAATTTAATAACCACATTAGCATCATTAGTACGGGTGGGGATTGCCTCCACCCATTTTGAAACAGAATCAACAACAACTAAAATAAATTCATAACCAAAAGACCTGGGAAAAGGACCCATAAAGTCTATTCCCCACATCAAACATTTCATTCCTTCTTCCAATGTTACCCACTCTTTGACAGTGGTCACAATGCTTACAATACTCTTGAGCATCTTTGAATTGAGTAGGCAAGTAAAAACCACTTTGAAGCACCTTTTCTGCAGTCTTCCTCCCTCCAAAATGACCACCACAGTGAAGGTCATGACGAAATTGAAGAACACTCAGTTGTTCTTCCTCATATACACACCTGCGAACTATCTCATCTTTGCATATCCGGAATAGGTAAGGTTCATCCCAAAAATAAAATTTTCTCACGTGCAAAAACTTTTTCTTTTCCTGAAATGTCATGTTAGAACGCAAAATACCACAAGCAAGATGGTTAGCAATATCTGCAAACCAAGGTGCATTAATTACCACAAATAGCTGCTCATCAGGAAATGCTTCTAAATTTTTATGAATGCTATCAGATGCAAGATTTTCATCAAAGAAGGGTAATCTAGATAAATGATCAGCTACAACATTTTCACTCCCCTTAGTATCTTTGATTTGAAAATCAAATTCTTGCAATAATAACACCCATCTAATTAAGCGCGGTTTAACATGTTGTTTTGTCAAAAGATATTTTAGAGCTGCATGATCAGAATGCACAATAATTTTCGACCCAATTAAATATGCTATAAACTTATCTAAAGCAAAAACAACAGCTAACATTTCCTTTCCAGTTGTTGTGTAATTCATTTGCGCACTATTCAGGGTCAAGCTAGCATAATATATCACTCTCAAAAAATTTTCAACCCTTTGCCCAAGAACAGCTCCTACTGCATGATTAGAGGCATCACACATAATTTTGAAAGGTAAAGACCAAACAGGAGCTATAATTACTGGTGCACTAGTCAGTTTTTCCTTAAGGGAATTAAAGGCTTGCATGCATTGTGCAGTAATTTCAAATGGAACATCTTTTCCCAGCAAATGGCACAATGGTTGGCTTATTTTGGAAAAATCTTTAATAAACCTCCGGTAAAAACCTGCATGCCCTAGAAAACTTCTTATTCCCTTAATAGAGGTAGGGGGGGGTAACTTAGCAATCAATTCTACCTTAGCCTTATCCACCTCAATCCCTTTACTTGACACCACATGACCTAAGACAATGCCCTAAGTAACCATGAAATGACTCTTTTCCCAACTTAAAGTGAGGTTACATTCAATGCATCTCTCAAGCACAAGAACAAGTTTATTTAGGCAATTATCAAAAGAACTACCAAAAATAGAAAAGTCATCCATAAATACCTCAATAAAATCATCTATCATGTCTGTGAAGACAGACATCATGCATCTCTAAAAAGTTGCAGGCGCATTGCACAAGCCAAATGGCATACGCCGAAATGCATAAGTCCCAAATGCGCAAGTAAAAGTAGTCTTGGATTGATCCTCTGGTGATATTGGCACCTGATAATAACCTGAAAGTCCATCCAAAAAGCAATAATGTGAGTGCCCAGAAAGTTTATCCAACATCTAATCAATAAAAGGAAGAGGGAAATGGTCTTTCTTTGTAGCATTGTTCAACTTCCTATAATCGATACACATTCTCCATCCAGTAGTAGTCCTAGTAGGAACCAATTCATTATTTTCATTTTTCACCACAGTGATTCCAGATTTCATAGGCACTACATGTACTGGGCTCACCCACTCACTATTAGCTATTGTATATATCACTCCTTCATCAAGCAATTTGAGAATTCCTTCTTAACCACTTCACTCATGTTTGGGTTAAGGCGCCTTTAGGTCTCCCTCACAGGTTTAGCTCCCTCTTCTAAAGTGATTCTATGCATGCACATTGAAGGGCTAATACCTTTGATGTCACTCAATCCCCATCCTTTTGCTCTTTTCAATCTTTTTGGCTCACTCACCAACCTCATCTCCTCCCCTTCACTAAGTTTGCTAGATATTATCACATGTAAGGTGTTGTTAAAAACACATATTTCAGATTTTTAGGTAACTCTTTCAGCTCTAACTCAAGTGAACGATTCTTCTCTTCTTTTTGGATGGAGGGAAATTCACATACTAGGTCCTCCTTAAGTTCCTCTATTTCAGCACTCTCTAATGTCTCAAGGCAACTGGCTATTTTTGAATCAAAAATATCCAAACCACCATCTAAGGTCAGTGCCAGCTCCAATTTATCTGAGGAACCTGTCTGCAAGAAAACATCTGAAACAACTGCATCAATACAAATAATTAAAAAGCAATCCTCATATAATGCAGTTGTAGGAATGGGGGAAGTGTTAAAAATAGAAAATTCAACCGTTTGTCCCAAGATAGTCATTGACAATTTACCATTTTTAACATCTATCAAGGTGTTGGTGGTAGCCATAAAAGGCCTACCCAGTAGAATAGTGTGTACGGATGGTGTAGAGTTACTTCCTTCAATGTTTAAGAACTATGAAATCCACAGGCACTATCAACCCACCAACCTTAACTAACACATCTTCTATAACTCCTTTCAGGAATCTAAGAGATCTGTCAGCTAATTGCAACACCATTTTTGTAGGTTTAAGTTCCCCTAGTTCTAATTCAAGATATACAGAATAAGGCATCAAATTTACACTTGCTCCTAAATCACACATGCCATCAGTTCCCTTTCCATTACCTATAGTAATTTGAATTATGAAACTACCAGGATCCTTTAGTTTCGGAGGTAGTTTATGCTGCAAAACAGCACTAGCTACCTCTGATACTATCACCTTCTCATTTGGCTCATACCTCTTTTTCTTGGTGTTCAGTTCCTTGAAGAATTTGGCATAAGCCGGCATAAGTTAATACTTACCTTGGACTGCATGTTGAAGATGTCTAAAAATTGCTTATCTTGTTTATCATTCTTCAACTTGCTGGGGAATGGTATAGGTGGCCGGTAAGGATTACTTGCCTTGTGTAAATCTGTTGAAGGGGATTTCTCCATTGATCTTTCTCCAGCACCTTTGTTCTCTAGTTCTCCTTCCTTTTTGTTCTCTTGATCACCTGCATTCACAGAATTATTTTCAACATTATTGTTTATTACCTTGCCACTTCTAAGCACAGTCACTGATTGTGCCTGCTCAGGTTGACTTGGAAATTTTCCTTTTTGTTGAATCTGCATCTGTTGTGCAAGTTGTCCCACTTGGGTCTCCACTTTCTTCAAAGATGCTTCTAATGAATCCAGCCTTTTGTTAGTCATCTCTTGATTCTTAGCACTGACTTGGATAAAAGCCTGTAAACTATCCTCCAAACTCTCTCTCTTAGGCTGCCCTTGATTTGAAGATTGACCCTGCTGTTGATTTTGTCTCTGGAGCAAATGGAAAGGCCGTTGAGAGTTATTTGTTGCCCAGGAAAAATTTGGATGATTCCGCCAACCAGGATTGTATGTATTTGAGTAAGGATCATTCCGAGCCCTTGGTTGATATCCCCCCATAGCATTGACTTGCTCAGCTTCATTTCCATAAGACTCATATGCAGAGGGGCATATATTTGCTCCATGCCCGAAAGTTCCACAATTTCTTCATATTCAACATCTGCACTTGCCTTGTCAATTCAGCTATCTGATTTACCATCTCACTGTTGGCTTCCAATTGATTCACCCCTTTACTTCTTCCTCTTACACTTTTCTGTGGAGAATTAGCTCCCAACATTTCAAAAATTTCATAAGTTTCATCAGCTGTCTTTTCTCCCATAGTTCCCCCAACTGCGTTATCAACAGTGTTCTGAAATTGCTGGGTTAGACCATCATAGAAAAACTGATTCATAAGTTGAAGTGGGTAGTGATGGTGTGGACACTGGATCAATAACATCTTAAACCTGTCCCAAGTCTCATGAAATGGCTCTCCTTCAAATTGAGAGAATGTAACTATTTTCCCTCTGAATTCGGCTATCTTCTTATGTGAGTAAAACTTGTCCATAAACTTGCTCCCAAGTTGTCAAAGAATTTTCAAGCAACATCATAAGCCAGCTCTTTGCCCTATCCTTAAAATGTATACGGAAAGCATCTCATCCTTAACTGGTCCTCTGTTAGTCCTCCCAATGGAAAAGTGTTGAGGGTGGAATAGAAATCTCGAATAAAGTTCAAAGGATTTTCATTTGGAACTCCATAGAATGATGGCAACATGTTGTAATGGATGTTCTTCAACTCATAATTTCTTGCTATATCCGTCAATCTTATACAAGATGTGGAAGTTCCAATGACAGGTCTAGCAAAATCTCTCATAGTTCTTTGCCTTTCTTCTCCCATATTGGTAGATTGTGCAGTATCCGACTCAAAATCAGAAGTGTCCTCCTCTGTATCAAATCCGATGTACAGTTCAAACTCTTCTATGCTCCTTTTCACTCTCTGAATTTCTGGAATAACTGGGTATATCTTTCCTCCGAGTGATCTCCTGCCTTGCATAAACAAAATTTTTGGAAAGAAAGAATTATTAAAAGCAAAAGACAAATGAAATTAAAAGTAAACAATGAAAAATAATCTAAAATATTTATTCCTAATAAACAATTACGCCAATTAACTTCCACGGCAACGGCGCCAAAAACTTGTTGCGCTAGAATTAAGTTCTACTATAAGCGTCACTCGCAAGTATATGAGGTAGCTGTAGCAAAGGTGATTGCCCCAAGGTCGTCTCTCAAGGAAGCTAGATAAGCTAATTGATTATCAGGTTGCAAATAATAAATTATAATAAATTTAAATTGCTAACAACTAATGAAAACAGATCGATTGGAGTTTAAAACAATAAAAGTAAACTGAGCTGATATATTGATTCACTTAATAGAAAGGTCTAGGGTTTACACTTCTCTACTAACTTATATGTATGAACGGTTATTCCTCTCAACCAATTTAATTTCAAAGATTAGATCTCAAGTAACTTAATTAATCGAATCAAGGAAATAAGCTCTCGCATTCAAACCTCTTTCAAATAATCTTGTTACAATTGAAATAATCCTTTTCTTAGGTTATATTTCTAATTCACCTAAGTCCCTAATTGAATTGTTCCAACATTAGACTTCATCTCTCAATCCTTCATGCAATACCTGAAACACATAATTGGTGGCCAATCAATTATATATTAACAGTAATCAATTCAATCAAGAGCAATAACCAATTCATACAATCATAGTAGATCCATACAAACCCTAGACTAGATCAAATTAGTTCATAATGATGCTATCAAACATATTCATCTCATTAAAATTCAAAGAAATCAATTTAGACATAATAGAATTCATGAATACAATTCCAATGAAACTTAAGAGATAAAGTTTGAGAACAAAACCAAATTACAAACTCCCTTTAGCTTCTGAAGAATCTCTTGTTCAGATCTTTTCTAGAAGAATGTTGTAATGGTGAAAACAAATTTAATCTAGACTGTTTGCATCAAAGTGTAATAAAAAATCCAAAGGAAAACAAAATGGAAACCCTAAAGTTATGTTTGACGGCTGATCAAAATCTCTCACTCCCTCAAATAAAACCCTAATTCTCTTATTTATACGAAACCTCACTCCAAAAATTCACTTTTTCTATCTTTCTTTAGTCCATGGAGTGACATGGCCAAGCTCCTGGCCGTGTCATGTGACACGGCCAGTGGCTTGGCCGTGTCACCTGAATGTGTCCGCTTCTGTGTGATTTTCATCTTTTCATCTTTGGAGTTGAGTGTGACACAGCCAAGCTTGGGTGAGCTTGGCCGTGTTTGATGCGTTTGGAGGGACACGACCAGTGACTTGGCCGTGTCCCCTGGGTGTGTCACCTACTGACCTCTTTGTTCTTTGCTCTTCTTTCTTTAGTCTTCTTCCTTTGGCTATGTGTGTGACACGGCCAGTGGCTTGGCCGTGTCCTCTGAGTGTGTCAGTTACTGCCCAAGTTTTCCTTCTCTCTTGGTTCCTTGTTTTTGCCCTTAAGGTATGACATGCTTCATGCTACTCTTTCTTCCAATGAAATGCCTTGCATATTAACCTAAAGCAAACACTTAAACAAACCTTAAACAAGAATCAAATAAACGTTAACCAACAACAAAGAAACACCACACTAAAAACTAGAACAAAAATGACATAAACACTGAAATTAATTAAAACTACCAAAATTGATGAAAACACTAAATAAACAGATTAAAACTATCAAAATACCTAAATAAAATAATAATCATCATAATAAATAAGATACAATTCTATGACAAAAACTAATAAAACAACATACATCCGACAGCTTCAAAAGGTCACCGTTTCATTGTGGTAGCTGTAGATTATTTTTTCAAAATGGGTCGAAGCCGAATCCTTCAACAAACTAGGAGCATGCCAAATGGCTAAGTTTATTAGAAAGAACCTCATCTGCAGATACGGGGTCTCGCACAGTGTGATATCAAACAATGGGGTACAGTTTCAAGGAGCAGTTAAGGATTTATTCTCAAAGTACCGCATTCATCATCATAAATCCTCTCCTTATAGACCAAAGGCTAATGGTGTAGTAGAAGCAACAAACAAGACAATTAAACAAATTTTGTCCAAGATGACCAAGACATACAGGGATTGGTCAGAGATGCTTCCCTTTACTTTATGGGGATATAGGACAAGTGTGCGAACGCCTACTGGAATGACACCATTCTCTTTGGTTTACGGGATGGAAGCAGTGTTGCCAATTGAAATATAAATCAAATAATTAAGAGTAGTCTTGGAAGCTGAACTGCCTGAAACGGAATGGGTAGCTAGCAGATACACACAGTTAACTTTACTAGAAGAGAGAAGGTTAAAAGCACTGTATCATCACCAACTGTATCAAAAGAAGATAGCTCGGGCCTACAATAGAAGGGTTAAAATCAAAAAATTCAGGGTTGGGGATTTGGTGTTGAAGCAATGTAAGCCTAATGTATCTGATCCAAAAGGGAAGTTCAGACCTTGCTGGGAAGGGCCATATGTCATGAAACAAGTCATGAACAAAGGTGCGGTGAAGTTTTCAGACATGGACGGGAACAAATTTAGTGAGCTAGTAAACATTGACAGGTTGAAGAGGTTTCATGTATGATAAAAAAAAAAGGAGCTCGCTAGGTTGAAAACCAAACAAGGGAAGCCTAGGCAAAAGTTAGAGCAGTCCGCTAGTCCTGAAAACCCAAAAGGACGGGCTAGGCAGCAATTAGGGCTAAATGAGAGAAAATCATCAATTAGAAAACCCGAAAGGGCAAGTTGGCAACAGGAGTGATCTTGTGTATGCTGGCTTTATGTTTGGTTGTTCCCTAATTTAATAAAACAGAATTAATGTTAAAATTGTTCTATGTGCACTGTTATAAGTATTTGACCAGATATGGATGAAATAAATCAACACAATAGCAAAAGGTGATGACAAATTATAAAGGGAAAAGAAGCATCTTTTATTACTTTAATTATTTTTTCATCCTAACAATACACTTTCTGAATTAACAAATGTAAAATCTATGGCAGTCAATAAATGTAACGTGCAAGCCAGCTTTGTCTCAGCAGATCAAAGTAGGCTTCAGTCAAGCGAGGCATGTCTAAATCGGGAGTAAAGTCAGAATCAAGAGGCTCAGCTCCGTACTGACGGCCAAGTTGGCAAGGATGATAGCATGTACCTTGACAAAGAGCAGCAAGGGGAACATACATCAAGTATGTCCGCATGGTGATACGAGAAATCTTCCAACAAGGTACCAACCAACGGATATTGACTTCAGAGCGTGAGTGGATCTAGTCAATCTAGTCAGCATATGAAGAAGCACGATAGAGTAGCTTCCTAGCAGAATGATGATGTGGCAGATATTTGGCAAAATCCATGGATGGAGTATCAAGCAAACAAAGACTCTCCTGAAGCCAAATCTGTGAAGAAAGAATTAAATTAAATTAAAAAAAAGAGTCCGCTAAGTTGAAAACCAGCAAGGGCAGCTTAGGCAAAAATTAGGACAACTCTCTAGTTTCGAAAACCCACATGGGCGGACTAGGCAAAAATTAGAGCAATAAAAATATATAACAAAAAAAGAAAAAAAAGGTTCGCTAAGTTGAAAACCCGCGAGGGCAGCTTAGGCAAAAATTAGGACAGCTCGCTAGTTCCGAAAACCCACATGGGCGGACTAGGCAAAAATTAGAGCAATAAAGAAAAGAAGGAAAAAGAAAACCTAAATTGACCAAGTGTTTTCAAAATAACCAAAAAATTTTGAAAACACTTTAAAACATCAAGTTTTGACCAAAAAAATTGCTTCCAATGAATGGCATCCATATTCTTAAATAGAATTTTTATCTTCTTTAAATGATGTTCAATCATGGTGGATGAATAAAGAAAAATTAAAATTATTAAAGGGAGTTCTTTGCGTGGGAATGGAAAGAATTTTGGATTTTGTATGTAATATGGCATGAAAGGTGATTTATATAGAGAAAATAACCTTTTCCAAAAGGGAAGAGGAAAAGGTGATGGAAAAGAATAAGATAGTATGGCATAAGGAAAGGAATTAGCAACAAATTTCCTTTACCGCGTTGGATTTGGTTTAGCAAATGGTGCGATTGTGAAAAGGAAAGTTGTGATGCACTGTTTATGATGTGATAAAAAAAGTGGCGCTGTAAAAAAAAAGTTACAGTAAATATGGAAATTGTATTTTTTCATTATTGTACAATATTTTTGCTACAATATTTACATATCACTAAGAGGGTGGTGGTAGGTCATCAAATAAAGCCTTGAAAAAGTCATCGCCTGTTTGAGGAGGGGACAAATCACTCGTCCCGAGTCCGCCCAAAGCGGGAGCACCAAAATCCCTATTATCTTGAAGTTCTTATCCGTCACGGTCCTCATCAGAAGTAAATGAAAGGATCTCATGGTCATTAGTTTAGAGGCCTCTTGATGAAGAAGTGCCAGGATCCCTCATCCCTTGAAATCGAAAGTTTCGGAAATGTTGTTCGAATTGATTATATAAACTTTCAAAATGAGAAGCCTACTGGCGACTTGCGGCCAACTCTTCTTGAAGTTTCCTACTTTGTTCTTCGAGCATCCGCTGTGAGCCAAAAAAGGAAAAAGGTAAGAGCATACATAATCATGCATACATATAGCATAAATTACTATGAAATAAGGAATTTACCAGGTAGTTCATATCAATGCCCTGCGAATAAGATGGCATATCTGGTGGGCCAGAATGAGTAAACAAAGGGGAAGTAAAAGAAGGTCCAGCCTCATGATCAAATGAGCCAACAGCCTGCAACAATCATTAAAGAATCAAAGAAAGAAAAACCAGTTGCAAGGGTAAAGTGGTAAAAGTTTTACCTGGTAAGTACTAGCCCTGAGATGTGGAACAGACTCTCCTACAGCTCCATAATGTTCTTCTTCATCTCTACCCTCATCTTCATCGGAAATCTCCCGCACACTAATAGGAGGTACATCAAAGTTTAAGAGCCTTCTTTGAATAAAATGGGCATAGAATGCACCCGGCGGATGGAGAAATGACTTAGCACCATAACCATACCAAGCCGGCCACCAGGCATCCTCCGGCATCAACATAATATTTAAAGTATATTTTGGGATATGAATCGAAACCCTCCGCTGCTCTGGACCGAGAAACCACTCATAAGCTCTTTCCCCGAGAAACTAGCCATTAGACACTGGGCCAGCGATGACTCGGCGAGAATGTTGGAAAGATAGTGCAGCCCTCATTAAAGGAGACCAGTTTGCTCGCTCTTCTGGGCTCCACCAGGCCAAATTCACCTGAAAATAACATAATGTAAGTAAAATTTTTACATAAAATTTAAAGCATACTAATGTTATTTTACCTGATCCCAGGTTAAGCAGGTCAACACAAAGCGATGAGTATGCACATGGCGAGAGCCGAGAGCATCCACATGATCGGACAACCAGAAATTTAATCTCGAATACCCGACCTTATCTCGGGAAATGCCTGGTACTCTCACAAGGTTTTGTTCACAGGCCCATACCTACAATAACAGTAAAGATCACATTCATACAAGAAAAGAGCGAAAATGACATTAGTAGAAGAAGAATACCTCGACAACCGCCATCAAGCCAACAAAAGACTTCTTGTTCCGGCAAAGTTTATCAAGACCATGGTAAAGACACGCGAGACCAGCTTCACCCCAGCCAGAAGATGGTACCATTCTGAAATAAGAAAGGGCACTCAACAATGACAAGTGGATGGAGGATTCAGTGCTGCCTAAGATGGCCGACCCAAGCAGATATAATAAAAATCCTCGAGCATACTGTTCGGCCGTGTCTCTGCCAACCCGTTCTTCGTAGTTCATCCAATAACTACGAATTGGCTCTATTTTTATCTTAAAAGGCCCTTTATATGATGGTTCGATACCAATTAATTCCTAAATTTATTCAAATGTTAAAATATCATTTGTTAGAGGAACCGGAACACCATTATATGGAAGACCGGTTATAGCAGTAAAATTGACCGGACCAATTTTCATCTCTCCAATGGGCAAGTGAATAGTGTGAGTTGTGTCCAACCATCTGTAGACCCTTAATTTTTGACCCAATCCGATCTAATATGTTTTATTTAGTCCAAAATGATTTTTGTTGTCTAATTGGTCCAAAATAATTTTAATTAAGTAATTTTTATCTTAGTATCTAATTTTTATTAATAAAAAATGAAAATAAACAAATAAAAATTAAAAATTAAAAATAAAAATAAAATTGGAGTAAAAAAAATCGACAGCGAAAAGCAGTCGTGCGGGCCCGTGGGCGTTTTGCCCGCAGGAATTTCCTGCGGGCGGCACGCCCGTAGGCCCAGCATTTCACCCACAGTCCTGCGGGCGAAATAACTTCTTGCGGGGTGAGTTATTTCGCCCGCAGGCACGCCCACTGGCCCCAGCCGCGGGCTCGGCTGCCACAGTTTTTGCCAGCGCAAAATTTTTCAACCCAAATTTTTGAAACCTAATCCAATTAGGTTTTAATTTCTTTTTTTTTATTAATATTACTTACCTTAATTAATTAGGAATAAATAACCTTAAACCATTATAAATAAGGACCAAAGGCATAGAAAAAAGGGTGGTCGAGAGAGAGGAAATCCAAAGGGAGTTTGGAAAGTTTGAAACCAAATCAAGGAAGGAAAAGAAGAAATTCAATTTAAATCTTTTCTGGACAGCAGCATCACGAAAAAAGGGATTCCAAAGGAAAAAAAGCTTTGTCTTTGGAGCTAGTTCATCCAAGAAGAAGCAATTTTGGAACAACTTACAAAAGAAGGTATGAAATTCTAAATTCTATTTTTTTTACGCAGTAGCTAAAATTCTATTTTTTGTGTTTTTCAAAAGTTAAAATCTTAGAACTTTAATTTAGTTTTCCAAAGTTAAAACACTAAAACGTGACCTTATTTTCTAAAAAGTCTTAAAATTGTTATTTTTTCTTCTTAAAGACCTTAAAACACTAATTGAACATATTTTTCAACAAAACCAAAATCAAATTCTGTTTCTTTTAAGATTTTAAAGTAGGTTCTATTTCATTCAAAAAGCCTTAAAACCATCTTTTCTACTTATAAAAACTTCAATCCTTTTGTTTAAATTCATAAAATTTCATAAAATATCAAATTGATTTTTAAAACCCTAAAAATTCTTCATTACCCGAGACCCAAATTTCAAAACCCTAAAATCCAAAATTCAACTTTTAAACCTAAAATAATAAACCCTAATCCTTTTAAAATCTTAGACCCTAATTTTTATGAACCCTAATCCCTTTAAAACATAAAAAAAAACATAAAAACATAAAAACCCAAAAATTGCACAGTAGCTTAAAATTCAATAATCAAAAATCACAAATTTAAGTATTTTAAGGTATTCAAAACCCTAGTTTCGTGATTTCACCATTCAAAACTTAATTTGGTTAATCAAAGAATCTTACCAACCATTTAAAACATAAAGCCCTAATCTATTTTAATTCCATAAAAAGTCACAGCAGCTATAATTGAACTTTTATTTGCTTTATTCAATTCCATATTTATTTATACCTTGATTTTCTTTTATGCTTTAATCTATTTAATTTCAATACTTGATTTATTTAATTTATCATGGATGGATGTTTATTTTATTGATATTCAAATACTTTTAATGAATGATTTATTTATTATGGATGAGTATTTACTTTTATCAATCAATTTAGACTTCCAAAAGTTGAGAGAGGTATGTTTCCACTTGGTGGGTACCTCATTAGTTAAATATCATGTAATTTAATTTTCTTTTCTATTTTAGAACCTTTATAAAGGACATGTTTCTACCTTTTGGTGGGTGTCCTATCTAGGCACGTGATGTAAGGACATGTTTCCATCCTTGGATGGGTGTCCATTTATTTTGTTTTGTTTTGTTTGGACATTGCTTTGATTTTAATATAATGATGCTTTCTTTTTATTGTGTGTATATGGATAATATTATTATATTTAAGAATTTTATAATATTAATACCTGTAAAGGAGGCCGGTTCCAATGAACCGGGCGTTGTGGGGGTGCTGGGCCATTTCTCACCTTCCCCACACGTACCCAACTTTTTGAACCCATTAAGGGGTTGAGGATTCCTTAGGAATCGAGTCATCCACCCCTTTCCTTTTCCCGGCCCGTCTGGGTGGCGACTCCATTTTCTCCGGACTTAGGTCCGTGTTCTCTAAGGCCCATAGCCTAAACAGTGCCGAAGTCGCAAGAACCATTCCACCGGGAGTGGGGGAGAAAATCCCCGCTCACACCATCGCTCTGCAAGCGCCTGGACTACGCCCCGGTCTATCTGATATTCCTCGGATGGCAATTGTAAAATGAACTGCTCAAAGTCATAATCTCGGATAATCCACCTTACCCGAGAAGGCACTACATCGTACCATTGTCGGGTTTTGTAAATACACCCTCTAGCCCGAACAATGCAACGATCATGCTAACACATACCCAGGTAAGTTAATAACAAGTAAGTACATATTATCCTATCTGCTTAAATTAATATATTTTTCCTAAATTTTCTAAAAAGATAATAATATCAAAATACAAAATAAACAAACAAAATAATAAAGGCAAACACAATAATAATAATAAAAAAAGAAGACATATGCATAAAAACTAGCCAAACTTTTTGAAATAAAAAATTATTAGCTCGGGTCCAAAATCCAAATTTTCCTTAGGTCCAGAACCTAGAATCTTTTCTAAGTCCAGAACTTAGCTCGGGTCTAGAACCCAAATTTTACTTAGGTCCAGAACCTAGAATCTCTTCTAAGTCCAGAACTTAGTTCGGGTCCAGAACCTAAATTTTCCTTAGGTCCAGAACATAGAATTATTTCTAAGTCCAAGAACTTAGCTCAGATCCAGAACCCAAATTACCCTTAGGTCCAGAACCTAGAATCTCTTTTAAGTCCAGAACTTAACTCGGGTCCAGAACCCAAATTTTTATTAGGTCCATAACCTAGAATCTCTTCTAAGTCCAGAACTTAGCTCGGGTCCAGAACCCAAATTTTCCTTAGGTCCAGAACCTAGAATTATTTCTAAGTCCAAGAACTTAGCTCAGGTCCAGAATCTAAATTACCCTTAGGTCCAAAACCTAGAATCTTTTTTAAGTCCAGAACTTAACTCGGGTCCAGAACCCAAATTACCCTTAGGTCGAGAACCTAGAATCTCTTTTAAGTCTAGAACTTAGCTCGGGTACAGAACCCAAATTACCCTTAGGTTCAGAACCTAGAATCTTTCCTAAGTCCAGAACTTTGCTCGGGTCTAGAACCAAAATTTTCCTTAGGTCCAGAACCTAGAATCTTTTCTAAGTCCAGAACTTAGCTCAGTTCCAGAACACAAATTACCCTTAGGTTTAGAACCTAGAATTTATTTCTAAGACCAAGAACTTAGCTCGGGTCTAGAACCCAAATTTTCCCTTAGGTCCAGAACCTAGAATTTATTTCTAAGCCCAAGAACTTAGCCCGGGTACAGAACCCAAATTACCTTAGGTCCATAACCTAGAATCTTTCCTTGAGTCCAGAACTCAAACCGGGTCCAGAACCCAAAACCTCAACCATCTCAAAAATTAAGTCTTATTGCTTTTCACTCTCTTTCACTAAAGTCTCAAATCATTCTAGCAGGGGGCAAACTGTAGACCCTTAATTTTGACCCAGTCCGGTCCAATATATTTTATTTAGTCCAAAATAATTTTTGTGTTGTCCAATATATTTTAATTAGTCCAAAATAATTTTTGTTATCTTAATTAAATAATTTTTGCTTTAGTATCTAATTTTTATTAATAAAAAGATAAAAATAAACAAATAAAAATAAAAAATTAAATAAAAATAAAAATAAAATCAGCGACGAAAAAATCATCGTCGAAAACCAGCACGCAGGACGAATGGCCGTGAGCCATTTCGCCCGCAGGAGTTGGCCATTTCTCCCGCAGAATTTTTCTGCAGGCAAAATGGCAAAGCCATTTCTCCCGCGGAATTTTTTGGCGGTACTTCACAATGGAATAAAATAATCAATTAAAAGAGATCTTAGAATTACAATTCAAAATTCATTGGGCCCTTTAGGAACTCAAATTGAGAATTTTTTTTTATTTTACCATTTAAGAATATTAATAACTCATAATCAGATCTTGGTAACTAAATATTTGAAACTTGACAATTTAAAACATACTTTTCAAGTACTTAACTATTATTTAATGGACGAAACCGGGCGAATTGTTAATCCTGATTCATGTAGTAACAGCGTTTTGAATCCATTCAATTTGAATTGGTATTTTCTCCATCATAATTATCACCATAATTTTTGTGAAGAAAGATTTACAATAATTAGTCTGGGACAGTTTATTTGTGAAAATGTATGTATGGACAAAAACGGACCACATCTAAAATCGGGTCAGGTTATAATTGTTCGCATGGACTCTATAGTAATAAGATCAGCTAAACCTTATTTGGCCACTCCAGGAGCAACCGTTCATGGCCATTATGGAGAAATCCTTTACGAAGGAGATACATTAGTTACGTTTATATATGAAAAATCGAGATCTGGTGATATAACGCAGGGTCTTCCAAAAGTGGAACAAGTGTTAGAAGTGCGTTCTGTTGATTCAATATCGCTAAACCTAGAAAAGAGAGTTGAGGGTTGGAACGAGTGTATAACAAGAATTCTTGGAATTCCTTGGGGATTCCTGATTGGTGTTGAGCTAACTATAGTGCAAAGTCGCATCTCTTTGGTTAATAAGATCCAAAAGGTTTATCGATCCCAAGGGGTGCAGATCCATAATAGGCATATAGAAATTATTGTACGTCAAATAACATCAAAAGTATTGGTTTCAGAAGACGGAATGTCTAATGTTTTTTCACCCGGAGAACTAATTGGATTGTTGCAAGCGGAACGAATGGGATGCACTTTAGAAGAAGACATCTGTTACCGAGCCATATTATTAGGAATAACGAGAGCATCTCTGAATACTCAAAGTTTCATATCTAAGGCCAGTTTTCAAGAAACTGCTCGCATTTTAGCAAAAGCTGCTCTCCGCGGTCTTATCGATTGGTTGAAAGGCCTGAAAGAAAATGTTGTTCTAGGCGGTATGATACCTGTCGGTACCGGATTCAAAGGATTAGTCCAAGGCTCAAGGTAACCTAATAACATTCCTTTGAAAACTAAAAAGAAGAATTTCTTCGAGGGGGAATTTAGAGATAAAGATATTTTATTCCACCACAAAGAGTTATTTGATTTTTGCATTTCAATAAATGGAAATGATACAGCAAAACAATTATTTATAGGATTTAATGATTCCTAAGAACAGATTCATCCTTTTACTTTAAATTAAAAATGAATTAAGAGGTGATCCTGTTATTGGTTCCATGTGATTTGTTAATAAAGAAAATAAGGAATAGAAAGAAATTAACCGCTTGGATCGTATATCAACGGCCAATCTCCGGGAAAGGAGAAGGTTCCATCGGAACAATTAGTTATTTCAGGGTACCCCGTCTCTCTTTTTTCTTTGAAAAAAAAAGAAAAAGAGAGAGAGGGAGTGTGGGGAGAAATGATAAGAAGATATTGGAACATTAATTTGGAAGAGATGATGAAAGCAGGAGTTCATTTTGGTCATGGTACTAGAAAATGGAATCCGAGAATGGCACCTTATATCTCTGCAAAACGTAAAGGTATTTATATTACAAATCTTACTAGAACTACTCATTTTTTATCAGAAGCTTGTGATTTAGTTTTTGATGCAGCAAGTAGGAGAAAACAATTCTTAATTGTTGGTACCAATAATAAAGCAGTGGATTCAGTAGCGCGGGCTGCAATAAGGGCTCGGTGTCATTATGTTAATAAAAAATGGCTTGGCGGTATTTTAACGAATTGGTCCACTACAGAAACTAGACTTCGAAAGTTCAGGGACTTAAGAATGGAACAAAAAATAGGTAGACTCAATCGTCTTCCGAAAGGAGATATAGCTCGATTGAAGAGACAGTTAGCTCACTTGCAAACATATCTGGGCGGGATTAAATATATGATGGGGTTACCGGATATTGTAATAATCGTTGATCAGCAAGAAGAACATACGGCTCTTCGGGAATGTATCACTTTGGGAATTCCAACGATTTGTTTAATTGATACAAACTGTGACCCAAATCTCGCAGATATTTTGATTCCAGTGAATGATGACGCTATAGCTTCAATACGATTAATTCTTAATAAATTATTATTTGCAATTTGTGAGGGTCGTTCTAGCTATATACGAAATCCCTGATTAATAATAAGATAGATTAATAATAAGATAAAGAAATTATTTTGTGAACTCCATAGGTTTATGGAATCGGTTACTATTCTTGAATCGTACAAAAGAGATAAAAATAATTGGGTATATTGTGTGATTTGTTGGTATCTAAAATATACAATTTAATTCTAAAATATACAATTTAGGTGGGCAAGTCGAAAAAAAAAGATGGTTGAATCAAAATAATTCCTTTAAAAGTTTTCTTTCTTTCAGAGGGTAATATGAATGTTCTATCATGTTACATTAACACACTAAAAGGGTTATATGATATATCCGGTGTGGAAGTAGGCCATCATTTCTATTGGAAAATA